>OZ001652.1:5393137-8229498 GCA_963924145.1 Pyrausta purpuralis | reverse complement strand
CAATGAAATGAAATCTGTATGATATTATGATTTTGCAGATTTATAGCAGTCTATTAAAAAAATAGCAGGTGTGAACAATGAATTTCATTTCAAATAAAATTTCATCTGCTATTCATGAAATGATCCATGCCTAATACAGGGTGTACATTTCACCGAGCGCCATCTACCGACGGCTAATGTAACTATATTGTTGGTTTCTTCAGCGAGATGAGTCCTTTGGTGTGCAGGTTTATTATGGAGTCTGCTATGATCCTGGCCGTCTTGCGCAGGTAACCACCGCTCGTCAGCATCACTATGGGGATGCTGTGCTCCTTGCACATCTCGAAAACGAATTCGTCCCGCTTGATGATGCCCTGAACAGTCACAGGGTTTGTTAAAATGTTATTTACATGCAGGACGAAGGGAGGGATAGTAATAATAACAATAGTCCCCCTAGCCGATTTCGACTACGGTGGCCAGTCGCAAAGACTAACCGACTGTGCGGGACATATTATAGTGCAGAAGTGTATGCGCAAACACAGGTGCACTCTCTATTCCTTTCACTCTCATAGCCCGATGGGACAGCAATCTGGCCGGAGAGAGATCAGGCGCAGGACCAACTGCTCTACGTGCTTTCTGGCACAGGGGTGAAACACCGCCAACTTCCAAACTCCGGGCTTCCCTAAGAATTTCTGAACAGAAAAACTCAGGTATATATTTTTGGCCCGACCCGGGGATCGAACCCGGGAACTCTAGCTCAGTCATCGCTTTAAAGTGCGACCCTCTTACCGCTGCGCCACCGAGGCAGTTGGATAGTATTGTTTTATCAAAGCAACATTACATTATTTCTCTATGGAGCACTAGACTATGCTCGCACACAAATACTTCATGTTTACAAATAGGAACAACATTTACCTGAGCAATTGAACACTTAGAGCGATTTCACATTTAGACGACTTTAGCAAAGCAACTGTCGATAATTTCATACATGAATGGCAGCAGCGATGCTGTAACTCTAATGTAAAGGCGCACTTAAATGCGAAATATAAGAATTTAAATAATATTTTACAAACCTTTGTGCGTAGCAGTTGTAAAATGATTGATGATGACGAACAAAAAAAAGAAATCACGAATAAAAACAAATGTTCATCTGCCACATAATGGTGAAAGTTATTATCTTAAATACTAACTGTTTGAATATACATTAGGTATGTATGCTATAGATGAAAGTGAAACTAAATTAAAGAAATAAACAAAACGTAAAAAAAGAATTTAAAAATATGTCAAAAATAATACGTGATAAAAAATACCATGTGTACCATGAATTGTGAGAAATGTGAAAAAAAAAATACATGAATAACGAACTAGGTATTTTAAAAATAGTTACTTACAACTTCACTGATCCTCATGTAGCCCAGTGGGTCTGAATCCAAAATATCTGTTCCTGCGTTGTAAACTAGGATGTCTGGCCTGAATTCATTCAGTGCTGCCTTCAGATTTCTGTAAGAAAAGAAATAAAATCTTTTTTGTTTACATAGTTTATACTGCACTAGCGGTCCCCCGCGACTTCGTCCGCGCGTTTTGAGTTTGCTCCCTCCCCTCCCGTCGCAGCGTCATGTTTTATATCCTAAAGCCTTTCTCGATAAATAAGCTATCCAACACAGAAATATTTTTTTCAAATCGGTCCAGCAGTTCCTGAGAGAAGCGCGTTCAAACAAACAAACTCTTCAGCTTTATAATATTATTAGCGCAAGCGCACGTTGTACTTTAGCTGCGAACATTAGTTTGGTGCGGAGTTATGTTAAAACTGTGATAGCTCCTAAGATATTTATTGAAATCAAATGATATAAAGGACAACTTGGTTCTAAATGAAATGCTCGTGATGATGAATGTATTTATTTTGATAAGAATAAATACCTGTGTGTATAATACACCTCTAAAAATGATGCATTATTTTTTTACCAATTTATTAACATAAAAAAGGTTGTAGTAAGTCAACCATAAAAGATAGACATATGCTGTCGCGGACTTTATTATAGAACTCTTAATGCTGAACAATCCTGTCATACATGATTTTTGTGTAACTTAAGCGGTTTCCGCAGCGTACGCAGCAGAAGCTCTCAAAAGGAATATCTTTCTTCCGTTTTCGCAACATTATTCATTGCTGCTGTGGTCTTATGAGTCGTATCTTTATGTTATATAGCCTAAAGCCTTCCTCGATAAATGGACTATCCAACGAAAAAATATTTTTTCAAATCGGGCCAGTAGTTTTTGAGATTAGCGTGTTCAAACAAACAAACAAACAAACAAACTCTTCAGCTTTATAATATTAGTATAGATTTGATTATTTCGAGAACATAAATTTCAATTAAATGCTTAAATTAGCGCATTCGTTATTTATTTAAAAGAAACAAATTCTTTTGGAGTATGTGCATAATGTGTGTAGACTGTTGGTGCTTGACACCATGAACCGAATTCAACATATTTTGTTTCTCCTAAATGGAAGACGAATGCGTAATTTAAAGTAGTTGCCAGGAAACACTTCTTATAGATTTGAATTAAAGAGGCCAAATTTGATACACTCTTTATATCTACTGGTACGTAAATTATTGTATAATTGTGCTCCTTCAAACAAAAGTTTTTTTTTTTCATTAATTACCATATAAACAGAAAACAAATGGATACAATACAAACAGCATGATTAAACTACTAAGGCTATTCACAATAATATTATTGTTAATAGTGAACCAATATACTTAATAAAGGAAAATAAGGAACAGTTGAGAATAATAAAATATTGTTTACGTTCAGATACAATTCAATTAACTTTAATGTTTCAATCTTTCTGAGAGGTGACTATATCAAAGCAAAAGTTGTAAAAAATGAGCTTTCAGTTTTTTTTATTATTATTTTTATTTATATTATGGTTATTTTGCCATTTTTAGTTTTATGATCATGTTGCTAAAATTGATTTTTCTACACTTATTATCATTTGTTTTTCATAACCCCCAGACCACAAATTTCGCAAGGTCGGACTGATAGCACGGTAGCTCAATTGGTAATAGCGTTTGGCCCGGTCAGCCAAGAGGTTGCTGGTTCAAGTCCCGCCCGTGCGCAAATTTTTAGTTTCTTATTTCATCTTTATGAATATGTGATATTGTTTTAATTTGATAATATTTGAGTATATTGATCGAAGGCTTCCAAAAACGTGTGCAAATTTCGTAAGTGTATGTTTATACATTTGTATGTGTGTCCAGGGATTTCTCGAAAACGAGAAGCTATAGAGAGATGGTTGATTTTTAGTTCAATATAGAGGTGGTAAAAACGCATCTTTGTTGAGATTGGATCATTTGTATCTGGATCAGTTCAAAGATTCGAATCAGTAAAGTGCTTCATTTGCATCATTTGCATCAGTAACTCTAAGCACGATTTACTAGCGCAAATGAATTAAATAAAAATCTTCATGAATCGTTTTTATTGACCTTGTTTGAAGAAAATTATGTAAAGAGTATAATATTGTTAAGTATTTTATTTGCCTAAAACGATATAAATCGATTTTCTTTCATACATTTTTTCAGGCTAAGGACTGATAGTTAGTTTTGTTGTTAGTAAAGACTAATAGTTAGTTAGAAAATCGATTTAATATACAGTGATTTCATTCATTATTTACAACATTGCCGTTTTTTTTGTTATTTTTTTTCTACCGCAAACAAAGGTCAACTAAGGGCCGATTTTTCAATGGTCATATAAAACTTATCAGACTGATAAATTATAAAGCGACAGATTTTAAAAATGACAGTTACGTATGATTGCTAAAAATTAGGTGACGTTTTCAAATTAGCCTTATTGAATTTTGTTCGACGAATATTTCTTATCTGACCATTGAAAAATCAGCCCTAAAACAAATAATAACAACAGGTCATCTTACTTCACACGTAATGCGTGCGTAGGTGAGCTAGTGTTGCCGTCTTTCTCAATCACCTACTCGTGATGAATTAGTGAAAGAAAGAGACGGCGGTCGGCGATCTCCGACGTGACCCGAAGCGCTCCGAAAAGTCTATCTCACTCAATCGTGTCCGCGAGCGCGCGAGCCGATTGAAACCGAGATGCAATTGAGCGAGTGATTCATTTGAAGCGGTGTTAGGGATTCGAATCACTGAATCACTTTAAAGAAACGACTCACTGAGTCGTTTCCGTAAAGAGCGACTCACCTCTAGTTCAATACTTCAACTTAGGGTATAGTGTAAGTTTCATCAAAATGGGTCCTCCATCAAAATTACTGCCTCTAATAAACAATTCGAGATTAAAATAAAACTCACTGCCTCAGCTTGAGCATGTACTCGAGATCCTCAACTTTGTTCCCGAGCTCCACCTTCCTCCGTATGGCCACCTTGGCCTCCTTGTCCTTAGGATAGATGTTACGGTTATACATGTCCATAATATACACCTCGGGCACGCCGAGGAAGTCGCGTTCATAGCCGTTACCCTGAAAAATTAGTTTTTATGTTTCTGGTATTTTTTTAAAAAGTATACAGAGAAGGTAAAGTAGGCATGTAAATGATTGCTAATTTTCATTCATTTTCATTTCATGAAATGATGATTTTTGCGAAATGCGAAATTTCATTGCATATGATTTTTTCGCAGTGTGAATTGCGACGCGAGTACGCGACTAATAAATATCATATGAATTTCATTGTACGCAAATAATGCGATTTTCGTACCGACCCGCTACAAACTCATTACAAAATGATCTCGACTTTACGACTATGAGATTAAAAAATATTTTTTAACTGGCTGAACGTCGTTAGTCAATGTGACCGCATAGATAGAGCATACTTTTTCCTACTCGCTCACTCGCGCTCAAGGATTTCGCCCACTACATTTCATTCGTCAATGGAATTAAATCCGTATGATATTATCATTTTGCAGTGTGCGATTATACATATCAGATTATAGCAGTCTATATGAAAAAAAGTAGCAGGCGTGAACAATAAATTTCATTTCATATGAAATTCTCTGCATTACCAGGTGGTTGACTGGTAGAGAATGCCATAAGGCATTAAGTCCGCCAATTGTACATTTTACAGTGCAACAAAGTTTAAATAAATAAATAAATTTCATCTGCTATTCATTGAATGATCCATGCCTAAGGTAAAGGTACAGGGAACAAATACCAAAACCCTAGGTAAATTGGACGAAGATACACAGTACCTAAGGATCCAATCCACAGCAACTTTTGAGCAATTTTCCATTGTAAAAAAAAAACCAAAGCCCTTTCAGAGATATAAAACATTAATTGTCAAATCAAAAATAAAGTGTCTTTACCTGGTGGGCATCCAAATCCACAATCATAGCGTTCTGTATCATATCATGAGTGATGAGGAATCGAATCAGCAAGGTGATGTCAGCGTACGGACAGAAGCCCCCGCCCCGGTCCCCGCTGCAGTGGTGGAACCCACCACCTATGTTTATGGACCAGCCTCTCTCAAGAGCTAGCTTGCCCGCTAGCACGGAACCGCCAGTTTGCAGTCTGTAAGAATTTATGTTTTTTTTTAAATAAATGCAGCTAAGATATTGACATGGATAAATCAAACTATTTAGGCCAGATTTTTCCAACGTCACATAAGGAATATTCATCGAATAAAGCACAATATGCCTAAGGGCCGATTATTCAATGGTCAGATAAAACTAAAGAGACTGATAAATTACAGTGACAGATTTCAAAAAATGAAAGATACCTATGATTGCTGACAATTAGGTGACATTTTCAAGTTAACCATATTGTATTTTGTTCAACGAATATTTCCTGTTAGTTTTAATTGCCACCTATTTGTCAGTTAAAACTTGCATTAATGTCATTTTAGAATCGGTTGTTTATTTCTTATACTTATTGAGTCTTAGAAGTCTTATCAGATGTATTTTTTTTTGACGCTCATTGTGTTATTAGATTGAACTAATTGTGTTGTCACAGATTCCTTGTCTGTTTATTTTAATTTTAACATATCTAAAATAACCCTGACAATCTTAACACTTTATTACAGGCAGTGCTATCATAGGTAGACTAAGGTGCTATTTATTACATTTTGATCAATCAATTATGAAAATTTGTTTACCTCATAGGCTTTAGGTATGCATACTGGACCAGTAAGTTGGGGAGACAAGCCACAACTGGCACTTCTGCTATCATTGCCACTTTTGTGCTCCACTAGAAAAGATGTCAGCAAATAATAATATTAATAGCATGTAGATAATAAGTTGTTAGCATTTATTTTTATTTGTTATTAACAAAAATACTGTCGTTTATTGCAAAACCATTTTAGACAGCAATAACAAAACTGATTCAAGGGAGATGGTCAATTTAGGCCGATAAACATTTATATTTATGTTTTGTATTATGAAACAGAAAGTAGTTGGGAGTCTAGTGGAATGGTTTCCTCTATTAAAAGCCCCAATATTTATTTACTGTCTATCTTGTGCTGTGGCAAGTAAATGCTGCCATCCAAAAAGAGTTCCCCTGGTGTTGGGTAGTAGTGTTATTGGTACTGACAGAAAGCTTAAGATACAGTATATCAGGAAAGGCCTTTGACTGGGAAACCCCCGGTTCTTAAAAAGCAGTTTGGAAGACAAAAAGAAGCCACTATCTATCTTCCCTTATTTGGAGTTTTTAAGAAGATGAACAAAAAGCTCCACCTTAAAGAACCTAGGTCTTAAATTATATGATGATGATTTTCAAAGTGTATGTTTCTTTTACTTACTTTTAATGAATTTAAATATTTTTTTGTGTGCACTACGAGGAGATCACTTTTCTTAGCTTCCAGTGGTTTGACTAAAGACTCCTCTGTTATCAACTCCGCAGTTTTTAAATTCTGAAAAATACAACTTTTTTTGCCAATATGTTCTGTGATCCTGTGTATACCATCACTGAGCAGTAGGTACTATTATATTTTCTGTGACTGTGCTAATCATAAACTTATACATATATAAATAAATTGTGCTAAGTAGTTGATTATGGACAAATTTATAAATTTAAAGACTTGCAACTTGTCATTTTCAGTTCACCAGTCGAAAGTTATTATGATATACGTAGAGTAGGGCAGGTAAAAAAACAAAATGGTAAGTAATGAAAAATGCGGTAATTTATGGTAAAAAATGGTAAAATACTCGTAATTTACCAAATAGCGGTAAAATATTCAGTTGCTACATTTATTCATTTTATAATTTGTGCATGATTAAAGCTATAATCCAAACGGTTGTTGGCGGTGTTGATGGTAGAAAACACTTCAAAAATTGATTATTTTTTACGTTACTTGGGTCACCATATAAAACAGAAAACAAATATTCGTGCGCGTTGCGTAAACTATTATATGGCATTTAACATTCGCGCTCGCTTCTCGTCTGGTTATTGACGAAACGTTCGAGGAAATATTCGTGCACGAGAGCTGACGCAAGCTTGCTGTTCACATTGATGTTCACACATCATCATCATCATTATCAGCCAAAGGACGTCCACTGCTGAAAATATGCCACCCCCACGGCTTTCCACAGCGACCGGTTGTGAGCGGTCTGCATCCAGTTTGATCCTGCGATCTTTACAAGGTCGTCTGTCCATCTTGTCGGTGGACATCCCACGCTGCGCTTTTGGTCGAAGGGTTTCCAATCTAGAACTTTTCTGCCCCAGCGGCCATCAGTTCCCTGCTATGTGCCCTGCCCAAGTGCCCCTGCCACTAGAGCTTACTGATTCGTAGGGATATGTCCGTTACCTTAATTCTTCTACGTATCTCCTCGCTTCTGATTCGATCACCGAGCATAGCCCACTCCATCGCTCGTTGTGTGATTTTAAGCTTCTTTATGAGGCCCATAGTTAGACCACGTAACGGATCCGTATGTCTTCACTGGTGACGTACACTGGTTGAAAACTTTCGTCTTCAGACACTGAGGTAATTGAGACGAGAGGACGCTCTTATGCAGTTTTCCGAACGCTGCCCAGCTGAGTTGGATTCGTCGATTGACCTCTTTTTCAAAGTTGGACCTATCTATTTGGATCTTTTATCTAAGGTAGACGTACTCGTCGACAACTTCGAGGGTTGAGTTTCCGACAGATACTGGAGTAGGTATAACACGGGAACTTGACGTAATTTTCGTCTTTTCCATGTTTTTTTCAAAGACACACCTGTTGGGATACTTGGTCGAGCATAGTGCCAAGATCATTCAGCGTCTTTGCCACAACGACTATATCATCGGCAAACCGGAGGCGTGTTATGTATTCGCTATTGACGCAGATGCCGAATCCTTCTCATTCCAGGAGCTTAAAGGCGTCTTCAAATGCCGCTGTAAACATTTTCGGAGATATAACGTCTCCCTATCTTACACCCCTCCGCAATGGAATCGCCCTCGTATTTTGATCCTGTACTCGGACCGACCATGGTGGCGTTGTGATACAGACACTTTAATACCTATAGTCTATGTGACACCGCTGAAGAGGCCTAAGCACCGCCCAAGTTTTGATCGAATCAAAAGCCTTCTTATAGTCCACAAACGCTAAACATAGAGGCATATTATACTCGTACTTCTCGGACTTCTGTCTGAGATGTGGTCTATGGTACTGTAGCCTTTTCAGAATTCGGCTTGTTCGGGAGGCTGGAAGTTATCAAACCTATGTGCGAGACGCTTCGTGATTCACACATGCGCGAGATTAATCATAGCATTTGTTGTACATCAAGATGCCGAAGGTTAAATTAGTTTGTTGCTTAGCTTTTAGGTCAGTATGATAAGGAGGCATTTTTTTTCAAAAATTGCATCCTTTTTCGTGATTTTCAGTTATTAAATTAATAACCCATTTAACGAAAACTACTGGTTTTGATGGAACTTACACTGTGGGTACCCTAAGTAGCAATATATCTGATTGAACAAAAAATAATCATCTCGCTATGACTTCTCGTTTTCAAGAAATCCGTGGTGAAAAAAACATCAAAACTTCTTAAGCCTTAATAGATTACCCCACTCGAACAATATAAAATTCTAACAATATCACATACCTTATAGGTCGAATTGATAACCTCCTTTTTTAAAATAAACATTAATATGTGTATATTACAAACACATTATCACTCATAAATTACAAAGTACAAAACAAAAATAAACCTAATAAATATATTTTTGTGTGATGTGAATCCAGCTCAAAAGTTCGTATTCGTAGTGGCATGTAAAGAAGTATCATCTTGCTAAGACAGTAAAAATGAGTGAAATGTTATTCATGGTGATTTGGTTAAGGATTTTAAGTTTATTAAGTTTTGTTAATTAAAATCATTAGAATATTTTCCCAGTTATCGGTAATTTTACCGAGTAAATTACATGTTTTTTGTAATTTACTCGAAATTGAGTAAATTACCGGTCACAAACCCAACGCTAGATATACGCCATTGAAGTAGATACCTACCTGAACAATGTTGCGCCATTTCTTTGCATCGAAGACATGAAATCTTTCCAAGCCACAGAAAGATACGTTGTACTTATCGTCATACACTAGCGGCCACTGATCGTCTCTGATATCGAAATATAGGCTAGAAACACAAAAAAATCGTGCAAGGAAAATGAAGACTTGTGACTTGAATTTTTGAGATTGTTGAGACGTAAAAAATTATTCTACTGTAACGCTAACGCTGCAAAGCTAACGTACCTAGTCATTTTACCTAATTTACTTATTTAGATGCCATTACAATTATATAAAACAGATATAATAAATAAATATAAACTTTGCGGCGAAAGTGAAAAAAATTGCGCAAACTAATGTCAAGTTGACATTGACGAAAATGTTTTTTTGCTCAAGCAAGGAAAAGGCATGCTCAAATAAAACTTACAGGCACTTGGCTGGCCTTGGTTAGCAGACTTGGCAGATTGGCTGACTTGCTTGAAGTTTCTGGCTGTATGAATAAAGTTGCTTATGACATTGCAGAATATGAATTTTAAAAAAACACGACGTTACCTAGCAACGCAATGATTGATTTTTTCGCGGGAAATGTAAACAAATCTATTTTATCATTTATAACTTAATGAAATAACCTTTTTCAACACTAATTAACAATCTATTTGCTGATTTAGATGCAGATAAAATGTGGTTTTATTTTTTCACATCTTTGAAGCTATTAAAATGGAAACTACGACTTTGGATGAGCTACAAACAGAAGTGGACTTCTACAGGGTAAGGTATAACTATTTGCCATTGCATGCATTGCGAATTAAGAACTTATAATAGAAATTGCGTTAAGTAAGTAATTATCAGAAGTTTTACTTACCTGCTTTCTTTGCCCAACTTTATGACCCTTTTGGATAGTGATCATTAGGAACTCAGTATGTCTTCAAAAGTTGCAATACATTTTATATTTACAATACATTATAAACTCTGGTATTGCGTTGTACGCGTGTAATATTTTTTAATTTAAGGAAAATCAGACCGCGGTGGATCAAGAAATCCGCAAAGTAATCGCTGACAATGAAAAGCTATCGCAACAGGTAGAAATGCTGATGAAACAAAACCTTCATATTGGTATCCAGCCTCCAAACAGCACCGCCGATCAATGTCCAGAAACTGAAGAACTAAGAAAACAAATTGCAGTTTTAGCGAAGGTTTTTAATACGTTGCATACAATCTATGTCACCGTAATTTTGTTAAAACCGTCATTTTTTGTGAAATCTACCGAGCTTCATGCATTATTATAACTTAAACTGACATGACATGACGAAGCACTGAGGAAAGTGGTGGGTCAGGGTAGGTGACTTCGTGTTAAGTTGACATGTCAGTAGGTACCAAAAAAGCATAAATGCAAAACCTTGTCGAGCTTGTTCACAATAAATCGACAGATTACAATCCTACGCATTAAAACCGTTAAATTATAATCTCGCGGTTTTTACAATATTAAGGTGACATCTACAACTGCTACGCATGTCATCCGGCTCGAAGGACCAGAAATGGTTAGTGATACTTTACCCCACAATAAGGTACCTTGTCTTTTTTTATAGGAAAGAGATTCATTGCACGTCTTATGGCAAACGTCACAGAAAACTATAGACGCACTAGAGGGAGAATTAAAATTTTACCAAAGCTATGAAGATACCGGGAAACAGGTAAGTTTGTTTAATAATTATTGTTCCATCTAAGTAACGTCACCAAATGGTTACCAATATTATTATTTTTTAAATTCAGAACATCAAGGAGAATATAAGGGATTTACAACTAAAACTCGAAACTGCATTGACTGACTATGTGGATCTGGAAACAAAATATAAGGAACTAAACTCTAAATGCAACACGCTGGAAGGCGAACTCAAAATTAAAGATAAAGAAATCAATCATCAAAAAGAAAGAAGTTCACAATTAGAAATAAAAATAAAAGAAGTTACTGAATCTCTAGAAGAGTACCGAATAAATTTCGCAGCGGAGAAGAAAAACAATGAAGATATCAAAGCGCAACTGCTCTTATGTCAGAAAGAAAGCGCTGATAGAGTTAGAAGAGAATTGGAAGCAAAATCAAAAGTAGGTCACATTTTGTTTGAGAGAGAGTATAAGCGTTTAATAAAGCAATTGCAAAATCCAAGAGGCTTGCCAATGTGTCGGTGGTCGAGTGGTATAGACATGCGCCCGGATAGCGTAAGACAGGGTTCGATTCCTTCTATGATACAGTTGCTTTTTACAAGTGTAGTCAATAATAATGCTGCATTTTCTAATAATTATTCATAATTTGTGTTTAAGGTAGCAGAAGCGTTGCAGCTATTTGATTTAGTAACTTCTCAAAAGAACGACGCCTACAAGAAAATTAAAGAACTAACAGGTACAGGAGTTAAAACATTTACATCAATACATGAAGATAGTATTATAATTTTCAAGTAACTTTTATTTGTAGACACAATTACACAACTGAAGAAAACCCTATCAACCATACGGCATGATATGGAATCGAGTTACAGGACTGAGTTGGATGAAATAAGGGAGAAATACAATGAGAAAGTAACAGATATGTTACAACATATTCGGAATTTGGACACAGAGCTAGTCGAGAAAGGCATGTTACTAAATAAAGCAATGAGGTAATAAATTAAGATAATCTACCAAATAAAATCAACAAACCCCTCGATCGAGCGAGTTTAGGGCCGATTTTAGCAACGTCAGTTACTTATCCGACGAAATAAAACGTCCGATTTTAAAATGCTGTTTACACAAAATGATATCCCTCATCTGCCTTAATCTTGATTTGAAACCTGGTACATTTTTAGGGTTCCGTAGCCGAATGGCAAAAAACGGAACCGTTATAGTTTCGTCAAGTCTGTCTGTCTGTCTGTCCGTCCGTATGTCACAGCCATTTTATTCTGTAACTATAAGCATTACACTGTTGAAATTTGGAAGGAAGATGTATCCTGTTAACCGCTTACCGATTCTCATACAAAAATAAAAAATAATGACATTTTTGGGGGGGCTCCCATACATGAAACTAAATCCAAAAAAAAATTATTTAGTCAAACCTATGCGTGTGGGGTGTCTTTAGATAGGTCTTTTAAAATGACATAGAGGTTCCTCAAACAATTTTCTTTTAAAGTCTAGCGTTTCATAGCTAGAGGCTTCCAAAGTGGTAAAATAGGCGTCCCCCCCCCCATCTAACTTCTAAACCAAGCAAGTGTAAATTTTGAAAAAAATATATAATGTAGATCTTAACAAATACTTTCAACGAAAATTGGTTCGGACGGGATCGAACGAGAAGTTTTTGAGATATAGCACATTTTCAACAACCACAAACATAACTTTGTACTTCATACAAACACTATGAAAAACAAAGTTATATTTGCGGTCAACAAAATATTGTGGTATTTCACTAAGTAGATGTAAGTGGATTACCTAATTCAGTTAAAGTTGGCACGGAACCCTCAGTGCGCGAGTCCGACTCTCACTTGGCCGGTTTTTTTTTATTGAGAGGGAAACTGTTTAAAATTGATCCCGTAATTTTCAGAGACATCAAGATCCTCCAACAAGAAAACGATAACTTTTTGAAACAGCAGAAAGACAATCTAAGAGCTGTAGATCCAAAACTAGCCCTTGCTGAACAGAGACTTGAAGCCATGTTTCAAGAATTGGTAAATAAAAATATTCATAATAACGGTATAAGTAAATGTAAGCTTGCATGTATAGTTTCGTAAAAACAACCTGACCTACGCGTTAAGATAGCACAGAACAGGCTTTGCTCACATCAGCCAGGTTGTCTGAGTGGTATAACGCAGGAATCGACTCTCTGCCTGAGACAAGTGATATTTTATAATTTCCGCTTTTATATTCTTAGGTTTCGTCTGAGAGAAGAAACATTCAACTAGTGTGTGAGAAGCAATGTTTGGCTATAGACATACAAAGGATTCAGGACATTCACTCCAGGGAGTTAAAAAGACGCAATTGGGAAGAGAGTCTACTAAAAACACAATGTGAAGAAATGAAGTGAGTATTTCTTTAAATACTTAGTTCCGTTTCAGCTTAAATTTTGTCAAAAAAAATATTTTTGCCTTTCAGGTTACAAGTGGAACATCTTCAGAAATCACTCGACGAAACACACAACATGATAAATAAGTTGCAAACAATGCTTGCATCAAGAACTGAACTCAACCACAAGTAAGTAGAATAATAAACTAATAACAATAATGCACCAAAATACAAACCAAGTAAGTAAATAACTAAATATGTACCTGTTTGTGTTTTTCAGGATGGTATCTACAAAAGAAGAGGAATTGATAGAACTAAACAAACACTTAGAAAATCAAATGGAGCTAAACAGAAAGTAAATAAATATATATTTAAATAGTTACATTAATAAAATAAAACTTTTATTATCTCAATATTCACCTTATGATTTCATTAATTTGTCATTTCAGATGGAAAGAGTCTTATGTGGAAATGACAGAAAAACTGAAGAAAAGACTAGAGGCTTTGCAGGAGGAAAATAAAGAATTGAGGAAAAAACTTAAACTGCCTCATCCAGAGTCATCTGAACATGAAATCAGTACAAGCTAGTAAAAAGTAATACAACTTAAATGAAGTTGAGCAACACAATCAAATGATGTGCAATATTAGTTAAATAAAACTGTTAAAAACAACAACCAACACTTTTTTTATTTGACATCCAGTGTATTATTATTTACATTTAGATATTTTATGTTTATTACTGTACAAATATTAAAGGTATTTTAGTGAAAGGATAATATTTATGCAGAAACACATTCTGCAAACATGCTTGGGAACCAATACAATGTTTCTTTAGTTTCTTGTGTGTCAACCCAAGCTAATCCTTCTTTGACCATATGGTTCAGTGCATTTTGTGCTCTTGTCTCATTCCATCTGAAAACACACGTCATTATTTATTTTTGTTTACCACCAAAACATTAATTTTACTATGTCGACTAAATTAAAGTTGCAATATTTGATTGACCGGCTACAAACCATGCAATGAGTTATATGTAAAGTCTGTGTGTCTTTGCTAGTTGAATAATGAAAACAATCTTTATATAACTTTTAAAATAATATCAGTGAATAAAATTCATTTACTATTTGATTTAATAAGATCTCAGTGCCTAACAATGAATTACTTATGTAGGTGGTTAGTTATGTGTTATCTAATTGTAAAACTCTTATTTTAAAATGAATTATTTCCGTAATAAGCAATGTCAAGATTGTTTACAATATTTGACAAGCAAAAAGAAACTGACTGTAGAAACTTCTCTTAATGAAAAATCAAATACTTTTGATGTAAATTCTTACCCCAGATCATCAGTGAGGATGCTGGCAGATACCCAAGCTGTACCCAAAGAACTGGCCTTTTGAAGCACTAATGTCTGGTCCAGATTTAATTCTCCTGGCACAGACTGAACTAGCCACTTTCCCTTGCCAATGGGTACCACAGAGAACCTGGAATGTAGCAGAGAATATTTAATATTATTGTATAAAACAACATGACATTGATACAAAGTTTAGGTACAGAAAAAGCATAAAAAACATCATTACCCGTTTCCAAATATCCTTAGTTTCTTAACAGCAGCTAAAAGATCTTCATTAGTTATATCTTGGTGTTTTTTTGCTTTACCTCTAGCAGCTATGAGCCTATTTCTGAGCTCTTCAAGTGTGATTAATCCTCCATTTTTATAGTTTGTTGCAAGACATACTTCTACAATTTGGACACCTAACTCATAGTAGAAGTCTCCGATCCCTAAAAAGGAAAATAGTAAACATGAAATTACCCTCATGATTTTAAGACAGTATACTAAATTAATTTCATTGTTACTACAATTGTCATAACAAGAACATCATCATATATTTAGTTAAGATCTTTAAACTAACCTAGTACGGACCAAAATCCCTTTCCCGATGCTAACGGATCTACGCCGATTGCAGCACACATTTCCTGGAATTGCCGCCTAAATTGGGCATTCTTTTTGATCTCGTTCTTGTGTTTTGTAGCAAATTCTTCCAAGTTTTCTCTGAACACCTCCAGTTGCTTCGACATTTGTTGAAACTGGTTCTCTTGGATTTCAGATCCCTTTTCTCGGTATTTCTCTTGCTCGAGTTTTTGTTTTTGAATAGCACCAACTCCAGCTCGCCGTCTCATATTGGTGTTTGTAAATTATTACAACAAATATCGTTAAATTTAGTTTAACTTTTTTGGTAAACAAAATTGACATTTGTTTGACGTTTGTCTATGACAGCACAGCTGACTGTCAATCCGATGAGATGGATTATTTTAATTTAGCTCAACAAACCGTGGGTGGGCTATTATTTTAGAAATACCTTTGAGGATGAAAATGAATTGATGAAACAAAGTATAAAACAAACCAAAGTAACTCAAAGTAATTTTACCCATTTCAGTATAAATACGTCTTTCTATTGCGACAAGATTTTATTTTCAATATTTTTGTTTCCTTTTTCGACAAGCGCCACCTATACGTTGTGGCAGTAGATGTCTTATTATAATGAATAGTAGTTCTACTTACTCCGAGGTGGCAGTTTCTCAATTCTATAGAGTTGACTGGTAGATAATGCCCAAAAATCACAGCGCAATAAATAAAGTGTTATTTAATTATAGGTACCTGATTTGCGATTGGCGTTAGACATAAACAGACACCTAAACGACAACTCTTAGACTGAATAAATTATGCTCACTTAGGGGTTAAAGTAGTAGTAATAAACCACACCTGCAGTACTCAGGCAGGCAGTAGGACAGATTGTTTGTTTAATATTATAAAAGAAAACAAAAGAAATGCATTAGCATCCCTGGTGGGGATCGAACCCACGACCTTTGGATTAGAAGTCCAACGCGCTATCCTCTGCGCCACAGGGACAGATATTGGACTTGGCAAAATTGATGTAGCCTATACACAATCAAGACAGTATCAAAATATTTATCCAATATTATTAAAAAATACACTTACAACATAAAACCTTGCTTCTATAAAATAAATCAATTGTTATTGTATTTTACATCCATAAAATACCATGCTGTTCTCGTGAAATAATAAAGAGAGGAATTTTATTGTTACCATGGGCAACCGGAAACGTCAACAATTATAGAAGTGTCAAAAAATTGTTTGGGAAGTTTGAAATTCTAGTGACCTGTAAAACATTATAACAAAAAAAATGCTATAAGGATATTTATTCCGTATGAAAAACACTGAAAATTATTAAATGAGTAATATGGAAGCATACGTAAAAGATAGCAAATCAGCGGCGGCACCGGCTGCTTGTGAAGATAACCTGAAAGAATCTGACTCAGTGGCTAACTTCCAAAAATTTATTTACGAATTATTTGATAAAAACGGAATACTCAATGATCTCAGGGCTTACTTACGGGGCCACATCATCGAAGTATTGAAAAGTTCACAGACCGGTATGTTATAAGCTTGATTTGTATAACATTAAACCTTTTGGTAGGTTCATATGTTCTATACTTAATTTGACGGGTTGATTGCTTTCAGGAGAACCCCTTACTTCTCAAAAACATTTCACGCAGCGTCTAGACCTTACACACCAGGCTTTAAACATACTTATTGCTGAGTATTTACTACGGCTGGTGAGTTTAAATTTACATAAATGGTTACCCATTTATACTTTAAATCTATTTACTACTGTCCACATATTAAAGTGAGATGTTATAAATAGGACACAATAATGTGGCTGACATTACCATCTAATTTTAGACTACTTTTAGATCCAATTTTCTCTAATTTTATAATAAGTTTTGCTTTTACATACCTAACTATTATGTACATTTAATCATTCCTATCATTTAAAGCTGCAAAATAAAGACAGTAAATTAATAATGTTTATGTATGTAATGTTTTCTCTTATCAGGAATATAGCTACAGTCTCTCTGTGTTTGTGTCAGAGATTCCATTAGCGAACATGGTGTTTACATATGCAAAGACACTAATGTCCACCAACAAAGGTGACTTTGAAGATCTCAGGTTCAAAGACAATGATGTATGGTCCATCCTTAACTATTTAGGTAAATATTAACCTTCATTGCATAGATATTTTTTTGTATATTCAAAATTCATAATAAAAGTGACTGGCAAAACATTTCCCAGTAACAGAAATTGTTTCTCCAGCTAAATGATGCATTGTTTGTATGTACTTTCTGTTATTATTATTTTGAAACTGGACCTTAAAAATTAAAAAATACTTTTTATCATATTTACCTATCAATGTCACCGCTGCCTTACCTTACCACAGTGTTCATTTCGTGCAAGCATTTTCCGATTGAAAGTGGTTATGGCATAAATCATGATTTTCCAGTATTTATACAGGGTGTCCCTAAAACAATGGATAACCCTGTAAGTATGGATAGGCTTCATTATGGCCTCCTTGTTCTCAAATTTTGACCTTAGTAAAATATCGTGGTTTACGAGATATTTAATATTTTGTTTTTTTTTTCAAAAAAATTACGTGCGTTTAGTTTTTATAATGCCATTTTTACAAATCAAAAGGTTTTACAATGTAGTTTTTTTTAAATTTCACAATGGATAGTTCAGTTATCAAAATCAAAGATTAAAATTGGACAAACCTAAACTGTAAGTGCTTAAAAAAATTAAGGCACAAAAAAAATTGAGTATACATTTATTTTTATTCATGTTTGATAAGCTACGGTGTCAAAAAAATGTACGACACTCATCGTGCCCATCATCTTAAAAACTTGCTTAGTTATTCTAGATTCTAAAAAGGTATCATAAGCTATAGTATTGTGCATTAAAAAAAAAGACTTGTTAATTGAATAGCAAAAGTCTGTCTCTTTCGGTTTTTTTATCCCTGCCACTTGGTCGACGTTATCAAAAATGAACCTTATGGTTGATGTTTAACTCTTGATTCAGGAACATTTTAGCTTGCCGACTATGAAATTTATGGAATGTTGTTACCTGACCCTGCTCGTTGGGGCTCTATTGTTATTATTTTAGTGTCCTATCGTATTCCGGTTAAGACGCGCGCGTGATATTTGTGTATGGTGCTATTTTTTAACGACTTTTTGCTGTGATTTTGGACTTGGCTAGCTTTACGATTTGGTTTTGTGTTTGTGATCCCTTCTGACAATTGGCAATCGTTACCCGGACTTTGAACATGCCTAGACATCAGTACACGCCACTTGAATATGCAAACATGCATTTCATTTATGGCGAGTGTCAAGGCAATGCCAACGCTGCTCGGCTGTACGCAGAAAGGTGAGATATTTATTTTTAAAATGACTACATCTTTCAAATAAAATAATTGTAATGGTTTAAATTATTAAAAAATAATTTGTTGTACTAGGTACCCCAACGTACGCCACCCGGATTATCGGATTTTTATTCGAGTTCATAACTCGTACTGCGAAGGGAGGCTTCCGGGCAGAGGTGTTGGTGGTGCGGGGGCAGGAAGACCGGCAGACGACGATGAAGACGAAGTGCTCGATGAAATCGAAGAAGATTCGACACGTTCTGTGCGTGGCATTGCACGCCGAACCGGCATTGCGAAAAGTAAAGTGCATCGTATTTTGAAAAAGTACCTTTTGCATCCTTTCCACATCCAAAGGGTACAAACCCTGCAAAGTGCCGATTATCCACGCAGGGTTGCATTCTGCAGAATCATGTTAAGAAAAATGCGGGAGGACCCACAATTTTTTAATAAAATTTTGTGGACCGATGAATCCTCATGCCGGAAAGATGGCTATTTAAACATGCACAACTTACACAGCTGGGAGCTAGAAAATCCATTTAACATGAGGGAAGATCGATCCCAGATACAGTTTAAAATCAACCTGTGGACTGGGATTATTGATGGCCAGGTGATCGGGCCTTATGAGCTTCCAGCCACTCTTAATGGTGAAATTTACCTGGATTTTCTTCAAAATGAATTATCTGGCCTGTTAGGAGATGTTTCATTAGAAATAAGGTGGAGCATGTGGCTGCAGAACGATGGGTGCCCAGCTCATTACGCAACAAGAGTGAGAACATACTTAAATGAAAATTTTCCACACAGATGGATAGGCCGGCTTGGGCCCATTTTATGGCCGCCAAGATCACCAGATCTAAATCCCTTGGATTTTTTTTATTGGGGGTGTCTAAAAGACCTCGTCTACGCAAAGCCAGTAGCAAATATTGCAGAGTTGCGGTCTCGAATTCAAAACGCAGCTGCTTACATAAAGACGTCAGGATACGCCCGTCGCATTAAACTTTCTTTTATAAAAAGATGTAGGGCGTGTATTAGAGCGCGAGGACGTCAATTTGAACATTTTTTATAAATAAATGATTGAAAATTGATGTTGTTTCATTTAAATTCCTTGTTCATTTCCTACGAATGATAAATAATTTGATATCATTCATTTTTTTCACTTGCAAGAAATATCTCATGCCACTATTGAAATAACAATTAATTATTACAGAGTTCTGTGAAATGTTCAATTTGCTATACAAGTAGCCATTAAATTTAAGGAATACAGCATATTTAGGCTTATGATACCTTTTTAGAATCTAGAATAACTAAGCAAGTTTTTAAGACGATGGGCACGATGAGTGTCGTACATTTTTTTGACACCGTAGCTTATCAAACATGAATAAAAATAAATTTATACTCAATTTTTTTTGTGCCTTAATTTTTTTAAGCACTTACAGTTTAGGTTTGTCCAATTTTAATCTTTGATTTTGATAACTGAACTATCCATTGTGAAATTAAAAAAAACTACATTGTAAAACCTTTTGATTTGTAAAAATGGCATTATAAAAACTAAACGCACGTAATTTTTTTGAAAAAAAAACAAAATATTAAATATCTCGTAAACCAAGATATTTTTACTAAGGTCAAAATTTGAGAACAAGGAGGCCATAATGAAGCCTATCCATACTTACAGGGTTATCCATTGTTTTAGGGACACCCTGTATAATTATAATATTAAGTGCTAATAAAGTATTAAAATTTGGATATTAATTTACAGGTGTAAAATGTGACTCCGAGCATGCAAACAGTATATTAGAACAGTATTATAGCAAGGACGACATGCCTTTGTTGTTATGTATATTGAAGAGCATGCCTATGTACCAAACTTTTCAAAAGGACCCCGTAGACCAAGGTATGTAATGTAACACACCAAGAACAAGATACATGCCCGTAACAACTTGATTCGCTGCCTGATCTCCACCAAATGGGGTACGTTTTCCGTAGGCGATTTCACGGGTTAGTGGTGATCTACCCACTCAAAACTGGTGGATACAGCCTTAAATGAAACCTGCCGTAATATTACAGATTGTCTTAAACCTACCCCGGTTTAAATGCTGTATCCATTAGCTGGCATCGCTCCTCATGCCATCTGCAGACGGGTGCCAAGTGAGTTGGAGCGTCTGAAACGGGAGACAAGTACGCTTACTGCATGCCCCCCCAAAGGCTTAAAAGTCGCAGAAGCTTTATGAACTGTGTTTCGCCTCTTGACCGCGACCCCGCCACTGCAAGACGTGTCCTGTTAAAGAACGGTCCCTTATACCGTCTGTCCTTTCGTTCCTCCTTCAGAGCACCCCCTCCAGAACACAAACTGCCATGGCCCACGTGGAAATAACTTAACCGACTCCGGTCTCTGGTGGATACATGTAAGGATACTAGGTTTAAGTGGGGCTTTTCTGATGGTACCGACCTATCCTTCGTCTGCGGTTTCACCCCACAAGACATGCTCCACCTCCTGTCTAGTCCTGCGTGCCCTAATTCTTGCTCTTTGGAGGACCTCATGTGAGCAAATGATAAAGCAATACGCGTCGCGAATTACTTGGCACAACACATTTAACTCGCTTTTACCATCGACACGTTGAGAAGACGGGTGTTATTCACTTGTTATTCGGGACAAAACGGGTGTTAATCACTTTATCCAACATAAATAGACGTGAATTCAAGCGTTTCTGTACCTACAACTGGTAAGGCAGCGGCACCCTTGATGGTACCAACCCAAAGAATATTAAGTTAACTTGTTATCAAGTGAGTCGTGTCAGTGTCATGTATATTTCCCTTATCATCATCATCAGCCAGCAGAGGACGTTCACGGTTGAACATAGGACTTACCCCCGGTTTTCCACAGTGACCGAACACAAGCAGTCTGCTATATAATATCTACTAGAATGCTTACAGATAAAGCGGCGCGCTGCACATTTCTGTTTCAATTGACATTATTGCTTCACGACTCAGATGCTGACACGCCTTCTAAGTGTAGTGTCTATTTAATTATGTCCATTCATTTAAATGCGTATGTTTATAACGTTCCATAGACTCATGGAATGTTGTTATCCATCAAAAACCGTGAAACCCTTTTTAGGGTTGAATTGCCGAGTGGCAAAAAGCGCACTTCATCCACTGAACGCTTACTGTATTGGAGGCCACACAAAGGTTAAAAGTTGCAGAAGCTTGACCGCGACCCCGCCACTGCAAGTCGTGTCCTAAATACCTTATCATCTTTAAAATGTAGTGTAATTAGTCTGTGTAGGCTTCAGACACTGAAAATTAAACGAGTTCGAATGAGCACTGTAAGTTTTACAAAGTAAATTTTTAAAGTGCCCTTCATTCAGAGGGGTAAGGGATGTGACCCTTCTTTGGATAGTATTTTATTAATGAAATTTACCGTAAAATGTGGGTGAAGTATCGGAGGTCCGATGCAAAACATACCTACTGTAAAAGTAAGTAAAGTTAGCCTGTAACGTCTATGAGGTAGTTTGAACCATAGGTATTCCACCACGCGGGCTCAGTGCGAATTGGTATAGGGGTGTTTGCAAGGCAAGCGACTAACCCTGCTGTTAGATGTTATAAAGCCACCCATAAGGCCTCTGGCTAGGCTTAACGACTAATATCAACCGATATTAGCCGGTACCAACGACTTAACGTGCCTTCCGAAGCACGGAAATACTCGTGATATACGTCACTTATATGGTTGAAATGGTCACCCATCCAAACACGACCGCGCTGTAGGTTGCTTCACTTCGGTATCACTACCAAAGCGCTGCTATCACTGCGCTACGAACATACTGTAAAAAGTGTTTATTTCAGCCCACTCTATATCGGACAGTGTGTCAAGCATCATAAGCTGCGACTTTGAAGACGACACGCAGGCTAAAAGCGCAAGCAAGATGGGTATAGCACAAGACAAATGCAAGCACTATATTCACTGCAAGAGTTGCCAGAGTAGGATACAACGACTAAAAGAAAAGTATACGACAAAGAAGAGGAATTTGGTCAAGGTAGATTCCTTATTTCGTATCCGTTCTTACTAACTAGGTATTTTTTTTCAGAGATTCCGTATTTTTTTTTTTTGCGAAACCAGTGTCTTAGTACTTATTTCGATGATTGAGTATAATTATTGATATGTTTTGAGATTTGCTGAATGTTGCCATGTCTCTTTACGACCCAGAGGCTTGGCTGGCACAATACTTTTGCATTATTTCCACCTTTGTACAACATATTTGTGCAATAAAATAAATCTTTCCAGACCAGTTAGTATGGTCCACTATCCAAATAATTTCTTTTGATTGGGTAGTTGTCATCATCATCATTATAAGCCAAAGGACGACCACTACTGAGGTGCGATTGTGTGAAGCATTCGTATCAATTTAACAGTTCAAAATTTACGGTAGCTATGATCTGTCAAACGTCTGCCGTTCGTTCTGCCGTTTGACAGAGCATACCGTACGATTTGGACTGTCAAATAATTACTTTACACAATCGCACCTCTAAACATAGGTCTCCCTTACGGTTTTCCACAGCAACAGTTTGAGAATGGTCTGGATCCAGTATGATCCTGCAATCTTTACAAAGTCATCTGTCCATCTTCTCGGTGAAATTAATATTTCTACTAGTAAAATCCTATTGCAGAATACAAGTGAATTCCATCAATCGAACGTGGAATCGCTCATGAAGAATATCGGCTTGATGGAGAAAAGTCTCGTTGACGAGGTTATTACTTCATCCGCAGAACAATTTTGATACATCGATAAATCATTTCACTCTAGTTACCTCAAATGATTTAACTGTTTTGTTCGTTAACTTACATAATATGCTATTTGTATTTTTTTAATCATAACTGTCTTATGCGAATAGCAGTATAAGTATTTCTAGGGTAATTTGACGAGTAGATTTAAACAAATTAGAGATTAATTTTAGATGTATGTTGCTCAAGTGCCGACTAACTACAGGGTTTAACAAAATCAACCGCATTCCTTCTTGGTGGTGATTCTGTTGCTAAAATCTTTGAGAATGAGACCAACATCGGAATTAAAAAAAAGGTCTTCTCCATATAAACTAGCATCAGCTGATCGAAACACTAGCATGGGAAAGCTGAAAAAAATTTGAGGGTCAGAATTAGCCCCAAGAAGAATGCAGTTTATTTTATTAGACCCTATAGGTAATTACATATACTTTCAAAAAGCATTATCGTAAAACATTAGAAATTGAATAGAACATCTATATCATATAATTTAGTTTTTTTATATGGAAGGGTCCATAAAAATAAAAAGGGTCTGAAATAAAAGTTTTTATTTATATTTAAATAGTTGCCGATAAAAGGCTAGTTGAATAAATTTAAAAACTAGATAATACTTTACATTTCTTAATATATTCGTCAAAATCATCGATATTTTTGAAAACATTCATGATTTACCATGATTTAATTATAATTTTTAATATTCAATTTGAATGGTCCTCAAAAGCGTCCGAACTGTCATGGCATCTTAAATGACGTCACTTCTTGCAATCAAAGATCTTCTTGACAGCAAAATACTATAAATACTGGTCTACGACAGAAAAAAAGCCCGCCATTGTGCAAGGTTTGACGTCACATCCTCTGATAGGCGTTTACGGTCACGTGACCAAAAGTGTGTTTTGGACCAACTTAATTGGACTTAATAAATTTGGACAAAATTATTTTAAATATTAATAATTTTAATTTAAATTATGAAATAAATTAGTGTTTTGATATCTCTATAATTATATATTACATAGATATTGTGGTTTGTTCTTAGTGGAAACTAGCCTATTGTTCTTCCAACAGGTCACATGTGGAAAAATCACCCACGGTGTAGGTAAATTCGTTTCAATCACGGTCAGAATAGTTTTTTTTGTTGTGTTGTGCAAAGGCATTATTTTTCTGGTATTTTGATGTGAAAACAAAGGATATCTTAATCTTCCAGATGTTCCAGCAAATGAAGAGCGTCTACGAAGCCGAAGTACAAATGCTGAAGCAAGACGAAGAGACAAAGATCAAGCGCTCAATCGCCTCGCACGCGTTACAGCTGCAGAAGACAAAGAACGAGGTAGGGGTCACCGCCGCTTTATCACTTTGAAACGGAAATCGATTACAAACACGTCATAAAAATGGGCATCACTCAAAAAAAAGATGCAAGGTGCAAGTAATTTTGGTTCTTAAACTGGTAATGCGGCGGTGTCCACAACCGTACTTTATATAAACAGAATGATCTGCTAGAGACGACAACACTTCTTCATGCAACTCGGTTCCTTAGGTCGGTAGACACCACACATTCGCATGCAGTTAATTCGAAATCCAAAACACTTATATTTATTTATAGACACTATCTCTGATTTTTAATTAGATGACATTTGGTGGGATGCGACTTTTTCGTAATATAAAAATAGTGATGTGCCTAAATATTCGACAAATTCAATTGTTGCTTTTTTTAAATGATTATAGAATAATTAATTGGATATAGTTTGAATTGATTTGATGCAGAAAATTATTTGCATAAAATAAAATAGTTATGTATAACAAAAAAAATACCAAACAAGTTTTGTTTTAAGATCATGTTGCCTGCAAAATAATATCATAATTCCTAATAGTGTATTTAAAGAAAGTAGTAAATAGTCAAAATAGGTTGAAGTCATACAAAATATTGGTATTGCATGTGCAGGGACTTAATTTTTTACCTATTAGAAAATTTTATTTATGTATTACGTTTCTTTGTAATTGTGTTCAACGTTTTACATGTATTATTTATCAAAATAAGTAGGATCACGAAATTGAAAAATCGTATCACAAATTCAATTAATCGTTCACAACTGCATTGTGACAACACTATTGCACTACGCTTGCAACATTAAAAAATAAAAAGTGCGATTGAAGCTGTCATTTTGGTCTAATTAAAAATCAGAGTATATGGTAACTTATTTAAATTTATTTATTTATTTAAATATTTAATTCCAAAGTTCTAACATAATTCATAAGGTTACTTATTTACTCTTTTTTATGGGCAATGCCTGTTTTTTTTTTATATTTCCAGATGGAACAATCCTACAAAGCGCGCGAAGAAGAATTAGAAAAGAACGTGCAAGAGAAGAAGAAGTTTCTGTGGGGGCTCGCGCGTGCGTTGCGAGACCAACACGCGAACCTGTCGCGCGCGATGCTCGCCGTGAGGCATGAGACTGACAGACTTACTGCTAAGGTTGGATTTACATTTATTTAAAAAAATATGGACACCCATCACATACATTGCTCTGATCTCAAAGTATGTAGACAATGTACTTGTGTTATGGAAATCAGATACAACGGTGGTACCACAACACCCAGATCCGAGACAATATAGAAAATTATGATTGTTACGTTGACCCAACCGGGAATCGAACCCGGGACCTCGGAGCGGCGACGCCTTGACGTCCAGCGTGCTTAGCCACTACACCACGGAGGTCGTCAATTGTTATGTTATTTTATTTTATTTGTATTACAAAATCCACAGCTCTTAATGATGATACCATAAAATACAGACATATAAGACTTACGAGTATAGCCAACGACTGATTTACATAAAATTTTAAGTAACGGTCATCGGATACCATTACGTGTATTAATATCTCTAACTGTGTATAAGCAAAATAAACTAAACTAAATAACTTATAAACTACATGACTATTTGCTCTCCAGCCTTTAAAAACAATGACATACACATCGGTTTTAAAGATATGCGAAAGACGCTGTACCTAGGTAGGCAAAAAAATTCTAAGCTTAGGTAAGCTTAGAAATTTTTTGCAAGTGCTGCGCGTAATCTACAGGTTTCATAGTTTATGCTTATTAAATAGCTTATCAACAAAAGAAATATCAGCTTTGATTCTCTCGTTATAAGACATGTTAACACTTCTTCATCATCACTTTTACAAATTGGTTTATAAACCTACAATGTTCTTTTTCCAAAAGGAATAGAAAAGAAAGCAATTCAGTCCGACACCAATGTACTAAAATGTCGTGTTGTGTTCTCACATTGGCAACTTAAGACTATCGTGTGTATGGGGAAGAATTGGCGAAATTGCCTACATTTGCGTTCGAGATATGCTTGCGGGCGATAACGTTCATCATTCATCATCATCATCATTATCAGCGAAAGGACGTCCACTGCTGAACATAGTCTTCCCCCACGGCTTTCCACAGCGACCGATCACTAGCGGTCTGCATCCAGTTTGATCCTGCGATCCTCATAAGGTCGTCTGTCCAGTTTGTTGGTGGACGTCCTACGCTGCGTCTTTGGTCGAAGGGTCTCCAATCTAGAACTTTCCTGCCCCAACGGCCATCAGTTCTTCGCTAACGTTCACCACCAACCCATGCAAGGTTTATACCTTTATGGAATAAGACAGGACTCATTTTCATACATCCTTAACTAAGCTTGTAAATCTAAGTTGTAGAATTTAAGGCTTGATTTATTAAAAATGGACTTCTGAAGAGTTTACTTTTTGTCAAAAAGTGAAGGTTAAGGGCTGTATATTTACTGAAACATATTTTTTTAAAAATCAAGACGTGAAACATATATATTTTTTAATTAAAACTTAGTTTAGGATGTTTAAAAGCAAATAAGCCCTAATTCCAAAAATGTAAAGGTTATCGCACGCAATTGTAGACAATTCCGCCATTGTCTTAAGTAAGTATATGGTTTCTTATGTAGATAAATTTCTCCGCAGGAAGACAGTCTAAAATCCCAAATACTTGAAGCAGAAGAAATTCTCCGAAAACGCGGTGAAGACATGCGCGAACAGATAACAAACGAACTGATCATCTTAGACGAACACCTCCAATCCATGAAACGCGAACGCGAAAACATTCACAGAGAACGCAACGAATTGGAAAGCCTAAGAGCATCATATAAAAGCACATCTACCTTAAAAACTAATGATTCAAACCACGAGTTGAAATCTCACTATGATCTTTTAAAAGACGAACTTGCCATCTTAAAAAACTATTTGGAAACGGCGAAATTGGAGCCGAAATGTGTGATAGAGAGGAGTACGTTGACTGATGTTAATAATGCTACGTCGAAGATTGGTCTAGTGTTGAATAATGTTCAAGATGTTGATAGATCACCTTTGAAGGAAACTGAAGAAAGGTGGACTCCGAATAAGGTCGTCAACGATTTGAAGAATAAGAAGAATAATAACTATTGTTCGGTGAGTTAGTATTTAATAACAACTCGTTTGGTGTTGTAGATAGCGCTCCTATCTACTAACTACTCTGTGTAAAAAGTATCACTAGCATCTCTGTGCTTCGGAAGACACGTTAAGTCGTTGTTCCTGGCTAATATCGGTTGACATTAGTCGTTATGCCTATGCAGAGGCCTTATCCCGGCTTGATAACATCTGACAGCAAGATTAGTCGCTTGCCTTGCTGAACCTCAACCATCCCGCACTGAGCCTGCGTAGTGAATAACGGCTTAAATTACCTTATAGTTGAGGTAAGGCCATTGAGGTAGTTAGCCCGCGTGGTGGAGTATGGGTCAAACTACCTCATAGTTGAGGTGAGGCCTTTGCCTAGCAGTGGGATGTTACAGGCTAACTTTACTTTCAGAGACAAGAGTTGCAGTCGAACGTGGACGAGATATACCGCGATCGCAGACGTCGCAGTCCGAGCGTGAGTGAGCCGGGCGATGTCGCTGAGAGCGGCATATTACTGCATCTCAGAGAAGAGAACGAGAGGCTCAAGATCTTCGCGAGACAGGTGAGTTGTATAAAAAAGCTTGTGATCATTAGCATTAGCCGATTGAATTTCTAAATTCAAGTTTATATAGAAATATTTTTTTTGTGTGTGTTCTTTGAACAGAACAGGGTCTCTCATCATCATCATTATCAGCCAAAGGACGTCAACTGCTGAACATAGGCCTCCCCCACGGTTTTCTTCAGCGACCGATCCCAAGCGGGCTGCATCCAGTTAAGTCCTGCGATCTTTACAAGGTCGTATGTCCATCCTGTCGACAGTAGACTACGCAGCGTCTTTGATCGAGTATTCTGCCTCAACGGCCATCAGTTCTTCGCGATATGTGCCCGGCTCACTGCCTGATTCATAAACACATGATAACACATGAGCTTACTTCTTCGTCTTTCTCGGGGGTATTTACGTTATCTTAGTTAGCTATCTGCGTATCAACACCGAGCACAGCCCTCTCAATCGCTCGTCGTGTGATTTGAACTTTCTTATAAGGCCTTGGTGAAAACTGCCCAAACGGTACGGTCGAAGTTCATAAGCCTGGCCATAAAAATAGACCACATAAAACTCTTGGCTATGGCTCTTTAGACCTCCGTTAATGCTGAAAACTACAGCAGCTTAATAGACGAATTTGGAAGTCCCTGCGACACGACATTCTTTCCTTATACTTCGTCGCTTCAACACTCGAGCGGTTGCAGGCAACCGCATCGCAATAGAGTATCTATTATGTCTCTTTTACATACGCTTGAGGGATTAAACACGAACAGTGTTAAATAAACGATGGAGCGGAACCAAGGCTCCAAAGTGTTTCAAGGGACATGTCTATTGGGCAAAGCAATGTTGAAGTAGCTTAAGACAGATGATGGCAATGTAGCGTCGACGATAGCAGAGGTTTGGAGGGAGATCGAAAAGTTCTAGCCATGAGACCCGAGCTATCCTGACCCAACACTACACCGAAGACATCCCGGACCTCGGTCTACGACGAGATTATTCTCGGTCTGCGACCGTACGAGATTAGGATGGCCCTGAATAAAACAACAAGGCACCTGGCGAAGACGGAATGACAGGAGAGCTTCTGAAAGTGGGTAGGCCACCGGTACTCAAATTCCTTCAGAGACTCTTTAATTTCGTGCTGCTAGAGGGCATCACGCATGAGGCATGGAACAGGAGTGTGGTGGTGTTGTTCTTCAAAAAAGGAGATAAAAACTTATTGATGAACTATAGACACATCTCACTCCCTAGCCATGTCTACAAGCTGTTTTCAAAGGTCATCAGAAATCGTTTTGCACGAAGGTTTGATGACTTCCAGCCTCCCGAACTAGCTGGATTCCAAAAAGCCTCACGCTTAGTCAAATTATACGCAAGTCCGAGGAGCATAATATGCCTCTATGTTTAGCGTTTTTGGACTATGACAATTCCTTGATCGAAACTTGGGCGGGGCTCCGGTCTCTTCAACGGGGTCACATAGACTATAGGTGTTACTACAAGTACAATCTATAGGTGACTATATAGAGGTGTTAAAGTGTCTGTATAACAACGCCACCATGGCTATTCAAGTACAGAAACATAATACGAGGGCGATTCCACTGCATAGAGGTGTAAGAAAGGGAGACGTTATATCTCCGAAACTGTTTACGCATCGGAAGACGCCTTCAAGCTCCTGGAATAGGAAAGATTCGGCATCAACGTCAATGGCGAATACATGACACACCTCCGGTTTGCCGATGATATAGTCGTTATGGCAAAGACGTTGGACGACCTTGGCACTATGCTCGAAGACCTCGACCGAGTCTCTCAACAAGTGGGTCTTAAATGAACATGGAAATGACGAAAATTACGTCAAGCTCCCTTGTTCTATCCACTCCAGTATCTGTTGAGAACTCAATTCTCGAAGTTGTCGACGAGTAACTTTGTGAAAGAGGTCAATCGACGATTCCAACAGTGTATCTGTTTTAAATAAAATAAAACCAAACAAAATCGCATTTTTTTTTAGTTTTGTACGTCTGGATCAAATTAAAGTGCTACCTTTTGTCTGTAGGACAGCCGTGCCTGACATTAATATTATTACCTACCAAGAGTTCTAGAGGCGTGTGTTCGGAACAATGGTGTTTGGACACCATTGTTCCGAACACACGTTTGTGTGCCCTCTTATTCTTGCACATTTTATTTGTAAGTTTACCTATTTGTTCTAGCAACGAGAACACATAGATGAGCTTTCATCGCATCAAGCGCGTTTACAAGCGGAACTAACGGCAGCGCGCTTCCAAGTCCCCAGCGTGTCGCGACCGGTGACTGCGCCTGCGCATATGCCTTCCGCACCTTTCCTAGAGAGGTGAACCACTAAGTATACTTTGGAAATCATCATTAGTAACAACCTCAACCTAGTAGAGCTATTCGTTTTTATTTAATTACATTATTTCATGTGTACCATCATTATTATGTATATGAAAGAAAGAAAACACTTTTATTCGACATAAAAAAAGGAAATTGAAATAAAATACTCGTACATGCTAAAAACTAGACTAATCGAGCCGAAAAGAGACCCTCATGCTCGCTCAGCGTCGTGGCAGCGGAACGAATATTTCGACGCTTTTCAGCAGGTGCCTTTGAGGGTGATTGTCTGTTCAAATACCTAAATGAATACAAAAATAGAAACAAAGCGAAAAAAAAACAGAAACCATTACACAAACAATCATAATAAAATCATAGACAATCACTAACACAGATCTCACATAAAATACAATTTAAATAAATGAATCTGTTAATATTCAAAATAACATTATTTATTATATTATTTAAAATATATGTACTATGTGTATGTATATGAATGTGGTATTTATTTAATAAGTAGTATCTATGTATTCACTATCATTATATAATTTCCACATTGTACCTTTTAATTTGTAGTTATTACGTAACGTCACGCTCTTTCTTTTGACCCTTTGTCACTTGTTTCGCTTCTATGGTTAACTGGTAGATAATGCTTAAGCATTAAGTCCAACATTATACCGTTTGTTTGTGCATGAAGTTTTTCAAGTAAATAAATTAAACCTCAATTCATATACCATCTAAAAGAGAATAAGAGAAACAATTTTACTGCTTATTTTAATAATAAAATCATACTTACCAAGCAGCAACGAGGCAGGGTAGGACGTCCACCGACAAGATGGAAGACCTTGTAAAGATTGCAGGATCAAAATGGATGGAGACCGCTTGTGATCGGTCGCTGTGGAAAACCGTGGGGGACACCTATGTTCAGCAGTGGACGTCCTTTGTATAATAACGATAATGATGAATGAAACTGACCTGATGTTGTTTTTTGCTCTTAAAGAATTGAAGATGGTTACTTAGTTCGAGTAAAGAAGGCATAGTTCGAATACACTTTTTCATAAATATTAACACTGCACGCTATCTTTACATTTATTAATTTTATTATTTTATTTACTAATAAAATAGGTCACTCATTCATTCATTATCGTATAGTTATCTGTTGAAAAAGAAATACAATATTCATCACAGGATCAAATGCGCGCCCTTTTTTTTCAAGAATAATATTTTTATACTACTCTCATATTTTTCAGTTTTTCGAATAGTATAATTACCTAACTACATAACAATGAATTCGCAAAATATAAATACTTAAAATAATGTTTTCTCATGGAAATGAGTAATATTCGCGTAAACTTCAGAAACAAGTATGGAACTTTGAAGTTGAAAATCAATGAAAATCTAATTTTCTATGTTTGTCACTATACCCTTGTATACAGGGTGAAATTTTAATCAGTACCGAAATTTTGTGTAAAGACTCCATGATGACTATGAACAACTTTTACTATGGGGGCAATAGTGAAATCGAGAAAAAATAATCAGCTGTTCCATACAAAAGTTCATTTGGCGCGTGGTCAAAATGTATGGTACAGCTGTTTTTTCTTCCCGATTTCACTATTGCCTCCATAGTAAAAGTTCTCCACATTCATCATTCGAGTCTTTACATAAAATTTCGGTACTGATTAAAATTTCACCTTGTATAAACATCGTTTCGTTCAGCAGACTGAACACAAGCGCAAGCGTGAACTCAGTAGGCTGGCGAATAGGCGCGGGCGAAGAGATCAGCCGCTTATCTGGTGCTCATCCGCGCGTTCTGTTGCCCGGAGATGCACTGCCCTTCTTTGGCGTAATGAGGGACCGGAACAGCGACAACCGAAGGTATTATTATTGAACACCAATCACATACATTGCTCTGATCCCAAAGTAAATAGCTAATTGCACTTGTGTTATGGAAATCAGACACAACGGTATCTGATTCCATGATCTGAACTGATGGTGGTGGAGACAATATAGAAAATTTTGATTTCTATATTGACCCGACCGGAAATCGAACCTGAGACCTCGAAACGGCACTGCATTGAAACCAGCGTGCTTAGACACTTCACCTCGGTCACGGAGGTACCTATGTATTGTAAACTCTTAATAGTTAATTAGCGCCATCTATGAGACATTCATTACATCAGAGCATGCTGTAAATTAGCCTTTATACAGTGCGACATTGATCGTTTGGCTAACGGCAAAAATCAGTATTAACGCTGTTTTTTTTTTAAAACGGTCTAGTGCGAGTCGGACTCGCACACAAGGGTTCCGTGCCAACTTTAACAGTATTAGAGGTCCAATTACTTCCACTTAGTCAAAATAGCACAATATTTTGTAGACAGCAATAATAACTTTTTCATAGTATTTGTATGAATAACAAAGTTATGTTTGCGGTTATTGTAAATGTGCTCCATCTTAAAACTACTAGTACGATTTCGTTAAAACCATTTTTTGCTGAAAGTGTTTGTCAAGATCTACATCACGTATTTTTTTCAAAATTTCCACTCGCTTAGTTTGGAAAGGCTAGGCTAGTTTGGCTTGTTAAGGGACGTCCATTTTACCACTTTGGAAGTCTATCTCCCAAACGATAGACTTTAAGAGAAAATGGTTTTTGGAACCTCGATGTCATTTTAAAAGACCAATCCATAGACTACACGCAAAGACAAAAACGATAGGTTTTAATTTCATGTATGGCCCCCACCTTAAATACTTATCAATTATTATTTTTCTGTATAAGAATCGTAAAGCGGTTAACAGGATACATCTAACTACTAAGTTTCAACGGTGTAATGCTAATAGTTTCAGAATAAATTGGTTGTGACATACGGACGGAAAGATAGACAGACTTGACGAAACGATAAGGATTCTGGTTTTGCCGTTTAAATGGTACTAGATGTTTTCCGATTTTTCCTTTTGTTTTATTTTCGTACGTGTTCTGTGTAAACTATCAAAATGATAGTTTTTAAATACCGTAGAGTTAAATCCATAAATAAAGTTATAATTTAGAGTTCTATTAGATTGTATAGAAACCTAATGGATTTAAATCCGTAAGATAGTAATCACGCGGTTATTACAATATAACGGTGACATACATAGTTTTGGTGCTTATAGCGCCACTGCTACCACTGTAGTAGCGCTTTGGTAGTGATACCGAAGTGAAGCAACCTACGGCGCGGTCTTGTTTGGATGGGTGACCATTCCGACCATATAAGTGACGTACATCACGTTGGTCCCGGATAATATCGGTTGATATTAGTCGTTAAGCCTAGTCAGAGGCCTTATGGGCGGCTTGATAACATCTGACAGCTGGGGTAGTCGCTTGCACCCCTCCACCAACCCGCACTGAGCCCTCGTGGTGGAGTATGGCTCAAACTACGTCATAGTTGAGGTAAGGCCTTTGCCCAGCAGTGGTACGTTACAGGCTAACTTTACTTACTTATTTTTGCAGGTACCTAATAAACCAATGGCGCGCGTTGCGTCGCCGTATGTCGCCAATACATGGCGGTAAAATACGGAACCCCGGCGCTGTTCCACGGGAAAGGGTGCCTAGGGATCCTGAGCCAGGTAGTACAGTCACCGTCAGATATATTGTAACAAATAAGGTGACCGAATACTTCTCTGAACCGTTAAAAATGACAATAAGGTGCAAACATTACAAGTTACTATTCCATATCTGAACATGAATTACTTCATTAACATCTGAGCATATCCTGATCAGGTATTGATTGGGATCTGCTCAGAAATTAACATTCAGATATAAGTAGTAACCTCTAATGTAATAATAGTAATAGTCCCCTTAGCCGATTTCGACTACGGGGTCAGTCACAACGAATAGCCGACTGCGCGGGACATATTATAGTGCGCAAGTGTGTGTGCAAACACAGGTGCACTCTCTATTCCTTTCACACTTATAGCCCGATGGGACAGCAATCTGACACGACCAGGCGCAGGACCAACGGCTTTACGTACTTTTCCGAGGCACGGGGGTGAAACACCGCCAACTTCCAAACTCCGGGCTACCATAACAATTAAACTCAGGTATATATTTATGGCCCGACCCGGAGATCGAACCCGGGATCTCTGGCGCAGCCGTCGCTGAGAAGTGCGACCCTCTTACCGCTCCGCCACCGAGGCAGTTAACCTGTAATGTATGTAACTCATGGACTTTATGAGTGTTCGATAGTAAACACTTTTGGACAGTTAAAAGTCGGTTCATGATCTCAAGCTTACGTAAACAGTCAGGCACAGCCTGTACCGACTTCAAATGCATTTGTGTCTCCTAAGTAAATACGACCCATCTGGTGTAGTGGTCGAGAAATCGCCTACTACGCAGCGGGTTGCGGGTTCGATCCCCGCACAATACAAACATTTGTGTGCATGAACATGTCTGTTTGTATTGGTCTGGGTGTTTTCTATGTATATCATGTATGTACATATTTACAAACAAGAGAATTTAAGTATTATATCCGTTGTCTGGCACTCATAACATAAGCTTTGAGTTGCTTACTTTGGGGCTAGATGGCGATGTGTAGGAATGTCCCAAGGATATTATATTATATTAAATAGAATAATATTTATTAGTTGTAGACGCCAGACCACTCGCAGACTCTCCCGATGCTGTTTCTTCAAGACCGCAGGAAGATGAACAAAACTGTGAAGATCTTCCTCAGATGAACGAAACATTTACATTCCAATCGTGTCCAAAGTAAGTCGCTATTTTCATCAACATTTTGATTAATTTTCATAATAACCATGATATCATGTTTTTTTTTCAGAGAATCACCCAAACCAGCGGTTACTGACGTTAAACCGTCAGAACCCAGAGATAAAAGTCCAAAAACACTTTTGAGAGAGACCAAGCAAAAACTGAGAAAGTATGTACCAAACAATTTTGTGGATCTAATATATTTATTTATTTTATTTTCAAGTTATTTACCCAAAACACTTGCACTTGAAGGAACCATTTTCATCATCAGTCTTCGGCTTATAAGGGTTTCTAATACATTACATAAATAGTGTAACATTAATACATTGGTACGGATGTTTTTCGCCTAACCACTTTTCAACGAAAATTGCTTGCACAGACGTCATACAAAAACGGGCGTCACTTCAAACGAAAAAAAGTAAAAACCATCACTTTGATTGATGATCAACTATCAGAGCACAGACTCCAAAAAGAAATTGTTTGCCTAAAATGAATTCCTTTCATTTCAGTGGTCAAGAGTGTATTTAAGACTTTTTAGTGCATTTTGATTTTGAAGTCGGTGTTTACTTTTTCTTCGTTTTCAGTGATTATATAAGAGGGGGAGGGGGGGGGGGGACTACCAACTAGAAGGTATGCTCTCTAGGTGGGCGAAACATTTTTTTGAATTGGTCTACAAATAACTGAGATATGAGCTAACATATATACAACATATACAAAAAAAAAACATACAGTCGAATTGATTACCTCCTATTTTTTTTGAAGTCGCTTAAAAACAAGGCCAGGTGCAAAAGATTTGGCTCTTATGCGAGAGAGACCTCCCCTTCTGTCGCAGCGTGATGTTTTATACCCTTTAGCTTTCCTAAAAAATTTTTTTCAAGTCGGTCCATTAGTTCCTTAGATTAGCGCGTTAAAAAAAAAACACTTTCGCTTTATTATAATAGTTATTAGTATTAGTATAGATAAACGCTTGCAATAAATGATTTATCACCCTGTTCAAAAGCAAATCTCGCGGAAAACATTCCCCGCCGGCCACGAAACGCGAGAAGAGTCCCACTTCAGTGTTGCGAGAGGCGAAACTGCGCCTGCGCAAGTTGGAGATCGAAGCGGAGGCCGTGGAGAAGTCCTACATGGACTTCAGGAAGAAACAGACCGCGATGCAGCAGGAGAGAGGCATGGTGCCCGAGACTTCAGACTTTGGGGCTTTAGGTAAGAGAAAACGACTGGCAAACTACATCACATGTATGTCTGTCTGTCTTATTATACACACATCAAAAATTTGCGATCACTTTGAAAAATCTTATTTTTTTTTGTTACGGACGGTAAATGATCATTACATATTATTGCTATTATATTATTATTATGGTTCTTATATTTTAAGAAAATACCAAAAATATGCTTTCATGATACAAAGTATGCTTTCATGATACAATTAAACATTGAAAAAACAGCTATGCTAGTGATCACCAACATTTTTTGATGTGTCTATTCATCACATAGTTATCTATAAGAAGCCTCAAATATAATAGGCAAAATGTGTTTATATTAATACAAAGTATCTAAACCTTGCTTAAGAAGCACTTAAAATTTTTCACCGTTCGTTGACCCTTTAATGCTATGCATTTTTTCTGAGTCGTTAAGTAGCAATTATCAATAGATGAAGCGAATTATTTATGTTATTATTAGATTTGCATTTATTGTAAACGATTCCTATCGTCTCTTTTTGACAGGCATGAAAAGAAGTAGATCAAATATATTTGAAGACTTCAAAGTGGAAAATGTCCCACGGTTCAACATAGCTAACTGCCAGCAGGATATAAAGAACGATTTCCAGAAATATTTATGCGAATATCAAACAAAATTTTCAGCCAGCGCGTCCCATTTCCAAAACATATCTAGCACTAACAAGAGCAAGCCTATACCGCCGGTATATTCCAAGATAGAGTCACAATGTATCGAGCCACAGGAAACGCGCGATAATTATTTAGAAACCCCGTTGACGGAATTCAGAAAACTTTATCACACCCAAAACACGCCAACGCCAACTCTACCCATAGACATCCCGACCCGCTCCGAAAGCCCTAAAAGACTGTATGAACCAGAAAATGTAGGCAACAGCAGCAAAGTAAATAGTGCACGAGAGTCGACCGGTTCACGAAGCAAGTCGAGGAGCATCAAAAGTGTGGAGAAAGAGTTAAAAATATTGAAAGAGAACTTTGGCAAAATGTACAATTTGCAAAACAACGCGGAAATCGCACAAAAAATTGAAGGTTCACTGCGTAAGAGCGAGTCTCCGAAGCAGGATGAACTGATAGAAATAATTGCCGATAGGGATATAATAGAAGAAAAAGGTGAAGATTTGGAGGTGGCGCAGTCATCGGGGTCTCTGATGGTAGTAGTCGAAAGCACGATAGAAACCAAAGAGATAGAGGCTGTTCACAGCGAAACAGAAGACCAGCAGATATCCACACAGATGACCATAATAGTCAGCCCGAAACGCAGCGTGGCCGAAGGAAACCAAGAATCGCCCGAGTCTCCTCATTCCAACAGGAGTAAGAGTCCAGGGCTGTCGGACCTTTCTAAAGTTTCTAGGTTATCAAAAAAAGACGTATTGGACGCTATATTCCACGCTGATGCGGGCAAACGCCAATCGAGTGTTGAAATGAAGTTGAACATTGATAAAGACCTAAGCATAGACACCGTCAGCGATCACGAAAAGGACGGAGAAGAATATCCCGACGACTTCTCAGCGGATGTGGATAACTGCAACAGCCGGTCGGAGTTCGATGACCACACCCCCGTCTCCCACCCGAATAATTCTGATGACGAAAACTTTTGGAACTCCTAATTTTTTTATACAAATAAAACTAACACGGAACCAGTCATAATTTATTTTCTCTATGTCTATGTGAATTAAAACATTATAAAACATACATTTTTTATGTTACATTTTTTTCATTTTCAAATATAAAAGTACAAACATTCGTAAATCAGTGCGACATTACACGTACTCGCATTTTGGCAATAACTATACTCATTTATAAATACATAACAAAGACAATCGAGTCTTCGACGCAAATACATACATAAATGCTAACACAGGAGAATTAACTTTATTGTCATTAAAGGGTTACCATATGGAATAATCAACTGTGAAAAAAATCACAAACATTTGAAGGCTACACTAATTTCATATTTTGCAACCTGTCAAAAAAGCGGTGAGGTGAAAACTGAGAAAACCGCAACAAAAGAAAAATTTACTTAGCCAGAATCCAACTTATTGAATACCATATTTATTTAAGTTATACATAATTCGTTATTTTTGTTAACATTTACAGTTTTTTTGTGTAAATAAGTTTTGGATTGCATCCATCTTGGAAATATACCCCAATAACAATAGTTACAACTAATATACCTAAAAGTACATACGCCATAATTATCCAATCAAAATGTCGAATCTCCATATACAAAATAAGAGTAAATTTATATATATCCAATTGAAACATACATACGAAATTAATCAAATACTATAAACTGAAATAACTTTCTTATGACAAATAAATATAAAATAATTAACTTTGTATTGGAAAAGTGAGAAAACTTGATCACGGACAAAGGGAGAATATTTATTATATTTGTGTATTTGTTGACCATAATTATTATATATGAAATAAAGTATTTAAAATTCTTAATAAACATGAGTTTCTTTCTATTCTTCGTCCAATATCCGCTTTTTTTTCATTACATTTGGTCATTCCAAACAAAATTGTAGGCATATATTATGATCTACGCACATCCGTTTTGATTTCATATGCAAAGTTGTTTGAAAACAATAATGAGCAAGGCCTAACCTTGCATGGAAAGACCATTTCGTCCACTATTCAGGGGCAGTAGTAGTATTCCTAAAACAAATACATACATTTGACACAATTATTATTTGGCTTACAGTATTACAGTAAAATAGTTAATTTCTATAAATATTTAGTTAACTTGATATAGAAGAAATCTATTTCGATTAAAATATTTACGTTGTATTTGTTATTATAAAGAGGTATTTTACAATTATTTGTGATATAAGATTTATTTAAATAAAATAACTGTGTCAAACGATGTATGTTACATATATTATCATTGTCGCATCGTTTTTACATTCTAGTCCAAAAAAAGTCAGTAATTTTAGTTTGAATAATCCACCTATATAATATTTTTAAACGAAATTTTATTTAAGAATATTTGTGCCTGCCAAGATCATTTTATAAAGTACACCCGTAAGTAATGGCGATAAATGAAAATAATCGTCTATATTAACAATATATTTAAAGTGCAATTTGCCAGAAAAAAAGTAAACGAGTTTCGTTATTAAATAATAATTTTCAGGCAAAATGTACGCATCCATCACAACTAACAGAAATAAGTAACGGAATAAAAGTCGCATTACATTTCAAAATATTTCTAATTAGTGCGAGAGTAAAAGATAAGAACAATTATGGTGGTTATTAGTTCCATAGCTAAGATTGTGTTAGCTTTGATCTACGAAACTGAGACAGGAAATTCGCAACATTTGATCCCACCCATTAAGATATCTTGAATTTCGTTTCAAAAGGATTCAATTGTCGAAAATCAATGGCAGCATTTGTCATGACATGCTTTTCATAGGATCAAACTAAGCTACCGTTTATTGGAGCGAATCGATAAAAATGCGACTTAAACTTTAATGCGAGCTATTCGCTGTAAGTGATATTGGGGAACGTCTGTCACCATTTTTTCTAACAATTTTAGTAAACATTTTAAGTATCCATGCATTATATTTTATGGACACTAGATAAACGTAATTGAATAGAATAAATGGATACTACAATATTTCATTGAAATAACTTTAGTTTAATTACTTTTCGTAATGTCAGTCAGCTATTTGTCATTTTAACATCCCCCAATAGTTTGAGGCACTATCCTTAAAAGCCATTAAAAAAAAGGGGCACTATCGCGCGCAAGGTCACAATGGTGGTGTGGTAAATCTCGGTTGACATTGGCTGTCATAGTTAGATTGACTGTGAGGTCATTTTATTATATCAATATTACAGATGAAAAAAAATATATTTTTAACCGGCCGCACGGTTTAAGACGCATCTTAAATTTTATTATTACGAGTCAAAACGAATACCGCGTGTTCAACACATTCATGAATATAAATACCTTGTATTTTATGAATGTTATTGACTCATGGTATTAGTTAAAAATTATTCTAAACTGCGCGGGAAGTTTAAAACGATTTTCTTGCCGAAGCCGAAAACCACGTATATGTCTTCTCCACGTATGACACTATACCTGGGAAATGACGCGTTACTGATATATTTTTACAATATATCAGTAACGCGTCATTTCCCAAAGTGACAAAGTGATATTTTTTTACAGAGATTTGCACATGAAAATCTTCTATAAAATGTTTTTTAATCACCATAAACTAAGCGCTTCCTTTGTATGCGCGCGCGTCGCTACTCCTGACCGCTTCAGCCGCGTATACATTGAAAATAAAAGTCGTTTCCCAGCAATTATTTATTTTACATACGATTCGTTTTGATGTTCTGAATGCGTGGTTTAAGGCTTCGTTAATCCTTTTGTTACATTCTTTATAATCAATATACAGGTTTACACAATTGTATAGGTATTCAATGGTCAGTCAGTTCGTCTCGTGTTTCGCACACCTGTCTCGTTCGTCAAAGTGTTGTTAGTAAAGTAAAAGGAGGGGGTTACGTTAGAATCCAAAGCTGGCGTTTTGCGGGAGACTCCTCGATGCTGACGCAGAGCGCGGCGAGTTTGGACCGGTCACCCGCAGCCATGTCGATACCTGAAACAAATGAGCAAAGCGATGTTTCCTTTTTGTTTTTCGAATGGTTAGTTTGAACGAATACCTGATAAATCGTACAGTCTAAACAATAGACGGCACGCTGCCAACTGAGTCATGAGGCCATAATGTCATCAGAGATAGCGGTATGCGCGCAGCTTTATCAGGAAGAGAAAACAAGATAGACATAGAAAAATAACGACTCAGCTCGTAACGCGCCGACTATAGTGCATTGTCTGTTAAGTAAAAATCGACGCTTTTAGGTAAAAAATAGGGTTTCTTATTTTATCTTTATGAATGTAAAATACTAGCGGTCCCCCGCGACTTCGTCCGCGCCCTTTGAGTTTGCTCCCTCCCCTCCCGTCGCAGCGTCATGTTTTATATCCTAAAGCCTTTCTCGATAAATACACTATCCAATACAGAAATATTTTTTCAAATTGGTCCAGCAGTTCCTGAGATAAGCGCGTTCAAACAAACAAACTCTTCAGCTTTATAATATACTAGCGGTCCCCCGCGACTTCGTCCGTGCGTTTTGAGTTTGCCCCCTCCCCTCCCGTCGCAGCGTGATGTTTTATACCCTAAAGCTTTTCTCGATAAATAAGCTATCCAAAACAGTTATATTTTTTTCAAATCGGTCCAGCAGTTCCTGAGAGAAGCGCGTTCAAGCAAACAAACTCTTCAGCTTTATAATATTATTAGCGCAAGCGCACGTCGTACTTTAGCTGCGAACATTATTTTGGTGCGGAGTTATGTTAAAACTGTGATAGCTCCTAAGATATTTATTGAATTTAAATGATATAAAGGGCAACTTTGTTCTAAATGAAATGCTCGTGATGATGGATCTATTTATTTTGATAAGAATAAATACCTGTGTGTATATAACACCTCTAAAAATAATGCATTATTTTTTTACAAATTTATTAACATAAAATAGGTTGTAGTAAGTTAACCATAAAAGATAGACATATGCTGTCGCGGACTTTATTATAGAACTCTTAATGCTGAACAATCCTGTCATACATGATGTTTGTGTAGGTAACTTAAGTGGTTTTCGCAGCGTATGCAGCGGAAGCTCTCAAAAGGAATATCTTTCTCCCGTTTTCGCAACATTTTTCATTGCTGCTGTGGTCTTATGAGTCGTATCTTTATGTTATATAGCCTAAAGCCTTCCTCGATAAATGGACTATCCAACGTGAAAATATTTTTTCAAATCGGGCCAGTAGTTTCTGAGATAAGCGCGTTCAAACAAACAAACAAACAAACTCTTCAGCTTTATAATATTAGTATAGATTAGCGCAAGCGCTCGTTGTACTTAAGCTGCGAACATTATTTTGGTGCGGAGTTATGTTAAAACTGTGATAGCTCATAAGATATTTATTGAAATCAAATGATATACAGGGCAACTTGGTCCTAAATGAAATGCTCGTGACGATGAATGTATTTATTTTGATAAGAATAAATACCTGTGTGTATAATACACCTCTAAAAATAATGCATTATTTTTTTACAAATTTATTAACATAAAAAAGGTTGTAGTAAGTCAACCATAAAAGATAGACATATGCTGTCGCGGACTTTATTATAGAACTCTTAATGCTGAACAATCCTGTCATACATGATTTTTGTGTAACTTAAGCGGTTTCCGCAGCGTATGCAGCGGAAGCTCTAAAAAGGAATATCTTTCTCCCGTTTTCGCAACATTTTTCATTGCTGCTGTGGTCTTATGAGTCGTATCTTTATGTTATATAGCCTAAAGCCTTCCTCGATAAATGGACTATCATCATATCAAATATTTTTTTCAAATCGAGCCAGTAGTTTTTTAGATTAGCGCGTTCAAACAAACAAACAAACTCTTCAGCTTTATAATATTAGTATTGTGAGTGTTATTTTTTTTTTATTCTAAACTACTGGATAGCGAAGCGTTATCAGTTTTCAAGTGGAATTTATTCTGTAATGAATAACAAATTGGCCAGCTGCATTGGCTATAAAACAGTTGGGTAGATAGCGCAGACGTCACGCGTAATGACATAGCCATAAGAGACTAAAAATTTCGCGTGGTCAGACCGACGGCACGGTAGCTCAATTGAAAGAGCAGTTGGACCAGTTAGCAAGAAGTTGCAGGTTCTAGTCTCGCCTCGCAAATACGGAACGGACGCTCAATTTTTAACGGATCATTTGTTTAAGTGATGACATGCCAACTAGAGTTGGGTATTTCCTGAATGAACGCTTCAATTGAAGTACTTCAGCTATCTAGTTCCTTTACACGCTCGTTCACTATCGTCCAATACGGCTCAGTAGTTCAGTCCAGTCGTTCAGTGATAGGGAGTAAAGCGTACGGATATATAGTTACTGCAAGAGCGATACAGATGTATGGCTCGACTTGCGTGAGTTTCGCACCAAATTAATGTTTAAGATAGCACAAACAGAAATGTTATTTAACATCTCTGCAAAAAGACTTAGAATGTAGTATTGTTTAATAGATTTTTTTATGATGTTATTTTCAGAGTAATGTTTGTTTATTTTTGTTGTTAATTACAGACAGCTATTGTATAATCGTAATTATAGACTGCTGAAATCTTAGAAATGTGTTTATTTTTTATTCATAAGAATAGATCTCACTCATTCATTAGTTAGTCATATTGTGATAGTAGAACTACTGAATAATGATAATCAAGATAATGAACTAGATGAGTGATCTTCTTTGGCTTCCACTGAACTATATCACTCATTTCAGCTCAGTGAATGATTTTGCGCATGTTTAATGCCAACTTCTGTAACACTAGTACAGCTGTGAATGGTCTACCTCTTTTAAGCCCCTAATGACCTAGGAGGAGCTATGGACGTACCTGTAAGGGCACAGCTCTGGACGCGCTGGTCTCGTCCAGACACGGGTCCCGCTCGGGCCGATAGGAGCTATGGACGTACCTGTAAGGGCACAGCTCTGGACGCGCTGGTCTCGTCCAGACACGGGTCCCGCTCGGGCCGATAGGAGCTATGGACGTACCTGTAAGGGCACAGCTCTGGACGCGCTGGTCTCGTCCAGACACGGGTCCGGCTCGGGCCGATAGGAGCTATGGACGTACCTGTAAGGGCACAGCTCTGGACGCGCTGGTCTCGTCCAGACACGGGTCCCGCTCGGGCCGATAGGAGCTATGGACGTACCTGTAAGGGCACAGCTCTGGACGCGCTGGTCTCGTCCAGGCACGGGTCCCGCTCGGGCCGATAGGAGCTATGGACGTACCTGTAAGGGCACAGCTCTGGACGCGCTGGTCTCGTCCAGACACGGGTCCCGCTCGGGCCGATAGGAGCTATGGACGTACCTGTAAGGGCACAGCTCTGGACGCGCTGGTCTCGTCCAGGCACGGGTCCCGCTCGGGCCGATAGGAGCTATGGACGTACCTGTAAGGGCACAGCTCTGGACGCGCTGGTCTCGTCCAGACACGGGTCCCGCTCGGGCCGATAGGAGCTATGGACGTACCTGTAAGGGCACAGCTCTGGACGCGCTGGTCTCGTCCAGACACGGGTCCCGCTCGGGCCGATAGGAGCTATGGACGTACCTGTAAGGGCACAGCTCTGGACGCGCTGGTCTCGTCCAGACACGGGTCCCGCTCGGGCCGATAGGAGCTATGGACGTACCTGTAAGGGCACAGCTCTGGACGCGCTGGTCTCGTCCAGACACGGGTCCCGCTCGGGCCGATAGGAGCTATGGACGTACCTGTAAGGGCACAGCTCTGGACGCGCTGGTCTCGTCCAGACACGGGTCCCGCTCGGGCCGATAGGAGCTATGGACGTACCTGTAAGGGCACAGCTCTGGACGCGCTGGTCTCGTCCAGACACGGGTCCCGCTCGGGCCGATAGGAGCTATGGACGTACCTGTAAGGGCACAGCTCTGGACGCGCTGGTCTCGTCCAGACACGGGTCCCGCTCGGGCCGATAGGAGCTATGGACGTACCTGTAAGGGCACAGCTCTGGACGCGCTGGTCTCGTCCAGACACGGGTCCCGCTCGGGCCGATAGGAGCTATGGACGTACCTGTAAGGGCACAGCTCTGGACGCGCTGGTCTCGTCCAGACACGGGTCCCGCTCGGGCCGATAGGAGCTATGGACGTACCTGTAAGGGCACAGCTCTGGACGCGCTGGTCTCGTCCAGGCACGGGTCCCGCTCGGGCCGATAGGAGCTATGGACGTACCTGTAAGGGCACAGCTCTGGACGCGCTGGTCTCGTCCAGGCACGGGTCCCGCTCGGGCCGATAGGAGCTATAGACGTACCTGTAAGGGCACAGCTCTGGACGCGCTGGTCTCGTCCAGGCACGGGTCCCGCTCGGGCCGATAGGAGCTATGGACGTACCTGTAAGGGCACAGCTCTGGACGCGCTGGTCTCGTCCAGGCACGGGTCCCGCTCGGGCCGATAGGAGCTATGGACGTACCTGTAAGGGCACAGCTCTGGACGCGCTGGTCTCGTCCAGGCACGGGTCCCGCTCGGGCCGATAGGAGCTATGGACGTACCTGTAAGGGCACAGCTCTGGACGCGCTGGTCTCGTCCAGGCACGGGTCCCGCTCGGGCCGATAGGAGCTATGGACGTACCTGTAAGGGCACAGCTCTGGACGCGCTGGTCTCGTCCAGACACGGGTCCCGCTCGGGCCGATAGGAGCTATGGACGTACCTGTAAGGGCACAGCTCTGGACGCGCTGGTCTCGTCCAGACACGGGTCCCGCTCGGGCCGATAGGAGCTATGGACGTACCTGTAAGGGCACAGCTCTGGACGCGCTGGTCTCGTCCAGACACGGGTCCCGCTCGGGCCGATAGGAGCTATGGACGTACCTGTAAGGGCACAGCTCTGGACGCGCTGGTCTCGTCCAGGCACGGGTCCCGCTCGGGCCGATAGGAGCTATGGACGTACCTGTAAGGGCACAGCTCTGGACGCGCTGGTCTCGTCCAGGCACGGGTCCCGCTCGGGCCGATAGGAGCTATGGACGTACCTGTAAGGGCACAGCTCTGGACGCGCTGGTCTCGTCCAGGCACGGGTCCCGCTCGGGCCGATAGGAGCTATGGACGTACCTGTAAGGGCACAGCTCTGGACGCGCTGGTCTCGTCCAGGCACGGGTCCCGCTCGGGCCGATAGGAGCTATGGACGTACCTGTAAGGGCACAGCTCTGGACGCGCTGGTCTCGTCCAGGCACGGGTCCCGCTCGGGCCGATAGGAGCTATGGACGTACCTGTAAGGGCACAGCTCTGGACGCGCTGGTCTCGTCCAGACACGGGTCCCGCTCGGGCCGATAGGAGCTATGGACGTACCTGTAAGGGCACAGCTCTGGACGCGCTGGTCTCGTCCAGGCACGGGTCCCGCTCGGGCCGATAGGAGCTATGGACGTACCTGTAAGGGCACAGCTCTGGACGCGCTGGTCTCGTCCAGACACGGGTCCCGCTCGGGCCGATAGGAGCTATGGACGTACCTGTAAGGGCACAGCTCTGGACGCGCTGGTCTCGTCCAGGCACGGGTCCCGCTCGGGCCGATAGGAGCTATGGACGTACCTGTAAGGGCACAGCTCTGGACGCGCTGGTCTCGTCCAGGCACGGGTCCCGCTCGGGCCGATAGGAGCTATGGACGTACCTGTAAGGGCACAGCTCTGGACGCGCTGGTCTCGTCCAGACACGGGTCCCGCTCGGGCCGATAGGAGCTATGGACGTACCTGTAAGGGCACAGCTCTGGACGCGCTGGTCTCGTCCAGGCACGGGTCCCGCTCGGGCCGATAGGAGCTATGGACGTACCTGTAAGGGCACAGCTCTGGACGCGCTGGTCTCGTCCAGGCACGGGTCCCGCTTGGGCGTGGAGCTGCGCGCAGGAGGCGCGCGGGCGCGGCGCGGCGTGCTCGCGAGCGCGCTGCTCGCCAGGGACGCGCTGTCGTCCGCGGACGGGGCGGATTTCCAGCTGGGAAGTAATAACATAGCTTTATGTTTAAAGAGAACACATTGCGAGTCATTATTTTATCTACAACGCGATAAATGCGCAAAACCTCATACACCCCAAATGGTTTATAATTCAATTGACCTAATTCTGGAAGATAAAAAAATATTATTTTTATATTAAAAATATGATGTCACTCAATTATCTTTGACTCTGTATCTGATTGTAGCAATTAAAACTAAATTACTTTCCTGCCGGCTATCTATCAAATGAAAGTTCAATTTTCTGAACAGGAGAGATGAAATAGTAGATTGATAGACGAGGGTAGAAAGTGACTTCGATCGCCAATAATTTGAGAGTGAAATAGGTGTTTTCACCCAAGTTAAACATACTATTATTCATTACGACTGTAGGGAAAATTAATAAATTTACTATGTGATAGTAGATGTTATGATTAGGTAGTATGTTGGCTGGCGAGAGAGGAAACCGCAGTTTTTTGCAAAACATATTATTATAATTGTAAATATTCAACTGCTGGTTACGACATTTCATCGTTTGTTATATTTTATATTTATATTTATAGTTTGTTTATGTCGTTTGATACACATAGAACTAACGATTTTAAGGACTAGTAACGGCACTGAAGAATAATTAAAAATCATTGTTAAACATATCCATCGAATTGTTCTCACAGACAATAATAATGTGGAATAACCTTAACTTTTTCACGAAAACTGCCACAGGTTATGTCAAATTGCAATTTAAATTTTGTCTCATGAGATAGCTCTATGAGTGACAGCTAAATGTCGGAGTGAGTAAGAAGATTTCATAATGAAAACCACCATGTCGGCCAGTCGCCTTCGCCTGCTTACTAATCCGTACAATAAATAATAGACAAAATTAAAAAGAAATGACAGAGACAAAGAGAAAAATAAAAGTGTCAAAGTTAAATGAAAAAATAGTGACACGATGACACTATGTATGGCGGGCATCTGAATATTTTAATTGTATTTTATACTTAATTTAACAAACGAGAAAAAAAATAAACTAAGACATGCATCATTAAAAATAGGCAAAGAGGCTATGATGCTGACTGCGTTGTCGCGTTGATTAGCTATGCTAATCCTTTGAGCTAGGAACCAGCCCGCTTAATTGTTGGCTGTTACAGTATTTAGTTTTGGCGCAATTTTTCTAAACAACAATTTAGCAAGCCCCACGGCCCAAATGTTTCAACGCCCAAGGGCGCAAACAAATAATCACTTGCAAGTGATAAAAATATACTAATTGTATTTTTTTAAAATCAACGATCATAACAGACACGTTTTTATCTCAACACGTTTTTATCGTTTTATCATGGAAAGCTATTATTTTAATAATATGATATGAATCAATTATTGTTGGCTACCCATGAGATGGAAAAGCTATTTTCCACCAAGCTATGTACACATGAAAGTTCAATTTTCAGAACAGAAGAAATGTAAAGGTTTTTGGCCGATGTGTGAATATGAGGAAGTTTACAAGACAGTACGAACAAAAAGTCAACTTAAGAGTGAAGTCATATCTCATTTGCGTTCTGACGGTTCATATCACTTACTTGGCCGGTGGCGCAGCAGTTAGAGGATCGCATTATAAACCGACGGCTGCTCCCGAGGTCCCGGGATCGATAACCGGGTATTTTATAGACACAGTGGAATAATGTGCCATCTGGCCTTCTTGACGTAACTCTCACATCTAGAAATTTCATTGATCTGCCTTTCTCCAACTCACAAAATGGTCTCCTATGGATCCGTCATTATGAGTGACGTTTAGCGCCATCTACCCGTCTGTTTATGCAACAGTGGGCCAAGTACTTATTATTTACAGGAAAAATTCAACTTAGAAATTAATGACGCTTCGCTTAGAGTATTTTTAAAACTCACAGTGTCATATTTTATATTCATAAAGATGAAATAAGAAACCAAAAATTTGCGCACGGGCGGGACTCAAAAGTACTCTAAACCATCCAAAAACATGTTAATTTCAATCGGGACGATGGTTTTAAGTCCCGTGATCAAAATGGACAGCTTGATTTAGTTCGCAGTAGAGTAATCGGCGGAATACGGATGTGTCGAGCGGTCTCCAGAATAGGGACACTGTCAGGGTAGTGTGTGGCGGTGGTACGCAAATAATAAATACTTTGCGGGGGGAACAAGATGTTTCTACCCCGTAAACGGAGTTACGAAATCGCAGATCATCAGTTCACCTGTGACCCGATCGAAACGTCAGGCTAAAATATAAGGTATTTATGTTTTTATCGCGATCGCGTTAATTCCCGTATTTAAGTGTATAAATTGGTCTACTTTTAACAATTACAAAATCGACTATTAAAATATTCGAGTACCCGTCATACCTGCATAGTGTCATAATGAAACTTTTTTTATTTGACTTCGTCACTTTTAATTTTTCTGTGTTTGACAATCACTTTTTATTTTTCTTTGTCTTTGACATTTTTCTTTTCAAATTTTGTCTATTATTGCACGGATTAGTAAGTTTATCATAAAATGTTCTTAGGCCCACTTGGGCATGATGATTTAACCTAGGATTACGCTAATCCTGAATTAAATTATCATTCTGTCTCGGTCAGCTTATTTAATGTTGACTGAGACAGAATGAAGATTTAATCGTGGGTAAGTTCACCATGCGCAAGTCCGGGTTAGTCACTTACACCTTTAGCTGTCACTCAAAGCGCTATCTCATGAGACAGAATTGGAAATCCCATGTTATGCAAAATCTTGAGGTTTCATCTTCCGCCAGACAAATGAAAAATGGTATATTTAATTTGGGTGAAAACACCCATTTCACTCCGAACTATTGGCGCTCTCACTCCGTCTGCGCATCAGAGACATCTCGAGTGAAATGGTTCGCTTCCCCCGTATTATAACAATATACAGTATACTATACCATCATAATTTTCGTGTCAAAATCGTCAAAATACAATATAACATATAGTTTAGAATGTTTTTAACACTCAGTGATGACACTGATAAAATATGATTTTATATTCATAAAGATGAAATAAGAAACCAAAAATTTGCGGTACTCGAACCAGCAACTTTTTGGCTAACCGGACCAAACGCTCTACCAATTGAGCTAGCGTGCTGTCGGTCTGACCTTACGAAATTTGTAATGACGTATACATAAGAGACCACAAGTTTTAAAGATTCTTAGCCTTTCGTATGCTATCAAGCAGCGCAAAAATGCACCCTTGTCTGCTGAGGTTTCGCGCCACAATAGCACGCGCGCGTACTGTCGTCGAAAAATTCAAATTCTTGAAAATAATTGTTAGGGCTCATTCCAAACTAGTAAGTGTTCCTTAAAGCTAAATAAATACCACATCCTATGCTTTGTATGCTTATCATTAAACGGTTTTTATTTATTTTCTACAGGCCCTTGAACACAAACTTACGATCAACATTTCACCTATCACCAAACATGAACGATTTTCAATAAACTGTGCTAACAAATTCTTGTTTTACTTTATGTTTCACATACTAGAACGTCTAAGTAATTCGTTAATCAAAACGTTTACTGATTTCTATCTATAGAATACCAAATAATATCACTGAAAATAGCAAATAAGATTCACCATTTTGCATTTCATAACACTGTACTTTGGAATTTCATTTGTACGTATTTTTAAAAAACTAGACTGCGTACATGCTTTTAGATTCATAATTATACATCGATATTCACATAAAATATGTAAAAAGTGCTTATTTATAGCATTTAATTAGAAAAACAATCTATATACTGAAGAGAAGTCATTTTTGTTAAAATATGAACGCTGCCATTGCTTATAAATATTTAATGTACTGAATGCATTCTTATCATATTTTTTTTTAATCTGTGACAGCCTGACAGCTCTACTGTTAATTTCGTGTTCTGTCTGACCTCCTCGGCTCGCTAGACTAATTTATAATTTTATTTTAATTTAATAATGTAATTACTATTTGACGATGTATTGCAACTTTATTTCATGAAGAAATAAATGCTTGTAATAATCAGCGTGCGGTCTTTTCAATTCCACGAATCCTGCTGCGCCACTTCCACTCGCCCCTGGATCAGCTCTCGCAACAGGTTATGGGCCCAGTTTCGAAGACAGGAAACGTGGAAGGTGAAAAGGCTAAAACCAAGAAGCACGTTGGTTATCCTCAGAAGCTCATGCAAAGGAATTCCAAAGCGGTGAGATTTTTTTTTGAGAAAAAGTGACCTGCTTCTACCCTCTAAAAGTCACTTCACAAAACCGCATGGTCATGGAGAATTCTTCGAGTACATCTGCAGGAAGTTATGTAATCAGCGGCGGCTTTAATTTTGAGGAACTAGAAGGCGTCTCAAATTATGTCAGCTGGAAGTTTGCAATCAAAAACGCTTTGATTCTAGAAGGATTATGGAATGCCGTCCTAGGCACAGAGGCTGACGAATCAAAAGTAGCCAAAGCACTAGCGAGAATATCACTAAGCCTTAAACCCTCTTTATACCAAATTTTACATGGTATTACCACAGCAAAAGCAGCATGGGACAAGCTGAAAAATGTCTATGAAGACAAAGGATTATTCAGACGGGTTGGTCTACTTCGGCAACTTCATAGGGTGGACTACAATCAACATCAAAATATGACAAAATACATCGACACAGTTTTCTCCTTAGTACAGCAATTAGCGGACATTGGTAAGGTCATTGAAGATGAAGAGATTGCGGAGATACTTTTATCTGGGCTCCCTCAGGACTTCGACACACTTGTATCGGCCTTGGAGACAGCATCGTTGACCAATTCTCTATCTTCAGAAGTTGTCCGTGCTCGATTAATTCAGGAAGAATACAGAAAATTGCACACCGGGAACCAGCAAATACTGCACAGTAACAGTAATTCATCAAGTGCACTTATCGTCAAGAAGAAGATCGTCTGCAATTACTGTAAGAAACCTGGACACATTCAGTCGCGCTGTTTCAAGCTGAAGCGCCAAAAGCAAGAAAAGCGTAATCAAGAGAACACTGCATACGCTTCATCGTTCTACGCGTCTGATAGTGTGGATTTTATAGTGGATAGCGGATCGTCTTCGCATATGTGCAAAAATAAAAATTACTTGGACAATATTAGACAAAATAAGACTATAATTACTTGTGCAGATAAAGAAACTAAAATGAAAAGCTCTGGTGTTGGAGATATTCACGTAAGCATTAATGGTTGTAATAAAATTTTGAATGATGTCATGTATGTTCCACAGTTGACCGAGAATTTGCTTTCTGTGAGTAGATTGTGTGAGAGGGGTATGGTTGTGATTTTTAATAAGGATGGGTGTTCTGTCTATGATAGTTGTGATATTCAAGGCAAGCCTACTTCCCATACTCAGTTTGTAGATCATAACAAATACTTTCAACGAAAATTGTTTCGGACGGGATCGAACAAGAAGTTTTTGAGATATAGCACTTTATCAACAACCGCAAACATAACTTTGTTCTTCATACAAACACTATGAAAAACAAAGGGGGTGTATTGCAGCGTCTAGCGTGTTATAACCTTGGAATCTCACCAGTCGGCCTGGAAAGGAGGTGGGTTTTTCCACTGATCGCAGACGTTCGGCAAACTCTCGCCAGTGGCTCCAAGTAGCTGTAGTGCATACAGCGGCCACACCCTGGCAAACCGCGTCGGCTCGCGGGCAAAACCTGGTCGAGGGGGCCTGCCGTTGAGGCAGGTCTATCAGCGGATACCTCCCGCTTAGTGCACGAAGTCTATCCTGGTGGGAAAGGCGGCTCATCGTAGATATGCAAAGAGCTTGGCAGACCCGGCGGGATAGCAAGGCCTGGTGGACGGCTTAGGGCGAATATCTCCTGCGCAACTGACTGCTTCCGAATATGGATCCCGATTTGACGGAAAGTCCCGTGGCGATGGGTCGAGGTAGAGAGGTCCGATTTGATGCAGATTGGGCTTTGTCCGAGACCTGCACGCGGGCGGCTCCAGGGGTATTCCCAATATTGTGGCCGTTCCTTTTATGATCTGGGGGGACAGAGGGGGCTCGGTAGCACCTGGAGCGACAAAGTAGCCCTATTTAGGGAAGCACTGCTTTCCCTGCTCAGCCAGGGAGGGGGCTAGAAAAGGTGCCCTAAAAATTGCTCACCCCAACACTTCAGGACGGTAGCAACCGCGGCTGCCTCCGCATCGTTAAACTCGCGGTCGACGTCACAGTAAAAAATATACAAATAACAAAACCATTATGACATTCGGTGCGTGGAATGTACGTACCCTCCTTGTATTGTTCGCGATACGCGAAGCTGCCTAACTAATTGAAAGGGCCTAAATAAATATAATATATGCTAAACACTAAATACAGTATGGCCGTCTAAATGAAACACTCCTTGATCGTGATGAAAATATCTGCCCCGAACGGAAAACCGCCATCGTTGCCCGTGAACTTCGTCGCTACGATATAGATGTGGCTGCTCTCAGCGAAACACACCTAGCTGATGAAGGGGAGCTGGTGGAGCACGGTGGAGAATATACTTTCTTCTAGAAGGGACTCGCGGCCTCTGAGACGCGTCGGTCAGGTGTTGGATTTGCGATAAAAAATAGGCTTGTTAACCAGCTACAAGAGTGTCCGGTTCATATTTCGGACCGTATTACCACACTCCGAATACACCTTGATAATAACAACTTTCTTAATGTCATCAGTGTCTATGCGCCGACCCTGGATAAGTCTGATGACATTAAGGATCAGTTTTATGAGGAGCTTTCAGGATGTATCGAAAGCGTAAGACCTAGAGAGCAGATTCTTCTGTTGGGGGATTTTAATGCCAGGGTAGGACGGGATTACGATGCATGGCCCAATGTTTTGGGCAGGCATGGAGTTGGTTGCATGAACAGCAACGGCCAGCTTTTACTCAGTTTATGTGCACAATTCCACCTTGCAATAACGAGTACTATGTTTAGGCTTCCCGCCAAAAACAAGAATACATGGATGCACCCAAGGTCCAAACACTGGCATCTAATTGATTACGCAATTGTTTGGCAACGTGACATCTCCCAAGTCCTCGTCACCCGCGTCATGCGTGGTGCGCACTGCTGGACTGACCATAGGCTTGTTGTTACTAAGTTACGTCTTCGCCTTCTTCGTCCTCGAAGATCTGATAGATCAAAGCCCAATGTATGTCTTAACGTAGATAGGCTTCAAGATTCTGAGATGAGGAAAGAATATGCTCGATCTTTGGATTCGGGTTTGCCATCCGCGAATAAAGAGGGCGGCCTTGTCGATTGCGACTGGAGTGCTCTGTCTTCTCACATACTGGACACGGCCACAACTACTTTGGGTCGTAGAGTCCGTAAGAACGAGGATTGGTTTGATGAGAATGACGAAGTATTAACGGAAGCGATTGATAAGCACCGCCGTCTTCTCCGACAACACCGCGGAGCTGACCAAAATGTGAGCGTTGTGGAGATCAGAGAAAGTAACCTGCAGCTGAGGCGATTATCTCGGGAGGCAAAAGACAAGTGGTGGCGAGAGAGAGCTCAACAGATTCAGTGGCTCGCTGACACGAATCAGCTCGGTGAGTTTTACAGCGAGGTTCGGAAACTAATTGGCATAACCTCTATTGCCAAAATACCTTTAAAGCCGCTCTCGGGCGTAGGTTTACTTAAGAGCAAAGAGGAAGTACTTGCACGATGGGCAGAACACTTCAGCACTCTGCTTAATGTGGATCGGGCTGCTGACCTGGAACACATTCGTTCGATTCCTCAACTCCCTGTCGCTACTGAACTGGACAAGTCACTCACTCGTGAGGAGATTGCTCTCGCCATCAAACAACAGCAAAATAAGCGTGCGGTGGGCATTGATTCTATGCCGGGAGAACTGCTTAAATACGGCGGTGATGAGTTGCATTCGGCTATATGGGAACAGTTTGTTCGTATGTGGCAAGAAGAACAAGTTCCATCTACTTTTAAAGTATCACGTATAAAGGCGCTATACAAGAACAAGGGCGACCGGTCCGACTGTAATTCATACCGTGGTATATCACTGCTATCAGTCCCTGGAAAAGTCTTTGCACGAGTCTTGCTGAACCGCCTTATGACGCTTTCTGAAAAACTTCTTCCCGAAACCCAGTTCGGCTTCCGACCAGAACGAGGTACGTGTGAGGCTATATTCTCAGTGAGACAATTACAGGAGAAGAGCAGAGAGCAAAATCGTCCTCTATATCTCTGCTTTGTTGACCTTGAAAAGGCTTTCGATAGTGTGCCTCGTGAAGCCCTCTGGCTTGTTCTTCATAAAATCGGGTGTACGGAGAAGTTTGTGAGACTTCTAAGACTCCTGCACCACGACATGCAGTGCTGCGTTGCTGTTAACAACGAACAGTCCGATTTTTTCCTCGTCACCTGTGGGGTAAAACAGGGGTGCGTTCTAGCACCCACACTGTTCGCGTTATATTTTTCGGTCGTAGTCCAGGAGGTCTCACAAAAGACTTCTGAAGGTGTCCGTATCCGTTTCCGCATGGATGGCAATATTTTTAATCTTGCCAGACTAAAAGCCCGCACCAAAGTATCACATGCCGTGATCACTGAGTTGATGTACGCCGATGACCTGTGTTTCGTAGCAGAATCGCCAGGGGGCCTGCAACAGCTAATGTCCGATTTCCACGAGTCGTGCCAAAAATTTGGTTTAAAAATCAGTGTTAAAAAGACAGAGGTGATGTCTTTGGACATTCATGGTCGCGAGTCACTGAATATTACACTCGGAGGGGATAAGCTGAAGCAGGTGGACAAGTTTCGCTACCTGGGGAGCACAATATCATCTAAGTGTGATCATGATGCAGAGATCAACAGCAGAATCGGCGCTGCTGCAGCGGCCTTTGGCAAGCTGGACTCTAAGGTCTTTAACTCACACGACTTTAGGCTGGCAACGAAGATAGCTGTCTACATGGCAGTTGTGCTGCCCAACATCTTATACTCTGCCGAAACGTGGACAGTGTATCGCCGTCACATCCGTATGCTAGACCGATTCCACCTCAAGTGCTTACGGAAAATACTTCACATCCATTGGTCTGACCGTGTACGGAATACTGAAGTGCTGCGAAGGGCTAATGTAGGTGGCATTGAGTCGTGCCTTATGCGGCGTCAGCTTCGGTGGTGCGGGCATGTGACGCGTATGACGGAGGAAAGAACAGCTAAGCGCATCTTTTACTCAGAACTTGAGGAAGGCATGCGGAGGCATGGCGGACCACTCCTTAGGTATAAAGATGTGCTGAAGCGACACATGAAGCAGTGCGACATCAATCCATCTCTGTGGGAGAAGCAGGCTGCCAGACGGCCGGAGTGGAGAGCACTTGTTAAATCTAGCGTCAAAGCCTTTGAAAATCGGCGGCTACTTGAGCTGGATGCCAGACGCGACGAGCTGAAAGCCCGACCACCTGCGGCTATCGGCTATAATTTTGTGAACGGTGTGCTCTCATGCCCGCAATGTGCGAGGATTTTTATTAACAAAATTGGCTACATAAGCCACATGCGAGCTCATCAACGGCAAAACCGTAGTTGAAGACAGTCGCCGTGGCCGAAATCGGCCGCGATCATCATCATGAAAAACAAAGTTATATTTGCTGTCAACAAAATATTGTTGTATTTTACTAAGTGGAAGTAAGTGGATTGCCTAATTCAGTTAAAGTTGGCACGGAACCCTCAGTGCGCGAGTCCGACTCGCACTTGGCCGGTTTTTTATTTTTCTCATCGTCGTTAGAGTCTATGGTGTAGTATGGGGATTGTGTGGCAAGCTAGAAAAACCGGCCAAGTGTGAGTCAGACTCGCGCACTGAGGGTTCCGTGCCAACTTTAAATAAATTAAGGAATCCACTTACTTCTACTTAGTAAAATACCACAATATTTTGTAGACTACAAATATAACTTTGTTTTTCATAGTGTTTGTATGAAGTACAAAGTTATGTTTGCGGTTGTTGAAAACATGCTATATCTCAAAAACTACTCGTTCGATCTCGTCCAAACCAATTTTCGTTGAAAGTGTTTGTTACGGTCTATATTACATATTTTATTCAAAATTTACACTCTCTTGGTTTAGAAGTTAGATGGGGGGGGGGGGGGGGGATGCCCATTTTACCACTTTGGAAGCGGATAGCTATGAAACGTTAGACTTTAAAAGAAAATGGTTTTAGGTACCTCAAAATCATTTTAAAAGACTTATCTATAGACACCCCACACGCATAGGTTTGAATAAAAAAATTTTTTTTTTGGTTAGTTTCATGTATGGGAGCCCTCCTTAAATGACATTATTTTTTATTTTTTGTATGAGAATCGGTAAGCGGTTAACAGGATACATCTTCCTACCAAATTTCAACAGTGTAATGCTTATAGTTACAGAATTAAATAATAATAATAATAATAAAAATATATGACACTACTACACGTTTCTTAGACAATATTATAGAAAATCGGTAAAATAATGTCAGATTTTATATTTTGTGTGCATGTGTGCGTGGCTTGTCTGCATAGCTCGTCTGCTTAGTCTCAGATCTAATCCAAGATGGCGTCCTTTTGTAGCTGCCAATTTGCTTTGTCTCAGATCTGAGCATAGCTAGTATACGCCTGTATGCTTTGGCGCAGATCTGGGCATACAGATGTATACAGGGTATGCATTTAGAAAATAAGACACGGAACAGCGTAATATCCAGCGCAGACAACGGCTTTTTGTCCCCGGAAACCTGTTTCATTCGCACTATAAGAAGTAAATAGGGACAGGTATATTTTCGGTGGACAAATATAGCTTAGATTTTTATTTTTCATGATTTTAATAAATAAAGATTTATAAATAGAACCGTTCAGTTAAAAATAATGCTGTATTTTTCACAAGTAACTATGATTAAAATATCGCTAGATTTATGTCGGAGCTGTTCACGGTTGAGTTCCCTGGCAAAAAGGCTATCCTGGCTGCAGCAGCAGGTCGTGACACAAATCCGGTTCCACTGTCTATACAGAAAGCATACACAAAGTTTAATGTCGGAGCTGTTCACTGTTGAGGAGTTCCCTCGCGAGAAGACAATCCTGGCTGCAGCAGCAGGTCGTGACACAAATCCGGTTCCACTGTCTATACACAAAGTTTAATGTCGGAGCTGTTCACCGTTGAGGAGTTCCCTCGCGAGAAGACAATCCTGGCTGCAGCAGCAGGTCGTGACACAAATCCGGTTCCACTGTCTATACACAAAGCATACACAAAGTTTAATGTCGGAGCTGTTCACCGTTGAGGAGTTCCCTCGCGAGAAGACAATCCTGGCTGCAGCAGCAGGTTGTGACACAAATCCGGTTCCACTGTCTATACACAAAGCATACACAAAGTTTAATGTCGGAGCTGTTCACCGTTGAGGAATTCCCTCGTGATAAGACAATCCTGTCTGCAGCAGCAGGTCATGACACAAATCATATTTAGCTTACTAGACGGAGCGCGAAAGCTTGAAAAGAAATATGTGTTTGTCGAGTATAATTTGAATTCGTGTCGTGTCTATAAAAGAAAAAAATGGCGGATTTCGTTTCCATGTGTGCGTGTAATTCTATGTCAGTTTCGTAAAAAAAAAACTATTTCTGACAATATTTTGTACTTATTGCAAAGAAAACTAGTGTAAATTACAATCATAATAAACATCGATCAAAACTACACAAGCATTTTCGTTAGTATGTTATAATTACGCGTAAAAACACTGAGAACATTATTGTACTTCACATCTGATAGGGAATACCTAATCTTTATTCGTCATTACCATAATTATTTTAGAGAATTCATGAGAAATTTTTAATTGTTTTCGTTTCAGAAATCATAAAGAATTATAAAAAGTTACATTTACTTACCTTTATTATAGATTTCCCACTAATAACTTAGTTTTTTCCGGAGTATTGTGATCGTACTTTACCGTACCGGGTTCGCAATTTTAAAAACACTTTTTGACTAAATGACGGTTTCAATTTGACTGGATGAATGGTGTTAATGGTTGACTATTTTATTGGGAAGCGGAAATTAGGAATAAAACTCGTAATTGATTTGTAGTAAGAGTTAATTTTGCGTAAAAGATGACCATCTTGTCTTAGATCTAAGACAAAGCAGTTGACGGGAGTTGCACAGATCTGAGATTAAGCCTACGAGAGGTTAACTATTACATAGCGAAGCGTCATCAATTTCCAAGTCGAATTTATTCTGTAAAGAATAACTACTTGGCCCACTACTGCATAAACAGACGGATAGATGGCGCTAAACGTCACGCGTAATGACGTATACATAGGAGATCACAAATTTGGCCCTGTTAGCCAAGAAGTTGCTGGATCGAGTCCCGTCCGTTCGCAGATTTTTTGGTTTCTTATTTCATCATTAACAATATAACATAATGTTACCTGTTCCGCTCCGTGGGTGAGTACAAAGCAACAGTGTGTCGCCACCGATACACGTTCGGGAACTTGTCTTGCGCTATCTCGCACTGCGACACCGCGTCGAACACCAGTCGGTCCATTTTAGTTGGCTCTTCTCTGTGAAATAGAAAATATACTATAAGACACTTTACACATTAAGGGTGAAGATTTAAAGAAGTGGGTAACGACTTGTATGCACCCACAAGAGATATACAGGGTGTTGTTATGGTCAGTGACATCCAACTCAGGGATGATAATATGAGTTATGCTTATTCTAAAAAAAATGATTTCATTAAATTCTGAGCAAGTTTTATGCAAGAAAACCTCTTCACAACATTCAAAAAAATTACAAAACGAACGAACGAACCATAGCGCGTAGCTAGCGCTTATCTACGAAATACTACGCCGTAGCTAGTAAGCTACAAAGAGGCTACCTGGTGTTGGTAGTTTTGCCTCTATCGCTGTACCGCATGAAAAAATTGATTTTGTTGGTTTTTTTCCATTAAAAAAAAAACATTTTTTTAATATTTTTTTTGGAATTAGTGACGTTTGTACAGCAACCCCTGAGTCGCTCGTCGCTGACCAGAACAACACCCTGTATGATGTGCAAAGTTGTCAATTTCATGAAATTTGAATATTTTTGAATTCTTTATAAAACCCTGTATGATGTGCAAAGTTGTCAATTTCATGAAATTTGAATATTTTTGAATTCTTTATAAAGAGTCTTCTGACTCGACCCCTTATTTAAATCTTGTTTTTAGCCCTATTCTAGTGGTCGCTAAAGAAATTCTTCCGACTTCGGTTCTTATTAAAATTTATTTTTCAAAATTTAGATATATTTATATATTATGAGATATTTAAATGAGAGATTAGATATGAAAAAATAAGACTTAACACATCACTAGTCGGTGCACATGTCGTAAACGGTTACCCGCCTCTGATGTCCATATAGTACCTAATACAGAAGTCAAACTACATACAAACAACGCTCGAAAACCGTAGGACACCGCTCACGAACAAGAGATCTCAGAACTTTTCGGGACAGTGCGATCGCGAGTGATAACTGCTTGAAACACACGTCTCGGAAGGGTTTTGGAATGTGGAAACATGTTGTTAGGTGACTTCAGTTCTTTTTTTGTTTCTTATTTTGAATCTGTATATCATTCCTACTAAAAATTTAAAATATTACGTAAGATGAAAACATGTTATTATTAAATTATTCTCATTTCCGGTTCAACTCGTTCATTTTCAGCTTCTTAATGACCAAGATTCATCACAATTGATGTGCCATTGCCCGGAATATTGCCGTGGAAGCATGGAACAATGCTTAAATAACCAACATTTTTAACAATCTAAAGGGAAACTTTTTTGTCATAATTTAATTAAAATTGATATATTTATTGTTTAGAATGTTAAATTTATTCTGTAATGAATACTAATGAACTACTTGCCCCACTGCTGTTGGAAAAAAAAGTTGGGTAGATAGCGCTGACGTCACGCATAATGACGTATCCATAAGAGACCAGAAATTTCGCAGCACGGTAGCTCAATTGGAAGAGCGTTTGGCCCGGATAGCCAGAAAGTTCCGAGTCTTGTCGGTGCGCAATTTCTTATTTAATTTTTATGATCATAAATAGTCATCACTGACAAAGGTAGTTTTTTTTTTCTTCAATATTGAACACCAAACACATACATTGCTCTGATACCAAAGTAAGTAGCTAAGTGCATTTGTGTTATGGAAATCAGATACAACAGTGGTACCACAACACCCAGACCCGAGACAATATAGATAAGATCTTTTTCTACATTGAGCCGACCGGGAATCGAACCCGGAACCTCACGAGATGGCGATGCTTGAAACTAGCGTGCTAGCCACTCGACCACGGAGGTCGTCAAGTTCCATACTTGTTTCTTTTATTTGATTTCTATATTGACCCGACGGGGATTTGAACCCGGGACCTCGGAGCGGCGACGCATTGAAATCAGCGTGCTTAGCCAGTACAACACGTAGGTCGTCCTTACCCGTATATAAAAGGCTCGGCGACGGCTCTATCACTGGCCTCCTCCATGCGTTCGTCAGGCTCAGCGTCGGGCTCCGCGTCCGAGTGCTCCGAGGCCGTGAGGTACGCCTCCTCGCTCTCAGAGGGACACGACGCGGCCGACTCGTCTGACGATATCTGACAAACAAGAAAATGTTAGCTGATAAATTCTACTACAATATGAAGACAAAGACACGGTTACAGGAAATTTTATAAATTTAAAACTTATCATTAGTAGACTAACCACGGATGCTGTAAAGCATTCGAAACTTTAGGTGTTTTTAAAATAAATGTGTGCGAAATAAATCCGTAAAGTGTTTTCAGTTTTCAGTATTCGCGTAAACTTGAGAACCAAATATTACCATTAAATACGTACAAGACGACACCACAGTATTTAACATAAATCTAATTAAACGGAAACATTATTTTGGAAAAAAAACTTATTTAGTCAATGAAAACTTGAACGTCACTGTTGTTTTATTTTCTTATGTAATAGTGCAGTCGATATTTTATTAAGGTTTTCAATTCGTAAAACGATGATGGCATATATTTTTTTCGTTGTGAATGAAAGGGAAATGGAATCAGAATCTGTTAATCACGTATACATGCCGTCTATTCTGCTATTATTCTTATGTTACAGACACACTGCCGCGATTTGGCATTATTATTCCTATAATTGAAATGATTTTACAATGCCAATGTATATGACACACGACTATAGATCTGCCGCAACGTATGGAAAAGTATGGAAGCAACATTGATCCGGCAACTAAAGCAATTTAAGGGAACATTTCATTTTATATCAATATTTGATTAAATTGTGAATATTAATCTCCTTATGACTCCGTTCTTCAAGAAGCTTTAAAATACCTATCATAAGTTCAGTCATTAAAAGTTACTGATCTCCTAAGTGTTAAGGAGTTCCACCAATAACTCAGCTCCACACAATTTTGACTATCAGACGTAACAACACGTTAACATTAAGATTCAAGTTAAAAATACTTTAAAATTCGAGGGTTTCCCTCGATTGCACCAAGATCTCAAGGTACTTCTAGGTTAGCGAAAATACATTTTTAAATCGGTCTACAAATGACTGATATGAGATAACAAAGCCACAAAAAATAAACAGTCGAATTGGTTTTTTTTAGTCGGAAAAAAGGATTGCCAGATTGTTTACAATATACAACTAGCAAAGAAAAACGGATTTGAATACACATAATGAATGCAGTAAACGGTAAGATAGTATGTCCGTGTGTGAGGAGCCTTACCTCGGCCTCGACCACGTGGCATTTAGCCGTGTCTATGGTATAGAGCGCGGCGCCATCCCCGCCGGGCGAGTTCGGCGACACAGGCTTCTCCGTCTCGTTCTGTTGTAGCTTGCCATCGCCTGCACAAGGGTAATATTATGTTTGAAACCACAACAGTGCACAATCTCTATCTTTAGGCGACACTGGCGAACGTGGCAACACAGATTAGCCATTAAAAGAGAAGAAGAAGAAAAATATATTAAGAAACAGATTCAAGACTTAACAAGCGAATGGAATGGAGTAGCCGCCGTTATTTTAGTTTCGTATGTTTATTTAATTTCTAAAACGAATCAACATTTTCAACATAAACAGTTTAAGAAATTTATTACTGAAAATTATAACAGGTAACTTCTCCGTCTCGTTCTGTTGTAGCTTGCCATCGCCTGCACAGGGGAATAATTGTAGATTGTTATAGTGCTTGATGATTGTTAAAAATACGGAAAGCATTTTTATTTTAAAATATAATGTGATTTAATTATCTTTAAATCCGTGTCTGATCGTAGCAATTAAAACTAAATAAATTTTCACCCTAGGGCTAGCTATTTACCACCCATCTGTCTTCTCATGAAAGTTTTAATTTTCCGAACAGAAGAGATGAAAATATAATGTTTGATCCCACAACAGTGCACAACTTTATCCTCAGGCGGTACTGGCGAACGTGGCAACACAGATAAGCCATTAAAAGAGAAGAATAATGAATATTAAGAAACAGTTTGAAGAATTTACAAGGCAATGGAATAGAGTAGCCGACGTGATTTTAGCTTCATATTTTTGAATTTCGAAAACGAATAAACGCTTTCTACATTTACGGTTTAAAAACTTTATTTCTGAAAAGAATCTATTCTAATATTATAAAGCTGAAGAGTTTGTTTGTTTGTTTGTTTGAACGCGCTAATCTAAGGAACTACTGGATCGATTTGAAAAAATATTTTTGTGTTGTATAGCTTATTGATCGAGGATGGCTTGAGGCTATAAACTATCACGCTGCGATGGGAGGGAAGGAAGCAAACTCAAAACGCGCGGACGAAGTCGCGGGGGACCGCTAGTTACTCATATATTATACTACACAATAGAATACGGAACGCAAGTAGGAAGGATTAGTCCTTCCTGTTGTTGCTAGAACTAGACAGAGCTGTTCACAACAATTGTGTGGTAAGAATAAAAGTAAAAGGTGATTTTATGTATGAAATGTGACATAATATAAAGAATAACTAAATAACTCACCAATTTCATGGTCAAACGTCAACCTCCTAATAAAGCTTTCACCCTTCGGGCTCGTCGACAAAATTGACCTATTTTTCCTGAACGACGCGTTCTTCTTACTATTCCTCTCAAAAGAATCGATTTTCCAGTCACATCTGCATTTTGCGGCTTTATTCCATATATCAGAGCATTCAGTCTCAGATATCGCTGGCCCCTTCATAAGATCTGTCTCTGTCAACTCTTCGCATATAAAACTAGATAAACACCTAACGTGACCATCTATCACGTGAGTCAATTTTACCCTATTCGTACCTCTATACATTATTGGTTTGCGTTCGTCATCAGAACTAAAAATATCGTCGTTTGGACACCGCAACTTAATCAGAAACTCCACCAAATTATTTATGTCGTCCAAATCTTGAGTTTGTTGCTTCAATTTGAACACCACTAGTTGAGCTAAGCGCGAGTGTATCAACGCGAAATCGATCTTTTGGAATCTCTCATCGTCCATGTATGTGAAAATTGTATGTTGGAGATGTTTCGCTTCAGATTTTAAAGAATCGCCAGCAACCTCCGGTTCTGCTGTCAAAGAGAACACAAGTGCATCGGCTATTCTTTTAGCGAACACTTGACACGTGCGTTCTATGCAAAGTAATTGACTGACGGTATGGTTCACAATCGGCGGGGTCTCGCCATTCGTCAATATCGGTTTACCCGTCAGCTGTCTACATAGCCTCTGTCTGATCGGGTCTTTTGTCCTCCATTGTGGAGGCCTGTCGGTTATTTTGCACGTTTTCATAGCCACGCAGAGTTCTGACATGGGACTGAGGGGGTCTTTAGAAGGAGTTAGATGTGACGTGTCCGATAGACTTATTCTAGAGAGAGATAGTTCGTCCGGAGGCTGTTGTTGCACGCAACTGTCGTTGTAAGCGAAGGAGCAGGCGCTGTCGTATTTAGTCTTGAGATAGTTCTCTAGAAGGGTGAGACCTTCAGGTGTTCTCAAGTCCGTGAATGTGTCGAGGAACGGCCAGTACTCTTTCCATCCTACTTTCAGTTTTTCTGCGAGATCTCTGCAAAATAAGACACAGATCAGTGTTACATTATCAAATTGGCATAAGAAGATTGCTAAGAATTGAAATTGGTGATCCGAATATTGTATTAGTTCCTCTTGAAGTACATATTATATACCAGTTGGAGAGGAAATAACGGTCAAAAGCAAGTTAACCATTAAACGAGTAGGGTTAGTCGTTAATTTAGCCTGAATTACCGAGAGACAATGCGCTCGCTTTGTAAACAAATCTTAAACAGTGCACTATTCTACACTAGTACATCGTTTAATGAAAATACTCAAGATGATTCTTAGGGAGAAAAAAAACGTGGAAAAACGATTTTTCATGATAATCTAGCAGATTATGAAAATACTTTTTGCTATGGTATGGTGTCTTCAAAAAAGAATGATCGAATAAATGGATGAAATACAGTTTTCGGTTTCGTTAAGCCTTTTTTGCCTACTTTATATTGTACAGGTGTCTGTACAATATAAAGTAAACTTTTTAACCATCTACTTGAGCCGGAACGCGGCGATAAATAGAGGTCCAGGCGAAATTAGTAATTGGCCAATGACAGTCATCAGAATAATAAAATTATCTTCTATATAAAAATAAGTTGGGTTTTCCTTCCTGACGCTATAACTTTAGAACGCACGAACCGATTTCCTCAGTTTTGCATGCGTTGGAAAGGTCTCGAGCTCCGTGAGGTTTATAGCAAACAAAATTCACATAAAAACAAAAAAATCTTCTTCTTTTAAATCACCAAACGAAGTGTTACATAAAACGAAGTCATCTGGTGGCGAAACGGAGTTCGCGGGGTTTGCTAGTTATATATAAAGTCCTTTTTAAATTGTGTATATAAGAAAATCTACCATATCAAAGCTTGTAATTGATTTACGACTATTGCAACTACTTTTTTTCAGTTATTTATTTTGCAATGTAAATGTAAATAGTCGAAGGTCTATTAAATGCTAAATTCAAATTATGTAAAAATAAAATTGTAAAACATGAAAAAAAAATTTGGTGAAAATTTGCAGTCACATTAGTCTACTCTAGCCCATCATCTATTATCAGCTTGACCAGTATTTACAGGTCACCCTGTATAAGTGTCTCACCTGCCAACAGTTTCAAGTCCTTTAGTCATCTCCTTGAGGCGGAACGCGGCGGGCGAAGGCCTCGGCCTCTCGAGCCGCGGCGGAGTCTTCCACCTTCGGCGGAACGTCTCCGCGTTGTCCGCGTCCATGGGGCCCGCGAAGGCGCGGATCTCGTACCGAGGGCTTAGCGGGTCGCGGTTTATTTCCTGTCCATTTATCAATAATGTCATATAAAAGAAGAGTTACTTTACATACTATGATAATAATGAAGAAACGTTATGTTATAAAAATCATTTATTTAGGGCCGATTTTTCAATGGTCAGATAAAACTTATCAGACTGATTAATAATAAAGCGGCAGATTAATAAAAAAAAAAATTGGACACAATTCACATACACACATCAAAAGTGTCTAGGGATCAAGCATTTTTATGCGGATTTCTTGAAATTGAGATGTGGATTTGTAATAAATTTATGATTTTATAAATTTATATGGATCCTTTTTGGTGCATTTCATAATTTGAAACAGGAACTGTAAATCAAATTCGAGTAAAAGATGAAAATCAGCTGTCAATATTTTCCCTATAAACACATACATACAACGCATTGAAGACATTATTAGTGCTACTGTTTCCCTACTACTGATTAAAACCAACGTTATTATAGAGCGGCGACGTCATTTAAGCAGGGAAGAAATGCTCAGAGCCGTGGGAATGATAGAAGCTGGTTCCCGGCAACGTACTGTGGTTTTAGCTCTGAATACAAGTCAGAGTGTTATCAGTCGACTTTGGACACGTTACCGAAGCACTGGTACCGTGGCTGAGCGCCATGGAGGACGGTATCGCTGCACCACACGGAGACAAGACCGATACATCCAAATCACAGCTCGAAGAGCTCCAACAATAACCGCCATGATGTTAGCCGTGAGGCTTCATCACTCTTCAGGGAACTTAATTAGCGACCAAACAGTCAGAAACCGCTTGCATGAAGTGAACCTTCATTCCCGAAGACCGCTACGGGTACCACCTATAGCAATGCACAATCGTAGGATTCGATATCAATGGGCTCTTGAACACAGAAATTGGGCAGAAGAAAAATGTCGTTTCGTGTGCTTTTCTGATGAGTCTCGTTTTGGTATGAGACCGGATACAAGACGTACACGACACTGGAGAACCACTGGACGCCAACAGCGATTAAAATCCTGCCAGGAAGTCGATCCTTATAGTGGTGGAACCATCATGGTATGGGCGGGTATTTGGATAGGCGGAAGAACTGATTTGATTCGGATCAGAGGCAACCTCAACGCTCAAATTTATGCTGAGACGATTGTATCAGACGTCATCGTTCCTCTTCAAGTGCAAATCGGTCCCTTATTTCAGTTAATGCATGAAAATGCACGACCGCACACCGCAAGAGTTGTAAGACAGACTCTCGCCGCAGCTAACATCAATGTCCTGCCCTGGCCTGCTCAGTCGCCAAACTTGAACCCGATCGAGCATGCATGGGATATGCTACAGAAAAGAGCTCTGCCGAATATGGAGGGTCTCCAGTCGCAAGAAGACCTTTTTTTGTTGTTGCAACGAACATGGGCGGCCATTCCACAGCGTGATTTAGATAAACTCATTTTGAGTATGCCAAACCGATGTTCTTGTGTTGTTAGTGTTCGCGGTAGAAACACGGATTATTAATTGTTTAAGTTACCCTATAAAATTTTAAAGAAAACTGTTATTTCAGTCTTTTTTTCGAACTTTAATGTTAGTGGTTCAAATGTCAAAAATCCCTTTATTAGGAAAATGGCAAATTTCTTTTTTAATGCAAAGGTGACTTGGTTTATCGTTACTGTAGACTAACGAAAACACTTTATTTGATGAATCCTTAAAGAAAATTTTAATTAATATCAATCAGGAGAAAAGTTATTGCAAAAATATATGTTGATCCCTAGACACTTTTGATGTGTGTACATTGCTCTGATCCCAAAGTAAGTAGCTAATGCACTTGTGTTATGGAAATCAGTCACAACGGTGGTACCACAACACTCAGACCCGAGGCAATACAGAAAATGTTGATCTCTACATTGACTCGACCGGGAATCGAACTCGGGGCCCCGGAGCGGCGACGACTCGAAAACTGCGCGCCCAGCCAATACACCACGGAGGTCGCCATTTACAAAATGGCAGGGACCTATGATTACTGACAATTAGGTGACGTATTCAAATTAGCCATATTGCATTTTGTTCGACGAATATTCATTATCTGACTATTGAAAAATCAGCTCTAAAACAAATAAAATAAATAAATATTGGACACCAATCACATACATTGCTCTGATCCCAAACTAAGTAGCCAATGCACTTGTGCTATGGAAATCAGATTCAACAGGTTGTCAACGGTGGTACCACAACATCTAGACCCGAGACAATATAGAAAATTATGATTTCCACATTGACACGGCCGGGAATCGAATCCGGGACCTCGGAGCGGCGAAGCCTTGAAACCCGGCGTGATTAGCCACTACATCACGGAGGTCGTCAACAAATCGTCGTATTGTATGTAAATAGGCCCACTGGGGGCACTTTTACACGTCCCAATATAAACCCTACCCTACAGTTTGGAACAATTGTGAGCTAGTGCTGAGAAGTAGCTGCGCAACAAACTTAGTCACTTTTGTCAATGCCTTTTTTTAAAAGGTTTACAATATTTGTGGTGATTATGTGTTTATAATTAGCTAATCAGTGAGTGATTAAGTTTTAACACAGCTAAGCTTTTTAGGATTAAACGATATTGGCATCCTTATTGACACAAGTTTCTATTTTAACTTCGAGTGGTAAGAGTTCGGAATTCTTAAGATAACTTTATACGTTACGACTTACGACATATTCACATTGATGGTATGTCGGAAGCTACTTTTCAACGTCGCCGCTATGCGCTTGCTGCCTCCATGTTGCTGTCCTGGCTAGTAGCTAGTGGCTAGTGGCTAGTGGCTAGGTACTGCAAGTGTACTCACAGGAGGCAGCGCGGGAGTGAACGGCCTGCCTATAGTGGGCGCGCCGCTGCCGTCCTCGGCGTGCAGTACTGGCACGTAGTACCGCTCCTCCAGCATCGCCGCTATGCGCTTGCTGCCTCCATGTTGCTGTCCTGGCTAGTGGCTAGTGGCTAGTGGCTAGTGGCTAATGGCTAGGTACTGCAAGTGTACTCACAGGAGGCAGCGCGGGAGTGAACGGCCTGCCTATAGTGGGCGCGCCGCTGCCGTCCTCGGCGTGCAGTACTGGCACGTAGTACCGCTCCTCCAGCATCGCCGCTATGCGCTTGCTGCCTCCATGTTGCTGTCCTGGCTAGTGGCTAGTGGCTAGTGGCTAGTGGCTAGTGGCTAGGTACTGCAAGTGTACTCACAGGAGGCAGCGCGGGAGTGAACGGCCTGCCTATAGTGGGCGCGCCGCTGCCGTCCTCGGCGTGCAGTACTGGCACGTAGTACCGCTCCTCCAGCATCGCCGCTATGCGCTTGCTGCCTCCATGTTGCTGTCCTGGCTAGTGGCTAGTGGCTAGTGGCTAGTGGCTAATGGCTAGGTACTGCAAGTGTACTCACAGGAGGCAGCGCGGGAGTGAACGGCCTGCCTATAGTGGGCGCGCCGCTGCCGTCCTCGGCGTGCAGTACTGGCACGTAGTACCGCTCCTCCAGCATCGCCGCTATGCGCTTGCTGCCTCCATGTTGCTGTCCTGGCTAGTGGCTAGTGGCTAGTGGCTAGTGGCTAATGGCTAGGTACTGCAAGTGTACTCACAGGAGGCAGCGCGGGAGTGAACGGCCTGCCTATAGTGGGCGCGCCGCTGCCGTCCTCGGCGTGCAGTACTGGCACGTAGTACCGCTCCTCCAGCATCGCCGCTATGCGCTTCGCTGTTTCTGGATTGCTGTTTGACGCACGCTTGCAGATTATCTGTGAAGGGAAGATTTAATTAATCGTAAGACTTTATAAAATAATGTTAGGAGTCAAAAATTAATAGCGAGCGGCAATATCAAAGGAATGAGTTTTTTTTTTTGGTGTTCATGCGGCGGAGTGTGCGATTTACTCTTTAATCACTTTAAACTTATAATAGAACTTTTTTTTATGTTCGTTTAATATGGAAGAATCATTTACTTATCACAATTCTAATTACAGGGTGTTGTTTTGGTCAGTCATATCCAACTCAGGGATGATAGTATGAGTTATGCTAATTCTAAAAAAAATGTTTTGTTTTTTAAATTCTGAGCAAGTTTTATACAAGAACAACTCTTCACAATATTCAAAAAAACTACCAAATGAATGGGAATACTCACACCCTAGCGCGTAGCTAGCGCTTATCTACGAAATACTACGCCATAGCTAGTAAGCTACGAAGAGCCTACCTGTTGTTGGTGGTTTTGACTCGATCGCTGTACCGGATAAAAAAAATATTTTGTGGGTTTTTTCCATTTCAAAAAAAAATATTTTTTTTTGGCATCAGTATCGTTTGTACAGGCACCCTTGAGTCGCTCGTCGCTGACCAAAACAACACCCTGTATAATGTGTAGGCTAGAAATCGAATTACCGTTGTCATTATTTATTAATTTCGTGCACATCAATTCTTTTTATTATTATCTAACAATTAAGGTATGGAAACTAATTAAAATACAATATCGTCGACCTTGTCTTCAACCTTTGACTCTTTGTCACATTCGAGCAAAGTCGTGTTCATAGCCAGCTATGTGAACGAACACGCCTCGCGACATCAACCGCGTTTTCGCATTCCTTTGTTAAAAAGCACTAATAATTAGCCGCTCAGCTCTTTTTTTTTGCCTGTCGCGGTTTGCCCATGACCACGACAGAAAGGTCAGGAACACGGCAACAAAAAATAAAAACGGTAAAAGGAGACGGATCATAATAGAAAAGGAAAGGATCAGTGAAAAATAGGAGTGTTAATATAAATAAACATAAATAATAAACTATAATATTTTAATACTATTTAGGATTATAAAAAAAAGATAAAATACTATGAATATTGTGGTCATTTGAACGTAGGAGGCACATGATGGAAGTAGCAAAAGGAACATAGGCAGACAAAAATAAAATATAAAATTAGTATGATCATATACTGCATTAGAAAAACATGTGGTTTAGATCTCCCACATCAAAACCACATATAAAAATAATTTTGACGTTTTCAATGTTAACACAAATGCATGAAAGGAATGTCAAACATGCAGACTGACAATTTTTTTATATACATTTTCTATCAAAATGTAACACATAAAAATTGAATAATCTGAGCGGCTTAATCACGAAAGACTGCATTAAAAAAGGGGTTAAGATCTTCCACACCGGAACCACAGGTAAAAATAATTTTGACGTTTTCAATGTTGACACAAATGTATGAAAAGAATGTCAAACATGCACACTGACAATTTTTGTTTTGTCATTTTTGTTTTAGTTGGTAAATTTGCTTAAAGCTAATTGAACAACTTAATTTTTTTGTTACCTATTATAAAATCCAATGACGTGTAAATGTTGCACACGTGTCTTTGGCGGAACGGTATACCAGGCAGCTGGTAAACTTATGTTCATCGCCACAAAAGAAAAAGAAGAAGAAGAATTTTCCTACATACATTAAAATATAATTATCTGGGGGATGAACTTCAGTTCACTCACATCTCTGGCCCGCTCGCCGAACTTGTTGACAGCGTTCCGGTCGCACTGCGCGAACGACGTGAGCACGTCGACGACGCCCTCCGCGCCGAACTTGGCCGCGAAGTGTAAGGGCGTCTCGTTCATCGCCTTGTCCGGCGTGTTCAGGTAGCGGTCCACTAGGATCGCTGCGAACTCCTGGAGTACACAAACGTTTTATTCCAGGTGAAAATATTTTTTAAATTTACAATAGGAGGATATATGTCTCAATACAAAAAAATTACGTAATGTGCAAATTATTATTTTTAATTATATTTCCCCGTTAAACTTCGTTAAACGTGTTTATCGATCAACTCAACGGATTCAGGAACAAGATTCGAGAGCATTTGTCGCTTTCAGAGACTTTCAGAGCAGAGACAATAACCTGACAAATCAGCTGCTTTTACTAGTTTTTTTTTAAATCTTTGTCTGTTAAGTTTTTTTTAACTGTAACTATTTTATTGGTTTTTTTTTTGCACTAGTGTTACTTTGTGGTTTTTCTGCCAATGGTATGTATACTTTATTTAATTGGCATATGTAGAAGAATGATACCTACCTAATTATTTCTTATTAATGTTGTCTATATATGCTTCTAGATACCATATTTTATAAAAATAAAATATAAGTAAACTTAGATATGATTCTCTCTGCTAAAACCACGTACTCTCGACTGAAGATATCTCACCTTACATGACTCTATGTCAGCGTCTGTACCATACAGAGTCTGCACGAAGCAAGGATTGCCAACAGTGGTGAGGATCAGGTTGCACAGCTCGGCGTTCATCGCTTTAGCTGCCACGTGGAGAGCGTTATACCGGGAGCCTTCCTGGAGAGTAAATAAAAAGAGTTGTTTTAGAGTTCTGTATCCAAAGGGTAAGTAACGGAACCCTATTTCTAAAACTTCGCAGTTTGAACATCCGTCCGTCTGTCTGTATATCAGCAGGCTATATCTCAAGAACTGCGATAGCTAGACAGTTCAAATTTTCACAAATAATGTATGGTTCGCGCAGTCGGTTAGTCGTTGTGACTGGCCACCGTAGTCGAAATCGGCTAGGGGGACTATTATTATTAATATTCGCGCTGTACCCTGCCCATTGCCACTTCAGCTTACTTGTAATCAGGGCCATGTTTGTTACCTTTGTTTTTGTAAGTATTCCTGATTCGATCTAGAGAAACACCGAGCTTAGCCCTCTCTATCGTGAGATTCCGAGCTTTTTTATAAGGTCCATAGTTAGAGACAACATTTTTGATTCTGGGTACGGATTTACTTATTTATTTATTACCTGCATGATGGCAGGGGTGTTCCCACTGCTGACCAAAAAGCGGGGGTTGTCCCACACGCGGTCCCGGACGGTCGCGTACAGCCCCGCCTCTATCGACTTGCGGAGCGCCACCATGTCTTGAGGAGATGGTGCCTTGAAGGGGTACGGCTTTTCGCCCATGAGAGCTGAAAAGAAACAGAAACGATAGGAGGTTGAATGAGTTATATTTTGTACCGACTTCAAAAACTTGAGGTGAATGCTGTTGTTTTTTTTTTTATGTACGAGGTGTGGTCCAAATCAAAACCACAAGCAACACAAACACCAAATCATACACGAAAAAGCGGAATAAATGACAATCGCGAGATTTGCGGCGTTTTAACGATAGGAAGTTGAAAAATTTTCGACATGTTTTAATTGGAATATCGTTCAGTGATCAAATTTCTGACCAAGGAAGGAATCAGTCCGACCGATATAAAAAAAACGGTTATATGCTGTGTACGGGGATTCTTCTCCGTCGTTTCCACCTTTAAAGAATATAGTAAGCAGTTTCGTTTAGGACGGGATTCCATTGACGACGAACCTCGCTCCGGCCGGCCTGTGGAAGTACTCACCGAGGACTGTGGCAAATTAGTGGAAGAGGAAGTTCTGAGTGATCGAAGACTTAAGACTAAAGTAATAGCGGCAAGAACCGGGCTTTCGAAAACATCAATACTTAGGATTCTTCATAAACATCTTCACATGAATAAAGTTAGTGCTAGGTGGGTACTGGGTACCCAAACTTCTTTCGAGCTTGCAGCGAATAGAGCGAAAAGCGTGTTCTCAAGAAGTTTCAGACGCTTTTCAGTTATTTGGAGTCTATTGTTACGGGAAATGAAACCATTATTTTGTACTATGATCGCCTGTCCAAAAGGGAATCGATGGAGTGGCGTTGTCTTGGTAAAAAGCCGCCTAGAAAGGCCAAAATACGCAATCCAACAAAAAGATAATGGCAAAGGTATTCTGGAATTGTCACGGAATACTGATGATTCACATAAAAGAAAGGAATACCACGGTAAATGGCAGCTACTACGCTACCCTTATTGAGCAGTTACGAGAGGCGATCAAGCAGCGACGTGGAAAAATCAATAGAGGTGTGCGGATTCTCCACGATAATGCTCCCATTCACACTGCTGCAATTGCCAAAGCTGATGTAGCAAAATGTGGCTTCGAGGAAATTCGCCACCCACCTTACAGCCCTGACCGGCCAGGTTAGGCCGGTCAGGGCTGTAAGCGGCCCTAACGACTATTATATGTTCTCAAGACTTAAGGCAGACTTAAGGGGAAGACGGTTTTCTTCGGATGATGAAGTGGCTCAAGCGGTTTTCGCCCATTTTGAGTCGAAACGAAATCTGCAAAGTGCATTGAAATAGAGGGGGACTATACGGAAAAATAAAAAAGGTTTTGTAAATATATAAAACAAGTACACTTTTGGACCGCACCTCGTAAGTGGCCTAATATTTCAATAACATTCAGCTTTAAAGTGCAAATTTTTGTTCGAGTCCGATTTTCCCATCACTCCCGACGAGCTACCTACGAGTGTATTTCTTCGGGTTGCCATGTAAGCTTTTAATGCCATTTATTGTAGATAATTATGTATTTTCTTTATAAGTAGTTTTTTTTAATATTTTATGAAATTATTACACAAAAAAAACTTATCTCAATACCAAATAATCCCTCAATTTCTAAAATTTTTCTTTCTAAATCTAAATTCCGGCTACCCGGATATTTAACGTAGAAAAATCATAAATCGTTAAATAAAACACCAATCGAAAATCTGATTGATGCGATTGTAGCTCTGTTTATGTAGATTAGATACAATGTTTAAGTTCAATAAAACAGAGTTATCTGCAGTTAAAGTTAGAAAAATTGTCAAAAGTGGCCATATTTCAGCCATATTTCATATAATCAGCGATTAAATCATAAAAACACAATAGTCAGTAATCCTAAAAATATTGCAGATATATTTAATTACACATTTATAGACTTTGTAGAAAACAATAACAATAATGTAAATAAGAATAGTGTAAATAAATTTAAACAACATTCAAAACGCATCATATCAAATAATAATTCTATATTTATAAATCCAATTACATCTGAAGGTGTAATAAAAATTATAAAAAAATTTAAAAATAAAAACAGTGTTGGACATGACGGCATTAGCACAAAAATAGTTAAATTTTGTTGTGAGGAACTTTCGACACCAATTTGTTACATCATCAACCTATCAATAAGTCAAGGCATTTTTCCAGATAAACTAAAAACTGCTGTAGTCAAGCCACTATTTAAAAAAGGTAGTAAAGAAGACTGTGAGAACTACCGACCCATCACCTTAATTTCCGTAATTGCCAAAGTATTCGAGGGATATATTCATGATAGCTTTTATAATTTCTTTGAAAAATATAGTGTGCTAAGAGACGAGCAATATGGGTTTAGGAAAGATAGATCCACAAACTTAGCAATTTATAACCTCATGCGAAGTGTATCTGAGTGTCTTAATAATAGCGTGCCAGTAACTGCTTTATTCATGGATATGTCTAAGGCATTTGATTTTGTCTGCCATGAAAAACTCCTCACAAAACTATACACTTACGGAATAAGGGGACCAGCACATAATCTTATAGGTTCCTATTTAAAAAACCGTTTACAATATACCGAAATCACTTTCACAAGTAAAAATAAAAATGTAGTTTATGCTAGATCTGATTCAAGAATAATCAAATATGGTGTTCCACAAGGAAGCATACTGGGACCACTGCTATTTTTAATATATATTAACGATTTACTGCTTTGTGTAGACAATGCAATGTTTTTATTTGCAGATGATACGACAGTCTTAATAAAAGGTAAAAATTTGCAAACATACGAAACTTCAATAAACAAAACTCTAGAAACGATTGTAGATTGGATGTTAGCTAACAACTTGAAAATTAACTTAGAGAAAACTAAATATCTACAATTTCACTTAACTCAGCAAAAAAAACAAAATATCACAGTAAAATATAATAATAACAATATTGAAGAAGTAAGTAGTATAAAATTTTTAGGTCTCGTTATAGATAGTAATGTGAATTGGAAGTCTCACACAAACTACCTATGTAATAAAATAAGTAAATTTATCTATCCATTAAGAAAATTAGCAAAAACTGTATCTCAAAAAGCGGCACTAACAGCATACCACGGATTTGTAGCGTCAAACCTCCGTTATGGTGTTATCCATTGGGGAAACACAGCAAATAAGTATATTGTACCTGTATTTCGCGCTCAAAAAAAATGTATCAGAGCCCTAATTGGTGTAAGTCAAAGAACTAGTTGTAGATCATTATTTTCTGAACTAAGTATCCTCAATCTACCATCTCTTTACATCTTTCAAGTTTGCCTGTTTGTTAAAACTAATCAACACTATTTTAAGCGCAGAGTTAGTAAATACCACCGTAAAACAAAAAACAAAATTGACATACTCCCCCATCATAATTCGCGTACAAGTTTTTTCACTAATAGTATATATACAATAGCGCCTAAAATATACAATCATCTTCCTGAATCGCTAAAAGAGCTTAATATTAACAGTTTTAAGAAATCGTTGTTTGAAGTTTTGCGCCAAAAATGCTATTACTCCGTCCAAGAATATTTCAGTGATAAAATCACCGTCTAATTTATTTATTAATTAACAAAAAACTTATTTAATTCGAAATGTTATTCTAATTTAATTGCTTTTGTGTTTAAATACTTTTTCTTTAACTTAAATATATATATATATATATTTTTTGCTGTGGCTAAGCACTTTTTATATAAGATTAAGAAACTGAAAGTTCTCAAATGTATATAATTTGTTATTAAAATTTCAAAAATTTGGATTAACATTTTAAAGTTGAAATTCTCGGTACTTGTAGTACCTACAATATTGTACGCCTCATAGGCATGTTATAGCGAAAAATACTTTATAAGCATTGTCATCCGCTGTTACAAAATTACCTATAACAGTTGCAATAAATGAATATTTGATTTGATTTGATACAGTAAACTATTTTAGAAACAATTTATACGTACTAAATAAACTATAGAACCTGTACTACAATCGTATCTATCAGATTTTTGATTGATTTTGTATTTAAGGAGTACTCATTATTTTAAATAGAGTGGCGCTAGTGTGCGCGTCAAAAATTCGGGTACCCCCCGGACATAATTTTCATTACATATTGTATGATGAATTTAGAAGGAAAAATATCACGGCTATAATAATTAAACGAATTACAGAGTTTGTAGACCAAACTTAGAGCTAATTAATTTTCATGTTCATTTTCGATTTACTTTTTTCCCTGCAAAACTCGTTAAGATAAGAAACTGTTTCTCTTTTAGCTGAAAATAACTCAAAATTGTGATTCATCGCCATGAAAAGAAATAACCGACTTTGCTTCATAATTTCAGATATTTTGTTATTTCAAGGGAATCAAAATCTGTTAAGGCAATCTTAATCATGTTTTACAGGACATAATATTAGGGCAATAAAAGTGCTTACATACATAGTCGATACAGAACCCTTCGTGCGTTTTTTAAAGGCTATGAAGACGGGATCGGGGTGGGTCCGTGCTACGTACACTTTTGCACAATAATTGCGTATGGAACTCGAGTTTCATTCATTGAGCGATCACATGCTTTATTGGACACAAATATGCTACGATATATGAATGACAGAAATCGGTATTATACTTTGACCTGATTTACGATCCTAAGATCTTAACACACTCATAAACAGGCGTGCTATCTACTTTGATTTTAGTATGCTAGCTAGGTCAGATAACAGTACCGCGTACGGCTCTGCCTGAAATAAGCTTTATTTAATTCAGTATACTAAGTACCCGTCAAATAATAAGAATTTATTAAACAATCATCAGTTATAACAGTACCGAAGCTAACAGCTTTGTCTTTTCATAAAAATACTTATCGTTCACCATAAGTTATTTTAGTAGCCGTCCTCATTTACGTGAGACTTCTTTAGTAATTAAGAAATGACAAAGTAAACAAAATAAAAGGTTAATACTCTTATTACTAGAATTGTAGAAGACTGTATTGTGGATTTAGCATTTTAGTTACAGTAGTCGCAGTCTCTCGCGCCTTACCAGTTTGAGAGCCAAAATCGCCTACGCCTCACGTTTGTTTGAAATGACGCTGGTTTTTGTGTCCTGTGTGCGAGCGATTTTCGTTGAAAAGAGATTAGACGCGTGAGACCTCGATCGTACGTCCGAGCATGATTGTCTCTCCAGTTAATACGGACAAGATCCGCCTTAGAAACATAAGGTGCTATAAACAAAATAGGAACAAAACTTGTTTGTTAAAAATAGTTATTACTATATCCATTATATTTTTCAAAACTACATTTAATTAAAAATAGGTAAATATGACTTTCAGGTTCACAGTTAATATTTTTTTACTTATTTGGATTGTAAATATATGTAAAGTGATAAAAAGTAAGATATACTTGATATAACTACGCGTCCTTTCTAATAACTAAGGTGTCCTTTTAAAAGGTCAGTAGTATAATCTGGGTAAAATTTATTTACTATTATATCTAAGTTTCAGGAACATTGGAATTTGGAGAAAGTCACCTTTCCCCTCACCGTTAGATCAGTAATGAAATACGTAATGGAATACACAGAGTCCGTCTGTCTGAACATCTAAAGCAGTTGTAATTCGAGATCTTACATCCATTCATACATTAAATAAAATCGAAGGTGTGGTCCCGGGCGGAAATTCTCTCGTCAGTCAAACTTTTATCGTGAGGAACTTCGATCGCGAGTTTGACCGTTTTACCAAAAGATTAAGTTAAATATTTACACGTTAAAAATATCGCATGAACGAAATCGAAATGTTTATAAATCGTGACCCTAAGATATCAAAATATTTTTTTGTTTGACAGAGTAAATTCGATGGATGAACTTGTCTATTTGATCGTGGATTAATCAAACAGATGAGTAACAAGGTTAAAAACCTCTGAGCTTCATAAAGTTGACAAAGGCTCAGTAGGCCCTCTTGTTGTTTAAGCATTGTTTGCTTTTTTTCCATATAATAAATAAATATGCGCCAGACAATACACCAATTGTCGTGGTTTCGAAGTGAGGACTTTTATTCCTTGTGTTACGAATACCAGACAACGATTATGACGGTTTGCTTTACTAAGGGACAGAGTATTACTTCTTTTCTTAATGCTCTATCCACATTAAAATATACTATATGAGAGAGAGAGAGAGAAGAGAGAAAAATATTGTCTTTCAAACAAAATAATTATTTAACATAGGTGAGGCCTTTGATCAGTAGTGGGATATTTACAGGATAACTTTACTTTATTTTTTTACATTGATACTAAGGCCTGCTACACCTATTTCGTTGCGTGTAGGTAGTCTATTATAGATAGACATCAAGGTAGACGCATAAACTTGGTCTAATTCCCAAAAATGAGTCATGAGCCGGTCCACAATACGCCCATTTAGAGTTCCTGTCCTGTATACCAAATATATTTTCACCTGTAGCTGTCTTTGTCACACACGTGGCGAAGTGAGAGAGACGGGTAGAGTGAAAAAGTTAATCTAACAGAGTAATACCCAAGTTATACGCGACGGAATGTAATGTAAAATAGTAATGGTCACGCGCATCGGTCGAATGATTTGTTATTATTCGTTTGAAAATATTTTGGAATTCGTACAATTGTTGCTCAGAGGAGAAAGGATTAATAAACTTCTTTAAGGAAATTAACATCCTCACTGTTGCTTCCCAATACATATTTGATAATATCATGTACGTACGCAAAAATTTAGATTTTTTCATGAAAAAAAGTGACATACATTAGTATAACACACGCAATAAAAACAAACTTGTCATTCCAAACTTCAGGTTGGCCAAAACAATGAATTCATTCCTGGGAAATTGTGTCAAATTTTTCAACAATATACCTAATAATGTTATCGAACTACCTATTCATAAATTTAAGTTACAAGTCAAAACTACCCTAATGTCGAAGGGGTATTATAAAATTCAAGACTATCTTAATGACGAAAATGTATGGACAGTCCAGCCTGCACCAAACTGATGTCCTACCTGTTGATTTTGATATGTATCATTTTTGAGGCAGCTAGTGGTGACTGAACTGACTGAGTTTGTTCCGGCGTTTCTTCTCAGCACTTGCCAAATTGTCTTTTTTGTCTCGAAGCGCTAGTAGGGCCCAAAAGATAAAGAGACATGTTCTAGCCCCATACGGGCCATAATTAATTGATATTACACTAATTACACTAGTTTACAAAATTTTACTTTTTATTTATACCCCGAACCGAATGTATGTCAATATGTTAATCTACCTTCCCTAAACCTAAAAGTGTTAGCAGAAATATTTTATCACGTCGGATTTTTTTTCTGCAATTGTTTTTTTTTAACTACCCGACGTGGTGGTGATATTTTATTGTTTATTCGTTCGCTTCAAACGACAGTTGCTTTGGATTGATTTAAAATGGCTAGCAGAAAGTGCAAACAAAGTTCTGACCGTTTTTGTTATGTTTGTGGACAGTTTATATTTTCAAAAAAGAGAAGACCTATTGTAGATTCGTTAAAAACTGCATATCTTCATTATTTTGGATTTCCTGTTGCAAATCAAGATAAAAAGTGGGTGCCTCACGTGTTTTGCGAAAGCTGTAGAATCATCTTACTCCAGTGGTCATCAGGAGAAAAAGTTTACCTTCCATTTGGTTCGCCAATGCTGCTTGGAACTCATTTAAAATGCTTGTAGAAAATTTTTTGGGAAATAAAAAAAGTGAAAATTATGAAGAAATTGTTAACAATTTATTGAAAAACTTTCATGATATGGGAGTAAACATGTCATTAAAGATTCACTTTCTACACTCTCATCTGATTTTTTTCCTGAAAACTTAGGAAGTATGAGTGACGAACAGGGTGAACGTTTCCACCAAGATTTAAGGACTTTCGAAGAACGACATCAAGGATTTTGGGATGAAAATATGTTAGGGGATTATTGTTGGTCTATCATAAGAGAAACTGATTCAAATAACTATAAAAAGAAAGCAAAAATTAGTCATTTTTAATTTATTTTTGTATTAATACTAAAATTTTTGTATTTCCCTTCAAGAAAATAAATATTTTTTAAACCAGACGTGACAGATTTTTTTTATTATTTTTTCTGGATAGTTCTACCTGAACACAAAATAAAATAACAACATTCAGCTAGGGTATGAAAACCGTGTAAACTAGTGTTATTGACGTTCGTAAGTGGCAATTTGTGTCCTAAATTGAATAAATTATTTTTGGCATTTTTCATAATGTTGTGAAGAGGTTTTCTTTTATAAGATTTGCATACAATTCTAAGGAGAAAACTGTTTTTTGAATAAGTATAACTCATATTATCATCCCTGAGTTGGATGTCACTGACCAAAACAACAACCTGTATAATATACACAGTCTGGCTATAAATACTGTTACAATTAAAAATAAGAAAGATATTACATTTGAATTTGGAATCTGTCATTTTTATACGATTGCTCATTGTGTTTTCTAATTTTGGCGCCAATACAGTACAATAAAGAAGACTGATTCGAGGTTATCCTTCAAGAAAAAAGTTCGCACATTTCTGAAAGAGTGAATAATAGTAATATTATTATTATATGTATGTATTCTTGCTTTATTTATTCTTAAGTACGTATAATTATATGTTTATAGTAAAAGTTACTATTTTAAAGTAGGTTTATCCATTTATATAATATGTATATTTATTATTATAGGATAATAGGATTATTGTTACTATGTTCCTTCTTTATTTAGAAGCTTTTCACTGCACCCGTTGACATCTTTCTGCATGACCTAAAGGTTTAGAGAATGCTCTTAGCATTAAGTCCACCTTTGTAGACTAAATTTGTGCAATAAAGTTTTAAAAAAAAACATTTTACAATATTTTGCGATATTAAAATGGAGTGGGGTGATAAAGATAACTGAATCGCTGTGATTGCATTAAACAAAGTTGGTATGGAGCCAAATGCAATTTTTAAAACTCTTCATACGCTTGGTATTAGTCAAATGTTTGTGTACCGGGCTATCAATAGGTACAATGAGACCTCCACTGTTTGTGACAGAAACAGATCTGGCCGTCCACGTAGTGTTCGTATGAAAAAGGTGGTCAAAGCAGTAAGGGGAAGAATTCGCAGAAATCCTGTCCGAAAGCAAAAGATTTTATCTCGAGAGATGAAGATAGCGCCCAGAAACATGTCGCGTATTTTAAAAGATAACTTAGGACTTGCAGCCTATAAGAGACGCACTGGTCATTTTTTAACTGATAATTTAAAAAATAATAGGGTGGTAAAATCGAAAAAACTATTGAAGCGGTACGCAAAGGGAGGTCACAGAAAAATTTTGTTTACGGATGAGAAAATCTTTACATTGAGAAACATTTTAACAAACAAAATGAACTTATTTATGCTCAAACCTCTAAGGAAGCTTCCCAATTAGTCGGCAGAGTGCAACGTGGGCATTACCCGACTTCAGTGATGTTTTGGTGGAGTGTTAGCTATCAAGGAGTGACTGAGCCATATTTTTGTGAAAAAGGTAATAAAACATCGGCACAAGTGTATCAAGATACCATTCTTGAGAAGGTAGTTAAGCCCCTTAACAACATCATGTTCAATAACCAAGCATGGTTTTTCCAACAAGACTCGGCGCCGGGTCATAAAGCTCGATCCACGCAGTCTTGGTTAGAAGCTAACGTTTGAGACTTCATTAGAGCTGAAGACTGGCCGTCGTCTAGTCCCGATCATAATCCGCTGGATTATGAATAAATCATAATCCAGCGGATTAAGATCGGGACTCGGGTCAGTTTTAGAGAATACGGCTTGCTCTAATCGCCATGATAATTTGGAGTCCCTAAAACAATCCATACGATTGGCAGTGAAGAATTTTCCCATGGAAAGAGTGCGTGCTTCTATTGATAACTGGCCTCAACGTTTAAAGGACTGTATTGCAGCCAATGGAGACCACTTCGAATAAGCTTTTTATATTTGAAATTGTTTTATATTTATGTATAAAATTATTATTTACTTCTAATACAAGTAATATGATGATGTTTTTTATTTCTCTTGAGTAACGCACTGTGTGAGGATTATGACTGTGCTTATATAATTTTTCGCTTAAGTGGCATGTTTCCATAACATTCAATGCATTTTTTTGTTAGAGTCCGATGTCCCCATCACTCCTGACGCGCTACTAGCGAGTTCCGGCGCAACTCCGCGCCTCCCGCGCACCCCGTCACCCCCCCCCCCCAGTATTTTTTCTAATATTTTATGAAAATTATTACACAAATAACCCCTTACTAGATCGCACAGGGTTTTTATTACATACTAGCGGTCCCCCGCGACTTCGTCCGCGCGTTTTGAGTTTGCTCCCTCCCCTCCCGTCGCAGCGTCATGTTTTATATCCTAAAGCCTTTCTCGATAAATAAGCTATCCAATACCGAAATATTTTTTCAAATCGGTCCAACAGTTCCTGAGATAAGCGCGTTCAAACAAACAAACTCTTCAGCTTTATAATATATTAGCGAAAGCGCACGTTGTACTTATGCTGCGAACATTATTTTGGTGCGGAGTTATGTTAAAACTGTGATAGCTTCTAAGATATTTATTGAAATCAAATGATATAGTATAATCTACAAAAATAATCGACAAAAAAGCACCATTGACATACCCATTTGTAGGACTAATTACCGTAAAAATAGTTTTATTATAAGAGCCGCAAGCAAATACAATGCATCTTTTAGTCATATAGATATTTTTCATGAGCGATTGACAAGTTTTCGTCGTCTTTTAAGATCTGCATAAATACAAGCAAATCTCGATATAGGTATATTATTATAATAAAATTGTAGTTAGGTTTAGGTGAACCCTCTTTTTATGTAAAAGTTTTCATGTATGGGACATAAAAACTGTTCGCAATATGTCTTCTTGGCACTCATTGTAAAAGTTAGCATTGGAAACTTTTAAATGCTAGTGTATAAGCTTATTAATTATCTATTAAGATGTACTATAAGACAGCTGTTTGTTTCCTTAATAAAGATAAAATAAAAAATATAAAGGGCAACTTGGTTCTAAATGAAATGCTCGTGATGATGAATCTATTTATTTTGATAAGAATAAATACCTGTGTGTATAATACACCTCTAAAAATAATGCATTATTTTTTTACAAATTTATTAACATAAAAAAGGTTGTAGTAAGTCAACCATAAAAGATAGACATATGCTGTCGCGGACTTTATTATAGAACTTTTAATGCTGAACAATCCTGTCATACATGATTTTAATGTAACTTAAGCGGTTTCCGCAGCGTATGCAGCGGAAGCTCTCAAAAGGAATATCTTTCTCCCGTTTTCGCAACATTTTTCATTTCTGCTGTGGTCTTATGAGTCGTATCTTTATGTTATATAGCCTAAAGCCTTCCTCGATAAATGGACTATCCAACGTAAAAAAAAATGTTCAAATCGGGCCAGTAGTTCTTGAGATTAGCGCGTTCAAACAAACAAACAAACAAACAAACTCTTCAGCTTTATAATATTAGTATAGATTGTATGATGAATTTAGAAGGAAAACTATCACGGCGATGGTGAGTAAACAAATTACAGAGTTTGTAGTCCATTAACTTAGAGCTAATTAATTTTCATGGAAGCTAATTAATTTTCAAGAAACTGTTTTTTTAGGTGAAAATACCTCAAAATTGTGATTCATCGCCATCAAAAGATTTTTTTGCTTCATAATTCCAGATATTTTATAATATTAGGGCAACAAAGTGTTTACATACATAGCAGATACATAACCATTCGTGCGCGAGTCCGACTCGCACTTGGCCGGTTTTTTAAAGGCTATGAAGACGGGGTCGGGTTGGGTTCGTGCTACGTACACTTTTGCGCAATAATTTTCGTATGGTACTCTAGTTTCATTCATTGAGCGATCACATGCCCTCATTACGTTACTTTCGTTTCGTACCCCTAATATGCTACAATATATAAAAGACATCGTGTTATACTTTGACCTGATTTACAATTGGATGCCTAGGATTTTAACAAACTTATAAACAGACGTGCTATCTACTTTAATTTTAGTAGGCTAGCTAGGTCAGATAACAGTATACGCGATACTCAGCTCTGCCTGAAATAAACTTTATTTAATTTAGTATACTAAGTACCCGTCAAATAATAAGAATTTATTAAACAATTATCAGTTATACGAGTACCGAAGCTAACAGCTTTGTCTTTTCATAAAAATACTTATCGTTCACAGTAAGCTATTTTAGTAGCCGTCCTCATTTACGTGCGACTTAACTAGTAATTAAGAAATGACAAAGTAAACAAAATAAAAGGTTAATACTCTTATTACTAGAATTGTAGAAGACTGTATTGTGGATTTAGCATTTTACGAGCGATTTTCGTTGAAAAGAGATTAGACGCATGACCCCTCGATCGTACGTCCGAGCATGATTGTCTCTCCAGTTAATACGGACAAGATCCGCCTTAGAAACCTAAGGTCCTATGTACAAAACAGGAACAAAACTTGTTTGTTAAAAATAGTTATTACTTTTTCCATTTATATTTTTCATAACTACATTTAATTAAAAATAGGTAAATATGACTTTCAGGTTCACAGTTTTTTTTTTTTACTTATTTGGATTGTAAATATATGTAAACTGATAAAAAATAAGATATACTTGATATAACTACGCGTCCTTTCTAATACCTAAGGTGTCCTTTTAAAAGGTCAGTAGTATAATCTGGGTTAAATTTATTTACTATTATATCTATGTTTCAGGAACATTGGAATTTGGAGAAAGTCACCTTTCACCTGCACCGTTAGATCAGTAATGAGATACGTAATGGAATACACAGAGTCCGTCTGTCTGAACATCTAAAGCGGTTGTAATACGAGATCTTAAATCCATTCATACATGAAATAAAATCGAAGGTGTGGGTCCCGGGCGGAGATTCTCTCGTCAATCGAACTACCTATTTCGTGTGGAATTTCGATTGCGAGTTTGACCATTCTACCTAAACATTAAGTAAAATATACACGTCAAAAAACAATTGCATGAACGAAATCGAAATGTATATAAATCGTGACCCTAAGATATCAAAATCATTTTTTACTTTGACAGTGTAAATTTGATGGATGAACTTGTCTATTTAATCGTGGATTAATCAAACAGATGAGTAACAAGGTTAAAACCTCTGAGCTTCATAAAGTTGACAAAGGCTCAGTAGGCCCTCTTGTTGTTTAAGCATGGTTTGCTTTTTTTCTATATAATAAATAATAAATAAATATGCGCCAGACAACACACCAATTGTCGTGGTTTTGAAGTAAGGAACTTTCTTCCTTGTGTTGTATTACAAATACCAGACTACGATTATGACGGTTTGCTTTACTGAGTGACAATTATTACTTTTTTTCTTAACGCTCTATCCACATTAAAATATACTTTATAAGAGAGAGAGAGAGAGAGAGAGAAGAGAGAAGAATATTGTCTTTCAAACAAAATAATTACTTAACATATAATATAAATATCCTATGGACATATCCACACATCGCCATCTAGTCCCAAAGTAAGCTACTCAAAGCTCGTGTTATGGACAGACAATGGATATAATACTTAAATACTTTTTGTTTGTAAATACATACATGATATACATAGAAAGACACGATGTGATATAATTGTATTTAAAGTATAGCACTGGGATTATTGAAATAAATGACATCATAATGTATTTTATTATGTTCTTAATTAATCTCCATATACTTTAGGTGAGGCCTTTGCTCAGTAGTGGGATATTCACAGGATAATTTTACTTTATTTTTTTACATTGATACTTAGGCCTACTACACCTATCCCATTGCGTGTAGGTAGTCTACTATAGACAGACATCAAGGTAGACGCATAAACTTGGTCTAATTCCCAAAAATGAGTCATGAGCCGGTCCACAATACGCCCATTTAGAGTTGCTGTCCTGTATACCAAATATATTTTCACCTGTAGCTGTCTTTGTCACACACGTGGCGTAGCTGTCTTTGTCACACACGTAGCGAAGTGAGAGAGACGGCTAGAGACAAAATAAGTTCATCTAACAGAGTAATAAATAAAAAAATAGTAATGGTCACGCGCATCGGTCGAATGATTTGCTATTATTCGTTTGAAAATATTTCGGAACTCGTACAATTGTTGCTAAGAGGAGAAAGGATTAATAAACTTAATCGTTAACTTAAAATTAAACATATTTAGGTTAGTCATATTGATCATAATCTCTAATAATAGATTGAGTTTTGATTTTTGAACTTCCCATTTAAATTCTAATTAATTAAATTGATTCGTTGCGGGATCCACGAGAGTTTATCTGTCTTCTGAGGAAACAAGGACATGTTTTTTGACGAATTTCAAAAAAAGGAGGAGAATCAATTTGACTGTAGGTTTTTGTATAATATGTTATATCCAGTCATTTGTGGACAGATTTGAAAAAAAAAGCCTACCAAGAGGTTATGCCTTCTAGTTGGTACCTTTGTTGCCAAGTCGGGATCTGATCTTTTTAATGCACGGATAGTGTGATTGTTTTTAGAAAATTAATGTTGAAATGTTGCTACGTCTGGTAGTCATCATTATGTGGAGCTGAGCTAATGGTGGAATTTCTAATCACTTTCATTCGAGTTCAGTGATTACAAGGACAGAACTTATGATAAGTAATTTACATCCTTTACGGATGGGTTAGACGTGTGTGACCGCCGGCGACCGTTTAATCTGTGAGCGTTTAAAGAACAGGTTCAAAAGGTGCAACCTTCTCCCCCCACCTCCAATAACCGCAAAAAATAAAGTAAAAACCGACTTTAAACCCAAAATGTACTAAAAGTCTTAAATAATCTCTTGACTCTTTAAAGAAAGGAATCCATTTTCTGCAAAAAAGAAAATTCGGAGTCGCTGCCATCATTTTGACTGTCTGAAGCATCATCTCTCAGAGCATATCAGAAGTTGTTGTGTTGAAAAAACAATGTTAGTGTCATCAGTGAACACTCAGATTGAATTCGCGCACATTTATCTTCGAGTCTGCTCATGTCGTGACCACGGATGCTGTAAAGCATTCGAAACGTCAGCCGTTTAATTGCAAATAAATGTGAGCGAAATCGATCCGTAAAGTCTTTTAATCAATGACTCGTATTTGCCGAAACTTCAGAACCAAATACATATTAGTGCCATGCTTAAAAATTAAACTAAACCATTGTGCAAAGTTCAAATAAGAAAAAGATAGGTATGTATTGTCAATTTGTTTGACGTCAAATTGCAAATTGAACTCAACTCAACGTTTGTAACATGCTTTGCAGAAAAAGCTATGTGTGATTATTACGTATCACCTACACAACATTTTAGATAAAATGAAGACTTTAGTTTCGAGATAACATGTCCAAATCAACGAACATGTGAACATTAATAAAAGATACAGAATTAAAAAAACGTAATGAAAAAACCTCCTTATAACTTCCAGCATATAAAAAGTTCTTAATGCTAGTAGATTGTAATTTTATTTCAACTCCTTTGATTACACTATCTCCACGTTGTATCAGCACTTGTAAGGCTGTTAACACAGCTGTTAAGCAGCGGCGTTACGGTGGCCGGTGTATTTTTTCGCCTTTGGTTTGGTGTTTGTCTTTTTTGGCCCTGGCGGCCATTTTTTTACGTATTCTCGATGTAATTTAATTTCATTCGATATCTTGTTTAGTAACTCTAACTTATTGACAATAACATATAAAATAAATAATTTATTTCGCCACTAGTGTAGTATTTAGTGTCAAAATAAGTTCCAAATCATTAATTTGACAAGGTTCCAGGTCTAGCGCGTTAGCGAATTGAGAGCTTGAGTTTGAATGGTTTCTACAAGGGCCACTATCGCTACGGCATAATGTGTCTACCTACTAACTGCCTTACGTGAAGCAAGATAAGCGTAGTGTTTGTTTGTTTACTATTGGGTAATATAGACAATTATTAACACAATAGGCGCCAATTGACTGAGCGTTTCCGAGTTGAATCACCGAGAGAAACAATACACAATTTGAAATAAGCATTGATGCATTATGAAGGAAATCAACAATTACTGCTATTAAAGATAACTAAGAAGAAGAATTTTACGCTTGAGCCTGACGTTACAAACACTTTTTATTATATTATTTATTATTTAAAAAAATAGCGTTAAAAAATTGTATGAGCCGAGAACAATCGACTGATTTTAATGAGCAAACGCCGACCTTACCTCTACTAAAACTCATTTGCGCACATAAGTACACTACAAAACGAATATTCACGAGACATTTAAAAACAAAAGTCTTCCTGATAAGGCTGATATCTGTTTTTTTTTACTTGGGCATAATTAACTCAATATAAAACTACAAAGAATAAGCTATTTGTATTTGAATAAGTATGGTATTTGACAGACCAAATTTAATCATCAATCAATCAATTGTTTATTTGCATCAAATATGGTATACAAGGTGTCAAATTACAGTAGGTAAATAAAGGAATCACATATTTTGGGCTACATAAATCATCTGAATAATTATTTATAGAAAATATATTTTATGTGTTAAATTATCATTTATTATCAAAATTAGACATATAAATATCCTAACTGTAAGTAAACCAACAAAAAATACCACATTCTGATAAGAAAACCCCAATATGAAGTAATTGTCTTTCATAGCCTACAACTTAGGTATAAATAAAGCCATCCTTATCTGTCAGCAACACACTTAGATATAGTTAAGTGAACTAGCCAGTGGTGATTAAGATAGGATGGGACACATTATTCTGTATTTACATGCACAAACAAACATACAGTTGGAATATTTATGTATACTTGTTAAGTAGCCTAACTTTATATGCATAAGTTTCCTCAGAACATGTCAGTCTAGTCAGTCTTCTGTCTCATGTTTTATTTATCAAGGTCTTCTAAATGTAGGTGGATAATGTTACTCATATAATGATTATGTTAGGCCACCAAACTGCATATGGTAATTTGAATTATATAACACTGGGTCAAATAATATTCCTGCTGTATAAAGTGAAGAGAAGATTGGTTTTTTACCAAGGATTCAGGGGAAAGAAAGGTTGCAGGGACTGCTAGTGTTGTTTTTAAGAAATAGATTGATACGATGACACAATTAAATGAGACTGTGATACTTTGAAGTAATCATTTCTTAAAAGAAAGAAGATAAGGAATGTCCATCAGATTATTGTGCATTAAAACTACAACTACTTTATTGTGAAAGACAAGAGAGCATTGCAAATAAAACTGATATGGAGGGAATTTCAATGAAATCATTAATCTTTCCAGGTCCTTTGTACAAATCAAAATTGTAGGTGATATTTTTTTAATAATCTTTTTGTTGATTTGTTGTGTGCGCTAAAATCATTGACACCAATTGCAAAAAACCAAGCAATAGATGGGTAAAAATCATAAAGTGACCATATCTATTACCTATTTGTTTTAGATTTTCAAAATCAAATTAAATCAAAAGATAGATTGCAAGTTTACCATTAATCGCTCAAGCGCATGTGAACGAGACACAAAGCAAATTCTTTTGTTATGTGGTTGCCTGCAACCGCTCGGGTGTTGAAGCATTAATTTCTCTATGATTGTTGCTATCATTTAAATAAATGTACTTATTATTCTGAATAATAAATAAAACATAATATTTAAGACTCACAGTTATCATTCCCATCATGTGTGTCAACTGGTTCGGCGCCCCTCAGAGCAAAGGACACAGCATCCTGTCTGTTGTTGAAGGCTTTAAACCGCGCAAGCTTGTATCGTCGGACCAGCTCCAGCGCATCTGCTTTGTTTTTGTAGACGTGCAAGGCTCCTGTAAATAACATTTATTGCATGCCAATTAGATAAGATTTAGAGCTAGCAAAAACTTATTTTTTGATCTTAAGGGATAAATCTACATGATAAATTTATAGTAAGTATAGTGCTTTTATAAATAAGTCCACCTATGTACACTAAATTTGTCATAGTTTTTAAATAAATAAAGTTTTTTTTAAAAATGATCCATAGATATACATGTTGGTTGGTTAGTTAGTCCATTTGAAAATAGGTCCTGAGTTCATGAACTGTAAGTACTCTGACCTTGTTGTAACTAATAGCTCACTAATTAGCAAATGGTAATAGCGAAAAAAAACAATTTTGATAGCAATTCCAAAGTAAAATCAATAATTCTTATAACACTACACATTCAACAGCCACCATGGAAGATGAAAAAAAGTACAAGAATAAATACTAAGGTCAAATGAGATGAAGGAAGAAAAGTATACACAAGGAAGTGAAATTGCGAGACACTTGACCTATATAGATTACGCTGATTGTCTTATCGTTAGATAGCACATTCGTTTGAAATATAAACAAAAAACAAGATGCTAATGTGCAAGAACAAAGAATACCGAAACAAACCTTCATCAGGCCCTTTCTTGATTTCACAGGGTATGTAAACCCCATAATAGGTCGTCGTTGGCTCCGCAGAAATAGGGCTTTCGGGAGCGCTGTTCCTTTTTAGCGAATCAAATCGAAGCAAACGACTGAACAATCCCATTGCACCATCCTTCTTTTCCGTCGGCGATATTGAGATCTCATCTTTTATATTCCCGATATCCTTAGCACACTCAGGAATAATTACAGCCTTCGACATTTCGTGTCCTAAAAATGGTAAACAAAATAGTACTGGTATGTTTTGTTTGTGACGCACCGAGCCCAGTTTATTTTTACAACTGTCCGCCGCACCTCATATGTTAGCTTTTGGAGGTGTCATAAAACATATTCCTTGAATAAAAAATGTATTCCCTAGTTTAACACATGATGAAAAACAATAACTGTAAGTAGCACTATAATTAATTACGGGCGTAGTTTTTAAAACAAAAATTCAAGAGCGAGTAGCAAACGGAGGGGTGACGTTTTGACAAATTATTTTGACGTTCGTTCAGTTTTCCGTTGTTCTATTGTCTACGGCTGGACAGTGGGTTGTAACGTGATTTGTTTGTTTTGGTTGAGCTCAGCATACTGAGCTCTATGAATGTAAAATTGCAACTACTTTACAATACCTAAGTATTGCTAAATCTATTGGTGAATTACTTTTATTTAATAATATCCAGAATTATTTTCAACCAGACCACGCTTAACCGAAAGATCACTCCGAAAGCGGCCCACTAACCTTTTACAACTTCCTTCCGGCAGGCTATCTTTATTTAAAAACAACGCTTATGCTATGGCCATAAAGGTATGACCGCATTCAAAAGTACATTACATTCTTGGCTTATAGAACGCACATTTTACTCGCATAATAAATATTTTGCATTTGAGTCCACTTAATAAATTCTATTTTTTTTTTAATGAAATTAATTAAATCATATTTTAAATAATTAGATGTAGTTGAAGCATTATGCTATAAACGCTACAAAGATACACATTTATTGCTTCCTAAAAAGGTAATAATTTATGTTAAATATTTGTACGCTTCATGATAGCATATTTAGGCGCACTTTTTTGTTTACATTTAAGAACATCTCAATGTACTTGTACCCAAATTACTGCAAATAAACTTTTGAGTTTGAGTTTTAATTCAAATATGAGGACGGATTGGTTGTTTCTTTTAAAAAATAGTTTTGTCTTAATGTGGATTAATTTATCCGTTTTGGTAGAGAGCACTTAAATATTGAGAAATCTCACATACCGCCATCTGTCAGTGAGTAGTAGTAGTACTTACGCCATTGGGGACCTGCTTCAAAGAAACTGTTTGCCTGACTGTCTAGTGATTCCACGATTACTGAGCAAGTAATCACCATATTCTTACTAATCTGTGGTAATCACTTGAAAATTGAAACGTCCGTAGGGCCTAAAATTCCCGATATTCAACATACTCTAAGGGCCTAAATTACAGACGCAAATACCGTCACTCGTTGTCGTTGCATTAGTTGCGTATAGTGATGAAAGAGACTCAGTCCTTTAAGTAGGTAGTTTAAAATAAGACTAGCCTCTTTTTACACAGCTTTGCTTTAATATTAGGACGTTAGCTGTTAGTCTTGAATAATACGACTCAGTTAACATATAAGACATAGACTTACACGACATAAACAAATGAAACAACTTAACCGACTTAAAGAACTTAACAGACTCAGTCTCATAAAGTATGTTGAATATCGGGAATCTTAGTCTTTTACAAGAGGGTGCCGCGGCGTTCGAGTAAAACATTTAGTTTGTAATGAGATTTTTTTGTATACTGTACACACACATACAAGGTGTTACAAAACTATACGTTACAATAATTGATGGAGCTACTCAGAATCAACACCTAAACAACTTTCTCCTAGAAACATTGGCCGAAATATAAAATAAATAAAAAAATACTCTCCATACAAATCACACGGGTCACGTGACCGATTTAGTATGGGAAGTCAAAAACTTTTTGTCGTTTTTCAACCCATGTTTTTAGCAGGAAGTTGTTTAGTTATGGATTCTGAGTAGCTCCCTTCATTTGCAACGGGAAGTTTTGTATCACTTTGTATATGGAGTGAAACTATGTATGTACATAATATTACATAATTATCATTTATCCCTTTACAGGTGATAAATTAACATAGTCACGCCATCGCACGGTGGATTCTGTAATATGAAGCGTTTGGCCAATAATCATTTTTTTAAAATTGAGGGTAGATGACTATTGTTCTTCGATTTAATAACTTGAAGGTATATTACATTACTTTTTGATAAACAGAGTGGTTTTAGTCGTTTAGTATTGCTTCTGTGATCCGTCAAACATCAACCTATTTTGTTTTCCTTGTTGATTAATTGCGCATAACCAAATTTAGTTCCGACTTTAAAACACTATATCTTTAAAAGTTGAAATACAAAGCTAATTTAAAAAATCATGAGTGGTGATGAAAGTATGTAGTATTTAAATCATATAAATTTATTCCATTATGGTGACTATTCACTTGGCAAAAATATGTATATGAAAATGACACAGTTTTGACAAATCAATTTTGTTTATGTTTATTTTTACAATCGTGGGGGATTTGGCAACAACAGTTGTTCGTTTCTGGTAGCTCCTATAGTATTGTTGTATACAAATATGAGTTGAATAGTTCGTGCCAAATCCCCCATTGTGAATGGCAGGGCTAAGAAGTTAGGAGGTAGTGGTTTCACAATTTGATGCATAATTAATAGACAGATAGATATATACTTTTATTGTACATATAATAATACAATTATATAATAATTATATTATAATAATAACATTGATTCCATGCTGACAAAATCTATTGTAAAGGAATCAGCCATATCATTTGGTCTGAGTGTTCTTTATTGTTGGATAAAGTTTTTCGAATGCTGTCTTCATAGAGCGTATAAATTAACGACACAGGAATAAATGCAAACTCGAGAAACTAAGTCAAAAATTATTGAGGACAGAAAAATATCTATCCACCGCGAATTTAGAAAAGTTACTGGATTACTTGTCGATTTACCCAAAGCTGGGTATGGAAATACGAACGTTGGAAATTCAGCCAGACTTTTTTTTTATTATATAATATGCCCACAACTGTTCATAAGGTGTTGTTAAACAGCCCTGCTATAATATCCAATGCTATTATGCCTATAGGTCATTTGAGTGAAGAGGATCTTGAGGCGAGAAATAAAGATTACAAAAAGTTTAGATAACTCAACGCAAGCAAAACCTTAAGAAAAGACACTCTTAAGATCGTTTTTAAATTGTTTTATTATCATCGGGCCTGTGTAACAGACGAGGAATTGAACCCCGTATCTTACGCTTAAACGTTATCCGGGCGTACGCCTGCGTATAGCGTAAAACACTCACACAAAGTTGGTTTTTACAAGTGCCATTTATATGATTAAGTTTGTAAAGGGACAAAACACTATAAAAGCAAAAAGTAATTATAAATATAAAACTGCCCCTCCAAGTGAGATTGTGGCAATGATTTTACCCGGATAAACGACCCGTGGACCGTTAATACGCTTTCATTATTATTTAAACAAAGTATGAATTAAAATGAATTTTATTTGTAATTTACGAGTATAAGGCAATATTTTTTAATGAAATGTCCTTGAAATGGAATTATTTAGCCATAAAACACTGAAAAAAATTAGTTTCAGTCAAAAAATTTTGCTAAATAATATTGGCCAAACGCTCCTTAATACAGAATCCACCGTGCATCGTCCGTGAGTCACGCCTTACGACTTCTCAAGCGATGAGTCGTTAGTCTTTTAAGTCCTTTAAGCTGTTTAAGTAACTGCTGAGTGTTTTACGTAGAAGACTGGGACTTAAAAAGCTAGTCTGATGACTAAGGGTTGGGGACTATAAGACTGACTCAGTCGTCAGGCGTCAAAAAGGAGGCGAGTCTTTATTAAAAGCCTTACAAGCCTGAGTCTCTTTCATCACTAGTTGCGTAGCATAGCAAACCCGTCATCTAGTAAGTTTTCATAATAGCTCAGTAAGAAATATTGCCGCTTTTGATGTTTCGGTTCCGGATTTGATTCCCGGTTGAATCATCTTATCAAATATGTACTACAAACCAATAATATTATACAAAGAAATGATATTGTATAAAATATCATTGACTACAACATAATACTACCCAAAAGAATTCTGTAATCTTCATCATGTCTCAAGCGATTGATAACAATGTTGCAGATTTTCGTCTTCCAACACTCATGAACAAACCCAAACGCTGGCCAGCCAAGGGAGATTTGTCAACTCTTTCTAAAAGTACTATTAGAATATTAGGTATGTACATAATTATTACTTGTCCCTGGTAGACATAATTATTGACAACTTTGAGAGTTGAGTACCTATGTACATTAATCTACAAGATTATGATGGAACAGCATAATTTTGTAATGAACTACAAATCTACATTTGAAATCTCAGGAACTCAAATGAGAACAACAAAATAATATGATTCATACATTTATTTTAATTCTTCATTTTTCTTTTCTTTTTACTGCTATTGTTGGATACATTTGATGGTGTAACAGAACTTAGCGCTTTATTTATAGTAAATGCATATAGATTGGCATTTATAGTCTTTAATTTCTGCAGTTCCTCTTTCAAACTTACCTCTTGCAGCTTAAACTCATTTTCTACTTCATTATTTAGTAGACTAGAATCAAAACCATTTTTCACTGCATCGGGCCAGAATTTTATCTTTTTATGGACTAGAACTTCTATTTCTAGCACATCATCATTGTCCTTTTCTAAAGTTCTATCTAAGCTGTGCAAAACAAGGCTTGGTGAAAAATCTTGCTTATAAATAGCAGGATAATTTGTTGTAAAAAATGCATTTGTGATTGGCCCCTTGAGTCTAATAGTTCTGACTGGCTGCTTACTTAGTATATGCCACAGTATTACTTGTTCATCATTTGAACCTGACATTAATGTCTCTCCATCAAGAGAAACTGACAAACAGGTTACAGCCTTTGTATGCGCACTAAAAGTAGGACAATTTGCTTCTGTGTTTACCAAAAAATCTCGGTTACGAGGAGGACTTGTTAAACTAAACTGGTAAATCTTCCCTTCAGTAGACCCAATAAACACATTCAACTCCAATACATCCATAACAATAGCTGAAAGTGGTATGTCAAATATTATATTCAATAGCATCTCCCCAGAAGACAGGTCATATATTTTGCATGTTCTATCACTCGACACAGTTGCTAGGCGTCCATGCATGCCAGTTTTACTGATACAAAGATCTGTAACAGGCAAGGAATGGTCTGAGAAGATGTAGACTGGGTCATGTTGGCCGGCTGTTGTCTGGGTCACAAGATCCACTTCAGGGTGAGCTGCCACTGTCACTAGTGACCAAACCATGACCATGCCGTCTTCAGCTGCTGATACAAAGTACTTTCCATCAGGAGTAAACTTAAGTAGAACAATTTTTTGGTAGTGTCTGCTAATTATTGTTAAGAGACTGCCTGAAGAAGTCTGCCAGAGGTAAATTTTCTCCTCGATGCCCGCTGCGATGAATGATCCGTCCTTCGTGATGGCCAAGGCGCCCGCTTTCCCAGGCAAAATAAATCGCATACCTTGGACGGTCTGCTGCGAGTTAAGAGGCCAAACATGTAATACTGGTTTAGTCTTTTCTACAGCAGCTATGTAATCGTTTCCAATGAATGAAAGTGTTTTATTTTCAGCGGTTCCACCGCCTTTGTAAGTCATCAAACTCGTGCCAGTATGTGGATCCCATACGCATGATGTCCAAAGGGAATTGTTGGAGTCAGATGTCAGGAGTATTTCTAACAACGTAGACATGGCATAAATTTTATAAAAAGCACAACTTGATAGTGATAATTCCTTGTAAAACTAATTTTTAAACGCACGCACCATGTGTTTCCATAGCCGATAAAATTGACAGTTTTCTTTTTAAACATGCATGTATTGCATGTGCACCAAATATCCAAATACAACAGAGCCTAGTCAGAACTATGTCCGAAGCAATAATTCTATTCTATCTTCTGTACCTACCTAAACAATGTGATTATATTTATATTATTTCCATAATGTGTTATTTACCTACTTTTTTATATTACATAAGAAACCAGTGACCGCAATCCAAATTCCAAAAGAGTCTCAAATAAATCATGTTTGTTTGCTGCCGATTTAATACCAAAGCGTTTAAAACCTGGGATTCCAATGATCAGAAAACAACGGAGAAACTTAAAAAAAAAAAATGTCAAATTAAAATGTCAATGTGGTAGTGGTCAGTTCAGTGCCTATAACTTTGGATTTTTTTGAAAAACTTGCAACTTTTGCAGTCCATCATGTTTAAAAAGTGAGTATTATTAGAAATATTCTCTAAACCATAAACTGTACAATGTTAATAATGGATATTTCGAATTTAGAGGTTATGCCGTTTTGGGAGGACGTCAACTTGATTATTCAATTGACCAATAGGCGCACAGCATTTATGATGTCATTTTTGACAGTGTTTATAGTGATGTTCAACCATCGTCCAATCTTATTCAGATCTATTTCGATTGTGATTTTGTTTTATACTTTTAATGTCATTGATCATCTTTGTGAGACCGACCGACTTATAACAAAGTTATATTCATTTTTCGGTTATCATTGTCGTTGTTTAGAACTCTTAGACATTACTGAAGTGTTTAATCGCCCATCCGCGTTCCAATTATTTGATGTCCCCGGTATATGTTAGGATACAAATATTTTTGTTAAAGAAAAATGTGGCTCAAAGACAATTGATCAGTCGCCATAGTAGTTTTAGCAAATATTAGGAAGAATCAAATTTGCAGTTAGTGCAAAGCCTTAAATAACAATAAGATAAATATAATTTATGTGAAACTTCCCCATAAAAAGTTATAGCGAGATTAAAACATCAGCCCTAGTATTTTTAGTGTCAATGTTCAATTCATGTATACCTAGGTAAGAAGTTCAGAATTCCTTTGAAGGCGATCATTAAAGCGAGCTACTAGCGTTTCACGTCGAAATTTACGAATTACAACCTAGAAAGAATATTCAAGAATTTCATACTGAAACATAGAAAATTCATTTTCATATGTTTCAGTATTTAATAAATACGAGCTTTTTGTCATAAGTACCTGAAACAGTTTATTTATTTAGCTACAATATCGAAATATTTTCCATTGTCATAGTGGATGAAATTACAGCACTTAAATGTCATCAATGGCGGTAATGACATTATTTTTCCTAATTTCGTTAAAATACTATTTAAATTATAAAAATTTATAAAAACATCCTAGATCCTAGAGTTATATTATTTATTTGTTTCGGTTTTACAACTCATTAAACTGCTTCCAAAAACTGTCTTGATAGCATAAAGTAACGCATCTGTCTTTATTTTGGGAGAAACAAGTCTACGCACATCATGCACCAACTCCAAAACAAATTGTTTTCCCTAAAAAGAAGAGAATAATTTGAGGCACCGCTTCATCCGTATATTTAAGTTCTAGTGAAGATTTGCGATTGCAAGTCCAAGTTCGATACATAACTGTTATAGAATTATTTGATACCTTAATATTTGATTATACTATGCATAGCAATACATAATAGCTTGATGGTTTTTGGAAGGGTACTCCGCAGTACAACCACTTTCAATAACAAAATACGGCAAAACCTAAGATATTGCTTTTTTTAAAACGTCTACAATTATATAGACATTTCATAGATTTTTTAGTAACTTATACTAGAAAAAACAATAGTGGTTCTGCCGGGGAGCATTATGTAAAATATTGAATCTAGGAATGAGTATGAATACGAATGAGACTATGTCCCATTCGTATCAGCGAAAATTAAAAAAAAAACAAGTGCGAGTCGGACTCGTGCACTGAGGGTTCCATGTCAACTCAAATAAGGAGTCCACTTACTTCCACTAAGCCAAAATACCACATTTCTTGTCTTACCGTTATCCAACTTCTCTGCTGTACTCCGATTGCGGCGCACCACGCTCCACTCTTCCTCTGGACTTTACCTTCTTTTATTTTTTTTATTTATTGCTTAGTATTAGTACACACACAGGTTACAGCCGGTGACTTAAAAAAATGCAAATGACACTTATAGAACTAGACTATAACCTATAAATATTGTACCTAAAATAACATGACATAAAATTATTTACGACCGAAACAGTAAGTGAATTTCGAAAATAATAATAAAAACTGTTTACAAGCAATACTTAAACTAAAAAAAAGAGTTTTCCTAATAACACAATGTTTTCATTGCACTGCAGATATTAAGAGTTCTGTCAATTCTCTTACGAAACAAGTGCAATTTGGACTGAAAGATATCGAGGTCCGGATGGGACCCAACCGATTCATCATAAAATCGACGCATCCGTACAAGGGGATTATAAAACGAGGTGTTATTCCTGTAGACTTCAAGAGCGAACAATTTAGATCGACGGTATCTATACAGGGTGTTGAAAGATAACTGAGCTACTAAATAGGGGCAGTCAATGAGCGAATGTATAATTTTGTGCAAAAATATGATGTGCATTGTAACCTTTGACAGTTCGACCGAGCCCACAGCGAAAGGAAACTATTCTCAAGCACCACGCCTGAACCCGTTCTATGTTTTCAGAGTGAGTTATGTAGTGAGGAGACCAAACAGGACAGCCGTACTCAAGAATGCTTTTCTCTCACCAATCCGTAAAACAAAGTCAATATACTACCAGGCTTCCTGAAATGACGGGTGGACCTTAGGATAAAACCAAGCAACTGATTACCACGCTTAATAATGTACTCATAGTGCTGGCGAAATGTCAAACGATCGTCGAAAAATATACCAAGGTCCATTGCTACTGACTTGCGCTCAAGTATGTGGTCATATATTCAAAATCAAGTTTACATTTTTTATTAGTGAAAGAAATACTGAAACATTTACTTTTGTTCAAATGCATTCCATTGAGGTCACACCAGTTTAAGATTATCACCAAATTATCTTGGAGCCTTTGACAATCATTTACGTCATTGACGGCAGAGTAAAGTTTAAGATCGTCGGCATAGAGAAGACAAGGGCACCTGATTGCATTAATGAGGTCGTTTATAAATATTATGAACAAAAGAGGCCCTAAATGGGAACCCTGAGGAACACCGGAGGTGACAGTCCTTGGCGAAGAAAGAAATCCCTTAACAGCAACTAGTTGGCTCCTATTTTCTAAATAAGAACATATCCAACGAAGTAGCTGCCCATGTATGCCAAAAGCTGCAAGCTTACTACAAAGTAAGTTGTGGTTGACCTTATCAAAAGCTTTGCTAAAGTCCGTGTATATCGTCGACTTGGCCACGAGAGGCAAAAGATTTGCACAGGTAGTCCTTATAAACAAGAAGATTTGTCACCGTTGATCTCTTACGAACGAAACCATGTTGTTTATCAGACAAATGTGGCGAAACCTTATTCACTAGGCGCTTAAAATACAGGCTGTGCCAGAGTGTATCCTATAGAATGGTTCTAGCAAGTAGCCAATATTACGTCCGTCCGTAGCTCATATATCTAAAACAAGATTAATAAAATACTTGACAATAAAACTTACCCATTGGCTAAAGTAAAGCTTGTTCTAATGTACTGGTTTTAAGATCTTACATACCTTGAATCAGAAGTACTTCTGAAGAATCAATAAAAGCACTGTCCAGTGATGTTGCAGAATGACCATATGGCTATTAGGTAAGAGAGTAGTTGTATTTTTATTGCAGTATTAACTATCGCAAGATTGGAAAAATCGTAGGGCTCTCGCTCCATTCATGCCCATATCCCCTGGGCGGCCGCCAAAATTTTGGTAGGACTAGGCAGAACCTGATTCCTAGTGTCAAGAATAAGTTATAAACAAAGGTTTTATTGCTGTTTATATTTTGCCGATAAACAGTCTTAATTGGACTTATCCTACCGAATCTTTAGAAAACCTTTAGATGAATTAATGAAAATAAATATATTGACTCATATTTTTATTTCTGTTCTTAATCATAATCTAATAATCATTGACTACATGAACATCACTGAACGCAAGAGTGACAACATGAAATTTCGGAACGAGACGAACAATGTCGAACAGACAGAGACAATCGAGAAATGTTGAATGGTGGACGCATGACAGCTCTTTGCAGCTGTTCCTAATTGATTGTTCGTTGTGTCGTGATTTTTTCCCATTCTAATCGACAAATTAAAAGTATTGTGTCGCAATCATATTGTGTTCAAGTTTGTTTTTCACGCAATAACACTTGTGGAGTTAAACCATCGATACCAAATTCCTTGCGTTTGTGTCGTAGTTCTCCGTGACGTAACTGATTTCGGAGTAACTGTTCGTGTACCGCTAAAGGTCGTGTCGATTGTAAATCGTCCAATGGTGGACCGTGTTTGCGTGCCGTGAGTTTTGACGGCCCCAACATGTGGGAAATGGAGTCGGATACGGGATCGCGGAGCGTGTCTTCGGACGGGCTCCGTCGACGGCAAGGATGGGACCCCGAGGCGGAGAGTTTGGCCTCGCAGATGGACGAGCTCGACGAAGTGCTGGCCGAGGAGGAGGAAGGATGCCCGCTGCCGTCCACGCCCGAGGATCAACACCTGCTCGACGCGGAGATGGCGGAGGTGTTGAAAGCTGGTGTGCTCTCCGACGAGATTGACCTCGGAGCGCTCGCACACAACGCGGCCGAGCAGGCTGAGGAGTTCGTGCGCAAGGTGTGGGAGGCGTCGTGGAATGTGTGCCACTTCCGCCACCTGCCGCGCTGGCTGCAGGACAACGACTACCTGCACAAAGGTCACCGCCCTCCTCTGCCCTCTTTCAGCGCGTGCTTCGCCTCCATTTTTCGCATCCACACCGAAACTGGCAACATCTGGACTCATCTGCTCGGCTGCGTCGCATTCATCGGCGTCGCCATCTACTTCTTGACTCGCCCATCCATTGAAATTCAAATGCAGGAGAAAATGATTTTTGGTGTGTTCTTCATCGGCGCTATTGTGTGCCTGGGTTTCTCGTTCGCTTACCATACCCTCTACTGCCATTCGGAGATGGTTGGAAAATTATTTTCAAAACTAGATTACTGTGGCATCGCTCTGCTCATAATGGGCTCGTTTGTGCCATGGTTGTACTACAGTTTCTACTGCCATTACAGACCTAAGATTATATACTTGTCTGTAGTGGTTGTTTTAGGAATTTTGTCTATAATTGTGTCCCTCTGGGATAGGTTTTCCGAGCCTCGCTTGCGACCTCTTCGAGCGGGAGTGTTTATGGGATTTGGTCTGTCTGGTATTGTCCCCGCAATACATTATGGTATCACAGAAGGTTGGTTCAGTCAAGTCAGCAAGGCTTCTCTTGGTTGGTTAGTATTAATGGGCCTATTGTACATTCTGGGTGCTATGTTCTATGCATTGCGTGTTCCTGAAAGATGGTTTCCTGGTAAATGTGACATCTGGTTTCAGTCACATCAGATATTCCACGTGCTGGTGATTGTGGCTGCGTTTGTGCATTACCATGGTATTAGTGAACTAGCATCATACCGGGTCACGGTGGGGGAGTGTTCCATGCCTCCATCGTCAATTGCATTCTAGCCCCGCACTATACCAAATGTGATAGTAGACCATAGATAAAAATAAGTAGTATACAAACATTCAATAGCTTCACTGTATATTTTTTAAACAAGTAATTTTAATGCATTTTGTAAGTTTTTTAATCACTGGTGAAATTAAGTACAGTAATGTTCAAATTATGAGATGCTTAGGACATCTGATGGTGAAATCAAATATTACGGAGAAAATGCTTGCCCCTGAAATAAATAATTCAAAATGTTAGTTTTTAATTCATGTTTTATGTTTTGATTTTTCATAAATAATAACTCAACAGTATACGTTTAATTATGCACTATTCTGGTTCTACCATCGCCTGAATTTAGTTTGTTAGAAAAATTGTCTATTTATATTTTATACCTTATTTTTCTATAATTCAAAGACTTCATATGTGATAGAGTATGTTGTACTTAATTTATATTTTGTCTCTGTTCCTTGCACTAAATTCTAAGACCAGTGTTAAGTAGAATAAGGCCAAGACCATACCACATGATGCGATTACCAATTTTCAATGTTCTTCCAACATTTGCCACCATCAAGGATACACAATGTAATATACTTCATAGTTCTTCCAAGGTTTTCTTCTGCACATCTCTAAGCATCTACATCACTTTTCCATAATAATAATTATCATATTGTTAACATATTTAATATTTTTATAACATGCTTTTTTCATACATCATTAACATTACTTTCAATTTGATGTTATGACAATGCATCGAATCTCATAATTTTCATTATTATCTATTTATTTTTGTAACTTTTCTTTGAATATTTTAGCTTTTTTTATGGATTGGAGTATTCTTAGTGAGTATTAGTATTATAACGGGTTTAATATGTTAGTCTTTATCTAATTCAACAATATAAGTAAACACAATTATGATTTCACATTCCATCTATTTCCTTCAATAATATCTTAATTTTTTTGTTCATGTTAAACTATTTATTGCATGAAGAAATAGTCATCAAAAAATCAAATTAATTATCCAAGTGATAATGTGGTTGGCATTAGAATAATAAAAAATAAAAGTATATTCTAAATTGTTGTAAGTGTTCATAATGTGTAAAGATTTTATGGGAAAACGAAAAAAAAAGAAATTTTAGATTTAACTTTCATTTCGGTAGAATATAAAAAAATAATATAAGAATAAAAAATTCTCATAAAAATATTGTAAAGACAATGTCTTATCATAAATTAATTTTTAGGAGTAAAGAGTAAAAATAATGTAATACCTTGCTTTGTTTACACAATTTAGTTGATTTGGGAAATACTCTGACATGGGAAATAAATTATAGCATATCAAAGAAATAAGAGTTGTCTGATTGGACTGATAAAGAAAGACAATATTTTTTGCCTGTTTTATTCAGCTTTATTTCAAAACTTGTTTTTTTTTTCGTTGTTAATATTATTTGAATGGCTGATTATAGTGTTATGATAGTATTTTAATAAGGTTTTGCCTGTATACAGAACAGAAAAAGACAATATATTTATATTTATACGAATTTGATAAGTATATAGTATGATGGGATGTGGTGGGCACAAAAGGATATTAAATATTAATATAACATCATAATCAGTTGACATTTAAACTATTTTAGAGGCATACATTAAAAATTATCACTAAGTAATGTATCTTTAAATTAATGAGTAAGTCATAAATTGCATTGAAATGACCTGTTTTCACTGTTCATTGTAAAATTTGTTGTTTGTTTTTGGTGGGATTTATGATTATGCAATAAACTATAATAAAATCAGCAATGTGTATCTGTGTAGTTGCCCTTACTCAAAATTAATTAACTAAACAAAACTGTTAACACAAGGTCTTCTAATAAATCTTGGTTTTTGCCTAATTCGCGATTTAGGTACACTAAAGTAGGTACCTACCTACTCTAATATAATATAAAGTACCTGCCATAATTTACTCTAAGCAAAAAATACAGTAATTAACACTTTGTTCGTTTACCTTTACCCTGGCCAGGTAGGCAAACAAGTAGGTAATATAAAAAAATATCCAAGAAACCCAGGAAAAAACAATAGCTCTGTTGTGACATATTTCCAATTTATTATAAATGCGATTATGAACGATAATTTTTCTGGGGCCCTAATTGATGAAGACATGACATTATTTAAGAATTCTAGTCCGTTTATTGATTGTCAATAACCTTGCTGACGTTATAAGGCGAGGGTTTGAGGGTATTTGAAAACTTCTAGGTTTCTATCGAAAATAGTAAGCCAGGCGCTCTATTTTTGAATCACTCGCTTGGATATGGCGTGTGATTTTCGTTTGAAAACAAACTAAATTTCCAAGAAAACCGAGAAAAATATATACCTACGTGAATACTCACAATATTGAGTAATATTTTTTTAATCACTTCTTTGTCGAATTTAATTGTTTTTCATTCGATAATCGGACATTAATTAATGGATATCACACGCCATTTTGGCGAGAGTGATTCAAAAATAGAGCTCGTCTAATCCCTAACAATGGTTGCTCTTGCACACGTAGGTACACTTACATGTTCATATTTAGCTTTAGCATAAACACGTCCCTTATGTGATTACAAGAAGCGACTCACAAATCACCATAGCCAACTGGCAAATAGACTCGTATAACAGACTACTGTGTGAGCCGATTAAAAAGGCGCAGCATCCTGAATCTCCACAGCCTTGACATAGCGTAGGCACTGCTGAAGAGCTGCTTCTTCGGGGAAGCTTTCTCTGCACCCGAAATAACTTGCATCGCATCTGCTTATGGTCAAAAGACAGATCGCACGATATAAGACAACAAAAAATAGCTTTGGAAATCACATTTATCGTAGACTTAGTGAACAAATTAGCTCATTTTTAGGGTTCCGTAGCCGAATGGCAAAAAACGGAACCCTTATAGTTTCGTCAAGTCTGTCTGTCTGTCTGTCTGTCTGTCCGTCCGTCCGTATGTCACAGGCTCACAGCCATTTTATTCTGTAACTATAAGCATTACACAATTGAAATTTGGTAGGAAGATGTTTCTTGTTAACCGCTTACCGATTCTCATACTAAAAATAAAAAATATTGACAGTTAAGGGGGGGGGGGTACATGGAAATAAAACCAAAATATATTTTTTTAGTCAAACCTATGCGTGTGGGTGTCTATGGATAGGTCTTCTAAAATGACGTAGAGGTTCCTAAAACCATTTTAGATAGACGCTTCCAAAGTGGTAAAATGGGCGTCCCCCCATCTAAATTCTAAACCAATCAAGTGTAAATTTTGAAAAAATGTAATGTAGATCTTAACAAATACTTTCAACGAAAATTGGTTCGGACGAGATCGAACGAGTAGTTTTTGAGATAATATAACACATTTTCAACAACCGCAAACATAACTTTGTACTTCGTACAAACACTATGAAAAACAAAGTTATATTTGCAGTGAACAAAATATTGTGGTATTTTACTAAGTAGAAGTAAGTGGATTTCCTAATTCAGTTAAAGTTGACACGGAACCCTCAGTGCGCGAGTCCGACTTGTTTTTATAGCTTGCTCGCTAAAATTTACACATTTCCTGTTAGCGTCTGTCTAAATTTATAATTTCATAGACAGCGTATACTATTATATTTTCTGTGGTATTTCTTAATTTAACTGTCTAATGAAACGGACTTCAGTCCTGAAATAATAATTGATGAATCATGAATTGGTTGATACCGTAAAGCTAAGTTTATCTTTATGTGGAAATATAATGTTATGCTATCGGCTGAGATAAGATAGGAAACGTTTTGGACGAATGCTTCTGACTCGCACGTGATGAGTGCGATTGCGATATTTGGGTTATATGGTAGGGCTGCCAACTTTTAACGATCCTACCTAAAAGTTCCTTCAAGAAATAATAGAACGCGTGAACAATCTAAAATATCTCGATTTTAAACGCATTGATTTTAGGTGCATGAGTCTTTGTCGTTTTCTAGTTTCAATTGAATTAGTTTTTTCCGTCCCTATTTTAAGGTTAGTCTGCGTATTTGGTATTTTAGTTGACACATGGCTGCGCTGTGCGCCTAGCTAGATTTACCTTGTGGTAAAAGTGGTCAGTACCTACTTTTGGATCCTCGTATGAGAAGCCTTTCACACTTTTTTTTTAGTATTTACGATCTTCACATCTATGTTCTTGAAAACAGTTTTTTGAGCTCACAAAAGCTCTGGTGTAAAATGCATTGTGCATTCGTGATGGTGAGCGTTCAAGCCGTAGCCGTTGTAATGTTTTCGAAACTATTCAAATGGATGACGTATCCGTGCACACAAGACAATGCAGATTTCACAGTCTCTGTCAGGCTTTGTAAAATAACATTTTCCTTTCACATGCAGCCAGTATGAAGCTTATTTGTTTTTAAGAATTGGTTTTTGCGTGTGATTTCTCTTGTGAATAACATGATAAACTATTTCGATAATCGAAATCTACGATGACGAACTAAAACATAACTATAGCAACTAGACTAGATTAAGAGCGTTATCAAATTAAAAATGTTAAGTGAGCCAATACATTTTCCATTATTGATTGGTGGCTTTCAAGGCCAGCTCAAGTCTAGCTCGACCTATATAGTTCTACTGAAATCCACCCACACTTAGTTGAAGATTGCAAGTAAATACAGTTATTTTCCACGAGCCGTATTAAGACGAGTAGGTAGTAGGACTGCGTAACTAGACCCTTCCTTGTCTCTGCCAGTTGTTAATAATTATCTTCCCGTTGTAATCTTTTAGTACATCCGTAACCTTTGAGAATACAAGTCTAATATACTTCTGGTCCAGGCATTTATGGTACCTAAAATACTTACTTCACTTCTCACACAATAATTCTAGGGATCAAAATATCTTCTATCAACAGTTAAATTTTAACTAGGTAGGTACATACCTACTTGGTCGTGAGAATTTATGTGTGTGTATCTCAGGGTATTATCATGACATCTATATAGAGCAAGCATCGACAGTATGAAACCAATTCTAATGTGAAAATCGAGATCAAATTGGAAAAGTTAAATATGTCTGGCCCAGTAAATTGATGTTTAACCTACTTATCTTCAATGGCACTGGCAGACTCACACGTAATGTTTGTTTTTATTTGCTTGGCCAATATTGTTAACAATCGCGATGTTCCTTTTTAACGAAATTAGTTCATTTTAGAATTAACGCAAAACTTACAAGCCAAATACTAGTAGGCCCGTCATCGTTGAATACCTATTGAGATCTTTTCAAATCAAATAGTTTATTAATTTTATTTACTGATATTGTTTTAATATTTATAAAATTAATATTTACATTGTTCCACTAGCAAAGAAAATGGAATGATAATGTGAAGATGCTCCAACAATACTTTGTCAAGACTAGTGCTGAAATGACTAAAGTGACTGAATTTACGGACGGTCAAATTCGTCAAGAACAGTCAAAAACAAAAAAATAACTGTCATAAATGATCATATTCAGTTATATTGATTTCAGTACTAAGTATTTTATTAAATTTTTCGGTTGTGCGTACGCGATTGGTCAAATTCGGTCGGTCTCGTTACTTTCGAGCAGTTCTGTGAAACCCTGTCCTTTACATCTTATTTCAACCCTATTACACACATTAAAGTCTAGTTCAGTGTTATACAAGTTCTTTGATATATTTTCTGTTGGCTGAATCTGAAAATTGCTTATTTCTGAATGTTACATAACAATGTTTGTTATAAAAAGGTCATAATAAGTAATCACGACTATTCACACAACGACACAAAATGTGATTTAGTTTATTTTTGCGAAAACTGAGTTAGGAAATTAAGATTTATACAGTTTATCAAATATGGTCAAATTTACTGAATTTGACAGTATTTGATTCAACCCTATTACCCACATTAAAGCCTATTAAAGTCTAGTTCAGTGTTATACAAGTTCTTTCATATGTTTTCTGTTGGCTGAATCTGGAAATTGATTATTTCTGAATGTTACATAACGTTTGTTATATAAAGGTCATAATAAGTAATCACGGCTAATACACAACGTCACAAAATATGATTTAGTTTATTTTTGCGAAAACTGAGTTAGGAAATTATTAAGATTTATACAGTTGATCAAATATGGTCAAATTTACCGAATTTGACAGTATGTATTTGATTGGCAATATATGGTTTATGGCGAATGTGACTGGTCAGATATAGTCAGTTTACAACACTAGTCACGACTCTGTAGAAATGTGTACGTAATATAACCAACAAACTCCCAACTCATAGTCAAGTGACAACATTCTGTTTCCGTATTGTTCAGTCGGTACTTATGGACTAAAACTAACATGTGTTTGTCCTAAATTCGCGTAGATCTACAAACACATAATTAACTTAAAGTTAGACGGGGAGTTACTGTCTGCTGAATGTTGTTTTGCCAAAACCAATACATTGATCTAGTTTGTGCAAGCTAGCTTTACTAACAGTATAGCGATTCTTCATTTCTATTTATTGCTTGTATCATAAAATAATGTGAATATGGGGTAAGTATAAATTGGGCTACGTACCTAAAGGAGTTTGTGGACATACAGACATGTCATACGAAGTTAAGTTTCCTTAAGTTGAATGGAATGTACCTAGTTAAGGTTAGCTGATGCAATTTGACCCCCGGCTCGTATTTTAAGATAATGAACATGCATTATACTTATGGGCTGATAATTATTATGTTACCTAGCTAGCACGTTAACAAAGGTCTTTAGTCTCAGAAAAATATTGGTCTTATCTGACTGAGACCCTTAATTAATAGCAATTATGAGTAGTTTATTAGCTGTTATGAAGATAGGTAATTATCTAATATATGAAACAAAATTACGTAATATAGGTTAAAAATATTCGGCCTGTGTTGTTATTATTGTATTTTCTAATGTCATTAATGAACGAACTTGCATTTCTCATATCCAAGAGTGATAGATAACCCCATCATTAGGTTTCGAAAACCTTTTTAGGGTATCGTAGCCGAATGGCACAAAACGGAACCCTTATAGTTTTGTCAAGTCTGTCTTTCTGTCCGTATGTCACAGCTTTCATTCAGCAACTTTATTCTGTAACTATGTACTTATAAGCATCACACTGTTGAAATTTGGTAGAAAAATGTATCCTGTTTACCACTTTACGATTCTTATACAAAAATTTAAAAAATATGATATGTATTTAAGGGGCGGGGGGGGTGTCCCGTACATGAAACTAAAACCGAAAAAAGTTTAGATTACGTGTTTAAGTCCAACTCGCACTTGGCAGGTTTTTTAACATTTAGTTGTTGTATTGTAACATTAAGTTGTTAAATATGTGTTCATGCCTATTGAGTAATAAGAAGAAACATAAGGGACGTTGCACATCGATTTTCTATCGCATTAGCATCTTTGCACGCGATGGTCACACGCATTCATGTGTAGAATGCACATTGCTCGTCCGAACTGAACCATCTGATAACATGTACAGGGGCCAGCACATCAGGCTACCCACATTTGTTGCAAACTAGCCCGTATTACAACCGAGTAAGATACCGCAGTGTTTACCTTGACGTGCTGTTTGATATCCGTACTATTATAACGTATAGATGACATAGTTTTATATCAATGCTCCGTAAAACAAAGCTGTTTGTGCCACTGAAGAATCTGTTACTATACTTGTACTTATAATATATTGTGTGTTACAATATCTACTTATTTATTACTGAACAACAACCGACGACCACCCTCCTTCACCTACTTTTGTTACTGTAATCATGACCTCCAATATTTCGGAAACTAGAATGCGGCAATTGAACTGACAATTTGGTATTTAGGTGATTCTTTTGGGCAAAATGCCAAGTGTTTGTTAAATATTTGCATTTGCAGTCGACCTTGTAACTAAGCTCTAGATTTACCTTTAAATCTGAATAAATTAATATTGCTCATTTGAAAATAAGGACAAAATACTTAGTTTGAGTGGCACTTTGTGTTACCGCATTCATTATTTAATATGTGAGGCTTGCATACTATACATAAGCGATATTGAGTGAACTTCGAACTAAGAGATACCGGATCTTCCTATGAATAGTGCCGTCATATCAATTGTACTATTTACTGTGGAAAACTAAGCACCTTTCACCTTCAATCGGTAAGGGGCTACCCGGATTTTTAGTGCGCACACTAGCGCCACTTTAGTAGAAAAATCATAACTCGTTAAATAAAAGACCAATCAAAAATCTGATAGACACGATTGTAGTACAGGTTCTATAGTTTATTTAGTACGTTTAAATTGTTTGTTAAGTAGTTTACTGTAGTTAGAGTTGGAAAAACTGCTAAATATGGCCACTTTTGTGAATTTTTCTAACTGTAACTGCAGATTACTCTGTTTTATTGAACTTAAACATTGTATCTAAACCACATAACCAGAGCTACAATCGCATTAATCAGATTTTCGGTTGGTATTTTATTTAACGAGTTATGATTTTTCTACTAAAGTGGCGCTAGTGTGCGAGTTAAAAATCCGGGTAGCGCCTTAAACGTTACGAGTCCTTATTTATCGTTGCAGTAATCCCTTTAATACGATTCGTCTCATACAATGTATGTATGACTTTGACGACCGACCTGGTGGTTTGCACACGGGTTTTCAAGATATCAATCCTAATTGATGCGATATACGGTCTCGGGTTAATACTGAAATCTTATTTTCTAAATTTTCTCGGGTCTTGGCATTGTTATAATCCACCCTTATTCTAACGTATATAACAAGTGCTCTAGCTCATCATCAGCCAAAGAACATTCACTGCTGGTGCTGAATTAGGCCTCCCCCAAGGTTACCCACAGCGATGAATGGTGTAGACTATATCGACAGCAGTTTTCATAATTTCTATGACGATTAAGATCAGTATAATGTCTAGGTAGATACTATCAATTGATTGCCTTAAACTAATCTGTGAGCCCAAATATATAAGTCGAATGTACGCTGGAATCGTATTTAATAAACCACTTTAATAATAGGGTTTTTGTTTATTTGAATGCATCAAAATAATTATAATAAGACAAATTCAAGGTAAGTTATGGAATACGGTGACTTTTAAATGTAGGAAGTAATTCATCCATCCTTGATGTTTTGTATATTCAGATTCAGAACTCGGAGACAACGAGATATTCGTCATTAAATTGGCAATTTATGCAAATGCGTGATGATAGCTCATGAAGTCATGATAAAATAAATTCGCAAACCTTGAACTCCTCATTGAGATGCAAGTGTAACCTTGCGCGACTTTGCTATTAGGTACTGTCTACGAGTCTTACTAAACTGGTTCTCGTTACCGGTATAATTAATGACTTCCAAGAGTGGATCTTGGGTGAAAGGAATCGGAACAAACCGCGGATGCTGGGGCCGGTGCTAGTTGCCCTGTTGGCCATAACGGTCTCGTGTTTGACATACATAATACTTACATCACTAGATATTCATACGAAGACATGGCTACATTACACATCACGTAGTTATGTCAGTGTGGCGGTGTAATAGGTAATCGGTGACGTGTAGGTCAAATCCACATAATAGTAACTATTTTGTGGTTATATATCCTTTTATATGTATATAAGAGTAACTATTCTGTGGTTATATCCTTTTATGAGCATATCTGTAGTATTCTATACAGCATGCATCTCTTACATACAGCGGTGGTCAGTCAGATCTTAAATGCCTTTTTTTTTGAGCTGACTGATCATCACCGCTTTTTGATTTTTTCGAACCCATTAATATAATTCCAACATATGTAGAATGAAGAAACGGCTTAATTTGTAAAAAAAACATTGCTCATAAACTCGAAAACTACTGGACCGAGTGTGATGAAACCTTTATTGTACCCTCAGGTGAACTAAACCCGATTTAAGTAAAAAGAATACCACTAAGGCACATACACTTGGCCGTTTTTTTTTTAAAATACCCTATGATTAGTCGGGGCTGTGATGATTGACTTTTGTTTCTGTTTGCATTGTTGTATTTTTGAAATTGATTTATGTTTCTCAGTCCAAACATAATTATACAGGTTAATCAACCCTTTATTGCCCTTTAACTCTCTAATGATTAATAAAGGTATTTGGGCATTATCCTTTTGTACCAACTTTGTGCAGTAAAGTTTTAATAAATGAATAACAATACATATTAGCTGTGGGTAATCTCTGATATCAAATTATTATCACAAAAACCATTTTTTTTAAACCAGGTAGAGCGTTGTTGAATTCACTTGATAAAGTCCCTGCCCAAAACAGATTCAAATATAAATCTAAATATTTCATTACCAGTTTTGGCGATAAATTAGTTTTTTGCAAGCATCAGGTAGATTAGATAAAGTTGATAAATGATATTGGCCAAATAATATTAGTATCACTAATGCATATCCGCAAGATACTCGTATTAACCTTGTTATTGTTATTTAAAAAAAAACCTTGAGTCATAAATAACGACGATAAGTAAAGCTATATTCTGCTGCTTAGTCGGCGAAAAAAAACGATTTATCTGTATAAAAATCCCTTTCAATTTTAGCCCAAGGTTGGTCTTTGGGATCAATTTTGAATTTGATACGATTGACTCATTATTATTATGTATATAAAAGGAATAGAAATCGCTTGATTCAGTTTTGGCGGGCCGTGTGTAAACGTATCCCCAATTCGGCTTAGGGTACTAAAGGCCATAGTCTAAATTTTAAAAAGACTTTTCTATAAAAACATTATTTAATTATTAAAATCCAATATTATCCCAATTCTCCGTCGTATCTTAGAGACAAATTCTCGTATCTTCATACTTCTCTGACCGGTCCCTTCGCTCCAGTAGCTCACTCCAACTGTTCACTCCGCGTCACTCTTCTGACTTCATGAGAATAGTTAGATACGGGATTGCTTTGATTGGGATTGATTGTTAGTGACCATGAAAGTTTAAAACATTATATTTAAAACGTTTCTGGCTTCATGTCCAATTCATTTACCCTTACAGCCATTCGACTTTGGAATGGCCTCCCAAAGACAGTACAGAATCCACGTCCAAATTCTCTTTCAAGAAGGCCCTCTGAACTTTTTCTTCCTTTCTCTCTTGTGTACCATTAGTATTATTATTATTATTATTATGTGTATGTTCTACATGTATTCTTATTTTTTGTTTTAATACCTATTGTTTAAAATTGTCTTTTTGTTTTAATCGTCAAGCTCTTTCATTTGCTCCTCTATCACTTCCTAATACGCGCCGCCAGCATTTTCTCTGTATAGACCTATGGTTGACTGGTACAGAATGCTTCAGCATTAAGTCCGCCATTTGTACCTTTTGTTTGTGCATGAAGTGTTTTTATAAATAAAACAATGAATAATTTGCATATTACAAATACTTAAATACATTAACGGGCGATTGCTAATCGTGAAACCTATAAGACCGCTCAGAACCAGAGGTGGAATTGTGTAAAGCAATCGTATTCATTTGACAGTTCAAAACGTACGGTATGATCTGTCAAACGGCAGAACAGCATACGTTAATTCCACCTAAGGTGGGTATTAGAGGAAATTTATGACGTAATTGAAATTATACAATGTTGGTCAACCGCTAAAGGAAAGGATGGCACTGAAGTAGTGTTATGCAGTGTCAAATTACACGTCTGGCTGTATACTTAGCTACAGTTTTCCTAAGGCTTCCAACGTTAGCTCATTATAATAGATAATAATAGCTGATCTAAAATACTTTCCTTCAAGTTTCACTTATGTAAGCGGTTAATATGTATAGTCTGAAGTCGAAGAACCATAGTTATTTTTTATCACCAGTATTTTTCCTAACAATACTTAAACTGGCCAGGAGTTTAAATATTTCTTGTCAACTAGTGGTAACGAATCATAATAGGTACTATTGTTACGGTACTGAGAGTAATTGATTTAATAATATTATCTTTAGACATTCTCAATAAGGTCAGTCAGTGATATGAGAAAAGGAAATGAATACATCATCATCATGTTTTGATTGACTTTAAGAAAAACATTAAAAAAGCTACTACTACTACTATCTCGTTTGGCTTTGGCATCTTATTACGAGTATTTTGCATTGAATGAGATCAATTATATCACCGTGTGACGTCCGCGCAAAAATTAACACGAAGGTCCTATGAATATTTATAAGCTGTTTTATTATGTAAAAGTTACGTGATTTATTATAAGGAAGGCGAACGTTAACTCGAAATTGCTTTTAAAATTGAAGACCAAAATTGCATGTGTTTTAATAAGGCCATTTACTAGTGTTTATACCGTTAGAAAAAATATGGTTATCTGATGTGATTCTTAGCATGAAATAATCAGTTGAGTTGAGAGTTGTTTTTAGATTTTACACAATTGAAAATTTTATCAAAATTGATTTTATTACAAAACGTGTTATCTGATTCAAAGCCTATCAATCCGTGTTAGTTTTAATTATTTAAAAAATAGTTGACTTAGCAAGCCCTTTTCTACGTAGGGCTCAATCTCCCAGGAGTTTTATTTATGTCTCGAACGTTTGAAGATCGCAACTACAAATCACAGTTCCAAGCAAGTTTAGGCGTTATTACAGTAACTGATACTAGTAATTTTCCTATAATCCAAATTGGGACCCAGCGGTGATCCCTGCGGCACACCGCATCCTGCCTATTGACGTGATGTGATGATGTTTCGGGAACGTGATACGATGTGGGTTTTATCCAAATCATTTTAAGTTAGTTTCGTTTGATGACCAAAATAAAATAGCATAAAATTTATGAAGTAGACTACATCACATTGGTAAAACTTGTACCAAGAAGGCTGGCAGCATTACCCCGTTGAATGGCCATGCTTATGCGTTGGCCAAGGTAGAAGTAGACTGTGTAGATCAGATCAACCCGTAGAAGTTTTATCTAATTATGATTGATTTATTCAGCGCTTTGGTAACTTTTCTGTATTATGTTCTGAAATTTTTCAGATACATGACAGTGTGTTAGCCAAGTTAGCATATACTTAGCTAACATTCAATACATCGCTGTATTACGTACAAAAACAAATACCGGTTCATTTATTGGTCATCATCGATAGTAAAAAGTTGTCAATTATTGTAAGTTAAGGTACAGAACTCCATGATGCACCAAGGACGGCATACTTATTCTTCTTGAAGTGCGCTATTTTATAAAGCTAATGGCGTTCTTTTCATTTGGAAAGCAACATCGTCATATTCTCTTCACCCATTCCCACTTAAACTGGGGAAAAGTGTCATCATTCTCAACAATAGCTTTCATCTCCAATTGCCTGGGCCGACAGAGCGACTGTTTATCACGTATTGCTTTAGAACGGCTTTTCCATTTATTCTGTATTGAAAAGAACGCTCATTAATACAACAATTGGACCGAAATGGTTATCGTAATGATAGCTATTTGATTGTATACAAAAGTATATGCCATTAAAAACACACCTATATATATACATAGTAGAGGACACTGATATCAATGAACTACAAATTTATGGAATATTTATAATTTTCCTGAATTGATGACAAAGTCCAGTAGATAACAGCTAGGTTTGTGGGTTAAATGTTGATAGCGAACATTATTTTGTGGCATTTTTTTACTGTGTATATCCTGACTATGATCTATGACCTGAGATGGACTGTACATTTTTCTGTAGCTAGCTAAATAAAATTAACTTATCATCAACTGAAATATACCAAATTTCTACTTTTACCCCCTTATTCATAGAAACACAAACATTCTTATAAACTAGTTTAACTATTAACCTGTTTTGTCTCGTTCTTTCTTGGCGCTGTCATCATTTGATAGATCGTGACAAAACAGTGTAATGGCTATAATAGGATTATTAGAATGTTTGAGCTCGAATAAGTAACTACACGTAGAACGACACTGGCTGACCTCTATAAACAGAATTGATTGATTTATGAGTGGCAGTACAACAAACATGATATGGATGACGTATTAGACAGAATTGACGTAGGTAGGTACCTAGGTTGCAGTTCCCACATCACGTCACATAAGCCAAATTCATTTTAAACTCTGGTTTATAATTAAAACTAAGTACTTACAAGTGAATTAAAAAGATATGTTTACTTTTGTATTTGGAAAATGCCAAAACTTTTAACCTACATTGACACCAAAAACTAGCTTAAGTAAAACTTTAAAAGGCTAAATCACGCTACACCGTGCCGACGTTGTATCGTGGATCATCATTTATCGTATTTAAAATAATTGTCGTCCCTAAAATATTAATTTTAGCGTAATATGTACTTAAAATGTGTAATAAATCTGCCACGTACGTGTCTGCTAATCAGCTGTTTAAAATATATTTTTTTTAGTTATTACTTATAAAAGAAACTTGCACTTAACCATAACTTGAACTACGCATGATAAAACAAACATACAGATATACAAACATTACAATATATACAACAAATTCTAACGATATCACATACATGCAGGCCGAATTTATTACCTACCTACTTTTTTAAGTCGGGAAAAAGATTAAAAGCGGAAAGCAAAATGACATTTAACATTGACTGTTTTTTTGCACGTTTTGACATGATTTTAGAGTTAGAATGGACACTTGGAGTTGCCTATATTTTAAAAGTGTATTATTTTCTTACCTAAGAATTGTGAATTAAATTAAGATTATATTATAATCTGTCTAATTACATGATTTTTTTGCTATTTTTAGAGATACAGTTCTTGATCTTGGCATTTTTATAAACATCTTCCTTGAATTAGGTAGTGGAACTTAAATCGATACTTTGTGAAACAGCTGCTTGCTACCTGTCTAAATATTTCACCTGCTGATGCTTTTTTTCTTCATGCGATGGGCAAAAGGCATTATTATAACTTAAAAAAAAGAATGGGTTGGCTCGGAAATGTGCTTAGAAAAAAGGGTCACCAAAAAGAAACCTACTGGTGCGGTATTGCGCAGAATAATCAGACGAGTAGGTAAAATGCCTCTTTTATTTTGACCCTTTGATAGGGACATAGGAGGAAACAATGTGTTATGATGGGTGAAGAGATGTGCGGATAGTAAAAACCGAAAGGATTTCGGTTTCCTCGTTAGGATATTTTTAGTCGAATGCTGTTGGCTCGTTTTGTACCTGATCTTTCATACATTGATTTAAAGAAAATTAATGAAAATTCGCCATAATATTCGTTGGTTAAGCTAGACACGTGGAGGTTTTTTACCAAACCTTTTTCCGTAATTCCATGAAATCTGAAGCTTAGTGTGTTAGAAAGGAAAATTCCTGGTGATTATTTATTTACATAATCTACTGAAACTAACAGCTACGAGTATCTATAATGTTTTGAGGATCGTCGATTCCGTCATCTGCGTAGTTGTCCCAAAACATGAGTCACAGCTTACGTAAACATTAATTTTGATATTTGCAATGTAAAACGCAATTTTGCTATTGGTTTTAGAATATTTAAGATCTTGTAGAGTCTTAAGTGCAACTAATAATGCTGACAAAAAAAACTTTAACAATCTAACCTTAATTGCCTTTATAATACTCTTCAGCAACTGAATTTGTTCGCTATTATCGACTACTAAATAGAACTACGTAGACCGGTTAATATAACCTAGCTAGTCTACCTTACGTTAATAATCTGCTAAAATAACTTTTATCACACCTTGCCAGATAGTTTATAATATGAACTATAAGACAGTACAATAAGGTCTAATGTTCTTCTGCAGTCTGAAACAGATGTCTGTTCATAAACAGATCGATTTTCCTATCCAAGGTCACATTTCTGTCGCGTCATGAAAGGAGGTGTTTTTTCATTATGGGAGACTTAAAGGATGTCCATAAGTGTATTTTTTAGTACTATTCCGTAATCATTATAATGAAAAATTTAATAGAAAAATGCCAAGTTGCATAACTTCTGAGAGTTGACATTAAACAGTAGCTGTTATAAGTAGTTTTGCTTTAATCTCCTTCATTTACAACAATGAAGTTTAACATACTTAATAGCTATGGTATCCAAATAAATCCAAACCAAAGCATTTGTTTCATAGTTAACCCTTAAACCCTATTTTGTCAGCTGTCAATCTGTGGTTATATCACCGTTAAACTTGGTGTGAAGTTGTTTATTATAGGGCCTGCTAGTGAAACATGTTTCAGACTTCCTCTTTAATAATTATGGACACACATCACTTTGTTTGCTTTCTAAATAAGAATTGGGTGATCGAAATGACGTGGAAATTACTGGCTAACGAAAATGAAAAATGTGTGATTTTCCCCTGATTTGAATTGGAATAACAGGCCAGGTTTTTTTATATAAAAACGTTATGTTTATTTGAATAATGATAACGGGAACATGAATACACGACCTTCAATCAGATTTGTGTAAAATACTGTTTAATATTTGTTCAAAACAGTGTTTTTCGAGATTTAACGGTATTCCACGTCCACGAAATGGATTTTATTTTATTAGCATTTATCAATTTTTGTATGTTGCAAATAGGTAATACTTGTGCTTTGTTGTTGCTTGAAGCTTATTTGTTGTACAGGCATTATAGTGTTTTTTTTTTGTCACGATAAAAGATATTTTTATCTGTTTCTGTTCTGTCCTCATTCGTCCATTTTCATTAGTCTCGTTACGTATTCATTATTCATTATGAGGTAGCATTTTACGGGTAGTTAAATTTCGATTTGAAAATTCCTTTACTTCAGCAAAATTGCACTTAATTTGCTTAACATTAGTCAATTTAATTAATTTGCATATTTTTAGTAAGTAATAATTTATTACAGGTATATGAATACCTGTCACCCAGTACATGGTCTTTCTGTTTTCAATGTTCCATACTGCCAGATTTTATATTTATGTTTTTAACTAAAACCAGCATTATATTGATGTTGAGATTTGACTTGGATTAAATAATAACCGTGTTTTTAGCACTACCTCAGGTTTAATATTTGCACTAATGTCTTTTAATAATTTCAGTTTACTAGTTATTTTTTTATAATATCATGAAAAAAATAGAATTTCCCATGGTCTATTGCATTTAAATAGCTTAGAAAAATGACAATGTATTTGCTTGTTTACGAAGTGTGTGTGTTTATCCACCATGTTTGTTACTTCGCATTAGTTTTCCTCTAACGAGTCAACATCGGCTACGAATGGAGTTGTTTTTGTAGATACAATATAAATTGGCGTTAAACTGATGACTTACCTGCTAAAAGCCTAAAAATAGAAACGTGTTTAAACTGAAAATTCGATTTGCCCAACATTTTACAAGATTCCTTCATGAATTCTTGAGGGTTTGACTGGCACGAAACTGATAATAGAAAAATATTGTTTGGGCTTCACCGGTGACCACCATGGCGCTCAATGGTTAGCGATGACGTCAGACTTCATAATTTATTTTTAGTGCCTGAAAAAAACAACAAGTTTGTGCTTACTATAATTTTAATTGTTAGGTCTATTATGCGAAATACATAAAGTAGTTTTTTTTGTATATTACTACTTTGTCAAACTTTCTACAAAGTTATACATCTAAAATTAACATTATTAATCCCTCAAGCGTATGTGAACGAGACACAATAGGTATTCTATTGTTATGCGGTCGCATGCGACCGCTCGGGTGTTGAGGTATCTGGGCTAGACATTTTTGGCCAGCTTCATTTCTATTTTGGTCTCGGTGATTGCCCCCGCGTGGTTCGGCCCCCATCGATGCTTCAGCATGTTTGTTGTAAAGTGATTATTAAACGGTGCTGTCGATGTACGTCAGACAAAGACGATAAGTCGGTTATATAAATTACGCTTCCACACGTGACTGTTCTCACACGTGTGTTAGCGTTCGCGAGTGACATTGAACGCATATATTCCGCTCCCGTCTACCTAGGGTTGTTAAGTATTTTATTCTCTTACATCCAAAACCATATTGTGTACTATTTTGCAATTCAATTAGTAATCATATCAACTTCAACTTCGATCTCATTAACTGCAATGTTTATTTCGTTTAGCACTTAAACAAGTGACGTCAGCGAACTTGGCTCTTCCCATTCGTCGTGCCGAAATGGCTATTGTCTACCTAGACGTCTATTAAGAGGGCATTGACAATGAGTTATCGACGCATCTGTAGCAAACAAGTACACTTAGTTTACTACTTTAATATACGTGACATTTAATATAGTTTCCCCTTAGTGTTGACCCTGAATAATCGCGTTACTCGCAATATTGGTACCGTTTACAGTATCGACTTTCACATTTATGTTTGCATGCTGAGTTGGCTGCAATAAATCCTTCTGAGTACACTTAAGGTTAAAAGGTTGTCTGTGTTTTTCCGTTATTTGTTCGGTAAACAAGACGAATTTCAAGTCGAAATTGATGAAGTGTCATGTGTTAAGTCAGACTGGTTTATGAAAACATATCCAGCTCATTTCACTTTTTGAATAATTTTCCCTTTACATTCCCATTTGTTTATTTGTTAATAAGGTACGATAGGACTGGCACTGTGTAAGATTAAAATCCTCAAAAACATGAGAATAAAAAGTAACATTTAAATTTGTCTGAGATTTTCCACTTCTTCCAAGATTTTCTTAAATTTAACTTCTTTAAAAGTTTATTATCAGATAAGATAGACTATTAAACAGGTTTTTTTTATGTGTAGTCGTCTTAACAGAAAGGTATTTTCAGTATCCCTACACAAGTTGATGTGTGTATAACTAGCGTTTTACTGTTTTAGGTAACTAAAACTAACTAGTATTCCCTCACCCGTCTTCAATTAGCGACTTCCTAATTGAATTTTAGAGTAATTACCCCATTTAGTAAGTGCGCCTCAGGATGCATGGTTTCATTACGCAAACTGTAAGTTAACTTAGTAAAATGAAGATATGACTGGCTCGGTCTCAGACTCAAGTAAAACGCACGCAATGCGCTGTTTTGAATCAAAAGTTACCTTATAATGTAAATAAGATCCAGTTTAGTAAGTATTTTGAGCTGAAATAAAATTCCCGCCAACCCTACTTCCAATTTGGAATGACTTATTCAACAAATCTAAAAGATGTTACGAAATATTTTCATCTAAGGAAACCTTTTGCTTACCACGATTAATAGAATATACAAAGACAAAACATTCATTTTTAATATGTAATGAGTTTAATTAATTACTTACAAACACCTATGATAAACACTTTTCACATATACAAAACAACGACAAATTACTTTTTATATTTCACGAAAAAAGGCAACAAGATTAATAAAATAAGGCGTCCCATGCCATACAGCCAAATCACTTAGTATTTACACTATTTTTTCTTGATTTTCGAATTAAGATCTCTTTTATGCAACCTAGCGCACATCATTCCGCGTTGATACAAGTTCGTCTTCCAAATTCAAATCACATTACACCACATGGGCCGCGATGGATTTTCATACAAATTTTTCCGTATGAGTTGAGATGTGTCACTTTAATTCAACATTATGTGACGTATAATTCGAACGTTGCGAAGCGTAGTTAGAAGCGAAAAAATAGTAGCCTACCAAAGCAGAATGTAAGTGGATATAATCAGGTAAAGTTATAAAAGAAATAAGAAGCAACCGGACAAATTGTTTAATGTACTGATTTACGTTAGACAAGTTGTTCTACATTATTATTTTTTTGATTCTATAAATTTAAATTGATTCACATTACAGCGCCTACTTAAAATGACTAAAAATACAGTTGTGCCCAAATACTTAAATAAAATGTAGGTATGATGTTGACAGTCTAGTGGGAATTTATAGCAATCTTTAAATACTAATTACCGATGTAAAACAGTTGCGTGTTATTTAGAACACTGTATTGCTAAATAGGAATTTCGCTTCAACAACTTTTTGTAACTAAATTGAAATACATTGCTGCGGATGCAAAAAAAGTACCCAAATGCTGCTGTACATACTAGGTAACTATCGTGTCAATTTTATTAAATCTTTAAGGTGTCAAGGAAAAACTAAGGTTAATATAATAAAAAAACATACATTATTTAGTAGGTTTTTGTTTCAGGGACGGTTAGCGTAAGAGGTTTAGAGCCAATTTTTTTAACCAGAAATAAAAAATAAGTTGCTAAAACGAAACAACTTCGAGTTCGTTTATAAGATTAGAAATAGAGACATTTTGTCTGAAAGAGATCACTTATAATCCGTAACACGGTAAGACCGTCTTATGTACATTGTACATTTTCTTTAAATTTTGATATATTCATCAAACAAAATATATAAAATAAAATAAAAAGTATTTAAGTATTATATCCGTTGTCTGGCACCCATAACACAAGCTTTGAGTAGCTTACTTTGGGGCTAGATGGCGATGTGTGGGAATGTCTAAAGGATATTATTTATTTATTATTATTTATTATCTTCAAATAATCTGATATACTGACTAAAGCCTAATAATCTGATATACTGACTAAAGCCTCGTTTGTTAGAAACTCTTTAAGCTTGTTTTAACGAACCTTGAATCCGGTAAAAGCGATGAAAATAACAAGGAGGCGTTTAATTAATTACTCAACGGTTACGATGAAAGGGTGATAAATGAAACTTTGATAGCAGTTTTTTTTATAAATTTATACAAAGTTTATACATTTTTTTCTATCACTCGCGAACATTCTTGTCTGTTTATTTACACATATTTAAAGCACTGTACTAATTGGATCGTTCCCAAAAACTGTTTTTTTGGTCCTTATGAAATAAAGACAACAATTGACTAGTAAGCCACTGGATTTATTTGCCGAATTTTTTGTCAAACAAAACAAAACAGATACTTAACACTTCAGAAAGTGTGTCGACCTATATTTTTTATGGCAACGACACGTCTGCAAAAATGAGCCCAGTGGGGTGTTAAGGCTTTATTGGTGCTTACATGGATAATGTTTCATGAACTTAGGCCACTGTTAGTTTATTTCAGTAGTTATCTGTTTTTAGGCACAGATGTGGTATATTTTATTACTATTAGAACGTAAGAGGCAGAATACCTACCTACCGAGAAAGAAAATTCTTAAATTAAAAAAGTGAGACACCTGACGAACATGGAACATCCTTCCTTTTTCAATTCGGTTAAATACAATACAAACTAATCTTCTCACATACAATCATTAAGGTATCATATTAAAAGACTATTTACGAGTATGATTATTTAATTTTAGTGGTTCCCAAAGTGGGCGATAATGCCCCCATGTGGGCGCTGGTGGCCTAAAGGGGGGCAGTAAGGGGCCCAGGAAAAGGGGGGGACTTGTGTCGTTTAACCCAGTTTATACTACTGTCGTTTATAAAGGAAACCCGAGTTGTAAGAAAGGACATGTAGTGTAATTAAGTAATTTACTATTTATCAGTTAACATAATTTTGAAACTCAAATTAGAAAAATATATATATGTTTTTCTGTGTACCTGAAACTTATATTTACGTTTATCTAATTCAGTTTATCTTTTTTGACCGCGTGTGGGTTGATTGAATAATAAACACGAAGTATAAGTCTTCAGGTTCTTCTCCAATAGATTACTATTCAAATAAGCTGATATACTGACTAAAGCCTCGTTTGTTCGAAACTCTTTGAGCTATCATATTAAATGTATGATTATTTAAATTAAGGTTATTTTCCCACTGCATCGTACCATACCACAACCGAGCTAAAGGAACGTGTCAGACACGAAAAGCAACACGATACGCTCTAAAATACCTTAACCACTGAAAGGATGTCTCACCGTTATAAGGAGCGAGAGCAAAAGCGAGCGAAAACTCCTTGCATGACACAACTCTCCTTCGTAACATACACAAGAGTAATATACAAAATACTTTATTATTTACCTAAACCCATCTATGAAAATGTTATAAAGCGGAAGAGTTTGTTTGTTTGTTTGAACGCGCTAATCTCAGGAATTACTAGACCGATTTGAAAAAATATTTTTGTGCTGGGTAGCTTATTTATCGAGGCCTTTCTCGATACTTTAGGCTATACATCACGCTACGACGGGAGGGGAGCAAACTCAAAACGCGTTGACGATGTCGCGGGGGAGCGCTAGTATATGTATATATATTATTACATATATAGACAAACAGTGTTTAAACCTTCAAAAAAATTGAATAGCAGGCCAACATGGCACGCTACGGTGTTTGTCGGTGACGAAATACAAAGAATATTTATTTGCCTGATACGTTCCAAGCGCGATCCTGGTATGATACATTGAAGTGGGTAAAAACCTTAAAGAACCCTCCACAGAAATCCGTCGCCGGGCGGCTATCCAAAATTATGCATTTGCGATTAGGTGACGTCAGAGTTTTCTCGCTGTCGTCAGTGTGACGTCATTCGGGTCGATACTTCCATAGTTCAATCCTGATTATATACTTCGCGGATGCTGAGTGCTGGGCAAATATCTTACTCAAGTTTCTATCACGCTGTGAGCATTACAGAGTAGGTAATAAAGATATATCTCCACTCCATTCCCGCTAATGGAGGATATGTATTAGAATTTGATTATGTCCCAGGTTAGGTTATGGCTTCAGACACTCACCGTTAACATTTTTAATCATGTAAATAATAAAATAAGTAGAATCTGCCATTGCTCATCAATTTGGTATGATATCTCGTCATCAAATTTGTAAATTTCCTTGTAAATTGTTATCTCTGGCTATCTTTCATTAACTTCAATCGATAACGTACCATGAAATAGATGATATTTTATTTATCACTAAGATATGCGATACTTAGTTTAGATTTAACCACCTTTTAAAAATACTCTCATTGATTTGTTTATCAACTCTCTTTTGTTATTCTTTTGCTTACGGGACCGGCGGTCTAGTAGTTGTCGATCCGTGATCGTAGATCTACTTGATACAATGAGTATTTAATTCCGCTCTTAGTGGCCTATGAACGGTATTGAAACTGATTTTTATATGTATAAATACTAACGGTCCCTCGCGACTGCGAATAAATAAGCTATTCAACACAAAAATATTTAAATCGATCCATTATTATCTGAGATTAGCGCGTTCAAACTTTTTTTTTCCTCTTTATTTAAGGAGCTTGGTCACAATTGACTACGTCGCTCCGTAATACCCAAGCCTTAAGGGGCTACCTGGATTTTTAGCGCACTTACTAGCGCCACTTTAGTAAAAAAAAACATAACTCCTTAAATAAAAGACCAATCAAAAATCTGGTAGATACGATTGTATTACAGGTTCTATAGTTTATTTAGTACGTTTAAATTGTTTCTAAAGTAGTTAACTGTAGTTAGAGTTAGAAAAACTGCTAAATATGGCCACTTTTAGCATATTTGCTAACTGTAACTGCAGATAACTGTGTTTAATGGAACTTAAACATTGTGTCTAAACCTCATAATCAGAGCTACAATCGTATCTACCAGATTTTTGATTGGTCTTTTATTTAACGAGTTATGATTTTTCTAGTAAAGTGGCGCTAGTGTGCGCGGTAAAAATCCGGGTACCGCCTTAAGATTATAACAATACGTTTAAACTTTTCAGCTTTAAAATATTATTCCTAGGGATCCCCCGTGGCGTTGCGCGCGTAAATTTCGAATTTCTCGTAAAATCTTTCAACGCAAAACACATACATAGTTGCATTGGAAGTAAGAAGCCAGAAACAATAGCGGTTAGAAAAAGCGCGTGTTGTATTGTGCTGTGAGCATTATTTTGGTACGGAGTTATTTAGAAACTTTGATAGCTTAAAAGATATAAATTGAAATCAAATGATGCACAGGTAAATTTGGTTAAAATTAAATGCTCGTGATGATTATTATGTTTATTGTGATAAGAATAAATACCAGTTTGAATTAAAACACCTTTGGATATAACACCATTATTTTTTATCAAATTTATATACATAAAAATGTTTGTAGTGAGCAAACCATATCAGACAGACATATGTTGTCGAGGAATTTATTGTAGAACTTTTAAAGCTGCACAATCCCGTCATACATGATTTTGATGTATCTTAAAAAAACGGTTTGCGCTTCGTACGCGATGGAAGCTTACAAAAAAAATACTTTCCCGTTCCCCCCGTTTCTGCAACATTTTTCATTATTGCTCTGCTCTTATAACTTGTATCGTGATGTTTTATTGCCTTTCTCGATAAATAAGCTATCCAACACAAAAACAATTTCGCTAATCGGTTCTGTAGTTTCTGAAACTAGCGCGTTCAAACAATCAAACTCTTCAGCTTTATAATATTAGTATAGATAGAAAAGATCAGTTATTTTAAGCTTAATACAATGTTGCTAGGCCATAAATACAACCTTTGCCGTAATCACATTTAGAAAATCACCCTTACAAAATCTTTAGAAGTAAATCTATTTATAATTTAACCACTTTTCCACGTCTGAAAGTTTGAAGCGGTGCCCTCAAAACAAACTTTACGGCTCGGATACAATCTTTGTGTTTTGTTCAATTAAATTTAAGATCGAGTTGATTTAGTTGATATAAACGTCGGAGCTATAAGTTTAGGTATCAACAGGGCAGAATGCATTTTCACTCTTGGATTTTCTTCAATCGGCATACATTAACTTTCCTTAGTAACATATACAAGAGTCATATACAAAAGACTATATTATTTACCTAAAGCCCATCTATAGTAATATTAGAAAGCAGTAGACTTTGTATGTTTGTTTAAACGCGCTGATCTCAGGAATTACTGGACCGGTTTGAAAAAAAATGTTTGTGCTGGTTAGCTTATTTATCGAAGAAGGCTTTGGGCTGTATATCACGCTACGACTGGAGGGGAGGAAGCAGACTCAAAACGCGCGGACGAAGTCGCAGGTAACTTCTAGTATATTTTATAGACAAACAGTGTTTACACCTTCAAAAAAAATTATAGCAGGCCAACATATTTATTATTTTTATACGTGTTAGACATAATTTGGTGACTACAAAATGAATTGTGCAATTACGCAATAGAATAAGCAATCTTTCGTTATAATCAACTACCTAAGTCAGCCATATTTATCTCTAACCTCTACAGTACAGTAATCAAACATTAGGGCAAAAGGTTTCCAATCTCATATCCATGGGTTCGGGACCGATCCCATTCAGATTAACAAAATGTGATTACGAGAAGATTACAGAAGGTTGGTGAACTTTGAAAGCCAGTACACTCTGGTCGATAATTCCACTGTTGATTATGATTTGAGCTGATTTTTTTATTGCTTTATACCAATCATCGGCCAACACTTATGGTGCCTAAGCCCCTAGGTCTAGGTTAATTAATAAGCCCTTGCATATTTAGTATTTGAAATTTAGACTATATGTTAGGTTTAACACTTAAGTTTCTGCCTTACTTTAAGAATAATGCTCGTGTTATGTGTAGGTAGGTAAAACAAATAACTTATAACATAACATTAAATGTGGTAGCTGATGCTTATCACTATCAAAATATGAAACTTACCAGCGGGCATAGTCTGATACATAATTTCTGACATTTCGCGTTTAAAATTTTAATTTTCTGATTTTCTGCTGCATCAAATGACTTACGTATAAATCACCTATCAAAATATGAAACTTACCAGCGGGCATAGTCTGATACATAATTTCTGACATTTCGCGTTTAAAATTTAATTTTCTGATTTTCTGCTGCATCAAATGACTTACGTATGTATAGCTTTATTATTGGTATTTAAAAATTCTTCTCAATCGTAAAACACACGAAAACACCAATTTTGTCTCGGCATTTGCTTCAGACTACGCCCGATGGTATGAAAGTCCCGCCATAGTTCCCTGTAAAACCACCAGGTGGCGCTCAAAAAACACTGAGACAAAAGTGGTGTTTGTGTGTATTTATTGATTTTAAATATTTTTTTGAATGAAGCTAAAGAAATACAAATATTTTTTAGATTCATTAAAGATATTGTTGACGCCGCACAGTAGATTATTTGACTAAAACGGTCATCGTTAATATTTGACCCAAAACCGCAAGTTTAGTTCTAAACTGAGCCAGGACGAGCACCCTCGAATGATAAAAATATCTAGATTTTTTGTAAAAAATGTTTTCATTTTACAATATAGTCTCCGGAAAATAAACGGAAATGCTCATAGTATTTTTTGTTTGAGATTAAACGATGTGTTTGGTTGATATATGTATTCATTCACTTAGAAATATTATTTTACTAGCAGTTCAATTATTTTAATCATTATACCTACGAAAAATTCGTTGAAATGTGATTTTTCTTTAAAAAAATATTTCTCCTATGTTATGGAATTGGAGGATTCATTTTATATCTAGAAATGAAGATACAAGTGTACCATATTTACTTATTTTATTGCAAACTTCTATGGTGTAGGATTGTTGAATTATTTTTAATTTTTTTCTTAGGGCTACCAAAAAAATTTCCGCGGACGTTATGTTTTCGTGCCTACAATAATCCGAACTAATTTTCTTTGCGCATAAACCTCTTAAATGAAATGTTACACATACAAACGTGTATTAAGTCTTACTTATTTATAATTCAATTGAATCTTTTTAGTTTAATAAAAAATAAATAAATAAAGTTATCGCTGCCAGAAGCCGTAATAAACCAAAACACCGGCAATTAGTACAACAGATGAATCGGCACATTTCAATAATAATATTATTGAAGATTATAACGACGATGATGAAGACCCCGTAGAATTTTTAATCACGACGATTCTGTTTATTACATTTAATAAGTTATTATCTTGTAATTTCTATAGTATATATTCTATACCAATCTATACTTATATTGTATAGCTGAAGAGTTTTTGTTTTGTTTGTTTGAACGCGCAACTTCCAGAAATTACATGAAGACAGATTCGATTTGAAGCAATCTCAAAACGCGCGGGCGCAGTTGCGGGGGACCGTTAGTTACTTTCTAAAACTAAAAGTGGTTGTTTGTTTATTCGCGCTAATCTCAAATCATGTGTTAGATAGTTTATAATATACTAAGAAAGTTTTATGGTACAAAGCATAACGACGACTTCTTTTTAAAAGATAATTGATTGTACGTTACTAACTGCAGGAGTCTGCTAGTCTTTAATCATTTTGTAAATACTATGTGTTACTCTAATTATATCGAATTGGTCACCCCAAATGTGGAACAGTTTTTTTTATATTTCGCAAAACATAACTCGATAATGTTGACAACCCTTGTAGCGGAAATTCTTGTACAAAACGGAAAATCAAATAACTCAGCAATCCCGCGGTTTTGGTTACCACAAAAAGTTTACATATAGATGATATTCAGCACTATGAGTCTCTATTTAAATCTAATCCTCGAAACAACAAATACGATTGAAAAAAATATTATAAGATAAATCACAAAAAAATAAGAATCTCTATACTAGTATCAATTATAAAACAAAATTTGTATGTTAAATATGAGCACTTGCTAAATCTACAATATTCTGTTATAAGATTTATATAATTCAGTTTCGTTAAAGAGTTTTGACCGATTTCCCAATATTTTTATTTAAAAAATCAACTTTTTGGATGTGGTTTATAAAATAAATAAAAACATTTTTGTCACGTGAGGGTGATTGTCTTGGCTTAGTCTTGATGTAGACTTACGGTTTCTTGTAAAATATGGCGATGGCCGATTTTTGGGTCTAAGAATCTACTGTGCGCCGGTCAGTATAGCTCTTAATAAAATCCTTTGTTCTCTTGACAGTTAACATTTCTTCATAATTTGGCTCACAATCAGAAAGTCTAAATAGCAAAACGTCCAATAGCGCGAAACGCCTAATGAGCAATAAGGCTAATTATAAAAAGGTCCAAGTAGCAAAACGTCCAACTCTCAGATGGTCCGTATAGCAAAACGTCTACTTCGCGAATCGTCATACTCGCAAAATGTCTGGATACTCAGCAACATAATTTTTATATCATTACTTGTTTCATTTGCTACATCTGGAGCTTAATAGACATATTAGTAGGTACGTACATACTGCTTGGTCCATTCACGTAACGTTTAACCGACTTCAAAAAAGGAGGATATTCTCAATTCGACTGCATGTTTTTTAAAATATTTTTTTATGTCTTATCTCAGTCATGATGATATCAATATATTTTTTTTATTTACCTAAAGGATTTTCTCTGACATTGCCATTTAGCTGTGATGATATAATTTGTATTATGGGAGTTATATATGCGTACTACCTGACAACCAGACAAGAAACCTGCGAACGCTTTTTTAGTCTTATAAATCAAACAACATTTTTAAATAGATATGATGGCCATTATGACCTTATTCCCTTTCATACCAAGATTCCTAGCGAGTCTCGCATGGGGTCTTGGGGTAGGCTGGAGGGCCGCACAAAAAGGCTCGGCGGGAGTATGGCTGGACTAGAAAGATGGCAGAGGGAGCTCAACATGAATATAAAATCGAAGCCAACCCTGCTACTATTACATACAAGCTCTCAGAAAAGAAGCTTTATGGCAAGATCGCAAACACAAGAATATGTCATTTGAAGGAATTAAGTGCAGAAATATCGATATAATATTTAATGCCAAGTCAAGAGGGAGCTGCAAAAGCTTGAAACCTTTGACTTGTCCGATTTCATTGGATATCAAAAAGATAAGGTGCATAAATTTTGGGGTCTTTGCTTCATGGCATCCTTATAATATTTAAAAAAACTAGAGCTTTGTACCAAATTTATTAAAAAATAAAGTAAGAAACTAACAAATGGTTTATTTTCTGTCATGAGTGTACACCTTTTAAAATAGTCGATTTGCGAAGTAGACGTTCTGCTATACGGACCATCTGAGAGTTGGACGTTTTGCTAAGTGGACCTTTTCCTAATTAGGCTTTACTGCTCATTAAGCGTTTCGCGGTATAGGACGTTTTGCTGTTTAGACCTTCTGATCGGGAGGGCATAATTTATACTTAATAACACATTATTTGCTGATCACTTTAGTTTCACCAATCAACCGGCTTACATAACTAAACATTTACAATGAATAATATTTCACTTATAATACAATTCTAACCAACTCAAGGCTCACGTCCGGCCGAATGCCTTCAAAATTAGGTCTCTGATTCTTATTCCCGCGCCGCATACAAGGACGCATCAATTATCATCATTTCTTAAGTATCACAAGGCTATTTTGCTGAATGCCAACAATATCAATGTAGTTACGTAAGTTAAAAGGATATTTGATGCAGCAGAAAATCAGAAAATTTTAATTGTCTACGCGAAATGTCAAACATTTTTCTTCAGACTACGCCCGCAGTACGTGCCTAGCTATCGGTTTTAAGCGAAGGACCTCACGAGACGTAATGTTACATAATACTTATCAACTACACGTGTGTAAGATGAATAGAATATTAACGGTAACATTGACACGGTTTTAATTCATTTACTTTCGGTTTTAGAAATACGTATGACGTAGGTTTGGGAAGGGATAGTTTTTGTAGTTAGTAAAAAGGTAGCAAAATCCCATTTTTTTAAGTAAATCTATAAATTAAATACAATGTTAGTTCGAGTAGTAGTCTTGTAAAAATATTGTACCTAGGTATAAAAAATGCAACAGGCTTGCCAATTTGTAGGTGGCCGAGTGGTTAAGACATGCGCCCGGATAGCGTAAGACACAGGGTTCGATTCCTTGCTGTTTTTTACAAGAGCAATTTGTAATATGTAAGTCGTCACAATTTAAAATGTATATTGTGTGTATAAATGTATGAGACTCGTGCCCCCATAGAGAGACTATGTAAATAGTTTTATTGGACTAGTGTTATTTATTGTAAAACGTTGTTTGCTTAATAAATAAGTAATAATAATAATAATGTTTTAATGTCTGCAGTTATACCAAACTCAAAGTCTAAGCAAACAATCGTTATGTTTTACACAAACTAAATGCGTCACTAAAAATAAAGTATTCTTTTAGGTCAGGACATGTTTACATTTTAGTGTTTTTACACATCTTTTGACGTCAAAGTGTTTTTATTCCTATTAACAATAAGGAAATTTACAGGATACCTTAGCATAGGAAATACAATAATGCAATATTCCTGCAGTAGTTTTGTCTATCTATATATGTCCTAATTTAAGTGTTTTATGAAGTAATGGTTCTGCCAATCAATAATATGGAGTGTAAACTATATGGTTTTCTTTACTAAAGCTTTATGTTAGGTTCTTTTATTTTATACATATCTTGCATGGCCCTTGGTGTTAAAATGCTAACACAGACCCTCGCGGAAATGGCTTGTCCCACAGGACGTAACGATGATAAAGCGAACCCCGCTGCACGCTGTGTCAAACTATCATCCTCCCAGTGTTTCAGTGCATTCGATGCAAAGATAATGATAATTTTATATGAACAAAGATACTGGCCCCACACAAATGCTAGTATTTTTTTATGACGTCGTTGTTTTTATAAACACTGGCTTTAATTGTTAAAAACACTCATGTATTTTCCATTTACATAACACCCAAAACAAATTACGTACCTACTATTTTATTTGTACGTTTTTTATGCTTTAGTATTACATGTTCTGTAGAGTACCTACCTTTTGCAACGCGACAGCACTGCTGTCGCTTTAAATGTGAAGGCTTACTGCTGTCATATAAACATATAAAATTATCAGTAGCACGGCTGTCGCGCAACCATCGCGCTGCTACAGTCGCTTGTTAAAGCGCTCTAAGGTATCAGATGAGCGACAGTAAGCAAAGCGTTACGATGACAATGGAAATCCAAACTTAAGTACATATACTTGATGTAAGAAATCCTCAAGTTTTGCCCCGTTGTGTTTACTAAGCAGAATTTTCTTTAATATTTTTTGTGAAATAATGGAGCTAAAGCACATACCTACGAGGTCTTATCTGCGTTCTTAAACAGAGTTGGACGAAACATTAAATGTTAATGGATGTTGCAGAAGGTAATGGAATAAATTAATGTTTGTAAAGGCCGATACGCCTTCAAGTGCGTCAGAAATTCGATTCAGCTTGTTTGTTTTACCCGAAAACGCCACGGCAGTGGTGTTTGATCTTGCTTTTTGTTTCTATTTCGTTTAACTTTGAACTTAGTGACATTGAACCACCTCCAAAGAAAATTTAGAATAATACAATTTGTATATACAAGTTATCGCTAAAACATCGTCTGTTCACGTGCATGACCTTAATCGCTGTAGATTGTGGCCCGTATTCATGAAGCAATCTTATTTTGGACTGTCACAAGATAATGTTCCTTGCGAAATCGCTAGAGAAGTAAAATGCTGCAGAAAATAACTTGTATTTGCAATATTTATGCAGACGTATAACGAATATGCCGATTCTACAACTAGGTACCAACTTCCTAGCTAGCACAAACTTATTTTGTTTTATCTTAATCACTGTTTCTTTCTAGTATCTTTCCATTCTAGTATTTTCTCCGCTTTCATGATTTCATCCGAGCTAGGTAATTGAGTGCCAGTCACGCTTGACTGAACTACCTTACTATTAAAATGCATGAGTATGTATGAAATGATGGATATCTTTTAAACGGAATGTTGTTTTGCTGTAGTCGCCTTCACGAAATGAAATTGTATGTATAAGTTTTTTGTACGAAGAGTAAAGAAAGCCCGTTTGTCTCGTATCGAGCAAGAAACATAATACACTAATAAAAATCTTTAATAATCATCCATCAAACAATTTGGATCGTTTACGCACCGTTGGAGGTATTGTAAAAAAACTATTTATGTACCTACTGGCAGACGGCAGTGGGCAGGGCACATAGCGCGAAGAACTGATGGCCGTTGGGGCAGGAAAGTTCTAGATTGGAGACCCTTCGATCAAAGACGTAGCGTAGGACGTCCACCAACAAGATGGGCAGACGACCTTAAAAACCTTAAAAAGTCCTTAAAAAGATCGCAGGATCAAACTGGATGCAGACCGATAGTGATCGGTCGCTATGGAAAGCCGTGGGGGAGGCCTTTGTTCAGCAGTGGACGTCCTTTAGCTGATAATGATGATGATGATGATGATGTACCTACTATCCAAGTAGGCAAGCGATACTGTGGCATTTCATTTAATTGCTTTTTGTGTTTGTGAGGTTGACTTCCTAACAAGATTCATATGTAATATTTTTTCATTCCTAAACGAAAATGTTCCGTTGCTGCCTCGCTGAGAAAAGAAAATTTTATTCCCAGTACAAATGCATGTGTGCAACATTAATATATTTATTCCAGTCGTTTCGCAGTCGCATTCTGTGCGTCTTTACCGCAGTTTCGTTACTGGGTCACTCGGTGGCCTAGAAGTATTGTAATAACCGCAACACGTTCATGCAACATGTATTGGTACAAAAATTTTAACGTTTCTCCCCAAATCAAATTGAGTTCTACATCTTAACGAGTTCGCTCCATCGTCGTCAATTAGTTCTAGGCTAGAGTCAAGAGCAAACCCATTTCGAATAAATAAAAAAGTAACTGTATACTTACTCCTACTATTATCAGTCATCACTCATCAGTTGAAAATGCCTTGAATCCTGCCTTCATTTTGGGAGTTCTGTTAAAACATTCAGTTGAATCGACGCTGAAATCTTGCAAAAAAAAACTTAAAAAATAATTTGTTAAAGGCTTCTGAATAAACCAATTAAAACCGATACAAAGACGGCAGAGATGGATTGAGCCGTCGGAATGAATGAAAACAGAAAAGTAGGCTGAGGATTTATAGATGTTGTTGCCCGCCAAAATCTTTTAGATTGGAAGAAGTGCGGTCGATCATTCTGCCATTCTGGGAAACAGTAATATTAATTCGATTAAGCGGGTTGTCTCGTCAACCATTTATTGGATCTTTTGGCTATCAATAGCATCTGGGGGCAGATTCTCATGCAGTTCGAATACGAAGAATGTTCACCGATCGAATTTTCTTTGTCAAAGAAATACTTAATGATTTTCGATTTCTCGGGGTCACGATTTCTGTGTATTTAGATCATGTTTTGGCGATAGTTTTTTTACGTGTAGATAATTTACTAGATTTTTTTTGAGTGATTTTTGAGAATTACATTACGAAACAATTTCGATCGGCCTCCTGGACTTATACACAAGAGCTGATTGTTAAATGATTATTGTCATAAGGCAAACGTATATGAATATATAAAGACTAGCGGACCCAGCGAACTTTGTTTCGCCCCGTCCCGCCCCGGCCCCGTCCCGCCGAGTCCCGTAATTTTAAAAGTTAAACATTCCCAGCGAATTTTGTTTCGCCCTTAAATTACTAAAATGGCTATTAAAAAATAAGGGTTGATCGTAGAAGGGTGAAAATTGAGGATTGTATGTATTTTTGTAAGTTGTATCATAAAAAAATAGAAATAAAAAAAAATGACTAAAAATAAATAAATTTAGATGTTGGCCGATTCTCATAGATACCGGATAAGCACAAAAAATTTCATCAACATCGGTCAAGCCGTTTCGGAGGAATATGGCAACGAAAACTGTGACACGAGAATTTTATATATTAGAAGATGTCTACACCTCGATGATCTACCACAACAACTCTAAGACCCCTTACACACTGCGACTTTTAAATCCATGCAGTCGCGCGTTTTGAAAATTCGCTTCAGCATCGCGACTCACGCAATGAACAGATTTAATTTAACATCAATGCAGTCGCCAAAATTCAGTACATAATTTGTCAATTTCCACCTTCTGCATCGCGACTGTATCGATGCTAACGCGCGTTAGCATCGCGGCTGCATCAATGTTAAAAGTAGCGCAGTGTGTTAAGGTTGACATTTTGCAACTGCATCGATGCTTTAGTGCGTTAGCATCGCGACAGCATCCCTGCTAACAGACGCAGTGTGTAAAGGGGCTAAAAACTAGTGATAAAGAAAGCCTGTTCCTAGAAGTCTAGTTGTAATGTTGTTATTGCAGTTCCTTTAGTAGGCCAGTGGCCACATGCTGCAATAGCGTTTTCCTAGCCACCTCCATGTAGGGTCGACGATCTGCAATGGTGCTCTGCGGGCCTAAGATGCGCGCCTATTTATCATTTATCGTGGCAATCGATAATTTTTTAACGTCGTTTTAACCATATTTAAACAGGCTTTTACTAACTTGAATGTATTCATGTGAGTTTAAAAGCAAATAAGATTGCTTTACAAGTGAAAAAAATATGCGCGACAAAGGGTATTGAGGCGTGCATGTTAGGCCTACAGAACTAGCTTAAGCAAGCAATTAAAGTTGCTATTTGATTACATAGCGTAATTACAGTGACACAAACATGAGTGATATTTGTCGAAAAAATAAATATCTCTATCTTTAGGATTATATTTATAAGATCATGCCTAACTTCATAGCAGAAACTAAAAAAAAAATTTGACCTTGCTACTTACAATAAACTAGATAGGTACCTCCTTTTTGTATAGCAATATTCAAAGTGTAGACAAAGCCGTGAACGAATATTTTCCTTGATCATGTAACTGTAGGTAACATTTGTTATTTAGTTATAGTATTAGCCTGCGGAATCAACTAAACATACCTTACAAAGCTGCATGCATGTCCCACTTGGTTAAACCTTACATTTTCAGTTGTGACTTTTGGAAGACGCCACCAAAATACACATTTGACTGCTCACAGCTGATAATGTGCCGTTTTTGTCGGCAACATAGCCATGGAAGTATGGAAGCAATATTGCTTAAATTGATAGCTATTTTGGCATTTTAAGGGGTGTTGAAAAATTATCATCTTTAGATGAATATATTTATGTTTAAGATAAGACGTATTTTAATGAAAAGATTATAAACATTGCATCTCTGCCGGCTGTTTTGAGCAATGATGCTTCAATATTCCCATCTATGGCACGGCATTATTTCCGGCACAACGGATATTTGTAACCAAGTCTTGTATAATATTTGTAATCTATGCATCAAAAACTCTTACAAAGTAAAATAACATCTCCATCCCTCTCACTTCCAGGTTCGACGAGAAGGAAAGCATATCCGGGACGCAGCAGCTCAAGTCGTCAGTGCAGAAGGGGATACGAGCCCGCCTGCTGGAGCTGTACCCTCACTTGGAGAACTACATCGACCAGGTGCTGCCGAAGAAGGACACCTTTAGGATCGTTAAATGGTGGGTACCATTAACTTCTGCTGTCGAGCGATATAGCCTATATTGGGCATCTCCCGAAAATCGCCTGCTTTACCTACCAAGACATGATACATCTTAGACCTCATCAGCACTTAGGTACTATCAGGGGAGATTCGTAGCCAATTGTCTACCTGTTCATTAAAAAACACATCCAAAAAAAGATAGTACCAGTACTAGTAGGATTGTATTATCTGGGGTACCAGTTTTAAACCAAGACTAAAATAAGAAAAGTAAATCCGTCAATATTGATTCTCGTCATTATAACATTATTTATATTATTTTTTCGTCGGATATTAATTTAGTGCGGTTTTAAGTTTTTGGAATATGGTAGGAGTCTTTAAGTTTTAATATGTTTAGATGATGAAGACTTTCCTACTTACTATGCTAGTAGTTCAGTCCAGTCTTAGTCTGTCAAAAAACTACTCTTGACTTCTGTTGAGTTAATTGCGTTATTTCGTTGAAGTCGCGGTTCATTCTTTTTAGTCAAAGAACGTCCACTCCTGAACATTAGGCCTCCCTCACGGTTCTCCACAGCGACCGATCACAAGTGGTCTGCATCCAATTTGTTCCTGCGATCTTTACAAGGTCGTCTGTCCATCTTGTCGGTGGACGTGCGTGCTACCCTGCGTCTTTGGTCTCCAATCTAGAACTTTTTGCCTCAACGGCCATCAGTTCTTCGCAAAGCTGTGGATGCTTCTTCTTATTTGTACTGGTTTATGTTTATGTAAAGCTTACAAGCTTTATATCGTTATGATGTGGTTTAAAACTACTTAATAAGTACCTAAATAACTACCAGAAATACGAAAAGGTAGAGACGTAAAGAGAAATGTAATCAGCATTCATTGTAAACATTTTCATGGCAATTGGCATGTTTTTTATCGTTAAATTGGATTGAAGGTATATTAGCTCGTCGTTATTATAAAAAAAACATACTTTAACAAAAAATGACACAAAGAAAAAGAAAATAACAAGAACAGTAGATTAAATATGGAATAATATCTGTTGAAATGCATTTATTAGAATATAAATAATGTATCACACGTGCACATCCAAACATTAGAACTAACTTTGTTTTGTTCTAGGGAGGTCTACAAACCGATCGTGTTATGATAACTTAATCAATATGGTATAATAAACAAAGGGACATATAGGACTGGTTGAACACTGACACTTACACTGACTAATCTTTCATTCGTTTAGTTATAACTAGCGGTCTCCCGTGATTTCGTCCGTGCGTTTTGAGTTTACTCCCTCCTCTCCCGTCGCAGCGTGATGTTTTATAGCCTAAAGCCTTCCTCGATAAATAAGCAATACAATTTTTTTTGAATCGGTCCGATAGTTCCTGACATTAGCGCGATCAAACAAACAAATTCTTCAGCTTTATAAATATTAGTATAGGCTAGGGGTCTGAGCAAATATTGTTACGCCTCCGGCCCCGTTTCGCTTGTTTGAGGAATATTATCCTATTCGAGGCCAAGACTAAACCACATCATGAAAATTGGTCCAACCTTCCTCGAGTTATAATTGATGTATTACTAACACGACCTACTTTTATGTTGCTACTAGCGGGCCCCCGCGACTTCGTCCGCGCGTTTTGAGTTTGCTCCCTCCCTTCCCGTCGCAGCGTGATGTTTTATATCCTAAAGCCTTTCTCAATAAACAAGCTATCTAACACAGAAATATTTTTTCAAATCAGTTCAGCAGTTCCTGAGATAAGCGCGTTCAAACCAACAAACTCTCCAGCTTTATAATATAATTAGCGCAAGCGCACGTTGTACTTAAGCTGCGAACATTATTTTGGTGCGGAGTTATGTTAAAACTGTGATAGCTCCTAAGATATTTATTGGAATCAAATGATATACAGGGCAACTTGGTTCTAAATGAAATGCTCGTGATGATGAATGTATTTATTTTGATAAGAATAAATACCTGTGTGTATAATACACCTCTAAAAATAATGCATTATTTTTTTACAAATTTATTAACATAAAAAAGGTTGTAGTAAGGCAACCATAAAAGATAGACATATGCTGTCGCGGACTTTATTATAGAACTCTTAATGCTGAACAATCCTGTCATACATAATTTTTATGTAACTTAAGCGGTTTCCGCAGCGTATGCAGCGGAAGCTCTCAAAAGGAATATCTTTCTCCCGTTTTCGCAACATTTTTCATTTCTGCTGTGGTCTTATGAGTCGTACCTTATGTTATATAGCCTAAAGCCTTCCTCGATACTCGTTGGACTATCCAACGTAAAAAATTTTTTTCAAATCGGGCCAGTAGTTTTTGAGATTAGTGCGTTCAAACAAACAAACAAACAAACAAACAAACAAACAAACAAACTCTTCAGCTTTATAATATTAGTATAGATTCGAGGCCAAGACAACACCACAAAAGTACAAATCATGAAAATTGGTCCATTTTTCCTCGAGTTATAACTAACACGACCTACTTTTATGTTGCTATAATATTAATACGAACTAAGAAGGTACTAGAATTATCAAGTAATCATATTAACTATTACCTACAGTAGTAATATCCGACTATTAACGTTATAGTCCTCACTTTCATAACTGGCAGTTGATTGCTAGAATCGTACTACGTTTATAGCTTGCCACGGTAATACTAATTCCATGTTAGCTTTGTGTCTCACGTAGCTAAAAGAAAGTGTGTCGCGTTTCACATGACTAGATATTTCCCTGAGCTAAGAAAGAATCATGCTGTCTAAAGGTGTTGTTAGGTACCTGCAATCTGTTTTGTAGAAAATTAAATTATAACCGTTAGAAAAAAAACATCTTATATATAAAATTCTCGTGTCACAATGTTCGTTCCCGTATTCCTTCGAAACGGCTTTACCGATTCTTACCAAATTTTATATGCGTATTCAGTAGGTCTGAGAATCGGCTACTATCTATTTTTCATACCCCTAAGTGATAAGGGTTGTTCACCCTTAAATATATATTTTTAATTTTTTGACGAATTTTTTTTATTTTTTATTATGTGGCATTAAAAATACATACAACCCTAAATTTTTTATCACTATCCCTATTTTTTATAGCCATTTTAGTAATTTGATCATTTTTCATCCCGCTCGATAACTGATCAATTACAGTGTTTTTCTTAACTTTTAAAATTACGAGGCTGGGCGCGACGGGGCCGGGGCGGGACGGTGCCGGGGCGGGACGGCGCTAGAGGCGAAGCAAAGTTCGCTGGGTCCGCTAGTATTCAATAAAATCTTAATCGCTAATGGTTGGTAGTTAAAATTATGAGGCTTCGCTTACCCAAGCAAAGAAATTCAAAAGTCAGAGTGAGTGAGTAGATACTTCTGTACCGTTACCATGAGTTTACTCGATAGCGACGACGATTTTTCTCGCTAGCGACGACGTAACTTTTTCTATGGAAAATTCTAGTTCTGTCAGTGACCGCTAGAGGCGCTGTGCAAATTTCCATAGACTTTTTTACGTCGTCGCTAGCGAGTAAAACCGTCGTAAACTCATGGACCGTTACCACTGCGTAAGTTTAATCTATCGTCGATCGCTTGTCTGCGACCCTCACTCTGGTGACTTCGCTTAGGCTTTCTAGCAAGCATGCATTTCAAACAAAAAAGTGTTACAATATAATATTTTCCTATACTTTCCAGCCATGACCACATCGAAATCATGGTGAACAGCGCTGGTGAACTGCTGTTCTTCCGTCAGCGAGAGGGACCCTGGATGCCAACTCTGAGGCTGCTCCATAAATGTAAGATTACATATCGGAAACTGAAATATAATTTAAGTTCGATTATGTAACGTTAGACAGGGACTGTTGGTTGAAAAAAGGTTAAAGTTATTATTGTAGGTACAACAACGCTAGTATATCAGACTTTTGGGCCGTTTCACAGTGTCTAAATTAATTCTGGCTGGCGTTGATACTCCATACAAAAACGTCCTATATTTGAATTATTAGTTGGTAAGTTAGCGCTTAGTTCGTTGTACCTACATACGAGTATCAGTCTGAAGAACTCGAGTTTATCTGTTGGTGCCTCAATATTATGTAGATGCATGTAAAACACTACCAGCCATCTTATAATGCGTATTCATTATTTATAACATTATTAGCTAAATTATTAACACCTAAGAGATTTTTATCATCAGAAAGACGTCGTCTGCTAAACATAGGCCTCCCCCACGGTTATCGAAGCAGTTATTGTTAATACTATGTTCATGAGACGAATACATGTATAGTTATGAATTTGAAAAAAGTTTCCCACTTTCCAGACCCATTCTTCCTTCCAATGCAGCAAGTGGACAAGGGCGCCATCCGCTTCGTCCTCAGCGGCGCGAACATCATGTGTCCCGGTCTGACGTCTCCCGGTGCGAGGATGTCCACCGTGGACAAGGGTCAGGTGGTCGCTGTCATGGCTGAGGGGAAGGAGCACGCGCTGGCCGTGGGGATGACTTCCTTGTCTACTAATGATATGTGAGTAGAAGCTTTCAGTTCACGAGACGGAACACAAGTGCACAAGGAAATCAAATGCTGTTGTCAACTCTCAAAGATATCTTAGCTTTATCTAGGATAACTTTAAGATCATGTCCACGGATTACAAATGACAAGTCATCGCCGTCAGGGCAGAAGGAAAAAAACATGGCTGGTGGGACGACTCTCTCGTCTACTGATGGTATGTGTGTTAACGCTTTAACACCCGAGCGGTCGCATAACAATAGAATTTCTATTGTGTCTCGTTTACATACGCTTGAGGGATTAAAGACCAGAGACCATTGCCATCGTTGTGGGGCCATCTTTAAACTGCTATTCTTATTACCAACTTAAAAAAAGGCGGTAATCGATTCGAGCTGTAGGTATGTATGTGATATTGTCAGAATTCTGTTCTGTTCTTATAGTTCAATTAGGTATGGTTCAAATTGGGAGACAGTGTAAGTTTTATCAAAATCGATACGTAGTTTATAGGGTATGTGTAATAACTAAAAATCATAATATAAAAAATAAAATAAACATTAAGTAAACTACCCAAAACTGTCCCAAAATCTTTAAAAACGCATTCATCTTCTATTAAGGAGAACCAAATTCTTTTGGAGTCTGTGTATGATGTGCCTAGGTAGACTGTTGGTGTACGTAAGCGAAATAGAAGCTGATTTTAAGAAGGATGGCAGCCGTGGATGGGTCAGGTGGTCGCTGTCACGACTAGGGGGAAGGAGCATGCACTGGCAGTGCTATCCACTGAATGACTTCCTTGTCTACTGATGATATGTGAGTTAAAGTCTAGGGACCATTGCCATCGGCTGAAGTTGGGTCATCTTTGAACTGCTATTATTATTTGACACTTTGTATTTGAGCTCAATTCAGCAGAGCAGTTCAAATTTATCTACTCTAAAAGATGATGGTAAGGATGCTGCTGCTACGTCATCATCTGGGTGAGGATGTCAACTATTGACGAGGGTCAAGTGGTTGCAGCTTTTGCAGTCCTGAAGGGAGGAGTACACGCAGTTTGTAGGTATAACTTCCGTGCCAACTGATGATATATGAGTAGTACTAAAGTCCTGTTGGATCTAGTTCCTTGGTCACTTTGGTCTTTTTGAGACAATAGGATGATGCACACAATACAGAAGGGTCATGGCTGTCATGGCAAGGCGAATGAAGCACGTACTGTTATTGTTTTTTCTAGTATTTTATTGTGATTTTGTGTTGGAATCATCATAATAAAGTGTGCTATTAAAGAAAACAATGAAGACAAAGGAGGAAACAAAATAAACCGTGCTCTGATCGTAAATCGCGCCCTCTGATTCGGATCGTTATTCTCGTGCTAAAATTCCTTTAGCATTTTAATGAGTTAGGTCAGGCTAGGCTAGTTTAGTGTTAGTTTTGTATTGTTAAGTGTAATTATTGAATTTATTAATGAAGAATTGTCCGTTTGGCTCCGTCCGAGGACGTTAAACTTGTAAATAAAAAAAAAGTATTTTTTTATGATTTATACTTACCTACGTACTTGTCTGTTTTTAGACTGAGGGACTCACTAAGGAACTGTGTTTTGTTTGCAGTGCGAAGGTGAACAAGGGCGTCGGCATTGAGAACTGCCACTATCTCAACGATGGCCTGTGGCAGATGAAACCCGTAAAATGAACGCACAAATGTACACTTTATTCTATGTAACTTTAATCTTTAACATACTGTAAGCTTCTTTTTTAAATAAATAGTAAAACAAACCATGCATGTTCTTTTTAATAATATCCACATAATTAATGTAAATTAAGTTGTGAAGAAATGCCGTTCCCTTGCTGGAGCAAAGAGAGGGCGGACAATAGCTACATAAAATGCGTTTTTAGGGTTCCGTAGCCGAATGCCAAAAAAACGGAACCCTTATAATTTCGTCACGTCTGTCCGTCCGTCCGTATGTCACAGCCATTTTACTCTGTAACTATTAGCATCACACTGTTGAAATTTGCTAGGAAGATGTAATTTGTTACCCGCTTTACGATTCTAACACAAAAAATAAAAAACAATGATATTTAAGGGGCGGGGGGTGGCGCCCATACATGAAACTAAAACAAAAAAAATAGCCAAACTTATACGTCTATAGATAGGTATTTTAAAATGACATACAGGTTCCTAGTAACCATTTTCTTTTAATGTCTAACGTTTGATAGATAGACTCTTCCAAAGTGATAAAATGGGCGTCCCCCCCCCCCCCTCTCTAACTTTTAAACTAAGCGAGTGTAAATAGAAAAATAAAAACATTGTAGATCTTAACAAAAACTTTCAAAGAAATTTGATTTGGACGAGATCGAATTACAAATTTTGAGATATAGGTAGTACATTTTCACTAGGCCAAATAATATCTCCTGATGACTAGATGGATAAAGAAATCGAGAAAAGGATAGCTAAAAGCTGGAAAATATACTGGAGTCTGAAAGAAATAATGAAGAACAGTGACCTAAGTATGCACATAAAAGCAAAAACTTTCAACACATGCATTCTTCCATCAATGACATTCGGCTGCGAGACGTGGGCACTCACTGAAAAACTTAGAGAGCCAAATGCTAAATGCCAAAGAGCAATGGAGAGAAGCATGCTCGTTGTAAAACTTAGGGATAAAATAATGAGCATAGACATTCGAAAGAAAACCAAGCTCAAGGATACGCTCACTTATATAGATCATCTGAAGTGGGGCTGGACGGGCAACATGCTGCGCTGCACAGTGAACAAATGGAGCAAGCAAGTCACTCTCTGGTTCCTAATAGACGGCACCAGAAAGCAGGGACGCCCGATCAAAAGTTGGCAAGATGAACTCAAGCTGACCTTGGGACCACACTGGACGAGAGTGGCACCAGACAGAGTTCAATGGAAACAGTTGGAGGAGGCCTATGCGAAAAGGCACACCGAGTTACGGGAAATTTTGTGAGCTATTTTATAAAAGAAGTATTGTTTGTATAGTATGTAATTTGGAAATAAAGGCTTATCTTATCTTATCTTACATTTTCAACAACCGCAAACATAACTTTGTTCTTCATACGAACACTATGAAAAACTAAGTCGTATTTGCCGTCAACAAAATATTGTGGCATTTCAGCTAAGTGAAAGTAAGTGGGTTTACTAATTTAATTAAAGTTTGCACGGAACCCTCAGTGCGCGAGTCCAACTCGCACTTGGCCGGTTTTCTTTGCTTGTCTAATATTAGAAACAATAATTTCATAACATTTAAAATATTATCAGTGAATAAAACTAATTTACTATTGAACTGAAGAAGATCTCAGTGTTTACTTAACGATTTATTGCCTATGTTGGCTTTGAGTTTTGTTTTTGTGTTTATCTTCACTTCGTAAAAAGAAATGGCAATATTGTTTACAATATTTGAGTCGCAAAGAAAAACGAACTTTACTTGGCTGACGTACGGAGGATTAGGGCCTGATAAACAAAGTGAAAACTGAAAAAAAGGAATGCGACCTGTGTAACGGGACCAGGCGAGGACAAAGAAGAAACTTCCAAGTTGACTCTCGAGTCCTGTGCCAGTTAAAAAAATTAAATAAAACAATTTATATCTACATAAAAATGTTTTTACTACAACTGTTATCAAGTTCTCTATCCAGATAAATAATGTTTTTAATTTACAAATTTTAATGTTCGCGCCATTTTTGTGCCTTCTTTTTTCTACGGTTAACCTAGACAGTGCGTAGTGAGTGTGTCAGCCAGCCACAATTGCAACAAAAATAATTAATAATGGTTGGAAGTGTAGAATTACGCTGGTTAGGTAGGTACCTAACTTTTGTTTATGGTAAATATGTAAAAGATTTATTCAGATATTGAGCAAGATAGACATTAACGTAACTCGTCCGTTACATAGGCTAAAGTGCAGTTGAACTTTGAAGGAACGGAACGCTAACGTCAGTTTGTCATAAAAAATGGCGGTGGCACTTGTTAGTTCGGCTCGTAAGGGTAAAAAAAATATTTTTTTACAATAATTAACATACTGTTATCAGTGAAAAAGTGACAGAAAATGCTCTAATTGTCGTCTTATCTTACATCTAATGCGGAAAAAGTGTTTCGAAAAGTTATCAATTAACTTTGTTGTGACGTTGCATATCAGCTGTTTGTGATTTTTTAAAGCTGCAAAAATAAAATATATGTTATGTGATAATTGGCAAAAGTGTTTTAATTAGTGCATGAAAAGTGTCATAAAAACATATATTTTGTTTAGCTTGGGATTACGCAATGTTCTGTAAATCACAGAGTTCAAAGTTCAAACTTCAAGCAGTCATTTGTTTTGATTTAGTTTGAATGTAAATTCCGTTGTTTTTTTCAGTGGGGAGGCTAACAAAAGCCGCTAGAAGACTATATTCCGACTATCCAAAAATAACAACACACTATACAATACACCCAAGGGATAAAGACCCAAGATGGAAAGGTATGATAACCTTGTATGTTTCCAAACGATCCATGTTATCAGTAAAATTTGACGATAACTATCTTGTTGCCACTTAAATTACACCTTCATTTGTTTTATAGATACCAATATTATCTGTGACCTTGGCCTTGAAATAACTCATCAAATAAATATTTGGGCAGAGTAGATGTTGGTACATAGTTTCTACATTTTGGGTATTTAAATGTGCACAGTTGTCTGAGTAGTGTTACTGCATTTTAATTACCACTCAAAAACCATTATATTAGTAACCTTATTATAGACAACTAATTGTAACAAAATCTATAAATTATCATGTTTGTTATTGCATTCAGATGTAAATATGGAGCGTATTGCGGAGGAGACAGATATCCTCATTATCGGTGGAGGGCCAGCTGGTATGGCCGCAGCTATCAGAGCTCGGCAGATAGCAGAAGAAAAGGGAGCTGTAAGTAAACAAAAATCTCCCTTATGTAGTCAAATAAATCAAACAAATAACATAAAGGAAAAATTACATTAAAAAGAAGCAATTGTTTGACTCAAATAAATGCTACATGGCATTGAGCAAAATTATGCAATAATTAATATGTCAGATTTTATTTTGATCATCACATAAAAAATTAAAACCACTTTACAGAAAACTAAACCTAAAATTAACCAATATACTATTTACAGGAAGTTAGAGTTACTTTATTAGAGAAAGCAGCTGAGGCTGGTGGTCACATACTCTCCGGAGCCTGTGTGGACCCTATAGCAATCAATGAACTCATCCCTGATTGGAAGGAAAAGGGAGCACCCATGAACACTGAAGTGACTGCTGATAAGTTCAGTCTACTGACCAAAAGTGGCAGAATACCCATACCTGTGTTTCCTGGTAAGATTCTGAAAATAAATAAGCTATCCAGGATATCATTTAATTTATGGGCTCTTAACTTCATTATAGACAAACTTTTTCTTACATTTAAAGTAAACTTTGCCTAATTTAAATCATCTCTTATGTCCGGCCTGTCTTGGACAGTTCCAAGACAGGCCGGACATAAGAGATGGAGGACTTGAAAGCTCATAATAAGTGTCTAACATGTGCAAGGTAGTTGATAAGTCAATCTGATTTAATAGCTAGCAGTTTGAAAATACCTTTTTTTTTTAAAGTTATATTATTTTTTAGACAGGGTCAACTTAAATGTATCTTATTATTGTGAATACATGAATCTGTTTCAGGTCTTCCCATGTGGAATCATGGCAACTATGTAGTGAGACTGGGTCACTTAGTGAGATGGATGTCAGAGCAGGCTGAGGCTGCTGGTGCTGAGGTAATAAAAACAAGAGCCATAATATGTTATAATATTCTACCTTACCATCTATTCAAGTCTTAATCATTATGGTATGCACACACACATACTGTTTGCACGCACATGCACATACACCCAACCACATATACACTTTACATTTAATTGTTAAAATAATCACCTTAACCTATTTTTAATTATTAATTAACTTACACTACTATTGTCTCCTTAGAGCAATCACTATCCTCACAGGTTTAATCCTAGTTTAGTTGGCAGGGACATTCTTAGATTATCATGATTCTCAATTATAGTTCTAAGACTGATAATTTTAATGATTAATTTAATGATTATCACTAATCATTAATATTTTTTTTTTTTTTTTATTTTATTATGGGTCTCCTGCTTTTAAGATATTGTTATTTTTATTATATATATCACAGTAAGAGTTTGTTTCACGAATCCTAAGTCTCAAGCAGTTACTTCATACTAAATATGCACTTGTAGCTTCACTTATTGAAAAGTGCTTACTTTATTGTGGCTGACCTGGCTGTCGAGTAAGTAAAGTCACAATACATAGAATAAGATTAAGATCTAGCCCAAGTATCTAACTGTCGCTACATACTGTTGATACAGTAGAAGCTTGATCAAACTCTAATAAAATTTTTGAGAAATGACACCCAGTAAAAACAGTAATCTAACATACCTTAGTTAATTATGTAGTTTCTTCTCTTTTCCAACGTTTCTTGGTTTAAAATTAATTGATTAACCCTCTCCTGTTCAGATCTGGCCTGGCTGCGCGGGCGCAGACCTAATATACCGCGACGACGGCTCGCTCAAGGGCGTGGCGACGGGCGACGTCGGCATCGCTAAGGACGGCAGCCCTAAGGACATGTTCGAACGGGGAATGGAGTTCCATTCCAAAGTCACTATTTTTGCTGAAGGTAGGGTACCTTGGTTGTAACTTGCATAATTTTTTGTAGATGGAGCTTCTCAAGTTGTTGGATTATCTTATATATAAAATTCTCGTGCCACAATGTTCGTTCCCGTACTCCTCCCAAACGGCTTGACCGATTCTCATGAAATTTTGTGAGCATATTGAGTAGGTCTGAGAATCGGCCAACATCTATTTTTCATACCCCTTAGTGATAAGGGTTGTCCACCCTAAACATTTTTCTTTAATTACGTGGCTGGGCGGGACGAGGTCGGGCAAGACGAGGATGGGGGCGAAACAAAGTTCGCTGGGTCCGCTAGTAATGACATAAATACATATTTCAGGTTGTCACGGACATCTCACAAAAATGATTTGCAATAAATATGATCTGAAGAAAAACAGCGAGCCTCAGTCATACGGTATTGGCTTAAAAGAGCTGTGGGAAGTTAAGCCTGAGGTGAGTTGACTTACATTTTTTTTGACTCATATTTTTAAATTCATAGTGGTTCACATATTGAATACATAAGCAATGTAATACATTTCTCTGTCTGCTCAATAATACTTTGTATAAAAAAATATCAGAAAAGATAACAAAGAAATACATTTATAATGATCATGTTATGATGTATAATCAAATTTATTGTCAGTAATCATATTACTATTTATTATTGCAAATCACGTGCATGAAATTGTATCGTGTCTGAGTATGCCATAGGCGTTATTTAATTTTACTTAAAGCTAACTATTACTAAATCTCTGTGCTGTGGATATGCACCGTTGGATTCAGTCTTTCGCCAAGTGTACCGAAAGACTACTTGAGCACTCAGAAAATTAGCGAAGTCATACTTGACGACCTTCAATTACTGTCTTATTATATTAATAATATTTATACTGGGTGTGACCTGTAATTGGAGCAAACAATTTTAATATTGGCCCTTTAAGTAACCAGTAATCAATTCTACATGGTTGTAATTTATTATATTTAAAAATAAATTTATTCTTATTTTCGAACAAAATAAATGGAACCAGCAATGTACCTATTGTAAACAAATGAGTTCAGTCAAAGCAATTGCCATTTACTACAACGAGTTAGTTATTTGGATATACATTGATTAGGGATTATAACTTTGGATAACTATAACTGTAGGTCAGGGTAATTACGTATACTGTGTAGAATCATTGTTATTTTTTGGTCATATCACAGGCCGTACTCTGTATATAAGGTCAAATCATTTTAATTGATAGTATTTTAACTGTGTCTTTGTGAAGATCATAGAAACACGATACTATAATTATTTTTTGGAAACCGAGTTTAAAAAAAAAAATATCTAACAAAGATTTTTTTTAAACAGACCCCTGTAGATATTAAAAGTTATCTACGTCGTCGACACCGCCTTTCCTTCCAATCTAAACCTTAATTAATAAAAAACTCAAAAACGAGTGCCCAAAACTCAGTATTTTAAACAAAAACTGTTTCACTTATCGTGTTGTATCGGCCCTTTAAATATTATCACTTAAAAGGAGGTGACCTTGTTATGCGAATTCAACGCATTGATTATAATACAATTAACGGGTATTTTTCGCGGAGATTGATTAAATTTTCTATCATTCGACGACCCGTCTGGTGTAGTGGTCGAGAAATCGCCTACTACGCAGCGGGTTGCGGGTTCGATCCCCGCACAATACAAACATTTGTGTGCATGAACATGTCTGTTTGTATTGGTCTGGGTGTTTTCTATGTATATCATGTATGTATTTACAAACAAATAGTATTTAAGTATTGTATCCATTGTCTGGCACCCATAACACAAGCTTTGAGTAGCTACTTTGGGACTAGATATATATTGGACACCAATCACATCATTGCTCTGATCCCAAAGTAAGTAGTCAATGCACTTGTGTTATGAAAATCATACACTACGGTGGTACCTCAACACCCGAGACAATATAGAAAAGATCGTTTTCCTACATTGACCCGACCGGGAATCGAACCCGGAACCTAACGAGATGGTGACGCTTGAAACCAGCGTGCTAGCCACTCAACCACGGAGGTCGTCTGGATGGGCATGTGTAGGTATGTCCGAAGGATATTTATTTATTATTACTTATTTTGTGTCCCGCAAAGAACCACAGGCCCGGCCTAGTCGAGCACACGGTAGGCTGGCCGCTCGACAAGAACACGTACGGGGGCTCGTTCATCTACCACCTGAAGGTGGGCGAGGGCGAAGCGCCCCTCGTGGCGGTGGGCTACGTCATCGGGCTGGACTACGCCAACCCCTACATTAGCCCCTTTAGGGAGTTCCAGCGGTTCAAGACGCACCCTTACATCCGCGCCATGTTTGAGGGTGAGTAAGAGAGAAGATAATGTGAATAGGATAGAATTAAGCCTAGTACACTCTGATTTTTGAAATGCCTCGGTGGCGCAGCGGCAGGAGGGTCGAACTTTAAAGCGACGGCTGCGCCAGAGGTCCCGGGTTCGATCCCCGGGTCGAGCCAAAAATATGTACCTAAGTTTTTCTGTTCAGAAATTCTTAGTTTGGAATTGGCGGTGTTTCACCCCCGTGCCTCGGAAAAGCACGTGGCGCCGTTGGTCCTGCGCCTGATCTCTCTCCGGTCGATTGCTGCCCGTAAGGGCTATGAGAGTGAAAGGAATAGAGAGTGCACCTGTGTTTGCGCACACACTTGTGCACTATAATATGTCCCGCGCAGTCGGTTAGTCGTTGCGACTGGCCACCGTAGTCGAAATCGGCTTGGGACTATATTTGACGAACTCCGTGGTGTAGTGGCTAAGCACGCTGGATTTTAAGGCGTCGCCGCTATGAGGTCCCGGGTTCGATTCCCGGTCGGGTCAATATAGAAATCAAAATTTTCTATATTGTCTCGGAGTTGTGGTACCACCGTTGTGTCTGGTTTCCATAACACAAGTGCATTAGCTACTTACTTTGGGATCAGAGCAATGTATGTGATTTGTGTCCAATACTTAAAAAAATATATATCTATCTACTCTGTTTTTTAATTACATATACAAAAAAGAAATTTAGTGGGTGGCCATTTATTCGAAATTTAAAAATGGTGTTGTCCTAAACAATCGAATATTCCAATTCCAAAACTCATGTTTCCTACAACGTGATTGGTGTCCGATATTTATTTATTTACACATAATTCTTACATCATCATCATCATTCTCAGCCAAAGGACGTCCATTGCTGAACATAGGCCTCCCCCACGGCTTTCCACAGCGACCGATCACTAGCGGTCTGCATCCAGTATGATCCTGCGATCTTTTTAAGGTCGTTTGTCCATCTTGTTGATGGACGTCCTACGCTAGTCTTTGGTCGAAGGGTCTCCAATCTAGAACTTTCCTGCCCCAACGGCCATCAGTTCTTCGCGCTATGTGCCCTGCCCATTGCCACTTGAGCTTACTGATTCTCAAGGCTATGTCCGTTACCTTAGTTCTTCTACGTAACTGCCTTGGTGGCGCAGCAGTAGGAGGGTCATTGCTGTCCCATCGGGCTATGAGAGTGAAAGGAATAGAGAGTGCACCTGTGTTTGCGCACACACTTGTGCACTATAATATGTCCCGTGCTGTCGGTTAGTCGTAGTGACTGGCCAGTAGTCGAAATCAGAATCAGAAAGGGGGACTATACTATACTTCTACGTATCTCCTCATTTCTGATTCGATCACGTAGAGAAACACCCAGCATAGCCCTCTCCATCGCTCGTTGTGTGATTTTGAGCTTCTTTATGAGGCCCATAGTTAGAATTATTCTTACATATTATATCATATTCTTACTACCTCTTAGTTATCTTACTTTATTTCCTAGGAGGCACCCGCGTGGCGTACGGAGCGCGTGCCCTAGTAGAAGGCGGCTGGCAGTGCCTGCCCATCCCGGTGTTTCCTGGAGGGATGCTGGTTGGAGATACTGCAGGCTTCCTCAACATGCCGCGAATTAAGGGCACGCACAATGCTATGAAGAGCGGTGAGTTTCTATAGTCTCGCTAAAAATAATTAAAAAAAAATCGGTTAAGTTCGAGTCGCACTCGCGCACTGAGGGTTCCGTGCCAACTTCAACTGAATAAGAGATCCACTTACTTCCATTCCAGTTAGCCAAAATACCAGCAAATATAACTTTGTTTTTCATAGTATTTGTATGAATAATAAATTTATGTTTGCGGTTATTGAAAATGTGCTCTATCTTAAAAACCAATAGTTAGATCTCGTTCAACCAACCATTTTCGTTGAAAGTCTGTGTCAAAATCTAAAAATCTACATCATCTACATCATTTTCTTCAAAATTTAAACTCGCTTAATTTAAAATTAGACGGGGGGGGGGGGGGGGCTTTTGAACGAAATCCTTAAAATGTTCATAAAGATAAGAAACCAAACACTGCGCGCGACCGGGATTCGAACCAGCAACTTCCTGGTTAATCGGGCCAAACGTTTCTCCAAATGACCTACCACGCCGTCCGTCATCTGCACTGCACGGTAGCTCAATTAGAAGAGCTTTTGGCCCGCTGATGTACGCACCGTAAAGGTCTTTTTAAAGATATTTCATTTTATTTTTATGGTACTGCAACAAAAAAAATTGAGACTTAAAACTATTTTCTTAAGCCGTCACATTTTATTTGCATTTCGATTATACACAAAAAATAAAAAGTTAGAATCAAGGATGTCAAAATGCGTGCCATCAGCAGATAAATGTTTAAACAGGCGGCACATTCGAACAATAAGGTTATAAGTTGAAATCACTGGTAAAGAGTTTCACTGTTATTGACCGATGTGACCGGATATAAGCAAACGGAGATCATGCTTTGACTAACGAACGAATTTCAACATCAATAAAGCAGTTTATAAAGCTGGTGGTTATCAGAAAGTCACATATTACCAATCTATAAAATAAGTTTGATTAATTCTTCATCGTAATCGAATCTCTTTCGGCTTTGCTGAATTCAACAAGTTATAATATTTTTAACCGCTTCTAACATACACCAAACAACAAATATTTATATTTCTCCAGGCATGCTAGCCGCAGAAGCAGCAATGGATCTGATAATATCTGGCGAGGCGTCTCACGACAAGGGCGTAGTGCCTTCGCAGTACGAAGATAAGCTGAAGAACTCGTACGTCTACAAAGAGCTGAAGGTAAATTATATTTTGGTTTTTATGGATTTTTGTCACTGAACAACTTAATAGTATAAAATGCACTTGAAAAAAACAACTGTGTTCGACGAGGAATTAAACTCCGTGTCTTGCGCTATCCGAGCGTATGCCTATGCCACTCGGCCACCCCGACACATTGGCAAGCCTGTTGAATTTTGCAAGCGCCTTTCTTAGCCTTTCTTACGCGTAAGCTTCGTGACCTCATCAATGTTGCGAGATTTCCCTCACAATATCCGAAGAAAATATTTATACAAATATTCAACGATCGGTTAAGATGAAGCCGATTTATAATTTTATTTTTGTTTTTATAGTGTTTTTTACTATACAATCTTAATAATATTAAGCTTATTTATTTATTTTCTTATTTGGACTACAGAAAATACGAAAAAAAAAAGAATTGAATGAAGTAGATTGACTTGAAAAAAATGGAAAAAAAAAAAAATGGAAACATCTATATTATTGGCGATGAACAAGTTAAAGGACTGTCAACTCGCTTATGTAGCATGAAATTCAACAAATGGAATGAAAAATACAACATCCAGGGACTAGTGAAACCTCATGCGTCATCGGCTGAAATACTCGGTAATTTAGATGGTTTACTCTTAAAAATTAAGGAAGGGGACATTATTGTTGTGTCAGTAGGCAAGCATGATAAAAATCCTTACTTTTTGCTCACAAATCTTTATAATTTTTTAGGACAATTAAAACACTGCAAAGTATTTTTATTGAATGTATCAGTTAATCGGAATCTTAATGTAAATAAACTTAATAATGAATTAAGAATGTTAATTAAAAGCTATGATAATTGTAAGTTTCTCGAGATCAAAGACATGTATAAAAGATATAACCAAAGGTCTATCTTAGATCTTATGACATTTAAACTAAATTTTATATTAGAAATTAACTCAGTGACATGTAATATATCAAATGAATTTGTAAATGTATGTAAAAATGTCAATTTAGAAGAAACTAAGTGTAGTCGAGATGTTACGACGGGGAACAATTTTTTATCACTACCGACCCCGCTCCAAGGCAGCCCTTGACCAAAGTTGATCCAGAGGAAGCATCGGATAGGTTGAGAATTCTCCATCAGAATATAGCTGGCCTCTGTAATAAAATCGATAACTTGGAATTATTTTTGAACGATTTAGAGATGAACGGTAGGGAGGCGGATATTTTATGCATTACTGAGACTAACGTAAAAAGAAATAATGAGAGCAACATTAAATTAAGAAACTTTAAGTTAGCATCTGCATATAGTAGGGATGACAAATCTAGGGGAGGGTCATGTATAATGGTCAGAAAATCATTTAATACTAAAGTGGTTCATATTCCGAATTGTTTAATATCAAAATATATTTTTGAATGTTGTGGAACCGAGATTGTAGGACTAAACGTTGTTGTTTTTTGCATATATCGGATACCAGAAGAAAAAAATCTAAGACTAAGTTTTTTTTGCATAAACTTGATAATCTGCTTAATTATGCTACTGACAAATTCAAGAGAAAAAAGATTGTAGTTTGTGGTGACTGGAATGTTGATATATTAAAGGACAATAATAATACAACCGACCTGCTTAGCATACTTCGAAGCTATAATTTTCAGGCTCATATTGAATTGCCTACACGTTTGAATTCCTGTCTGGATCAGATAGCAACCAATATTAAGAATGTCCAATCCATAGTACTCAACTCTGGCTTGTCTGACCATGAAACTGCTCAAATGATCACTTTGGCTATTAAAAAGCAAAGATCTTATTGTTCCTGGTTTGAATATAAGCGCGATTATAGTCTGGAAAATGTGAACAAGTTCTGTGAATGCTTGAGCTGTCTGTCGTTTTCGGATGTATTTAATTCGAACCTTTTTGAGGACTCCTTTGAAATGTTTTATAGTACGTTGATACTGTTTTATAATTTGTGTTTTCCCTCTATAAAAGCAAAAATTACTAATAAGCCGGCCAAGCTCAACTGGATAACTAAAGGTATCAGAACATCTTGTAAAACGAAACGTTCCTTATACCTTAAGTATAAGAAAACTGGAAGTAACAAACTAATAAATAAATCAAAATTTAAAAAATATGACGCAATTCTGAAGAAGTGCATACAGAAATCCCAAAAAATAGTTAATTTAAGGCGTATTCGAATGAGCAATAATAAGGCAAAGGCAATTTGGAGTGCTGTCACATCTTCTTTGAGTGACCGTTTATACCAAAATGACATTGAATCTATTAACTTTAATAACATGACATACACTAACCCATCTGACATTGGCAATATTATGAATAATTATTTTACAAGTTTAACATTTAATCAGTCTTTATTAAATAATTGTGATATCGGCAATAATTCAAATAATTTTAATAATCCGAATACAATTTTTATTAATCCAGTTAATGCCCAAGAAATATTTACAATAATAATGTCACTAAGCAACAGTAAAGCAAGTGGTTATGACGAAGTTAATACGCGCATTCTAAAGGCCTGCGCCAAATGGATATGTTTTCCACTTGCACACATAATTAATTTATCATTCTTGGAGGGTTCATTCCCGGTAAAACTTAAATTGTCCATCATAAAACCACTTTTTAAGTCAGGAGATAAGACAGATCCCAGCAATTACAGGCCTATTACGATAGTTCCAATCTTATCGAAAGTCTTTGAAAAGGCTATGCTCGTCAGACTGAATAGTTTTTTTGACAAACATGGTATCTTGCATCAGGATCAATTTGGTTTTCGCAAGGGATTCTCAACTTCATTAGCTGGTTTCAATTTGATAAAGACTATAACCGAATACATAAATGATGGGAACAGCCCTGTTTTGTCCTTGTTCATGGACCTTAGCAAAGCATTCGACTTTGTTGATCACGCTATACTTCTGCGTAAATTATATAACTATGGCATTCGTGGCAAAGCACTGGACTGGTTAGATAGTTATCTTCATAACAGAAAACAGTGTACTAAGGTTACCAGAGTTATTCAAGATGCTAAGAAGAACTTAGTTAAACGTAATTTTAGATCTGAAGAGATTATGAATGACTCTGGAGTCCCACAAGGTAGCATATTAGGCCCCTTATTGTTCTTGTTATTTATTAATGACTTGCCGAGACACATGACACATAAATGCATACTTTTTGCTGATGATACCACACTTCTAATCAAAGTTACAAACAAAGACCTTGCCCAACAAACTTTAGACAGAGCACTGGTAGATATAACTAATTGGACAGATAACAATAAATTACGTATAAATATAAACAAAACAAAAATAATGCAATTTAATTCATACAATACCGAACCGCTTCAACTTAACATTGAATATAAAAATGATAGAGTGTGTGAGGTAGCTTCTTTTAAATTCCTAGGGATAATAGTGGACAATCATTTGAACTGGAAGGAGCATGTTAATTTGGTATGCCAAAAACTAAGTCGATATGTATTTGCGCTCCGAAAAATACGCCAGACTATATCTTTTGATGCGGCTATCGCTTCGTATCATGCCTATGTGTCATCGGTGTTGGGGTATGGCTTGTTGTTATGGGGTAACTCGATAGATGCCGACAGAGCCTTTAGAATGCAAAAAAGATGCTTACGAGTTATAAATGCCGCGTGGTATCTGGATAGTTGTAAACCACTATTTAGAAAATGTAAGGTTCTACCTCTGGCTTGCATGTATATAAGAGACGTCTGTGTTTTTGTCAAAGCCCACCCGGTTTACTTCAAAAAACGCAGTGAGGTAATATCCCGTCAAAAGAGGGAAAAGTTTAAAAATTTACTTTATCAACCCCGTTGTAATAAAGTAATATATAAGAAAAATATTTGTAATATGTGTATAGTTATATATAACAACTTACCCGAGGAACTAAAAAAACTTGAAGGAAATGTATTTAAGCAAAAGTTGACTGACTGGTTATTACAAGAGAATTTTTATAGTGTACAAGATTATTTTAATAAGTTTAATAAATAATGTTTTATAGTTTAATATCTTTTATAAATATATATATATAATGTTACATTTAATGACTTAAAATTCATGACATTGTTAATTAAATTTTTATGACATCTTTATTACAATTTTGACATTATTTGATAAATCAATATAAACGGACTTATTTGTTAAAATGATTATTAATATTTGCACGCCTGCATGCAGGCTGAATACAATTACTGCCTATTTTTAAGATCTGCAGTTTGTAACTTGCATACTTTCGTGTATTCTGGCAAATAAATGATTGATTTGATTTGATTCTCTTGAAAAATATTACATAGAAAGGGATTGAATTGAACCTTTGTGAAAAAGACAATGTGATTTACTAACTACCAGAAAAGAATCACAAACTTGATATAATCGGCTACCAATGCGCTAATAGAGTAAATAATTTGTAATAGAAATATGCATGTAATTATGGATACAATAAATATATGTTTAAGACAGATAATTTAATTAAACATTTGCGTGTGGAACAAACTTAATATTTTGATATTGACACAAGTAAATACCTATGTTCTGGTGGCGTCAATTCGTCATTTTATTCGGATGTGTGTAAACTCCATTACATGGAAAACATCCGCAATATTTATTCATTTCCTGACGAAATAAATGTCTGAACAAAGCTGTACAAAGAGTTATGTACTATTGACAACAGCACGTCACGGTTCACTGCTTTATTATTATTATTTTGTTACTTCCTTGTATTAACACTGAAACATACTTTGCCATGAATTTATTTATTCATTACTGAAAACAGCAACATCTGATAATAAAAAACATGTTTCCTACAAAGATCATTTTTATTTCTAATGATTGATTCATGAAAAGTATTACAAAGACAAAAGTAGGTAAAATGATACAAGATTATTGTTTTTATTTTACTTTTACAAAAACTTTTTTATGTATTTCTTTTATATTAAGCTTTATGTAACGTTTTACATATATCATTTATCGTAAATGAGTAAAACCGCATTATTGAAAAATCTTCTCAGATGTTCAATTTATCGCGTACAATTGAATAGTTACAACATTATTGGGATCACGCTTGCAAAATTAAAAAAAAAGTTTGATTCAAGCTATCATTTTACATTATAGTTCAAATTAAGAATGATTGTATTTATTATTTATGAGATGCAGCTGTAACAAGGGTTCGTTAGAAAATATACAGGGCTTTACAAAATCAACTGCATTCCGTCTCGGTAGTGATTCTGTTGCTCAAATACAACAACTTTTTGTATGGGACCAATATCGATCTTCCAAGTTTTTTTTTGACTTCACTATACAAGCTAGAATCAGCTGAGCGGCACTCTAGTATGGTAAAGTGAATTTATTTTTTGGGATTAGGATGTTGGTCCCATACAAAAAGTTGTTGTATTTTAGGATCAGAATTGGCCCCTAGAAGGAATGTAGTTTAATATTGTTAGACCCTATAAAAGGTCAAATCGTTTTGAGTGATAATATTATAACTGTGTATTTGTATACATCATAGAAACAGGGTATGATAGCTTATCATTATTGTTTGGAAATTTGAGATTTTAATTTGTTTATTTTCTTTAACAAAGAAAATATTATTTTTCAAAACAGTACCCTGATTATTTTAAAAGTTACCTACATCATCGGCTTCACCTCTCTCAATTCAATGCCCCATCCTTCTTTTTCTGTAATCTCATACTTAATTAATAAAAAATAAATTACTGAAAAAAATAATTATTTTAATCTTTAATTTTCTCAAAAACTAGCGTATTAAAACTCAAAGTGTTTTCTACAACAAATGATCCATTTATTGTGCTGACAGCCCTTTAAATATTATCACTTAAAACGAGGTGATCTTATATAACCTGTCTTGCTGGCTCTACTCTGTATATATATATAAGTTATCTTGATGCAGGAAGTGCGCAACTGCCGGCCGTCGTTCCACACGTCGCTCGGGCTCTACGGCGGCATCGCCTACTCCGCCTTCTCCACGCTGCTGCGCGGCAAGGAGCCCTGGACCTTAAGCCATGGGGGTAAGGACTGATTTTGTGCGATACACAGATGTTTTTTTTATTTTTTATTTGAATCTAAGCAGATATTTGACCTCGATCTCACCTGATGACAGGTGTGGATGAGGTCTAGGGTGGTGCATATCTGCTTAGTAGCAACCTATTCACTCTTGCTTTGAAGGTGTTTAGGTCATATTCCTGAGGGAAAACTTCAGCAGGCAGCGAGTTCCACTCCCTAGCTGCACGCATTAAAAAGGAGTCGGCAAAGCGCTTTGTACGAGTAGGTGGAATGTCGACAACATAGGGATGGTACGCTAGCCTACGTCTGGTCCCCCTGTGATGGAAAGGACCTGGCGGGACTAGATCGTGCAGTTCACTTGCACAGTGACCGAAGTGCAGTCTGTAAAAGATCGACAGGGACGCCACTCTGCGGCGATGTACTAGGTCTTGCAGCGAGTTCTTAACAAGTGTGGCGTCACCTATCATCCTCGCCCGGTTTTCGATTTTCGGTTTCGATTGAGTCCAAAGCAGCCAGGTGACATTTTGCTGAACCTACCCAAAGGTAGCAGCAATATTCCATGCACGGTCGGATCTGTGCTTTATATAGGAGCAGTCTTTGCTTGGGTGTGAAATATTGCTTAGCCCTTGAGAGGATTCCAAGTTTCCTGGCAGCAGTTTCTTCAGCTATGGACTCAATGTACTCGCCAAAGTTAAGGGTGGGGCGGACAATGTTTGATTTATCAAGAGATGAGCCATATCATGTTCTATAGTGAGTTCTGTGACATTTCAATTTCGACAGTTGTAGGGATGTCATACAGTAAAATCGTACCGATTTTTTTCTTAGAATCGAATTTACTTTATAAGAAAATGAAATTTATTTCATTACATAAAATAACAAAACTGTAAATATTAATCAGATAAGTAAATGTTTCCTGTATTAAAACTTTATTGTTCATAAATGGTAGATATTAGATGGTAAAGTACCTACATAGAAAAAATGAATAAGGTTAGAATGGCCACGGTCAGTGCGGCAGCGTGCTAGCATTGTAGGCATATGCCTGCATTAAGCCGTAGCTACTTCAGTCGCGTGACAAGAGAGTTGCATTATTTTTTGACAAAAATGCCGTCTTATGCTATAATAACTTGCAGAGCGTGATGCCAGGTCATACAAAATGAGAGAGGAAGTGTATCTGTTCACTGGAAAGTAATAAAATGTAGTTATTACGACATTATTTGCAAAAAATCACTTTTTAATTATGATATTTCAAATGACAGCGGATTCGTTGCACCAAGTTTAAGAAAAATATTCATTGATGACAGTCCACGCATATTTCTAACAAATCTGCTATGTTAGTAGGTACGCAATGTATCGCGTTCAATTTGCTTGGTTCGCTTGCATACGCATCACTAGGGATGTAACTCACAGCACAGTAAAAATATCGATAAATGGTAATATCCCTACTGATGTATTTTAACAATAATAAACAATAATTATTTGCAAAAATAAGTAATATTTATTATTTTTTTAAAATATAATAAATAAATAAATATAATAAAGCTGAAGAGTTTGTATGTTGGAACGAGCTTATCTCAGGAACTACTGGAGCTATTTGAAAAAAAAAAAACTTGATTATATTCTTATTCATGTAACCAAAATAACGTATTCCTGCAATAAAAATATATCTCGGCAAAAACGCACTGCTTAATTCACAACTTTTGTACTTCCGTTATTATTAATTTCAATTTTAATTATTCGGTTGATCAATTTATTTGTAAAATAGGGTACGAAAATTTAATAAACACACAGTTTAATAAATAAATAAATAAAGTAAAATGTATTTATTTCGGGAACATGTCCGTAAGTGTTAATAACATTTCTCTTAAAAACTATGTCAGTAAAAAGTGATTATAATTATTTTTGGTGTCTTTGGGGAGTTGAACCTGAATCCAGTGCCGCATAATGACACTGGCCGTGTCCAACCTCGCCGCGGCCGCCCTCAGGAGGCTGTTGGAGCTGCCCCTATAATATCGATATGTTTTCAATACTCTTTCATAAGTTGAACATTGGTTTACTGTCAACAATGTACAGACAACAGCTCGTCAAGGTAAACACTGCGGTATCTTATTCAGTTGTAATACGGGCTAGTTCGCAACAAAATTGGGTGTGCTGGCCACTGTACTTTCTTCGGTAGTGATATCGAAGTTAAACAACGTACGGTGCGGTCGTGTTTTTAATGGGTGACCATTCCGACCATATAAGTGCTCGTGGTTTCTCGTGGTTTCGAGCACCTCCGTGCTTCTAAAAGAACGTTAAGTTGGTTAGCTAGTATCGGTTGATATTTTCTTATACCATCAAAAAGAAAATTACCTCAGAAATGGTTGAATTTTTATAGTATACTATGGTGTTAAAACTGATGAAATACTCCTGTAAGCCAGTTATTTGAAGTCAGTACCTACATATACACTTATTGTTAGTTCGCATATAATTCTGTAATTTTACAAACCTCTACAACGCTCCTTTGGTGACGTGATTAAAACGCGAACAAAAACACTGCAAGGTTAACTGTTGTATCATGCAGTTGTACATTTTTTAAACTTAACCACTATACTAACTTGGGGCATATTTATCATACTTGGGCTACTGCTGCATAAACAAGACGTGTAGATGGCGCTAAACGTCACGCGTAATAACGTATCCATGAGAGACCACTAATTTCGCAAGGTCGGACAGACACCGTCAGTCAGTAGCTCAATTGGTAGAGCGTTTGGCTCGGTTAGCCAGAAAGTTGCTGGTTTGAGTCCCGCCCGTGCGCAAATTTTTGGTTTGATTGAGATTTTTGAGATGAAATATCATCTTTATGAATAAAAAATATGACACTGTGAGTGTTAAAGACATTCTAACCCATCATATTTATTTATATAAAACTATGAAGTTTTCATTACAATTTTATGTTTCGTGCATGAGCACGAAACATAAAATTGTACATATGGCGGATTTAATACCAAAAGCATTCTCTACCAGTCAACCATAAGTCTATAAGTATTTTGTTATTTTTTAATTGTAATCTTAACTTTTTCCAAAAATAAAAGAATTTAAAATAAAAAAGTTTGAGTAGTATTATTTTAAGTCTTTTTATGTTACTATAATATACATATTGTTTTGAGTTTGCTCTGTCCCCTCCCGTCCCAGCATGAAGTTTTGGTCTTTCTCGATAAATGAGACATCCCACCCAAAAATATTTTTTAAATCGGTCCAGTAGTTCCTGAGATTAGCGCGTTTAACATACAACAAATACAAACAATACAATAAAACAAACTCTTCAGCTTTATAGTATTAGATAAGAATATGAATGAATAAATAGCGTTGTCAGATATAATACCTGAATAATGTAGACCATGCAAATACATTTAAACACTTTTATTACCATTTCTTTACATTGGAATCTATATGTCTTATATAAGAGATATTACTTATATTTTGTACATAGAATGATTCACTTCTACTAATAAAGTTATTTTTAGATACTACTCTAATATTTATGGGTAGTAACTAATGTTACTATATTTCAAGTAACGTTTAGCAACTCCATTTTTTCTTCTATTGTTTTTACCGAAAAGCAATAGTAAAACACTTTGCTGCCATCAAATGAGCTGTAAAATTATCCAAATAAACTCAAATCCTACATGTTGATTCATATTGAGAAACAACATTACACCGGTAATTGAATTTATCAACCGAAATAATCGACTTTTACCACATCACTAGTATTTTGACATAAAAGAACGAACGCATCTGAATGAGGATTGGTGGTTTCACCGCTAGCAGCTCTGTGATTGGTAGTTGGTTTCAAGTACTAATGACACCAATCACAGAGCGCCTAGCGGAAATTGTGATTGGTTTGTAATATAGATGCGTTGATTCTTTGATTGGTACTTGAAACACTGCAGCAACAGCGCGGTAACTCCCACCGGCGACAGAGGTTCCCATACAAACGATCGACTAAACCCATTCTAACCTTATTCATTTTTTCTATGAGTACCTACATGGTAAAATAAAACAGGACAGATCACTTGAAGAGTCATAATCACCCACAATCCCTCAAGCGTATGTGAACGAGACACAATAGGTATCCTATTGTTATGCGGTCGCATGCGACCGCTCGGGTGTTGAGGGATTAATTATTAGTTGGTCTTTCAATCGTTCTATTTCAATGTACCGCTCCCAGTCTGTTAATATGGTTGTTTTCGTCTTTTTATCGCCGGTGACGTGTTGGCATGCAGTTTCTAACAAAGTCATCATTTTGTTTGCCGTAAAAGGCGGAGTGGTATTATTTTTTGCAGCATATCCTGGAACAAAATTCTAATAATAAGTAGTTTTAATAAGTTTTGAGGGTAACATCTGATAAAGATAGATTTTGATGAGTAAGACAGAGAGGGGTTAATGTTAAACTTACCTTTGATTTGTGCCCAATTCAGTTCAATTGCATTATACTGGCTGTGATAAGTTGGCAATCGCAATACCTGGTGCCCACGCATCTTGGCAATCTCGTCCAAAAAATGTGTGTGTTATGTTCCAGCCAGTGGCTTATGTTCTTTAACAAGTTTTAATATATTTTTTCTTTGACCATTGTCAATTCAGCGACCACGTTATTATTGTTTAATCATTCCACTAAAGTGGCTTTATTGTTTTGTGTCGTTGGTGCTTTATTCACTTGCCGAGAACGGTACTAGCATTGTCCATTATTATTATACTTACTAGGTTCTTTAAGATTATGCAGTAAAGTCAAAAACCGTTTTTCATATTTTTCTGCGTTCATCTCTCGTGATATTCGTTAGTCTTTTTAGATTTGAACGCTAGAAAACTATTCGGCATAAACCCCTTCGTATTTCCCGCGTGACAAATTATTAATCTCTCACCTTTACCCTCTGGTACCTTTGTGGAGGCGTGTGCAGTGTCATCTCTCCACATTTTACTGACGGTGTGATTGGCGTTCGGCTGAACTTTTTAGATTTTCGTGACATAGCCATGTCTCAATTAAAAAGACGATGTTGTCCTAGTTTTCAATTTCTTTCGACAATTCTAAAAATGTAAATCTGGCAAGGGCCATGTTTCCATGTGAATCCAACCGTACTCATCATTCGCCATAACGATGTCACACTTCCATTGAATAACTCAGTCTCCTTAACGATTTTATCAATTTCAATAAACTGGGTAACTCGCGCCTTTCATAGTACCTATAAATATGGTTTCGGATAGCTTCAACGTCAAAACTGTCCACATCGGTAATGGGCTTATTCCGCCTTCGCTTCTTCGGCGTTGACAACGGTTTTTCATCGGCGCCAGTTTCATCAAATTTTTCTTTTGTTATTCAACTAACCGTGGTCTTCCTGATATCCAATGCTTCTGCAACCCGGTCGACAACATTTTCGAGAGGAAGTAATGGGCAACTTAAAAATGGCGTCCCATAGTACTTTACAGACGATATCTCTTTTTTTGGCTCATTTTATATTTTAAATATTTACAATTTCCTACAGTTAATTCAGCATCATTTTTCATAAAATCAATATTTTTGGTGTACCAGGACCACAAATTCCATTTTCGCGCTGTAATCCTTTATTGCTCATGATAAGTCAAAATTTAGTTCTAAAAATGAATTTCTTACCCTTGCATCATACGAAAACGCTGATAGACCTAGGAGCCCTGTGAGGTAGATGCGAACAATTTCGTTCTCCTCCTCCTTACCAGAGAGTATGCACCTCATGAGTAAAGGGCTTAATCAGCTCAAAGCTTCTTATCCTTTGTTAATGATCTGAAAGATTGTGGTCAACTAAATACTGCAGGAGAAGTCGCTCGCGCCGCCATTCTGGCTAAGCCGCCGATATCTCTATTCTGTCTAATTTTAATATAAAACAATCTATAACAAAATAAAACTAGGAAAAAATTCGACACTATGTTCCGCGTTACCAACTTCCTCGTTCCTTACTTACTTACGTTGACTGATGTAGAAACAGCTAGGCTCGTTTATTTTAGTTATTTCTATAGCTTGATGTCCTACGGCATTTTACTGTGGGGCGCGGCTGCTGATGTAGAGACAATTTTTGTGTTATAAAAAAAGCCGTGCGCGCTATTTATAATCTTAAACCTCAAGATTCCTTACGAGAGGTGTTTAAAGAAATTAGAATATTAACTCTAGCCTCTCAGTATATTTACAAAAATTTAATGTATGTATGGAAAAAAATACATTTATTCACGAAAAATAGTGACATACACAAATATAATACTAGAAATAAGGATAAGCTTGCTATTCCACAATTTAGGCTTCGAAAGGTTGGTAATTCTTTCATGGGGAAAGGTATAAAATTTTTCAATATACTACCAGAACTTACCGGTTAATAAATTTAAAACTGTTATTAAAAAAAAACCTTATGACGAAAGGGTATTATAAAGTAGATGATTATTTAAAGGATAATAATGTATGCACTTGCAAGATCACTACAAACATTGTAAACCTTTTGAAAAGAGGCATTGACAATAGTGACTGAGTTTGTTGCGCAGCTTCTTCTCAGCACTATCCCACAATTGTCCCGAAGCTGTGGTAGGGTTTATATTGGGACGTGTAAAAGTGCCCCCCCAGAGAGCCTATTTTCATAAATAAATGACTTTTAATTTTTACTTATTCAAATTCAAACGTTCTTCTCCTTTTTCTCTCTTTGGTCATCTCTTACTTCTTACGTTCCGTTCTACATACATTACATTCATATGCAACTACCGATCGTTCGAATTTGAATCCTAAGAATAAATCCAATAAAATCTGACTTTGTGAACACCTTCAAGATTCAAGATCAAATACATAAAATGAAATTACATACATAAGAGACAGACAGAGTACTATAAGAGGAAAACTATTTACATTGAAAGTTTGAAACATACAAACAAAATTGACCACTAATGTTATAAATGTTTCATTATGTATAACTTTCAGGTGCTGATCATGCAAAGTTGAAGCCAGCGAAGGAGTGCAAGCCCATCGAGTACCCCAAGCCAGATGGCGTTATCACATTTGATCTGCTCTCTTCGGTCGCTTTGACAGGTACGAGTAAACTAATATTATTCTTCTTTCGAGACGGTTTTTTTTTTCAAATCAAATAAATCTTTATTAAACATAAGTTTAGCACTCACAAAGAAATAAATATTCTCATACTACCATTTAGAAAACTAAACAACAAAAATGAAAAAATGAAAAAAAAATGAAAAAATCTTTATTGCGTATCTTGTAAGAGATTTACATTTACATAGTTTGAGGTCTCCTTTTAAGTATAATTACCTGTGTTAGGAGACCCCGCTCTTTCTTAAGGTAGGTACTCTTAAATATAAGATACATAATTTTACTATATACTAATTGTTTTAGCATTACACAAAACGTTTAGAGACAGATTAGTAAATTTTATAGTTTGTGTGCGAGTGTGTGTGTGTGTGTGTGTGTGTGTGTGTGTGTGTGTGTGTGTGTGTGTGTTTGTGTGTGCTTGTGTGTGTGTGTGTGTGTGTGTGTGTGTGTGTGTGTGTGAGCGTGTGTGCGTGTGTAAAATGTATGGAGTGCGTGTGGTTACATGTAAATATTCTCGTAGATAATGTTTTCAATATCTTTATAGGTTTTTGTCAAAAGCCAGTTTTGCAATTTATCTTTACATATGTATGTCGTATTAGAATGAAAATTAAGGATGCTATTTATTTTATTATAAATATGAGCCGATTGAGCTAAATTGTCTTTTGGCATATGCAGTTTTAACATATATCACCGGTGCTACTTTTACAGCCCTTCTTTTATTTTGGTGAGCGGTGTTTAGAGGAAGTTTTTTATGAATCTTTAAAATTATCTTCAAAATGTAAAGTTTCCTTACGGAAAGTAGGTCACAGAGGGAATATAGACTATCTGTAGAAAATTTGTAGGGTTTAAAATACATTACCTTAAGCAACAACCTCTGGACACGTTCCAGTTCTAAAAGTTTTGTAGATCCTCCCCAAATTGGGATGCAATAGCAGAGGACTGACTGAGCCAAAGATGTGTATATCTGTTTTAATAGGTCTCTGTCAGCGACGTGTCTTGAGGTTTTAAAAATCCACGTAAGCTTACGAATTCTCCCTGCAAGCAGGTCAATATGCGCATGCCAAGTCAGTCGTTGATCTACCATTACACCGAGGTATTTAATTTCGGAGACTTTTTCTATATTGTCACAAGAGCATTTTTTTTGACTCGAAACATTAATACAGGAGTGAATTTTTATTTTGTAATCAGAAGTTGGTTGAGAACTGTTGTAGTTCGTAAAACAAATATACTTTGTTTTTTTGGTATTCAAAGTCAGCAAATTGTCATCTAACCAACGTGCTATTCGAGCAAGGCCTATTTGCGCATGAGAGTAAACGTCTTTCCAGGTTGTACCCGAGAATACAACGGCTGTGTCATCTGCGTATGAAATAATTTTCCCGTTGCGTATGTCTAGGTTGCAGAGGCTATTTATGTAGATTAGGAAGAGCGTTGGTCCTAGTACACTCCCCTGGGGCACGCCGTAGGTTATATTCTTAAACTCGCTAACATAGTCACCAATTCGGACGCACTGTTCACGGTCACACAAATAGTCAGACAGCAATGCTAGTGGAGCACCCCTAATACCCGTTGATTCCAGTCTTCGTATGAGGGTGGGGACAGAAACCGTATCGAAGGCCTTTTGGAGATCTAAGAAAACTGTGATACATTTTTTGTTTGTATCTACAATTTTAGTTATGTGTGATGTCAAATCTAATATAGCATCTTCTGTGCAGACCCCCTTCCTAAACCCGTATTGTGAGTTAGATATTATTTTGAAATGGGTGAGGTAATTAATCAGTCTAATGTTAATGATTTTTTCAATAATTTTTGCCAAGACTGGGAGAACCGAGATTGGTCTGTAGTTGGAAGCCTCTTCTTTGTCTCCATTCTTATGTATAGGTGTGATAACGGCCTTTTTCAATGCTTTTGGAAAGGAACCTTTTGCCATACAAAGATTGACCAAGTGAGCAATAATGGGGGCCACCTCTTGGCCTACGAGTTTTAAAAATTTAGTCGATATGCCATCCCAGCCCGCTGCACTCTCAGACTTCAGCCCCATTAAAATTTGATAGACTTCGTATGGGTCACTCTCTAGGAGCACAATGGAAGATACCTGGTTTGAAACAGGTCCGTTGTCTGCTGGTAAATTATGTATCGAATAACGTTTTAGGATGTTATCTGCTAGGGATTTGCCAATGTTTGCAAAATATGTATTTACGTTATTGACTGACGCTTTAGGGGTTTGTTTAGAGTACAGCAGTTCTGAGTTGCTTGATTTATTTAATTTGCGATGAGTAATATTATTTATAGATTTCCATAGTAGCTTAGAGTTATTTTTGTTTTTATGTAGTTGGTCCCTATCATAATTTTGTTTTAATTTTTTTATCAAAGCGTTACAGTGATTACGATAGCGTCTATAGGTTATTTTTAATATTTCATTTGTTGGGTCAGATCTTAGTTTTCGCTGCATATTGTTACGGTTTCTAATACATCGAAGAATGCCTTGTGTGATCCAGGGTTTCAGTATTCGATTTTTACATGGAATTTTGTTTGTAGTTGTATTTGCTTTTATACACTGACGTAGCTCACTAATCAGTAAATCAGTAAGAGCGTTGGGATTTGTATAAGCTAGCATACGGGAAAAATCTAAACTCTTGAATTGTTTGGTTGCTTTTACAAAATCGACAGTTGTACATATTTTTGGAGAGTATTTTATTTTGTTTTTATTTGTCAGTTTAAGAAAAATCATTTTATGGTCCGTTATGGTGGTATTCAGTATGTTTACGGAGGCAGAATTAATATTTTTGTCAAATTTCAGTATAAAATGGTCTAAGCAATTTTTATTTCTAGTAGGTAGGGTATGACCCGGTAACAAGCCGTGCGTTGTTAACATATTTAAATACGATGTTCTATTTTCACGTTCGTTTTTTTGAGCATTTTCGTCTATTATTAAGTTTATATTAATATCTCCCGTAAGAACTATATTTTTATGAGTTTTTATACAGTTTAGGTGGCTATCAAGTGAGTGTATGAATGTTTTTGCATTTGAGTTCGACGGTGAACGATAAATTCCGATAATTGTTAGATTATTTAGAGTAATCTGCAGACAAGAAGCATTTGTAAGCAAAACCTCGCTAACTTTTATTTTGTGTTTATTATTGACATAGGTGACTACACCATCACATTTATTCAAGTGTTTTGTTGTTACAAATGATGTGTAGTTGTTAAGCTGTGGGATGGGTTTTTGTGAGTCAAGTCTGCATTCTGTTAGAACAATCACATCAACTGAACAATTTAATTGGGTCAAGGTTATACATAAATCATTAAAATTACAATAAATGCTTCTTATGTTTTGTGAAACAATTGTAAAATCTGTGTTAAGTATTCTACCTACCATTATGGGAAAATTATTTATATCACATAAGGCAGAAGAGGCAATTTCAGTCCTATCTATATCTGTTACAGTATTTAAAAGACTATCCATAAAAAGAGTAACAAAACATTTCTTGGTGTATCTTACAGAACGTTATAGAATTAAAATTATGTAGAACTATTATGTGACAATATGTAAAAACTTTTGCTAGGGTAAATACGAGTAGTAGATTATGTTTATTTTTAGGTTTTGAAATAATTACGATGTGGTGATTGTTAGTGAACTTAGCAAGTCGGCTTGTGGGTATGTAAAAATATACATTATTTTCATACATATTTGATAGTATGGAATAATTTAAGAAAGTTATTTTGCAATATCTTACCTTAAACACACCGTTCGTCGAGACATTACATTTATTTGCGCAGAACAGCTTAAAAGCTTCATGTTTATAAACTGAGTTTTGAGATACAATTAACATAAAATATACAAGTAATAAGAGTGAAAGTAAAACCTGCCCGACGTACACACTGCAATATAGTCACGTTTGCTGCATGAGATTATGTATTTGTACTTCATTTTTTAGTAGGATAACAGGCGAATCACTTGTTCTCCGCACGTAGACGCGTCCGTGCGAAGTCCAACAAAAAGCGTAGGCTTTTGTTTTTGCCAAGTCACGGGCAAGAAAGTACAGTTTGGCACCCTTAGGTGTCAGTTGTTCAGTAACGTAAATCGGAGTTTCCTCCTTTGTTTTAAAGCCTAGGTGCTTAGCTCGCCACTTTTCTTTATTTTTTATATTATATGTCTTGCACTTCTGTAGTACGGCTGTTTTCAGGAGTGTCGAACCTGTTTCAACAATAATCGGTGTGCTTTTGCTGCCTTCTCTTTTCCCTCGGATTCTGTAAATGTCACATATGTCGTGTGCATTCATGGGACATTCAATTGTCTTTGATAAGCTCAAAACAATATTTATAAGGTCTTCCTTTGTTTCTTTGGGTTCAATCTTTGGGACATTTTTAATTTCTAGGTTTCCTTTTTGATTTTCACGCCTCCCTTCCTCTAGTCTATCTTCCAATAAAGTTATGTACTCTTTGTCTTTTTTATTTTCGCATTCTAGTTTTTCTATCCTTTTTCTAAGCTCATCATTTTGTTCAGCCAGAAATGATATGGAGTTTGCAATGTGTGCATTTGTCTTTTTGATGTCCTGTAGAATAGGTTGGATATTTTTAAGCTCATTTTCTTGTTTTAGCATCATAGATTGCATGGCGGCCAAAATCTCGTCTTTAAACGATTCTAAAGTCTCACTTTCTAGCGTGTCTCTGCATCTTTTTTTCCGTAAAGTAGCGTATTTTGGGGATGTGATGTCTTGCCCAGACGACAATTCGATGTTTGACTCGGAAAGGGATCTGTTCATATCTCCGTACATTCTGCGTAGTTTAATCTTGCTTAGTATTCAAGTCGACGTGTTTATAAATATGCTCGTAGCCTGTCCGTATTACTTCGTTCGTAGCAAACATTCGTAGTGGCTTCGTAGTGAATACGCTCGACCTTGAGCGTCAGCTCTGCGGTGCGTGCGCGAGGGAGTCAGAAAATTGCACCTGTCGCACTCACGGCTTGCGCCGACCGTTTCATATTCAATGTATATTCACACGATACCGAGTTTAAGTAGCAAAGAGATAATGCTAATACTTGCGTGCACTTTTATTTAACTTTAGAGAAGCAACGCGCGACACGTCCGCTCACAGATAGATCTTCGACGAAAGAGGAATGTTCTTAAAGTAAGTTTTAACTTAATCTAGAAACAGTTTTTAAACTGTCAGATAAGGAATATTTTCACCTATTTGTTAGTAATCATTTATGTAAATGTAATTTTATAATCGGTCGTTTTATACTTACTTCGTCGTCTATTACTTATTCAGTCGCATAAGTCATCGAAGTTGATAAAATTGAACTTAAACCCACAGTTTCCTGAGCAAACAAAAAAATTAATTACATTCCCAGAATCACCTTGTATAATGCATAATTAATGAATACCGATAAAATTCTTTCTCCTGAACTACTGACTGGATTTTTCGAAATTCGACCCCTAAGATGTTGAAAAAGGATGGCAAGGATAGTATGGGACAACATGATTACTTGGTCCAATCTTCTTAAAATTTTGCAAACACATTCTTTGACGACACTTGTGTTTCGTATTTTATTGAAATGTATCTCTGAATGGGCTTAAAAAAGGGGTAGAAAGTTATTTTGGTGGTGATTTGCTCTGAATTGATCTATACTCCTTAGTGCTTTTGATTTTAATTACTTTTTATATACTTTTATCTCAATTACATCTACTACATATTAATAATAGGTACATTAAAGAACAGGTAATCAGATTTTTTTATTGGTGAAAATGGAAAAAATCTAGTACTAAGTTGTGAACATTACATTACATATTTGTTTTTGAAAGGTAATACGCCTACGAAAATCACAGATGACTTGGGCACAGGGATTCTGTGCTATTAGTTACCACAGATAAACATTTTGGGCCACTGTGTATAAACGTGGTCGTAAAGATAATGAACGTTCGGGAAGTCCAAAAAAACTGCTAATACTGACGAAAACATCTCTAAAGTTCACCAAATGGTGCTAGATGACTGTCGAATTAAGTGATAGCGTTAGAAGACTCTGAACGCATTGAATCCATCCAGGCCAAGTTTTTGAGATTATTAAGCTTCCGAACCGGCAACAATAGAAGACTTCAATCTTACGAAGAGAGACTTGTTGAGTTTAACGTAACACCACTTCACCTTCGACGCTCCGAAATGGACCTTGTTTACCTCCATAAAATAGTGCACTCAGAATTGGACGCACGCGAGATCTTGGAGAGGATTAATTTTAATATAAAACAATCCTCGCAGACCAATGACCAAGATATTTGACTTACCCCTCTACCGCAATAAAATCTCACAGAATCAACCGCTGGCCCGATTATGTAAACTATACGAGTCATACAGTCTTCACTTCAGCGATCTTGACATCTTTAACGCCAATATAACTCATTTTAGAGTAGTCTTAAGTAATATCCTCAAGAGTCTTCCTAGACCCTAATTATAATATTTCCGTAGTTATTATAGACGACCTCCGTGGTCGAGTGGCTAGCACGCTGGTTTCAAGCGTGGCCATCTCGTGAGGTTCCGGGTTCGATTCCCGGTCGGGTCAATGTAGAAAACGATATTTTCTATATTGTCTCGGGTGTTGTGGTATCACCGTTGTGTCTGATTTCCATAACACAAGTGCATTGGTTACTTTGGGATCAGAGCAATGTATGTGATTGGTGTCTAATATTTAATATTTAAATATTATAGTTAAATATATTATGTTGCAATAATTCATTTGTATCACGTGAATAGACATCTCTGTCTCATAACACGAATCCTAGCATGCCGTAAAAACACGTTTTAGGATTATTTTCTAGCTATAATTATTATAATCATGTATGTCCATAAGTTTAAGTCTCGATGTAATCTGTTGTGTTTTCCAATAAAGATAAAATAAAATAAAAATAGAAGAGAGATAGAGATAACCAAAGAACGTGTCATGACATAATTCTCTTGCCCTGTTTCCAGTTTTATCTGGGGTCCATTATGTTTTCCTCTTCCACACTATTCTGTCATTGAATCATCCTCACCTTTCACATTTACACGTCGTAGCTTGTTTCACATGTCATGTCCCATTTTAAGTTAAGATTTAGGGATGATAAAGCTTTCCGCACGTTGCCTGCCACGTTTGCTATCGTATGAACAAAAAAACCGGCCAAGTGCGAGTCGGACTCGCGCTCTGAGGGTTCGGTGCCAACTTTAACTGAATTAGGGAATCACTTACTACACGTAGCTAAAATACCACAATATTTTATTGACAGCAAATATAACTTTGTTTTTTCATCGTGTTTGTATAAAGAACAAAGTTATGTTTACGGTTGTTTGGGGGGGGGGGGGGGGTGACGCCCATTTTACCACTTTGGAAGCGTCTAGCTATGAAACGTTAGACTTTAAAAAAAATCGCTTTTAGTTTCATGTATGGGAGCCCCTCTTAAATGTTACCACTTAAAGATTAACAGGATACATCTTCCTACCAAATTTTAACAGTGTGATGCTTATAGTTACAGAAGAAAGTGGCTGTGACGTAGGGACGGACAGACAGACAGACACACAGACTTGACGAAACTATAATGGTTCCGTTTTTTGCCATTCGGCTACGGAACCCTAAAAACGCTGCGAATAAACATTTCCAATGCTCTTTTGAAATTTCATAAATGAGATAAAATCAATGTACTATTTTCAAAGGTGTTTTGATGTACACGGGTATTAACATATTCATCGTCACGTGCATTTAATTTTGAACAAGATTGCTCTTTACATAATTTTCTTACAATAAATATCTTAGAAACTATCACAGTTTTAAAATAACTCCGCACCAAAATAATGATGCTCACAGCTTAAGTACAAAGTGCGCTAGAGCTAAGCGCTATGGTTGCTGGGCTCTTATTTACAATGAAAATATGTGTATTACGTGTTTTTTTACGGGAAATCCAAGATTTACGCAGGCAACGCCGCGGACGACCGCTAGTATCCTAATGTTATTATTTAACATTTATATATAGGCTTATTTAACATTTATTATGTCTTTGGCTTAATTAAAATTTAATTTCGTCTCAGGCACAAACCACGAGGCAGACCAGCCGCCACATTTGACATTGAAGGATGACTCCATCCCCGTCAAGCGAAACCTCGCGGTCTTTGACGGACCCGAGGCCAGGTTCTGTCCCGCAGGTAATTATTAGTACTGTGTTTTTTTTGTTGTATCTATGTTACCTCTATCTCAGTCATTTGTCGACTAATTCGAAAAAAATAATCGCTTACCTTGAGGTTATACCTTCTAGTTGGTTTCACTGATGCCAAGTCGGGATCTGATGATGGGATCTTGGTGCAATCGAGGGAAAACCTCGAAATTGAAAGGCATGTTTAGTGTTTTCATACTAGAATCTTAATAAAGACTTGTTGTTGAGTCTCATAGTCGACATTGTGTTGAGCTGAGCTGATGGTAGAACTCCTAAACGCTTAGGAGTTCAGTGATTTTAATGACAGATCTTATGATAGGTAATTTGTAGCTTATTAAAGAACACAGTCAGAAGGTGCAACACCTCCTGTAATCACTAAAATTTGTAGCCAATATAATTAACTTTAAAAAAAGTAAAATCCAACTTAAAAACCAAACCACTTTTTATTTACTTACCAATGCGATTTTCGCAAGGCTCTGCTCTGCCCATGCATGGAAATGTCTGGGTGAAAGAAAGGAACACGCAAACTCTATGTTAAAGAAGTAGAAAAAATTCTACAGAGTTTCTTCACAAAAACAATATTTCTTGTACAAATCAAAATAATATGTGTGAGATTTTCTTTTAGCTTTACCTCAGTCAAACTTACTTATAATAAAATGTTTCATTGACTTTAATTACATCAAATTACTACACAAATTCGTCTCATTGACAGGTGTATACGAATTTGTCCCAATGGAATCTGGTGATGGACAAAGGCTACAGATCAACGCACAAAACTGTATCCACTGTGAGTATAAAAAAATGCATGAAATTTTAATAAAAAAATGTTTACAATATACTATTATTAATGATTTTATTGACGAAGACAGTTTCTAACTGTATTAAATGAATTTTAAGTTTTGTAATCGGTTGAATGTATTTACTTTAATTGTATTAACATGTGCTTCTATCATTGTACGCCCTAGCTAAAGACGTGACGGGACCAGTACCTTTACTTTTGTTCAGCATTCTAAACTTTGTTCCACAATATAGTACAGGTATCTTAGACTCCAAATCGTAGAAGTTAAGAATAAATTACTTTCCAGTCTAGGGATTGAAAAACTTTTTTCAGGCTATCGAAACATGAAAGTTAAATTTTCGGAACAGGAGAGATGAAATAGTAGATTGTTATACAAGGAGAAAAAGTGACCCATTTCACTCGAGATGTTTTAGGCGCTCGAACGGAGTGAGAGCGCTAAAAATTCGAGAGTGAAATGGGTGCTTTCCCCGAGTTAAACATACTATTTTTCATTTCGACTGTGAGGAAAATAATTAAATTTTGCTATGTTATTGTGATGCGATGATGAGATATTATGTTGATTGGCGAGAGATGAAACCTCAAATTTTTACATATCATATTAGTTTGTTTACTGTCGTTATACATTAAATCTCGATAAGCAGGAGAGTAACGGCACGCAAGACAACCGAGTACATAAAACGCGGGCGATATCAAATATTTCAAATCATTGTTAAAAATATCGATAGATTTTTTCTCAAAGACAATAATAATAGTTTAGAATGTTTTTAACACTCACAGTGTCATATTTTATATTCATTAAGATGAAATAAGAAACCAAAAATTTGCGCACGGGCGGGACTTGAACCAGCAACCTTTTGGCTGACCGGGCCAAACGCTCTTACCAATTGAGTTACCGTGCTGTCAGTCCGACCCTGCGAAATTTGTGGTCTCTTATGAATACGTCGTTGCGTGACGCTTAACCTTAACCTTGTGACCAAAACTACCACAGGTTATGTCAAAATCCAGGTTCAATTTTGCCTCATGAGATAGCGCTATGAGTGACAGCTAAAGGCGGGAGTGAGTATCTCTTCTGTTCGGATAATTGAACTTGCATGTAAAGTTAAAGATAATTGAGTCACATCATATTATAAAAAAAAAGCTTTCCATATTTTTGAAATTAGACAAACATTTTTAAAGTGTGTTTATTATGGTCACTGATTTTAAAAATTTACAAGTGGTCAATTTTTTAACAATTTTAAATCTACAAATATAATATTTGGTTGCCAACCATACATAGAGTTTTTTATTTTTCTTTTCAAATTGTCATATTTTGTTTGTCTTTGACAATATTTTTTATTTGTATGGTCGATTATTGCACGTATTATTAAAGCAGGCGGAGGCGAAATGCCGCGATTTTGTTGTTCAATATTTTTTTTACTCACTCCCACCTTTAGCTGTCACTCATAGCGCTCTCTCATGAGCCAAAATCTAATCTGGAATTTGACATAACCTGTGGTAGTTTTGGTGACAAGGTTAAGGTTACGTTCTTCTACTATTACTATTGTCTGTGATATTTTTGACAATCATTTGAAATATTTGATATCGTCTGCAGTTTATGTACTGTGTTATCTTCCGTGCCGCAACTGTCCTTCTAATCGTGTGTTTTACGTATAACGACAGTAAACAAACTGATATGTGATGTAAAAACTTGAGGTTTCATTTCTCGTCAAACAAGATAATATCTCATCATCGCATCACAATCACACAGCTAAATTTGTATATTTTTCCTCGCAGTTGAAATGAAAAATAGTATGTTAAGCTCGGGTGAAAGCACCCATTTCACTCTTGAATTATTAGCGCTCTCACTCCGTTCGAGCGCCAAAAACATCTCAATTGCGATGGGTCACTTTCTCCCCTTGTATAACGATCTACTATTCCGCATCCCTGGTGCGTTCTACTTGCCGTCGTGAGCGAGATCGTTGCGGGTGGCAAGTGTAACGCACCTTGTATAGTCCACATTACAATAATACGACATAAAAACTCTGTTCTTCTCCCGGCCAGGTAAGACATGCGACATCAAGGACCCGTCGCAGAACATCAACTGGGTGGTGCCCGAAGGTGGCGGCGGGCCTGCCTACAACGGCATGTGAACTTCTCTACATCCATATTGTCTATGGCACCACGTGGCTCTCTGATTGTCTATGATTTTTGGATTTTATCTCTAAGGGCTGATTTATAAGAAATATTCGTCGAACAAAATACAATATGGCTAATTTGAAAACGTCACCTAATTGTCAGTATTTTTTTAATTTAATTGTAGGTACCTGTAAATCTGTCGCTTTATAATTTATCAGTCTGATAAGTTTTATCTGACCATTGAAAAATCGGCCCTTAGTTTATTATGTTATTTGCTGACCCGTTTGACTGCATACACAATGACGACTGATTGGAATCGAAAGATACGTGTAATTAAGGAAATCATATAACTGTAAATTGGTTTTCAGGAATATAAAACGTGTTAAGAGTTAAATAAGAAAAAGGGTTATAGAGATAACACAGCAGATATAACTATTAACTATGTAAGTTATAAACATTTACAAGATCACTGATTTTGTAGTCGACTCCATTTCTTATTCTATTATGATATAAAGAAAAGTAAATAAGTATCAAACATCAGTTGTCTTGGTTTAGATGTAAGGAGTATTCTTCTTTTACTGACCTTGGTGCTTAATTATTTTTTTTATAGAATACCAGATACCAGAAATCTAGGCCATTATTTTGACTCATTTGGAAAACAAATGGATTCTAAAACTTCGCCTTTCTTTGAGAGAGTCATATGGTTATATAGTTAAAACTGCCGAAGTGGCCAAGTGATATAAGAGAAACGCTGCTATTAGTCTGAGATTCATCCTAGTATAGACGACATTATAGATTATATTTGTCCAGCAAGGACCATAGGAATCAACGATTTATCTAAAAAAGAACATGACTACGTACAAAAACAGTTTTTGATTAATTTATAAATAAGTAAATCATGTACAGAATACAGATTTCATATTTACGACAGTTTTTGAATCGAAATATTTTTTATACGAAATAGTGAATCTTTATGTCCTACGTATTTAGTTAACCACTTAATAAATAACTGTTTTACGGTATGATTGCTATGTGAGCTGTGTGTATGTTTATCTTGTGAAGTGTGAGCGCGTATTCATACTAGCAAGTAAGTGTTAATTTTATACAAAGATACAAATAATAAATTATATTTTGAAAATGTAATGTGTTTTAATTTTTAAAAAGTTCTTAGTATGGAAGTTTGTTGTTGTGTTAAGAATACCACAATTACGACAAAAATTATGATGAGGGCGTCTTCTATATATACATATAAACATCTGTAATGTATCGGTACTGTACAAATATTCGTGTTTGTCACATAAGCATTTGCTCCTTGCGGAATTCGAACCCGCGACCGCTGGGCATAGCAGTAAGGAGCGATTAAATGATTGTTACAGCAATTTACAGTTAATTCTGTAATATTCATAAAATTAATATCCCATAGTACTTCTATGATAATATTTATCTTCTTTTTTAATAGTAAAATCAGCCAAGTGCGAGTCGGACTCGCGCACTGAGGGTTCCGTGCCAACTTTATCTGAATTAGGGAATCCACTTACTCCACTTAGTAAAATACCACAATATTTTGTTAACAGCAATATAACATAACTTTGTATTTCATAGTGTTTGTATGAAGAACAAAGTTATGTTTGCGGTTGTTCAAAATGTGCTATATCTCAAAAACTTATCGTTCGATCTCGTTCAAACCAATTTTCGTTGAAGTATTTGTTAAGATCTATATTATATATTTTTTCAAAATTGACTCGCTTAGTTTAGAAGTAAGGAGGGTGGGGGTCCATAGACATCCCACACGCATAGGTCTGCCAAAAAATTTTTTTTTCGGTTTTTGTTTCATGTGTGGGAGCCCCCCCTTAAATATCATTATTTTTTATTTTTTGTATACAAATCGTAAAGGGGTTAACAGGATACATATTGCTACCAATTTTCAACAGTGTGATGCTTATAGTAACAGAATATAGTGGCTGTGACATACGGAAAGACAGACAGACAGACAGACTTGACGAAACTATAAGGGTTCCGTTTTTTGCCATTCGGCTACGGAACCCTAAAAATGGAATCCGAACTGAACTGCAGCGCCCCGTGTCTGTCCGCCTCATAGTTCTTTCTTTTGAATCTGCTATTGATCATAGATCAGTTTTTTCGTCTGCCATCATGACAGAGGTTGTCAAAATATCAATGGCCTACACAAAAACTTCCGTTCACAAACAAACACCTAATGATTTTCTTAAAATTCACGTGAAATGTTTTTCATAAGCATACCTTTCGTCCTACTATGGATTTCGGTGAGTCGACGCAAGTAGCTTAAAGTATGTGTTTGTAAGCTCATGTTAAGTTTAACCTATACTCCTGCGTTATTTGGGATGTGACTGAACTTATTCATATAAAGTATTTTTATGGCTTGGTAATAAGTATATTAGATACTAAGAGACTAAGAGAAGATTCCCCGCGAAAGACTTATATTCTTGTCGCTAATTTGCTCAAAGAGTAATCATTAGAAAGAGGTATGCAAATGGGCACATTATACATTAACTCCGTAATCCGTGTCGACCGAACTATCGGCTGCTATAAAAGCCTGCTGTCTTCGGGGACTTTTTAAATTTTATAGTTGTACAAATGATTGGTAAAAGTAAAAGAAAACTTAAAGTAAAAAAAAAGTTTTCGTTCGTGTAGCGGTTCGGTAGGCCGTGCTGAATTGCTTACAACAACTCACATCGCCGCTAGCGAAGAAGCAAAGAGAATATCTTCTCCTAGAGATTGTTTTTAGTTACTTTTTCTGGTTAAAGAATTACCCTATCGATCGAGGTAGGTTCTTATTACCTTTACAGACTTACATCACATATCATATTGAAGAAATGTAGTTAAACTGGAAGATATGTTAACTCTTCTGTAGTTAAACCTAAAGCAACAAAGCATTTATCTTTTCTGATATCGAATTGATCATTGGGTACTTAAATAAATAAATAATAATATTTTGATATCAGAATTCAATGAAACCTACTAATACGTCAAATATGAAGCATTCTTCGCTAACCGGCTACAATTGTTGATGAGGATTACAGAAATTCTATCCAAAATAATTCTCATAACGCTGACTCTATCTCGTGACATGATAATTCCAACCCATTTCCACCAAGCTATCATCTACAAAAAATAACGCCAGCTTCCTCGCGCCATCATCTCGGAACGCAGCAATAAACTATACACGATAGTTTCCTAAACGGCCCGGCAGATGTAGGGCAGTTTAATTTTTCGCATCATAAAATTGGATCGTGACGTGATTCCGGAGGGTCCATTATGGCACTACGTCATGCCACGCGGAGCCTAAATTACTCAGGTGCACGGTTCAGCGGGCAAGGTCGGTTTACATTGGCAGATACCTGTATAATCTGCGATACACATGCCCGAAAATGGACCAGTAGCTTGCTTGTTTGTAGCACATACCAGTAACTGGTACTGGTATGTGCTAGTGTAGCAATTCGTGTCCTTGCATGCCTATATTCATACTATTTGACGACCTCCGTGGTCGAGTGGCTAGCACGCTGGTTTCAAGCGTCGCCATCTCGTGAGGTTCCGGGTTCGATTCCCGGTCGGGTCAGTGTAGAAAATGATCTTTTCTATATTGTCTCGGGTCTGGGTGTTGTGGTACTACCGTTGTTTCCGATTTCCATAACTTAAGTGCTTTATAGCTACTTAGCTTACTGAGCTATGTTTGTGATGTTGTCAAATATTCATTTATTATTTATTTATTGATATTCACACGCGCCAGTTTTGGAGCCCTCCGCGCCCCCTCCCCTTACATTGCATGCCAATAAGCGTCTCCCTACTCATACAAGTAGATGGCACGTGTAAGTAGCTGGCATGAAAGTGTGCCAATTACACGTGTATCGTAGCCTTATTATATAGGTTATAAGTTACTAGCAGATTTTGTTTTATGTTGCCTGGTCTCCAAAAACTGTCGAAGGCAATGTTTATTATGGCATTAGTCTCTCACGACGTTTTTACCAACGATATTTTTTACGGTATTTGTATCTGAAGTATAAGGTGTTGTAGGTATGCAGTTAGGGTGATAGCTTTGTACTTATTGGAGCAAGGTGAAGAAGTTTGACGGAAATATTAAAACTATAATGGTGGTTTCTACCATCAGCATCACTCTTACAGCCAATAGACACGAGTACGAGATTCCTTGATGCTTGATTCTCGAAAAAATAGAGCCACAGTAAATGTGAATACATGTCATTAAGGTATCTACTTAAGCTTGAATCCACAATTAAATTTGTAACTAGCTAAGGTTAACTAAACTTTTGGGCTAAGCAGAATGTTATGATGCTTTCCATGGATGTAGATATGATGTAGATACATGTTGTGTTTCTATATGCTCTAAAATACAGTCGTTTGCACTCGGTAATTCTTACCTAGCAATGAAGACGGTTACCGTTATGGCATGGCTCACAATAAAAGTACTTACTTACTGAGTGTTACTTGAAATTCTAACAGTGGTCGTGTCGTGGTCGTGACTTATAAACCTGAATTGAATTCAGAGTAGCTTAAACGCTGCTTTGGATGGAATTAGCAGCGGATGTAAAATCAGCATTAAGTAACAAAACTGAAATCTGGAGCGCGTTTTGTGCTCCGCTACTGTATCGCGAAAATTCTGTTATGGTTGATGTTACTAAGCGTGTTATGTTCTTATCGTCTTTTACACAAAAAAGATTTTTTGAGATAGACTAACTAAGTTATTATGTACAAAGAATCGTACCATAGCTCGGTTAGGAAGATAAGCGTGGAATTAATTAATAAATTAATTCAGTGATAAGGGTAAGATGTTGGTTTTTGTTTGGCAATTAAAAAAATGCAGAAAAGTATGTTCTTCAATCTTTTAACATATTAATAACATTGAAATCTATCTCAGCTGCATGTATGACAACCTCCGTGGTGAAGTGGCTAAGCACGCTGGTTTCAAGGCGTCACCGCTCCGAGGTCGTTCGATTCCCGGTCGGGTCAATATAAAAATCAAAATTTTCTATATTGTCTCGGGTCTGGGTGTTGTGGTGCCACCGTTGTGTTTGATTTCCGTAACATAAGTGTAAATAGCTACTTCCTATGGGATCAGAGCAATGTATGTGATTGGTGACCAATATACACACATCAAAAGTGTCCAGGGATCAACATATATTTTTGCAATAACTTTTCTCCTGATTGATATTAATTAAATTTTTCTTTAAGGATTCATCAAATAAAGTGTTTTCGTTTGTCTACAGTAACGATAAACCAAGTCACCTTTGCATTAATAAAGAAATTTGCCATTTTCCTAAAAAAGGGATTTTTGACATTTGAACCACTAACATTAAATTTCGAAAAAAAGACTGAAATAACAGTTTTCTTTAAAATTTTATTGGGTAACTTAAACAATTAATAATTCGTGTTTCTACTGCGATCACTAACAACACAAGAACATCGGTTTGGCATACTCAAAATGAGTTCATCCAAATCACGCTGTGGAATGGCCACCCATGTTCGTTGCAACAACAAAAAAAGGTCTTCTTGCGACTGGATACCCTCCATATTCGGCAGAGCTCTTCTCAGTAGCATATCCCATGCATGCTCAATCGGGTTCAAGTCTGGCGACTGAGCAGGCCAGGGCAGGACATTGATGTTATCTGCGGTCTATCTAGAGTCTGTCTTACAACTCTTGCGGTGTGCGGTCGTGCATTATCATGCATTAACTGAAATAAGGGACCGATTTGCACTTGTAGAGGAACGATGACGTCTGATACAATCGTCTCAGCATGAATTTGAGCATTGAGGTTGCCTCTGATCCGAATCAAATCAGTTCTTCCGCCGATCCAAATACCCGCCCATACCATGATGGTTCCACCACGGATGGAACCATCATGGTATGGGCGGGTAAGGATGGACTTCCTGGCAGGATTTTAATCGCTGTTGGCGTCCAGGGGTTCTCCAGTGTCGTATACGTCTTGTATCCGGTCTCATACCAAAACGAGACTCATCAGAAAAGCACACGAAACGCCATTGTTCTTCTGCCCAATTTCTGTGTTCAAGAGCCCATTGATATCGAATCCTACGATTGTGCATTGCTGTAGGTGGTACCCGTAGCGGTCTTCGGGAATGAAGGTTCACTTCATGCAAGCGGTTTCTGACTGTTTAGTCGCTAATTAAGTTCCCTGAAGAGTGATGAAGCCTCACGGCTAACATCATGGCCGTTATTGTTGGAGCTCTTCGAGCTGTGATTTGAATGTATCGGTCTTGTTTCCGTGTGGTGCAGCGATACCGTCCTCCATGTCGCTCAGCCACGGTACCAGTGCTTCGGTAACGTGTCCAAAGTCGACTGATAACACTCTGACTTGTATTTAGAGCTAAAGCCACAGTACGTTGCCGGGAACCAGCTTCTATCATTTCCACGGCTCTGAGCATTTCTTCCCTGCTTAAATGACGTCGCCGCTCCATAATAACGTTGGTTTTAATCAGTAGTAGGGAAACAGTAGCACTAATAATGTCTTCAATGCGTTGTATGTTTTTATAGGGAAAATATTGACAGCTGATTTTCATCTTTTACTTGAATTTGATTGACAGTTCCTGTTTCAAATTATGAATAGCACCAAAAAGGATCCATATAAATTTTTAAAATCATACATTTATTACAAATCCACATCTCAATCTCAAGAAATCCGCATAAAAATGCTTGATCCCTAGACACTTTTGATGTGTGTATAAAAAAAATAATGTTAGACCGTATCAACATTTATACACACAATTTGGTGTGTTGGAAATGTTTGGATTTTTACATAAAAAAAATAACAAATCAAATTGGATACAATATGAATAAATAACAACACAGCCTCATTTTCAGTCTTCGCCTACGTATCCCATTTCAAAATAATTATTCGCAAAAATACCGCAGCTTTTATGGCGTCCATAAACGTTGGTCGCGATAGATTGCCCATTAAAATCATTTTCCGTGGCGTAAAACTTGAGCCAGGTTCGATCCTATGGCACAGGTGCTATAGGCACCCCTGCCACTCACATGAAAACCATAATAGGCAATGCATGGAGTAACCAGTTTTCCATGGCAACAATAAACAATTCTATGTTCGGTGTTTCTCTACGAGATCGAATCAGAAATAAGGAGATACGTAGAAGAACTAAGGTAATGGACATAGACCTGTAAATCAGTAAGCTCAAATGACAGGGTACATAGCGTGGAGAACTGATGGTCGTTGGGGAAAAAGTTCTAGATTGGAGACCTTTCGACCAATGACGCAGCGTAGGACGTCCATCGACTAGATGGATAGACGACCTTGTGAAAATCGCAGGATCAAATGGGTACAGGCCGCTTCTGATCGGTCGCTGTAGAAAACTATATGGAGGCCTATGTTGCAATGAGCAAGTCAGACCTTAAGCTAGCCCTTTCACCGAATTGTGTCTCAACGTGAATTTAATACTTTCCAGTTGGTCTCCGAGTTATGGACTCGATGATGAAATCCTGGAGAGCATTAGAAACTTTTCTCATTGTGTAGGAACTCTGTTTTAATTTCAATCTTTGTGTGCAGTTATTAACCGAACATTTACTTATAGAAAGATGGCTTATATGGCTGGGATTGGTTTCCAATGCCAACAGATAGCACTATTATACTACCCATAATTATATTTAATTACAATTTTTCATCCATATATTTTTGATTTGACAGTACTCTTTAAAAAACTGGTCAGTATTAATACATCAGCGTTTTTATTATTTATGGAGTCTTGTTTTTCGGAGCAATAAAATTTGTATTGCCCATTGAATGAACCTATAAACTCCCGCAGCTGGGGCAGACGATACATTTTTGTGAATAAAAATGTGCTTACATGCTTATAAATAATTTATACCTCGGCCCCGTGCTTGTTATTTATATAGAAGATACACGCGTCTATCAAACAATTTGTAACAAAAACATTGTGAATTCTGAAATCAACGTCGAAAAATATTTCCGTCCTTGTCAAAATGTCAGTTTAGCGGTGAATATAGAGTAATGTTAGTTGAAGATAAAATTAGAGTTATTTCTAGACAATGCTTATGTATAATCTTCATAAAATCAGTGTGATCAGAGGTGGAATTGTGTAAGGCAATCGTATTCATTTGACAGTTCAAAACGTACGGTATGATTTGTCAAACGGCAGAGAACAAAGCGTTTGACAGATCATACCGTACGTTTTGAACTGTCAAATGAATACGATTGCCTTACACAATTCCACCTCTGATTTACGAGTACTAAGACAGGTCTTTAAACGGAGAGTTTGTATGAGTAGATATAATTATGATTAAATGTTGGTCGATATCATTATTTCATTTAGTAAATACAAAGTTTCATAAAATACATCGATACATATAACTTAACAGAAAAAACTACACATATTATAAAAATTAAATATCCGATTAGTGGGTTCGCCGTAGTTCAAAATACTACGAGATTTTCGTAGCAATTTCGTAACGGAACGAACATGGCTCATTATATCTCACTCTCTATTATGCTCTCTTTATAAACTGTTCCGCAACATACAAACACCATGTACACAATATAATTTAAAAGTAATTTCTCACCCTTAATTAAATTTTAAGGGAACTGTGTCTCGGGCGATGAGGAAAAATAAGATGTAAAGGGAAAAATTTATACGAGTAATAAAGTCGCGGGTAGCTAACACCCTATTCCGGGCTGATGGGCTATTAAGCATTTTTACGATGTAAATTTGTTTAGACCTCAACCCTTAACCTTGGGAAGGCTATTCTCTCGGACAATGTAGCGTGGTAACATCGGTTCCGCTGCTCTGGGTATGTAAAATTACCTTTGTAACAATCCGTTCGTAATCTAGAAACGCGCCAGCGTGTCAAGCTAAGTTCAAGCATTAAAGAACTGGCGAATTCCAGCCGTGTGTATTATTTACACGCACTCTAGCGTTATTTACCCATCTATAACTCAAAATTTATGAGTTTCTGATGAATACATAAAAAAGAAGTTATAATAAGCCAAACGAAAGATGAATTATTAGTAAAAACTGGCAGAGTGAAAATTTCATCGTAAGTGATATGTAATTATTACGTTTAAATCGTTCTATATTCCATTTAAAATGAATTGTTGTAGTTGAGCATAAATATAAAAATAATTTAAAAAATGAAACTGCTTTCAAATACTGACTCAAATATTTAAAAAAACGCATTGGCCCTCTACTTAGAAGAAACTTTATTTAGAGTCGGTGCATGATGAGTCTTTTGGTGTAGGTTAGCTTGACATCTTGTACCGACTCCAAATGAATTTGTTTTCTGTAGAACTTGGCAATCATCTAGATCTCAACACATTTTCGACGAAGTCCACAATTAAACACATTCTTAGTTTTGAACTTGGCTGTCATTTTTCATATTTATGTTTTTAGTAGGATAGTTATTACTTTAGTATTAATCTTCAAAGTCAGAGTGAACAGGCTTCTTTTGGGTGAGCTTCTTGATTCAATGTTATCTATGCTTGGGTCGTAGTCCAGAGCTAACTTATTGCAAGAGCTAAAATTACCGTAGAATTAACACCTATCTTACCCGTTGTCATTAGCCAATTTTTTAAAATATATTTTGAATAAGATTTCATCTACAGCTTATATATATACATATATAAGCTTTCAGTTTTCAGCTACAAGCACCAAATTGATACAAAAAAAAGTGACTTTCAGCATATTCATTGAGTAGGCGCTTTTAAGGACGATGAGCCTTGCATTAAAAACGTTTTAAGTTAAAAACGCATGCGATACCGAAATATTTGCAATGACCTCAAACGTATCATGACTTTTAAAAGTTTCTTTTCTACTTTACACTCTAAGCGGTCTTCAAAAAGTAGTCGTGCTACAGTAGTCCAGTAAACATAACTTAGCGTTATTCCCGGAGACCGGGCAGGTAATTTGCGCCGAAAAGTGGCAATATGTAGTCCGGGCCCGCGGCTAGGGGCCACTAGTCGCCATTGTGAGTTGTGTCAGCTATGTAAAGTTGCTTACCGGCTGGAGGTTAAAATACATGGTCATTTAACGTCCTAGGTACAACATGTTATTGTTAGTTTAGGCGCTGTATCACTAGCTTAGTCATTTGAGCGAATTTCTCACGATAGTTATACTTGTATTTGGTGTTTAGAGTAAATTAGATGGTTTAAACTCTACTTACTGAAAATTATGAGTTTCTTATTTAAGGCGAATATAGTCTTGCCTGTGTCATGGATGCTGTGAAGCATTCGAATAGTCAGGCATATAGTTTTAAATAAGTGTGCGCGAAATATAGGGTCTACTGCATTCCTTCTTGGGGCTAATTCTGATGCTCAAATACAACAACTTTTTGTATGGGACTAACATGGTGATCCCAAAAAAAAACAGTCCCCATACTAGAGTGCCGATCAGCTGATGCTAGTTTATATAGAGAAGTCTTTTTTTGGGATTCCAATGTTGGTCCCATACAAAAAGTCGTTGTATTTTAGCAACAGATTCACCACCAAGAAGGAATGCAGTTAATATTGTGAAACCCTGTATATCCTTAAAGTAACTTAATACAATATTTCTCATTCTGTAACTTCCATAGTTACATTACTTAGTTATTTTGTTTTAACAATGAAAAGTTGAAATAAATAATACTAAATTGAGGAAAGATACCTTGACTGTTACTTGGCGATTCATAAAAACAGCATAAAGCTATCTTCACCTGCCAACATTTCATCTCGTGAGAGTGAATTTTTATAAACTCATTTATTTTAGTCATTCCGCTTCTCAAAGAAGGGAATTGAAAAAGTTTTCCGAATTTAATTCGACTTTGAAACAATGCGAGCTTAGCTCCTGATGTGTTTTGTTTATTTACTTTGAACTTCGCCTCTTTGTCTTTCTTTGGTAATTAGTTGGTTATTATTTTACGGAATAAATAGAGAGGCCCATTTTATTTAAAGGTTGTTACAGGTTTAATGGTAGAAATGTAAAAAAAAAACCTTATGGTATTTACTACTATGGTATACTAATACCTACTTCAACTTCGCGTATTTACGTCAAAGGACATCGTCCATTATGGTCCAATTGCAAAAGTGTCGGGACAAAGAAAAATAGTGTAAAAATAAATAGACATTAGCTTGTTGAGCTACCTAATCTTTGAATTATTTGAGTACTAAAAATCTGTCTACCAAAACAACACAAGTAACTGTTACCTACTTTTACAACTAAGTCCTATATAGACAATTTAAATTACGCAGACACCCAAAATGAAAAAAATATTCGTGCGACATGCTATTGCACTTTCTACATCAATTTATTTGAATATCAACTTGAATAGTGTTCCATTACATCAGTTGTAGTTTCAGTGTTTAGATCTCCACATTTTTTACTTTTTCAGTGCACAGCACAAGACTACTATTACTACCCGGTCAACGTTACTCGGACCACCATTTCTCAAATCGCCATGTATCGATCAGCGCTGACACTCGACTGGCTTGCCGCCGAAGATAATAGGCAGAGAGAGCTGGCGGCAGCCTTTGAAACCGAGGCTGCTCCTCCGTCCAGAGTCCTAGCCACTGAGTGCATCGCCTACGCCAGGCCCTCCGCGGGGAAGGTGGCACGGCTCATGCTGGAGCTACTCAAGTAGGTTATGTAGTATAGTTTCCGACGGGTTTCAAAACAAGGGCATTGTTAAAGCTGATGCGAGCGAAAGGGTTGCGCAAACAATTGGTTTTACAAAGCTTTTCAATCCAAGACGGTTCAGAATTGTTGCGCGAACAAAGCGAGCTGCCAAAATTTTGGTATACTACGTTTATAAAAACAAACGAGCGCAAGTAAAAAATGCAATAAAATGAAGAAAAAAAACAGGCACGTTATGAGACGCATACCGTGCCCATTAAGGAGTACCGTGATTAATGCATTAAAATAATTTTAATACCAGAAACCTGGAAGGCGACGACGCAAAGCTGATACCGGAACTAGTCCAAGTGCTACTCCGAGCCAAGATCTTAGTGGAGACAGCGTCACTGGACGCGGAGCCTGACCTGGATGCTCTGGTGAAGACGCCAGGGGTCATGTTGGGCGAGCCTCACGTGACCTTCCCGAGGATCATCGCGCTGCTGTGGCTCATCGTCACCGACCCTAGTGCCACTAGGAAGCACGGCTGGTGTCCGATTAACAGGGTTTGTGGCGATTCAGGATAATTATCTCCGTATTGAATAGAGACACCATGATGTCGCTCGCTTTTGGTCACCACAGTGGTGGTGGCAACAATACATTGCTTGGGCAACCCAGCTAGTACCAGGACGAGTGCCCCTATTTTTGGATCACTCGCTTAAATATGGCGAGTGATATTAGTTCGAAAACCAATTTAAAATCAATCTAATTATTGACGTAAGTACTCACAAAATTAAGATATATTTTTTCAAATCTCTCCAATGTGGATTTCAACTGATTTTCATTCGAAAATTCGACTTTAATAAATGAATTTCACTTGCCATCTTGATGCGTGTAATTCAAAAGTAGGGCCCCAGGTGTGGTACCTGGTGGTGACATAGTGGCCTTATAAATTATGGTTCTTCTTAGGTATATGAAGTATTTTATAGCCGTTATCGATTAGAATTTAATCTTTGGCCGTTATTCGATTTATGTTTACCTCTTTTTAACAGTGAGAGGCTAATTGCTGCCCTTCAATCTTATTAAAAGCCTCATCTTAGTTTCTTTAGGCAGAAAGCTTCCATTTCAGCAACGATGTTCACCATAGCCCTTGTTAACTGGCAATGAGTCTGCCAATTAATATTTTATTATTTCTGACATATTAATTCACTTTAAAAAATGGTCAACAACAGTGGCTTATTTGCTTTTAGTTAATTATATCATTTATTTGGTGTGGTAAGGAGGATAAAGGAGTTTCAACTGGACTTATACTTACCTATTTGACAGATAAACAAATACATAGCAATAAGCAAGCCTTCACACGTCGCAAAAAGGATGCGAGCGCTGGACCCGATCACTGCGCGTGCGCGCTTCATAATGGAGGAGTTCATACAGAACGTTACACCGCTCAATATGCAGAAGACTACGGTGGAACCCAAGGTATACTGTACTAGGAGCATTGCCTAGTGAATTCGTAGTTCATATATATTTTTTGATTTGCGGCGGCGTCTCTGAGTATTGTAGCTTTTAGTAGAGAAGCCTATCCCACTAGACCCTCCACTACATCCTGGTTATTCTGCTGCTGTTTGGTTGGGGACTGCTTATTATATGCGTTCTCATGGTATTGGTTAAAAGCAACATCAGTACTGGCAGGAGGTCGAAGATATAGTATATTTATTTATTTTATATAAACTTTATTGCACTATAAGTTCTACTATTGGCAGACTTAATGCCTCATGGCATTCTCTACCAGTCAACCACCTGGTAATGCAGAGAGTTTAATCAGTGGCGGAATATTAATAATATGTGAGAAGAGTGGTAAGAAAAAGAAGTAAAATGCACTAACAAAAACAAACATACTAATTTTACACAATTATATAATAGGATACAAAAGCAAAAGAATAATAAACATACATAGAATACATATACTTAATAAATACAAAATTATGAATGATAAAGGAAAGGCTTTTGACTTGGTATTAAGTAGCGCGAAATCCCCGGTTCTTAAACTGTGGTGCGGGAGGCCTGGGTGGAAAGGGAAATCAATACACTGTCTTTCTTAACTTGGAGTTTTTATGAAAAAAAGCTTCACCACCTAGAGTCCAGCTCTTAAATTTGATGAGGACGATGTTATTTTTTAATCTAACGAATTACTGAGACCCGATATTTGGCGCAGTCCTTTAGGTGTCCCAGATGTTCACGTACACTTTGGACTTTGTTTTGCGATACCCATCGTAGGCATACTCTACCTACATCCTACATAATAGACACAGATAGAAGTTACCTAAAAGTCTGGCATAGCATCCTAAAAGCTGACGAAGACCTCCACCGCCTACCGGTTGGGATTATTTGTGATGATTATATTATGTTTAGCTTGTCATATGTTGATCAATAGCAGCTGTGCTACTTTAGAAATGCAGCCACACCTGGTGGTGGTAATAGTTTTAGCAAGCCATGGTATGCTTTAGTTCCTAACAGTCGTAGCATCCCACAGCTTGGCAAAGGCCTTACCTAAAGTATGAGGTGGTTTGAGCCATACTCCACTACGCGGATTCCGTGCAGATTGTCGGAGGGCTGTTTGCAAGGCAAGCGACCAACCTGTTAGACTTAATGAAGCCGCCCTCTTCCAGCTGCCGGACCTCAGACTAGGCTGAAAGACTAATAACTAACCAATATTAGCCGGGACCAACTTCTTAACGTGCCTTCCAAAGCACGATGATGCTCGTGATATACGTCACTCGAACACGAAAATCATCCGTTGTATTGCCAAATAATACTACTATTTGTTTTCAGCCACCAAGATTGCGCCCGCAAGCGAGAGCAGCTCTGGGGAAAAGACCAAAAACCAGATACTATACTACGGTCAGTACTTTTAGCTATCACGTATCACATACTTTTAGGTACAATATTAATATTTACTCGTACTTACCATTGTACTGCCAAAATTTAAAAGATACCATACCAAAACAAAATAAGCACTGACAAGGAATATGGGAGGGTTATTAAATTTTTAAATACTCTAATTTTCTCTACTTCTAATTTTTAATTTTTTAATAACTCTTCAAAAGTTGCAACCGAGCTAGGTACTATACCTAGCTCGGTTGCAACTTTTGAAGAGTACTTTTTTATAACAGCCTATAAATACGTATTTCTTCCTTTTTTCTCAGGTTGAGACAGTATCGGAAGAGTCAATGACCTCCATCACTCAGGATCTACTGTTCGATCCACTCCTCCCCCGCATCATTGGTGGCAGTATGGTCGTCGTGCCAAACGCTGCTGTCCGGATTGGCTTGTGCGAACTTGTCTTTATTGTGGCCTTGTTCTGTTTGCAATAAAGTTGTTTTTGGAATAAAGTATATTTTTAGTAACGTTTTCCCAATTTGATGCAATTTTAACATTCATATTAATAATAGGAAAGGGCGAGTATCCACTAATCTATGTAGAATGTGATGATGAACTAAGTTTATAAGTTGAAAGTAGGTTTTTATATTATGAAAATACATGCAAGAAACAATTACAACTCAATTAACATATATATTTAAATGATCTATGAGTGTTTTAGACAGTAGCTAACATTAAAGTTTTCTGATAGGCATAAGCGTTTTACACATATTTTCATCCGACGAACCCAGGGGTTTGAAACAAAGCGTGAGACAAGATTCATTTTGACATAATGTAGGTACTTGATTCGCAAAACTGCCAAAACCCATGATAAGGCGGTCCGTTACCGATTTCAAATAAAGGAACTACTGATCATCATCATCATAATCATAATCAGCCAAATGACGTCCACTGCTGAACATAGGCCTTTCCCACGGTTTTCCACAGCGACCGGATGGGAGCGGTCTGCATGTCATCATCTTGAGTGTGATCCTGCGATTTTTACAAGGTCTTTTGTGAGAGTGGAGAGTGGATGATTAGGTAATCTTTTTAGTAACCATAGGATAGTATAGAAAGCATTGTCAACAAACCTGTTTCGATATTCTATTGTATTACTCTACAGCTCCGGCGTCATTGTGACAAAATCAAACATGTCATAAATTTGGATCGAACCAAAATAAAGATGTGCGGCTAAAATAGCTTTTATTTCAAATTGTAGAGTATCATTTATGTATAATATGATTGTGTTTGGAGTACGGTAATGGGGTCCAAACTGCTATGTCCTCTGTTGTTGTGGCTTGTTCTCGTTGTAAGTGTAATATTAACTTGCTTCTTATTCTCTTCTGTGTTTTAACTTATTTTTGATGAAAATAATTTAGATTTAGTTTAAGGTTTTTTAATGTTTTGACCTGAATCTGCAAGATTGCAGTTGTATATCCTATAGAAGTGAGCACAGCTTGGGTAGAAACCAGTACAAAACCAAGCTACGAGTATTTATTGGATGGCAAGTGAAAAATAATATTAAATGTTATTACCACTTGTCTTCTTATCGTTTTCATCTGAAAGATGACTCAGACAGCTCAGTTTTAGAATCTGAATTAGAAGAATTCTGTTATTTTGAAACCACTACACCTTTAGCATACCATGACCGTGCTACTAACGTGTCAGGAAAAAAAAACTTTGTATTAAAAATTATGACACTGTACTCACTTGACCGTTTCTTCATCGACCAACACCGTCGCGTGATGAACGGTGTGTGTCACCACCGGCAGAATACGCTCCATACCACGGTGAGAACGCTGTAGATCTGTTCAGTGGGCAGTTTGTTGAGCGCATAGTGTTGCTTTCTGTGTCTAATAAGCTCCTAGCACGGTAATGATAATAGTAATAGTCCCCCTAGTCGATTTCGACTACGATGGCCAGTTACAACGACTAGCCGACTGCGCGGGACATATTATAGTGCACAAGTGTGTGCGCAAACACAGGTGCACTCTCTATTCCTTTAACTTTCATAGCCCGATGGGACACCAATCTGACACGATCGGAGAGAGATCAGGAGCAGGACCCACCGGCTTTACGTGCTTTTCCGAGGCACGGGGGTGAAACACCGCCAACTTCCAAACTCCGGGCTACCCTAAGAATTTCTGACCAGAAAAGCTCAGGTATATATTTTTGGCCCGACCCGGAGATCGAACCCGAGACCTCTGGTGCAGCAGTCGCTTTAAAGTGCGACCCCCTTACCGCTGCGCCATCGAAGCAGTTACGGTGTCACGGTAATGATACGGTGTAGTGGTACAGACCTTTAAGGTGTCACTCTATTTCTTGGACGAATAAACCACTGGACGCGCAATGACGTGCAATTTCGCTTGTGCCCCCTTAGCCACGAAGCGGGCTTTTTGGCCTCACTTGCAGGTGATGTCTTGTCAGTACGGTGATAGAGCTCAGTGAGAAACATTGACAGAAAAAATGGGTAAATGTGGCTTATTTAAGTGAAAAAATTATAGCAGCAAGTTTAAAAATATTTATTTTCATTCGTAAGTAACGTTTTATCCCAAAAAAGCTGTTATTTTTCATGAAAATAGTGAAAAGTGTTTTTCAAGAGAAAAGTTACATTGCCATTTAAAAAAGTGATGGTCTGTTACTACAAAATCAACAAGATAACGTATACTTTATACGGTAGGATTGTCGTTTGTTTATCATTCGTTCTCTTATCAGTTTAATTTCAATTGTGCTTGACAAATGTCGATAAATCATATGGATAAACGTTCTTTTATTAAATTTTTGAATATAATAAATACTTTTAAAATAAAATTATAGATCTGGAAAATGTTTCACTCGAGAGTAGATTAAGGTAATCTTAAACATACAACAGTTTGCTTTTAAATTTTAAACTTCATATTATATGACAATACATCCTTCTAATATAATTTCAGATTTCCTGTAGATCCATTATGGAAAATAAAGTGAGTACAAGCCGTCTGAAGAGAAGCAAGATGGATCCCCAACAAACGTCACCGAGTGACATAATGCCAACGCAAAAAAATCTTCTGGTTAATTATCCGTTATGAGGACTTTAATGGTGCAAGGCTATGTGTATTTACGGGCTGTTTCAATATGTCTTAGGAAGTTCTAGTTAGTGTTACTTGACAGACCGTTTATATAAACGTTCTATGTTTCAATTGTTCATTTGATGGTTTGTGCATTACATGCCCATAATGTAATTTATTGTTTTGGTGATAAAATTCATAGTTTTACAAAAGATTCGTTCATTCATTCGTTTCACACATATCGATAAAAAAATATCGAAACTTTTATGCACAAAATGTCAATAATTGACACGACAAGCTCCCCCCGCCCCGCAGAAATTGGCTAATGTTATTTTCATACATTCGCTCTTGCGTTTCATATCCAGTGGTTAATTCATCCAAGCTCTATTTGGATAGTTTTCTTCGTCATCCTGACTACGATGCTGAGAATTTTGAATTATGTTTTCAATTTAATTAATTTAAATTTAAGGGATTTCTTTAACCCTTAAACAGGCCCCGTGTGCACTGGCATTAAAACATATTTTTAAATATGGTGGGGTCTTAATTTTTACCTGTACAATGTATACCTAAGATCTGTTTCTAATAAATAATAAAATAAGGTAAAAAAAAGTGGTCGTATTATGCACAATGCCTGTTGAGGAGCTTTCTGACGTTTCATAATTTATTTCCATTATCCATATTTATAATTAGGAACTGCATAGTTTGAACTTTGATCTCTTTACTGATAACAGGCAATGAATATTGTTTATTATAATGATTTGTAATATCAAAGTCAATGTGTCATTGTATATGTCACTGAACGTATATCGTTGCATATTTTATAATTAGATTTGCTTTTCTCTGGAAAAAAACTGCAACATTTAACAATAAAACACTGTTGTGCGCTAGACTCAATGCGCTCATACATTCGATCTCTCAGACTAATGTGTGTACGTACGACTTATTATCGCACTCGCTTCCTCCTATCGAAAAAAGCTACCCCATTGTTTTGTGATAAATTGATAAATTATCATCCTATACAAATACCAGCGTCCTTATTATTAACTACATATCATCTACAAATACAAAATGAGTAATGAAGGAAAAGATTTGATAAATAAATTAAAACAACTCTTTACTTCTTCCGAAGACGAAAGTGACGACGATGTTCCTGTTTATCCTAAACGTCCTTATGATATAAATTCAGTATTAGACCAGATACAATGTATTTATACTGACAAAGAATTAGAAGATATACTTAGTGGTACTGAAAATACTGAACCAAATGAATTGTCCAAAACAAACGAGATACAATTTACTAGTGAGAATTTTATTACAACAAATGAAGATCATATATCATCTTGCTCTTGTGATGTTCAACATACTGAAAAATATTGGGGTAGAGCCGTAGGTACCATCGCAGAAAATAAATTTGACAACGGATTACAACCATTGAAGGTGCAAACAAATAAAAATGGACCACTAGAATTTTTCCAAAATCTTTTTCCTCTTGAACTACAAGAACGCATTGTTATAAATACAAATTTATATGCAAAACAACAAAATAGTAAAAATTATAAAGATATAACAAACAAAGAACTATGTGCATTCCTAGGAATGACAATAATGATGGGTCTATGTCCTTTATCTAATATTGAATTATACTGGTCCACTGATGATTTCTATAAACATAAAGAAATTAGCCAAATTATGACGTGCAAAAGATATAAAAAGATTCTAGAAAAATTACATGTGTGTAATAATGACGATGCTATACCAAGACATTTACCGGGACATGATAAATTATTTAAAGTACGAGAGATGATGAATATACTCAATCACACATTTACTGAAAATGCAAGTCAGTCACAACGACAGAGCATTGATGAGAGTATGATCAAATTCAAAGGTCGTAGTACTCTTAAGCAGTATATGCCTGCTAAGCCTATTAAACGTGGGTATAAAGTTTGGGCTCGCTGTGATGCTAAAACAGGTTATTTATACGAATTCAACATCTATACGGGAAGGGATAATACGGATTGTACATCAATCAATGATGCAGGACTAGGTTACAAAGTTGTCACTTCTCTGTGCAAGAATGTACCAGCGAATACTTTAATTGCCATCGACAGGTTTTTTTCAAGCTTGCCCCTTTTGGAGACACTACATAGCAAGGGTATTTATTGTGTTGGAACATTTATTGCGAACCGTAAAGGAATCCCACTCTCAATTAAAGAAACTCCAAGGAAGGCTGAAAAACTTGCTCCAGGAGAATTTATGTATGAATATTCACATCCAACGTCCGTAATTCGATGGCATGATAAAAAAGATGTGTTAGTCATGTCCAATGCATTTGACCCACGGCGAGTTGAAATTATTAACAGAACTCAAAAAGATGGTACCAAGAAGGAAATATTTTGTCCTCAGGCTATTTGCGAATACACAAAAACAATGGGAGGCGTCGATTTATTCGACCACCTAAAATCTTCATATACCTTGGGTCGGAGATCAAGGAAAAACTGGCTTCGTATTTTCTGGTATTTATTTGAAGCTGCCGTAATCAATTCGTACATTCTATACAAACAAAGTAAAATTGATTGTGCTCATAGTGACTTCCGTTTAAGGCTTAGCAGAGCCCTTGTAAATGGTTTTTGTTCACGAAAACGGAAAGCAACAATATTCAAAAATAAAAATGGTGGAAATTTTGGTGTACCTAGTGAAATACGCTTAGCAAACGTTGGTTTGCATATGCCAATTCCTAGCACATCTAAAAGATGTAAATATTGCAGTACAAAAGCCGTTCCAAAGAGAAGTAGTTATACGTGTAAAATTTGCAAGGTTCCAATTTGTATATACCCATGTTTTGAGAACTTTCACCAAGGAGTCCAAAGAGGTATGTTTTTTGTTACAAAAGAATCAGTGCTGGCTGGTTATATTCTTTTCAATTTTAAGAACACTATTTTTGACAATGTACTGTTTCTTTGTTTAATATGTCGTCGGGATACTTATTGCATGAAAATAAATAAAATGTTTTACCCAAGACACAACCCAAAATCACTTTATACAATTGTGTATACGAAAATATCCGATACATTAGAAAAAAAATGGAAAATGAAATATATTTGAATGATACAGAAACGCTGTTTGAAATTGTAAGTTTTTTATATTAATCATTTCGTAAGGAGTCTTTACCAGCCGCGTGCCGTGTGATATTAATGAAATGAAAATACTTACACGTGTGTTACTTTTCAGATTAATATGTTCAAAGAAAAAATATTATTACTACCGATTCCCACCAGGATGGCTGTGGAAATATTTATCGACGCTTTGCCTACAATGGATATATCATTATCGGAAGAAAACATTGCACAAATTGATAGATGTTTGAAATGTGGTCCTGCAACGGAATTTTTTTATTGCCGACGTGGTACTGCGGAAATAAATGAACTTTTTTGTAGAAACTGTGGCGGTGCCATTTTTTTAACCTTAGATTAAATTATTTTTTTTGTACGCTAATAATGTTATTTATGTTTAAAAAAAGGATAATTTAATTTTTGTTATGTTAAAAAAACGTATGTCATTTTTGTTATGTTAAAAAAACGTAGTTGGTTATTTTTATGTTAAAAAAACGTAGTATGTTATTTTAGTTATTAATGATTAAAAACGTAGAATGTTATTTTTATAAAAAAAAATACAATTATATTTTAATTTCAAAATGTATTAATTATGTGTATTTTATTATGTATAATGGAAACAGTGTCCATGTATACCACTGCCAGACGGGCATAGGGCATATAATGACCACTTTCTTTGAATATTGATTTTTCCTAAAATGAAATGTTTAGTTAAAAATGTTTAGCTTCATACGAAAGATACAAATATTGGTAATCAAATAAAGGTTTAATCAATTAAAAAAAAAAAAAAACTATAAAACTCCAATTACCTAGGTGGTCGATAAATCGTACTATGCCTGATTAAGGGTTAAAGAAGTCAAGATACTTACAGTGTATTCACAGTTTATTTATGAAAATTGGATTTATGTTTGTAAAAACTTGCACTTATAGAAACAAGAATAAACTTGCCGTTCCAAACTTCAGACTTCAGAAAGTTAATCACTCGTTTATTGGAAGATGTATTGCTTTCTTTAATAAATTACCTCAAAATATAATTGAATTACCTTTATAAAAATTCAAATATATTGTCAAACAATGTTAAATGTCTAAAGGATATTATAGAATAAATGATTATATTAACGATAACAATGTATGGTCTAGCTTGTAAGTACACTTAAATTGTAATATTTTTAAAAGGTGCATTGTTAATAGTGACTGAGTTTGTTGAGCAGCTTCTTCTTAGCATAGCCCACAATTGTCCCGAAGCTGTCGTAGGGCCAATGTTGGGACGTGTAATAAGTGCTAGCAATAGCCTATGAACAAAATAAACTAATTTTGAATTGTGAATTTTGAATTACCGAAATTTTTCCAGTCGTCAGCGTCTCCAGACTTCGAACTGGAGTCAGAGCTCACAGCCAACGAGGACAAGTGGTTGTTCAGGCACAAAAAGCAGGAGGCGATCGATGCTGCGTGTGCCAGCGTCAACCCTTCCGCTAAGAACATCGTCAAGAGGTTCTATGCGATACTGCCTTTGTAAGTAGCACTGCTGACTTTAGTACAACTTTATAATACTTCTTTTAATCTAATGTACGTTCAGAAGCACCCAGTACGTTCAAAAATAAGCACCCAGTACGTTCATAAGCACTCAGTACGTTCATAAGCACCCAGTACGTTCATAAGCACTCAGTACGTTCATAAGCACCCAGTACGTTCATAAGCACCCATTACGTTCATAAGCACTCAGTACGTTCATAATCACACAGTACGTTCATAAGCACCCAGTACGTTCATAAGCACTCAGTACGTTCATAATCACACAGTACGTTTAAGCACACGGTACATTTATAAGCACCCAGTAAGTAACAAGTACGTTCATAAGCACCCAGTATGTTCATAAGCACCCAGTTCGTTCTTTAGCACCCAGTACGTTCATAAGCACCCAGTACGTTCATAAGCATCCAGTACGTTCATAAGCACCCAGTACGTTCATAAGCACCCAGTTCGTTCTTTAGCACCCAGTACGTTCATAAGCACCCAGTTCGTTCTTTAGCACCCAGTACGTTCATAAGCACCCAGTTCGTTCTTTAGCACCCAGTACGCTCATAAGCACCCAGTACGTTCATAAGCACCCAGTACGTTCATAAGCACCCAGTACGTTCATAAGCACCCAGTACGTTCATGAGCATCCAGTATGTCCATAAAAGGTGATATCCACATTGAATAAAATAAAAGAAATTAAATAAGTAAAAACTTACTTCTATTCGTGTTCTTCTTATCGTATCTATTGATAAATAGTTACTGAGCTTTAAAGTGATTGCACCTTCGTGGAATTCTTTCTCAAAGATTTGTGAAGATTATTTAAAAGTTTTATTGACTGTATCTCACGTAAGACCATGATTTTCCAAACTATCGGAGAAGAAGCCGTATTACTCATAACGTATGTAGTATAGTTTTGTTTGTCTATTTGGGGGGAGTATAAAGTTACGTTTTCTCTTAAAAAAAACTTACTTGTTATATAGTTTTTAAGGGTCCCGTAAGTTACTCTTTTAACACTCGTCAAAGTGTTACCTGGTATATGAACTAACTTGTTTTTTAAAATTACAGTTATCATCTTTCACCTAGTTATAGTTTAATAATAATATTGTTATGTCGTGCATAGTTTTTTAGGTCACTCGACCGGCCATTTTCTTACTGTGGTTGTTTGATTATTACAGTGCCTTTAAAAAAATAAAAATTATTTAGAGTCCGTCAGAATAACAAAAATAATCAAATCATTATGTCAGTTCCGTAATACTACTTCAAATATACTCGACATATCAACTTTCTATATAAAAACAGCTTTCGCCGAAGCTGTCATAGTCGACAGCGAGTATATCTATACTAATATACTCGTACTAATATTATAAAGCTTGAGAGTTTCGTTTGTTTGTACGCGCTAAACTCATGAACTACTGGACCGATTTGAAAAAATATTGTTTTGTGGGATAACTTATTTATCGAGGAAGGCTTTAGGATACAAAACATCATGCTGCCACGGGAGGGGAGGGAGCAAACTCAAAACGCGCGGACGTCGGCGCGGGGGACCGCTAGTCTCCATAAGGCGTAGAGCCCTAACGGAGGGTGAATTCGCGGCATACTTTGTTCGCGTTGAGGACCAACACAACAGGCGCGGGCGTCGTCCAAGCGCCACCAACCCCTCCGCGTTCATCAACATACGAACTCGTAACAATGCGTTACTCTTTATTAAATTACATACCTCAACATAACACAGAACTTAATTATATTTTGTATACGTTGATTGTTATAATAATGACAATGTTTATGTTCAATTTGGTGGCCAGTAGTTTGTTGTTAAAGCTGCTCTGTCATGAATAATTTGCAACATTTGTTATTATTTTGGAGTGACACTGATCTGTGTCCGAAATGCGACATTGCCGCGTATATTCGTTGAGCAGTGTATGTGTTACAGTCAAAACTCATAGCCGGTCAAAACCACTTTTGACTGCAAAAATCAGTCAATAATGGTTTTGACCGATGTCGTTAGTCAAAACCACTTTTGACTGCCGAAGTCAGTCAAAACTGTTTTTGACTAACGCTCTTGGTCAAAAGTAGTTTTGACAGCTATTTTTAGTCAAATTGGTATTGACTAATTTAAAGTTTTGGCTATCGGTGAAAACTCATAAAAAGTCAATAACGGTAGCGAAAATTACCATGGAAATCATTCATAAAGTTTAAATTAAACTATTTTCGAGGTGCATTATTGAAGTTTTTTGTTTATTAAAAAAAATAACATTGTGCGAAACCTGTGAACTATAAACAGTTAGAAATAAAAGCATGTTTTCTTTTTTCATTGGTAGATTGTTACTTTATGGGGGATGGAGCTGTTCGCGTCCGTGGGTGTGATACCTACACGTGTCCCCTGGGTAATGCTAAATGAACAGCAACTGATGTGGAGCTAGGAGGAAAGATGGAGAAGTTGGCTTTTTATAAAATTTGTGAAACTTATGAAAATACTGCGCCATACCGCCCAGGCCCACACCAGGATATTGACAAAGGATACTTAAACGTGTTTCTCCTTACATCAAAAGAAATACGTTTAAGTTGCCTTAGCCATTATTATGGATACTGTTTATGAATTTTGAACCAATTTTAACCAATGTCCTTGGTTAAAATCACTTTTGACTGCCAAAGTCTGTTAAAACTGTTTTTGACTAAAGACATCGGTCAAAACCAATATTGACTGATTTTTGCAGTCAAAAGTGGTTTTGACCGGCTATGAGTTTTGACTGTAACATATGCATAATTGCCAATTTTGCTAGTCTATTTCTACCGACTTCAAAAAAAGGAGGTAACCAATTCAATGTGTATGTGATATTGTTGGAATTTGAAAATATTCCAAACATGTGTGCGAAATTTCGTAAGTGTATTTATGTTTGTATATTTGTATGATTGTCGACGGATTTCCGAATACAAGAAGTCATAGGGAGATGTCACTATATCATAACATATCTCAACTTAGGGTGCAGTGTAAGTTTCATCAAAATCGGTCCAGTAGTTATTGGGATATGGGTTAGTAACTAAAAATAAAAATATTTATAAATAAAATCTCCTTCAAAAACAGAGTGAAAAACTTAAATATCGCATATGCCTTATACTTAGGAGAAACAAATTAATTTGGTGTCGGTGTATGATGTCAAGCTTACCTACACAGTCTACGCTCATCATGCACCGACTCCAAATAGTCCATTGAATGAGTCCCATATGACATCAATGTCCCAACATTATCCGTTGTTCGGATTTTTTCGATGAAGTTTCACACGTAGCATGGGAAGGGGTCCGCCCTCGTTAAGCTTATGCTAAAGTTTGCTTGTGTTTTCGAATTTTTCACCTTTCATGGGATGTAGCTCGAAAACGGCTGCTAATACGAGGGTCAAACTGAAAGTTCTTAGAAAATCAAAAACTGATTACATTAGCCAGTTATTAGTTTTATTATATCTTTTCAAAATATTGTCCATCGACGTCAATACACCGCTGCATGCGATGGAACCACTGGGAAAAACACTTTGCCCACTCGTCCTTAGGGGTCTCTTCAATGGCATCGCGATACGCAGCCACCGCTTCTTCAGCATTCATAAACCGCTTTCCTTTAAGTTTTTCTTTAATTTTTGGAAATAAATAAAAATCACAAGGCGCGAGGTCGGGGCTATACGGCGGGTGACCCAGTAATTCAACGTTTGATGTCGCCAAATAGTCGATCGTTCGCTTGGCGGTGTGCGACGAGGCGTTGTCGTGGTGAAGGAGGATCCTACTGCGAGGTCGTTTCTCTCGAACTTTTTCCAAGACAAGTGGCAAACAATTGGTAGTGTACCATTCTGCAGAAACTGTTTTTTGATCCTCTAACACAATTGTTGCGAAATGACCTATCCTTCCAAACAACGAGGCCACCATTTTTTTTCCCGCACTTCGATCTCTCTTCACTTTCGTTGGCAACTCCTCGAAAGGAAACACCCACTGAGCAGATTGTCTTTTGGTTTCAGGATCATAACAGTAAATCCAGCTTTCGTCACCTGTTAGTATGTCGAACACAGCATTTGAGTCACCTCCGTTAAATCTTTCAATCATTTTACGGCACCAATCCACACGATGGAGTTTTTGAGCCTTAGTCAAATTATGAGGTATCCACCGGGCGCAAAGCTTCCTGACCGCTAAATGTTCGTGGAGGATTTTGTGCACTTGACTCATACCGATGCCTAAGCTTGTCCGAATCTGCTGATAGGTCACTCTTTTGTCAGTCTCTATCATACGCCGCACAACACAGATGTTATTTTTCAGTCTTCGCCGTAGAAGGCCGTCCCTCACGTACATCATCAGTGAGATTAGTGCGACCACGTTTAAACTCATTAAACCAGTTGTAAACAGTCGCACGAGATGGGGCTTCATCGTGAAAGGCCAATCGTAGTCTATCATAACTTTCTTGTTGACTTAAATGACATCGAAAGTCATAAAAAATCATTGCACGAAAATTTTCTCGTGTTAAATTCATGTTGACGTGACACAGTCAATTTTCAATTTGCCGCCAAATCGTAAAACAAATGACAAATGAATGAAATATATACTCAGTAATATTGGCAAAGAGTTCTATATTCAAATTTTAGAATATTTTTTTTATTATATTGTTTATAAGTGGCCAGTTCTAAGAACTTTCAGTTTGACCCTCGTAGAAAAAAATGATTTAGGTACAGCTTGTAGATAATTTTATGGCCTTTCAACTTTTCCTTGAAAGTTTTTCTCTAACATATACCGTTTTTGAGATTTCAGCGAAAAATGAAAAAATGGACCCTTTCCCCCCCTCCCCCCACTCCGAGGCTTCTCCTAGTGTCCCGGGGATTTAGTATGTTTATTACCTAGGGACTCTTGACATATTTCCGAAGAAACATCTTACGTTACTAACTCACGCACTCTAGAACTTTTTATTCAATGGACTAAAATGAATTTGCACCTCCTAAGTAGACGCAAATGCGTTAATTTAAGCTTTTTAGTTCGTTTTTTGAAGGCGGTTTAATTTTTAATATTGTGTGGTTGCAGTTAACGGAATTTTAGCAATTCTCCTTCTTTTTAATGGTGTACTGAATCCTACTTAGACTAATATTATAAACAATTTGTCACACAATGCGGTCTGCGGTAAGGTCCATACAAAACTGACCGCAACGTCAAAGTTTGTGACGGATGTATTTGTTACTTTTTTACACTCAATGATATTGTATTTAGAAGTAGATGACGCCTCGCGAACTAAAAGAGTACACAAATATGGCACCGTCTGATTAATGGATGTCAATGGATTGACATCTATCACATCAGACATCACATTCGGAACGGAGTCTAAATAGTATGTGGGTACATTCCAATAGACTCGTTGGCCTTATTTTAAAATTTGAGTTCACACTTTAGCTCGGTAGTATATTAATCAACAAAAACATTTTATTTTCAAACTATTTAACATTTAAAATATTGAATAATTATCTAATAAATGCAATTTAAATGAATCACGTGAAACGCCATGGCGCCAATATCAGAGTCACGTTCACTGCTAGGCATTCACGATCACGTGACCACATGTATATTTCTTACAATTTACATTAATTAAAATATTTACAGTCCTTATTTAAATAAATAAAAAATATTTATTAATACACCATAGCCATCTGGCATCATGTAAACAGGATGATTCCTTCAAATAACACGCTAATAGTGAGCGTGCATATTTTTTTCTACAATCGTGAGGATCATCCCTCACAGATGTGTTTATCAACAGTCTTTTGTTATACTTTTGTTAACGCGAGTGCCGGTGACCTTTTGATCCGTGAGCGTGAAGGTGTAATTTATAGTTATAACAGACATATTAACATACATGTCCATAGACATATATGTTAGGGTCGTGCGGGCGGGATCCGAACTCGCGACCGCTTATCTTTGTAGTCCAGAACGTAAACCACCACACTGTGACGGTCGTTAATATCTTTGTAGTCCAGAACGTAAACCACCACACTGTGACGGTCGTTAAATTATTATTAAGAAATATAGTACCAAACTGTACATGTATGGCACTATCTTAGAATATCGACCATGTTAGTCCGTGGGTTGGCTAAGAAACAAAACTCACTAATTTTATTGAAAATACTTCAATCATGAATGATAGGCATCATTAAATACAATTTACTTAAGGAAAATATGATATTCGGACTGTTTTTTTATTTATTTCGTTAGGTGTTTCTGCAGTTTTAAAGGCGCACTGAGGCATTAAGACACTGACGCCATCAAAAACAGACTACGTCAAAATTATGACCCCAATTTGAAGCGAGGTGTTGTTTAGCTGAGCCATTTTTAGCCTCTCACCGGTGATCTAGTTCTTAATACAATATCATTGTTTACACTAAAACTACTGAATGGATAGAATTTTGACTATAACATACATACTCGTAATTACATCGTTTGGTACAGTTCAGAGACAAGATCAAATCAATCTGTGTTTACCTTCCGTTCTCACTTGTCTAATTTTAATGTTCCTATGTCATAACTGTACTATGTGTAGTATGTATTTTAGTTAGGTGTGACTAAATAAACTATTATTTATTTTTAAAAAGTGCTTACATTGTAATCGTGTCACATTTATAATGATTTTTCATGGAATACAACATTGACGCGAATGAAGCTGTAAGGGTCGTTAGTAAATCACATTTACAGTCTGTTTTACAGTGTCTTAATATGTTCTATTTACCGTTATATGTCCAATGCTTCAAACGAAATGACATGCTATATTCAAATAATTCGTTAGTTACCGCATTTTTTTTGATGGTGAAAGCGCCTGTAGTATTTTTGATTTTTACACAAACCAAATATGAATGGTATCTTGCTACGCCCAGTTAATATAAATGGTATCTTGCTACGCCCAGTGAATGCTATCTTGAAGTTTAAAATGTTGACAAAGTAAGGAAGTCGGGCATTATTATATGTATTTTCTTTATAATAGAAGCTTCAAAATACGAGGGTCAAACTGAAAGTTCTTAGAACTGGCCACTTATAAACAATATAATAAAAAAAATATTCTAAAATTTGAAAATAGAACTCTTTGCCAATATTACTGAGTATATATTTCATTCATTTGTCATTTGTTTTACGATTTGGCGGCAAATTGAAAATTGTCTGTGTCACGTCAACATGAATTTAACACGAGAAAATTTTCGTGCAATGATTTTTTATGACTTTCGATGTCATTTAAGTCAACAAGAAAGTTATGATAGACTACGATTGGCCTTTCACGATGAAGCCCCATCTCGTGCGACTGTTTACAACTGGTTTAATGAGTTTAAACGTGGTCGCACTAATCTCACTGATGATGTACGTGAGGGACGGCCTTCTACGGCGACGACTGAAAATAACATCTGTGTTGTGCGGCGTATGATAGAGACTGACAAAAGAGTGACCTATCAGCAGATTCGGACAAGCTTAGGCATCGGTATGAGTCAAGTGCACAAAATCCTCCACGAACATTTAGCGGTCAGGAAGCTTTGCGCCCGGTGGATACCTCATAATTTGACTAAGGCTCAAAAACTCCATCGTGTGGATTGGTGCCGTAAAATGATTGAAAGATTTAACGGAGGTGACTCAAATGCTGTGTTTGACATACTAACAGGTGACGAAAGCTGGATTTACTGTTATGATCCTGAAACCAAAAGACAATCTGCTCAGTGGGTGTTTCCTTTCGAGGAGTTGCCAACTAAAGTGAAGAGAGATCGAAGTGCGGGAAAAAAAATGGTGGCCTCGTTCTTTGGAAGGATAGGTCATTTCGCAAAAATTGTGTTAGAGGATCAAAAAACAGTTTCTGCAGAATGGTACACTACCAATTGTTTGCCACTTGTCTTGGAAAAAGTTCGAGAGAAACGACCTCGCAGTAGGATCCTCCTTCACCACGACAACGCCTCGTCGCACACCGCCAAGCGAACGATCGACTATTTGGCGACATCAAACGTTGAATTACTGGGTCACCCGCCGTATAGTCCCGACCTCGCGCCTTGTGATTTTTATTTATTTCCAAAAATTAAAGAAAAACTTAAAGGAAAGCGGTTTATGAATGCTGAAGAAGCGGTGGCTGCGTATCGCGATGCCATTGAAGAGACCCCTAAGGACGAGTGGGCAAAGTGTTTTTCCCAGTGGTTCCATCGCATGCAGCGGTGTATTGACGTCAATGGACAATATTTTGAAAAGATATAATAAAACTAATAACTGGCTAATGTAATCAGTTTTTGATTTTCTAAGAACTTTCAGTTTGACCCTCGTAGCATTCTCTAGGCGACAAAATTATAGGCTTATTGTTTGTCGTTTGTTTGTTTGCCTCTCACCTGTTAACAATTGTTTCGTCCCCTAGCCTCGACAAGGAGCATTCAAACACTGCGTTCCTCCACAAGCTCCGAAGCACAATATACGGTATGTCAGAAGGAGATGACGTGCTGGACAGGGAAGCAGCCTTCTACGCCACCGTGGTCATACCCCTGGCCTTCATGCAGCAGTATAGAGACACCTGGTGTCTCTTAGAGAGGGTATGTGCCGTTTCTACTATATTCAAAAGGTATAGGGTATCACAGGAGAATGCTGGTCCTCTTTTACTGACGTAAAAAAAAGGAGATATCCCATTCGGTCTGTGTTTTTGAATATTGGAATTGGATAATATTTCAGTATGATGATCTAGTTAAGCTTAGAAGCACTACGCCAAGTTTCGTAAGTGTATGTGTGTTTGTCCATGGATTTCTCGAAAACAAAACGTGTCATCGAGATGATTCTTTTTAGTTCACTCATATATATTCTAAATTAGGAAATAGTAAAAGCTTCATCAAAATCGTTTCAGTAGATAATTTTTGAGATACGAGTATGAGTAAAAAACGAAAAATCAAGAAATAAAAAGTAATATAAAATGAATTAACCGCCTTTAAAAGCTAACTCTTACAGGAACAAATTAATTTAGAGTCTGTGCATGATGTCAAGCTTACGTACATCACAATAGTCATCCTACGCACATTACGCCCCAACTCCAAATGAATTTGTTTCCCTTAAATCTAACACAAATGCGTCTCTAAGCTTGTTTGTGAGTTTATTGGTGGTGTTTTTTTTTTTTGAATTACTTTTTTACACGGGCTACCGGTCTTACCTGTTGTTTAGTGACTATATGAAACCTTAGATGGGTTAATGTACTCCTAGCTTCGGGTTATAGGCTCACAGGATTGTTTCTTCCTGTAGTTAGAATTTAAACAAACATGTGTACATTTATTTTGTTAAAATGATTTGATACAGCGGGTGCGCCGGTGCATACATCTAACTTATTAGTTAACATTATTTTATTGCCTCACAGAAAGCGTGAAAAGCAATGTATTTTTTTACCTCGGGCATAAAACTATCTTTGTCTTGGGCTAATCTTAGGTCCCTCGCTACATTTACCTCTCTCGCTAACCTTCGGGATGAAAATTATTAATGCCCTCGCTCGGGCCTCATGTCTACAATCCTCACGTTCCGCTCGTGATGCAGGGTAGCTCCCACGCCGTATGACACCATTTTACGTCCTGGGTAAAAAAACTACTTCTTTTATTATATTGATTGATTGTTTCAGTTTCACAGAGCCATTCGTCTGTACCAAATATCACATCCGACAGAGAAGAGATCAGCATTAAAAATATTACAAAACCTCAGGGCTGTAAATGTTAAGGTAATGTTTCCTGCTTTTAAATTTTACTAAAACAGACATTAGATTGCAAGCAGCAATAGGTCGGTTGGAAGGATGATCTTTTAAACCCCCGACGCAAAAAGAGAGGGTTGTTATAATGTGTCTGTCTGTCTCTGTGTATCTGAATGTGGTGCTTCCAACGGATATTTTTTGTGTTTTAGATAATTTTACTCCGAGTTTTCTTAGCCATATTTCAAAATCTGTTTAGCTTTTTTACGATGAGGGATTTTTAAATAAAATGTTTGTGTTGAAGACAGTCGAGCTGTTAAAAAGTTCAAAAGTTATTATCTTCCTTATTTATGTTGTAAAATTAATATTAAATTTTGGGGAAGGGTGTTTGCAAGGAAAGCGACCAAACCTTGCTTTTAGATGTTATCAAGCCGCCAATAGGGCCCTGAGTCTGATTTCACTGAGACCACGTGGTGTAGAATGAGGTATTTGCCCAGCAGTGGGACATTAACAAGCTAACTTTCCTATTGCAGGTCCGATCTTTCATCTCAGAGTTTCCTGGTCCCGCTGTCGCCACAGGGTCACCAGCGCCACCAGATTTTGATGAAGGCGAGATGCATGACAATAGAGACATCACATATTTGAAAGAGCTGATTAAAAACCTTGGTTGACATCGATTTTTTTTATTTGTGACACCAAAGCAGAAGCGTTAAAAAATCAATTTACATAAACAAATAGATATTATGCGTATAACTTAGACAGAGAACATACGAAAAATCTATTTACATAAACAACTAGATATTATGCGTAAGTACAACTTAGATAGAGAAAATACATACACAAATTAAACAACGTGTAATGTTAAATGCGTAAAACCTGAGACACCCCAAATGATATTTAATTCAATTGTACTAATTCTTTAGGCGCTACCCGGATTTTTAACGGCGCTACCCGGATTTTTAACGGCGCTACCCGGATTGTTAAATTAAAGACCACTCAAAAATCTGGTAGACACGATTGTAGCTCTGGTTATGTGGTTTAGATACAATGTTTAAGTTCAATAAAGCAGAGTTATCTGCAGTTACAGTAAAAAAAATCAAAAGTGGCCATATTAAGCAGTTTTTTAAACTCCAACTACAGTAAACTACTTTAGAAACATTTTAAACGTACTAAATAAACTATAGAACCTGTACTACAATCGTGTCTACCAGATTTTTGATTGGTCTTTTATTTAACGAGTTATGATTATTCTACTGAAGTGGCGCTAGTGTGCGCGTTAAAAATCCGGGTAGCCTCGTAAAGAAAAACTATAGTTAAAAATTAATTTAAGGTTTTATGTGGTGTTTAGTTTAACTGGCACTTCTGATTATTTCTTGCTCTGCGGACGAATATCCGTCGAGAGAGGATTCAGTAGGTATTCACCAGGCCTCTGCGCCGCACTGACATTGTTATTATTACTATCTACGCTCACAAACTTATAATTAACTTACCATTGCTCCATTGCGGGTTTGCGCACATGATGGCTTGTCTTGTTAATAAATAGACAGGGCAACATTTTAATAAAGATATTTGAAATATGTGACCCATATTATAAAGTGGTGTAATTGATTCAGCGTGCTATTATATTCAGGTTTTGCGCATGTAACGTACCACGTTGTATACATGATTTCGATATAAATCTCTACTTGACTACTCTTTTTTATTAATTGGTATATTAGTAAGCTCCTGTTTAATCATCGACGAATAAGCATTAATCAAGAAATATTTCAAGTAGAGGACTTCTTTTCTTAAGGAAGTATAAGACAGAAAATGCTAACCAGACCTTATTAGGACATTGTGTCAGATGCTGAAAGAGGCGTTCGCTATCCAAACGTTGGGCATAAGTTAGAGGACCACGTTTTTATAAACGTGACACGTTTTAAACTAAGTCAATCTATTATAATAACGACTTTGGCGATACCAGTTAAAAACGACAATAATGAGAAGAATCGATAGTGAGAAGATGACCCAAACTCCAAGCACAAGAAGAAACTTTTCATGATCGCATGGCTTAAAGAAGTTCCTGCTTTTCACTACGCACTTTTTTGTGGAGTCTGGTATCACAAGTTTTTGGTAAATGTTCGTGAATTGGTTCCAGGAAATGGTCCCATCATACTCGATTGTCATGCTGGCCATCAAGGTCGGGTTCTTATCACTGATATTAATTATATAGGCGATCGTTTTGAATGGCGACATTAACATTGTGTGCTTAGTGAACAATCTGTAACAAAATTTTTGTTGTGATTACAAATACCCTTTCGAGTCTTAGGTTTCATAATCATTATCATAATCATCTTTAATAACATGTTTTACTGTTACTGCAGCATTTCAATTCAAAACTAAACAACGAAAAGTTATTCATAATTTTAGCCTCTATTGTTAACAAAAAATTTACCTTTGGAATTTTTGTTTATCACCCAAGTATTTTTTGTACAAGCCATCAATTTTTTGGATGCCATCCCTTATGCTGCTCAGATAAGGATAGAATTTGTAATCTTCCTCGAACACAGTAAGTGACAACGAAAATATATGAGACGCACCCTGGAAAATTAGCGAAATGTTTAGTTCATATATTATGTATACAATAGTCGCTTTCAGCAACTGTAATCTCTGTGATTTTAAAAACGAATGGTTAGAGTCGACGACTTGCGATAAAGTGCCGTCAATGTGACTTCTACATCTTTTCGACAATGGTTTCATCAATGATATCATGGGTGGGAGTGTGATCGCTTTTCTTTTCTTGCATGACCTTTTTTTTCTGCTTTATGATTAGTGGCTTTACTCACCGGTATTGACGTCCATTCGTCAAAGGGCCAGTCGCGGACCACCCACGTTACATCCCACAAGCCGATGCGGGATACACTCTCTACCAGTTTCTTACTGTTCCGTTTATCAACATTTAAGATGATTATACTTGCATGGCTCTTCAGCAAATGTAATGGCTGCAAAAGAGAGCTCAATGTCAGTTATCGGCGTATGCATTCTTAATTTAAATGTTTAACTGTTGATTATGGGGTAGACTTGCTGATGGGAAAATGGAAACTATGCCCATAGTTAGGGAGGCGAATAGGGGAATTTTCGGTAATACTCGAGCGTGGCAGTTTAAGATATGAGAGATACCTTGGACCTAATAGAACAACCTTGTAAAGTATTAAGCTCTATATGTAGTGACGCGCGCCTAGGATAGACGATCAGATTAGTAAAAAAAAATCTATAGTCTGTAATACTCGAGCGCGTCAGATTAAGATATTGGGGGTTGATTTTAGTGTTTTAAGACTAAATTTAACTAATCTGACGATAAGTCCTTGACGCCGCCGAGTTATAGGGTCGCAAACTTGTAAAAAAAAAACGTTAATCCGGCATTCTCGAGCGCGATTTTTTTTATTTTTATTTTGAAGAATATAATCTAAAACGTACTAAAAATACAAAATCTGCCGGTTTCCGCATGACCAGAAGTGTGGAGGAGCCATTTCGTCTTCCGAAAAACGCGTTGCGGCATATAAGTCGCGAACGATACATTTTACAAAAAAAAAGTTTAAATAAACAAAAAAGGTAATTTCAATTTACACAAAAAAGGTCTCTTTACATTTTTGTCCAAAGTTAAAACTTTTTGACTTGAAGCTTCATAATAACTCAAACTCCCGGTTTTTTGAGTATATCTTGAAAACTGAGGGTGTTAAAAAAATGATATGAAATAATGATGATTAAATTATGTTACTTTAATCTCAAAAATTTTTTTTTAAAGCTTCTCGACAATTTTCGTGGACTTGGAAAAGGTTACGCGTATCTGTATACAAAAGTATCATTAACATGTACAGTTTCATGTATGTATATTTTTCAATAGCCTGTTGATCCTCAAATTGTTTTTTGGACGTACCGTCAGCAAAACGAAGTGAAGAATTATTAAAAAGAAAGAAGAAAGGAAAAAACAAGAAACCAAAAAACCTTTCCGGTCAGATTAAGAGAACCCACCAACATTTTTGTCAGATTAAGAAAATATGCTTTCAGGATACTGAGATGAACCTCCCCTATGAAAATCTGACGCGCTCGAGTATTTCAAAAAAACTATTTTTTTTGCATTTTCAAAAATTCATCGTAACTTATGGTCACGCCAAAATCGTCAGTTTTTTTAAAGGGAGCTTCCTTGGGGCCTACTTAACACCCCTTCCGAAAATCTGACGCGCTCGAGTTTTTTTTTTTTTTGCATTTTTGACTACTTTATATGCCTACCCCCACCACGCAAACCGGCAGATTAGTATACCGTTGTTATCAGAAGTACTTGGGGCATACGTAGTATGAATATCTGACGCGCTCGAGAATGCCCAAGTAACTGTTTTTTTTTTACATTTTTGAAAAACCGTACACGCCAAACCCACCGCTAAAGTGGTTTTTACCATACGAGCTTTTCTTTTCGAAATTATTTTATCTTTCGATTTTGATAGGTCTCGACGGCGCCGTTGAATTACGCCATTTAGCTACCTCGCCTCCCTAACCACCAGCAGTGGTATGATCTTACTCCGATAAATAAATAAATAAAACATTCTTGCACGGGGCTTATCTCCGAGTAAGTCAACGAGAGTCTACAGGGGACATATTCACATGTTATTATACTATGTGTAAATAAAACGAGGCGCAAAAAATATATAAAGACGATCCTGAAACTGATCGTTGCGAGAGCTAGCATTAAACCCTCTATTTTGGCATGTATGCAATGGATCTGCTACTCGATATTATGGAAATGTAATTAATAAGTTATAGTATGACATCACCAATAAGAGACAGAGAACCAGAAATTGAATATTTTTCCTGTTCAGATAAATATGAAGTACCTAACTATCACAATTTATTTTGACTAGCAATAATGATCATTCGGAATTTGATAACCAACTTCGAACTGATTAGTTAGATACGGGGCTTCTACCATGTTCTTTATTATTTATTTACCAATCCCGTATCTTATTAAAGTGAGTGACTATAAAATTTTAAAACAATAAAATGTGCAGGTATCTACCGGTAAAGCAATTTCTTTTGCACTAAGATTCCCGCAAAGAAGATAAACGTATTTAAGTTAACCTCTTGAGGCTTACTTGAATACTTTTTTAAAACATGATTTATTAATAAGAAGATCTGCTTGGTTCAGATATCTAGCGGTATTACATTGTAAAAATGTGCAGTACACAGACAAAAAACTTACAGGGTCGAATTCGCAGGTTTTATTCATGCATTTTTGATTAGTATAAACTATTCCTTCCTGCTCAAACAATGGAACCAACTCTTCAAGGAAGTCGAGACTGTATGCTGTATCGTCCGATAATATTGCTACTCGGTACCATCTCATATGTCTGAAAAACTCTTTAAAGGCATATTTAAAGGGCTGCCATGTCGGAGAAAGATTCACAGAGTTTGGATACCAATCTTTCAATTCTGGAAAGGTATACGGAGTTTGGTAGAACATTGTTGGTATTCTAGGATCAGTGTTCAAAGGTCTGTCAGATATCACGGCGATTGTGGATTTGTTGTACTGTATACCCCCCTCACAATTGTTCACCTGGATATTAACAGGCGATGGCATATTTTCAGTAAAGAGATGTTGTGGTATGTTTGGAATATTTGGTGGTAGGCATATTTGTATGTAGTCCTCTTGAAACTCTTTTCCAAATTCAGTTTCAAGTAATTGTAATAGACGGGGCTCGCGAAGAATCGGTTCGGAGATCAATCGAGTTTGTGAGTACTCGTATGTTACATTATTGCTAATTGTGACAGTACAATCAATAGCGCATCGCAGATTGGAGTGTAAAAAGCTGTTCGTAGTAGCCCTGTCGTTATATAACTCTTCGGTCGATACTTGCAGGTTTATAACACGTCTGGAAAAATCAAAGGTAGCATAAATTAGCAAATTATAATCTAAGAAATAGCGGTCCCCCGCGCGACGACCTCCGTGGTCGAATGGCTAGCACGCTGCTTTCAAGTGTCGCCATCTCGTGAGGTTCCGGGTTCGATTCCCGGTCGGGTCAATGTAGAAAACGATCTTTTCTATATTGTCTCGGGTCTGGGTGTTGTGGTACCACCGTTGTATCTGATTTCCATAACACAAGTGCATTGGCTACTTACTTTGGAATCAGAGCAATGTATGTGGTTGGTGTCCATTGCGTTCGCGCGTTGTGTATTTTCGAGCCTAAAGACTTTTTCGATAAATAAGCTATGCAAGCCACTTTCTTTTTTTTAAATCGGACTTGTAGTTCCTGAGATAATCAAACAGACTCTTCAGCTTTATCTTATTAGTGCTTATTAGTATAGTGCTTATTCTATTAATTTAAATCACTTACGAATGGGTTTGAGATAATTCAATAGTTAGCTTGACCTTATTTTTGTCAATATAAAGATAAACATTGTAGCCCATCCTTCCGGCTATCATCGCGAATTGTTCACTTATGAATTGATCGTCAGGAGTAGAAACCAGTGTTATGTCCAAAGGAAAGTCATAATTGTTTGAATCTGCAAGAATATAACACTTGCATGATCATAGTTGAGCCTACAACACATATTAATTAATAAATAGTTACTACAGTACAAATGTGAAGAAAGTATAGTGTTTTAAAGAAAAATACCTCTACCAATGTCAATTAAAATAACTATTCTCTGACATTTGGTTAAGGTATGTTTTCTTCAAATTAAGAACAATCATAAACATTCAACCGCTGGTATAATCGATGCGTCGAGTAAATCAATGTGCGCGTTCACTTAATAGTAGGCATACTGTAAAGTTTGGGAGCAAGCAAACAACCGATATGCGCAGAAGCTGGTTTATTACTGGAAATGACAGCGCGACACTCAATGTGTCGGGCGCTAGATACATGCATGCTTTCATACATATCACATACTCACAGGTATGCAGCTGTTTGTTGATCTTTTGTATGACTAAAATAAGCTAGTAATTTTGTATTTTGAATAAATATTCATTCATGATTTTTATTGCTATACGAGTATGGATGCTCAACGATTACTGAGAACAAATAGTATCTAGACAAACCTGTAATAGGCTTTAAGATACTATTAATTAAGCTAATATATGTATATTTTTCTTGTGATGATAGTAATAAATAAATAAATTTCGACATTCTATCATTAGTTAACTATATAATAGATCACGCAACCGGGCCTTATCAATAAAACTTAGAAAAACATTACCTCCTTCAAAATTGTCTCCAGCAACGGTTATTACTACCGAACAGATTAAGATGTATAGTTTCATGGTTCTAGCTTAGCACTAAATATTTCAGTTTTCATGTTACACGATTTCAGTAAGTGAAAAACAAACGTATTGAATTCGCTAAATATAGCAAAAGACTGGGTAGAGTAACAGGATACGAGTATTCCGGCTTATCCTTATTTGCTCTGTCATTTAAATTTCCTCTATAAATTATTGTTGAGTAATAGTAGGTAAGATACATCATATTTCGTTTTCAGCAGCTACTATAATAATGAAGAGATCATGTATGTATTCTAATATGTAGGGCCGCGGGTGTGCCTTCCGCCAAAGCCGAGCCAAGCGATGCGCATGGGCACACCTACCTTTTCTCGAAGTTAAAGGTGTTGCTATAGATATGCCTTTGCCGTCAACACAGCCGTGCCATAGAGAGAAATATTTCAGCAAAACATCTTAAACAACCGGACTATTTGACAATTTTAGGAAACAACACAAAGTCGTCATTATCTTTGAATTAAGATATGTTATAAACCTGCAAGTATCGACCGAAGAGTTATATAACGACAGGGCTACTACGAACAACTTTTTACACTCCAATTTACGGTGCACTATTGATTGTACAGTCACAATTATCAATAATATAACATACGAGTACTCACAAACTCGATTGATCTCCGAACTGGTTCTTCATGAGCCCCGTCTATTACAATTAATTGAAACTGAATTTGGAAAAAGTTTCAAGAGGACTACATACAAATATGCCTATCACCAAATATTCCAAACAGAATTGAAAGATTGGTATCCAAACTCTGTGAATCTTTCTCCGACATGGCAGCCCCTTAAATATGCCTTCAAAGAGTTTTTCAGACATATGAGATGGTACCGAGTAGCAATATTACCGGACAATACAGCATAAAGTCTCGACTTCCTTGAAGAGTTGGTTCCATTGTTTGATTAGGAAGGAATAGTTTATACTAATCAAAAATGCATTAATAATACCTGTGACTTCGATCCTGTAAGTTTTTTTTTCTCAGTGGACTGCACATTATTATAATATAATACCGTTCGCTACTTGAACCAGGCAGGTTACTTACTGTTTATTATGTTATTAAACAGTAATTTAGTAAGCCTTAAGATATCAACATACTAAAACTTTATCAAATTCCGACAATGTCACATACATACAGGTCTAATTATTTACCTCTTTTTTTGAAAGCGCTAATATAATACTTAGATACTTAGAAGGCGGCACCAAAAATCACCAACAACTTCTTTGCGGTAATCTCAGTGCAAAATAAATTATTTTACCTGTAGATACCTAAACATTTTATTGTTTAAAAATTCCATAGTCACTCACTTTAATTAAATACGGGATTGTTAAATAAATAATGGAACATGTCATAGAAAACAATATTTCAGCAACACATCTTCCTCGACCGACGACCTCCGTGGTCGAGTGGCTAGCACGCTGGTTTTAAGCGTCACCATCTCGTGAGGTTTCGGGTTTGATTCCCGGTGGGGTCAATGTAGAAAACGATATTTTCTACATTGTCTCGAGTCTGGGAGTTGTTGTTGACTGTTGTGTCTGATTTCCATAACACAAGTGCATTGGCTGCTTACTTTGGGATCAGAGCAATGTATGTGATTGGTGTCCAATATTTTATGTATTTTTTTATAATCTTACAACTGGAAAATTTTGCAATGTTAGGAAACATCACAAAGTTTATTATCTTTGAATTAAAATATTAATCATAAATGTTCCCATTTCAAACAGAATGATAAAAAATTCAATGTTCTCTTAAAGTGCTCAAGTTGCCGGCAACGGCACATCTTAAGTGTTTCTAATAGGTAGTTTGTAGGATTACAGCTATTTATCGTTTGTTTGTAAATTAAAAACACGTGATTGCTTTAAACTTTGGATACATCTTTATTAAAAACATCATTCTTTGTCCAAATGAAAGCCGTGTCGTTGTGGTTTTGTATAAAACGTATATTTACATAATAATAATATCAATTTATTGGTCCGATGCTGAGTATGAAATGTTTTAAATAAAATACGTAGTACTAAATTTCGCTAAGATATTAAGAGTATCTTGACGGAGGGAGTTTAGGGTATGTTGATACATAAATACCATACGGATATAGTCTGGATGTTCAAAATTAGTATTGGACGATGGCTCCAGCTTGGAGAAGGGCATTCTTGGCTCTTGCAGCGAGGGAACCTGGGTTGGCTCCGTAGGCTACAGCCTTCAGGAACTGAAACAAAACATCATTGAAATCAGCTTAGCTTATGGTTCATATCATACGTCTTTATCAGATTAACCGCCTTCTTTCCAATCATTAAAGATTCTTCTAAGCATATATTGTAAAATATACCTACTATTACTACGTAGAATATAAGAATATAATATTCTTAGTAGAATGTTCGTGCGATTTGAGTGACGCATTTCATTAACAGTGCTATCTCGTTAATCGTATTTTAATGCGCTTCATTTTCAATCAGCTTATTAATTATATCTCTTGTCGTAATTTCATACAAATATTCAAAATGTTTGTAAAGAGTATCCAAGTAAACCATTAGCAGAGCAGCACAAAAAACAACTAATATAAAGAAACACGCTTCACAATATCACAATAATATGATGACGAAGTATCAGCCAGTAAGAACTAGATCAAAACAAAAATTTGGGTACAGAATTCACGCCTCAAGAGAGGTAGGGCAATATCAATAGCCTGGCAAATAGTATACATTGTGATACAAGTGTGTTAAGTTGACCATTATATACAAGGCGATATTGTGTGCGCACGAGCAGTGCGCCATATGAAAGCCGCGTATATTATGGTCACAGGCACACGTGTTTCATACGACGTTTTTAACACACTTGCGAGGAAACAACAAGACTCCAAATATTTACAATTATTATATACAACTATTAATGGCGCGGTGTTTTTTTTTCTTGCCGCGTTACTGATGCGCGCGCAAGGCTAAGGCGCGAACTAGATCGGCCAACAGCCTAGGTTAAAAATGTAATATTACGTGTTTAAAACACAAATTACAGAAAAAATAAAATGAATTTGAGTTATTTTTTTATAAATAAGCTGGATTTACCATTAATTGAAATAAATATGAACATACTGTTATTTTTCGCATAAATACTGTTTGTTGCTAAAATAAAAGTTATAACCCGACTAAATTATATCGCTTCGTCTTCTTACTTACTACTTGGTAATAGGGTACAATTGTAAATTGGTCGGGTTAACAAACTAAAGGCACTAATGCAATAATATACTGAAAAAGCACGCGTGTTTAATATCTAGGATTATGAGCCAAAAATCGGTGGAATAAAAACTTCGTTTTGAGCAAGTGCGTTGAAAAAGTTATTAAAAGATGTACTTACGCTCGACAGAGGGTTGAGGGCCTGTCTGACAGCCTGTCTCACTGGGCTAACGGCAGCGGCGGTGACGGCGGCTCCGACGTTGTTGCTGCGGCTGTTGAAAGCGCTGTAGAGGCGCTTGGCGGCACAGTATTCCTCTTCCAGGTAGCTGGTGGAAGAAAAACGGTATACACTGTCCAAATATCACTCTGTTCATACCTCTGTTCAAGACCGGCTTTATGTCGGGCTCTTTCACCATCGCTACGATTCGACTTTGGAATTCTCTCCCCAATGAAATCAGAATGTCCCTGCAAATTTACTTTTAAAAAGTCTCTTCGCACCCACTATCTTAACCTTGGCTATCTTCAGAATTAACAGACATTTTCTGTTGTTTGTGTCTTTTGGATGTCGTCATTATCATCACCTTAACGAGTATCATTCATAATTTTGTATTTATTAAGTATATGTATTCTATGTATGTTTATTAGTCTTTTGCTTATACATCCTATTATATATTTGTGTGATATTAGTATGTATGTTTATGTTAGTGCATTTTACTTCTTTTTACCACTCTATACACTCACGTATTATTAATATTCCGCCACTGATTAAACTCTCTGCATTACCAGGTGGTTGACTGGTAGAGAATGCCATTAGGCATTAAGTCCGCCAATTGTACAACTAACAGTGCAATATAGTTTAAATAAATAATAAAAATATCCCCATCGTCTTATTTACTGATGTTTAGTCACGAAAATTTGAAATTATTGCGCATTTTCTTTATTTTACTAACATTACATGTGGAATATTTTTGTCCGAAATAAAGGTATTATTTTTTAATTTTTGGAGACAGTTGGAGTATAGTAAAGTTAGCCTGTAACATCCTTCTGTTGGGCAAAGGCCTTACCTCAACTATGAGGTAGTTTGAGCCATACTCCACCACGCGGGCTCAGTGCGGGTTGGTGGAGGAGTGTTTGCAAGGCAAGCGACTAACCCTGCTGTCAGATGTTATCAAGCCGCCCATAAGGCCTCTGACTAGGCTTAACGACTAAAATCAACCGATATTAGCGGGGACCATCGGCTTAAGGCGCTACCCGGATTTTTACCGCGCACACTAGCGCCACTTTACTAGAAAAATCATAACTCGTTAAATAAAAGACCAATCAAAAATCCGGTAGATACGATTGTAGCTCTGATTATGTGGTTTAGACACAATGTTTAAGTTCAATTAAACACAGTTATCTGCAGTTACAGTTAGCAAAAATGCTAAAAGTGGCCATATTTAGCAGTTTTTCTAACTCTAACTACAGTTAACTACTTTAGAAACAATTTAAACGTACTAAATAAACTATAGAACCTGTACTACAATCGTATCTACCAGATTTTTGTTTGGTCTTTTATTTAACGAGTTATGTTTTTTTTACTAAAGTGGCGCTAGTAAGTGCGCTAAAAATCCGGGTAGCCCCTTAACGTGCCTTCCGAAGCACGGAGATGCTCGTGATGTACGTCACTTATACGGTCGGAATGGTCACCCATCCGAACACGACCGCGCCGTAGGTTGCTTCACTTTGGTATCACTACCAAAGCGCTGCTACCACTGCACTACGAGCAACTCCACCACCTAAGAGTTGGAGTATAGTGGAATTAGAAATATAATTTTTGACAAAAATATAGTACTGCTACTGACTATGAGTGGGAGCCATCCAGAACAGCGTTCCAAGCTGCTTCGAATTGGTACGACCTGCCGGCACCGGCGCAGTTGCCCTTAGCTCCGCTCTGAAACAAATATCAACATTAATAGTAAATAGTCCAAATGGCAAGAGTCACGCAGACTTTTACCGCCTTACCATAAATAAATAAACAAGGTTTAAATGACTGTTTAAATGGGTTGCGGTAAAAACAGCTGTTAGGCTGTAAATCTCCCACAATCTTTTCTGTTAACGCTGCCAGATTCAACAGCTGACAGTTAGCTGAAATATTTGGCAGATCATTTGTTCAATGTCTGCAAGAGTGCATATAACCATGACTCCGTATTAGCTGCTATATTCATTCTTACTTATGCTGCTGTATTATTCAAAGCTGAATCATCAAACTATCTTCCGATAAAAAGACGACCGGTCTTCGAGTCTTAGGATGTGTAGTCAATCTCACGAAATAAATATAGCGCAGATAGTCAATGAATTCTGACAATTACAGTCGTATAAAGCAAGCTGTGAGAAACTGCAGATTTATTTAAATTAGAAAATCATGACGTCAATATGTTAGCCTCATTACCGAGACATAAAAGGTACATTCCTAATTTTCAATGTTCGTCATGAAAATAAATTGAAACAAAGTAAAATATTATTAATATCACCTGCAATGCACTTAGATCTGTACAAGTTGTAAGCTGGCACAAAGCTTGATAAATAACTACTGTTCCGCAGATCTATGCTCCAACTATTAATCATTGGCAACGCGAGAGAAAAATCATTAATATCAATACCAGTCGAAGAATGGTCGAATGGTTTAGCCAGAGACAATGTTAGGGCAATTTGCTGTACTCTGATGATGGATTGCCTTAGTGCACAGACATCTTAGTGCTATAGATGCTACATTTATTCTCGCTTGATCACATAGAACGTTCTTAGATTTTTTTCTACCATAATTATCACTACTAAATTCCTTCTCTCTCCTTTAGTAAAATAATCATATCACAGTCAGTTTCAAGACACTACCATTGATTTGATGACAACTTCCTTTGTTTCATTGACGAAAGGGAAAAAAAAAGAAAGAAGTTTATTCGTTTACATCACAAACACTAACATACAAAATATTTCACATTATAATGAAACAAAATCCAAAGGTTGAGAGAAAAAAATAACACACAAGAGGAAAAATTAAAGTGGTATTGTTCATGTCCATTTGTTATACTGTACACCATACCAGACCAATGAATGCGTGTGTGCGTGCGTGCGTGCGTGCGTGTGTGTGTGTGTGTGTGTGTGTGTGTGTGTGTGTGTGTGTGTGTGTGTGTGTGTGTGTGTGTGTGTGTGTGTGACGCATATACCCAAAAGGAGCCTCACTTAGCATAAGCCAGGTCTCCTGGAGAACCTGACGCTGGTTTTCAGTGGGTCTCTGCTGAGTGAGGTACACAGAAATTGTCGCCAACAGCACTTATATAAATGTCTTAATTCAAAATAATATACGAGTGTATGTAAACTTTATAAAATAAAACCTAGTTGTGTAACCTATAAAATGTGTGAAGTTGCAAAAACTACAACATCGTTAATTGCATATTAAATGAAGTGACGCAACCATTCAGTAATGTTTCCCTCTGGGTTACCTACATACAGGACATAAGATATGGATACACGATTCGGACTCTTAAGGATCATATTCACTTTACTTTGAATAGTCTGATAGATGAATTTTGAGAGGTTTAGTTGTAAAGTTACAGTAACTAACTTATTATGGTATCTATGTCCTAAGCGGTCTGTGCTAGAGCATGATTTATGGTGGCAGAGGGACCAATGCATGAACGCTCGTAAATACTAGATTTGGATGCGCATGGATACGGTGTGATGACCATTGTTGGATGCTTAATGAATATCGCAAATTGGTTTCTCTTTTCTAAAAATAATAGTCCGTATTATGTTACCTAAAGCATGTGCAAGCATTCTGTATTGTTAGCAAGAGGTTTTACTCGCTAGCTAGAAAAATTGCACAGTGTCCCTAGCGGTCACTTGCAGTAAATTTTCCCATACACTTTTAACATCGTCGCAAGTGAGTGAAACCGCCGTAAACGCATGTAACGGTACTGATTTATTAAATTAGCATACGTAGCTATGAATTATATTATATTTATAAGTAAAAATCGACACTATAGTCAGCGTAATTTAATATTTCATGAAAATAAGTTTGGTGTTATTACTTTTCATAATGACAGATAGCCATTTGTTATTTCAACGTCCGCCAATAGTTTGTCTTTTTATTATGATTCATTTGTAGGACAAATGTATTATTAAGCAATTAAATATTTACGAATTGTATATTCGGCACACCAGTACAGTATAGTAACTTTCCGTCAAAACCTGTATACTAAGCACCCAATACATATAACAGTACACTCGCAACACTATCGAGTGATCTTGGGTTGGAAGCGAGCTGGGCGATAAGGATTTACTTGAACACCTGTATATTTGGCACACCTGTGCATCACTGAAGTTGTTTTTTAAAATCTGTATACATATTTGGTACCCTAATATTATACGCTAGTGACACGGTGTTTATTTAAGTGGGTAGGCCTCAACCTTCTGGAGAGGGGAGCCCCACATAACACTCCATCCGGCAATGTGGAGGGTATGCAATTCAATGAATTTTTCCACCCAAATAAAGGTATACTCACAGCACCACGGAGGGATCCTGGGTTGGTGGCGAGCTGAGCGATCAGGTCAATGTTGTTAGCGAGACGGTTCAAGTATTTGTTCACGGCAGGGCGGACTCCGTTGCCACTGGCGACGGCGTTGATGACCTGAAGGAAAAAAGGTCTCATCATAGTATTTTGCAGGGCCGTGCATTGAAATAACTACCGAATGGTCACTGTCCAAAGAGCCTGTTGGTAAATCAATGAGAATTCATAGTGGTTTAGAATGTTTTTGACACTCACAGTGTCATATTTTATGTTCATAATTAAATTTTTGGTTTCTTATTTAATCTTTATAAATAGGAGTCATAGTGATCAGTACTTCCAAACAAATTTGAAAAACAGAATTATGATTTCAAGCTTATGACAAAGTAATTTGAGAATGACTTTAACTTTGTAAATGATACTCGTACCTATGTAAAGAATTCATATCTTTAACTTAGAAAAGTGTATGTTAACGTTAGAATTCTTGGAAATAGCACCTGTTGTATATAAACAATGGGTAGTACCTGAACTTTTCAGTCTGAATGATTAGAAAGCGCTAAAAGCTTCCACGTGTCCTGGGACACCAATCAAGTTCTCTCAAGACAGCATTCCTCAGAGGATGTATGAGTTGTCTAGGTAGTTGCCATGTGCTTAAAAAGCTTAACATTTTAATACTTACAGCGGCAGCATCACAAGCGTCTCCTGGAACACCGGTAGCGAGTTCTCCCAGTACAGCGATGGTCTGACCGACGGCGAGGGCTTGGCTAACGGCGTCTGGCTGGTTGGCCAGATCGTTCAGGATCTGCTGGATGGTCAGGATGTAGATGTTGGTGTCACCACCATCGACGATCTCAAATGAGCGGTCGGTTAAGAAGCTGGAGAAGAGATGGTTAGAGGTGTTGAGGTTAAAATCAATGGGTAACTGGTCTAGATCAATTCTGAATTCCTCTTAAAAGATCTGGTTCTCTTAACGTGGCTTCCCGAATTTTTGACGCGCACACTACGCCACTCTGTTTAAAATAATTATTACTCCTTAAATATAAAAACAATCAAAAATCTGGTAGACACGATCGTAGTACAAGTTCTACAGTTGAATAAGTACGTTTAAATTGTTTTAAAAGTAGTTTACTGTAGTTAGAGTTAGAAAAACTGCTAAATATGGCCATTTTTGGTAATTTTTCTAACTGTAACTGCAGATAACTCTATTTAATTGAACCTAAACATTGTATCTAAACCACATAACCAGAGCTACAATCGCATCAATCAGATTTTAGATTGGTCTTTTATTTAACGAGTTATGATTTTTCTATTAAGTTGGGCTAGTGTGCGCGTTAAAAAATCGAGGAGCCCCTTAATTTTGAGCCTATATGTTGAAATATATCCAAAACGACCTCTTTAATTGACAGGAGAACAAAGAACATACTCCTATATAACAAAAACGTTTTGCTTAGTTCCTTAGTTAAGAGTTTGTAGAATAGTTCTAAAAGAGGTTAAGAAGAACAATCTGGGCAAAAAGACATTTGTTAAACCGGATTGTTTAAACTAACATGTATTAACAAGTGACTTATGGTAACTCGTGTAATTTATGTCAGAATTCTAATAATGAGCCAGCAACGAAATATCGAACTTGGGGTTTTCTAGTATTAAATTGGGCCTAACATTACTTACCTAGAGACGAGGGCGCCATTGTCTTTGACTGGGGCGACCTCGTTGATGTTGTATTGCGAGACTTGCACGGATGGCAGCGCGAAAGCGCTCTGAGAACAATTTAATAAACTGGTTAGAGATACATGTATAGAATGCTAGAGGTCCGCCGCGATTTCGTCCACGCGTTTTGAGTTTGCTCCCCTCCCGCCGCACCGTGATGTTTTATAGCCTAAAGCCAATAAATAAGATAATAAATAAATATTGGACACCTATCACATACATTGCTCTGATCCCAAAGTAAGTGGCCAATGCACTTATGTTATGGAAATCAGATACAACGGTGTTACATACCACAACACCCTGACCTGATACAATATAGAAAATTATGATTTCTACATTGACCCGACCGGGAATCGAACCCAGGACCACAGAGCGGTGACGTCTTGAAACCCAGCATGCTTAGCCACTACACCACGGAGGTCGTCCAACAGAAAAAGATTTTTCCAAATCGGTCTTGTAGTTCCTGAGATTAGCGCGTCCAAACAAACAAACTCTTCAGCTTTATAATAGTAGCATGGATAGATCCTAGAATAGTTTGGGGGAGGCCTTTGCCCAGTAGTGGGACAGTATAGGCTAGGAAAAAAATATCATAGAAAAATGCACATGTCCTTCCATGGTCATTCTGTATCTTTTTAGCCGCCTTCGTATTTCATATAATATGTACGGACAACAACACGTCAAAGTAAACACTGCGGTATCTTATGCAGTTGTGATAAGGGCTAGTTTGCAACAAAAACCTGATGTGCTGGCCACTGTACATGAACTTTTGATCGATAAATACTTAGAGGTTTTAGATTTTATTGTAACGGAACGTATTTGATGGACACTATCTACTTTAATTAAGGATCTACTTCGATGATACTCACAAAAGATAGAAAATAATAATACAAAAAATCTTTCATAACTTCTATAAATCGGTCAGACGGAATTACTTTTCGATCCACCTCTTCATTTACAGAAATTATTCTGAATAAACTGTAATTACTTTGATATTCGACAGGGTTTCATTATTATTTGTAGTATTCTTGTAGCTCTTTTTAATAGAAAACCTAATTTAAGTTCAAAAATACTTTTCAATTTACTTGATTGAAATCCTTGGGTCGTTACAAATTTTTGAAATGAATGTTTGATTAAAAGTAAAGGTCATAGAAACTTTCATTCGTTATTTTAAAACATTTGGCCCGTAAAGTAAAATTCAGCAGAAGTTTAACACTCTTACCACAACTGTTTAAATACGATGGTGCTAAAATAAGTCAAAAGGAAATGTATGTCACCCTAATGACATAAGAGTGACATACATTTCACTTTAGCCGCGTATCATTTAAATAATTGTTAAAATCTTGTTTATTTAGTTGTGCTATGGCATCGGCCTTACCACAAATATTTGTTTATTATAAAGTATCGACTTTGCACTTTTATTGCTTTAAAATTTTCAAAATGGACGGTTTCTTAATAAATGTATCACGCTCAAGAGTGTATTACAATGCAGTAATTAATGAATATAATAAATTAATAGACGCATCATACCCAGGAGAATATAACTATTTTTTGATCTAAAATACTACTCTGAATTTTGTAGTTCACCTATTAGTCTACAGTCTATTAAATCCCCCTGGAAAACATGGGAATTGATTTTTTAATAAGTTTTAATATATCCTTGATTTGTTATCTAGATATGCAATATGTAATATAGTGAACGGATACTTTTTATGTATGTACGAGTATTATGGGGTTTTGCAAGCGGCTGACTGATGATGAAATGATGATTAGAAGTTTGGTTTTGCGTTAATTCGTTCGCATTATTTTATTTTACTTACTAATAGTAATACTCTACTAATAGTATACTGTAGCACTCTATATTTTTCTGTTTTTGTTTTCATTTTAGCCAGGTTCAACGTTCCAAAATTAAGTGTCCATTGTTTGTTTTTATAAAATTTCAGCTACGTCTTTACTCTCTAGGGCCTATAGCTGTTGTGTTGAGTTATGAAAACTGGTGGCAGGCAACTACCCTCGGGAGCTACCACTGAATAACTGTCACTCGGTAAACCCGCTGTAATAGTTTTAGGGTTCAGTTTTGTGAACTAGCTGAGCCTTTCGGTTTTACTCGTAGCCTGGTCTTTTTTGACTCTGAACAAGTTTATTTTTATATGGCAAAATCTATTATGTAACAGTATTTTGACGACCTCCGTGATGTAGTGGCCAGCGCACGCTGGGTTTTAAGGCGTCGCCGCTTCGTGGGTTCGATTCCCGGTCGGGTGTATGAAGAAATTATTATCAATATTGTCTCAGATCTGTGTGTTGTGGTACCACCGTTGTATCTGATTTCTATAACACAAGTGCTTTTACAACACAATACAAATCTTTTACAATACAGTACAATTGGCTACTTACTTTGGGATCTGAGCAATATATGTGATTGTTGTCCAACATTCATCTATTTATTTATTTTAAGTTTTAAGATCATATGGCATTGTTAATTAATTAAACAATTCTGCGCTGTGATTCCGATATGATGTTATATTAGTTATATAGATAATTAACAGCATTTCACAAGGAAGGTTTACAAAAGACTCCAAAAGTAATAAAAATTCATAACCCCAATTACATAAGGGTATGCTCAGGTTTGAACTTATATTTGAAAAGAATTTCTCAACAACGTCATGTTTTGATTGTTGTAGTAGTTTTTACTAATTCCCCTGGTACAAACTTGATCTAATCTTTTTCCAATAATAAGGTGTAAGCCAGGACCTAGTTTGTTAATAATTCATACAGCAAAATGTACACACAGACATTTTCAGTCTAGTTATGTTTGTCCCGCAGTTTTCAATTGGGAGTAATTTGAAAGTTTCCGATCCCCCGAGGCGGTGATTTAGTGCTAATGGCGCAAGTATTGATTATTCACAGTTTTTATTACATTTCGAGTAACGAGTTGTTTTTATTAGGCATGTAGGTGAGTCAGATTGAAAAAGGACTTTGTTATGCGATGTGGTATTATGAAGTCTTGGATTTCAAAAGTTTGGATTAGAAAGCTATTTTTAGGTCTTGGAATTTATCAAGTTATTGTCAGTAAATTATGAGATTATAATCAAATCAATGTTGTCTTCACTTGAAAAAAATAATTGTATTGAATTCAGGATTAGTAACGTACAATCCAGACAGCTAGCACATCAGGTTACCTCTTTTGCAGCAAACTAGCTCTTATTACAACTGTATAAGATACCGCAGTATTTAGCTTGACGTGCTGTTGTCAGTACAAAAAACTAAGATTAAGATACCGAACGTTTGGCTAATCTTCCAATAAAAAATCGTTCATCCAAAATCACTTAAATTTAGCGACTCAAAAAACTACTCGTTCCTATAAGTGAATTTAAATCCCTCTGGAATATTCCAGCGTCATTTTCCGTTGGAGCCTCGTATTTGGCTGACGTAGCACACATGAGCCGTCATCTGCAGAACTAGTGACGTGGAGGCTTGTTTCCATTACCAATGACGGACCGGTTATAAATCGGATGTAATTTTTATTATGTGAATAAGCTTGATTTTGGAGTAGGTATTATAGTGTGTTTTCCGGCTTTTAAATATTGTTAATTATATTTAAATATTGCTTTAGCTTTTGTTAAGTAAATAAATAATTATTTTCTGCGTAACCAACACTAATAGCGCTGTTCTAAAAGTACGTAATAAAATATTTGAAAATGAAGAAGACACATATTTAAGTATAACACGGGCCGAAATTTAACAGTTCAATAGGAATGTAGGTTTTTGTTTTGATCAGCTTTCTTGAATCTCTGGTATTGGATACACATAATAGTGTGTATCCAATCCCAGAGACTCCCTCGACTCTCTTGACTATTATTATAGTATATAGAGGGAGATTAAATACAAAAGTATCTAATGACTAACAGTGGAAACGGACTCACGTATCTAATTCACATGTAAATCCGTATCACGTTGCTATTGCGTATCCCTAAACACTATGTACATTTGACTAGACTAGACCAGGAGCCCCATTTTTTAACCGACTTCAAAAAAGGAGGAGGTTATCAATTCGACTGTATGTTTTTTTTTTGTATGTTTGTTACCTCATATCTCAGTCGTTAGTCGACCGATTCGAAATTTTTTTTCACCTACTTAGAGGGTGTACCTTTTAGTTGGTCCCATTGTTGCCGATTTGGGATCTGAAGATGGGATCTTGGTGTAATCGAGGGAAACCCTCAAATTTCAAAGGCACGTATAGTATTGTTTTACTAAAATCTTAATGTTGACGTATTGTTACGTCTGATAGTCAACATCTTGTAGGGCTGAGCTGATGGTGGAACTCCTTAACGCTTAGGAGTTGAGTAATTATAATGACAGAACATATGATAGGTAGTTTGTAGCTTCTTAAAGAACAGAGTCATAAAGTGCAACTTCCCCCCCACCCCCCTTCTCTTGTAAACTCTTAAAATGGAGAAATAAAATTAACTTTAAAAAAGTAAAAACCGACTTCAAAACCAAAATGCACTAAAAAGTCTTAAATAAACTCTTGAATATTGAAAGGAAAGGAATCCATTTTAGGGAAACAATTTCTTTTTGGAGTCGGTGCCATCACTTTGAAAATTCAGCCTCACCTGTCGCAGCACCGACTCCAAAAAGAAATTGTTTCCCTAAAATGGATTCCTTTCCTTTCAATATTCAAGAGTTTATTTAAGACTTTTCAGTGCATTTTGGTGTTGAAGTCGGTTTTTACTTTTTTAAAGTTAATTTTTAATCACTCGCTTGAACATGACGTGTGAATTTCGTTTGAAAACGAATTCGTTAGTAATCTCAAAATTCAGTTATCTTTTTTTGAATCACTCCCGAGTAGAATAACACTTATTTTAATTGGAAAATGGGTTATTAGTCAATGAATATCAGACGCCATCTTGACGCGAGTTTTTCAAAAATATTTTGATAGGCAAGCGGCTCAGCTTTACAGTCAAATTAACAATTTCTATTGCATTTTCCCGTGATATTTATAATATTATTATAATAAAACAACATAAATATTAATATTCGTACCATTCTACAATGGTATTTAGCTAAAATATTATTATATTGATAATATTCGTTAACACTAAGTCAGAATTGAGCTGCCTGGAAATTGAATGGCTAAAGTTGGATCGCAATACGTCCACAGGGGTCCTATTTTTAAATCACTCGTGTCAATATTCCGAGGAATTTTCTTGATAAAATTACGCAAAGACATCACACGAGAAGTCACAAAATAAATTTATATACTTTTAAATAACTAATGTGATGATATTAAATCGAAAATCATATTTTAATCAAAGAAAATTACAAGACATGATATGGACGCGAGGGATAAAATATAGTTTTAAGGGTTCCGTAGCCGAATGGCAAAAAACGGGACCCTTATAGTTTCGTCAAGTCTGTCTGTCTGTCTGTCCGTCCGTATGTCACAGCCACTTTATTCTGTAACTATAAGCATCACACTGTTGAAATTTGGTAAGAAGATGATACATCTTCCTGTTAACTGCTTTACGATTCTTATACAAAAAATCAAACCTAATGAAATTTAAGAGGGGGGCTCGGCACACATGAAACTATACTTAGTGGAAATTAAGTGGATTCCCTTAAAGTTTAATTCAGTTAATGTTGGCACGGAACCCTCATTGTGCGAGTCCGACGCCCACTTGGCCGGTTTTTTGCTTAATTTTGATATTGCGGGAGCGGTACGGAAATTTTGTGTAAAGACTCCATTGATGAATATGAACAACTTTTACTATGGGGGCAATAATGAAAGCGAGAAAAAATAATCAGCTGTTCCATACAAAAGCTCAATTGGCGCGCGGTCAAAATGTATGGAACACCTGTTTTTTTCTTCTCGATTTCACTATTGCCTCCAAAGTAAAAGTTCTTCATATTCATCAGTGGAGTCTTTATACAAAATTTCGGTACTGATCAAAATTTCACCCTGTATACTTAGGGCCGGTTTCACAATTGTCAATTAAGCACTAACTCACGAATAATCCAAATAAGGAACATCATTTCGTATGAAGTAATGGACAGATAACGGTACTGGTTACTTATTAGGACATTTTGAAACCGGCCGTTGGTATTTAAATTAATGTTGATAAAATCCCATTAATTATCACTTGAAAAACTTAACAAACTAATAAATAAATAACTTACCGTAACGAACAGCGATACCAAAACGAAAGGCAGCATTTTGCTGGTCTTTTATTGACCAATTCGGTATATACTATACACGAAAGCAATTATTTTTAACCCTTTTTATACATTTCTGTTACAATAAAAGCAGACACTTGCACAAACAAAATGCCTATTGACATATCTGTCGCTCAATGTACACCTGATTCAAAGAAATCTCACCCTTAACCCATATACACAGAACTGCAATTCGATTGACAAAAAGTTTATTGATGGATTGTGTACACTGGCAAACAGAATAGTGGGAACAAAGAATTTAATTAAAACATTTTGTTTCGTTGTGAGCATTAACGCAGATTGTCTTTATTGAAAACAATGGGAAATTAAGTTATTTTCATACAGTTCGCACGTCATCTGTTAAGCAAATCGTATCGAAGGATTTATATAAAGGCCTACACACACTCAGACGCTTTCATATATTTTTTTGTAAAGTTTATTTTAGGTCGTGGTTATTATGATACTTTTATGTGCTATCAGCAGTCAGTGTTGACAAAATAAATTAAATAAATGTACAACTATAAAAATATTATAAAAAAATTACGCATATTTTCTATAATTAGAAGAAACAAAATTCATTTGGAGTCGTTGTTGTTAGCTTGCTTCATGCACCAACTCCTAAGGAATTATTTAAAAAATGCGTTATTTTAAGCTTTAAATTAGGCAGTTTTTTTTAAACATTTTTTATTGTATGATTTTTATTAATTTACCCATATCTCAAAAACTACTGGACCGACTTTGATTAAACTAAAGCCGGGTCCGGATGAGTGTAAAGCGTAATGTAAGATAACGTAAAATATAAATATAAAATATAAATATTGGACACCAATCACATTCATTCCAAAGTAAGTAGCGAATGCACTTGTGTTATGGAAATCAGAAACAACGGTGGTACCACAACACCCAGGACCGAGACAATATACAAAATTTTTATTTCTATATTGTCCCGACCGGGAATCGAAGCGGCAACGCCTTGAAACCAGCGTGCTTAGCCACTACACCACAGAGGTCGAAATGTAGAGTCAACAGTGTGGACGGGCCACAAAAACAAATCGAATTGTATCCACGAATCTATTTCAATAGCTGTTTCCACTGAGTTGCTACGAACATGCTAAATAGGAAGGTCTTGATGACAGGTGCTGTTTTATGTGCAAACAAGCAATTTGCGTGACTTTGTGTTCGCGCAAAAAAACAAACAGCCCGAGCGCCGGAGCGAGCGTTACATGTAATGCTCGTAGTGCCGTTCGCACGAACAATTCGTGTTACATTACACGGTGGATTTTAAGCTTCATTCGATCATTCTTCTCGATCAATAAATACACGAAAACACTGATTTTGTTATGGCATTTTTCGAGCGCCACCTGGTGGTTTAACAGGGAACTATGTCGAGACTTCCGACACTGGATCCGGCTTTACACTGTGTTAAGCCGGGTCCAGACGCATAATGTAAGATAACGTGTAATCTGGAGTCAACAATATGGACGGCACACGAACTCAAACCGAATTGTTTCCACGAATCTATTTCAAGAGCTGTTTTCACGCAGTTGCTACGAACATGTTGAATAGGAAGGTGGTGAAACATACGACACGACCGTCTCGAACGCCGTCCAAACGAGCACTTCGAGTGCCTTTGCGTTCGCACAAAAACCGACAGCCGATGAATCAACCTGAGCACCGGAGCGAGCGTTACATGCAATGCTCGTAGTGCCGTCTACACGTAGAATTCGTGTTGCATTACACGATGGATTACATTACGCGTTACATGTGTCTGGACCCGGCTTAAGTTTTTGTGGAATCTGTAAATCTTGAATTGTAATAAAATAATTGTACTTATGAATATTTGCATATCGATAGTTAGATTAAACATGCATGTTCATACCTAATAATTGTAAGAAATTAATTACTTATTGTTGTTGTTTTGCAAATAATTATTTTTCTATTATTATATTCTAAAATATCCCTAATAGAACTAAAAAACAATCATCTCGCTATGATTTCTGGTTTTTGAGAAATCCGTGCACAAGCATACAAACAAACAAATAAACTTTAAATGTGCATTTGTTTGGAAGCCTAAATAGATCAACATAGGTACTCAAATATTATCAATTTCCAACAATATCACATAGATACACATTGAATTGATTATCCCTTTTTTGAAGTCGTTAAAAAGTACCGTCATTTTAATAGTATCTAAATTCTAACTTTTGCTTTACCCTACTTTTTGTAGTTGCTTCTTCACTTCCCTATCATTCCGTGCTATTCCTTAATCTAGGGTTATTATTATTATTTTTTGCTTCGTGTCAATGAGGCGTGCGAAAGGCTTTCTAAAGCTTGATATAAAGGTAAACAATTGTTGCTAAGGAAGTTGTATAAATTAATCATAACCTCCTTTTTTTGAAGTCGATAAAGATCATCTCTCATCAAAAACAGGCACGTTCCTTATAGTCACAATCACGATGATTAAAAACATACTCGTACACAATGCCATATGTGAGACCAGGTCCACTTTGTTTTTGTACAAAATTGGAATGAAATATGGTTGAAATAAAATCTTCCTTTGATCAACCTGTGTACAATATTCTCCCGAATTATTCATTTTATCGCTATCCATTATCTTAATACAAGTTAGTATATACTAATAATATTAAAAAAGGTAGTTAGTTCAATAAAGTAAATCACATCATATTCCACCAAAAGGTTTGTGAAACAAAAAAGGGCTTTGAAGTTTATTTCATAAATGTATGAGCAAAATTTCTTCTCATAAAGTAACCTAAAAGAAAAGTCTAATTGAATATTCTTGCGTAGTTTTTAGAAGTTACCCTCATTTAACCCAAGCTTGGAACTAAAAGAGGTTTTAAAACTGGCTCTGAAAGAGTTCTCGGTGCAAGGCCAAGGTTCCCAAACTTTTTTTATGAGATGAGCTCTTTTTAAGAATTATATAGATCAAAATGCTCAAATATTAATAAATTATTTTTTGAAGTCGGTAAAAACTGATTTTTATCACAGAAGACAAGAGTTTTCTGTCCTCTACGGTCCACAGCTCCGGTTGAATTGTTGCATTTTGTGATCCCTCTTTTTTCTAATCAACATTGCCAATGTGAACCCTAGTTTTCAAAATTGGTTTCCCAGGAAACCAATTTTGAAAACTCTGCCTCATGAATTGCAACCAGTGGCGGCTGTACCTTAAGTGCGCTCGTGCGCTGAACCACCAATTCAAAAGATTTAAAAATTACAAAATATTAAGTAATTCATCTTTCTTTTTCATTACCATTTTAATAGATATTTTTAAACATACAAAAACGTATAAAAGATATAATCTCCAATTATGGTAAAACAGTTTTAGCGCTTTACTAAACTATTAAGACTTATTTTTCTGTAAAGACAAATTCTCGTGCGCTTCGGCGAGTGCACGAGGACTGCTAATATAACTTGTAGGAGATACGAGGTAATACGCCTGACGCGTGAAACAAAAGATAGTTCATAGAAATGTACCGAGTAATGAGCGGGTTCTCGAGCGCCGCACGGGCGAACCGACGATTGCCGAGAGCACCCGATGTTTGACGGATTGGCCGGCCGGCATGGGCGCGAGGCGACGACGGCAGCCATGATTGACATAATGACATGTTTCACTGTATGTGTGACTCATTAATTATTGTTTATTTATATTACCGTAATTGTTTTTATTTTTGCTTCGATTTTCTTAAAGTGCACTACCAGTTCGATAACCCACCAGCCGCCACTGATTGCAACTAAACAATACTGTCAATATCGGTTTAGCATTTTTTACCAAACGGGTAAAAAATGCTAAACCGGGCTACTCATGGAACCAAAAAACTGCCTAAAAGAGTTTTTTTTAATTCAAGGGGTCAAATTAATGATTGTTGAGAGCCTATGTAATTGAGTACTCGCAGGACGTTAAAGGCTAAACACTTTTCGATAGGTAACTTGCCAGCCAAAACTGTAACGTGCTTTAAAGTCCGACTTTCTTGGTACGCTTTATTCCTTAATTAAGTATAATAAGTTTTGGTAGGTATGTGGTACGGACGTGCAAACTGGACTTTATAGAGTGAAAGACAAGATCGAATGTAGTACTTTGGCTGGGTTGTAGCATTCTTTTTTTACTATAACAAAAGTCAAATTATTATCAAATAAAAAATTTGGAATGGTGATCATAAGTAGTTACTGTTAGAGTAAGATGGTAAAAGCGAGTCTTACAGTAAGTCGTTCGAAAGTAAATGCGCACAATACTTGACGACCCGTCTGGTGTAGTGGTCGAGAAATCGCCCTCTACGCAGCGGGTTGCGGGTTCGATCCCCGCACAATACAAACATTTGTGTGCATGAACATGTCTGTTTGTATTGGTCTGGGTGTTTTCTATGTATATCATGTATGTATTTACAAACAAAAAGTATTTAACTATTATACCCGTTGTCTGGCACCCATAACACAAGCTTTAGTAGCTTACTTTGGGACTAGATGGCGATGTGTGGGAATGTCCAAAGGATATTTATTTATATTTATAATACTATCCAGAACCACTTTTATAGAATATTATTACATCGACTCAGGGTTTAAAGAGCAATTCGCCGACTTGCTTATTTTAGAAATAGATTATCCATTTATTGATGTGCATAAATCGTTTTCTGTTTCTCTCATTCATTCATAGTGCGTTTATAGGTTTACGTGCTCTTTTTATTATGTTTTATCCCTTAGTAAAATTTACTGGTCTTATTTTTTTTAAATTATGTTTTAGGTCTTGTCATCTATCATTAGTTTTTTAATAAATAAATAAATATTTTACAACATTACATACATTACTCCGATCCCAAGCTAAGTAGCTAAAGCACTTGTGTTATGGAAATCGGAAACAACGGTGGTACCACTACACCCAGACCCGAGAAAATATAGTAAATATCGTTTTCTACATTGACCCGACCGGGAATCGAACCCGGAACCTCATGAGATGGCGACGCCTGAAACCAGCGTGCTAGCCACTCGAACACGGAGGTTGTCAATTAATCACGATGTGTATAGGTACCATTTATGGATTACTGTCTAATCTAAGAGTAAATCTTGTATTATATTAAGTGCATGTTTTGATTGGACTCTGTTGGTGTACCTAATATTAAAAAAATGCATTAAACCTAAAAACTCTTTACGTTGCATAGACTACGGAATCAAGAATCATCGAGTATCACTCCAAACTATCAAAGCATACCTCATATAAAGATTTACTAAGGTGTCTCAACTAAGAGCCCCATTATAAATTTTACAGTTCCATAACACTAGAGCAAGTTTACTTAACCCCACATTATAGCGCTCAATCATCTCCAAATACAGTGTTGCCAGCCTCGTGGAGAGCGCCGTAAAACTGTCATAACGCGCTTACGGCGGCCAATGCGCCGCGATGCGCAGTTTGTGCTTTGTGCTGATTAGTTTTCAGATTGCAACACTGCTAGGGTGACCATACTTCAGATTTAATGTTTTATTTGAGTTTTTATTATCTCGATATTATTTCGATGACGATAAATTTGGAATAGCAATTAACTAACACAGTTAACAAACAAACGAACAAATAGTTTAAATAACTGTAACCCGACTACGAGTAAACATTTTTACACTCAGAATTTTGTCTTCTATCAATCAATTTAAATCTTATAAAAAAAAACACTTTAAACGTGAAAAATATTTCTTTATTTACAAAAAAATTGACCGTGAACATAACTTTTATTACCACTTTTTAGATGCATTTAGTAATAAGCTGAAAAAAAATATATGTTCATACCTTAGCTTTAAGTCAAATAGTTTAGGCGTTATGATTAATTGAATATGACTCTTTTACAGCATTGGCAGCGATCCCGTATATTCAATTAATCATAATGCCTAGACTAGCTGACTTCAAGCTAAGATATTAACATCAGTTTTTAAGTAATGACTTATGTTGCATGTAAAAGTGGAAAAAAGGTACGGTAATGGTCTAGATTTCTTGTAACTTTTATGAGTTTTTGATGTCAACTTATTGTTTACTCATTTAGCTGCCGAACGAATTCACTTTTTATGCTTATAGACCCTGTGTACATCGGTAGATATTGCTTAATAAATGAATCCACCTAGACTCGGTTGATTTTGATAGTTAAGATAAAATGTTTTATTACAATGGATTTGATGATAAAATCATATTAATGGGACCAGAGATACTGTACCTACAGGATGTTGTTTTGGTCAGTGACATGTAACGCAAGGAGGATAATATGAGTTATGCTTATATAATATGTTAATATGTTAAGCGATAAGACCGCCAATATTGTACAAATGATTTGTCTGTAATTTTATTCTTTCTTGTGTCCTTACTTGTGCAATAAAGAGTATTTATTATTATTATTATTATGTTTTTAGGATATGCAAGATTTATAAAATTAATTATTCGACGACCCGTCTGGTATAGTGGTCGAGAATTCGCCTACTACGCAGCGGGTGCGGGTTCGATCCCCGCACAATACAAACATTTGTGTGCATGAACATGTCTGTTTGTATTGGTCTGGGTGTTTTCTATGTAAATCATGTATGTATTTACAAAAAAAAAGTATTTAAGTATTATATCCGTTATCAGGCACCCATAACACAAGCTTTGAGTAGCTTACTTTGGGGCTAGATGGCGATGTGTGGGAATGTCCGAAGGATATTTGTCCGAAGGATATTTATAAAAGAAAACCTCTTGACAACATTCTAAAAACAAATGAATGGGGAAACTCGCACCCTCACGTGTAGCTAGCGCGTATCTACAAAATAGTACGCCAAAGCTAATAAGCTACTGTTGTTGGTAGTTTTGACTCGCTCGGTGTAACGCAATAATATTTTTTTACTATAAAATATATATTTTTTAACATGGCTTTTTTACAACTCGCTGACCAAAACAACCCTGTATATTAAATTATAAGGCATTTTCCTAAAATTGACCGTTTTGATGGTCGCCCTGCACACAGGTGGAGTCTGAAATGAGTTACCGTTTTATGTCCGACAAATAACACGAAACAGCCAACTTTATACTTTTAATAAAGCATCATTACCCTATAAATTTAATGCGCAATAGAATGTTTAAATACACCGCCAACAACTGCTTCCGAGTGGTACACAAAACAGTTAGTTAAATCACGAATGTCTAAAATTTTATTAACGTGAGTTTAAATAACAGCGTTTTAACACGGTAATGTTATCTAAACAGTATTCCAACTCCATACAAACGGACGAAACGCGAGCTATACCTACGCGCCTCGACTCCGGCATGCGTTCGGCATGCAGACAGTCGCGACTGTGCCACAATGACTAACGGACGGTGCGTTGTTTTTTTAACAATAGTCGCGCGATTTCTTTCTCGAAAAATAAGTTTAAGTACATTTTATTAAGACGAATAGGATATATTGTGCTGATTTGATTTTTAATAAAGCTTTATATAAGAATGCGGATTTTTTATACTTTAAAATTTAATAATTGAGCATTCCATACGTCTAAGTCGTTCGCAATTATTTTTCGGTAGCAAATTTATAAGATCGATTTGTCATTTAAACATAAAAATGTTTTTAATTAAATCTAACAAGCAAAACACAACACCCGTTTTTATTGAATACTTCTTTTTTAATCCACAAAATATATTATTTGTTTATATAAAAAAGTATATTTACGATCACAAAACTAAATGTAAACACTAAAGTAGGCAATTGTAAAATGCTGGAGGCGGGCAGGCAGCCCTATCGCACGTTTAGGTACCGTGCGGCTGTAGGTATTTATTTTAAAGAGTCGGCCGAGTTACAATACTGTAGATAACATTACCGTGGTTTTAATGCCTACGGCGAGCGCACGGCCGCCTATCTTGCTCCTTGGTTTATCAACGAGCTACCTAGTAACCTTCGCAATAGTATCATTCCATTGATCATTAAATATAAACTGAAAGCTCATTTTTTTAATTTTTTCGTTGCATGTAGTCACCTCTCGGAAAGATTGAAACATTTAAGGTAATTGAATTGTATTTGAACATAAAAATATTGTATTTATCGCAACTGTTCCTTAGTTTACTTTATTTAGTATATTAGTTAACTATAAACAGTAATATTATTGTAATAGTTAACCAATATTTATTTATTTATAATCAGTAGCATCTATGTGAGTTGTAGCAGCATCAACACAAACCTTAGTGGTTTAATTGTGCTGTTTTTGTATTGTATCCATTTGTTTTCTGTTTATATGGTAATAAATGAAAAAAAAAAACACTGAGCTAGTTAGCATAGTACTTTTGATAGATTTTACCTTTAACCGTTTTGATAGTTAAAAGAAACACCATACCTAGTTAGTAATTGGCTATGTGTGAATTTATAATGCAGTGTAAGTTCAATTTTAAAAACGTTAAAATTTTTCGTTGTGTTTTTCACAACGATATTTGGCAACCGAGTTTTGCTATTACGCAATATAATACTGTATTTCTGTAGTCTAGTTAGGTCGCATTGTTACAGAATAATAACAGTTGGGCTCACAACTTCCGAATCGCTTCGGAAACTTTACTTCCAGGCTTACAATGTTACAGGTCTATCTGCAGTTATGAATTGCATTGTGCAGCTGCGGAATACTGCAACTTCGGTTTACTGCGTTTTAAAAATTGGGTGGACGTTTTATAGATATTGGCTTTATAGAAAATCCGCCGAATGAGGTCAAATTGTTACAAATAACTAGGTAACCTAAAACGACAAATAGGAGCGCTTTTACATTTAGGTGACTCTATCGGCGTAACCGTCGCGCGACTTACGCGCGACTGTCGCGCTGCCGATAACTTCATACATAAACACAACAGCGCGACAGCAGCGCGTCTCTCTAATGTGAAGGGCTTACTGCTTTCATTTATGTATGAAAATATCAGCAGCGCAGCTGGCGCGACTGTCGCGCTGCTGAAGTCACCGAAGAGCGCTTTCACAAAGCGCTCTTCACATTAGAGCGACGGCGCTGCTGACACTCTAATGTGAAGGCGCACTTAAAGTAAAGGTATCCATCTGCTGCTGTCGCTCTAATGTGAAGACGCACTTAAACTAAATGTATCCATCCGCTGCTGCCGCACTTAAAGTAAAGGTATCCATCCGCTGCTGACGCTCTAATGTGAAGACGCACTTAAAGTAAATGTATCCATCCGCTGCTGTCTCACTTAAAGTAAAGGTATCCGCTGCTACCGCGCAGCTGAATGTGAAGGCGCAGTAAATGAAATCAGTGAATGCACTTTAAACATCAGTTCGCTGGCATCAAAGTTATGACCGTTATACCCGTAGGTAGTTGTATAATGAGAGTGAGTAAATGCGCGTTATTATAGTGGTATGTGGTTAAGACCCGATTTGACATTCAGTCAAGTTTATATTACCATGTTTATAAAATAGATTGCTTAAAAAAAAAGCATCACGAGCGTCTCCGTGCTTCGGAAGGCACGTAAAGCCGTTGGTCCCAGCTAATATCAGTTGATATTAGTCGTTAAGCCTAGTCAGAGGTCTCATGGGCGGGTTAATAACATTTGACAGTAGGGTTAGTCGCTTGCCTTGCACACACCCCTCCACCAATCCGCACTGAGCCCGCGTGGTGGAGTATGGCTCAAACTACCTCATAGTTGAGGTAAGGACTTTACCCAGCAGTAGGACGTTACAGGCTAACTTAACTAATAAAAGACGCGCTTTAGTGAGACGTCATACACTGCAAAGTTCAGATTGTTATAATTACCAAATTATTTTGACTTAAGTGTAGAGTTTGAGAAGATTTTGAAGTCCTGTAGGGTTAGAAGCTTGGCTCTGCATACGATCTCGTAACTTTATAACACTGAAAGCACTACGATCACGGCTTTTGGCGACATTTTTGGTGTAATTCATTTATTCAAAAAACGCGGGAAAAATGCAGCCGACGAAAGGTATATTTTGTCCCGTGTTGTGTGATTGGTATGGGTGACAAATCAATTATTCAGAAATTCGCCATGCAAACCGTAAATATACAATTACAATGTTTATTACAAAAATGGCGAACATGCGGAGGTTAATTACAGGACTATTATAGACAGTTTTATTTATTTAAAATTATGTATTTAAAACAACAAACGAGTTATTAAAATCGTATATTAATAGGCCTTTACTCCAATCTCAAGTATAGTTAAAATATTAAATATCCATTTATAAATCAAGACCCTAAATTGATATTGGCCTTTGGTGAAAAATGGGGTTGGGTTTAGTTTTCATTCGCGTCAACATCCGTGTTTAAAAACTTACAACTTTACAACAAAATGAGTCCCATAGCATCTCAGTAAAATTCCCTTAACTAAGAAGTATTTCATACTTAAAGACGTCGGCACGTCTCGCGAGTCGTGAAACTTTTAGTTCCCATTCCGGCCACCGCTTCAGATAATTCGTAGCGCTGTAATCGCGTTTTACGCGCGGACCGAGGTTGCATTGACATCAGAGTTGAGTGTCTGTTACAGACTTCAAGCCGTAGTTTAGTGCTATCTCTGTGAGAGTAAACCTTACACTGTTGCTTGGTGGCACTGATAATTTTGAAGCTGTTATTTGGAAAGGCATCTTTGACCGCGTTAATGTTTGAAAGTATCAGAGATAATCACTAGTTTTAGGTTAGATTATAGTTGTTACCTACTTACCTAATTTACTTTAATCCATAATCTTATTCTGTAGGTCTGGGGGGCAATTCTCGTGCAATTCATATACAAAAAAAGTTCACCGATCGAATTTTCTGTGTCGAAGAATAATAGGTTTTGTTTTCTTAGGGTCACGATTTCTGTGTATTTAGTTTTGGCCGAGCGATAGTTTTTTAACGTGTAGATATTTTACTTGATAATTCAGGTAAAACGGTTAAACTCGCAATCGAATTACCACACGAAAAAGGTTCTATTGCCGCGAGAATCAGCCTCCTGAGTTTTTTTTTTATTCTAACTAATAATTATCAAATAGGAAGACGTGACTTTTATCGCCCTGTTCAGGTTAAAATGGTGAAACATAAATTTAGCTACTGACTTCACTTCTTTGCGAATTTTTAATAACTAGTATTTCCTTGAGAAAACTATAAGCTTTATAAATTTTTTGATGTCTTTATCTATCTATGAAACATTTTAACAGAGTCACTTTTTATTAACTTTAAAATTGCCCTTTTACTTTGTTACCGCTGCCCGAGCATAATTTTAAAGAGTAGGATAATGAAACGACCTTACGAAAGTTTTTCAGGATTTTAATTAACTAGGCATTACTTTGTCACCAGTTTGAACCTTCCGGGTCATTAATTTGAAATGAAATGTAAAAGTATTTATACTGTATATTTAGCTTATGTATGTCATGGGGGTATCTATCATAACACAGATTTTTTTTATATCGAATTTCATTTCACAGAAAACTATTCAATGATTTTAATATCTTTTCTTCTTGTTTAATCGAATAGTTATTTATCGCCGTTTCATAACATCGAATAACAGTTCACCAAAAAAATTTTTCGCAACTATTCTGTTAAGCAGAATAACGATATACCAAACTAATGTTTCATAGAATTATTAAATTATCGATATAACCTTTCATAAAAACTTGTTTCAATGTGTAACGGTTCACATATATTTTTGCTTACGCATGCAAGTAAGAAGGTATGCGCATGCATACGCATGCAAGTAAGAAGGCATACATGCATGCATTAATGCATGCAAGTAAGCAAGCAGGCATGCATAAATGCATGCATGCAAGCAAACAGGCGTGCATGCAGCTGGCAAGCAGGCATGCAAACAAGCAGCATTCATTAGAATATCCGCGTCTCCGGCGCTGCGGGAATAGCAGCCTCAAATTCAGCAGTATGCAGCAGAATAGCAGCAGTAACAAATTCGTTTGGAAATACGGACTTTAGTGAAGTAAAATTTGATGTTTCAAGAATTCTGCGTATTGAAACTTACGTGGAAATAAAATTATGGGTAACAAAATAGAAAGCTAACGTTACTTCGATAAAATACGTAATTTATGAAAAGAAGTAACGATGTAAGAAGTTTGTAGATAATAAGCATTCGAGTAAATGAAATTGTGATGTAACAAGATTCTAGAATTTGTTGAATATTATTTTGAAACATCTGCGAATCGTTTTATGGGAAATGAAAATCGATGAAGAAAATTGCGATTAAGTGATGGGTTCCCATGTCATGGTATGTATATAATACTCGTATCTCAATAGTATCTTACACAATAGTATTTGTTGCAATTTTAATATCTATTTACAATAATTTCCTGCACCCATAACAATCTTTGTGCATGATCTAAAGGTATGACTGGGAGAGAATGCTATTAGCATTTAGTACACCTTTTGTACACTTTTATATGTGCAATAAAGTTTTTAAATAAAAAAGGGAACTAGCGGTCCTACAAAACTTGTCCGCGCGTTTTTAGTTTGCCTTCCGTCGCAGCGTGATGTTTAATATTCTTAAGCCTTCCTCGATAAATAAGCTATCCAACACAAAAATAGTTTTTTAAATCGGTCCAGTAGTTCCTGAGATTAGCGCGTTTAAACAAACGAACAAACAAACTCTTGTATAATACTAGTATAGACAGGATTAGATTTAAATCATAAACACACACATACACACACATACTACTACCTTACAAACGCACGCTACACAGCAGATTTACATTCAATAACAGGATTTCATTAACGGCGCAAACTTACATTTTAGAAGATACACCATCTGCTAATTTCTCAATTTTTAGCAATGGCTTAACACTGTGTCTGGCTCAATCACAGGTCGGACCGGTTTCCGATATCTGAAAATAGCTATTTATACTTTGAAATAACTCCAAGTCAAGTAGCTGGAAAGTGCGTTAAGCCCTTGGTCATTAATCACCGATTTAAGTTATGTAATCTCAGAATGTCATAGTCAAGTCAAGGGACTCCGACAGTGAAATTTTGAAGGTGGCCAGAAAAGCATCACGTGGGCCTATTTTTAACCACTGGAGAAGCCTTCATCGGGCTGTGCACTAACGACGTCGGGATTCTTTCTCGGTGAATTTTCATTAGATTTCTTGAATTGTATTTTATTTTTTATGGTATAATGTATACTTTAAATAAGTTTTTTAAGCCTGAAATAAATGATTATTTTTTTCATTACTTTTTAATGTTAGAAGGTTATATTCACACTTACCTATTGTTAGACGGATAATCAATTATGGCATTACTATGGTAGACAACACTAGGACTTATGGACAGCACTAGACCTGTCAGATAGATTGTGTTTGACATTAGTTCGATTGTTGTGGAATTGTCCCGCGCATTTTTTTCTTCCTGCATTGATTATTGCATAATTAGTAACTTTGTTATGAAATTAGAATATTCATCAACTCACTGAGTGTATATCTTTCACTTTATACCTAATTACCTGCCTAGTCTTCATAACTGAACACTGAATTATCCACCGAAGCGAAAGATAGAACATCAAATCATTAGGAAATGAATTACTAGTCCAGTAATCGAAAGAAAGTAGCCACCTGAAATGAAAATTAGCACTCTGACCGACCTTTATTAAACCAAATCTGTTGCCAGTTCTCAGAGATATAAAATTCCGTCGCGAGCAGGCGGCGGTTGATAAATAATTTATAGAGGGGCTTATCTGCATCTACAGAGTGTTTTCTTTTTCAGATGGTTTATGATTTGTTATCTATACTAATATTATAAAGCTGAAGAGTTTGTTTGTTTGTTTGTTTGTTTGTTTGTTTGTTTGTTTGTTTGTTTGTTTGAACGCGCTAATCTCAGAACCTACTGGCCCGATTTGAAAAATTATTTTTATGATGGATAGTCCATTTATCGAGGAAGGCTTTAAGCTATATAACATAAAGATACGACTCACAAGACCACAGCAGCAATGAAAAATGTTGCGAAAACGGGAGAAAGATATTCCTTTTGAGAGCTTCCGCTGCGTACGCTGCGGAAACCGCTAAAGTTACACAAAATTCATGTATGACAAGATTGTTCAGCATTAAGAGTTCTATAAAAAAGTCCGCGACAGCATATGTCTATCTTTTATGGTTAACTTACTACGACCTTTTTTATGTTAATAAATTTGTAAAAAAATAATGCATCATTTTTAGAGGTGTATTATACACACAGGTATTTATTCTTATCAAAATAAATACATTCATCATCACGAGCATTTCATTTAGAACAAAGTTGCTCTTTATATCATTTGATTCCAATAAATATCTTAGGAGCTATCACAGTTTTAACATAACTCCGCACCAAAATAATGTTCGCAGCTTAAGTACAACGTGCGCTTGCGATAATTATATTATAAAGCTGAAGAGTTTGTTGGTTTGAACGCGCTTATCTCAGGAACTGCTAAACCGATTTGAAAAAATATTTTTGTGTTAGATAGATTATTTATCGAGAAAGGCTTTAGGATATAAAACATGACGCTGCGACGGGAGGGGAGGGAGCAAACTCAAAACGCGCGGACGAAGTCGCGGGGGACCGCTAGTAAATTTATATGCAGCAAGTTGTAACTCGTTTCAGAAATGATAAAGTTTAGGTCGAATTCTGGGTACTCGTTTTCAAGTGTCGTAAGTACACGTTTTGATTTGAATGAAAAAGATAGTTGTAGTCTGTACTTATAACAGTTTATGAGAAATTGTAAAAGACGTTTTAATAATGTTTGTTATGCAAGAAAATGTAATGGTTTAGAATGTTTTAACACTCGCAGTGTCAAGATGAAAATAAGAAACCAAAAATTTGCGCACAGGCGGGACTCGAACTGGCAACTTCTTGGCTTACCGGGCCAAACGCTCTACCAATTACCAATACCAATTTATTCTGTAAAGAATAACTACTTGGCCCACTGCTGCATAAACAGACGGGTAGATGGCGCTGAACGTCACGCGTAATGAGACGTATCCATAACAGACCACAAATTTCGCATGGTCGGACTGACAGCACGGTAGCTCAATTGGTAGAGCGTTTGGCCCGGTTAGCCAAGAAGTTGCTGGTTCGAGTTCCGCCTGTGCGCAAATTTTAGGTTTCTTATTTTCATCTTTATGAAGGAAAATGTAAGTTTTAAACGAGATACTTTTCAATAAGTCTATTCTTCGCTCTTATTCCTGAAACACTGTGAAGTTCTAATAGCTTTAACTTTAATGCACGACGATAAAAAAAACTTTGATAATTTTTTTTTTGAAACAAGAAATCAAGAAACTAGTTAAGTGTCCCTAAAACTGCCATTTGTTTTTACAGCCCGCCATATACGGGCCGAAAAGAATAACTTACCGTTGATCAAAGCGAAGCTGTACCTTTTAGTTCGTTTGTTCGAAGTCCTGTTCGCAATCACAAAGAAGATCCCACAGGAGAGAGCGGATTATCTCGAGCTTTGCTCGGGGCTTTGACGGTAAACGTGGGGTTTGACCGCAAGCGAGATTATGAGAGAAACAACAATTAATAAAGCTTTATTTTACTAAGGGTATGTTACTCCATGCTATTTTGAATAGTTAGGTAACTATTTAACTATAACAATCGTTATGTGTAGATTTTTTGTATTTTCGACGACCCGTCTGGTGTAGTGGTCGAGAAATCCCAGCCCAGCCGAGCCTACTACGCAGCGGGTGCGGGTTCGATCCCCGCACAATACAAACATTTGTGTGCATGAACATGTCTATGTCATGTATTGGTCTGGGTGTTTTCTATGTATATCATGTATGTATTTACAAACAAAAAAAGTATTTAAGTATTATATCCGTTGTCTGGCACCCATAACACAAGCTTTGAGTAGCTTACTTTGGGGCTAGATGGCGATGTGTGGGAATGTCCAAAGGATATTTATATTTATTATTTATTATTTTTTGTACATAGTTTAACTTTAAACACGGCTTGGGGACAGGCAGGTTTGTGAGTGAAAAATTATCAACTGTTTTTAACACACTTAGCTAAAAGTTAAAGCAGGAAAGCTAGATATTTTTTACACGACCTCATATTCGTATTTTTGCCAGATTGAAGACTTACGTAAAAAAATGTAAGTAAATCTGCAGGCACAATTTTGAAAACTAAATCAGTTTATGGTACAGCAACTCAAAAGCAAAGCACTCGTCGATAAAATATAGTTGATGCCATGTCTTCAATTATTGTGTGTGTGCTTCCATTTTATATGTACTATCTCTACAAGGCAATAAAGAATATGACATAAAAGTATTATATTAAATTTTTAGGTTCAAATAGCTTACATATTTACTGTCTTAAACGATAGTAAGATTTAAATGACAGTGCTGAAGCATCACTCGAAGTAAAGCCCCGGCTTTCCTTGCAGAATTTGACTTCGTAAGACTTCAATAATACTTCCCAGTACTGTTGTTTCATAAATCTGAAGGATCCGAAATCTCTGGAAAATTGTGTTGTTGTGGAACTACTTGGTCGGATTATTGCTTAGATTTTGTATGTGACAGTTAGGTTCACGTGGACTACTGGTTTTATGTAGCCTTATATTCACACTAGCGGTCCCCCGCGACTTCGTCCGCGCGTTTTGAGTTTGCTCCCTCCCCTCCCGTCATGTCATGTTTTATATCCTAAAGCCTTTCTCGATAAATAAGCTATCCAACACGGAAATATTTTTTCAAATCGGTCCAGCAGTTCCTAAGATAAGCGCGTTCAAACAAACAAACTCTTCAGCTTTATAATATATTAGCGCAAGCGCACGTTGTACTTAAGCTGCGAACATTATTTTGGTGCGGAGTTATGTTAAAACTGTGATAGCTCCTAAGATATTTATTGAAATCAAATGATATAAAGGGCAACTTGGTTCTAAATGAAATGCTCGTGATGATGAATGTATTTATTTTGATAAGAATAAATACCTGTGTGTATAATACACATCTAAAAATGATGCATTATTTTTTTACAAATTTATTAACATAATAAAGGTTGTAGTAAGTCAACCATAAAAGATAGACATATGCTGTCGCGGACTTTATTATAGAACTCTTAATGTTGATTAATCTTGTCATACATGATTTTTGTGTAACTTAAGCGGTTTCCGCAGCGTATGCAGCGGAAGCTCCCAAAAGGAATATCTTTCTCCCGTTTTCGCAACATTTTTCATTTCTGCTGTGGTCTTATGAGTCGTATCTTTATGTTATATAGCCTAAAGCCTTCCTCGATAAATGGACTATCCAACGTAAAAATATTTTTTCAAATCGGGCCAGTAGTTTTTGTGATTAGCGCGTTCAAACAAACAACAAACAAACAAACTCTTCAGCTTTATAATATTATTAATATTAATATAGTATATAGATAGAGCGTGTGGATAAACGTCGCTAACATCATCATCATCATCTTTCCACAGCGACCGATCACAAGCGGTCTGCACCCAGTTTGATCCTGCGATCTTTATAAGGTCGTCTGTCCATCTTGTTGGTGGACGTCCCACGCTGCGTCTCTGGTCGAAGGGTCTCCAATCTAGAACTTTCCTGCCCCAACAGCCATCAGTTCTTCGTGCTATGTGCCCTGCCCATTGAACGGCGCTAACATGGATACGTAAAGTGGTTCCATGGTATAGTGGTCAGTTTGCTAATGAAAATGGCAGTTCAGTACAAATATTATCATCATTATCATTACCAGCCAAAGGACGTCCACTGCGGAACATAGGCCTCCCCCATGGTTTTCCACAGCGACTGATCGCAAGCGTTTTGTGACGTCCTACGCTTTTAACAACGAAAAAGCCGTCTACACTTTTCTAGAGGCGAGCAGGCGATGATGCTGGCTGCGTAGCCGCGTACCTACTTCTTCCTGTAACTACTTTCCAAATACATTTGACGACCCGTCTGGTGTAGTGGTCGAGAAATCGCCTACTACGCAGCGGGTGCGGGTTCGATCCCCGCACAATACAAACATTTGTGTGCATGAACATGTCTGTTTGTATTGGTCTGGGTGTTTTCTATGTATATCATGTATGTATTTACAAAAAAAAAAAGTATTTAAGTATTATATCCGTTGTCTGTAACCCATAACACAAGCTTTGAGTAGCTTACTTTGGGGCTAGATGGCGATGTGTGGAAATGTCCAAAGGATATTTATTTATTTATTTATTATTTATTTACATTTTACAGAATAATAAAGCATGTACTGTAATATTTCCTATATGTATGATAGTACGTATCGCATTATTTTCAGCGCTTTCGTGGCTAGACGGCTGATTTTCAGGCACTTAGTTTTCAGCAGAAAGATACATAAATACACGGCCATTCTAGCCGTCAGCTCTCTCTGCAACGTGTGATAAAAGTTGAATGACGTTTTACTGCTACTTGACATAGCCCAATGAAAACAGTATATTTAACGTCCATTCTTCAGGCAATTATAAAGGTCGTATGAAAACGCACCCATTTTAGGCAAAAGAAAGAAATGATTCCAACTTTTAAAATAAATAAATAAATAGGTATAATAGATATATAATAAATAATAACACTTACCACCGTGTGATCGTGGTCAAATGCCTGATCATTAAAAAAAAAGAGGCAGGATATATCCCATATAGCTCCTAACAGATTTCGACGATAAGAATTTATAGAATGCTAATTCAAATCAACAAACATCAATACACACAACAACAACTTTTCGTCGAGAATTTGTTTCGTCTCAAGCACAATCATTTTTTGACTTTACATATTTGGAAAGGAACGTACCTATAGGAAAATCCATTGATAAAAAAAACACAAAATTGCACTCCGGGAGTGCCGGCAGAAGTGAAAACTTGAATATCAACGAACGAAATTTTGAATGAATTGCTCTTATTATCAATATAAAAGTACTATCATTTTTGTGATAAAATACAATAATAATAATAATAATACAATAATAATAATAATAATAATATAATATTTTTATAGAATACAATATTTATTTATTGCGCTATCGTACACAAACATTACAATTTATATTATATTAAATTACATTAAAAAGTTTATCTCTCAGAAAAATCAACTTACATCCATAATTTCGCCAACCGTCTTACGGTTTTTCGATCAGCCCACGTGTCCTGACGCGAGTTTCACATTTTTCCCCCATCCCACAAAAGTGCTCAACGCCGCTAAAGAAGTTTTCACTTCAATAGTGTGTTCCTTTTTAAATCTGACTTGCTGTTCTCTTCTAACTGTGTGCTGTTACAGCGCAATGAAACCAATTCTAGCGACCTATCTAGCTTTGACTGCAGCGGACATTTATTACCGAGTGATTTATGGCTGCACGCGAATCGCTGCGCCGACCACATTACCTGGTGTGGTGGTTTTGTGATATGCTGTGACAGCATAGGTTACGCGCGTAACATGTCATTTGCATATAAGATTGTCAATTGTTTTAGGAAAGTTACATTAAATTGATATAGAGCACTATCAACTTATATTATTTATGACCCAAGAATTTGGTTCATCGATAGCGTAGCGGCTGAGAGCTTATCAAAATTTAGAAGATTCCATATTATACATATAATTACAAGTTAAAGACTCCTGGAAAACAATCTGGGTAACCTAAGGGAGTCATTACCAAATAATTGCAGTATACGTATTCTAAAGTATTTTTTACCGACTTCAAAAAAAGGGGGTAATCATTTATATGTGTATGTATGTGATATTGTTGGAATTTGATAATATTTAAGTACGTTGATCTAGAAAGGCTTCCAAACACGTGTGCAAAATTGTGTAAGTCATAGCGGAATGATTTTTTTTGAGTTTTATTAGGTATATTTCAACTCAGGGTACAGTGTATGTTTCATCTTAATCGGTCCAGTAAAGGGTCAAGCTTCCTACACCAACAGTCTACACTCATCATGCTTCGACTCCAAATTAATTTGTTTCACCTAAAAAGTAGTCAGTTTTTTGGAGGCGGTTTAATTAAAAAAAATATTTTGTATATATAAAAAGAAAAAATGAAAAAATGTAAGCGTGTGGCAAACGGCTAAATTGTACAGTCGACAGCACATCAGGCTACCCACTTTTGTTGCAAACTAGCCCTTATTACAAGTGCATAAGATATCGTAGATACTTGACATGCTGTTGTCCGTACATCGATTTGCGATTTTATTGCAGGACTAACCTCCAAAAAGACGTAGCGAAGACATCTTACATTTGTAAAAAGTATCTTACGTTTACAAAAAGACATAGAGAAGACATCTTACATTTGTTAAGAGTATCTTACATTTTCAAAAAGACGTAGAGAAGACATCTTAAATTTGCTTAAAGCTAATAATAAAGAGACAAAGTTGTCCAAACGATACGCGTCATAACTTCGTTCAAAGGGTCATGTCACATGTCTCATCATTAGGTGGTGTTCGCTCAAGTACACTTACTTCGAAGTTCGTCTTTTGGTTAGGGTTTCCTTGCTATTGTGTAAGTTTCAAGACCTTTAAATAAGTTCTTGAAGACATTGAATGAGAAAAGTTAACACAGATGGCTCATTTTAGGCATGGTATAACATTTTATTTGCATTGCTACATTCACTTATAGACATGTAATAGAATTGACGCACATGCTCAGACTAGGATGAACGAAACCCAATTAGAACAAATAAAATTATTATGTAATATGTTCCCTTTTGAGGGTTCCATAGTCTAAGGAACCCTTATAGTTTCGCCATGTCCGTCTGTCCGTCTGTCCGTCCGCAGTCCAGCGCAGAGACCTTGTGCACTTGACTCATACCGATGCCTAAGCTTGTCCGAATCTGCTGATAGGTCACTCTTTTGTCAGTCTCTATCATACGCCGCACATAGTCATACGTCTTATGGCGAAATTTCGCCGAAAAGATGCACTTTGTGATTAAAGCAAGCCACTTTGCACAGTGATAGTCAGAACCAAAACAAGCGGTTTCACCCGCAGCAGCGATAGTTTCACTATTAGGAACAGAGATGGCGCCACTTTTTTTAAAAAACAATTGAAAAATTCTACAAGTGAAACCACTACACCGATGTTAATAAAAATGGTATCAAATGAAAGATAATTATACTATCTATCACAGAAAAAAAACATTGTCAGGATAGTATCTTCCAAACATGCACAAATAAATTTTTTATTTTAGAAAAAAATGTTTTCGTTACTTTTTACTTCACTTTATCAAAAAATTATATAGCTGGGTATGTTTTTTCTTAGTTCGTATAATTGTCTAGTAAATACGGTATTTGGTAAAGAAAACCGCACTTCAATATCTCTAATAGTTCTTGAGATATATATATTTTAGTGTTGGCGGGATTTATTTGGGCGCACCAATACCAATGATCATTAAGTACCAAATGTTATGTTATATCATTTTTAAGGAATATGTATTATAAAAAGAGCGATAAGCAACAAAACAATGCTTGATTTAATTAAATTTCATCTGAAGTAGCAAAATTTTCATCCCAAAGAAACATAGATTAGGCGCCACTTTGGGATCGTTCAACAATTACGTGATCATTTTTGGTCGTTTTTTTCATCGGTCGATCATTTTTGGTCGATCACATAGGGCCCCCCCCCCCCCTATGTGATCACAGCGTAATCTTTTCTTTTTACCCCCCCCCCCCCCCTCGCTTTGATTACGTAATCTTCGTCCGTGCTTAAAATGTTTGCTGTTTATTAACACTGACACGTATGTCATGTTTCTATGAGTCTTAAATGACCTAAATTTGGGTGGAAAAAGTATAAAAATACTGAATCTGGTCACACTGTTCCACAGTTTGTCTATAGCCGGGGAAATCCCATTCCATCTATCTAATAGTTAGTGTTACCAGTGTAGACTTCAAAATTGGACGTAAATATTTTAAATATTTAGTTATATAATGATAACGTACCAGATGTATATACAAGCACCTGACCCCCCCCCCCCTTCCGGTGATCACGTAATTGTTGAATGATCCCTTTCTTTGAAAATCGCAAAAAAATCTACAAGCCAAACCAGCGCACCAATTTTGATGAAAAAGGTGTCAAATAAAAGATAAATACGGAAAGATATCATAGAAAGAAATGATTTCACCCTCGCGACATTATCAAATGCCCATACATTTTTTTTTAATTAAAAAAAAATAGGTTTAGCTGATTTTTACTTAAAATAATTATCGTTGGATATTTTAAGGGTAACTTATATTATTGCCAATTAAGTACAATATTATACAAAGAAAACCGCATGTCAATATTTTCAACAATCTCTGAGCTATAAAATTATTAATTAGGGCAGTAACTTCTCGGGCGCAATGATTCCAATGATAAATGATATCTCAATAATTATTAAGGGTATCGACATGCAGTTTTCTTTAAATATTACTATACTTAATTGGCAATTATAAAAATTAACCTTAATATACCCCACGTTTATTATTTCTTATAAAATTAAGTAAAGAGCAGCTAAGCCTATTGTTTCCGAAACTTAAAAAAATAAATGGACAAGTTACAAGGTCGCGAGGTTGAAATCATTACATTGCATGATCTTTTTCAGTTTTATAACTTTCATTTGACACCTTTTTCATCAAAATCGGTGCGGTGGTTTGGCTTGTAGATTTTTTTGTTATTTTCAAAGAAAGTGGCGCCATCTATGTTCCTTTGGGACAAAAATTTCGCTCCTGCAAATGAAATTAAATTAATTTTAGGATAATTTAGTCGCTTATTGCTCTTTTCAATACATACATACATTTATAAAAAATAACAAAACGAAACATTTGGTACATAATCATCATTGATATTATTGCACCCGAGTATTACTTTCCACATTAAAAAATATATATCTCAATAACTGTTCAAGATATTGGAGTGCGGTTTTCTTCACCAAATACTATATTTACTGGGAAACAATACGAATTAGCAAAATATGTACCCAGCCATATATATTTTTGACAAAATGAAGTAAAAAGCGACAAAAACTTTTTTTAAACTATAAAAATATATATTTGTGCATGTAAGGTAGGTCATATCTTGACGATGATTTTTCTTATGATAGATGATATAATAACCTTTAATTTGACACCTTTTACATTAAAATCGGTAAAATAGTTTGACTTGTAGAAATTTCTTATTGTTATTTTAGAAAAGTGGCGCCATCTCTGTTCCTAAGGGGTGAAACTGACGCTGCTGCGGGTGAAATCACTTATTTTGGTCCTAGCTATTACTGTGCAAAGTGGCTTGCTTTAATCACAAAGTGCAGCTTTTAAGTCATAAGACGTATGACTAACAACACAGATGTTATTTTCAGTCGTCGCCGTAGAAGGCCGTCCCTCACGTACATCATCAGTGAGATTAGTGCGACCACGTTTAAACTCATTAAACCAGTTGTAAACAGTCGCACGAGATGGGGCTTCATCGTGAAAGGCCAATCGTAGTCTATCATAACTTTCTTGTTGACTTAAATGACATCGAAAGTCATAAAAAATCATTGCACGAAAATTTTCTCGTGTTAAATTCATGTTGACGTGACACAGACAATTTTCAATTTGCCGCCAAATCGTAAAACAAATGACAAATGAATGAAATATATACTCAGTAATATTGGCAAAGAGTTCTATTTTCAAATTTTAGAATATTTTTTTTATTATATTGTTTATAAGTGGCCAGTTCTAAGAACTTTCAGTTTGACCCTCGTACAATGAATTTAGAAGAAAAACTTACATTGCTATGATAAGTAAACAAATGACAGAGCTGTGGTCCACAAACTTAGAGCAAAATATTTTTCATATGAATTTTCGGTTCATTTTTTCCTCCAAAACGCGTCATAACGCGCATAATAGGAATCTGAAACTGTAGTTAAATATTGGTAATGAATGATTGTCTCTTTAATCTGTGAAAAAATCAAAGTTGTGGGTCATCGTCATCAACAGTAACAACCGGTTGTGTCTCAAAAATTCGAATATTTTGTTGTTTAAAGGGAATCGAATCATTTTTATAGGCAATATTTACCACGTTTTACTCGTAATTTTTATGGTAATAGAAGTGCTTACATACGTAGTAGGTACGGAACCGTTTGTGCGCGAGTCCAACTCGCACTTGGCCGATTTTATTTAAATGTGACTTAAGTTTAATTTTTTTGTAAACACAGTCATCAGTAATCAGTATTAAAAAAGCCTATTTTTATTTCGCTTATTTATAGTTTTTAACCTGTATCTGATTCTGAACAAACTATCATTTTTAGGGTTCCGTAGCCAAATGACAAAAAATGTCTGTCTGTCTGTCTGTCCGTCCGTATGTCACAGCCATTTTATTCTGTAACTATAAGCATCACACTGTTGAAATTTAATAGTAAAATGTATCCTGTTAACCGCTTATCGATTCTCATACAAAAAATTAAAAATAATGTCATTTAAGGGGGGGCTCCCATACATGAAACTAAAACCAAAAAAAAATGTTTATTCAAAACTATGCGTGTGGGGTGTCTATAGTTAAGTCTTTTAAAATGATATTGAGGTTCCTAAAACCATTTTCTTTTAAAGTCTAACGTTTCATAGCTATCAGCTATCCAAAGTGGTAAAATGGGCGTCCCCCCCATCTTACTTCTAAACCAAGAAAGCGTATATTTTGAAAAAAAATATATAATATAGATCGTAACAAAAACTTTCAACGAAAATTGGTTTGGACGAGATCGAACGAAGAGTTTTTGAGATATAGCATGTTTTCAACAACCGCAAACATAACTTTGTACTTCATACAAACACTATAAAAACAAAGTTATATTTGCAGTCAACAAAATATTGTGGTATTTTACTAAGTAGAAATAAGTGGATTCCCTAATTCAGTTAAAGTTGGCACGGAACCCTTAGTGCGCGAGTCCGACTCGCACTTGGCCGGTTTTTGTTACAACATTTACACTAATATTATTAAGCTGAAATGTTTGTTTCTTTGTTTGAACGCGCTTATCTCCGGAACTACTAGACCGATTTAAAGAAAATATTTTTGTGTTTGATAGCTTATTTATCGAGAAAGGCTTTATAAAATATCACGCTTCAACCGGAGGAGAGGGAACAAACTCAAAACGCGCGGACGAAGTCACGGGGGACCGCTAGTGTTGTATGTGGAGGATAGAATTGTTTATTGTGTCTAAATAACTATTCAGTTTGGCACCAGTTAACAACAAACCTGCGTTTCTTCGTAATATCTTTTTAGACTCTGATTTTGATTGAATTATCAAAAATATACTATGACGTAAAACAATTTTTATCACAATTTTGTTGGGGCGTAGAATGAGTCAGCTATGTGTAGGGTGTCTGTAAGACAAGAGGACTGGAGAGGATACTGAGTAAGTATATTCTAAAAATCTACATATTTAATAGCAGAAGCCTGTTTTCAAAATATCTACATATAAAAAATCTATATTTATTTTTTCGCCATTAAAAAAATAACATTTTATTGAAATTGTATTTCTCGGTTATTGAAAAAGTGCAAAACAAAGGCTATAAAAGCAACTATTTGACGTTAAAAGTAAATTTATACGTAAATACTCATGCAAATGTACGTAGTTATAAAGTAAAACGCAATATTGTGATTAAATTGCAAATATCTGGTGAAAAATTTTAAATTATGTTTTTCTGAATCATTATCGGTATTTTGAAATTTTACTCCCGTGAAGTTTATTTAAATATATTATCAAAATAATCGATTAGTTTGGTTAAGACATGGTGTGTTAAACTTGATATCCGTTCGATTTTAACTGTAACCGAATATAATGGTTTATCGCTGGCAGTTTCGTGTTAGTTCAAGTTAACTGCCACCATGTTTGAACGGCTATTTTGTGTGTTTTTAGTTGTTTTTTTAGCTGTGAGTTATACATTTTTACTTACGAGTTATTTATTTTTTGTAATCCGTGTATAATCTACTAAAGGGAAGCCTGTCTAAACTATTTTATTGTTTTCCGTGGTCCCTGGTTTGGTTCCCGGTTAGGTCAATGTAGAAATCATAATTTTCTTTGTCACGGGTCTTGATACCACCGTTGTGTCTGATTTCTGCATTCGCTACTTTAGGATCAGAGCAATGAATGTGATTGGTGTCCAAAATACATTCTGAATAATTTACAGTACTAGTAAAGCCAGATATTTGCACCAAAGCTACTTTTTTTAGGGAAGAGTAATAGTATCTTTCTTATTTCCTTAGATTTAAAAAATAACTACCAAACGTGTTTATATGATTCGGCATTTAAGGCTCATATTACATTTTAATATATTTTTTATGCCGAATCTTGAAGGGTAAATAAAAATGAAATACTCGCATCAGCATCTTTCTGGCTAACCGGGCCAATCGCTCTTCCAATTGAGCTATCGTGCTGTCGATCCGTCCGAGCGAAATTTCTGGTCTTATGAATACTTCATTACGCGTGACGTCTGCGCTATCCACCCCGACTGTTTTACAACAGCAGTGGGCCAAGTAAACATATTCATTACATAATAAATTCAACTTGGAAATTGATAACGCTTCGAGAGTCCAAAAATTACAGCTGTACCTAATGCAACAAACTAAGAGTACTATGGCAAAGATCTAGAAGATGGTTGGTACCTACTCATATCAATGACCTGCCACATGAAATACTATTAATAATGATGTCAAATCAAAAAACAGTCTTAAAAAGAGGTTCAAAAACATTACCTACTTGTCACTTTGTCCGTAATCAATTTGAGTATATGTATTTTGGTCTGTCACAATGTCTTAATAGGTTCTGGTTAAGGCTATCTGCAAGTTATTTCGCACAAAATTTAATTCTATATTGAAGTATTTGTTAGTTAATTCGTATTTGTCGATGATTAATGAAGCAGGCCCTTAACTTAACCAAACTTATTTTAGCCTTTTTAATAGTTTATATCACAGGTTAGGAACGATAACACTTGCCGGCAATCTGCATCTGAGATTTGGCAGATTTAAATTCCTGTAATTATTTGTTTTGTTGATTAAATAAATAAAATAAAAAAGTGTGGCAGAGCACTTACTTCACAGTAACTTTATTCACTTCATCATTATCATCATTATCGGCCAAAGGGCGTCCACTGCTGAACATAGCCCCCTCCCCCACGGAGAATATTATTCTCTTACTCAATGATATTGGTTTCTGGCTAAAAAAATATTGAGGAAAATTATCATTCTTCCTTGATACCCTTAATAATCATCTAGTTAATCATGCTAACAAAATAAGACGCATGATTGTAAGAGTTCAGTTGTTCATGTTAAGTCAGAGCCTGACTCTATAAAGCAAAACTAATCAACAGAATGGCTTGGTTGGTGAAAACTTATCTATAACTACCGCTCAAAGAATGCTATTTACCGACTTAAAAAAACAGGTAATCAATTAAGTGTGTATGAATGTGATATCGTTGGAATTTTATATTATTATATTATTTGAAGATATTGATCTATTAAGGCTTTCAAACACGTGTGATAAATTACGCGATTATAGTGTATGTATGTTTGTAAGTTTGTCCACGGGTTTCTCGAAAACGAGAAGCTATTGCAAGATGATTGATTTTTAGTTCAATCAGGTATAACTTAACTAAGGGTACAATATATGTTTCATCAAAATCAGTCCAGTAGTTTTTGAGATATGGATAAAAAATCATAAAAAAAATATGAAAAAAAATTCTTAAAAGTTTAAAATAACGCATTCGTCTTATATAGGTAGGTAAGCTTAACTACCTACACCAACAGTCTACAAACATCATGCGCCGACTCCAAAAGAATTTGATTCTCCTAAATAGAGGACAAATGAGTTATTTAAGCTTTTAAATCAGTTTTTTATTCAATTGTTAAATTCTGACAAAAAATGTAAAGGAAACTTGACTAAGTCAGGACGTTTGCAAATCATTCAATTCATTTTGTTACTAAATTTAAAACGTCAACATAGCATTCCGTGAGCGCCTAAAGCTTAAGCTTAATATACTAAACAGCAAGTTTATTTATTACACGTGTCATATAAAATTTCATTACTTTTAATATGTCACGGGACGCTGTTTTGTTTTACGGAAAGAAATCGATTAATAATATTACGTACGAGTCAACATTGTCACACACATCAATTAGTTTGTTCAGAGAGTGGTGATTGCCTGTCATTTTAAAGAGTCGAACTAACTTGAATTGTTTGTACATGTATGTAAAAACCATAAAATTATTATCCCTTTGGAATAGAACGACAAAAGCGAGATGTCACTAGTAGCAAACTGTGTGATAAAAAGAGATGGGAAGCAGAACCATTTTTGTCAGATGTCAAACAGTTGACCGCCCCGCAGAAGCTTGCTGAGAATTACGTGCATTTGATTTTTTATATTTAAAAGTGAAATTGTGTATATTTTGGAGAAATAATGCGCCTGAAACATGGTGACTTGATCAGTGATTGATTGTTATGCATTACAGCGGCATAACCCCAACAAATAATCATTTAACAGATAGATTAGTCCAAATCGAAGCCTCTTAATATACGACTTATATTTACCAATGCGCTTCAAATTTAAAGTACGCAGTTTGATTATTCTATTCTACAAAAGTTAATTTACGTAAAAAATAAAGACAATAACACAGGGAATGTATATCGAACTATATTTTGTGTATAAAATAACATTTAGTTTTACACTAGAGCTGCATGTTCAATATTTTGTGTCTACTGTTTATCATGCAGTAAACTACTATATTTAACTTAGGAACATTGTTATAAATCACCTGATCGAAAGGTTATCTCATTTAAAGCTCATGTAACTTCCTTATGTAAGTTACTGACATCTTAAATCGGTTTCGTTTGACAGATTTTACTTGTGCTTCTATTCCGATAGGATTATTAACCGCCAAAATTGTACTTATAGCGAATATCAAAGGTACTATCCTGTGTAATTAATTATGTTTATGGTGTGCAATAAAGTATTTTTATTATTATTTTATTAATATGTAAAGGTTTTAGAATGCCTTCAACACTCACAGTGTCATATTTTATATTCATAAAGATGAAATAAGAAACCAAAAATTTGCGCACGGGCGGGACTTGAACCAGCAACCTTTTGGCAGACCGGGCCAAACGCTCGTACCAATTGAGCTACCGTGCTGTCAGTGCGACCATCTGTTTCATAAACAGACGGCTAGATGACGCTAAGCGTCACGCAATTGACGTTTTCATTAGAAACCACAAATTTTGCAGGGTCGGACTGACAGCACGGTAGCTCAATTGGTAAGAGCGTTTGGCCCGGTCTGCCAAAAGGTTGCTGGTTCAAGTCCCGCTCGTGCGCAAATTTTTGGTTTCTTATTTCATCTTTATGAATATGTAAAAGGCTAATCCAGCACAATAAATGAATCATTTTTTGTAAAAAACACTTTGGGTTATATACGCTAGTTTTTGAGAAAAATAGAGATTAAGGTAAGTATTTTTTGCAGATATTGTTTTTTTATTAAGGTTAAGATTAGGGAAAAAGAGGAATTGGGCATTGAAATCAGAGAAGCAAAGCCGATGACGTAGATAACTGTAAAAATTGTCAGGGTGCTGTTTTAGAAAATGATAGTTTTTTTGTTAGAGGAAATAAAATAATAACAAATCTCGATTTTGTAAAAAAAAAAGATAGTACCGTGTTTCTTTGATATATACAAAGACACAGTTAAAATATTATTACTTAAAATAATTTGACTTATATATACATCGTCGTGGTCATCTTTTTAGGGACGCTATCGAAAACTATTTTAAATGTTTTATTTGTGCTGTATATTATCAAAACACAGAAAGCACTAATTGTGTAATTTAAACTTAGATTTCTTTCGTATTGTTTTAATTATTAACAAAATTATCTCTTATCCCTCATTAATTGTCCAGCCATCAAGCAGTATGAGAAAGTAGCAGTTTGGTCTTCATGGGAAAAAAGATGGCAGCAAATAGGAGTTATTTTTTTGACCACTAAGTATTCATAACACTGACTTCAAGGTCCTGTAACCCCTAGATGGGGCAGATGGGTCCACAGTGTGCCGTCATCCCGTTCGGTCTTGAGCTTCGCGCTTTATTTTGCTCAAAGTCTTTCCTATGTTCTTTTCTTCTGCAGTGATTTTTCGCCTCCAGGTCTGTTTTGGGCGGATATTTAGAACAGATGTTCATTTAATTACAAATATCCTTTGGACATTCCCACACATCGCCATCTAGTCCCAAAGTAAGCTACTCAAAGCTTGTGTTATGGGTGCCAGACACCGGATATAATACTTAAATACTTTTTGTTTGTAAATACGTACATGATATACATAGAAAACACCCAGACCAATACAAACAGACATGTTCATGCACACAAATGTTTGTATTGTGCGGGGATCGAACCCGCAACCTGCTGCGTGGTGGGCGATTTCTCGACCACTAGACCAGACGGGTCGTCAAATTATAAAAATCAAAGTTTAATCCCTCAAGCGTATGTGAACGAGACACAACAGAAATTCTATTGTTATGTGGTCTCATGCGACCGCTCGGGTGTTAAAGTTAAAGCGTGATTCAAAATATTTATCGGTGTTGAGGGAAGCCCTTGCTTATTACGTGACCACGATTGAAGCTATATTACAGCAAGACATAGCATATGCCGATGTCAAACGCTACATTCGAAAGTCACATTCTGAAAATCAATGCATATATTGAATTAGAATTATATTATTGACGACCTCCGTGGTCGAGTGGCTAGCACGCTGATTTCAAGCGTCACCATCTCGTGAGGTCCCGGGTTGGGAATCGAACGGTCAGGTCAAAGTAAAAAACGATCTTTTCTATATTGTCTGGTGTCTGGGTGTTGTGGTACCACCGTTGTGTCATATATAACACAAGTGCATTGGCTACTTACTTTGGGATCAGAGCAATTTATGTGATTGGTGTCCAATATTTATTTATATTTAATGCAATGGTGTGCTAACGGCGTCAGATCCCTTATGTGTATCAAAACACTTTAGTCCTCAAAAAGAGTAGCAACAAAAGCAGCCATATAACCGCCTTTTCCCATTCCCAGGTAGAATTCATCTACGCTGACGAAGCAGCAGCAGTGGCCCAGGATGTCTCCCGCTCAGCAGACGACAGCCGAAGAGCTAGCAACCCTGTCGGAGGCTTCATAGACCAGCTCATGAGTCTACCACAGCAGTTCATCAAGAGTGTAGGGATGCAGAATCATTAGGATCAAAGCGAGATTGTATTTATATTTTTATGGGTATTTTTATTTAGAAAAAAGCTTATGAGAAAGGAAATAGTAATAAGGGAGAAGTATAAATAATATTTTATTTACATCAGTGATTTCATTTTCCGTCGATTGAATAATAAGACTGAATCTGAATTTAAAGCTAAATCTATTCAGTTTTACCACCTCGAAGTACATGGTAAAAAAATAAATCGCCATCAAAAATACTAAGAAGCAAAAAAAAAACACATTTCCCTTCTATTTAGAACAAACAATTTTTTTTGGAGTCTGTGAATGATTGGTTTAGGTGGACTGTTGTTGTACGTAAGCTTGAGATCATGTACTAACTCCAAATGAATCGGTTTCTCCTAAATAGAAGGCAAATGCGTTAATTTAAGCTGTTAAGACAATTTTTTTAAAGGCGGATTTTTTTTTGAGTATTTTCTTAATTTATGATTTTTAGTTATTATCCATACCTCAAAAACTACTAGACCGATTTCGATAAAACTTGCACTGTACCATAAGTTGGAATATACCTGATAAGACTAGAAAAAAGTTGCCTCACTATTACTTCTCGTTTTCGAGAATTCCGTGGACAAACATACAAACACACTTGCAAAATTTAACACGCATGTTTGGAAGCCTTACTAGACCAACATATTCAAATATAATCCAATTCTAACGATATCAAATAAATGCACATTGAATTGATTATCTACTTCTTTCTGTAGTCGGTAAAAAGTACATTAAGTTCGTAATTAACTACAACATGAAATAAATGTGTAAGAAGAAACAATAATATTTTATTTTCTGTATACTTACGCTTTACTATCAGTTAGGTATGTTAACGCAGATACATTTGACCGGACACGGAATGATCTATACCAAGTATCAGACCACGAGGTCAGCAAGGCAATGTTATTAACCGTTATAAAGCACTTTCGATACTGACACGCGATAAATTAGTTCTGCATAAAAAAATAAACATAGTATATGAGCACGAGAGTCACGTTTTTTCCTTGTTTATTGTGATTAAGGCAAAGTGTTAATTACTTTCTAGCCGCTGAATACTCAAGAGCGCTGTTTTAATGACCTCCGCATTAAAATCTTTATATATTTTTCAAAGAACTGGTTATACTGTATAATATAACTGTTAATTAATTGAATTAGAAATATTATTTAGAATGTTTTAACACTCACAGTGTTAAGCTTAAAAGATGAATCTCATCTTATTTCAATAAGAAACCAAAAATTGCGCACGGGCAAGACTCGAACCCGTAACCTTTGGCAAACCGGGCCAACGCTCTTTCAAATCGAGCTACCGTGCAGTCAGTCAAAAGAGACTGCGAAAATTTTCTGGTCTCTTATGGATACGTCATTACGCGTGACGCAGTGCTATGTACCCAGCTCCACTAATTGATGACTTTAAGACGTAAAAACATGTCAACATTATTCATAATAACGCAAACAGTCTTATAGACCTGTTTTAACTATTACACCGTTTTGTCTCAATGTATTCTTAAAAACAACATGCTGTCAAATTGATAACCTCCTTCTTTTTGAAGTGGCTTAAAAATATCTGTCACGTATAAAGTATGTACGGACTACGATTCGTGCTACGGAAGACTGCTACGCAGCTACATGACCTCTCAACTAAGTACTACGGCTGTGTAGAAACGTGCTACGAATCGCCCTACTACGAAATAAGCATTTATGCCGTAAGTAAACCAACGCATTCACTATCCAAAGGCCTCAGTTAAGACCCAATTACTGCGTCCAACATACATTGGTAATACGCGGCTCTGCTATACATGCAAATGTTACAGGAAATGTATGAATTCTAGGAATTGAATTCCAATATCGTTAAGAGTGGATTTTGCCAACGTCATATAGGACTTATCCGACGGAATTAGTATAAGGCGTCCGAGTTTAAAATTTCATCATCATAAATGAAGTTGCATTATCAGAAATAAGTGAAGTTATAAAATTAGGCGTTTTGTATTATATTCGACGAATATACGACGACCTTCGTGGTCGAGTGGCTAGCACGCTGGTTTCAAGCGTCGCCATCTCGTGAGGTTTCGGGTTCGATTCCCGGTTGGGTCAATGTAAAAAACGATCTTTTCTATATTGTCTCGGGTCTGGGTATTGTGGTACCACCGTTGTGTCTGATTTCCATAACACAAGTGCATCGGCTACTTAATTTGGGATCAGAACAAAGTATGTGATTGGTGTCCAATATTTATTTTATTTATATTTATACCTTATACGTTGGTAAAATCTACTCTTACGAGGATATAAAATGAACGCTTTTTGTGAATAAATTGAAAAAAAACATATCTGTGAATCAATTATATAAGATGATATAGTATATACTAACTTTTTTCTTAATAATTCAACGATCCAGCCGTCGGAGCAGAAAAGTTCTTGATTGGAGACCCTCCGACCAAAGGCGCAGAAAAGGACGTCCACCTACAAGATGACGACCTTGTAAAAATCGCAGGATCACACTGGAAGAAGAGCGCTCAGAACCGGTCGCTGTGGAAACCGTGAGAAGTCAATGTTGAGCAGTAGACGTCCTTTGGCTGATTATAATGACGATGATGGTTTTATTCATCATCATCATTATCAGCCAAAGGACGCCCACTGCTGAACATAGGCCTCCCCACGGCTTTCCACAGCGACCGATCACTAGCGGTCTGCATCCAGTTTGATCCTGCGATCTTTATAAGGTCGTCTGTCCATCTTGTTGGTGGACGTCCTACGTTGCGTCTTTGGTCGAAGGGTCTACAATCTAGAACTTTCCTGCCCCAACGGCCAGCAGTTCTTCGCGCTATGTGCCCTGCCCATGTTTTTATTATTATTATTTCATTTTTATTTAGTGCTAATCAGATATTTGACCTCGATCGGATGAGGTCTAGGATCTGCTTAGTAGCAACCTATTCACTCCTGCCTTCTTTATTAAGATGAGTTTTTATTAAGGCTCTCATTGAGGCTAGTGCGATCGTATAAAAATAAATGAATAAATATTGAACACCAATCACATACATTGCTCTGATTCCAAGGTAAGTAGCTAATTGTACTTGTATTATGAAAATCAGACACAACGGTGGTACCACAACACCCAGACCCGAGACAATATAGAAAATTATGATTTCTTTATTGGCCCGACCGGGAATCGAACCCGGGACCTCGGAGCAGCGACGCCTTGAAACCAGCGTGCTTAGCCTCTACACCACCGAAGTGTCACGTTATGATCAAATGATGCAGTACCTTCCTCTAGATTACCTCGCAACGCATTTTCACACGTATTTATTGAAATCTTAAAAATATTACATTTAGGAAATGTATACATTTCCTAGGATTACTGTCAAGTTTACTTGACATTACACATTTCCGGGTTATTTAAAGCATTATATGCAATTCCTAGGAATTTATACAATGACGGATTTCATATATTTCCTGTAACACATACATTGATAATACGAGGCTTACCGTGTGTATTAGACACCACAACAATCAATCTGTAATAACGCTGACTAATGCTGAGTTAGATCGTCATTAGCGAATTGTGATATTGTCGATTTGAATGACATATTGACAGACTTATCTAGTCAATATTAATGCGCTAATATCGAAGACTGATGAGGTGATTACAGGGATTTAAAAGTAATTAAAATTATTGCCCATATCTCAAATACTACTGAAGCGATTTTTATAAAACTTAAACTGTACACTTAGGACATATCAAATTTAACAAAATGATATAATCAGCTTGCTTTGACGTTTTGGTTTTGAGAAATCGTTGGACAAACAAAACTTATGTTTTTTATGGTTAAATTTGGAAGCACACGTGTTCACAATTATTACCTTTCTTTTTCTATTTATTTGGGACAAAAAACAGTTTTACAATATGTCTGAGTACTACTTATGATTTAAAGAAATATAAAGGTTATTGTAGAACCAGCACCATTGTCCACATATTACATCAGAAGAAAGAAGTTGAAACAAAACATTGTTTACTTAAAAGCTATAAAAAAATAAATGCGTTACAAATGATATTGCTTAATATACTTAGATTGTTTGCGCAAATACGCTAATTAATTTGCAGTTTGTGTGCGTGTGTGCGTGCGTGTGTGTGTGTGTGTGTGTGTGTGTGTGTGTGTGTGTGTGTGTGTGTGTGTGTGTGTGTGTGTGTGTGTTGAAATGAACGTAGACTATTTATAAGTTCGTTACTATCGTATTAACAGTGACAAAGATCATGTAATAAAGTCTAATCTATCATTATCCGTCTATCATTAAGTTGTAATAGTTTATATTTATGTAACAGTGAGTCATATTCTAAGTAGTTGCGAAAACATTTATAGTTTACACATCGCAAGAATTTCTTTTGTACGTTTTCAATTGCTTCGCTATATTTTTGATGAAATGGATTCCAAACTGGTACGGCATACTCTAATTGGCTTCTAATGAGTGATTAATATAAGTGTAAAAATGTCTTGGGTGATTTGAATTGTTCACAGGCTCCAACTACAAAACCAAACATTTTAAGGGCTTTATTGATAAAAGTATCTATATGTTTGTCTAAATGTAACTTTGAATCGAGCACTATACCAAGGTCTTTTATGCAATCAACTTTTACTAAAACATTATTATTATTACCTAGTTTGTACGGAAAAGTGCTTATGAGCTTTTTCTTAGTAAAAGTGATAGATTTGCATTTGTTGATACTAAAACTTAATTTGTTAACATCCCAAATTTTGGTAAAAGTATCCAAGTCGTTTTGAGAGCGAACATGGTCATTATAATCAGTTATAGTATGAAAAATTTTCAAATCATCTGCGTAAAGAGAAAAGTGACAAAATGCAAAACAAGTATGTATGTTATTTATGAATAATACGAAAAGGAGTGGGCCAAGGATAGATCCTTGCGGAACGCCAGAAGTGACCAACACTGCATTCGATTCAAAGCCCTGAATTACCACCTTCTGAGTTCGGTTACTGATGTAGGACTTGAACCACCGCCATAAGTTTCCCCTTATACCATTAAAAGCATTTTTTTCCAACAGTATTTTATGATCCACCCGATCAAATGCTTTCCTAAAGTCTGTATATATACAGTCTATCTGTTTGTTTTGATCCATTGCATTAAAAAGATGAGAAGTATAAGCTAAAAGATTAGTTGTAGTTGACCTTTTTTGAACGAATCCATGTTGTTGTTGAAGTATGTTATTGTGAAGTTTAGGATAAATTTCATTTCGCACAAGAGTTTCAAACGTCTTCGACATAGTAGGTAAAATTTAAATCGGCCTATAATTCTCAACATCCTGTTTGGTACCATTCTTGAACACTGGGACTATTTAAGCTGATTTCCATATGTCAGGGAACTCACCAACCTCAATAAATTTATTGTAAATAATATAAAGTGGTTTGCATACTGTCTGAGCAATTTTTTTTTAGAAATATGACAGGTATATTATCAGTACCGGGTCCCTTTGTTATGTCTAAAGACTCAAGTTGGGTTAAAATTTTAGATTCAGAAATAAAAATATTATGAATGTATGGTTCATCACTACTTAAATTATTACCATTAAAATCTATATGATCAAAGCTGTAGTCAACTGGGACTGACGAGGATTCAAAAACAGACTGAAAAAAATCAGAGAAGAGGTTGCATATATCAACTGGAGTATTTGCAGTTCTAGTATTAAAGTGTTCTTGTGTTGGAATGTCTAAGCATTTTTTGCAATTCGAAATATATCGATGGTGGAAGTATCAATTAATGTAAGGGACATTTTGTCTTTAGAATTTTAGACTCTATCGATTGGTATACTTGAAATTTAGAAATCTTTGAAAAAGTGTCCCTTACCTTACATATTTTTAGTTATCTAAATACGACTTTTGGCGATAGAAATAATTTAAAGGACGTCAATTTATTTTACTTCTTACAAAATAAAGTAAGTCTTTTTAATAAAACAATTTGGCCCTTACCTTAAACTGTTGGAGTACAAGTAAAGGCAAACAGTAAAAGATGTTAGACAATACAAACCGAAACCGAAGAAAATACAAGATGTAATATGATTCAGAACAATGTCGATAATTTACCATATATTTATAAAGAAAGGTTGAAGATTTCTATTTCAAAATATGGAATAATTCTAAAAAGATTTCATGCTGAATATCTAAACCTTCCTTATAAAGCAACTTTTAACGATACCCTGAATGAAACTGATGAAGATGATATTGACGGTAGGCCTGATGAAGATTAAATATAATACAGAATTTATAATTATTAGAAGTTAGGAGTTGATTGTTTGCTGGACATGTGTTAAAATATTAAACAAGTTGTTAAAATCACAAATGCTAACCCTGGCAGATTTTCATATAAACTATTTTTTAAATTTTTTCTATAATAATAATTCTTTAGAAAACGGTTTGTTATTTAATAAAATTATGAGAAATTAATATGGTTTATATAAAACACAAGAATAAGGGCCACTTTCACAGTCCAGAGTAAAATTTTAGCTCAAAGATAGTCCATAACGTTGGATTAATTCAATAATTTAATTTGATATGCAAAATTATTGATTGAACCTGTGTTAAGGACTAACTCTGGATTAAAATTTAACTCGACTTTGTGCAAGTGGCTAGTATTTAAACGTTTTAGTACTTATAGAAACTGAAAATGATTAAATATTAACAGAAAAATAAAAGATTTTGATTATTTTAAAATAACTAGTAATATGAGTTTGTATAGAAAAATACCTAGAATGGTGCTCTTAGCAGATAGCCCATTATTTGTTAGAATGTTTTAAGTTAATAAACATAATAGTAAATAAATACGAGAGTGATTAAATAGAGAAGTTCTTTTCTTTGTTACTGTTTTGAGTTGTGTTAATAATAATAATAATTTATTTCAGAACTAAATTCCATAAAGTAGGTTTAAGTAATAATAGGGACTTATGACTAGTGTTAGTGTTAATCATATTTTACAATTTATTTAACATTTACAAACGAAGGTTTGGCGTTTAATGTTACAGTTGTTACAAAATGTTAATATATCATGGTGTTGTCTACTCTCATTTTCTGGTCTTATTGTAAATATACTACTGAATTATTTCTTCTATAGTTAGGTAACTAGCTAATTGGATTCAAAAAGAATATTTAAATAAAGAAATTAACAATATTAACAAATATTATCTATATATTTTTGTAATTTACATCATTATTCAATGTTAAAATTGTTAGTTACAATAATATTACTATCGTTTATTTATTCTTTAATGTTCCTTACAACATACAGGATGTTCCACATTGTGAAATTCCAACATTGTAAGGTACAATCGAGCTCGGTTCTTTAATGTAAGGGACATGCTATCTTTTAAACTACCGAGTTTTCTTAGATTTTGTGTGTATATTATGAAAGAAGAGAAAAATCTAAAATACTTTGCCATAGAAACCATTTAAATTCTAACTGCGCATAAAAATATATTGAGGTATAAAGGAAAAAAAATCTTGTTTTGGCCGTCGTGAAAAGTCGTATTTTGTCCCTTACATTAATTGATACTTCCACCATCGATATGTCCAAAAATACTTAATATTGTCCTTAATACTATTTTCTACTTGATTTCATATAGTTAGAGTAACATTTATCACATTCAATTTTAAATCTTCTTCTGTATAGAGAAAATTCTAATTCATCTCCTGCATTACTTGTTTTCTTCCATTTGGTCCATGCACGGTTTTTGTTTTTGTATATATGTATTAATGCTGGAGAAAACCAAACAGGGTAGTGAGATGACTTAACAGTCTTACTGGGCACATATTTCTTAATAACATTATATAATATTTCATATAATTCCTCCAGCATTGCGTTTGCTGACTTATTCATAAAGGACAAGTCCCAGCTGATCTGTGATAGCTCGTCGTTGATTTGAGTATAATCAGCTTTTTTAAAACAGTATCTCTGGTATGGTTTGCTTGTTAATCCTTTTAACTTAAGCTGGCTGGAAAAAGCTATGCATAATGGTGGATGATGCGGAACAGGCGGCAACAAGTAAGCTGAAGGAGCTGCTAAGACGTTATCGCGAGAATTAGTAATATACAGATCTAGAATCCTAGATTTCTTACCTTCTTTTTTTTGGGTCCGTAGCTGAATGGAAAAAAACGGAACCCTTATAGTTTCGTCAAGTCTGTCTGTCGATCCGTATCTTACTATGGACCTTATAATGAAGCTCAAATCACACAACGGGCGATGGAAAGGGCTATGCTGGGTGTTTCTCTACGGGATCAAATGCAATGAGTAGATACGTAGAAGAACAAAGGTTACGGACATAGCCTTGAGAATCATTAAGCTCATGTGGCAATGGGCAGGGCACACAGCATAGCTCGAAGAACTGATGGCTGTTGGGGCAAGAAAGTTCTAGATTGGAGACCCTTCTACCAAAGACGCAGCGTAGGACGTCCACCAACAAGATGGACAGACGACCTTATAAAGATCGCAGGATCAAACTGGATGCAGACCGCTAGAGATCGGTCGCTGTGGAAGGCCGTGGGGGAGCCCTATCTTCAGAAGTGGACGTTCTTTCTTTCACTGGTAATGATGATGATGGTGATGAATCCTGAAAGAAAAAAAAAGGTTTTATGTAGTGTTTTAGTTTTGGCCAAGCACTGGACAGCGACGAGCGACTTTGGGGTGGTTTTAGAAACAAAATAATAATAATGGAAATAAACCTCAAAACACCACTTCGACACACAAACTTCTAACACCAGGTCGCCTTTATGTGGCTTACTAGCTTCGGCGTAGTGCGCGTATTTCGTTGATACGGGCGAGCTATGCGCGAGGGTGCGGATGGTGATATTCTTTCTGAATTTTATTAAAATATTGTGAAGGGGTTATCTTTTATATAACTTGCATATAATTTAAAGAATATGTATTTTTTAGAATGAGAATATTATCATCGGGGACGGATCGGGGGAATATTAAATTACGTCACTGTAAATACTCGGGCCCGAGGGCGGCACCGCTAGAATGATTCTCGCGCACTCGGGTCGGAGTGCTCTGCACCTAAGGTGTTAAACCAACAATACAGAATTATAAACGCTTAATTATTCATTCGGTAATCCCATCAGTAGAAACGCGAGCGACAATCGATTACGTTGGACAGACAATCGTGTGTTTATTCAGTTGGTACAGACAGACAATGGGCGCAAATGAGGGAAAACGTTCTGCTGAAAATACTGCAGAAAATTGTATTTATGCGTATTACGATTATGTATTCCCATTTTTAGTTTTTTATCCAATTGGCCTGATCTCTCATCAGTCATATCGGATTGCCGTCTCACCGAATAATGAGAGAGCAGGAACAGATAATGCACTTCTTCTATAGACTTATATTATGTACTAGCGGTCCCCCGCGACTTCGTCCGCGCGTTTTGAGTTTGCTCCCTCCCCTCCCGTCGCAGCGTGATGTTTTATATCCTAAAGCCTTTCTCAATAAATAAGCTATCTAACACAGAAATATTTTTTCAAATCGGTTCAGCAGTTCCTGAGATAAGCGCGTTAGAACCAACAAACTCTTCAGCTTTAGAGTTATGTTAACACTGTGATAGCTCCTAAGATATTTATTGGAATCAAATGATATAAAGGGCAACTTTGTTCTAAATGAAATGCTCGTGATGATGAATGTATTTATTTTGATAAGAATAAATACCTGTGTGTACAATACACCTCTAAAAATGATGCATTATTTTTTTACAAATTTATTAACATAAAAAAGGTTGTAGTAAGTCAACCATAAAAGATAAACTTATGCTGTCGCGGACTTTATTATAGAACTCTTAATGCTAAACAATTTTGTCATACATGATTTTTGTGTAACTTTAGCGGTTTCCGCAGCGTACGCAGCGGAAGCTCTCAAAAGGAATATCTTTCTCCCGTTTTCGCAACATTTTTCATTGCTGCTGTGGTCTTGTGAGTCTTATCTTTATGTTATATAGCTTAAAGCCTTCCTCGATAAATGGACTATCCAACATAAAAATAATTTTTCAAATCGGGCCAGTAGTTTCTGAGATTAGCGCGTTCAAACAAACAAACAAACAAACAAACAAACAAACAAACAAACTCTTCAGCTTTATAATATTAGTATAGATTCTACTGGACACGCTGTTCAGAACAAATTTTGTATCACATTTTCTAAAATGAAAGATGTATGAAGTGTTGCTATTACTTTTGATTTCTCCTGATTGATGTAGATTATTGCCGTGTTTTTTAGGATAATCAATCTTAAGTTGCTATAGCAAATACTTCCAAAAATCGTGATATGTGTTTTCAAACATTAGAGGAAAATAATCACTTAAACAACAAAAAGATATAACATCGAAAATTTTTATTCTTCCAAACATGACATTAAAAATATTGGACATATATTGGATCCCAATCACATACATTGCTCTGATCCCAAAGTAAGTAGCTATTGCACTTGCGTTATGGAAATCAGACACAACGGTGGTACCGCATCACCCAGACCCGAGACAATTGACCCGACCGGGAATCGAACCCGGGACCTTGGAGCGGCGAAGCCTTGAAACCAGCGTGCTAAGCCGTAGTGGCTTGTACTTCTACAACTAAATATTTCGTACAAACCTGGTCTATCTCTGTCGAAATGGCCGCCATTATCGGAAATCAGTAGGAATATATAATTATGTTCAAGGTAAGTGGATTTGTTATGCACTGACAACATACCAATTACAGTTAAAGTACAGGTATTTATGGCAAATAAAACGAATTCGATACGGACGCTGATAAAAAAAAAACCTAGGTGATATTTTAATAATCACGCAACTCGTAACGTTATGATAACATGAAGACAAAAATTATAGTTCTATTGTTTCTTTGTAACATTTATTGTTGTGTAGTTAGGTACCTATAAAGTAAACTAATAGATTTAACAAAAAATAAAATTATTACGTAACAATAATAATATACTGCCATCATTATTTAAAAAAAAAAACAAAACACGGTTAAACTCTTACCAACACTTTTTGGTAGCTTGTGTTGCGTGCTCAAAATATTTCATTTTTAGCTTGAATAGGAAAAGGCAAAGTATTTCTCATTGTTCTCGTTAACCAGGTTACTTGTTTCAACAGAAGAAGCCGTTGAGTTCGGACTTTACGTAAACGTGTTTTAACTGGTGAAAAGTTATGTACACGTTTTTAAAAACGTCTTGGTTATAAGGTTTAGAAGGCTTTCTCTATAAGGTCACCTCGTTTTAAGTGATATTCAAAGGGCCGATACGCCACGATAAAAGAATTTTTAGAAAACACTTAGGGTTTTCATGCGCTAGTTTTTGAGAAAATTTAAGATGTGGGGGATTTTTTTTCAGGATTTTATTTTTATTAATTAAGGTTTAGATTAGAGCAAAATAGAGAATAGACATTGAATTGAGAAAGGCGACGCCAATGACGTAGATAACTTTTAAAATCTACTGGAGGCTGTTTAAAAAAAAATCTTTGTTCAAGATAATTTTAAAAAATAATCTCGATTTTCCGAAAACTAATGAGAGTATCGTGTTGCTATGATGTTTACAAAGACACAGTTAAAATATTATCACTTAAAATGATTTGACCTTATATATTCCATAGAAAATTGAAACGGCATTATGCTTACAGTCTGTTAGTGTTAGGTTTATAAAAAACTGTTACTGGAAGTCCACTTTGATACAAAATAAGATATCCCAAATCTTAAAAGATTTGCCTTTCAGTGGATGTGCGCCTGCACATTAGAGCAAAACCAGCGGACGCCATACATAAAAAAACAATGCGCTGCTACCGTGCGACTGTGCTGCTGCCATTTACGTATGAAATTATCAACAGCGCACATGTCGCGCGACCGTCGCGCTGCTAAGGTCGCCTAAAGGTAAAAGCGCTCTAAACGTTGTCTTTTGAATTGGTTTATTGGTTGGACATTGTTGCCATGATAGTTTATAAGTGAGTTTCTTTTTATGTCTTTTGAATGAATTTGTCATTTTTTATTAATTTTAATTTGGTTGACATGATAATTTTAAATATTTTAATTGAGTTGCGTGTTGTAATAATATTACCTGATTATGATTTTAATTAACACGATATGACTTAAGTAAATGTTCGTGTATGAATGAATATAATAATAAAAAATACTGGAGCTATTCATAAAGATGAAATAAGAAACCAAAAATTTGCGCACGGGCGGGACTTGAACCAGCAACCTCTTGGCAAATAACAGTAAATATTATATTGTAAATGCGGCAAGCAGCGAATTTCATTCCTGCGATTTTCATATTGATTATTTATGATATTAGTCGTTCAAAAGACATAAGGATTTCTTAGATATGCCATCGGTACCTTGCAACTTCATTTGGCTCAGTGCTAATTAGTACAAACGATAGTTAGAGTCATTTCAAAGTTCACTTCACTGAGGCGAGTACTTCTAACTTGGTGGTCTGAGATAAGTAGGGGAGTAATTGAAACAATCGCCAACTACAGACTGTCCTTGGAGAAATTGTTGTGGCTGCCTTATTTGGTAAGTTTTTACAGAAACTAGTAATGACAAAATGTCGTTATCAGAGGTTGAATATTTCGATAGTGTGTGTTTCGAAGAAAAAAATCTTTAGCCACATATCAGAATGGCTATTTTAATAACCATTGGTAAGGTTATTTATTCTTCAGAACATACTATCGTGAATATTCAACCGCTGGTAACGACCTTTTACCATTACTTTTGATGGTAAAATTGGGCCTTAAAATGTCCCACATTTAACCTTATGACTTATGACCTTATGACTCCGTCTGTACCTTATGACTCAACTCTTAAGAAGCAACAAATTATAATTAAATCATAAGTTCTATTAATATAGTCACTGAACTTCTAAGCGTTAAGGAGTTCACCCATCAGCTCAGCTCCACACAATGTTGACTATCAGACGTAACAACACGTCAACATTAAGATTTTAGTAAAAAACAAGATCCCATCATCAGATCCCAACTTGGCAACAATAGGACCAACAAGAAGGTATAACCTCTATGTTAGCAAAAAAATGATTCAAATCGGTCTACAAATGACTATGATATGAGGTAACACAGACACAAAAAAACATACAGTCGAATTGATAACCTCCTCCTTTTTTTGAAGTCGGTTGAAAACACGCACTGTCATAAATATTAAACTTCTTTTAATTACATTTAACCATTAGTTGAGTTATCTATCGATCACGCATTGTATTAGAAACTCAAATTGAAACACTACTTCATTTCGACGCTGGTAACTGTACACACTACCAGCGGAACATTCTCCGATTCACTCAAAGGTAGATACTATGAACCGAGTGCACTCGACAACGCAAGCCTCAAATCTTGGGTCTTACTAAGTTTTTTGCTAGTAGTGTATTTTCGGCACTAGCCATCACACTCATACATATGGATTTAAGAGCATGAGTAAGGGGCAAAGAAGATTCAGGCCATAAAAATCCATCAAAGCAGAGATCTAATCAGACATGCTGGAGATTTTTGTGAGAGTGAGTCCTACGTATGAGCATTAGATATTTATGACCGAGTTTTATTTCTTCACTGTTATGCTGTCATGAGCTATTACCAGCAATCTCATATGTCGTCATTAATATAAGGTTAAAGAATTCAACCTTCAGAACTGTTTTTTTTTTTTTTATTAATTGGACACCAATCACATACATTGCTCTGATCCCAAAGTAAGTAGCCAATATAGAAAAGATCGTTTTCTACATTGACCCGACCGGGAATCGAACGCGGAACCTCTCGAGATGGCGACGCTTGAAATGAAACCAGCGTGCTAGCCACTCGACCACGGAGGTCGTCAAATAGTATTGCTTACTTATGATGTTTGATGTCCAATTCCAAATACCCACGGTCTGAATTTTACCACTTCAATAAGGCAATCGATCGAGCTCTTGGTAGGCTACCGCATACTGACTCTTCCCACAAGACAGTCGGATGTGGTCTTCGACAGTAGGGGTTCTGTCCGACTAATCAGCGCAAGGATAATTTGGCCATTCCCCGAAGTTCCAAGTTTGCTAACTTGGAGCAGATTACGAGTATTAGGACTATTCGAGACAGTTGCAAATTGGCCGAAATACGTCATCTCTCTGGTTGCAACTCGACGGTAGTTCTGTGCTAGCTCAAAACTTTATTTAATTTGTCAAACTTTATTTAATGTACTAAATCATGTTGGATTACAGCCGTTAATAAGTATTTTCTGTTATCAGCCGCAACACGTCCACAGCACAACATTTAAGCCTTTGGCATAGGTAGGTATTTTTTTTAAATGAAATTACCTCTCTTTATTTTGTTTATAAAATCACAACGTCAAAAAGCTTTGATATGTAATACTGCTTAGTTATAATGAAGAACCCTTAAAATAAGGTTGATAATACGTTCCAATTAGCAGATACTAGAGCATCAGATATTAATTAACAATGAACTAAGCGGCCAGTTCTGTTCGATCGATCTCAATAGGATTCGACATATAACCATCAACCATGCATTGTCATTCGGTTATTGGAAAACCAATTGACCTCTATCTAAAACTATACCTATTGTAGTAGCAGTATGCAATTAAGCCCTGTTTGGTATCATTAAAGGGCTTGATTCACCATCGATAAATAAGCATTAACTAACGAACAATTCAATTGAAGAACGTCATCTCGTTAGCAGTATCTAGTGGATTACGCTTACTACGACATTGTGACAGGCCGTAAATCTAATATAAAAAATTTCCATGTCACAATGCTAGTTACCTTACTCCTCCGAAACGGCTTTACCGATTCTTACCTAATTTTATATGCGTATTCAGTAGGTCTGAGAATCGGCTACTATCTATTTTTCATACCCCTAAGTGATAAGGGTTGTTCACACTTATAATTATTTTAATTGGACGAAATTTTTTGTTTTATTTTTTAATAATGTAGCATTAAAAATACATACACCCAAAATTTTTTACTTTTTTATCACCAACCCCTGTTTTTTATAGCCATTTTAGTAATTTAATCATTTTTCAACCCGCTCGGTAACTGATCGATTATAGTGTTTTTCTTAAATTTAAAAATTACGAGGCTGGGCGAGACGGGATCGGGGCCGGGGCGGGACGGTGTTCGGGGCGAAGTAAAGTTTGCTGGATCCGCTAGTAAATCTATAAAAAGTACTTCTTAACTTCTATTTGTCAATTATTTATTAGAATATACTCACCACCTTGCTAACCATCAGTTTTCATTGTGGTAACAAATATTGTTTGTAGCTTTAATTAAGAAAATCTTTTTGGTCACGGACATATCATATCTACCATATAATATTCTAGCGGTCGCCCGCTGCGTCACCGCGTAAATTCGGATTTTCTGTAAAATATTTAAACGCAAAACATCTTTTCATTGGAATTAAGTTAAGTACAAAGACGATTATTACGTTTTCGATAGGTTTCGAATATCTGTTATATGTGAAGAACATCGTAAAATTGCTGAGTTATGTAAAAAGACACGCAATAAGAAATTACGTCGACTACATTAATTACCTAGTATGTTCTACCCCAATATATTAACTTGTACGGGACGAGAAAAATGGAATACCTTTTGCTGAAAATATTAAATACGCTGCCTAATTGCTTCTCGAAGATATTTGTAACTCAGACTCCAAAGAATGTGTAAGTAAAACCCTTAGGAAAAAAAAATATTACATGGAAACCCGAACTCGGCTACTGCGAGATAAATCTACTTGAGGTTTTTTTGAGTTAGTTAGAAACCGTAACGGTTAGCGGAGTTAAAATTGTGATAGCTTTTAAGATATTTATTGAAATCAAATGATATAAAGAGAAATTTCATTCAAAATGAAATACTCATGATGCTGAATATGTTTATTTTGATAATATGTGTGCATTAAAACATAAGCAGTTTGTATGGTACCTAAAGTATGTTTTCTTTGCTTGTCGAATAATGTAAAGATACTATTATATTTTCTGTGGTAAAGAACCTTTTTACAACTTTTTAAATAAAACTTGTTAATAAAATTTATTTACTATTTGATTTAAAAAGAGCTTGGTTCTAAACAACGAATTACTTATGTAGTTGGTAAGTTTTCAGTTTATCTTATTTTAAAAGGAATTATTTCGGTACAAAGGAATGTCAAGATTGTTTACAAAATTAGACAAGCAAAAACGAACGGCCTTTAAACCATATCAGATATTCTGCTTTAAAAGAGAGAACTAAAAATATGAATGTATGTAAAAACCAAACGATGTCAAAGTTCATTACGAGATCAAACATGTCTTGTATGTTTGTACGATGTTCCTGATGTTTTGATTTGATCAGTTTGACAGCACTATATTATTATATTACACATAAAATTATTATCCCTTTGGAATAGAACGACAAAAGCGAGATGTCACTAGCAGCAAACTGTGTGATAAAAAGAGATGGGTAGCAGAACCATTTTTGTCAGATGTCAAACAGTGGTCAACTGCCTGCAGAAGCTCGCTGAAAATTACGTGCATTTGATTTTTTATATTTAAAAGTGAAATTGTGTATATTTTGGAGAAATAATGCGTCTGAAACATGGTGACTTGATCGGTGATTGATTGTTATGCATTACAGCGGCATAACCCCAACAAATAATCATTTAACAGGTAGATTAGTCCAAATCGAAGCCTCTTAATATACGACTTATATTTACCAATGCGCTTCAAATTTAAAGTACGCAGTTTGATTATTCTATTCTACAAACGTTAATTTACGTAAAAATAAAGACAGAATAACACAGGGAATGTTTATCGACGAATATTTTGTATAATGAAATAACATTTAGTTTTACACTAGAGCTGCATGTTCAATATTTTGTGTCGACTGTTTATCATGCAGTAAACTACTATATTTAACTTAGGAACATTGTTTTTAATCACCTGATCAAAAGGATATCTCATTTAAAGCTACAAATTTTACTTACTTATGTTAGTTACTGACATCTTAAATCGGTTTCGTTTGACAGCTTTTACTTGTCCTTCTATTCCGATAGGAATATTAATTTTATAGTATTACAGTTGTCAATTTTCATGACGCTACGATCCTTGGAAGATGGTTAAATTAATAACCTTAGATTCTGTTACGTAGTTAATTACATACAGGTCGGCATTTTCATTTCATTTGGTGTGAGCAAAAACACGAACTTAGTAGATGCTTCATTCAATTTTAAAACATCTATTTGGTTCTAATATTTATTTATCTTCAATCATAGACTCTGTACAACGTATTCATTAAAATTTGCATTATTTTGTTGTAATTTTATTTAAAAATAAACGTATTTGCTGTATTAGACAGGATTGTGTTACTGATATACGTGTGTTCGTAAATTAAAATAGTTTACTATGACATAGAACATAAATATAATTATAAATACGATACGAATGCCTCTAACATTTTTAAAAGTACAGTTACTGCCAAGAAGACAACCATCGTTAGATCGAAGATTGGATAAGAGCCCCTATGGAACTAAAATACGTTCAAATAATACCATTTAGTTCTTAGAAAATCGTTCTAGAGAAATAGTAAGATAACGTTCTGAATGAATGTAGAGGTATATTTACTTCGCTTCAAGATACGGGCAAGAAAATTTACACCAAATCGTTCATTGCATAACCGAATTTAAAAATGTAGAATCAGTGTATTTTCAAATCAACAACTGAGTTGAATTGAGTTGAGATTGAGATTTATGACCTAACATGTGAAAAAGTATGAAATCCTCATTTTAACTGACTGCAAAAAAGGAGGTTCTAAGTTCAACCTGTAAGTTTGTATGATAGTCCGCGAGTATTTCATTTTTATTAAAAAAAAACCTTAGAGGTTACTTGATTAGTAAAGGAGTTGACGTAAGCGCATTTTTTTAAGTAATTAAAACAGAGTTTTCCCAGCCAGTCATGTTTTTGATTACCTTCTAATTTGTGATTTAAAATCGATTAACAGGCGTGAATGTGCCAATCTGCTACTATTCGATTTTTGTGAGCGCTATATTCGAGAAGTTTTTGATACTTTATAAACTATTTAGCGATGTACAGACTATTACTATTAGTACGTGTTTCGTCAAATCTGATATAACTTCTATTTAATATAAATGCTAGTATTTAATTTGGTATTATATTACAGCTTACAGTATGTCAAGCGATAGATGACGATTTTACTGATTACTGGTATTCAAATGATGACGGTGAGTAAATTGGCAAATTATGTAGCAACATGATTCAGCCTTTAATAGCGTAGTTATTCAACTAGTCCTTTATAACGTCTCTAGTCTATTAATATTTATTATTGGAATTAACTGCCTCGGTGACGCAGCAGTAAGAGGGTCACTTTAAAGCGACGGCTGCGCCAGAGGTCCCGGGTTCGATTCCCGGGTTGCCTTGGTTTTTTTGTTCAGAAATTCTTAGGGTGCCCCGAAGTTTGAGAGTTGGCGGTGTTTCACCCCGTACATCGGAAAGGCACGTAAATCCGTTGGTCCTGCGCCTGATCTCTCTCCGGTTGTGTCAGATTGCTGATCCATCGGGCTATGAGATGAGACGAACAGAGAATGCACTTGTGTCTGCGCACACACTTGTGCACTATAATATGTGCCGCGCAGTCGGTGAGTCGTTGTGACTGGCCACCGTAGTCGACATCGGCAAGGGGGACAACTACTACTGTTTTGTTGTACTTCTGAAAGTCAACAAGCCTTCATTAGCCAACGGACAATTTTCATCGCGGTGACATAACACTTAGACCCCTTATAAGCTGCGACATTTAGCATCGATGCAGTCGCAATACAGTAGCATCGATGCTGCTTCGCGACTGCATCGATGCTAAAAGTAGCAGTGTGTAAGGGGTCTAATTTGTCAGTGCCCAGCTTCTGCATCGCGACTGCATCGATGCTGTATCGCGACTGCATCTCTGCTTAAAGTCGCAGTATGCAAAGGGTCTTATGGTGAGTACACCGCGGCATTCGCATTCGGAATGTCAAGTCAAAGTCAAAGTCAAATATTGTTTATTCAATTTAGTACAGTGAAAAATAAAATAAAAATAAATGTGCCCTGAAGGGGCCGAATCATGTCTCCTTATCTTTTGGGCCCTACTAGCGCATCGAGACAGAACACAGACAATTAGGCAAGTGCTGAGAAGAAACGCCGGAACAAACTCAGTCACCACTAGCTGCCCTAAAATCAAAATCATCAAAGGTAAGTACATCAGTCGGTGCAGGCTGGACGGACCACACATTCGTGTCGTTCAGGTAGTCTTGAACCTTATAATAGCCTTTAGACATAAGCGTGTTTTTAACGTGTTTCTTAAATTTATCAACCGGCAATTCGACAAGATTTTGTGGTATATTATTAAAGAATTTTATACAATTTCCCATGAACGAATTACTAGTTTTAACTAATCTGAAGTTAGGAACGACAAGCTTGTGTTTATTTCTTGTGTTATATGAGTGAATGTGATATTTGAATGCGTCATGTGACATTGGCAGATGTCACATGACATACAGGTCACATTGTATATCTAGATATGTAGTTGCATCCTTGTCGGTAGGCCGCATCGCTGCCGCATGCGAATACGTTAGGGCTGTTCTCCACGGTAGTCCAGTTCTGCAGGATCGCCAAATTACTGGATCCCAACGAAACTCTGGTGTATGTGCTGGTGTATTCACACGGCAGCTTTTTGCAGGTGCGCGGTTGTCCGTTAACTGAGTCCTGTCAATTCTTGTCAGGGTCATGTCAATTCCCTTGTCTTACCGATAGAGCGGCCTGTATATTCCTATCCTTCACAGCGTTGTCATTGCAATTAATGTGTTTGTGCAAACTGACATTTTTAGAGTTCCGTAGCCGAATGGCAAAAAACGGAACCCTTATGGTTTCGTCAAGTCTGTCTGTCTGTCTGTCCGTCCGTATGTCACAGCCATTTTATTCTGTAACTATAAGCATCACATTGTTGAAATTTGGTAGGAGTATGTATCCTGTTAACCGCTTTACGATTCTTATACAAAATATTAAAAATAATGACATTTAAGGCGGACTCCCATACATGTATCAAAAACCAAAAAAAAATTTTATGGTCAAGCCTATACATGTGGGGTCTATGGATAGGTCTTAAAATGACATAGATGTTCCTAAAACCATTTTCTTTTAAAGTCTAACGTTTCATAGCTAGACGCTTCCAAAGTGGTAAAATGGGCGTCCCCCCATCTAACTTCTAAACTAAGCGAGTGTAAATTTTGAAAAAAAATATAATGTAGATCTTCACAAAAACTTTCAACGATATTTTTTTCGGACGAGATCGAACGACAAGTTTTTGAGATATAATACATTTTCAACAACCGCTAACACAACTTTGTACTTCATACGAACACTACAAAAAACAAAGTTATACTTGCTGTCAACAAAATATTGTGGTATTTTACTAGGTGGGAGTAAGTAGTTTCCCTAATTCAGTTAAAATTGACACGGAACGGATCTCGGGTATTCTTAGCTATGTTTTCTGAAAATCTGTTTAGCCACTTGAACATTATTAACTCGTATCTTGTTGATGAGGAGATTTGACTAACTTCCTTACGTCAGATTGATTTGAAATTCAGTAACGTGTTATTTTTAATGCACGGGGATTCGTATTTTTTTAAATTTGATACATTTTAGAAGTGGAACAGGTCCAGTTCAATGACAAAACTGGATTAATAAACACAGGTATGGGTTTTTTGCGGGTAACTGCAACCGGGAGGTCCGTGTGAATATTAGCTCTAAACGCTTGTACTACTAAACGGCATCCTGCAAAGTACGGGATGACTTCTTTCCGTAACGCCGCGCCGTTAGTAATCAGAGTTACGTCGTCAAACCCTCACAGGTGGGAGTACCGAAAAAATATTTTCTATGATACACGCAAAGTGCATTTTAATATTTTCCAGGTGTGATTGACAGCGACGACTCATCAGAAAGTGCGAGACATGACCAACTTTTAAAAAGATCCGAATTTCAGGCCAAACCAAAGTCACGATCTCGTAAGCGGGTGCAAGTAGAATTTGTTACGGATCGGTTTCATCAGAAAGGTCGGAGTGGACCTCTTAGAACCTATAGTAATGACTTGACAAAAACAAGACCTTATCGGATTTATAACAGTGACTTATTTAAACTACTAGCAAAAGTATTTAAGGAGAACAGATGTGATCCTAATAATAGACAATGCATAGTCAAAGAGGTCGAGATTGGTGATGATTTTCTAATGAACAGCTTGCCAGTGCTTGGGCTAGTGACGGATTTAGAGGGTAAGTTTTGTTTGAATCGTTCTCTAAGGCTCAATTCATTCATAGAGTAATGGTAAAAGGTCGTTACCAGCGGTTGAATATTTATGATTATGTGCGTTTTGTAGAAAAAATACCTTGAACAAATGTCCAAATGGCTGGTTTAATGGCCAATTTTTCTTTAAAACCAAGCAATCGTAAATATTAAACTGCTGGTAACGACATTTTACCATTACTTACGATGAAGGAATTGAGCCTAAGTAAGTTTTACTAAGAACGTCTAACACACTTGTGAGAAATTTGACCCAAGGTAAATAGGGGATGCAGTTAAGTATTTGTTAAAAGAAGTCTAGAAGTATATGATAACAAGTTAGGTGCCCCGAAAATGAAGGATAATCCTGTAACTGCAAATAGATCACATTAGGGTCTCTTATATGCCAATACTTTTTTCAAGTAAGTTACCATTTTCGAGATACACACTTTTTTTTTAATTGTGACTTTGCTCGTTAAGTCCATGCCAATACCTTACCTTAAATGGTAACTTTTTAAGACCTGTTTGTTCTATTTTTTAAACTCACAAATGATTGAGACATTGAAATCAATGGCCTTTTGACAAAAATATTTTAAGGTTGATTTCTGGGGGTGAAAATCCATTGTTTTACCATATTTTTGTAAAATCAATCATCTGTTTATCTTCTGCTCGTATGTCCAGGAGTAGTAGCTGCCATTTTAATTACTGATTTAACAAAATCATAAATTTTTATTTCCCCAAATGTAGTTTTCAACATTCTTCTTATTATTTCAGAGATCCTCGACAGTGCTGAGTTCGTTGAAGACCAACTCTTAGACGTTATTTCAAACTTAAATGAAAAAGACCAAAACCTCTTGATCAAGGCGTTGACGCGACGCAATGTTAAAAAGATGAAACAAAACTAGGTGTAAAAAATGTTAATAGAATAAACGACGCATTAAAGTCAAAAATATTATAGCTTTTTCACAGTGAATTAAATGCGATTTAAAGGTTTTTTTGTGAATTAATTATTTACCCTAACACTCCCATTGCAACCACTCTGCATAACCTAAGGGTTTGACTGACAGATAATGCTTTTAGTACTGATTCCATCTTTGTAGACAATATTCGTGCAATAAAGTCATTAAATAAATAATTTATACGGCATCAGTGTGGCGCGCGACGAGAGAGCACTAAGGTCTCTTATAATGCGTTTTTTTTAAAAGAGCGATGCAGTCATCGATAGAGTCAGGCATCGATACAGTCGCAATGCTGTCGCGCGTTGGTATCGATGCAGTTCACAATGCTGGAGCTGGCCGTTGACTGTATCTGTATACAAACGCGCGTCAGAATCGATGCAAATATCTGTTCATTGCTGGAGTCGCGATGTTGTCACTGCATCGATGCTAAAAGCCGCAGTGTGTACAGAGTCTAACGACGTTACAAAAATATAGTTCCATTTTCTATCTGTCGCATTTTCTATTATTCCCGGCACGGCTTACAAAACGATATACAACCTATTTCAACACAGTGGCGCTAGTGCCGACTAGAAGTAGCAGCAGTAAAATTTCTCAATTTATTAGGCGGCATGGTGAAGTATGAAAACGTGGTGAAAGGTGGCAAAGCTACGCTAGCCTCTGAATTCTTACAGGTGCTGCCATTCTGCACAGAGTAACGCATGCGTAGACATTGCAGACATTTTTTATTGTTTATTTTTTGTAACTCTGCCAGTAAGTATGCCTCAAGTAGGCTCAATTTTGAGATTTTTTTACCACTTGCTTTACTTAACATAAAAACCTTTTTTTTTGGCCCGGTGGTTTTTATAAAATAATATCCGAAATTTTGCAATCAAATCATGTCGCGCTTAAAAAGCGCGAAAATTGTTTTTCTGAATATTTTTTTCTTATAATATTGTGAATTATTTTGCGGTTTTACTAAATACAAAATCAGATTCACAAGCCATCTAATTATTTTTTTTAATTTGCTTACAAAGTTGGGAACTATAATTTTCACAAATGAAAAAAATGGTTATGAAAAATAAATAACGACTGGAATCGTCTGTCTTCATGAAATAAAAGTAATTTTTCTCATCAAAACCCAGGTCGCAAAAAGCTCCATACAAGAATCGCACCAAAATTATTTTTAAAGTAAGTTTTATAAATAAGAAAAACTGTTATTTTACTCTTGCCAAGTAAATCTATCTTATTCCATTGGGTATATCTTTTAATAAAATTAACAGGATATAGACCTCGAGCAAAACGTTTTTTTGTATAGGAACCCTCTCTTATTTTTCATACAAAAAATTATCTCAGTGCGAATTTTGTATGCAGTGGTTTGCGACTTGGATCAATTAAAGATAAATTTTATTTGATAAAACAGAGGCTAGAGAAGTTTTCGTGATGTCAGACGAGTCCAGACGTTATTTGTTTAATTTTCATATAAAGTTTCAGTGCAAATGTGAGAAAATTATATTCCCCAATTTTGCATGTAAATTAAAAAAATATTAATGACTCCCATTATACGCCATTTTCATTTAGTACACAGTATACCAAACATATTATCGATCATCGAGTTGTGTGTAGTTAAAAAAAATACTTTTAATTTATTACGTAACATAATATTTATATTAATATTTTTGCACACAATCGATATTTGTAGTCTCTGTATCCAACTACGCTATGCACAGTGGTTCGTCCGTCATGGCACGTGGGCGCAGTTTTATTAAATTTGTAAAATTGCCGCCAACACCGCGCACCTGCCGCAGGCCGCCTCAATTATGCGCCCACTGCAAGTCCACGCTATATTTCGAATGTTAGGAAAACGCAAATTCAAATTTAGATTATACCTTTTTATGTCTGAAAAAAAAATGTTGCTCCAACTGTGTAATCCACATAGGTATAATTATAATACTGATTTTGTTCCGATAATTTCTTACATACCTTTTCTGTTCACAGTGTTCACCAGACAACCGTCTCTTCTGGGGTCTGGGGTATGCTCTGAACTACCGAATTTTTCAATATACCTATTTTAATAATATAATGTTTACTTTAGGACTGTAACTTGGATTTACCAATCCGTTAATCTTAAAACATGCACATTACGAAAATCATCATTTCAAGATGAGTCCTTTTGATGCATAAAGTCTCAAAATGCTTTGTAAACTTTATTGTCATGCCACCAAAAATGTGGAGCTACCACGATGAAAAGCTATCAGTCAGCAGGTGCAATGAATATGCCAGCCAGCAAAGCAACCACGGATTTGAAACGAGATTCATTTCCGTGGCTGACGCATAGCTAGGCTCTATGAAATATTGCTTAGTCGAATTATTGTTGTGTCCGACTAAAATATGGAGTCGACCACTGTGGTGTTTAATTAGGAGCTAAGAAATAATATCGAATGGTTTGATTTACAATTGCAAAAGTTACTTAAATATTTTGTAAACATGAGACGAAATCGGCTACATTTGTATTCTCGCTACTTATTTGAAATTTGACAAGAGCTGACTGAAACTTTGTTTTCGATAAAAACAGTATTCCCCATTCATAAAACTGTTTAGTTGAAAAAATCTTAACATAATCTCGCAAACAGACATTTGTATGACAAATAAACAGATATAATATATTCACATAATAAAATATTCACTTGTTGTATACAATGCCACCGTAATATCGTAAAAACCACGTGATAACAATCGAACGGTTTTTAATCCGATAGATTGTAATCTGACGATTTATTATGTACAGTGCCGAACTACATACATTATAATGTAAATTGAAATGACGAATCTCTCGGCAAAGTGGTGGGTCTAGGTAGGTGCAGGATTCGCTTTGCTTACTCTGTTTATCCTTCATAAATAAGGTCGCATTTAAGTACAAAAAAAACATAAATGATAAACCTTGTTGTTCACGATAACTCGACAGTGCAATCTAACGCGTTAGATTATAATTTCACGGTTATTGTAATATTACGATGATATGTAAAAAAAAATGTTCACACCAACATAAATATTGTAATGGCCCTTAGTCAGCAGAGAGCCAAACGAATGCAGCCAACAAAGCAAACACGGTTTTATGCGTGATTCATGGCGATGGCGAACGCATCGCTGCATCCCATGAAATATTGCGCCGAAAGTGTTTTCCGAAAATCATTCCGGTTGGCTGTTACGTACATAGCTCGATTGCTTGTGACGCTGAAAACTCCGAAGTAAGCACGTACATTATTTTGAAAGGGAAAATAAATAATAATCTCGGACACTCTCGAAAGTGCATACATTTGCAAACAATGGATTGCAATCGCGACCCGTAGAAGTTCAGTGATTATCCTGGGAATGTGATATAGCAGCCCACTGTGTGGCATAGATAAAATGAATTATGAGTTAAGAAAACACATACACTCAAAATATAAGAAAAAATACATAACTTTTCAAGCGCCTATTTATACAATCCTTATGCCTATGGATAAGTACAAAAAGTACTCAAACAATTTTAACAGGCGTTTTGTAGTTTAATACTAAATTAAAAAGGTAACCTAACTTTTAAAAACTTTATGAAAGGGACAAATTGTTTGATGCCAGTTTTAAAAGCATTGCCTTTAGTTTACTCGGATTATAGCACTAATGTATCCTTTTTAATGCGGAGCGGAAAACGTCCAAAGAGTAATTTGAGCATTCAGGGCTACGTTGTTCACGTTAATTTAGATAAGTTTGTTAAAGTGTCATTATTTTTTCCAATCAGTATATATTTTTTTTCTAAATAGCGGAATATAGAAGTGATGGTCGTTGTTATAAAGCTTGTTATTGCTATCTTAATTTTCTTTTTGTTAGAATTTTCGACTAACAGATAAAGGTGTATAAAAGTGGCTTTGTTGTTTTGTATTCAAGCCTGGACTGCCTGAATGGCAATAAAAATTAATTTTAGAAGATAGTATTAAAATTGTATTGTATTATATTGGACACCAATCACATACATTGCTCTGATTCCAAAGTAAGTAGCTAATGCACTTGTGTTATGGAAATCAGACACAACAGTGGTACCACAACATCCAGACCCGAGACAATATAGAAAAATTGATTTCTATATTGACCCGACCGGGAATCGAACCCGGGACCTCGTAGTGGCAACGCCAAGGCGTTGCCACTACGAGGATCAAGATCTGGATCAAGATCCAGCGTGCCTAGCCACTACACCACGGAGGCCGTCGAAATTGCATGATAGCAGCAAACTAATAACCAAAATTTTTTTTGTGGGCTGTGTCAGCCCTATGTGTGGTGCATGCGCCAAGGTGCGGTCATCGCCAGCATATTTCACTTTTATCGCGCGAAAAAACGTGTCGAAATGTACGGCCGATGCGGTTTTGTGCTGGATACCACTGCATTGAAAAAATGCGGTGAAGAATGGAATTAAAAACCGATGACAAATTTTTGTTCGTCCATAGAATTTAATCGAAAAATGTATTTCTTTGTGTTTTTTCAAAGAACGTGTTTGTCTCCTTAAACTTAAATATTATAATCCTGATTTATAACGAAAAATATCCATCTTGTAAGTACCTACTCAGTAATATTTTTCAGATGCCACATTTCAGAGACTCTTCATGTTCTCCATTTATGAGCCGCGAATTTTCGGATACATAATAGTTTTTATACTTTGCTTTGGTAAAAAATATTTTGTCAGTAATATAATAATATACAATGTGTTAATTTTTTACTTGATCAAACTCTTAGGGAGTGCTCTAATGCTGGTTTTGAACAACTTTTGCTACGGGACCAACTTCGAAATCGAGAAAAAAATATCAGCTGTTCCATACAAAAACTCATTTCATCTCGGAGAAAATGTTGAAGTAGCTGTTTTTTTTCTCGATTTCGAAGTTGGTCCCATAGTAAAAGTTGTTCAAAACCGTGAGTAGAGCACTTCCCGAAAGTTTGATCAAGTGTAAAATTAATACATTGTATAAGTTTATTCTTATATTTGTTTTAATTACACAAACGAACTCCGTGCTCAGTGTCATATATAAGCATATCAAAATTACCAGGCTAATATAGTACTATTAATTAATAGTGCAAACATTGCACAGTGGTTGCGAAAAGGCGAGAGAGCAACGATCCCGCAGTTAATTCCCGCTCTCATCAGGCGCAGGATTTATCGCCGACTCGCGAGATTGTGCCGCGTGATGTAGTGGCACCGCCCTCTGTGCAGTGCCTTTAGTAGCGAACTGTGGAAATAATCGAGTGAGCCTTATGTAGAGGCACGTTGCATAGTTGTAAAATTATGGGTCCTATAAATGTGCAGATAAATAAGATTGATTTATTAATTTTGTCTTATTTTTTTATCGTAAAATACTCGACGAACACTACGTATACTTTTAAGGGTCCACCTTTAAAAGTATACGTAAAGTTAGTGCTGAAAGTATTATCTGCAAGGCAAAACTAAAATAAGTACAAACTAACTAACTAATAAATGAAATCAGGAGCTTCATTTCGTATGAAGTAGAGGACAAATAACGCCAATGGGAACTTTTTCAGACATTGTGAAACAGACCGTGAGTATGAGCTATATAACAAACATTTCGTTGTGTTAAAAGCAATAAAAATATGCGCATCAACCAGTTATTTAAATAATCCTTATTCGCATTTATTTTGTATTCTGCTTTTAAGCCTTTCGGACATTTGTTTCCATAGGTTTTGTTAGCATACGATTGTTCGTTTTGCAACGGGCGATGTCGGAATTTCCACACACTGCGCTACATTCGTGATATTTGGACAAAATGTATATTTATTTCTGGCCATTTAATTTTCAGCTCCTTTTTATAACTTTGTTCTAATTTCATAATTATGCTAAAAAAACCTTTCATACTCAACGTACCATAAAAGCACCATATACGAGTAAATAAGTTAAGTATAAGTTTTTGAATCAAAAAAGTTATTCTCAGTCATTACGTAATACTTTGATAAGCTCTTATTTCATGAAACACGGTGAGTATACGAGTAACTTCCGTAAAAACGAGGATTCTAGAACAGTAGATGGTAAAATACAATATTGGTATACTATCGGATAACTAGAGATATATTCTGAGGTTTACATTTATTCACGTTTGGTCCAATCTACCCATAATAAGTAAATAAAATAAATAAATGATTGTAATGTATATTTAATGATGGTTAACGAATTCACGGATTCTAATAAAAATTGGGTAACTAATTAAAAATATTTTTGAGATTGAAAAAATCTTACGTCCTTACTAAGATTAATTCAGGAGGTCTATTATTACCAAGTGACAAAGACGGCCGATCATTCGTAGGGTTTCCTACTGCGAAATACGTTCGGTCAGTCGGTCGGTAGGCACATTTCATTCGCTCCGACCGAATTTCGTAGTTGTGTCGTTGACTCTATACGAAGGCGTTTTGCCCGACCGAAGATTTGAGTTTGAAAAGTTTTTTTTTGGGTTTTATACGACGCAATACAAGGTAAGCACCGCCGTATCTTATATTATTGTAATATGGGCTAGTTTGCAACAAGTGTGTTACCTAATGAGCTGGCGTTGGTACATACGCAGATTCTATTAATTACGTACTCAGTGAAACGGGAAGCGTAATTAAATAATCGAGTTTACCTTTTCCTCGCATTTTTTATTCCGAGTTGGCATAATTTTGTTTGCAGATTGTACCTTTTTTTGCAGACCGCACCTTCGTTAACCTCAAAGCAAATCATGAGTCGACACATTTGATCTTGTTGCCCGCTAAAAAACATAATTTGTCGGGTAACAAGAATTTTGCATAATTTAATTTGACATAAATATGCAAATGTGCAATTTGTGACTCCTTTCTAGCTTTGAAATTAATTGTAATGTTTGAATAAAGTATTTTAGTATTTTTGGTATTATTAGTCACTGAAAATTAAACGTGACCAAAAAGAAATTCATAAGTTTTGTTTTCGCATCGCGGAAAATTTTCTGCGCTGTAACAGTTTGTTTTGGGAAACCTCAAAAATACTTAACAGCCTTGACATTTTGTGTATTAAAACAAGCTTTATTTTTACCTAACTCTTAAATGAAATTTGACTATAATGAAAAGGTACTGATGGTGACGCAAAAAAAACTTTTTGTTTCTCGAACTTATGTGTTTATTAATTTTTTTACACGACTTCACCTAATTAAAGCCAGTTGTAAATTGAGCGAAAATAGCAATAATACCAATTTTTAGGGTATGTAGTTTGGTTGGATATGTATACGAGCAATATGTTTTTCGTCTCTCCTGTTCAGAAAATTAAACTTTCATGCGTAGATAGCCTAGTGGAAAATAGCTTTTCCATCCCTAGAGTGGAAAGTCATTTAGTTTTAAATCCTACGTTCAGAGATTGAGTCAAATATCACCTTATAGTATTATAATAAAAGAGCTTTACACAGAAAATTTATACAATTGGACATCTATACCCTCTTTATGTTATAGAAAAGAGCCATTCGTGCCATTTACAAACTTATCCCCGCGAATCCCTGAGAGAATTCTTTAAGGAAATTAATATTCTCACTGTCGCTTCTCAATACATATTTGGTAATATCATGTACTTACGCAAAAAATTATATCTTTTCATGAAAAAAGTGATATTCATTCTTATAACACAATAAATAAAAACAAACTTGTCATTCCAAACTTCAGGTTAGCCAAAACAATGAATTCATTGTATGGAAATTGTGTCAAATTTTTCAATAATATACCTAATAATGTTATCGAACTACCTATTCATAAATTTAAGTTACATGTCAAAACTACCCTAATGTTGAATGGGTATTATTAAATTCAAGTTTAGTCTAATGACGAGAATGTATGGACAGTCTAGCCTGCACCAAACTGATGTACCTACCTGTTTATTTTGATTTGTATCATTTTTGAGGCAGCTAGTGGTGACTGAGTTTGTTCTGGCGTTTCTTCTCAGCACTTGCCAAAGTGTCTGTGTCTTGTCTCAAAGCGCTAGTAGGGCCCAAAAGATAAGGAAACATGTTCTAGCCCCATATGGGCCATAATTGACTGATATTACACTAATCATTGACGTTCATAAGTGGCATTTTGTGACCTAAATTGAATTAATTATTTTTGACTTTGACTTTGGATTTTTAACAATTATGAAATCACTAATTATAATATTTGGGTGCCCGCCATACCTACTGTCATAGTGACATTTTGTTCATTCTACATGACGACATTTTTTTTCATGTGATATTTCATTCTTTGTCCTTGTCATTTGTTTGAGTTTTGTTTTTTATTGCATAAATTAAATGCAATAAACAGTTGGAGGCGACTGCCGCAATGGTAGTGTGTTCATTATAAAATCCTACACAAACAACTACCACCTTGAGTTGCCACTAATAGCGCAATCTCATGAGACGAAACTGAATCTGCAATTTGACATAACCCTTGGTAGTTCTTTTTGTCAAGAAAAAGGTTGCGTTCATACATTCTATAATTATTGTTTGTATGAAAAATTCGATTGATATTTTTAAAAAACCGCCCAAGTGCGAGTCTGACGCGCGCATTGAGGGTTCCGTGCCAACTTTAACTGAATTAGGGAATCCACTTGCTTCTACTTAGTAAAATACCCTAATATTTTGTTGACAGCAAATATAACTTTGTTTTTCATAGTTTTCTTATGAAGTACAAAGTTATGTTTGCGGTTGTTGAAAATGTGCTATATCTCAAAAACTTCTCGTTCGATCCCGTCCAAACCAATTTTCGTTAAAAGTATTTGTGAAGATCTACATTATACATATTTTTCAAAATTTACACCCACTTAGTTTAGAAGTTAGATGGGGGGGGGGGGGGGGGACGCAGATGATATTTGATATCATCTGCGTTTTATGTACTGTTTTCTTTCGTGTCTTTACTATTCTTTTTAATCGTGTGTTCTAAGTATAACGACAGGAAATAAACTAAACTAGTTGTGCAAAAACTTGAGGTTTCATCTCTCGCCAAACACATCTTAGTTCATCATCACATCTACAATCACATAGCTAATTTGTTTTTTTCTCAGTCGAAATGAAAATAATAATGTTTAACTCGAGTGAAAACACCCATTTCACTCTCAAATTATTAAATTGTTACCGCATATATTTACTCGCGTAAATATATTGGAATTATTATTGCTATTCCAATGTTTAATCAATATAATTGTAAAGGTAAAATACTAATCAGTAGTAAAAACAGTAATGAACGTCCATACACATACTTACAAAGTTTGGTTAGTATTTAATCCTTTGTATGAAGTTAATATTCTGCTGACTGAATTATATCTATCCGAATGATAATTGTACTGAGTTAATACTTAGTGCTAAGTCTTTAGCACATACGAATTTAAAAGCGACGTTTTATTCTACCTTAAAAACATTCTACATTTTTTTTAATTTGAAATGAAAAGGTCTCAATTCAACTACCCGGAAAGTTCTTTTCGCCTTTTTGGATGTTTGCCCCCTGTTTTAAAAATTCCCTGTGCACTTTCGCAGTGCATTTTTCATCAACTACTCAAACAGACCCGGCGGTTCGCAGTAAGTGCACGGATCCTTTTTTGCACCTACTAGGGTTCCTTGGGGAGAAAGAGAACCCAACTTTGTTTGGGTTGCCACAGTTGAGTATGCTTGGAGCAGTACTTTGTGGTTTCAGACACATCTATACTAATATTATAAAGCTGAAGAGTTTGTTTGTTTGTTTGTTTGTTTGAACGCGCTAATCTCAGAAACTACTGGCCCGATTTGAAAAATTATTTTTATGTTAGATAGTCCATTTATCGAGGCACGGGCGTAGCCAGGTTTTAGTATCGGGAGGGGTTCAAGAAAATAAAACGAATAAAAGTACATAAAATAGCCGTTTATTCATAAGAACAATATTAAATATGTAATAAACAGATTCAGAGAAAACTTCTGGAATGGAAGGAATCGTCGAAGACCTTTTTCAAGCAGGGGGACATACTTTTGAGTGTAATTAATTAATATAGTTAAATTTTATCTTAACTTTTCGGGGGGGGTTTGAACCCCCAAAACCCTCCCCCTGGCTACGCCCGTGTATCGAGGAAGGTTTTAAGCTATATAACATAAAGATACGACTCACAAGACCACAGCAGCAATGAAAAATGTTGCGAAAACGGGAGAAAGATATTCCTTTTGAGAGCTTCCGCTGCGTACGCTGCGGAAACCGCTAAAGTTACACAAAAATCATGTATGACAGGATTGTTCAGCATTAAGAGATCTATAATAAAGTCCGCGACGGCATAAGTCTATCTTTTATGGTTGACTTACTACAACCTTTTTTATGTTAATAAATTTGTAAAAAAATAATGCATTATTTTTAGAGGTGTATTATACACACAGGTATTTATTCTTATCAAAATAAATACATTCGTCATCACGAGCATTTCATTTAGAACCAAGTTGCCCTGTATATCATTTGATTTCAATAAATATCTTAGGAGCTATCACAGTTTTAACATAACTCCGCACCAAAATAATGTTCGCAGCTTAAGTACAACGTGCGCTTGCGCTAATATATTATAAAGCTGAAGAGTTTGTTTGTTTGAACGCGCTTATCTCTGGAACTGCTGGACCGATTTGAAAAAATATTTTTGTGTTGGATAGCTTATTTATCGAGAAAGGTTTTAGGATATAAAACATGACGCTGCTACGGGAGGGGAGGGAGCAAACTCAAAACGCGCGGACGAAGTCGCGGGGGACCGCTAGTAAGATATAAAATTCTTAAGACATAGTCTTAGGGCCGATTGTTTAATGGCCAGATAAAACTTATCAGACTGATAAATTATAAAGCGACAGATTTTAAAAATGACAATGAAATGTACCTTACCCTATGATTACTAACAATTAGGTGACATATTCAATTTAGCCATATTGTATTTTGTTCGACGAATATTTCTTATCTGACTATTGAAAAATCTGCCCTTAGTCCTGTGTAATGTTTCAGAGGACGAATAAATTTCGTGTCAAAATGTAATTGAAGGATTAATGTTTTTCTTCTAGAGTTCTTTAAAAGCAAAAAAATACAAAAAATACAAAATAATTTATTTTTCAAAAGATAATAATACAATTATGTTACACATCGGTCCCCGTACTAGGCTGTGAAGCCTGTATCACGGGCGGCCATTAAGATTTTACAATTGCGTTTTTAATATACGAACTACCATTGAAAGCTGTCAGCTTGAAAGCTGTCAGTACCATTTGAATTAAAGTGCCTAAATATTAGGAATTGCTGTTTGTTGAGATACTGCCGGTGCCAGAAACGAGGAGAGAAGAACTAAGGTAACGGACATATCGCTACGAATCAGTAAGCACAAGTGGCAGTGGGCAGGGCACATAGCGCAAAGAACTGATGACCGTTGGGGAAAAAAAGTTCTCGATTGGAGACCCTTCGACCAAAAGCGCAGCGTGTGACGTCCACCGACAAGATGGACAGACGATCTCGTAAAGATCGCAGGATCAAACTAGCTGCATACCGCTCACAACCGTTCGCTGTGGAAAGCCGTGGGGGGGGGGGGGGGGGTCAATGTTCAGCAGTGGACGTCCTTTGGCTGATAATGATGATGATGATGATGAGATACTGCCTAAAAATGTTTGCAGTAGGGCAAAATAAGAGTGGGGAGATAATAATATGACACTGGCGTAATGCCAGGCCTACCTCTACGGACTAATGTAAAGCATTTCCGAGCAATGTTACAGCAACAGGAATTTAAGTTAACTTTAGCTACTACTTTTTTTGCGGAATTCGGTAAATGTTGGCAACAAAACACTGCGGATGGTCTTTTTTGTTTAATTTTACTATGAAGTAACAAAAACTAACTTAGGAACATGTTTTGTAAAAATAGCATTAATAATCTACCCCTATGTTAAAATTTTACGTGTCCCTGTGGCAAGGAGGTTGACAAAGGTCTCCACTGCCTTTGTTACCAGCAAAGCGCTAGGCGTCTCGCCCATCACGCTACCCTTAATGACGCCATCAAAAGAGCTCTTGCTACCATAAATGTTCCTTCCACGTTGGAACCACGTAGTTTGGTCCGTGATAATGGCAAGAAACCTGATGGCCTCACGCTTATTCCCTGGGAACGGGGTCGGACCTTAATTTGGGGATGCAACTTGTGTCGATACTTTGCCCCCCTCCAAACTCAGAGGATCAGCCTTTAGAGCTGGAGCAGCAGCGGAGTTGGCTGATAACGCTAAGCGTCGCAAGAACGTCTCAATGCGTTTGCGCCGTTTGCGGCGTTGAAACATTTGGGCCGTGGGGACCCTCTGCCAGAGAGCTGTTTAGAAAAATTGCGCCAAAATAAAGTATGTAACAGTCCATAAAAGTTGGCTGGTTCCTAGCACAAAAGATTAGCATAGCTATCCAACGCGGCCACGCAGCCAGCGTCATAGGCTCCTTACCGCAAAAAAATGATTTTAAGTTAGTAGTAAGTAATTAAGAAGTTTTGGATTTTAAGTTTATTTTTTATGTTGCATGTCTAATTTTTATTTATTCTTTTAACCAAATATGAATGTCAATCTAAGAATCAAACATCTAAACGTTCCTAGTTAGTGTATCAAACCTTTACAAGGATTACAAAATAAAAAATATATGTATTTAATTTGTAAGAACGGATGGAAGTATTTTTGATGATTGAGTTTACAGTTAGTAATCTCGATAGATATAATTTCTTATTTTAGTTGTTCATTTCTTCACAGATTTCGAGAGATTATACTTGTTATAATTTATTATTATAATAATTTTGATAGTACTTTAAAATAAGAAATTTATTACGTTTGATTTAGGCGACTTTCGTGGCGTCTAGCCTCCATGGTGAAGAGACGGACTGGCGTCTTGGACTGACAGGCTGAAGGACAGATGCCTAAGAACCTTTGTTTTATGTTCTTGACTTTGACTGTTGATAAATAAATATAAATTAATAAATATGCGCCAGACAACACAGCGATTGTCGTGGTTTCGAAGTAATGAATTTTCTTCCTTGTGTTACGAATACCAGACAACGATTATTACAGGGTCGGCTCCCATAAATACTTAAATACATATTAACATCCATGACTCACGTACAAAGTACGTGCTCATCATAAAAAAAAAACCCTTGCGAGATTCGAACCCGCGATGGCCGGCGTAATAGTCAGGGGCTCTAACCAATAGACCAAACGCGTCGTCAATCCATTCGTTCTCAAGTTGGTGGTGGTCTCAAATTTTTTAGAAGGATTAGGATAAAAAAGTAATATTTATTTATACAGAACCAAAAATATCTGAAGAGTTCTCTCTCCTATGTTCCTTCGGCGCCATATTTTGCATATTGTTTGAAGCGCGCTAGTCCGCTCATCTAGTTAGCGATAGTTTGAATTGTTAATGTTTTCACTCAACGCATTTTTCAACGCGGTCATAACGAGTTCCTGCGTGACTTTTCTAAAAGAAAAAAGAAAGCTTTATGGCACTTCTTTTTTGTTTAGGGCTATTTATAGTGAATTTATCACTTAAAATCGTCACAATTTAAATGATATTCTAAAAGAACAGAGTTATCCATATGCCTCCATTAAAATTAAACTCTTATGCACTTAGTTTTCGAGAAAGAGATGTACTGAATAAAAAATATATGATAGCAGTAAAAAGTTTGTAGGTAGAAAGAAGTTCTTGGACTTTTAAATTAGTTACCTGGAAATAAAGGTTGTAAAGGATTTGTGAATTCACTACTATTGTAATGCATAGTCAAGTAAAGGGAGTACTTTGTTTCGAATATCAAACTGAGTAGTATTTCATGGTTTACTGTGTGAAATCTTAAAAACCTCATACTTTACACTCTGAATAAAGGTTGTCACACACTAGATTTACTTGTGTAGCGGATACCAAGATGCTATAAAAACATTATCGCTACTTTACAAATAGTCCCCCTAGCCGATTTCGACTACGGTGGCCAGTCACAATGACTAAAATACTGCTCGGGACATAGTATAGTGCACAAGTGTGTGCGCAAACTCAGGTGCACTCACTATTCCTTTCTGCACTCTCCCTTTCACTCTCTTAGCGACCGGAGAGAGATCAGGCGCAGGACCAACAGCTTTACGTGCTTTTCCGAGGCAAGGGGTGATACACCGCCAACTTCCAAACTCCGGGCTACCCTGAGAATTTCTGAACAGAATAACGCAGTGATGTATTTTTAGCCGGGAACCCATCACTTAATCGCAATTTTCTTCATCGATTTTCATTTCCCATAAAACGATTCGCAGATGTTTCAAAATAATATTCAACAAATTCTGGAATCTTGTTACATTACAATTTCATTTACTCGAATGCTTATTATCTACAAACTTACTTCATCGTTACTTCTTTTCATAAATTACGTATTTTATCGAAGTAACGTTAGCTTTCTATTTTGTTACCCATAATTTTATTTCCACGTAAGTTTCAATATGCAGAATTCTTGAAACATCGAATTTTACTTCAATAAAGTCCTTATTTCCAAAAGAATTTGTTACTAATCTTATATTTCATACTTTATTAATAGACAATTTAAAGCATAACTGATATAAATATGTAATAAATATTGATCTGATAAATAAACTTCGTTAATCCCGACTCGCCGTGGTCTCCTCGCCGTGGTACTGGTCTGCCCGATACTAGAGTGTAATTTGAAAGCCGGAGGCGCGGAGGGAGAGCAGCTAGCGTCTAGCTAGCTAGTCTAGCGTAGGTGACTGCGCCTTGTTACGCAAAGGCGACGAGCGCCGAAGACGAGGAAATCCTAATAGTCCGGTCAAATTAGACATCCAAGGTTACAAAAATTCCCACCTAGCTGAAAATTGGTAGGATTGTTTAAAACACCATCATAAATGAAATGTAGAAAGTCCCCATCGATCCGATACCTGGAAAAAAAGTTACTCGGGGTCAAATGTCACAAAAACGGGTTTATCGCGATTTTCAGCAAAACGGTAAGTTTTATCATAAAATTAGCCAGACAAAAATTGTAGAGCAGATAAATATCTACAAAAAATGTCTAAATACTTTTCTTCCTAAGAGCCACCGTTTTTGACATATAACGATCCAAAAAGTTGAAAAAGTTGTAATCGTCATAATATGTATAAGTACACCACGTCTATACATCGCTGAAGCTGTAATACAAGTAAAAATATTATTCTATCGGTCAGTGTATCTTACACATATAAAATATTATAATTATGAGAATGTCGGGTAATTTAAGAAGAAGTTATCACCAACGGAATTTGGTGTCTTCTCTCTATGTATGGAGCTCCTTAAAAAAAACTACGTGCTTAGATAAGTTTCGATATGCATGTTTCGTTAAAAATTGATTTTTGTAACCTTACCCCTATTTTTATGTCTAATTTGACCGGACTATAATGCATGCTGCTTGTTTGCATGCCTGCTTGCTTGCTTCATGCATGCCTGTTTGCTTGCATGCATGCATTTATGCATGCCTGCTTGCTTACTTGCATGCATTAATGCATGCATGTATGCCTTCTTACTTGCATGCGTATGCAAGCGCATGCCGTCTTACTTGCATGCGTATGCAAAAATATATGGGAACCGTTACACATTGAAACAAGTTTTTATGAAAGCTTATATCGATAACTTAATAATTCTATGAAACATTAGTTTGGTATATCGTTATTCTGCTTAACAAAACAGTTGCGAAACATTTTTTTGGTGAACTGTTATTCGATGTTATGAAACGACGATAAATAACTATTCGATTAAACAAGAAAAAAAGATATCAACATTCATTGAATAGTTTTCTGTGAAATGAAATTCGATATCAAAAAATTCTGTGTTATGATAGATACCCATTTTTAGCCCGACGATCGAACCCGGGACCTCTGGCGTAGCCGTTGCTTTAAAGTGCGACCCTCTAACCGCTGCGCCACCGAGGCAGTTTACTTTACTAATCAATGGTCGCTAAACTTGACCCTTCTTCTGCCGTTGCAGTTGGGTAAAAATGCTGTTGTACACTCAATGTGAAATGTGTTATTTCGACATACTGTACCAGTGTGTGGAAGCGATCGCTAATAGCCATAAGACCGCCTAAATTGTATATTTCTTTCTTTAAACGAAATTATGTAATGTGCTATATAAATTTATCTAATGTTACTGTTATTCAAGGCGTTAAGATTAATTTTTAACTGACTTGAAAAAGGAGGAGGTTATTAATTCGACTGTATGTTTTTTTGTATCTATGTTACCTCATATCTCAGTTATTTGACAACCGATTCCGTTTTACCTTCTTGTTGGTTCCAGTATTGCCAAGTCGGGATCTGGTGATTAGATCTTGGTGCAATTGAGGGAAAACCTCGAATTTAAAAGGCACGTTTAGTGTTTTTGTACTAGAATCTTAATAAAGACTTGTTGTTGCGTCTGATAGACGACATTGTGTGGAGCTGAGCTGATGGTAGAACTCCTAGACGCGTAAGAGTTCAGAGATTTCAATGACAGAACTTATGATAGGAGATTTATAGCTTATTAAAAAACAGAGTCAAAACGCGCAACCCCTCCTGTAAATACTACAAATTAGCAAATAAAAATAACTTTAAAAAAAGTGAAAACCGACTTCAAAACCAAAATTCACTAAAAAGCCTTAAATAAACAAGAAGAGATCCATGTTAGGCGAAAAATTTCTTTTTGGATTTGGTGCCATCACTTCTTCTACCATCTTAAGTAGGTATCAACTATCAGAGCACCGACTCCAAAAAAAAAAATCGCCTTAAATGGATCCTATCCTTGGTCAAGAGTTTATTTAAGGCTTTTTAGTGCATTTTGGTTTTGAAGTCAGTTTTTACTTTTTTATACCTGTACCTATTTAAAAAAAAACGCGAGTTTACAAACTCCTCTATTGCCTGAATTTTAGAAAATATCACACTTAATGTACACTCCTTTACCAACAGTCCTTTCTCTCAAGAAAAGCGCATACATTATAGAGTGACTCGGATGTCGACGTCTTAAAAGCGTGGACCATTTTATTATTTTCATTTCTCTAGCAAATGTATCTCGTAGTACAAATGCTTCCAGGTGCTCTGAAGTATCCCGAAGGAAAAGTGCTTTTGAAGGACTTGTATTATTAAATTTAAAACCCTAGGTATTACTAGTAAATGGGTACGTGCTATGTATCTGTTTTTTTGGGGTATTGTCTGGGAATGGATTTTTTACTGTACAGTCAATAGCACATCAGGATACCCACTTTTGTTGTAAACTAGCCCTTATTACAATTGCATAAGATACCGCAGTATTTACCTTGACGTACTGTTGACCGTACATAGTAGGCCAGAGGTCCAAACCTCTCAATGATTGCCAGTTCCCAGTCAGTGATAGCTCTATACAGGTTGTTGTTTTGGTCAGCGACGCCCGACTCAGGGGTGGTTGTACAAACGATACTGATGCCAAAATATTTTTTTTAAAGGAATAAACCCACAAAATCAATTTATTATTGCAATACTAGCGAGCGGGTCAACACTACGCCAGATCCCCTCTTTGTAGCTTACTTGCTACGGCGTAGGATTTCGAAGACACGCGCGAGTTTTTTTTTATTAAGCTGTGAAGACGTTTCTTTTATAAAACTTCCATATAATTCCAAGACTGATAAACACGTTACCTACCGAATTTCACGATAGCTTAAATATGCAAAATATAAAACGCAAGTTAAAATTGTACCTTCTAGGAAACTTATGATTAAATTCATTGACAGATGTGAGTTTTCTCGATACCTCCTTTTGGTTGTTTAAATGGTATGATAGTAATTTATGTTATTGATTTCTTACCTACTATGTACTTTAATTATTTAATTTAGGGCTGATTTTTCAATAGTCAGATAAGAAATATTCGTCAAACAAAATACTATATGGTTAATTTGAAAACGTCACCTTATTGTCAGCAATTATACGTAACGTATTTATTTATTTTTATTTAGTTAAACGCTTTATTGCACAAATTTAGTGTACAAAGGTGGACTTAATTCTAAAGGCATTCTCTGCCAGTCAAACCTTTAGGTCAATGTAATCTGTCGCTTTATAATTTATCAGTCTGATAAGTTATATCTGACCATTGAAAACCCTTAAACGTCGATATAGGTTGCGTCAATACAAACCTCATTGGTTTCAGAATGCGACTTTTATAAATATTTATGTATTGTCTTTTTGATTTGGTAAATAAAAAAAAAAAACTTATCCAAAGTTAGGAAAATTAACCACCTTTTCTCTACAATTCGAACTATCTCTGAATAAAAGCCAATGTAAATAACTATGTGCGTTTATATACTTCTCTTTAAGTTTTCAAAAAACGTACAGCTTCAATAGTCTTTCCACAGAAAACCAGCGTCAGGTTCTCCAGGGGACCTGACTTATGCTAAGCGAGGTTCTCTTGGGTACCTCGAGGCTGCACACACACTCACACACATACGCTCACACTCAGACACAAACATACACACACACACACACATTCACTCACCCCCCCCCCCCCCACACACTCACACACACATTCATTGTACATGGACACACAGTATTACACATGAACATTGACAATTTCACTTTATTCTCTTGTCTGTGTACTATTTTTTTTCAATCTTTGTATTTTGTTTGATTTTTATGTGTAATATTGTGTTTGTGATGTAAACCAATAAAAGTTTTTTTTTTCTTTCAATACCTTGATCCAACGAAACTCGTACAAAATCGCAAAGATGTATCGGGTTTTAAAATTCAAGTCGCACACCGAAGAAGTGTGTTCGGCTCGTGCATCGGCCGTTCGTTATGTGTCCCGTGAATAAGAGACGCGGTTGGCGCCACTTGTTTTACATTTTGAGACCACGGACGCAAAGAACATGAGGACATGACTCCTACGGTCAATATCTTTTACAAAAACATTGAAAAAAAAACCGTATAAAATAAAGAATTATAATAAATACGTTTATCATGAACTACTTACAGCTAAAAGTTGAGTTGTTAGTTAATAAAATCTCAAAATATATAGTCTATTCTTATATTATAAAGCTGAAGAGTTTGTTTGTTTGAACGCGCTAATCTTAGGAACTGCTGAACCAATTTAAAAAAATATTTCTGTGTTGGATAGCTTATTTATTTATATCGAGAAAACATCACGCTGAGATGGGAAGGAAGGGGGCAAACTTAAAATCCGCTAGTTATTGACATGCAGCTTAATATCATCGAGACGGCTGCTTCAATTTCCACCACACACGATTAATCTAAAATAAAACAGATCCGCGTCCAAAAAGGCTCGTTTATTAAGGAACCACGGAGCCACAGACACGCAGAAAAACATACAGACGGACTCACACATAGTGGTCAATCTTAAAACACCCCCCTTTTGCGTAGGAGGTTCAAAAGGAAGACTTAATTTTTTAGAAGCCATCAAAATAACTTCAATAAAAAATAACTTATTATTTTACGCCGACTCAACATTTCTGCCTCACACTGTTGAATTCAGTCAACAATTAATACTTTCTTTTGTTCGAGATATAAATAGTACATTTGACAAATTAACTATTGCAGCGGCCCAGTATTTTTTGTTGTTGTTGAATACATAAGCTTGAATACGTAATACATTATAGCGATAAGACCGCCTAAATTGTACATTTCCCTAAAACGAATTTGTAAATCAATTTATGTAATGTGCAATAAAGAGTTATCTATCTATCTATCTACTTCTGATCGGGGTTCGGGATGTTAAAAGGTGTGTCTACTCTAATCTAACGTCTCCGGACAGAGTGCAGCGTCCAACAAATATTTGATATCGGGTGTAACTGCCGCGCTTCAGACGCTTTATGCACTACAGCCCGCGCGCCGTGATGTGCATGCGCAGCAGACATATATCGAGTTAGATGATACGAGTCACTCCCAATTTAAATATTTAAAACACAATCGTTTATTGGGATAATTATGTCAAAAATATTGATGAAAAAGTAATTGAATGACGCAAATTTGTTTTTGATTATCTTGACGACTGCAGCTAAAAAGGCAAGTGTGGTCAGCTGGACTGGCGACAGAGGCAGATATGGAATCTCTGGCGAAGGCCATTACTGGCAGTAGTATTGCAATTCCGTCTACTGTCTGATCATAGCAACGTTAAAAAAATAAACTTTAAAAAAAAGTAAAAACCGACTTCAAAACCAAAATGCACTAAAAAGTATTAAATAAACTCTTCACCATTAAAAGGAAAGGAATCCGTTTTAGGCAAACAATTTCTTTTTGGAGTCGGTGCTGTGATAGTTGATGCTTGATGGTCAAAGTGATGGCACCGACTCCAAAAAGAAATTGTTTGCCTAAAACGGATTCCTTTCCTTTTAATGGTGAAGAGTTTATTTAATACTTTTTAGTGCATTTTGGTTTTGAAGTCGGTTTTTACTTTTTTTTAAAGTTTATTTTTTTTCTTCATTTTTAGTGATTACATAAGAGGGGGGGGGGGGGGAGTTGCACCTTATGATTCTATTTTTTAAGAAACTACAAATTACCTATCATAAGTTCCGTCATTATAATTACTGAACTCCTAAGCGTTAAGGAGTTCCACCATCTGCTCAGCCCCACAAGATGTTGACTATCAGACGTAACAACACGTCAACATTAAGATTCTAGTAAAGAAACACTTTACGTGCCTTTAAAATCTGAGGGTTTCCCTCAATTACACCAAGATCCCATCATCAGATCCCAAAATGGAAAAAATGGGACCAACTAGAAGGTACATCCTCTAAGTAGGCGAAAAATTTTTTCGATTCGGTCGACAAACGACTGAGATATGAGGTAACATACATACAAAAAAAAAATAATGATAAAAAAAAAACATACAGTCGAATTGATAACCTCCTCCTTTTTTGAAGTCGGTTAAAAATTATAATATCCAACCGTACCAACTTATACAATAAAATGAAGATTTTATGTGACTGGCGTTTTATTTATTTTATTTATAGAAAAAATGAATAAGGTTAGAATGGTTTTGATCGATCGTTTGTATGGGAACCTTTGTCGCCGGTGGGAGTTACCGCGCTGTTGCTGCAGTGATAAAAGTACCAATCAATGAATTAACGCACCAATATCACAAACCAATCACAATTTCCTCTAGGAGCTCTGTGATTGGTGTAATTAGTACTTGAAACCAACTACCAATCACAGAGCTTCTAGCAGTGAAACCACCAATCATCATTCAGATACGTTCGTTCTTTTATGTCAAAATACTAGTGATGTGGTAAAGGTCGATTATTATAAATTCAATTACCGATGTAATGTTGTTTCTTTTTGTGAATAAACATGTAGGATTTAAGTTTGAAATAATTTGGATAATTTAATCGCAACAAAGGGTACTACTATTGCCTTTCGGAAAAACAATAGAAGAAAAAATTGGAAGGGGAGGGAACAAACTCAAATCGAAAATTGTTAAGATTTCAATAAAAAAAAACCAATATACCTGTATACGTATGGTTGACCGGTATAGAATGCTTTTGGCATTAAGTCCGCCACATTCACAATTTTATGTTTCGTGCATAAAGTTTTCAATAAATAAATATGACCCAATTTAGTATGGTGGTTAAGTTAAATAAATGTACAGCTGCATGATACAACAGTTAACCTTGCAGTGCTTTTGTTCGCATTTAAATTAAAATCGAAGATAATTACAGCGAAAGTAGAAAAGTTGAGGATTAAGCAGTGCGTTTTTGCTGAGTTTTATTTTTATTGCAGGAATACGTTATTTTGGTAGCACGAATTAGAATATAGTACATTTTTATTTTTCAAATAGCTCTAGTAGTTCCTGAGATAAGCGCGTTCCAACGTATCTTCAACTTTATTGTATTTATTTAATCATTACTATGTTTCAAATAATTAATAAACAAAACTTATTTTTGTCTTTTAATACATCAGTAGGGAAATTACCATTTATCGATAATTTTACTGTGCTGTGAGCTACATTCCTAGTGATGCGTATACAAGCGAACAAAGCAAATTGGACGCGATGCATTGCGTGTTAGGATAGCAGATTTGTTAGAAATATGCGTGGACAGTCATCAATGAATATTTTTTTTGAACTTAGTGCAAAAAAACCGCTATCATTTGAAATATCATAATTAAAAAGTGTTTTTTGCAAATAATGACGAAATAACTACGTATTATTACTCACCGGTGAAAAAATACACTTTCTCTCTCATTTTTTACGACCTGGCTTCACGCTCTTCAAGTAATTAAAGCAAAAGAAGGCATTTTTGACAAAAAATAATGCAACTCTCTTGTCACGCGACTGAAGTAGCTACGGCTCAATGCAGGCATATGCCTACAATTAAGCTCGCTGCCGCACTGACCGGAGCCATTCTAACCTTATTCATTTTTTCTATGATTTTATTCAATAGGTTGAGCGGAGCGTTAATGAAATTATGTTGGCGCAAGAGTGACAAAAGTGAATGAGTTTTTTGCGCAGCTTGTTCTCAGCACTAGCCCACAATTGTCCCGAAGCTGTGGTAGGGTTTATATTGGGACGTGTAAAAGTACCTATGTGGGCCTATTTGCATAAATAAATGACATTTATGACTTTTAGTGCATAGTTCGATGCAGTCATATTTTAAAACAAGCAAAGAAAATACACTTGTGTCGTCTATCAACATACATATCTGCTATGCGCACTATGCAGACGAATTCAGACGTCTTGGGGTAATTTTTTTGACTGGACTGGATATTGAATAGTGTGGAAGAGGAAAACATACTGCGCCGGCCCCAGATAAACTGGAAACAGGGCAAGAGAATGATGACTAGATATTGATAGTTCTTTCTAAATGATTTTTTTAAAGTTGCAAGAGTCTAAACATCTTAATGACAAGTACCTTATTGCTTGCAATAAGTGCCTTGTGAAATACATAGTAATCAATATAAACACTAAGCAAAAACACGGAGCCCCATAAGCTTATAGATAGTCCCACAGTTGAGAGGTTTATAAATCAGTTTCAAAACCCGCTTAGCATAAATAGAAACTCCACCAGCTTGACTCGGGTAAGTGAACAGCCACCGTTTAACATTCTTAAAACCAAGCCACTCAAAACCCATAAATAATAATAGCTTGTATTAGTAATATTTCGTTAACGGTAGTCTGTCAAGAGAATTTTGGCATAGTTCCCCGGTACCCCGTCCGCCTGTTTGCTTTGAATAGGGCTTTCTAATTTATAGAGCCAGGGGAATGATATTGTGTGAAGATATTTGCAGCGGCAGTTGCCCATTCAGGATATTTCACTGCAGTGTTGCAGCAATGCGATTTTGCTAACTAGAGTATGTCAGGCGTAAAAAATTAAAACATTAAACCACTTTCTGTATCAAAGTAAGCTAATATATATTTTGAACTGTTGCTTAGCTGAAGTCGTGATTATCAAACACAATTAATAAGGATTTCTTCTATTTGAATTTTTTAAAATAATAGTTTAAACAATAAAGAACTATGATTTTTATTTAATCCTTGATGCTTTATATAATTGACTATCTAATTCGTAAATCGTAAAAATGTGTAGATATTTTCTTTGTACGCATGTGGGTTTTCATAACGTGTCACTCGACATGGTTACGTAGAAGATTTGTTTTTAGCATAACCTTGTAAGTAATAAAATGACGTTGTTACAAACCTTAAAAAACATGAACAAATAATGCTTTCATTCGCAACACAAAAGCTATAAAAAAGTTAAGATGCCCTTTGCGTTTGCTGGACTTCAGTTGCCTAAACCCGTGATTACACAAAGCCTCCTTAGTTCTCTTTGACGTCGGAAATGTTATAGTGCAGTGGCTTTAAGACCTTTGGACACTGTTCAGGTATTATAAAGAATAATTAGTGTTAAAATCTTACTAGTTTTTTTTTCAGGAATGCCGTCAGAGTATTAAGATACTTTACAAGGAAGCGATATCAAACTTGTACTCACTGACCTCTTTTTTTACTCTCACATGTGTACCATTAATATTATAATTATGTGTATGTTTATTATTTCATAATAATATATTAATGTATACGGTATTTATGTAATAAGTTTGTGTATGTTTATTTTTTGTTTTAAATAACTATAGTAGTTTTAATCAAGCTCTCTCTTCTGCCCTTCTATCACTTACTTCGCGCCGCCAGCATTTTCTCTGTATAGACCTATGCTTAACTGGAAGGGAATGATTTAAGCATTAAGTCCGCCATATGTACCTTATGTTTGATATGTATGCTTGACGACCTCCGTGGTCGAGTGGCTAGCACGCTAGTTTCAAGCGTCGCCATCTCGTGAGGTTCCGGGTTCGATTCCCGGTCGGGTCAAAGTAGAAAACGATCTTTTCTATATTGGCTCGGGTCTGGGTGTTGTGGTACCACCGTTGTGTCTGATTTCCATAACACAAGTGCATTGGCTACTTACTTTGGGATCAGAGCAATGTAAGTGATTGGTGTCCAATATATATTTATGTTTGTGCATGAAGTGTTTTAAATAAAATAAATAAATGGGAGCTGACCTGTAAGTACATGCGAATATCAGTTATTTTGGTGTCTACCGAATAAACAATAATAGAGATGACACAAACTTACAAATATCTGATAAAACAGGTGTCAATTACTAGAAATATGACGGATTTTTAAACACCTAACTAAAATGCTGCTAATTATACAGGGTGAAATTTTAATCAGTACCGAAATTTTGTGTACTCTGATGAATATGAACTTTTACTATGGAGGCAATAGTGAAATCGGGAAGAAAAAAGCAGCTATTCTTTACACTTTGACCGCGCGCCAATTGAACTTTTGTATGGAACAGCTGATTATTTTTTCTCGATTTCACTATTGCCCCCATAGTAAAACTTGTTTATATTCATCAGTGGAGTCTTAACACAAAATTTGAGTACTGATTAAAATTGCCATCGTCCGACACGCAAGATCTATCTGGTTTGAGCAACAAGATATAAATAATATCCAAAAAGTGAGGACGCCTCCGCCCTATGTCCTATGTCCACAACTTGGACACATTAGAAGCTGCACGTATGAGGAATGATTGGAATTGAAATCTCAGTTGTATTCTGCTGGTTTCCTTTATAATAATTGTATCGTGTGCTCCGGCTCTAAAAGCTGCCTTCCTAGGGCCACAGGCTGCGGCTTGCAACGTTCCCGCATTAATAAAGATTACCCAGTATTAATATTCTCGAGAACCTTTCCGAGGAGGGATTACCGGATGCAATCTCCTTACAAAAATCTTGCTCAACCGTAAAACGCTTAAGCAGGACTGGTCTTTTCGCTGATTCTGTTGCTAAGTACTTACGTACAGCTAACTTACAAAATCTGTTAAATCAATCATATATCTCTTTCTATTATAAAATAAATAAAAGCGCCAGGTGTTAATCAAGACTAAGGGCTAATCAAAGAAGGTGTTTCACCATCGAAAAATAACGAATAATCGTAAATATTAGGAGATCAATAAAATTAGTATGTAATATGACCCATTAGCCGTTCGTTTTAACAAAAAAAAACATAACTAAAATTCAATAGTTATGTTTTTTTTTGTATTTTAGTAAAGACGATAAAATATTTTTTATGTTGATGCCTATTTGCCTATTAATAAAGTTGAAAAATAGGACAGATTTAGAGTAGTTAAAAGCTCTACATAGCGTTAAAATTGTGAGAAAAAAATGGATATAACATAAAAAACTCTTACAAAAACTTGTTTAACGTATTCTGGATTATCTTACTGTCATAAAACATTTGAAGTTTACCTATTTTCGAACAAAAAATAATCATCTCGCAATGACTTCTCGTTTTCGAGAAATCCTGAAACAAACATACAAATATACAAACATACTTACACTTAACTTAACGGAAGCCTTAATACTTAGATATTTTATCCAATTCTGACGATATCACATACATACGGGTCAAATTAATTACCTCCTTTTTTAAGTCGGTAAAAATAGGTGTGTTGCTTATACCATCCAACCAGCAATTTTCGTTACATATTTATCTGACTGCAGTTCTTAGCTTTGTTAGTGGGATAGTTGACAGTTCTACAAAATGCATGTCCGGACAAACAACAATAGTCACCAGTTTCCATAACATAAATCAAAATGTTGCTATTATTCATAATCCTTTGTGCAATTTTATTCTGTTCCACCTAACGTGAAATCATTTGAAAACTGAATTACCGTTTTTCATGCTGAATAAGTTTGATATTCATGCTTGCAAAACACGAGCTGCTCCAATTGTGTACGAAAAAGCTTTTATTTAAAAGATTCTGTACAGTTGCCAACACTCATAATGTTATATGAATCGGGAATTAGCATCGAAACAGCTGCAAGTGCTGTAAAAAGCACCGGCTATAATTTGGTCACTTAATAACCGGTTATAACCAGTTCCAACTGCTTCAAACCGGCTCTAGCTAGTATAAAATGATTCAGTACCTACCCCCGGAAGATGGCCGAGCTCTCTGCCAAATCTACTTAAACTAAGAGCACTTAGTGAGATCTTTTTTTTTCAGCGCTGCGGGCAAAGACTAATCGGCCGGCTTAAAGCTGAATACAGGTTAATGCCTCCGAGTAATTTTCGTTATATTTAAATTCTAAAGGGATGGAATTGTCTTTATATAGTGTTGAAGGTACTTTGTTATTTGGAGTAGAGACTTTGTCTTACCATTCTGGTGTAGTGCCTATTTCATAAATAGCGTTGGATTTCCTGTTAATATTAATTTGCTCGTCTGATAAAAAAGGTACTAACTCACCTGTATTAATTTAGTCACCACAGAAGAGAGATTAAAAAATACATATCAGTATGCTGACTATACATATTAGCAGCAATCCTCCCCAATAAATAAAAATACTCACGTATAATCAGCTTCGTTTTTATATACCAGTATTAAAAAAGTAATGGTTTAATGTTTTCTCTGAATGATGGAACTACTCTATGCAACTAAAATCAAGGATCCTAGAAGTGAGAGGGACATTAACACTAAAAAGCAACCGTTGAAACTTTACCCGGCAAATTGATTGCTTTCAGCTCTTTTGCGGCCTCTATACAGCTTTGTATTTATTTATAGGTAGACTTGTAGCACTCAGCAATAGCCAAGAGCAGGTAAGTGTTATTAAAATGTAGTTAATGGCTTCTGTGGTATAGGTACTGTTATGATGATTAAATAAGGACTTAAATCAGCGCTCTGATGCCCAGTTTCTTCATCAATGGTAATGGTAAAATGGCGTTACCAGCGGTTGAATATTTACGATAGTGGAAGTAAAAATACCTTAACCAATGACAGTAGACGCTCACGGATCAAAAGGCCGCCGGCGGTCGTATAAACAATAGCATAAAAAAGACTGTTGATAAACACATCCATGAGGAATTAAAATAGGTATTCTGACATTCGGTTTATTTATTATTAATTTTGATCAAGGTAGTTTATTTTCAAAACACACACAATCGTAATTATTCAACCTTTGGTAACGACATTTTACCATTAACTGTCGATGAAGAAAATGGACTTTAGGATTCGATGAGCCCTGTAGTAACGCCCGATCAAAGCCTTACATAAAAAGACGTTTCAATTATTTATGTCACTTTTTTTAAAAAACTTGATAATACATTAACAGAGCGGTGACAGCTTTTACCAAATTTTACTATAATAATAGAGAAGAGGGGAACACCAGTGTTCACTATTAATTTAAATACAAAAGAACTAGAATGGGTTAATGTTGTTAATACAATTCTAGACAGAAAGATAGCTAGCGTTAGATCAATTTTAGATAAAAACCTCCTTAACTTTGTAATGCAAAATAGACAGTGCCTTTGTTTGTTACCCAGTGAAAGTTATAATAGAAGGCTTAATTCTGATTTCAAAACATTTAAAATTTTACTTTTATACTTACTATTTGTGCAATCACAAAAAGAAAAAAATATATATGCAAGCCGCACTTTGAGGTCCTGACAGTAGACAGGAGTTAGAAAGGATCAGAAAGTATATTGCAAGGCCAAGTTACCAAAATCATTTTTTTATCATTTCCAGTATTTAATGAAAGTTTAATTTATAATCATTTAAAAAAACAGTACTGTTCTTGAACGAACTGTTAAAATATGTCAATTTCTCTGTGATGATTAAAATACAAGAAAAATATTAAAGAAGCCTTTCATGGTACGGGGTGGGCTTTCTAATTTAAATCTCATTTACCTACTTCCCGCCTCGGCGAGGACAAAGAAAATATTAGCTTCCACATTTTTCAGCGAAATATGCATTGAAAGCGTCAGTGTTAAGTTTTTCAGGTGAGGCGCTTTGAAAATAATGCAGAAATTGTGACTGACTGGTCTTTATTTTCAGTTTTTTTTTTGTGAAATACTTTCTTTTCATAAATCGATAAAGAAGTGGCTTGATAGTTGATTGGATTTTGCAGTATAATAATGTCTGCAAACTAACCTAACAGCTACATTGACGACCCGTCTGGTGTAGTGGTCGAGAAATCGCCTACTACGCAGCAGGTTGCGGGTTCGATCCCCGCACAATACAAACATTTGTGTGCATGAACATGTCTGTTTGTATTGGTCTGGGTGTTTTCTATGTATATAATGTATGTATTTACAAACAAAAAGTATAAAAGTATTATATTCGTTGTCTGGCACCCATAACACAAGCTTTAAGTAGCTTACTTTGGGACTAGATGGCGATGTGTGGGAATGTCCAAAGGATATATTATTATTATATTACATTGCGTGGAGAGATGGGAATGATTTGGAACGCCTGATGGTGACAGGAAAAGTGGAGGGGAAAAGTGGAGGGAAAAAAGGCCGAGAGGCCGCAGTCCAAAGCGATGGTCGGATCAGATCATCAAGCAATTGGAAACACCGATCAGCGCCTCCCTGTAACAAGCGACAGACCGCAGCCGATGGAAATTGTTGGTGGACAAAATCCTGAGTCACGATACTCAGCAATGTCATTGCTGAGTGTCGTTGAGAGTGAACGATTAAGAAGAAGAGAAACTAACCTAAACTGCTGCTATTTGTTTTATTATATACAGGCTATAGGTCCTTATCGTTTGAGCAACAATACCTATTTAGAAGAAAGTCATTTAATAGCTGTAAACGATTTCTTGCTTTTAGGTTCCGTAGCCGAATAGAAAAAAACGGAACCCTTATAATTTCCTTAAGACTGTCTGTCTGTCTGTCCTTCTGTATGTCACAGCCATTACTGAAACGCACATTACACAGTTGAAACTTTAATAGTAGTAGTTAGGTGTATCTCATTAACTGCTTTACAATTCTAATGCAAAAATAAAATAAAATATGACGTTTAGGGAATATATTTACGTATGAGTGACCACAGAAAAAACGTCGTTTAAAATAACATCAGTTATTTTCAACAGTTTTCTACAATCTTGAAAATTTTTAAAGAGAGAGCGAGGCTTCCAAAGTGGTAAAATTTACGTTCGGCTAACTTTTAACTAAGCAACCGAAAATTTGAAAAATTACTTTATACATGTCTTAACAAATACTTTCAACGAAATTAACAAATAAATATATTTATCAAATTTTGAGAAATAGCACGTTTTCAACAACGACAAATATAACTTTGACCTTTATACAAATACAATGAAAAAACTAATTTGTTCTGTCCCCCTGTGTGTGAAGTTGATCCCTAATTTAGTTAAAGTTGTCCCGGAACCCTAAGTGCGCGGGTCCGTTTCGCAATCGGCAGGTTTTAATGCAGTTTTTTTTCTTTCCAAGTCGTGATAAAAATGCACTTTACCTTTTATTTAAATTATATGTCATAAGCAATAATATGATTTTATTATTATTAGCTCTCTCATTCTGACAAAAAACAATGATAAAATTCCGTATTCTTACGATGACAATAAAACAAATGATAAAAAAGTACGTGTGTGATAGTCAATGATTGGTTACTTGTTATTAATACATATAGAGAAGCTATTCGAAGCAAAAAATGTGTCGACGCAAGATTATGGTGTATTTTTAGTTTAATCAGGTGTAGCTCAACTTAGGGTACAGTGGAAGTTTTATCAAAATCGGTTCAGCAGTTTTTGAGATATGAATAATAATAACTAAAATTATATATCAAAACCTCCTTCAAATTTTTACCAACGTCAGATAAGGAATATTCGTCGGATACAAAACAATACGCCTAATTGAAAATGTCATCTATCATTTGTCATCATGTCATTTTAAAATAGGTCTTTTTATACTCATTCTATCGGATAAGTCTTATCTGACGTTTATAAAATCTTCTTTTAGCCAATGAGGTTTTTCAAAAGAGAGAGAGATGAGAAACGCTGTGAAACGCTTCCTCACAACAATTTACTAGTAGGTGCGGTGCAGCTTGAACTTAAAAATATTATTTATTTTCTATTTCTAGAGCAGGGTTAATTTAAATATTGTGTTTTATTTATTTTATCATCTAGACATCTAAATGTGGAGAGAATTTGAAAGAACGTGCAAGGTTTCTCATAAATCAAAAGTAGCATATAAAGTTTTTTGAAGAAGGTCTTATCCTTTTACTTAGACTGTTTAAATTAGTAGATACTGAAATCATTTTAGGAACAGATGAGTAAAATATCAATCAATCAAGACATTATCAAATTTCAGCTAAGGTGCTATTTTGCTTGCCAGCAAAACTTTTTACAAGTTGTATGAAACATTCGTGAGTTTGAAATATTCGATACTCAACATTCGTTGACTAGAACGCACATTACCGTTCATCTATCGGCGCGAGTGAGATGGCAATACAGTTCGATATTGAGGTCATGCGTACTACACTGCTCGAGCGTTAAGAAGAATTCTTTCGCTTGTCAGTTCATCGGTCCCATGGTGTAATGGTTAGCACTTTGGACTCTGAATCCAACGATCCGAGTTCAAATCTCGGTGGGACCTCTTGTTTTGGATTTGGGAATGACTTTTGTTTTATTATAATTGCTTTTTAAAGAACATTGCTATTGAGTTATTTCTTTTAATATTGTATTTTGTATTTAGGAATGACTTTTTGTTTAATTATAATTGCTTTTTAAAGAACATTCTTATTTAGTTATTTCTTTTAATATTCTATTGTCCATAATAGCTATTTTTACCACTAAACTCTGTAGAAAAGCATTGTTATTGGGGCATTTCTTTGATTATCTATAGACCCAATTAATTCAAATTAACATTACTAGATGGGTACAACAGCCCACTCATTTATTCTTTTTTTATTTGGTAGTTCATTATTTATTTCTTAAATAATATTATCTTTCACACATATTGGTACGAGTATCTTTCACAACATTAATAGAATAGAAAAGCTTAATCCACTTATTTCATTAAAAGGCCAATTTTATCATTACAAGAAATATCGTTCAAATTGGAATCGCTAGAAAGAGAACGTCAAGTGCTCTTAGGACGCGGTCACACTTTCGCAGTTTTTTTTATTTTCCATGAAAAGTTATGCGTGTAATTAAAAGATTTTGATTTGTGTACTCAACTGGATCATCCGGTGTTTGCCTACAATTAAAACAAAAAGTTATAATACTCAAATCGCTGACACTTAGCCCAGCTCTCAAGGTTATTTAGTTAGCTCCAGAAAGAATAGGTGGCATTTCTTTGCATTTTTATTGGCCTTGCTCGACTTCTGATCTGAATAATACCGCCATAACGCAAAGACAGTGATTTTCAATCAAGAGTTGTCACAAACTTATTTTAAATATTTCAGCTATTGACTGAAACTACACCTGCTTACGTCTTACCAACAGAATAATGTCCTATATATATATAAAAAACTAAAGCGCACTCAGGCATTAATAACTTAATTACAATCGAGGAATAATTTACTAAAGATAATTTTACCAGTAAGTACTAATTTAAGAGACTCGTCTGTGCACACTTCCTTCAAAAATATATCGGAATCATCTCCATAACATCTTTCTACAACGTTCGTCATAATATATAGTATATGTTGGTATATGTATGTATTGTTGATGTATTTATTTTATTGCTTGTTTTATGTATGTGTAATATTATGTAAGTATTAATTGTATTTATTTGGTATTTATTTTATTTCATAAAATCTAAGGACGTATTGATTATTTATGTAAACAATTAATTTTTTTATATCATTAAATTTGTTTCTTTGTCGCACCGCCCACACTCATTTCTGCTTAGCCCAAAAGCATGAATGGTAGCGAACGCCATATGGTGTTATAAGTCCACCTTTTGTACAAAATTTTATCATTGTGCAATAAAGCAGATTTTAATAAAGCATAAATTTTGTGTTTTATTTACAATTATCATAAGTAATTGATACCTTGCAAAATAATATTAAAAACAGAGGTTTTTCTCCACAAGTGTGTAACGTTGAACCCTAGATACTTATGCAATAAAATGTTAAGTCGCCTATCTATTCGCACAGATTTTCTAATAAACGCCATAAATCAAAATAAATCTTGAAGAGTCGCCCAGTAACAGGTTTAAAGACAAAGCACCTATATTATTCAGACTTAAGTAATACTTACTTTAATCGCTGTCTAGAGTGACGAAATTGACTTTTTTGAGAGTCCAATACCTTAATTTATGTACCCTTATCGTGATATTGAAAAAGGTACCGGGTTCAAGGAGTGGAAATTAAAGATCGGAGGTTTAGATGAGCTTATGAGTGACGTTAATGGAATGATATTAAAGTAAATTCATAATAAGTAACTTTGTTTTTGCAGTCTGATGAGACTTTTTTTTTAAAGAATTATTTTGGCTATCGTTTAACTCAGCAAATAACTTGAAAGTCAAAACAATCAAAAGGTAGAATCTTGAAATGCACCCTCATGGTATGGGTGTCAAATGAAAGGGTGTGCTGTAAAAAATACGAAAATAATAGTCACGTGAGTTAAATCTAATTTGGCGGCCATCCGAGATGATATGAGTGTTGGGAAATGAAAGGGTTTTGCTGAATAAGATACGAAAACAAATAAAAAGCGTGCTTTTTAGTTTTTTAAACTATTATAATTTCATGTATCAACATCTATGTCCAGTGTTTGGCAAGAAATATCTTTATCATAAAATTAAACGTAAAAATAATAAGATAACAGTTTTATTGTCAATGTTTATTATGTGTAATAAATTAGCGGGCTAAAAACACTAATTCCGTTTGGTAAAACCAAAAGGACTTACAAAGGCACTTACTCCCCTTATTAACTATTAATTGACTACTTTACACAAAATAATAACTATTCCCTACATATTTATCACGTCACCCCATTTAGCGGTTTGCCACGTGCCGCCTCACTTTCTCACGCGGAAGTTCGGCTGGGAACTGAACCACTCCCGTGTGAATTTTCAACGGACTTTTGAACTTTCTTCCTCACTACTCACATGGAACGAGCATCTATGGTTATAGTTGAGGGGAAACAGGACAATGATCCATATTTATTTTTTATTTTTATACTGTTTTGAAATATCTTATTTTCGTTGAAAGTCTTTATCAAGATCTACATCAGGTTTTTTTTCTTCATAATTTACACTCGCTTAGTTTAAAAGTTAGGGGGGGACACGCCCATTTTACCACTTTCAAAGTAACTATCTCTCAAACGTAGACTTTTAGAGAAAGTGGTTTTAGGAACCTCGATGTCATTTTAAAGGTTTTAGTTTCATGTATGACCCCCACGAGAGAATCAAACCCAAGAGAGTATGAGAATCGTAAAGCGCTTAACAGGTTACATCTACCTAGTAAGTTTCAACTAGGTGATACTAATAGTTTCAGAATAAAGTGGCTTGACGAAACTATAAGGGTTCGTTTTTTTGCCATTCGGCTACGGAATCCTAACAATGGCTTAGATTTCACCTAATAATTGTGTTGTTTCATGTTTTATTTTATATAAATAAATAAGAATAGGTAAATAAAAACGGTAACTAATGAATCTCATCATGATGATTTTGAACTAAATACTTTAAAATCATCAAATACGTTATCGTTATCAATTATAATGGTTTTATCTCACCACTTAACTTACCAACCAAAAAGATATTTATCAAAAACTCCTTATCATTATCCCCTTGCGGTTGGTGGCACGTGTCACCCTATATTCTCACGACTTGCCTGAGAACCAAACCCGTCCCGTGTGAAGATACGTTTAACTTAAAACAAATAAAAAAAACTTGTTACGGTCTTGATCGCGGTTTTTTTTTGCGTTGTGAGAATATCAAAACAAGATATAAATTATATTTGTGTGCAATTTAAGTAAAATTATAATTTGGCATTTTTATTATTGATTGCTCCTCATGAATTTAAATTAATTATAAAAACATTACTAAAATTGCATACTATTAAAAACGGGACCTTGCAAAAAAAATAGAAATTTTCCTTTTATAATGTGTAGTGATAGACAAAGAAGAAAAAATACCTCGATAATAATAATATTTAAAAAAAATACGGTGGCGAAAATGAACGTAATTTTATTCCTTAGTTTATTTTTTTACGATAACGTTACACAAAATGTAATAATCAACTTCACACTAAATGTTTAAATATATTGGAAAAGATCACATAGATATAGATCACTCCACCCTGTATTCCCACGTCATTCATTCTCGGCCTGGGAATCGACCGCGTCCCGTGTGAAATGCAACGGACTTTGCAAATGGTTTTTTTAAATTATAATATTAGATAAACATTACGGTGATGTAAATAAAAAACATCAATCACATGAAAAATCTCATAATTTGGGAAAGCATCTTGACCAATCCTCTTTAGAAACTTGGCCCACTTTGCGTCTGCATGCGTCTTTACAAAATGTTCGGATTAAATATATAAATATTTGAAAGAATACAAAGAAAAAAATATTTTGAAAAATTATTAGGGGTTTACGAGGAATTCAATGGCAGATTAGACATTTTGAGGTTATATTTTGTGATTGCAGAGTTAATGCACCTCACCTACATTCTTTTCCATACATTCAGATGGTAATTGTTATACATATTATAGTAAATTAATTCAATACTCACTTACTTCGTTACCCTTAAAATACCAGTAAAATTAAAATTCAAACAAGATTTTTGAAATATAAACTACGAAGACGCAATATGGGCCCGGCTAGGGTCAACATCCTTTATTTAAAAAAAAACTATTTTTGATGTTATACAACAATACTAACGGTTTAACAAAACGCCAATTGTTAATTTGCATGAAAAAATGATTGGTAACAATTTTGTTTTAAACCACTACTGAAAAGCTTTAAGAAACAAGCCTTACTCAGTACTACAGGCGTCTTTACAGGTACGGACGCAAGTCTCGGTATAGTTCCGCTAAAAACCACCAAGTGGCCATCGAAAAACGCTGAGACGAAATTGGTGTTTTCATCTATTTTTTGGTTGAGAAGAATTTTTTAATTAAACTTAATAGTTACAAACATTTTATTAAGATTAAACGAAACTTCACGAACGTCGAAATGTCGGGAAGGTAAATACCATTTTTATCTACAATATGAAAGATAAAGTTGCATTAAATCCCTTAGTTTGTGAAGTTTCATTTGAAATGCAACAAAGCTTAAAATGGTATTTTATTAAGATTTAAAGATAGCTCTGTAAGTTAAAAGGATATTCGATTGAGCAGAAAGTCAGAAACTTAAAATTATCTATTTTACAAATTTTCGATCTAATCCGGTTTACAAACAAACACCACATAAACTATTCGTCTATTTACAAGATTTTTTTATACCCTATTTTGCCTCTGTTTGGCACGTGTCACTTTATGCCCTTACATTCTCACGCGAACTGGGAACGAAATCCGTCCCGTGTGAAAAGGCAACAGACTTTGGAAACCGACCATTTGAAGTTTACGGTTTTTTTCGTTGACTAGGGGACATAGTGGCTTAACCACATGCTATTAGGCCACTATTAATAAACATAGGATGTTTTGAAAAAAATATATAAGCTACCTGACGTAATAAAGGCGTTCATTTTAATTATTGTTGGAGCTTTGTTTTAGACAAGTGAAGTTTTATGGTTACATAGTTACTGTCGTGCCAGTAGTTAAAACAAGTCCTTTTTTAATCTCTTTTATAAATAACAATTACAGTGCTGCCTACCGAAAATAAAATAAAAATAGTACGCCAATATGCCATCCTGTTTATTTTCTGAAACATTATTATTTAAATGGCATAAAATCATTAGAATGTGATATTCCTAACAATTTAACCACGCTTAAATGCTGGGCAACATCTACTGTAAGATTAGTTTTTCTTCTGAGTTAACAAAAACATTGTTTAATTATATTGTGCTATTGATCAACAAATTATCATATGTCCCTATTATCAGTTCCGCACGCGTCACCCTATATTCTCACGCGAACTGGGAATCAAACCCGTCCCGTGTGAAATACCAACGGTCTTTAGAATCGTAGCCTTTTCATTTTTATTCGTGCATGGCTACATTTTTGTACCCAGCACCGAAGCATTGGTGTTATTCGTATTTAATTTATGGGCAGGTCTTGTTGCTTGAAGCATAGGTAACACAACATTGAGAAATCACATGTAAAACTCAACAGAGTATTTGCCTGTAGTAATAAAAAGAAAAGATGTTTCGCAAATAGTTAATTTAGATGTCAAGAAATTTAATTTACATTTTCCGTTCTAAAAATAATTGCATATTTATGATATTTTCATTGAGTAAAATAAAGGTTTTCAATCTATATTTTACGATATCGCAAACGTCAATCACGAAGTGTGACGTCACGTTACCCAATCACGCGTGTCAAAGTGTCAAACGTATCAAGTTCAGTGTTGCAATTGCGTACTGTTTGAGGAACGTGACGTCATGCAGACCACCACGTGATGACGTTGGTTGTTTGGTGAGCGGCAAAAGTTTATTTGAATTTTATTTTTGTGTTTTATCCTTGTTATGCTCGTTGTTATATTATTGTTTAAGCAAATGTTTTGGGGTAGTTTAGAATTGATTAATTCTTAAGTTTCAACATAATTTGAAAAATAGGCAAATACTCAATGTGTCGGTTGCCTAGTGATACAAGTATAAGGCATGCGCCCGCATAGCGTAAGACTCAGGGTTCCCCTTGTCTGACACAGTTGTGTTTTTTCCAGTGCTATTTCAAATTCAACACAAGTGCATTTTCCAAGTATTGGGTTTTAAATAGGTTTGTTCACTTACCCACTTCTTCGAATACAGGACTCTCCTTCTGAGTAACAGGTGAGTAAATCACACAATCTTATTCATTTTAGTAGTCAACTCGCGGTGATTCTCGCGTCGGTGTCGGTGTGAAGGCAAAAACAACACGTGGTGTCGAGCCACGAAACAAGCGAGGAGTCTAATGTAAGCGGTTTCTGGCACTTCGTCAGCCCGTTTTTATATTATCTATCATTTATGCTTTACCTCTATTGGTAGCGTGATAGTCTTCTTTCGCCACGAACGGATTATCATAAGTTTTTTTTAACATTTTTAGGGTTCCGTAGCCAAATGGCCAAAAATGGAACCTGGAATTTGGTATGTTTGTGCACGAATTCTTGAAGACAAAAAGTCATAGCGAGATGTTTCTTGTTAATTCATTCAGGTATATTTTCTTAATCTCTACCCTTGACAGGTGACTTAAAGGTCGTCGAATAAATGACCTTGAACATAGAATAAAATGAACGTTTGTACCGTTGTACTTGTTTTATGTGTAATAAATTGAGTACCTTAATATATTTAGTATTCATCGGATCCACATTAACATTTTCATCACATTATCTTTGTTTTTCCATGCTTTCATCCAAAGATTGCTGGTTCGTTTGCTGTAAACACGAACATAAGAGTTAATCATAGATTCTATCTACCATAACGCAGTTCGTATTTTCTCCCTAAAAAGTCGTACTGTAGACATTAAACTATAGGCATTACCTGCCTTTCTACTCTTCTTATTACTATTACTCTGTATTTTTGGATTATTGATGTTTTCTAATCCTTTTTGAACAATATTTATTGTGAATCTAAAAATGTCAAACTTTCAAAGCTCTGTTATTCTACTTTTCTGTACATAATACTGTAAAAATAGCTGTGTTTTACCTTTGTTTGCAATTTTCCTTTAATTTGCATTGGGTGATGATTCATTTTCCTGTTTATTTATATATATTGCTTGATTTCTGAAATATTTTTATCTTTATTGACATGGTTGTTATGACAATATCTTTCAAAGTCTGACAACTTCTATCAAAGTTTATTACTTTTTCGGGTTTAATCCTCTGTAAACCACCAGTATTCATGTTCTATTTTTGAACCTACCTCGATCTAAATTTGAACGGCCCCGGCCCCCTATATAAGCATTAATTTTTTTCATTCATTTCATTCGATTCCGAGTTCTAAGCTCGAACAGTTCTATTATACTCCAATAAATAAATACTCTACATCTTCCCTCAAGAAGTCTTGAAGAACCGCCGGTGACTACTGAAACACCTCCTCACGCTAGGGGAGGGACCGGACACCGGAGGAGTATCCAAGCACATTGACTGCAGTAACACCTCCTCGCTCTAGGGGAGGGACCTGTCTCCTTCTCGGAAGAGGATCCGAGACCAAGTACTTCTGGCACTCCAACTGATCATAACATTTTCTATATAGTGCCCGTTACCCTCATTACTGCACATCGGCGTCTCTGCTCTTCACGGCGCCTGTCACCGCTGCACATCGGCGTCACTGCTCTTCACGGCGCCTGTCACCGCTGCACATCGGCGTCACTGCTCTTCACAGCGCCTGTCACCGCTGCACATCGGCGTCGCTGCTACCTCCGCTGTGTCGGCCCTGCACTCCGACGCCGCCCTATGCTGCCCCAGGACAATACTTATTGAAGATTTGAAGATACTTACTCACGCCCACTGCACTTTACTTACATTCATACAGACATCACCTCATCTCATTTTTCGGTACTGTATTCTTTTTGTTGTAATATAAATTCTATTCCCTCTTCTACCTCTTTCTTTTACCTTCTTCTACTTCTCCACATTTGTCGCTTCACGACACGTTTTAAAATATTTAACCACAATTCAAATGAGAAAATGGTTTAGAATGTTTTGAACACTTACAGTGTCATATTTTATATTAATATTTAGAAATCATATGAGAAAATATTTAAGAAAAAGTTGTAAGTATGTTAAGTTAACTGTTCTTTGATTCACGCTTAGGAAAAATGTGAATCATCTCTGGACCCAACATTGAAGAAATAAACGAAAAAGACTTTAAAAATCTCTACTCGCCTACCTCGTGGCCCAAAATGAAAGTACATACAACATTAGGTCGGCAGTATGGGCACGTGTTGAAACACTCGTGTAATTACAATGGGGCAGGGGTCGCCAACGCAACCCGGACTGGCCAGGGCAGGGGGAGCCATAACAGGTTCTATGAAACTTTTCTATGTTTTATTTTTCACACATTTTATGATTCCATACTAACAAGGATAATAACTCTTATATCATCACGTGATTGAGTTTAATTTTTACATACATTTTATGATTCCATCCTAAAAAGAACCCTTATAGCATCACGTGGTTGACTTCTTGTATATCGAAATAGTGAAACTTCAGATCTATTATCGTTCATGAGCATAATGTCAGTGAATAACAGAAAAAAGATAATTATAGATGAATTAAGAAACTAAAAATTTGCGCACGGGTGGGACTCGAACCAGCAACTTCTTGGCTTACCGAGCCAAACGCTCTACCAATTGAGTTACCATGCTGTCGGTCCAGCCGTGCGAAATTTCTGGCCTCTTATGGACACGGTATTACGCGTGACGTTAGCGCTATCCACCCGTCTGTTTGTGCAACAGTGGTATAGTGGTAATTGGTAGAGCATTTGTACTGGTTATCCAAAAAGTTCCTGGTTCGCTTCCCGCTCGTGCGCATTTTTTTTTGGTTTCTTATTTCATCTTTAGGAATAAAAAATATGACACTGTGAGTGTTAAAAACATTCTAAAAACCTAGAGACCCTATTTTTTTAAAATGTAGCAGTTGTATCGACAACTATTTTGCAAAAAAAGTAATGTTATTGGTACTGGGGTGGAATTGTGTAAAGCAATCGTATTCATTTGACAGTTCAAAACGTACGGTATGATCTGTCAAACGGCAAAGAACAAAGTGTTTGACGGATCATATTGTACGTTATGAACTGTCAAATGAATACGATTGCTTTACACAATTCCAGCTCTGATCTTGTTTGGATTACATACTATGAATTTGTACGATTCGATGTCCATTTTTACGATACATATAAATATATCAAAGGTAATACCACAACCGCTATATATTTTTACTGCTACTGCTGGATATATGGCAAAAACTACGAAACGACGGCTCCAGACAATAGCATGCCCTAGGGGCCAATGCTTTGTCCGAGGAACCACACTATCCTACATTTGAGATTTTCTAAAATAGTCTTTCTAGATCAGGAAATAAGGCATAACATATAAAATATTATAAGGGTCAGAGATATATTTGTATTGAAAGTAATGGAGGTGCAACAGAAGCATGATCGTAAAGCCCCGTAAAACCATAAGACTTATTGGTTTATAGGCATATGGTAGTTAGAGGATATTTCGAGTCCGGCAAGGGTGTTCGAACAGCGGTGCAAATCGCCCAAGTACTGTTTCAGAATGGGATCATTCACACGGCCAGTGCTTTAGCTGTGCAAATTTCCCAAGGTACCTTTTGAATCGACCCATTTTATCGACCACAGCAGTACAAACCCATTTTAAAACCAGGGAGGCAATTCTCACGCAATTCGTATACGAAAAAAGTTCACCGATCGAATTTTCTTTGTCAAAGAAAACACTTTTTTGATATCTCAGGGTCACGAATTCTATGTGTTTAGATTTTGTTCGTGCGATAGATTTTTAACGTGTAGATATTTGTCTTGATTTTTAAGGCACAACGGTTAAACTCGCAATCGAATTACCACACGAAAAAACTTCGATTGCCCCGAGAATCGGCCTCCAGGTCCGAAAAGCCTTGAGATGCGAAAAGCCTTAACTACAGGAAGTATTGGGGCGTTTATAAGCGATGGGTGTTAATAATCGTAACAAGCTTTTGAAGCAGTTACAAGTTACAAGTCCAATCTCTCATTTTTTTTGAAACCTTACATCCAGGGCTATCTAAATATGTATGTTTGCCAAATATTCGCAGTTTTCGAGAAATTAATTCAAGATTTTTTTTTTATTATGAAGTTTGTAGGTATAAAACACTAAAGAAAAACTATTATATAATTATTAATTGGCTTCTTTCATCTTAACCGATTGTTAAATATTTGTTAAAAAAAAAACATTCGGATATTGTTAAAGCAATCTCGTAACATCGATGGAGTCGCGAAGACTACGCGTTAAAGAAAGCACTTGCAATGTTCAACAGGCTTCCAATGTGTCGGTGGCCGAGTGGCATAGGCATACGCCCGGATAGCGATAAGACACGGGGTTCGATTCCTCATCTGACACAGTTGCTTTTTTGATGTGCATTTTATATCATGGAGTTTGTATAGTGACAAAACACTATTAGATAGAAAAAAAAAAACCTATAATATAATTATAAATTGGCTTCCTTCAACCAAGTACTATCATATTTGCTGTGCTTCAACTTAACCGATTGTTATATATTTGTTAAAATAATCCCTTGGGATATTGTTAAGGCAATCTCGCAACATATATGAGGTCACGCAGCTTACGCGTCAAAGAAAGCACTTGCAAAGTTCAACACGCTTGCCAATGTGTCGGTGGCCGAGTGGCATACGCATACGCCCATATAGCGTAAGACACGGGTTTCGATTCCTAGTCTGACACAGTTCTTTTTTTCAAGTGCATTTTATATTATGAAGTTTGTATAGTGACAAAACATTAAAATACTCTATAATATTAAAAGTATCAAAATTAAAAAAAAAACTCGAAAATTAAAAAAAATCATGTTATCATAAATATGGTATATTTGGATAGGCCTGTATGTAAAGAATATAGAAATATTCAGGGTGTCCTAAAAAGGGTGTACCAGAACATATAGGGGGGTCAAATCGATAGCCTTATGTGTCTTTTACCACCAGACACCAAGTGTGTTGAAAAACGTCGTATGAAACACGTGTGCCTGTGACAATTATATACGCGGCTTTCTTATGGCGCACTCGCTTTCGCTCGTGCGCACACAATATCGCCTTGTATATAATGGTCAACTTAGCACACTTGTATCATAATGTACTATTAGTCACTCAATTATTGCATTGTTATAATTTTAATAAATAACAAAAAAATTACTCTTTTCATTAAAAAATATAATAATATTTGCTAGGCTTAGAACACTCCTCCACTTTCTGCAGATCCACTTATTTGTGGTTTTAGTACACTATTAGTTTGTCATGGATAACACACCGACGCTGCAAATGAAAATCTTAAATAACTAGTATCATTAATAACTATAAGAGCCGATTTCACCAAAGTCAGATAGGACTTATCCGTCTTAGGCTTGATTTTTCCAACATCAGATAAGGAATATTCGTCGATTGAAGGACAAGGTTCCTCATTTGAAAACGTCACCTATTTGTCAGCAATCATTTATGTAAATGTCATTTTAAAATTGGACATTTTATACTTATTACGTCGGATAAGTCTTATCTAGCGTTGGTAAAAATGGCTCTTAAAAGTACAAAAAGAGCGATTTTAAAATTGCTTTTTTAAAGTCGTATTTAAATTTGCTGACAAATAGGTGACGCTTTCATTTATTAAGTGTATTGTATTTTATTCAGACGTTGGAAGAATCAGGCCTAATCAGAAACTATTGTACTAATTTTGTTCCAACAAGAGAAATCTTCTTGTAATAATTTACAGTCACGGCTTCACCTTCTTAAATATTGTTTTTCAACTTGAATTATAGCCTTTAGTTGTCAATAGTTAGTCGCTTTATATTGGCCAGGAGTCAACACAAAGTTTTCAACTCTACCCAACCAAATTCTTTCTGATTAGGTCCTCGATATTTCTCATTTTTGTCACACTAAGTAACCTTCACTGGTTGAGGTTTTTATTAATCAAGCTGCATAGATAAAATAATTAAGCAGATCTATCCACCGTAAAGGAACAGAAACGTATCAACCCTATGTGTTCAGGATTCTTTGCAGAAAACTATATACTTCAATGTACCTACTTCTACCGAATTTGTAGCGTAACCACCTCGGATTGACAGCGACTCGGAACTCACTCTCGAAAAGTGGTGCATGCGTTGTCACGCACTTAAGGCTCGTCCGATGTTCGTCGAATATCCGTCCACCCTGTCAAACAGGCTGAATAAAAATTCACACAAAAACTGTCATAAACTATAGCAAACGCAATCCGGGGCAAGGCGTCTGCTATCCGTAGCCGATCCCATGCCGCGGCGTTCGTTGCTGATCTCTTTACGTAACGTGCTTCCATATGGTTGACGCCTTTTTGATGACAATACGGTGCTGTTCCTTTTAAGGGTGGTTAGATTTGCTTCTACCTGTAATGGTTGAGAGAAGACCCTTACATCTTAATTTATATATCCAAGATCGCGGTAACTGTTGATCAACTCTTGAAGTTTTGACTTGTATTTCGTAACCGTATTCTGGCTTAAAGTTTGTACTTGCATGTTTTCCATTTTCTCTAGATCTACATCTGTCATTGCCTTGTGCATATCAGCTGCTTCTTCTGCAGATCTTGTGAGCACACTAAGCAACATTACAACAGTCCCGAATAAAAGCTTAGAGTATCTCCTGAGGTCTGCCTCCAACTGATCTTTCGGATATATCAAGTTCGCTTTCAATCCAAAATAAGTTAACACATTAGCGAGCTGTTCATGATAATAACTGATCCATTCGTGGTAGTGTTTTGATCTGGTTTGATAATCGGTGCTGTTGAAAATAAAATACAAGAGGTCAGCAACAGGATTCGTTTCAGATGCCAACTGGTAGTCAATCATGATTGCATCCACTGCTTTGTCACCCTGAAATCACAAAGTTGAACATAAGTAAAGTTTACTCTCTTTCTAACAAGTGACCTTTAAATGGTTAATGATTAAACCTGATTTATTGATGTCGAACTATTTTTAAGTTACTAGATATGCCAAAAGTTCTAACCCGGGTCAAATTTCAGACCTAGTAACTAAGTACTTACAGTCTAATTGTATAGACAGTCTTGACCATGGTCATCTTTAATCAAATTCATAAAAATGAGAACCATAATGACAATCAACACTTAATACGTGCGCGTGTGGTAACAAAGTTTGCGTAGGTTCAAGGTATAAGTATAATGATAAGATAAAATGTTCAGTGATAATATGTGTGATTCAGTAGTACTACTTACATTTAATTTGAACATAATGTTATTTGTCCAAGCATCGCCTTGTTGAATCACCAAATGTTTCGGATTTTCATTTCTTTTAGCTTTTTCTATAAATGTATGCGTTTGAGAAACGACATCGCGAACGGCTACTTTGTAACGTTCATCATCTAATACCTCAAGAGCACCAGTTTCAACTTGTTCCATGTAAGCTATCTGCTCCGGTCTATTAGTCATGAGTGTCCAAACTTGTACCAAGTTGGTGCGAAATTTTTCATACACATCGGGTTCTATGTGCTTAAGTACATATGACATAGCATGTATACTAGCAAAGTTTTTGAGAACCAAGAGCACAGCGTCATGTGTCATAGGGACGAGTCTGTCTAACATGACATAATCCAGCGGCTGCAAGTCTTCAAGTAAAATCACTTCGTAAGGTTGCTCTGATAAACAACCGTAGCATTGAGCATACTTCAATCGTTCGGTCTCTGGAATGCCAGCTTCTATCTGCAAACTGTTGAATTTGGGGAGAACTTGCTCGTAAATCGTTATTTCGTTGCTGAACAAAATCGCTGTGCTCATCATAGCTCGCAAACCTTCGTTTGAGGACGCGATCTTTGCGATGACCTTGAAGTCGCTACCTTCTTCAACCACGACGGTAATTCTCACAACGTGGGCAACGAAATTATCTCCTGCTTTTCCAGCGGGCTCAAATATGACCTTATTATCTTTGAACCCTCGCTTTTCGAGAACACCCCGAATGAACTGCAGCTGTTTTTCTTCAATGCCTTCAAGCGCACCCTCAAACTGTAACGATGCCATGTCTTCAAAATCACTAAAACAATTTGATAAAGTGTGTGATTTGCTTTTATACGATTCATTGTTATCATTTATTCTTGTCCACCTTTTTGTTCTTATCTAATTTAGAGTTCGAAACATACGATAAGCAATACAGAGAATGCATCAGTTATTTGTTAAGTATCAAACACTCACTAAAGCAAAAAAACATTGCAGGAAAAACTAAATATTTAAATAAATCAGAAACTTGTTTTATAGTTTCGTCAAGTCTGTCTGTCTGTCTGTCTGTTCGTCCGTATGTCACAGCTACTTTTTTCTGTAATTATAAGCATCAAACAGTTCAAATTTGATAGGAAAATGTAACTTGTTAACCGCTTTACGATTCTTATTCAAAAAATAAAAAAAAATGATAGTTAAGGGGGGGTTCCCATACATGAAACCAAGACCGATTTTTTTTTAATCAAACCTATACGTTTGGGGTGTCTTTGGATAGGTCTTTTAAAATGACATAGAGGTTTTTCAAACCATTTTCTTTTAAAGTCTAACTTTTCATAGCTTACTTCTAAACGGCACCTTCTTCTTGGACAGGATCGAACAAGAAGTTTTTGAGATATAGCACATTTTCAACAACCGCAAACTGTTCTTGATACAAACACAATGAAAAAAAAAGTTATATTTGCTGTTAGCAAAATATTGTGCTATTTTACTAAGTTTGCAAGTAAGTGAATTCCCTAATTCAGTTAAAGTTGACGCGGAACCCTCACTGCGCGAGTCCGATTCGCACTTGGCCGGTTTTTTCAATCCGTATATTGATGAGCAGCCTCTGTGTTTAGACTTTTTGCAAGGAATATTTTTATATAGGGAATAAAAGTTATTCGATGATGATGATTTATCTCGAGATCATTTAGTTATAACAAGAAGTAAAATAATGAGAAATACAGGGTGTTGTTTTGGTCAGTGACATCCAACTCAGGGATAATATGAGTTATGCTTATTTTACAAAAAATGATTTCTTTAAATTCTGAGCAGGTTTTATACAAAAAAACCTCTTCACAACATTCAAAAAAATTACAAAACTAATGGGAAAACTCGCATCCTAGCGCGTAGCTAGCGCTTATCTACGAAATACTACGCCGTAGCTAGTTAGCTACGAAGAGGCTGCCTGGTAGTTTTAACTCGATTGCTGTACCGCATAAAAAAATGACGATGCTTTTTCCATTAAAAAAAAAAATTAAAATGGAAAAATATTTTTTTTAAATATATTTTTTGGCATCAGTATCGTTTGTACAACCACTCCCTGAGTCGCTCGTCGCTTACCAAAACAACACCCTGTAATTGCAACCAACTTAAAAAAAAACATAAAGTTAAGGACACTTATTTCATATAATAATATGTAGTTATTTAAAAACTCATATTTTTGCATTTTATTTGTTTCTAATTTTAGTTATAATTTCCGTGATAGAAGAATTAGAAGAAAACACATACATCTAGTAAAAAAAAAATATTCGGTTTTTATTATATTATTATTAGGGAAACTTACAGTTATTATGAAATGAATGTAATAACACTTAAAGATAACATTAAAACCAAATAAGTTTTACTTAGACTAATATTACATTTCATTTTGAGCAAACTAAAACCTACGAAATTACATTTCGAAAAAAAGAAGAAAAAAAAGAGTGCATAAGTCATACTAAAAATAAACTAAAACTATTGGCAGTCACCTGATAGGCCATGGATTTGCTTTTTAAATTGAAATAAAGTTGAGGCAAATATACTGACTCCTTGATACCAGTCATTGTAACTGCGTCAAGTACTTGGGTAAAAAAATACTTTTATGACGTGCACTTAGCCGGGTCCAACGTAATCTTATTTCGCTCAAAAGAAAGGGAGAGTCGATAAGGTTGTGCAGTAATTTATATAGAAATAACTGATCTCTTTCGATGCGTCGGCTGTGCATTTTATATGCAATCCGTACCCTTCACCATACCATAAGGTTACCATATGGTTACAAGAGTCAGGAACATGACATCTAATAGATATGAGCATCGAATGACATTTCATTAACTTATTGACGGGTATTAAGCCCGTGTTTATATTTTAGACTGTCTTTTGTATAGTAATCTCTTCGTAGAATATTGTGGTCTATTTATAATATTAATTCACTTTGACTAGCGTCAGTTGCTGATGTTTTATTTCATGAATCGCAAAATATGTATTTATCAGTATGAAAATTTATCAAGCTATTAAGAGGAGCGTTAGAGCTTAGCGATCTATTAACTATTCGAAACTATGAATTTAAAATTCAACATTATTCTTCTCACCATTGTTGCCGACTTTCATGTTGGACGCTGGATCATGAGTATCAGTTTTTGTTCAAATTATTTTACAGCAGATTTTGCTTCTTATAAATTACTATTTTTTTACGGATTGAGATATCTTACATATGTTTATAGACTGTTTATATCTAACTGATATATCCAAAGTCGCGGTAGCTGTCTATCAACTCCTCCATCCTACATTTGAATCTGGAGACGGTCTCTTCACTTAAATTGTCCACCCTCATGCTCGCCAAAAGATCTGTTTCAGTGTCATCAGTTCTTGTAGTAGCTTTCTCGTGTACAACTGCTGCTTCTTCCGGACTTCTAGCTAAAACACCATACAACATCACAACTATACCAAAAAATAACTTGGCATATCTCTTCAGGTCTGCATTTAGTTGGTCTTTTGGATACACATCACTAGCTTTCAAATTGAAATAGGACAAATATTTGTCAAGATGTTCGTGGTATGTGTCTATCCATTTATGGTAGTTTTTAGCTCTGGCCTCATAGTTGGTGCAGTTGAAGATGTAATAAATGAGATCGGCCGCTGGACTCGTTTGGGATGCGAGTTGGTAGTCGATCATGATTGCGTCAAGTGCTTTGCCGTCCTGAAATAAATAAATGAGTAATTAGTGATAAATAAATAAATAAAAACTCGATTTAGTTACATAGGTTGTAAGTCAGCTGTAATATTGCATATCATAGTAAGTAAGTTAAAAGGTTAAGTAAAATGAAGTTAATGGACAAGAAACTTACTTTTAATTTGAACATAATATTGTTGGTCCAAGCATCGCCTTGTTGAATTACCAAATATTTTGGATTATCTTCTTTATTGTAATCTTTAAAAAGTTCATTATTATTATTACATGTTCCACGAACGACTTCCTTATAACGTTCCTCCTTCAATATTTCAAGGGCACTAGATTCAATTTGTTTCAAAGCACCAATAGTTGTTGGCTTTTGTGAAGTAACGTCCCACATTTTAACCAAACTACTGATACACTTTTCATAAGTTTCAGGTTCCGTGTGCTTTAGTACAAACGACATAGCATGTAGGTTTGCGAAGTTTGTGATAACCAATAGTACAGCATCTTCATTCATGGGAGCCAGTCTATCTAGCATGGCGTAATCTAGCGATTTCAAGTCTTCAAGCAAAAGCACTTCGTTTAGTTCTTCAGTTAGGGCACCGTAGCATTGCGAAAACCTTAGTCTTTCTTTTTCTGGGACACCAGCTTCTATCTGTAGTCTGAGATATTTAGGAAGAAGTTCTTTATACATTGTTATTTCATTACCAAACATTTGTTTTGTGTCTTGCAAACGTCGAATGTATTCATCATGTGGTGCGATTTTAGCAACCATCGTGAAGTCATCACTGTTTTCGTCAAGAACAGTTATTCTTAAGACCTCAGCAATGAAGTTATCACCGGCTTTACCAACTGGAGCAAATATCACTTTGTTGTTCGTATATCCTCGTTTTTCAAGTACATCTCTTATAAACTGTTCCTGTCTATCACTCAAGCCTTGTAGCGTGCCTTCAAATTGTAAAGACGCCATTTTATCACTACTGTTTTATCAATTATAAAAAACTGTTATTGGGTTTATCGCTTTTATACTACATTTAAACATGCCTATCATTATGATTTGCAATTGGGTATCTTTGTACAATTTCCATAGCGAGATAAGGGCCATGTACGCGAATATCTTTCGAGCGCCTTCACAGCGTGGACGCAGAATTGTAGATGAGTAGCGTTGATTCTAAGGCCTAGGTCTCCTATCAAAATTATAGTATATTAGAGTGGCTGCAAATGGCGCGGTTTGATGCCAGTGCGCTTAGGAATGTATCATTCTAATTTAGCACACATTTATTTTCAGGACTATTTAAATCTCTTCGTCGGGAACGGCCAGGAGAACGTTTTTTGGCATATAAAACTGTGAATGCAATACAATTTTGGATGTAGGTTATCACTAGTCGTAATGAGTTGTCCAATCCTTTATTGTTAGATATGTTGAGTGATATAGATAAGACATTTTATTTGGAGTATAAAAATAATAATGTTCCGATATCAAATAAATATGTACAGAGTGCCCCTGGGTATAATGCGATCCGATATAAAAAAAAAACTGAACAATGAAAAGATCTTGACCAAAACTCTGTAGAAATTCGGCCCACTTTGCGTCGGCATGCGTCTTTAAAAAATGTTCGGATAAAATATATAAATATTTGAAAGAATACAGACAAAAAATATTTTTGAAACATAATTAGAGGTTTACGAGGTATTCAATGGCAAATTAGACATTTCGAGGTTATGTTTAGTGATTGCAGAGTTATTGCACCTCACCTACATTTATTTTGATACATTCAGAAGGTAATTGTTATATTTTACAAAAGTAATTCAATACTACCCTTACTTACCCTTATTACTTAGTTACCCTTAAAATACCAGTGCAATTGTAATTCAAACAATATTTTTGGAAAATAACCTACAAAGACACAATCTTGGCCCGGCTTTGGTCAATATCCTTTTACTTCCTACTCCGAATTTGCGTGTTGAGTGTGTTTTTGGATCGGACATCCAAAATTTCATCCGCGTATTCTATGGCCAATTTAATTGCTAAATAATAGGCAAAGTAGGGTCGCATCCCTCACCTCTGTGAGTAAAAGGCATTTGAAGGTAGTTATTTTTTTTTATCATATTTTTTATTTATTAATCTATCTCAAAAATTACTAGACCGATTTTGATGAAACTGACACGGTACCCTAAGTTGAATTATACCTTAGGTGGAATTGTGTAAAGCAATCGTATTCATTTGACAGTTCAAAACGTGCGATATGATCTGTCAAACGATTTGTTCTTTGGCATTTGACAGATCATACCGTAAGTTTTGAATTGTCAAATGAATACGATTGCTTTACACAATTCCACCTCTGATTGAACTAAAAAAGAATCATCTCGCTATAATTTCTCATTTTCGAGAAATCCTGAGACAAACACGTATTTATAAACATACAAACAAACACATTTTTAAGTCGGTGAAAAAAGAGGTATACAATTCAACCTGTAAGTATGTGATATCGTCAGAATTTGATAAAATTTTAGTATGTTGAGTTGGCTTCCATGTGTGCCATTGTGTGGCCATTTTCATCAATTTCCTTTTGTAACTGTATGTATGTTTTATGTTTGCATATATGACTCAGTATTTCTCGAAAACGGGAAGTCATAGCGAGATGATTATTTTGTTCACTCGGCTATAGTTTAACTTATGGTATAGTGTAAGTTTCATCAAAATCGGTCCAGTAGTTTTTGAGATACGAGTAATACCTAAAAATCATGAAATGAAGAAAAATATTTCAAATATTAAATCACCTTCAAAAAAACTGAAAGGGGGTGTAATATTTTACATAATTTTATTTTTTTAAACGTTTTATTTTCATTTAACTAACTATATACTTTTACTGGACATCACTAGTTATGAATGACAAGTGATAATTGGTGTGGAAAATTTGGTAGTGTGACACACAATGTATACTGTTGCATAATTTTAATCAATAATTAAGCATACGCAGCAGTAGCAGTACACTAATTTCAAATTTTGACGCATTACATCATTTTTTTTTTTGCTTCGTGGATCTGTAAATGACAATTTGTGTTCCAATTTTTAAATAATTTAAATGTGCCTTAGAAATATGGAAGGTTAGGCAACTGTCTATAAGTTGTTTACACAGCATTGGTCTACAATATTGTAATATGATAATGACTAAGTAATATCTCACCAAGACCGCTCTATCGATGTAAATACTTCAGGCCGAAACGAATGAAATAAAGATACACGATAAGATAGGTTTACATTACAAACAAAATATAAATGTAGATTGACGGCGCGTGGGTTTGTTTTATCCTTATATGGCAAGATCCTAAGATGTTATATATTTTAAATACGTCGTACACGTTCTAATATTACCACACGAAAGGCAAGTAATTGCTTAGAGTGCATTCAGTCGGCCACGCTATTTCTTTACGGCTAAGCGTCCCGACAGCGCCTTAATTTTTTTCTTTAACTGTTTTCTAGCGAAAATGCCTTCCTGTGTGTTTAGGAGTTGTATCAATTACTCTGCAACTGTTGGAGACAACAAAACGTGTCATTTTGGTCATAAGCATAGTTTTTGCATTTAAAAGTATTAAAACATAAGACACGTATCAAGTCTTTACCATAATTCGACAATGGCTGACATTTGGCTAAACAGCGAGACGTCACGCGCTCGCGCCAATGAGCGCTTAGTAGCAATCGGTACATAACAAATGTTTAATATTTCTATCAACAGTCATGCCCCTATAAGCCTGTCCCCTATTGTCTCTATAAGCGCTAAGTGTCGTACACAACTACCTGTTCGTATAGAGTAATCCTTGCGCCACTTTAAAAAGCTTTAATGTTTGTGTATAACCTATCTATCCTTTTGAACATCATTGGCAAGATCTGACTTACGCAACTTTGGACTCTAGAGTGACCAGTCAGAGCGGCCATGATGAATGTCATCAACTTGGGATCTAATGACAATCGAATTGAATCGCAGGTACGCGTTCCTTTTAAAAAGTAAAAAAAAAAAACAACTACGACAAAAAACGACGCTGAAAAAGTATAAAACAAGATTTTCAGAATACTGAACTGAACAAAGTTGCTAATGTAAGTAAATGGACACAGTTGATTCTACCAAGATGCCTTCGTTGTGAATTGACAATAATGTCATACAATACTATTCTAAATTATGCAATATTCACTACGTAGAGATAAATTTTCATCGAAATAAAACAACTTCTTTACGGATTAACTTTTCGCGAGTTTATTAATTTTATCCCGACGTTTCGAACACTTTACAGCGTTCGTGGTCACGGGTAGACAAAGATGTTATTTGTCATTTACAGAGTTTTTGTAAAATTGCACTACCGTCACTCAAATTAATTAACGTTCCTATCCACGCAGAAAGAGATAACTGTGTCTTGTGATCTTGCAGTGAGTGGTCTAGCTTGGGTCTTAGTTAGAACTGGATCCCATGCTGGTGGAATTTTCCAACCATCTTCTCTGTTGAAAATTGGATGTTTTCTTATTTCTACAGCTTCGCGTAGCATCGGTTCGTTCCACGTATGCTATTTTATTATGAATGAAAAGTATCCTTTTTATTTCGAACCCTTCTTATTTAATATTATTTTGATGTCTGAAAATTACTCCAATATTTTCTCATAACTACAAATATCAATCATATTTCGAATGAGGAATCATGATGATTATTTCGTATCTAAACTAAAAATGTGTTAGAATGAAAATAAAATGGTTTCGGTTTGAAAAGATAGATATTAAGTTATTTTTTTATGTTGCATGACTAAGTTTTTTTTTCTTGTTTATTTTTTATATATCATAAAACGATACAATGAAGACTCTAGTGTGAATGTTTTTTTTTCAATAACCTTCAATTTACCACATCGTATTTTATCCATAATATCCAATACAATACCGGAAACAACAACAACACTAAACTTCAAAGTGACAACTGACAGCAAGCTCAAAGTTCAAAAGCATTTTTTTCTGCATGAAATGTCATTGCAAAGGCGTAACCTGTGAAATGCCAACTTCCATGTTCTTGTCAGTCTTTTTCATTTAACTTTAAAAATAAGCGGAAAAAAACTGAAAAAATGTTCAACGTATTTAGAAATGCAAAACCTTGAAGTGGTTTTCGAAGTTTTATACCTTTACAAAAATGAAATGTTGTCAATTGAATAAAAAAACTACAGGGTGTTGATTTCAATACGAGCGGAATTTTCAGAGGTGATTATGTACCTTGTTCTGATGATGAATCACAAAAAAAAATGAGTTCGAAAAAATATTTTTATTTTTATTAAATAATGACGGTTTTCAAAGTAGACCCTAGCGATTTTTAGAGTAGGCCCCCGACACCAGACCGCGCCGGCTTGCGTGCGAACGAACGATACCTACAAAGCACAAAGGCACCGCAATCCTTTGTGTTTGGCGCGTGAGCGCCGCTCAGCCTTTCCGCCGCCGCCCGCAATAGCGCCGTGCGGTGAAGTAGCGGCTATCTCTTTTTATCGCCCAGCCCGCGCTATCTCGTTCTCGCCCGTCGCTCATACCTCAGTTGTGCTAATAACATCGCATAGGCAACATGTTTTGCGAAAATGACGCAAAATTATTCTAACGGTGAACTCGTTTAAAGGTGCGATTGTATGCAATAAGTGACAATAGTTTGAGTGCAGCTATAAGGATGTTTGGTGAACGTATTGTGTATACCGAAGAATCAACAAACGTTAATGACCTAAGACAGAGAATAGTCAGTGCATTCGAGTTAGTTTGACAAAATCGTTTTGTGCTGAACAGTTTAAAAGGGAACACCAGACGCCGTGCCAGACTGTGTATTGCTCAGTCTGGTGGACACTTCGATCATTTATTGAGGTTAGTGTAAATAAGAATGTACAAAAAACTAGATGTAAAGATAAATCGATGTAAATAAGTTGATTCCAAATTTTTAACTACGCCAAAAATACTTTAGACTCGCGTCATTTAATAATCTTGGTACTTTTTTATTTTGAAACGGTTTAGCATAAATCTAGACAAAAGCTCAGGGTTCGATTTCCGTTTGAACTCCCGAAGTTAGTTAAAATGATATACCTACGTACATGACTTTTGCTCATTAAGTAATAATAATTAAAAAATTCATAAACCATTAAAACTTCTTTTGATTTTCAAAAGATTAGCCAAGCCAATTCCCACCTGAAGGCTCAAATTGTGTTTAAGTTACAGTACAGTACAGATGACTTTAGTTAGCCTAGATTAAGATTCAATTCGTAGTAGTAATTTAGAGTTTGAGGTTCGATAGATTCTCGATTGATTGCTCAAATTAATAAAAAACAGTGCGATCGATACCCAGTGCGCCATTAATTGATTCAAATTTAAGTGTTTCGGGTTAAAGTTTCAGAATTTCTGGTGGATTGCCCAATTTCAGTGAGTTTTATCAAGATTAGGTAATTTGATTTGTTACAGATGAGTTTTAGGTATGTTTGTCCGTCCTAAGCCCGATTAAAGTAGGAAGGGAAATATGGAATCAACTAATCCAAACACGTGAAATCGCTTATTCTTAAAGTCGGTAAAAATAGCAACATACACACTCGGGCATAACGTACCCGGCAGATAAAGATAAATCAGCACTGACCGCTAGTTAGTACCTACTTGCCGCGTGCTACGCGATTCGCGCCCGCTACGATTACAGTGTAAACATAATGCAGTGTCTGACGCCACAACGCAGTAAGGGTTTCATAAAAAATAATCGCTTAAAATTTCAGTTTAATTATTTTGTAATATTTGGTTCCACATACCTGTTCTATATGGGATCATACATTGTTTTTATAAATACCGCTCGGATTGAAATCAACACCCTGTATATGCTGTACAAGTTGGTTGAATAATAAGAGAGGACAAAAAGATGTATATAATAACAAGCGGTTCCCCGCGACTGTGCGTTTTGCCTCACCCTCCCCTCCCGTCGCAGCGTGATATTTTATAGCCTTAAACCTACCTGCTTCAATAAATAATATATCCAACACAAAAATTATTTTTTAAATCGGTTCAGTAGTTCCTGAAAATAGCGCGTTTAATCAAACAAACTCTCCATCTAATATTAGTAGATATAGATTTAGTATAACCATTAGCTCATAGTTATTTATTTTTATTCAATTAACAAATAGGTACTTTGCAGTCATAAACGCTAATTGGATATAAAAAAACAAAAGGAGTCTGAGGCTAGAGAAAGGCTTGAGAGACAAAAATTCATCAAGACTTCATCGTCTAAGTATTCGTTCAAAAATCTATTCGTGAGCTTTTTCTCAGTGAGAATACCACGTGATGCTTGATAAGGTTTGTCCTTCTATGTTTCCCCTTTATTAATCTCTGTTAGCCTATGTATGGATAATTGTATGTATTCAAGTACGTTTAAGTAGGTTTATTTATTATTATTTATGTAAGTATATTAGTAGTTTAAATTTAATTTGTTGCTTTTATGTGTAATTTTACGCCGCCTCAATCGTTTCTGTTTCACCCAATGGTTGACTGGTAGAGAATGCTTTAAGCATTAAGTCCGCCATCAATACGATAATCGTTTTACGGGTCCGAAGCCTTTCGTAGTAAGCATTCCATACTAAAAATCATTTTACTCGCTAGCGACGACGTCACTTTTTGTATGGACAATTTGACCGCTAGTGGTCACTAGAGACGCTGTGCAATTTTCCATAGACATTATTACCATCGTCGCTAGCGAGTAAAACCGTCGTAAACTCATTGTAACGGTACATGAGGTATATGGAGTTACTACAATGAGGCAGTCATCTGTCGGTGTCGTATTCTGAGGAACTTAAATACACGTACACATTGCCCATTTCGCAAATTTATTGCAAGTAATAATCAGACAGGGGTTTTCAATAACAAACGCTACCAATAATTATTAAGACCTTTAGATTAGAAGCCAAAATAAATAAAAACGGTTATTAAGGTTTAATTTATAAACAACAGAGAGCATATACACATAAAAATAAGTTTGAAATCACAGGCAAATATCTGATTTATTTCCTTAAATTTAAATTTATCTAATTTTTTTCTTTCTTTGACGAGCAACTCTGTTAAAATTGAAAACATGTTTTTTTAGTAACATAAGCTTAGTGATTTATCATAATACAACTGTGTCAGGAATTTGATGGAGAAAAGACTGTTTAATCAAACTTAATAACTAGGTATTTAACATATAAAACATGCAGAGATCCTCCATGAAGATTATGTTAACCAGTATTTCCTGGGATATCCTGTTCTACTAACAAATAGCGGTTTCTCTGACCTCCAGCACTGTCTGGGGACGTGGCTGACCGTTTCAGACAGGTTGCTTAAGGGGCTACCCGGATTTTTAGCGCGCTCACTAGCGCCACTTTAGTAGAAAAATCATAACTCGTTATATTAAAGTCCAATAAAAAATCTGGTAGATACGATTGTAGTACAGGTTCTATAGTTTATTTAGTACGTTTAAATTGTTTCTAAAGTAGTTTACTGTAGTTAGAGTTAGAAAAACTGTTAAATATGGCCACTTTTAGCATTTTTGCTAACTGTAACTGCAGATAACTCTATTTTATTGAACTTAAACATTGTGCCTAAACCACATAATCAGAGCTACAATCGTATCTACCAGATTTTTGATTGGTCTTTTATTTACCGAGTTATGATTTTTCTAGTAAAGTGGCGCTAGTGTGCGCGGTAAAAATCCAGGTAGCGCCTTAAGAGTATCCCACGCGTGCTCTATAGGGTTTAAGAAGAGAGTTGAGTTCGATGTGCAAATTGGTGCCCGTGGTTTATTCGGAATGGTCTGACAATTTTGACGATATCAACTGTTTAATTCATTTCTGCCGTCATGAAGCCTCAATAGAAGATCAATCTTGGTCTAATTAGACCAAGAACGCCTTATAAATATAACACCAGCCCAAAAGGACAGCGATGTCCTTTTGACGGTAAATTGTAGGGTAATGTTTTTAGGATATTTCTGTAAATATTTTAAACGTCAGTAGCGACTGTGATTAGCGATTGTTATGTCATTTAGATACCCGTCAATTTCAGTCGGTTAAAGTAGAGTTTTTGAAGTATTTTACTATTAATAACATATTATTTTAAAAGAAATAAGATTTGATAGTGCTGAAGAACAAATTTTATCGAAATTTCAATAATATGATTATTAAATTACATCAAGATAAAATAAGATTAAAAAAGGTGTGATATTATAAAAAAAGAGTGAATCATGGATTCAGACAAATTTCCAGTGAGATTTTAACTCGATAAAAAATCTACTGAACAGTACTTTTTGATCTGTATCTACACATAAGGGTTGCAGATTTGTATTTTTGAAGGAATTTGATGTGATTGATGTTTTATTAGGAATCTATACTAATATTATAAAGCTGTTTGTTTGTTTGTTTGAACCTGCTAATCTCAGAAACTACTGGCGCGATTTGAAAAATTATTTTTACGTTGGATAGTCCATTTATCGAGGAAGGCTTTAGGCTATATAACATAAAGATACGACTCATAACAGCAGCAATGAAATGTGTTGCGAAAACGGGAGAAAGATATTCCTTTTGAGAGCTTCCGCTGCGTACGCTGCGGAAACCGCTTAAGTTACACAAAAATCATGTATGACAGGATGGTTCAGCATCAAGAGTTCTATAATAAAGTCCGCGACAGCATATGTCTATCTTTTATGGTTGACTTACTACAACCTTTTTTATGTTAATAAATTTGTAAAAAAATAATGCATTATTTTTAGAGGTGTATTATACACACAGGTTTTTATTCTTATCAAAATAAATACATTCATCATCACGAGCTTTTCATTTAGAACAAAGTTGCCCTTTATATCATTTAATTTCAATAAATATCTTAGGAGCTATCACAGTTTTAACACAATTCCGCACCAAAATAATGTTCGCAGCTTAAGAACAACGTGCGCTTGCGCTAATTGCTATGGTTGCTGGCTTCTAAGTTACAATAAAACTGCGTATGTTTTGCGTTAAAATATTTTACTATTTTTATTCGAACATTATTTTTGAAAGTGTTTTATACACACGGGTATTGATTCTAATTAAAATAAATACATTCATCATCACGAGCATTACATTTTGAACAAAGTTCACATCATTTGATTTCAATAAGTATCTTAGAAGCTATCACAGTTTTGAAATAACTCCACATCAAAATAATACTCGCAGCTTAAGTACTTACAACGCGAGCTTGCGCTAAGTATGGTTGGTGGCTTCTTACTTACATTAAAATATGTATTTTGCGTTGTAATATTTTCCTTATACATACCAATTAGATTAATTTAGTCGGCTCCCTACGGAACGGTCGTCCCGCGCAACTGCTTTTTTTGCGATACTTCAAGTGATTTCAGCGCGTAATACATAGTTGTCCTGTCGCTACTGAGTAGTAAAAGACTTGAGCTCATTATTTTGATTGCAGATATTTTCTATTAGTTAGGTTCAATAATACTTTTCGTTAAAATTCTTTCTTCAGATTTATGCAGGTTAAAGTTTTCTTTTCGCCACTGAGTAGGTTTTAATTTTGAATGCATCTATTAATTATTAAGTTTAATAATTTAGTAGGTAAATACTTTTGTTATTCTTTCTTCTGATTTATGCAGGTATAAGTAACTGCGATAGCTCATCTCAGCATGTAAGTAATAAAAGTTTTTCTTGACTTAGTAATAAGTACCATTTAAAGTAGGTAGGTATTAAATCTAAATGTGCATTTATAATTTATTTTTGTAGTAGGTAATTTGATTTGATATTGTTCTTCGTATTTCCTGTAAAGTGATTGAATACATCAGGTTAATGCTTAATTAATAGGTTGGTTGACTTAATTTATATTTACCAATCTTAATGCAAAACTTGATTTCATTGTAATTGGGTATTGTTTTGATGTATCTCTACAAAGCTTTGACGTTTGGGACATTTTTTATGACAAAATTGTTAAGTTATGTTTATCTTCTCACCATTTTTAAATTACCTACCAAATTATAATTTTTAATAAAAAAGTACCTACTGAATTAATTAGTAGAATGCCTAGAAAAAGGACTCAGCTTTCTCGGCAGTCTGCCACGTCTACAACGTCCATCCGTCTATAACTGAATGCTATTATTTAAGAATATTGCTGCAACATATTCGCGGTATATCTTATTTGTAAAATAATTAGCCTAAATAATTAAAAAAACTACCCAAAGTCACTATTCCACGCGGACGAAGTCGCGGGCACAGCTAGTCATTGAATATATCTATTATAAATCAGCTATTGTTGGCGTTAAGATTTTATCATCCGTTCTGCTACAGCACAGACAGATTAGATAGGTCTGGTGTCAAAAATTGTGTGGAAGTCTCGACATAGTTCCCTGTAAAATCATTTATGAGTGGTAGCAAAATACATTTTTTAAAGACATATTCAAGATACACGTAACTTAAAAAGGATATTTGAACATAAGAAACTTGAAAATGTCACAAAAAATATATTTCAGACGCCCGCAGTTCGTCAGATACATGATTTAAAAAAAAGTAAAAACCGACTTCAAAACCAAAATACACTAAAAAGTCATAGAAAAACTCTTGACCCTTAAAAGGAAAGGAAGCCATTTTAGGCAAACAATTTCTTTTTGAGTCGGTGCTCCGATAGTTCATGCTTGATGGTCAAAGTGATGGCACCGACTCCAAAAAGATATTGTTTGCCTAAAATGGCTTCCTTTCCTTTCAAGGGTCAAAAGTTTATTTAAGACTTTTTAGTGTATTTTAAGAGGTGCTCGTAGCGCAGCGGTAGGAGCGCTTTGGTAGTGATACCGAAGTGAAGCAACCTACGGCGCGGTCGTGGTTGGATGGGTGACCATTCCGACCATATAAGTGACGTACATCACGAGCATCCCCTGCTGCTTGGAAGGCACGTTAAGCCGTTGGTCCCGGCTAATATCGGTTGATATTAGTCGTTAAGCCTAGTCAGAGGCTTAATGGGCGGCTTGATAACATCTGACAGCAGGGTTAGTCGCTTGCCTTGCAAACACCCCTCCACCAAACCGCACTGAGCCCGCGTGGTGGTGTATGGCTCAAACTACCTCATAGTTGAGGTAAGGCCTATGCCCAACAGTGGGATGTTACAGGCTAGCTTTACTAGTGTATTTTGGTTTTGAAGTCAGTTTTTACTTTTTTTTAAAGTTAATTTTATTTCTTATTTTTTTGTGATTATAGGAGAGGGGGGAGGGGAAGTTGCACCTAATTTAACTCTGTAACTCTGTTCCTTAAGAAGCTGCAAATTACCTATCATAATAATAATATAATAATATCCTTTGGACATTCCCACACATCGCTATCTAGCCCCAAAGTAAGCTACTCAAAGCTTGTGTTATGGGTGCCAGACAACGGATATAATACTTAAATACTTTTTTTTTTTTGTAAATACATACATGATATACATAGAAAACACCCAGACCAATACAAACAGACATGTTCATGCACACAAATGTTTGTATTGTGCGGGGATCGAACCCGCACCCGCTGCCCAGTAGGCGATTTCTCGACCACTACACCAGACGGGTCGTCGTATCATAAGTTCTGTCATTAAAGTTACTGAACTCCTAAGCGTTAAGGAGTTCCACCATCAGCTCAGCTCCACACAGATGTTGACTATCAGACGTAACAACATGTCAACATTGAGGTTCTAGTAAGAAAACACTGTATGTGCCTTTAAAATTTGAGGGTTTCCCTCGATTTCACCAAGTTCCCATGATCAGATCCCAAATGGGCAAAATAGGGACCAACTAGAAGGTATACCCTCTAGGTAAGCGAAATTTTTGAATCGGTCGACAAATGACTGAGATATGAGGTAACATACATACAAAAGCAAAACATAGAGTCGAATTAATAACCTCCCCCTTTTTTGAAGTCGGTTAAAAAAACACAATGCTTGAAGTAATGCATTTTTTTTACTTTCAGTTTATACTAACGGACAATGATATCAAAAGAAGCCAAAATGGACTGCCTAGTGGAATTAGTTGTCTTTAAAAATATGTAATGAAAATTAATAAAATAATATGATCTAATTTGATAAACACTGTATTTTGGTCTACGCAACAAAATTTGATGAATCGCAGAACATGCCGATGGCATCATGCTTATCTTCATAAGCAACTATTATAATACATGTTTTGTATGAAGTTGAATTTTATAAAAGCATTTTGCTTTAAATTTCCGCTAAGCGTGATCAATTGTATGTTTGATAATATGCTACTCCAGCGTCAGTGGTATTTCTTTAAAAATATATCTGAATATTTTAGATTGTGTTGACTATACGTTTTTATGAGCTTTATTGACTGCCTGAAGATAACGCATCGTATCCATGTCAATTTTGAACGACAGTTATTTTCTTCATAATCTTATGAATCATCAACAATAAAGATTAGAAAATTAAGTCCCGATAAAAGGATTAAATTCACTTGATAAGCCAACTATAAAAACAAACTAAGTTCAACATACACAAATAATGTTGCAATATTTTTCCGAGCAACATGGCGTCTTTAAATTTTGAAGGTGATTTAAGTGGTTTAAGTGAAAGACAAGTGCAGTTTATTCGCGATGTTATTGAAAAACAAGGATATGAAAATAATACAGTTTTATTTGAACCAGTTGGTAAAGTCGGTGACAACTACATTGCCAACGTTAAGAGAATAATTGTGGTCGTCGACGGAGCCGATGACTTTAAGATGATTGTTAAAATAGCCCCTCAGCACGAAGTGACGCGACAAATGATGAATGCAGTACTAATGTTTAATAATGAAATTATGATGTACAATAAAGTATTACCTAAGCTCATCAGCTTACAAAAGTCTGTCGAATTAACAGAAAGTGAAATTTTTAGACATGCGAAATGCTATGGTAGTTTATCAGAGGAACCTAATGAACTTATATTGCTTGAAGATCTAAAACAGTCAGATTATGCTATTTTAGACAGATTTGTGCCATTGGAAGACGACGCCGTAACATTGATACTCAAACGATTTGCAATTTTACACTCTTTATCATTTGTCCTAAAGCATTTGGAACCTGAAACCTTTATGGACTTTAAAAACGGATTAATGGATATTATGTTACTATCGGAAGGAATCGAACATTTCAAAGAAATGTTTAGAAAAATTGAAGAAACGGCGCTTGAAATAATGGATGACGAAAACTATAAAAAAGCTATCAGAGGTTTAGTGTCTGATTATCCCAATATGATGAAAAGGGTGTACAAGTATGAAAATGATAAACATTTAATCATCCAGCAAGGCGATGCTTGGACCAATAACATTATGTTTAAGACGGATGTAAGTACCTGTGTGTCTATGTTTTTTGTACAAGTATGTTACTTTGGATAAATTAATTCGTCTTGATTGCCATATCCCTAGTAATAATAAAGTAATAATCATTTTCTTCTAGGAGGGAAAGTTAGTCGATGCAATAATGATTGACTACCAATTATCTAGAGCAGCAAATCCAGTGTGCGATCTCCTGTATATGATCTTTAATTGCACAGACCATGCAAACAGATCGAAAAATTATTACAAATGGATTGATTATTACCATGCAGAGCTCGACAAATCTCTATCCAACTTTGGCTTGAAGGCAAGCTTGTTATACCCACGCGACCAGCTTGATACGGATTTGAAAACATACTCTAAAATGTATTTCTGTATGTCCGTGCTGCTTTCTATTATGCTGACGAGGAACGAAGAAGAAGCAGCGATGGCGAAGGACGCTATGAAAACGGATGATATAGAAGCAATGCAAGCCAATTTGACTGCATCTAATTTGAGTGCAAATACTGTAAATATATTTAAAACAAGAGTCATGGATTTGATAAATAGCTATCGTGAGTTTGGATATTTACCTTTATCTTAGTGATTATAAATTCTAGATATATACTAAGTTAATTCAGGTACATTGTTATCAATGCAAGTACCTACGTATGTTCTGTACGTGAGTTTTTAATCTTTATGTAATAAATGCTATGCCGTATCAATTTATTAAACGACAAACTACACATTATTAATTATTTCACGAAGGCGGGCGTGTTTGTCTGTGACTGCTATAAATGCCGCTACTGTCGCTTTTTTGCAGTAGTCTCTACAAATGAGTGGATAAATACCCTATCGAGTTAGCATAAAAACTTCATGATAAGAAATCATCCTGAAAGTAGAGACTTTCTGACGCGATGGAAGACGCACATATTTTACCTGTCGAATACTTGATGGCTTATACAAAATTTGTGACTTCCACTTTATTTAAAGTCCCTTGTACAAAATAATTGCAAAAGTCATTTTATCAAATTAAATAAGCTGATTTTTTAAATTGAATTTTATGAAAAACATTGTTAAAAAAATCGTATTAAAAAAAAATTTCATCAGGATCATATTTCAAAAATATAAAGTCAATAGGGAATCTTTGGGATATTTCGGATGGGTCGGAATATTTGGAAATTCAAATCACAAAACTTTTTTTAAAATAATCATCCGTAAGAGTGCCATATAACATCCATGAAATAGCTCAATATGTACCTTGTGAGATGCAACCTTGCGCCGGTAGTTTTTTAGTTTGGAGCGCAAACTACTACACCTGGTGTCGTTATTGATCAAAAGATCGTAAAATTTTAAACAAAAAAGAAGAGGGATGTTTTTAAAGCTGTTGCTGAATATTTTGAAGATAGTAACTAGTGAGTCTTCGTATTAGTTAAATATACAAACCTCATTATTGTTGCAGTGGAAAAACACGCTGGATTTCAATTCATCGCCTTAAGGTCCTGGGTTCAATTCCTGGATTCGAAATCACAATTTCCTTATTTGTTTCGGGTCTGGGTGTTGTCATTCCACCGTTGTTCCCTATTATTTCCATATTTTGTTTGTTGTTGTTTTTAAGGGTTTGATAATTTCATTATTTCATTCTACAAAATAAGAACAGTAACCCGTAAAGGAAATGGTCGCGTTCCCATAAATGGTTTGCCCCAAAAGTAAAATTCTATGCGTTAGACAAAACTCAATAAATATGAATTCGTTTTTAAACTTATTTTATCGAATTGTAATGTTATTTACAATCTTTAGTTCTTCTATGTATTTCCTCATTTCTGATTCGATCTCGTAGAAAAATACCAAACATAGCACTCTTCATCGCTGGCTAAATGATTTCGAGCTTCCGTATACCATCACTGGTTACTTGCACTGGTTGATTTTCGTCTTCATACAATTTACCTTCAAAAAGGCATTGCGAACACTTTATAGAGACGAACTCACTGACCCGCCTCATTGATATTAATTTATCTACGTGTACCATATTATGTATATTTAAATGATGTGTATGTTTAAATAATAAATACATATTTAATTATTTTGATATAATCGTATATAAGTAATAGACAGTATGTATGTTTATCATCGTATTATAGTTATCTCTATCGCTATTCTCTTCTCTTTTCTTGCCTCTTTAACTATACTTGCACCGCCTGTATATATATTTTCTCTGTCCTGACCTATGGTTGACTGGTAGAAAATACTTTTGGCATTTAGTCCGCCATATGTACCATTTTATGTTGTGTGCATTAAGTTTTAAGTACATAAATAAATAAATTCTAGCGCAATTTCTTGAACGCTGCCCATCCGAGTTAGATTCGTCAATTGACAACATTTCATTTATGAAAAAGTATGAAAATTCGAAAACCATTTCAAGACTTAGTGATTCCAAACACGTTATTTTTTTTGTCAGATTTATTAGCGCTTTATTTTAAAGTAAAGGAGCTACCCGGATTTAAAAATCTGGGTAGCTCCTTTACTTCCGCGCACACTAGCGCCACTTCAGTAGAAAAATCATAACTCGTAAAATAAAAGACCAATCGAAAATCTGATTGATACAATTGTAGCTCTGGTTATGTGGTTTAGATACAATGTTTTAGTTCAATAAAACTGAGTTATCTGCAGTAACAGTTTGAAAAATTGCCAAAAGTGGCCATATTTAGCAGTTTTTCTAACTCGTACTAGGTACAGTAAACTACTTTAGAAACAATTTAAACGTACTGAATAAACTATAGAACCTGTACTACAATTGTGTCTACCAGATTTTTGATTGTTTTCGTATTTAAGGAGTAATAATTATTTTAAATAGAGTGGCGCTAGTTTGCGCGTCAAAAAATCGGGTAGCCCTTTAAAAGACTAAAAAGGACATGGAAGTTGGCATTTCACAGGTTACGTCTTTGCAATTTCATTTCATGCTGAAAAAAATGCTTTTGAACTTAGAGCTTGCTGTCGGCTGTCACTTTGACATGTAGTGCTGTTATTGTTTCCGGTTTTGTATTAGACATTATCGATAAATTTCGATATGGTAAATTGAAGATTTATAAAAAATCATTTTGCATTCAAATTATTTTTTAGTTCAGATACAAAATATTCATTATAATTCCTCATTCGAAATATGATTGATATTCGTAGTTATGAGAAAATAATTGAATAATTTTTAGACATCATAATAATTCATTAAGTCGAAATAAGATACCAAAAATTTTTGCGCACGAGCGGGACTAGAACCAGAAACTTCTTCAGCGAACTGGGCTAAACGCTCTACCAATTGAGCCACCGTGCCGTCTGTCCGACTTTGCGAAATTTGTGGTCTCTTACGGATACGTCATGACGCGTGACGTTTGCTTTATATATGAGTATAAAATATGACACTGTGAGTGTTAAGAGACATTCTAAACCATCATAATAATGTTGAATATGAAAATATGCTACCTTAGCTTTGTTTAGTTACTGTTCGATTACTTAAATCAGATACTGTTACATATTAAAGTAAAATTAAATACTTTATGGATATACCATTGATATCGATATCTTAACCCTACAAGTATAGACAGACCACAACACTATAAACATTTTTTAACAGACGTGATCTCGTAACATCCAACCTCATGTACTTACGCTCTTTTAGAATGGAGAGATCTGAAACAAATATTATTAGAGAAAATACTGAAATGAAATGAAAATGAAAAAATATGGCTGCCATCATTTTTTTGAAATTCTTTCAGCGAAAAAATAAAAATGTGCATATAAAAATTTGCACATTTGCCACTTGGCAAAAGGCAAGAATAAGTCATTTCCGGCAGTAGGCAGCCGCGCTGGTTCTTGCACGTTCCCACGGACAAAGAGACTCTTCCCACGATATCACCGTGAGAACGACCTTGAAACTCACGCTTCACTAAAAGCGCGGTCTTCGTTTATGTAAACAAAATAATAGTGTTTAACTTTAGTAATATTATTTATCGTTACTAGAAAGAAAATGGTAATGGTCAGTTAATAAAATTACTCGCATTCGTATTGTTACCTTTAATATAATGGTTTTTAGAGCCAGAAATACATAATGTGTAAAGTTTTATACGGAGCACTTTTTGTGCTTTAAAAGACATAACCTATTTTTTTATATATTTAGCGATCTTCTTCATATTTTACCGAACATAAATTAAAATTAGTATCTAAATGCGTTCATGTTTTGTTTGCATTTACAGTTTGTACTGTAAATGTTTTCTTAACATTTTAGTATTACACATGTATTTATAACAAATACAATAGGTGTAGTTTTATGTAGGTATAAAATGATAACTAATTGTTTTGAGCCCTCGTACCTCGTACCTCTAAAAGGGAAAAAAATATATTCACACGGGATGGTATCGGTCTCACGGTATACCATGGGAATGACCTTGCCATAAAAAGTCCTGTTTACCTGCGTGGGATATTTATTCCTAAACGACCCTGTGATAAGCTACACACCAACCGTGTTACATCCTCTATCTACGGACTGTTTTTTTTGCCGGTATGAATAATCCTAGTAATATTATAATTGCGAAAGTTTGAGGATAGATGTACGGATGTATGTTTGTTTATCCTTCATTTCACGCCATGAAAAAGAGATGTACTTCAAACGATACACCATAAATTGTCTGAAATAGACGAAAAGGCCATTGATGATGACTTCACGCAAAAATTACGCGATGGATTTTAAATATTATAGTTCATTATCTAAATTAACAATATATCTTTAGCGAACGATCTCCGTCCAACCGCACCCAGTTTTAAGAAAAAGAAAACTTGTAAAGCACTAACTAAAACGCTTCCGTCTATATTCGTAAGTTTATTTTATAGAAACATTTTTTCTTCATATCTGTACTTATCGCATTCGGTAAACAACAGCACGTTAAGGTAAACACTGCGGCATCTTATTCAGTTGTAATAAGGGCTAGTTTGCAACAAAAGTGGGTAACCTGATGTACTGGCGACTGTACCTTACGAAATAAATTGTCCGGAACCAACCACGGCGGTGAACACTGTAATCAGTCAGTTGAGTCATTTGAATCAAAGGTATTGTATAGATTGTTGTTTTGGTCAGCGACGCCCGACTCAGGGCGGTTGTACGAACGATACTCAATCAATTTATTATTGCGATAAAAGCAAGCGAGACAAAATTACCAACGCAAGGTCGCAAGGTCGTCTTCGTTGTATATTAGCTACGGCCTAGTCATTCCCCATTCGTTTGAATTTTCTACACTAGTTTCCCCATTCGTTTGAATTTTCTTTGAATATTGTGAAGCTATTCTTTTATAAAACTTGCATACAGTTTAAAGTTTGTTTTTGAATAAGCATAACTCATATTATCATCCGAGTTGGATGTCACTGACCAAATCAACATCCTGTACGTATAGAACTTGTACACTTGTGCATATCACTCTATATTTTTATTATTATTTATTTTATTTTTAACAATATAAATACAAATTAACTAAATTGCCTCACTTTAGTGGTTGACTGCGAGTGCGAATCTCGCTTAGTTTAATTGTGTATCTTGTATATTGTGCACCATATTAACTAATTTTTAGAGATGCGGCTTAAGGAGCTCACCGTGAACCTGAACTAATAAATATATTATAAATCTGGGCTATTTATTTCACCTCTGACCCCTAACTATATTGCGGCATTGTCGTTGTTTGCACTGCACTCCAGGACAGGCAGTCGCTCTGATTGAAGGGAAAATATTGCACAGTAAACTGACGCAGTAAAAGAGTGTCTAAAGAGAATTGACACAGTAAGGCCGAGGGTTTGCTGGTGAGGTTAAGACAATATAACCGCTGAAGATGAGTGGCATGCATACCGCCATACATTAACAAAAGCATATATGGCAACCCGAAAGGAGGTTGACTAGGCGCGGAGTTGTGCCGGCACTCGCAGGACCGCGACTAGAGTGATAACGCATTTTGAAAATTTTCCCGTTTTAGGGTAAATAGGTGCTAAATTTGGAAAATCGATAAAATAAGTTTTTATCAATTACGTAATTTTAATACTTGTTTTGGTTATGTTATTAAAATGAAATTAAATTTATTAGTGAATAAGTATTTGGGTAACAATGTTAGCAATTACATTTGCTCTCACGGTATTTTCGCCAATCTTTACCTTTTCAGGTGTTTTCACATCACACTTAACTCTATTATTGGTTCAAATCGCTCAATTTTAACTTATTATTAACTCTTAATTAAATGTATAATTTAGAAAATCATTAACGCTACAGAAACATCTCTCGAGTAACCATGTTTTCACCAGTTGTTGAATCTATTTATATAAACATCTTTGATCATATTAAATTTTGACGACTCGTCTGGTGTAGTGGTCGATTAATCGCCTACTACGCAGCGGGCTGCGGGTTCGATCCCCGCACAATACAAACATTTGTGTGCATGAACATGTCTGGTTGTATTGGTCTGGGTGATTTCTATGTATATCATGTATGTATTCACAAGCAAAAAATTATTTAAGTATTATATCCGTTGTCTGGCACCCATAACACAAGCTTTGAGTAGCTTACTTTGGGACTAGATGGTGCTGTGTGGGAATGTCAGAAGGATATTTATTTATTTAAATTATATTAAAGCAACTTGTTGACCCTTTTGGGTCGGACTGGTATTTTTACATATTGTATAGAGATATACTCATTTTTAGATCATATATAGATATAGGTAATAGTGTAATACTCCTCTAAGTTAAAGCATTTTAGAGCACCAGATGACCAGGTAGGTAACTACATTTAGTCTGTAGAATCATTGATTAATTTTTTTGCTCATATTACAGGTCACACGCTGGGATAGTATTATAAAACATATGTAAAGTTAAATGTAACTGGCGCAGGCAACTAACAACACGAACCGTCACCGCGTTTATAGTATTAGTTCAGGCAAATGCAGGATGCACCAGCTGCCCTCCCTCAACACGCATGCGGCACAGCTGATGCAATTATTAGTACCCAACACCAACGTGCAAAATACCTCGACGCGTTTCGCCACTACACGTGGCATCCTCTAATAATCCTCTATTTCTTCATAAACAGTTATTTTAGGGATATTACTTGGCTATACAAACTGTGTAGTCATTCTTGATTCAGAGAGTTTTAAGTATAATTGGATTCCGTCGGTTTGTTTTTGTTATTCGTTTTGTATTGTGGAGAGATTGCACAATTGAGTAAGCTACCTTTTTAGGGTTCCGTAGCCGAATGACAAAAAACGGAATTACTAAAGTTTCGTCAAGTCTGTCAGTCTGTCTGTCCGTCCTCATGTCACAGCCACTTTATTCTGAAACAATTTGTATTACATAGTTGAAACTTAGTAGGTAGATGTTTTTCCTGTTTACTGCTCTACGATTCTCATATAAAAAATAAAAATAATGATATTAAAGGGGGAGGGGGGCATACATAAAACTAAAACCTATTCTTTTTGTTATTGTTTGTCAAATCTATGCATATAGGGCGTGTATGGATTGGATTGAACAAAGTTATATTTGCTGTCAACAAAATATTGTGTTATTTTGGCTGAATGGGAGCAAGTGGATCTCTAACTCGGTTAAAGTTGGCATGGAACCCTTAGTATGCGAGTCCGACTCGCACTTGGCCAGTTTTCCTTTAACTTATTGTTGGCGTTAAGATTTAAATTTGAGTTGCAAAACGAACTTGACTTAGCTTTAAAAGGCGCAAGCTTTTCGATTACACACACAGACAAATTTTTAGGGTTCCTTAGTCCAACAACTTATTCTTATAGTTACATGTTCGTCTTTACGTCTGTCCGCAGAGACATGAGATACTAGAAAGCTGTAATTTGGCATGGGTATGTACGGACAACAGTACGTCAAGGTAAACACTGCGTTATCTTATGCAGTTACAATAAGGGCTAGTTTGCAACAAAAGTTGGTAGCCGACTGTACATTTATACTAGGATCCTCACCAAAGCGATAAAATAAACTATAAAAAACATTGGGGTACCTCTCGTATATAATACGTAACCTGGAGATGATTTTTTTTCTCTTGCCTTAAATTTTTAATTTGCTTACATCATTTTTCGATAAAGTGGCTTGTTTCCGTAACATTTAGTTTTAAGGAAAAAAATTGTTAGAGTTAAATGTCTCCACCCTCTCCCCCTACTAAACGGTAGTAAGTGGATACGTAAAAAAATCACAGCACTAGCATGTATGATCAATTTAGAAGACGAATCATGTCTTATAGAAAACAAATAACAAAGCTGTTATTTAAACCATTAGCTTAAAGTGAAACAAAAATCAATAAAATTTCGCATTAAAAATGTTTACCCCCAACACGCGTTAATATATGAAACTGAAATTGATTTCAAATATTGGTTTTGATTGTCTTTTTAAGCTGTACAACAAAAAAAGGCGAGTAATCTCCATAATAACATTTAGCCGGTTTTAATTCAAAATTTCGCATTGTTATCATTTTAGGGAATCAAAACCTTATCAGGCAATCTTCATCATGTTTTACAGGACATGATAGAACAAGTTAAGTGCTGCTGGTACATACATTAGATACGGAACCCTTCGCGTGTCAATACAGAAATCATAATTTTGTATATAGTCCCGGGTCTGGGTATTGTGGTGTCACCGTTGTGTCTGAATTCCATGACTAAAGTGCATTGACTACTTACTTTGGGATCAGATCAATGTATGTGATTGGTGTCCAATATTTATTATTATTTCGTTCAAAGAACAATGTCAGATTGTTTCAATATTTGCCAAGATAAGAAAACCGGACTTCATAAGCGAGCAATATGATGTAGGTACAACTGGATGTACCCGGAGGTGACGTTTTTTCCTGTTTACCATCACCGAGTTAGTTCCCGTGCTTGCGGTGTGAAAGTTTTTTTTTTCCAAATTTTAAAGTCCGTTTGGGATTCACACGGGATGATCTTGCTTCGCAGGTAGCGTGAGAAACTGGGGTTGGCGCGTGCTGGTGTATTAAGGAGGGTAGGGTCTCGCGTGAATCGACCTTTAAATAATTCAAGGCCATATCTCAAACTTTTACACATTTTTATCATGTACTATTGTTCCCCTGCGACTTCGTCCGCGCGTTTTTCGATTTTTTCTCGCCTTTTAAACCTTCCCTAGACCTTCACGAATATTTTGCAATATTTCACATTGCTCTGATCCCAAAGTAAGTAGCCAATGCACTTGTGTTATAGAAATCAGACACAACGGTGGAACCACAACACCCAGACCCGAGACTATATAGAAAATATAGTTTTCTACATTGACCCGACCGGGAATTGAACCCGGAACCTCACGAGATGGCGACGCTTGATACCAGCGTGCTAGCCACTCGACCACGGAGATCGTCTATTGTTTTGTTTGAACGCGATAATCCGCGCTAATCGAGGAAGGCTTAAAAAAGAAGGCGCCTAAAACATTCCTCGATAAACAACCTATCGAACACAAAAATATTTTTTTATAAATCAGTCCAGTAGATTCTCAGATTAGCGCGTTTAAACAAACAAACTCTTCAGCTTTATCATATTAATATAGATTGCAATGAGGCCTACTTCTATTTTTATCCAAATCAAACACAGAGACCGAACAAAATCAATTCTCTCATGAATCATTATAGGCACGTGCTACTTTCATAATAGGTAGCTTTATGCGTGAACATAACAACGTTATTTAAGTTTAATTGATAAGAAAATAAACTACCCACTTAAATAGAAATAAAATAGTTGTAAGCCCGCCTGTGTTTGCCAAGTTATTATTTTTATCTGCCTGATAAAGTACAACTACCGAAAATCGGTTTCAAATTCTCACGGGACCCAACAGTTCCCACAATAATCGTGAGAGACCGGGGTTGTCGCGTGCTATGGCGGTTAACGCGTTGAATAGGCTAGCAATGTGTTTATTTAGGGCGAATGATTGGTTAACAGTAATGTATATTTAAGTAACACTTGTTTCACCATCTACAAATAAGCACTAACCAACGTATTATTCGCATTCCCAAGCGGTTGACTGTTAGATAATGCAACAACGCATTGAGTCCGCCATTTGCAAATGTTCAAATCAAAGTGCAAAAAAGTTTAAATAAATAAAAATATATATTCAAATAAGGAACGACATTTCGTACGAGTTATTGGAAAAATAGCGCTAGTAGGAACTTATTCAGAAATTGAGAAACAAGTCGTTAAGTTATTTTTCTAAGGCCGATTTTTCAATGGTTAAAAAAAAATTGTAAAGCGACAGATTAAAAAAATACGGTTACGTATGATTGCTGACAATTAGGTGACGGTTTCAAATTAGCCAAATTGGAATTTGTTCGACGAATATTTCTTATCTGACAATTGAAAAATCAGCCCTTAAAGTCGATTTTACCAAAGTCAGATCAGGAATATTCGTCAAATACAATACGTCTAATTCGAAAACGTCACGTATTTGTCAATCATTTACTTAAATATCGATTTGAAATCGGTCATTTTAGATTTATTCGGTTCGTAAGTCAAATATGCGATACTTATTTTCTTCCTCTATATGTAAATTATTAAGTCTTGTCACTTATTGGACTTAAACAAAATCCTAAAGCTTGAATTAAAAACGATTTCAATTTTTCTCAGGTTCTTTTTAACATCCGAGCGGTTGCAGGCAACCGCATAACAATAGAATATCTATTGTGTTTGGTTCACATACGCTTGAGGGATTAAATAAACAGTGTTCGAGGCAACATAAAATAATTTTATATCAGTAATATAATGAAGTAGAGTACAGATTATTTATCAGCTAATCAATAACCTACTAAAGCCCAATAAAAGTCGTTTACGATAAAACTATTTCTTAAGAGATTTATCATCACACCTCGTAAAATATTAGGCTGTCAAAAACTATCATTCGGTGTTTTCTATCAGAAAATAAATAAGTTAACTAACTCCCGATAGTATTTGCAATAATCATGAAATTGAAAAAAAAAAACGTTTATACACCGTTTTCCTGAGGATATACAATAGCTTTGTATAATACTTCTCTTGTTAAACATATCGTTCAAAGAAAATAGTAGTTAAAATATAACATTTTTAAAATTTTGCTAATTGAAGTTTGACCAATTCAATTGTGTTTTGCAGTTAGAAAGGGTCTTTATCTGTGAGATGTTGCCACATTGTGCAGACAAAACTTTTAAACTGAATTTCATGTCGCAATTAAAGTACACTAGTGAACAAAATAACCTAATTTAGAAGCGTTTTGTGTTGTAAATGAGTTTGTAATCTTAGATAAATGAGATAATTTTTAATTCTGCCCAAAATTGATTTATTTATAGCCTTAGCTTTTTCTGTTAGCTTACCTATGTATAGATAATTGTATGTTTTCAAGTATGTTTGAGTAGGTTTATTTTTATTCATTTATGTAAGTATATTAGTAGCTTAAAATAATTTGTTCCTTTTTTGTGTTCTTTTACGCCGCCTCAACCGTTTCTGCTTCACCCTATAGTTGACTGGTAGAGAATGCTTCAAGCATTAAGTCCGCCATTTGTACTTTATTTTTGTCAGTGCAATAGACAATAAAATAAATAAAAATAAAAATAGCCTAATGGACACGGTGTATAGATATGAGGCCTGATTGTAAGCGGGTATTCAAACTAAAATTGAATTAATGGAAAGGAGTCACGAAAAAAAACATATTTTTTGTATCATGACATAAGTGGTATCATTCCTGTATTTTTGAAATCAGCACTACTAAAAATACTTATAAAAAAACGGAAACGAGCTACGTTCTGATTTAGTAAGGGAGCAATATGGATAATGTCAAAATATAATTATGTATTTAATTTTATGAGGCGCTCGTAGCAGCAGCGCTTTAGCAGTGATACAGAAATGAAGCAACCTGCGTCGCGGTCGTGTTTGGATGGGTGACCATTCCGACCATATAAGTGACGTTTATCATGAGCATCTCCGTGCTTTGGAAGGCACGTTAAGCTGTTGAACTCGGCTAATATCGGTTGAAATTAGTCGTCAAGCCTAGTCAGAGGCCTTATGGGCGGCTTGATAACAGCTGACAACAGGGTTGGTCACTTACCTTGCAAACAACCCTCTATCAACCCGCACTGAGCCCGTGTGGTGGAGTATGGCTCGAACTACTTAATAGTTGAGGTAAGGCCTTTGCCCAGCAGTGAGACGTTACAGGCTAAGTTTTCTATGTATTTAATCGATTCAATAGATGGAGCTAATGATGCCTAAATTAATGATACAGTCGTACACACATCTCTTTCTATTTTGTTGGTGACTACTTTTTCACCACCATATTCAATCTTTCATCGCCGAGCAGAAGTTGTGAAAACATATTACGACACTAGATAAATGAACAGTAGCGATGATTTAAATTTCGTAATCTTTAGGACATTTTAGTGATATCAGTTTGGCATAGTCACCTGCCTTGATAACTTAGCAAATAATTATGGGATTTCCTTATGGAATATCTATTATCACAGTCAGTACTAGGCCCTACTATTAATATATATATAAACATATTCCTATGATGACCAGGATCGAGCCTAGGACTTGAGCAATGAGAGAGAGAGATGGTGATACCTTGCAAACCAGTGTGCTAGTCTTACATACATACCTACCCATTTAAATTGTCATAAACTTTTTTAAATCTTATTATTGCAAATTCGACGACCTCTACGATGTAATGGCTGAGTATGCTGGATGTCAAAGCGCGCCACTCCCAGTTCCCGGGTTCGATTCCCGGTCGGGTCAATAAAGACATCTTAATTATCTATATTGTCTCGCTGGACGATCTTGGCACTATGCTCGAAGACCTTGACCGAGTATCCCAACAAGTGGGTCTTAAAATGAACATGGAAAAGACGAAAATTATGTCGAACTCCCTTGTCGTACCCACTCCAGTATCCGTTGGAAACTCAACTCTCGAAGTTGTCGACGAGTACGTCTACCTGGGACAAGTGATCCAATTGGGTAGGTCCAAATTCGAGAAAGAGATCAATCGACGAATCCAACTCGGCTGGGCAGCGTTCGGGAAATTGCGCAAGAGTGTCTTCTCATCTCATCTACCTCAGTGTCTGAAGACGAAAGTCTTCAACCAGTGTGTGTTACCAGTGATGACATACGGATCCGAAACATGGTCTCTTACTATGGGCCTTATAATGAAGCTCAAAATCACACAACGAGCGATGGAAAGGGCTTTGCTGGGTGTTTCTCTACGGGATCGAATCAGAAATGAGGAGATACGTAGAAGAACTAAAGTAACGGACATAGCCTTGAGAATCAGTAAGCTCAAGTGGCAATGGGCAGGGCACATAGCGCGAAGAACTGATGGCCGTTGGGGCAGGAAAGTTCTAGATTGGAGACCCTTCGACCAGAGACGCAGCGTGGGACGTCCACCAACAAGATGGACGGACGACCTTATAAAGAGCGCAGGATCATTTTTCATACAAATAATTCTGAACGTCTCGAGTTGACATCGCACATCTATCCACCCATTACGGGAACAACACCTGCATGTTTTGAAACCAATAGGACAGTGTTTCATAGAAAAATATTGTCAATAATTTATTTATTGTAATTAAATAAGGATAAAAATTATTAAATTATACAGTGGGAAGGCAGATCAATTAAGATTGTTTAAGACTTTATGTTTTATTGTGTTCAGTCAATTTCATCGCTGTATTCCTTTTGTTGCTGTTTATCTGAAACACATAAATAAACAAATGTAAATATGCGCTAGACAACACACTAAATGTCGTGGTTTCGAAGTAAGATATTTACATCTTTGTGTTACGAATACTAGACAACGATTATGACGGGGCGACTTTCATAAAAACCTAAAGACATGTTATTATACATATAATCATTCATGACTTAAGAACAAATTTTGAGCTCATCATAATCACACAAACATTTGCCATTTGCGGGATTCGAACCCGCGACAGAGCGCTTACTACTAAACTTATCGCATCGTTAAAAACACAAAAGTTATCAAATAGTTAATTTAAAATACTCATAACTGAGTTAAACACAAAAGTTAAAATACTCATAACTGAGAGGGCGGTACTTGATTGTTATCGATCATCAAAAGCCAAAACTGACCATTAATAGAGTTTCCGAATCTACTTTTACGAGTATAATAGAATAAAATTACGAAAATGGGTTGACCACCTATTTTAGATCTTCATCTCTTACACAATTATAAGGTTTCCATCTATAAAAAAAGAAGAAGAATTTTGAGACAAATTTAAAATAAATAGCGAAATGTGTATTGAAATTAGTCTACATGAAATTCTAGCATTTTTATGGAATGCAATGCGAAATTGTACCAAACGAAATTCTGCTTTCTTCATAGTACGCCTGGTCAGATTATGCCAAATAGTCGTCGTACTTAATAAACATTATGCTAAGCGAAATTATGCTAAGTAAAATTTTTCGTTGCAAAGTAAGATTCAGACATAAATATTCCACCAAACAATAATTATGTTAACAAAAATTCTACATTATATATATTCGACTAACGAAAACTATGCCAAGTGTGGTGTCCTAAATGAATTTTAGAGCAACAAGATTCTGTCAGAGGGAACCAAAAAAAAACATTTAGCCCAAAACCTCCCAAAGGTTAAAAAGTGCTTAGGTCGGCAGTCTTGGCCATGAAAGTCATACGCAACCCACGGTGCGCTGAGCCTTTTTGTGCGGCGCGCCAACCTGACCTAAGACCCAATTCGAGACTCGCCAGGAATTTTGACATGAAAAAAAAGAGAATCTGAATTTTCACGCTAACCATGCTCGCATTCACATAAAAGATTCGCAGTTTTCAGGCATTATATGTGACTAATTGGCGCAGGCGCTTTATTTTAGCTAGCACTATATCGTATTTTGACCAGTAGCCAAATCGCAGTTGCTTCGAATAGAGTGTGAATGGGGGTTTAAATATTCGCGCTAGCTGCGCTCGTGTTCACAATCTCGTTTCGCCGCTGTTCTGATCTTATGGACTTTAAGTTTCCTTGCTCTCGCTACGCTCGGATACACCCTATGCATATTATGCCATTTTGACGTATATACACGTCAAAATGGCATACAATAAATAAAAAAGACAAAACGTCGGCCTGGCAAAATCACTGTCCATTTTTTCTAACCTCCCTAACTTTGGCTGGAGTTCGTGTTGTCATTTCAAAAATTCCTCTCCGAAAAAAAAGGTTGAGTGACTCTGTGCTAGACCGTATGGGACACAGTATGGGAAAATATGCGGTCTATCGAAATTAACTGCATTCCTCCTTGGGGCTGATTCTGATGCTCAAATACAAGGTTTTTGTATGGGATCATCGCTATCCCAAAAAAAAAACACTTTCCCATACTAGAGTGCCGATCAGCTGATGCTAGTTTGTATGGAGAAGTAAAAAAAATATTGTATTTCAATGTTGGTCCTATACAATAAACAGCTTAATGTTTAGTATTTTAGCTACAGAATCACCACCGAGATGGAACGCAGTTAATTTTGTTAAACTCTGTTTTTGTCTGCGATGGAAAGTATTATTATAAACCTATTATTATAAACCAATTGTTTTTTTACTTACAATCTCTTTTGCACAACATCTTGGTGCAGTAAGCTACTCCTTCAGCCGAGCAAACACATTTGTTGCATTCTTCCATGAATGTTGTGAACGGACTGCAGGTCTCCGAATTAGCTGAAAAAATAAAATGTAACATTATTTGTGTGTGTAATGTAACCAAAAGGCACATAACTATACAATGTTTAAAAAAACCTGTCTAACCCGAAAGAGTAATAAAGTTACTTTAATAACAGAACCAAAGCAAGTATCAAAATAACGAACTATGAAAACTTTTTTAATTTTTAAAGTCACCAAATTTAGCACTTATTCACTCTAAAACGGAGAATTTTTCAAAAAGCGTTAACACTCATGTCGAGATACCTGTACCTACCGTTACCATGAGTTTACTGCGGTTGTTTTCGCTAGCGACGACGTAAAAAAAGTGTATAGAAAATTGCAGAGCGCCTCTAGCGGTCACTTGCAGAACTAACATTTTCCATACACTTTTTTTACGTCGTCGTTAGCGATGAAAACCGCTGTAAACTCATGGTAACGGTAGTGTGAGTGTCGGTGCAATTATGATCCTCCCGCGTGCCCCGTCATTCCTTGCAGTTTGCCATATACGAGTAAGTAAGCTTTTTTAATGTAGTGAATTTCGTATATTTTTTTTAATGGGTATTTTTTTTCTAATATTTTATGAAATTATTACACAAATAGAACCTAATCTTAATACCTGATAACCCATTAATGGGTCGGACTATTTTTTTAAAATATTGTACAACTTGAACATATTAGTAAGGAAAAAAAAAGCGCTATCTAACTCACCAAGTGTCGTGGTTTCGAGGCAAGGAATTTTCTTTCTTATGCTAAGAATACCAGACAACGATTATGACGGGGCGTCCCCCTTAAATACTTAAATATATATAAACATCCATGGCTTAGGTACAAATGTTCGTGCTCAGCACACAAAAAATTGTCCCTTGCAAAATATGATATGGGTTGTAGTTGCATATAATTAGGCTCAGTAGTGGAACAAAACTATAAACTATAAACTACTACTATAAACTTGAAATTAATATACGTAAAAATACCTCACATCTGTGTAAATGTTGTGTAATTCAACCGACTACGTAAATAGTCGTTTCTCAGAACTATAAAAGTAACATTTCATACAGGGTTACGTATAATTAGGAGTGAAATTTAAATGTGTTATTTTAATGTGTACATAAGCGCAGCGTAGGACGTCCACTGGCAAAATGAACTGAAACTGAACTGACCTTATAAAACTTACGGGATCACTCGACTGCAATCAGAGGTGGAATTGTGTAAAGCAATCGTATATATTTGACAGTTCAAAACGTACGGTATGATCTGACGAACGTATGCCGCGCTGCCATTTGAGAAATCATACCGTACGTTTTGAACTGTCAAATTAATAAAATTTACACAATAGCACCTCAGATCGCTTGCAAGCGGTCGTGGTGGAAAATTATGGGGGAGGCCTGTTATAGGGTAGTAACCAACGACCTTATATGCCATCTCTTGCATCTTGTATCGTCTTTTGTTTAGAATGACGTCGTCAGTTTTCGTATCGAGTGTGCAAGCGATTTCGTTGAAAATTGGTTAGCATATGACAGACCACAAAGAAGCCATTTTGCGGGTGCGATGATTATCATAATGATGAAAAAAGTGTTAAAGTACAGTCCATTTTCTTTGCTTGTCCAATAATGTAAACAAACTTGACATTCCTTTTAAACGAAATGATTAATTTTAAAATAAGTGGAACACAAAATTCATAGCCTACATGGGTGGTTCGTCGTTTATCACTGAGATCTTTCATACAGTTAATTATTTGTCACTGAAAAAAAATGTGTAAGGACCATTAGTGGTGCTGAATATACAGATTCCTGTAGTCACTGTTTAAACGGTTTCGATTCTGACATTTACTTGCCTTTACATCACAAGCAAATATGCTTATTTGTCAAACAACATTGTGACTGACACTGACGGAAAAAATGCATATGTTATGGCGGTGAAGGTATTTCATGCATTACCAGAGGATTTAAGAGGAATTACAAGGTCATTACTTCAAACAAAGTTACATTCATGGTTTATTGAGAATATGTTTATAATCTTACCCCCTTTTTCATAAAAACTCAAACAATCTTATAAACCTATTTTAGCTATTACACTGTTTTGTCACTTTCTGTCATATGATAACAGCGCCAAAAAAGAACGAGACTAAACAGTGTTATTGTTAAAACAGGTTTATAAGACTGTTTGCTTTATTATACATAAGGGGGTCAATGAATGTTTTACTCGCTAGAAATATATTTAGTCCGATGGCGATTATTTTCTTTTCTGACTTAATCTGACTAATTGTAGCAAATTTTGGTGAACTCAAAATTCAAATGTGGTCTATAATAAGACCTCTCATGTAAAATCCAAAATACGCAAACAAACATTTTGTATTTGTATTTGATATGATTTAAAAAGTTATAAAAAACTGTTTATAATATTTGACAAGCAAAGAAAAACGGTCTTTAAGTACCGGTTACTGGTACGAAATGTCTACTCAATGTACAATAACCCTGTATATGCGTTTGTTTACTGTTTCTACGTTAAAATCTGCCTGGTGACTCGCTTACCATCCGTCGATTGTGTTTAAAGGTATTCTTGGAATCACAAGAATTGTATAACGAAATCAAATAACTTCTCAAATTGGTTATCTCATGGATTAATCAGGATATAACAATCTATAAATTGTTGATAGTGTTATATTTGGCTAACTATTCGAATAAAGCGTATCACGTCCACACACGTCTTCATGTCACGTCGCACTTTAAAGCGACGGCTGCGCCAGAGGTCCCTGGTTCAATCCCCGGGTTGGGCCAAAAATATGTACCTGGGTTTTTCTGTTCAGAAAATTCTCAGGGCAGCCCGGAGTTTGGAAGTTGGCGGTGTTTCACCCCCGTGAAAGCAAAGCAAGCAGAGGAAAGCACGTAAAACCGTGGGTCCTGCGCCTGATCTCTCCCCGGTCGTGTCAGATTGCTGTCCCATCGGGCTATGAGAGTGAAAGGAATAGCGAGTGCACCTGTGTTTGCGCACACACTTGTACACTATAATATGTCCCGCGCAGTCGGTTAGTCGTTGTGACTGGCCATCGTAGTCGAAATCGGCTAGGGGGACTATCATGTCCACCGACAAGATGGACAGACGACTTTATAAAGATCGCAGGATCACACTGGATGCAGAACGCTTGCGATCGGTCTCTGTGAAGAACCGTGAGGGAGGCCTATGTTCAGCAGTGGACGCTCTTTCGCTGATTATGATAATTATTTACACTGGCAAGCAATTAGATTGAGTTTGTGTAATATATTTGATAATTAAGATTCGCTTTCAGGCATTAAGGGTGACTAATTAATAACAGGAGCTATATTTTAGCTAGCGCTGTATCGTATTATTATGACGAATCGCCAAATTGCAGTTTTTTTAATAAGAGTGTGATGAAGGTAAAATTTTCGTACTCCCCTTAAACCTCCTGCTTAAAAACTATTTCAGCTGTTGATGTACTAAAAAAAGGTAACTATTATATGGTCGTTTGGTAATTTCCTCTAGAATAAATATGAAGTAATTATTTTATTTAAGTTAAAAATACACTCATACAGTACGTGCGAAAGTCTATCAATGTTTTGTCTTTATTTACGCTAATACCAATGAACCGATTTTGATTACTATATTTGAAAATATGAGTATCAAGACAGACAAGTTATAATAAAGACGTACTTACATCTCCTCCAAAATAAAAGCATGTCATCGTCCAGAGGTCTGGATGATGCTATCGTCACCTGAAAGATGTTTTAAACAAAGACATATTTTAAATACTGAAGCTGAAACTTAGGTTGTATTTTTTAAAATATTTTCGAAGCACTCACAATCAACAGCACGAACGTAAGAACGTAGAACATGTCGATAAGAAACAACAGACCGACTAACAATGAGAGAAATCAATTTTATGCACTGATGATTATTGAACGTTTAATTGGAAACTCGTTACGTTTCCAATACATTGTCATTTGTTTTGTATTTTTCAAACATAACTAATAACAGTTTTTTTTAAAAGTGACAGTGAAAAATCAAAATATGTTTTTAAATGAAAACAGTAACACAAAAATAAAATAGGTAAAGTTAAAATAACGTGACAAATAATCTAATGAAAGAAAATAATGGGAATGAAATGTGTTCCTAATTAGTAAAAAAATAGGTACATATTTATTCACCAAAAAACGTGACGATATACAAATGTGAATTCTTAGAAATGATTGAAAATCGTGTCAATCTGAGATTGAGAATGTCTCTTCCAACTAAACTAGGATTACCTAACGATCCTACCTAGAGGACAGACATTTCTAGTTGGTCCCATTGTTGCCAAGTCGGGATCTGGTAATGGGATCTTAGTGCATTCGAGGGAAACCCTCAAATTTTAGAGGCACGTATACTGTTTTTTACTAGAATTTTAATATTGACGTGTTGTTACGTCTGATAGTCAACATTGTGTGGAGCTGAGCTGATAATGGAATTCCTTAACGCTTAGGAGTACAGTGATTTTAATGATATGTAATTTGTAGCTTCTTAAAGAACAGTCATACGGTGCAACCACCCCCACCCCCTTCAGTAATCACTAAAAATAAAGAAATTAAATTACCTTTAAAAAAAGTAAAAACCGACTTTAAAAACAAAATGCAAAAACAATAAACTCTTGACCTTGAAAAGAATCCATTTTAGGCGAACAAATTATTTTTGAAGTCGGTGCCATCACTTTGACCATCTCAAGCATCAATTATCAGAGCACCGACTCCATAAAGAATTTTTTCTTCTAAAATGGATTCCTTTCCTTTACAGGGTCAAGAGTTTATTTATTCTATAACGCATTTAGTTGAAATTATAATTATGTGCATTGTTTTGAGTAATGGCTCAATATATCGACTCGTGTATGTTTTGATTTTCATAATAACGTATTGGAAAACGTGTTAATAATTCAGAAATCACCTGTCTGTCATCTGGAATAATCGTTTTTCTTCGGAAATCACACTGATTGGATATCACATACTTAGTTGTTAAAGGTATTTTGTATAGTACGATATGAAAATAAATTATTTGAATTACGACGAGTAAGTAACATTGGGTTATGGTATTTTTAAAAAAAAATCATTCGAATAGTTAGATACGGGATTGCTACCATGTACCTTATTATTTATGAGTTTCCGATATTTCGGCACTGTTGCAAGTGCCATGATCACGGAGTTACTGAAGAGAATTTGCGGGTGGGTTGTTATTGGCAGACATATCGGTCTACCCTCCTTCGAAGTCGTTTATTCCGCTCGCCGCCGGTACCATTGTCCACGAACTCACTATTTATATTTTCTCGCATCTTTTCTCGACACACAACGCTGACAGTATCTGTTCGCGAAACAGCACTATGTTTATTTACACGGTTTTTACACATACGAACCACTGGATTCCAGAAACTTGACAATTTAAACCCGTCCTCGCGATTGAAATTTTTGTATTTAGTTATTTCAATCGCTTCCCTAACCAATCTTGGTATGTAGTGGCGTTCTGTCGAGATGATCTGAGGGTTGTGGAACTCAATCCAGTGATTCGGCCCGGATTCTAATAAATGTTCCGCTATAGCAGATTTGTGTCTGTCATTGTTTTTGACTGCTTTTATATGTTCACTCATTCGGCACGCTACGGAACGATTAGTTTGACCAATATATGAGCTTCCGCAACTGCTGCAGTCAATTTTGTAGACACTAGGTCTTTCTAGTGGGAAACTGGCTTTGGGAGATCGTAAACATTATGCCACTTTTCTGAATGGAGTGAAGACAGTATTTAATGAATATTTACTTAGAATGTCAGCGACCTTATCTGTCACTCCTCTTATGTATGGAAAAAATACTGGTTGTCTATCTACCCTATCTTTCCTGTGTCTTACTTTGTGTCTAGGTGGAAGTTGTCCTTTATATCCATTACTCTGCAGGACCCGCTGAACATGGTCTAATTCTTGGCTTAGATTTTCGCTATCGCACAAATCATAAGCACGGTTCGTCAGCGAAGTCACCACCGAATCAAGATGTCTAGGATGGTGATGTGAGGTTGAATTTTTCATTCGATTTTATTACTATTTTCACAATCATTCCAAAATTAATGTATAAGTCACAATATATTGATACGGGATTTCTTGTTTATGATGTTTTTCCACAACTGCGAGAGTTACACTCATTCTATGTATAAGCAAATTGTACTTTAACATTTTATGATTTGCTATGATTTGTATAATTTAAACTTACCCTTAACATACAAATCAGCGACTTAACTCACTAAACGATCTAATGATAACTGATGACGTCATTCACCACGTTGTTTGGATTGTTTTTTGTCTCTTATCGGGATTCACTTCATCCTGGGACTCACTGTTTATTCTTTTTTATAATTCAAAGAAAAGAAAAAAAATATCTATAAATGAAATTATTATGGTTCACTCGTACCAATAATTTGAAAACGTTATATCTACTTCTATCCATAACAGCCTTTTAAGTCATTCTTTCTAAGTCATATGCCTCCTCCTCTTCTGTGCCTTTCTCATCCAGTTCCAGCCTGATTGGCGTTGGATGTCGCCTACCCAACAAGCGTGTTGGATCATGGTCGCCACTCCATAATCCTTCTGGTCCGCTGATCTTGAGGCATTCTAGTTATGTGTTCAGCCCATTTCCAATTGTGCCTGGCTATAGTCTGAACAACGTCTCTGATCTTCAATATTTGACAGATACGTTCGTTGCTTATTCGGTCGAGTAGCGTTATGCCCAGCATTGCTCTTTCTATCGCCCTCTGAGAAATTCGTAGGCTTCCAACTGAATTCATTGTTTTCATTCCGTTAGTGAACACTGGCAAGATACTGGTCAAATATTTTCCTTTTTAGTATGAGTGAGATTTTTTTGACCGGAATATTTGCTTGTTAGCACCAAAAGTGGACCTGTCTTTTGCTATCAACCTCGACTGTTTGGTGGGTAAAGCTCAAAGTTAGTTTGTGCTCCAAATAGATGTTATGGTTGACGACTTAAACTGTCGACGGCATTCAATCTAGTTCTGTACCTGTGATGTTTGTCATGATTTTCGTTTTAGAATTGTTCGTCGTTAAACCAAGGTTTGCAGTTTTTTTTTGCAGATCTTTAACCATGATTAGCATATCAGCAAACCTGAAGTTATTTAGCTTTTTGGCATTGATATTCAATTCCTTTGATTCACAGTGCAACTTCGTAAATACGTTCTCAAGCGTCACCATAAACAAATTCGGTAATATTATACCATCTTGGTGGACTCCTCGGTCAAGCTTAAACGATCAGTTGCTAAAACTTACAGTTTTTGTAACCTAACTGAAGACGTGATATTGTCCTGCAGATGTTTAATGAGGCTGATATATCTCTCATTTACCCTGAAATATGCAAGAGCGTTTTAGGTGTACGGCCAAATGATCTGTGAAATCAAACGCCTTTTCGTAGTCCACGATAGTGATAATGATTGTTATTCTCCAGAACTGTTTTGAGCGTCACAAGGTAATCGTTTGTTAAACTCCGGAGTTTATTGTTTTTTCAGTCTACTCTCATGGTTGGTATACATCATCTACCTAAATAATATGAAAACATTTAAAATACCAAAGATTAATATTACATTTTTATAAATCGTAATTTAGGAATTCCTGCAACATGCGTTGCTTGCGCATGTTATCAAACATATTGATTACAATCATATATGCTGAAAAAAATAATGGTTTTCTAATTGTGTAATAATTTTACGTTGTCAGAATTACTACGCTAAATTAGCAAGTCATGATAACAAGATTACGCCAAAATTTTAAATTTCTTTGGATGATGGGACTTAAACTTTATAAATTATGTCTAATCATGTCGATGTGTCAACTCCTAACTGCTGACATTTAGTGCCGACCACTCGGGCCAGAGTGTCTATGTTTTTTATAGTAATAAAACTATTAAGTTGCAAATATTTTTCGTGATTACTATTCTTATAATCGTTACAAATTTGCAGTTTACTGGGATAATCTTTGGAAATTTTAAGGCACTAAAAGTGTTAAGCTGAGATGCCACATTAAAAATCAATCCCCTATCTCTAGAGTCTGGAGTAATCGTGGAATAATCCAGTGTGCGGATGTTTGGACAACTGAAAGGCGCACTAAGGGCGGGACGCTGAGTGTGTAGACAGACCTGAAAAAAAAGTTTATATAACTTTTGATATGGTACTGGCAGTGGAAAAGGTATTGATTGATTTTATGTCTCATTTTTGTACTAACTAACGAAAATATTTATAGAAAACTACTTTCTTTGCCGTGGTAAGAAACGATTTAATTGCTTACGCGTCTTTAAATTCAATGTCAACCTATTATTTTTTTCATTATAACAATACAAAATAGCAATAAACCATTATGTTTATAGTATTTATTGTCTAAGCTACTAATATAAGGCATTACGTCGCATCACTATACGCATGCCCAAAAACTTTCTCTGCGAGATAGCACGATAGATAGATGTCAGCTCTTTAATTTTTACTAAATAGTTTTCTTAAATATGAAGGTACCTGAAAATAAAGTATTAACGATAAGTATAATCAATGAGTATCCTATTGTCTTATTATTGGCTGACATATTTTTGACCTGGTTTTGTAAATAACCAAATAAAATATTAATTTATAAAAATCCTGTATGTCCCGAAAAATAAATTTTCAACCCACTGTCCGCTACATGACAGTTCCATACCCATCCTCTTCTCACACTCTGTTGAGCTGACTGTATCTTTTCGCGTTTCCGGTGCAGATAAAAAGTTTTTAGAATATCTAAGTAAAGGGCACTTGTAAAATAAATAATGCCCCATATCGATACAAATTCAACTCCAAATAGAATTTTCGGCATGCATTTGTGCGACTGTAGGTAATTGATGTGACGGGTCTAAACCCTCATTAAAAAATTGTAGTAATGGTACTATTACTCGACCCTATAATAAGATGTGTAATACTAATTGCAACGCAACGCGAAAGCTTACAATCATTATATTTGTGTGACTTACAAAAATCCTCACAGACTATATGTGTTAGGATAGGAGTACTTTTAACTCAATTTATGATTCTGATTTTTATCTTTATTTTTATAATAACATATTTTATATCAAAACCGTGAGAATCCAAAAGTGCCAGAAAATTTCAGACCCCACTATATAATTTTGACTTCACATCAGTGGATATGCTTAAGTTCCTTTTTTACAATAAGAGTGTTTTACTTTCTAGACATTTGATTAAAGTTTCAGATCGACATGGTTGGATCTACTGATTTAAGCCCAATTGTGCCTTCTTTATTGTGCTCGAAGACCTTGACCGAGTCTCCCAACAAGTGGGCCTAAAAATGAACATGGGGAAGACGAAAATTATGTCGAGTTCCCTTGTTGTACCCACTCCAGTATCCATTGGGAACTCAACTCTCGAAGTTGTCGACGAGTACGTCTACCTGTGACAAGTGATCCAATTGGGTAGGTCCAACTTCGAGAAAGAGGTCAATCGACGAATCCAACTCGGCTGGGCAGCGTTCGGGAAATTACGCAAGAGTGTCTTCTCATCTCATCTACCTCAGTGTCTGAAGACGAAAGTCTTTAACCAGTGTGTGTTACCAGTGATGACATACGGATCCGAAACATGGTCTCTTACTATGGGCCTTATAATGAAACTCATATTCACACAACGAGCGATGGAAAGGGCTATGCTGGGTGTTTCTCTACAGGATCGAATCAGAAATGAGAAGATACGTAGAAGAGCTAAGATAACGGACATAGCCTTGAGAATCAGTAAAATCAAGTGGCAATGGGCAGGGCACATAGCGTGAAGAACTGATGGCCGTTGGGGCAGGAAAGTTCTAGATTGGAGACCCTTCGACCAAAGACGCAGCGTGGGACGTCCATCAACAAGATAGACAGACGACCTTATAAAGATCGCAGGATCAAACTGGATGCAGACCGCTAGTGATCGGTCGCTGTAGAAAGCCGTGGGGGAGGCCTATGTTCAGCAGTGGACGTCCTTTGGCTGATAATGATGATGATGATGATGATGATGATAATGATAATCTATGCTCTTTATCTGGAAAGACGGTTGTTTAATTGAGATCCAAGTGCAATTGATAGTTAGTAAGTTGCTTTTTAATTTAACAATTAAAAGGCTAAACCGTTTTGCTGGCTTGTGAAAAGTGCGTTTCAGATTTCAAACCCAATGAGGACCAAACGTATTCGAAGGATGTATTATATCTAAACTAGATATAATTTACCTATCTTACGATAATTATCTTAGCGCTTAAGACAGCTAACAATAACACAAAATAGTATCAAATCACACACAACGCGGCACGCACTGATTGGCTTACAAGTGTTTTTTTCCTCTCGTTTTTACTTTTGGTGTTATTGCGTTTTCTTTGTTTGTTTGTAATTTATGTGTAATATTGTGTATGTATGAGTTTGTGATGTCCTTCCAATAAAAACTTTTTCTTTCTTTTAAATTTTAGCGACGACTGACGCCGTATAACATGGAGCGCCTAGACATGCTTCAAAAGCAAAACTTGTGAAATCAATTTTGCATCCACAACATAATTTGTAGGCGCTGTTTTCTCTTGAGATAGTTTTGGCCTTATTGAAGATAAATATCGCAGAAAAGATTTTGTACTTGCGTTATTGGCATTATACATATATATTAATGGGAACCACACATGTTGTAAAAGAAAAATAAATGAAAATTGATGCAAATAACAATCACCTACTGGTTCGCACCTCCATAAAATATATAATAACCCACTGAAAACGGATTAATCGCGAACGATCCGAGCGCGGAATTTTCTTAAAAAAGCCTGGTCGCTTTGAAATTACTTACCTGTACACTTTAACATGCGATCTCAGTTCACAAATAATTTTCCTTCAAATGCTTGCATTCACATAATCCCATTGACAATATACTATTGACCATGAGCGTGGTCATCTAGTGTATAATGTTGCCATGTCACAGGCAGTGTCGGAAGTCTCGACATAGTTCCGTGTAAAACCACCAGGTGGCGCTCGAAAGATTCTGAGACAAAATTGGTGTTTTCGTGTATTTATTGATTGAGAACAATTGTTCAATGAAGCTTAAAAAACTAAAAATATTTTTTAAGATGTATTAAAGATATTGCTACGTAAATTAAAATGATATTTGATGAATAAGAAAATCATACAATTGAAATTGTCGACGCGAAATGTCAAAAATTATGCTTCAGACTTCGCCCGCTGGACTACCGTACCGTTATCATGAGTTTACGATGGTTTTACTCGCTAGCAACGACGTAGAAAAAGTAAATGGAAAATTGCACAGCGCCTCTAACGGTAACTGGCAGAACTAAAATTTCCCATACAAAAAGTTACGTTGCGCTAGCAAGTCAAAACGCCGTAAAATCATGGTAACGGTACCGAACGATTAGAATGACAAGCGGGTGTTTGTTTTACGTGCTTTGGAAATAACTACATTAAAAATTTAAAAGCACTTTCAGTTCTCAGTTCATTGTTTTGTCTTGGTCTAGTTGAAATATGTAGAATAGATGCAATTATGCTAGCGAAGACACGATTCAGCGCGCCCGTGCCCCCTAGATCCTGCTCGCGCCCTAGGCTGCAGCCAAGTTTGCCTAAGGGTTGATCAGGCCCTGCCTGGGACAAGTGATCCAATTAGGTAGGTCCAACTTTGAGCAAGAGGTCAATCGATGAATCCAACTCTTCAGGGCAACGATCGGAAAACGGTTTTAAATCCGTAGGATCGTAATCTGTTGATTTATTGTTAACAAACTATTTGTGTTTATTTATATTTTTAAAGCACGCACAACCAATAGCATGAACGTAAGAATAAAAAAAACATGTTATAAGAAACTACAGACCACCATTTTATACACTAATAATTAATAAAAGCTTTATTTTAAACTTGAAACGAGTCTAATTTATTGTCATATGTTTTTAATTTTTCAAACATACATAAGTAATTACAATGTTTCCAAAGTAAAAGCTATCACAATAATAACTTATAGTTATAGATGGGTTTAAATTACGTTACAAAATATCGAATATTATAAAATTATTTGAAGTACCTAACTTTTGAAAAAAAAAGAGTAAATTCCAACTTCAAAACCAAAAGGCACTAAAAATATGAAATAAACTCTTGCCCTTTTAAAGGAAAATAATCCATTTTAGGCGAACAATTATTTTTGGAGTCGGTGCTCTGATAGTTGACGCTAGAGATGGTCAAAGTGATGGCAAAGAAATTGTTCGCCTAATATGGATTCATTTCCTCTAAAAGGTCAAGAGTTTATATCAGACTTTTTAGTACATTTGGGATTTGAAGTCAGTTGTTATTGTTTTTTAAAGTTAATTTTATTTCTATCTATCGTATCTTATGACTTAGTTCTTTAAGAAGCTACAAGAATATAAAAAAATATTGAATTTGTGTTGTTAAACCTTACGATTATTATCACAAGGCTTACGACAAATAACAAGAAGCGAAGCCTTACAAGACTAAGTGAACTCCCTTGTTTTACTAGCAAAGTTTCTCAAATCAATGTTACATATTACTAAATTTGTAATCTCTGACTTTCCTTAGCAGAGAAGTCACTAGATTACTTGAGAAGTACTTTTTGTATTTGTGAATTTTACTTACTTAGTTGTGGTCTCCAAAAATGATAAAATGCGTAAATAAAATGAATATTGCTTGGAAATAACAATTAGCCACCACAATAATAGCACAACATTCTGAATTGATCAGAAAATGGGAAATACACAAGTTGACTAAACTGTAGATCTCAGTACAGTAAGAATAATAGCTCAGGGTTTTAAGCCTCGCAGTTCTAATTAGTTGAAAATTCTTGAAAAATTATACAACAACTTCAACACTGGAGCAGCCTCTAACCGCAGATGCAGAAGCTCGAATCTCGTATAGATATGATAAAACCACCTTTTTAACCTTATATGTTATAGGATCCGAAAGTTGTCAAGCTGTTCTCGCTCACAAAAATATAACGGATATGTGTTGGATTACACTGCAAATGATAGAAAAAGACAAAGGTATTGAGAAGTTGAAATAGGTACCTAAAAACAACAAACCCTGACTTCCTGCAAGTCTCTAATCACGTATATAATGTCAAATGTCACAGAACTACTGAATTCACGACGCTTAATTGCTGCTTATTTCACTGTAGTTTTTGATAAACCTATGTTTAACGATAGTCAGCATGTTATCAATTTATTTTATCCCACTTCCACTAAAGTGGTATATAGAGCGGCGCGCTGCATATTCCTATTTCTATTAAAACGAATCTCATGACTCGAGTTGCCATCGTGCCGGCTATAACTATCATTAGCGAAAATTTCGACTAATACTACCCAAATATGACTAGAAATCCTTATTTACTTTGAAGTACACTAAGACATCAGAAGAGGTTTTTAGAAGCTTCATGAAACAGTGAGGGTGTATCAGCTCTATAGAGATGCCAATTAGTGCCGCCCATTATCGAAGTTCTCGACTGCGCCGCTATGTGTTGTAATTGCCTTTCAGCACTCCTGCTGACTCTGGCCATCACCGATACACTATATGCAATTATGTATAACACTGATCTAGCTTTTTACTTCGTGTAAGTTACACCACATTACTAAAGAACGAGTGGAACGATTTCTATAATAATAATAGTCCCCCAAGCCGATTTCGACTACGGTGGCCAGTCACATACGACTTACCGACTGCGCGGGACATATAACAGTGCATAAATGTGTGCGCAAACACAGGTGCACTCTCTATACCTCTTACTCTCATAGCCCGATGGGACAGCAATCTGACACGACCGGTGAGAGATCAGGCGCAGGACCAACGGCTTTACGTGCTTTCCGAGGCATGGGGGTGAAACACTGCCAACTTCCAAACTCCGGGCTACCCTGAGAATTTCTGAACAGAAAAACCCAGGTACGTATTTTTGGCCCGACCCGGGGATCGAACCCAAGACCTCTGACGCAGCCGTCGCTGTAAAGTGCAACCCTCCAACCGCTGCGCCACCGAAGCAGGCACCGATTTCTATAGTGTTAACTTTATCGGAATCGTCTGCGACATGGGAGGAAACGAAGTTTGCCGGGAACACAAGTTTCTAATACGAGTATTATATTATATTACTTGTTTAAAGGCGCTTGTCTCAAAATCTACTAGTTTAATTGGAAAAAAATTATGTTTTTTGCATAAAATTAGTATTCCTATCGGAATAGAAGGACAAGTAAAAGCTGTCAAACGAAACCGATTTAAGATGTCAGTAACTAACATAAGTAAGTAACATTTGTAGCTTAAATGAGATAACCTTTCGATCAGGTAATTAAAAACAATGTTCCTAAGATAAACAAATTAGTTTACTGCATGATAAACAGCCGACACAAAATATTGAACATACAGCTCTAGTATTAAATAGGTGTATTACACCACAGAGGAAGGTGATTGAATGGAATTAGGTCAACGGGAAATAGCTGGTGCTTATAACGCTTAAGCAGCAGTTAGCTAAATTGTATCTACGACCTTCTTCGTTTAGTTAGTGGCTAAGCACCCTGGATTTCAAGCCGTCGCCGCTTTAAAATCCCGGGTTCGATTCCGGTCGGTCAATGTAAAACCCTAATTTTCTGCATTGTGTCAGGTTTGAGTGTTGCGAACTGTAGTACCACCGTTGTTTCTAATTTCTTCAACACTAGTAGATTAGCTTCTTACTTTGAGATCAGAGTAATATCTGTGATTGGTATCTAATATTTAGTGGTATTTAACTAACAGTTGAAGTTAGTAACCGCTTGCATCCTCCGCAGACAAAACCACGCCCGCCCTAATCCATCGGAAGTTAAAGGCTATATTTGTTTTGTTCAGATGTAATATGCCTTTCCATTTACGTCCGAATGGCCGCTAAAAGAACTGTTCCACTAACGGTTTATTGCAAATAAAAGTTTTACAACCCCGATAATGCTATCGACATAACATTCGAAGAGTCAGAAGGTTTAGTTACCCTTAAAATACATAGCATCAAAGGTTTTAACAGTTTTTGTTTCGTACTAATGCTCATTCTTTTTGGAGACCTTTTGACCAAAGAAGCGATGTAGGACGACTACCGACAAGATGGACAGACGACCTTGTGAAGATCGTAAGATCACACTGGACTGACATATTGACGACCTCCGTAGTCGAGTGGCTAGCACACTGGTTTCAAGCGTCGCCATCTCGAGAAGTTCCAGGTTCGATTCTCGGTCGGGTCAATGTAGAAAACGATCTTTTCCATATTGTCTCGGGTCTGGGTGTTGTGGTACCACCGTTGTGCCTGATTTCCATAACACAAGTGCATTGGCTACTTACTTTTGGATCAGAGCAATGTATGTATGGGTGTCCAATATATATGTCCTTCGGCTGAAGATGATGATGAATGACTAAAGCTCCGCAAATCTGTAATTACCGCACCTAGTGGCTCTTTTTTACCGACTTTATAAATAAGAGGTAATCAATTCAATGTGTTTGTAATAATAATTAATATTATTTCAGTATGTTTATCTGTTATGGCTTCGTAAGTTTATACACAAATGTTTCTGTTGTGTTATATTTGTATGTATATATGTATATTCACGGATTTTACGAAAACGAGAAGTCATAGCGAGATGTTTCTTTTTACTTCAGTCAGTTAATTTCAATTAAGGATACAAAGTAGGTATTTTCAAAATTGGCCTTGTAGTTTCTGAGATATGGGTAATAACTAAAAAAAACATTGAATTGCAATTAATTTAAAAACTATTAAACAGTCTTCTTTGAGGAAACAAATTAAATTGGAGTCGGTCCATGATGATGAACCGGCAACATTCTGGCTAACCGGGCCAAACGCTCTTCCAATTGAGCTACCGTGCTGTCAGTCCAAACATGCGAAATTTCTGGTCTCTTATGAATACCTACGTCATTATGCGTGACGTCTGATTGGAAGAGCGTTTGGTACGGTTAGCCAGAATGTTGCTGGTTCGAGTCCCGCCCGTGCGCAAATTTTGGTTCCTTATTTCATCTTTCTGAATATAAAATATGACACTATGTATGTTTAATACGTTCTAAACCATTGGATAGCTATTTCATCTTTATAATTATAAACTAACAATATTTTTAACAAGGTTCCAGTTCGAAACCGTTTTATTTGTCTTTGTTAGAAACTGACAAAAAAAAGTGAGTTTTTCAGTTCGTAGTCTCTTTTTTTAAACACTTTGCCCATATAAGTACAGTTGGGATTCTGAAACATGGGGACTTACTCTTTGTATATGCAAGCAATACCTGTGTGGTATAGAATCGTCGAATTTTTCACTTCTTTTTGAAAAGCTAAATTCTTGAAATCAATCCGTAGACCCTTCTGCTCATATTTCAACTGTGGCTTCCAGATATCAAAGAAATGCTCACACTTGATGTGAGTCCGAATGTGGCCATTGTCAGAAATATCATAAAATATAGTGGGTTTAAAAGCCGATTCCGTGATTCTGACAATGTGGTCAGAATGTTCGAAGCAGTAAAACTGACTTTTCAGTTTCCATATCAGAACATCAAAACCCGATGTAGCTTACTGGAAATGAATTTCGATATTATGTGGTCTATTGATAGAGCTAGTTTTATTATGAAAAAGTAGTAAATCGTAATATTAAATTTTAAATGGACATCTTAACAAATTATCAAGAGGTTTAAAAATATTTCATGTTTCTAGTGACATCTTTTTTTTTGAAGAGTAATAAATGTGGTAGATGAACATTTAACGTCTTTTTAGCAACTCATAGCTTCAAAGAGCATCTTGGATAGCATGAATAAGAATGGTATATCCACACCGCCCGGCGCTCATGCCGCTGCGGTGCCGCAGATGCTGCAGCGGCTATTTTCATAGTAAGAGTGTCAGAAGATTAATTGACATATGCCACCGGCAATGCCGGCGGGCGGTGTGGATACACAATAATGTTACAAGCATAGTGCAATAGTGTTGTGACTATTCTATTGTGTATATAGGAGTTGGGGTTCAGAAGCAAAGAGTTTTGTTGCAGTGTTGGAGAATTAGAACCAATGATCCTCGTACAGGATCATTCTTGGTGCAAAGAATAGCTGTAGCAATTCAGCGAGGAAATGATGCTGAAACATTTTATTATGGAATTTTATTTTTAAAAGTTTCAATTAGTAATGATATAATTTTGGTTTTAATTGTAATTGCAAATATTAGATTATATCATTTATGTTACTAAATTTACGAAAACCTCAACGAGTGCAGTTTTTGAAAAAAGGTTTAAAAAATTATACAAAAGGACATTTCGAGTAGAGAAAACACGCAAATATGATATTATTATTTTACAAATAGTATTTCTTGCAATTTTAATATCTATTTACAATATTCTCCTGTACCCATCACAATCTCTCCGCATGATCTAAAGGTATGACTGGGAGAGAATGCTATTCGCATTAAGTCCACCTTTTGTACACTTTTATTTGTGTAATAAAGTTTTAAATAAATTTAAAAAAAATGTAGTGGTCTGACAGGTTTAAAAAATAACAGCTCGTTTGTATAAAACTTTCTTGGAAATCATCAAACCATGTCGTGGTAATTTTGATGTAAAAAAATCGTGTAAATAGTTAATAATCACAATATCGTGATTATTATTTTATTAGGTTCGAGTAGATATTTTATTAACTATTTTCTTGCAAACGATGTTGTTACTGACTGTGCTTTGGAAAGATTCTGTTGGGAACTCATGTATAAGCATTAAACATACAACAATTTTTAATGGACCCGTTAGGAAAATTAGAACAAAAATTGTGATTCTTTAGTCAAAGCTAGACTGATTAAAATTTAATTTCCCGATTATATAGGAACATCAATATTTTCAAATTACGAAAATTATTGAATTAAATCTTCGTAAAACATTAAACAAGTCCATCTACATTTGAGGATAACCTTACCTAATAGGTACCATGATTGAAACGACAAAATTGATGCAAACCTCATTTAACCTTACAACATACTAACTTCTTGTTTACAAACAATACCAAAGTGTTATCCTAGTATCGCTGGAAATAGCCCGCATCTACTTTTCAGATCTTCTGTTTATAGCTGACATATATTGTTTCCTTTTCACTTTCACCTCTGCTAAAATAGACGCCTATAAGGGTGAAACTTTTGAATTGTTGGTTTGATATTGGTGAAATTGAATTTTAAATGAGTGTATGTCATATAAAGGACGACACAAACCTATTCACGCGTTAAGGAAACACCGTATCAACTCGAGGCGTTCAGTATTATTTGTATCAAACTCCATACTGCATCAGTAACGTAACCTTGGATCATTTATTTATTTATTTAAAGACTTTATTGCACAAATCATAGTGTACAAAGGTGCACTTAATGCTTAAAGCATTCTCTGCCAGTCAAACCTTAGGTCATGCAGACAGATGGCAATGGGTGCAGCGAAAAGAAATTTAGAGAAAATCACCAAAAAAAGTAACAATTAACTAATATTTATAGTAACAAATAATCCTACTTAAATTACTGCAACAACATATTTTATAATCTATAAATATACCTAAACTTACACAAAATAAATACAATATATAAAAATATACATAAATAATACACATGATCAATTCGAGACCCACTCTTGACCAGCGGTGTATGCGTCGTCACGCGCTTACGACCAGTCTTTCGATGCTCGTCAAATATCCGCCGCGTCCGACATTCACAAGAAGAATTGCCATAAGTTGTATCAAAACGCGATCCGTAGGTGAGGCGTCTGCTATCCGTATGCCGCGACTGTTGTTGATCCCTTTACGTAACGTATTTTCGTGTGGGCGATACCTGTATGGTGTCAAAAAATCAATTGTCTATGATCTGAGAAAAAAAACAAGCAAATTTACTTTCCTTCTTCATTTTAGCTTGAGTACCGTTACCATGAGTTTACTCTCTAGCGACGACGTCACTTTTTGAATGGAAAATGTTAGTTCTGTCAGTGACCGTTAGAGGCGCTGTGCAATTTTCCATAGACTTTTTTTACGTCGTCTCCATAAAATAATAACCCTATCGGAATAGAAGGGAAAGTAAAAGCTGTCAAACGAAACCGATTAAAGATGTCAGTAACTAACATATGTAAGTAACATTTGTAGCTTTAAATGAGATAACCTTTCGATCAGGTGATTTATAACAATATTCCTAAGTGAAATATAGTAGTTTACTGCATGATAAACAGTCGACACAAAATATTGAACATGCAGCTCTAGTGTAAAACTAAATATTATTTCATTATACAAAATATTCGTCGATATATATTGCCTATGTTATTCTGTCTTTATTTTTTACGTAAATTAACGTTTGTAGAATAGAATTGTCAAACTGCGTACTTTAAATTTGAAGCGCATTGGTAAATATAAGTCGTATATTAAGGGGCTTCAATTTGGACTAATTTACCTGTTGAATGATTATTTGTTGGGGTTATGCCGCTGTATTGAATAACAATTAATCACCGATCAAGTCACCATGTTTCAGACGCATTATTTCTCCAAAATATACACAATTTCACTTTTAAATATAAAAAATCAAATGCACGTAATTTTCAGCGAGCTTCTGCGGGGCGGCCAACTGTTTAACATCTGCCAAAAATGGTTCTGCTACTTCGTATGTCCCATCTCTTTTTATCACACAGTTTGCTGCTAGTGACATCTTGGTTTTTTCGTTCTATTCCAAAGGGATAATAATTTTATGGTCGTCACTAGCGAGTAAAATCGTCGTAAACACATGGTAACGGTACAGATTTATTCAATTTTACCGATTCTTTGGTAAAATTCTAATTACGATAGTAGAGATTATGACGCTAGGTCCCAATTTAGTATAAATCCTACTGAAACTTATGGTAACATTTGCTCAAACAAGCATTTGATTATTTTGCTGAAGCTGAAATTTCGTGTACCATAAGAAGTTTTCTTGTTTTCCCCTTTTCAGAGCTTGAAGCATAAAACTAGAAAACTCTGACAGAGGAAAAGACTGCAAACCAATGGAAAACTGTTTTGCATCCTATGTCATTCGGTAATCCGTTTGACGGATACGAGTGAAATGAAAAATATTATTTCTCAAATATTGAACAGACCGCGGAAATGCAACGTTGGAGAAATTCAAAAAATAGGATTACCTAGTAAAAAGAGATTCCCTTTGAACTGTTTTCTGGGTAGGGCTGGCAATTATTTAGAATAATGAAATAGATAATCTTACTCAGATATTGATAACACAGGTACATATTTATTTTCAAAACAATTGCTCAAAACGACGTACTTATTCCACCGATTTTTGGCTCATAATCCTAAATATTAAACACGCGTGCTTTTTCAGTATATTATTGAACGAGTGCCTTTAGTTTATTAACCTTACCAATTTACATTTGTACCCTAGTACCAAGTCGCAAGTAAGAAGAAGAAGAAGCGATATAATTTAATCGGATTATAACTTTTATTTTTTTGTCGCAAATGTGTTGAAAAACGTCGTATGAAACACGTGTGCCTGTGACCATAATATACGGCTTTCTTATGGCGCACTCGCTTTCTCGCTCGTGCGCACACAATATTGCCTTGTACATACTAGTCAACTTAGCACACTTGTATCATAATGTACTATTATACACTCAAGCAAACATCAAAATATATTTTTATAACAGAAAATGAACAGTCAGTCAAACGACCTCAATTTTGCCTTAGCCCATGCCTGTTGATGACGTATTATCTTTTTTCAATATCTTGACCTATTAATTCAAAGTTACAACAGTTAGACAATACATGATAGAAAGTAAATTGTCTGTCAAGACTAAAATAGGGCACGCAATTCCAAAGGAATCACCAAAGGGCAATGCCCTTGAATTCAACTGGTATTTCTTTGTAAAACGTTTTCGCCAATTACGTTTTCATCTCAAACAACTCCATCCCTAATTTGGAAAACGTTTCAAGTACTGCCATTGTGATATTGCTTCGTATTGCTTTGAGTGAACTGACTTTAAAATCCGCTAGTTTCGTTTCCTTATTCAATTTTCTTCGTTTTACGGCTGGTCCGATGACTGGTGGAGAATTCGGTAAAAGAGGATAGCAATTGATTTTATTCTTGCTGCACATTTAAGAGAAAAAAAATCTTTGGATTTAACAAGTTTCCTTATTATTCTTAACGGAAAGATGAAACGTAAGTAATTTTGGGACTATAAGATAATTACACTATATGAAGTTGGAGAGTTGTAAATATCTATGATCATATCAATCATCTATGATAAAAAAGGCTTAATCCAGACTTAAATAAGTCATAGCCAGACTGAACTATTTGAGACCACAATCTTTATTAATATTAAAATATAATTAAATTATTAAACCGCCTACAAAAAACTATCTGAAATACTTTAAATAACGCATTTGCCGGTGACGTAGTAGAAACAAATTCATTTAAAACTGAGCATGATGTGCGTAGACTGTTTGGTATACGTAAATTTGAGATCATGAACGCAAATGCGTTATGTAAAGCTTTTTAGTCAGTATTTTGAAGGCGTTTTACATTTTTAAATTTAAATAATTTTAGTTACTAACCCATTTCTCAAAAATTACTGGACCGATTTTGATAACATTTACAGTGTACCCTGAAAGAATAATCTCGCTATGATTTCTCGTTTTCGAGAAATTCGTGGACAAACATACAAATATACAAACATAGAAACATACATACTCTAACTAAATTTTGCACACGTGTTTGGAAGCCTTAACAGGTTTACATACTCAACTCAAATATTTTTAAATACTAACGATATCACATACATACACATTGAAGATTACCTCCTTATTTTTGAAGTCGGTAAAAAGCTAATGAGTTTGTTTAATCGCACTAATCTTAGGAATTACTGGACCGATTAAAAATATTTTTTTTGTGTTGGATAGCTTATTTATCAGGGAAGGCTTTGGACTATAAAACATCACACTGCGACGGGAGGGGATGAAGTGAATTCAAAACGCGCAGGTGATGACCTCTAGTTCAGGATACAAGTGTAAATGTATTCAGTATGAGATAATGAAAACTGAAATGGGTCTCCATAGAAATACCTAATAGTGGCGAGTTCTGTAAAATGTTTCATATTACTTCCAGAGATCAAAATGAAAACCTACAAAGTCTCGGAGCTAGGACTTGGTTATTTGATTTTGTTCCAATTTACTGACTCGTTACTTATATGTTACTTTACTCGCTTTTCCCAAGAACAATTGTAACATCTAAAGTTACAAATAATCTATTGCCATTTAGTAACTGAAATAAGTATTTAAAAAAAATATATATTTGATTGGAATATTGTATTCTTTTGCGGTGAGACTCTGATACAATAGTTTGTAAGTGTGAAACATCTAGAAGTTGATAGTTTTATATCGATAAAGTAAAGTTCCGTCCTTTTAAGGGACATTCTTTTTAGAGCGCTTTCACACTTAGGCGTTTTTAGCAGCGCGACAGTCGCGCTGCTGTCAATTTCATACATTAAATGACAGCAGTAAGCCCTTCACATTAGAGTCGCGCTGCTGTAGCTCTAATGTGAAAGCGCACTTAAGGGACTCCTCAGCCAGTATCTGGGTGGCCGAGTGGTTAAGGCATTCGCCCAGTACGTAAAATTCTTTATGTTCTTAATCTATATTCCTAAATAGGTAAATGATTGTGCATTTTTTTTTCTTTTATCACTAAGACCCCTTACACACTGCAACTTTGCGCAGTGATTCAGTCGTGCAGCATCGATGCAGTCGCAAAATTGTAACCTTTACACACTGTGCTTCTTTTAGCATCTGTGCAGTCGTGATGCTAACGCGCGTTAGCAGCGATGCAGTCGCGATGCAGAAGCTGGAAATTGACAAATTATGTTCTGTATTTTGGCGACTACATCAATACTAACGCGCGACTACATCGATGCCAAAAGTCACAATGCGTAAGGGTTCTAAGTGCTTGCCTCAACATCGACAAAATAGCTCGAACCAAAAAATAATTCAAATATGGAACGTCATTTTGTATGATGTAATGGCCGGACAGGTATTAATAAAGTTAATTTTTATTACTTGCCCCAAAATTGACCGTGCCAGTTTCATAGCGAAGTAATTAAAAAAGCCCACACAAGCATAGTCATTTTCATAACATAGTCGGCAGGTAATGAAATAACAAAGCCGTAACAGCGAACGCTAACTAGTAACTAGTTGTGTCGCCGTGAATGCGTTACGCGACCCACCGTTTGCATCAAACATTTAGCGAGCACGCACTTGGTTTGGAAAACGCGCGTTTTTTACCGGTAGCTGTAAATATTCAAGTCTGCTTTTAAATCCAACTCAAGCATTTATTTGCCAACAGTTAGGATAACAACTTAATGTAAATAGCAAATGTGTTCTGCTTTTTGTGTGAGCTCTGTTATTTTCTTCTAATTTAGCTCATGAAAGATCAGTCGCACTCGCACCTATGAAATATTCTCACAACGAAAATAAGTGAAGGTCTTTTTCCTACAAAAACTGTTTATAAATAAGTAAAAATGAAGGATTAGTTGTAAGGCACAAAGTAGATAGGTACAGAAGTCAAACTCATATATTATGTAGTTCACTTTTCGAAAATACACAATTTATGCACTAAAACTATGTAGATCAACTTTTGAACCTATCTTTTCATTGATATTAGTAATAGTAATGCCACATTTGACCTGGCCTATCATGCGCGCTTCGATACCATTTATCGCGCCGATAAAATAATTTTATTTTCTAATCATCATGCTTTCCCACATTTTTAGCAATTATAAGGTAATTCTAATTGCTTTTAAAAACAAATGTATACATTAAAGTTAGGAAAAATCTTTTTAAATATGATCAAAATGACGTTTGAAACTTATCGATTGCCGCAAATAATTATAAATAGGCGCACATGATATACCCGCAGATATTTTATTCGGCTACTTAAATAAAAAAAAATAGTTAAAGAAACGTGGCGTTTTATTAACCCTGTGCGTGAACTTTGTATATTTACCGCAAACTGCTTGTTTGAAGCGCTTTGGACTTTGCTCTATATTATTCACGAGTGGACTAACTACCGGCGGACACAAAACACGGAAATTTATCGGACCATAACTAAACTTTGATTTAGTAATAAGTTTATGAATGAACAGAATTATGTAAGGTTGTATTATGTAACGTTTACTGATTTTTAAAGATCTTAATTTTTGGTACGACTTAAAAATAAGTCTGAAAATAAATATATCACACTAAAATATAATTTTAAAATACGTACTTGTGTTTCTAACGTAGTAACGTACAATTTCGCAAAGTGTGAGAATTTAGCATTTGGAATGCTCAAACATATATGAGATATGAAAACCTTAAAATTAAGTACAAAAAATCTCACGAATACAAATACCGTAAGTTTTTTTTTATTGCCATGACTCATGTTAACGTTTCCAAAATTAGAGACAGGGTTTTTCAGTCCCATGACTCATCTTCAGTTTTCACTCGCAAACAAGACCCTACTTCCCAATAGCTAATAACATGAGTAACACTTCGTCAGCGCTGGAACTTAGGCTTTACTGAGTCACCGTAAGGTTTAATAAGTGAGTGAGGGTCAGAGGAAAGCCCGGTGACTCACAGTTCGCCTCTGTCACGGGGAAACTATGTGTGAGGACATATTGGAAGGAGGAAGCGGGGCGATCGTATTTTTTAGATGTAGGTCTGTTAAAAAAAGTAAACATTAGACATTAAAAAAAAAAAAGATTTTGGCACGTCGTACGCTTTGCACGAGCGGTTTAACAAACCAGTTGCCGGCATGTCAATGGTTTGAAAAGCTAGTCACCACCGTCAATACACCAACGCATAGCTAAATGTAATAGTTGTGCCCTATACTCTGATTTCTGGCTACCGCAGATAGACCAAAATAACAGCTTAAGATCGCATTTTTTATACTCTAACGTTGTAATATGGTGCGATAGTGTTGTAACAATTCTGATTTTGAGTTAATAACACGTGACTGAAAGCCCACAGATCAACATATTAATAAAATTTAATGATATCTCATACATACTCATGCATTGCATTGATTGCACCTCTTTTTTTAAGTCTGTAAAAATTCTCAAATTCCGTTACATTTTTCTAAGTTTTCTTAATTATCCGCGTTTCCCTGCCCAGTGTGATCACCCCCAATATGTCTAAGAAGCGGTTGACGTAAATTGGACGGGAGAATGAAGACGGAACGAGAACCGATAACTAGATATTTTGAGCTTCGAAATACGTGATGAGATTATACCAAACGAGGATGTTACCGAAAGATCAATTTTTTCGTTTACTTTGCTGCCAAAGAAAAAGGAAAGCGAGGAAATGACGGAACTACAAGTTTTTCCTATTAAAGTTGGCGGGCGAGTGATGGAAAATGTTTCTTTCGTTAGTAGAATCAGCTGATGGTATTCTTAGGGTGGATTCGACCAAACGAGGCTAAATTTAGAATTCACGCCCTTAATTATTTATTTATATTTTCAACTATCGGTCCACCTATAATAAATCTGAGCGTAGGTACTGGTATCTGTAAGCCTACAAATCTTGGTTCTTCTCTACATATTATATTCAAAGCTTGGTTTTGGTTATTTACTGAAAGCAAATAAAGAAAAATATTAGTACAATTGTAATTGTATTGATTGGTCAAAACCAACCCTAGTTATGCATGACTGATGCGAAAGCAAATGATCGCAGTACCTATTTACAGTATAAAGATAAAGATTTAATTTGCTCTCAAATTGGTGTAATTAATTTAAATTACATAGATGCATTTTACCCTCGCCCGAAGTAGTATAGAAGAGACAATTTTCAGCTATAACGCCGCCTGAATTGTACGGACAACAGCACGTGATGGTAAACACTGCGCTGTCTTTTTCCGTTGTAATAAGGACTAGATTGCAACAAAAGTGGTAACTTGATGTGCTAGCGACTGTACCTAATACATCTTTCTGTGCAATAAACTTCGTGATTTAATGTGCTTAGGACATTGAGATTATCTAGGTTAGTACATCTATTCAATCTACCTTGCGGTATTATGGCTGATAATTGTTAAAAATAAAAATAAAACATCTCTACACTGTTTAATTAAAAACCAAGATTTCCTCATCTCAATTCGTCTCTTAATCTTTAAACCCTCAAATCTTTTCTGGAAAAAACAACTTGTCTTTTTCCCTACATTGTCAAATACTAACTCCCAAGTGACAGGAAAGATGGAACGAAATTTCCTTATTACTGAAGCAATGCCTCTCGGCCTGAACATTGAATATGAGATGTCCTCAGTCGCCTGCAGGCGAATACATGAATACATTCAAGTGTTAAGGGATATGGTAATCCTGAAACCCCTACTATGTACCATCTTACGCTTACGATAAATATACTTATATAATCTGTCTTGGTTTTGAAGTAAGGTTTAAAAGAAAGTTTCGTCGAAATTGTCGAAAGATGAATAAGATAAGAAAATACTTTGCTATTAATAAGATAAGAAAATATTATGCTTTTTACAAGTGGATTTGTTTAAAGACGAAACACAATAAAAAACAAAATGTAAATTACATAACGCCGTTATAAATTCGTTTAAAGAAAACGTACAATTTAGGCGATCCGATTCCGCTATAAGAAATCTCTGAAAGTTAAGTCTGTCAAATAGGAGCACAGTGTTTGTAGGGGAATAATTAAAAAAAAGTAAAAACCGACTTCAAAACCAAAATGCACTAAAAAGTCTTAAATAAACTCTTCACCATTGGAAGGAAAGGAATCCGTTTTAGGCAAACAATTTCTTTTTGGAGTCGGTGCTGTGATAGTTGATGCTTGATGGTCAAAGTGATGGCACCGACTCCAAAAAGAAATTGTTTGCCTAAAACGGATTCCTTTCCTTTCAATGGTGAAGAGTTTATTTAAGACTTTTTAGTGCATTTTGGTTTTGAAGTCGGTTTTTACTTTTTTTTAAAGTTTATTTTATTTCTTTATTTTTAGTGATTACATAAGAGGGGGGGGGAGTTGCACCTTATGATTCTATTTTTTACGAAGCTACAAATTACCTATCATAAGTTTCGTCATTATAATTACTGAACTCCTAGGCGTTAAGGAGTTCCACCATCAGCTCAGCCTCACAAAATGTTGACTATCAGACGTAACAACACGTCAACATTAAGATTCTAGTAAAGAAACACTATACGTGCCTTTAAAATTTGAGGGTTTCCCTCGAATACACCAAGATCCCATCATCAGATCCCAAAATGGAAAAAATGGGACCAACTAGAAGGTATACCCTCTAAGTAGGTGAAAAAATTTTTCGATTCGGTCGACAAACGACTGAGATATGAGGTAACATACATACAAAAAAAAATGATAAAAAAAAAACATACAGTCGAATTGATAACCTCCTCCTTTTTTGAAGTCGGTTAAAAATCGGAGCTTCTCTTGGATGCAGATGATTTCTATAGTTGTTAATACTTTTTTCAATCACTTATGTACCGTTTTCTATTAAGAAACTCACATAAATGCCAGTAGAGCATGGGTAAATGGAACAAGCAAATGTTCATTTATATGCGACTGGTAGCTAACTTACTATTATAGGTAGCTGTAATTATGTATATCTTTTAGGTTCTTTCTTAATATTATCTTTCAGGTTTATTTATTTCCAGTCACAAATTAGGTACGGTGGTGGTTGTGATATTTGTGACAGAACATGAGCAAAATAATTGAACCAAGGCGGCCAATATTATGTGTTCGAAACATAGTAGCGACTCTGACGAAAAATCCTAAGATATGGTGGAAGCTTCTATCGATATATCCATCAGTTGATTGAAAAAGGTGTACGAAATTCTTAGGTTTAAGGTGTGACATTATGTAAGGTTTAGGGAAAGTTATACTAAAATTTTACTGTTTAAGTGGATAGAAATGGTAGGCATATATTTAGTTTTGCTGGAAGCCGAACAGATGGCGTAGAACCTCACTGCATCGCAATAATATTCGCATTTTCGGATTGACTAATATAAAGTAACTAGCGACCCACCACAAATATGACCCACAAATATGTAGTACTGATACTACATATTTGAATTATATATATAAATCTTCCTCTTGAATAACTCTATCTGCTAAAACGCATGAAAATCCGTTGCGTGTTTGAAAGATTTAGGCATACATACATACAGACAGGGAGCGCCTTTGTTTTATACTATGTAGGGATTAGACGTAGAAATAAATAAATCATAAACCTGAACACGGAGTTTTATTTTATTATCAAGTAGCACGACCAGGAGCGACTGTTGAGTTTGTTCATGGTCCTTCGAGACATACATATAAATACGATGCAAAATAAATAAAATAATGCTTACAAAATTAAATATTACCTTTATTATTTATAAAGGTTCTAACGGATTTCATTCAGCGTCGACAAAAGATTTCGTAATTTTACTTGTATGTTCGTTCATTTGAAGACATTAAGTAGTTGAAATTTATGAAATTATTTTGCTTTAAATCTCCGCTAAGCGAAAAAAAAAAAAAAAATTCATAAATTTTAACTTAATAATGGATTTCCGCAAAGTAACGCCTGATTCCATTAATGACATTCAGTAGTTCGTTTCAATTTTCTTCATTTATTTGAACCAGAAGTTCTGATCCCCACATCAATAAAACTGACCACTCCACCACCAATACCCTACCTACGATTATATCCCTTGCTCGCGTCAGAGCATAAATATTTGTGCCATCACGATCCGCCATCTTTGAACGCTCGCTCGCTCGGAAACATGCCGCGATGCAGTTCTGTACGTGGCTGAAAGGGTGCCTACTCTGGAAACAATCGATAAACTACGAATTTTTTTAAATAAATAAAATAAATAATAATAAATATTTGACAACATCACATACATTGCTCCGACCCCAAGCTAGCTAAGTAGCTAAAGTACTTGTGTTATGGACAGTGGAAACAACGGTGGTACCACAACACTCAGACCCGAGACAATATAGAAAAGTTCGTTTTCTACATCGACCCGACCGGGAATCGAACCCAGAACCTCACGAGATGGCGACGCTTGAAACCAGCCTGCTAGTCACAGTGTTGCCAGATGAACGGCTCACGTTCCCCCCGTATTGTACCTCAAATCCCCCCAAATTCAGGGTTTCAAGAAAAAAAACCCCATGATGAGAAAATGTTTATTTTAAGGAATAATTAATGAATAATCATTTCAGCAATGGCTTCCATAACACAATCAGCATCCGCACTCTCTTCGCCTGCAGTTCCATATTTTTTTTCCAAGCTGAACCTGCTGATCATTTTGGGACTTGGTTCAAAGTTTAGGCATCATTCCGTCAGCGAATACCTAATCCTTAAAATAGATTCAGCTGTTTGGATCGCCAGTCTGTTTCGCAGTTTATCTTTAATAACAGCTACTTGCGAAAATGCTCTGCAGTTGCTCTAAGTTACTTCTTAGAATCAGTCCATTTTCGTTAAAATGAGATAATTTTATTAAATATCAAGGCTTGTTCCAGACTCAGTAATTCCCTCAAATTTTTTTCCCCCCAAAAATGCCCCCAAACATCTTATCCCTCCAAATGTCCCCCCACAGCCATTAAAACCCCCCAAATTTGGGGGGAATCCCCCCAATCTGGCATCAGTGGCTAGTCACTCGACCACGGAGGTCGTCAAATGATATACTTTCACATTGAACGTATCTAACCATTGATAATAATTGTTGATGGGTAATCAAAACAGATTACCTATCACTTTCTTATCATCAACAGCTTTAAATTTATGGACCACAACTCTGTCATTTGTTAACTTATCATAGCAGTGATAGTTTTTCTTCCAAATTCATTGTTTATGCTAGTGCTGTGATTTTTTTTACGAATCCATCTACTATCGTTTAGTTGAGAGAGGGTGGGGACATTGTAATCTAACAAAAACTTGTTTTTTAAAACTAAATGTTACGGAAACAATCCGAATAAGACCTACTCAACGATACCCCACAAGATGGGTTTGGCAAGAGAAAAAAAAACATCCACATGGTACTTGAATGAGAGGTACCAAAAAAATTGTTTTTTACCACTTTGGCGGGGAGGGTTGAATATATATGTGTATACGAAATTTCGGTTTTCTAGCACCTTAGGTCTCTGCGCTGGACTGCGGATGGACAGACGGACAGACAGACATGGCGAAACTGTAAAGGTTCCTTGAAGGACTACAAAACCCTTAAAACTCGTGCACGGATAAAATATTTGATAATTTGGTTTTCTTATTTAATTTTATAAAAAATAAAACGATTGAATAAAACGTTGATACTTACATGCTGTTCGAATGTTTTAACTGCATCATTAGAATTAAGATAGTAGGTACTTTCAAAAAACATAAAAAGCTGTCTAGAAAATGTTAACTATTACCGCCCGTTTTGATTATCTACTCTTATGAGTCGACGTAGTGTGATTTTAAATGATATTCCCTTGGAAAAAATCTGACACAAAAAACAATTAAAATTGGATCGAAAAACCTTCTAAGTTAGCGCGTCCAAAATCTTCATCATTTTAACATAAGATTTAGAAGAATCAAACCTAAAATATGTCGTACGCTTTTAGAATACATCCCTACACACGTTATCATTTTTACTACCTTTATGCGGGTGCGCTGACTCGATCAAATCTTTGAAGAATGTAGGCGGGGCTGATTCTACCCGAAAACGGGTAAAAACGCTACATTTACCCATACAGCCCCCGAGCCCTCGACATACTTCAATTGGCGAGGATAATAAACTCAAGGAAAAATACCTATAGTAAGTATTTTGTAGCAATTTCACAGTCATACTTATCTCATTCACGTGGAGGCTTAACGACTGTAAGTCTTGGGTTTTTTGGGGAAATCTTGAGTGAGAAAATAAGTGTGAAATATTTTTTAGGTGCGTTGAAAAGGTTAACTTAGATGGCTATTATGTGCGTTGAAATTTAGATCGCTTATTTAGTTAGAGGATAATGGAAGTAACTGTTTTTTTTTTTACCTTAAAATTACAAATCTTAGGCCTGAGTAATCTAAGTGGCTAAAGTAAACTTTTTTTTAAAGTCTGTAAAAATACGATTTTTTAGGGTTCCGTAGCCGAACGGCAAAAACTGAACCCTTATAGTTTCGTCAAGTCTGTCTGTCTGCTTGTTCGTCCGTATGTCTTTATTCTGTAACTATAAGCATCACACTGTTGAAATTTAGTAGGAATAATAACACAACTTTTTTCTTTATACAAACACTTTGAAAAACAAAGTTGTATTGGCTGTTAAAAAAAATATTGTGGTTAGTGGATATAAGTGGATTCCCGAATCCAGCTAAAGTTGGCACGCAACCCTCACGGTACGAGTCCGACTCGCATTTGGCCGGTTTTTAGGGTTCCGTAGCCGAATGGCAAAAAACGGAACCCTTATAGTTTCGTCAAGTCTGTCTGTCCGTCTGTCCGTCCGTACGTCACAGCCAATTTTTTCTTTAACTATAAGCATTACACTGTTGAAATTTGGTTGAAAGATGTATCCTGTTAACCGCTTTACGATTCTCATACAAAAAATAAAAAATAATGACATTTAAGGGTTCCATCCCATACATAGAACTCAAACAAAAAAAAATTACTCAAACCTATGCGTGTGGGGTGTCTATGGATAGGTCTTTTCAAATGACATCGACGTTTCTAAAACCATTTTCTATTAAAGTCTCACGTTTCATAGCTAGACGCATCCAAAGTGGTAAAATGGGCGTCCCCCCATCTAACTTCTAAAATTAGCGAGTGTAAATTTTGAAAAAAATATGTAATGTAGTTCTTAACAAATACTTTCAACGAAAATTAGTTCTGACGGGACCGAACAAGAAGTTTTTGAGATATAACACATTTTCAACAACCGCAAACATAACTTTGTACTTCATACAAACACTATGAAAAACAAAGTTATGTTTGCCGTCAACAAAATATTGTGGTATTTGACTAAGTGTAAGTAAGTGGATTTCCTAATTCAGTAAAAGTTGGCTCGGAACCCTCAGTGCGCGAGTCCGACTCGCACTTGGCCGGTTTTCTTATTTTAAATATATAGGTAATGTGATGTATGACATAATTATTCTAGCTTTTGAGTTTTTTTTTGTTTGTAATCGAGTAAAAATTGTTTGATAGTCATATCAAAGTTAATTAATGCACACTGTCTGCTTACTCAAAATACTAAACTACATACAGCTATACTGCGGATTGGAACCTGAACAATTCAATTGGTAGATTATGCCAAAATTATTGGTTATGCAATGGCAATGCGGCTGTGTTGCATGTCCATCTTCTTCCGGCTTACTTTAAACCATTCCATTTGAATAAACAACAGAAACATTTCGAACTCGTTGGTACTGTGGGGAAAATTTTGATAACCGTCATCGATAATACACAAAAAAGATAAGTTTTGCTACAGAAGTCAAAAAGGTAATAATAGGTTATGAAAATATTAACAATGACGTTCTCCGTGGTGTAGTGGCTAAGCACGCTGGTTTCTAGGCGTCGCCACTCCCATGACCCGGGTTCGATTTGGTCGGGTCAATATAGAAATGAATTTTTTTTATATTGTCTCGGTTCGGGTGTTATGTACCACCGCTGTGTCTGATTTCCATAACACAAGTGCATTAGCTACTTACTTTAGGATCAGAGCAATGTATGTGATTGAGTGAGTCACCGACCAACACCGTTGCGCGCCATGCATGGAGCGTCTCAGCACCGGCAATATAAGTCGTCGGTCGGTCTCGCTCTCGCTCCATATGGTGAGACTTAACGCTGTCGATCCGTTCAGTAGGCAAAACAGAGAGTATCGTGTTGCTTTTCAAGCCTGATGCTTGCCCAAAAAGCGGCTACTGTGGTAGCCCTCTGGTTACAGACAAGTAAGTCCTCACGCGAGCAGGTGGTCGGGCACGCGGGATAGTTAGTGAGGTGGGCCATGGTTTGCAGGGGTTCTCCACATTCACAGCTGGCGTCTGCGCTGCTTGAGTACTGCATGGTATGGTACGGTGCAGTGGAAGAAAACCTTTAACGTATAATATCAGTGAATACGATTCGATACAATTGGGTGGCAGGCATAGGTAGTAACAATGAAAATTTAATGATCATAAAGATGAAATAAGAAACCAAAAATTTGCGCACGGGCGGGACATGAACCAGCAACCTCTTGGCTGACCGGGCCAAACGCTCTTGCCAATTGAGCTACCGTGCTGTCAGTCCGACCTTGCAAAATTTATGGTCTCTTATGGATGAGTCATTGCGTGACGCTTAGCGCCATCTAGCCGTCTGTTTATGAAACAGTGGACCCAAGCAGTTATTCTTTACAGAATAAATTTAACTTGGAAATTGATGACGCTTAGCTATCTATTGGGTTAGAATGTTTTTAACACTCATAGTGTCATATTTTATAATCATAAAGATGAAATAAGAAACCAAAAATTTGCGCACGGGCGGGACTTAAACCAGCAACCTCTTGGTCACCTCGTCACGCAATGACGCATCCATAAGAGACCACAAGTTTTGCAAGTTCGGACTGACAGCACGGTAGCTCAATTGGTTAGAGCGTTTGGCCCGATCAGCCAAGAGGTTGCTGATTCAAGACCCGCCCGTGCGCAAATTTTTGGTTTCTTATTTCATCTTTATGATTATAAAATATGACACTGTGAGTGTTAAAAACATTGAAACCCAATGAAAGTTTAATTGGTGCAACCCCTCCTCAGGGTCATAATAACATGTACTTTCGGTGTAGATCCAACATTAAAATTTCAAAACATTTTTTTTAAAAGACAATTTTTTTGTACTGAAATATTAATCGAAATTTAATTTTTTTGTGCCCATCACTACAAATCCATATAAGTTATTGAACGGTCACAACGTGCGCCCCACGGGGACGGAAGTAATTCCTGAGGACCCGGCGGACCGGAAACGAAGTGATCCACTGCTTCCGGGGCTGTTCCTGTTTAAAAGTTCGCGATGTTGTGTCACAGGCTTTATCGTATTGACAGGTGCATACAGGCTATGCTTTATTTACTCGAAGTGCTCGAACACTGAAACGAAGTAAACATCTGTCTATTGTATTTTTTGCGATAGACCAGTCCAGTGTTGGACTTTGTAAAATCTCGTAAGCTGACTTGTTCCTTTCGATGTTTTGTCCGCACTTCGATCACTCTTCACTTTAGTTGGCAACTCCTCGAAAGGAAACACCCACTGAGCAGATTGTCTTTTGGTTTCAGGATCATAACAGTAAATCCAGCTTTTGTCACCTGTTAGTATGTCGAACACAGCATTTGAGTCACCTCCGTTAAATCTTTCAATCATTTTACGGCACCAATCCACACGATGGAGTTTTTGAGCCTTAGTCAAATTATGAGGTATCCACCGGGCGCAAAGCTTCCTGACCGCTAAATGTTCGTGTTGGATTTTGTGCACTTGACTCATACCGATGCCTAAGCTTGTCCGAATCTGCTGATAGGTCACTCTTTTGTCAGTCTCTATCATACGCCACACAACACAGATGTTATTTTCAGTCGTCGCCGTAGAAGGCCGTCCCTCACGTACATCATCAGTGAGATTAGTGCGACCACGTTTAAACTCATTAAACCAGTTGTAAACAGTCGCACGAGATGGGGCTTCATCGTGAAAGGCCAATCGTAGTCTATCATAACTTTCTTGTTGACTTAAATGACATCGAAAGTCATAAAAAATCATTGCACGAAAATTTTCTCGTGTTAAATTCATGTTGACGTGACACAGACAATTTTCAATTTGCCGCCAAATCGTAAAACAAATGACAAATGAATGAAATATATACTCAGTAATATTAGCAAAGAGTTCTATTTTCAAATTTTAGAATATTTTTTTTATTATATTGTTTATAAGTGGCCAGTTCTAAGAACTTTCAGTTTGACCCTCGTAGTAGAGAATATATAAATATCCTGATACGTATTTGTAATTTTGTAAGTGGTATTCACAAGTAGAAGAAATACCTATTTGTAGACTCCATTAAAGTTTTCTTACTCCATCATGTTAAAGATTAAATGGCAGTTCCTAATTTTTGTCATGCAGCGGTAGTTTTAGATCGGTCGCTCAAATAATGTTATCACGAAGTTTTCAATTTTGACAGAAAATACACAGGATGTTGTTTTGGTCAGTGATATTTAACTTGGGGATGATAATAAGTATTATGCTTATTCAAAAAAAAGTGTCTTTAATGCAAGTTTTATAAAAGTATACCTTTTCACAACACTAAAAAAACGTAATAGTTCTGTAATAGTATAGATACTTAAGCACTAAACCACATACTCACTGTGTGTGACTTATGTAACCCCACAGTTTTCACTAAATTACACATTCTCTTCGTCATATGTTCAATACATCATAATTTATACACCTGTCTTAGATAGCCATGATGAAGGTTTAACGTTTGTTATGGAAATGCCGGAAGTGTCCACCATATTGAATGTAATTCGGCTATGATATAAAAATAACTTGGATTAATCTTTAGATGATGATGATTTAATTATTACTATTATATTTAATTAATTTTAGGTTAATTATTTAATAAGGAACTGAGTTCTAGAGGCTCAGTTCTCTTGAGGCTAGCCGTACTCAGGTCTTCCAGCATACTGCTGGAAGACCTGAGTACGGCTAGCCTCAGCGTTGGGCTTCAGATGAACCGGGAAAAGACCAAGGTGATGACAAACAGCATCAAGCGCAGAATATGTGTGAGTGATGCCGAGATGGAATATGTCGATGATTACGTTTATTTAGGCCAAATAGTCTCATTCCAGGCAAAACAGGAGAAAGAGATTGCTCGACGTATCGAAAATGCCTGGAAGAGTGTACCGTTGTACATCTATAACGTGTAATAAATTGAGTACCTTAATATATTTAGTATTCATCGGATCCACATTAACATTTTCATCACATTATCTTTGTTTTTCCATGCTTTCATCCAAAGATTGCTGGTTCGTTTGCTGTAAACACGAACATAAGAGTTAATCATAGATTCTATCTACCATAACGCAGTTCGTATTTTCTCCCTAAAAAGTCGTACTGTAGACATTAAACTATAGGCATTACCTGCCTTTCTACTCTTCTTATTACTATTACTCTGTATTTTTGGATTTTTGATGTTTTCTAATCCTTTTTGAACAATATTTATTGTGAATCTAAAAATGTCAAACTTTCAAAGCTCTGTTATTCTACTTTTCTGTACATAATACTGTAAAAATAGCTGTGTTTTACCTTTGTTTGCAATTTTCCTTTAATTTGCATTGGGTGATGATTCATTTTCCTGTTTATTTATATATATTGCTTGATTTCTGAAATATTTTTATCTTTATTGACATGGTTGTTATGACAATATCTTTCAAAGTCTGACAACTTCTATCAAAGTTTATTACTTTTTCGGGTTTAATCCTCTGTAAACCACCAGTATTCATGTTCTATTTTTGAACCTACCTCGATCTAAATTTGAACGGCCCCGGCCCCCTATATAAGCATTAATTTTTTTCATTCATTTCATTCGATTCCGAGTTCTAAGCTCGATCAGTTCTATTATACTCCAATAAATAAATACTCTACATCTTCCCTCAAGAAGTCTAGAAGAACCGCCGGTGACTACTGAAACACCTCCTCACGCTAGGGGAGGGACCGGACACCGGAGGAGTATCCAAGCACATTGACTGCAGTAACACCTCCTCGCTCTAGGGGAGGGACCTGTCTCCTTCTCGGAAGAGGATCCGAGACCAAGTACTTCTGGCACTCCAACTGATCATAACATTTTCTATATAGTGCCCGTTACCCTCATTACTGCACATCGGCGTCTCTGCTCTTCACGGCGCCTGTCACCGCTGCACATCGGCGTCACTGCTCTTCACAGCGCCTGTCACCGCTGCACATCAGCGTCGCTGCTACCTCCGCTGTGTCGGCCCTGCACTCCGACGCCGCCCTTTGCTGCCCCAGGACAATACTTATTGAAGATTTGAAGATACTTACTCACGCCCACTGCACTTTACTTACATTCATACAGACATCACCTCATCTCATTTTTCGGTACTGTATTCTTTTTTTTGTAATATAAATTCTATTCCCTCTTCTACCTCTTTCTTTTACCTTCTTCTACTTCTCCACATTTGTCGCTTCACGACAAGAGCTGTTGGTCTTTTAAAAACTTTTTAAAGGGTAATTCACCACTATGCCTGAAACGTAAAATCATGGACATGTACATTCTCCCTGTCCTCACGTATGGCGCTCAAACATGGTCTTTGACCGATCGTCAGAGGTCCAGCCTAAAGGTTTGTCAGAGAGCAATGGAGCGCAGTAAACTGGGGGTAAAACTGACTGACCGAATCCGGAACACCACATTACGCTCTAAGACGCTTATCACCGACGTCTCCCGAAAAGCTGCTCAACTAAAGTGGGACTGGGCTGGTCACGTAAGCCGAATGTCGGATGACCTCTGGGCCAAAATATGCACCAAGTGGATCCCCTTAAATGGAAGGCGGCCACGTGGTAGACCCAGAAAAAGATGGCGTGACGAGCTGGACTCATTTGACAGGGACTGGAAGGCAGTTGCCCAAAATCGTGGAGACTGGAAAAGGGGTAGGGAGGCCTTTGCCCTGCAGTGGGACACTATGGGCTTATAATATTAATAATAATCTCCCACCTCTTGCTTGCCTTCATTGGCTGGCTTGAGTGGAGACTCGCTAGAGCAGAGATGCTCGGGGGAAGGAAGTGTGCCAGTAAGATGCTTGTAGGGATCTTGAACGATTACCGGAATTGTCCTAAGAGTCGTGGTACACCTCTCCACTCCCCTAGCACCTCAACTGGTGTTGCCCCCTTGTTATCTACGTCACTTAGTGCTAGCAACTATTTTGGGGGGCCCATCGACTGAGTGTGCTAGTCACCCCCTGCCATTTTATCCGTGTGAGAAACCTACTTCAGGCAGGGGCCATAGTTCTTTCATAGTCCCAGTTACCCGGTCCACCTAACACCCACACCCATAGCTCAGTATCTTTTTGTCCATATCTTGCAATAGTCCTACACAAACCGGGGGTTGTCTTTGGGTGCACTTGTATAGTGCATACAGGGATAATCGTCGGTTTGTGACAGCTTTCAGATTAATGTTGTTAAACGGGCCTCTGCGTGTTGGCTTCGGCCCCATGTACGCCTTGCAAAGGTCCGAGACCCTGTGGTCCCGAGATAGGAAAATGACCAACATAATAATAATAATTATTATTTAATTATTATTGGGACACTTATTACATTTTTATGTCTGCCGAATAACAAATGTTAATTTTGGCGCCAAAAGGAAGTTGACTGTGATTCGATAGTGGAGGTTAGATTTATTTTAAATATTATCTACTTATACTACGTGTCTATTAGGTATTCAGGAACCCCACACGCGGTCACACTGAGGACGTCCTACGTTGCGCCTTTGTTTTCCAACTCTAACAACTTCGCGAGAGCAAGTATTGGTTCTCCCGTGAGCTCCATGCGTGGCGGTGCCAAGTTTAATCTATACCTTGCACTAAATCGGCTAAGCAGCCTACGTACTACTTTCACTGAGATCGGCTGAGCAGCTTACTTACCATACTTTTTCTTTATTAATACTAGTACTCATTAAGTCATTAATAGCTGATCATAAACGTGTTCTGCTGATCCGTAAAAATACTCGTCATTTTATCGTGTAGTAATTATCTCAACATTCCCAGTTATTCATTGCTGTTAATAAAACGGCTTTGTGACAAAATTAACTAGCTTAATTATCTCATTTATATATAGAACGGACCACTTCGACACGATCATTGTGTAGCGAAAGGCAGAAGTGCCTTTATATGTAGGATCGTCAGGATTTCTAACCGAACTATCAGATATCATGTGGGCAGAATAGGGGATCGTGCAAAGAGATAGACGTGATAAAAATCAATCTGAATTGTAGACTTCACAAAGAGCCGTTATCGATGCTTATATAGGTAGGTACTAGGTACACTAGACAAAAGGCAGGGCAGTTCTGTGACGTAGATCTTTATTAACAGCACGACGACTCGATGAAAAGTGGTTTCCGATGAGGCATCGCTGACCGCCACGGCTCTGCCAAGCGCTTGTTTGACAGGACCCTCCGCTAGAGGGCGCGCTTGCGTTCCATTTAGTGTTGCTAGCTGCGACATATTATACTGATATATGCTTATATTATAAAGCTTCAGAGTTTCTTTGTTTGAACGCGCTAATCTCAGAAACTACTGGACCGATTTGAATTTTTGTTGTTGCGTTGAATAGCTAGAAGCAAAGCATTGATCAAAAATGTTGCCAAAACGGGGGAAAAATATTCCTTTTGCGAGCTTTCCTTGCGTACGCAGCGCAAATCGTTTAAGATACATAAAGCACATGTATGACGAGATTGTGCTGCTTCAAAAGTTTAACAATAAAGTGCGCGACGCATATGTCTAACTGATATAGTATACCATTACTAACTTTTTATGTTTATAAATTTGATATAAAATATTTTTTTTTTCAAAGGTGGTTTTATGCATACGTGAATTTATTCTTATCAAAATAAACATATTCATCAACACAAGCATTTCTTTGGAAACTAAATTGCCATTAACATAAGTTGATTTCAATAAATACCTTCAAAGTGAAGTCAAAGTCAAAAATAATTTATTCAATTTAGGACACAAATGATCCTGTATGAACGTCAATAATTAGTGTAATATCAATCAGTTATGGCCTGTATGGGGCTAGAACATGCCTCCTTATCTTTTGGGCCCTACTAGCGCTTCAAGACAAGACACAGACAATTTGGCAAGTGCTGAGAAGAAACGCCGGAACAAACTCTCTAAACGCTATCACTGTTATAAAATAACTTCACACCAAAATATTTCTCGCAGCTTAAGTCAACACGCGCTTGCGCTAACCGCTAAGGTTTCAGGCCTCTTACTGAAAATAGGTGTTTTGCATTGAAATATTCGCCTTTAATTTTGTGTTTACAAATTTTATGATACTCACAAAATATACAAGTATCAAACCCGATAGTAAACAAACTTCTACGCAAACTTGTCGGAGCAAATTTCTATAAAAAAAACTTTTTCATTTTTAGGCTTTCGATTACATTATTTCTACCAATTTATCTTTTTTCCTAGTGTGGCTTATTAACTTTTCGTTACGTAGAATACTGATTTTCACATGGTAAGAATAAACTTGATCTTAACCGCTATGATTGCATGATATACTTGTTACCGCTGATCATAATCAGCAATCTTTAGTATGTATTCCTTCTCTATTTTCCTTCATTAAGGCGTTATATGCCCATTTAATCTCATGAATGGTTCATCAGAACTAATTGCCTAACGAAGTTCGTCCTACGTAATATCCGCATTAATATTTATAAAAACAATTCAATTACACCTCTGGCGCGCAGTTTATCAAACCGAATACATTTTCATTAGCATTTTCGTACCGGATAGGGTAATGACTACAGATATTGGCATCACAAATTGCTATATTAGTTTTGAATGTCTAATGTTTTATTGTTTTATGTGGTTTACATATTTATGAAATAAATTTTACTTTTTGAAACAAATCATTTGATTCGCTGGAATTGCTGCCTTAATGTTTTTAGTGATTTAAAACGTATATATCTAGCATATTTGACACTCAAAAATCTAAATATGCTAGTAAAGAGCTGCTAGCTACATAGCTGGTATTAAAAAAATGGCTAAGTGCGAGTTGGACTTTCGCACGAAGGGTTCCTTATCTGCTATGTATAAAAGCACTTTTATTACCCTAATAATATGTCCTGTAAAACACCTTTAAAAAACGGTGCAAATATTTGTGCCACTACAACGCGCATTTCTCTCAGACTATGATAGCCCCAAAGGTAAATTGACTGTAAAGTGTTCTTTAAAAGTCTCAGCTATCCCCTTTAAGTTACTGACACAAAACTCTTACTTACAGCGTTATGCAACTCTTACTTACAGCAAAAAAAATATTTTTTCTATAACTTTATGGACCACAACTCTGTGAATGAATAGTGATTGTTTTACTTCTAAATTGCGTTTTTTACGTATCTACCTACTATCGTCAAACTAAGTTAGGACTGAGTGGAAACTCAGACTCTATTAAAAATAAGCCCTATAGAACTAAATGTTATGAAAACTGAACTCCTAATCGAAAAACGATGTGAGCAAACTCATGATCGTTTTAAAAGATCTATTCAACGACACCTTACACGATCGGTAAGGCAAGAGAAAAAATCATCCCCACGTATGAGGTACCTACCCCATTTATTTATTTTTCATTTTTTTACCACTTTGACGGGGAGATTGGAATACACCCACGCCAAATTACGGTTTTCTAGTAAATAAAAAATAAAAAAATACACTACGGAACCCTAAAAATATACAAGCTCATTAAAGTTTTAGATAGGTGCCGATAATTGGTTCCGATACCCTATCTTCCCACCAGCTGAAGTATTAATTAAGCATTGGGTGAAACAAAGCCGCTTCTTAGCAAAACTTTCCGAATTAAAAGCGTAATATAAATTAGGGAAAACGAATTATTGTTGAAAACAAGAAAACCATTTTAGCGCTGCATAATTAAATACAATTTTCTGGTACCTTTTGGTACCTTATTATTCAAAGCTGGTATCAGTATAATACAAACGTTGCTTTAGATTTTATTCTAGATTTTATACGAAAAACAGGGTCGATGTATTTATATTTTCAGATTTATTTAAGAAAAACTGTAGTAGTTTTCTTAAGTGCATTTAATGATATATTTTTTCTGAGGAAATCAATCCATTTTACTAATTTAAAAAAAAATGCGGTTTGGTTATTACTTTTAGGAGTTAGAACTAATATTAATCTTGTGATTACATTAACTTAGGCACATATACCATGGAGCATAAATTAAAAGGATATAATAGTGTCTGTGGTACTCGTCTAACTGTATATATAACGGTCGCTTATACGAGGGTCAAACTGAAAGTTCTTAGAACTGGCCACTTATAAACAATATAATAAAAAAAATTTTCTAAAATTTGAAAATAGAACTCTTTGCCAATATTACTGAGTATATATTTCATTCATTTGTCATTTGTTTTACGATTTGGCGGCAAATTGAAAATTGTCTGTGTCACGTCAACATGAATTTAACACGAGAAAATTTTCGTGCAATGATTTTTTATGACTTTCGATGTCATTTAAGTCAACAAGAAAGTTATGATAGACTACGATTGGCCTTTCACGATGAAGCCCCATCTCGTGCGACTGTTTACAACTGGTTTAATGAGTTTAAACGTGGTCGCAATAATCTCACTGATAATGTACGTGAGGGACGGCCTTCTACGGCGACGACTGAAAATAACATCTGTGTTGTGCGGCGTATGATAGAGACTGACAAAAGAGTGACCTATCAGCAGATTCGGACAAGCTTAGGCATCGGTATGAGTCAAGTGCACAAAATCCAACACGAACATTTAGCGGTCAGGAAGCTTTGCGCCCGGTGGATACCTCATAATTTGACTAAGGCTCAAAAACTCCATCGTGTGGATTGGTGCCGTAAAATGATTGAAAGATTTAACGGAGGTGACTCAAATGCTGTGTTCGACATACTAACAGGTGACGAAAGCTGGATTTACTGTTATGATCCTGAAACCAAAAGACAATCTGCTCAGTGGGTGTTTCCTTTCGAGGAGTTGCCAACTAAAGTGAAGAGAGATCGAAGTGCGGGAAAAAAAATGGTGGCCTCGTTCTTTGGAAGGATAGGTCATTTCGCAACAATTGTGTTAGAGGATCAAAAAACAGTTTCTGCAGAATGGTACACTACCAATTGTTTGCCACTTGTCTTGGAAAAAGTTCGAGAGAAACGACCTCGCAGTAGAATCCTCCTTCACCACGACAACGCCTCGTCGCACACCGCCAAGCGAACGATCGACTATTTGGCGACATCAAACGTTGAATTACTGGGTCACCCGCCGTATAGCCCCGACCTCGCGCCTTGTGATTTTTATTTATTTCCAAAAATTAAAGAAAAACTTAAAGGAAAGCGGTTTATGAATGCTGAAGAAGCGGTGGCTGCGTATCGCGATGCCATTGAAGAGACCCCTAAGGACGAGTGGGCAAAGTGCTTTTCCCAGTGGTTCCATCGCATGCAGCGGTGTATTGACGTCAATGGACAATATTTTGAAAAGATATAATAAAACTAATAACTGGCGAATGTAATCAGTTTTTGATTTTCTAAGAACTTTCAGTTTGACCCTCGTATAACTTAAATTGAATTTCATTTATTATTGTTTGTATTGCTGACTTTGATCGATATATTGACATGGGATGAATTTGGATTATTATTATGTTAGTGTGCATACTGAACATATTTTTTGGAAGAAATCATAATTTTACATATTTATTTATTTAAAGACTTTATTGCGCAAATTAAGTGTACGAAGGTGAACTTAATGCCAAAAGCATTATCTGCCAGTCAAACCTTTAGGTCATGCAGAAAGATGGCAACGGGTGCAGTGAAAAAAATCAACAAATGAAAGTAGGAACAAAGTAACAAGAACCTAATTAATTACTAAAATAAATAAACTACAAATATACATTTACATAAACATACATAAATACATACATATAATAATAATATTATGCAATTATTCACTCTTTCTGAAATCTACGAACTCTATTCTTGAAAGACAACTTTGAATCGGTTCTCTTTATATCCACGGGAAGAGAATACCACATTCGTGTTGCCGTCACTGTGAAAGACTTGGAAACGTACGAGGAACAGTGTGCCAGCGTGCCTAGCCGGAGGTTGTTTGATGAACGGAGAGACCGATCATGGGTTTGACTTAGAAATGGAAACATATCTTGAAGATAAGAAGGGGAAGAGGGGTTATAAAGAATAGTGTGAAAGAATTCGAGTCTCCACGTTAAAGGATGATAAGATGATATGATGTATGATGGATGGACGGTAACTAAATTGTATCGGGGTTGAATGTTGTGGTACCACCGTTGTGTTTGATTGCCATGACACAAGTGCATTGGCTACTTACTTTGGAATCAGAGCAGTGTATGTGATTTATAATTTTGCTTTCAATAAATAAACGAATCATGCTTTTGATACTGATACCAATTCACCGATACCAGGTCACTGCAAACCCTATCGGAATTGGGAGACGTCCTCATTCAGCCGCCATTAATGCAATTATAATAGCGTTTCGGGATTTATATTTTGATTGAGTGTGAATACAGCCTGTTAATGTTTGTGACAAATATCGCGCAGGCTTTGAAATGAATAGGCAAACCAAACTTTTTTGGATGTTCATAGAATGTGAACCACGCCGCCGTGTGTGAAATTGGCGTTCACACATTCTGTTGGTGTATCTAATCTCATTTTACAACTCTTATTTGTTGGTGTATCTAATCTCATTGTAAAATGAGATTAGATACACCAACAAATAAGAGTTATTTTTTGTTTGAAATGTGAATGATTCAGAAAAACTAACAAGCTCATTAGATCTGCCTGCTGTGACTAAAATCTCCCACTACTGATTTTAGAAGAAAGTTAAATGTACTTATAAGTATTTGTGGATTGAGTAAGTTTAACTTTTATTTAAGTAGTTGAAACAATATATAAACACAATATAAAATTCAATAACAAACAATAAAACATACACAAAATAGTATAACGCGAGAAAAAATATATAGTTACACTAAGATGAATAACACTTATTCAAACTGATGAAAAATTACCATAGGTATGTTTAAAATAATTAATTTTAATCAATTTTCACCCTCTGTCATAAATAAAATAACCGAATAAGCTTTCATCTCAATGGACACACATAATTATGCTTAGGTAGGCTGCCCAACTTACTTTTGTGCTTAAGTACCCGGCAAGTAGATTTGAATATGGGGCGACTTTTATAGCGAACGTTTGCAAGCAGTCTGCAATATCAATATAATTTATTCGAATTAAGTGTTTAACTATCAAAGCGTTATTCTGCAATCAAAGTCATTTGCTTATAGGTATTAGGTGTCCTACGCTGCGCTGGTGCGTGTTTGGTCATCAGTTTTTCGCGCATGAAAAAACTAGCGCAAATGCAAACAATTCAGAGTTGGTCGTCGACGCCTCTGTTTTATAGCTGTGAAATTCAGTTTGACTTATAACAGCACCCGGAAAGCCAATCTGCGTGCCAATGGCGGCATATCCGGTGATCCTGCGTCCGGGGCTTTGCTATGTGACGTACTTCCGGCCTCGGTAAACCGCTTATGTTTTAGTAGGATTAGTTTTGGAATATTTTAGTTTTGATTGGACGGAGTAATTGAATTTCAAGCGGGTGGGGCTGATGATTGATTTTGTAAATAATGATTTACTTTGGTATTCCAATTTCTCATGTCGTCACGATGCTAAAGTCGCTGTGGCCATTTCAAGCATTATCTATCAGGGCACCGACACACAAAGAAATTGTTCGCCTAAAATAGACTTTAAAGAGTAGTTAAGACATTTTCGTGCATTTTAATTTTGAAGTCGGTTTTTACTTTTTTTTAATGATGCCATGTCTTAGTTTATTTTTTTCTGGTCTAAAAAAGCATATTTCATATAGCGATGGTAGCTTATTACAGAAGTTATAGTGTAACACCCTATTCTCGTATGTGACATTTTCATTAACACCAGCCATTGAGAGGCAACCGCAGTGCACGGCCTGACGTATGAGGGGGCTCCAGCTTTGACGGGGTGATTGAGTCATGGACGTAACATGTTCACATCCGTATTGTACAACTGAGTTCTACTAATAACGAAACTGCCTCGGTGGCGCAGCGGTTAGAGGCTCGCACTTTAAAGTTACGGCTGCCCCAGAAGTCCCGGGTTCGAACCCTGGGTCGGGCCAAAAATATGTACTTGGGTTTTTCTGTTCAGAAATGTTTAAGGTAGCCCGGAGTTTGGAAGTTGAAGGTGTTTCACCCCCGTGACTCGAAAAGCAAGTAAACCCGTTAGTCCAGCGCTTGAATTATCTCCGGTCGTGTCAGATTGCTGTCCCATCGGGCTATGAGAGTGAAAGGAATAGAGAGTGCACCTGTGTTTGCGCACACACTTGTGCACTATAATAAGTCAAACGCAGTTGGTTAGTCATTGTGACTGGCCACCATAGTCGAAAGCGGCTAGGGGAATAATAATTAAACATATTATATAGGTAGATCCTACTTTGCGAAGTCATAAAAGTCATTTATTTATGCACATTAGCACACTTTTACACGTCCCAATATAAACCCTACCACAGCTTCGGGACAATTGTGGGCTAGTGCTGAGAAGAAGCTGCGCAACAATCTCTGTCACTATTGTCAATGCCTCTTTTCAAAAGGTTTTCAATGTTTGTAGTGATCATGCAAGTCCACTTATTATTTTTACCAATATTCACTTACATTATTATCTTTTTAATAATCATCTACTTTATACATCCCTTTCATCATTAGGGTTTCCTTAATGACAGTTTTAAATTTATTAATCAGTAAGTTTACAATATTGTCTGGTAGTTTTTAAAAAAATATATACATTTCCCCATGAAAGGATTTCGTAAGAAAGAGGTCAATCGACGAATCCTTATAGGATAAAAGCAAAAACAATCAATTATTCTAAGTGCGCCTTCTTTAATGCTAAGGGTTTACAGCTGACATTTTATGTTTGAAATTGACAGCAGCGCGACTGCCGCGCGACCATTGCGCTGCTTAAGTCGCCTAAGTGTGAAAAGCTTCAACACTGAAGCGGTCGCAGTACCGCATAACAATAGAATATCTATTGTGTCTCGTTTACATCCGCTTGAGGGATTAAATTAATACATAGAATGGAATGATTGATGCTAGTTAACGTATAACGTGCGTTAGCATCGATGCAGTGGCAAAATGTCAACCTTTACACACTGCGCTACTTTTAGCAGCAATGCAGTCGCGCTTCTGCATCGATACTGACGTGCGACTGCATCGATGCTAAAACTCGTAGTGTGTAAGGGGTCTTAGAGAAGCAACCGCAGCGCTGCGGCTTGATAAAGGACGCGCTGTACTCTGATGTATAAGAGACTTACAGGCTTTAACTAAAGAGTTGATTGGTTCAATACGTGCCTTGTATTTAAGAGGTTTATAAATCATATTAACAGGTATTAATATATTTTGTAATACAAAAAAATATCAAAATATTTAGCTTTGCTTATTCCAATCTCGGCCGCTGATAGTATGGCAGAATTGAAATAACATAAAGATCATCATACCATTTATAGCTTATACCTAGCTCGTAATATACTAATTGTAAGTTTGAAGCTTTACAACAAAAATCCCTTTCTAAATATCAGATGCACAACTACAAAACAAAATAACGTACTCATGTAAAATCAGCTCTGTCTAAACGCCTGTAACAATCTCAAGCGCAAAGTTTACTAAGGTGAAAATTTAACCTTTCAATTGTAAAAGGAACGCCGTTAGTAAAAAAATATATTGGTATGACTCGTATTTATTTTTATATTTGATTTCATCATACTCACCAAAACTAGTTCAGAACAAGTAATAACCGGTTATTAAACTCAGTTAATATGAATCGTTCGTCCGATGGCGTGGTCACGCTCTGATCGAAAACTGTGGTCAACAGCCGAATTGCCTGAATTAGGTACAAATGAGGTTTGACGCGCAAACGGTTGCAAAAGCAAAAGGTACGAGTGATTGATTGGTCATATCGACCAATTCATTACCTAGGGTTTCCTGTGAGATTGCCTGCGTTTTTATATTATGGTTCCATAGATGAATGGCAAAAAACGGAACCCACCAGTTTCGTCAAGTCTGTCCGTTCGTATGTCATAGCCACTATAAGCATCAACCTGCTGAAATTTGGTAGTAAGATGTTTCTTAACCGCTTGACGATTCTTACCTATACAAAAAATACAAAATAATAATATTTGAGGAGAGAGATTTGGCGGTGTTTCACCCCCGTGCCTCGGAAAAGCACGTAAAGCCGTTAGTCCTGCGCCTGAACTCTCTCCGGTCGTGTCAGATTGCTGTCCCATCGGGCTATGAGAGTGAAAGGAATAGAGAGTGCACCTGTGTTTGCGCATACACTTGTGCACTATTCTATGTCCCGCGCAGTCGGTTAGTCGTTGTGACTGGTCACAAAAATGATTATTTGTTATAACGACCGATAAGTCTTTTAAAAGGACATGGAGGTTCATAGAACCATTTCCTTTTTACCACGCTTTTATTAGCTTGGGTTGTATCTTTGTACGTATGTATGTATGTAATAGAATTTTTGAACATAAATTTGACCGACTTCCAGAAGTTTGATTAATTTGAAACTTTGCATACCTATCAAGGACCCATGACAATGCAATAATTTAATAACAGTTTCTCAATATCCTTATTAGGAACCCCAGGATTAATAAATTCTTTCGTGGATCCTCTGTAAGGGAGTAAGAAAGATAGAGCTATCGCGTGTCGCATGTCCGCAAATAATTAATTGAAACATCGAACTAAAAAATTGAAAAATAAATTATAGTTTAAAAAAACTAAAAAAAACACGCTTTTATAGGTAACCGAACTAAAAAGTAAAGAGTTAGAGAATAATTCAATTCAGAGTAAAAAGCGTGGGGTGCTTGATATATTAAATGTTACAATTATTCTACATGCAACAAAAACAAAAAAAACGTAGTAAAAAGTTATGAAAATATAGTAAAATGCACCCCACGCTTTTTACTCTGAATTGAAATATTCTCTAACTTTTTGTAATTAAAAATGATTTTCTACTTTTTAGTTCGGTTAGCTATAAAAGCGTGTTTTTTTAGTTTTTTAAACTATAATTTATTTAAAAACTATCGTTTGATAGATAGACTCATCCAAACTGGTAAAATGAGTGTCCCCCCCAAATTGTGAAAAAAATATAGGATGTATGTCTTAACAAATACTTTCAAAGAAAATTGGTTTCAACAGAATCGAACTAGTAGTTTTTGAGATATAGTACATTTTCAACAACAGCAACCATAACTTTGTTCGTAATACAAACACTATGAAAAACAAAGTTATATATGCTGACAACGAAATGTTGTGGTATTTTAGCTAAGTGGAAGTCAGTGGATTCCCTAATTCAGATAAAATTGGCACGGAATCCTCAGTGCGCGAGTCCGACTCGTACTTGACCGGTTTTTTCTTTAACTATTTCAGGCATTCAGGCCCATAAACGTCGCCAACAAGATGGACAAACGACCGTGTAAAGATTGCAGGATCGCACTGGATGCAGACCGATTGTCCGCTCAAGTTGGAAAACTTTAGAGGCCTTTGTTGTGTGTGCCAGCAGTGGACGTCCTTTGGCTGATTATGGTGATAATGAGGTCATTACAAGTTAAATGAGACGCTTTAACGCTTGTCGGTCTACCAACAGCCATACTCAGAGATATTCATTAACCCTAAATGTTAGTACAAAAAGTTTTGGATATATGAGTTAATAAACATAAACTACCTCAAAATAATGACATCTCTGAGTGTAACGGTAAGGTTTTTTTGTCTATCAAAGCAAGTACTTCTATGGGCTTGGGTAGGTTGCTCCTGGGGTTCTTTACATTGCCCTATTTACCTATTCCTGGGAAACAACACAAAAAAGGTTATATAAGCGTGAATTTTCTAAACTAAATAACATTCGGAGGCACAGACTTTTTTGTTCTGAGGAGCGCCAACGCCCTAATGCTTGAGTGTCATTGCCTATAGAAAGGACCTTTTAAAAAGTAAGCTTAAAATAACGCATTTGTCTTCTATTTAGGCGGAACAACTTCTTTTGGAGTCGGTGCATGATGACAAGTTTACGAATACCAACAGTCTACGCACAACTCCAAAAAAAATGGTTTCTCTTAGACCCCTTACACACTGCAACTTTAAGCATCGATGCAGTTGCAATGCAGCATTGATGCATTGATGCAGTCACAAACTGTCAACCCTTACACTCTGCGACTTTTAGCATTGATGTAGTCGCGATGCAGGAGCTGAAAATTGACAAATTATGTACTATATATGGCAACTGCATCAATGCTAAATTAAATCTGTTCATTGCGTGAGACGCGATGGTGAAGCATATTTTCAAAATGCGCGATCGCATCGCTGCTATAAGTCGCAGTGTGTAAAAGGTCTTAAATAAAAAACCAAATGCTTTATTTTAAGCTTTTTGATGGCGGTTGATTTTTGTAAATATTTTTCTTACCCTAATTTTTATTCAGTACTTACACATTTACTCAAAAACTAGTGCTTTTGATAAAAATTACAATGTACCCCTTGGTTGGAATACACCTAATTGAACTATAAAGAATTAACTCGCTGTGACTTCTCGTTTTCAAAAAAAGAAAAATACAAACGTGAACTTACAAACATAAATAGACTTACGAAATTTTGCACGTGTTTGGAAGCCTTACTAGATCAACCTACTCAAATATCATAAAATTTCAAAGATATCACATACATACACATTGAATTGATTACCACCTTTTTGAAGTTAGTAATATGTCGGTAAAAATATACTTTTCGATTTTTAGTGTACGACAAAAGTACGTAATACATCGTGAAGATACCACTGGACTCCTGCCAGGATATCCGAGGTAATAAATTTTAAAATCTTGCCCTGTGTGCTGGCAATAAATAACTGATTTTCTAAGTGAAGTTAGATTTTTTTTAGAACGATGATGTGCTGAATGCACTTAATAGACTGAACCTGAAAATGTTTAGAGAACATGACCGTTATGATATTGTAGGAAAACATGAATAGTTTACAGAATTCTATGAAAGGCAAACAGGCGCTGAGTACGCAAAATGGTATAGAGGTGACAGTTTTGATATATCACTTAATTACACATCCTTTCCTTTCCTTTCCTTTGGACATTCCCACACATCGCCATCTAGTCCCAAAGTAAGCTACTCAAAACTTATGTTATGGTTGCCAGACAGCGGATATAATACTTAAATACTTTTTGTTTTGTAAATACATACATAATATACGTAGAAAACACCAAGACCAATACAAACAGACATGTTCATGCACACAAATGTGTTTGTATTGTGCGGGGATCGAACCCACACCCGCTGCGTAGTAGGCGATTTCTCAACCACTACACCAGACGGGTCGTCAAACACACACACACACACACATTGTAATACTACTAGCGGTCCCCCGCGACATCGTCCACGCGTTTCAAATCGGTCCAGTAGTTCCTGAGATTGGCGCATTCAAACAAACAAACTCTTCAGCTTTATAATATGGAATATTTTGTTCTTTATGTATAAAAGAATGCTTTATAATAAAGAATATTTTTTCTTTATGTATCAAAGAAAAAATATAGATTTGTTATATAAACGAATTTCGAAAAGTATCATACTAGAAAAAATACATATTTTATTAAATAATGAAAGAAGTTAAAGAAAAAAAAACCGGCCAAGTGCGAGTCGAACTCGCGCACTGAGGGTTCCGTGCCAACTTTAACTAAATTAGGGAATCCACTTACTTCCACTTAGTAAATACCACAATATTTTGTTGACAGCAAATATAACTTTGTTTTTCATAGTGTTTGTATGAAGTACAAAGTTATGTTTGCGGTTGTTGAAAATGTGCTATATCTCAAAAACTTCTCGTTCGATCCTGTCCGAACCAATTTTCGTTGAAAGTATTTTTTAAGATCTACAATACATATTTTTTTCACAATTTACACTCGCTTAGTTTAGAAGTTAGATGGGGGGAGGGGGGACGCCCATTTTTCCACTGTAGAAGCGTCTAGCTTTGAAACGTTAGACTTTAAAGTAAAATGGTTTTAGGAACCCCATTTTAAAAGACCTATCCATAGACAAAAAAAAAATGGTTTTAGTTTCATGTATGGGAGCACCCCCTTAAATGTCATAGACAGACAGACAGACAGACAGACTTGACGAAACTATAAGGGTTCCGTTTTTTGCCATTCGGCCACGGAACCCTAAAAAGATGACACCATCAGGCTTTTGCCGCAGAGGCAGATCCAATTAAAATGGTGTGATGATTCGGCCACTTTTGCGCGAGAGTAGAAGTCGCTGGCTGCGGACAGAGATATGAGGAGTTTGGAAGAGGCCTTTGACTAGCAGTGGGATGAGAGAGACTATCCTTAAACCGCATCTGAACACTTTAACATTAGCTTTTTAGTCAGTTTTTTGAAGCCAGTATATTTTTAATTTTATTTTTTGTTATTTACCTATACTACTGGATTGATTTTGATGAAACTTACACTGTATCGAACTATAAAGAATCATTTCGCTATGACTTCTAATTTTTTTATTCACTTACGGTTCCTTTTTCAAAACAGATCATAACCGCTTCAATGTAAGAGATAAGACCCTGTATAATGTAGGATTGTTTATATTTGATACAAAGCAAAATAATAACCTGTATTAAAGTTTGTTTGGAAGGAAATGACAAAAATGTGAAATTCGGGGAAGTTTAAAATGGAGAAAATTTTATTTTTATTATGAGTATCAAAAGTGTCAAAATCAAAGTCAAGGCAATAATAATTTATTCAATTTAGGACACAAAATGCCACTTATGAACGTCAATAATTAGTTTATATCAATAAATAATAATTATATATGAGGCTAGAACATGTCTTCTTATCTTTTGGGCCCTACTAGCGCTTCGAGACAAGACACAGACAATCTGGCAAGTGCTGAGAAGAAACACCGGAACAAACTACGTACTACTACCAGTGTCACCACTAGCTGCCACAAAAATGATACAAATCAAAATAAACAGGTAGGTACATCAGTTTGGTGCAGGCTGGACTGTCCATACAGTCTCGTCATTAAGATAATCTTGAATTTTATAATACCCCTTCGACATTAGGGTAGTTTTGTCATGCAACTTAAATTTATTAATATGTAGTTCGATAAAATTAATACGTATATTATTGAAAAATTTAACACAATTTCCCAATAATGAATTAATTGTTTTGGCTAACCTAAAGTTTGTAATGACAAGTTTGTTTTTATTTCTTGTGTTATACGAATAAATATCACTTTTTTTCATAAAAAGTTGTAAATTTTTGCGTACGCACATGATATTATCAAATATGTATTGAGAAGCGACAGTGAGGATGTTGATTTCTTTAAAGAATTCTCTCAGGGATTCGCGGGGACTAAGTTTGTAAATGGCACGGATGGTTCTTTTCTGTAAAATAAATACCTATGGTATCGATGTCCGCAACGGAACCCCACAAGAGAAGACCATAAGACATAATACTATGAAAGTAACTAAAATACACAAGCCTTGCCGTTTCAACATCAGTCAAATGTCTATTTTTCTAACCGCAAAGGCAGCTGAAGCGAGTTTCATAGTAAACAGTAAATCCAAGCAAATTATGATTGTATCATATATTGCTGCGCGCATACCTCACAGAATCCGCAGCAGTTATGGCCAAGCCATAGAGTGAATATTTCTGAAAGAGTTTGTTTTTGTTGACTCTAATGTTTAATACTGTGACGGAATATCAATACGACCTCCAGTGTGACATTGAATATCCCTATCACATTGAAATAAGAAGTCCCAAAAAATATACTAACTCTCATCCAACCATGATTGCATAAAGCGATGATTTCCTTGGCAATAAAACAATCCAACTCGTGCTACATTCCCGGGAACAACACACATCGGCTTAAAGTTACATAAGACTTATCAGACAATAAATAGCTTGTTTAATAAACAGACACTTATCTCGGTTTGAGCACACTTGTAGATATGACTCAGTTCCGTAGGAAAACCAGAGAGAAAAGGGGAAACTACCCTTACAGGGTGTACCCAGTAGATCAGAAAGAGACAGCGACAGTTTTCCACTTGCGTTTCCCGGCTTCAGGCACCACGTCTCGCGGTATCCGTTTGTTTTTTCTCTTACCCGCCTCAGTGCTAGCCGAGCGATCGACGCGAATGCTCCATACCGCTCGCTGCAGTGGAAAAAACGACCAAAATACGCTAAATAAAGCCCCAAATATCTACATTTAAACCTGTGCTCAACATCTTAAGTCAACAACAGACCGCTTGCATAGCGAGAAAACATCATTAACCCGCGATCACCTTTTGTTTTCCGTTTCACTTTTTGTTTTCGTTCCTTTATTTTAGCCGGCAAAATGCCGGTTGGCGGTTAATTTTTGTGTAGATACGCAATAACGTACAGTGCAGTTCCTCTTTCTGTGACGACTTTTTGACTGGCCCGGTGACATTGGTGTGTTTCTTGTGTTTGATTTGAGTTTGTTTTCTTTTTTTCCTGCCCCGGCAGCCGAGGTGTGGTTATCAACACGTGTATTTATCGATCGCCGGGCGCGTGACTAAGGTAAGTTCGTATTCGCATTAAAATTTTTGAATCACCGTTTCATCATTATTCCGAACAAGTTTCTGATTATCTGCTACTTTTTTATTTGATTTGTTGTTATGATATAATGGCCAGCTGTAAACGACTGAATGGCTGGCGGGAAACAGGAAAATAGATAGTTAAGGTGACATTTAACTTCCGTAGAGGTCATCTTATTACAAGGATACAGCTGTCTCTTTAGGGTATACTTTGACAGCTGCCAGCCCTACGCCTTTTATTTCTAAGGTGATACGGTCTACTTTCGTATGGCCTTAGGAAGCCGCATGGTTGCTGCCCGGCAATAACAGTAGATTTGTTATTGTTTTTTTTTCTTTCATACTTTTTGTGGCCTAAAACAATGGCATTAAGACATACGTTTGTTAACTGTGTAATATTGAACAATGTGTTTCTATAAAGTAAAATTAGCTTGCACAATATGACAGATGGCAACTAAGGCGTCGGCGTATATTACAGCTGAGCCCTTACCATGGGCTTGTTGTTATAAATCTACGGGTAATTGCCAGTTGGGCTATACCAACATGATGTATTGTAATCATTCGGACTATTTAGGAATATGAGGCAACTAAATCGTAATAATAAAGCCTGAAGCGATGCTAAAGAGGAATGGAATTAACATAATTTACAAATACTTGTTGGATTTAAGACTGGCCGTTTGAATGTAATTAATTTCGTAGAATATGATTATTTTAAATTAGGGTATCTACAATTATGGCTTATATGTTGTACGCAGGCTGTTGTAAGTACAAGCAAGAAATAGCATTTGGGAAGATAGGTACATTAATTTGTTATTATTCGTACCTACCTTTCCTTAGACTAGCGTTGCCTGGTTAAGATCTCCTAAACTGATCGTCCTAGAAAAAAAAACTAATTATATTAAATCTGGTATAGATCTGAAAGAAAGAAACAATGTACACAATCTGTGAAATAAAATCAAACTTGAATTAATAACGCCTGGAACAAATTACGGAAAAAAGACAGTATTGTTTGAGGGAGCACAGTTATTTAACGCACTACCAAATGATCTTAAGACGTGCGAAGATTTGAATACCTACGTACAAGAACAAACTGAAGCTACATCTTGCAGCAAGTGCGAGGAAGATAAATAATCATTGTAATATATTTAAATGTATTCCTTATCTCATTTTAAGATAAATGTAAATTTCTTATGAGAATATAGTTCTTTAAACCTAGTGTTCTTAGCCAAGTATCTGATCAGCCGTTTTAGAATCATCAGCTCTTTTCTAGTATTAGATTATCCGATCGATTCGTGGTTCCGATGACTATGACATTATATGGTAAGGTAGGTATCCATGATCCGATTGGCAGTGAAGATCATCAGCTCTTTATCAAATTGATGAGGGGATCTGACTCCCATCCATATGTCCTATCGATTCAAAATTTATTACCACGCTACTTCAATGATATTGAAACAACATGGTAAGGTAACTATGACTTTAAATATAACAGGTCGGGGGTTTTTAAAATTTGAACTTTTTTATTTTTGTGTGGTATAGATATATTATTATCTATTTTAATTACCGACTATATTAAGTCATTCGTTAATTATGATATGAAGGGCACATTTCAAGTTCCTAAGATCTATCATGTCTTATTTATATCACTCAGACATAATGTTAACTACAGGAAAGATGTCTTCAGATATCTTCAAAGTAACTAGTCAAGGATAATTACTAGAGCTAACATAATAAATCATTTCTCAGCAATTAGAGGAGTATACATTTATAAATGACAGATTAGAAAGCATAAGATTGAAATAGATGTTATAATTACGGGCTAGGATAACTGTCTGAAAGAGATAATTAATTTGTTTCATTTACTAATTACTTGTAAAGTTAAAGATCAGTTGTCAGTCAGATTTTCAGATTCATGTCTTACGAATAGAAGTTCGAGTTCTTAAGGCGAATTAAGTACTTAGTTTTTAATTACATCTAGAACATGGCGATTGAGCAGTGCAAGCTTTATGATTATACACATTACATGTTTCTCTCGTATCTTAGTCTAAAAAAAATATTTCGTTAAGTTCTAATAAAAAAAACAGCCAAGTGCGAGTCGGACTCGCACACTATGGGTTCCGTGCCAACTGTAACTCAATTAGAGATCTACTTACTTCCACATAGCCATAATATCAAAATATTTTGTTGACAACAAATATAACTTTGTTTTTCATAGTATTTTTATGATAACAAAAGTTATGTTTGCAGTTATTGAAACTGTGCTCTATCTAAAAAACTATAAGTTCGGTCTCGTTGAAACCATTTTTTGTGGAAAGTCTTTGTTAAAATCTACATCATATATTTTTTCAAAATTTACAGTCACTTAATGTATAAGTTTGATGGGGGGGGGGACACCCATTTTAGTAAAAGTAATAATAAATTTATTCATCAAAATTACAGCGTACCGATCTTATACATAACATCTACCTACTAAGTTTCAACTGTGTAATACTAATAGTTTTAGAATAAAGTGGCTGTGACATCCGGACGGACGGACAGACAGACAGACAGACAGACTTGACGAAACTATAAGGGTTCTGTTTTTTGCTATTCGGCTACGGAACTAAACAAACTAACGGAATATTCCCAACATTTTTCATCATCAAGATATATTAAGATTGATTTTCGTGCGAGAACAAAATACTCTTACGGTGATTTATAAATGTTTGCTCAAATATGGTAGAACATAGCTTACGATAGGATAACAAACAGAGTTTTTTTTTTAATTTTAAATATACGCCAGACAACACATCAATTGTCTGGTTTGGAAGTAAGGATTTTTCTTCCTTGTGTTACGATGTAGTACCAGGGGCCAATTATGACGGGGGCGTCTCCTATAAATTTACATTAACATCCATGACTTACGAGTAGGTACAAATGTCCCTTGTCGTATTCGAACCTGCGACCGCGCTGGCTTAGTAGCCATGAGCGCTAACCACTGGACTAAACGTGTCGTGAAAAAGAAAGTAAAGTGATTTTCTTTTATTTCCTTTCTTAAATTCTACGCCCAATATTATCCAAGTCTGAATATACAGAATAAAAATTTATTTATTACTTCTACTGATCGAGAAGATACTATGATTTATTCTTGAGTCATCAAGAATAAATCATATGCCGTGGTGAATGGCTAAGCACGCTGGTTTCAAGGCGTCGCCGCTCCGAGGTTCGGGTTCGATTCCCGTTCGGGTCAATACAGAAATCAAATTTTCATTTATATTGTCTCGGATCTGGGTGTACGACCGTTGTGTCTGATTTCCGGAACACTAGCGCATTAGCTACTTACTTAGAGATCAGAGCAATGTCGGTGATTGGTGTCCAATATTTAATTATTATTCTTACCATAACAAGTTCCATTAGTAGGGGTCACCGGGTGAACGGCACGTGACGCAACCTCCGCGGCCGCTGTTGCAAAATGCAGCTTGCACTCACCTAGTGCACTAATGGAGCAGATCTAACTGGAGAATACCCACGCTGACTGATTACGTGATGTCTTATGTGTTCTTTGAAGTTACTAACACCAGTATTCACAGAGAAACTCTGAGTTGAGGACGTAAGTGTATGTACTTCGTGTGTCAAATAAAATTATTAAAGAAAACGCCTTCAAAAAACTGACTTAGAGTCGATTTTACCAACGTTAGATAGGACTTATCCGCCGTTGTCGTCAAAAATCCAACGATATCACACATTGAATTAATAACCTCCTTTTTTGAAGTTGGTAAAAACATTTAATTAGGACGTACTGAGAGATTTTGTGCCACTGAGTTATATCGCTCTATCGGTAAAAATTTACACGCATGACTTCGATACAGATTTTTTTATAGACAAGCTAAGTTGTTGCGCTTAAGTCAGTCTTTTAACAGCTTATATGAGAATCAGATCCTTGAATTTCACGTGAAGTATTTAGATTACTCATAAAATTATAACTTTTATTTTCTGTAATTTAATTTAGCACTGCCGATAACCGCAAATATTACAATTCCAACACCTATGGGTTGGCTGGAAGAGATCTCTTTTAGGGATAAGCCCACCTTTGTTCACATTGTGACTACATGTATTTCCTACACAACTTTTAAGTGCAATAAAGAATATATAAAATTTTGCATGTATAAATATGTCAGTCAGGTCAGTTTACGGACCTGTCGGATACATAATCCATGTAAATAGCATGAGTAATGTAATCAATTATTGTAAAGCATACATGTACGCCGACGACACGTGTCTGATGTATAGCGGTAGGGACCACATAGATATACAAGAAAAAATGCAAGCCGATTTTAATAATGTCATAAAATAGGCACACGACAACAGTATAATAATTAATATAAATAAAACTAAAAGTATGCTTATACAGTCACCGTACACTCACAATAAACAAATAAATATCGATATTAAAGGGCATACATATGAATGTCTACACGATAATATGATAAATTGCTGTTGTAAAAGTTTGGAACTTGTTCCAACATATAAATACTTAGGAATGACCATAAGTAATACACCTTTTTGTGGGGTCTTCATTTGGAACAGGTGTGTTTGAAACTACGAAGTATACTCGATAAACTTTATAATATAAAAATACTTTACATGCTATACCATGCCCTTGCAGATGCCACGATAGGTTACGGGTTGAGTAGTTATGGCCTCGCGTTCCCGGTTCACTTGGATAAAATACATTCTATACAAACAAGAATGCTAAAAATATTAGTAGATCGGATAACTTTAATTAATTGTAAAAAACGAATATGAAAAATTATTTAAAACGTGTAAAATTTTACCTATAAAAAAGAAAGTTAAACTTTTGCTATTACTTGAACAATTAAATTCTAACAAATACAAAACGAAGCGAGATCATAACTACCCAACTCGACTAGCTAAAAAAAATAAGTTAATGGTACCTAAAGTACAAAATTACTATGGTAAAAGAACAAGGCAATGGATTATACCTACCATACATAATGAGCTGGAGCCGAATATATTTAATGATGTAACATCAAAAACTCATCTGAAGTCCAAATTAAAAAAACACTACCTGTCTTTGTGCCCCTGAATTATTGCAGTAGTACCTAGTTAAAATAATAATTAAAAAATGTGTTAAATAAATAAATACATAAGATAACATTGTAGGTGCGGTCGCCAGCATGCCAGGCTATACCTATTTTTTTTTGTTGAAAACTAACCCCTACTACAAACAAATAAGATATGACCGTGTCGAGCTTGACGTGCTGTCGCCCGTACCTACCTACTCAACACTGTTGCATGCATGGTTAATATCCAAGCTACATAGTTTTTAAGTTGAATATCTCACGAGAGCGACTGCCGACAAACTGCAGACTAGAGTTAAGAAAAAACTATGTATCTTTTTTGAATAAATAAAAAAAAGAAAGAACTCTCTAAGCTACTCTAGGGCACGAACAATTTTTCAAAAGCTTTATTTGAAAAATCTTCTTTAATCGGTCACTCAGTACTGAGTATCGTGACACCGAATTTTATCAACTAACTGTTTCCATCGGCTACGATCCGTCGCTTGGTGTAGTGCGGTGCTGAGGTGTTACCAATCTCTCTGAGATCTGATTCGACCACAGCTTTGGCCTGTGGCCTCTCAGTCTTTTCCATCGGCTTTTAAACGGGCCGCAGCGGACTTTTGTAAATGTAGGCAGACTTTTTTCTATATAAAACACAGTAAGCTAACTTTTTACTAGAAAAGAACACACCCAAATAGTTTCAATATTTAATTTCCATCAGACTGATGCAAATCTAATATTGAAACTAATCAGTAACTAGGTATGTAACCTAATGGATTCAGTAATTTTTATCTATTTTAAATGTTGCATATTAAGTATATTAAGAAACCTACAGTCTACCTTAAACGTGATGAAAATAGAAAGACAGAAGAACATTATTACGATAGCATTCAGAATTCGTTCGGCTGACTACAAACAGACAACGGACAAATCGATTGGTACTACGCGGTATGTTCGCCCTTCAACCCCCACTGCGCCCAAACGAACCGTAGGTCTATGTAAATACGCGACAAACTAAACACAATGTTAATTAATTAAAACAAAGCACACAATGAATCGCTCAAGGCCGGTAAGGCACGAGCCACAAAGGATCTGGTTTGTGTACCTATTTCAAAGGAAAAATCGAGAAAACCGAACTACTTTCGCAGACCGAACCATTTTTTTCTGGTTACTAACGTACCTGTTTAAAGTTACTCCAAAAGAATAACGCAGGTCTTAAAAAACTCTCTCCTATACCAAACCCTAAAAGCACTAAAGCCGTTGGTCCTGCGCCTGATCTCTCTCCGGTCGTGTCAGATTGCTGTCCCATCGGGCTATGTGACTGAATGGAATAGATAGTTAAACCTGTGTTTGGGCATACACTTGTGCACTATAATATTATGTCACGCGCAGTCGGTTAATCGTTGTGACAACTACGGTGAGTTGAAATCGGCTAGTGTTCCGAACATTATAAGTGGTATAGTAGGAAAACTGTAGTAAGGTATTAACCGACCAATTTAAAAATAATGTCATAATGACAGCATTCAATATCGGAGGTTTACTTTTTTAAATTGTTGCCTAACCTTAGTGTTGGTAAAACCTGTTGCTACTTGTTTGTAGGGGGTGTCAGTCAATATCCTTTTTCTCAAGAACGAATAAATAGAGCGCGTAAGTCCAACTCGCACTAGCTGATTTAAAAATAATAATAAGGAAGAATGAAATTAAAATGGACGGTGTTGTATGTGGCCAGCTCCTAAGCAGACTAAACGGAAATTCGTATGACTTCACAGGTTACATGCATGTTGTTAACTGCCCTATAAAAACTGTCATTTGTTTTTTAATTTGCTGTTCATGCTATGATGTCACTAGTTTTCTTTGTAAAGGGATGTCGAGGTTGCTTGCGACACAATAAAACCGGAGATTCTCGGAAAGTTCTAGCAGTCTTATTATGAGTCCCGAGGGCAGGTGAGGGCACTGCCAGTCATTAGTAGGATAGCTCACATCATCATATCTTTAGTATCTTATCTGATATCATTTTGTCAATACCCTGGTTTTCTTAAAATTTAATTAAATAGCAACAGACCGCAGAAAGACAGCAGCGGCGATCGACAATCACACCCGTTCTATCCTTGGTAAATTGAATTGAAATCATTTATTTCAGAAACAGTTTCCATACGTTCTTAACCTAATACAAATCATACAGAATTAAAAAAAAAATGCTACCCACTTAAGAACACTCGAGCAAAAGCTAAAGTATTGGCCTTACCGATTTTACTGATTGATACACATCATATTTTTCTATATTGAACAGGGTCTGGGTGTTTTGATTGGTACTACAGTTTAGTCTGATTTCTGTAAGTGCTTTATATACTTACTACAGGATCAGAGCAATGTTACTATGTAATATTGACCAAAATCTTTCATACACTAGTGAAAGTCTTGTTAGTTATACTACTTATAACTTGAGAACGGGTAGACTGATTTTCATCATTTTTACTTTGTTAGATGTGTCTTGACCATAGGATAATAAACACACAACGGGACTGAGACTTGACGTGGCCAGGGGCGAAACGCAGTTCACCGGGACTGCTAGTTTTGTATAATAACCAAAAGTTCTTACTATTCGTATTATAAAGCCACGCGTTTCACTTTTAAACTTTCCTTAACCACCAATATGGCATTCGCTGCACTCATACAAAAGAACTGTGGCTTATTGCATGAATTAGAAAGTGAGAAGTTACTTTGACCTGAGAATCCAGTGCAGTTATGAAACGTAAGCAGACTAAGACCTCTTGAATCAACTTTAGGAGCGTACCTAGTCTTCAGCAATTCTTATTTTATTGTTTTTGAAACTGTAAGAACATTAACTGTGGTTGACTTTTTGAGATTGGCTATTTTGCGTGTAAGAAAGCACATAGAATGCATCATTAACAAAGCATATCAACTTTTTGGATTCGTAATAAGAGCCTCCAAATACTTTAAAAGGGCCGACACCTATATTCTGCTCTACAAATCTCAAATAAGATCACAGCTGGAGTACGCAGTATCTATCTGGGATCCCTATCATACTAAATACACTGAACTTATTGAAAAAGTTCAACGAAAATTTTTAAAAACTCTACATTATAGATGCTACAGAAACCGCCTAAATTACATCAATCTATTTAAAATTTACAAGATTCCTACGCTAAAATCTAGACGAATCCTTTTACAAGCAGTCTTACTTGTCAAGATACCTATGCAAAGGATACTTCGATTGCCTCGCTTTAACCAAATTTGATACGTTGTCCCTAGAACTGTACACCGTCGGGTATGACGAACAAAGAAACTGTTGTTCATTAAGGCTTGCAGAACTAATGCTGGCAAAAGATCGCCATGCGCAGATTGGTAGACATTTATAATAATCACTTTGAAAATATAGACATATTTGCGGTTACTGCACCTAAGTTTAAGGAATCAGTCAACAATAGTTTATAGGCAGGCAAAAGACAGTGCACCGTACTGTATGTATTATTTTGTATCTACTCTATTAATGTTTTTTTTTCTTCTTTCTCTTACTACTTCTGTATGTTGCAACACCTAGCAACTTTGCGTAAAATCTGTTACCTAATTAGTGGATAACGTAGTGGGTTATACATTTAATATTTTTTTTAGTTAATATATTATTTATAACATGTAATGTGTAACTGTTTGTTATTCCTTAATAAAAAAAAAAATAAAAAAATAAAGCTTAAGTTTCCATTATTCCATATTTTCAGTTGGGCTTGGAAAATAATTCTAATAATTATTCATATTTTCCCATTTTTTGGACATAGGTCTCTCCCAACATTTTACATTAGTCAGCAAACAATGACTCCCAATCTCTCGCGAAGCTGGTCAAATCGTCGATTGCCCAGCTGTGGGGTGATGTAGGTAAAATAAATAAAAAACTGGTACTTAGGCCTGAAATTAAATATTTTAAATATTTCGTATATCTAATTTTTTAATTGACTTTGTTTAATATTCATGTTTTCCAATACGAGCAATACTCGTAGAATAAGTGTTGTAAAACTGAGTATTTTTCATTTGGTATAGTGCGGCAGGTGCATTTTACTACCTGTAATTTTTTCGAAAGCCATTGACATGTTAGCTTGGTTGAAATTGCTTTGGAATAAAGTTTTTAAAAAGCAGTAAAGGAACGATAATTACTCTTTGTTGTTTATATAGTCCTTTATTTATTTAGATTAGCTTTTGTCGAGGTTGAACATTAAAATATTAATTCAACCTCAATTTTAACCATCATTGCAGATACTACTGCTTATATTTTGGCACCTAAACAAAATCCTGTTACATTATATATTTATTTATCTACAAGAATTTAATTTAAAATGCGTTTATGTTATTTACATGGCTCTGTTCTCTTCTTATACCAAATTCTCGAATATCACAAGGAACTATTATAGGCGACTTCTGAGCGAACTAAGAATCACGTAACGTTTCAATTCTGCCATTCTCTGGTCTAAGTCCGAGCAAATCCAGCGATTCCGCCTAACCAAATATACTCAGGCGGTGTCTGGCTTAAAGCGCCTGTAACCGGTTATATCGAGTTCTATCCAGTACTATCCGCTTATCACTCGTTATGCGAAACGGCTCGCCTACTACACGTGACCTGCGTATAGTCACTAGTCTAAGTACTCATTCCCATTCCAAATACTATTTGAGTTTGGAACAGAACGGCTAATCCTTTTGCATTCGAAATCAGAATAGGGGCGAATAGTTTGATGCTCAATGCCTTTGCCTTTAGAGAGCATGGACGGTGCGTTGGTTTTGAAAGCGTTGGAACTTGGTTCGCTGGCTTTGAGTTTGCTGATAACAGTTTGAGATACATTGTAGCTTAAGCCGCTTTAATACGAACAGTCTATGACTGGCCATTGCATAGATCAAACATGGCTTTTATCTAAGACAATTGGTTCCCCACTGCTGCGTGCGCGCGTTTTGAGTTTGTACAGGTCCCTTCCCATCGCAGACTGATGTTTTTGCTTAGAGCCTTCCTCGATAAATAGCCTAGCTATTTAACGTATTTTTTTTAAAGTAATTAATTTGCTCCTGAGATTAGCGCATTCAAACAAACCATCAAACTCTTCAGCTTTATTATATTAAATACAGATACTCGTATATATCCAAATTGAAATATTATGCTACTGCCTTCTTCGTTTCGTCAAAGTCAACATTAAATCTTCACAAAATTAGGGATCACATTTGTCCGTGTATCTGGAGTCAGAACATAGATCACCATTGGTTAAGTGTTTTTTCAGCCAATGCACTTGTGTTATGGTAATCAGACAAAATGGTGGTACCACAACAACCAGACCCGAGACAATATAGAAAATTATGATTTCATTGACCCGACCGGGAATCGAACCTGGAACCTTAAAACAGCGAGCCTTACGATTGTGTGAATTGCGAAGAAAATATTCCTTTACCAAATGTCAGGAAGGCTATTTAATGACCATTGTTTAATATATATTTTTCTTCAAAACTCACTATCGTCAATATTTAACCACTGTTTTTTTCACATATAACTGTTACTATCGATGACAAAATTGGGCCTAAACAAATGATCAAACTTACTTTTTAGACCTGTCTACAGAATATGCAAATCTCACATATCTGAGACTATTCCAATACACAAATTCAATTTCAATATCTCTTGAAAGCGCCCACTACATCCTAGCAACATTCTGTAGATTCTACAGGTGCAACGACGTGCCTTTGACCAACGAATAGACGATAGAATGCTCACCTGACGAAATTGCGCGTTTAAGATTGGCAAGCATCCCCGTGTGACGTGAACGAACGTATGCGATTGTAGATGGTATGGGCTCCAATGCCATTACCATTAGTTTATTCGATAGTGACGACGTTTTTACTCGCGATGTAAAATAAGTCTTTGGAAAATTGCACAGCGCCTCCAGCGGTCACAGGCAGAACAAAAATTTTCTATACAAAAAGTTATGACGTCGCTAGCGAGTAAAACTGTCGTCGCTATCGAGTAAACTCATGGTAACGGTACTGTTTTTTTATACGCTTTATTTCATATCGAGAAATACCTGATTAAACGGCGTAGATTGACGAGTTAGCGGTAAGAAAGAAAGAAACCTACATTAATTGTGTTTTTGGTTTGACTTCAAACTTTTTGTTTTGTCCTGGTCTTGCAGCTCTCAAACACAAAAGCTTGTTGTTTCGGACTATTATCGAATTTCAATTTAAAACGCTTTTACAGGTCGACCTGTATGTATGTACCTCAATATGTAATGAAATGTAAGGCAACTAATTAAACCATCTACCGAGGATCGTAGCGTCATAAAAATTAGCAGTTATAATGAAAAAACAATAATATGGTACTGTCGAACTGATCTGATCTCTGAAGGAGCCGGAAGTTATGAACTGAAACATCGAGGAACATCGTGTTATGATGTGTTTGGACTTGTAAGAATAGCCTGGTGATGAAACTTTGACCAAAAAAAAAAAAGATAAAATGTATGGATGAAAATTTCGGTACTGATAACAAAGTCGACCTGTATAGTCATTGTTTGAAGTTTGTTTCTTTTGTTTTAATATTCAAATAAAATCATGCATCACTTTGACCATGATTAGGTTTCAAGGTCAGATGATGAAGTTCTTGTGCGCCCTCATGCAGCTTCCGCCAAAAAGGTAGTATTAATTTTTTTTACAAGAAAGTATTTTCTGTTCCAGCGCCCCACGCTTAAAAAATCAAATATTATAATTAAAAGCACATAGTTTACACTAAAGCCCAGAAATAGGGAAACCTTGAATTATCAATAATTTATTTTGGTATTTCCGTGTAAAAAAGTGTGTTTTTCAAACTATTTTTATTGGTATCATAATTATTCGTCTTAACCTGACTGTGGGAAATCCCAAACTATAGAAATGATGACCCTTAAATTATTTTAACCAACTTCTGAAAAAGAGGTTATCAATTCAATGTGTATGTACATGATGTCGTTGAAATTTAATAATATTTGAGTATGTTGATCTAGTAAAGCTTCCAAACACGTGTCTAAATTTTGTAAGTGTATGTTTTATTTGTATATTTGTCCACGGATTTCCCGAAAATTAGAAGTCATAGCTAGACTATTCTTTTTTATTGTTCAATCAGATATATTTCAACTTAGGGTGCAGTGTAAGTTTTATCAGATTCGATCCAATAGTTTTTGAGATATGGGTTATAATAAAAGTAAAAAATAAAAAAAACTTCGAGAAAGAAATTTCAAACTAATGGAAGGTTAGTAAGCTTTAGCTTACGTTAAACCAAATATTATTTATTATTTTCTGTGGTCATGTATGACAAAAAGTAATTCCAACCCCAAGTAAGGAATATTGAGATTACTACCTATATAATTTTACTCACAATCCGAACATTAGCTTCGAACTACATTACAACATGGAACTAATAATTTTGTGTTGTTAAAGTCTTGAAATAGGTATGGGTTACATAACCAAGCTATGACCTTATTTTTCATACTGACTTAAAAGCAATGGAAATTTAGCAATAAAAAGCATAGGTACTAGTTAATAATTATGCAAACAAAAAGTTATGCGTGAAGACTATTAATTGGTGACATGTTTGACAGGTTTTTGAATAGTTACTTTCTGAGGCATTTTTACAGGATGTTGATTTGGTCAGCGACTAGCGACTCAGGGGTGTTGTACAAACGATACTGATGCCATATATTTTTTTTAATGAAAAATAGAAACAATTCATTATTGCGGACTAGCGAGCGAGTCAAAACTATACACACCAGGTCGCCTCTTCGTAGCTTACAAGCTTCGACGTAGTATTTCGTATATAGGTTCGCGAACTACGCGTGAGGGTGCGAGTTTCCCCATTCGTTTTTTTTAAATGTTGTGAAGAGGTTTTCCTGTATAAGATTTACATAAGTATAATGTAAAGTTTTTTTTTTAAATAGACATAACTCATATTATCGTCTCTGTGTTGGATGTCACTAACCAAAAAAACACAGGGTGTTGTTTTAATATATATAATATACCATAAACAAAAAACCAAATATAAAACTTAGGCATAACAATGTTAACCGTTGAAAAATGTTTAAGCAAAGCTCTAAAAGTACATGAAAAAATAAGCTTTAAAAACGAAATATGAGTGTTGAACGCAACTAAATATTTTGCTACACAAGAGGCAATCTGCATAAATATTTTTTGAATGTCGGTCAACTTTTTGCATACGATTACATTACATAAAACAATTGTAATTTTTTTAAAAAAGCACTAGCCCAATGCCGATTTGCATGTAAATTGTTGAAATGAATGAATCGATTTACATTCTGGATAGTGCATATTTTAAATTAAAATTACGGCAAAATGCCAAAGGAATACTGAAATTAAATCTTTCCTTCAGTTTATTTCGGAACTTGGGTACCAGATGAAAACTATAAGCTCTTAACTAGTTTTTCTTGTATGTACATACACATAAAAAAAGGATATGATACCTATAGCAAGTTTAGTAAATTCAATTCAAATAACTTTTATATAATAGTTAGTAGAAATAACATAAAAATAACAATATTAAAAACGGTAAATTTACTTCCGGTGTGGTACGACATCAAGTGACGCAGTAACGGCGTTGAGCACACTCAGGGACCCGAGTGAGTATTGACGCGGATCTTTTTTAGGGTTCCGTAGTCGAATGGCATAAAACGTAACCCTCATAGTTTCGTCAAGTCTAAATGTCCGTATGTCACAGCCACTTTATTCTGAAACTATTTGAATTACACAGATGTCACAATCACTTTACAATTTCCATACAAAAAATAAAAAAAATCAATGACGTGCTGTACATGAGACTAAAAGAAACAAAAAAAAATTGCTCAAAACTATGCATCTGGGGTCTTTAGATAGGGCTCATAAAATGACAGAGGTTTCTAAACCAATATCTGAAGGTCAAACTTTTGAACTAAGCTAGTGAAAATTTTGAAAAAAATCACGATCACAATTGGGATTTGATTGAGATCGAACTAGTAGTTTTTGAGATATAGCACATTTTCAACAACCGCAGACATAACTTAGTCCTTTATAAGGATATGGAAAACAAAGTTAAATTTGCTGTCAACATAAATTGTGGTATTTTGGCTAAGTAAAAATTGGACCCCTTATCTAGTTTAAGTTGGCACGGAACCCTTAATGTGCGAGTCCGATTTGCACCTAGCCGGTTTTTCGTATAATGGCGTACAAGACCTCGATGTGCGCCTCTGAGTACATACCCGATACGCTACAAATGTAGGTTTTATGCATTTATTTATGTCATTCTTCTAAAGTGATCACAAAGCAAACCATGGAACTATTGATTGCTTAAGACATCCTATCTTATGACAGCATTTCCTCTCGCTAATCTCTTATTGTTTGACGATTACACGTTTTCGAGAAACGAGGTCAGTATTTCCTTCGTTTTACTTTAGGCTATTAAGGAAACTATTTTTTTTTTGTACAAATAATCTGAATTATGGCTATCAAGCAAACAAAAGCTATAACTGTTTTCAAAAAAACTACTTAAAGAACATCTACTCTCTTCAAAATAATTCTATTTATTCTTATGTCTCAGGTTATTTCCATTCATTTCATATTGGTTTGTGTAGGTATATATTATTATGTATGATTATTACTGTATTGGTATATATATTAATCTGTTATATTTTATAAACATGTATTTAATTTATCAATATTATTATTTATTTTTATAAAAATATTTTTATTATAATTTTATGATGCAGATATATATCTATTTCACTTATACAGCTCTTAATTTTCTTTTATACACAAAATACGCCTTCCCATAAAACTCATAATATTTTTGCCTAAAGATTGTCTGAAAGAGGTCGCTTATATCAGATAAGATCGCCTAAATTGTACATTTCCTTAAAACGAATTTGTTAATTCATGTATGTTTTGTTCAATAAAGAGTAATCTATCTATCTATCTATCTTATTACCTTATCATCACCGTGATTTGAGAAGTGAAGTTTAATAAAACGTCATGCACACAGGCTTACAGGTATGTAAGCCAGGTAGCTTTTCTAATGACCTTGATGTAATTTTAAGTAAACCCCTAACAAACTCAAATGTAACTTATCGACAGTGGCAATATTTTCGTTTCAATCGATATTTTTTATCCACTTGAGATCCTCATCTCAATATATACCTTTGCCCAGCAGTGGACTGTCTAGAGGCTAACTCTACTTTTTTCTTTACTAAGATTTTCTGTCATTGAAATCACACAAATAAATAGTTTTCGACATAAGCGGATTTGCCAGCCTTGCCGCCTTCCGACAGGAACCTCTCACTTCAATATAGCCTTTGTTTTGCAATACAGCCACCTGGCTTGAGGTATACTGTAGAAAATACAATAATTGTAGTACCCTTTACTTGAAGAGCTCGTAGCGCAGTGGTAGCAGCGCTTTGGTGGTGATACCGAAGTGAAACAACCCACAGCGCGGTCGTGTTTTGATGGGACACCATTCCGACCATTTATGTGACGTATATCACGAGTATCTCCGTGCTTCGGAAGGTACGTTAAGCCGTCGGTCCCGGCTAATATCGAATGATATTTGTTGTGATTGTGATTGTATTTGACGACCTCCGTGGTATAGTGGCTAAGAACGCTAGTTTCAAGGCGTCGCCGCTCCGAGGTCCCGGGTTCGATTCCCGGTCGGGTTAATATAGAAATAAAAAAAAACTATATTGTCTCGGTTCTGGGTGTTGTGGTATCACCATTGTGTCTGATTTCCATAACACAAGTGCAATTTGCTACTTACTTTGGGATCAGAGCAGTGTATGTGATTGGTGTCTAATATTTATTTATTTATTTGTCGTTAAGCCTAGTCAGAGACATTATAATGGCTTGATAACATCTGACAGCTGGGTTAGTCGCTTGCCTTACAAACACTGATTAATCCGCACTGAGGCCGCGTTGGAGTATGGCTCGAGCTACCTCATAGTTGAGGTAAGGCCTTTGCCCAGCAGTGGGACATTACAGGCTTACTTGCATTTTTACTTTGCTGGTTATAACGCTAGTGATGTGGAGTAAGTAGCGTACTGTTTAAATATTAGTAACTTTATACTGAATGATTAGAAGTTGAAACAATTGATAATTGGTCTTGCTTAGCCAAACCCACTGAATCTCAGTAAGGTTGAAAGTTCATTATTAGTTGACGACATTTAGAACTAAAGCTACTAAATTTGAAACTCAGTATTACGCTTTCCAAAATGTGAAGAATAAGCCTTACCAACAACGACTTGACTTCGATTATAGTACAGGCGCAGCACATCAGTTTACCCACTTTTGTTGCAAAAACTAAATTTCAAAATATTTAAAGACTATGTACACAAAAGAGAAAACTATATCCTATAAGACAAACCAAAAATATTTCTAATAGTGGATAAGACCAAACATAAGCATACATGCGCGCAACAGTACCAAGTATTTTTATTTCTCGATTTTATACTTGAATACTCAGAGTCGTTATTCAATGTAAAATTGAACTTTGAATAACTAAACTCGCATAACAGAATGAACTGTATTATTGTCTGGCAAATCAATTCCATAATTCTTGGATTAGCTATTATTCTTATGATTAAATCAAAAATTGATTTACTGTATGATAACATGCGATATTTTCTAAGGTTATAATTTATATTTTCTCGGTTGAATCGGACACAGTTATACGTAACCTGTTACAGTTTTTCTAAAAACCGATTCAGCCGCGTTTTATTAACCCTTTTTTGGACTCGACTGCAGCCATCTACTGATTCAGTGTTATGTGAGAAGTAGGTATACAAACACCTTATAATATCTGCATACTACCGGCCACTGCACCACAATGACGCTGATCATAACAATTGTCGTGTGAGACGGAGCGATATCTGCATTGCACGCAACCCTGACCGTGCGTGCGGTGAATGAACTTTTGACGCACACACTAGCGATTTAATATCATTTTTTTTTATGTTAACATGTTTTCGGAATTTTGTTGACCAATTTTAATGGTAATTAATTCGTATATTTTATTTTATTTAAGGTTTTTCATACACATTTTTATTTTTCTTGAGATATTTACTAAAGTGATGGGAGAAAACTGCTCATTGCGACATGGCCCTGCAGTCGGGAAAAAATCTATTTGGACTGTTCAATCATGCTTTAATATTACGGGTATTATCTTTTTTTGCGTGGAACTGAAAACATTTCTTGAGTTTTTCTAATCTTTACTAGGTACTTTTATAAAGCTGAAGAGTTTGTTTGTTTGTACGCGCTAAACTCAGAAAATAATAGACTGATTTGAAAATTATTTTGGTGTTGGATAGCTTATTTATCGAGAAAGGCTTCAGGGTATAAAACATCACGGTGTGACGGGTGGGGAGGAAGAAAACTCAAAACGCGCGGACGCAGTGGCGCGATCACAATAAAACGTTACGTTTCTGACTTACATCTAGCGTAGCATTTAGATATAGTATGCTGCCTTCATCTAAAAAATCCACTGGTCCCAAAAGACAAATAAATTGTACTTCTTACACTCTCCTATAAAAAATATATAAAGTCGCAACTATTTTACTCTAAGGTTAAAACTCCATAGTTTACAGGGAGTTGCAATTCTTGTATTTCAAGGTAACTGTTTCATAGTTTAGTTGTTACTAAGTATATAAGCCGTAGTAGGGTAGCGTTGCGTAATTCAGCCCTGTGGGTATTTGTCTGTTTGCGTCATGCTGTAATATTTAAGGTAAAGTAAGCACGTGCCTACAGCTCTATAAATAGTGTGCTAACAAAGTAATTTAATTCAGACGCCATAAAGTATGTTGCTTGTGTGAAGAAAGGGGCCAATAAAGTCAAGTAAATATCTGAAGTTCATCTATCGTGCTTAGAGTTACTTTAGAGAAGAAGTGGCATTATTTTTGTAGGCTAATTATTTTTTTTTTTTTAAGTCACGGCTGCATGATTTTTTTTGTGTAGTTATCTCTTGTTTGTATCACATTCACAAATCAACTTACTATACACTTGGCACAGAAAAAAAAAACTTATTAAAAAAAATGTAAATAAGTGCTTACCATCTAGATTACTATCTGAATCTTTAAAAAGCTTCTCTAGTGCAATCTAGATTTAAAAAAAACATGATTGAAGTGTGAACTGTTTTTTGCTGCACAAAAACCGTCATCAAATCATAGACCATAGGTACTTATAGACATTCTAGGAATATTGTAAAAACATCAGTTCACAAGAGCTTACCTAGCAGCTGAAAATCCACAAGCCACGCGGATAAACACAAAGTTCTGAATTCTTCATAAACCCATTGTTTCGTAATGTTGTTTTCGTATAGCAGAAAAGTTGGCCGTGGTTGAACTCACAGAACTTCGGAAGTTCACCTGGCTTCGTATTATAGGTTGCCAGGACCTTTTCAAAATACAGTTTTTTTTAAAATAAAAAAAAATTGCGTGAAACTAAAATTTATTTAAGCGAAAATAATAATAATAGTCCCCCTAGCCGATTTCGATCACGGTGGCCAGTCACAACAACGACTAACCGTCTGCGCGGAACATATTATAGTGCACAAGTGTATGCGCAAATACATGTGCGCTCTCTATTCTTTTCACTCTCATAGTCCGATTGGACTACATTCTGACACGACCGGAGAGAGATCAGGCGCAGGAACAACGGCTTTGCGTACTTTGCCGAGGCACGGGGGTGAAACACCGCCAACTTCCAAACTCCAGGCTACCTTAAGAATTTCTGAACAGAAATAACCGGGTATATCTCTGGCCCGACCCGGGGATCAAAACCGGGACCTCTGGCGCAGCCGTCGCTTTTTAAAGTGCGACCCTCTCACCGCTGCGCCACCGAGGCAGTCAAATATAATAAGCGGAAATATTCAATCAAGCTATTGTTTTCTAACATGGGTAAAGGTTATTCAAAGATTAAAATAATATATTTTATTTTACGATTGCATCGGCCTACTCCTTTGTGTAAAAGATGGAAGAAAAATTACAAAATTAGTTTAAAAAAGTTTCGAAGATCACATTAAATAGTAGCAACATCAGCGTTTTGATACGAAGCCTTAAATTTATTCAAACACCCACATTTGAGTTTCAAAATTGCCAAAGGGCAAGTTGGAGTTTTAAAACTTTGTATGTGCTCTGAATTTCAAGAGGTTTGGAATGTAAATATTATTTTAAATGATACTTGGGACGCGATTTCGCTTTGAGCTTAGGAAAAAGTTGGTTCTGAATGATATGCAGAACCAACCACGCAAATACCTTCAGCGTTTAACTTTAAATTCTCATCATATTTTTAAATTGCCAGAAGCCTTTAACTATTTATAGACTTCAAAGAAAGGAGGTAATCAAATGAATATGTATATATGTGTTATCGTTAGAATTTTATAATATTTGGGTATGTTGATCGAATAAGGTTTCCAAACACGTGTGCTAAATTTTGTGAGTGTATGTATGTATGTTTGTTGCATTTGTGTGTTTTCCACAGATTTCTCTAAAACTAGGAGCCATAGCGAGATAATTCTACGGTCTATAACGTATTATATAAAAATCGGTCCAGTAGCTTTTAAGAAATTGGTTATAATACCTAAAAACATGCATAAATGTTTAATTTTTTAATCGTAAAAGTTTTTACACATATGGAGTAAACAATTTGGGAGTGAAATACTTAGAAGCAGATAAATAGTGGTAAAAATGTTGAAATTAAACCCAACACACAACACACACATAAAGTCAGTTCTCAGAAACTAATGTACCAGCTTTAAAAAACTATTCAGTCACCTGTGATCCTGGTCGGTAGACTCGGGCGATTTATCAGATAAGGAGTGAGGACGAACAAACACATCTGTTTGCTTTTGATATGAGCAACGCTGGCCACTCGGTAATGTAATCTTTATTGTGTAAATGCGAAAGAACAGCTGTGTTAGTTTTGATGTTAAGTGTTTCAGGAGGTAGAATAGTGATGTCATTGAAAGACTACAGTCCGTTTTTCTTTGCAAGTGAAATATTGTAGACAATCGTCACTTTCCTTTTTAACGAAATGATTAATTTTAAAATTAGATTATAACGAAATTTACAACTTACATGGGTATATCATCGTTTTATACTAAGATTTTACAACTTACATGGGTATATCATCGTTTTATACTAAGATTTTACAACTAACATGGGTATATCATCGTTTTATACTAAGATTTTACAACTAACATGGGTATATCATCGTTTTATACTAAGATTTTACAACTTACATGGGTATATCATCGTTTTATACTAAGATTTTACAACTTACATGGGTATATCATCGTTTTATACTAAGATTTTTTTAAATCAATTGTTTTTTTAATTTTATTCACTGATATTATTTTAAAAGTTATGAAAAGATTGTTTACATTATTGGACTAGCCAAGAATAACGGAGTTTATATTGCTTTTACAACTTCCATTTCAATATATCTGGCAAATAGCTAGATGGTCATACGATAGGTTTTTTATCGCCCTGTACTTGGTTATTGTAAGAATTGTCCTGACACTGTCACGGCGCGGTGAGCAAAAGTGTGACAAAATGAACTGTATTAACACAAAACAGACGAAAGCGGGTAGGTAAAGCGGGGAAGCGGGAGGAATTTGATATGGCAAGTCCATTCATATAATAATTGGATAGGTACGTCTGTTACACACCAAAATCACTGGAAAAATAGTAATAGTAATATAGTAATATTGGACACCAATCACATACATTGCTCTGATCCCAAAGTAAGTAGCTAATGCACTTGTGTTATAGAAATCAGACACAACAGTGAATCCACAACAGCCAGACACGAGACAATATAGAAAATTTTGATTTCTTTATTGACCCGACCGGGAATCGAAACCGGGACCTCGAAGCGGCGATGTCTTGAAGTCAACTTGCTTAGCCACTACACCTCGGAGGTCGTCGAAAAATAAAAGTTTCTAACTGGCATTTGCTTGCTTATAACATTAAAATAAAATAGCTAGACAATAAGAAATAATATAAGAGACACTGTCGTTACTGCCAAGATCCAATAAGAGTTTTCAAATGCCAATTATGTAGAATTGTAACGTGAACAGCTGAATTTGTAACGTGATACCGCTACATTGCAAGCGAAAGTTCTTGTTAGAGAAATTGTATATATCATAAACCCATGTTTAGGTTAGGGATGTTGTAACGAAAATATATACAGAATAAAAATTGCAAAGGTATAGGCAACAACAAAAAAATGTTTCGCTACGATAAATAGCTAAGATATTTTTATATAACGACAGAAATGTGCGTTTGCACCGAGTGAGCAGCTTTAGATTCAATTAAATGTATATATTTATTATTAACCTAGTAACAGGCTAGCAATAATTGTAGAAGCAAGATTTACTCTTTGTAATACGATTGAATAAAAATATTTTCAAAGAATAAACCGCATTATATCATCAATGTCAGCTTACCAGTTTACCCACATCGACTGCAATAGAATTTGTTTCTCCTAAATAGAAGAGTAATACGTTATTTTAAGCTTTAAAGTCAGGTATTAAAAGGCGGGTAATTTTTTTAAAATTATGTTTTACATATTTTTTAGTTATTACACATATCTCAAAAAGTGCTGGACTGATTTTGATGAAAATCACGTTGTACCCTAAATTAAACTACACCTGATTAAATTATAAAAAATGATCTCGCTATGACTTGCTTGTTTTAGAAAATTCCTGAGACAAACATACACACACGAAATTATACACACGTTATAGGAAGCTTGAATCCCAGATAATATAATACTGCTTGAATAGATCGACATACTAAAATTTTATCTAATCCTGACGATATAACATACATACAAGTCAAACATACAAGTAATAACCGCTAGTTGGTTTTAAAAATACTCAATTAACTTATAAAAATCTTGATGTACCTTAAATATTTATAGTTAGTAAAAATAATAGATAAAAACCCCGAACAGGACATAATAATCACAACCACGACTGAAGCAGCAAAGGACCTCCGAGAGAAACTGGCAACGAGAATAGGGGAAGAGAGGGCGAAAAGGAGAGTCAGAACAATGGCATCTCTACTTGTAAATGGTATGAGTGAGGGAGAATCGTGCACACGCCTAATGGTGGATGAAGCCCTCATGAACCATTTTGGATCCATTGTACTGGCTATCCAAATAGCGAAAGCCAGAGAGGTGACTTTGTTAGGAGATAATAACCAACTCCCATACATAGATCGCTGTAATCTCTTCACTTTGGAATACAACAGACCTAATAAAATCACAGAGGTTACTAAGGAGTTACTGTGCACCTATCGAAACCCCCAGGATGTAGCGTATGCCCTTAGTGAAATCTACAGCGGCATATACTCAGCCAATTCTCAAGTACAGTCCCTTTACCTCAAGCGCTTCTCAGGTGCAGTGATCCCAAAATTGGAAAGAACCCTATACCTCACTCACACCCAAGCTGAAAAGGCAAGCCTTATCAGCCAAGGATACGGGAAAGACGAAGGATCACGCACACTTACCATACATGAAGCACAGGGGCAGACTTTTGAGTCAGTGGTGATAGTGCGCACAGTATCAAAAAAATCCCATCTCCTAAAGAGTGTTCCCCACGCTGTTGTGGCCATCTCTAGACACACAAAGTCTTGTGTTTATTACACAGACAATGCCACCGACGACGCCACAGCTCGTCTGATAATCCGGGCAGAGAAGGCCACACCAACAATAATCCGGGACTACAACCTGCGGATGGCCATGCGCAGGGGCGACGAGCAAGTCCGAAACAAGATATTGGCCAATCCACTAACATAACTAACTCTATCAACCAAGTCACTAAGAACATCTTAGTACCTAAAGGCGACGACGTAGAGGGATTACTTTACTCCCCAAACACAAACACAATCACTAACACAAACTAGAATAAGAGCAATATTGTTTAATATTGTATAGCAAAATCACAAGGATAATAGAATTCCAAAACCTTATAGAATAATACAAATATGTAATAATAATAATAATAAAAAAAAAAAAAACAATACAACAAAAATATATGCACATGTACAAATAATTATAGAAAAAAAAAATAGCAACTATAACAACAACACAAGAAAAAAAGAAAATATATATATATATATATTAAGTTATCTTAAGTAGAAATAAGAGACGATGTTTAACTTATAAGAGAGTTATAGCATAAACTAACAACCCTAGTAATAAGTATTGTAAAAAGCACTGTAAATTTTTGCGCGGAGCAAAAATAAAAAGTAACACACATAACAAAAACCTAAATCAAAAAAGGCACGGACCAAAGAGTCTGTGGACTGTAGTTTTATTAATAAAAAAAAAAAAAAAAAAAAAAAAATATTTATAGTTATGTAAATGTATAATACCGTAAAAGTATATACTGTTTATTTTTTCTCTCCTATCAAAATAATATTAATTTATTACCCATTTAGCTATCTTTATTAAACTCAAAAAGAACATCAGGAAATTCGATAGAATCAGGCTATGCCAGAGAGCCCTATAGTATTTCTATAATAACCAGCCTATAATAACTTCCTACGCTGTGTCTCAACAGAATAGAATTTCAAACGATCGTTTATTCCCTGTTTCTCCGTACATAGTATCTCTTTACTGTTGTTAGAGTGCTAACAATGCAAGTAAACTAATAATAAAGTTTGTTAGTTTGTAAAATAGCAGCAAGGTTCTCAAGTTACTGACTTAACTCAATGGCTGCCACTAAACAGTATGAAAGCCTTTTAAATTGATGTCTTTACAATCTTACTTTTATTTAAACAAATTGAAGTGAATAATTTGAGTCATAGACTCCCTGGCGGTTATATATTTGATTTTCTAATACATACTTTTAGCTTACATACTGTTATGAATAAAATACTTGCGGTAGAAAATTAAAGTAAAAAAGTAAAGTAAAGTTAGCCTGTAACATCCCACTGCTGGGCAAAGGCCTTACCTCAACTATGAGGTAGTTTGAGCCATACTCTACCACGCTGGCTTAGTGCGGGTTGGTGGAGGGGTATTTGCAAGGCAAGCGACTAACCCTGCTGTCAGATTTTATCAAGCCGCCCATTAGGCCTCTGACTAGGCTTAACGTCTAATATCAACCGATATTAGCCGGGACCAACGGCTTCACGTGCCTTCCGAAGCACGGAGATGCTCGTGATGTACATCACTTATATGGTCGAAATGGTCACCCATCCAAACACGACCGCGCCGTAGGTTGCTTCACTTCGGTATCACTACCAAAGCGCTGCTACTGCGGTAGAAAATATTAAAATAATAGGTAGAAAATTAACCAAGGGTAAATCGACATCGGTTCTTTGTATAGACGCCTATGCTCATGACAGAGCTAACAGTAAAGACCAGACCTGATTTTAATCATATAATACCTAGTAAATTAATAAACAAATATGCTCTAGACAACTAAACCAATTTTCCTGATTTCTCGAAGTACGGAATTTTCTTCATTACGTTACGAATATCAAGTCAACTAATTAGACGGGGGCATCCCTCATAAATACTTAAATACACATGTTTAACTTCATATTTAAATACATTAATTAATATAAATATGCGCCAGACAACATACAAATTATCTTGGTTTTGGAGTAACAATAAAGGAGGTCATCAGTTTGACATGTATGTTTGTTTATATGAGTGTTTTTTTTCTTTGCTTTACACTACCAAACAATGACTATGACGGGGGCGTCTCCCATAAATACTAAGTAAAACATTGTAATTATACAATTTAATCAAACATTGTATAAATACTAAAAACATTGTATTAATACAATCTTATCAAAAGAAAGCACATAGAACGTTGTCTCACTTATCGTATTCCGATTCCTATTAAATCGCTGTCCTTCTCTATGTCACTGTCAAACATAATATTGTTATTTTACAATAAAAGAAGAGAAAAACACGATTGTCTTCTTAAGATTTCCTCAACGGTTTACAACTTTGAAAAAAAACACCTGTTATTGTTTTTGTGCATATAGCTCTGAAAAAAGCGCTTGCTAGCATTTGATTGACGATGTAAATCGACGTCATATCTGCTTTACTTGCGCAAGATGTGTAAGGGTTTTAGTTATCAAACTGATGTTTAAAACTTATAACTGCGGGTCTATACGCGACGCATATTATGTAGTAGTATAGTTAATACTACGAGAAGTTACACCCTCGACGTTTCAACGGTGTTGCAACCGTCGTGATCACGAGGACACTGGCGCTCGGCGTCTTCGTCTGCAACGGACTTCTGCTATCCTCAAAGAAAAAAAAATAGGTATATCAAACTGATGTGTCAGTGTGCTCGAACGTATTTGTGCAGTGCAGACTCCATGAGTAAGCAGTACAGCAATAGTTGAAATTACTGTCTTCGTGATCATTTAATAGTGTAGGAGCCTGACAGCTTTATAACGCGATTACGTTACGGTGTATTACGTTATGTCACACTTACATATGGCGTATGTCATCACACGTCAGACTTGGCAACTATTCAGAGCGTAGCATTAGCGCTCTATACCTACTGTTAAATGTTGTAGGGCCCACTTGCGCATGTTGATTTAACCCTGGAGTACGCTAATCCTGAATAAAATGTTATTTTTTTAATTTAAAGCTTCATGCACAAAACATAAATTTGTACGTAGGGCGGACTTAATGTCAAAAGCATTCTCTGCCAGTCAACCATAGGTCAGAATAGAAAAAGTATATATGTATACAGGCGGTGCAAGTAAAGTTATAGAGGCAAGAAAATCATTCTATCTCTATCAACGTCAAATAAACTGACCAAGACAGAAAATTGATTTAATCCAGGATAAGCGTAATCCAGCGGGTCAAATCATCATGCACAAGTCCACTTAAGACTTGTAAAAGAAAACAACCTAAACCTTCCACCTAAGGTCTTTAAAATAGCTATTCTGACATTTGGGTAAGGTGTTTTTTGTTCAAAACACGCACAATTGTAAATATTCAACTGCTTACGACATTTAACCATGCAAATGGGCCACAGTGATGTTCCACCAAGTGCTAAAATCGAGACATTATCATATTCGTTAGGCTTCCACTCCCAAAGTTGTCTCTTTGAACACTGAACTTTGAAGTTACATATGTAATTATCTGACAGTAACAAACAAACCTATATCTAAGCTTTGTTAATATTCATGATACCGGTGTCTGATCGTAAATTTGAGCCTAAATCATCTTTATGGATAAACTTCAGAATTATTAACATCCTACTTAGAATGTGTTTACATCACTTCTCTTACCAAAGGTATGGTAATGAATTTTATTACAGGATATTAGCAAAGTTTCTGTTTATGTTTTATGGGAGGTATTCACTTATTCATAGGAAATTAGGTGTTGAGAGTGTTTACTCGCATCAAAAAAAAAAACTTTTAAAAGTTTTAAAATATGAAGGTAACAAAATATTAATTTTCCCTAGGTATTAACCGACTGAAAAAAGGAGGTTCTCAGTTCAACCTGTATGTTTGTATATATGTATGTTTGTCCGCGGATATCTCTCGTGTGGCTGGACCGATTTTGATGCGGTTTTCACAAAAGTATTTGTTACATTGAGGGAAAGCTTTTAGTAACTACTAGCGGTCCCCCGCGACTTCGTCCGCGCGTTTTGAGTTTGCTCCCTCCCCTCCCGTCGCAGCGTGATGTTTTATACCCTAAAGCCTTTCTCGATAAATAAGCTATCCAACAGAGAAATATTTTTTCAAATCGGTCCAGCAGTTCCTGAAATAAGGGCGTTAACAAACAAACTCTTCAGCTTTATAATGTATTAGCGCAAGCGCACTTTGTACTTAAGCTGCGAACATTATTTTGGTGCGGAGTTATGTTAAAACTGTGATAGCTCCTAAGATATTTATTGAATTCAAATGATATAAAGGGCAACTTTGTTCTAAATGAAATACTCGTGATGATGAATGTATTTATTTTGATAAGAATTAATACCTGTGTGTATAATAAACCTCTAAAAATAATGCATTATTTTTTTACAAATTTATCAACATAAAAAAGGTTATAGTAAGTCAACCATAAAAGATAGACAAATGCTGTTGCAGACTTTATTATAGAACTATTAATGTTGAACAATCCTGTCATACTTGATTTTTGTGTTACTTAAGCGGTTTTCGCAGCGTACGCAGCGGAAGCTCTCAAAAGGAATATCTTTCTCCCGTTTTCGCAACATTTTTCATTGCTGCTGTGGTTTTATGAGTCGTATCTTTATGTTATATAGCCTAAAGCCTTCCTCGATAAATGGACTATCCAACGCAAAAATAATTTTTCAAATCGGGCCAGTAGTTTCAGAGATAAGCGCGTTCAAACAAACAAACAAACAAACAAACAAACAAACTCTTCAGCTTTATAATATTAGTATAAATTATAGTTCCAACAAGTACATCGTATCAACAAATACGGCGATTTTTATTTATTTATAGAACTTGAACCGCCTTCAAAAACAAACTAAATGGACTAAAATAAAGCTAATAGACACAAACTCATTTGAAGTCGATGCATGATGTCAACCTTAACGGACAGCGGCAGTCTTCGTACAAACATCATGCCCCGACTTCAAATGAGTTTGTTTCTCCTACCAGCTTTATTTTAAGTGTTTGTTTTTGAAGGCAGTTTAATTTTTATAACAAAAAATATTTTTAAAATTACTAAATACGATCAGCAATACGAAGCTTAGTTTATTGTAGTATCGTTAAGCATTACCTATTCGTTCTAGGTGCTTTTTTGCTATGTTATGTAAAAAGCACTACTAAACTTCTAAACTCAAACTGAAATGACAACACGACGTTCAGACATCTTGTTTAACGTTGCATAATTCTACTTGGCTATTTGACTTTCAGCCATTTAATGAATGCCGGCGTTCAATAAACTGCCTAGCCATTCAATTACCTGGCTGATTTGACCAGATGGCTGCGACATATGCATGCGCCAGATAGCGTAAGATACGGTGTTCGATACCTTGTCTGGCAGAGTTGCTTTTGAAAAGTGCTTTGCAATTAATATTGTCCTAGATATCAAAAGTACAAATTGGTATTTTATTAATTAAATGGGTTTTGTTAAGAAAGAAAAAGATGATACGAATATGTGTAAATTGTAAACAAAAACATATCGGTACAAACGCGACCTAGTTTCGGGAAGTATGTTAAAGATTTATTTATTTATTTTGCATGTCGCAACTGGGTTTACAGAACTGACGTGGAGGTCAAATATTAATAAATACTTGTGAAACACACTAAGATCAAAGGAAACCGTGTTTTCGATATTGATTTTTGGTACTCAAAAGAAAATAATACTCCGATTGCTAAGTAATTCTCAATTCATTGAAAATTTTCCTAACTCTAGTATTTTTTTTTTATAATGTCTCTCTTTATATAGAAAGGTGATTAGACATAGTAATTGACTTAGTAGGTAGTCATAATACAAGGGGGATTACTAAGGGCACAGAGCGCGTAGAACTGATAACTTTTGGGACGGAAAAGTTCTAGAAAAACCTATCGTTCCAAAGCGCAGCATAAAACGTCTACCAGTAAAATTGTCAGGCAAATACTTTACTAATTTTCAGTGTAACCATTATTATTTTTAATATTTAAGCATTTTATTTCCAAAATGAATAATCAACATTATGAATGTTGATGTTTGTTTTTGTGGTGCTCGTAGTGCAGCGGTAGCAGCGCTTTGGTAGTGATACCGAAGTGAAGCAACCTACGGCGCGGTCGTGTTTGGATGGGTGACCATTCCGACCATATAAGTGACGTACATCACGAGCATCTCCGTGCTTCGGAAGGCACGTTAAGCCGTTGGTCCCGGCTAATATCGGTTGATATTAGTCGTTAAGTCTAGTCAGAGGCCTTATGGGCGGCTTGATAAAATCTGACAGCAGGGTTAGTCGCTTGCCTTGCAAACACCCCTCCACCAACCCGCACTGAGCCAGCGTGGTGGAGTATGGCACAAAACTACCTCATAGTTGAGGTAAGGCCTTTGCCCAGCAGTGGGATGTTACAGGCTAACTTTACTTTTTTACTTTTATGAATGTTAAAACATTATGGACCCCTCAGCGGGTGGAGGCTTCCGCCATCTCACTTCATGCATACCTGTCTTTTGCATTTGTCATCCAATCCGTAACAACTTTTTAGGGTTCCGTAGCCGAATGGCAAAAAACCGGAACCCTTATAGTTTCGTCAAGTCTGTCTGTCTGTCTGTTCGTCCGTATGTCACAGCCACTTTATTTTGTAACTATAAGCATCACACTGCTGAAATTTAGTAGGAAGATGAATTCTGTTAACCGCTATACGATGCCTATACAAAATAAAAAATATATATTTAAGGGGGGGCTCCCATACATGAAACTAAAACTGATTTTTTTTGGTCAACCCCATATGCGTGTGGGGTGTCTATGGATAGGTTTTTTAAAATGACATCGAGGTTCCTAAAACCATTTTCTCTAAAAGTATAACGTTTGCGAGATAGACGCTTTCAAAGAGGTATAATGTAGATCTTAACAAATACTTTTAACGAAAATTGGTTTGGACGGGATCAAACTAGTAGTTTTTGAGATGTAGCACAACTTCAACAACCGCAATCATAACTTTGTTCTTCATACAAACATTATGAAAAACTGGTTTGGACGGGATCAAACTAGTAGTTTTTGAGATATATCACAACTTTAACAACCGCAATCATAACTTTGTTCTTCATACAAACATTATGCAAAACAAAGTTATATTTGCTGTCAACGAAATATTGTGGTATTTTAGCTTAGTGGAAGTAAGTGGATCCCTAATTCAGTAAAAGTTGGCACGGAACTCTCAGTGGGCGAGTCCAACGCACACTTAGCCGGTTTTGAATAATTTCATTAACCCACATTTCTCATGGTCTATCTCTTTTCCTATTATTTGTTGGTCTTCGCCAGGTAGTTGCTCTCCATTTTATTTTTTTCTCATCCGTATTTGCAATATGTCCAGCACTTTTCAATTTTAGTCTAAGACAGTAGTCCAGGTGTCTATTACTTTTTTTTTTGCTGTATATCCAAGTTTGGCAACCAAAATTAAGCAAAAATTAAACTAATAACTATCTTTAACACATTACCATGATCGGTTAAAATATGATAAAGCTAATAACGCAAATACACCAATCAACGAAACAATAGTCCTATTATTTCATTTCAAAAAGAGCTTGAATCCTATTTCAATTTACAGTCAAATTGGTGAAACCTAAAACTAAATGTAACATTTTACGTTAAACGAATTCTGACCACATCAAATTTAGCAGATAGCATCGAATGTTACTTTATTAAATATTTTACCCGCATTTTATTTATTGGTTTAAATGTTTCAAATAAAACTCGTAACTGCTACGTTCGTATTTTTGTAAAACTCGACGGTACGGTAGCTCGACTGGAAAGAGCAGTGGCCCGGTTTGCCAGAGGTAGCAGGTTCGAATCCCGCCCGTGCGCATTTTTTGGTTTTTTAATTACATCTTATAAGAATACAAAAATAACACTGTGAGTGGTTTTTAAGAATGTTTTTAACACTCACAGTGTCATATCAACATTCTAAAAACCATTAGATAGCGAAGCATCATCAATTTCCAAGTTGAATTTATTCTGTAAGGAATAACTACTTAATGTTTTAAACTTTCATGGTCACCATGTACCTTATTACTGACAAACTAACTCCGTGATCATGGCGCTTGCAACAGTGCCGAAATATCGGAAACTCATAAATAATAAAGTACATGGTAGCAATCCCGTATCTTACTATTCTAATGAATAACTACTTGTCCTACTGTTGCATAAACTGATGGGTAGATGGCGCTAAACGTCACGCGCAATGACGTTTTCATAAGACACCACAAATTTCGCAAGGTCTGACCGACAGCACGGTAGCTCAATTGGTAGAGCGTTTGGCCCGGTTAGCCAAGAAGTTGCTGCTTCGAGTCCGATGGTACGTACGTACTTTACTTTGTATGTTGAAGTTAGCCCCTATTCCACAATGTCTGAATAAGTTCCTAGTAGCGTTATCTGTAACGAAATGACGTTTTATATTTGAATCATTCGTTGGGATGTGTTTATTGTCTTCAATGGTGAAACAGGCCTGGTGGACTGGGACTAGACTAATTTTTGATGACGAAATTCAATCTCCAATTATTGCAATTTACATAAACCAGAGAACCCGATTTCAATCACACAAAAGTACTCCATTTTGTAATATCACTAAAACAAAATAATTAATTGTTTTTTAAATCTAATACTTTTAAAAAAAATGTTGTTTGTTGGTTGAGTATTTTGACGTAGTATTAAGCATTAAATCCCGTCATCTTCATCGAGTATCGGATGCTTTCGCTCCATTTGCATTATCGACTATGTCTCTGCTATGCTTCCTTAGTTAAAGTTAAAAACAATCCCATCAACTCTTGAAGTAATCACCTTACCGTTATCGGTTCTTTCAAAGTAAGTAATATAAAGATATTGGCAATAATATCCCTCCAACCTAAACACTTTTGAGCCCTTACACACTGGGACTTTTAGCATCGACGCAGTCGCACGTTTTGAAAACGCATTTCAGTATCACGACTCACGCAATGAACAGATTTAATTTGCATCGGTGCATCGGTGTAGACGCGCGTTAGCATCGATGCAGAAGCGCGACCGCACGATGCAGACGTGAGTTTGTATCGATGCAGTCGCCAAAATTCAGAACATAAATTGACAATTGCCAGCTTCTGCATCGCGATTGTATCGATGCTAAAAGTAGCGCAGTGTGAAAAGGTTTAAATTTTGCGACTGTATCGATACTAATGCGCGTTAGCATCGCGACTGCATCGCTGCTAAAAGTCGCAGAGTGTAAAGGGCCTTACTCCCTACTCGCGTTCCCTCATATCGTCGCATAAAAAGCCCATACAATCGAATCAAGCCGGCAGCATTGAAACCGAGATAGTAATTCGTTTACTGCAATCTGAAAGCTGCAGTGACAGGACAGGCTGAAGCTGCAGTAATCCAGTTATGCTGTTATGGAATTTTGCAGCGTTCTATTATAGCAGCTGAAGGGCTTTATTTGCCTGTAAGGTTCGTATCACACTACTGGGTGATACATTAAAGTATAGTAAACATTTATTTATTGTATATTTTATGTACAACGTGTAATGTGAAATGCACGAAACCGCAGACGCCAATGATTTTGAATTCAATTGCCCTAAAAATAAAAAATAATTTTGCGTTTCAGTTTTAATTGACGACCTCCGTGGTCAAGTTGAAACCAGCGTGCTAGCCACGCTGGTTTCAAGCGTCGCCATCTCGTGAGGTCTGGGTTCGATTCTTGGTCGGGTCAATATAGAAAAAGATATTTTCTATATTGTCTTGGGTCTGGGTGTAGTGGTACCACCATTGTTTCCGATTTCCATAACACAAGTACTTTAGCTACTTAGCTTGGGATCGGAGCAATGTAGGTATATGAAGTTGTCAAATATTTATTAATGGCACTTCTTATCATTTCTTGATCTGCGGACGACACTCTGTCGAGAGAAGTTATATCACCGGGCCGCTGCGCCGTGCTGACATTATTTTTATTATTATATACGCTAATAACGAACTATTTACATACTTTGGAGGATTTGTGCACGTGTTGATGGCTTATCTTATTAGTAAATAACAGGGAAAAATTTTTGTGAAGAATTTTTTAACAATATGACTCATATTAAAAGTGGTTTAATTGATTCGACTCGTTAATCCAATCGAACTATTTTTCTGGAATAAGGCAAATGTAGCTTTAGCTTTTATATAAGGCCTAAAAGCTTGTTAAATGTTCGAGGAATACAGCCGAGCAATATTTCTTCCTCTCCAGAACTTTTGTATTGTATGAGCTATTTGGTGTATTTGTTCTGTCGTTCCATGATTATGTAACGATAAATTACAAAATGAAAATGTCATCACATTATTAATAATATAGGAAGTGTCCTATTTTAACTAGTGAGTAAAATTAAAACCATAAATATTTACCGAGCAAAACATGCAAAAAATACGAAAAAAATGCAGCAAAAAATGATAAGCATTTCTACCGGACGATAAAGTAGAAATCTGATTTAAAAATTCAAAATGTTGGATGAAATTCAAACTACACAAAACTTTGTTCTATAAAAATGCGATCTGATATTTTCCGATCCTTTCATAACGACGTGGTCAAAAGCCATTGCTACTGGAACTTTTTTAGAGTTCCGTTCCAGAACTGAAACTGTTAAATAGAACCATTATGATAATTTATTTTAACATGTCCATATTTATACAGAAAACTTGGTATCATATAAGGTACCTACGAAACTGTGCATTATTCTTATTATTATATTATTTTGTGAATGAACATGTCTGTTTGTATTGGTCTGGGTGTTTTCTATGTATATCATGTATTTATTTACAAACAAAAAGTATTTAAGTATTATATCCGTTGTCTGGCACCCATAACACAAGCTTTGAGTAGCTTACTTTGGAACTAGATGGGGATGTTTGGGAATGTCCAAAGGATATTTATTTATTCAATTTTTTATTTTATTCACAATTTGATTATTATGAAGTTGGTTAGAATGCGCTAATTCTGTGAGCAACTAGTATTTTTTTTATAATTGTTAGGGTCATATATGTTACTAGCGGTCTCCCGCGACTTCGTTCGCGCGTTTTGAGTTTGCTCCCTCCCCTCCCGTCGCAGCGTGATTTTTTATATCATAAAGCCTTTCTCAATAAATAAGCTATCTAACACAGAAATATTTTTTCAAATCGGTCCAGCAGTTCCTGACATAAGCGCGTTCAACTTCAAACCAACAAACTCTTCAGCTTTATAATATAATTAGCGCAAGCGCACGTTGTACTTAAGCTGCGAACATTATTTTGGTGCTGAGTTATGTTAAAACTGTGATAGCTCCTAAGATATTTATTGGAATCAAATGATATAAAGGGCAACTTTGTTCTAAATGAAATGCTCGTGATGATGAATGTATTTATTTTGATAAGAATAAATACCTGTGTGTATAATACACCTCTAAAAATGATGCATTATTTTTTACAAATTTTACTAACATAAAAAAGGTTGTAGTAAGTCAACCATAAAAGATAGACTTATGCTGTCGCGGACTTTATTATAGAACTCTTAATGCTGAACAATCCTGTCATACATGATTTTTGTTTAACTTTAGCGGTTTCCGCAGCGTACGCAGCGGAAGCTTTCAAAAGGAATATCTTTCTCCCGTTTTCGCAACACTTTTCATTGCTGCTGTGGTCTTGTGAGTCGTATCTTTATGTTATATAGCTTAAAGCCTTCCTCGATAAATGGACTATCCAACATAAAAAGAATTTTTCAAATCGGGCTAGTAGTTTCTGAGATTAGCGCGTTCAAACAAACAAACAAACAAACAAATTCTTCAGATTTATAATATTAGTATAGATTTATCAAAGAAGGCTATATAGTTGTAAAATATTACGTTACAACCTAGGTACGTAAAAAAACGGCTAAGTGCACGTCAGACTCCCCCTTTGAGGGTTCCGTGCCAGCTTTAACTGAATTAGGGATTCACTTATTTCTACTAAGCCAAAATACAACAATATTTGGTTGACAGCAAACATAATTTTGTTTTTCATGGCATTTGTTTGAATAACAAAGTTACACTCTCTCCCAAATGTTAGACTATCTTAAAAATGTTTTTTGGAACCTCGATGTCATTTGATCCATAGACACATGCATAGGTTACCATTTTTTTTGTATAGGAATCGTAAAGCGGTTAACGGAATACATCTACCTACCAAGTTTCATCTGTGAAATGTCGATAGTTTCAGAATAAACTGGCTGTGACATACGGACAGAGACAGACAGACAGAGAGACTTGACGAAACTATAAGGGTTACGTTTAAGCCATTTGGCTACGGAACCCTTGAAAAATAAAATCTGAAGTCGCGGGACTGCTAGATAATAGACTTACACAAACACACATCAGTTTTGCACGGAACCCTCTATACATGACTCTAACTAGCACATCTTTTTTCTCTCCAACGGTCCAATAAGAATATTTTAAAACTGGGAATGTGGATATAAATTGAATTTCCGAACGTAGCCTACGTCTTTCACTGGTGTGTGGTAATTCATCAAGCGGAATTGGATTACCCACTGTGAAATATTTTAACTCACTGTATCGTGTGCAAATGTACATGCGAGTGCATACATTAATCTCATTTGGAAAGGTGGTTTTGTATAAAAATGTGATGTTTAATGAATAGTAAATCTTTTGAATGGAAGTAATCATTCTTGATATAAAGCAGGTAATAAACTAATCATTATTGAACCTCAATTCATAATAGTGTCTAGTGTACACCTAAATAAACCCGGTAAGGCCCGGTTGCGTGATCGACAGTTAAGTAAAATAATGGTTGAATGTCGCTACCAGGGGTTGTATAATTACGGTTTAGAGAGTTTTGAAGAAAAAAATAATAACTACGGTCATTAAAATAGATATTCTAACATTTAGTTAACTGTTTTTTGTCACGTATGTGATGTTGCTCGGGTTACAAGTAATTTAGCAATATTTTGGATCCGATTACCCGAGCAACATCACGTACTCCAAATCTCAAGACACGGCTCTTTCTGCGTGGATAGGAACGTCAATTTATATAAATGAGTGATGTTAGTTTTATAGAAGATAACCAGTTCTTTACTACTTAGTGAGAGGATCATACAAACTTCCTTATTTTTCATTTTAGATCGGACGATCTATTTGAAAAAAAGTCTTACGTGTGAAATTATATGTTGTGGTAATTATGTTTTATATGAACCCTGTCTGAAATAAAACTATTTTATTTTTAATTAATTTATTTTTTATGACCTGATCAGCCATTTGAAGATTATCAGCTCGTCTTTAGTTAATGAGGAGATCGGTCTAACTTCTTTATTTTTCATTGATTTACACTTCGAAGTCATGTGTGTGTCGAGAGGATTTTTTTAATGTTTAATTTTAGTGTTTTTTATGTCCCACACTATCCATCAATCGTATAATAAGAATTTAATGAACTTGTTATTTCAACATCAGAGTAGATTGCCCAACGTATATTTCAAAATCAAACAAAATGAATGATCCGTCTAAGTTACGCCAAGTAAAAACAAAAGTTCATGAACAGTATTTAATATTCACGACGGCGACGGGCCGCAGTTTTGTAATTACAACCAGTTTATTAGGAATACATCCGTAGAATACTTAATGACTTGGTAATTAACTGTCAGGATCCGTGGGTTACACGTTAAAAAAAGACTTGTAAAGTAAGTAAAGTTAGCCTGTAACGTCCTACTGCTGGACGAAGGCCTTATCTCAACTATGAGGTACCTAGTTCGAGCCATAATCAAACACGCGAACTCAGTGCGAGTTGATGGAGGGGTGTTCGCAAGGCAAGCGAACCCTGCTGTCAAATTTTATCCAACCGCCCATAAAGCCTCTGACTAGGCTTAACGACTAATATCAGCCGATACTGGCCGGGACCAACGGCTTAACTTGCCTTCAGAAGCACGGAGATGCTCGTGATGTACGTCACTTATATGGTCGGAACGGTCACCAATCCAAACACGACCGAGCTGTAGGTTGTTTAACTTCGGTATCACTACCAAAGCGCTGCAACCACTGCGCTACGACCACCTCCATAAGACCACTCCAGACTCCACACTTACAGAATACTTGTCACCCGCGAAATTGGTTTTAGTTTTTAGTGTATATTTAGATCAGTGATCGTTTTTTTATATCTTAAACTGCATTCGTTTTTGAAAATATGCAATGCTAAGCTTAAATTACTTAAGCAGCATTTGCGTCGTAATTTCTGGGAAATCTATCTATACTATCAAGGAAACCCATATATGCGTATAAATTGCACTTGAAAAAGCAACTACGTCTGACAAGGAATCGAACCCTGTGTCTTACGCTTTCTGGGCTCATGTCTGATATGCATGTTTAGCAGTTTTTGATAGTTATCGAGATATTTTCACTGTAATAATGAATAAAATAAGTAATATATATAATTAAAGAAAGCTGTGCTAGTTACGTCATTTATAACTCAAGAAAAGGTAGACCGATTTTCATGTTTTTTTACATTGTAAGATTTGTCTTGGCCCTGTCTGTTAAACAACATCGGGCGGTTTGGGGCACAGATCAAAAGGAAGTTTGCCTTGACCGCTAATTTTCCATAAAATATACTCACTTTTATCCAAGACTGACTACGTTTGCAACTACTTTCTGAAGATTTTGCTTGAAAACACATTGCTATCACATTGCTATCATATTCAATAACTCAAGGAAGCCAAATTTATAGTCTTTGATCATCAATCTTTTAAGTGGTCGCTGCATTTGGCTCGTCAAACAACAAGCCTCAGGAAGAAGTTTTCTTTACACGTAACTTGAGCTATGAATAATCATATTCATACGTCTTATAGGCAAGACACGTGAGTGGCTTTTCAATATCATATGGAAGTAACTACATGATAATTAAGCTTAAGCTAAAATATAGATCCAGGTTAACTAAATAATAATTCTTTTTCGAATGGGTTAGAAACCAGAATTATGTTTACGCGAACCTATCTGAAGCATCCATATCATAGGTATGTGGACGACAGACTGTTACGTGCACTCAAAAAACTATATGAATGGAACGTACCGTTCATTCACTGTCTAAAGCTATACATCCGTTATCCATTTAAATACTCATTCACGTTTTTGCTAGCACAATAACTCAGCGTCGCGTGGGTGTCAAATCTAATTTCAAACCGACTCTGAAATTCTCTATGGATCACTGGGCATACATTTACACCGAAGTGTAATCACAATTCACTAATAGTATTTCATTAGTGTTTGTATGTACCATCGAGCCACCGCTTCCTTACCACCTTAAGATTCACAATTGCTTGCACTTACCGTTATTAAAAAGCTGTTTGTTTTTATGCATGTCTGCAAGTGCTGTTAGTTTGAAAGCGATAAGGCGGCAAAGATCTTTACCACATAACAGAAGAAAATCAGATATTGATAAAATGAAGACTTCTTAAAGCCGCGTGATGTGGGAACAACTATAGTTAAAGTAATACATGGATACAAAAATTGTTTTGTGGTTCAATCAAATCTAGTAAATGGTTTGTACAGTTGTTTTACAATAGATTTTCAAATTGTATTTATGAATTTATATATTCTTTATTGCACAAAAAAATGAAATTAACCTACATAAACATACATATTATACAATAAAATCCATATTGCTTCACGCGAACAGATATAATGTATACCTCTCATTCAATCAAAATGGAATATACTCAACAGTTTGATTTTTTCGTGCTTTCAAGTTCACCGCTTAGTGATTTTGTAAATAAAAATAAAATGTTGGTACATAGCCTACAAAAGTAAATACATTTCAGTGATACCAACACATTGTAGTAAGGTATCAAAAGAACAAAAGCAGAAATGTGTACACATCGCTTCGTATTTTCGGTGTAATAGGCGGATTACCATAATATGATCCGTCAATCAGATTTGAAGAGGCACCATTCGTTTATATGAGCCAATAACCTTAAACTATGATTAATATTGTAATAAGTATATTCTCAATATGATTACTTGGTAGAAACTGGTGGTATCTTAGCAAAGAACTAGACGTAATAACATGATAGAATTAATAAAGATGAAATAAGAAACCAAAAATTTGCGCACGGGCGGGACTTGAACCAGCAACCTTTTGGCAAACAAATTTTTGGTTTCTTATTTCATCTTTATGAATATAATAATGACTCTGTGAGTGTTAAAAACATTCTAAAGCATATGATAGAATTAAATCAAGTAATTGGTAAATATTTTATTTATTTTTTATTTAAAACACTTCATGCACAAACAAAAGGTACATATGGCGGACTTAATGCTAAAAGCATTCTCTACCAGTCAACCATAGGTCTATATAGAGAAATTGCTGGCGGCGCGAAGAAAGTGATAGAAGGGCAAAAGTGAGAGCTTGATCGAACCTACAATAGGTATTTAAACAAAAAATAAACATACATACTACTTATTACATAATTATGGAATAATAAACATACACATAGTACATAGGTACACATAATAATAATACTAATGGTAAAAATAAATGAATCAAGATGCTGTAACATCTCATCAGCGTCACAAGGTTCTAAGGGTGAAAAAGGTCTTATTCAGTAAGTTAAGTTCGATTGCATTCTCTGATGCACATTAATTTATTTGTTGCTTTTTTTACTCTATTTTCAAAAACTTAGTAAGTGCGAGTGTAATGTTCATTCCAAGTAATTCAGTGACAAATATTCTGAGAGGGGTATTTCCACTAGAATTAGATAAAAAAATATGTTCTTATTATATAAGCACATTAACTCATTAACATGCGGAATAAGACATTTGAACGCGGCATCTGACATTGGCATATGCAATGTAGGTTATATACGTACATACAAACTGCTAAACAGTTTGGCAGACATGTTATTGTATTTTTTTTGTGTTCTATTAGTAAAAAATAAATTTTAAAAAAAACAGTGCAGCAAGGATCTTTTGGCTGATAAATGACATTGACAGAGGGCGCTTGCATTCAATAAGGGTAGCCATTGCAAGAAAACACCCTTGATTTAGGGAGTTTAGGAAGCTGTTTAACGAATATTTTTTTACCCAACCATAGCAGCAATGAAAAGAAGCAGGATAAAAGTTAGCATTTATGTTTTTATCATATATATTCACTCATTCATTCACACACCAATTTAGACGCAAAACATTTATTAACTATAAATAACAATTTGACGACCTCCGTGGTCCACTACACCACTAAACACCCTGGTTTTCAAGGCCTCGCCACTCTGTGGTCCCGGGTTCGATTCCCGGTCAGGTCAATGTAGAAATCATAACTTTCTATATTGTCTCGGGTCTGGGTGTTGTGGTTCCACCGTTTTGTCTGTTTTCCATACCACAAGTGCTGTAGCTACTTACTTTGGGATCAGAGAAATGAATGTGATTATTGTCCAATAATAATAATATAGTTAGCAACATTCATTTAATTATTTAATAAATTTATAAAAAAACAGAAAATTATAACTTCATTAAAGGAGTTCAACTCTACGGTATTTAAAAACAATCATTTGAATAGTTTACACAGAACACGTCCTAAAATTAAACAAAAGAGAAAATCTCTTGTAAGATTGGGGAGATTCGCTACACTTGATCTGGCAACCGCATTATTAAATTTGATAGGGTTAGTTCTGATTTTTGCCGTTAGCCAAAAGATCTATGTCTCACTGTAGCTATACTGTGGATTTACTTTGATTTTTTATTAGATAGAACAAACCAAGTAGTGTTGTTCCGAAATAATAAACTGATAATTAAACTTTTTACTCACTTAAAGAACTGGTTTATTTACAGTCGCCGTCAGATATATTGGAGCAGACAAAGTTTAAATTGTCAATAAATTCTATACACTACAAGTTACCACTAATATCAAAACATTTATAATTTCATTAATATCTGAGCAGAAGCTAGTCAATAACTTCTATACACAAAACTAACCAATTATATCTAAACACTCATAACGTCAAATGTATCTACGCAGTCGGTCTTAAATATCTGAGCAATGGAGAAATTTTTTAGAAGGAAGTGCTTCCAACTTAACTATAAATACAGTTTGAAAATAGGAACTCTTTTCATAGTTTATATTATAGTAAGATGACGCTGGCAGTTTGTAACGCTTTGCAGTTTTCAGTATTGTCATCACTGTCATGAAAGTGTCATGCAATAAATAAATTCAGGCAAGTGAGTGTTCAGATATTATTGTTTAGTTGTGAGTAATGAAGTTATTGACTAAAATCTGCTCAGATATTAATTAAGTAATGAGTGTTCTGATATTAATGGTAACTTGTAGTGTATGGAACTTATTGACATTTTAAACTGTTCGTAAGTATTTGGTCACTTTGTCTGCTCCAATATATCTGACGGCGACTCAACTATGTTTTTTATAGCTTTAAGAAGCGTTTTACATGTACAATTAATCACATGAGTAAAATGGAATTATTGAAAACTCATAACACAAATCGCCAATAGTTGCTTTAGAATGTTTTTAACACTCACAGTGTCATATTTTATATTCATAAAGATGAAATAAGAAACCAAAAATTTGCGCACGGGCGGGACTTGAACCAGCAACCTTTTGGCAGACCGGGCCAAAAGGTTGCTGGTTCAAGTCCCGCCCGTGCGCAAATTTTTACAACACTTTTGACTACGCCTGCAACAATAAAAAAGAAAAAATGCAATCGCAGCTGTCATTCTGGTTTATCTAATAAAAAAATCGTTAGTTGCAACCTTGTCGGTATCTTTGCCGAATGCGATTTGCGAAACCTCTCTTTAGCATGGTTCTTACACAGTGGTCTGTAAGCTCTTTACCAAATGATATTAAAAACAAACAGGCGATCGCACTTACCTCCTCAAGTTACAGATAATATTTTAGGTAAGTGATTGATAGAGTGCCCACTTACTCTCGGAGGGCCGTTTAGGGTTGCGCAACTCGGAGATGTAGTGATGTGAAAAGTTTTGTTTTAGAAGTTCAGTTACTTTCATATGATTTATTTAATTGGCCAAGGCAATTTTCCAATTTTTTTTTACATCCTTCAAATAACCTAACTTCTATGAACTTTAAATGATGAAGGCCGCATTGTTTTTTTTTAATCGGCTAGAGCGAAGCAATTGGTGATATTTTTTTAAATAATTCCATGCAATGCATTCACGCTGAAGCCGTAAATGCAGGAAAAACTCATGTGCTGTTTGTTTTATACGTGGGACTCTCATAAAGTTTTGCGACACTAAAAAAAATGTTCTACAGGTCCACCATCAGGTTCTCTACCAGCCTCTATACAAAAAGATTCATGCGTCTGAACCATTTTTCAACACACTTTTTCCAGTCCGCCACAGACACCTCGTTGGCAGCCTGCTCGAACGCAGCCAGCGCATCTTCCGGCGACGAAAATTGTATCCCTTTGAGCTGATTTTTATTTTTGAAAATAAAAAGAAGTCACATGGTGCTAGATCAGGGCTGTAAAGAGGGTGTAACCCAGGAGTTCGACAGGCGTGCTGTCTAGGAAGTCCATCGTTTTGAGCGCGGTGTGTGCAGGCGCATTGTCGTGGTGGAGCAGTAGTCCGCGGAGCTCAGTGTTTGGTTGCTTGTTGCTCAGAACTTTTGGTAAAAACTTGGTATGTAGTATACCATTTGGCGTTGATACTTCTTTGATTTCGTAAGGGAATGGACACCAAGTGGCCAGTCAAATTAAAAAAAAACTGGCGATCAAAATCTTCCATCCCACTCCAAGATCGCTTTAATTTAGTAGGCGTTGGTTCATTTTGAAACATCCAAATTGTCGACATGCGCTTGGTTTCTGGATCGTATTGATAAATCCAGAACCATCACCTGTAACGATGTCTTAAGGGCGCCGAGACGATCCTGCTTCAAACTTGATCAGCATATCACGGCACCATTCCACCCGGGCCTGCTTCTGAGCGTCGGTGAGGTAGTGCGGCACCCAGCGTGATACTATCCTCCTGACGCGAAGATTTTCACTTTGTGATCCAATCTTCAATATGTGCTGAATCTCCTGATATGTAATTCGCCTGTTATATTGTACTAATTTTTTCGCTCTTTGCACGTTTTCTTCCGTAATAGCAGTAAAAGAGCGACCGCTTCGTACTTCAGCCCCCACGGTTGGTCGACCGCGCTTGAATTCGTTATACCAACGATACATGGTGGTCTTGGAGAGACCTCCATCCATAAATGCCATATGAAGTCTATCGAACGATTCTTCTGATTTCAGGCGACAATTGAAATCTTAAAAAACCATAGCCCTAAAATATTACCGGCGCAGATTCATTTTTCAGTCAGACACGATACTTTGAATTGGCTCGCAAAAAATGTGGTGGGAAATTTGGAAAATGGAACACCTATTCTTACGTATAAATAATCATATTTTCAAAAAAGATTCTGACCGGCCAGTCTCTTATAAAACTCATATATAAAAACTTTTTTCGCAATATTTTCTGAGTGGCCTGGTACTCGTAATTAGGTGATAACTTAAAAAGACGGCGCAGCGTTCCGATATTCATTTGACTAATTAAATGTTTATTTTTGGTTTTGTCATGTTTTTTATGTCTTAATCAAAATTAATACTTTGATTGGTTTTATTTAGTATTTTTTATTTAATTCCTTATGTTTATGACTGGTTTAATGATTCTTAATAAGTTCGAAGTAAACTCAGTGATTATTTTAGTACAAAGTGACTATCTACGGGGACTTATGAATGTTTCTAATGAGGATATGCCAACAAAAAATAGAACAACAAATCATGAAAAAAGGTAATTGCTCATTTTTCTTTTAGAAAACGGGGAAAATCCGTAAACAATTTTCGTCAAGATCAGAATTATTTATTTGCCATTAAATGGGATACACAGGTTTATAAATACATTATAACTTCAGTACCGTTACCATGAATTTACTCGATAAAATATTTTAGTTCTGTCAGTGACCGCTAGAGGCGCTGTACCATTTTTCCATAGACTTTTTCACGTCTCGTCGCTAACGAATAAAACCGTCGTAAACTTATGGTAAAGGTACAGCCTATGTAGCCACTAACAAATAGCATCAAATATTTTAACAATTAAATTGGTTTTATTCATCTTCGTCAACATTTGAATTAATCACATTATATTATATTTTCATTCATCGACTGAGAGCTGTTTTACTGTAGTTTGTGTTAATCATAGTTTACCACTTTTTTTTAACCAGCAGTGCTTAAGAAGCAAGATTCTCCTTAGTCACGACGACAAACGCCGCGTTCCATCCCGCCCAGTAAAAAAACCTTTTTTTCTATGAAAGGTTTTAAATCTCTGAGTCTTTCTATATACGGTACCAACCTGACACCTTGTGGGTTTCGATTATTTCCAAACTATATACTTGTAATTTTAAAGGATTACCTATATGTTTTAGGTTTTCTAAAAACTTTCAGTGAATGTAAATAGTATTTCACTTTCGAATTCTAAAGAATATATTTTTTTTTCTGCTGGATCAAAGACGTAGTTTTATATCTTTAAAAAATCTTTAATTTTATTGTAATTTTTTTAAACTTATTCAAAATTTCTGCTAAATCACTATTTATATTTATTATTCGAGCGCCACCTAGTGGTTTTACTGGAAACTATGTCAAGAATTCATTCACAAAACTTTCATTGCAAACATACATAGCAAAATGAATACTGACTAAGGCTACGCTTTCACAGATTTGTAAAAGTCGAAAAAACATAATATGCCATGTTGTTTGGTTATATCTTATTTTATTAATCGAATCGCAATTTTTAATAAAATTAGACCCAAGAACTCTGTTAGTAACACTTTTGAATCTAAGTTATCTGTAATAAATAAAATTGAATATTTAATATATCATTTGTTTCTTTCTCATAAATTTCTAAAACCAAAACAAAAGGTTTTTTAACACATAAATAAATAAAAAATGAATAAATATTTCACAACATCTCATACATTGCTCCGATCCCAAGTTAAGTAGCTAAAGCACTTGTGTTATCGAAATCGGAAACAACGGTGGTACCACAACACCCAGACCCGAGACAATATAGTAAAGATCGTTTTCAACTTTGACCCGACCGGGAATCGAACCTAACGAGATGGTGACCCTTGAAACCAGCGTGCTAGCCACTCGACCACGGAGGTCGTCAATATGAGCTTAATCGTAAATAAAAATTCTCGATATATTCGTATACATGCGCCCGTCTCTAACGAGTGCTAGACTCCTTTTCACAAGTCAACTCAGCGAGTAGGCTTTTACTTATGTAATACTTTTTTTTATCCCATCCTAAGGGTAAGGGACAAATGTCTCAATTGCATCAAAGTCTAAGTCAAGTACAAATGCTGTAACTAAAAAAAAATATAAAGCGTAATTGAAACCGTATCTGTTTGCGGTTTCTCAATATTATTATATAAAAAATATGAACTATTAATAAATAAGGACGACTCAGAAATTATTTTATAAAATAACATAGAAGTGAGACGTGGTGAATATTTTGCCACAAGTTAGTGTTCGGCGACGTTGTTTTTAACTATCTGTGATAATGGTTTAATTTATTAATAGCCGACAATGGAATTGCAAAAAAGTACAAATAAATTCTCAAACTTATCAACTAAGGAATAATAATTAAATCCGTATAGAATATTACCTTACTATACTGGATGTTGTTTTGGTCAACGACGAGTGATTCAGGGGTGGTTGTAGAAACGATACTGATGCCACAAAAAATAAATGAAAAAATATCATATTTTTTTTATAAAAACCCCGCAAAATATTTTTTTTAAATTTCAATACTAGTAAGCAAGTCAAAATTACTAACACCAGCGGCCTTAGTGCGATTCGGAGCGAGATTCGATCAAACGATCGAGCGTTAACGTAAATTTATACGGTATTGAAGGAGTGCCATCTAGTGGCTAACGCTTAAACTAAAACAATCCCATATAAAATCATGTTAACGCGCTCAATACGTTTGATTCGAGTAAGTCTCGCTCCGACTCGCACTACGGCCTCTGGTCGCTTCTTAGTAGTTTACCAGCTACGGCGTAGTATTTCGTAGACACGCGCTATCTACGCGCAAAGGTTGCGAGGTTCTCCAATTGTTTTGAATTTTGTTAAAATATTGTAATAAGTATAACTCAATTCAAATTCCTGAGTTGGATGTCACTGACCAAAAGAACAGCGTTTATATCAGAAAAGATGATAAAGTACCTTAACATTAAATACAAGGTAAGAAACAGCAAAAAGTCAACAAAGAAATAGCTTTGGGCGGCGAATTCCAATGCAGATGATATAAACATACATGTGTGTACTTCATATCCACTGAATTAGGCGCAACGTATGAAAAGCAGTGCCTTGCAGGAAAATGGGACACATTTCTTTTGCTTATTTCTTAAAGCCTATAAAGGAAAACTATATGTATCATAAAGGTAAAGTGTTTCAATATATTTTTTTTGTAAATGAAATCAGTTATAAATATAGTTTATCAAACTGTTTTTGTTAAGATTAGAATACTTGTTTTATAATATATTTTTTTCTGAAATATAACAAGATACGTTATTCTTTGATATATTGATACATGTCAAGTTGAACCGGACCGAAAAAAAAAACAAAATAATGAAAATAAGTCTATCAATTCTCGGTGATATCAAGACCTCTCATTAAGAGTTTAAAGGTAAGAGTCTTAAAGCTTAAGGGCGTGAGACTTCCCAAACCCTTCGCAGAGGTCAAGGTTGGAGGATCAATTACTTACTCACAAGTTAGTGAAAGATACTTTACATCTTTGAAGTTATTTATAGAATTGAGATCGGAATGATTGATAAAGGTTCGACACTGATTACTTTATAATTATGCAATAATTACTGGTTAGATAATTAGCAAATATTTTTTGGTTTTAATGGCCGAAATTCAAGAGGAAATGTAATAAACTTATAGAAAATGTTATTTGTTTTTCTTGGATTATCTAAAAACTCCATTATAGTACTCTTTTGTATTGCACCGAAGTGTAAAAGTAGTCCCATACCTTAATCCACTTTCACCCGTAAGCGCCGGAGGGCAATTTTCGTATATTTTTCATAGCGAGAGCCGAATTCATCCCTTTTGTGAAAGGATGAGACGGGAACCACCCGCCTATACATTTGCTCAATTGTATCTCGTCGCTGACTTGAAAGTAATGTTCTTACGTGAATAAATAAGGAAGGAGATGTACGAAAGTAATTTAAAATACCACACGGAACAATAATGGGGAATAATTCATATGTTTTGGCGGTTTATACAGCTTTGGAAGAAAACTCGATTCGAGTTTATCGTTAAGGTTGTACAGTGCTGTTGCACTTTTTAATGTTCTAAACACGAAATTTGTTTGAAACTAGCGGTGCCCAGTAGCGTCGCCCGCGCAATTTTCGGAGTTCCCGTTTCCCGAAAGCGACACACATATTTTCATTGGAAGTAAGCGGCCAGAAACTTAAGCGGTTAGCGCAAGTGCGTGTTGTACTTAAGCTACGAGCATTATTTTCATGCAGAGTTATTTTAAAACTAATATTCTTAGATATTAATTGAAAAAAATGATGTACAGGGCAATTTTGTTTAAAATCAAATGCTCGTGATGATGAATATGTTTATTTTGATAAAATTAAATACTCGTGTCCATCAAACACCTTTGAAAATAGTCTTGGACGAATAAACCACTGGACGCGCAATGACGGGCAATTTCGCTTGTGCCCCCTTAGCCACGAAGCGGGCTTTTTGGCCTCACTTGCAGATGATGTCTTGTCAGTACGGTGATAGAGCTCAGTGAGAAACATTGACAGAAAAAATTAGTAAATGTGGCTTATATTAGTGAAAAAATTATAGCAGCAAGTTTAAAAATATTTTTTTTCATTCGTAAGTAACGTTTTATCCCAAAAAAGCTGTTATTTTTCATGTAAATAGTGAAAAGTGTTTTCCAAGAGAAAAGTAACGTTGCCATTTAAAAAAGTGGTGATCTGTTACTACAAAATCAACAAGATAACGTATACTTTATACGGTAGGATTGTCGTTTGTTTATCATTCGTTCTCTTGTCAGTTTAATTTCAATTGTGCTTGACAAATGTCGATAAATCATATCGATAAACGTTCTTTTATTAAATTTTTAAATATAATAAATACTTTTAAAATAAAATTTTAGATCTGTAAAAGTTTCACTCGAGAGTAGATTAGGGTAATCTTAAATATACAACAGTTTGCTTGAAAATTTTAAACTTCATATTATATGACAATACATCCTTCTAATATAATTTCAGATTTCCTGTAGATCCATTATGGAAAATAAAGTGAGTACAAGCCATCTGAAGAGAGGCAAAGTGGATCCCCACAAAACATCACCGAGTGACATAATGCCAATGCAAAAAAATCTTCTGGTTCCGTTAATGAAGACTTTAATGGTGCAAGGCTATGTGTATTTACGGGCTGTTTCAATATGTCTACGGAAGTTCTAGTTAGTGTTACTTGGCAGACCGTTTATATAAAACGACGTTCTATGTTTCATTTGTTCATTTGATGGTTTGTGCATTACATGCCCATAATGTAATTTATTGTTTTGGTGATAAAATTATATAATTTTACAAAAGATTCGTTCATTCATTCGTTCCACACATATCGATAAAAAAATATCGACACTTTAATGCACTAAATGTCAATAATTGACACGACAAGCTCCCCCCGCCCCGCAGAAATTGGCTAATGTTATTTTCATACATTCGCTCTTGCGTTACATATCCAGTGGTTAATTTATCCAAGAAAATAGTCCATCACAAAGTAGTACAATAAAAAATCTAATGTATTATTTTATTGACAACCCGTCTGGTGTAGTGGTCGAGAAATCGCCTACTACGCAGCGGGTTGCGGGTTCGATCCCCGCACAATACAAACATTTGTGTGCATGAACATGTCTGTTTGTATTGGTCTGGGTGTTTTCTATGTATATCATGTATGTATTTACAAAAAAAAAAGTATTTAAGTATTATATCCGTTGTCTGGCACCCATAACACAAGCTTTGAGTAGCTTACTTTGGGTCTAGATGGCGATATGGGGGGATGTCCAAGTGCTATTTATTTATTTAGTTAGTTAATGTATGGACATTATTTTTTTATAGTGAGTAAACCATATCAGATAGACATATGCTGTCGCGGACTTTATTGTAGAATTTTTAAAGCGGAACAATCCCGTCATACACGATTTAATTATCTTATACGGTTTACGCTGCGTACGAAACGGAAACTCTTAAGAAGTTTTTGCAACATTTTTCATTGTTACTCTGGTTTTATTAGTCGTAATAATAGTAATAGTCCCCCTAGCCAATTTTAACTACGGTAGCAGCCGGTTAGTCGTTTTCTAACCGTTGTGCGGGACATATTATAGTGCACAAGTGTGTGCGCAAACACAGGTGCACTCTCTATTCCTTTCACTCTCATAGCCCGATGGGACAGCAATCTGACACGACCGGAGAGAGATCAGGCGCAGGCCCAACGGCTTTACGTGCTTTTCCGAGGCACGGTTTTAGTCGTATCGTAGTGTTTTATAGCCTAAAGCCTTCCTCGTTAAAGCTATCCAACACAAAAATAATTAATCAAATCGGCCCAGACCTTTCTGAGATTACCGCGTTCAAACATACAAACTCTTCAGCTTTATGATATTAGTATAGATTAGTAAAGTTTTAATAAAGGGTTTTGAACACATATCAATATTAACTATCACTTGTTTGTTGCAGGTAACACAGTTAATGAAGATTTTTTGCAGTAAGTAACCGACCTACAAAATTCTGCCTGTTGATTCACTATATTTTTTTTTTTTTTTTTTTTTTTTTTATTTGTAAAGGGACAACAACATTTTACAAAAAATATAATATTTCATGATAGGTTACTTGAATAGCCAATAACAGTTGACCACGATAATGTTAACATTGTTTAGATGAGGAGATAGACAAATCATTAACGGTAAGCAGAACGTTAAGACGATAATTATAATAGGATTATATGTGTAAACATAAAACATGACATTATTCGTGCGTATAACGGTGGTAAGTAGTGAATGACGTAGCACGGATCCTATGTAACTATCATAATATGCATGCATGCAATTTTAGTTAAGACCATTGACCCCAAACCAAGGTACGTCGCAGTAAGGCATCGAAAATCGAAAGGTCTCCCAACCAAACAAAACATTGTTTACATGTTGAGTATGTGTGAGCAAGTAAGCACGACTGTGTCGCATAAGTGAATGTGAATAAGAAGGAGGTGCGTTCGTGTGTACATCCGCCCGTACACGTACCTACAGGTGCCTGTACGCCCTACGGATGCGCAAGGTATCCTCGGGATCGGTAACAATAGCCCGCGTACAAGCACCCATTAGGTAAGGCCGATAAACAACAAAGTAATAGTCGGGCCAGCTGATCCTGAGCCATAAACTCCGTTATTCTTGGCCAGTCCAATAATGTAAACAATATTTCCATAACTTTTAAAATAATATGAATGAGTAATATTAATACACTATTTAATTTAAAAGCAACTCAGTATGAAACAATGTATTACCCATATAATATATGAGTTTCGTGTTTATTTCATTATAAAAATTAATCATTTCGTTACAAAGGAACGCACGCACAATTCTTTACAATATTCGACCTCCAAATGAGAGCGGACTGTAATTGGTATAACAAATACGACTTTCTTTTACATTTAAAGTATAAAATAATAATTTGAAATTAGTTCGACTTTGATGTGTTCAGGAGTAATTCTTGAATCTTTCTTTTGTAGCTACGTTTGCTCTCAATAAAAATGTCTACAGAGTGAAAGATTGTATTGTGAGTACTGACGAGTCGCGATAAAATGCTGTTTCGGCCATAATTAGTCACATAACGCGGTATATGAAATAAACTGAAGTTAGTATGCCTAGTTCTTTTTTTTAGGGACGTTAAATGAGATACTCGCAAGCAAATCAGGACAATCAATGCGATTAAGTAGCAAATCATAAAGTAAACCCATATCCATCAGTAACCTCCGTTCATCTAGCGTTAGAAGGTTGTACAAACGACAATTGTTTTTATAATCAGAGCTGGAACGCTTAAAACGATAGTTAAGATGTGAGATAAATTTCTTTTGTATTCTTTCGATGCTATTTATATGAATGTCATAGTGCGGTGACCAAATTTGTGAGGCGTATTCCAAAATGCATCGTACATATGCAAAATAAACCACTTTCACACTAAGTATGCTCTGAAAATGCTGGCATGTTCGCATCACGAAACCCAAATTTCGGAACGATTTACTAGTAACAGCGTCAATATGCTCGCGCAATGACATCTTAGCGTCTAAAAGTACACCGAGGTCGCGCACGACACTGACCCGTTCGATTATAGTACCATTAAAATTGTATGGATAAACAATAGGTTTAATTTTTCGCGTGAACGAGATACATTGACATTTTTTAATGCTAATAGTGATGTTATTTAAACGATAGTAGTTAAACAGCAAGTCAAGATCTTGTTGCAGAAGTGTGCTGTCGAGATTTGATCTAATTCGCATATAAACCTTTTTATCGTCTGCGTAAAGAATGTAGTTGGAGTGTCTAATGTGCCTCCCGATGTCAAATATGTAAGCGTTGTAGAAGAGAGGGCCAAGATGTGATCCTTGGGGCACACCAGAGGGGATTGAGATGTAGTTAGACCTGTATCCTCCAATCACAACCGCCTGTGAGCGATTTTTCAGGTAGGATTCAACCCATCTGAGTAAGTTTCCATGGATTCCAAGGCATTGCAGCTTGGATAATAGTATGACGTGGTCCACCCGATCGAACGCCTTTTCAAAATCGGTGTACACCGCGTCAACCTGACCACCATTATCCATATTCTGAAGAACATAGTTAGTAAAACACGCAAGATTAGAAACCGTAGAACGCCTACGAATAAAACCGTGCTGAGCCTGGGGGATACCCTTACATATGACAGGGTAGATCTGATCAAAAACAATCTTTTCAAACACTTTAGACACAGAATTCAGAATTGAAATAGGCCGGTAGTTGTCAATTTTGGTTTTAGAACCTTTTTTGTGTACAGGGATTATATAGGCCTGTTTCCATAAAGAGGGAAAAAGGTTAAGTTTTAAAGATAATTTAAATAATAAACTGATAGGATAGGACAAACTTTCGGCACAAGACGATAGAAAAAAAGGCGGAATACCGTCACAACCCGCTCTTTTAGTTTTATCCAAGCAAGACAGGTATTTATATACCATTTTTTGAGTAATTGAGATATAAGATATTGAGTCATTGAAGTGAAAGCTACTTGAAAGTGACTTTAGATAGGAAGATGAGATTACTGAGTCTTTAGTGAAGACACTCTCAAAAAATTTATTAAATGCAGAACAGATCTCCTGACCATCGGTGTAGTCTTTACTACCTAAAGTTAACTGGCGGGGATAACCAGATCCACCTCTTTTAGATTTAACGTAGGTCCAGAAGTATTTAGGGTTTGATTTTATATTGCTCTCAGTATTACGCGTAAATGAGTCGAAACACTGTTTTTGTAAAAGATGCTGTCTAGTTCTAAGAATTTTAAATTCGTCGTAGTCTCTTGGATTACTGTATTTTTTCCATTTTTTGTGAATTCTAGATTTCTCGCGGATAATTTTTATAAGTGACCGACTGTACCAGTTAGGGTAGTGTTTGTTTTTAATTACAGTAAGGGGTATATGTAATAAGGCACATTCATGTATCTGGCTATAAAAAATATCAACAGCTTCATCGATTGAGATCGCCTTCGAGAAAAGTTGGTCCCAGTCTATAGCAAGTAGGTATTTATTGATTTCTGTGTAGTTACCTTTAAAGAAATTGAAACGTGAAACTGAGATTTCCCTCAGAGGCTTTATGTTAAGATCTATGATTTCGATATAAAGTGGGGGGTGTAGTGCGTCAATTTTGGTAAGATGCGAAGTTGCCTTAACAGATAATGATAAATTCGAGAAGCACAGATCAAGTATATTGTCGCATCTGTTAGGTATGAAATTAAACTGGTCGAGGCCCAGGACACTTAAATTCTCAGCAAAACGACAAGCCGCATCCTGCAATGAAACGGAACCTGTATGCGCCACTGACCATCCATCTGAGTTCCAACGTAAGCATGGCAAATTAAAATCTCCTACCAGCATAAAAAAATCGTTTGAGAAGTTATCGTGTATCTGCTTAAAATTAGAATAATAACTATTGACCCAGTTAGGCAGGCGGTCACCATCAGGTGACATATAAGATAAAATAATATTTAAATTGGCATTAGTGCCTAGTGTACGTGAAGGTAACGTTATACACAGTGCTTCGAAATCATCGTTCATCCAGTCAGAACGGAGCAAAGCACCTAACTCGCGACGAACGCAGCAAAGGACGCCGCCTCCACCCTTTTTACCTGCTGAATTATTAGGGATATCGCGATCGACACGAAACACGTCGTACCTATTATCACACAATTCTGTGTCTAAAATATCACTTTGTAACCAACTTTTCGTAATAAGAATGATGTCGTAATTATTAAGAAGGATGCTGTTGTAAAGTTCAGTACATTTGGTTCGGAGACCGCGTACATTTTGATAAAATACTTTTAATGAATTACTACTCATTAAAAATAGGTATGCAAATCACGAGTGTTTTATTATTAACGCTGCAGGAATAATTTACATGGTTCGGGGTCAAGGCTATAGAAAAGAAACCGATCATATTAATGAGCAATGGAATAAAAAAAATCACAAAACAGTACTTAGATGAATCTGTGTTACCTAATAATGACTTGCTTTGTAAATTAAACGTTAATGACTTTTGAGTGCTAACACCGTCAACACGAATAAAGTTAAAAGGTGAATAATACAAAAAATATACAAAAAATACTGTCTGCTTACCGAAATAAATTGTAACATAATAATAACTTGTATAGTTCATGCCCGACACATACGCATACAATTGCAGCGGAATGCATATAACCAAGCACATGCAGCAAAAATTGTAAATACCACTTGATACACTGTAAACTAGTCACACTATTTTACGTAAGTCGGAGGGGTTCATCATACGAATGACAGGCGAGGTTTCGTTTTTTCGTACGAAAATCTTTCCGTCACGCACCCAGACAAATCTATATTCAGCGGTCTTGGCTTTTTCTCTGGTGTTCTTATGCAAAAGCTTGTTGCTGGGGGTGAGGTGCTCATTTAAAAAGATTCTTTTAGGCTCGCCTGGTAAGCCGATATCACATGTACGAAAACCCTTCTTGGCGTGGACCGCTGACAAGATGTTATCACGCAGGAGACGGGAGTTTAGCTTGATCACAATGGCCTTTGGGCGGCCCGGAACTGGATTTACGGGTCGAACTCTCGTGATGTGTACGATATCAGTGGCCGCGGACTTCACGCCAAGGTACTCAACGATGCTGCGATAGTACTTAGTCAGGTCTTCATTTGCCCGCTCCGGCACGCCCGTGAGCTCAAGGTTGCAGGCCCTGTCACGCTGCTCCCGCTCATCGACTTCAAATTGGAGCTTGCTTATCTGAATCTGCATGACCGCGATGTCCGAACCGTGGGTCCCAGCGGTCTGGCAAACATCATCTACTCTTTTCACCAATTCTTTCTGGACGTTGTCTTGAAAGTTGATAGCTGATTTCATGGATTCCATGTCTATAAATAGCTGGGACTGGTTGACTTCGATTGTTGTCAGCTTCGATTTGATGTTGTCCAAGTCGGATTTAATTATGCTGCTTATATCTGTGCGGACGTCAGTTATTTTGGATTCCAATTCAGTTTTGAATAAAAGTAGTTTTGCAGACAATTCAGATGAAAACTGTTTAAATAGTGAATGTATGTCATCTTCCATTGTTTTACGCTTACGCCGCTGCATATTCACCTTATCAAGATCGGAATCATCATGGCGATCGAGCAAATGTAGGTCGGGCGCAGAGCCCGTTTTTTCTAAAATAGGTGAGTTCGGCATTTTGTATGTAGTAAGCAATCGAGATAAATTGCACGCACACACGCAACAGGTACAGGTAGCTCTTTTGACAGTTCGCGGACACCACCAGCGACGCGAGACGGAGACAGGAACAGTGCAGGAGCGAGATGAATTTAAGAGCGTTGATTATTCGATGCAAAGTAAAATGCGTTGTAAGATGAAGTCCGAATGCACTTTTCCGAATGACTAGCAGGAAATATTTTTGCAAACAACCAAACAAACGTCCACTCCCGATCAAAGCTTCGCGCAATATGTTCGCACTAGTTCATTCTTGATGTGCATGACAGTGATCTTATTCATCTAGTGTAAGCTTAATTTGATAAAATTGATTTATGATAGCTGTTAGACGTTTTAACAATTTAATTCAAATATTAAAAGCGTAAATTAAAAATAAGAATCCTGTATTTGACTTTGGGCTGATTTTCCAATAAGTAGACAAATAAAACATATTCGTTAATAAATTACAATGTAGCCAACTTGAAAACTTTTTCACTGATAGGTACTCATAATATAAAATGACATCTATACTAGTATTATAAAGCTAATGTTTGTTTGTTTGTTTGATCGCGCTTACCTCAGGAACTACTGTATCGATTTGAAATATAAAAGAATGTATTGCATAGCTTATTTATCGAGGAAGTTTTTAAGCTATATAACATCACGCTGCGACGGGAGGGGAGGAAGCAAACTCAAAACACGCGGACGAAGTCGCGGAGGACCGCTAGTTTCAAACAATCTCGCTTTATCTTTTAGCAGTCAGTTAATTCTTACTGTAAAAACATCTGTCCTTATTCGTTCGCGTAAATCCTCTCTACAAAAGAGTTTAAGTCCAATAGACTAAAGAATGCTTGAGATCTGTCAAAATAATCTTCGTAAGGCTTTTAGAAATAAATCTTATTTCAAGTATTCAAAGGCGCTTTAAACTGAGGTTTGTATATATTTACACATGTTTTCATTCGTCTTCAAATCGGGTTAACATACATTAGCGACAAACAATTCGGTTCTAAGAAATGTGTGACAATGGCGTTAAGAGAATTACGCAAATACAGCTTGTTTAATTATTAAAACAACCTTAATTCGTCTATTCTTACGAAAATTCTGAAATCTAGTACTTGATATTATATAGCTGAAAAGCCTGTTTGTTTGGACGCGCTTATCTCAGGAACTAATGAACCGTTTTATAAAAATATTTTGTGTTAGATAGCATATTTATCGGAGAACTGGAACAGCAGGCCTAACATGCATGACACAATATTTATTTCGATCGACATGACGTAATTAGTGGATCTATGCTATTTTACCATATTCTCAAACATGCCAACCACATTGGACAAATTTATCCAAAACGATAACGAGATGAGACAATTTCTAACCATTCACTCAATTTTATGTCAAATTTGGCTGAGAATGGTAAACTTGACACAATGACAGATTGACTCGATATTGGCCATAGATAATGAATGCAAACTAATAAATATCTAGGGATAAAAAAATCCAAGGGGACTTTCTTTTCAATATTTTTACCCTTTATTGTTTTTTGAGAGCCTAGGTTAAGATATGGCACGACACAGTCATGTATTTTTGCTCTAAATAAATTATTTTTCATTTACCGTCGACGCTAATGGTGGAAGATAATGTTTCACGGCAAAATGTCAAAATTCGGTAAAAATATGTGTCGCATGTTAGCGTTCAATGATAATTTTGTCATATTTCGAAATTTGAAAGTACGACATGACTTTCATGGCAGCCATGTTAGCTACTGTGGTTAAGTCCATTTTTGACAAACAAACGGGATAGAATGCCGTGATAATTTTTTATCACGGCGTGCATGTTAAGCCTGCAGAAGGCTTTAGGCTAAAACATCACGCTACAAAGGGAGGGGAATGAGCTAACTCAAAACGCGCGGACGCAGTCACAGGGGACTGATGTAAAAAAAAAGCATGTGAAGTACGCTTGACTACGTTGATAAGATTACAATCTAAGTAAAGTCAAAAAAGTTTTCAAAAAATCTTTAAAAAAGAAGTATTGGACATCAAGCACTTACACTGCTCTGATCCCAAAGTAAGTAGCTAATGCACTTGTGTTATGGAAATCAGACACAACGGTGGTACCACAACACCCAGACCCGAGACAATATAGAAAATTTTTGATTTCTATACTGACTCGACCGGGAATCGAACCCGGGACCTCGGAGCGGCAACACCTTAAAGTAGCGTGCTTAGCCACTACACCACGGAGGTCGTCTAGGTGACTTTGAGGCAGATTGGCAAATTCTATGCTTACGGCCTGAAATCTGTCCACGACCTAATACAAAATGACGTTTTACATTTGAATAATTATCTTTGGTTAGTGATCGCTTTGAGTTAGCTCCCTCCCCACCCGTCCAAGCGTCATTTTTTAAGCCTAAAGCCTTCTTTGAGAAATGACCTATACAACACGAAAATATATTTTTAAATAGGTCTAGTAGTAGTTCCTGAAAGTAGCGTGTTCAAACAAACAAACAAACAATCTCTTAAGGTTCATAATATTACCTTTAGATTTTTGGTCATAAACAGGGTATATTGTTCATACGAACTTCATTTATTACCAAAACATTTGTAACTAAAGATATGAAGAAATCAGTTCATAGAAATCTTACTAGATTCTTTTTTTTTATTTGCAGAAATGTAATGTTACGTACACAAGAATGCAATCTTCCAACTAGTTTTTGCGTTGCGAAAACAAATTCTCGTCAGTACGCCTCAAACGCATAGCAATATTGCGAGCACACAAGGGATTGCCGGTACTAGCCTTCAATATGTGCCAGAGGCTTTACTCGGGTTTCAACTATAGTTTTGAATATAGCCTATTTTCTCACTCGTAGTGCTATGGGCGACAGAGACGATATATTTGAAAATACAGAGTGGTGTTACGGAGTAGACCGGTTTTGGGCATTCTCCCTTCGGCGGTGCCTTTGACAAACACATAGCCAATCAGGTGCAGTGTTTATGCTCGTTGCTACGGAAAAAGTTTATTTTGTGCATAACTCGGTCAGAACGTGGATATCCCTAAAAATATAATAGTAATACTTAAACAAGCAGTTTGGGAATTTTGGCAAATTGTAAAAGTGTTAGTCATATTATAATAGGCAGAGTATAACTTTCTAAGCTATCTGAAGGAAAATCGCCACCCCATCGAATAATGCATCCGTTTTCTCAAACAGTGAAACTACCTTATTAGTATCAACTTCCTTTTCATGACATTATTTTTCGCTCTATCTAGTCATCGGGCATGCTTATTTGATCTCGTTTTAGATATCTATGGATGTCTTTATTAGTCAATCTTTTTTTTCAATTTAGGTACATTTTCATAAATCAAAAACATAAAAAGATCTCAGTACTGCTCTAGAATTCTAGATTGAAACAAAACCCAGACGTTCTAAGAGTTTCCTCCCAGATTTTCGTCTTTCAAGATGATCTTTCCACGGATTGTCTCTCTTGGCGTATTTATTTTGAATTGCAAATCCTAAAATAATATCTGGGACAAACAACCTTGGCGTTGGAGGCTCTACGAAATATGAAACGGGAAACGTAAAAATAATTATGTTGTCAGTGAATAATGTTGGGGAAATATTACGAGTACGTTTTTTGTGCATTGTTCTTTGCTTTTTTTAAAGTTATTATTTTTCTTTGAATAGTTTGTGTGACGAAACTTATCGTACGACAATTGAATACAAAATGTAAGGACTGAATTTTTGGACAGATTTTTAGTTATCTTTTAAATAGTAATTATAAACTAATTACGAATGTACCGGTTGTTTTTCAAAAAATATATCTAAATTGAGTCTTTTTTAGTAAGAAGTAAATTGCATACTTTAAAAATTCAAGCATTCATCTCCATTTAAAATATTGGTTGCGGCGTGTAGTAACTTTAAAATTACTGACAAACGACCGACAATAACACTAGAGTAGGTATAATCTATTCTGATATTATAAAGCTGAAGTGTTTGTTTGTTTGTTTGAACGCGCTTATCTCAGAAATTACTGTACCGATTTGAAAAAACATTTTTGTGTTGGATAGCTTATTTATTGAAGGCTTTTTAAAACGTCACGCTGCGAAGAAAGGGACCTCAACTCAAAACGCACAGACAAAGTCGCGGGGACCGCTTGTCAATAATAATGGTAACAATTAAATTAAGGGACTGCAACTGAGTCTAAAACTTAGCCAAGCTGAAGCCAGGAAGGAATCAAAACAATTCATGTGTCGAAAACCTAGCAACTTAGCATAAAAGCAACCAAATATTATTATGGGCGATGGATGTTGCCAACTCGCGACTTTGTATGCTAAACTGTGCGTCATTCTGAGTTATAGTATTGTTTCTAGTCCTGTTTCGGGATTCGGCCATTGTGAGATATGATCTAAGAGCATCGGTATTGTTAATAATTGGTTCTGTTCAGCCTTCTGAAATACAATTATGTATTTGCCTTTGTACGTTTTGTATTTTACTTTGTTTAGTTCAAAACTTCTGAACTTGATTGAAATCAGGTTCTTTCAATCAAGTTTAGAAGTTAAAGGATACAAGAGCGTGTATTTTGGGAGACAAAAAACTGTATACCGCAATAATAATAAAAAAGCTAATAAAAATAAAAAATAGGCACAATAATAAAACCGTTGTTTGAGCAGATAAAGATCTCTTTTTATTTAAGAGTAATTATGAAAAATTCAATTTAAAAATTTCTGATTTTTCAATTAGAACTAGACATGACACGGGTCTAAACGAAAATACTAATATTCGTTCAAGTATTTCGTGTTGAGACCATCTTTAGTTCTTATGGTAAATTTACACCTTTTAGGCTCCATTTGAGATAACATGAGTAAAAACACTAAAGCTTTGTTATAAAAGTCATATAAGTCATTTATTTATGCAATTTGCAAATAAATTTATCTACTAGTTACCTCAGTTTATTATTAAGTCATTTATTATTTATTCAGTGTTTACAAATAAATTTATCTACTAGTTACCTCAGTCTCTCCAATATTAGCTTTGATGAACAACACTATCGAGTATTCGCAACAATACAGCAATAACACAACATTGTACAGAACAATTCGTGGACACCTGAGCTGCAGGGTAGCCACACTTTATGGGAAACATTTGTTGCCAAGGCAGTGACGTGCACGACGATTCCAAGTAGTTTAGTAGGGTGTATATTCCATATGGGTGCATACAGGATATTATAAAAATTTAAATATTATAAAAAATAGTGTCAAGTTTGAAAAAAGCGATAATCCTTAAAACTTGTATTTTGTTAATATATTTATTTGAAATTTGCTCTCTCAATCTATGTTTTTCAATGAAATACAGATTGAGAGAACAAATGCGTCAGACATATTCAAAATATTCAAAATCTTTGTAATTGTTTTGCCGCAAATAAAGACTTACTTTTAAGTAAGTCTTTATAAAAATACTGAAGCTTAGCCTAAAGGCCTATGAGAGCTCAATATTTACGTTATTATGATAAGAAATTTAAACATTAAATAGGCATAAAATCACGTCAATCTTTAAAAAATTGTAAATTGTAAAGAAAAGCGGACCTTCGACACACGTGTTCAGACAGGCCTAAATTGTCCCAAAAAAAACGCGTCTTACAACATCATATGCTTATCCACCCTAGTGAACAATGTCTCCAGACATTATTTTGTTGTGTCACGACTCCCACTAACTTAGTTTCATTACATAAATAAAGTGTGCTGTCGGAACCCTCCTTATTGTGCAACTTGGCTTAACTATCGTCTCGCTATTACGTTTAAGTTTGTCGTTTAAGTAAACTAGACTAGGTGTGTTGTAAACATGACTTACTTGACTTTGCTCGAAATTTTAAACTTTGTTGGACAGAAGACAAGCTTTACTTTGGAGAGTGTGCGAAGGAATTCCATGAGCTCATCCCACCAGCCCCTTTTTTCCATCATTCGTCTAGACACGGTAAGGATGGTATCCCGTAAGTATGCACCATTCATACGGGATACCATCCTTACCTCGTCGACGAGCACGGCAAAGAAGTGGCAGCTTACGTTCATCAATACTCCAAATGACTTTGAGTGTCCTAAACAGAAGGCAAATGTGTTAATTTGCGCTTTTTAGCCAGTTTTCCGAAGGCGGTTAATTTTTCTATACTCTTTCGCTACTGTTTCGACTCAGTAACTATCGGATATCAGTCTCTTGTCAAATCTCGTTTGTAGCGCAGCGCATAGATTGTTAAATAGTGAGCTAGCCAATGCAAAAAAGCTCGACTGTAGCCTTGTTATTGATGACACTCTCACTTATCAAAACGACAAGTAGAGATTTTCATTCGGCTCACGAGTGCTTCCGACGGCTTGTAATGTTTGTAATAAATCTTCCTCGTCATTTTGGCCATTCCTCGCCTTTCCCTTTTTGCTAAATGGTGACCTTTTGGCTGGGTAACAAGAAGATCTTGTGTGTTAGCGGATTACAAGCGAAAGCGGTGTAATTTATAGAAAATCATTTTTTTTCTTTTCACATAAGGACCACAAAACATCACTATAAATGTTAATAAAGGTCCGATTGCTATTTTCAACTATTGGTTGTCAAAGTCTTATCGATCAAGTATAAAACCAGCCCTAGTCTTTGGAAAAAAAATTAAAAACGCACTTGAGTAGATCAGAATAAAAATATTTTACCTTGAGTTAGCCAATCCAGTCGTAGCAAGTATTTCTAAGGCCCAATTGCCTTATATAATGCCAATATAGCTATTTTAGTGACCATTATAAGGAATTTTGTCTTTAAAACTAGCACAATCTTAAATATTTAACCGCTGGTATGACATTTCACGATAAGTTGAGATAAGTGAATCATGAAATTAAAATCATATTATATATACGTTTTTAATCACTGATCTGTGGATTCCAGCTGATTTTGTGTGAAAGTCAAACATATCAATGAATATAACACTTCTTTTTGACGCGAGTGACTTAAAAAATATGGCTCCATGAATTTAAGACGGTTTTATTCGCTAGCGACGACGTAAAAAAAGTCTATGGAAGATTGCACAGCGCCTCTAGCGGTCACTGACAGAACTAAAATTCTCCATACAAAAAGTTGCGCCGTCGCTAGCGAGTAAACTCATGGTAACGGTACGAGTTGAAATTCCGCTAAAGCTTACATTCTATTAAGACTTTCAGCTGCCCGTTTTTTCAGAATAGTCGCTCAGAACTTCGCAAAGCTACTTCATTGAAATAAAAGAGCTTTTACTAAGGCTCTTGGTACAAGGAGAAATGAATTAACTACGATCAAGGCTCCGGAAATATACTGAAATATGAAAAGATTTATGTATATCGGGGGACTAAATATAGGCAAATTATAACGAAACAATCTTCAGTTTGCTTGCAAAACATATCAGAATATTGATAAAAGCTTTGTCTTTCTATGTTTTTTTTCTTGTATACGTACTAGAAATAATATTTTGTTTTACGTTTTGAAAATGGTAAAAGTTAATATTTTTTTAATAGAATTTAATAGAAAGATGAAAATGTTTAACTTGAGTAGCTGTTAATACCCAATAATAGTAGTTTCAGAGACTGGATTATTAATCGGTATATTTTTGTTATTAATAGGAATAATAATCCGACCTATACATATCTTCAATATAATTAAGTAAAAAAAGTTTAATAGTTACGCATAACCGCGAGAAATGTATAACTATACAGGGTTTAACAAAATTAACTGCATTCCTTTTCGGTTGTGATTCTGTTGCTAAAATACAACAACTTTTTATATGGGACCAAACTCGAAATCCTACCAGTGTGTGTTACCAGTGATGACATACGGATCCGAAACATGGTCTCTTACTATGGGCCTTATAATGAAGTTCAAAATCACACAACGAGCGATGGAAAGGGCTATGCTGGGTGTTTCTCTACGGATTCGAATCAGAAATGAGGAGATACGTAGAAGAACTAAAGTAACGGACATAGCCTTGAGAATCAGTAAGCTCAAGTGGCAATGGGCAGGGCACATAGCGAGAAGAACTGATGGCCGTTGGGGCAGGAAAGTTCTAGATTGGAGACCCTTCGACCAGAGACGCAGCGTGGGACGTCCACCACAAGATGGACAGACGACCTTATAAAGATCGCGGGATAAAACTGGATGCAAACCGCTAGTGATCGGTCACTGTGGAAAGCCGTGGGGGAGGCCTATGTTCAGCAGTGGACGTCCTTTGGCTGTTAATGATGATAATGATGAAACTCGAAATCCTAATAAAATTTACTTTTCCATACAAACTAGCATCAGCTGATTTGCATTCTACTATTGGAAAGTGTTTTTTTTTTTGGGATTACGATGTTGGTCCCATACAAAACGTTGCTATATTTGAGCATCAGAGTTAGCCCCAAGAAAGAATGCAGTTACTTTTGATAGGAGCACAAACATGTGTACCTGAGTCATGAATGTTTAAGTGTATTTAAGTATTTATGGGAGACGTCCCCGTCATAATCGTTGTCGGGTATTCGTAATAAAAGGATGAAAATTCCTTACTTCGAAACCACGACAATTAGTGTGTTATCTTGCGCATATTTATTCATTTATAGACCCTATATAATCTCCGTTATAAAGCGAAGGTTTTCAAGAAACATCACAGAAAACTACACGACATTACAGTACCTCGGCTTATCAGCGCTACACAGCGGCTAAGAAATCCCCGCCCACTAGTGGGCTACTGCTCGCTGGGTCACCAGTATTGCGATAAGCAAAGCTGTGGCAAACGACTAGCTCTAAGGTATAAGAGACGGCGGGAAATTGCAAAATTGTGTGGATGCTGGACCCGTAACATGTGCTCAAAAGATTAATCATAAATATGAAATAAAAAACCAAAAATTTGCGCACGGGCGGGACTCGAACCAGAAACTTTCTGGCTAACCTAGATAGATTTAGATAGCGAAGTGTCATCAATTTCCAAGTTGAATTAATTCTGTAAAGAATAGCTACTTGGCCCACTGTTGCATAAACAGATGGCGCTTAAGGATACGCGTAATAACGTATCAATAAGAGACCACAAATTTCGCAAGGTCGGACTGACAGCATGGTAGCTCAATTGGTAGAGCGTTTGACCCGGTTAGCCAGATAGTTGCTGGTTCGAGTCCCGCCCGTGCGAAAATTTTTGTTTTCTCATTTCATATTTATGAATATTAAATATGACACTGTGATTGTTTAAAATATTCTAAACCAATTTTATTCCTGTAAAATTTTCTTATACTGACAAAATAACGAGATAAACAACAGCATTGCAATACAAGTGTCTTCTGGCCGGTCGATGACATTGACAGCGGGACGCGGACGCTAGCATTCAATCAGGATAACCAATGCAAAAAACTTCCTTGATTTAAGGAGTTTAGGTTAAGACAGCTTTGAAAGAACATTTTTTACCTAACCAACCAGAAGCAGTATAAGCATGTGTGTTTGTATCATGTATGTTCCACTGATTTTAAACGCATAACAATTGTATAAACAATAAAAACCATTAAAAACTATAACTATATTCAATGAGTTAAGCTCTACGATGTTGAAAAAGCATCATTTTAAAAGCTTACACAGGATATATACGAAAATAGAATAATCTGATAATCGCCTTTACGATTGGTAAGATATGGCTACACTAGATATGGCAACAGCATTGTTTTGATTTTAGCCGTCGGCTTAATTATATTTTGATGATGTCTATCAGTTGTATCAAACTCAGAGTTGTGAATCAATGGGAGTGTTTATTAGAAAACACTCCTCGACAGCGTATTGGTATGCGCTGATTTACAAGCGCATCCTAGAACTTTTTAGTGAATTGATCCTGAGTATTATTTATCTAGTCAAATGTAACCTTTTTCAAGAACACGCGTTTTAAAAAAACAGCAATTGTTATAGGTATCTAATAAAGTAAAGAAATATAATTTTATATCTGTTCATATTATTTTGTTCCTATAAATACTACATATTTGAATTTACATATAACTTGACACTTATTTAGATCTCCATTATTTTTGCGACGAAGCCAACCGCAAAGCATAATTTTTGTATTGAACTTGGCTCTCTTTTTAAATGTTTTTGGTGGAATTGAAAATACGCATCTCAAGAAACAAAGTTAAAAACTATACAACCCACCGATTTTTTGATACTTGCACCACAACCCAACCTTACTGCGTAATAGCGATTCAGGGAACGCCCGCAGATAACGGCCAATAACGATGGCGGTTGCGATTGACAGCTACATACGTTATGACGTGTACTTTGTAACTTGAAATATAACTAAATAATTTGAAAAATTAAACTGCCTTCAAAAAACTTTTTCTTATTTTATTTTATGATTTTTAGTTATTACCTATATCTCAAAAAATACTGGACCGATTTTGATAAAACTTACACTGTACCCTAAGTTAAGCTATACCTAATTGAACAAAAAAGAATTATCTTGCTTTGACTTCTCGTTTATGACAAATGCTGAGACATACATACACTTTATTTTCTCACGTGCTAGGAAGCCTTAACAGATCAACATACTAAAATGTTATCCAATTATGACGATATCACATACACACAGGTTAAATTGATCGATTGATTGACCTCCTTTTTTATGTCGGTAATAAGATTGTGAAGAAAGACATGCGAGACCCAAAAAGTCCGAGTACTTAGCAGTTTGACCGCGCGATATTAGCAAATCAATTATTATAGCGGGCTATTATGGTGACAATGGAGTCTAACAGAATGCCTCAAAACCAACTGGCTATTAATTAAAATATTAAGCAAAGGTTGTAAGTCTTTACAATCTTTGAAGTCTTTAGTAAGCAAATCTTTAGTTCTTTGACTCAGAATGAATGAAAACCAATCTCTAGAGCTGGGTGTTTCTAAAATTAATAATAATCACTAAAGATAAAGCTCAGTGGACGAAGGAAAGTTTGTAGGTACGTGCAACGACAGCCAAACCGTCTCCTTACCTTTTTAATCTGTTGCATCTGCGTCATCTCCTGCTTGAAATGACGCACATTTTGTGGTAATGCGACAAATATCTTAATCTATCATTTTAAATGGACTTTGGGGGAAAGATGTTAATGGTATATGCTATGTCTTTTAATAAACGGTCAGTTGGCAAAACAGACAGTACCTTAGTTTGCTGTGAGCGACGGATAATTCGCATAAAATATTGCTATATCTTGGCTCTCTGCCAAATCGTAAGTTTGCCTAACTAAGCTTGGTTCCTCAACGATTGATTGACTATGTCTTGACGATAGTAGGAAATGATGTATCCCATGCGATTGAATCCGCAAATATTTTTGCAATATTTTTCATTACTGCTCTCTAAGATATTTTTTTAATTATTTCATATCAATGATTTATTATTTTTTTAGTCGTAGTGTGATGTGATGTAACCCTGTAGTTATTTTGGCGAAATATACATATACACATCTATATCCTAAACGGGCTAACAGACGACATGATTTGGTGTAGTGGTTGCGCTCTTGACAATGCAGCCAGCGGTAGCGGGTTCGAATCCCGCGGGGGCAATGAGCACGACATTTGTACCTAAGCTAAGGCATGATTATTATATATTTAAGAGAGACGGCCCGGTTAATCGTTGTATTGTATACGTTACACAAGGCAGAAAACAGTTGTCTGGTGTATATTTATTTATTCCTGAAAAAGTATCATTTCCTGAAATAAAAGCATTCAACCAACCAAACAGGCAAAGCCTTCAAATTCCATACAAAATTATGAAAGCGTCGTTAAGTTTAGGAACTAAACTAGGAATACTAACGCTGACAGTGTTGGTTTGATTAAAACAAACCAGTCCTCTATCTTGTAAATATAAATCAAACTAAGCACAAAGTGTTCCAATGGTCTCGAAATTACCAGGTGAAATTTTATCCAAGTCTGATTTTCGGACTACAGGTTATTCATCAAACTGAATTAACACTACTTTAGCTCTCTCGAGTGGCTAATACCATTTTATCCTCAGACTTAGAGTGAGAAATATGTCGTGAATAGGTTACTTTGACTACTAAATGGATGGTTTAGTTTGCTCAAAAGTTGGCGTATTGGTTCTGGCAGCTTTAAATGTTAGCCGTTAGGTATAAGGGCGTATCGAACCACGCAGTTTTCGAACCGCGGGTCCAACCGCCCTTGAGTTGTTTCAGAATGGGAAGATTCGCATCACATTGGTTAACCGGTACGAGTTGTTGCAAGAGACACCTTGGGCGATACGCCCCGCTCGCGGTCTGAAAATCTCGTGATGTGTGTGCCCCAATACCCAATACAATTCAAAGGAAAAGGTGAACTAAGGTAAAATTTATATATTTTATAAACTGATCAACATCATCAATATTTTCATACAAAATATACATGTTAATACACGTATATGCCTGATAGGCTGAGGCTCAAATAATTGTCAAAAACTGTGAAAACAACAAAACACACTTTCGGTTTTGGTTTTCACAAGAAACATTATGTGAAAGGGTGACCTGAAAATATACCCTTATCTTCCAACCGTGTTGGCTTTTAATGTTATGTGCCTCCTTAACAAATAGTCTGTGGTTTGCTGAAAAATTACTTGCCAAGTTTCCTTTATTTGTTACTCTTGCTTCTACCCAGATTATACTACTTGCCTTTTAAAAGGACACCTTAGTTATTAAATAAGACGTGTAGTTATATCACTTAAAGCATATTTTTTATCAGTTTACATTTAGTTTAAATCCAAATAAGAAAAAAATATACTCTTTTTTGTACCTGGATGGAACTCATATTCATCTATTTTTATTGAAATGTAACTTTGAAAAATCTAATTACATAACTATTTTGATAACTATTTTAAACAAACAATTTTGTACACAGGACTATTAGTTCCGAAGGCGGATTTTTTCCGTATTAAGTGGGTTAAGTCTGGTTGCTACTCAATGCTACCCTATGATATTTTAATATCAGAATAAAAAAAATAGTAACCCGTTGATTGGATTTTAAAAGATGAAATTTTATATTTATTGATTAAAGATTTTTAATATTTACAGCTGTACGTGTAGCTCACGGATCAAAAGGCCGCCGGCGGTCGTTAAACAAAAGCATAAGAAAATACTGTTAATAAACACATCCGTGAGGTGTACTCATTAAAATACATAGAAAATACTTTGAGGTTTCTCCGACATAAATACTGTTTATTCTCTGATACTATATTAATAACAAACATTGGACATCTATCATATACATTAGTCAGATCCCAAATCCCATACATGAAACTAAAACCGTTTTTTTTGTCAAACCTATGCGTGTGGGGTATGGGTATTTATAAATGACATAGAGGTTCCTAAAACCATTTTCTCTATAAGTCTATGTATGATAGATAGACGCTTCTTAAGTGGTAAAATAGGCGGGGGGAAGGGAGGGGGCTTCCCTTTAACTTCTAAACTGAGCGAGTGTAAATTTTGTTTAGACGGGATACGTGCGCAAGTCCGACTCGCACTTGGCCGGTGTTTTAATCGAAACAAAGTAAAAATTCGAACTCGCGACAAAAAAAAGGCGCACGTCCAGCGCTTTGCCTTTGTAAAACTGTTCTGCCATAAACAAACGTGTTTGGGCTTCTATTTTTCAAACTCTATTTTGGTTGTTGAATATGGTAACCTCCAGCAGTTCAAAATCAATTAACCAAAATCGATATATCTTAGTCTTCAGAAACGAAATTTAAAAAGTATTTATTTTGAAAGTGTCTTATTTTGTTGTGGTAACAAAATAAGACACTTTCAAAATAAATACTTTTTAAATTTCGTTTCTGAACATTTGTATGGCATCTTGCTACCAAGTTTTTTTTACCACTTTAACGGAAAATTCGGTTTCAATTCCTGTCAGTCTTCACGAGCTACTTTTTTATTTATTTACCGCCTCTTTTGTCTCGTTTAATACGTTTCCTCGTTCGCAACGTTCCGTTTCGGCAACAGATTCCCAACATTGGCTTTTTCAGCGCTTTTTAAAATTCAAGTTGAGCGTTCCATTACGTTCAGTACTTTTGTTTTATGCATACTTTCGATGAAGTTGTAAAGTTGCTGATATAAAATTCGAAATAGTTTAAATTGTAAAAGAATATGGATTATATTTTTTAATAGAGGTATGTAAAATACAAAATTAACTTTATCTGCTCCGATAGTTGATACTTGAGATTAAAGTGATGGTTCCGACGCCAAAAGAAAATTGTTCGCTTAAAATGGATTCATTTCCTTTAAAGGGTCAAGGGTTTATTTAAGACTTTTTAGTGCATTTTGGTTAGAAAATCTTTTTTACTTTTTAAAAGTTGATTTTATTTTTAGTGATTAGAAGAGGAGAGGAGAGGGGATTGCACCTTGAGAGGGGGTTGCACCTTATGACTCTGTTCTTTAAGAAGCTACAAATTACCTATTGTAGGAATGCGTAGCGTCGCTGTAATCTATGATAATTTTCTATTTAAATAAATAAACAATAAAACCACTTAAACTTCAAGTCGATTCTCTATTCTGATATCTTCTTAATCAATACTTATAATTATTTCACAAGATTCTTGAATTATAATAGTATACGCAAAGGTTTGACTCACAATCGATATGACCGATATGACAAACGTCTATCAATATTTACTTTTAAAGAAACTTTTTTACATTTGAAATACGAAGAGTCGAACGAACGAGACGTAGAGGTTTTACGCGTAGCTTGAAACCTCTACACTATCATAAGTTCTGTCATTATAATTACTAAAGTCTTAAGTGTTAAGCAGTTCCACCATAAGCTTAGCTCCACATGTTGCCTATCAGACGTAACAGTGATTCTAGTACAAAAACAATATACGTGCCTTTATTAAATTTGCACCAAAATCCCGTCAGATTCCGACTTGGTAACAATGGGATCAACTAGAAGATATAACCTCTAGGTAGGCGAAAAAAATATCATATCGGTCCATAAATTACTACTTTATGAGGTAACACAGCCACAAAAAAATCATACAGTCGAATTGATAACCTCCTCCTTTTTTGAAGTCGGTTAAAAAAGAAAAAGATTATGCGATATTGGGCATCCCAACCAAACACTATTGTCTATGCCTGGAGAAATAGTGGTTTCGATCACAGTTTTTATTTTATTACTAACGGTCCCCCGTGACTTTGTCCGAGCGTTTGTTTCCTCCCCTCACGCCGCAGCGTAATATTTTATAGCCTTAAACCTGTCTCGATAAATACGCTATCCAACACACGATTGTTTAAATCGGTTCAGTAGTTCCTGAGATTCAAACAAACAAACTTTATCATATTATGATCTTGAATCTTCGTATAATATTAATATTTTTTGTTACAGGTAATATACCCTTCTACTAACAGATTCCGATACATTTTATAAAGGTAAAATGTTTATGCAAAAATACCGAGTTGAAAAACAACTCTTGTGAACTATTAACAAGCATTATGAATTTTTGAACCCCGCTTATTACGAAGGTTTTGGAATTAATTACTTTTCGAACTCTTTCTTCTTACGAAAGACTTAAAACCACAATACAGATTTAAACAGTTGGTCTACTTCATGCGACTAAGGTTATAGTTTATTGCATTTTTGTTTGTAACATAGGTACTGATTTTATTACTGCTACTAGAGACTAGCCACATAACAAATTAAATTGATCTCCTTATCTAGTCGATAGCTAAATCAGCAGGGCTTTGGCCTTGCTTGTGATACTCATAGATTATTGACCGATTTTGGAATGAAATCAGATTTATTCCACAAAGGAGTGATGCAAAAAAATATTACTCAATTAAGTCAGTATTCACGTGTAATAGGTATTTTGTTCGGTTTACGTTGTTTTTTAGTTCGCCTTTGAACGAAAATATACGCCATACTGCGGCGAGTGATTAAAAAATAGAAGCCCTGTTCAATAACATTAAGTTTTTAAATTATATTTAGAGAAAAGAAAAATTAAACATGTCGTTTGGATTTTAAGAATCATGGGGACTTTTTTGCAATAAAACCATTTCTACAAACGCCGAGGTTTGCCGTTTCTGTTTACTATTGTAATGTACTATCCGAGATTTAATTCTAAGACAGTGATCTTACTGAATATATATTTTAGCAATCGGAACTTTTACCTGCTCAAAGGATGAAAGTTGGTTTAATCTTATAATGATCATCGAAGTTTGCGTGATGGATATCATAATATATCATTATTTTATGATATCATAATAAATCATTATCAACTACTTGGTATTTTTTTGGTGCCTGCCTCGGTGCCGCAGCGGTTGCAGGGTCGTACTTTCAAGCGACGGCTTGGGACGGGTTCGATCCCCGTGTCGGGACAAAAATACGTACCTAGGCTTTTCTGTTCAAAAATGTTCAGACTAGCCCGGATCACGGAAGCACGTAAAACCGTTGGTCCTGCGCCTGATCTCTCTCCGGTCGTGTCAGATTGCTGTCCCATCGGGCTATTAGAGAATAGAGATTGCACCTGTGTTTGCGCACATACTTATGCACTATAATATGTCCCGTGCAGTCGGTAAGTCGTTGTGTCTGGCCAATGTAGTCGAAATCGTCTAAGGGTACTACTATTTTTTTGGTAAACTCAGTTTGTTTTTATGACGCTTCTCTGCTGGAGTCCCATCTTACCTAACTGTTAGTTAAGTTAAAAAAAAAACAACCAAGTTTAATCAATCCTCAAAAGAATTCACATTTAGTAAAATGACAAAAGTACTATTTGGGAAATCTTATCGCCAGAAGCGATATCCTCTAGTCAACCAAATAAATTATAGGTATCGAACCTATACCGAATCTCAGTTTCACTCGAACAGACAGACTAGCAAACAAATTAGCCCAATTCAAACGATATCATACAAACAGGTCGAACCTTTTTATTAAGTCATCATCATCATCATCATCATCATCATTATCAGCTGAAGGACCTCCATAGGCCCCTCACGGTTGTCCACAACGATAAGAACATATAGAATACATGTAACATACAGACAAAACTCAGTTAGCTAAACATTTTTACAAATTGTTTAGAATTTATAAGAGAATTTTATTGCATGCACAAATAACACAATAATGCAAAACAGTTATTGCCCACTGAAGCAAGTGTGTTGACACACACTAAATTTTTCGTCACCCTTAAATGAGAAATAACTATAGCAAACCATAACAATACAAATTGCTCCTTACTATTGTCACACTTACGTTTAGTCCTCCATTGTGACTGAATACAACGGTCAGGTACCAAACAAACAATAATTGATATTCGAACGAACTGCACCCTTAGTGCAAGAGCCCATAAAAAGTGATTCACTGAAGTTGAAAACAGCCCTCCCCACTCAACCGAGGGAGCACCGGTTTTTTCATCTGTGTACTAGTTTTTTTTTCTTTGCCTGTACCATCCGCTCATTTCCTGCCAGCGATTGTCTCCTTTCAATTGCCGTGTTCGTACCTCGCAGGCCGTACATGCCACGCGTCTGTCTTTTTTCGTTGTTTTTTTTTTGAATGTTCACTTTTTGAATTGAGAATATGAGTTCAGGCAGTATGTCTTTCTTTGACAGCCCAAAATATAAATATTGCTGAATTCGAATTGATGTCTAAAAATCTATTCAATTTATAAATCGGTAGGTCTGTCCCAGATTTACAAATGTTTATTTTTGTAACCTTTACAATAAATTAATTATAGTTAGGTACCTATTTTTATTTACTTTTTGAAGGGCAAAAAAGTTCTAGATCTGTGACCTTTCGACCAAAAGCACAGCGATAAACGTCCACCGACTAAAATGGACGGAAGCCCTTGTTAAGATCGCGGGATCAAACTGGATGCAGACCGATTGTGATCAGTCTGTGGAAAGCCGTGGGTGAGGCCTATGTTATTCGTCCTTTGGCTGATAAGGATGATGATGCTTGAAGGATAATTTGACATAATTTATTTACTATCTACGTATTACATATGAATCAGGTAATAAGATATCACCTACTTATACCTACGAAAATTGCCAGTGAATACATATATATCATAATATATAGTTCACAATAATACGACTTTATCCATTCGAAATAACCAAAGGAAATTCTCATTACTTCTCAGTTACTTTACCCAAAACGAACCGACAACAAAGAAAATAGAAAATCACAAAGGAAAGCCAAAGTTTTGATAAAACACGAGGAAAACAATCAACATAAAATATTACATGTATTTTGAGGTAGATACGAACACACAACAAATTGTGGGGAAACACATTTGCTGGAATGGGAGTGTATTTTTTCTATCTTATAAGTTTTGAGGTCAAGTCAGACGAATTGAATCGGTAACAACCAGTTCTAACTTTTTATTGATTTACAATCTTTCTGCAAAACCTAGAGCTATGACTAGGAGAGAATGCTCTCAGTGACCAGTGTAGTTACACACACACTTTCACACTTTTATTAGTAGGCACACATTTATGAGTTAGTGTAATAAAGTCTTTAAATAATAATAAAAAATGACTGTTTGTCGTATACTTAATGATACATAGTAAAAAATTCTTTAACGTACTGGTATTTTTGAAATTTTAATACATGGTTATATTATTTGACACCTTCAACGATTGACTCGTATACTTATCAAAATCGGTTCCACCTAGCGTTGGGTTTGTGACCGGTAATTTACTCAATTTCGAGTAAATTACCAAAAACATGTAATTTACTCGGTAAAATTACCGATGACTGGGAAAATATTCAAATGATTTTAATTTACAAAAGTTAATGTATAAATATACTTAAATCCTTTACCAAATTACCATGAATAACATTTCACTCATTTTTACTGTCTTAGCATGATGATACTTCTTTACATGCCAATACGAACACGAACTTTTGAGCTGGATTCACATCACACAAAAATATATTTATTAGGTTTATTTTTGTTTTGTACTTTGTAATTTATGCGTGATATTGTGTTTGTAATATAAACATATTAATGTTTATTTTAAAAAAGGAGGTTATCAATTAGACCTATAAGGTATGTGATATTGTTAGAATTTTATATTGTTCGGGGTAATCTATTAAGGCTTCCAAAGTTCCAAACACGTGTTCAAAATTTTATGTATATGTTTATTTCACCACCATTTCTTGAAAACGAGAAGTCATAGCGAGATGATTATTTTTTGTTCAATCAGTAATATTGCTAATTAGGACCTACAGTGTAAGTTCCATCAAAACCAGTATTTTTCGTTTTATAGGTTATTAATTTAATAACTGAAAATCACGAAAAAGGGTACATTTTTTTTAAAAAAACGCCTCCTTATCATACTGACCTAAAAGCTAAGCTTATCATTCACCTTACTATCGTCTGCGTCGCCGGTTTCTTTTCACTTTCTTACTCAAGATATTCAAGTATTTAAACTAACTAACGAGTTGCAGAGCGCAAGCCACAACTAATTCAACCTTCGGCATCTTCATTTACAACAAATGCTATGATTAATCTCGCATGTGTGAATCACGAAGCGTCTCGCACGTAGGTTTGATGACTTCCAGCCTCCCAAACAAGCCGAATTCTGAAAAGGCTACAGTACCATAGACCACATCTATTAAGGCAAATTATACAGAAGTCCGAGAAGTACGAGTATAATATGCCTCTATGTTTAGCGTTTGTGGACTATGAGAAGGCTTTTGATTCGATCAAAACTTGGGCGGTGCTTAGGCCTCTTCAGTGGTGTCACATAAACGATAGGTGTTAAAGTGTCTGTATAACAACGCTACCATGGTCGGTCCGAGTACAGGAACAAAATACGAGGGCGATTCCATTGCGGAGAGGTGTAAGACAGGGAGACGTTATATCTCCGAAACTGTTTACAGCGGCATTGGAAGACGCGTTCAAGCTCCTGGGAATGAGAAGGATACGGCATCTGCGTCAATAGCGAATACATAACACGCCTCCGGTTTGCCGATGATATAGTCGTTGTGGCAAAGACGCTGAATGATCTTGGCACTATGCTCAACCAAGTATCCCAACAGGTGTGTCTTTGAAAAAACATGGAAAAGACGAAAATTACGTCAAGTTCCCGTGTTATACCTACTCCAGTATCCGTTGGAAACTCAACTCTTGAAGTTGTCGACGAGTACGTCTACCTTAGATGAAAGATCCAATTAGATAGGTCAAACTTTGAGAAAGAGGTCAATTGACGAATCCAACTCGGCTAGGCAGCGTTCGGGAAACTGCATAAGAGCGTCCTCTCGTGTCAATTACCTCAGTGTCTGAAGACGAAAGTTTTCAACCGGTGTATGTCACCTCACCAGTGAAGACATACGGATCCGTTACGTGGTATCTAACTATGGGCCTCATAAAGAAGCTTAAAATCACACAACGAGCAATGGAGTGGGCTATGCTCGGTGATCGAATCAGAAGCGAGGAGATACGTAGAAGAACTAAGGTAACGGACATATCCCTACGAATCAGTAAGCTCTAGTGGCAGTGGGCACTTTGGCAGGGCACATAGCAGGGAACTGATGGCCGCTGGGGCAGAAAAGTTCTAGATTGGAAACCCTTCGACCAAAAGCGCAGCGTGGAATGTCCACCGACAAGATGGACAGACGACCTTGTAAAGATCGCAGGATCAAACTGGATGCAGACCGCTCACAACCGGTCGCTGTGGAAAGCCGTGGGGGTGGCATATGTTCAGCAGTGGACGTCTTTTGGCTGATAATGATGATGATGATGTGTGAACATCAATGTGAAAAGCAAGCTCGCGTCAGCTCTCGTGCACGAATATTTCCTCGAACGTTTCGTCAATAACCAGACGAGAAGCGAGCGCGAATGTTAAATGCCATTCAATAATTTACGCAACGCGCACGAATATTTGTTTTCTGTTTTATATGGTGACCCAAGTAACGTAAAAAATAATCAATTTTTGAAGTGTTTTCTACCATCAACACCGCCAACATTAAAGCTTTAATCATGCACAAATTATAAAATAAATAAATATAGCAACTGAGTATTTTACGGTCTATTTGGTAAATTACGAGTATTATACCATTTTTACCATAAATTACCGTATTTTTCATTTCTTACCATTTTGTTTTTTTACCTGCCCAACTCTAGTTCCACCTTACATCACGTAATGAACGTATTACTTCGCACCGTAACTATAACGCATGAATGTAGCGCAGTTATTTTAGGTATTTTTAACAAAAGAAAGTCATCCTTATCACACACAAACGTAATCAGATTGATAACAACACACGTATTTAAATGCGTATGAATGAATCTAAATATAGAATAAGACTGTGTTAGTTCCAACGTCTGGCTTCTTTCATTAGATAAAGTCGCGTATTTGTATTATTTTTAGCTATTGGCAAAGATAATCATATCGTTCATACTACATCGCAATCTAGGTTGATGACCTTCTCTTTAGGTTTCACAGTCTGTCAAAACTAGTTTAGTGGGTCAAAAACCGATAGATCATTAGGAAAAAAATCTACCTGAATAGAGTCCAACCAATAGTCCCATCACAGTTAAATAGTTTAATCTAGAGACATCTTTTTTTTTCGTAATTATTGTTTATTGTATATAATACATATTTTTTCGTTTTTTCGCACGTAAGGATGCATTTTCTGGAAGTGAAGAAAGACAGATCATTTAAGTATATTACTTTAGATACTCATTTAATTAAAAACAGTTGCATAATAAATAAATACTTCGGCTTCTATTCTATTTAAAAGACGCTTAAACTTTTGTAACGAGCAATCGTCGATTTAGCTATAATTGATTTATTGAGTTTTTAATTTAGACTTCTAATAAATCGATACAACCTTATAATAAATCAAAAATTGAAAGTAATTTTGTAACATTTATTTGTACTTTCTCAATGTGGATATCTCGCATCCAATATTTAAATTCATTAAAATTAGTATTACTTTTAAAAATGTAACAAACCATTTACTTACGGCCGTTAGTTTCAGCATTCCTTACTAGATGGCGCTACAACAGACTCGCTCTAACCGTTGTATGGGAGATAATAACGCCTCTCCAATAATGTGGGTTTACTTTGTAAACTGATGATATTTATTGAATAAATTATATGAATTTAGTATTGTATAAAAGTACTCTATCTGCATGTAGTTGTTTGAAGCTGTTTTAATTGTTTTTGTAGCAATAATAACTGAACAAAATTTTCGCAACCTGAACCGCGATATGTAAGTTTTTGATCGGGGCAACATAAATAGGACTGATTTCACTTAGTTACTGGGGAGTCCGTTTCTACACAGTATAACAGTGGTGACGGTAGAGCTGTCCTAATTCTATCGTTCTGTGGTGTCCCGATACGCGGCAAGATGCGGTCGAGGATAATTCGAGTTTCGCAGTTCACTTTGCTGGTGGGTGACTGTGTCTAAGTTGTACATGGAGTCGAAATACCTCCATAGGCTGAAAGTATGCCACGAGTTGCGAACGGCCCGAGCAGGTCATTCAGATGAGTCGCCAATACATTGGGACTCGGTTCACAGTGGGCACGCGCGTGGCCCGACACCACTGCTGTAGAAGATTTGACTCTCTTTTATGGGTTAGTACTGCGACTCAGAACGGAAGGTTTTGATTTTTAACTTATTTCTACCGGAACTAATAAGGAGTAATGATTTTAGCGCAACATTTGTTGTCGGATGTAAATATTTTTAAAGTGTCATGAACTCGTTTCATTGTTTTGAAATGCCATCGAATTGGGAACCACTGTATATCTTGGTCGCTATTAATGACTGATATTATTTTTTTTCGGACCATCTCACTTTTAGTAAAAGAAATGAACAAAACTTATCAACTAGTGTTAGTACTCAATATAAGTTTTTAGTTACACAACATTTTTTAAAGACGGATAATTATTTATTTATTTATTATAATTTGAAACATTATCACCCTGTGAGTCGTACAGTTGGTGGACTTATGCCATAAGGCATTCTCAACCAGTCAACCAATTGGGGAAGCAAAAGGTTTTATCAGATATAGCTTTTAACAACAATAGCAAATGATTTTACGTATCAACCATAAATTTTAATGGAATATCTTAACTGGTATAAATGCCCTTGGATCCAAAAAATAAAACCGGTTTAGGTATAATAACAAGTTGAAACAGGGTTAGTTTTTTAGCGTGATACCGTCGCGATGCAGAAGCTATAAATTGTCAAATTATATACTGAACTTGGCGACTGCATCGATACTAACGCTGCATCGATGCTAAATTATATCTGTACCTACATTGCGTAAGTCGCGATGCGGAAGTGCGTTTTAAAATGCGCGACTGCATCGATGCTAAAGTCGCAATGTGTAAGGGTTCTAAAGGTTGATACACCGAAACCCATCTGCAAAATACACATCTGTTAATATGAGTTAACTTCAAAAGATATTAAGAACTACATACTACGCAAAAAAAATGAATGTTTGCACATGAAATCGGATAAAAACGCTTCAATCAATTGGGTACTTTCCTATATCAAGAACTCTCCGGCCACAATAATAAAAAAAAAAACAAAACTCACGAAGTTGCAAATGATATGCTTCCTGTTTAAAAAAATAAAATAAAAAACATTTATACTCAAATCCCTCGACCAAAAGTGAATAAGAATCTACCTATTTATTAATTGCAAAACCAAGAAAATCCGTTGTGGCTGCCATTACCTGCCCCATAACAACAATTTTCCTACAGTTCTAAGCGATTGTGGTTACCAAATATTGTATGGAATGTTCTTGAAATTGAGACAGATAATTATGTTTGTCTTCTAGTAATAAAACTATGAGTTTTTTTTTTAAATCCAGCGTAGTAAATGTATGGAAATGTAGCATTTTGACACTTATTAAAGTGTATGTCAAAGATTGGTGGTGTCAACAAGTCTTTTACAGTGAATGTGAATGACTTTGATATGATTAAAATTATCTAAAAAGAGTTTTTTTTATTAACTGTGATGTAAAAATACTTCAGCGAAATAGTAGCTACTGAACCGCTTAACCTTCAGATTAGATGTTATCGTGATACTTGCGCTTCCACCATTTAGTAGATAAAGTTGCAATGTACAGTTGGCACCACATTAGTTTATCCTATTTATAATTCCTTTTATTTAATCCTTTTAAAATATATTTTAATAAAAGTTTTTTCATACTGTCAAAAGCGGTTTTAATGTGCTCCTGAAGTAGTTAGCCAATTTAGGGTAAAGAAAAAAGTTTTAAGTGATGAATAAGCTATAAAAAGTACCTCTATCTACAAATGAATAAATAAGTAAGTTGTATCAAATCCTGCATTTGAGCATGTCATTAATGTAGTTAACTGTACATATTAACCTTTTAAGGCCTTAAATGACACTGATAACAGCGGAATCGTTAGCAAAGCAGCTTATCTTTCACATTAGAGCTTTTTCTATTTTCGGGTAAACTTTTGTTGTTCAACACAGGTAAAGTTTAGAAAATAGATATCTTGGTGCACGAAAACGAATTGTAAGCGTCAAAAAACTTAATAATAAATACAAATTATGCCCGTGTGGAAATACTCGTATCTAAATGATATTTGTTTATATTTGAATAAAAGATTGAATAAATATTCAATGAGAATACGTTACAATAGCGGTAACGTATACAGTTATTTATCTAAATAATTTTGTTTGAAGTCTCGCAATAAACTAAGGTGACCTAGTCCTTATTCGTCCTTTGTATGTGTCAGGTCAGATATACAGGGTGACTTGTAATTCGACTTATTCCTCTTGGCATGTGATAGTACCTACATCTTATTTCCAACAAAATTAACCCTAATGTCCCTTTATCAAAGTGTCAAAATAAATCCAGTTTTCTATCGACCAAATTAGAGAATTAAAACAAAATTTTATAAGAAACACTTGCTATTTTAAAATATTTGACATTCGTGCCAGTATTAGTATTATTAATGTTAGTTGGTGTGTAGATAACTGATAAAAGTACAAACAATTTAATTCAAAACACTAGCATTTTTTTTCGATGATTTTTTGCAGGTCATTCGGGATTTCCGAAAAATATTGAATAACGAGACACTTTAGTATGAGGGAAATTAGGGTTAAATTTGTTGCAATTAGTTTTTTATGACATCCCAAAAGAAATATGTTGGATCACAAGTCACTCTGCATAATTATAAATATTGGACACCAATCGCATACAAATACTAAAGTTAAGTACTAAATTAGCTAATGCACTTGTGTTACGGAAATCAGACACAACGGTGGTACACACCCAGACCCGAGACAATATAGAAAATTTTGATTTCTATATGAAAATGAAAATAATATTTATTTACCTTTAGAAAAGGGTACATTTAGGTGGTTATTATTTTCACTTAGTTCATCTTTTCTAGCCATCTATGAATAGCATGCAAATACATTTTTATTGTTAGAATAAAGTGACTATAATTACATTAAATTCAATCAAAATTCAAAATAATTATTGGAATGTCAGTGTTTAAAAATGGAAATAAATAATAACGATACATTATACGTCCCGTCTGGTGTAGTGGTCGAGAAATCGCCTACTACGCAGCGGGTGCGGGTTCGACGATCCCCGCACAATACAAACATTTGTGTGCATGAACATGTCTGTTTGTGTTGGTGTGGGTCTTTTCTATGTATATCATGTATGTATTTACAAACAAAAAGTATTTAAGTATTATATCCGTTGTCTGGCACCTATAACACAAGCTTTGAGTAGCTTACTTTGGGGCTAGATGGCGATGTGTGGGAATGTCCAAAGGATATTTATTTATTTATAATACTCGTATATCACATAAAATATAAAATAATAGTTTTTTTTATAAAAAAAACAAGTCATTATGACATATCAAATTTAAATAATGATTTACATAAATTGCAAATTGCACTTGTAAAAAGTAACTTTGGCTGTGTGAGAGACGAGGAATCGAACCCCGGGTCTTACGCAATCCGGGCGTATGGCTATTGCCGGATTGCATAAGACACGGGGTTCGATCCAAAGTAGCCTTTTACAAGTGCAATTTGCAATTTATATTATTAAGTTTGTATAGTGGCAGAACACTATATAAAAACAAAAAAATAATTATAATGATTAACTTTATAAAAACAATGCTCGTTTAGTCAACTATATTGGCCGTCTTTTAATCTGTTAAAGGGCATGTCTTTTTTAGTTTGAGGTATTTTATTAAATATGAGCATACACATCCAGTAGCAGTTCTTTCTAAATCGAGCACTCTTAGGAATGAGGTCAATAACAAGTCTATCGCCATTCTGGTATGACGCGTGTACACATCTTTTGGTTGCCTGAAATAATACATATTTTGATTCACAAACTTAGCAATTTCAAGGATGTATGACATGTCATGAAAAGCATTGAGATTTTGAGCCAGAAATGCCTTACTTGCATTAGTGCTATTGCCCCATATAATGAGTCCGTATCGCAGAACCGATTCCACATAGGCAAAGTACGCAGCAAGTGCTGTATTTATTGTCGCTACTTTGTTTAATTTGTAGAGTGCGTATGAAAATCTATTAATAGATTTGCAAACATTTTCAACTCGATTTTTCCAATTTAGTTTTTGATCTATCCATATATATGCCTAAGATTTATATTGTGTTTACTTTTTATTTTTTATCCTTCGAAATTAATGTCCATTGACCAGCCCGGAATCGAACCCGGAACTTCGGAGCGGCGCCGCCTTGAAACCAGCGTGCTTAGCCACTACACCACGTAGGTCGTTAAAATCTATATTACTGTAATATTAAGTTATTATAATAAATGGTTCGTTATTGTGACCGAACGATGCTGGAGTTTCGAATTCATAATCCTTATTTTTTTTCTTATTCATATACTCTATCTCTGTTTTTGCCCTACCTACAGATAGAAAAGATTATCGACCATTGTCTCTATGAAACTTCTGGCAGTGCCAAATCCTATCTCTGGTCGAGGATAGACATAGGTAAATCCTTTAATTTTAGTTTGCACTAAGAGACCGGCCGTTAGTCGTCTGACATACAGGTACGGAAGTCGCGACATAATTCCCTGTAAAACCACCAGGTGGCGCTCGAAAAATGTTAAGTCAAAATTAGTATTTTCGTTTATTTAAGAAGAATTTTGGAATAAAGTTTAAAACATGCAAATGTATTTTTAAAGATATATGAAGGATATAGACTGATAGCTACGTAAGTTAAACGGATATTTAATGCAGCAGTAGGTAAATCAGAAAACTGAATGTGAACAGTTTTGCTTCAAACTTCGACCGAATATAATAATATTATTTTGACACAACAATAAAAATATTACAAAAGGCAATGGTGATGCTGTTTGTACAAGCTTGACAACTTTATTCACAACGTCTGAATAAGTTCCCATTAGCGTTATATTTGTCCACAACTCCATGTAAAATAACGTTTCACATTTAGATAACATATTAGTTAGTTAGAAGGTAGTTAGGTACTTATTTGTCGATAGTGAGACAGGTGCTGAGAGTCGATAAGATAAAACTATTTGAAATAGAATCTCTAAAAACATTCTTTCTTCAAAAAGAAAAGACGAGCTTTTTTATTCGACTCAATGAAACTTTCCTACTCAAATGATAAAATGTCTAGTTTTCTTTCAGATAAAGCTCAAAGGTACATAAAGGTGACCTACACTGAATACTTTTGTCCTAAGTCTGGGCCCTAGATTTGTGAAACACAATAAATGATTTCGGATAAGCGGTTTAGGGTTTCGTATTTTTTTTCTGTAGTACAACACTACTGTTGTAATCAACCAAAAACAATCATTAGTACCTAATTTTATTACGTTAAGGCTGAAGGCTTTTGAAACAATTATATATGATAATGCATCAATGTGATCGGTTAATGAAAGCAATTAATTTAATATGAAGTTTTTATAGCACGGGACACTATTTTTATTTCGTTTTTTGTTTTCCTAGTGATATTGCAGGCAAGTGAAGTGCTTATGTATTCAATGTTTATGTATTTAAGTATATTAAACTTAAATCGCGTAGATTTAAATATCCTCTGTAATATTTATTTCTCAAATTCAAAAATATCAAAATGGGATTATTCTTACTAAAACTTAACTTAAATTACTAAAAATTTAAACCAACGTTATCACCGTAAAGTCAGTTCAAAAGTATTGATAATTCGATGAATTATATCGGATTTACAATTTAACGTCACTAGTACCTCAAATAAGGCCTTTAAGGACATCTCGACCTTTCCCAGAACTGAAGTCTACCGAGAATCTGAAATTCTTGATCCTATTAATTTTCGTTCTTCATTAACGGTCGCCTTGTTCAAGTAATAATTTGTATTTGGAACTACGAGTAGATAACAAGTTTTATTATTACTGAAAACTGTCTGGTTGTATCGATTTTTGGGTAATTACAGACATTAGGCCTATTAAATTATCTACTGGAAGACTTGTTTGTACATTTTAGTAGTCCTTACCATAAGCCGTGTCATTTGTATCATTACATTATAAAGCAAAGCGAATTGCCGCATTGTTCTGTCCTTTCGCGATAAATTCAAAAAAATACTGCTCGGAATTTTCATGCTGAATTTCTTATAGAAATAGAGATTTAAAAACAAAGTTTTTGAATCATTTTCGATGAATACCCTAATATAACTAGAAAATACAAGTATACAAATTATTATATGTTTCAAATAATCATGTTTTATAACAAAATAAATGAAGAGCTTTTGTTTTAATAACAAGATGACCAATCGATTTAACCTTGTGACCGTTGTGATAAATAGATCACAGCTGCTTGCTATCACCAGAGTTATGAGTAATATAATGATGTCTTGTAAGAATCATTTGTTTGTGACCTCTTTTGACATCGACACCCGACTTCCTAGATTTTTTAAACAAATTAATCCTCCAGCTATTTCTAATAAAATGATTTGAAGAAATATAAAGCATTCGCGTTCGTCTAAAAAACGAGTTAAATTAGCTTGTAATGTCCCATTGCTGGGCAAAGGCCTAACCTCAACCTTGAGGTAGTTTGAGTCATACTCCACGGCTCAAAAAACATGTTGTTTCTTTTCAGTATCACTATGAAAGTCGATTTCTCAGCAAACAAGAAATTTGGAACCAACTTTTTTATCAAGAATAGAACCCTTCAGAATGTATAAAAATCTCATCTTCCTTTTTAACAGTCACTTGGTGTTTTCCGTATGAAAATTGACGCGACTCGATGTTTCTTGAAATATCCTAAGAATTAATAATTTACGTACCCAAAAGTAAAGAAGTTATTAGGTAATATCTGTAATTTATGAATTTGTGAACGACCTACTTAATGTGAAATATAGATTTGTCTCATCTTATCTATCTTATAAATACTGATATACGACAGTGCAACCGAGCCTTTATTTCAGTTTTCAGTGATATGATCTCACAGAAAAAGAAACAGAGTCCGTAATAAAAACCCTTTGTTGAATTTCACCGTGTATTGTTGACATCATTAGGTCACGGATTAATGTGACAATGAAACAGTTTAATTACAAAACAATAATGTTGTCAATTACGAGACAGAAACATAGACTAACAGACAATAGAAAAACACGGGAGAAAGGTTACAATGTTGATCGTTATAAAATAATAAACAATTGTCAGAATCAGTGCTGTCAATTTCCACTAGAGCTGAATCTCAAAGGTAAAAATAACTGTAGAAAAATATAAAAAAATGCTTTCTTTATGTTATGTATGAGTGATAAATTTGTTAGCGTAGACATCCGTTATCAATACAAAGTGTGTGTCACCCTTAACACCTTATCAATTCATTAAACATTCTAGTTTAATTAAAATGTATTCAACAAATAATAATGGTTGCCCTTTAAACTTTGGATAACGAAGAAGTGTTGCCACTTCAACTTTGGTATCGTACAAACATACAAACACATTTTTTAAAATTATTAGATAAACTGGGACAGAAGCTTAGAAACATTGCTTCATTTATAGAAAGTTTCCAATAGTTGTGAATTAGTAACTTAACTTGCCTTTTTGTCATAAGAAGTGTGGTACTTACTTAAGACTGACACCACCATCTATCAAAAATAGTCCCCGTTTGTTTCATGTTGTTTTTTTTTTCTTAAATTACATATTTTTTGTCATTATGCTATTGAAATACTTATTAAAAGCTTTCACTATTCAGAAATAATCCACTCTAGAACGCATTAAAAAAACATCCCGAATTGTTTTAATTTTTACTTTAGGTAGCCCTAAATTTTAATGGAATTTTTCATTCCAGTTTCTGTGATAAACACCCGACCTTATTACGACCTCTATCTCTGCTTGATAAAAGGTTTACCCTAAATATGATGTTTAAATTATTTATTGTTTAACATTGAATCTCAAATACTTTCTGTAGGAGATCGATTATAACAATACGACCGCCTCAATAAAAAAAAAATCTTTAAGCGATTTTTAACTGATCTATATGATGTGCAATAGAGGGTACTCTCCCCCAAGCATCTCTGCTCTAGCGAGTCTATCATCAGTGTTCACTCTACGCGGTCAATGAAGACAAGGATGAGATGAGGTACAGAGGTTCTCCAAGGAGCAATCAGGTACGTGGGTCTGCTACTGCCAAAATGCTCGCCAAACGCTGATCTGCGTTATTATTATTATTGTGGTTCTACACTTTTGTGTAGAACCACCTACGGGCCTAAGCCAAGACACACACACACACACACACACACACACACACACACACACACACACACACACACACACACACACAGAGAGAGAGAGAGAGAAAGAGAAAGAAAGAGCGGTATGTGTAAATATTCCACTGTTGCGAACTAAGCGCTTCGCAACTTCCTTTATAATGCGCACAGCCAAAGAGTGTAACTCTTTGCCTGCATCAGTGTTCCCAAACACAGAGTGAAAATGCGTCTTCTGGGTGAGCTCGCTTCATCGTCGACTCTGTCTAAGCCCAATTAGATGTAGGCTAGAGTCAAGAGTAAACCCATTTCAAATAAAATAAAATAAGTGAATTGTGGTATGCTGAGAATTCTGAGTGAATGGTGTAGTTGTTTGGGAATTACTCCTGTGGTGGATAGCACAATGGGTCCTATTTTTACATCGGTTAACCGCCACATTCTTCTTTTTTCATCATTTAAATCCGTGTATTTGGAGAGTTTTTCAGTGAGAGTATTTTTCTTTTGAAGTCTAACGTTGATAGATAGACGTTTCCAAAGTGATAAAATTGGTGTAAACCCCCCTCCCCCCCATGTAAAGACACTTTAATTGAGAGCGATTCGCATCAATCGCTTGTTATTGTCGGGACTAAATTTAGATTTGTTTTCGTTCGTTCAACGCGTACTATTGGCTATTTTTGGAACGGAAATAGACTCGATAGTGTATGACGAACGAAAACAGAGATAGTCATGGTCATAAAGAGGTATTGTAATATAACAGCAATGAGAAGACAATCTATAATATATAAAACTCTCGTGTCACAGTTTTCGTTGCCATACTCCTCCGAAACGGCTTGACCGATTTTGATGAATTTTTTGTGCTTATCCGGTATCTTTGAGAATCGGCCAACATCTATTTTCCATCCCCCTAAATGTTAGGGGTAGTCCACCCCTAAATTTTTTATTTAGTAATTTATGTATAGCCATTTTAGTAATTTAAGGCCAAAACAAAATTCGCTGCCAAGGCTTAATTTTTAAAATTACGGGACTCGGCGGGACGGGGCTGGGGCGGGACGGGGCTGGGGGCGAAACAAAGTTCGCTGGGTCCTCTAGTAATATATAATACATGAATGAAAGATAATACCTGTTTACCGCCAATGTAAAAAAAAAAAACTAGTCAACGCCACCTAGTGAGAGATAGAAAATACAACAAAACCTAAGAACCTTTGCACAGTGTGATTTTTAGTAGCGATGCAGTCGCGATGCAGCATCGATGCAGGCGCAAAATGTCAACCTTTACCCACTTGCGCTAGTTTTAGCATCGATGCAGTCGCGATGCAGAAGCAGTCGCCACAGTTTTTATTTATTTTTTTTAATTAAGAAAGAAACAGTTATAGTCTAACGCACGATAGCATCGAAGCAGTCGCGCTTCTACATCGATGCTAACATGCGACTGCATTGATGCCAAATTAACTCTGTTCATTTCGTGAGTCGCCATACTAAACTGCGCGTTTTCAAAACACGCATCTGCATCGATGCTAAAAGTCGCAGTGTGTAAGGGGTTTAAAACCATAAAAAAATCAACTGCTCATTAAAATGTTTTTTTTTTTTTAATTATAGATGGTCTGATATTTGGCCACTATCTCACCCGATAATATATTTAAGACGGACGACAGTAATAAATCTTATTATTAATCATTAATTCGCAAACAGAAGTGCGATTATTCTACATTTACTGTAAACATGGTTGATCGTTTGTAACTAAATGATTTTTAATCCTAAATCCATTTTTGTTTCAAAACGTACACAGGTGTTTTAATACTTAAAGCATTCACTTCCAATCCAACGTTTAGGTAATTTTAATGAAGCTATTTTAATAAGTCTTATCAAGTTTCAGTTGAAAGACGTCAAAATGCTAACGAGATCAAAGTCAAGCCCGAGTGTCGTAATCCTATTAAAATATTTTGTTTTTTTATATTAATTAGGGCACAATTACCGCCATAATCTTCTGTTCACGACAAGTCGATTAATCAGAGCGACGGACCGGCCAGCATTTGTTTTGCTAGTAACAACTTTTCTTAATTTGTGAAGATATTTTTAACAAGGGAATTGTAAAATTTGATCAGCCCTGTTGTGTTTAACGTCTGTATTATAAATTGAATGAAAATAATTGGTATTAAGAAGCATATAGTTCTTTGTTTTACTCGTGGTAGAAAATACTACACGAAATATAGTACCTACTACTATAAAGTATGTAACAAAAAAATATTGAAGCCATTAACTACAAAATGAACTCAATATTTTGCTTCAAATAACGTATTCCCGTACAGTTGACACCCTATATCGATATGACATAATAGCTGGCCGTCATTTGCAGCGGTCACGTGACAACGATATGTCATGTAACGCGTCGTAGGCAGTGTGAGGGATTTGACACTTTATCAATATTCTGCAAATAGAGATTTCATTGAGTTTGATAGCACGCGTTTTAATGGTATTGTCATAAATGGAAAAAATATTAGACCGTTGTTTTCTATCACCGATCTCGAACTGCCGCGGTGGCACAGTAAGAGGGTTGCACTTTAAAGCGACGGCTGCGTCAAAGGTCCCGCGTTTGATCCCCGGGTCGACCAAAAATATATGCCTGGGTTTTTCTGTTCAGAAATTCTTAGGGTAGCCCGGAGTTTGGCATTTGGCGGTGTTTCACTCCAATGCCTCGGAAAAGCACGTATAGTCGTTGTGACTGGCCACCGTACTCGAAATTGGCTAGGGGGACTATTATTTGCCGTCAGTGATTGCAAATACTTTAAATATTATTTATGAAAGATGCCTTTTGCGCAGAATAAACGCTCACGGATCAATAGGCCGCCGGCGGTCGCATAAACAAAAGCATAACAAAAGACTTGATAAACACGTCCGTGAAAAATTTTAAAGCGAGCAAATTAGTACATGTAAATGCCTAAAGTATCTTATCATTTTGTTTAGGAATAGTAATTAAAAATAAGGCCTGATTTTTCCAAAGTCAAATAAGGAGTATTCATCGAATAAAATGCAATACGTCTCACTTGAGGACGTCACCTATTTTTCAGCAATCATTTATGTAAATGTCATTTTAAAACGGTCGTTTTATACTTATTCAATCGGATAAGTCTTATCTGAAGTTGTTAAAATCGGCCCTAGAACACTAGTTATTAGGAATATAGAATATCAGTGACGATTCTACTTCAATATTCACTAGTTTAGTAATCAGTCACAGTAAGCAGTGAGTAATTATGACACATATCTTAGTCACACACACAATCTATCTACCCGCGATTTTCGTTTGATTTGAAAAGCCAAATACTACTTTATCATCATCATTATTATCAACCAAAGAACGTCCACTGCTGAACGTAGAGCTCCCCCACGGTTTTCCACAGCGACCGATCACAACCAGTCTGCATCCAGTGTGATCCTGCGATCTTAACAAGGTCGTCCGTCCATCTTGTCGGTGGACATCCCACGCTGCGTTTTTGGTCGAAAGGTCTCCAATCTAGAACTTTTCTGCCCCATCCGCCATCAGTTCTTCGCGCTGCCAATTGAGCTTACTTATTCGTAGGGATATGTCCGTCATCTTAGTTCTTTTACGTATCTCCACATTTATGGAGATATGTAGAAGACATGGAGATACGTATGACACCGAGCATAGCCCTCACCATCACTCGTTGTGTGATTTTGAGCTCCTTTATGAGGCCCATAGTTAAATACTACTGGCTTGTACCGATTCCAGGCACTCCAATTTGTCAAGACATTTCACAGAACGGTTGATTTCTCATTCTGTCTGTGACACACTTTAGATCAACGTGGCAGTATTAGCATAATAATTCTGGGGCACGCGACCTATAGCAACAGGTACCATAAAGTAAGTAGTTATTAACAGAATGCCCGTTTTTACCCATAAGGGAGGGAAACTTAGGTTTTGAAATGCCTACATTGTGTAGATGTGGAATTATTGTCAAAAATTATATCAAGTGTTACTATAGTATTTGCCAAAGAAGTCCTTTAATTCTACTTAAAAGTACGGAAACATTTAGGTAATAAAACTAGTTTCTTTTTTTAAATAAATTTATTGCCTTCAAGAAATAGCTTTCGTTACTTATTTTTGAAATCGGTATAAGTAGTTACTAAACACTTCCCCTGAATGTAACAAATACTTTACTGAAACGCAATTCAATCTGTTTAGCCAATAATTGCAAAAAAAACATTTAAATACGTGCAAAGAAACATACAGGTAAACTAGATCCTCTTTTTTGAATTTGGTAAAAAAAAATAAGCCACATTTTTACTGCTCTTGAATCCTATTCCCTAGTTTAAGGTCATATATAATAGCTCGTCAAATAATATACAAAAAACGCATATATTACAGCTGCTATGGGAAATTAAATATTAACTTCAATGAGCTACATCTAAAGAATTCAGTGTTGAAGACTATATCACTTTCATTTTGGTTGTCAGCGATTTCAAGTGGCTGACAACTTAGCGTCCAAAAACAGAACCAAAAGTAAACCTACTCATCATATGTATATTGTCTGTTTACCCTAGTTTTGGACGTATTATAATGGGTGCATAAATTACCCGAATGTACCCTTAAACAATTTGGGAAGGAAAGACTGGGTATAAGTCGTAATGTAATGATAATTTGTTTGCTGGACTCCATTTTAGGTTTGGTGGCATGATTAAGCACTTTCGGCTTGATTAATAGATTTGATTAATGGTAGAGCCTGTTTATCAAATTACATAAATATTGATAATAATAAATTCCAACGATATCAAATATACACATTGAATTGATTTCCGCCTTTTTAACTGACTTAAAAAAAGTATGTTTTCTTTGTGGCTGTGTTACCTCATATCACAGTCATTTCTAGACCGATTTGGAAAATTGTTTCGCTAACCTGGAGGTTATACCATCTAGTTGGTCCCATTGTTGTCAAGTTGGAATCTGATGATAGGATCAATGTGTAATCGAGAGAAACGCACAAATATTAAAGGCACGTATATTGTTTGATGATGTAACTCCTTAATGCTTAGCAGTTCAGTGATTATAATGCTGAATTTATGATAGGTAATTTGTAACTTTTTAAAGAGCGGAGTCATGAGGTGCAATATAATCACTAAAAATAAAGAAATAAAATACGACTTCAAAACCTAAATGCACTAAAAAGTTGTAAATAATCTATTGACCCTTTAAAGGACAGGAATCCATTTCAAGAAGAAGGCAGCTTAGATTTTTAAAGTGCCATTTATATTATTAAGATTATAAAAAAAATTATTACAAGTCAGCCTTTTTTTATTGTTATGAAAATAGTCACATTATGACAAATTTTATAAATCTGTGTAATAAGTTTAATCCAGATATGGATTCTAATATTCTAAATTTGAAAAACCAACGCAGTTATTTTCAGCTGGCCGACAACCATCTGACACAGAGCTTAAATTTGCTGTCCTTTTAACAACTTTTGGGTCTACCCTCTCCCTAAAGTGGGCAAGTTTGGACTCAATGATAATATACAGTCTTTACGTGAATGTATAATGAGGTTGGATACCGTTACAACCTGAAAGGGAAGTTTATTTCAAGGTTAATTGTCACAATCCGTCGTTTTATGTGGGTGCGTTTGTGTTGGCTGAAATTCTAGGTTTTAGTTTTAATATCTCAGGGAGCGGTTTTTTACATTACGTTTTTAGGGTTACGTAACCGAATAGCAAAACACTTGTATTTTCTTCAAGCCTGCCTGTCTGTCTACAACTATTAGTATTACACTGTTGAAACTTAGTGGGTAGATGTATCCTGTTAACCGCTTTACGATTCTCATACAAAAAAATAAAACAAACCTCCCATCTAACTTTTAAACTAAGCGAGTGTAAATTTAAAAAAATGCGCGCGTAGATCTGGGCAAAGACTTTCAATGAAATTTGGTTTGAACGAGATTTTAGAGAACTAGTAGTTCTTAAGGTAGAGCGCATTTTCAATAACCTCAAACATAAATTTGTTATTCATACCAATACTATGAAAAACTAATTTATATTGTAATATTTTGGCTAACTGGAAGTAAGTGGATCTCGAATTCAGTTAAAGTTGGCACGGAACCCTCAGTGCGCAAGTCCGACTTCCACTCGGCCGGTTTTTCTTTTAAAATCTGATAGTCCAAAGAGGAAAGTTTTAAAATAATTTTATTATTAAATGACTCTTAAACGAGCCTACTGCTCACAATTTCTATTGTATAATGAGCTATCGATCGCTACAAACAAAGCCGACCTTGAGTCATTAATTATTACGTTACTTTACGCTCTGTTTGACTAGTAATTGATACTTTTATCGATAATTCATTTACTTGGCTAGCTCCTCCAATAGCTTACTCGTATATTAAAAAAAATATATGATTAATTTGATAACACTGTAACTATTAATGACGATTAACTATTACACCTTATTAATTTTGTTAGAAATAATTTAAAAACTTTTTTTTGTATTATTCATACATAATATAGCGTAAGAGATTTTTTTTAGGTTGCAGGTGCCAAAATAAGTACAATATAAAATGTTCAGTTAATACTTTTTGTCAACTTCTTTTCTATACAGGGTGACTTTAAAACATTGCCAATATTTTAAACGTAGAATCTACTCATGACTTGTAATTCTCACCACTTATTAAAAATGAAATTTTTTTTGCTCGGTTTCATCAAATAATATTTTATAACAATTGATTTTCATCTTAATATGTGGAAGAGACTCTGTATCACGAGTAGGTTCTTCGTTTAATATTGCAATTTTTTTTCAAAATCACACTGTGTATTTAAAGTGTTATCATGGAGTTGTTGTCATCTTGATCGACACCCATTCCAGTCGACACTGCCACAACTCTCGTAGGAAATCAAAATTCAAAATGAGTATTACACTATAGAACAAAATTTTATAATGCACATATATGATACAAATATAAGAGCTTTAGTCACTAACAGAAACATTAGTGCTACCTAACAATTAAGTGATCGTCTTATAGAGAGCCAGCTCTCTACCACCAGGTACATTTATATACAAGATGTTTACCGGAAGATGTGGATATTTCTGAGGCCGAATATATTATGATCACCTATAAATATAAATAAATATTGGACAGCAATCACATACATTGTTCTGATCCCAAAGTAAGTAGTCAATGCACTTGTGTTATGGAAATCAGACACAACGGTGGTACCACAACACCCAGCCCCGAGACAATGTGCAAAATTTTGATATTCTTTATTGACCCGACCGGGAATCGAACCCGGGACCTCAAAGAGGCGACGCCTTGAAACCCAGCGTGCGTAGCCACTACACCACGGAGGTCGTCAATTCTATGCAATCCTTATAAATCATGTATATTATGGTGAAAAATACGATACTTATTAAGTTAACGCCACATGAAATTTGACTGAAATTATTATGTTTATTTATACAGGGTGACTTTGTTATCAGTACCGAAATTTTGTGAAAAGACCACTGATGAATATGAATAACTTTTACTATGGGAGCAATAGTGAAATCGAGAAAAAAAAATGCGCTGTTCCATACAAAAGTTCAATTGGCGCGCGGTCAAAATGTATGAAACAGCTGTTTTTTTTTCTCGATTTCACTATTGCCCCCATAGTAAAAGTTGTTCATATTCATCAGTGGAGTCTTTTCACAAAATTTCGGTACTGATAACAAAGTCACCCTGTATATTTGCAAAATAATCTCGGCGATAATAAGTCAAACTTTTTTTTTTTAAATAAGAACACAGTCATGTTATACATGATCGTAAAATTCATGACTAAATATAATTGCATAGGTGTCCTCTACTGGCCCAGAAATACCGCCAAACAACCTGTATGCATATCCAATAATTACTGTAGTATAATATCATTGTATAAAAACAAAGTATAGCAAATACTCTCAAGAGTATTGAACCACGAAATGTCCACTCAGCCCGTTGATTGGTAGAGAATGCGTTGACCCAAACGACTGAGTCACTTCGCAAATATTCGCGGATCAATTACTCCAGTTAAGGCGCATTGCTGGGTTGTGAAACTTGTAGAACTAGATGGAATTGTACCAGCTGATGTGTGGAGTTAGTCACTGTCCAGATAGCCTAGCTTGATAAAAGCAAACAATAGGCAAAACGATTTAATAATAATAATAAGGAAGTCAGGAGTCATCCCCAGACATCTAATTACAGCTTTACGCACTCTTAATCTACCTGAATACACATACATATCTATGCAGTAGGCGGCCATATTAAACACATGCCGCATCGTCAGATTTTTTTTACAGGACAATAACTCCACACAAGTAATTTCAGGCAATGAAACACACTTGATCTGAGCCCGTGAGTCTCATAATACAACGAGGCAAACAAAAATGCATATTTTTATGTAGCTCGAGATTAAACATATAAGAACATAAAAATAAAAATAATAGTGCACCTAGCCGATTTCATCTAAGGTCCAGTCACAACGACTAACCGACTGCGCGGTGCATATTAAAGTGCACAAGTGTGCACGCAAATACATGTGCACTGTCTATTCCTCTCGCTCTCATAACCCAATGAGACAGCAATCTGATACGAACGGAGAGATCAGGCGCAGAACCAACGGCTGTTCGTGCTTTTCAAGACACGGGGTCGAAACTAAGCCAACTTCCAAACTTGAGGCTATCCTGAAAAATTCTGAAGAGAAATACCCAGGTACATATTTTTGGCTCGACCCGAGGATCAAACCCGGGACCTCTGGCGTAGCCGCCGCTTTAAAGTGCGCCCCTTTAACCGCTGCGCCACCGAGACAGTTTATGGAAATGAAACAGCGAACATTACTTAGGTATTTCATATAAATAGATAGTATTCGATAGTCTTTTGCCTCTTTGCCTCATAAAAACTATAGCTCCATTTCCATTCCATATTTTAGCAGAAGTAATCTGTCAAACTGTATTTAAAATACTCTACTATGATGTTTGCATCGGTGCATAAATATAGATACGTTTGTAAGATCGTAACCTAAAAAAATTATTAATGAAATGGTATTGCATCACCGAAATTATTTCTATGTTTTAGTTTAGCAGATATGGAGCTCATGTCGTAAGTCAAAGAAGCTAATAATATATGATAATGTTGAACACCAATCACACGCATCGCTCTGAACCCAAAGTAGGTAGCTGATGCATTTGATCAGAAACAACGATGGTACCACGTCAACCAGACCAGAGACAATATAGAATTTTATGATTTCTGTTTCTGTATTGACCGGGACCAGAAATCGAATCCAGGACTTTGGAGCGGCGACGACTGCACCACGAGAAGGGTCACATTTACTGAAAATCTGACACGCGTCCTAGAGTTGATTTAAGCAAAGAAATTGATTTCTTCCAATCAAATCACAATTAACTGCGACGCGATAATTAAAATTACGCCAGACGACTCGCCGAAGCAAGACGCGATAAGCGAGACCGTAAAACAATGAAAGTGCCCATGCGCATGCAAGCGGTGTGACGTCACACTCCGTCGCGTGCGCCGGTCGATACACACGGTTGTGGAGTTTGAAAAGCTATTATATTATTTTATTTCCTCGCTCAGGCTTTGAAAGGGAGCACTTATTACGTTTTTAATTAACTGAATTACTCACATTAATATCCCGAGAAAAAAATAGTCATTATTTCTAAAATCACCATTGTGTGGATTTCAGCTGATTTCCATTAAAAAATCGAACATGAATAAAATCAAAAGTCACACTAATAGGGCCCTACGTCGCACATTAAGGGCGATTTTGTCCTATCATTACAATACCTTTGATCATCAATATCGTATCATCGGTTTTAGATTCATAAACAAAATAAAGTGTATGTAAAAATTTATAATGCGCCAGACAACACACTAGTTGTCTTAGCTTCGAACTGAAGAATGTTCTGTCTTGTGCTACTAATACAAGACAACAATAATCACGACTGTATCTCCCATAAATAACTAAATACGTACAAACATAATCTCTTACTTGTACACATCAAAACAAACGCTCGCTTTACATCCATCCAATCTTAATTACAACTTCGCAGGCAAAAAATCCGAAATCACGTAACAATCTAATTTCAAAAGAATATTTCCCTTACACAAGGTATTAGTCTCGAGAGACAAAATGGATGTACGAAACGCGAAAGTTAATAACGAAACTCGGACAATTCCAAACGATAACGTTGTTTGAGAATCCCGAGTCCTGAGAAGTCCGTTGCGATGAAACAAAAATTTAATTTCACGAAAAAAATTTAGCAAAAGGATGATACTTTTTCTTTAGGCAGGAGCGTGGAAAGTAAGAAAATTACCATTTTATTTTTCGTATTAGGAAACAAATGTTGTTACGGTGGCTGTCACATTGCGTAATAGTTGTACTTTGTTCGGTTTGGTAGCATTAGAAAGCTTATGTTCAGAGCACATTGTTTTAACGTTGAGAATTAGGTAGGCAAGATAGTAGATTTTATTCTTTTTTTTATATGAGCAGAAAAAAAAGTTATCTGGGTCACCACTCATAACTCAAGAACGGGTGGACTGACTTTCATGATTTTTGATTTGTTGGATTCGTCACCCAAATAGGACATAGCTGGAAAATAAGTTGGCCGAGTCTGTAATATAAAGAAACCTTGTCCATAGAATAAAGTTGTCTTGTATTGTTCAGTAACAACCAATATATTCACACAATCAGAGCTTTGAAATCTAAATTATAGTCAATTTTATTTATGAGAAGTGCTGAGTCATTTTTTTACATGGCACATTCTTCCGTTTCATGCATACTGCATTCCAAGAACAAAAATATATTTTTACCAAACTAATATAATAAAATTTTGTTATTATTGCAAAAATTTAACAAAACAATTTCTTACTAAATATAAACATTTATTTTGATCCACCACTAATGATTGGTTATTATATTTTCTTAAAAAAAAAACATTATGCATAGAACAAAACTTGAACTATGGTAATTGTCAAAACCTCATCATCATCATCATCATTATCAGCCAAAGGACGTCCACTGCTGAACATAGGCCTCCCCCACGGATTTCCACAGCGACCGATCACTAGCGGTCTGCATCCAGTTTGATCCTGCGATCTTTATAAGGTCGTCTGTCCATCTTGTTGGTGGACGTCCCACGCTGCGTCTCTGGTCGAAGGGTCTCCAATCTAGAACTTTCCTGCCCCAACGGCCATCAGCTCTTCGCGCTATGTGCCCTGCCCATTGCCACTTGAGCTTACTGATTCTCAAGGCTATGTCCGTTACCTTAGTTCTTCTACGTATCTCCTCATTTCTGATTCGATCCCGTAGAGAAACACCCAGCATAGCCCTTTCCATCGCTCGTTGTGTGATTTTGAGCTTCATTATAAGGCCCATAGTAAGAGACCATGTTTCGGATCCGTATGTCATCACTGGTAACACACACTGGTTGAAGACTTTCGTCTTCAGACACTGAGGTAGATGAGATGAGAAGACACTCTTGCGCAATTTTCCGAACGCTGCCCAGCCGAGTTGGATTCGTCGATTGACCTCTTTCTCGAAGTTGGACCTACCCAATTGGATCACTTGTCCCAGGTAGACGTACTCGTCGATAAGTCGATAACTTCGAGAGTTGAGTTCCCAACGGATACTGGAGTGGGTACGACAAGGGAGTTCGACATAATTTTCGTCTTTTCCATGTTCATTTTAAGACCCACTTGTTGGGATACTCGATTAAGGTCTTCGAGCATAGTGCCAAGATCGTCCAGCGTCTTTGCCACAACAACTATATCATCGGCAAATCGGAGGTGTGTGATGTATTCGCCATTAACATTGATGCCGATTCCTTCCCATTCCAGAAGTTTGAAGGCGTCTTCCAATGCCGCTGTGAACAGTTTCGGAGATATGACATCTCCCTGTCTCACACCTCTCCGCAATGGAATCGCCTTCGTGTTCTGCTCCTGTACTCGGACCGACATGGTGGCGTTATTGTAAAGGCACCTTAACACCTCTATATACCTATAGTCTATGTGGCACCGCTGCAGAGACTGAAGCACCGCCCAAGTTTCGATCGAATCAAAGGCCTTCTCGTAGTCCACAAACGCTAAGCATAGAGGCATATTATACTCCTCGGACTTCTGTATAATTTGCCTAAGCGTATGAATGTGGTCTATGGTACTATAGCCTTTTCGGAAACCGGCTTGTTCGGGAGGCTGGAAGTCATCAAACCTACGTGCGAGACGATTCGTGATGACCCTTGAAAACAGCTTGTAGACATGGCTCAGGAGTGAGATGGGTCTGTAGTTCTTCAATAAGGTTTTGTCTCCTTTTTTGAAGAACAACACCACCATACTCCTGTTCCATGCCTCAGGCGTGATGCCCTCTAGCAGCACGGAATTAAAGAGTCTCTGAAGGACTTTAAGTACCGGTGTTCCACCCGCCTTCAGAAGCTCTGCTGTGACTCCGTCCTCGCCAGGTGCCTTGTTGTTTTTGAGCTGTTTAAGGGCCATCCTAATCTCGTAGAGACTGATGTCCGGGATGTCTTCGGTGTAGTGACGGGTCAGGATAGCTCGTGGGTCTCTGGCCGCGCTATCAAAACCTAATTGGCCTTAAATCGGGTACGTCCGAATAATTGGTATGGCCGTAATAATTAACCACTTTATTTATTGATGAAAACCGGATGAGAAGTACCGCCATCGATTAATATTATATTTGTTTAAATTAATGATATCCTACTTATTCTTGTTCTTCTACCTGTTTTTGATGGAATGATGGAGGAATGATGTCCCGCCGCTCGTGCGCTAACACAGTCAACAAGGTTAAAATATTATGGTCATTATGATGCCCTAAGCGTGGCAATGGGTTAAAATACACGCCAAATATACAATACTAGCGGTCCCCCGCGACTTCGTCCGCGCGTTTTGAGTTTGCTCCTTCCCCTCCCGTCGCAGCGTCATGTTTTAAATTCTAAAGCCTTTCTCGATAAATAAGCTACCCAACACAGAAATATTTTTTCAAATCGGTCCAACAGTGCCTGAGATAAGCGCGTTCAAACAAACAAACTCTTCAGCTTTATAATATATTAGCGCAAGCGCACGTTGTACTTAAGCTGCGAACATTATTTTGGTGCGGAGTTATGTTAAAACTGTGATAGCTCCTAAGATGTTTATTGAAATCAAATGATATAAAAGGCAACTTGGTTCTAAATGAAATGCTCGTGATGATGAATGTATTTATTATGATAAGAATAAATACCTGTGTGTATAATACACCTCTAAATATAATGCATTATTTTTTTACAAATTTATTAACGTAAAAAAGGTTGTAGTAAGTCAACCATAAAAGATAGACATATGCTGTCGCGGACTTTATTATAGAACTCCTAATGCTGAACAATCCTGTCATACATGATTTTTGTGTAACTTTAGCGGTTTCCGCAGCGTATGCAGCGGAAGCTCTCAAAAGGAATATCTTTCTCCCGTTTTCGCAACATTTTTCATTTCTGCTGTGGTCTTATGAGTCGCATCTTTATGTTATATAGCCTAAAGCCTTCCTCGATAAATGAACTATTCAACATAAAAATAATTTTTCAAATCGGGCCCGTAGTTTTTGAGATTAGCGCGTTCAAACAAACAAACAAACAAACAAACAAACAAACTCTTCAGCTTTATAATATTAGTATAGATTAAATACATAAAGAAACATGTGACACTAATCGATTACTGTTTATCAAAAACATCGGTTCAATTTTATTGAGTTACTTCACAAAATTGTCGATAAAACAACGTCTCAGCGATCATCATAGGCAAAATCTTCTATAATAATTTATGATTTTTTTAATTGCTTCTATTGACATTTATTTTTATTGATTTGATATCAACGTTATGTTTAGCATAAGATACACTGTTAGTATTTTAATTAACAACTTATGTTTGCTAATTTTATTATCTAAGAAAAAAATATGTACTCAACTTTATTTTTATTTTTGTTTGTTAGCCATACGGCACACTCGTGTGTCCCTAACTGTCAACTGCACGTCACCCAATGAGAGGTTACGTAACCGGTTGCGATCGCCGCGAAGCAAACCGGTCGCTATGTAGAGCAGGCAAGCTGGTTTGTCCTACTCAAGTGTTGACATACTATTTTATAGATGATCTGTGTGCTGATTTATAATGATTAATCTGTAATATTTTTAATACCTATCAAAATGATATCTAAGTATGGAAATGGTATTATAACCAAAAAGTAGTGTGTGTATTTTAAATTTATTCACCACTAGCGGTCCCGGCGATCTTCATTTAACCCCCTATGTTCGAGTGGCAAAGACAAATCCAATCCAACAAACTAAAATCATGAAAATCCGTCCACCCGTCCTCGATTTAGTATTGTAAATAACACGACTTCCTGTTATATGTTCAGATTCAATCCCAATTTCTTCATCGACGGTAAAGCTAAAATTTTGTTACTAGCGGTTGAATATTAACGATTGTGTGTTTTGAAGAAATAATATCTTAACCAATGGTCATTAAAAAGCCATTCTGACATTTGGTTACGGTAGGTTTTTCTTCAAATCACACACGATTGTAAATAATTAACCGCTGGTAACGATTCTTTACGAGATGCCTAGCAGTGATGAGATTTGGTAAGAAAAAAGATGGTGTCAATATTTTAATTTGAATTATTGAATTGTATTGATTCTAATGTCAATGAAATGTACATCTATTGAATATAACGAAAGACGTTTTTCATAAATTATGTAAAATAAATAAGTACCATATTTATACACACTAAGCAAAATGTGTATTGTGATATTTCTACTATGTTTTTTTAAAATTCTTTATTGCACTGACGAAACTAAAGTACAAATGGCGGACTTAATGCTTAAAGTATTCTCTACCATTGGGTGAAACAGAAACGGCAAATAGGAGCAACGTTTTAATTTTAAACTACTAATATACTTACATAAATAATAATAAATTATAGAGGTTAATAGTAAGAAGTAAGTAGTAAGAGTTATAATAATTAAAGGTATTGCTAATTGATAACGATAAATAAAGAATAATAGCTGTCCATAAGGTTGCAAAACAGCCCAAATTAAGTTCTGGGTATTCTTATTTTCTGGGTTAAGAAAAAGAGCCTAGGAAAATCGCTACAATTATCTTTTTAACTAAGAAAAAAACGTCATTTTTTTTTCTCGAAACATAAGAATTTACTTAAAGTTCCGATTATGTAGTTACATACTAGAAAACGCAAATCAATGTTAGTTGCAAAGAAAAACCACTACCAGAAATAGCCCGTAAGCCACTGGATTTGTAATGATTAACTTCTTTTTTTGAAGTCGGTAAAACTGGACACTATCCATGCGTTCATTGAGTTATGAAATACTTAGCCAAAACAACAAATCTTAAGTGTGAGTTCTACAATCTTCATTCACTTACGCAATTGTCGTTACAAAGCACGTTCAATTCATCATCATTGATTCGCTTCGGTCATCAACTGTTCGACTTGCAAATGCAGTTTGATTTGAAACCTCCGAGATTATCATAAAATACCTATTGTAAGCAGGGTGCGTGTGTAACTCTGGTAATAATTAGGTTGATAATAAAAACGTATAGGAATCTTAGAGTCTGGAAGGAACAGGGAAGAGTTTTCTGCCGAGCGAAGTGCCAAATGCGCAGTTGGGGATTATAGTACGATGGAATACCGTCTCAAACTCACATATCGCAGAACAGGATTGTATGGAGATTCTGGGGCCCTATTTTTGAATCACTCGCGTCTAGATGACGTATGAAATTTGTTTATTTAAGTCGATTTTTCGAAAGAAATCAGTTAAAATCCTCACAAGAGACGTTCGAAAAAAGAAAGCTCTATTTTGTGAATAATTACGTCTATATTTCGCGTGATTTTCGTTAATTTTTAATTTTGTTAGTTTAGATTTTCGTTAGTTTTCAAACGAATATCACACGCCATATCCAAGCGAGCGATAATAAAATAAGGGCCCAGGTGTTTCATAGAGTTAGGTTTTCAGCGCCATCTAGCCATTTAGGAGCAGAGTTAAGTTGTTATGTGTATCGCTACAACTCGACAGACGGGAATTCATAAAACGAGTAAGCTTGACAACCATAATTTGTAGGATCAAATCATCAGTAAGTGGAGTAAAAAGTGAGCTAAACTCTGCCTTTAAAAATAAAATAAATAAATATTGGACACCAATCACATACATTGCTCTGATCCCAAAGTAAGTAGCTCATTGCACTTGTGTTATGGAAGTCAGACACAACTGTGGTACCACAACACCCAGACCCGAGACAATATAGAAAATTTTGATTTGATTTGACCGGGAGTCGAACCCGGGACCTCGGAGCGGCGACGCCTTGAGTTCAGCGTACTTAACCACTACACCACGGAGGTCATCAATAGAATATATTCATTTCATGTTTGGTCTAAGTCTCTCGCACCGCTTTTCAACGAAAATCGCAAGCACATACGCCACAAAAATAGGCGTAAAGCTATTCTTCCTCTGCAACGTGCCATACCATAACCGTGCTAGGAAAGTTTCAGGTACGAAAAGCAAAACAATACGCTCTAACTTGCCAACTGAATGGATTGGCAGCGTTCTCTCACACTTTCTTAGGGAGCGAGACTGAGTGAGAACGTATTTTGCCGGTGCTGACAGGCATGGTACGCTATGTTTTGATTTTTTAAACACTTTTTTTTATAAATATGCGCCACACAACACACCAATTGTCGTGGTTTCGAAGTAAGGAATTTTCTTCCTTGTGTCACGAATACCAGACAATGACAAGGGCACCTCCCAATAAATATTTAAATACATATTAAACATCCATGACTCAGGTACAAATGTTCGTGCTCATCACACAAACATTTGCCCCTTGCGGGATTCGAACCCGGGACGACCGGCGTAATAGTCAGGAGCTCTAACCAATACACCAAACGCAATACGAGGGTCAAACTGAAAGTTCTTAGAAAATCAAAAACTGATTACATTAGCCAGTTATTAGTTTTATTATATCTTTTCAAAATATTGTTCATTGACGTCAATACACCGCTGCATGCGATGGAACCACTGGGAAAAGCACTTTGCCCACTCGTCCTTAGGGGTCTCTTCAATGGCATCGCGATACGCAGCCACCGCTTCTTCAGCATTCATAAACCGCTTTCCTTTAAGTTTTTCTGTAATTTTTGGAAATAAATAAAAATCACAAGGCGCGAGGTCGGGGCTATACGGCGGGTGACCCAGTAATTCAACGTTTGATGTCGCCAAATAGTCGATCGTTCGCTTGGCGGTGTGCGACGAGGCGTTGTCGTGGTGAAGGAGGATCCTACTGCGAGGTCGTTTCTCTCGAACTTTTTCCAAGACAAGTGGCAAACAATTGGTAGTGTACCATTCTGCAGAAACTGTTTTTTGATCCTCTAACACAATTGTTGCGAAATGACCTATCCTTCCAAAGAACGAGGCCACCATTTTTTTTCCCGCACTTCGATCTCTCTTCACTTTAGTTGGCAACTCCTCTAAAGGAAACACCCACTGAGCAGATTGACTTTTGGTTTCAGGATCATAACAGTAAATCCAGCTTTCGTCACCTGTTAGTATGTCGAACACAGCATTTGAGTCACCTCCGTTAAATCTTTCAATCATTTTACGGCACCAATCCACACGATGGAGTTTTTGAGCCTTAGTCAAATTATGAGGTATCCACCGGGCGCAAAGCTTCCTGACCGCTAAATGTTCGTGGAGGATTTTGTGCACTTGACTCATACCGATGCCTAAGCTTGTCCGAATCTGCTGATAGGTCACTCTTTTGTCAGTCTCTATCATACGCCGCACAACTCAGATGTTATTTTCAGTCGTCGCCGTAGAAGGCCGTCCCTCACGTACATCATCAGTGAGATTAGTGCGACCACGTTTAAACTCATTAAACCAGTTGTAAACAGTCGCACGAGATGGGGCTTCATCGTGAAAGGCCAATCGTAGTCTATCATAACTTTCTTGTTGACTTAAATGACATCGAAAGTCATAAAATATCATTGCACGAAAATTTTCTCGTGTTAAATTCATGTTGACGTGACACAGACAATTTTCAATTTGCCGCCAAATCGTAAAACAAATGACAAATGAATGAAATATATACTCAGTAATATTGGCAAAGAGTTCTATTTTCAAATTTTAGATTTTTTTTTTTATTATATTGTTTATAAGTGGCCAGTTCTAAGAACTTTCAGTTTGACCCTCGTAAATAAATTCAGGCAAGTGAGTGTTCAGATATGATTAGTTAGTTGAGTGTATAGAAGTTATTGACTAGCTTCTGCTCAGATATTAATGAAGTAATACATGTTCTGATATTAATGGTAACTTGTAGTGTATGGAACTTATTGACATTTAAAACTGTTCAGAAGTATTTGGTCACTTTGTCTGCTCCACTATATCTGACGGCGACTGTACTAGGACATATTAATTCATGGTACAATTTAGGGTAGTATTTAGCTAAAATCTATAAACTTACGAGAAGAACTAATTATGAAAACCACTTAATAGTACTCTATCTATGCTTACATTAAAAGCTGAAGAGTTTGTTTGAACGTGTTAATTTAAGGAACAACTGGACCTATACGATAAAAAAAAATTTGAATATTGGATAGCTTTTTTATCGAGGAAGGCTTTAGGAGGGGCGGAAGCAAAGTCAAAACGCGTAAACGAGGTCGCGGGGGACCGCTAGTGTGATTATAATCACAATTAAGCACAAATATAATTGTGAATATGCAAATTATTACTTCAGAACTATGAATCTTCGTATATTTAACACAAAGACCAGGTTTATTAAAACTGAAATCCAGACTTGTGGGATCTATTCCCGTTTCAAATTCAATATCTTGTCCTGCCCTCAAGAGATCGCTCGAACCAACTACCCCATTCAATAGTGGAGTATTGTGTAGTTGCCTTGGGGATCCAAGCGTCTTCATATTGTTGGCTTAGAAATCGGTTGAAGTGTTTCCGAAGGTTACGTCAATTGATTTAATTCTTGTAATACGTTCTGATTATGCTTGAGACACTTCGCTAGTGTGCTTTGTATTCTAACCAAAATCTGGGTAGTTATTGAAGTCGGTAAAAAGCAGACGATTTAATTTTCATATGATACTTTGTAACACCTAGCTTTGAGAATCAGTAAGCTCAAGTGGGAATGGTCAGGGCACATAGCGCGAAGAACTGATCGTGGGGCAGGAAAATTCTGGATTGGAGAGCCTTCGGCCAAAGACGTAGCGTAGAACGTCCACTGACAAGATGGACAGACGACCTTGTAAAAATCGCAGGATTAAACTGGATGCAGGCCGCTAGTGATCGGTCGCATGTGGAAAACTGTGGGGGAGGACTATGATCAGCAGTACACGTCCTTTGGCTAGCTTGGAATGATGATGATAACTTGGTAACGTTCTAAGGTTCCACCCTGTTTACAAGAGAGTTAGTAGTACCTGTTTATAGAGGTTCAGACAGTAAGAGGTTTATAGATTTAGGGCACATATTAAAGCAATAAAGTTCAATTATTTTTTCTTTATAATAAATAGACGCCTACTAAGGACACTTATACACGTGCCAAGATGAACCCTACTCACTTTGGAACTTAGGGAACAGCGCAACACACTCAATATCTGTTGTCAATGCTTCTTTTCAAAGGGTAAAAGTGTTTGTTTGAGGTGATCAAAGCCATCGGATAAGGCGGTAGGTTTACAGACTCTTTTAACACTAAATAACTAATAACCATATCAACTAGAAATACTCAATTTAGTAACAATAAATCCGTCAACACTGCAACGCAAAATATTTTTCCCATTTCAAGAAGTTCTCTCCCTTGAAACATATTGGGAACGATCAGAAACGTTCTCTTGGGAGACCAGCTGATTGAATGAAATTTTCGAATACTACCCATCCCTCTTACACAATAGAGCATTGTGTCCCGTGCGAATGAGACGTGTGATAAGGCTAAACGTCGAGTGTAGTTAAGTTGTGAGTCTAGGGAAATGTTGGTGCTATTTTAAATTTAGTAAAACAGTATTTTATATTTTTACTTTAACGTTCTTTATTTCTACAAAATGTGATATACTGATTCAAGTAACAAACAAAATATTTAATAACAATTCCTTGAAATTTTTTGCTATAAGATTGGCTGTCTAGTAGGCCGTAATTCAGGAAGACGAATGACAGGAGTATTGGAAATTGGTGTTTTCGTAGATTTTAAACTAATTTTTAAAACAGGTTTTCTCTTAAATTCTTTTAGCAAAATTCAACAAGCTCCCAGTAAGTTCTCATTTAAGAGACTCGTCCGTGCACACTTCCTTCATAATTATATCGGAATCATCTCCATAACATCTATCTACAACGTTTGTCATATTATAACTATATAGTATATGTTCGTATATGTATGGATTATTGATGTGTTTATTTTTTTGCTTGTGTTATGTATGAGTATTAAGAATTAATTGTATTTTTTTGGTATTCATTTAATTGCATAAAATCTAAGTACGTATGGATTATTTCTGTAGACAATTTACTTTTTTTAAATAAATAATTTTGTTTCCTTGTCGCACCGCCCACAATCATTTCTGCTTAGCCCGAAGGCCATAATTGGTGGAGAACGCCATATGGCGTTAAGTCCACCTTTTGTACAAAATTGTATTATTGTGCAAAGTATAAATAAAAACACTTCTGGTTTTTTTCAGTAAACCTTTCATATCTCTGCCATCTAACATCAATTATCTGAAATACCTTTTCCTATTCTACGTATTTCAGCTTGTCCGATATCTTAATTAAGTGACGATAATTCTTCGATGACGGAATTCTAATGGCAGGCATTATGTAACAAGTGCAATTATCTTAAGTTCTGATATAAAAAAACCTTCCAAGGAAAATCAGCATCAGAATTCAGGATTATTCACTACTAAAATGATCGAGATGAGCTAACTAAGGGCTAGTTCTCACCATTGACAAATCTTAAACCAAGTAATATTTCAAATACAAATATAACAAATATTCTTATCTCGTTACCTGAAATATTTGGTGCTAAGCAGAAGTGAGATATAATACTCTTTGCGAAATACCACTATTTATTTTTATTGTTAAAGTTGAACTTAGAAACAACGAGGCCTTAAAAATTTAAAGGCAAAAACATATTGCATCTTATAATAAAACCAACATCACGAACCAATCTCAGTATGGAATCTTTTAAAATCCAGATGTTCCAATATTCTAGATGTAAAGCTAATCCCATAGGGTTATTACATAACTTGGAACTGATAGCGATTGCAAATTGTAACTGAGTGTAGCATGAGCATTTGTAAGAGTAAAAGTGAACGCAAATCATACCTATCAAATGCTAGAAAGAGAATCCTTCAACGCATTCGCATGAGGCAGCGATGCAGTTGAAGGTAGCAACAAGGATGCACTATTATCTAGCTATATCAGATTTCTATATTGATCCGACCGGGAATTAAACCCGGGACCTTAGAGCGGGGATGCCTTGAAACTCAACGAGCTTAGCCACTACACCACGGAGGTCGTCCGTACATAAAGTTAAGAACTCATGGCCATTAGGGCAAAAGAGTTACAGATAGGAGACCCTTCAAAGACGCGATGGTAGAGAGCAGGGCACACAGCGCGAAGAACTGATGGCCATTGGACCAGAAAAGTTCTTCATTGGAGACCCTTCAAAGACGCGGCATAGTCCGTCCTCCGACAAGATGGACAGACGACATTTTAAAGATCGCTGGACTGGATGCAGACTGCTTGTGTTCAGTCGCTGGGAAAAACCGTGAGGGAGACCTTTGCTTACCAGTGGACATCCTTTGGCTGATAATGATGATGATGTACGACCGGCAGATGGTTATTGCAGACAGTCTTCTGAATGCATGCTGTTAGCCCAACCCATTGCTGCCCAAGATTGCCCAACCAAAATAATTAAAATACATTCATGCTATTTATTTATACTGTATTGCAAAATCAAAATTTGTACCAAAACTGTACTTTCTACTTTCATTCGAATGAAAATGAATGTTGGGTTAAATGTGTGATGAATTAAAGGTAAAACACGAAAGCGATCGAGTTAGGTTTACTTAATAGCCCTGTCTAGTCTCGGGGATACTAGCTGAGCCCGATATGTTGTAAATTCCTTTGCCTTGGAAACCAGTCCCGTACTGTAGGAGCATTGGAATATGTGATTTGACTGATAGGGCTATGAGCTTAAGACTTCCCATGATCATCAGATTACGTTTCGTAATAACTGGCGTACCTTATCAATATCAGTTAGTCAGTTCCCTGAAATTAAGCGTCATACAGTTTCCAAGAGTCCAGTTCCAGGGTTCTAGTTTCAGACATTTAAGTTAGGTTTTGGTATCACTTGTCATTTAAATAAATATCTGAGTGTAGAGATTTAAGTCGAATGATGGGGCAGAGTGAACGTTACCCCAATATTTCGTGTGGAAGTTCCATTTAAGCCTGTCTTTTCAAACATTAGATAAGGAATACTTTCCAAATAAAAATAAATTCGCCTAATTATTGAAAAAAAACTAATGCTTTAAAAAAACATCCGATTTTTTTAATGCCAGATAATACTTAACAGACTAGAACTTATGAGACTAGATAAGCATAAAAGGTCGATTTTAAAATGGCATGAATATAAATATCAACTAATATTAATACCCAATAATTCATACACAATGGTTGTCTGCCGCCAAAATCATACTTCTGTTTCTTGTGTCCATACTTGTGCAATAAAGAATATTTATTTATAATTATTATAATTACTGACAAAAAGGTGACGTTTTCAAATTAGGCGTATTGTGTTTTTTTCGACGATTCTTATCTGACGTTAGTAAAATCGACTTTTAGTGAGATATAACTATTAGGTAATTTTGTGCGATACTTAGAGCCCGTTTTACTATTGATTGTAACAAAAAAGCACTAACCAATCAAAAATGGGAAGTCATTTCGTATGAAGTAGTAAACAGATAACACATTAGCGTTAGGAAACTTATACAGACATTACGAAATAGGGTGTAAAACAATGATTTCCATCATTGGACGTGCAATACCTCAGAATGCATTTCCTTTATGCATTCTAGCCGAAGCCTAGATACCATTCAGTGCCAAATCTCCTCTATGTATTCCTGAGAGGTCCTCTAGGGATTCAATGCAACTCGCTTTCGTGCGATATGGTTAGATCAGCTCGGAATGCTTCTCGGCTATTTGAGAGAATTTGATTTACTCACTTACTTTGACTGTGGCATGTGATTGAGGATGGTGACTATTGATTTTAGGTTCTCAACTATTAAGGCTGAGTTGATAAGGTATTCAGGTAATACTAGTGTTTTTTTAAAGCCTGCTCTTTCTATTGTCATATGTCAACACAGAAACATAATTTGGTCTGATTTGGTTTTTGGTTTGTAGGTTATTCTAATTCTTATCTTCAATGAAATTTAATATAATTTAAAAGTCAAATGTACTTGTAACTTAGTTAACGCGAATACTATTCATTGATTAAAAAACAATTGACGGATATTATCTTTCCGTTAAAATTATCGGTAAATTGTGTTCTAATCAGTAAAATTACAAAGTTGCACCAGGAAAAAATATTTAGTCTTTTTCCTCGGGTCGAAATAAAACTCAAGACCTCCAGAATCTGTTTGCAAGTGGACGTGTGAGCCGATATCACTGGCGCATTCAAAGCCAGGTGTTCGCAACCTAGGGCCCTCGAGACGTCTTCGAAATTGAATTGTTAAAGCAACAAATGCATATGACAACCGTATGTTGAGATATCTGGGTTTACAAAGACTTCAAATTATTGATATTAAACAGATTTCAGCTGGTTTATTATGTAGGTAATAAATGACTATAAAATTACAATATGTAATACCCTCCCCCCCTACCTATAACTTCTGCGTGTGTAAATTTTGCAAAAGAAAAAATTCAAATCTTAACGAATACTTTCAACGAAAATTGGTTTGGACGGGCTCGAACTAGTAGTTTTTGAGATAAACCAAATTTTCAACAACCGCAAACATGACTTTGTTCTTCATACAATCACTATGAAAAACAAAGTTATATTTGCAGTCAAAAAAATATTACGACCCGTATATACGATACGACCCGTCTGGTGTAGTGGTTGAGAAATCGCCTACTACGCAGCGGGTGCGGGTTCGATCCCCGCACAATACAAACCCACAAGTTTAGGTTTCACAAAAAAAAATGGTTTTAGTTCATGTATGGGAGCCCCCCCCCCCCTTAAATGTCAATTTGTATTTTTTGTATAAGCACCGTAAAGCGGTTAACAGGGTACACATTCCTTCCAATTTTCAACTGTGTGATGCTTATAGTTACGTATCAAAATGGCTGTGACAAACGGACGCACAGACAGACAGACAGACTTGACGAAACTATAAGGATTCCGTTTTTTTCCATTTGGCTACGGAACCCTAATTATATTTGCTGTCAACAAAATATTGTGGTTAGTGGAAGTATGTGCATCCCTAATTCAGTTAGGGTTGGCTCGGAACACTAATTGGGCGAGTCCGACTCGCACTTAGCCGGTTTTTATGTATGGGCATCCGCTGCTGTTGCTCTTATGTGAAGGCGCACAGCTAAGTAAGCCTCGAAATCCTTTTCCTAACGTTGACTTTCAGAACGATTTTTTTTAAATAGTCTGCTTTAAAATTAATTATGTCACGTTTTCAATCATAACTTGTTTACGATGTGTCTTCGCTATAAATAGCGTTTATATCTTGACCGGCCATTTCCTTTTCCTCGCAATGACGGCATGCGGGCACTATGTACAGTTGAATCAAAAAATATATGCACGTGTAAAATGTGCATCTTATTAAAAACATCTTAATTTATTGAATAAGTAAAGAAAGCTCCTGCGTGCGAATTGCGATGTTGCTTTTAAGGTTAAGCAGCTCTGCTTTTTAACGGATTATCAATTCGTATAGTGATTTTGCATGATATTCATAATAATATTAATATCATTGTAGTATAATTATTAAATTTATGATTTTTGACATTGATAATATTCGTTTACACTGAGTGGGAATAAAATGCCTAAACTTGAACGGATTAAGCAAGATCGTAATACGCCCCTTAGTTACATAGTATATTTGAATCTCTAAGAACCAGCTAACGTGGTTCTATCAGATCAATTGTGTTTAAAACGTGATATGACACAACCTAAAAATTGTATGGAATCATTATAGTAACCAAATAATGAAGCGCTCTGTTAAAACACTCACTACGCCGGGGGTTTAAGAATACAATAAAATAGTATTACTCCCAAATAAGCGTGCTGTTCCTAGAAATGTACATGCAAAACTGTTTTACTCCCAGATACTTAACGCTTTTATTCTAAAGATATTTATAAAATTTCCTTTCGTTTGGTTGCACTGGGTTAAATTCACTTTTAAAGCCGCCATAATACATACATATGTTTATGGTTTATTGTTTATTCAGAAAATAATGTTAATTTTATACGGTGCTCGATCGATACCCTTACTGTACTAGTATGTTTTTTTTAATATCTGACTGTACTACTCGCAATAGGAAATGACATCATCGCACGCGCATAATTTAAATGGTACCCTGATTGAGTTGTATGACCTGTGCGTGTGCTCATTATTAGCTATTGTTAACACTCGGCGAATAAAACACCATATTTTTTACTCTGTGGTATTCTAACAGCCATACGTAAGCCATGAATACTTCAACGCGCCCTGGGGGGCAATTCTCGTGGAATTCGTATACGAAGAAGTTCACCGATCGAATTTTCTTTGCCGAAGAAAAAATAAGAGACGATTTCGATGTATTTAGATTTTGTTTGGGCGGTAGTTTTTTCACGTGTAGATATTTTACTTGATTTTTAGGTAAAACGGTTAAACTGGCAATCGAATTACCACACGAAAAAAGTTCGATTGCCGCGGAAATCGGCCTCCAGGGCTTGAATTCATATTTTCTGAATCACTTGCGTCAAATTGTCAAATAATTTTCATTCGAAACTACATTTATAGTCAACGAAAGTAATGCTTCATATAGACACATTTGCAAAAATGAGTTATGTTTGAATCAGTGCCGTGCCGGATTTCAAATGATTTCCATTCGAAAATCGAGCGAATAACCGACCATATTATAAAAACCGGCCAAGTGCGAGTAGGCGCACTGAGAGTTCCGTGCCAACTTTAACTGAATAAGGGAAACCACTTACTTCTACTTAGTAAAATACCACAATATTTTGTTGACTGCAGATATAACTTTGTTTTTCATAGTGTTTGTATGAAGTAGAAAGTAATGTTTGCGGTAGTTGAAAATGTGCTATATCTCAAAAACTACTCTTTCGATCCCGTCCGAAACAATTTTCTTTGAAAGTATTTGTTAAGATCTACATTATATTTTTTTTTTAAAATTTACACTTGCTTGGTTTAGAAATTAGATGGGGGGGACGCACATTTTCCCACTTTGGAAGCGTCTAGCTGTGAAAGTTAGACTTTTACAAAAAATGGTTTTAGGAACCTTTATGTCATTTTAAAGGACCTATTCATAGACACCCATATGCCCAGACTCACGCATATATTTGACTAAAAAATTTTTTTTGGTTTTAGTTTCATGTACGGGAGCCCCCTTAACTGTCATTATTTTTTATTTTTTGTATGAGAATCGGTAAGCGGTTAACAAGATACATCTTCCTACCAAATTTCAATTGTGTAATGCTTATAGTTACAGAATAAAATGGCTGTGACATACGGACGGACAGACAGACAGACAGACAGACAGACAGACAGACAGACAGACAGACAGACAGACTTGACGAAACTATAAGGGTTCCGTTTTTTGCCATTCGGCTACGGAACCCTAAAAATAGGGCCTCAGGTGTGCTAGTTTTTTCTATCACGTACAATTTTCCTTACAGTATTTTAGGTATTCTAATCTTTGTTTTCTATATCTTGATTCACTTTGTTTTATTATCTTTAACTGTCAAATTAATAATAATACACTCGTTATACTCCTCAAACATTAAGTTTAACATCGACACCTATGTTCGTATATGTTAGACTAATATTGATTATATTGTTCGCAGGTACTTAGCCGGATGTATTAACATACGCCATCGACTCAACACAGTATGTACATAATCATAGCAGCACAAATAAGACAGATTCAGTATCCCAGGTTTTTATTTAAGATATTTCTGACTATCATTTTACTAAAAAAACTTGGATTAAGTGATATAATGAGTTCATATTGTAAGTAAAAAAGTAAAGTTAGCCTATAACGTCCCACTGCCTGGGCAAAGGCCTTACCTCAATTGTGAGGTAGTTCGAGCCATACTCCACCACGCGGGCTCAGTGCGGATTGGTGGGGTGTTTGCAAGGCAAGCGACTAACCCTGATATCAGATGTTATCAAGCCACCCATAAGGCCTCTGGCTAGGCTTAACGACTAATATCAACCGATATTACCAACTTAACGTGCCTTCCGATGCGCGGTTCACGGATCACGAGCATCTGCTCGTCATATATGTCACTTTATATAGTCGGAATAGTCAACCATCCAAACACGACCGCGATTAAGGTTGGTTCACTTGGGTATCACTACCAAAGCGCTGCTACCTTTGCGCTTCGAGCACCTCAAGAGTTCATATTGTATTAAAAGTATATTTCTATCATTTCATCCAGCATCATTTATGCTTCGGTACAAAACAGAATTTCTGGTAACAAAATTAATAATATTACAAGTTTGGAAAAAGGCTTAATCTGGGAAGGATTGATAAAAACATAAATTAGCACCGTATTTATGTATCACATAATAATTTAATATTTTGCTTGAAAATCACTAATTGTTTCGACAAAAATCCATTTAAATGGTTTTAATCAAAGCTCATTGTTCATTTTAATCACAGTAAAAAATAAAACTTTCCCTGTTCGTTTTAATTTTCTCCGTTTAGACTTCACCTACTGCCTATAACTTACACTGTGGCACATCAACTAATGAATAGTACAAGCGTGACCGACACATCCCCGGTCATTGACAGTGTTGCCATGCTAACTCGACATTTGCATCATAATAAGCATATTACGTGGACACTGTCTCAGTTTGAATATCAAGGCCAGATGGTAATTGGTTTAGAAGTGTACAAAGAAAGTACATTAGGGTTATACATACCGCTCTAGGTATAATTATATCTTGACTGCCTCGTTGGTGGAGCGGCAAGCTCGCTGGTCTCGGGTTCGAATCCCGGGTTTGACCGAAATTTGTTCCAGGGTTTTTCTGTCTTGAAAATACTCGGAAACAGTTCGGAGTCAGGAAGTTGGTGGTGTTGACACCCCAGTGCTTCGAAAAACACGTTAAGCCGTTGATCCTGCGCCTGATCTCTCATCGATTGATTTTGTCGGACTACCGTCTTACCAAATTAATGAGAGTGAAAGAAACAGAGAGTGCACCTGTGTACTCGTATTGCTCACACATCTCACATCACCACTATTTACGAAAATCGGTACCTAGAAGAATATTATTATTATTGTATATTGATTTATTTTAGCTAATTAACCAACTTCACTTTACGCAGAAAGACTAAGACGCCAGGCTTCAAAAGTGTACACAATCACTTGTGTATTTAAAATGTGTGTATAGTATTTGTTACACATCATTAAGTTAGTTAGAGTATAAACCGGTATTTAAATTATGTTTAATTGTACCTTCTCCATCATATTTAATTATTATTTTCTAATTAAAGCACAGTATCAAATACAGCAGGATCATTGAATAAATTAGTTTAATAACATCAGTGTATCAAAACAACATAATCATCATCATCATCTACACCATCATTATCAGCCTAAGGACGTCCACTGATGAACACAGGCTTCCCCCACGGCTTTCCTTAGTGACCAATCACGGTCCGCATCCGGTTTGATGCTGCGATCTTTACAAGGTCGTCAGTTGTGATCTTGTCGGAGGACGTCCTACGCTGCGTCTTTGGTCGAAGGGTCTCCAATCTAGAACTTTCCTGCCCCAACAGCTATCAGTTCTTCGCGCTATGTGCTCGGCTCATTGCCACTTGAGCTTACTGAAGCTCAAGGCTTTGTCCGTTACCTTAGTTCTTCTGCGTATATCCTCATTTCAGATTCGATCCTATAGAGAAATACCCAGCATAGCCCTCTCCATCGCTCGTTGTGCGTCGTTGAGCTTCTTTATAAGGCCCATAGTAAGAGACCATGTTACGGATCCGTATGTCATCACTGGTAACAGTGGTTGAAGACTTTCGTCTTCAGACACTGAGGTAGTTTAGAAGACACTCTTGCGCAATTTCCCGAACGCTGCCCAGCCGAGTTGGATTCGTCCTCTTTCTCAAAGTTGGGCCTACCCAATTGGATCACATTTCCCATTTAAACATACTCGTCGACAATTTCGTATACCATAATCGTTTAAACAAATATATCTAAACTACCCACTGTCTAAGAACTACCTACAAACAAAAACCTTGGCTGGAACTAGTTCGTAGACATAACTTCTAAACTGTCTCTTGCGCAAGGCGGTCGGGCTTATGCAAAACTACCAAAACAACAACTTATTCTGGCACTAAGTTTCAATGCAATAAATAACATTTTGTAATTCTAAACTACTACTGCTAATCTACCTGAATTGCCTCTAGAATAGATTAGTTTCATGCCTTGAAAAGGACTTTAACTTTATACAATCGTTTTGATTAATGGTCTGTTTCAATATAGACAAATAAACACTAAGCAACGTATAATTCAAGTATTGAACGTCTTTTGTTTCAAATATCTATCAGATAGCACTAACCGGAACTTATTAGGACGTCATGCAAAATGCCGTTCATTTCGTTTAAATATGGACCGACCGGAAACTAAATACAAACATGAATATAATACAGTGACTGAAGGAGTCCAGACATTAATTAAGAACTCATTTGTGAGATTTACGATCTAATTTATAGCTGCAACGGATATAAGTAATAAAATTATTGTAAACAATGTCTACACAGATCGTCACACATACTTGAAGGACGGTGTCAATTTATGTTAATCTCAAGTATAAAGGAAAATAATCAGAAAAGCGTTTCCTAAAATGCATTACAGTTTACTAACAAATTCAACAAACTATGCCGTTAAATGTGATCTTGATCAAATCTGTGGTCGATTTTGATCATCATAAATAGACAAAGGACAAACTGCGGTATTCCACAGCGACCGGATGTAAGTGGTCTACATCCAGTGTGATCCTGCGATCCTGCATCTTGTCGGTGGACGTCCTGCGCTGCGTCTTTGGTCGAAGGATCTAGGGAAGGGAATCTAGAACTTTTCTGCCCCAACGGCCATCAGTTATTGCGCTATGTGCTCTGCCCATTGAGCCCACTTGAGCTTACTGATTCTTATGGCTATGTCCGTTACCTTAGTTCTCCTTGTTCCTGATTTGATCTTTTAGAGAATAGAGAAATTATAATAGGGTCTCCAATTAAACTTTTCTGCCACAGTTAACAGCCATCAGTTCTGATTTTGAGAAACCTCATAATTTAAGGAAAAACTATGTATTACGACGACCTCCGTGGTGTAGTGGCTGATTCCGGTTCCGGTTCCGGTTTGATTCCGGGTCGGTTCAATGTAGATTTCAGAACTTTCTACATAGTCTCGGATCACCTAAGTAGTAGTTAGGGAGGCGAGGTAGCTAAATGGCGTAATTCAACGGCGCCGTCGAGACCTATCAAAATCGAAAGATAAAATAATTTCGAAAAGAAAAGCTCGTATGGTAAAAACCATTTTAGCGGTGGGTTTGGCGTGTACGGTTTTTCAAAAATGTAAAAAAAAACAGTTACTTGGGCATTCTCGAGCGCGTCAGATATTCATACTACGTATGCCCCAAGTGCCTCTGATAACAACGGTATACTAATCTGCCGGTTTGCGTGGTGGGGGTAGGCATAAAAAGTAGTCAAAAATGCAAAAAAAAAAAAATTACTCGAGCGCGTCAGATTTTTGGAAGGGGTGTTAAGTAGGCCCCAAGGAAGCTCCCTTAAAAAAAACTGACGATTTTGGCGTGACCATAAGTTATGATGAATTTTTGAAAATGCAAAAAAAAATAGTTATTTTGAAATACTCGAGCGCGTCAGATTTTCATAGGGGAGGTTCATCTCGGTATCCTGAAAGCATATTTTCTTAATCTGACAAAAATGTTGGTGGGTTCTCTTAATCTGACCGGAAAGGTTTTTTGGTTTCTTGTTTTTTCCTTTCTTCTTTCTTTTTAATTATTCTTAACTTCGTTTTGCTGACGGTACGTCCAAAAAACAATTTGAGGATCAACAGGCTATTGAATAATATACATACATGAAACTGTACATGTTAATAATACTTTTGTATACAGATACGCGTAACCTTTTCCAAGTCGACGAAAATTGTCGAGAAGCTTTAGAAAAAAAAAATTTTTTTTGAGATTAAAGTAACATAATTTAATCATCGTTATTTCATATGTTTTTTTTAACATCCTCAGTTTTCAAGATATACTCAACAAACCGGGAGTTTGAGTTTTTATGAAGCTTCAAGTCAAAAAGTTTTAACTTTAGACAAAAATGTAAAGAGACCTTTTTTGTGTAAAATAAAATTACCTTTTTGTTTATTTAAACTTTTTTTTTGTAAAATGTATCGTTCGCGACTTATATGCCGCAACCCGTTTTTCGGAAGACGAAATGGCTCCTCCACACTCCTGGTCATGCGGAAACCGGCAGATTTTGGATTTTTAGTACGTTTTAGATTATATTCTTCAAAATAAAAATAAAAAAAATCGCGCTCGAGAATGCCGGATTAACGTTTTTTTTTTACAAGTTTGCGACCCTATAACTCGGCGGCGTCAAGGACTTATCGTCAGATTAGTTAAATTTAGTCTTAAAACACTAAAATCAACCCCCAATATCTTAATCTGACGCGCTCGAGTATTACAGACTATCGATTTTTTTTTACTAATCTGATCGTCTATCCTAGGCGCGCGTCACTACATATAGAGCTAAATACTTTACAAGGTTGTTCTATTAGGTCCAAGGTATCTCTCATATCTTAAACTGCCACGCTCGAGTATTACCGAAAATTCCCCTATTCGCCTCCCTAACTATAGTAGTAGTAAGTAGTGCGTTAAGGTTGACATTAGGCACCACCTTATTAAAAAGTCGGTTCCTAATGTCAAACTTAACGAACTTCAAATGAGTTTATTTATGTCCGATTAGCGTTATTTAAGTGTTTTTATTAAAGTGGTTCAATGAAAAAATGTTTTTTCAAAAGACAATTTTAGTTATGGTTTAAGTTACAATGTACCTGCTTAAAATAAAATTGTTACTTAAAACTTCTTATTAATGTACCAAAAACATTTCTGAAAATCGCAACAAAACCAGTTCAGCCAAACGCGAATAATTTGCGTATAAATAATCATAAACTTTTACGAATCAAACTCCTAACTTCTTTTCTTGAAGTCGGTAAAAATATATAACTCAAACGTGAAAACCGCATCAAAATTGGTCCAGCCAAACGCGAGATATTCATAGAGAACCTTTTTTGTAGTCGTTTAAAAACCGTCGCCAAGTGATAAAGGTGCCGTAAATTTTTATATTATCTGAATGGATACGTAGCCAGTGACGTCACCACGGCGTCTCGGTGAGGTACGGCCCTAACGGTGTCATTTGACACAAACCATTTACCCAAATGACAGATGTCATCGATTAAAGCCAGCCAACATCTAACGCTCTCAGCATTCGTAAAGTAAACAATAAACTCCAGTACTAACTCGAGAACGATATAAAACGAAAAGAACATGGCGGAGGGGGCAATTCTCGTAAATCCTTACTAATTGAAACCAAGACTATTGTCTTGCTTTACGATTATGACCCAATTGCGACGGAATGTTGGAAGGGGCAGTAAAGGAAATACAGCAACGCAGTTGGTGAGAGCTGGAGAATGGACTCTTCTAGGATGCACTTGTGAATACTAGTGAACTATAGAACTTAAAATCACACAAATCATAAGAACTAAATCTCTTTGGTCTGGCGGCATTTTGCGTCCATCTTAATCCGTTCAATTATCAAGCAGTTTAGTTCCCACTCAGTCTAAACGAATTGTCATTATAACAATAATACTACAAAGCTTAGAATATAACTATGTTAGGATCTTCAAGAAAGGTAAAACGATAAAATTATTATTTAGAAAAATGTGTTTGTTTTCTTTATTCTAAATCAAATAACAAATAAGCATGGTTCATGAATGAATGAATGAATAACATTATTTAACACGACTAATATTTGTTGGAAGAACTTATGAACTGTGTTAGTTAAATGCAAATTAAAAATCCAATAATTTAATAACTTAAAAAATAAGATAACATAAAATACCATTTAAATTAAAATAGAAATCAATTCAATTTAATCTAAAGTTGCCAATTCTGAACCACTCCCAACGAAATAGTACGAGAACGGCCGATATACATATAGGCAGTCTTTAAATTATAATAAACTGACGGTTCCCGCGACTTGGACCTCTCGTTTTGAGTTTACTCCTTGTCCTCCCATCGCAGCGTGATTTTCCTCAATCAATATGCTATCCAACACATTTTTTTTTTGAAATCGGTCCAGTATTTCCCGAGATCAGCGCGTTCAAACAGACAAACAAATTCTTCAGCTTTATAATATTAGTATAATTAATTTCATAACATAAGTCTGTTCATAGTTTCCGAAATCACGTAATTAATTTAGTATTTTGGTCTGACTGACCCATGCCAAGATTTGTGTACACAATATGCTGAAATTCTTCAAGCTATTAATTTTAATTCCATCAGGGCTTTGTTAAAATTGTTCGCACCAAACAAAGATTAAAACTTCGGGACGTTAATAAAAAGCTTCTTACAGCAAGTGGGTCAAAAGCTTTGCATTTATTGGCGGGCTGTTAAAGCTAGCTCGGCGAAGTTAGCCCAAAGCTTTGTTGCACAATCAGCTGGAAACCATAGTAATAATTACAACACGGTTCGAACTTGCCCGCTTATGCAATATGGTAAGGTCTGGTCACAATGTTAGCGAGATAGAATATTGAATGATTTGTACATATGGTGAAAAATTACCTTTTACAAAAAAATAATGTTAAAACTGACTTCAAAACAAAATATGTAGGCTGCTGAGTAACCTGATAGATGATGCTTGAGATGGCCGATGCGATGGCAACGACTCCAAAAAGAAATGATTTGCCTAAAATGGCGTCCTTTCAAGAGTTTATTTGGAATACTTATTTTAATGATTTATAGGAGTTTTTGCTAGGTTCCTAACTAAGCCAAACCAAAGACAAGTTCTGGTTAAGCGTTAAGTAGTTCCACTATCAGTTCAGCACAACAAAATGGTGACTATCATACGTAAAAACATATTAATATTAAGATACTTATACCAAAACACTATACGTGACTTTAAAATTTTAGAGTTTCTCTCGATTTTACCAAGATCCCATCATTTGATTCCGATTTGGAAACAAAACAACTAGAAAAAACCCTCTAAATAGGTTATTTTTTCAAATCGGTCCACAAAATACATATGAGGTTACATAGCCACAAAAAAGATTTCAAGTTGGATTAATAACCTCCTTCTTTTTGAAGTCATTTATAAAAATACAGTATGACAAGAAAACCTAACAAGAAAAAAAAATTGTTCATAACCAATTAAAATGTAAAAGCTCGGCTCTTGTCGGTGGATTTGTTTTCATTATTTCCGGTTTTCCGACATTCTCTTAACCTTTTTGTATGCCATGACATTTAACATTTGCTTTATTTTCACCTTTAAACATCATGGGTGGTAATGATAACGATATATCCTGCTGTCATGTAGACTGTTATGTCATGTACTCTTTATGTAAAACGCTGAATAAACCGCTGCTAGTGGCACCACACTCGATTGCGGGAAAGCTTGTAGTTGCCAGCCAGGAAACAACATTGTCGCACGTGGGTTGACGTGTCTGAGGATGACTTATACAATATCTGGTAACGTCATTGTATAGTCGCCAGCACATCAGGCTACCCACATTTGTTGCAAACTAGCCCTTATTACAACTGTTTAAAATACCGCTATGTTTACCTTGATCTGTCTGACTCTTTCATATAACTTTGCTGCGTCTCATTTGAGGCAGACGGCGGGTTCGGCGGGCTCAGCGGCAGAAAACGCTGCCAAGTTGAAGCACGCCAAGTACTCGGCCCTGGAGTCGATGTACGACTTCATTCCAGTAGCTGTCGAAACGGCTGGACCGTGGGGTGTTGAAGCCCGCACTCTTTTTATAGAGTTAGGTCGAAGATTGAGAGAGAAGGGGAATGATCCTCGCTCTGGTTCCTGGTTGGTTCAGCAGGTCTCCATTGCCATTCAACGCGGCAATGCAGCGAGCATAATGGGGACCTTTGGATCGACTAGGTTTCGGGGTGAGTCCTAATGGAGGTACCTTATATAAAAGTGCGATGAGTTAGTTTTAAGAAGACACAGCGAGATAATTTAGAGACAAAAACGATTTGTTCATAAAGTTCTTGATTTCTCTAAATTGTTTGATTTTGTTGATTTAATAGTAAAAATTGTTCCAAATATTTCGACCTAACGTTGTAAAACACGATACTTTTTCAACCATGAGCAAAAATAAATCATCATCATCATTATCAGCCAAAGGACGTCCACTGCTGAATATTGGCCTGCCCCACGGTTTACCACAGCGACCGATCAGAAGCGTCCTGTGTCCAGTTTGGTCCTGCGAAATTTACTTGCTTGTCTGTGCATGTTGTCGGTGGACGTCCTACGCCGCGTCTTTGGTTGTAGGGTCTCCAATCTCGAGCTTTTCTGTCTCAGGGCTATTTCTATTACCTTAGTTCTTCTACGTATGATCTCATTTCTAATTCTATCTCGTAGTAAAACACCGAGCATAACCCTCTCCATCGCTCACTATGTAATTTTGAGCTTTCTTATACTCTTTAGTCCCATAGTAAGAGACGTACCAATGAACAAAATAAGCAAGTTAGGTAAAAAACAATACTGATGCATGTCAAAAAGAAAGACCTCGGCAACTATACCAAAACAAAAACAGTTTCCTGCAATTTGTTCTCAAAACATACGAGAAAGAGTCAACAATGACTTTTGAGTGGTTTCAGAGTTTCTAATAGGAATCCTTAAATATTATTTGTACCACAATATCGAAGCCGTTCAGATGTTTTATTACTCAACCAATACTCGTAAAAGATTCAGATTTTATGGAGAAGCAATCTGCCAACATTGTTGTCCAGTCACTCAATAAGATTCAGTGAACTGTGATATTCCCAACTTATTTTGTGATATCATTTGTGTTATGGCTACGAAGGTATTTCTTGGATCGTTGAAAAGATTGGAAATAAATGTATATAAAATACACTTGAAAAAAGCAACTGTGTCAGACGAGGAATCGAACCCCGTGTCTTATGCTATCTGGGCGAATGCCTACTTGTGTAGTGACAAAACACTATACCTTAAAACAAAAATATTATAATTAATATAAACCTGTTTATTTTATAAGATAACTTTCGCAAAAAGTACTATATCTAAAGAGTACATAATGGAATCCAAGTAATTGAATCTTCCAGAATATTCTCACTTTTTATATATTTACGTAGATATCAATAAATTATCGTGAAATTTTAAAGAATTTGGCAATAAGTCTGCTTCTTAAATTTGTCTTAATTAATTATGTTTTATTGCTGAAATTCGATAAACGGAATGAGGTGTTTAAAAGTGTTAAATCATGATAGATTAGTTATTGTTACAATGTAAAATTAAATTTGGTTAAAACGATTCATACTTTGTTTTTACAAAATATTGAACATCCTCTTTTTGGGAGTTATGTCCCATGTGTGACATGCATTTTCTTGTCTAACGCGACGAATAAAATTCTAATGCATTTCACTGTAAGCAAATAATGAGTTTTTCGTACCGACTCGCTACGAAATCTATAAGTACAAGATGGTCTCAACTTTAAGCTTATGTAATTAAGTTCACATTTTAATTGCTGGGCGTCGTGAGTCATATACTGCATTCAACACAGTCAGTCCTACTCGCTCGCTAACGCTCAAGGAAGGACTTCGCCCGCTATATTTCATTCGTCAATGAAATGAAATACGTATGATTTGTGATATCACAGAGGGTGATTTTTTGAAGACCATATGAAAAAAAGTAGTACGTGTGAAATATGAGTTTCATTTCATATGAAATTTTATCTTCTTCTTCTTTTTCTTATTTAAGAGCATCATAGAGGGAAATTTTATCTGCTATTCATAAAATGCTACATGCTTAGACATTTAACTCAATTTTAGAATTTCTTTATTCGTTGTATATCCAGTCTTCGTTTGGCCAATGCTTTTGCAACGATTCTAGCGTTTTTAAACTTAATACGCTTTTAACGCATTTTCTATCAATAAGATCTGTCATAAGAGATCACCATGGCTTGACGATAAATATGTAATGTGATAAATACTGGATTGATTTGTGTAAATGAGTTTGACTTTCAAATATACATAAGAGAATTTCGTATGAAATTTGTGTTAGGTTTTTATCATCAGACACATTATTAACATTTTCCCATTTCTCTTAAACAACTAATCTCTAATGAACCAATTGGATGGTTCTCACAGACGCAATAGCCATAACAATGGTTAAGTGCGCACAGTTAAGTGCGCATAGACATACCCCTAAACAGATGACATCGAAGACCATATGAGTATATTGTTTACACCATCATTAAATAAAATGTAGTGGTCTGGAAGAGATCGCTCCCAGCGATAAGATTGTGATTTGTCTGCTTATTCCCGTCTCTTCCCGTCGTTCCGTCCGTTATTAACCCGTCTGGTGTAGTGGTCGAGAAATCGCCTACTACGCAGCGGGTGCGGGTTCGATCCCCGCACAATACAAACATTTGTGTGCATGAACATGTCTGTTTGTATTGGTCTGGGTGTTTTCTATATATATCATGTATGTATTTACAAAAAAAAAAAGTATTTAAGTATTATATCCGTTGTCTGGCACCCATAACACAAGCTTTGAGTAGCTTACTTTGGGCTAGATGGCGATGTGTGGAAATGTCCAAAGGATATTTATTTATTTATTTATTATTATGTTCCTTAAATGCAAAAATAATTATTAATAATAATAAAAGGTCTTCCTAGTCAATTAAATTGAAATGCCATGATGCATTATTTCAAGCAACCAAAACCTAAAATTCCGCTCATTAAATGATCAGTCAGTCATGGATTGTTAAAGATTAAATAAGAAACCAAAACATTGCGCACAAGCGGGACTCGAACCGTCGAACACTGTGTCACTGACACTGTGAGTGTAAAAAACATTCTACAAAAAACAACATTTCCTGTATGTCGAAAATAAGCATTGAAATTGCTACTAACAGTAATGAAACAAAATAAAATAAATATCTACATCAATATTGGTAGCAACATCATTAATCGTGACTTAGCTTTTTGATAGATGCCGCTTTGAAAAAATCGCGTCAACGTAGCAATGCCATTTCTGTCGCAGAACGTAGATTTGTCTGCGTCATCTACTTACCCTCATATCTGCTTACAGCACGCAGTACACAGTAGGTAGTAATACAGATACACATCCAATTGAGCTCAGTGGCAACGATCGCTAGCTGGTCACGCTCAGGGGTCAAGAGTCTCATAGATTAAGATTACAGAATGGACATAACGCGTCGACTTGCGTTTTGTGCCTTGTAAATAATACGCACCCATAGATTTCAGTCCACATTGAGATGAAATTCGCTGTCGACAGAAGTGTTCCCTGTCAACTACAATTTGGACGTTTTAAAGAAAAGAGTGAATAGGCTGTTACTAGGCAGATGTGGTCCGTTTAAGGCTGCATTGTCACTTAATATCAGGTGCAATAGTGGCCTGGCTATCTAAATTAAAATAAAAATAATAATCAGGGTCAAAGTCGAAATATTGCTTTACTGAATGCATTGAATATAAATAGTGGTCCAAATAAATTGCCGGCCAAAAGTAAAATGTGTATTCCCGAAAGACGAAACGCAACTTCTTATCCAGCTACAAAGTCGTAAAGTCGACTCAAAAAAATATTAAAACGCTGACTGAAAGACTAAATATTTGTTTACAACAAGTATTTTAACTTGCGATACTAAATTTGTCAGAGTCTATTACTTGAATTAACTTGATCGCAATAACTCATTAGTATTTCAATATAACATTTCAACGTTTCATATCAATATTTAAACTGAATTACGGTTGCAAGTATTTAAAGTACACAACGAATTATATTACTAATGCCACTTCGGATTTTCCGTTCGTGTCAATACTTGAATGATTAATAAATTGAAATGGGCCGCCATGAAAATATTATGAAATATTTAGCACGTGAACTAACCGTGGAATCAATAAGCTTATCAGAATCGTAAAGTAAACAAACACGAGTGTAGTAGTTTGTGGTGTATATGTCAACTATAAAATACAATCTCGACAAGTCTTTGCATTTACAAGCAACATTACATTATGGGCGTTTTATTTATTAATATTTGGCTATTATTTATAAAACTTAACCCAAATTATTTTATCGCTCGAAGCATCACGCGTGAACGGCTGGATGTTTGTTGGTGGCAGGAGAAGGTTCTTATGAAAGAAAAAAATAGGAAACTTAAGCAGGTGGACTAATGATCATGATTTTTACTTTGTCAGATTCATCACTACTCGGAATAAGATAAAAAATATTAAAATTACGGACAAATACCGGGGGCGGGACGAGGCCGGAAGCGAAACGACGTTCGCTGGGAACTCAAAGCTCTTAGGCTAAGTTAATTAGGTATTTTTTGTTCCTGTCATTATTATCAATCTGTTTAAAAGGTAAATTAGAATAACTGTGAAATGAGTTATATTACTGTTATAGATAGATGTAAGCTATTAGGAAAATAATTTTTAGTTTTTGGTAACAGAAATTACAATATCAAATTCTTCTAATCTTTAAAAATTCAACTAAGAAACCTTGCACTTGATCTGCTTAACTAGTTCATTTTTATTATATCTTGTGTTTCTGCTGCATAATTTAAGAATTTTTGAAACACCTTTCCCGTATGCAAAATGCTACAAATGTTTAGAAATCCAATAGCCGCGTCAGCTCGTTCCCAACAACACTCTTATTTATTCAGAGAAAGGCATATTATAAATTGCATTTGTTAAAAACAACGTTAAAGGCAAGATATTGAACCTATAATTTCGGGCATGCCCAAATCACTCGGCCACGGACACACTAGCAAGGCAGAAAGAAAACAACAAACGAAATTTATGCCTATCTGTGACACCTATATACTGGTTAATCTGTGGCCCAGTGCACTCACGCCGCGCGTCCGATGCCCTTGTCCTATCCGACTCGTGTTGAGGCAGGTCCGACACTTTTATTTCTATTCTAGAACGATATGGTTCTTTGTTCTACTATACAATAGTATAGGAGTTTTACGTTTTAACTAGACGTACGGACAGTGAAGTATTTGTAAGGTCGCATTTAACGGCAAATGATAGGTGATAGCTTCGTCATTTTGTAGTAGATCCATAATATCATGTATAGAAAATGCATGAGTATAAACCGGCAAAGTGCGAGTCGGACTCTCGCACTGCAGGTTCCGTGCCAACTTTTTAACTGAATTAGGGAATCCACTTACTTCCACTTAGCTGAAATACCACAATATTTTATTGACAGCCACCACCACCACTTTGGAAGCGTCTTTCTATCAATCGTTAGACTTCAAAAGAAAATGGTTTTAGGAATCTCCATGTCATTTCAAAAAATCGATTTTAGTTTCATGTAGGGAGCCCCCTTTGAATATCATTATTTTTCATTTTTGTATAAGAATCGTAAAGCGGTTAACATGATACATCTTCCTACCAAATTTTAACATTGTGATGCTTATAGTTACATAATAAAGTGGTTGTGACGGACAGACAGACAGGACTATAGGACAGAGGACTATAAGGGTTCCGTTTTTTGCCATTCGGCTACGGAACCCTAAAAACCATGCACCTACATATTTCATTTCAACCGGGGCTAAATAAGGGGTTTTGATATTACGGCTCTCCTTAATAATGTCACTAATGATGTGACAGTCATGTCAATTTGAGGTTTTAATCCGATTATGCAATCAATACATAATCGGATTAAAACCTAACTCGAATTGATACTTTTTTTTTAAGAATAGAGACTTTAATTATAAAATAGTTCTTCTACCATCGCACAAATTGACATAAATTGTTACCAAATATGTTTATTTGACACATAGAAGCAGGAAAATATAAGCGACTCATTATCAGCTCAAAGAAATGTGTTGCGAGCTTATTGTCAACCACTCTTTGATTCCAAACAAAAATATGAAAGAAGACGAACGGAAGTATTATTTTTAACAAACATTATGAAATAATGACAAAGGGAATCCAATAATTAGGATCCCACTTCGTAGAATTTGTGTAAAAAGTAAAGTAATATTAAATACCAATCACATACATTGCTCTGATCCCATAGTGAGTAGCTCATGCACTCGTGTTATGGACACAACGGTAGTACCACAACACCCAGATCCGTGACAGTATAGAACATTTTGATTTCTATATTGACCCGATCGGGAATACAACCCGGGACCTCGGAGCGGCGAAGCCTTGAAACCAGCGTGCTTAGCCAACTACATCACGGAGGTCGTCTGTTTTTAACATTTTCTTTTGGTTTTTAATTGTGTAAATCTGTTGTGTAAATTGTGTAATACATGATTGACACAGTAGATAATATTATGATGCTAAGAAGAAAACTCAAAACTTGTTTTTCGAAGGCTTACTTGCACAGTCAAGTAATGATAAAAAATGTAGAGGGCACAAGCTGCTACTGAGTTCCAAATGTTACATTAGATAGAACTCTTGGATTGGAACTATGAACAGATAAGAACTCATCTCATTGTCATAAATATGTATATAAAAAAGTAAATATTAATAGTCCTCTTATAATTATTTCAAAACACATCAGCAGCAAATGCTCGAAAGATTTAGTTCTGCAATTCACAAAAGATGGCGCTATTTACAACTCGCAACAGACATGGCGGAAGAGTGGTCCATGTCACGACTTTGACCATGGGTCAGGGGCCGGCACGATGTCGTCTGCTTGTTAGGAAATTCTTCTGTAAAAGCAATTGTTTGCCAATCAGTATTTTCTTTCTATCTTTTTGTAATGTTGCAATTTTATCAAGTTACTAGGTTTATTTATTTTTTATACTTTATTGCACAATAATAAAATTTTGTACAAAAGGTGGACTTAACGCCATATGGCGTTCTCTACCAGTCATGCCTTTGGGCTAAGTAGAAATGATTGTGGGCGGTATTCCAAAGACGAATGGCTTGGACAAGAAAAGAGTTTGAGAGAAAACCTGTGCGGTGCGAAGGAGTAGCGAGGGAAAGATTATGAGAAGAGCGCAGTGGACGCGTGTGCGTCTCACTGAGGAAGGTGAACTGTAGGTTGTGATTTTTATACAGTTTTTCTGTTAGTGAAAACTCGGCATGGTATTCATAAGTCATTCATTAGAACTTGGGCAAATTTTACTTTGATATAAGCTTACAATAACTCTGACTCCAAGAAAAAGATTTAACGTGAGTCTTCAAAATCCTTGAATTCTGAAAAGTACCTTATAGAATTAATAAAGTTTGTAATAAATAAAAATAAATAAATTCAGGTATTTGCTCACGTTTTATTAACTTGAATAGGGGCCTAAAGATCTCTTATTTATAAAGGTCATGTATTTTAGACCACGAAGATTCTTACACACGCACCAACACACATTCACTCACACACATACAGATAGTCTTAACTTTTAATTATATTTTTCCAAAGAATAGTAATCTTTTGTAATAATTAAGGCAGGAAGAGAGTAGGTAATTCCCAACACGAGTATCTCCTGATTGCTGAATGGGAAGTCTCACCAATGCTCTGTATATTAGATTACTGTAATAAACGTATTTTTACTTACTTTACTTACTCATAGTTTTTTTCAGACTAGGTTTCATGCTTCATCAACACTTTTAATACCATATTAAATACTGTTAAATTGAAAATTAAATTAAATCAACCGTCCCACAACGTAATTCAGCAAACTGTACTGATTTACTTCATGAGACCATAAACTAGATAGATAACGCTGCGGCCACACCAAAAAGGATTAAGCGGGCATCCGGGCATCACGCAGCATAATGCTATTACATTGTAACGTCATTTAATATTTAAATGCACATTTATTAATACTAACAAGGTTACGTAAATTGGGAGTACATATGAAATCCCATGAGGAATAGCTCTCAGTCATTAAATTTTCAATCTAAATGCAAGCATATAACTTCCAATTAAAAAAAAAACTTTAACGATTTAAGTAGAAATATCCTGCGCTGGTAGTCTGATGCAACATTTTTGACATTTCGCGTAGACAACTTCAATTTTATGATTTTTTATTTCATTAAATATCATTTTAACTTATGTAGCTTGTGTGTTTAATAAATCTTAAAAAATATTTGTAATTTTTAAGCTTCATTCGAAAATTCTTCTCGATCAATAAATACACAAAAACACTCATTTTGTTACGGCATTTTTCGAGCGCCACCTGGTGGTTTTACAGGGAACTATGTCGAGACTTCCGACACTGGTCAAATATACTTTAAAATTTTAACACAGTCGGTAGTGGAGTCAATTGGATTTTGTATGCTTTTTCCAACGATTTTACTAATAAGTCTGGTATTTGTAGCACACGCAAACATACGACAGATAATACACGGAACTAAGATGATTAGTGTGTTGTCTGGCATATTTTAATTTATTTATTTAACTGTCTACTATTTTAACTACAACGCAATTAATTACTGCGACAAGCAACTATTTTTATTATATAAAATATAAAAATAGTTTATATAAGTTTTCATTTCGTAAACTAGATGGCGCTAAACAGTGTCCCGCTCTTCGCTCGCCCAAGACAAAGAGATATTACAAAATGCAACTGTAATTACGGAATAAAAGAGCTATTTCACCCCGGGAACATCTCAAAAGCTCTTTGAAGCATTGTACCGGGTACAAAGGACGCTTATCTTGTAGCTAATGGCATGCAAACTGGCTGTTAGTTGCTGAGAACTTAGGTCTTATCAAAATCTATATAAACATGGCGTAACATGTGAAAAATCATAATGTCAAAAGGCAAAGACGAGATACAGTTTAATCATCAAAACAGCATTTCAGTTTTACTCGTAGTTACAAAGAAAGAGCACAATTATTAGATATTAATAGCTCAGGTGACAAATAATAAACAACTGTGTTTTTGACTTTGCTGTAAGCTATAATAAGCAGCCACTTGGCGTCAAATAACATCGTAGTTTATAAGCAATCAGTGAAGCAAGTCTCGGCACAGTTTTTATATGTGGAAAAACCAAGTGGTGTTGAAAAACGCTGAGTTTTCGTGTATTTATTAAAACTAAATAATATATATTGTTTACGATTTTTAAATATATGACTCAATGAGATAAAAGGATATATGCAGAAGAAAATCAGAAAATTGAACTTATCGAGGAGAAATGACAAAGAAGACATTCTTATGCTTTACAATGTGACCGCAGGGCACAAAATGTCTATTAAAAATAATCGGTTATGTTATTATTTTCAAGAATAAGAGTTTTTCTATAAACCTCTTTACTACTCATGTTTAAAATAATCCTGATCGAGTTCGACGAGTGTTTTTTTTTTGCAAAAGCCTGAAGAATTTTATCGAAGATATAGAAATTTATCGAAGTTATTCAAATATTATCTTTTTACGTTTTCTTTTAACATATGACAACATAAAACGAGTCTACTGTAAAACATGATGAAAATGTAGTTGAGAGAACATTTTTTTTTCAGGTGTGTAGGTTTGCCCTATTTTTGACAGTTTTTTTTTACGATTAAGTCCCACATTCAATTTACTGTTTATTACCACATCTACTACTTCTAACTACTATTACTTGCTTCTACTATTACTATTCGATTGAAATGAAAATATTTCGGGAAGCTGTGATTGTGGCATTCAATTCAGCTTGGTGAACGGCGTTCTTACAACTTGTGTGCCTTTACACTAAAGCGACAGCAGCGGATGCCCATACAAAAAAAACAAAGGGCGCTGCTGCCGCGCTGCTAAAGTCACCAAAAATGTAAAAGCACTCTAAAGTAGGTTTTTGAAAAAGGTCGTACCATAGGCCAAACCGCCTTTCAAAAATATCCCGCAAGCTTTAAAAAAGATAAAACCCTTAACGAACGCAGCGTTCTAGTTTTAAATTCGAAATAATGTTCGATTGGGCTGCGTCCCATTGATACGCTCTTTGTTCCCATACAGTTCGTTCGTTCAATGGCTCTCAATTCACTCACTCATTGAATGGAAATGTTTCATTCGGCTCAATAGGCAGCGATTGTCAGCAGTGTGAATCAATTTCGAAGAGATAAAACAGCTTTTATTTAATATAAAAACTATTTGATGAAACACTATTGTTTGTTTTATTGAGACACGAGAGCGTCACGGTCAGAATTCAAGGGATTGTCTATACCAATTATTGCAATGACATATAGGTATTATATTCTGTTTTTTCGGAATTTAATCGAAGCTTTTATGATGTAAGGTATGTCACAACAACATTTTTACAACACGATTGACGCATTGTGGTTACCGCTCCTGACTATTATGCCAGAGTGGATTCCCGCAAAGGAGTAAATATTTATGATGAGCATGAACATTTTTACCTAAGTCATGAGTGTTTACCTGTTGTATTCTTATTTGTACCCAAACTATATAACGACAACGTTATCAGGTATTCATAACACAAGGAAGTAAAATCCTTTTATCTGAAACCAAGGCAATTTGGTGTTATCTAGTGCATCATTTCTTTTTTAAAGTTGTTGTATTTGTATTTCATATCTAATTCCTTTATTCCAAGGCAATTTATTGGTGAAATCTAGTGTCAAGCACATATTTATATTTAAAAAAAAGTATTGTCTTTGGATCAAATGCTATAAGTTTTGTATTTGGTCGTTCCAAATTAGTCAAGTTAGGTTACGTATCTACTTTCTTTATATCACAGTTACCACTTGGATGTTGATCTGATCTTAACTATTCCTAAAATGATCTCAGTTTTTAAAATTGTCTGTTTCCTACATCTCTAAAGGAACAATAGTCTACGCATGTAGAGGTCGCTGTCCTCTAGAGTCTAGATATAAATCGCAGTCACGAAGTGTTTATTGACTGTGTGTAAGGTCAGGTTCAATCAAGTTCAAGGTTATAGAACTGAATGAGACATAAATTGACATAATAAATTAAGCTTGTAATAATGTAACTTGTTAACTAGAAGAGTCAAAATTAATCGTGTTAGAAAAATATTATGTACCTACATATAGGAATACTTGTATGTCTTTAAGTGCTTTTAACCTAAGATATTATAATTTTCCGTCCGTTTTTAAGCTGTTATTACTTATTTATTGCCACAAAAGAAAAATAACGTTGTGACCTAGCCCGTTTTTATCCTAAAAGCCGAAGATACGTTTGCGTATATCTTTTTAAACTGAAACATTCATTTATTATTGAGTAGAAAAGAGATGAGATCCTTTGCAAATTGGGGCTTCTACGTACACACAAAACAATGTTTACTTATAGTAAGTCTGAAAGGCTCGTGTTCTAATGGTTTGAAAAGTTTACCACTATGAGTTAAGATTCATCAGCAGTCTAGTGCTTACATAGCATGTTATTTTACATTTTTAAAAAAATCTTTATGTATTTATACTTTATTGCACAACTAAAAATTTGTATTTGATGGACTTAACGCCACATGGCATTCTCTACCTTTGGACTAAGCAGAAATGATTGTGGGCGTTGCGGCAAACAAAAAGAAAATGAGTTACTATTTCAAAAAAAGGAACACATTACACAAAAAAAATATGAATAATACTCGTACTATTATAAAACAAAAACAGAATGAATACAATTTACAATAAACATAATATGAACTAATATCATCATTATCAGCCAAAAGACGTCCACTGCTGAAGATAGGCCTCCCCCACGGCTTTCCGCAGCGACTGATCACTAGCGGTCTGCATCTAGTTTGATCCTGCGATCTTTTTAAGGTCGTCTGTCCATCTTGTTGGTGGACGTCCTACGCTGCGTCTTTAGTCGAAGGGTCTCCCATCTAGAAATTTCCTGCCCCAACGGCCATCAGTTCTTCGCGCTATGTGCCCTGCCCATTGCCACTTGAGCTTACTGATTCTCAAGGCTATGTCCGTTACCTTAGTTCTTCTACGTATCTCCTCATTTCTGATTCAATCCCGTAGAGAAACACCCAGCATAGCCATCTCCATCGCTCGTTGTGTGATTTTGAGCTTATTTATGAGGCCCATAGTTAAAGACCATGTTTCGGATCCGTATGTCATCACTGGTAACACACACTGGTTAAGAACTTTCGTCTTTAGACACTGAGGTAAATGAGATGAGAAGTTATTGATTTATTAGTTTCCTGCCCGCTACTACTCCTGTGTAGCCAGGATCTACAGCATGGCTTAATTGAAAGTCCTAACCAGTAAAGGCTAGGGAGTCCCAGGAGGGAGTTAAAATGTCTTGGGCCCCGCAACGAAATTAATCAGAAAGAATAATAGAAGGAGTTCGAAAGACTTAGTTCCGATATCCATCCAGCTCAAAGCGGGAGACAAAAATTAAGAAACAGGTTAGGTATACGTATAATAAACTATGCTTAATGGGCCTATTCAATAAACTGCTAGATACCTGCCAGTAATAATTGTGGCAGAAACGCCGGAATGCACGAAAATTTTCTCTTGTTGCAACAAGATCCGTATAGTAAACGGCAGATACTGATGTACACTTAATGGAGTTAAGCAATAAATCTCGTTCTTGTCTCCAGAGATTGCACTCCCACAGAATATGGTGGGCAGATTGCTCATAGACAGTGTCAACGTCAGAACAATCACAAAAAGGCGACGGAACAAGTTTGAATTCGTGAAGCTTGCTTCTAAAGTTGCCATGTCCCGTGAGGAACAGAGCCACGCAGTGGTCTATTTCTAGCCACCTCCTAGTCAGTCTATCGCGTACATCCGGGAAGAAGTTGTACAGATGTCGACCCTTAGTTGGCGAATCCCACCTAGTTTGCCACTCCGTAAGTAGCTCCCCTTCCACGAGTTGCTGCGGCTTAAATGAGAAATGAGATGAGAAGACACTCTTGCGTAATTTCCCAAACGCTGCCCAGCTGCAGCAGCAGCCGCAGCAGCAGCAGCTGGATTCGTCGATTGACCTCTTTCTCGAAGTTGGACCTACCCAATTGGATCACTTGTCCCAGGTAGACGTACTCGTCGACGACTTCGAGAGTTACTAAATAATAAACTTATATATTATTACATATTAAATAAATAAATAAATAAATATTGGACACCAATCACATACATTGCTCTGATCCCAAAGTAAGTAGCTAATGCACTTGTGTTATGGAAATCAGACACAACGGTGGTACCACAACACCCAGACCCGAGACAATATAGAAAAGATCGTTTTGTACATTGACCCGACCGGGAATCGAACCCGGAACCTCACGAGATGGCGACGCTTATAACCAGCGTGCTAGCCACTCGACCGCGGAGGTTGTCAATTCTATGCAATCCTTATAAATCATGCATATTATGGTGAAAAATACGATACTTATTAAGTTAACGCCACATGAAATTACATGACAAGACAAGACAAATGATAAGCTATAAAATAAATGCATATACCTATATATACTATAATAATTATATAATATGACAATGTTGTAGAAGGTTATGGATAACGTTATGTAGATGCTTCCGATATGCATATGTAGAAAGTCTGCACGGACGAGTCTCTTAAATGAAAATTTAGTTGGAGCATGTTGATTTTTTGCCTCTCTCCATCATCCATTTTTCCTCCACATCGATTAATAAATTTTCTACCTGAGTTGACAATCTCATTTTATTTTACCCTTATCTTATGCATTGCTTTCATTTTGCGTAAAATCGAAGCCCGAAAGCAATCTACGACATTTACATAAACATTTCTGTATTGAGATAATCCAGACCCTTTTATATATACCATTTATTTTTCGTACAAATATTGTATGGTTTATTTAAGCATAATCATGTGATCACAAAGATAAGGTAGATATAGGTTGCCTGTTATCGATTTTCTGTTAATGGTATTCGTTTGAATTCTAATTGAATTTGAAAAAATTTGAATGCTCTCCGACCTCTTCATCAGGCTTTCAAATGGCAGCGCAATTAGCAATGTCCCTTATTATTCGAGTCGCTTTTATGAAAAAGTGTGTGTTAAATATAATTCTGAAGCAATAAGTTCGTTGAATACTGATGGCTTTGTTAATTGATGCAATAACATCAACATTCAGTATGAATGAAATAAAATACAAGATTAAAAAACCGGCCAAGTGCGAGTCGGACTCGCACACTAAGGGTTCCGTGCCAACTTTGACTGAATTAGAGATACACTTACTACTATATATAACATATACCACATATACTACTATATACCACAATATTTTGTTGACAGCAAATATAACTTTGTTTTTCATAGTATTTGTATGAATAACATGTTTGCGGTTATTGAAAATGTGCTCTATTTTCGATCTAACCAATTTTTGTCAGGGTCTACATCATGTATTTTTTTTAAATTTACATTCGCTTAATTCAGAAGTTAAATGAAGGGGGGGGGGGGGCGCCCATTTTACCACTTTGGAAGCGTCTATCTCTCAGACGGCAGAGAAAATGGTTTTAGGAAGCTCAATGTCATTTTGAAAGATCTATACATAGACACCCTCCCTACACGTAGCGGTGTGTCAAAAAAAATATTTCGGTTTTCGTTTTACGTATGGGAGCCCCCCTTAGATATCATTCCTTTTTTTTTGTATGAGAATCGTAAAGCGGTTAACAGGATACATGTTACTACTAAGTTTCAACTGTGTAATACTGACAGTTTCAGAATAAAGTGGCTGTAACATACGGACGAACAGACAGACATACAGATTTGACGAAACTATAAAAGTTACTTTTTTTGCCATTCGGCTACGGAACCCTAAAAAGTTAACTAAACAATGTCATCTACAAATACCATAGGGGTTCCTTGTTGTAGTACCTATTTGTTACCTATTTATCGGTGCTATTTTTCACGTGATTAGAGGTACAGTGGCCAGCTCATCAGGCTACCCACTTTTGTTGCAAACTAGCCCTTATTGCAACTGTATAAATAACTGTAACTGTATAAGATACCGCAGTATTTACCTTGACGTGCTGTTGTCCGTACAATCACATCCTTTGTAAAAAATGACAAATCAAAGTAAATTGATTTAGTGGTCTTAGTATGCTAGGTATAGTAGTGCTGCCGTGTAACCTTATTCATATATTTTTGTAATCTATGAGGCAATATTAGCAGTCCAGAAAACTTTTATCAAATCACAGAACTGTTTAAAACAATGCCATTCTGATGATTTGACAAAAGCTAAACCCTGAAGCGCAACAATCTTGCTACTTAATGCAATTATTTAGTTGCAATTTAGTAAAATCTGTGATCTGAGTAAAGTACATCATTATCAAATTTAAGAGCTAAGCTCTGTCAGTGGATTTTTTTTATTTAAAAACTCCAAATTAGGGTAGACAGTGTGGTGGTTTCCCTCTTGCCTTCTACACTAAATTTCAATCCATTGCAATTTCGAGCCAAATCCAAGGTCATGTAGCCAGTTCCAGCGCATATCTACGGTGCATCCCAACGCTAGCTGTGCGCAAGCTTCTGACTTAGCTCTAGCAAAGCGCGACTAAACAGCGCTTTGATACTGTAAACCTAAGAAGCGCCAAAAATTTGCCGCTAAGGTGCAATTGATTGCAATTTAGACCAGCCAAATCCGAGGTCATGTAGGTAGACAGTTTCAGCGCGTATCCGCGGTCCACATAAAGGCTAACCGGCCACAAGCTACTGACTTAGCTCAAACGAAGCGTGACTAAACAGCGCTTTGATCGCTCGTGCGCTACCGATCATTCGGTTTAAACTTTTGTACGTCTGTCGGGTGCGCGGTTTCGTTAAATGCGAACAATTAGGTGCTATAAAAGTGCCTTTATGCGCAATAAGCAACCAAGAGGCCGTAATACATAAGGAAGGATTATAATATATTTTTTAATAGTAAGATAATTAGTTCCATCTATCCGTATTAACGGATATAAATAATAAATAAATAAATAAAATGCTTTTATTTCTTAATATCTTTTACAGATAAGTTGCCGGGGCTTCCCATAAAGTTATCCAAGCGATACTTGTGTAGGGATAGCCTCGCTCTACCTCTTCAAAAACAGAGAAGATATTTTACACAGAACAGTAGTATATAACTTAGCTTAGCCGAAGAATATAAGAATATAATGTATGTGCAGGTGACACTGAAGTTAAAAACATTTACGGAGAAATATGCACATATTGTTATTATACCTAAATGAGTAGTGTGTGTGTGTGTGTGTGTGTGTGTGTGTGTGTGTGTGTGTGTGTGTGTGTGTGTATGTGTGTGTGTGTGTGTGTGTGTGTGTGTGTGTGTGTGTGTGTGTGTGTGTGTGTGTGTGTGTGTGTGTGTGTGTGTGTGACGGATATATTAATATTAATGAGATTCAAAAAAAAAAAATTCTTGGTCTATACAAATATTGTTTTACACAATATGTGTCAAATAAAATATCTCGAATACTTTCCTAGATGAAAGGATCAAACTGCTGTTTTCGAAAAACAGTTTTTTTAAACAACATACTGAGTGTTAATCATTTTTATTCAGTGTTAATCATTTTTATGCTAATACTCAAAATAGGTAATTGTCAATGAGAATACACCATGAATTTCACATCATTCACTCATTCGGTCATATATCTGTCGTCAACTGGATTACTTTATTAATTTCACATTTGAGTTAAAAGGATAACGAACGTCCTCGACGACCGGCACGACAGGAGTGAATGATCAAAACGATCTGCTATTGCGGAGTTAGGGAGTAAGGAAACTCGGGTGTGACAAAAAATGAGTTCATTTATACCTATTATGACTACTTCTATGCTTGAAAAGAGGTTATTTGCAGATAATCATAATAAATAATAAAAATAGTCCCCCTAGCCAATTTCGACTACGGTGGCCAGTCACAACGACTAACCGACTGCGCGGGACATATTATAGTGCACAAATGTGTGCGCAAACACAGGTGCACTCTCTATTCCTTTCACTCTCATAGCCCGATGGAACAGCGAGCTGACACGACCGGAGAGAGATCAGGCGCAGGACCAACGGCTTTACTTGCTTTTCCGAGGCACGGAGGTAAAACACCGCCAATTTCCAAACTCCGGGCTACCCTAAGAATTTCTGAACAGAAAAAACCCAGCTATATATATTTTTTTGGCCTGATCCGGGGGTCCAACCCGAGACCTCTGGTGCAGCCGTCGCTTTAAAGTGCGACCCTCTAACCGCTGCGCCACCGAGGCAGTTATTTGCAGATATTGTAGTAATGGTATAACTCCTTGCTGATAGCTTGCGAGACCGATATATGTTAATTTCAAATTCGCATAACAATAAACACTAACAAACCCCCCCAATATTGTACTAAAAAGTCATACGAAAGTTTTAGTATCGTACACTGTGATCTAACATACATAATCTGCTATAATCTCCACAGAACATAGCATATCCTCCGCGGCAAAAAAAGGGGTAAAAGTATGTGTAATCGACCTCAATTTACTGCGAGCCCACTCTTCGTTCGTTCGACATGCGAAGCACAGAACCGATTACGTATTTTCATTCCCATTTGATTGCAGTTATTATTAGTGAGTGATGTCATGAAGATATTCTGAAACAATGAAAGTCACTTGAAAAAAAAAACAGACTTCAAAACCAAAATGCACTAAAAAGTCTTAAATAAACTCTTGACCGTTGAATCACTTTGACCATCAAGCATCAACTATCACAGCACCGACTCCAAAAAGAAATTGTTTGCCTAAAATGAATTCCTTTCCTTTCAACGGTCAAGAGTTAATTGAAGACTTAAGTTAATTTTATTTCTTCATTTTTAGGGATTACAGGAGGAGGGGGGGGGGGGGGGGTTAGTTGCACCTTATGAGTCTGTTCTTTAAGAAGCTACAAACTACCTATCATAAATTCTGTTCTTGTAATTACTGAACTCCTAAGCGTTAAGGAGTTCCACCATCAGCTCAGCCCCACAAAATGTTGATTGTCAGACGTAACAACACCGCAACATTAAGATTCTAGTAAAAAAACACTATACGTGCCTTTAAAATTTGAGGGTTTCCTTCGATTACACCAAGATCCCATGATCAGATCCCAAATTGGCAACAATGGGACCAAATAGAAGGTATACCCTTTAGAAAGGTGAAAAAAAAAATCGAATCGGTCGACAAATGACTGAGATAGGAGATAACATAGATACAAAAAAAACATACAGTCGAATTGATAACCTCCTCCTTCTTTGAAGTCGGTTAAAAAGGTAGGGAATGTTTGCATCGCCGAAAGATTTAGGCATTTGGTCGGACAGCGTTGGATGCTTGGTTCAAACCCTAGTCTTAAATGCGTTGTTTTTTTTTTCATTTTGTTTATCTAACATAGTCAAACATTTTGAAAGCTCCTAAGAAAGTTAATCAGCACTAAGTAACGCTGGTAAAAAATCGTCTTGGATACGCAGTGTGTCCGTTCCGTCCTTAGTGCCTACAGACTACTCTGGTCATTATGTCACAGGGCTTGCGATCGCATTACGATCGCTAACAAGTTACATAATAACCCACCGAGTTGGTAATTACACTAATAAAGGATGATGCCGTTGAACTGACAGACAATCATGGTGGATGACCGCTATCTGTAACGCGAGATGATTCCGCTTTGCTGAAATGTGTGGACAATTTGACGGTTGCTACCTTATGTAGCGTTTGTGTTGATGTGTGAATTTTGACACATTTCACTTAGAAATAAAGTAGGGATCGACAAGACTGAATAATGTGAGTTATAAAACTGTAGTAAACTAAGTAACAAAACTATTATTATGAGAACGAAGTTTATAATATTCAACCAATGCACCTATTTTTTTTTGGTGATCCATATTAACATCAATTTAGTGATTCATACCTGGGAACAGGTTTGTTTATCTGAGAACGAAAATATTTCGTGGCCACAGATCGAATTTTTCGGCGATACAACTTGATGTCTAACATAAATTTTGGTGACAGAAAATATAGTTCCCGTTATTTTAGTACGGGTTCGATCTTGACTTCAGACCAAGCCTAGTGCGACTAAGACGAAGTCAAAGATGAAACGAGCTCGCCAAGAAGAAGCCTGTTCACTCGAACTTTGAATAGATTCGGATTGTAATCACTAGGAAATACCGACGCGGGCAGCGAGTTCCACTCCTTTGCCGTGCGCATTATAAATATTGATGAGAAGCGCTTAGTTCTAAACAGCGGGACATCGACAAGGTACGTATACGTACGATGGGAAAAGGCGGCTGATGCGATGAGCTCCTTCGCACACTCTCCATATTAAAGCCTACATATTTAATAGTAGATTGTTATACAAGGGGAGAAAGTGACCCATTTCACCCGAGAAGAACTTGGCGCTCGAACGGAGTGAGAGCGCTAATAATTCGAGAGTGAAATGGGTGCTTTTACCCGAGTTATACACACTATTTTATATTTTGACTGTGAGGAAAAATAAATAAATTTAGCTATGTGATTGTGATGCGATGATTAGATGAAAACGCGGACGATATCAAATATTTCAAATCATTATCAAAAATATCGATAGATTTTTTCTCACATACAATAATAATAGTAGAATAACGCAACCTTGCGAAAACATGATTACTTGTCACCAAAACTACCACAGATTATGTCATATTCCAGGTTCAATTTTGCCTCATGAGTTACAGCTATCACCTATAGCTGTATGCGGGCGGGACTTGAACCAGCGAGCGTTTGGCCCGGTATGCCAAAAGGTTGCTGGTTCAAGTCCCGCCCGTGCGCAAATTTTTGGTTTCTTATTTCATCTTTATGAATATCAAATATGACACTGTGAGTGTTAAAAAAACATTCTAAAAAGCATTAGATAGCGAAGCGACATCAATTTCCAAGTTGAATTTATTCTGTAAAGAATAACTGCTTGGGCCATCTGTTTCATAAACAGACGGCTAGATGGCGCTAAGCGTCACGCAATTGACGTTTTCATAAGAAACCACAAATTTCGCAGGGTCGGACTGACAGCACGGTAGCTCAATTGGTAAGAGCGTTTGGCCCGGTATGCCAAAAGGTTGCTGGTTCAAGTCCCGCCCGTGCGCAAATTTTTGGTTTCTTATTTCATCTTTATGAATATCAAATATGACACTGTGAGTGTTAAAAAAACATTCTAAAAAGCATTAGATAGCGAAGCGACATCAATTTCCAAGTTGAATTTATTCTGTAAAGAATAACTGCTTGGGCCATCTGTTTCATAAACAGACGGCTAGATGGCGCTAAGCGTCACGCAATTGACGTTTTCATAAGAAACCACAAATTTCGCAGGGTCGGACTGACAGCACGGTAGCTCAATTGGTAAGAGCGTTTGGCCCGGTATGCCAAAAGGTTGCTGGTTCAAGTCCCGCCCGTGCGCAAATTTTTGGTTTCTTATTTCATCTTTATGAATATAAAATATGACACTGTGAGTGTTAAAAAAAAACATTCTAAAAAGCATTTAATGTTAAGCTAATCTTAAAAATATAGAAAGCGGGCTTATTTAAATAATACAATATGACACAATTATCTTTGACTCCATGTCTGATCGTAGCTATTAAAACTAAATTACTTTCCACCCTAGGGATGGAAAAGCTATTTTCCACCCGTCTATCTTCACATGAAAGTTAAATTTTCCGAACAGAAGAAATGAAAATATTATTTCATATTTACATAATAAAATGAACATATAGACGCTATTAAGTTTACAAAAACTATTGCTAACACCATAACTATCCTTTTTAGCAGTAAATTTCCAACATTCAGATATTATGCACGTTTGCCAAAACGCACACAATAAATTCTCAGGCATTGAAAGCCGAAGATCCGTTCACTCGATAAGAATGATTGATCTCTCACCGCCATTCCTATTAGCCACTAGTTTATCGTTCCTTCAGTTCCAAATTCGAAATTTTCCATTCATTTAAATTCAAATTCTTTTATTGCCATTAAGTGTACATTAAGGTCTTAAAATTAGTTTAGGGCTTAATACTTAATGACCCTGTTGGGTATTGCAACATTTATCTTAAAAACTAATGAGAATAGGAATACATTTTAATAATAAGGTTTAATTGACACTATATAATGCAGTTTATAGGTAGCCTGGATTATACAAATATACCCATCATTTGTATTGTAAGTTAAGTATATTTTTAATTTTTTTGTAAAGATTTTAAGATCCTTGATATTCATCCTTGTTGATATTAATATTTGAAAGGTAGGGAAAAATATGAATGATCTATTAGTCGCTTCATAAATCTAGTTATGAAAAATCTAGTTCACTTAAAAATAGTTTATATTTATTTTCAGTTAAATCACAACCCGGCTATAAATCACCATAAACGACTTGCAGAAGCATAGAACCTACTAACTCTTAGAAAGTGGAGATAGCGCGTATTTTTAGTATAACCATAAATAACAAGATCCACTAAACATTATAATACGCAAATTTAGGCCGTCTTCAGGGTATCCTCGCCATTTCTCCGACCATAGAGGTTCTCCCTTGTTTTGTCGAAAAACGTTTGATATAATTTCACTTTTACTAATCACTCTTAACATAATGGTTGTTTAACATAATTTTGTTTAACATAATTTTTATAACAGATAATATTTGTTTGATATAACAACGTTTGTGCTAACATTTAAGAGGCATAATCATCATTCGACCTAATAATTATTTCATCTAATTTTTGTTTTATCTAATCTTATTTTGTATAATTATCATTTTACATACTTTTATTACGTATAATGATCAGTTCGCCTATATTGTTTTTTTTGAATTATAAGTTTTTAACAGTATTATTTTAAAGACAGCATATAGGGCAACTTGAGTAAAATAAAGCTTTAATATTTTGCATTTTATCACAAAAAAGGAGCGCCACCGAGCACCAGAACTCCCCTCTGTTGGTGTCATCTAGGTTAGGTTAGGTTAGAACAGTGATCCGACAACGCGCGAAGGCGAGCGAGCGAAGCGAGCGTGCCGCGGTAGCGGCCGCCGAGCGCCAGAACTCCCCTCTATTGGTGTCATCTAGGTTAGGTTAGGTTAGAACAGTGATCCGACAACGCGCGAAGGCGAGCGAGCGAAGCAAGCGTGCCGCGGCAGCGGCCGCCGAGCGCCAGAATTCCCCTTTGTTGATGTCATCCCCCTTTGTAATTATTTAAGTTCAGTTATAAAGTTTCGGTTAAATAAAAATTAGATTAAGCACTCATTAGGCCAAGCAAACATTATGTCATGTGATATTAGGCAAAGTGAAAATTCGATGAATTGAAATTATATTACATGAACAATTATGTCAATCAAAATTAGATAAAATAAATATTATAGGAATCTAATAATTATATCAAATGAAATTAGATGTTTTAAATATTTGTGAAGTGAAATTATATCAAACGTTGTTCGACAAAACAAGGGAGAACCGACCATAGACTATAATGACAATAGACGCCGCTATAGTCTGCGCGTTAGCAACAGAGGGTCTGTTGAGGCTCTAACATCAAGATAGGTATAGATCGAGCCGCTTTAGTGGTAAGTCCAAGCAAGATCGATATCACACTGACAGGACTCAGTTGAAAACACGCTGACTATTGTTATAATCTATGTGTGCGTCCATGCTGAACGTGACTAGCTCGGCCTAAGACCTAGGCACTAGACTAGACTTTTGCGTTAGTCACTTCAGCGTGGAGACAACGTGTAATTTCATGTGTTTGATATTTAGCACTAGACCGACATTGAGTCCGAGACTTAAAGTTTTTTAATTAGTCGGTAACATTTAAAACGGTTAGCAATAAGATAAACCAGCTTCCTTCCTAGGATCTGTTGCAGCACACACACACACACACAGACACACATTTAGCAAAACATGTATTCAAGCAATAAGAAAATGGTAATTATATTTCTTGATCAAGGTCCACATATCACACCCATAGTGTGCTATACTCCAGATACACTTTCACAAGTTTTTTGCGAACACTGCTGGCTATCTTGGATTTTAGTCAGTGCTTTTTTAAGTTAAAAGTTTGCCTTGCCATCGCAATCCTTCATCGAATCAGCTGGACGGAGAAAAAACCAATGAGGAAGTTTTAAACATAGTTAAGGGAAAGAGGAAACTATAGAAACAATTGAGAGTAGAAGAGGAAGAATGTTGGGACACTTAATACGACACGAAAGTTTCATCAGAATGATAGTAGAGGGAAATTAGAAGAAAGAAAGAAGAGAGGAAGACCAAAAATAAGCTATATGCATCAAATAAAGCAAAAGTTGAATGTTGTTTCGTATCAAGAGGTCAAGAGAATGGTAGAAGGGCGCAAAGAATGGAAAAAACTCCACCGACAAGAGCTTAGCTCTTAAATGAGATGATAATGAAGCCTTATTTAAAGTAATGTAGAGGTAGTACATTAACAAAACTCAACCTAGCCTCCTTTATCTACAAAATATCTCAATTATGCAGCGTCTGTTTCCATAAGTTCTCTATAAAGAAGGCCCAAGAAGATTAATGGAAAGATTTCTCGGCGAGTTAACTCGAATAATTTCATGTGATTTTTTTGAGTTTTCAACTTCATTTGCTAAACGACGAGGCAACGGCTAGTTTTTCAACTTTTTCTCCTGCCTACTATTCCGCCATTTTATCGGGAGTTTATTCGAAATTCAACGGTAATTTTGAACGAACGCTTTGGATTTACGAATGCAAATGATTTAATTTTGAGGTTATGTTTTGAATTATGTGTAGGAAATGTCTAGTTATGATGATATTATAAGTTGAGCATTGATAAGAATATCTTTCCAGTATTCCAAAGTCAAAATATCACTCACATGTTCTAAATTGACGCATTTAAGTGATATAATAACACATGAATTCAGCCATTAAAATTACATCAAGGCGGTAATTCGGTTTAAACTACCAGATTGCCACAGGTTGGCACAGTGAACGTTGGCGTAAAGAGATGTCAATTTAAACACACATGTGAAGAAAATTATTAGTAAGTAATGTTTATGGTAGCTATATTAAAAAGAGTTAAAAGTTATGGGATTGTAAGCTTAATATTTTTGAAGTGAAAACTTCTTTAGCGGCGTTGAACACTTTTAGTGAAGGGGGAAATATGTGAAACTCGCGTCAGGACACGTGGGCTGATCGAAAAACCGTAAGACGGTTGGCGAAATTATGGATGTAAGTTGATTTTTCTGAGAGATAAACTTTTTAATGTAATTTAATATAATATAAATTGTAATGTTTGTGTACGATAGCGCAATAAATAAATATTGTATTCTATAAAAATATTATATTATTATTATTATTATTATTATTGTATTATTATTATTATTATTATTGTATTCTATCACAAAAATGATAGTACTTTTATATTGATAATAACTATTCCAAAAAATCAAAAATGCACAACGTTGATATTCAAGTTTTCACTTCTGCCGGCACTCCCGGAGTGCATTTTTTTTATCGCGGTTATTTATAAGCTATCAATATTTAAGCTATAAGCCGGCCTTTTTAAGTCGTAATTTAAGTGTGAGGTATATTGTTATTATTGACAGTAAGGCTAAGACAGAAATGAAAATCTCAACATCATTTTAAAAATGTAGTCTCTGAAAGATATTGTTTCATTGATCATTTTTATCGTGTCAAAGAACAGACAAGAGTAGAACAGAACAGATAAAGAGAGACTACTCATAACTAGAACTAAATAAATCCACGTCCACGCATCTACCCTTTATCGATACCACACAATCTTTACCGGCCCATCACTACATAGTGGCATCTCATTCTCTCCCTTCACTATGTAGGAATGCTGTCTCTGTCACAAGTATTACATCATAGAAGCGCAAGCGCAACCGGTCCCAATGAAAGGGAAAGGGAGACATTTCTATTGAAATCGAAAGGGATGGATGTAGCTCGTCGCACAGCATTCTTCCTGGTTGTGAGCCTTCGCACTTTTTTGCTGAGGACTTTTACTAGGAATTGATTAAATCTAGATTATGATAGATATGGTTGTTGAGATGTAAATGTGAGAGAATCAAGCTTAATACACAAATTAATAGATATGCGCCAGACAACAAAACAATTGTCATGGATTCGAAGCAAGGTTTTTTTTCGTTGTGTTACGAATACCGGCAGGAGGTAAAGAATATGACGGCGACGTCTCCCATAAATACTTAAATGCATATAAACATTCATGCCTTAGGTACAAATGTTTGTACTAATCGATCGCAAATACACGATTTACTTGCACTCTATTTCGTAACAGACGCTATACAAATATTTTAAAAAAAAATTAAGGTAAGCGATTCATTTACGCAAATCTTGAGGTTGCAAAAAGACCATAATTGAAAATTAACAAGCTTGCTAACATTTTAAGCTCTATTTCTGTTTTATATTATAAAAAGCAACTTTGTCTGTGATTGACGAGGAATCGAACCCGTGTCTTACGCTATCCGGGCGTATGCCTATACACACACGCACAGCCAAAGTTGCTATTTTAAGTAATTTATATTACGAAGTTTGTATAGTGACAAAACACTATAAAGCAAAACAATAATTCTATTTCTGTTTTTCGTATCGACAAGTCTTGTGATTCCACCCTGAAGTACGAAAATTTACCGGCAGAAAATTTTAAATTCTTTTAAAGTTACATTAACTAATGCTGAAACTAACGTTTAAATCTCTTTTCAATAAGCAAAACCAGCGAATTAATTTTGTAAAAGAACACTAAATACCCATAAGTTTCACAAAAACCTCGTTTTCTCACAAACTGCGACTTCCAACGCGATTTGAAATATTGCTGCCTCGAACTCAATAACCTATGGCTTTATTTTTGCTTTTGATTTATTCGCAACTGTCTTTATCCCGTGGATAAGTGAAATACAGCTGTTTTGCTGTGAGTTTAAAATTGTTTTCGAAGTAAAGCTTATTATTAAAGCATTTCCATGATCCCTGTTGGTGGTGTAATTGTCGCAGCCATCTGATTAAATCAGCCAGTTAATTGAATGCCTAGGCAGTTAATTAAACGCCAGCATTCAATTAAATGACTGAACGTCAACTAGCCAAGTCGTTGAACGCAACATCAGGGTCAGTTATCTTTAAAAGACTAACTTCCTATACGTCCAGTCGTTAAACGTTGAGGGTTTCTAGTCGAATGAATCATCGGCTAATTCGATGCCAGTGTTAAATTAATTGTCTATGTATTCAACTAACTGACTGATTTAACCAGACGGTTGCGACATAATGAAGACCTCCGTGGTGTAGTGGCTAAGCACGCTAGGCTGCAACACTTCGCCACTCCGAGGTCTCGGATTCGATTGCCGGTCGGATCTATCACCTCAAAGCGGTCTTCGTTTATCAAGAATCAATTTGGATAAGCCTTGAAAAAAGCAAAAATATTATTAACTTTATTGAAAGTATTGTTTTATATTTTTAAAGTATTATTTATACTGATTACTTTAAAATGGATTACAATGTTTTTGACAACCCAGTGTTATTTTTGTATTCTTATAATCTGAAATGAACCGCCTCGGTGGCGCAGCAGTTGGACGGTCTTTAAATTCGACGACTGCGCCAGAGATCCCGGGTTCGATCCCCGGGTCGGGCCAAAAGTACGTACCTGGGTTTTTCTGTTGAGTAATTCTCACGGGAGCCCGGAGTTTAGAATTTCGCGGTGTTTCACCCCCGTGCCTTGGAAAGCACGTAAAGCCGTTGGTCCTGGTTGGTCCTGCGCCTGATCTCTCTTCGGTTGTCGTGTCAGATTGCTGTCCCATCGGGCTATAAGAGTAAGAGGAATAGAAAGTGCACCTGTGTTTGCGCAAACCTGTGCACTATAATATGTCCCGCGCAGTCAATAAGTCGTTGTGACTGGCTAACCGTAGTCGAAATTGGCTAGAGGGACTATTATAATCTGAAAAGAGAAACCGAAATCTATATGAATTTAATTTAGACTTGTAACTATAATTTCAAGGAGACGAAGGAGAAAATAAATGGTATCTTAAGAATAAAATTATAACGAAGAAGCTTTTTGAACAATGCCTAAGGACCCACTCTAAAAACAATCGGTCAATTTTAACAAACGTGACGTAACTAATCAAAACACTGCCTTGAAAAACTTTGTAACTGATCGTTGATAAGCTACAACACGGTACGAATTCGCTTTAACACAATATTATCTGTTAGTTCCATCGCGAGCCTAAATTTTGCACTGAACAATACAGAATTACTCCTAATTATACCTACATAGCTAGAGAGCATTAGTTACAAAGTGTATAGAAAACAGCCACGCCTGTATGTACAAAACAACTTAATCTCTCCTGTTGTAGTTCTTGAAAAATACAGTCAAGTCTCTTACCCTTTTGAATATTACATAATGAACCAAGAAAAATATTTTTTGCGCTTTTTGTAATAACTTGATTTGATTCTTTCGTAGCTGGTTTGAGTTCGTCAAAATACAAAAATTGTTTTTTGCAATTGAAAAACTGACTTCAAATCACTTAACTTGATCGGATCTGATTAATAGATGTAGAATATGGAAGTACAATAGAACGTAAGAAGTAAGAGATGACAGACGTAAGGGAGTGAGAAAGGAGAAGAAATTTTTGGATTTGAAAGAGCAATGCAGAAGTTGACATTGTAGGGCTCTAGGTTTGGATATTAGAAATACAAGATATATATGAAACGTCTTTTAATAAAAAAACACGTCTTTACGTATTGCATCCATCTTCCGACCCTCACACTCTTCTCATGACAATCATAATGCCGACTTCTGCATTCCTATTTCAAATTAAAATATTCTTCTTCTCTTTCATCCCCTCTCTTGTCTGTCATCTCTTACTGATTGCGTTCCGCTTCACATCTATATCCTACATTGATATTAGTTCAAATGTAGTCAGTCACCTATCTTAGATTTCTTAAATGAATATAACACCTATGTAAGTGTATATTTACTGTTAGCTCTGACTAGCCTTGTAGCGACTTTTTGAAATGTGCCTTGTAAAATACAATATTCTACCCAGAATCCTGAGGTCCTTTTACATAAAGGTACTTTATCGGGAACTACAGTGATTTGTTAGGAACATTTACAACGCCATCTACTTTTTTATGGGTTAGCTCTCAACTCCAGACCAAGCCAAGTGCGGCTAATTGATGATTGAGTCGAAGATGGAACGAGTTCGCCCAGAAAAAACCTTTTCACTCTTACTTCGAAACAATCGGGTTGTAACCTCTAGAAAACACCGACGCCCGGGCAGCAAATTAAAAAAAAACAGGATAATAAAAAAAAGGTAAAACAGTGTTTAATATAGTAAACTGTTTGTTATTTTCGAGCTAGTGCATTGGTACTGATCATAAATCTGGCCAAATGGTCGTTTTGCGTAAAAACGTGTTGAATACTGACCTTACGCAATTCGCTACGAACCAACAGCTGGGAGTCGTTACCTGTATAAAGGTCCATGCACACTTATCGTAAAATTTTAATGCTATGTTTCTTTATTTTTATTATGAATGACGTGGTCATAATAGAGCAGGTACTCGTTTTTTATCAATAGTTATTAAAACGTTCCTAACGAAATTGAGATACTAAGGTCCTTTACACCTGTATTTATAAAGTAGTAATTACCTGTTTTGTAAGTAATTACCTAAAAAAGTAATAACTTGAGGTTAGAATTCTTAAGTACAAAACCTTATGCTATAGTTAAGTAATGTACGGAAAACAGCAAGTCAAGGTAAACACTGCGGTGTCTTATGCCGTTATAATAAGGGCTAGTTTGCAACAAAAGTGGGTAACCTGATGTGCTGGCGACTGTACGTTACTCATCTAAGCATTTGCTTAAGCAATGGTCGATGCTTGATCATTGGTTCGCTCTGGCCGCATATGGCAACATTTATTTGCTGCGTTTAGTTTTGAAAGGAAACAAAATAAAACCTTGAATTTATCATCGTTAATTGACATACATTGTAAGTTTACAGGGAAATAACAATAAAATGAAAATGAAACAATAATTATAACATAAAAGACGTATTTAAAACTATTTTAATTCATATATTTGATAAAGTATGTATGATAAAACAAAACGTTTGTTTGACAGGCTGATATCACTGAAAATTTATGGTGGTTATAACTTACACTGTAATAAATTGACTGACACGTGATTTTAATTATTAATAAATAATGTAATTTAATGTACATAATGTGTACCTAAATATGACTCTTTTCTTATCTCTCTTAAATCAAATCTGTTCCCATTCTCTTTTATTTAAAATATTTCATCGCCATGCCACTTCTCTCATTCTTTATGCTTTTCCTTACCTGAAGGTTGTCTGGAAGAAATTGCTTCAAGCAATAAGACAGCCCGAATTTTACTCGTAATATTTAAGATGTTTTCTGTATTGTTTGTTGTAAAACTAAATAAGAAGTATATACAAAGAAATCCCGTCGAATAGGTACGACACAAATGCAAAATTTGACATTTAAGGCATGGATTTAAGGTTATTCTATTGCCTTAGCAAAGCAAAAGGGATTCTATTACTCAGCTAAGAATTCTAAGCGTTGACAGTTCTAATCTTAAGAAATTTCTTAACTATAGAATGAAAATCGTTACTTGAGCAATTACTTTTACTCAAGTAATCACTATTGCTTGTTTATAAAATACGGGAATTATTAGTGTGGGTACGCGGTCGACCCGCTGATTAATTTTAACCTATTGAGGTAACTGAACAGTCATCAACTTTTAGCGAATAGTTTATCAGTATTTGCATGGATACAATTACCCATTAAAATTAAATAATACTCGGTATCTGTTGGTTAACCACAATATAATTATTTGATACACGTCGTAATACAATTTCGACGTAATTACTGAATAGTATTATTTACACACTGCACAGGTTTGTTTAATTAAGCTTAACTTATATACATTACAAATATTAAAGCTTTTAGCATAATAATAAAGCTTTAAAGACGGTTAATTGATTGAAAGTATTTCAGCACTGCCAATTATGAACTGTTCGAATGTTTTGAAAAGGTTTAGCTTCGTTGCATATATATTCTCAATATAATCCGGTCGCTATGCTTTTGGACTTAGGCACTGTCAAAAGTAAGGTTATTTGGTGCAAGCCCGTTCGGAAGTCTCGACATAGTCTGTTGTAAAATTCTTTATTTTTGAATGGAGTTTAAAAAGTACAAATATTTTAAGCTATACGTAAGTTAAAAGGGTATTCGATGCAGCAGAAAATCAGAAAATTAAAATTGTCGTAGCGAAATGTCATACATTTTGCTTCAGACTTCGCCTGGACACCTCTATGTATTATAACTATAGTTACTTGACTAACAAACAAAACTTAGATTTGCTTACGAAATTCACGACTGCCTCCAGTCGTTAAAACTATGTAAATTTCATTTGCATAGTCATGAATTAATGCTGAAAACTAAACTCAAACGCAAACAGAAAGATGCAATCTAACAAACATTGTTGCAAATTAAAAAGAAGTGTAGTTTTTATCAATTAAAGGTATTTTACAGGTGACTTAACTTTTTTAAATATGGGAATTTATTTTTAAGTGTAGATATTTTACTTCATTTTTTAGAAAAAACGGTTAAACTCGTAATCGAATTACCGCATTTGCCGCGAGAATTAGCCTCCTGATCTCAAAATAAGTAGCTAACTAATGCATCATCATCATCATCATCAACATTATCAGCCAAAGGACGTCCACAGCTGAACATAGGCACTAGCGGTCTGCATCCAGTTTGATCCTGCGATCTTATTAAGGTCATTTATCCATCTTGTTGGTGGACGTCCTACGCTGCGTCTTTGGTCGAAAGGTCTCCAATCTAGAACTTTCCTGCCTCAACGGCCATCAGTTCGTCGCGCTATGTGCCCTACCCATTGCCACTTGAGCTTACTGATTCTCAAGGCTATGTCCGTTACCTTAGGGCATTTCTTCAGAAAGTGTTCTTCGCGTCACCTTCGTGGCGAAAATTTATACTGATATTATTCAAATAAAAAAAATACTGCTTTAAAGAAACTATCAAACTGTAACATAATCTGTTAGAATCATGAAAATCGGTTCATTATTCATGTAGATATTTAATATTGAAATTTCGTAAGCCACGAAAGTTACTCACCGTGACACGAAAGTTACGCAGCGTCTTTTTGGATAGATAATTCGGTAATAAAAGTATCAAAGTACTTGAAATATTATATATGTTTGAGACAAATAGTAATGTGGTTAGGTATTACATATATTTTTAAACATTCATGATGAAAACTAACATAGTAATAGTTTGTTACCTTCGACATTGCTACTATGTACCAAATTATTTATGAGTATCCGATAGGTATTTCGACACTGTTGCAAGTGACATGATCACAGCGTACCTAAAACTGTTGCGAGTGGGCTGTTATTTGTAGACTTTATGGTCTACCCTCCTTCTAAGTGTTTTATTGCACTCATTTTCAGTATCACTGATCTCAAATTCACTGTTTACTCGCATTTGTTCTCGGCACACAACAATGACCGTATTTGTCAGCGATAGGATGCTTTGTTAAATTTTACGGTTTCACACTTTCGGAGCAATGGTATTTTGACATTCGACAATTTAAACTCATACTTACGATCAAATTTTTAGTATTTTGTAATTTAATCGCTTCCTTAACCTATTTTGGTAAGTAGTCGCATTCTGTCGAAATTATCTGAGATTATAAAGGTAAGGGTAAGCTAAGGTACATGTAGCAAATCTGTAGCAATCAACTCTTTACCCTCCAAAGTAGTGCCTCAAATTACATACAGGTACCCTGAATTTTGGTTGTTAGATATTTGCCGGCTATTATCAACTCATTTAAGGTAGGCTCAGTTATATTAGGTATATAGGTTAGGCCCTTAATAAACTTTACAATCAATAAATTAGTCTTCCAGATATTTTGCTTGCCTGGAGTGAGACTATTTAGACTACTAGTTGCTGGATCATAACTGTAAGAGCGTTCAAAATATGACCTTTTCGTATCCAATAAAGAATTAAACTATTTCTTTTGAATCTTTGGAAATAAACACCAGACGTCACGCGCTTATTTTCGAACCAGTATCAGTGTTAATTGTAGTTTTCTTCCGGTAAAGCAAACTCATGAACATGATTCCCAGTCTTTATCTAGTAGCCTCAAAGTAGACTCTTTTATCGGTCTAGTGGACAAATTTCCAGCTTTAGACCAGGCTCAAATATTAGCCATGCCACTTGTTTGAATGAATTAAGACGACTGACATAACTGCCATCATTCTTATTAGTGGCAAAGAATTATTCATTATTTTCTCATATAAACTACACAAATTGGGCTAATTACGAATAATGCACGGAAATTAATTAATTAATGAGTATGCTTTTTAGAGTAACATATTGTGATTTTTTTATATAATTAGTATATAGATTGATGAGGCGATTCAAAGCCGAATAAAATCAAGATTTAAGACGTCATGTTCTATACATATTTATAGTAAGCTACATTATTTCTATAAATCATATCTGTGCCTCTGGAAACTGTCTAAGTAGAAGAATTCAAGTTTGAAACGTTAAGGCGGTTATTTTAACTGCATTTACAAACCATAAAATATAAATTATAGTGATATCAGTACACTATGATAACCTTTCGTGGTATGATTTGTAACTTTCGTGGGCAATTGACCACGAAAGTTGTGCCACGCAAGTGACGAAAATTTTACATTTTCAGAAATATTAAATTAAGAAACTAACATTTATGTAATCTAATCAGCTCTATTGAATCTTGACTATGAGTTTTATGATTCAATAGTAGACATTTATTCCTGACGCTGACTTATAATCTTAAAACATTACCCATGAAGGGTCACATGAACTAGGGTCTGAAGAAAAAAAATAAAACGCAAGGAGCTATATTAGCTATATCATAGCTATGAGATACTTATTTGTCTTCTATTAGTGTTTTGATAGGTCTGAAGTTTCTGCGGACCTATGGTTGGTGTCGATAGCATGAACCTTTTTGAAGTTATGAGCAATTTTGAGTCACATTTTCGAAAATGGTAAAATCGTGTGACCAACACAAAATTAAGTATGTAAAATTTAAATCTAAGGACTGATTTTTTCCCCCTCGATATAATGATTCCTGACTTAGTATCCAATTTTTAAAAATATACAATGTTAATATAATGTAAAAGTCCAGCAAGATAGAAGTGTTTAAACTAAGCGCCAACTCAGTGTGACGCGCGAAGAATAGCAGTTTTACTCCCGATTCCGATGGTAAAATATTTTTTCCTACAAAACTACAAACATAATAACACATTTTAAAGTGAATTCATAGAGATAGATACATGATAAAACATACAAAATTTATTATTTAATTAAACATTGAATATGTTTGGAATTACAAACGTGTGACCATCAAAAAACGGTGCTCAAAGAATGGCCCCTTAGTTCTCCTACGTATCTCCTCATTTCTGATTCGATCCCGTAGAGAAACACCCAGCATAGCCCTCTCCATCGCTCGTTGTGTGATTTTGAGCTTCTTTATGAGGCCCATAGTTAGAGACTATGTTTCGGATCCGTATGTCATCACTGGTTGAAGACTTTCGTCTTTAGACACTGAGGTAGATGAGATGAGAAGACACTCTTGCGTAACTTCCCGATCGCTGCCCAGCCGAGTTGGATTCGTCGATTGACCTCTTTCTCGAAGTTGGACCTACCCAATTGGATCACTTACTAACTAATGCAGTGATAGTTTTTAAAAAGTATATATAAACTACTAGAGATACCAATTTTTAGGGTTCTGCAGCCCAATGGTAAATAACGAACCCTTATAAATTCGAAAAGTCTGTAAGTCTTTCCGTTTGTGTCACAGCCACATTATTCTGAAACTGTTAGCATTACACTTGAAACAATGTGGGTGGGTGTATCCTGCTTACCGCTTCACGATGCTCAAACAAAAAAATACATATTTTTAAGAAACTCCCCGTAGGTACATGGAAACATAACATAAAAAGAAGTGGGGTTAATAGAGTATCTAAATGTAGGTAAGTATGTTAAAATGACATCGAGGTTACCAAATTATTTTTATTCTAAAAGTTGGTTCTGATAATGTTGACATAATATAATATAAATGTATGATTGATATCACACTAACTTAACGAGTACACACAAAAAACTAAGTTCTTCCATCAATCAATCGGTAATGAGCTAGTATTTTCGTTATTTTCTGTCTAGCGATGAGTAATCGTATACAAAAACAAAAAATAAGCCAGTAACGATTGAATACTAACTACTTCTACTGAAGTATTATGTAACTTTATGAATCATTAAGATGGTTCTCTGCCTTTACGCAGAAAATGGATTAGTCGGATATTACTTCCCAAGAGAACTTTATTTCACCAAATAATCATTCGCCAACTCAACATATAAATATGTTTCATTTTCCAACCTCGCAGTTACCGACTGAACCTTTGGTATGTTTTTTAACACTTTTCAAAACGTCAACTTTCATGTAGCAGAATGTTTCAGTGAGCATAACATAAGAGCGCTTACAAACTTACTTAGGCGACTTTAGTAGCGCGACGGTCGTGCGACAGCCGCGCTGCTAATAATTTCATACATATATGACAGAAGTAAGCCGTTCACATAAGAGCTAGCACTAATACTCGTTTAGTCATTTATTGTACCCCTAATATTTCATAAGTAAGGGTTTCAAAAATCTTATTATATTAAAACTAAAACAAAATACAGAAAATCTAGGTCACCAGTATTTAGAATATTACTGTTTTTAACTTTTATTGAAACAGAAAAATGTAATATATCTTTTACCAATTATAAGAAAATCTCATCTAGTACTTTTGTTGTTTTAAGCAGTATAAAAAAACCTTTTTAGGGTTCCAGTTTGGCTAATGGCAAAATGGGACTCATATAGTTTCGTCAAGTCTGTCTGTCCGTCCGTATATCACAGCCATTTTTTTTGCCGTATGTGACAGTTAAAACTTAGTAGGTAGGTGTGTTCAGTTGACCGCTTTACGATTCTTATACATTAAATAAGATATTTAAGAGGGGCTTCCCATACATAGAATTAAAACAAAAATATTTTTTATGCTCAAACCTATGTCTGTGGGGTATCAATGAATAGGTCATGAGACCGACTCGCACTTAGACGGTTTTTTATGTATGGTAAGGAAACTGTTACGATGACGAAACGTCATGCGTCTAAGATCCTTTAAAACTGCGACTTTTAGCAGCGATGCAGTCACGATGCTAACGCGCGTTAGCATCGATGCAGTCGAAAAATGACAACCTTTACACACTGCGCCTCTTTTAGCATCGATGCAGTCGCGATGCCAACGCGCTTTTGTATCGATACAGTCGCGATGCAGAAGCTGGAATTGTCAAATTATGTACTGAATTTTGGCAAATGCATTAATACTAACGCGTGACTGCATCCATGCTAAAAGTCGCAGAGTGTAAGGGGTCTAAAGGTTGTGTGGCCTAGTACATTAGACAAATGATAAATGTTCCAAACGTCGACGTTATAATAATCAACGTAAAAATAAATCTCACAAATGAAACGTTTTGTCATACTCGTATATAAATTTGGATATCGTTACTTGTCTATGAGAAACATTAGCGGAACGTTGGTTGGTAACTAAAATTCGACCAAAGAATTTTCTGAAAAAAGGCAGGATACTCATTAATATATATAAATTAATGGGTATCCTTTCTGCTTCACTAATAAACCTTTAATATTAAAGGTTTATTAAGCACAATAAAGTAAAGATTTGACTGATAGAGAATGTTTTTAGCATTAAGTCTACCTTCGTACACAATATTTATGCAATAAAGTCTTTAAGAAAATAAATACAAATATACTTTCACACTATGTATAAGAAGCAGTTAAAAAGTGAGCTTGACAATAGTTAGAAAAGTAATAAAATTCCAATACAAGAACAAATTAAGCTCAATTTATACGAGAAACTAATACTGGTACCTAAATCACTCTGCCAACTTCCGAAATTCCCAAAGTAATTTATCACAAACTTCGAGATTGATTCCCCTTAATCGGTTGCTATAGAGAACAGGTATGTTAATTGATTTCGTTTATAACGTAAGACTGGTCTACTAAAAAAAAACAATGCTTTGAATTTGATAGGTATGGAACTCAGAAAATGAGATATAGGAAGAGTCAGTGCACCGCGCACTTTATAAATCATAAGATGTTATAAATAAATAATAAATATCTTTTGGACATTCCCACACATCGCCATCTAGCCCCAAAGTAAGCTACTCAAAGCTTGTGGTATGGGTGCCAGACAACGGATATAATACTGAAATACTTTTTTTGTTTGTAAATACATACATGATATACATTGAAAACACCCATACCAATACAAACAGACATGTTCATGCACACAAATGTTTGTATTGTGCGGGGATCGAACCCGCAGCCCGTTGCGTAGTAGGTGATTTCTCGACCACTACACCAGACGGGTCGTCAAGGTAATGTTAGCCCATTAAGACTATGCCCTTTGCTGATTGAGAAGTGCTTCCACGTATATATATTTTTTAAACATACATGTTGGAAAATTCTCTCATCCAGTGATTTTTATGATTTTCATGGATGACCAGAAGGAACAGAGATTTTTGTGCCTAAAGAATCTTTTTTGAGGCATTGGCATTGACCGGGTTCCTTCTGTTACTTCTTCTCAAAGCACTGGCGGTCCCCCGCGACTTCGACCGCGCGTTTTGAGTTTGCTCCCTCCCCTCCCATTACAGCGTGATGTTTTATACCCTAAAGCATTCCTCTATAAATGAGCTATTCAATTAAAAAAAAAAACAATTTAGTCCAGTAGGTCCTGAGATTAGCGCGTACAAACAAACAAACTCTTCAGCTTAATAATATTAGTATAGATATTATTTTGAAGCGATGGTCTCAAAGCTTAAACATATTCTGAATTAGACCCTATTTATGTTAGGTTATGAATGAGCGTCTTTTGTACATTTTAATGCAAATTTTATGAACTTTTAATGAATTTGTTAACAAGCCTCGTATCAAAACCAATCGACAAATCTAACAGTGTTGCGAATTAAACCAAGAACAAGAGATGAAAGGAAGCGGTGCGTACTTGGCCCAGTTTGGTAGTTACGAAACCAGCAATCTCAGCCCGTATTGGTACACCGATCCACCTATCTGTAATACCAGTGTAGCCTAGCTAGAGTGTAGGTGTTGATAGATGGTAAGCTAGTATGATGTAAAGGTCACCAAACCAAATTTATTGCTAATAGAAAAAATGAATTTGAATTTGAACGAACAGTTTTAAATAAAGAAGAATTTGTAACTAAGTTAAGACCTTATCATTTTAAGTTTAATATCCTCAATATAACCTCCGTTTTCTTGGTGCGCTTAATTAATACCCTAAATCTAGACCAATGATATTAATGGAGTGCGTGATTTATTAATATATACTTAATACGAATTTGATTGGATTACAAGAAAAGTGTCGTCGTGAAGTTTCATCATCATGGCCTATAGTAGGCGTAAAAAAATAAGCTTCTCAGAATATAATTGTGGTATGAAAATGATCTTCGACACTCTCTCGTAATCATATTTTTTAAATGTCCTATAGGTCATGTACTCCTAGAAATTACACCCACCGATTTCATAACTGGTATGTCTCATAAATATGGGTCCCAGTCATTCGATATCAGAAGTGAACGGTACTCAAGGATGTTAATTTTGAACGTGCCTAACAATTGCTTAGGTTTAGTGCATATTCGGTTATTTGCTTGTGAAATACATAATCATTGCATGGCTGACATTGGGTTGCAAACGGTACTACTACAAAGGTTATGACCACAGAATTGAATTACACGTGAACAAATTTAGTATTATAGTTGCTTAATTAAACACCATATGAGTCGTTAAGCCTTGTCCGTGGCCTTATTAACAGCTTGATAGAATCTGACAGCAAGTTGGTCGCTTGCCTGGTAAACACCCCTCCGCCTAACCGAACTGAGCTCGCCTGGTGGAGTATTGCTAAAACTATCACATACTTGAAGCTAGGCCTTTGGCTTTACTTTACTATGTATTGTGTACAATTAGGCTTTATAATGCAATGATTGCTTGGGGTTACTCTGAATACGACAACAATGAACCCTTCAAGCCTCGTCAAAAAAATGTTTATCAAATTCACGGTGACAAAACACAAAAGTCGAGACAAAAGACCCGACCAGACGATGGCCCGATGGCGGTCATTAGACTGCAGAGCATAAATTTTGAACACCTGACAAGAGGCCAATGGGAAGGCATTGATAGGTCACCGAGTCCACTTAAAAACACAAATAACTTACTAATGTCTATATCTAAGAAAATGTATCAAGAGGAAGTTCAAAGATAATTGATAAGGAAAATATATCAGAAGTAAATACTAAAAGTTAGCCTGTAAACATCCCAAAACTGGGCAAAGGCCTCACTTCATATGTGAGAAGGTATGAGCCATACCTCAACGCGTAGAGTGAATTGGCAGAGGGATGTTGCAAGGCAAGCGACCATCCTTGCTGTTAGATTCAAGCCACACTTAAGACCTCTGACTAAGCTTAACGGCTGATTTTAACCGATATTAGTCTAGACCAACGGCTCAACGTGCCTTCTAAAGCACGAAGATGCTCGTAATATACGGCACTTAGTCGAAATTGTCAACCATCGAAACCCGACCACGCCGTAGGTTGCTTAACTTCGATATCACTACCATAGTTCTTTCAACAAAATTCAAAATTAATTTATTTTGTACATAGGCTATTGCTAGCACTTATACACGTCCCAACATTGGCCCTACCACAGCTTCGGGACAATTGTGAGCTAGTGCTGAGAAGAAGCTGCACAACAAACTCAGTCACTGTTGTCAATGCCTCTTTTGAAAATATTACAATTTAAATGTTCTTACAAGCTAGACCATACATTGTTATCGTTCATATAATCATTTATTATATAATAGCCTTTAGACATAAAACGTTGTTTAACAATCGATTTGAATTTATATAAAGGTAATTCAATTATATTTTGAAGCAATTTATTAAAGAAAGTAATACATCTTCCAATAAATGAGTGATTAACCTTCTGAAGTCTTAAGTTTGGAACGCCAAGTTTATTCTTGTTTCTGGTATTGAAATCATGTAAATCACTTTTTTTAAGAACAATGCGTTACAAGCGCCAAGTTAATATTAATAAACCTTGGTCAGATTCGGATCAAAAAGGACCTATCGTGTTTTCATTGGTACACTTTATCGTAAGAAAGGATTGCACCAAACAATTTTTAGGGTTTCGTAGCCGAATGGCAAAAAACGGAACCCTTATAGTTTCGTCAAGTCTGTCGTCGTCTGTCTGTCTGTCCATCCATATGGCACAGCCTCTTTATTCTGAAAGTATTAGCATTACACAGATGAAACTTAGTAGGTAGGTGTATCTTGTTAATTGCTTTATGATTCCTATACAAATAAAAAAGTAAAAACTGACTTCAAAACCAAAATGCACTAAAAAGTCTAAAATAAAATCTTGACTCTGTAAAGAAAAGGAACCCATTTTAGGCAAACAATTTTTTTTGGAGTCTGTGCTCTGATATCTGATGCTTGAGATGGTCAAAGTGATGGCACCGACTCCAAAAAGAAATTGTTCGCCTAAAATGGATTCCTTTCCTTTACAGGGTCAAAAGTTTATTTATGACTTTTAAGTGCATTTTAGTTTTGAAATCGGTTTTTATGAAAATTAATTTTATTTCTTCATTTTTAGTGATTACTGGAGGGGGTGGGGGTGGTAGGGGTTGAGCACCTCATAACTCTGATCTTTAAAAAGATACAAATTACTTATCATAAGTTCTGTCATTAAAATCACTGAAATCCTAAGCGTTGAGGAGTTCAACTACTAGCTCAGCTCCACACGATGTTGATTATCAGACGTAACAACACGTGAACATTAAGATTCTAGTAAAAACAGTATACTTGCCTTTAAATTTGAGGGTTTTCCTCGCTTGAACCAAGATCCCATCATCAGATCCCGACTTGGCAACAATGGGACCAACTGGAAAGTATAACCTCTAGATCGGCGAAAATAAATTCCAAATCGGTCTTAAAAAGACTGTGATATGAGGTAACACAGCCACACAAAAAGCATACAGTCGAATTGATAACCTCCTCCTTGTTTGAAGTCGGTTAACAATGTCATTAATTCTAAATAGCTGTCTGCTGTCTCATTCGCGCGCTGTTGCCTATTGCTCGAGTTTTTTCTAAACTCTAGTCTGCCAAACGGCTGCGCAGTTTGTCGGCAGTCGCTCTCATGGTATATTCGTCTTAAAACTATGAAGCTTGCTTGTACACTGGACATGCATGCAGCAACAGTGTTTCCTAGGAAGATGCGGGCAATAGAACGTCAAGGTAGACACAGTCTTATCTTATTCGTTTGTAGTAGGGGTTAGTTTTGAATCGACTTCAAAAAAGGAGGAGGTTATCAATTCCACTGTTTTTTTTTTTTTGTATCTTTGTTACCTCATATCTCAGTCGTTTGTCGACCGATTCGAAAATTTTTAGAGGGTGTTCTAGTTGGACCCATTTTTTCCACTTCTGGATCTGATGATGGGATCTTGGTGTAATTGAGGGAAACCCTCAAATTTTAAAGGCACGTATAGTGTTTCTTTACAAGAATCTTAATGTTGACGTGTTGTTACGTCTGATAGTCAACATCTTGTGGGGCTGGGCTGATGGTGGAACTCCTTAACGCTTAAGAGTTCAGTAAATTATAATGAAATAACTTACAATGGGTAGTTTTTAGCTTCTTAAAGAACAGAGTCTTAAGGTGCAACTCCCCCCCCCCTCTTCTCCTATAATCTCTAAAAATGAAGAAATAAAATTAACTTTAAAAAAAATAAAAACCGACTTAAAAACCAAAATGCACTAAAAATTCATCACTTTGACCATCAAGCATCAACTATCACAGCACCGACTCCAAAAAGAAATTGTTTGCCTAGAACCCACCTTTCCTTTCAAAGGTTAAGAGTATAATTAAGACCTTTTAGTGCAGTTTGGTTTTCAATTCAATTTTTAATTTTTTAAAGTTAATTAACTTAAATGTATAGCCTTACATTCTAGCGACCACACTCACAATATTATCTTTAATTATTTTGGTCATGAAAATGTAGATATTTTAATAACTCTATCAATATTTAATTGACATGCCTTTATGGAACTATCTACCATCATAATTCCTTTCTTCAGTCATAAGAATGTGTCATCATTGGCCACAGCATCTGTTGTAGGTGATTGTTGCAGCACTAGTGGGTTTCTCGTTGGTTAGCGCAGCGCCGTTGATGGCTATAAAGCCCTATAGCTGCGCGGCAATCCTGCCACATTGATCGCACACATAACGCGAGTCCGCAGAAGGTGGTAAAGCACGACGGAGATTCTCATGCTTGAGAATGTGTTCAGAGCGTTTTTCTCAACCGTCTGTTTTAATACCGAAGGTACCTATGTCCCGCTTGCAGAAGTCTTTAAGTCGTAAAATTGAACTTCCAACAGGTCTTTTAAAGCTCGCCAAATGACCAAGCATTACTTGACGTGGCAGTTTCTCGGGGTTTATGCGTTGAACATGTCCAAGCCAGCGAAGTCTCCTATGCTTCAACATAGCAGTTATGCTGCAGCAACGCGTTTTCGAGAGTACTGGTTCGTTACTAATTTTGTCTTCCCAAAGTAGATATATATCCGAGTATGTATTCTTTAGGCAGCGCATGTGGAAAGCTTAGGTTCGCGTTCTTGTTTCGCATATGTGGTACATGTTTCCGAGGCATATAGCAATACACTCAGGACGCGGGTCTGGTATACAGGGATCTTTGTGTAAGTATTGAGCTTACATTTCCTCCATATGCCTGTAAAAATCTTCCTGAACACATTTGGTGCTCTGCTAATTCGAGTATCTATCGCTATGTCATAAAAATAAGAATGTGTGAGTGCTAAGTTTTTAAAGTTATCATGACCTCAGTCATAATTGGCGTTCTAAATATAATTTGCACGATTCTATTGTAAATAACATGTATTTCGAAATGCAATGAAAAAAGATCTTCTCTTTAGTACTCCAAGGAAACATTTTCCTCTTTTCAGTGCTCACATTTAGACATTTTGGCGAACGTACGTATTGCATTTGCATCCGAAGACCTGCTTAGAAGCTCTGTCGTGACAATTTGTGCGATTCCCCTGGAAATTCCAGCTGCCCGCCTGGATTTTTATCTCGAATTTGAGCTAAGTGATTTTATTTACATCCCGTATCTCGTGCCAGCGCGACTTGTTTGTGCAGTTCAAGACGAGGCAGTAATATCACATAGAATGTCATGTTACATTACCTTCAGAAAGATGACGCCTTTCGTCTGCTGAAGAACTCCGCTATTAAATGTTTAGCAGCTGACATCAAATACAATCCCTAATATTCATTTTACTTGACATAATTATATCTTACATACCTAACAAAGTACCTCTCTACAGAGCTTAGAATTTCATCTATTGGAAATTGGTTAAAAGTATTCATTTGGATATAAAATTGTATAACATTGAAGAAATTAGTTACTGTGTAATGGTTTAAAATGTTTACATTGTACTCACATTGTCATATTTTATATTCTGAAAAATGAGAATAAGAAACCAAAAATTGCGCACGAGTGGGACTTAAACCTGCAACTTCTGGATAACCGGGTCAATGCATTTCTAATTGAGCTACCGTGCTGACGATCTGACCGTCCGAAATTTCTGGTACCTTATTTAAACGACATTAAGCGTGACATCAGCGCTATCTACCCGTCTGTTAATGTAATAGTGGGCCAAGTAGTTATTCATTACAGAATAAATTTTACTTGGAAATTTATAACCCTTCGCCATTCAATAGTTTAGAATGTTTTCAACACTCACAGTCTCATATTTTATATTCTTAAAGATGAAAATATGAAACAAACATTTTAACTTTCCAATAAATACTTTTACTTTCTTTCTTCTTTCTAATAACATCAATAAGTCGTCATAAAAATAATTGTATTTTTATGAATTCGATTTCCAAATGTAGAATTCACTTTCTGATGCAACTTGAAGACTAACCCATTTGCTAAACTATTTCTATAATTGAAAATTCTGTGACACAAACCTTCTGCTCGACCATCGACTGTGTCTCTAAGTTCGGCATTAAGGGTATCCCAGACGCCTATTTATTTTCCTTTGTAACGCTATCGAGATATTGAAGTCTCGTGGGGGCGAAAAATTGAATGAGCGACTGCTTATCGCAACGACCCAGTAACTGACAATGCCCAGGAGCGTTCATTCACAGCTTTTTACGAGGAAATCATTTCGCTTCTGCTCAGGTGAGATGGATTTTTAATACGCTTCTGTTGAGTAATGGTAAGCGGATTAGCCCTGTTGTTGGGAGTGATGATTTTGTTGACATTGTTTAATTGATGAATTCTGATTATAATAAAAAATATTATAAATATTTTTTGCTGGAGACGCTCACGGACCAAAAGGCCGCCGGCGGTCGCATAAACACAAGCATAACAAAAGGCTGTTGATAAACACATCCGTGAGGAATTAAAGGACATATAACTTGTATTTGATAGTTAAGAGCATGGATGTGATACTTTTAAGCGTGATTTCATGATTTGATGACCACCTTGCCTTTAAAAAAAAAACTTGACACCAGTTACAGCTAAGCGTTACCTAAAAATGCTAGATACAATCTTTTACTTCACATCAGAACAGTCGAGAGGAAAAGTGAATTTAGTTCCACGGTCGTTTCTTTTTTATTTCAAATGGCCCTTGGATAATATTCCCTTTGTTGGCGAAATTGGGAATTATATGGTTTAGTGCCTCGGCCTTGCTTTGTAAGAAACAGCCAATATTTACCACTCTACCTGTCGCGCTTACACTCAGTGACATACTGTCGTGAGTGACAGAGACAGCTTTGTGTTCGGCAGTGTACGTCCTTTGTCTGATAATGATGATGATGATGATATCCAAATCCAATCAAACAATAAAAATAACAGTTATGAACACCAGTTACTGTAAATTAACGTCAAGCTTTACGCGATTACAAGGTCTAAAATGGCAGCAACATCAAAAGATTATGAGTCAGCGTGTAATCACTTATATTTGTTCTGGATTTTAAGATTGTTAGCAGTATAACATTTGACAACATTATGTAATTAAAAGAACTTTCTATTTCGTTTTCAAAAAATCAATTAGAAAAATTGTACAATATTTCTTGTACTTTTACAAAACGCACTTGAAAAAAGCAACTGCGTCAGACGAGAAATCGAACCCGTGTCTTATGCTATCCGGGCGTATGCCTATGCTACTCGGCCACCGAGACTTTGACAAGCCTGTTGAATTTTGCAAGTGCTTTCTTTAACGCGTAGGCTGCGTGAACTCATCAATGTTGCGAGATTGTTCTCACAATATTCGTACTAAAGTGACAAAAACATTATAAAAACAAAAAATATCATTAAAGTACTTATTATTTTACTAAATAAACAATTACTCGACACTTTTATTTAACATCCTGTATTTGAGGTTCTTAATTGCATAAGGTTTATTGCTGTATTGCTTAAAATTGGTTCTTACGAACCGAACCGAACATTTTTTTCTCATCAAAACGCCCAGAAATAGAGTGATCTAAGCGATATCAGCCAGACATGTGGACCCATTTCATTCATAAATTACTTACGAGACTTGAATAACTGAAAGGAACCGTCAGATGACGTGAAATGGATACGATGGTTGCTTTTCCCCAAACTTTCGTATCAAAATAGTTTATTTTTGGCTAAAAATAAAGGCCCTTCACACCAATCGTCGGTATTCGATACCCATTATCCGTACATTTGTGTACAAAGTATAAACTTAAAAGTAGATAATAATTCTGAATTAATGATTTTATATCGGACGATAAAAGCCATGATAAACAATTAAAAGTTTAAATAAAAAATAAAAATTTAGATTACATTTGAATTACTGGCATTTTATATTGGTTAAATCTGAAATAATCAAAACTCACAAATTTTAGGAAGAGAAAAAGAAATCGTTCCGGGGTATTGATTTTTATGTAAAACTAACACAAAATTTCAAAAATATGTACATAAAAGTGAATTTGATGAAAATCATAACAAAAAAAAAGCTTTTATTTTTACATTGAACTTAATAATGTAACGGTTAGCGTAAATAATAGTTATTTTAATAAGGTCTTAATAATGACAAAGTTAAACCATATTTCGATGCCAATTAAAAATTTGTTGTTTTTTTAATCCTGTATTTATAGTTCGCGTTTTCATTTTTTTCAGATGTAGGCACTTAGGAAATCCACCATCTCTGTTGAACCCATGGACACCCCCAAGAGGATGATCTGTCGTCGTGATAAACGACCCTTAATGCTGGCTCTTTCACTAACTGAAGTACAAAGTATTAAGCCCAATGCGATGCTTTAAGTAAATCTTATTCCTCATCATTTCAGATGATTAATTTAGGTTTAACCGACTTAAAAACAGGAGGTAATCAATTCAATGTGTATGTATGTGATATCGTTGGAATTTTATAATATTTGAGTATGTTGATTTAATAAGGCTTCCAAACACGTGTGCTAAATTTCGTTAGTGTACTCGTATGTCCATGGATTACTTAAAAACGCGAAGTCATAGTGAGATGATTATTTTTTGTCTAGTCAGGTATATTTCAACTTAGAGTACAGTGTAAGTTTTATCATTTCCGGTCCAGTAGTTCTTGAGATATGGGTAACAACTTAAAATCATGTGATAAAATATTTGGTTTATAAAACCGCTATCACAAAACTGACTCAAAAGCTTAAAATGAGTCATTTTCCTTCTATTAAGAAGAAAAAACTCCTTTTGGAGTAGGTTCATGATATCCTTAGAATGATGAACGGAAGCTTGACATCGGTGGTTAAATTTTTTGATGTTGTTTTTTTTTGTATTAATGTAAATCTGTATGCTCCTTAAAAGCTGTAATTCCGATACTACCAAAACATTAAATTGTATTATATCTATCAATATTTTATAGAGTTATTTATTTGTTACAGGATCTGCGGCGCTTTGGTCCGCCGCTGCGGAATCAAAGGTAAAATCGTACATGCTTTACAAATGAAACATTTAAGAGTTATACATTAAGGTGATATTCTATATTATAAAATGCACTTGAAAAAAGCAAATGTGTCAGACGAAGAATCGGACCCCGTGTCTGACGCTATCCGTGCGTATGTCTATGTCACTCAGCCTCACCGATACATTTGCAAGCCTGTTTAATTTTGCAAGTACTTCCTTAAACGATTAGGCTGCATCTTTGATACAATCTGGCAACATTGATATACACGCAACCTATGCGTCAAAGACGCGGATAGCGTTATACACGGGGTTCGATTCCTCATCTGGCACAGTTGCTTTTTCCAAGTAAACTTTATATTATAAAGTTTGTATAGTGACAAAACATTAAAAAAACAAAAATATAATTATAGGTGAATTTCTGTTAGCGATCAGTTTAACTCATTTAGTGCCGCCCACTCGGGCCCAAGTATTTAAGGCGACGTCTTTTTCTGACGTCTTTATATGTATATAGCACTCGGACCCGAGTGCTTGGCTACCAGCACGCTGTCTGCCGACCACTCAGGCCGAAGTGTACATTTTTTTAAAATAATAATACCGCAAATATTTTTTAACGTTTTTTTATTACATAATGCTTAAAAATTGCAGTTTCATAGGTTATTCTTCGTATCCTTTAAGACAGGCAAAGTGTGAAATACATTTTAAATCTTTTTAGGGTTCCGTAGCCGAATGACAAAAAACGGAAACATTATAGTTTCGTCAAGTCTGTCTGTCTGTCCGTCCGTATGTCACAGCCTTTTTATTCTGTAACTATAATCATTACACTGTTAAAATTTGGTAGGAAGATGTATCCTGTTAACCGCTTACCGATTCTCATACAAAAAATAAAAAATAATGACATTTAAGGGGGGGGGGGGGGGGGGCTCCCATACATGACATTAAAACCAACAAAAAAATTTTTGTCAAACCTATGCGTGTGGGGTGTCTATGGATAGGTCTTTTAAAATGACGTTGAAGTTCTTAAACCATTTTCTTTAAAAGTCTAACGTTTCATAGCTAGACGCTTCCAAAGTGGTAAAATGGGCGTCCCCCCCATCTTACTTCTAAACCAAGCAAGTGTAAATAATTTTAAGAAAAAAATGTTTTGGACGAGATCGAACGAGTAGTTTTAGAGATATAGCACATTTTCAACAACCGCAAACATAACTTTGTACTTCATACAAACACTATGAAAAACAAAGTTATATTTGCAGTCGACAAAATATTGTGGTATTTTACTTAGTAGAAGTAAGTGGATTCCCTAATTCAGTTAAAGTTGGCACGGAACCCTCAGTGCGCGAGTCCGACTCGCACTTGTTTACTTTTTTATTTTTTCACCGCACATTTCACAGACTCCTTCTTGCCATCTAAAATTCACGTCTCATTCTCCCACACATATAACGCAACGTCCTCAATTCAGTTAGATTTCCAATTGGACGTCCTTCTCGTTACCGTCATCGCGTTCGGTCAGATTGGTTTGACATTTGCGGAGTTATCGGGCATCCAATTGGAGTGCCGTCATCGGAATGCCGTCAATTGGTATTTTTGTCTGAAAACAGAATGGGTGTGTCTAAAGTTGTGATAGAGGAAATAGTTCTCAGACGAAAATTGTCTAGCTCATGAATTCGTTGACAATAAGCAGCTTCTAGTGAAAAAAATGCTCAAATCATGTAAACCACTTAATTATAAAATAGTATTATTGTATTTATACTTGTAAGTTTTTTAGGCTCTCATCAATGATGAGTATGTTGAGTGTAAAAATACAAACAGATTTATTCCTTCATAAATATACTAAATAATTAATATTGGACACCAATCACATACATGTATTGCTCTGATCCCAAAGTAAGTAGCTAATGCACTTGTGTAATGGAAATCAGACACAACGATGGTACCACAACACCCAGACTCGAGAAAATATATACCATTTTGATTTCTACATTGACCCGACCGGGCATCGAACCCTGGAACCTCGGAGCGGCGAAGCCTTGAAGTTCTTTAATAAACTAGATTTGTCGATTCAGAAATCCCGGGTTTTTTTGATTCAGGTTCGATTTTACCAAAGTCTGATAAGGAATATTCGTAAAATAAAATACAATAATTATATATTTTTTTTAAGACTTTATTGCGCAAATTTAGTGTACAAAGGTGGACTTAATGCTAAAAGCATTCTCTGCCAGTCAAACCTTTAGGTCATGCAGAAAGATAGCAACGGGTGCAGTAAAAAAAACATCAAACGAAAATAGGAAAAAAGTAACAAGAATCTAATAAATATATTATTGAATTAAATAAACTAAGTAAATAACTATATCGATAAATAAAAAAACTACAAAATATCTATAAGTATATACATAAACATAAATAAAGCATAAATACATACATATAATGATAATATTATGCAATTATTCACTCTTTCAGAAATGTACGAACTTTATTCTTGTAAAACTACTTTGCATCGGTTCTCTTTATATCCACGGGAAGAGAATTCCACAGTCGTGTTGCCGTCACTGTGAAAGACTTGGAAACGTACGAGGAACGGTGGGCCAACGTGCCTAGCCGGAGATTGTGAACGGAGGGACCGATCATGGGTTTGACAGAGATATGGAAACATATCTTGAAGATAAGAAGGAGAATAGGGGTTATAAACAATAGCGTGTAGAATGCAAAGAACCCGAGAGTCTCTACGTTGACGGATGGTAAGCCAATTCAGTTGTGCTCTGTAACTGGAGACATGATCGTATTTACGGAGGCATCTGATACAACTGTTGAGGAGACGTTCGAGTTTATCGATGAAAGCTTCAGTGAGATTAGTACAGCACGAATCAGCATAGTCAATGATAGGTATTACAAGAGTTTGCATAAGCAGAAGTTTTGTCTTAAATGGGAGAAAGAATTTTAAGCGGTAGAGACTTCTCAAATATGTAACAACCTTATGGCTGACCTCGGCTATGTGATCAGTCCATCCCAGCGTAGTGTCAATGATTAGACTCAAGTTCCTGATACTAGAACAGAAAGGAATTGTCGTGCCTTCATATGTTATCGGGTCAATATCAACGGAACTAAGCCTAAAGATCAGTCCTGGACTGCCTACGATGATAGCCTGACACTTGGTAGGGTTAACTGAGATTTCAAAATTATGCGACCAAGATGAAATATATTCTAAAGTGTCGTTCATTAACTGTATTGCAGTAAATATGTCAGCAATTTCGGATTGCACATACAATTGAAGATCAGCGGCATACAAATGATACGAGCAGCGAAGGTTGAGGGTGATTATATTTATAAAAATTGAAAAAATAAGGGGCGATATTATCCCACCCTGTGAACACCAGAAGTCAGTTTGTGCCAGTCAGAACATGAATTCAATTTATCGTTTCGTTTTACACTTATTGAGGTATTTAAGTATTTTCAGGCGTTGATAACATCGGCCCTTAAACGTGCATTCCATAATAGCCAACACCTCAACCTTAGGTAAATATGCAACCGATTATCCGATCTCTAGTCATAAATGTAAGGTTGTTGTTACAATATGATATTAAAATACAAATTGAACTGCTGATTGGGACCTGCTGATCGGGACATTGTGTTTGTTAACTGTTCAATTAACAAACACAACGAGCCGACACCTTCGTGACCATTAACCCTTTTGTTCTGCTGAAACCATGCACAAAGAACTTCATTACGCCCCCGAACAAATTTAAAGGGATGCAATTTACATTAAATAAACAAATCATCCTCGGTTCACGGTAAAGCCTAGATAGAACAGCTAGCCATTAAAACAAATAGTTTTCAAAGTTCGCTGACAATCCAGTGATTCTGCGTCTGAGGCTTAAAAGCAAACTTGGTGAAATGGAGAGTTGGTTTATGGGTGGATTTAAAGGAGTGCTTTTTTCGGGTAATTCTCTGTTAACTGATTAGCAAATAATATTAATAATAACCTATCCTACCTAATAGCCGATTTTGACTACGGTGACAAGTCACAATAACAAACCTACTGCGTGGTTCATATTATGCACAAGTGTGTGCACAAACACAGGTACACTCTTTTCATTTCACTCTAATAGCCCAAAAGGACAGCAATCTGACACGACCGGAGAGAATTCTACCGCAACGTCTTTACGTGCTTTCTGAGTCACAGGGATGATTTCTGAACAGAAAAACCCAGGTACATATTTTTTGGCTGACCCGGGGATCAAACCCGGGACCTCTGGCGGTGCCAGCGAGTACGACCCTCTAACCGCTACGCCATCGAGGCAGTAGCAAGTACCGCTTAGATATAGCAATTCTACAGCATTTGACGCTGGGTTTTTGGCTGCATGTGAAATTACACAGACACATCTCAATGAGTTTACACGAAATCTAATAACAGTAAACTCTTTTAGGAGATTAGTTAATTGTTTTTTCGTTCCTAAATGTACTGGCTGTTTTATAAGGATTTAGTTCCAAACGATTCCACGTCCACTCAACAGGTGTTGTTAATTTGAAAGCCAAATAAACGCTAATGTTTGCATCTTAAGGGTAGGCTATACAACAGAGTTACAACCTCGTTTGAGTAAATATTGCTTGTGTATTTTATTTTTGCGTCGACATAAGCTACCGGCTAAAAAAGTGCAAACAAAGTTATGATTTCTGGTAAAAAAATATATGATATCTACATTGACTACTTAGATAGATAGATAACTCAACTCTTTATTTCACATAACAAACATTGGTTTACAAATTCGTTTTAAGGGAAACAATTTACGCGGTCTTATCGCTATAAGCGTTAACCTTCTTCTTAAGAGTCAATACTCCATTCTTAAGACTTTAAGATCTTAAATGATAGGCCTAGTAGTTATTAAGTTTTTACAAAGGAACGGTATTTCATGATTGCATAAAAAGATGACAACTTTATTTTCAATATAATGTTTTAAACTTTAAAGGTCACTAACATAAGAATAGTTAGATACGGGATTGCTATTAGTAACTCCGTGATCATGGCGCTTGCAACAGTGCCGAAATATCGGAAACTCATAAACAATAATGTACATGGTAGCAATCCCGTATCTAACTATTGTAACTTTGTTTTCATTAACACTGATTTTCACATTCACAATAATGATTGAACAAAACAGTAAATCAACAATAATCGTGTGTAAAAAGCTTTATTTAAATGGTGGTCGTTAGTCCGTGGCACGCGCGAACGGAGCACGGTGTGAAATTCTGAATCGGAAATTGGAATCGTATAATAATTATTGTTGCCTCCTGCCTCTTTATTGAATACAGCCTGTATTAATCCTAATGTTAATAGGGAGGAGAATTCGTCCTGAACGTCAGTCATGGTGAGCAAAGCTACGTAATGTTGTACGGACAACAGCATGTCAAGGTAAACACTGCGGTATCTTATGCAGTTGTGATAAGGGCTAGTTTGCAACAAAAGTGGGTAACCTGATGTGCTGGCCACTGTACTTTTTGTGGATTGCATTGGTTTATTACTAGCGGTCCTCCACAACTGCGTCCACGCGTTTAGCATTTGCTTGTTCCCCTCCCGTGTCGCAGCGTGATGTATTGCTATCCTGAGATTAGCGCGTTCAAACAAACTCTTCAGCTTTCTAATATAGGTATAGATTGAGGCGTTTAATATTTCCACACATATTTCTTGTAAGTAAAATTTCGTATAATTTTACTGTGCACAAAACGTTTAAATGATTCAACTTTCACTTTGTTATCATTTCATACTACTTATTTGTGAAAAAACCCTACCGTCATTAAAAATTAAATGAAAGATTTTCAGCTACAGGTTTATTCTTGTAAAATAATAATAAACCTGAAATTATGGAATCCAATAAGGACGGAGCTGTTTTTCGCTTTATCGGTGGAATATTTTAATAAGCTTCAAGAACTCTTGAGTGAGACGTGCCGAAGCATAAATAATACGATATAACGAGAGCAAATTGTGAATTAACAATATTTCTTTGATACAATCTATTTTCTTATAGTAAGGTTTTTGCTTTGATAGGGCTTTTAAACAACTGAAAGAGGTTATTTTTATAGTTGTAGTAGGACGTCTTTTTTCACTGCATTTTTTTATATATATTCAAGCGTGAGGAATTATTTTTATTAAGTATAATATTCGCTAATAAAATACGTTTCATTTATCATAAAACAGTACAGAAAATTTATTGGGATCAAAAACTATTATCATAAAACTAACCAACCACTAATAACTATATTGTGTTAGCCTAAGAGCCTATACAAACAAGGTCTGCGTAAATTGGGGGTCCTAGGTTACTAATTTAGAACCCTGTATAAACCCTAATACCTTCCTTGTCGGAATTGTAAAATTATACCAAATTGGAAGCGCCTCACGGATAGAGTTTATGTTACAGCCGAGCATTTGTATACAGGGTGAAACAAAAATCATGGTCCCGAGGTCGTTTCAAAATGAAATATGAACCGTGTTTATTTTTATGGTATAATTAAAAATTAGTTCATATGAGTTCTAACCCAATTGATGCGTCATACATAGGGCACAAAATCAATACTTAAAAGATTATTATACATGGAATATTCAATTGATGTGTTCCAATATTCATTTGATGTATTCAGGAAGATTACATTTACACCAATATTTTTTAAAATTCCGAATTTTGCCTCTACAATTCCATTACTGAATAAATATTTAAGAATATCTTTAAAAACCTTTTTTTAGTAAGGATAAATATAATTCATTAACCTAGCCTACTCGATATATATTTTTAACTATTTATGGCAACCCTGTATTCAATGTTGGGGATAGGTATAAGTCAGTGCATCGTGCTTACTGCGAATAGCCTGGAGGCCAATCTTCGAACCACGTCTTAGGATAGGATTAGTAAAGTAGCAGAGTAATAATATAGTTATCGATATCGATGCAGTGAGATCTATGGTTTAAGAATTATTTTAACAATCACGGTGTTATATTTATATTCTTAAATGAAGAAATTTGTAAGCGAAAATTGCGCAAAGCCTGACTAGCCAGAATGTTATGTATACAATGTGCAATGTTAAATGCGCATAACCTCAGACACCCCTAATGATGTTTTAATTAAATTATTCTAATTTGAAAAGAAAAAATAATAATTAATAAAAACTTATAGTTATGTAAGAAATCCAATTTTATACCTGACAAAATTTATAAGAGACTTCCCTTCCCACTAAAACTATCGTCTAACTTATGAATTAAATTTACAACTTTATTCAGGGACAAGCGGTCCTTCGCGACTTCGTACACCCCTCTCGTACGCAGCATGAAGTATTACCGACTAAAGACATACCACATTTTTTTAAAAATCGGTCCAGTAATTTCTGAGATTTGCGCGTTTAATTAAACAAACAAAAAAACTCTTTAGCTTTATAATATAAGTATAGCTGTGATAAATTAATACAAATACAATAATAGTTCCCTTGCAGCACAAGCAATTACAAATGTCTAAAAATCTATCGATAAAGCAAGTCACATACAACACTGATATTGATATATCTTACGAGGCACCCTGTTCAAGTAACCGTGTTTCCTACTAGCATTAATAACGCCAGTGTACTCCACCAAAACGGATTTAATATAGAATATTCAATAACATTACCTTACGTTATGCGAAAATAAATTTGGTAGAAGTTTTACGCGACCAATATATTTTCGCATAAAATTATTGTGCGCACTTCATTATGTGAGAATAGGCTCGTATAATAAGTACAGGTGCTTTTTAATATCACTGAAACATATAGAGTGAAGTGCACAGGCATAGCGCGAAGAACTGATGGCCGTTGGGCAGGAAAGTTAAATATTGGAGACCCTTCGACGCAGCGTAGGACGTCCACCGACTAGATGGACAGACGACTTTGTAAAGATCGCAGGATCAAACTGTATGCAGACCGCTAGTGATCGGTTGCTGTGGAAAGCCGTGGGGAAGGTCTATGTTCAGCAGTGGACGTCCTTTGGCTGATAATGATGATGATGATATAAGGTGGCTCAAATAACGACACAGGACACATTTAGATTTAGATAATAACATTGGTCCAATAAAAGCCACCTAAGACTCTTATGTATAAATTTAAAGTCTAAAACGGTATTTCATTAAAAATGCACAGATTTATATAATCTAAAATTGAATATCACAAAATAGTGGACATTGTCTACACTTATTATTGCTATTTTACAAAAAGTTAAATAAATAATGACATCTACCTATAACATTCTTGGCCACATTTTGATTTTAGTTACAATATTCTATAAAGTAATATTGGACACCAATCACATACATTGCTCTGATCCCAAAGTAAGTAGCTAATGCACTTGTGTTATGGAAATCAAACACAACGGTGGTACCACAACACCCAGACCCGAGACAATATAGTTTTTTATTTATTTATATATTGACCCCACCGGGAATCGAACCCGGGACCTCGAAGCGGCGACGCCTTGAAACTAGCGTGCTTAGCCGTAGTGGCTAACCACGGAGGTCGTCAATGAAAACATTGATATTGTATGATCTACTTATACAGACAGAGTGTGGCCTGTAATAGAAAAAAAAATTAAGCCTTTTATGTAACCAATAATCAATCCTAATGGGGTTTAATTTATTACGATGAAAAAAAAATGTTATTTTCTAACAAAATAAATCGATCCAGCAATGTATTGCAAAACATGTCATAGATTGACTGACATTGTCTTTTACTACAGCGAGTTAGTTCATCTGATAAGCATTTTAGAGCACTATGAACAGTACCGTTACCATGAGTTTATAACGATTTTACTCGCTAGCGACGACATAAAAAAAGTTTATGGAAAATTGCACAGCGCTTTTAGCGGTCACTAACAGAACTAAAATTTTCCATACAAAAAGTGACGTCGTCGCTAGCGAGTAAAACCGTCGTCGCTAGCGAGCAAATTCATGGTAACGGCACAGGAGGCCGATTCTCGCTGCAAAAAAGTTCTATTGAACTTTTTTCGTGTGGTTGTTGATTCTTGTTTTAATTCGATCGCGAGTTTTACCTTTTTACCTAAAAAATCTAGTAAAATATCCACTCGTACAAAAACTATTGCACACTCAAAATCTAAATATATAGTATTCGTGACCCTGAGAAATTAAAAACAATGTTTTCTTCGACAAAAAAAAATCCAATGGCTGAATTTTTTTCTTATAGGAATTGCGCGAGATTTATCCCCGGACATTGGAAATACGTATACTTGGTAGTTTTTTTTTTTAATCCTATTACAGGACACTCTGTAGAATAGTATATTTGAGGAAAATTGCACCCACAAGACCTAAGATCTTAAAATAAAAGAAAACATTACTCTCTTGATATTTAAGGTTTAAGTACCTGCGAGTAACCCAATGTAACTGTACCCAAACTTACACTACTATTTCGATCCATTAATCTCAATTTAATTTTGCAAAATTCGGCAGCCAACGGGCAAGCTGAATCAATCACCAGACTCCAGACAAATGGGCTCAGGAAATTTTGCGGGGAGATCGGGCACATAGTGAAAATCTTACCAGTAACTCCTTTCATAAAGATGAAATAAGAAACCAAAAATTTGTGCAAGGGCAGAACTTGAACCAATGACTTTCTGGCTAACCGGGCCAAGGCCAGAAAGTTGCTGGTTCGAGTCCCACACGTGCGCAAATTTTTGGTTTCTTATTTCATCTTTATGAATATAAAAGACACTGTTGTGAACACAGAGTGTTCAAAACATTCTAAACCATGAGTAACTCCTTTTATTTACATTGCTAGCACAGTGCCGACACGTGACTATTAGTAACGTATAAGTGTCCAAATAATATTTTATAAAACATTTTGTACGACGCTATACGCACTCGTCAGTGACAGTGGCGTTCATTGATCACAAGACAGTACAGTACTAGATGTATGCTACAGTATCGTTGTTCACTGACACTGATGAATACGTTACTGATCGGCACGTATCGGCACTGTTGTGTGCGGTACTATGCAATTGTAACTGACGGTAATTTAAGGCCGAAAATAGTATTTAGCGTTTCTCTTTAAATTCTCATTGCATCCTCTTATTACACCGGTGAATTAACAGAAAGTTGGAATGAAATAAATGTCAGTCTCGCATGTGCGTACCGATAAAGCTACGCGCTGTATATTCCTCTTTATTGATATTAGTGTTTTAAGACTCAGTCGTTTGTGATCTGAGTGAAGTTTTAATATGCCTAAGAGGTTGTTTCGTTAACAAATTACAACATGAAGACTCTTTTGGCTAAATTACTGTCCTCTTCATCGTCACAGTAAACTTACTGCCTATATTTCCACTATGTCGAGTAGTTGTGGTTGCGGTCATTTATAACAATAATTCTGACTCTTCTAGAGCCTTTTAGCTTTGGATTTGCGGAATTGTGTTAGAGTCGCCTTTTATTTCTGTCTGTCAGTGTTTTATGTGATTTTGTTGGGTCTGAGTTTAGAATTCCTCAGCGTTTTACTGTGGAGAGATGTTTTATTGCAGTAGTTTAGTTTCAAGGGCAGAAGCTATTGTTTTTCTTTACTTATTATATTAAAATATAGTAATACTTTTTTAAAAATTATTTACAGACTGGAACTCTTGCTTAAAGCTAAGCTAAAAGCACAAAACTGGAATTATCGCTTAAAGTATTGACTCCCAGTCAAATCTATAAGTCGCGTAGAAAGATAGCATCTATTATCGAAAAATATACAAAATAATGATTTTGTTTTCACATTCATGTGCAATGTAGTTTTAAGTTCTTAAAAATATATATGTTAAGAAGAAAAACGAATTTTGAACAAAAAAGAACTGCACTAGCAAAGCGCTTGTGAAAAATTGCACAACAGTCGTACAAACTTAAAGTTCCGTGATTAATGGTGAATGCAAAATTCTTTTGCCAACTTAGTTGAGCGCGACTGTAGTTCGATAAATAGTCGAATATTGACAGACGGGGATTCCGCCTGTCACGGCTGTAGCTGAAAATTGCATTTTAATGACTTTCTTTAATTTTCAACGTTTAAATATTATTCAAGACTGTAGTGTTGTATAAGGCTATTATTGATAAAGATTATCTAATACAACGAGTAACGTGAAATGCGCGAATCTGAAAAAAAGTTCGATTGGAATAACGAGCAGAATCAATCGAACCACTTTTTAATAAAGGTCACATTTTTAAAATAATCTTAATCAAATATTGCCCTGTCTATTTGTTCATAAGACAAGCCCTCACGTGCGCAAACCGCCAAAATACGTAAACAAGCAGTGGTTAATAATTCCTTTATGAGCGTAGATAGTAATAATAATAATAATGTCAACGCGACGCAGCGTCCCGGTAATTTATTTAATTACCTACCTACTCCTCTCTCGATAGAGTGTCGTCCGCAGAGTTAGAAATAATTGGAAGTGCGAGTAAAACTAAAACACCACGTAAAATCTTTAAAAAATATATATTTTAGAATTAGGTCAACTGTCGGGCAACGAATTAAAAATTAAATTAAAAAAAACATTGTTTCGGGTGTCTGAGATGTTAACATTAAACGTTGTAGAACTACGCCAGTTATAATTTCTGCAAAACCTATTTTATGTTTAGTTTTGAGGTACCATAACTATTGCCTAATATTAGTTGATGAAAGAGAATTGGGTACAATTCAGTACATTGCCAATCACCAAATAATTATGATATTTGACTTCGTTTTTGACCTATGAGAGAACTGACCTACCAAAAACGAGAACGACACCTGATACAAAATAAAAGTGAAAAATATATATATAAATATCATGCAAAATCGCAATACTAATTGCTAATTCCACAGTAAAGCTGAGCCGCTTTCTTAACGTACTTACGCGCCCTGAAAACAGCCAAATGCTGGGAAAAAGATCTTACTTCAAGTATAAGGTAGTATGAGCTATAATCCACCTCCCTAGGGAGGATAAGGTAAGGGTGTTTGCAAGTCAAGCGACCAACCTTGCTGTCTGATCTTATCAAGCAGCCCATAGAGCCTCCGAGTAAGCTTAACAATTAATGTTAACCGATACTAAGCCTAAGCATCAGAACAAATCATTTATTTCGGACAACAAAAATCCATGGGTTAGTAATACTGGGTTAAAATCTTTAAATCTTATTTTGTTTTTTAATTATAAACTTAACTTTGTATTTTAAGATAATTTGTTTCCAAGTTTTGCGCACAGGTGTAACACTTTAGGGCATTAGTCCAGTTCCTCTTAGTTTTTAAAATTTATATACTACCTTAATACGATTAATGTCTGTTTTTGTTACCTATGAGTGAATATCCCAAACGCATTTTTTGGCTGTCCAGTGTGAGAATCGCTGTGTAATATTCATATTTTCTGACGATTGTTTTTCTCCCTATTGTACAACTAGAAAGGCATTATGCGCAATGCTTATATTACGCTAAATGTTATTGTATTATTTAATTAAAATAAGAATAGGACCGTTTTAAGTATCTGGTGGCGTGTCCTCAACCTACTTCATGACGGAAAATCTTTTACATTTAATTTGTTCGAAGTATATTATGAAACAAAGGATTCGCATTCATTAATCAAATACTTACAGCTTCTCTATGTAAGTGTTACATTTCATTTAAGCTCTTGAGATTCACTTGAACCTTGATCAAAATTTGTCCGCGCACGATCGTAAGATTTGGTGGCAAAAATTCAACATGTCGCAACTCATCCCTATGTCTCACGAGACGCATGACCTGCTATGCCCCGTACCTGTCAGTGATGCACGAGCTAATGCCAGCGACGAAGGTGTGTTAGTCCGCTTCGTTTTCCTGCCAAAAAGCAAGTAAACTGCCTGGTGGCGTTTTGTTCAACAGTTTTTAAGATGAGGTGGCTCGATTTCTGTCCGTGCTATGTAATTTGTGTACCAGAACTATTCATTGATAATAGTGCTTTAGTTTGTAGTTTACAATGCCTTAATTTTAGATTAATAATCTTGTTTATATAATTTTTGGGATTTTTTAAAATGTTTTTTAAGATTTGGTGGATACGTTTTGGTGGCTTAGGTGGCAAAAAATGGGTCACCAAATCTTAAAAATTGTCACCAAATCTTAATCTGGACACTTTGTACTCGTTGTAGGCATCCTTATATATACCAAATGCTACAATAGTACCTTCATTATTCATTGATACTTACAATAGTTCAGTTTTGCTACGGCTGAAAAAACGTAAATTTTTTTAGTAATATTTTTCATTTTCGATTAAAGACATCTTCATTTATTTTAGTTATTCTTTCCCAGTCATTTGGGTTATTAAATAGACTACATAATTAACTGATCATGTTTTCAATAATCTATTCATTACATCCGTAACTGAAAATTATCATCACAAACTTAATTAACTTGCCATATCTGTAACTTAACTGCTATTAGCTACCTTTGTATTATGGATGATGAATGACGACCTCCGTGGTCGAGTGGCTAGCACGCTGGTTTCAAGCGTCGCCATCTCGTGAGGTTCCGGGTTCGATTCCCGGTCGGGTCAAAGTAGAAAACGATCTTTTCTATATTGTCTCGGGTCTGGGTGTTGTGGTACCACCGTTGTGTCTGATTTCCATAACACAAGTGCATTGGCTACTTACTTTGGGATCAGAGCAATGTATGTGATTGGTGTCCAAATTTATAATTTATAATTTATAATGGATATATGTGTAAATAAGAATATGATTTTTCAGCAAACATAGTATTCAAAAAGCTACGATAAATTTGTAAATTTAATAATAATCCTTTATTATTTAATTTAAAAGCATTGCATGAAAGAGAAATTGACATCTAAGTAGAAATTTTTACTACCTACACTTAGTGTTGACTGACTTTGTACTGACTTAGTTGATTTATAATGGCACGTAAAAAACAAACCAGGCAGGAGAGGCTCGAGATAAAGAAAGAAGAAAATGCTGAAAAAAAACAAAAGAGAGAATGAGAAGTGACCCCATGAAAGCTGAAATATTAAAAAGAAAAGAAAGACAGAGATATCACAAGAAAAGAAAAAATAACTACTTATTAGCTAGCTCCACGACAGCGAAGGAAATTACAACGAGAAAGAAAGATAAGTAACAAAGAATACTACGAGAAGAAGAAAAAAGTAAGTCTGATGTTGCTAATTTGCACTATAATAGTAATCTGGTGCATAGTTCTACCCAGACTCCTGAGCGTTAAGATGCAAATAACGCTGACAACCATTCACTCCCGATCGATTCTGATAATGTCAATACTTTGAATATTAACCAACCTGATCCAATAATGACAAAAAACATTCTCACTAGCAGTCCCACTCCAACTATAGTTCAGTCACCTTCTGAATCCTCATGCATTAGCAGTATCCATAGTGTACAGTCTTCATGTGGTTGTAATAGTCCATCTTCAGGGTCTTCCATTTCTTCAGGCATGATTCCAGTAAAAATACATAAACACGAAAATTATGAAGCTACAAGTAAATCAGATGCAACAAAGAATATTAAAATGGAGAAGACAAAAGGACTTTTACCGGAAAAGAGCAAAGAGGGCTGAAAAATGTTTACGAGAAAAAGGTAAGGATCTTACAAGGAAGGACAATATACCAAGAAATAAAGCAGATCAGGCAAAAAATCCAAATATACCAAGTGTCACACAAAATATGCGAATACGTAATGCTGTTATTAAGTTCCTTGAAGATGACGACCATAGTAGAATTTTCCCAGGAAAAAAAGACATAAACAAAAAAAAAACAGGAAAAAATATATTATCAGAAGCTTGTACGTCTGACTTACTGGACTCATTGTGTTGTACAAAAATAATGTGAACTGTCTTCTAAGGCAATGCGAGCAATGTAAAGATATAAAAATAGATTACGTGAAATACGATAGCCAAAAACTAATGATTTACTGGGTGTGGAAAAAAGTTGCGAAGTCGTATATTGATTATAGTGAAAACTATGCCACTAAGTACGGGGAAGAAATACAATCTGTTCATTTCGGAGCAACAGTTAACGCTGCATACAGCTGTTATATATTACAGTGATGGTGAAAAACATAAGACTCAGGCATTTTCTACAATCAGCTCTTCATTCAGACATGACGCTCCAGCAGTTGGGCTCATTTGGTTCCCATACTTCAAGAATTTCAAAAAACAGCACCTCAAGTTACGCTACAAATAGTTTCCGATTCCCCTTCAGCGCAAGTTAGGAACAAAAAGTTTTTTTTATATAATAACTAAGTTAAAATGCTACTGCTCGAACCTTACCAACATTGTTTGGCATTATTGTGCATGTGGACACAGGAGTGCTCCAGATGGGGTCGGAGGGGTGCTGAAGAGAACTGCAGACCATTTTGTTGCATACGGAAATGATATAATCACCATCGATTCTGTGATAGACCATTTACGATCTTTAGTTAAGTCTGTCAAGATTAAACGGCTTGAAGATTACGAGATCACCGAAAAAGAATGATTTAAAACCCTTTCCTGGCACCATGAAAGTACACCAAGCTTTTTGGACTAAAGATTTACCTCACATAATAGCACTCCGTACCTATGACCTAGGTCCTGAAAATACTAAATTACGCGCGCGTAACACAGTGCAGTTGTCACAGTACCAATAGTTAGAAGAATTAAGTTTTGGTGGGCAAGATTAAGTTTTGGTGGCGTAACTTTTGAAATTTTAAGCTTTGGTGGTTTATTTTCAGTTTTGGTGGCAACTCAAAACTTCAAAGCTCAATATTTCAGAAACTACAAGTGTGATTCTAGCCCAAATTTGAAAATAGGTATATATTGAAACGAGATTCAATATTAAACGAAAAAAACTTAGAAAAACTAAGAAAAAAAATGTGCCACCAAATCTTACAAGAAATTGCTTATGTTGATATTCACCCCTATGAAATAAATAAATAAAAAAAAAGATTCTAGCCAGGACCAATGATGCTTGTGATAAGCATCGCTTGGTCGGAGTAGTCACCTATCCAAACACGACCGCGCCCGAGTTTGCTATATCGTCTAAATTCAATCAACTCAAATTACCTTCTTTAAAAAAAGGTCCCTAGAGCGTAAGTAAAACTCAAGGAAAACGTTCCAAAGACTTTAGGTTACTCCCATCCCTTTTAATTAAAAAGCATGAAACGCTTATTAACGATTATTCTTGCCAAATTTGGGAGCCAATAAAAATTTAAAGCAGTAATACTGAAATTCCGTAACGATTTTTTGAACAAAAAACTCGAACTCTTTACACTCCATCGATGGAAAATAATAATCCTTTTTATTTAACGCACAGAATCTGGAGGGCGAAAAGAAAATTAAGTGAGTATAATTAAAACGTTCAGCCGACCCTCTTAAAGGCCAAACAGGTGTAAAAGTAAATAGATGAATATAATGTCTAATATTGGAAGGTGGTAGTGTTCTTTACGTGTCGATGGTTTTGTATCGGGATTTCATATTAGGTTGATTTTTATTTGTTAAGTTAAATTTCTTTTAAGTTAAAACTGTTTATTTTTTTATACTTAACTAGCGGTCCCAGCGAACATCGTCCTGTCTCGACCCGGTTTAATAGTATTTATTCTTTTCCAAGCCAAGACAAATTCAGTCAAGTTAAAATTATGATAATCGGTCCACCCGTTCTCGAGTAATAAGAAGTGATAAAAATAAACATTTACAAACAAAAAAGTTGAAACTGACTTCGAAAACAATATGCACTTCGTCTTAAATAAACTCTTGACTCTTTAAAAGAAAGGACTTCATTTCATGCAAACAATTTATTTTCGGTGCCATGGCATTGGCCATCTTAAGATTCAATCATCAAGGCACCAACTGCGATCTGCCCATTAATATTCAGCCAAATTGGTCCAGCCGTTCTTGAGTAACAAATATTCTAACTAACATTAATTTCTTTCTTAATATAGATTATTATAATTGTGATGCTAATTTTTCCAAACATGCATCTAAAATAACATTTTTATTGTAATCTATTTGACTTTTGTTATTGTATGTATGTCAACCTTTAATAATGACCATTTATTTATTAACTAGTCGGTATACTTTCACAATTGATTCACCATACCCAACAATACTCTTTATTATTTTCCGTCGATTTACAGTCTTTTAATTTTTTTCGCCTCCCTATTACCTTAACAAAACATAATAAGCATCGCGGAAGCTGCTGGCACTGTTTATAAAGCCATTATTATAAAAAAAATACCAAGTTCCCGTTTGATCTGTAATGGCCGGTTCCGTAGATTCGATTAAACTAGGACCATAGAAATACTAAATTATATCGAATTCACAACATTAGATCAATGCTCTAATATTTGTAGAAGGGTTTGGATTCGCAACCTCACTAATACTTATAATACGTACTACTATTTTTGTGCTTAAAACCAGCATGTCCGACTTCTTTTCATGGCCTTCTACATGGTGCTCGTAGCGCATTGGTAGCAGCGCTTTGTTAGTGTTAACGAAGTTAGGCAACCTACGGCGCGGTCGTGTTTGGATGGATGACCGTTCCGACCATTTAAGTGACGTATATCACGAGCATTACCATGCTTCAAGAGGTAGGTTAAGGCGTTGGTTCGGGCTTGCCCGCTAATATCGGAAAATATTAGTCGAAAAGCCTAGTCGGAGGCTTATGGGTGGCTTGACGTTAAAGACTAACTTTTCTATCATGGTATCAACTTTCATGCATGACACCAATATTATTTGCTTAAAAAAATATCCATCTGTTTGTGAATAGTTTGAATATAATATTTATTTATTTATACTTTATTGCACAATCAAAAAAAAATTGTACAAAAGGTGGACTTAACGCCATAAGGCGTTTTTCGAAAGTACACTTCCTGTAACCCCGTAGTTTGTGTAGTTTCGATAAAAAATGCAACAAACTTAAAATCGTATATAAGGCATTTTTACTTGTCATATCTTTTGGCTAAGTAGAAATGATTGTGGGCGGTGCGACAAACGAAAAGAAAATTAGTTACTAATATATAATACACATTAGTCAAGGTTTTGTTCTATCCGCAACAAAAAAAGTAGAAAAAAACGATTGGAATGTTACGAAATTTAATTTATTCTATTGTAAGAAATCACACCGCAGAACCCTAAAAGCAATAAATTCTCCCTCGTTTGTCTTCATTGAGTTGTAAAATAAAAGAAACACTTCTTCATTTGCAGGAGACTACAGTTTTTCAGTAAATAGGACAGGGAAGGTTTAAATCTAGTTGGTGGTTAGTAGTGATCTTGTTTGGTTAAAAAGTAATACATTTATTTAAGTAATTTAAAGTTACTTATATCTTTTTCTTAATTCATACTGTGGCAAAATTCAACAAAAATATTTAAATACTACATTTAAAATAAATTGAAAATAAATAATCACACTAAGATCTTGCTCTCTAAATTCTCTGAATGAGTGAGCTTTTACGTGAAATTGTTTCAAGACAGAGATAAGTTTAATCGTCAGCATATCATTTTATTTTTGTTGAAATTGATATTTTTTTAAATATTGCAAATAAAAACGCATTTTTTTTTTGGTGTGTTGTGTTCATACAAGTTTATAAAGTAAAGATTCCAAAAAAAATATTTAATTAATCATCAAAACAAATGAAGAAAATAAAATGGACTGGAACGGAATGACGGAAATTTTCTATAATGGATCTTATATTATGTACGTATATTACATATATTTATTGTATTTGTAATATAACGTGTATCAGTTATACTTTTTATTTTTATTCTTATTATGTAACTATCTTTAAAGTGTAATATTAAAGTGTAAAATATTAGCTATATTTTTGCACACCGCTTTCTACCTCACTAATAAACGTTGTTTCTTCTACCTACTCTAAATGTTTGTCTGGAAGAGATCGCTTCCAGCGATAAGACCGCCAATTTTGAACAAAAGATTTGTCTGTAATATTATTGTTCCTTGTCCTTACTTGTGCAATAAATGATATATTTTTATAATATATGCAGCAGAAACAGTACCACATTTTCACACGTTTGCAATTTACCTAAAACACTTTAAGCTTTTCGTAGGAAATTAACCATTCACACGGGGTAAAAGTTAATGGGGTAATATCCTTGTGAACTGTACTTGTGAAAATCTCCATACAAATAGTGGGGGCACTACAAAATGGAATCTAAATGCAATTGTACGGTAAGGCCGAGACGCCTGTGTAAAGGCCAGCGGAGACGTGTCTAAGAGAAGAGGGAACGGATTTTAATTGCTTTGGAAATTGGCAAAGAGGTTGGGAGCTTGAGCTAGCTAGATGCAGAATACTAAGAGCAACAGACGCCCTATTTTAAATCACTTGTAGTGTCAATATAGCGTGTACCTAACCTTTTTTAACACACTTAATTTTTTCGTCTGTGTTTAGCGTGATTCTCGTTTAAAAATCAACGAAAATCACTTGGAATTTTGACGCGAATGATAAAGAAATAGAACTTCAGGGGTATTAGGTATTTATTGTTGGATAACTTGCGAACAAACGCTTCAGCTGATAATCTGTCAAATAGCTGGGAAAAGCTAAAGCACTTGAAAGTAAACAAATTAATAACAGGCAGATAGCTTGTAAGCTACTAGACAGTTCATCTGACATTTTGACAGCCAGCTCTGACTGCTAAATAATACTTGATTTATCATATTAAAAAGTTAGTTAAAAAGTTTTAACTGCTCTTTTTTATATAATATACACATATATTGGACACCAATCACATAAATTGCTCTGATCTCAAAGTAAGTAGATCCCAAAGTAATGCACTTGTGTTATGGCAATCAGATACAACGGTGGTACCATATTAACTTCAGAGCTTTCAAAATACTGTAATAGTGACTGACAGACTACAATTTGAGTGTCAAGTTAGGTGTCAGTTTAATTGGTGTGTCAGTGCCTCCAAAAAATAATGGGATTAAGAAGTCATACCGTGTATGACTATTTCATTAATATTTTAACCGCCGCTGGACTACCACTGTTGAACACTCCTTCTATGTTTTTTTTTTTTTAATACATTTTCAGAAATCAAAAATCTTTCACATCTCAAATTCAGTTCTATCCGTAATTTAATTATTAGTTATTACTGTGCTTACACGTCATTTATGACTTGATGAGCTTAGGAACTTTGTACAGTCGCCAGCATCAGTATATATTTTTTTGTTGAATACTAACCCTTATTACAACGGCATAAGATTCGGCCGTATTAAGCTTGACGTGTCGTTGTCGGTACACAAGGATCTCGTGATGGAGACGTAGTGTGCCATTAAATGCGCATTAACTTTATTCAGAAGTATTTATGAGAAGTAATGTATATCTTTATTCAAGGTGCAAATATGTCCAACCACCCTATTTACTTATACCTACTCGAAACATTTTTGGTTGAATGACTTGTACATAACCTACCAGCCCCTCGTCAAGTTTTGACTATTCTAGGCTACAGAACCAGCTTAGTGCTATCCTAGATTTGCCCTTAGCTAGAAATAATTTCATAATAAATAATTAGCAGCCTTTTGGGATAAAAACGGGCAAAGTGCGTGTCAGACTCGCGGTTCCGTGCCTTACTAATCCAAAATACCACACTAATTAGTTGACTCCAAATATATCTTTGTTTTTCATGGTATTTGTATGAATCCCAAAGCTATGTATGCGGTTATTGAAAATGTGCTCTGTACTAAAAAATACTAGTTCGATGTCGTTTAAACCAATTTAAGTTTAAAGTTTTTGACAAGATCTACATCATGTATTTTTTTTTCAAAATTTACACTCGCTTAGTTTAGAAAGTTAGATGGGGGACGCATATTTTACCACTTTTGAAGCGTCTATCTCTCAAACGTTAGACTTTAAGATAAAATTGTTTTAAAAAACTCTATGTTATTTTAAAAGACCTATCAATTGACACGCATAGGTTTGACAGAATTATTTTTTTTAGGTTTTAGATTCATGTATGGGAGCCCCACTTAAACATCATTTTTATTTTTATTTTTGTATGAGATTCGTATGACGACTAACAGAATACATCTACGTACTTAGTTTCAACTGTGTAATACTAATAGTTTCAGAATTAAGTGGCTGTGACATACGAACGGACAGACAGACAGACAGACAGTTGCGGTAAATGATTATTAGGAAATCATAATGCGAGATCTTAGTTCCAATCACAACACCTTGGCCGTCTATCCATTTACCTGACCACATTGCTTAAATACACCTTACATAGCGTTTACCGTGACTTCGTCCGCGCGTTTTGATTTTACTGCAATCCCTCTATGTCGTAGTTTTTAACGTAAAGCTTCGACCTATAATCTTCCCCGATACATAAGCAATTTAACTCAAATATACACATTTTTATGTTCAAATCGGAACAATAGTTTTAAAGATAAGCGCGTTCTCACGCTTCTAATTTATAATATTAGTAAAGATACGGAGTTTGATTGCCTTTTAACATTTTTCCTGTTAACCAGCATAATTTGTAGACATAATCCCGGCACACCGAGTGGTAGTAAAGCAGTGTTTATAAGAGTTAATCCAATATCGGGCTCAATGCGAGAAGGACGGCCCTTGCATTATTTATGTGGGAACAACTTATTGGTAACATTGACAAGGAACAATAAAGGAGTGGAGCTGGCATTGAAGTTATAGTAGATGTATGTATATATTTATACATATATAAATAGTTAAGTCAGTTTTATTTTGTATTTGCGATGAGATGCACGGAGCATCAAAAGTATATTTTTAAGTTTTTTTCAGTGATTTGTAGTTCACTTTTTAGAAATGTTGTACAAGAAAATGATTTTTTGTTCGATGATGGAAAATTTTAAGCCAAATCCGGCGCTGAAAGTTTCAGGTTCCACAAAAATATACTTTTTTTGAGTGTCTAAGTCTTTGCATCGTCCGGTTTAATCTTACAATAGTTATATCAGACAAAAGTCTACATATAAATAAAAACCGGCCAAGTGCGAGTCGGACTCGCGCACTGAGGGTTCCGTGCCAACTTTAACTGAATTAGGGAATTCATTTACTTCTACAAAGTAAAATACCACAATATTTCGTTGACTGCAAATATAACTTTGTTTTTCATAGTGTTTGTATGAAGTACAAAGTTATGTTTGCGGTTGTTGAAAATGTGCTATATCTCAAAAACTACTCGTTCGATTCCGTCCGAACCAATTTTCTTTGAAAGTATTTATTAAGATCTACATTATTTATTTATTTTCAAAGTTTACACTTGCTTGGTCAAGAAATTAGATGGGGGGGACGTCCATTTTACCACTTTGGAAGCGTCTAGCTATGAAACGTTAGACTTTAAAAGAAAATGGTTCTAGAAACCTCCATCTCATTTTAAAAGACCTATCCATAGACACCACACGCATAGGTTTGACATTTTTTTTTTGTTTTAGTTTCGTGTATGAGAGCCCCCCCTTAACTGTCTTTATTTTTTATTTTTTGTATAAGAATCAGTAAGCGGTTAACAAGATACATCTTCCTACCAAATTTCAATTGTGTAATGCTTATAGTTACAGAATAAAATGGCTGTGAAATACGGACGGACAGACAGACAGACAGACAGACAGACTTGACGAAACTATAAGGGTTCCGTTTTTTGCCATTCGGCTACGGAACCCTAAAAACCTTACAGCATCAACATGATTATACTGATAGTATATATCAAAGTCAAAGTCAAAAATAATTTATGCAATTTTGGACACAAAATGCCACTTATGAACGTAAATAATGAGTTATATATCAATCAATTATGGTCCGTATGGGGCTCGAACATGTCTCCTTATCTTTGGGCCCTACTTAGAAGAAACGCCGGAACAAACTCAGTCACCACTAGCTGCCTCAAAAATACAAATCAAAATAAACACGTAGGTACATCAGTTTGGTGCAGGCTGGACTGCCCATACATTCTTGTCATTAAGATAGTCTTGACATCCTATCAATGTCAACTCCACTCTTTCGACAATTTGTGTGCGTTAACCACTGTTATGTCACCAGTTACCAATTCGGATGTTTCCTCCGCCTCATAGAATTCCTCGCGCACGCGCTTGGAATAATAAAAAGTGGGATTACAGCCTACGTCGTAATACTGAGGATCTTTGCTGCATGTATTATAAAATGAAAGTCATTTTTGGGCCTCTGTCACGCGTAGTAAATGAAAGTCATTTTTGACGCTCTTTTGGTGTAAACTATCTACATAGTACGTTTGAGGTGAAACATATAGTTCAGACAGAACCAACTATTCAGACTTAAGTAGTGTAAGACGGATAATCGATTATGGCATTACTATGTTAGACAACTCTAGGACTCATGGACAGCACTAGACCTGTCATAAAGATTGTGTTTGACATAAGATTGATTGTTGTGGAATTGGCCCGCGTAATTTTACTTACTGCATTGATTATTGTAGAATTAGTAACTTTGTTATAAAAAAAGAATATTTATCAACACACTGAGTTATCTCTTTCAGTAGGTAGGTTAAAATAAAGTTTAGAGTTAATAATTGAACGTTATTTCATTACCTAGTATATAAAAAGCTAAGTTTAGCTACGCCTAAGCTTGATGATAGCTGCTTTTTGTAATAATAAACTTATTAGCCCATTGCTGTTATTTATATGAAAAGCTAGCGGTACCCCGCTACTACGTCCGCGCGTTTTGAGTTTGCTCCCTCCTCCCCCGTCGCAGCGGGATGCTATATAGCTATGAGCCTTCCTTAATAAATAAGCTATCCAACACAAAAAACATTTTTTAAAACGGTCCAGCCGTTTCAGAGATTACTGCGCTCAAACAAACAAACTCCTCAAATTAAAACAAAATCCTTAGTTTCCTCAGCTTTTTCACAAATAAATAATTTTGATTTTGATTTTTATTATTTTATATAGATGTATCGCATGTTAATATATTGCTAGTAATTATTAGTCATTATGTCGGTAACGTAAGACGTATCTACATTACAAAATAATTAAATGAGAAACTTCGTACGTTAGTTAATGAAAGCCTTTAAAAAGATAACTTCAAAGCAAAGAAAAATAGGTTAAAATTATGCCAGCCAGGTATAGAAAGGGGAATGAATGTATGTTTTGACGTCTGCAAATGAGGTGAAAAGAGGTCGAGCACCGCAGGCGACACCTAAGGGTGAACAGGAACAAATGAGGCTCCAAAGAGGTTTGTTTTACATACAGACAAAAAAGCAAGACGGTAAATTAGGCCTCTGTGCCGACCACTCGTGTGGTGAAGTGAGTAAAAATGTTTGCGAATGAAAAAACATGTTTCTCATAATTATTAACAATAATTCTCCAGGCCGAATCTCATCAAGGCGGATAATCTCTATCTGAGAGAACTTTTTGTACTAACTTTTTGTATGAAAAAAATAGTTCTGTCAGTGACCGCTAGAGGCGCTGTGCAATTTTCTATAGACTTCTTTACGTCGTCGCTAGCAAGTACAACCGTCGTAAACTGATGGTTACGGTACTGAAGTGCTCAAATGTTTGCGCAATACACCTTCCTTTACTCAACATCATCATCATCACCAATACCTTTGTTGCAGAATATAGGTCCTGCCTTTTACCATTCTGTTATCAAATTGATCGTGTCGTGTAGTGTCGTATCTATTAAGAATTTGATTAATAATACCGGCCAAGTGCTAGTCGGACTCGCGCACTGAGGGTTCCGTGCCAATTTTAATTGAATTAGGGAATCCACATAGTGTATGTATGAAGAACAAAGTTATGTTTGCTGTTGTTGAAAATGTGCTATATCTCAAAAACTACTAGTTCGATTCCATCCAAACCAATGTTCGTTGAAAGTATTTGTTAGGATCTACATTACATATTTTTCCAAAGTTAACACTCGTTTTTTAAAAAAAATATGGGGACTTTATTAATAACAAACAAGAAAAAAAACACAATCGCTTAGATTAGAAGTTAGAGGGGGGGGGGGGGGGGGGGGCGCTTAGGAACCTCTACGTCATTTTCAAAGACCTGTCTATAGGTCACCCTAAACGCATAGGATTGCCATAAATTAACAGGATTCATCTTCCTACAAAATTTTAACAGTGTGCTGCTTATAGTTACAGAATAAAGTGTCTGTGACATACGGACGGAGTAAACAGACATACAGACATACTTGACAAAACTATAAGGGTTCCGTTTTTTGCAATTCGGCTATGGAACCCTAAAAAGTTAAGTTAGCCAATAAGGTCTTACCTCAGTATGAGGTGATATGAGCCATTACTTCACCACTCGGATTCAGAGAGGATTAACTGAGGGATATTGCAAGGCAAGCGACTTACCACACATTTTTAATAAGCCGACCATAAACTTCATGGTTATTTATTTTAAAACCCGAATGATAAATATGTAATACATAAGATAAGTAACATCATCTGTTTAAAAAATACAGAAAAGATTTCAAGTAAGTTTACTGAATGCACTTAAAAGAAAAATCTAAAGTTCCTCCACCTTAATCCAGGCTTTACTCCAACTGAATCACTTAAGGCGATGCTTCAATACTATGCATTAGTATTCGCGAAGTAAATGACTTTTCGCTTATATTTGAGCGTTTTGAGCGAGCTCAGAAACTCTGTTAGTGCATTTGAGCGGATCCAGAAAAGTTTCCCCTTATTTTTATGGAAATACATAAAAGTTAGAAATGCTGATTGCACAGATTTACGAGTATCTTTGTTTAAAGTGAGGAATGCATATTAAAATTTTATGTAAATAAATAAATAGTTTTCAAATTTTCAAAGCATGCGTTGGTAGCAGTATGCAATTAGTATTTAATAATTAGGTTCGGTAAGTGTCGGTTTTGTAATCGATAGTAAACTATTGAGTTTATCGATTAGATAGCTATTGAGATTGCTCAACCAATGGTTAAAAATTAACCAGCGGTTGATAACTATGATTGTGCATTCTTAAGGATGAAGTAAGAAACCAAAAATTACGCACGGGCGGGACACTAATCTGCAACTTCTGGCTAACCAGGCCAAACGGTCTTCCAATTGAGCTACTTTCTACTTATATACTTTGGTAAACTTTCAAAGACAGAGTGAACTTCCTCTTCTTGGCTTCTTCTGGGTAAGCTCGCGCCATTGTCGACTCTGTCTAAGCCCAATTAGGTCTAGGCTAGAGTCAAGAACAAACCCATATCGAATAAAATAAAAAAAACTAGTTTCTTATTTCACCTATGAGAATATAAAATATGAGACTTTATAGTATAAAACATTCTAAAAACCATGATTGTGCATGTTTGGAACAAAATTTGATACCTTAATCAACTGTAAGAATAGCTATTTAAACAAACATATGTTAAGGTTTTTTTGAAGTGAAAACTTCTTTAGCGGCGTTAAGCACTTTTGTGGGATGGGGGAAAAATGTGAAACTCGCGTCAGGACACGTGGGCTGATCGAAAAACCGTAAGACGGTTGGCGAAATTATGGATGTAAGTTGATTTTTCTGAGAGATAAACTTTTTAATGTAATTTAATATAATGTAAATTGTAATGTTTGTGTACGATAGCGCAATAAATAAATATTGTATTCTATAAAAATATTATATTATTATTATTATATTGTATATATTTTCATATCTCAGTCATATAAACTGGTATTTTTGAATAGTACGGGCCGAGGCCAAGTAATATTCATTTTAAATTTAAGTTAAAGAAGTTGGTGGATGGAGTGAGTAGAGCTGCGTATCTTCATCGACCTGTAAAAATTTTCGAACAATCCGACATGTATTTAATATGGCTGCTTTTTGCAATTGAATGTATGTGTACTTATGAAGATTAAGAGTCTGAAGTGATTGGTGAAGCTGGTTAGGTATCACGCCGGTTGTTGACAAAACTATCGGAACTATAGTGATTTTTTGCAATTTCCACATTCTTTTTACTTCTTCCTTAAGGTCTGCATACTTGGTCATTTTTTCCGCTATTGTTGATTGCAGATTATTTGTGTTGGGGATGGCGATATCTATCAGCTGGGCAGTTCTATTAATTTTATCTACTAATGTAATATCCGGCCGATTAAAATGTGTAGTCTTATCTGTTAGTATTGCCCTATCGTAATAAAGTTTGTATGTTTGATTTTCTACTACCGTCAAAGGAGTATATTTATAGTATGGAACAGTAGGACCTTGTAGAAGTTTAAACATTTTTGCAAGTTTTTGATGTATGATGTTTGCAATCTGATCATGCCTATGTTTATAGTCTGTTTGGGCTATGGATTTACATGCTCCAGTTATGTGTTGGATAGTTTCAGAAGTGCTAGTACATTTTCGGCATAGATAAGTAGGGAGGTTGTGTAATTTAATTATATATTTTTGGTAATTTCTTGTCTTTATTATTTGGTCTTGGATCGCCAGCATGAACCCTTCTGTCTCAGGAAACAATTCGCCTCGATTTAACCATTCGTTCGACGCATTTTTGTCGACGTTTGTTTGGTTCAAGTCGTTGAAGTGTCTACCATGAAGAGATTTCCTTGCCCATTCAGCCAATTTTGTTTCCTTGGTAATTATTTGTTCATTTTTCTGCGCAGACCTGTCATGCAAATTAAGTGGAGTTAAACGTTGATCATTTGAGGTTATTGCTTTGTGGAGAAGTGACGTATCAGCTTTATGATGAAAGAAACTACGAAGGTTTTTTATTTGTTTACTATGTAGATTAGCTATATCTATCAAACCCCGGCCTCCTTCACTTCTAGGCAAGGTTAGCCTTTGGATGCAGGAACGTGGATGATGTTTCCTATTTTTACTCATTGAAGTATTAATTATGCGTTGTAGACTTTTCAGTTCGTAATTTGTCCATTTTATGAGACTAAAAGAGTAAGTAAGAATTGGGATGGCAAACGTATTTACTGCTTTAGTAGTATTTTTTGCACATAACTGCGTTTTGAGTATTGAATTCAGTCTGTGTTTGAAATTCTTAGTAAGCGTTTCCTTAGTTTGTTTTTGTCTATTTGTTTTGATTGGTTAAATCCTAGGTACTTATAAGTTTCATTTTCTTCCAGCGCTTCAATTTCTTCTCCAGTCTCTAATTGGTAAGTGTGCTTGTAGCTCTGTCCCGCTCTCACTGAATTTATTTTACATTTATCGATGCCAAACTCCACGCATATATCTTTTGTGTAGTTTTCGGTAATTTCTGCTAGTTGTCGTAGATCGTTCTGACATGATGCATAGAGCTTGATATTGTCCATGTAAAACAAATGATTGAGATATGTATGTGCTTTGTTGTTACTATTTTCATTGATGTTATTATGATAGCTAAGTATGTATCCTGTACTTATTTCATTTAGATTATTAGATAAAGGGTTAAGGGCGAGACAGAACCATAGGGGGCTTAACGAGTCTCCTTGAAATATACCGCGCTGAATCTTAATTGGTTCGGTTTCTATTGTATCTGTTTATTATTATTATTATTATTATTATAACTATTATTATTATTATTATTGTTGTATTATTATTATTATTATTGTATTCTATCACAAAAATGATAGTACTTTTATATTGATAATCAGAGCAATTCATTCAAAATTATTCCCTAACTATTTCAAAAAATCAAAAATGCACAACGTTGATATTCAAGTTTTCACTTCTGCCGGCACTCCCGGAGTGCAATTTTTGTTTTTTTTTATCAAAGCTCGCACCAAATAACTTTTCAACTAATACCAACTTTTAACCATATTTAAACTACCAAATATAGATCATGACACTGACCCAAGAGTCAATATCAATTCCATATCTTGCTGCAAACAATTAAATTTAAAGACCGCGAAATTAATCAACACTCCAACTGCAACAGATGCAATCCGATTCAACAGCGCGTGTCGTTAACACGTCACGTCGCATTGCGCAACACACAGTGACGCGTAAGCGCGTGCGCCATTTCGCACGGTTGATAGTGAAAATGGAATGAATGAGCAGATTTTAAAATGGCAGGTGTTCCTTTTTTAAATGCTCTGTATTTTTGTGGAGTAGGTGATTGGATTGACTTTTTACGTGGTTGATTAATATTTAAATTTATTTAGCTATGTTATTAAGGGAAAGAAATAGTTTAATCAACTTTTAATTATTTTTAATAACACTAAATTGGTCATCATAATAACGAATATAGGTAATATTTAAATAAGGTCACCTCGTTTTGAATGATTATATTGAAGGGCCGGTTCGAAATAATAAATGAAACATTTTTTGTAGAAAACTTTGGGTTTTTAAACGCTAGTTTTAAGAAAATTTGAGATTAAGGTAATATATTTTATCAGATTTTATTTTTTATTAATTAAGGTTCAGATTAGAAAAAAATAATGATTGGGCATTGAGTTAAGAAAAGCGAAGCCGATGACGTTAAAATAGTCAACGTAATTTAATATATATTCTTTGTAAGGAAATAAATGAAAATGTCGATTCTCCAAAAAATAATGAGACGAAGACACAGTTAAAATATTATCTCTTAAAACGATACGAAGCTATATTTTATTTTTTCTGAATTTTCGTAATTTAACGCAGTTACACAATATTTGTCAAAATCAATATACACTTCATACACGAGGTATGCACTTACATTTTCGTGCAAGCCAAAAGCTTCAGGCAAATTCAACAATCGTTTCCCACCGGCAATTTGCAATAAAACACAAACTCCACCGACATTAGCCTCCTGATTTCCATGGCTAGGTTTCAATGTGCACTGGGGGTCTGCTCTGAAAGATCGATTTGTATTTTCGATGCCTTGATTCGTATTTCAAAAAGAATACTTCGGTAAATGAGTTGGTGCTGAACTGGTTCCTTTGTTATACCCATCAAATTCTTAATTAGTTTAAAATGATTATAACCTTTTAAGATACTATTACTACAAGCTAATTACCAGTCTAATAATGAAGTGCTGAAGGGAGCGCAACCAAAAAGTACTTAAAAGATTTCAATGCAACATTAAATAAGTTGCATTAGAAAAGTTCACGTCAAAAAAAAATTCACTTCCAAAATTCGATTATTAGCATTAAAAGAATGCATTAACTAACTAGGAAGTATAAATAAATATCCTTTGGAAATTCCCACACATCGCCATCTTGTCCCAAAGTAAGCTTCTCAAAGCTTGTGTTATGGGTGCCAGACAACGGATATAATACTTAAAAACTTTTTTGTTTGTAAATACATACATGATATACATAGAAAACAGCTACCTATTAATGGATGAAACTCATTTGCTATTTAAAACAAGTGATTTTATTTATTTATTTATAAGCTCCATTGCAGTAACATTGTACTTAACATAGATTTAATGCTTAAAGCATAACTGGGATATGACTTGAAATTTAAAAAAAAATACAACAGCAACAGAATCTCTAGTATATTTTTATTTTTATTTCTAGTATTATCAGGAACGGTGCTTAAATAAATATATGATCTATAGCCCCCTTTTTTGAAGTTGGATAAAACACATCCTTATTCAAGGTAGACCCCCAGCAATCGTTTGCAGCAGGGAGACGTGAGGTGTAACGCGGTGCAGGTAGAGTGATATTTGAACACGCAAATGGCCAGAGATTTAGTAAGGAGTCCTTGTGTGCAGAATGTAAAGTGCAGTAGCATAAAATGATAATATTTTAAGGGAGGCAAGATTAAACTAAATCCAAGGATTCTAGTTAACTGTGTGCAGAATTTAAAGTTCAGTAAAAAATTTAAAATGTAGTGAGAAGAACATGGTTGTTTATAAAAAATACACATGGGCAAATAGAACTATTGGAATTTAGCTTGAATGTACTAGCGGTTTCCTGCTACTTCATCTGTTCGTTTTGATCTTACTCCGTAGTAGCGTCTCGTTTTATAGCCTACTGCTATTGTCTTCAACTTAATTTAGAAAATTTTATCCGTCAACGTAATGACTCTCGAATCCTTTGCATTCTACATGTTATTCTTAATAACCCCTCGTCGCATTCTTATCTTAAAGATATGTTCCCGTTTTTATGCCAAACTCACGATCGGTCTCTCCGTTCCTCCGACAATCTCCGGCTGGGCACGCTGGCACACCGCTCCACGTACGTCTCCAAGTCATTTTCAGTGACGGCAACACGACTGTGGAACTTTCTTCCCTTGGATATCAGGAGGGCCGAGTCGAGATTTGCATGCTAATAATTTGGCAAGACATGTATGTGCTCACTTTGATCTCTGTAACACCTATTATACCGTGTTCTTATGCAAATAAATAAATCTAAATCTGAAGGTATCATTCAAGAGTAAAGTCTGTCAATTGCTCAAAGAATATATAATTGCAAAAGATTATTTATTTATGTATACTTTTACCTATTGCATTTATTGTGTGTCAGTTTAGGTAGGTTTATTTGTCACTTTAAATATTAGTTAATTCATACTTTTTGTTTATTTTCTCTGTTTTTCTTTTCGCTGCTCCCATTGCCATCTCTCTGAGTGACCTAAAGGTTTGACTGACAGAGAAAGCTTTACGCATTAAGACGTTTGTACACTATGACTTGTTCAATAAAGTATTTAAATAAAAGAATTAAAAAAGATTTCCACGAAAAAAAACATGATATTGAAAATACAATATATTATGTACTATATCAAAATTAAAAAAATATTATATCATCCAAAGTTGCGAGGCATGTGATCGACATCAAAGACCCATGAATATTCAATGTACGTGTTAATTTAGTGAGGGGATACATGAAAATTATTGTCGATATTTTATTTTTTCTACAATTGGGCCGTGGGGTCTGCTAAATTGCTGTTTAGAAAAATTGCTCCAAAATTCAATTCTGTAACAGCCAATAATAAAGCTGGCTGGTTCTTAGCTTAAAAAGTATTAGCACAGCTCTCCAACGCGGCAACGCAGCCAGCATCATAGCCTCCTTTACTGTAAGGAAATGGTTTCGTGTTTGAATAGGTAGATTTAAAGTTATTTTTGTTTTGTTGCATGTGTAAGTTCTGTTTTTTTGTTTTTTATAAATAATGTCCTGGATCATTTTATTTCAAGTTTGAAAAGAGTCACCAAGATGCTGCGGTATCTTGCTGACTTAGACTGATTCTCTATCTGGGTACTGTCAAGACTAACGCGGTGTATGAAGAGATCCCGGTAATATATGCTAAACAACATTAGTAAGTCTTCTTACAATTAACTCATCAAACCAGAGCGTAGATTTGATGAGTGCAAGATTGTAAATATAGTAAGTAATGAGTGAGCTAGCAAATACGAATCATAGTATCCTTATTTCGAAAGAAAATGCTGCAATAGTATGCTGTAATATTTAGCTTACATTTTTCGCAAATCCCAATGTTTTTCTGGACCTATTTGCTCACTTTTCGTGTATAAGAAAACAGCGGGTCTAAATTTAGAGCTAATCCTAATAAAATTGATTTACAGCCCGAAACACGTAGCCACGCGCCGACTTATGACAAACATCATAAATCAAAGCGGAATGTGCGTCGTATGTAATATTACCAACAAATATACATTTTTGAACCATTTTTTTCCGTCGGTAAGTAATCCATATGAAATCGGTATTAAGCGAGTTCTTTTACCTACTCTTAAAATCTAAACATGATATGTAGTATTATAAGATGGTAAACTGTAGAATAGCTTTTGCCCACATAAAGGTTTCTTAAAAGTATTTTGGTTATCCATCGTCAGATGGATAATGTTTTGTCAAAGCTGGGAATGCAAAGGTTGGTTTCCCCTACAAAATTATTAAAATAAAAAAAACGTTAATCACAGAAATAAAATGAAATAAATGTTTTTTTTTGCCTTTGGAAAGCCTTGAAGCCGTCCGCATCTCGAGTTATCCACATAAGCATTATAGAATAGTAATTATTTTCTTCCCCAAGGTAAAGTAAAGACTTCTTAGTTTTTTGTGTCAGAAAATGTTTTTGGTTCTTTCATCTAAAGAGAAATAACTATTTACTATTCAGTTACTACTGAACCAAACAAATACACTGGTGACCCTGACCTCAAATATTTAAAATCACTTTTACATTGCGTTCTTTTAAGAACATTCAAACCGACCGTGAATTTGATTTAAAATTGCCAATGATATTTTATTATCTTATTAATAGTGTTATGCAATAAAATGAAATAAGGAAGCCGTTCCGATGAAACGAATGGGTTGATAACCAGTTATCGACAGGAGAAAGTTGTGATATCTTAAAATTGCAAACTCTATACCTGTTTGCACGTGGATAAAGCAAGGCTTACGATAAAGTGACATTTTGTGTAGCGTTGAGTAGATTTGGAAAATATACCATTTATGAAATAAGTATCTTAACTCAAAAAATATTTTCTAGGTGACATTACTATCGATGACATACTAAAAACAATCAATACCTACCTTTTTTTGAAATTTTTATTACTAATATTAGAAATATATGAACAGTACAATAAAAAAGTACGAGCCAAATTCAAGGGGGTGTTTGTCTATCTAGGTTTGAGTTTAGGAAAACATTTAAAATAATATTTAAAAAACAAGTTTTTTTTTTCAATTTTTTTCCTGTTTTATAGACGTGAATATTAACAACCTCTTGAATTTGGCTAGACCTTCTTTACCACCTGTATGGATATTTAGGGATACGTGGCAATTTTATCTTATAACTTACTATTTTTTTTTCTTATACAGAGTGTTTAAAAGGACAAGCCATATTCAAGAGGGAGGTTAAGAGTCGAGTCTTGAATATAGAACAGTAATCATGATAATAAATATTGTATTTTTCTTATAAATATATTTTCTCCTGTATATCAAACTCGATTGACAACCACCTCCTCAATTAGGCTTGTACACCCTGTATATGTTTTGTGAAGGTTGAAGGTCTACTCAAGTAGTATTTAATGCTAGTATTATTTATATACTAGAATACCCGAATCCCGTTCCCGTCCCTATTAATTAAAGTAAAGTAAATTTGTTAAAATCGGTCGAGCCGATTTCGACTAATAAATGCCGGAACAGTGTTTTTTTCTGTAAAGAAGATGACAAGATGAGTATGAACGGTATCCTTAGTTCGTGACAGTAATGACCTATACATGAGCTCATTAATAAAAAAACAGTATTTTATCACAAGCTTAGAAACATAATTAAATTATTTATTGGATTGATCTAAAATAAGGCCAGACGCGCGAATCAGAGAGGTCATGTTGACTTTATTTATCGTTCAGTTCGTTTACCCGTATGTTTAGCGACTATTTAAAGTAAACAAAACCAGATAAGATTGTCTTTGAATTGAATTAATTTACAGTCAATGACTTCTGATATACGTTATTGGATAGATAATTATAAAACGCCCATTAAAGTAAACAAGCTAACGCACTTAAGGTAAAACGTTTATATTTCTACTTATCCCCAGTTTATAATATTAAGTAAGTGATTTAAAAAAAACATATTTCTTACAATCGTTTAGTACTTCAGCAAAACAGGACTGTAATAGATTATCAAAATCATTTGCTGACATTTCTTCGGTGGACTAATTGCTGTTTTTATTATCCTTTGAATGTTATAAAAGTAACATTAAATTGAGGCTACTATTAGAGATACCTAATAAATCGAAAGTAGAATATTGGACAAGATGTTAGTAATTTCATACATTGCATTTAGTTAAAAATTATATGGAAATGAAAACATAACTCGCGATAAAACTGTAACCAGAACAGTGTTGCATGAGGATACAGATACGCCGTTTTTATCACCACAACTTCCGTCCATATAATCGATATCGGCGCACGCGCGTCACTAACTCGTAATCGGTCGGTTATCGCTCGATTCATACTCAATGTAAGTCTGGCAGTCTGCCCGCGCGCGCCGCTCCGCGCCACAGAATTTATCGATAAAATACCATTTTCGAACGAACGTCACTAATTTTATTAAGTGAAATTGTGATTTGTGACTGTGTGTGTGACCACTGTGATTTTGACGTGCTGTGTTGTACCAAAATAAAGGATTGCATTTGACCAGTTATTCATAACAGGTAAATGGATTTATAATTTTTAACAAGAATTAGTTAATGTACGTAGTATATCAGATTCTATTTAATAACGGTGGAGTTTATAGCTACTGTTTGTGTATTTGTAGTGTTCATGTCACAATACAACACGATAAAAAAAACTAATTATGCAAATAGTGGTTTTTGCTACATTCCAGTTGCTAATTTCTAGACAGGTTTTGATCAATAAATCAATATAAATTATAACAGTTAACAAAAGGGTAGATTGTTAGTACAAAGTTACATTAGCGATTTCCAAAGAAAACATGTTAATTGGTGTCGCAATTTCTTATTGAACTAAGAAAGCGTTTAATTTCATATCTCACATACAGGCTACTTAATTAACTGCAGATTATTAATAGCCAAGGCTACAATAATTGTGAAGTGAAGTAATGTTATTTCAAAACATTATTAATTGGCTCTGTAATGTTCACACAACACGACCTTTCGAAATGTAAACAGAGGTTTCTTAGAACGAATAGTATTCATGCTCAACTTAGTTGTTTTAATTTGTACTTCTGATAAGAGTTCATATTCCAATTAATATGAACATACCGCAATTGTTACATCTAAAAATATTGTTATTGACAAGTTTTTCTACGAAAAATATGCAATTCTAGTACCTACCCACGATATTAATAAAAATGTTAGTTCAAAACCATGCCGTTTTGTCTTTATTATTGTCATCAAAGGTAGAAATAATATTCATTTTGAAGAGGTAACGTCAAAATTACCATAAGTATTATACCATAGACTATGAGTAAATAAACTACTTTCTTTTGAAATCAAAAATCGTATTTTTTTTCATTTGACGTCGTAGCCGCTCCGATGTCCCGGGTTCGATTCCCGGTCGGGTCAAACTAGAAATCAAAACTTTCTAAACTGTCTCGGGTCTGGGTGTTGTGGTACCACCGTTGCGTCTGATTTCCATGACACAAGTGCACTTGCTACTTACTTTGGGATCAGAGCAATGTATGTGATTGGTGTCCAATATTTTTTTATTATTTATTATCATTATAAATTACCTTGTTTTTAGTCAATTTTCACCTGCTATCCAAACCTTTTCGTGCTTTCAACATGCGTCAAGACTAAATTGGAATCAAAACGTCAATGCACTATTTTCTATACGAATCTACTTATCTGATGGTTGCAATTCTACTGATTCTTTATGCAAATTGTGATGGACAGTCAGTTACAACACTATGTAAGATAGAACTCGGTATAACAGTTGCAATGCGATAAAATATCACTGCGGCATAGTTTTAAATGGAAATTTATACATAACTAGCGGTCCCCTGCGACTGCGTCCGCGCGTTTTGAGTTTGTTCCCTCCCCTCCCGTCGCAGCGTGATGGTTTATAGCCTAAAGCCTTCCTCGAAAAAATGCTAGCTAACACAAAAAATATTTTTCCAAATCGGCTCAGAAGTTTCTGAGATTAGCGCGTTCAAACAAACAAACAAACTCTTTAGCTTTATAATATTAGTATAAATGGGAATTTATTTTATCAATCAACTTTTCCGAGAAATTTCGTGATGATCATGTTGAGATTCGAATTACCATTAATGTTGCATTATATACCAAAACATAATATTCAAATTAAAAATTATATATAACTGCATCGGTGTCGCGTCGGTTAGAGGGTCGCACTTTAAAGCGACGGCTGCGCCAGAGGTCCCGGGTTCGATCCCCGGGTCGGGCCAAAAATATGTACCTGAGTTTTTCTGTTCAGAAATACTCACAGTAGCCCGGAGGTCGGAAGTTGACGGTGTTTCACCCCCGTGCCTCGGAGAGCACGTAAAGCCGTTGGTCCTGCGCTTGATCTCTAGATCCAGTCGTGTCAGATTGCATTCCTACGGGCTATGTGAGTAAAAGGAATAGAGAATGCACCTTTGTGCATACACTTGTGCACTATAAAATTTCCCGCGCAGTCGGTTAGACGTTGTGACTGGCCACCGTTGTCAAAATTGGCTAGGGGACTATTATTATATATTTTATGGTCAACAAAAGATTTAAAAAATAAAATACTATAGTCCAACAGGTAGGTAAGTAATATTACGTCTACTTTCATAACTATGTCTACTGGACATCAGTATAGTACACTAGCGATCCCCCGCGACGGCGTCCTTGCGATTTGAGTTTGCTCCCTTCTCCCCCGTTGCTTCTCGATGATTTATACCTATAAAGTCTTTCTCGATGATAAGCTGACCAACACAAAATATTTTTTTCAAATCGGTTCAGAGTTCCTGAGATTAGCGCGTTCAAAAAAACAAACTTTCAGCTTTGTAATATTTGTATAGATTGACACTGGCAATAGAAACTAAGGATCCTACAAAAAATACCCGTAATTTCTAATGTATTCAAGGGGAGTGAATGGTATAACAAAGTAACAAATAGCTATTACACAAACAAATCAACGTTTCAAACCAATCCGCGAGCAGAATTGAATTCGCGTTTCATCTGCTTTTTAATGTTAATTCGGCAAATGAAATCGGGAGCCTTTCAACGAAATTGAGACGTCGTTTAATTCCGTAGGTCCGTTTTCACCGAGCGAGCATTCGGTTGCGAGTCCTGTTTTTAGATCAGTTGAATTACACAACCAGCTGAGGTACTCGTAGCGCAGCACGCAGTGGCGGCAGCGCTTTCTTGTTGCCGATGTCAAGCAGCTGACAATATAATTGACGTATATCACGAGTATCTCCGTGATGCGTAAGGGACGTAAATCTGTTGGTTCCTTGCCTTGTTAGAGGTTTGATAACATCTGACAGCAAGTTTGGTTGCTTGCCTTGCACACATTCCTTCAACAATCCGCAATGAGCCCGCGTGGTGGAGTATGGCTCATTCATAATACTACCTTATTTGAGGCGATCGTTTTGCCCAGAAGTGGTTCATAAACAGCCTTGTTCTTTTACATTACATAAAAACACATATCTAGCTAAATAATAATACCTTGTAACTTAATATGTAAGGTGTTTAACCCCTTTATCTAGGTCTGAATGGGCTTCAATTTAGTTAATAGTGGAGAAAAATAGTCAAAAAGAAGCCCTACCAATTGTATTTTTAAGCTTCGGGCTGTAGTATACTCAAAAAAGTACTTGATGGGGTTATGTTTTAACTTAAAGGTTTAAACAATTTTAAACATTCGCGTTGCATTTTAAATACACTTATGTACAATCGCGTTAATTACCGTGTACATAAGTGTATTAAAGGTTTAAAATGTTAAAAATTCACAAAGATGAAATAAGAAACCAAATTATAAATTTAAAATTTATTTCAAATCAATTTCCATCTTTATAAATATAAAATACGACACTGTGAGTGTTGAAAAAATTCTAAACCATCAAACATTCACTTGGTAGGCAGGTTGATTACGAATATTAGTTGGAGAATGTAAAGTCTCCGATAATGTTTGTCATAATGAAACCGTACCTTAAGAGCGAATGGCGGAATCCAAGCACATTTTCAGAAGATGGAGATAAATTGAATGGTAACAACCTTTTATGGTGGTTTAAGGGCTGGATTTATGTTGTACAATGAACTGGTAGCAACATTGTAGCTTTTGGCATTGTTATCTTCTGCTTAGATACTTCAGAAGATAAATGGTATATTTTGGTGCTATTCAAACATTCTCTTATTACTCTATTCTAGAGTTATAATCAGTTATTTTATTAGAATTACGTGTCAAAATTTCTCGTACATGTTTATATATGGTGGCCTAAACTATGACGTCCAAAATTTTTTATCAATCAGCGCTATATCCAAATATACCCTATGTTTGTTAGGTAAATTAATTAGCCCGAAAATTTATTTGTTTGGTAGAAAATTGCGCTTATAAGTGAAGTGACGTCCGCTCACCAAAATGATGGACTGAGCCATAGAATTGAAAATTAGTTTTGTAAGTAGGTAAGCGCTAGAAATTAGCACATTCTAGCTTTTTTACATTTTGTACAGAAAAGGCAAAGTGACTACGTATACATTTATTACATATTCTTAAACAAGATTAAAAACAATTCATTGAATATTAATCAACTTTAGGTCTGTCGCATATAATTTAACTTTTGAGGCAAACAATGTATTGGGACGCGGCCATTTTTTTAGCTATCATAAATATAGTATATTAGGATAGTCTTGGATGTAAAGAATCAAAAAAAACATTTGGACGTCGCAGTTTGAGCCACCCTGTATTTTTACACGACGCCATTCTCGCATATGTTAACAATGTGTGGTTGTTTCTTTTTAGAATTGAAAATCTAATAGGCTATTCATACGAAATGTCTTTCCATAGTCGAATTATTCGTTAGTTATTGCTTATTTGTCAATGGTAAAATAGGTCCTAAATCTTCCTATTTTCTATGAGCGATCCTATAAACTCAAGCCCTCGATATCGGGTGTTGAGTCACGTTTGAAAACGCATTGCATCACAAACCGCATAAATCAGTAAACTACCTGTGTCTCAATTTAAACCTAACAGCAACAACTCTAGTACCAAGTAACGAAACTGAGGCAAAGTTCACACTAAAGATTAGGTAACTGGGTTGATAGCAATTAGAGGTGTCAGCATGTCCTATTCGGAGCAAAGTGAATCGAACAAAGTAAAAATAATGTAAACCGGTTAACCCGTTCTTGCATTTATGTGGTGAAACTAACATACCTTTCTTTTACGTATAAAAGAACAAACGAAGAAATATACTCGTATGTGTAGATATGATAATCAGTTAAGACGCTATAAAATTATGTATTAATTTACGTTAAAATTTAGTGCTTTATCGTATGCGCAACTGTAAACAGTCCGAGTAGTTTCCTGAAATAAAAACACCAGGTGGCGCTCGAAAAACGCTGACACAAAATTGGTGTTTTCGTGTATTTATTGATTGAGAAGATTATTAATTAAAGCTTAAAAATTACAAATACCTTTTAAGATTGATTAAATAAATAGTCTATGCCAGTCAAAACGATATGAGATGCAGCAGAAAATCAGAAAATTGAAATTTTCTACGCGAAATATCAAAAAATTTGCGTCAAAATCCAGATAAGTGTGGTTTAACCCTTTAACTTGTATAAAATCGCTGGCACGTGAATGCATGCTGCACTCAGAAACATAACATTTCATCTACCTCAGTGTATAACACTGTAAGCACTTATGTTTGCCTCTTACTGTCTGCTACTTCTTGACTAGAAACCAGATTAAAAAGTCTATTTTATCTTTATATTTAAGAGATGACTGTGATCTTGGTTTAATTCACTGATTTCAATTACTTTTAACCTGTTGATGCTTCCTTGTTTGGAACAATACAGTTTTTTTTTTCTAGCTCTGAATATGCTTCTGACATGTGATGATATAATGCCCCTTGTTTTTTTATACTTTGTAATTATCATAAATTAACAAAGAACCAAATACCCTTTACAATAAATAATTTGAAAAAAATGTTTTTTTTAAACAGACCCTTTCTTTCATCTTCTGTGGAGTTAAATAATAATCATTCTTTCTAAAGGCTCGGCCTTATAAAGTCCTTTTGGAGGCGCATAACAGAAAACTTTATCCTAAAAAATTCAAAACAACATTCCGAAGTAACCTCTTCTTCAAATCTTCAAAGCAATTATGATATTCATCACTGCCCGTCTTTAAAATTCAACAAAAAAGAATTGATACAGACTAGTTGACGAAGAGACGCCGTATACTTACAATCAATGGAATCTCAAAAATGTTAATGGGATTAAATTATTTTGAAGTTCAGGGTAAGGTTCACAAGGATATAAGAATCCTTAAATATTCGCTTAGTTCTTATCTCTCTCTCTCTGATTATATCACGCAGACGGTTCATCGAGCTAATAGAGTGAAGGAATAGAGCAGATAATTATTAGCGCACATTTATTTATTTCAAGACTTTAATGCACAAATTTAGTGTGCAAAGGTTTTAGTGTAAAAATGATAAAAGCATTCTCAGCCAGTCAAACCTTTAGGTCATGCAGAAAAATGGTACATGCATTTGCACCATAATAACCTATCTAAAAAGTGAAAAAAAAAACATTTATTTCTGTATACAGGGTGGCCTAGACAGTGACGTCCAATTTTTTTTGGATTCTTAACATCCAGGGCTATATAAATATATCATATTTTTGAAAGCTATTTTTTTGTAGTTTTAAGTAAATTAATTAGATTTAAATTGTTGTAAGTTTTGTTTCATTATTTTGAAAGTTATGCTAATCTTAGTTAGCTCATAATTTTATGTAGGAAATTTAATTTATAAGGATCATACTGCAATTAAAAAAAACGACAAAACACCATAAAAAGGAGGGAAAATATTTGTTTGAAAATTCTAAAATTTGAGAAAATAAATAATATCTCGAAAACTACGAAAATTCGGCTAACATACATTGGATATATTTGAACAGCCGTGGATGTGGACGTGATTCTTTTGGCTACCCTGTACAGAAACACTTATACATGTCCCAATATAATACCCACCACTGCTTCGGGACAATTGTGGGCTAGTGCTTAGAAGAAGCAGCGCTAAGTTCTAAGAATATCAATGCATGATTGTTAAAATATTAATCTAGCTCATGAAACCCTTAAAGTATCACATTCAATAAACCAAACCCTCTTAAGGTTACAATCTATTTTGTTTGTTTATTAAAAAAAAATATACAGGGTGACTTTGTTATCAGTACCGATATTTTGTGTCAAGACTCCACTGATGAATATGAACAACTTTTACTACGGGGGCAATAGTGAAATCGAGAAAAAGAAAACAGCTGTTCCATACAAAAGTTCAATTGGCGCGCGGTCAAAATGTATGGAACAGCTGTTTTTTTTTTTCTCGATTTCACTATTGCCCCCATAGTAAAAGTTGTTCATATTCATCAGTGGAGTCTTTACACAAAATTTCGGTACTGATAACAAAGTCACCCTGTATATTTCACCTTCTTGCATCCTTCGCAAAACATATCAGTTGAGACGCTACCACCGAATTCAAAGAATGTTTTTTAAAGCTAGGTTGTCTGCAAAACGGTTAAAGCGTCTCCCTTAAAACGAATTGATGAAAATTCAGTTTTTTTTATGAATTTTAATTGCCTAATAAAATTCAATCTCTATCAAATTTCCCTTTCTGAGAAAAATATTGTTTCACCCAGGGTGAATATTAAGCCATTTTTCAAGCTTTCAAAATTTATGTTATGGTAATCTCGTTTTATTGTTACTCTTTTCCTTTTTTTTTAGAATATTTAATTTATATATTTGGTTCTGAAGTTTACGCGAATACTCATTGTAATGAAAGACTTAACGAATTTATTTTGCGCACATTTTATAAAACTATATGCCTGACGTTTCGACTTCTTTACAGCATCCGTGGTCACATGCAAAACTAAAGAATTTTTTGTCATTACATAATTATGCAACTACCATCACTCATTGACAATAATTGACGTTTCTATTTACGCAGAAAGAGCTTACTGTGGCTTGCGATCTTGCAGTATGTGGTACCTATTGCTCAGGTCTTGAATGGGGGTCGGGTTTGAAAGAATAGAGAAGATGGTTGGAAAGTTCCAGGTCTTTCATATTAATAGGTGTTCTTCAAGGTTATCGGTTCCTATTACAATAAATGAAATATTATTGAGAGAAATTTCTCAAAGTTTATTTATTTTTATGTGCTTTTCAAACACCACCACAAAAAGTCACCGATAGGAACGAAACAACTTTTTAAGTACTTTATCACGTTCGAATATATTTTATCATCTCGTTATAACATAAAATATTTATAAAGTACGAGTATGCTTAATGTGAGTGGATGTGATAAGTTCCCTCAAAGACTTTCTTTGAACTATTAAGTACTTTTAGCATCAAAAGCTTATAACCCATAAGGTAGACTTCAAGGGCCTTTAATCAGATAACTCTTTAAGACCCTGTCCACTACATTTCCGAATTGTGCCCTTACCACGATCTCGAGTGTAATTGGGGGAAAATAATTTTAAGAAACTACCAGTATCTTAAGGGTGAACACACAAAGAAGTATTATACAAGGTGTTTCATGACTACCCGTTACAAATAAATGGAGCTACTTGGAAACAGTAACTGATAAACTTTTATAATAACTGAGAAACTATTCAGAAATGGCAAACAAATTGAAAGAAAAAAGAAGAAATATATATTTGAGGGACATCTCAAACACACACATACACAATATTACGAATAAATTAATAACCAAGAAAGAAAACAAAATAACACAAAAAAATAAAAAACGAGAGGAAAAGATAATAATGACGATGAATAAAAATAACCATGCCAGCCAATCAATGCGTGCCGCAGTGTGTGTGTGTGTGTGTGTGTGTGTGTGTGTCGTGACCCGTTCTTCTATGGAATCATCTTTTTGCAGAATTTCAATCCGTTTCCATCACATGGAATTTATAACAAGGACTTTATTTGATGTTCAAATAGGATGGTGGAAGCAAGTCCTAGTTTATTATTAAGACAAATTGACGACGACGACGCATTTGGTGTAGTTGTTAGCGCTCCTGATTATTACGCCGGCCGTCGCGGAATCCCGCAAGGGGCAATTAATGATTAGTGATGAGCAGGAAAATTTGTACCTAAGTCTTTATTTCTATGTATTTAAGTGTTTATGCCTCCGTCATGATCGTTTTCTGTTTTTCATAACACGCGAAAGAATAATATTGACTTTAAAACCACGAAAAATTATTTCTTCTCTGGCACATATTAATTATTTAAATCAAGAATACAGACCATATATTTTTTATTAACTAATCAAAAAATCTCGAAATTTTCTCCAGTGTGTAAGCGCCCTTACTACTTAAACCTTTTTTAAAAATGATCAAAGAAGAACTACTCTTGACCAAAAGATGTCGAAAGCTAATTGCTACGAAAGTGCCGTAAGGGTCTGTGGTAGTTTGATTGCGAGTCCACTTATACCTTTTCTTAAAAGTTTTGGAAAAGATTTTTGCGGGAAAAATTCGCTCACTAGAGCCAAAAAACCTTATTAAAGGTTGGTTGTAGTATTTTTATTATTCTTTCATCCATGAGTAATCTTGATCGTATTAATGGTAGTAGAGTAATCTTGATAGTATTACAGTACCTACTTATTTTGATTGTATTCTTGACTGGTAGAAATGAATAATGCAATCTTTCAACTCTGTACATACGGCAAAATTTAATCATCAACATTATCAGCCAAACGTCGTCCACTGCTGAACATAGGCCTCCCCCACGGCTTTCCACAACAACCAATAACTAGCAGTCTGCATCCAGTTTTATCCTGCGATCTTTACAAGGTCGTCTGTCCATTTTGTCGGTGGACGTCCTACGCTACGTCCTTGGTCGAAGGGTCTTCAATCTAGAACTTTTCTGCCCAAAAGGCCATCAGTTAGTCAGCTCATTGCCACTTGAGTTTACTGATTCTCAAGACTATGTCCGTTACCTTAGTTCTTCTATGTATCTCCATATTCCTGATTCGATCCCGTAGAGAAACGCCCAGCATAGCCCTTTCCATCGCTCGTTCAAAATGTAATAGTTTCAGAATATTTTTTTAGATTCATCATCTGTGTATTACCGAAGTTATTATTTGAACGAATTAAAAACAAAACAACCTTATTTTGTAGAATAAATAAATAAATCGTAAAGATATTTAAACGGTTAATAATTAGTCATTTTAACCAATCACTGAGTTTCGAGTACTTTCCATGAAAATATGTTATGCGCTTCAGTATTATGTAAATGTAGGATTTCTTTTTGGAAAAAAACATTGACTGTTTCCTTTTAACTCCTCACAATACTGATAAAAAAAAGCTTTCCTTCTACACCAAAGATTATAACCCTCATTTATGGCACTCAGCTTAAAATTGAGGGTAAAGGACCAAACCCATGTAAGACACTTCAACCAATTCCTCCCAGAAACGCATCAAAGGTGGTATCGAGACACATATTAGCCCGCAACGATCGCACAAGAAGGCTACTAGGCAATAAACGTAAAAATAAAGGAAAGGTTAATAAAACCCCGCATTTTGGTGAACACGGCCTAATGGCTCTCGAGAAGCAATCTTATAGGTCCAAGTGCTCCTCCCTTGGCTTCTGAGTGTGTGGGATAAGGTAAAAGATGAAGCTGGGGAAAGCAAATAAACTAAAATAGTAAAACCAGCAGGCCACTGCAAACGCACCTTTTTATTTACTCCTCTTTCTTCCGTTAGTGTGTGATGTTTTATGCTTATCCTTTCTCAGTAAATAAGCTATCTTACACAAACATATTTAATATAATTGAACGAGTAGATAAGCGCGAAAAAAAAAACACTCTTCATCTTATTAATAGTAGATGTGTGAGATGGCAACTGAAAATTATTAAAAAGAAATAAAAGCCTCGCATTTGTCTTCTATTTCAGATAAACTGTTTTTATTTGTGATATTTTTTTTATTTCACATACACTGTACACTAAGTTGAATTATACTAACTCAAAAAGAATCATCTCGCAATGACTTCTCATTTTTGGAATATTCTTAGACAAACATACAAATATACAAACATACAAACACTTACGAAGCCTTAATAGATACTAAAATTCTATCCAATTCTGATGATATCACATACATACAGGTCGACTTGCTTACCTCCTTTTATAAATCGGTAAAAAGAAAGAAAACGCCAGCTTGCTACAATCGATAAATCATCACTATTATAAGCAGCCAGCGGAAGTCCACTGCTAAACATCACCGTTTACAGATACAGGTTTCAAACCTTCTGCAACCAGTGTGATCCTGCAATATTTAAATTTGTCTGTACAAAAGACTTTCACCGCCTGAAGTAGAAGGGTCTCTAATTTAAAAAAAATATATATCTAAAGCACTGCTTAAATAAAGGAAAGAAGCTCTGCGGAATGCTTTTCGGACAATAGTATGTTGGTAAAATGCACAAAACAAGGTATCGAATCCTATGCCTATATGTTATGTTTGATACGAGTAAAAAAAACAACGCTTTTCGCTTACAATTTACACCTTCTCTTCCCGTGATATTCATGCCAATCGTTTTAGGTTTTAGAGTGTGCACGCCATTCGGTCCAAGGATATTCTGCTTAATTGATTGAATACGATTGCTTATACATATTCGTAGATGGGCTAGTCTTTGGTTGTTTTGCTAAAAGCTGTTATACAGCCCTTTGTTCAGCCCACATAAAATTCTTGAAGAAGGCTTGCTTTTGCATAACATTCCACCAATTAAAATATCTTAGACTTCTGGAAAGTCCACTGCTGATCAATAGCCGATTACAGTTTTTCACAGCGACACAAGCTGCCTGCATCCGATTCGATCCTGCAATCTTTACAATGTCGTTTGTCCATCTTATCGGTGGACGTCCTACGCCGCGTCTTTGGTTGAAGGGTCTCCAATCTTGAACTTTTCTGCCCCAACGGCTACTAACTACTATATATTATATAACTATATTACTAATACCTAATTAAAGCTAACGCAGTGAAAAGTTTTCATAAATATTATTTTGATGAAGAGGTTTTGAATGAGTGTTTTTCTTAGCATTTTTTTTAGTTTAAACCGAATAAAGTTTGTTGATAATCAAGGAAATTTTATTAAAACTTTGATTAAGGGTGTCTTTGAACTTACCTACCCCATATTTGTGTTGTATTTAATAATAAATATCACATAAAACTTAATCACACTTCAATATTTTTAGAAATCTTCAATTTGTGACCAGGGAAAATGTTAGCAAAATCTGTAAGCCTTGGAACAAATGAGTCGTCTCCTCAAGGCCTCGCGTCTTTGCCCTTCCCAGGGTTTTATTTTATTTTGGAAGTGAAGGCTAACGAAACACTAGGAGTCTTGATTTTTTAGAGACAAAATTCCTTGTAGCAGATATAAGAAATCATTTTTCTTTCGTTTTTTTTTGTTTTAGAATGATCTCTAACTATCATATCAGGTATTAGTTTGGCCTTGAATCTACAAACATTCCGTACCTCCAAAAGAATAACGCAACTCTTATTCCGCAAGAGGCAAAATTTTTGTGTAATAAATACGAACATTTGTATGTAATGTAGTTCATGGATGTTTTATGTATTTAAGTATTCATAGGAGCAACCCTCATCATAAGCTTTGCCTGGTATTCGTAACACAAGGAAGAAAATTCCTTTCTTCGAAACCACGGCCATTGGTGTGTTGTCTGGCGCTTATTAATTTATTTTATCTTGTACCAGGTTTTGGCATGTTATTTTAAAAGCACATAACTTACTTTCTACCCATATATATTTTATTAATTATTTCGCATACTAAATCCAAACTATGAAATTCAAACATAAGTTACGCAAAGCTTTATCCATCGAACTTCTGTTACTAGCGTATGGAAGTGACATCACAAACAAATCTTGTGCGCCATTACAAAAAAACACCACTGGTCATTAACTCGTACATCATCATCATCATTATTAGCCAAAGGACGTCCACTGCTGAACATAAGCGTCCCCCACGGTTTTCCACAGCGATCGATCACAACGGGGTCTGCATCCAGTGTGATCCCGCGATCTAAACAAGGTCATCCGTCCATCTTTACGGTGGACGTCCCACGCTGCGCTTTTGGTCGAAAGGTCTCGCATCTAGAACTATTCTCGTTGAACTCGTACAAACTGTTTCTTAATATTTGAAATACAAATTTGAAGGAATACGTCATATCATAACCTGATTGTCGTATTTTCGACACATATTTTGCTTGACATAGCTTCTCTTTCTTTATTCATAGCTTAACAACTCACCCTTTTCACACCCCTAGTACATTTCAAGTGCAATGTCAAACACGTGAGATTTAGCCATTCAGTACTCAACCTTATTACACTTACTATAAGATACTACATAACTTACTAGTATCGCCTACGTCTGAGCTTGTGAAAACTAGCACATATGGCCACAAGTAATTAGTACCTTCTGTGTTAAGCGTTCATTCACTTCATAGATCATAGTGACTCATTCATGTTTGTACTAATATTTATGGTTTAAATTTACAGTAGTATTGACCCGTCATAAAGTTTCAACGCATATTTCACAGTCAATATGTTTGAATGCTGTTTAACTCTCACGAGAACAATGCACTGTAAATGTTGAGAATTCTCGTAAAACTTATGCAAGTTATTGTAACATGGAAATGGGTTGGTTCACGTGTTTATGGAAAAAATAACACCTACTTTCTTTTCACGCACAAACGTCGATAACATTATATTAAGAGCAATAAAATACGAATCGATAACATTATATTTAGAGACAGAAATTACTTATGTTGATTGAAAAATAAACTTTAAAAAAAAGTAAAAACCGACTTCAAAACCAAAATGCACTAAAAAGTCTTAAATAAACTCTTCACCATTGAAAGGAAAGGAATCCGTTTTAGGCAAACAATTTCTTTTTGGAGTCGGTGCTGTGATAGTTGATGCTTGATGGTCAAAGTGATGGCACCGACTCCAAAAAGAAATTGTTTGCCTAAAACGGATTCCTTTCCTTTCAATGGTGAAGAGTTTATTTAAGACTTTTTAGTGCATTTTGGTTTTGAAGTCGGTTTTTACTTTTTTTTAAAGTTTATTTTATTTCTTCATTTTTAGTGATTATATAAGAGGGGGGGGGGGTAGTTGCACCTTATGATTCTGAACTCCTAAGCGTTAAGGAGTTCCACCATCAGCTCAGCCCCACAAGATGTTGACTATCAGACGTAACAACACGTCAATATAAAGATTCTAGTAAAGAAACACTATACGTGCCTTTAAAATTAGAAGGTTTCCCTCAATTACACCAAGATCCCATCATCAGATCCCAAAATGAAAAAAATGGGTAACCAACTAGAAGGTACACCCTCTAAGTAGGCGAAAAATTTTTTCGATTCGGTCGACAAACGACTGAGATATGAGGTAACAAACATACAAAAAAAAAAAAAACATACAGTCGAATTGATAACCTCCTCCTTTTTTGAAGTCGGTTAAAAATGACCTGTGCATACCGATTAATGCTCAGATTTACAGCTAACAGGAATACGAATCGATCCAAATCTGATAGAATTTACTGATAGATATTTTTTGATTACTCAAACTCCTCATAAATAAAGATTATTGTTCAACTCAATAAGGTGTATTTTCTAGTTGTATTATCTACAGAACGTATTTGAGACAAGTCAATAAGCTTAACACCAAAATTAGTTTAAAAAATGTTTTTGTGAAATCTATTTAAAAATTATAGATCGTTCAGGTAATAATAATTATTATGTGCCAGACAACACACCAATTGTCGTGGTTTCGTACTAAGCAATTTTCTTACTTGTATTACGAAACCCAGACAACGATTATGACAGGGCGCCTCTCATAAATACTTAAATATATATTAACATCCATGACTTAGGCTTGTTCGTGCTCATCACTCAAACATTAGCCCCTTGCGGGATTCGAACCCGCGACGGCCGGCGTAAAAGTCAGGAGCGCTAACCACTACACCAAACGAGTCGCGTCGCGTATATTCACAAAGATAATGTTAATTTATTTCATGTATGCTTTGATTCTATTCATTATTTATCACAAACGTATTGTGTGTGTCAAATGAATGACATCGTGTCAACGACTCTATACAAAACATTTTTGTACAGCTAGCACCAATTATTGCCTGCAAAAGAGTTCTAGCAATTCTGTCAATTCAAACGTCATAAGGTACATTGATACAGTATGTTCTATTTAGTTTAGTTATAAATTACGATCACTTTCCTATAGGATACATACAATCAAACTTTTTGAATCACCTACTTACTTGATGAAAATGTTATGTAAAAAATATGTGAAATCTTCATAAAGATGAAATAAGAAACCAAAAATTTGCGTACGGGCGGGACTTGAATCAGCAACCTTTTGGCAGACCGGGCCAAACGCAAACAAAATTTTAGGTTTATTATTTCATCTTTATGAATATAAAATATGACACTGTGACTGTTAAAAACATTCTAAAGCATTAGTAAGCGAAGCGACATCAATTTCCAAGTTGAATTTATTCTGTAAAGAATAACTGCTTGGGCCATCTGTTTCATAAACAGACGGCTAGATGGCGCTAAGCGTCACGCAATTGACGTTTTCATAAGAAACCACAAATTTCTCAGGGTCGGACTGACAGCACGGTATCTCAATTGGTAAGAGCGTTTGGCCCGGTCTGCCAAAAGGTTGCTGGTTCAAGTCCCGCCCGTGCGCAAATTTTTGGTTTCTTATTTCATCTTTATGAATGTAAAATATGACACTGTGAGTGTTAAAAACATTCTAAAGCATTATGTGAAATCTCTCAATAGTAAATGACAATTCTGAATTGTGAAAATATCAAGGCTTTTTGCGGCTCTATGTATTTTACTATCAGTGACATATTATCGCCAGAGGTCCCGGGTTTGATCCCCGGGTCGGGCTAATGATATATTTTTTGTTCAGAAATTCTTAGAGTAGCTCGGTGTTAGGAAGTTAGCCGTATTTCATCCCCGTGTCTCGGAAAAGCACGTAAAGCCGTTGGTCCCTACGCCTGATCTCTCTCTGGTCGTGTCAGATTGCTGTCCCATCGGGCTATGAGAGTGAGAGGAATTGAGAGTGCACCTGTGTCTGCGCACACACTTGTGCACTATAATATGTCCCGCGCAGTCGGCTAGTCGTTGTGACTGGTGACAGTAGTTGAAATCAGCTAGGGGATTATTATTATTATTTTTATCATGCGAATATAATTGTTTTTTACAAAATGAACCTAAAATGGGTATCTTAGTTCCAATATCACGTGTAATGAGGCCTAAAGTGTCCTCTTAACACTACGTATTTCACGCGAAAAGACGTATCCATAAGAGACCAGAAATTTCGTACCGTCGCAATTTTTGCTTTTCTATTTCATCTTTTAGACTTTGTCTTTCATTGTGTTCGAAAGCAACGAATTTTTTTTAAACAAACAACATACATTACTGCGATCCCAAAGTAATTCACTAATGCACTTGTATTATGGTAATCAAAAGTAACGGTGGAACGTTTGATGGAATACCTATAATCTGATAGATGCACCGACGATGTCATTTTGCAGGAGTGGGCTTACTGACTTCTGCATCTATTACTACTGCAATGCACAGTGGAATGAACTATGTAGGCGTAACCTCTTGAGTTCACTCAACTGTATTAAAATGTTACTTGAAACATCATTAAGTACAATACAATCAAATACAATCTACAGCAATTAACGTGACATAAATGATCTTCTCAAATGTCACCTATAATTTATTGCGGGCTGTTATTTAAATTGAGACGAGACTTGTTGACGCAAACAAAACTTTATGAATGCTTTATCTACTATGCTGGTTTACCTAACACTTTGGTATTTTGTTAAACTCTTCGTACGAAAAACAAATTTATTAGCAGTCCCAGGGTTTTTTTTTTCGCCCCGGCCCCGTTCCGCCTCGGGCTCGGCCCCATTTTAAGGCTATTTAAAGCTAAAACAAATCTAACAAAGTAAAATAATTAAAACTAATTTAATAATTTTAATGATGTATTGATTTTATTATGTCACCGTTTTTTTTTTTATTTGTAATTTGATTTAATTAATTTTATTTTCAATGTAACTGATTTTGGTAAATATGTCTGAATTTAATAAAATTTTACTAATAGTATAAAAAAAATATTAATTATGAAAATCATTCCACCCATTCTCGTCTTATAGAAATAATGATAAGAAAATGTATCGGCATCCATCAAGCGCTCTTTAATTTATGTTATTAATACTACACGATGGTAATTAATTATAATTATAGCAATACCATCTCTTATATCCCAGAAAAATCATCTCTATCTTCGCGCGAATTTGCGCGAGGTCCTCACTTCCTTCCGGCACCGCCAACATGGCGCCCGTACGTTCAACCACCTTTTCTATTTTTGATTTTAGATCAATCGCTTATTATGAATTATTTCTTTTGTACTGCATATTAGAAAGAGATGATTTTTATGGATCTAGGTATGTACTTTAAAGTTAAAGCAAAGAAAACCTCTGATAGGTATATTTTAATTATTCATTTAAAACTGTGGTCACGGAATTAAGATCTTTTTCTCTTCTTACTCTTGAATTACTTAAAAATATCTCCTACTTTATATGAATATTTTTCCCAGTATTATTTTATCTAGAAAAAACATAGAAAGAACTCTGTTCCTGTTTATTTTTATCGAATTCTCGATAAGTACGTCGTATTTGTTACTGAACACGAAGGCTTGGCGACAAACACACAGAGCATTGGTAATACTAACCCGCAATCTCCTAGTCATCTTATTGCAGTCGGAGGGTGTAATCACTATATATCTGCCCCGTTAACCAGATTTTAGCCGTCCTTGTCACTCTGAAGGCAAATAAACAGAGACGGCCAGATCCGAAAATACGGATATACTGTCATATAGTAAGTCTTCAATATCGAACCCAATGGACATGATGTGGGCGCACTGCCGTTAACGAAGACAGATTTAACCCATTTGTGAATTAAACACGGCCCATTAATTATTGAACGACTGCGCTGAGTTGTACGAAGAACGTGGTAATTGATGCTATTATAGCGCTGAATGTTTAATCAACACACACTGGATAGGACGGCGATTGCAATTTTGATAATATTTAAGTGAATAGGTACATACTTCATAACTGCACTGGGTTGGTACACATCTTCTATATTAAAGATTTGGTTGAACCTAGCTATCAATTCGCAATACTATGGGATAAAAATAAACGTTTTCTTTATCTATTGGCTATTTTTAAAATCAGAATTATACTGTCCAAGAAAATAATGTGCTCTGTAAACTATTTTTCTCCAGCAACGAAGCTTGGCATGCAAAATTTCAATCTAGATTAGGTGTCGAGGTGCAATAGGTCATCAGCCAGCAATCCAATGTACGGACAACAGCACGTCTAGGTAAACACTGCGGTGTCTTATTTAATTGTGATCAGGGCTAGTTTGCAACAAAAGTGAGTTAACAGACGACTGTACCAAAATCGGGTTGTACTTTTTAATAGTATCGAAAGCGCTCTCAGTGGCACGAGTGCTCCAACAATGCTCACAATGGCAGGACGAGCGGACACGGCGGGTCTTAGATTGAGTCATTAATATGCAAACCGCAGCAACGCGCTGCGGAGCCATTGTCTTTGGTACAAACTGCAATTAGAGATGTTGTAGAGCCAAAATTTTTGCTAGTGTCGACTTTCTTATTGTAGATGGATTATAGAGACTCATTGCGAAAAAAACAACTGTTTTTTCGATGAGCCGCTGTCTTTTGCAGCACAAGTGCATTTTAATTTTGATATCGAAAATATGAGTTCCGAGATTAAAAAAACAGGTGTGCGAACTCATAGATTTTTAATAAAGCGTGGATAAATTCGTTATTAAGATACAGTGAGCCACTACTCTTTGATTTTGCTTAGTTTATTGATTTACTAGACGAAAACCCGGCTCCGCTCGGGTGAAATGTGACTCATTATACACATCTAGGTACACAATGCAGGTAAATATTTCTGTAGTCATCGGTTCTCAAGGAATATTAAAGGCAAGCCATAGATTCGTGTAGCTTCGTTCATTGTGTTTAATAATTGTCCTGCCTTCGACTCTGAGATTTAATTGACCATGTAGTATGCCCTGCTACGCGTCTATTCACTCGCACACAGGTTTAGCGCAAGAAAGAGAAAGTAGAAAACCTCACTCCCTCCCACGCCTCACAGCACTGCCAGCCGCCTGTCGCTCATTCGTGTCCATGCGCGCGCGCCGTTACAACGCACGCAGTAACCACAGTATATAACCGTTAAGTTTTTATTTCGTGCTAAACGAAACTTACCTTATAGTGATACGTATTTATTCATAAAGTGAATGTGAAGTAAAACGCACTACCCAGCGTGGCTGCACCATGCATGCTTTACGCTTCGCGGCCGAGCTAGCACGCGATGCTAGCCAGTCCGCATTTTCCGCTCCGAATCAATACGCGATATTGATCTGTAGCAAATACCGGCCGAGCTGACACGCGATGTCAGCCAGTCCTAATTATCTAGATCATTTTTGATCTCAGCTGAGACTTTTGGTATGCGTTGCTTCCAATATCCTACCCTCATTTTCATTGCGAAAAAAGAGGAACAAGTTGGGTGAATTTACAGTCAATTGGGCTTTAATGCTAATAATAAATTACAGCCAAAGACATTCATACATAATTCCACATACTAAGCAGCGCTGACGATGCGCCATCATGGCCTCTAAGTATGAAGCAGCGGCTCTCGCCCGCACTCACCCGGCCCAACAGGCGCCTGCGCCTGTATGTTCTACCTGTGCGAACGCGACGGCCCCTGATGCGCCGCGAATTACTTCGTGACGGTGACCTACCGTCACAATTCCAGCGTTTTTTCAACGTTTCGCACTTGGAATCAGAATCCGACCAAAAAAGGTATGTGTTTTTATGAAAGCTTTATTATATCACCTTAAAGCCGTACGTACATATGTACTTATTACGGGCTACCGTATTCCACTCGTGGCGAAACCACGACCGAACACTTGTCTCAGTCAAACTTTTGATAATTATTAAAATGGAGCATAATGTAAGCCATCACACTAACAAACAAAAATAGCAATAAAATAATACAAAGCACCTTTTCGTAAGTACCGAAAAATAGTGGTGGCAGATTTATTTCAAATCGAATAATTTTTTATTTATTTTGTACATTTTTGCTCGGAAAAGTCAAATAGAGATTTCAAAACACTTTTACTGCCTAGACCTTAATCATAAATACACGTATTCTGCAACCTGCAGTACACGCTTCAATTTTTTTCCCAAAGCTCTAAAATCGGTAGCATGGCATCCCTCCATAGCTCATGTAGTTATGTATGTTATAGCTATATCCGCCATTGATTACAACTCTTTTGTACTTATTTCTTGCCAATGGCTATAAAATTGTCTAATTAGACAATGCTATGGTAAACACAACATTGCTTAATAATACTAGGTACTTAAAATATCGATTTTTTATAGATTTTTTAAAAAGGTAACAATTTACTTTTTTAGAAAGCAAGTTTCTACATACATTTCTGCTTTCTGCTTTTACCTATTTAGCTTGTGGTTGGCTCTTTGATTATAAATAGCAAGCAAGCAAGCTGTAAGCTTGCCCAGTACGTACCAAAATATGGTTGGGTCCATATAAAAACCAGTCCATTTAAAAAACCCATTTTTTGCTTTCAATTTTAACAGCTATGATAAAAATGAGAATGAGCTTTGCTCAATACCTGGCATATGTATAATTCTGAATGGTAGAAAATTTGACATATTAAGTTTTGAAATCCAACTAAGATTTAATCAATTTCTCAGTAAATAAATCGGTAAAGCTAAGATTTTATTTACCGACGCAATAACAACTAGCTCGAAACCGTGATTGTTTTGAAATGTATCTTATCAAATTCCGTAATCAATATAGTACTACCGTCATATTAGATTTATTAAGGTGTCCGCGGTATTCCATTGTTTTGGAGTTTAATTTTTAGAAAAATATGCTGTGACAGTGATACGCTTTTTTATGAATGCATTCATATAATCGTCGCAAAGTTCGGTACTTAATCTCGAGTCGAGAAAACTGTGTCCTTTATCTTTGGAAAAGTCAGCCACCGACCAGCAAAGATTGTGGAAACCTTTGGTCACCTTAAATAAATTAACTTTTGTTTCTATGAGCTTGTTTTTTAACATATGCTACCACGATCACCACCGAGGAATAATTCAAATAAAATGTCATATTGTATGAAGTATCCGCAGATAGCACTAACCAGAACTAATCAACAAATTGTTAAATATACCGTAAGAATAGGTAGCTACAAAATTGAAACAAGTCCGTTTTACGAAAATAATGCCTTTTTTGTTTTTTATGGATATGCAATAACAAAGCATATGAATTGGTACAATTTAATTTTCTCAAGTATAATATTCTTTTATTTAATATTCTTCGGTTATTTTTATTTGCCATGTGCCACATGTCACACGTAAAACGTAGGGACGTTTAAGGTGTGATAAATACAAGACATGTTCATTATTACACAAATACTACTATCGATTTTTTTTTAACAAAAGGCAATTATTATATATTAAAATAAAATAAAAAACTGGCGTATCCTAAATGCAATGCTGCATTAGACCCAAATTGCACTACAATTATCTAATTCGAGTTATTGGAAATATGAACCATGTTAATTTTCCTACTATTTATTCTGTGATTTAAGAATAAACTACATCAAGTAAATATATTCTCTAATCATCAGTTTTTTCCACCCAATTACATTCATCCACTCCACAACAATCTTCCCCAGAAAGCCACTAAGTTACTAAGGAACGATTCTTTGGAAACGTTGCTCCAATTAGTAATAAAATAGATTCTTATAATATGAACTTTATCGTTTGATGTTTAAAGAATTCGATAAACTGTGTTTAATAAATTTTCAAAGGACATTTCATCTTAATATTCACCAGTTACTAAGGTATGGTGGAACCAGTGTAGAATTAAAATTAATAACAAAATAGGTCTAGTGGCAATAGTCCGGCCCGCCTCCTAGTTGAAAAAAAAAAAAAAACATTTTCAAAATGTTTTTTTAAAGGACTTTCCCTTCACTCTTACGCCAGAGGACGTCATGTGATACGACAATTCATTAAAATTTGAGTCAATTAATTATAGTTAGGGAGGCGAGGTAGCTAAATGGCGTAATTCAACGGCGCCGTCGAGACCTATCAAAATCGAAAGATAAAATAATTTCGAAAAGAAAAGCTCGTATGGTAAAAACCATTTTAGCGGTGGGTTTGGCGTGTACGGTTTTTCAAAAATGTAAAAAAAAACAGTTACTTGGGCATTCTCGAGCGCGTCAGATATTCATACTACGTATGCCCCAAGTGCCTCTGATAACAACGGTATACTAATCTGCCGGTTTGCGTGGTGGGGGTAGGCATATAAAGTAGTCAAAAATGCAAAAAAAAAAAAATACTCGAGCGCGTCAGATTTTTGGAAGGGGTGTTAAGTAGGCCCCAAGGAAGCTCCCTTAAAAAAAACTGACGGTTTTGGCGTGACCATAAGTTATGATGAATTTATGAAAATGCAAAAAAAAATAGTTATTTTGAAATACTCGAGCGCGTCAGATTTTCATAGGGGAGGTTCATCTCGGTATCCTGAAAGCATATTTTCTTAATCTGACAAAAATGTTGGTGGGTTCTCTTAATCTGACCGGAAAGGTTTTTTGGTTTCTTGTTTTTTCCTTTCTTCTTTCTTTTTAATTATTCTTCACTTCGTTTTGCTGACGGTACGTCCAAAAAACAATTTGAGGATCAACAGGCTATTGAATAATATACATACATGAAACTGTACATGTTAATAATACTTTTGTATACAGATACGCGTAACCTTTTCCAAGTCGACGAAAATTGTCGAGAAGATTTAGAAAAAAAAAATTTTTTTTGAGATTAAAGTAACATAATTTAATCATCGTTATTTCATATCATTTTTTTAACACCCTCAGTTTTCAAGATATACTCAACAAACCGGGAGTTTGAGTTTTTATGAAGCTTCAAGTCAAAAAGTTTTAACTTTAGACAAAAATGTAAAGAGACCTTTTTTGTGTAAAATAAAAAATTACCTTTTTGTTTATTTAAACTTTTTTTTTTAAATGTATCGTTCGCGACTTATATGCCGCAACCCGTTTTTCGGAAGACGAAATGGCTCCTCCACACTCCTGGTCATGCGGAAACCGGCAGATTTTGTATTTTTAGTACGTTTTAGATTATATTCTTCAAAATAAAAATAAAAAAAATCGCGCCCGAGAATGCCGGATTAACGTTTTTTTTTTACAAGTTCGCGACCCTATAACTCGGCGGCGTCAAGGACTTATCGTCAGATTAGTTAAATTTAGTCTTAAAACACTAAAATCAACCCCCAATATCTTAATCTGACGCGCTCGAGTATTACAGACTATCGATTTTTTTTTACTAATCTGATCGTCTATCCTAGGCGCGCGTCACTACATATAGAGCTAAATACTTTACAAGGTTGTTCTATTAGGTCCAAGGTATCTCTCATATCTTAAACTGCCACGCTCGAGTATTACCGAAAATTCCCCTATTCGCCTCCCTAACTATTATTGTAAACCAAATAATTCTTGTTTTTTATGAACCATATATAAGAATGTTTTTAAATATGTATGAAACCAGTCTACCTTGGGATCTCGATATGACAAAGGTATACGATATCAGTTTATTTTTAGATTTTTTGTCCAAATAGGTACCCGAATTCTGAATCATAATCAGATTTTTTTTTGACACTGCTCATAATATTGAAACAAGTCAATATTTGTCAAACTTAAATATATATATAAATAATTAAATAAATAAAAAACTCATAGTAACTAACTCGAAAGATAGTATTGATATTTACTATAATCCTTAAAAGTTATCCAGGCAATAAAATTAAGAGTAAATTTACAACGAGAAATCTCACCATGTGCCGACTATCGAATACTCGGCGAACATTCCTGGTCGATTAGTCGAATATTAGATAAACGTATTTGGCCGGGGCCGGGTAGTACCAAAACTTCTGTCGGAGAAATTGTTTGCGGTCGTTCGCCCTTATAAAGTCACAAAGCTCTCAGAAGCCGATTTTTAATCTTCTTCATTTCTGAAGAAGATTGTATATTGTATATTGACTGATATAGTTACTTTTCAGTTACCAAAATACTTATTGAATTTTTAATTATACATAAATAAATAAAAAATCATAACTTACCTACTTACCCATGCCTTAAAATTTCTGATAACGATAATACTTCAAAGCCATTGAATTTTCGTATTATTTTGGTAACTCAGCAAATAATCATATAGCATTGATAGACACCTGTGAATATTTCATGATCTTAAGAGAATTTCATTCCTTAAAATAAATAAACTAATCAATTGCTTTTATACTCGTATCAATCATCTAACACTTTTTACAACCAAATGTTTTCTCAGGTATTCGAAATTTAAATGTATAAAATATTATTTATATGTTTGGTATTCGGACGTATATCTTTAAAACAGTCACATTAAAACCTAAATATCCCATACTAAAAAGCAATAGAATATCATGTATGTATTTCAAATCTATAATTATAAAATATGTTAAAAAATTGCAAGACAAGATAACGATTTGTCAGACTTACCTTCCAGCCCGTTAACTTACCAAAGATAATGCGCTTACTAAAAAGTGTTTTCTGTATGTAGCTTTCCTCGTAATAAAATTATCATTTGTTTTACGTGCCAAATTCAGTGTGTAAAACTATAAAATTCGCAAACCGTCTCAGCTCAACAATACGTATTCCGTATTGTTTGTTATTTATATAACACGCCACAATAAAAATAAGAAATAAAACTATTTCAGTTTCAGATTACTTAAATAAATAAATTATATATTTTTAGTTAATCATTAAAAAAAAACTCACAAATATCTTCTTTCTTTCTAGTAAAAATATTTGTTTATAGTAGAAAGTTATAACTTATCATAGTTATCATACATCCATTCTTTTTTAGTAATAGTAATACATCTAAATGTCAAAGATGGTGACGTGAACAATAAATTGTTATTTAATATGATCGTTCTAATGATCAAACACTAACAGAGATGTCAACTTATTCTGTTGTAACAACATTGATTTTACTCCGAACATCTACATGGTCAATTAAATCTCAGAGTCGAAGGCAGGACAATTGGATGATCAAACGAACTTACCTTAAGTGAAGTTCGATCCAAATTGTCCTGACTTCGACGAAGAGATTTAAGGTCCCACCCTTCCCAATTCCCGTGTACGTTTTTTATGCAAAAATAATCGTCACCCATACCATAGGTATAATCAATGTTGTACATCTCATACATCAGTCTCCTTGCTCTGAAATGAATGAGCGACAGGCGGCTGGCAGTGCTGTGAGGCGTGGGAGGGAGTGAGGTTTTCTACTTTCTCTTTCTTGCGCTAAACCTGTGTGCGAGTGAATAGACGCGTAGCAGGGCATACTACATGGTCAATTAAATCTCTTCGTCGAAGTCAGGACAATTTGGATCGAACTTCACTTAAGGTAAGTTCGTTTGATCATCCAAATATATTACATAAAAACTGCAATAGTTTTTACACAAAAAAAATGTTTTTTAAATCATTATTTTAACTAACAAAACATATAACATTTAAAGTTTATTCTCGGTAAACCGCTTTGTTTTAAGCACTCAGTCTCTTTCTGTACTTTGGCGGGTAGATGAGTACTTTCTAATTTTAAAAATAAAAAATTAAATTGTTGTTGTTTATTCTAATTAATGTGTGATGGTTTTATACCTTTGCCTGTATATCATCCGCATAAAAGAAAAATAAAACGACGCTAGCGACACCACAGCTTGCTTCCCCAAACTTTATTAGGGTCTTAAACGCTCCAAGAGCTTTCCAATCTATCTGTCATATCTATACACTATACCCCTTGTCAATGGCGACAGCGGTTTGTTTGTCAGTGCTATTAGAATTTAACGAAATTCTCCTTAAATCCGAATTTTGCGGATATATGTTGTCGACTCGAAATCAATATATTTTTATGTTTTGTTATTCATATAAGGTTTCGATCGAGTCTACCGTACCCCTTGAAGAAATTATTAATATAGATAAGGAAAGAGCTGGTGTGGTAGTAAAAATCACCTTGCTTTTGTTTTTCTGCTCCATCTGCATTGAAATAAGAGAATATTTCTTATCTGAAACTTCTGTCTGCAACGCGCCTTTGTTAGCATCCTTTAAATTCGATTCTCCCAATATATCTTGTCGACAATGTTGACATATACGACACTGTCCGTTAATTTCAGCTCTCCGTCAATTTATACAATACACAAAGTCTTTGAGGCTGTGGTACATACACCATGTATACTGACTCAATTAACTCAGCTATAGCCTAAGAGGGGAGATAGATTAGATCTCTTGTTGTCAAATATTGTATGCACCTGTGTGTGGATACTGTGTAATCGAGTAACAATGTAGCTGAGCTAGTGAAACCGATTAGAACTTAAGACACTGTTCCATATTTGAGTTTAAATTAAATTTCACTTTTCATTGTATATATAAGTTATTAAACTCAACTTACTAGATATTAATCTAGTTGGTATGCTAAGCTCTAAAATATTGTTCATTGTCTAATGTTATATGAAGATTACTAGAACTGCTTCTTTACAAAAAATCCGCAGCTCTCAATCTTTCAAAATTCAAAATCGACCTTTTCAAAATTCGAGTGAACAGGCTTCTTCTGGGCGAGCTCGTTTCATCTTCGACTTCGTCCTAGTCGCATTAGGCTTGGACTGGAGTCAAGAGCGAACCCATACTAAATAAAAAAAAAAAAAAAAAAAATCTTTTGCGGTTTGCTGTAGTGGGAGGCTGATGACTTGTAACACAGGTAATTATTACCTAGCATAGTCATCAGTCTCACACAAACACTATACGAGTAAATTGGTAGAAATTAATGACGTGTCCACAATTGTTTATTTGTGTTAAGAAATAAATCTGATTTGATTTGAAAATAATAATAAATTTATTTGTTGTGTTGGGAACAATTATACCTTATAATCGATGTTAGTTCGCCAGCTTATCAGATTAACCACTTTTGTTAGAAACTAGACCTTATAATAACAATTGACGACCTCCGTGGTGTAGTGGCTAAGAACGCTGGGTTTATAGGCGTTGCCTCTCAGAGATCCCCGGTCCGATTCCCGGTCCGGTCATTGCGGAAATCAGAACTTTCTACATTGTCTCAGGTCTGAGTGTTGTGGTACCACCAATGTTTCTGATTTCCATAACACAATTGCATTAGCTACATAATTAGGGACCAGATCAATGTATGTGATCGATGTCCAATATTTAAAAAAAATAAACGGTCAAAGTGCGAGTCGGACTCGTGCACAGAGGGTTCCGTGCCAACTTTAACTGAATTAGGTAATCGACATACTGCCACTTAGCTTAAATACCATCATATTTTGTTGACAGCAAATATAACTTTGTTTTTCATAGTGTTTTTAAAGAACAAAGTTATGTTAGCAGTTGTTGAAAATATGCTTTATCTCAAAAACTACTAGTTTGATCCCATCCATACTAATTTTCGTTAAAAGTATTTGTTAAAACCTACAGTACTTATTTTTTTCCAAATTTACACTCGCTTAGTTTAGAAGCTAGAAGAGAGGGGGGGGGGGGGATTTTACCACTTTGGAAGCGTCTATCTATCAATCGCTACACTTAAAATGAAAATCTATGTCATTTTAAAAGACTTATCCATAGACACCATAGGTTTGACTAAAAAAAACGGTTTTAGTTTCATGTATGGGAGCCCCCTTTAAATATCATTATTTTTTTTATTTTAGTATAAGAATCGTTTAGCGGTAAACAGAATACATCTTCCAACCAAATTTCAACAGTGTATGCTTATAGTTACAGAATAAAGTGGCTGTGACATACGGACGGGAAGACGTCTGTCTTCCCGTCCGTATGACGAATATATGTAAAATAATTAATCCTAGTGTCTTAGGCTAGCTCTTAGCTTGTCCAGTGCTACATGATTGCACTATCCACGTCCAGCATCGCCGCGACACTCTTCAGGAGACTGTTGGAGCTGCCACGTATTCCGTGGATCAAGTACGCTATGAGATTTCGCACAAAAGCCGAAAAACTATCCACACCTGCTTCCGCCAGCATCCCCAAAGCCCTACAATAGCATCGCAGCGCAGGGTTTTGTACTTAATCTACTACTACAAATTAAATCTATACTCTGCAATTTTAAACTATTCACTGTCGAAAGGAAATACACGCACTCACTTTAACTTCTACTCTCATAGTTATAATTCTCTGATATGAGTAGGTATATAATAATAAGCATAATTGTGTATTGCAAGTCGTCAGACTAAATTAAAGGCAAACACGTACAAATTAGACGACCGGAATAGATTCTCAAATGACAAAATCAAGTCAAATATAACTTAACCTTTTTTGTATTATTAACTACCGGTCCATAACATCGTTTCGACCCCGACCCCGTCCCGCCCAAGCCCCGGCCCCATCAAACGGGATAAACTGCATCTCGTGTTCCCTACCTCCTCACTAATTTTCAGCCAAATCGGTTTAGCTCTTGTTGAGTCATAAATAGTGTACCTAACACGACTTTTGTTTTATATATACATGTATATAGATTTCGAACAAACGCGTATATTTAGGTACTTGATAGATCTATAAATCATAACATTTTTACTCTCCATGAGATCATCGCAAATTACAAATGGACCATCTCTCACACGCCGAAATTGCATTAACGAAAGCATTTGAGACGGTTCATTTTGTAGTGGCCACTTACATATAAAATTCCGTTAGAGTTGGCTCTGCTCCATCTGCAAGTGAATCCTCAATGAGCCATCAGGGAACAAGCCTTGCAGTCAGCAGGGAAGGACTAAGAGCGATGAAGGGGCTCGGGGTGACTCGAAAATTGGGTCTGAATCACGCTTGTGGATTGCCACCATAGAAAAAATAAATAAGGTTAGAATGGGTTTGATCGCTCGTTTGTATGGGAACCTCTGTAGCCGGTGGGAGTTACCGCGCTGTTGCTGCAGTGTTTCAAGTACCAATCAAAGAATCAACGCATCTATATTACAAACCAATCAATGTTAAGAAAGGGTAAGAAAAGTGTTTAAAGATATTTGCATGGTCTAAATTATTCAGGTATTATAGATATAATAAATATAGATTTTAAGATAAAATGCTTACAATTTGCGCACGGGCGGGACTCGAACCAGCAAGTTTTTGGCTAACCGGGCCAAACGCTCTACCAATTAAGCTACCGTGGTGTCTGTCCGACCTTGCGAAATTTGTGGTCTCTCATCGATACGTCATTACGCGTAACGTTTAGCGCCATCTACCCGGCTTGTTTATGAAACAGTAGACCAAGTATGATAAATATGACCCAAGTTAGTATGTTGGTTAAGTTTAAGAAATGTACAACTGCATGATTTTAACAGTTAACTTTGCAGTGTTTTTGTCACCAAAGGAGCGTTGTAGGGGTTTGAAAAATTACAGAATCATATGCAAACTAACAATAAATGTATATGTAGGTACTGACTTCAAATAACTGGCTTACAAAAGTATTTCATCAGTTTTAACCCCATAGTACTGTCAAAATTAAACCATTTCTGAGGAAATTTTCTTTTTGATGGTGTAAGAAAATATCAACCGATACTAGCTAACCAACATAACGTGCTTTTTTAAGCACGGAGATGCTCGAAACCACGAGCACTTATATGGAGTCACTTATATGGTCGGAATGGTCACCCATTAAAAACACGAGCAAGCCGTATGTTGTTTAACTTCGATATCACTACCGGAGGAAGTACATTGTTGTCAGTAAACCAATGTGCAACTTGTGAAAGAGTATTGAATACATATCGATATTATAGCGTCAGCTCCAACAGCCTCCTGAGATCGGTCGTGGCGAGGTTGGACACGGTCAGTGTCATTATACTACACTGGATTCAGGTTCAACTCACCAAAGACACCAAAAATAATTATAATCACTTTTAACAGACATAGTTATTAAGAGAAAATGTTATTAACACTTATGGACATGTTTCTGTTAAATACACTTTATTTTATTTATTAAACTATGAGTTTATCAAATTTTCGTACCCTATTTTACAAATAAATAGATCAATCGATAAATTAAAATCGAAATTAATAACAACGAAAGTACAAAAGTTGTGAATTAATTAAGTGCGTTTTTGCCGAGTTATATTTTTATTGCAGGAAAACGTTATTTTGCTTGCACGAATAAGAATATAATAAAGTTTTTTTTTTCAAATAGCTCCAGTAGTTCCTGAGATAAGCGCGTCCCAACATACAAACTCTTCAGCTTAATTACATTTAGTTATTTATTGTATTTTAAAAAAAATATATACATTACTCATTTTTGCAAATATTTATTGTTAATCTTTTAATACAACAGTAGGGATATTACCATTTATCGATATTCTTACTGTGCTGTGAGTTACATCTCTAGTGATGCGTATGCAAGCGAACCAACCAAATTGGACGCGATACATTGCGTACTAAGATAGCAGATATGTTAGAAATATGTTTGGACTGTCATCAATGAATATTTTTTAAAACTTGGTGCAACGAATCCGCTGTCATTAGAAATATCATAATTTAAAAGTGATTTTTTGCAAATAATGTCGAAATAACTACATTTTATTACTCTCCGTTGAAAAGATACACTTTCACTCTTATTTTGTATGACCTGGCTTCACGCTCTGCAAGTAATTATAGCACAAGACGGCATTTTTGACAAAAAATAATGCAACGCTCTTGTCACGCGACTGAAGTAGCTACGGCTCAATGCAGGCATATGCCTCCAATATTAGCACGCTGCCGCACCGACCGAGGCCATTCTAACCTTATTCATTTTTTCTATGATTGCCACTGATGGCTTATTGAGGGTTCCCTTGCGATAGAGCACATTGGGAAAGGATTAAAAAATACCTTAAATATTATTATTACTATTTAAGGTAAACAAAACAATTCAAAATAAATAAAGGAATATTTAAAATAAAAGAAGTTAACTGTCGTGGTAATGTTTTTAACACTCACAGTGACATATTTTATATTCATAAAGATGAAATAAGAAACCAAAAATTTGCGCACGGGCGGGACTTGAACCAGTAACCTCTTGGCTGACCGGGCCAAACGCTCTTACCAATTGAGCTACCGTGCTGTCAGTCCGACCTTGCGAAATTTGTGGTCTCTTTGTGAGTACGTCATTGCGTGACGCTTATATCTTCATTCAGTTTAGAACAATACATGCGTGTTTAGAAAGTAAATAAAAATTATACATTTGGCCTCCTAGGGTCCTGTAGTTCCTTTATTTTATGTTCATATCTTTGAGACCCTGCACCCCATCCCGTAAGTTCGTCCCTGGCTGTAAGATACCTAAGAATTTGGAGAGAAATGAAGAAGTTTCGTAATACGGTAAAGTTGAAATGGATCTCATTCTATATTCTGAGTTATTCTAGCAAGTAAATTTTATTTCAATTTGATTGTCTGTTTTTGATTCGGATTGATTTTAATTTATTTTTTATATTGTTGCGATCTAAATATACATCAGGGATCGGGTTTAAAGTTACTTGCATAGATAAATAATGTTTATGTTTTACCAAATGAGTAAATGGTCAAATGATAGAGAAACAGAGAGCAGAAAAGTTTAATGTTGTCAAGAGAAAATATAATTCTTACTCATATTACCTGTATTGTTCTAATTTCAAAGCCTTTTTTCGATATTTAAAAGACATTAAAGCTTTATTTCATAATATTATCCTTAAAAGTTTCTTATACCTACTTCCAACACATTATAAAACCAGTAGCTGGAAGTAATTCGATGGAAATCGCCGCCCATCTGTCATTCTGCCAAGTTCAAATCAATACATACAGACGATGACCCTGCATGTGCAACAGTGCCCTTGTCTGGCCGTTGTCATCGGAGTCATTCGCTCCAACAGGAATGCAATGTCATGACAGCGGCCTACTCACGACACCGGGTACCATTTCGATCCACCACCCTACCCTGAGTTCGACCCTGTTATCATACAAACAAGGCAGATAATCCGGTGTCACTGAATTACGGAGATGCTATCTTATGGAATGGGACGAACATTGTAATGCAAACAAATATAAGCAGTATCACGAAAGTCAATGAGTCGAAATTCAAAAATTTCGAACAACTTAGCAAGGGCATTATCCAGACTCCACTCGCTCCTGTGCTTGCATACCAAACGAGACACTCGAAATCCAATCGTGTTTCAAACATTTAGAGTTGAAATTAGCGTGTTGTTTTTATTATTTTACGTCTGTTGATCGACTGGTTAATCTTGAATGGCGATGTTAGTTTGTTTCTGAAAGGACTTGCGCCGTTTTCTGTTTGTGTGAAATTGTACTTAGTGTAGTTGCTATAAAGGTGGGTTTAGCTTGTGTTTTTTTAAGGTCACGTTGTGTGGAGTGCGTCGACTTTACAATTTTAGCCCGGATGGTTTCATGCACTTTTTATTGTGGTAGGGTCATGCACGCTTTCTTTTTGTTGCGTTCAGAATTTCTGCGTAGCAATCGATGTGTCCGGTCCTAATTAGGTAATTGAAATTGCTGGTACCGTAGTTTGGATCTTAACAGAAAACACATTATTTAAATTAACAAATATTTAAATACATGCGCAGAATAAGTTCATTATGAATCGATATTAAATAATTGAAATGTTCATACGTAACGCTATTAATCAAACTGGCGGGATCATTGTTATTCTCATTTTCTCACACATAATTGAAATAAAATTTTCGTTGTTTGAAAATATTATTGGCCTTTGTTTATCGATACGATAAGGTAGCCTTAGTTTTCCTCGCGGTGTTATTAATACTTTTAATTACTGGGTAAAGTGCAATGTTGTGATGCAACTCGCCAGAACTCGTGAGCAATGAATACGGTAGACGAACATCTGATTATATTGATCTTCAACTGATAAATGAACTGCCTACGGATTTAAGGAATAATTTGACACGTAAAAACATTAAATACAAGCTCAAAACACATTTCCCAAATTCGCGTTTGGAGGTATAATATTAGACTGTAAATATAACAGCACGTATTCGTCAAATTCTTTCATGTATGTTTGTGATATATAGATAAATTAAGTACTAAATATTTAACTATGTAAAATCGACGGTTAACAAAGCTACATTATACTTTGTTTGTTTATAAGTTGGTCGACGTAAACTGCAAACTTAGTAAAGTTACAAACCTTAGTGGTTTTATGCTATGTAGGTACCTATACCTAAATGTTTTATAAGTTATTTTATTAGTTAATAAATGGAAAATAATTTAAAACGGTCTGATCTTTCTTATTTGTTAGACTATGATAGTTATAGTGTACTTTGTAATAGTTTATACAGCCAGTTAAAGTGTTCCCTGTCAACTTCAATTTGCAAGTTTTCAAGACAATAGTGAATAGACTGTTACTAGGCAGACGTGGTCCATCATAGGCTGCATTGTCACTTAACATCAGTTGCAATCGTGGCCAAATGACATAAATAAATAATAAAAAACATTGAAAAATCAATAAATGGTTTATGTGTCAGCGTCAGTGGCTCTTAAAGGACCGATGTAGGGTGTATCAACTAAAAATTAAAGCTCTAACTACTTACTCTCTCTACGTCTGCTATCTTCTTTTTCGTCTTCTTCTTTTTCTTTGCCTTTTTCCCACTTAAGGTGGGGTCGGCTCTCCTAATTAGTTTGCGCCAGGCAATTCTGTTTTGGGTTGTCTCTTCATCCAACTGGGAATTTTTTATTGTTCGGGTCATGTTTGTCTACCATGTGCCGGGAGAGGGCGCCCTCTTCCACGTTTTATTTCGGGCAATTCAAAAGACTTACGAACCACATTTTCACCGTCTCTTCGCATAACGTGACCGTACCATCTCAGTCGACTCTCTGTTATTTTTCAGATATTGGTGCAACTTTAAAACTACCTCTTACATGATGCTATATCTAAAAGAATTGCAACGAAACCAAGTGCACCGAATTCAACTCAACGAATATGCTTTAAATATATCTAAATGCCAAACAAGCAAAAAATAAAGATAAGACATGCAACATAAAAAAATGTACTTCAAATCTACCTATTCACAAATAAAATTAAAATGACCCTGCGGCAAAGAGGTTATGTTATGATAATGACTGCGTTGCCGCGTTGGATAGCTATGCTAATTCTTGGAGCTTAGGAACCAGCTTTATTATAAGTTGTAATAGCTAATTTAATTTTACTAAACAGCAATTAGCAGAAAGTCCCCACACGGCCCAAATGTTCCAACGCCAAACGGTTGCGCCGTTAAAACACATAATCACTTGCATTTTTTTCTTGTTTATTATTAATGGAGATAATAATTTTCATTTCATTTATACAATGTGTTAATTTTACACTTGATCAAACTTTTAGGGAGTGAAAAAAAAACTCATTTCATATCGTAGAAAATGTATGAAACCGCGGATTTTTTTTGCTAGATTTAGAAGTTGGTCCCATAGTAAAAGTTGTTCAAAACCGTAAGAAGAGCACTTCCTGAAAGTTTGATAAAGTGTCAAATTAACACATTTTAACTTAATGCTACTAATTCCTTTATCTCTGTAGTAGCAATGTCCTTGCAATTTCTATCACCAATAGCAACAGTTACGATATTCGCAAACGTAATGAGAGCGGCGCGTGCGTCGTTCTTTTATTTTTAGATTTCATTTGCATTTCAGCCGTGATCTTGGACTTGCATGTTAAAGTTATAAATACAAACGCCTTATTTGTTTTGACTGGGTGGTTTGATTTACGGAGACGGAAAATGTTGCAAATATGTAAAAAAAATGTTAGTAAAAGTAAAGGTACTATAACCGTTTTGTATTGATTCGTTACTAGCCCTTCAATCCTCGCCAAAAAAATCGCAAATCCAAAAGACATAAGACCCGATCCGACGATGACCCGAATGGCGGGTCATTAGGCCGCACGGCGAAAATTGTAACATCAGAGGTGGAATTGAGTAAAGCAATCGTATTCATTTGACAGTTCAAAACGTACGGTATGATCTGTCAAACGCTTTGTTCTTTGCCGTTTGACAGATCATACCGTACGTTTTGATCTGTCAAATGAATACGATTGCTTTACTCAATTCCACCTCAGACAAGCGACCAATCCCCATTGCCCCATCCCCGTCATCCGAGCTCGACAGGCTAGAGATGGTATGGCTATTAACTTAAATATAAAATTCTCGTGTCACAATGTTCGTTCCCGTACTCTTCCGAAACGGCTTAACCGATTTTTACCAAATTTGATATGCGTATTCATTAGGTCTGAGAATCGGCTACTATCTATTTTTCAGACCCCTAAGTGATAAGGGTTTTTCACCCTGAAATATATTTTTTAAATTTTTGCACGTTTTTTTTAATAATGTGGCATTAAAAATACATACAACCGTAAATTTTTACTTTTTTATCACCAACCCCTATTTTTTATAGCCATTTTAGTAATTTAAGGGCCAAACAAAATTCGCTGGGAATGCTTAACTTTTAAAATTACGGGACTCGGCGGGACGGGGCTGGGGCAGGACGGGGCTGGGGGCGAAACAAAGTTCGCTGGGCCCGCTAGTCAATTTCATATTTACTTCTGATATTACGGCACCGAAGCAAGTCCGTTATATCGAAAGCTTTTAAATATTAAAGTGCATAGTAGCAATCTCGTATCTCACTACTTTAAAACTGTGAACATAGATTTAGAATGTTTTTGATACTCGGTGTCATTTTTTATTATTTGTTATTTGTTGCTGTTTTCTATGTATATCATGTATGTATTTACAAACAAAAAGTATTTAAGTATTATATCCGTTGTCTGGCACCCATAACACAAGCTTTGAGTAGCTTACTTTGGGACTAGATGGCGATGTGTGGGAATATCCAAAGGATATTTATTTTATATTCTTATTTAATCTCCTGTGACCATAGAACAAGAACAGTAAATTCAAGTAGGTGCCATTTCCTTCCCGAGTCAAGGTGACACGTGACGTCATCACCATCAACCGTGGCTAATTAGAAACATTTCCAGGTAAACAGTCTAGGCGGAAGGTTTCCGCTGTTTTTTGTTTACAGAAAAAGTAAGGCAAAGAAAAAACAATAGTTTGACAAACTATTAAGAAGAAGCAACTAAGTTATCTTATTGTTAGATTTTTATCAGTCTAATTTTTGTTATCTACCTATCTGATTTCTTTAAAATTATATTGCAAAATTAAAACTTATAACCAGACACCAGCGAATACATTTTTTTTTGTATTAAGCCCGTGCTTAAATGCAGAAACCTAGCGATAAAACTAGATTCTTTATTTACTCTTAGAAATACGGTAAATGATGAATTTAGTTAGTAAATATAAAGAATATAGTGCACCCGCTACATATTAAATAAATAAAAAGCAAATAATTAATTTACGTTTATAAACTGATTCGCACCCTCAATTTGCAAAATAAATAACCCCATCTTTATCATTATTTCTCTAACAATCGCGGAATGCGCCCTTATTACCATAGCCTAAGTACAGTGGCCAGCACATCAGGTTTCCCACTTTTGTTGCAAACTAGCCCTTATTACAACTACATAAGATACCGCCTTAACGTGCTGTTGTCCGTACTTTCGTTCCACAGTTGCCCTTGGTTTTAGGGTTCCATACCTCAAAAAGATTTAACCTCGTATAGCTTTGTATCGAGTGGAATTTTAAAACTATATTTTAAGTATACGGCCACTTTTAAAAATATCTACTAGGTCTCTGTGCCATTTATGACACTGAAAACGTTTGCCTTTAAACGCGTCATATGACAAAAGGGTCTACTTCGCGTTGACCTAGAATTACATATAAACTTTTAACAATAAACTAAATCCTATAGCACATGTATAACTATTGTTATACTTCATCCGAAATGACATTCTTTATTTGATTTTTTCATACTTTAGTGCTAGTTAGTCGATGGTAAAACTGGCCATTAGTATGTATAGTCGGCAACACATCAGGGTATACACTTTTGTTGCAAACTAGCCCTTATTACAACGGCATAAGACACGGCAGTGTTTACCTTGACGTGCTGTTGTCCGTACAATCTAGCAGTCATGCGTGTTTTTAGTTTGCTTCCTTACCTCACGTCACAACGTGATGTTTTATAGCCCAAAGCCATCCTCGATAAATAATCTATCCAACATTAAAATAAAATATCAAATCGGTTTAGTAGTTCCAGAGATTAGCCCGTTCCAACAAACTCTTCAGCTTTATAATATTACTTTGGATTGTATGGAACCCTCGGTGAGCGAATCCAACTCGTGCTTAGCCGGCTTTTTTATCAGCACATTACCGATATTTCGCGATCGATTTTTTCATTAGAGCTTAATGACAGTGATGTAATGTGTAGGACGTCTGGAGGTGCCGATAATACTGTTTTGTTATTATTGTGACGCTAGTCCTTGGAACGATAAATACATCAATACATTGTATCTTAGTACGAAATTACGAGACTTATTTGTTATAAGTGGACCCTCGCAACTTTGACTTAATATTTATAGTTACAATACATAGTTAAGTGCTTTCATTAATATTGCTAGTCACAAATTAAATTAAATTAATTAATAAAAGCTAGGTAATGTCAGGTGTGTGGGTGTCTGTGATATGTCAATTATTTTAGTGTGAAAAGTTATTGAACCAAATATAAATACCCTTTTCGTCAGATATTCGAAAAGCATTTTCTTAAATAAATCAGAATATTAAATCCTGCCCTTATTTTATTTGGTAGGGAGTTATAAAAATTTTAATTGACATTGCAAAGATACTGTTGCTGTAGAGTTTTGTTTTATGAATAATATTTTGTTAAGTTGTTATAAAATCAAATCGTCTGGCGCTTATAACACGTGGAAACAGGTCAGGATTTTGTTTTACTTAGAGTGCAGCTTTAAAAATGTAAAGTGATGGTATTGTCAGCAATTTATATTCCTGAAGAAATGGCCGGCAGCTTACTCTTTGTCTTAGATTAAAAATAGCCCAAATGCACCTCTTTTGAGCTATTAATAGGCGACCAATATTAACGGCAATTCCCCAGAAAAAAATCCCGTATATCAGCTTCGAGCCAACATAACAATGATATGCTTCAATCACTGCTCCTCTGTTCACTGTCTTGCAATGGCGCTATGCTGACGGAATGCGTATGTACATTGAAAAAAAATATTTAGTAGAGTATTTTAGCATTTAAAAAAAAAGAAACAAACTCTGAAGCTTTATAATATTAGTATAGATTTAGTTAGTGTGATTGTAATTTGTCTGAGTAGTTACTTTAAATAAATAAAGAACTCACACAAACACAATTTTATACTTACCTAGATTATATTATCTATTGTCCATGACTTGATTAACCTCTTGTATGATTTTAAACCTACACAAATAATTTATAACCGTACTGTTACGACAAGAAAAAACTTTCTTTATCTACCTCTATTACTACCAAAAATATTTCCTAAAATTCTACCATTTCTACTACCAAAGTTCTCAGCATATTTTCTCAAAAATTCTACCTCATCTGCGCAAATCATCCTAGACTTTAACCAAACATAATGTCCTTTGTTACAGGTACGTCCTCAACTCTGTCCTTGGTCTGGTCTAAATCCTGACATCAATCACGAACTCCGAACTGCTGTGCGGAATGAATAAGATTCAGTATTAGTGCTGGGAAAAGATCGATGTTTCGTGAAAAAAGGTATCGTTATTTCTGTTAAGGGTTCTTTTAAGATAAAAGTACTAGGAAATACCGTTTACACATTTTTCAGAGCATATTACAAGTTAAATAAGTATGATCCTATCTAGCAATTAAATTGCCTCGGTGACGCACTTTTAAGTGACAGCTGCGGCTGGGGTCCCGGGTTCGATCCTCGGGTCGGGCCAAAAATTGATTAATTGAAAAAATTTATCTGAATTTTTTTGTTCAGAAATCCTTAGGATAGCCCGGAGTTTGGAAGTTGGCGTCGTTTTATCCCCGTACCTTGGAAAAGCACGTAACGTTGGTCCTGCGCCTGATCTCTCTCCGGTCGTGTCGGATTGCTGTCCCATCGGGCTATTAGAGTGAAAGGAATAGAGAGTGCACCTGTGTTTGCGTACACACTTGTGCACTATAATATGTCCCGCGCAGTCGGTTAGTCGTAGTCGAAATCAGCTAGGGGAACTACATCTAGCAATTAGTAATGGTTTTTGAAAGTAAGCACATTTATATCGGTATTATCATTATCTATTTACTTATAAGAAGGCGGTGGTCTCCTTGAAGAAGGTAGAGGGGGAGTTGAGGCGCTGCATTTTGTTTTATTCGCTTCCTCCATATTATCTGGTTGCGTCTGATTATTTAGGTTTAGCTGCGACCGTCGTAGGAAGCTGGTTATCGATCAGGACAATTTTTTGGGTATTTGTTTTATTTACCTCGTTACTCTCTTTATGCTGTAATCGCTTAGAAACGAAGACGAAGAAAGAGTGGCTATTTGCCAACGTAAAGAAGAAGAATGCCTGGGTTGAAATTGTCGGACAAGCTTAGCAACAAAAGCATCAGATGGAGCACTAAAATAACTGAGGTAACGAAAAGAACTAGACTTGTCAAATGGCAATGGGCAGGACACGTTTGTAGGATGAACAATAACAGGTGGACAAAACGCCTCAGAGAATGGTTTCCCAGAGACATAAAGACGAAAAAGGGAGACCAAAAAACGATGGTGTGACATATTTACCCAGAAAAGCGAAACTTTTAACGCGAGAAGCGCGAGAAAGGGAGAGGTGATAAGGTTTAAAAGAGGCCTACGCTTACTGCCGAAAGAAAAAATGTAAGCACTTACATTAGTAAATACAAAAATAAGTTGGCAGTATATAATAAGTGCTATTTAATCCCTCAAGCGTATGTGAACGAGACACAAATAATAGGTATTCTATTGTTATGCGGTCGCATGCGACCGCTCAGGTGTTGAGGTATGAAATTTGTTATTTTATTTTCTTTTCTTATTACTTACAAATAATAAAGTTGGATCTACGAGTATCACGCGCACTACTAGTGAATTGATTAAAAATACAAGAGCCCATAGATAGTTAAAGTTTGATACATGCATTTGTGCTACCAACTAAGAACACTTACATAAAAAAACATAATTTTAACCCAAAGATTTAAAGAAGTTTTGCTGCGTCGTATATTTGTGAAAAACGAGAGATGCTTTTTATCGTACACGCGAAAGAATCACATCACTATCCATAAGAATTTCAGTCCATTGCCAAGTTGACTGAAATTTTTCACAAAGGGGATTCTTTGGTTGTGTCTTGAATAGACTGATGTTTCGCGTTCACTATTGTAATATACAACACTTTATTTTAGTTTTACTAAAGAACATTTTCGCCTTGTCACGATCAGGGTTTAAGCTTAAACGATATAAAACAGGATTCCTACAGCTAATACTTATTTATTTTATTAGTCGCGGACCCAGCGATATTTTTTTCGCACCTAGCCCCGTTCCGCCCCTGCTCTTTCCCGCCCAGCACCGTAATTTTAAAAGTTAAGCGAGTAATATAAAATTGGGAAAGCTAGCTCACGGTTCCCTGTGAAAGGATCTGGGGTCTGAGTCTAGAGTTGTCAGGTACTCGAGTACCCCGGCAAACTAGATCCAGGAAGAGCGAAAAGGGCACACCAGAGATCCAATTTTATACCACTTAAGCGGCCCCAGAGAACAGTGTTGCCCCAGCTCCGGCCCCGTCGGACGGGATAAAAGTATTCTTTGTCCTTGTCCTGATTCTAAGCTACCTCCCCACCGCTTCGCCCGGGCCCCGTCCCACCCCATCCCAGACCCGTCTAACGGGATAAAAATAATCCTATTTCCTTGTACTGGTTTAAAGCTACCTCCCCATCTCATACCTTTTAGCCAAATCGGTTCAGCCGTTCTTGAGTTATTTACAGTGTAACTAACACGACTTTCTTTTGTATATATAGATTTTAAATAATAAGTGAGTGTTGGACTTCTGACACTGCATTATCATCACTATTATCAGTCAAAGGACGTCCACTGCGGAACATAGGCCTCTCCCAAGGCTTTTCAAAGCGACCGATCACAAACGGTTTGCATGGCGATCTGATGTCCGCGATCTTCACAATGCCGTCTGTCCATCTTGTCGGTGGACGTCCTAACTACGTCTAGCACTTGCTATTAAAAACTTAATTCGCAAATCACTGTTGAAATAACAGCGATACTGGTTTTTTCTCCCCTCAACATTATTCGACAGAAAATTAATGCATTACACATAAAAGATGATATTATTTTCTTATAAACATTATTACAAAAGTAAAAAATATCAAACATAAATTGAACGCTAAAATAAGTCTTTACGAGGTCACGGTGTCTTTATTTTTGAAAGTGATTTTGTCTTTATAAAAGAGGGTTAGCTTTTCTGAAGATACTCGTATTTGAAGTCAGGAACTGGATTGAATATTCATTGATTCCATCCATTTATCATAGTGATTTGCTTCCTAAAACATTTAGTCTTTCTTTTTTCTTACAGCAGTAGCTGAGAAATGATTGGTGTTGCCAACCATTTGTTAATATCGTGGCTAATATTCATTTCCCCGTCGGTCAAAGGTCTTAAGGGTTCGTAATAATACGTATCTTGCGCAGACTCCTTATCTCAAATTACTTCAGATATGTTACGTCTTTATGTAAAAAAACGCGCCATAGCCTGGGTATGCGGTCTGGTTTAAAAGATAACAGCGGATTTTTAATCAGTTTTTTTATCATATTGTGGCGTGTTTCTATAATGAACTTAGATTTTTGTGAATTTAGTTTTCTCTTTTTTTTAAGCGCAATTCAAGGTTGCTGGATTGGTTGGTTGGCAAATAAACGCTGGACTCTTAATGTTGAGTTTCTATATATTTTTTAAGTTGGTTTGTATGTATATAGATAAAATCTCTGGAACAACTTAACCGATTCTGAAAATTATTCCGCCAGCAGAATGTTTTTATTACACTCTTAATAATTTACAAGTGTAATTTTGCAGAAGTTTCTTCTGCAAAATTACACTTATAAATTCATTTACTTACTTTTATATAATTAACTTTAAAATTAAAAAAAAAAACATTGCTACTTAGACCACTCGCGAAGAAGCATAAATTGACGACTATCCAACAGAGGTGTTAGTGTGATCGCCGTGAAAGGGGATCGCACGAAACAGGCATGGACTGATTACACCTAAAATACATGTTTGCGAATCTATTTCATTATTAACATCGTAGTATTGCAAAATAATTTACTGCATAGTAAAAATATTATTTTATTTTATTAAGTCAGAAGCTTGCACCGCCTAAATATAGCCTTGTCAAAGTCAAAGTCAAAAATAATTTATGCAATTTAGGACACAAAATGCCACTTATGAACGTCAATAATTAGTGTAATATCAATCAATTACAGCCCATATGGGGCTAGAACATGTCTCCTTATCTTTTGGGCCCTACTAGCGCTTCGAGACAAGACACAGTCAATTTGGCAGGTGCTGAGAAGAAACGCCGGAACAAACTCAGTCATCATTAGCTGCCACAAAAATGATACAAATCAAAATAAACAGGTAGGCACATCAGTTGCTACTTGTCATGGAAACATGTATCAATCGTATTGCAATGCAAAATTGATACAGTCGCGTAAACGTCAAATGAGCGATAGAGATTAACTTTAATAAAAGTAAAAACCGACTTAAAAACCAAAATTCACTAAAAAGTCATAAATAAACTCTTGACCATTGAAAGGAAAGGAATCCATTTTAGGCAAACAATTTCTTTTTGGACTATATACGTGCCTTTAAAATTTGAGGATTTCGCTCAAATACACCAAGATCCCATCATCAGATCCCAAATTGGCAACAATGGGACCAACTAGAAAGTATACCCTCTAGGTGGGCGAAAAATTTTTGCGAATCGGTCGACTAATGACTGAGTTATGAGGTAACATAGATAAAAAAAACATACAGTCGAATTGATAACCTCCTCTTTTTTTGAAGTCGGTTAAAAACAGTTTAAAATATTATATATAATATGCCTACACAATAATTAGGCAAATAATGACGAGATAAGAAAAAAACAATGATGGTAGAATGATACTGTTTTCATTTTCAGAAGTTAGTGTGATAATCATTTTTTTGCATATATCCATTATGTATATCTCAAGAAAAATAATTCGTGTCATTTTTTTTTCCTTTTTAAAATAATTATTATGGATTGACTGTTATTCAATTCGTGTTAATTATAATAATAATAAATATAAATATGCGCCAAAAACACAACAATATTCTGGTTTCATGGTAAGAAATGTTCTTCCTTGTGTTACGAAGTACCAGACAACGATTATGACGGTAGCGTCTCCCATAAATACTTGAATAAATACAACATCCATGACTTAGGTACATATGTTCGTGCTCATCACACAAACATTTGCCCCTTGCGGGATTCGAACCCGCACCCGCGGGTTCAGTAGTCAGGGTCTCTAACCACTGCAACAAACGTGTCGTCAAAAATAATAAATAAAAATCTGGTGCACGCTGACACTGATACCCCACTGAGATAGTGTTACCAAAGTCATTACACGAACGAGGTCGGATATTACATATATTTCGCTTAATGGCTGCAGGAATTGAGCTGTGAATTGTTCCTTTTAGCTATTTCGGGTATATTTATACTTATGATCCGTCTCAGTATTACTTATAATCTTTAGGTATATAGATACTAGCAGATCTCAGCATATTTTTTGTTCGTTCTTGCAAATATATTTACCGACTTCTAAAAACGGAGCTAATCGATTCAATGTGTATGTATTTGATATTGTTGGAATTTGATAATATTTTAGTATATTGATCTATAAAGGCTTCCAAATACGTGTGCAAAATTCTAGTGTATATCTGAGAATATGTGTTTGCATGTTTGTATGTTGGTCCACGGATTTGTCTTCTTTATTAGTAGACTACTAGCATTCCCTACTTAGGAGAAACAAATTCATTTGGAGTCGTGGCATGATGTCAAACTTACTACACCAACAGTCTTTACTCATCATGCACCGACTCCAAATGAATTTGTTTCTCCTAAGTAGAGGGCAAATGCGTTATTTTAAGCTTTCTTGTCAGTTTTTTGAAGGCGCTATTTTTTTAAAAATAATTCATTGGCAATGAGGTGCTTGTAGCGCAGTGGTAGCAGCGCTTTGGTAGTGATACCGAAGTAAGGCAACCTACGGCGTAAGGTAAGGCCTTAGCCCAGCAGCGGGATGTTAAGGCTAACTTAACTTTTTACTTTTACTAATTCATTGGCCGTTGTGATAGTTCCCTGAAATATGTTATTATTTACAATACTATTCTAGATTGGTACACGCTATAAAAAGAAGATGTGCTTAAAACAACGAAAAACTTCTCCACTCAATGTGGCAACCACTTCATTGGCACCTCTAAATGTTTGTGAGTTATAAAATGTGTAATTTTTAGCCGTACTCGCAATGTCACCAATGAGCAATTTTCTCCCATCACTTTATTGTGCCACTAGATGGCGTCAGGATAGCTTTAGGCACTTTTTTCCACGTTGGCGGAAAACCAAAAACAAAGTTAGTGACCTTCAAAATTATTAAGATACTTATTTTATTCGATATAAACATTTATATTATTTAACTGTTTATTGCAGTCATTGGCGAGCGAATGCAAAAAGCAATTACCCTCTGCTGTAATACTGAACCTAAAAGAGAAATCAAGTTTAAAAAGTTATTTCCTTATGTGACGCTAGCGCCATCTATCGATGATATAAACATCTAATGACAAGACAACTGCCCATTGCAACTCTGTATGTAATATTTGTTAACAACTCGATCAGTACAAAAGGCAAATGAGTCAATCTATTGTAAGTCACCTGTTATTGATTATCTAATGATCTATTAAACAATATAACCTTTAAATCAACAGGTCATAATATGAACAATATGTATAACAAACAATCGTCAAACTCTTTGTTTGATCGGAAGTGGCGTTGAATCATCGTGACCACGCGATATGACAAACAATTTTATTGAAACAGAAACTAGCCTACTGCGAAACATATAAAATCAGGTCAGTACATAAAATGAAAATTACGAATAAAATATATTTGAAGCGGAAAATTAATGTTGTTAACTGCCTCGTCAAATTACTGTGCGATCACTTTTTTAAATTAGCTCCATATCATAACTAGTTTATATTAAAGTTTTATTCTTTGTTTTATGGTGTTTTGTCACTATACGACCTCTGTGGTGTAGTGGCTAAGCACGCTGGTTTCAAGGCGCGCAGCTCCGAGGTCGCGGGTTCGATTTCCAGTCGGATCAATATAGAAATCAAAATATTCATAACATTAGTGCATTAGCTACTTACTTTGATATTAGAGTAATGTTTGTGATTAGTGTCCAATATTGATACTGATTTATTTATATTAATTTAATAACCTATTCAAAGTTTGTTATGTCTTTATTGTGAAAGTTTATGGAGATGATTAAATATTTGCTATAATATAAATTGCACTTGTAAAAAGCGTGTCCTCACCCAATGGTTGACTGGTAGAGAATGCTTTAAAGCATTAAGTCCGCCACTTGTACTTCATTTTGTTGGTGCAATATAGAATAGGTATATAAATAAAGAAATAAAAAAAAAATATATATTGAAAGTAAGAAGTAGTAATAAATAACACAAGAAAAATGAAGACGCAGCAAGTTTTATAAAACTAGAAATTATTTTAAAATGTGTCACAAACATAAAATACGTTACCTAACAGGAAGTCTCGACATAGTTCTCTGTAAAACCACCAGAAGGCGCTCAAAATACGCTGTGACAAAACGTTGTTTTCATGTTTTTATTAATTGAGAAGAACTATTGACTTAAAAAAAAAACAAATATTTTTTAATATTTATAAAAGATATACCTTTGTACGTTAAAAGGATATCTAAAGCAACAGATAATCACAAAGTTGAAATTGTCTACGCGAAATTTCAAGTATTTTGATTAGGGGCAATTCTCGTGCAGTTCGCATACGAAAAAAGTTTACCGATCGAATTTTCTTTGTAAAAGAAAAAATAGTTTCCGATTTCTCAGGGTCACGATTTCTTTTTATTTAGATTTTGTTTATGCGATAGTTTTTTTACGTGTAGAAAATTAGATATTTGACTTGTTTTTTAGGTAAAACGGTTAAACTCGCAATCGAATAACCACACGAAAAAAGTTCTCTCCAGGCCTCCAGTTCATTCTGACACCCACATCATAATATACAGATCATACGCATCGTTATCATTATTATGCCATTGTTCTAGTAAAACCCGACCTATTCAGGGTTAAAAAGAGCATTTATGTGCTAATGCCGCCATTTTTCCGCTTTATTATTAGCACTATGGAAATGAAACGACTTTAATGTACGTTATGAACTTCGTATGCATTCAAGGTGATTGTTGTCATACTTCGTACCTTTTTAGTTACTTGAACAACTTGAACAAAAAACTGTAACCAAAACAAGGCTTTTTTTCTTTCATAAACCGACTTAAAAAGAAAGGAGGTCTCAGTTCGAGCTGTATGTAGGTATGTTTTTCCGCCAAATCTTGCGTTTGACTAGACCGATTTTGATGCGTAGTTACGTATTTGTTACACTGAGGAAAGAGTTTTAGTTACTATTTTGACCGACTTCTAAAATTGAGGTTCTCAGTTTATATAGAAATATGTATATGTATTTGTCGGTTAATGTATATGACTTGTTGACCATTTTATTTATGATGATTGCTGAGACATTTTTTCACATGAAACATCCTTGCGTTTCGTACATATTACATTCCAAAAAAAAACAACATTTTGATATTGTTGCCAAAACAAAACAAAACAATGCCTTATCAAATATGACAATTTAATTTGATATACCACTAATGATTTGTTATTTTCTTTTCTTATAAAAACTTAAAAAATATGCACTAAACTAAATGAGCGATTTTTTCGCAATATTTGCACAATTTTCGCTATCAACGAAAATAAATAGCCCACCGTAGACGCGACTGTTGGCACCGATTCAATCCTCTCATTCAAGCCCGTCGGAGAAGTTGACGTCCATCTTTCGTTTGTAAACAGATTTCTTTGTTTACGTAGCGTTAGTTGGAAACTTTTTGCTATTCAACAGCCAGCTTTAGTATTGAGTCAGATAGTTTTCTGGCAGCATTTGTTACCAAGAACTAAACTAGTACCGCGTTTTATAAGGCTACCTCGTTTTAAGAGATAATATTTAAAGGGCCAATTCATTCAGCACAATAAATGATTTTTTTTTGTAGAAAACACTTTGGGGTTTTATACGCTAGTTTTGGAGAAATTTAGAGACTAAGGTAATATTTTTTTGTAGATATTGTTTTTTTATTAATTAAGGTTAAGACTTGAGAAAAGGAAACATTGGGCATTGAAATGAGAGAGGCGAAGCCAATGACGTAGATTATCTTTAAAATTGATAGCGTGCTGTTTTCAAAATGATATTTCCTTTGTTAGAGAAAAAAAAAACTCGATTTTACAAAAAAATAATGGTAGTGCCCTGTTTCTTTAGTTTATACAAAGACACTGTTAAAATATTATCACTAAAACGATTTGACCTTATATACTGTAAATCGTCTTACGTAAGATTGGCTCTAAGCGTTATTATCTCAAAATTGAGAACCCTATCAGATGTCTGAAACTACTTGTATCTTAACCTAACTTCCAACAATATGCTCGTTCGAATTTGGTAAGTGCGGCCACTCGAACAAACAGAGCGAATAGTTTCAAGTATTCTCATCATCGATCGCGCAGGATTCTGATGCTGTTATCAGCGATATTTATATCAGAAATACTTAGCATCTGTTTGTTTTTAGAACGTCGTTAAAAATGATATTTTTGAACAGGTAGAAATATATTTTTTCTGAGGCCAGTAGGTACAAAAAAATGGTTATAAGTTGTCAAAGACCGTCCGTCGTCGTTTTACGCCAAATTAATAATATTTCGGCGATTTTTGGAGTATATTTTTTTTATATATATATTGGACATCAATCACATACATTGTGTTATGCAGATCAGACACAATGGTGGTACCACAACACCCAGACCTGAGACAACTTCATTGACCCGACCGGGAATCGAACCCGAGACCTCGAAGCAGCGACGCCTTGAAATCAGCGTGCTTAGCCACTACACTACGGAGGTCGTGGGTTGTTTTTTGTGGGCATTAGGTAGCGATTCCACAAAAATGGACTTAAAACAGTGTGCTCAGATCAATCGGAGGGATCCCCTTCGACAAGAACAAATGATCATCGGTATTATATGAATTGAATAATTTTCTCGGAAGCTCCACGTATACTGGAAAACATAGCTCCCAAATTCACGTCCTCGTACGTTGGCAATATTTCGTTTCAAGACTTACTGGCGCCGCTTGCGATCGGTCGCTGTAAAAAGAGAGGCTTAAGTTCAGCAGAGGATGTTCTTTGGCTATTTATAATGATGGTGATGATGACGTACTAACCTATACTATAGCCTTAAGTTTAACGGGTGCCATACACCATGGTCTTTTTTCACTTAACAATTTTTTTTATACTTTTTGACGGATGTTAAAAAATAATTAACATTTAACTACTAACACCTGGAGGTCGATTTTCGCGGCAATAGTTCTTATTTCGTGTGGTAATTTGATTGCGAGTTTAACCGTTTTATCTAAAAAAAACACCAAAAAAAAAACCATCGCACGAACAAAGTCTAAATACATGAAAATCATGACTCTGAGACAGCAAAAACTATTTTTTCTTCGAAAAAGAAAATTTGACCAGTGAACTTTTTTCGTATAGGAATTGCACGAAAATTGGCTCCCTGACGTCTGGGTAAACCGAAATTATTATTTCCTACAAACCGTTGCTGTCCCACTGTTGGGCAAAGGCTCCCCCAAACTACTCCATGCGTCCCTGTTGCTGGTTAGGATTTTCTCGACTCGATAAAAGTGATTTTACCTCCACGTTTTTAAAGATCATATGATGGCTGAAGAATTGATAAACTTACTAAGCTTCTTTCAATAATAAGACTTTAAAAACAACACCCTTTACGAGACCTTAATTAAGGCAGCAATATATTTCTCAGATGACATATGCAAAATTTATTTCGATCCAATTTGTATGGTCGACCATGGTACGACGACCTTAATAATCATCAATAATGAATATTCAAGCTATGATAATATTCATGCATTGAAATGATTCTATTGTGTCTGAGTCCCAATGCAAACTTGTCCACATTGTATCTTTGAATGGCCATAATATATCTTTGCCATCATGTTACAATGGTGGTTCCACGACTACGTCAGCGCAAAGGCTTTTCAAATAATTTTCCATCCAACACACTTTTTGGGATGTTGGCCCAATAAGGTCAATTCAAAGGTCGTGTTAAGACTTACACGCCTTATTCAGTTATCATCGTCACAATTAGCTGCAGAATGTTGACTGTAGGTTTTCTTTAGTGAATGGAAATGGGTGCTGCATCCAATGTGATAATACGATCTTACGAACCTCAAAGGTTTGTCTGTCCACGCTGCTGAAGGACGACTTTTTCGCGCTTTTGATTGAAGAGTCCAACGGCCATCAATTCTTTGCACTATGTTGCCCGCTACCACTTGAGCATACGATTACAAAAAAGAATAAATCTTCTCATTTCTTACAGAAAAACACCGAGCATAGCCTTCTCTAGCGCTCGCTGCGTTATTTCAAGCTTTTGATACCTTATATAGTAAGGTTACTGAATCCATACCCACTGGAATAGAAGACAACGTCTCGTAACACGTGAACACAACGACCTTGAGCCAAATATCTCGTACAATCTACTATTTTACACAAAAAACTCGAGCAAAAAGGTACACGAGAGATAAAGTAATAAATTCGTTACGTGTGAATTCGGCCGTTACCTTTTAGACGGCTGACTGTCACATGGAAATGTAACGTTCTATTTGAATTGTAAAATATTCGAATAAATAACGGGGAAAAAACTGAAAGGGCATTGAAAAGCCGACAGGTTGATTTTAATTTTAGGGTTAGTAAATGGTATTTTATTTAATAGTCTATGCTCTTAAGATAAGTCGAGTGAAAAGCACGGTAAAGCGAAGCCGTACTATTTGCAAAAATTGCATTAATGAACCTTAAATATAACCACAAAGAAATATCTAATATTTATCCATATTAAAAGCCCACAAAAACATATCAAAACAAAAACATCTTTAGTACAGTCTTTAGTTCTCCCCCTTACTGATTATGCTGATGTGTGCTATCCTGATTTAAATACAAGCTTGACCGACTAATAAATTCTGGCATCCGCTTTATTTTCTGTCTGCGTAAATTTGATCACATCTCATCTTTTCGGTCACAACTTGTATGGCTACCCCTTCATGTTCTACGTAAAATCAGATTCCTCTGCACGCTTTTCTCGGTATTAAATGACCTCAATTCTCCCAGCTACTTAAAATCCCAGTTCACCTTCCTCAGTGAGACGCACACGCTTCCACTGCGCTCTTCTCATAATCTTTCCCTCGCTACTCCTTCGCACTGCACAGGTTTTCTCTCAAACTCTTTTCTTGTCCAAGCCATTCGTCTTTGGAATGCCCTTCCGGCAAATATTCAACAAGCTCCCAGTAAGTTCACATTCAAGAGACTCGTCCGTGCACACTTCCTTCATATATCGGAATCATCTCCATAACATTTATCTACAACGTTCGTCATAATATATAGTATATATATATGACGATAATATATATATATAAAATAAAAGCCTTTATCATGATTATATTTCGGTGTAACACCATGACTCAAACGACCTTGAATCGGTCAGACCAATGAACTTGTAACGTTAAAACACTGGTTTAAGAATTTATACGAAAATTCTAGACTAGATTATATTAAGAAATATTGAGCAATGTATTAACCGAAATATGAACTTCAAAGAAAGTTACAAGCTTGGTGAAAGAGCGATGAAAAATATACTCAGAATTTATAGGCAAAGGCAATCTTCTCTAGTCAAGTGCTAATGAAATTGTCATCTTTATTTAAGTTATTACAATGAATAAGTTATTGCTGTCTCGTACACCGTCGTTATATTATCTAATTTTTAACCGACTTTCATTTTTTTGTGGCTGTGTTACCTCATATTACAGTCATTTGTAGATCGATTTAAATTATTTTTCGCCTACCTAGAGGTTATACCTTCTTGTTGATCCCAACTAGGAAACAATAAGGTTATACCTTATTGTTTCCTAGTTGGGATCTGATGATGGGATCTGGGTGCAATCGTTGGAAACCCTCAAATTTGAAAGGCACGTATAGTGTTTTTGTACTAGAATCTTAATGTTATCGTGTTGTTACGTCTGATAGTCAATATTGTGTGGAGCTGATCTGATGGTGGAACTCCTTAAAGGTTAGGAGTTCAGTGATTAATTTTTGGAGTCGGTGCTATCACTTTGACAATCTCAAGCATCAACTATCAGAACACAGACTCCAAAAAAAAAAATCGCCTAAAATGGATTCCTTTCCTTTAAAGGGTAAAGAATTTATTTAAGACTATTTAGTGCATTTTGGTTTTGAAGTCGGTTTTCACTTTTTATTTTGATAATTTACATTCATGTAAATGTTACTTAGATTAGTAAAAACCTATGTTTAGTAAATAAGTAATTGTTCTGTTTTTTATATTACTAGCGGACACAGCGAACTTTGTTTCGCCCCCAGCCCCATTCCGCCCCAGCCCCGGTCCCGTTCAACGGGATAAAAAAGTATTCTATTTCCTTCTCCTGATCATAGCTGTCTCCTTACCAATTTTCAACCAAATCAGTTCAGCCGTTCTAAAGTTGAAATAGTGTTACTACAAGACTTTCTTTTATATACACTACTATTATAGGTATAGATGAACATAGTATCTTGGTAATTACATGTGTATTAATATGTAATAAATTCTTGGAGCTATAAAATTCCAATTTCCTTGATTACGACAAATTGTAACACGTTTCAACCTGCTATCATTTATTTCGATTTGATCTGTCAATTAGACTAATCATATTTCAATATCCTTATCGTCAAGGTCGAAACTACTAATATGAATAAATAACACTGTCTGTGATCAGTTCGTTACACCTACATAAAAACGTGGGAAGAATCCAAGGTTGAATTTGACGTTAATCGTGTAGATTCACTCATATAGAATACTTAAAACAATAATTGAATTACTTAACTTGCCACATGGTCTATATCAGTAAATAATCGTTATGCAATCATCATCATCATCATAATCAGCCAAACGACGTCCACTGCTGAACATAGGCCTCCCCCACGGCTTTCCACAGCGACCGATCACTAGCGGTCTGCATCCAGTTTGATCCTGCAATCTTTTTAAGGTCGTCTGTCCATCTTGTTGGTGGACGTCCTACGCTGCGTCTTTGGTCGAAGGGTCTCCAATCTAGATCTTTCCTGCCCCAACGGCCATCAGTTCTTCGCGCTATGTGCCCTGCCCACTGCCACTTAAGCTTACTGATTCTCAAGGCTATGTCCGTTACCTTGGTTCTTCTACGTATCATACGTTATGCAATACTCAATCAATAATCAATATGAGCAAATAAGTGTTAGTTATGAGAAATGAGGAGACACGTATGAGAACTAAGGTAACGGACATAGCCTTGAGAATCAGTAAGCTCAAGTGGCAATGGGCAGGGCACATTGCGCGAAGAACTGATGGCCGTTGGGGCAGAAAAGGTCTAGATTGAAAATCCTTTACCCACAGACAGACACAGAATGTCTACCAAAAAGATGGACAAATGACCTTGTAAAATAAATATGCAGGACCAAACTGGATACAGACTGCTTGTGATCGGTCACTGGGGAAAACTGTGGGGAGGCCTATTGAAAATGATGATGATAATGATGAAATAAGTACCTAAATTGAAATATCATCAAGGTCATCACTCTGGGTTTTTGAAAGCTACTCGATGCAGTCGCGCGTTTAGAAAACGCGCTTCAGCGTCGCGTCTCACGCAATGACAAATTTAATTTAGCATTGATGCAGTCGCGCGTTAGGATCGATGCATAAACGCGACTGCATCGTCGAAATTCAGTACATAATTTGATAATTTCCAGATTCTGCATCGCGACTGTATCGAATACTAAAAGTAGCGCAGTGTGTAAAGGTTGACATTTTGCGACTGCATCGATGTTAACGCGCGTTAGTATCGCGACTGCATCGCTGCTAAAAGTCGCAGTATGTAAAGGGTGTAAGATGTTCCATATTTGTATGATTCGTTGGTTATACTAATTATTGTAAAGCGTACAATAATGATCTCATTATTTACGCCAAGCAAAGGATACCCAGATAACTTACTTCGTCAATTATCGATTAAATTTCCAGCCAATTAAAGTAGTTATTTAATTCATGCCTACTACCAACTATATCAAAGACTACATTTTCAAAGCTTTTGTTTTTAATATTGTAATATTTTCTCCAAGAACAGAACTCAATTAAATATAAACAGAAAAGAATACACATCCCGAAGCGTTCCGATCCCCAATATACAATGTGTATAAATATTCAAATCCTTCGGTACCGGGTTGAGACATCCGAAAGTAAATTGACAAGACAGTCGAACATAAATAAAACAAATGAAGGCACAAAAAGGGTCCCGGAACCCCCCATTTTCATGGAAATGCCTTCTGGGGGCGGCTATTCAATCTTTGACGCGATACAAAGGTGGCTGTAAGAAATTCATCCGTCGATAAGGCAGTCCTGTTAGAGATGAAAGGTACGTTTTGTATGTAAAATAAGCCGGGGAATTGTGCTGCGTACAGTTTCAAGGGTGTAAAGGACGTATCACACTGGAAGGTTTGCCAAAACATTTGCTAACAGTGAAGAAATGCTCTAAGTTTAGCGGCTAAAAAGTCATGACAATTAATGATGATAAGAAGTGAACCTACCTATCGGATTACTGTATGATAGATACACACGAGCTTTTCCAAAATTGCAAAATGAGGCAAAATACTATTTTTTCACTTTTAGAATGAGTACACTTTATATAAACAGTTTACTAAACTAAATACGAACTTATTACCACAACTGTAAGTTAAAACTAGATCAGTATCTTAAGAAACTGTCATATGATGACACTGAAGACCTGTTTGTCATCATCCAGTAGATAGTAGAGTATATTTATAATTAATTAATAGGTTTATTTGTATTTTCTTAGTAAATTTATTGTAATTTGTTTGCTAATATAGTTCTTTAAGAGTCTGAAATACAGGTCCAACCTAGTTTAGACAGATACTATAATAATTCTAAGCTTAAGTCCTTTTCGTTATCTTAAATACATTTTGTTTATTAATAAATTATTTATTTATTTATTAGTTTAGAATGTTGTTAATACTCACAGTGTCATATTTTATATTCATACGTCACGCATAATGACGTATCCATAACAGACCACAAATTTCGCAAGGTCAGACCGACAGTACGGTAGCTCAATTGGTAGAGCGCTTAGCCCGGTTAGCCAAGAAGTTGCTGGTTCGAGTCCCGCCCGTGCGCAAAGTTTTTGGTTTCTTATTTCATCTTTATGAATTATTTACTTATTGTTGAAAAACTAATTTTTTTACAAAAATAACAACCGTTGCTAGGTACTCTTATAATTGTAGGTATCAGGTAAAAACTGTACTAAAAATAATGAAACACATTTAATCGTCCTAGTAACATTCACTTCCGTCAGAGTGTCATTAATTAATTGATGAAGTGAAGCAATAGGAATAATTGATTTATTATGCTACAGACATGGGTGAAATATTGGCATACCTGCTATCATTCAGCAAGATTGAAGTTTTACCAATTAATAATTAATATCTTGTTCAAAATATTAAGTTCTTTAATAAGCTGCTGCTAAAGCCTCCCCTATTAAATTGACTTACTGCCGTATTAACTAACGACATATTAAACTTTTGACATGACATTTTACTTTTTGATTGGTTGAATATTGTTACTGAATCCATACCCACTGGAATAGAAGACAACGTCTCGTGACACGTGAACACTACGACCTTGAGCCAAATATCTCGTACAATCTACTATTTTACACAAAAAACTCGAGCAAAAAGGTACACGAGAGATAAAGTAATAAATTCGTTACGTGTGAATTCGGCCGTTACCTTTTAGACGGCTGACTGTCACATGGAAATGTTGCGTTCTATTTGAATTGTAAAATATTCGAATAAATAACGGGGAAAAAACTGAAAGGGCATTGAAAAGCCGACAGGTTGATTTTAATTTTAGGGTTAGTAAATGGTATTTTATTTGATAGTCTATGCTCTTGAGATAAGTCGAGTGAAAAGCACGGTAAAGCGAAGCCGTACCATCATTTTTTCATTCCCTTTTTTTAGCGCCTTAGAAATCTAGATGTTTAGTAACAATTTACATTACAACCACAACTTCAACTTGAAATCCAAATATTAGCTCAAGGTTTCGTTTTATTTCACAATTATGGAATATCAAAGAATTTAATTCAATTTAAAGCAAGCTCTATCAAAAAATCCTTTGAGCTGTAAATTGTATAAATGATCTTAAAATAAAACCACGAAGAATTGTCTGAAATTTATCTATATTAAAAACCTTTATCATAATTACATTCATGATTACATTTCGGTGTAACACTGTGAGTCAAACGACCTTGAATCGGTCAGACCAATGAACTTGTAACGTTTAAACACTGGTTTAAGAATTTATACGAAAATTCTAGACTAGATTATATTAAGAAATATTGAGCAATGTATTAACCGAAATATGAAATTCAAAGAAAGTTACACGCTTGGTGAAAGAGCGATGAAAAATATACTCAGAATTTATAGGCAAAGGCAATCTTCTCTAGTCAAGTGCTAATGAAATTGTCATCTTTATTTAAGTTATTACAATGAATAAGTTATTGCTGTCTCGTACACCGTCGTTATATTATCTAATTTTTAACCGACTTTCATTTTTTTGTGGCTGTGTTACCTCATATTACAGTCATTTGTAGATCGATTTAAAATTATTTTTCGCCTACGTAGAGGTTATACCTTCTTGTTGGTCACATTGTTTCCTAGTTGGGATCTGATGATGGGATCTGGGTGCAATCGTTGGAAACCCTCAAATTTGAACGTATAGTGTTTTTGTACTAGAATCGTGTGAAATGTTATCGTGTTGTTACGTCTGATAGTCAATATTGTGTGGAGCTGATCTGATGGTGGAATACCTTAAAGGTTAGGAGTTCAGTGATTAATTTTTGGAGTCGGTGCTATCACTTTGACCATCTCAAGCATCAACTATCAGAGCACCGACTCAAAAAAAATCGCCTAAAATGGATTCCTTTCCTTTAAAGGGTAAATAATTTATTTAAGACTATTTAGTGCATTTTGGTTTTGAAGTCGGTTTTCACTTTTTATTTTGATAATTTACATTCATGTAAATGTTACTTAGAAAAGTCGCAGTATGTAAAGGGTGTAAGATGTTCCATATTTGTATGATTCGTTGGTTATACTAATTATTGTAAAGCGTACAATAATGATCTCATTATTTACGCCAAGCAAAGGATACCCAGATAACTTACTTCGTCAATTATCGATTAAATTTCCAGCCAATTAAAGTAGTTATTTAATTCATGCCTACTACCAACTATATCAAAGACTACATTTTCAAAGCTTTTGTTTTTAATATTGTAATATTTTCTCCAAGAACAGAACTCAATTAAATATAAACAGAAAAGAATACACATCCCGAAGCGTTCCGATCCCCAATATACAATGTGTATAAATATTCAAATCCTTCGGTACCGGGTTGAGACATCCGAAAGTAAATTGACAAGACAGTCGAACATAAATAAAACAAATGAAGGCACAAAAAGGGTCCCGGAACCCCCCATTTTCATGGAAATGCCTTCTGGGGGCGGCTATTCAATCTTTGACGCGATACAAAGGTGGCTGTAAGAAATTCATCCGTCGATAAGGCAGTCCTGTTAGAGATGAAAGGTACGTTTTGTATGTAAAATAAGCCGGGGAATTGTGCTGCGTACAGTTTCAAGGGTGTAAAGGACGTATCACACTGGAAGGTTTGCCAAAACATTTGCTAACAGTGAAGAAATGCTCTAAGTTTAGCGGCTAAAAAGTCATGACAATTAATGATGATAAGAAGTGAACCTACCTATCGGATTACTGTATGATAGACACACACGAGCTTTTCCAAAATTGCAAAATGAGGCAAAATACTATTTTTTCACTTTTAGAATGAGTACACTTTATATAAACAGTTTACTAAACTAAATACGAACTTATTACCACAACTGTAAGTTAAAACTAGATCAGTATCTTAAGAAACTGTCATATGATGACACTGAAGACCTGTTTGTCATCATCCAGTAGATAGTAGAGTATATTTATAATTAATTAATAGGTTTATTTGTATTTTCTTAGTAAATTTATTGTAATTTGTTTGCTAATATAGTTCTTTAAGAGTCTGAAATACAGGTCCAACCTAGTTTAGACAGATACTATAATAATTCTAAGCTTAAGTCCTTTTCGTTATCTTAAATACATTTTGTTTATTAATAAATTATTTATTTATTTATTAGTTTAGAATGTTGTTAATACTCACAGTGTCATATTTTATATTCATACGTCACGCATAATGACGTATCCATAACAGACCACAAATTTCGCAAGGTCAGACCGACAGTACGGTAGCTCAATTGGTAGAGCGCTTAGCCCGGTTAGCCAAGAAGTTGCTGGTTCGAGTCCCGCCCGTGCGCAAAGTTTTTGGTTTCTTATTTCATCTTTATGAATTATTTACTTATTGTTGAAAAACTAATTTTTTTACAAAAATAACAACCGTTGCTAGGTACTCTTATAATTGTAGGTATCAGGTAAAAACTGTACTAAAAATAATGAAACACATTTAATCGTCCTAGTAACATTCACTTCCGTCAGAGTGTCATTAATTAATTGATGAAGTGAAGCAATAGGAATAATTGATTTATTATGCTACAGACATGGGTGAAATATTGGCATACCTGCTATCATTCAGCAAGATTGAAGTTTTACCAATTAATAATTAATATCTTGTTCAAAATATTAAGTTCTTTAATAAGCTGCTGCTAAAGCCTCCCCTATTAAATTGACTTACTGCCGTATTAACTAACGACATATTAAACTTTTGACATGACATTTTACTTTTTGATTGGTTGAATATTGTTACTGAATCCATACCCACTGGAATAGAAGACAACGTCTCGTGACACGTGAACACTACGACCTTGAGCCAAATATCTCGTACAATCTACTATTTTACACAAAAAACTCGAGCAAAAAGGTACACGAGAGATAAAGTAATAAATTCGTTACGTGTGAATTCGGCCGTTACCTTTTAGACGGCTGACTGTCACATGGAAATGTTGCGTTCTATTTGAATTGTAAAATATTCGAATAAATAACGGGGAAAAAACTGAAAGGGCATTGAAAAGCCGACAGGTTGATTTTAATTTTAGGGTTAGTAAATGGTATTTTATTTGATAGTCTATGCTCTTGAGATAAGTCGAGTGAAAAGCACGGTAAAGCGAAGCCGTACCATCATTTTTTCATTCCCTTTTTTTAGCGCCTTAGAAATCTAGATGTTTAGTAACAATTTACATTACAACCACAACTTCAACTTGAAATCCAAATATTAGCTCAAGGTTTCGTTTTATTTCACAATTATGGAATATCAAAGAATTTAATTCAATTTAAAGCAAGCTCTATCAAAAAATCCTTTGAGCTGTAAATTGTATAAATGATCTTAAAATAAAACCACGAAGAATTGTCTGAAATTTATCTATATTAAAAACCTTTATCATAATTACATTCATGATTACATTTCGGTGTAACACTGTGAGTCAAACGACCTTGAATCGGTCAGACCAATGAACTTGTAACGTTTAAACACTGGTTTAAGAATTTATACGAAAATTCTAGACTAGATTATATTAAGAAATATTGAGCAATGTATTAACCGAAATATGAAATTCAAAGAAAGTTACACGCTTGGTGAAAGAGCGATGAAAAATATACTCAGAATTTATAGGCAAAGGCAATCTTCTCTAGTCAAGTGCTAATGAAATTGTCATCTTTATTTAAGTTATTACAATGAATAAGTTATTGCTGTCTCGTACACCGTCGTTATATTATCTAATTTTTAACCGACTTTCATTTTTTTGTGGCTGTGTTACCTCATATTACAGTCATTTGTAGATCGATTTAAAATTATTTTTCGCCTACGTAGAGGTTATACCTTCTTGTTGGTCACATTGTTTCCTAGTTGGGATCTGATGATGGGATCTGGGTGCAATCGTTGGAAACCCTCAAATTTGAACGTATAGTGTTTTTGTACTAGAATCGTGTGAAATGTTATCGTGTTGTTACGTCTGATAGTCAATATTGTGTGGAGCTGATCTGATGGTGGAATACCTTAAAGGTTAGGAGTTCAGTGATTAATTTTTGGAGTCGGTGCTATCACTTTGACCATCTCAAGCATCAACTATCAGAGCACCGACTCAAAAAAAATCGCCTAAAATGGATTCCTTTCCTTTAAAGGGTAAATAATTTATTTAAGACTATTTAGTGCATTTTGGTTTTGAAGTCGGTTTTCACTTTTTATTTTGATAATTTACATTCATGTAAATGTTACTTAGAAAAGTCGCAGTATGTAAAGGGTGTAAGATGTTCCATATTTGTATGATTCGTTGGTTATACTAATTATTGTAAAGCGTACAATAATGATCTCATTATTTACGCCAAGCAAAGGATACCCAGATAACTTACTTCGTCAATTATCGATTAAATTTCCAGCCAATTAAAGTAGTTATTTAATTCATGCCTACTACCAACTATATCAAAGACTACATTTTCAAAGCTTTTGTTTTTAATATTGTAATATTTTCTCCAAGAACAGAACTCAATTAAATATAAACAGAAAAGAATACACATCCCGAAGCGTTCCGATCCCCAATATACAATGTGTATAAATATTCAAATCCTTCGGTACCGGGTTGAGACATCCGAAAGTAAATTGACAAGACAGTCGAACATAAATAAAACAAATGAAGGCACAAAAAGGGTCCCGGAACCCCCCATTTTCATGGAAATGCCTTCTGGGGGCGGCTATTCAATCTTTGACGCGATACAAAGGTGGCTGTAAGAAATTCATCCGTCGATAAGGCAGTCCTGTTAGAGATGAAAGGTACGTTTTGTATGTAAAATAAGCCGGGGAATTGTGCTGCGTACAGTTTCAAGGGTGTAAAGGACGTATCACACTGGAAGGTTTGCCAAAACATTTGCTAACAGTGAAGAAATGCTCTAAGTTTAGCGGCTAAAAAGTCATGACAATTAATGATGATAAGAAGTGAACCTACCTATCGGATTACTGTATGATAGACACACACGAGCTTTTCCAAAATTGCAAAATGAGGCAAAATACTATTTTTTCACTTTTAGAATGAGTACACTTTATATAAACAGTTTACTAAACTAAATACGAACTTATTACCACAACTGTAAGTTAAAACTAGATCAGTATCTTAAGAAACTGTCATATGATGACACTGAAGACCTGTTTGTCATCATCCAGTAGATATTAGAGTATATTTATAATTAATTAATAGGTTTATTTGTATTTTCTTAGTAAATTTATTGTAATTTGTTTGCTAATATAGTTCTTTAAGAGTCTGAAATACAGGTCCAACCTAGTTTAGACAGATACTATAATAATTCTAAGCTTAAGTCCTTTTCGTTATCTTAAATACATTTTGTTTATTAATAAATTATTTATTTATTTATTAGTTTAGAATGTTGTTAATACTCACAGTGTCATATTTTATATTCATACGTCACGCATAATGACGTATCCATAACAGACCACAAATTTCGCAAGGTCAGACCGACAGTACGGTAGCTCAATTGGTAGAGCGCTTAGCCCGGTTAGCCAAGAAGTTGCTGGTTCGAGTCCCGCCCGTGCGCAAAGTTTTTGGTTTCTTATTTCATCTTTATGAATTATTTACTTATTGTTGAAAAACTAATTTTTTTACAAAAATAACAACCGTTGCTAGGTACTCTTATAATTGTAGGTATCAGGTAAAAACTGTACTAAAAATAATGAAACACATTTAATCGTCCTAGTAACATTCACTTCCGTCAGAGTGTCATTAATTAATTGATGAAGTGAAGCAATAGGAATAATTGATTTATTATGCTACAGACATGGGTGAAATATTGGCATACCTGCTATCATTCAGCAAGATTGAAGTTTTACCAATTAATAATTAATATCTTGTTCAAAATATTAAGTTCTTTAATAAGCTGCTGCTAAAGCCTCCCCTATTAAATTGACTTACTGCCGTATTAACTAACGACATATTAAACTTTTGACATGACATTTTACTTTTTGATTGGTTGAATATTGTTATCAGTAAACATAATTATTTCCAACAATCATAATACCTCTATTCTTGATTCGAAAAAGTTATGGCATATTTGAAAGCGTATTTTATTTGTTTCGTAGTTTTTAGTTACCATTATAAAAGTAAGAATTTACCTAATTAAACAAAAATAAGTAACCGCTTCAAAATCAGTTTTGACACGAGATTATCGCGGACAAACATTGGTACATACGTTCGTAAAACACACGGATCGAATATAACTAATGTATTTCAGTTACGGTTTTTTCGCGGGACGTTATTCCGTCTTTGGTAACGACCAATTTCGCATGCACCATAAAAAGTGCAAACATGTTTTTTCTTCACAATCGTTAAACATTTTCAAGATTTTTTAAACGTCACTTGTCACGTAGCACCTGTACGTATTCTTGGCAAAACAGATTAGTGTTGCCAACATCTGCAGACCAACTTGTGATTAACGAGAGTTGCCAACTTCCAGATAAAGCATAATAAAGTACTACACACGTACTCCTTCAAACGACTGTTTGAACGTGTTGTGAAATATATGGTACGATTTTATTGTACATAGTTTTTAAACGTAATGTGTTGTGTACACCTTTTTACAGGTTTAAAAAAATTAGGTGATCAATTCAATGTGTATGAATGTAATATCGTTGGAATTTGATAATATTTGAGTATGTTGATTTATTAAGATTTCCAAACAATTGTGCAAAAATTCGTAAGTGTATGTACGTTTGTCCACGGATTCCTTGAAAATAAAAAGTGATAGCGAGGTGATTCTTTTTTTAATTCAATCAGGTATATTTTAACTTAGGGTACAATGTAAGATACATAATAATTGGTCCAATAGTTTTTGAGATATGGTAATACTAAATAATCTGTTGAGTCAGTGCATGATCTCAAGCTTTCGTTTATCAATATTTACTCAAATTTTGCACCGACTCCATATGAATTTGTATCTCCTAAACATAGGGCAAGTGTGGTGTTTTTTGAAGGCTAACGTTTTGTTAAGTTAAATAATTAAAGATGCCTACGAGTAAAAATGGTTGGTCTGCAAAGTTACAATCAAATGTATAAAATACAATACGTATTGATAAAATTTAAACGTCAATATATGTGATCAGCGTGTGTGAAAATAAAAAGCGAAACGAGTTGGTTTTGTCTCGAATTTAACAGATGTTACTAATAATTGCTGTCGTCATCTCAAGCGAAATAAAAAAAAAAAACACTTTTCACGGTTAAATACGATACAGTTAATAGTGAAGCTATAATTATAATAATTTTATTATTATAGCTAAACTATTAACTGTATCGAATTATTATTATACGAATAATGCAATTATAACGTCTATCTCATGTTATTAATACACACATAAAAAACGTATGTCATCACTAGCATAAGCTGATTTGATTATTTTTATGTTACTGTAAAAAAAAACACATTTGTTGTGTTTTTTTTAATACAAAGACCCTGTGTTATAATAACAATAATAAATAATTATATCATTTACCGTAACAAGAAAGATTTTGATTTTTCAAAGTGATTGCAAACTTTTTTGATGTGTGTATTATTCTTTTAGTCACTCAACTCAATAGCGTTCTATTTCCATTATAAAATTAGTCGATAAACATGAAAAACTCATCGATAGCTCTTTGCTCCTAATGTACGCCTTTAAAAATATTTCTCTGACCTAATAAACACTTTTAAAGCTTGCAAAACAAGCGTAAAAGTTATCCTCTGTTTTGATTGATCAATTTCGATCTATTTGTGTACCAGTATTTGTTTGGAAACGTCTGTAATCCAGTGAACGCATTTTTTGTTATAAATTGATTCCAATAAGATTATTCGTGAATCTTCATTTAGGTTGTAGTTTTTTGCACAGAAAAAAGTTGAAAGATGAAGGGTCTATCATATTCCGTTGACATTTCATCAGACGGCCTCCGTGGTCGAGTGGCTAGCACGCTGGTTTCAAGCTTCGCCATCTCGTGAGGTTCCGGGTTCGATTCCCGGTCTGGTCAATGTAGGAAACGATCTTTTCTATATTGTCTCGGGTCTGGGTGTTGTGGTACCACCGTTGTTTCCGATTTTTATAACACAAGAGCTTTAGATACTTAGCTTGGGATCGGAGCAATGTATGTAATGTTGTCAAATATTTATTTTATTTGGGTAGGTTAAGGCCAGGAGACCACGAATCTATATAATCAACTTGCTTGAGGTAGGGATTGAACTACTGCGACTTGTGCTATGGGGGTACATGCCTGCACCACTTGGCCTTCTATAATTTACAAGACGTTATTTGAAGGTGAAATCTTTGACGAAAACGATTAATTTTAACACTTTTTAAATGGAGAAAAAGTCTTTCTTAATTTAGACACTTTTTATATTGTCATTTTTTTAATGTATTATAGAAATGATTTACTTTATTTTAACATAAAAATGTTGCTTTATCTGCTCGTAAATACGCAAAAAAATATTACATAGTTAGAACACCAAACGTCTTGTAACATTAAATGATCATATCAGCTGATTTACAATACTCTATTGGCTAAATTTGACAACGTGGTTGGTGGAATACTTAGTCAGCGCTCCTGACTACTATGCGGGCCGTCGCGGGTTCGAATCCCGCCAAGGGAAAATGTTTGTGTGATGAGCACGAACATTTGTAAACTCTTGTCAATGATGTATATACTTATGTATTTTAGTATTTATAGGAGACGCCCCCGTCATAATCGTTGTCTAGTATTTGTAACACAAGGAAGAAAATTCCTTAATACGAAACCACGTGAATTGGTGTGGGGCATTATTTATTTATTTAAATAATTACCATAAGAAGTTCATCGACTTATCTATGAGTAGTAACATAAGTGTAATTATAATGTCAATCTGTTGATTACTAATCGATTAACAAGTCATTTGCATTCATTACACGCTGTCTGATACATAATTAAGTAATTAATTTATATATACGAATGAAAAACGTGGGAAAATGTGAAAAAAGTTTACCTGCTTTTGAACTAGCAATTAACGATTTGTACGTAAGGTGGACTTACGCATGATGATTTAAACCAGGATTACGATAACCCCGGAATAAATCATCATCCTGTCTTTGTCTACGTCAAATAAACTGACCGAGATAGGATCATCATTTAAGTACCTATTACAGGTTTGCGTAATCCTAGGTTAATTATCTTGTCCAGAAAAAAGCCTGTTCCCTCTAACTTTGAATAGATTCTGATTGTAATCATTAGGAAACACCGACACAGGCAGCGAATCAACAACTTCACTTAAAGTTGTTTTTAGAAATAGTATTGCAATGAAGATTAAAAATCAAAATAGTATATAAGGAAACCTCATTTCACGTGATAATATTTAAAGGGCCGATTCAGCACAATAACTGAAACATTTTTTGTAGACAACCTTTTGAGTTGCTATACGCTAGTTTTAGAGGAAATTCAAGTTAAAGGTAATATTTTTCTTCAGTATTTTTTTGTACTAAAGTTAAGTTAGAGGCTTGAATTGGGCATTGAATTAAGAGAGGCGAAGCCGATGATGTAGATGACTTTTAAATTCGTCTGGGTGCTGTTTAAAAAAATATTATCTGTAAGAGAAAATAAAACTCGTTTTTTTATAAATAATAATAAATATCCTTTGGACATTACCATCCATCGCCATCTAGTCCCAAAATAAGCTACTCAAAGCTTGTGTTATGGGTGCCAGAGAACGGATATAATACTTAAATACTTTTTGTTTGTAAATACATACATGATATACATAGAAAACACCCAGACCATTTTATATATTTTATATATTTTAATAGTGTCCTGTTTCTATGAAGTATACAAATACACAGGTAAAATATTATCACTTATAACGATTTCATCTTATATTTCACAAAGAGACCTAATTATTTGTCTGCTGCCTTTTATTATTTTACCAGCATTTAGGTCAAAATTTTAGTATAAATCGACTTTAAAAGCCCTAACATTAAATCAGTAATCCCTCGTGCGCACTTTACACTCCATCTGCCGTTGGGCCCAGACTAATTCGCTTTAACAATAACGGATGGGTTGTTTTTTAACATTTAATTGATATTTACCGGTTGTTTCATTTCAAGGGGCTTACTGTGTAATATTATGTACGAATTTTCGACTTAACTGATCTTACTTCCTCAAATCTGCACTATAATGTGACGACTGCCGTGGCTAAGCACGCTGCGTTTCAAGGAGTTGCTGTTGCGAGGTCCCGGATTCGATTCCCGGTCGGGTCAATGTAGAAATCAGAAGTTTCTACATTGTCTCGGGTCTGGGTGTTGTGATACCAGCGTTGTTTCCGATTTCCTTAACACAAGTGCATTAGCAACTTACTTTGGGATCAGAGCAATGTATATGATCGGTGTCTAAAATTTAATATTAATGTCATATACGATAAGACAGTTTAAGTCATGTTTCTTTAAAAGCCTTCCTAACCTAACTTCCTAACCCTAAGCTTTTTCATTTTTTTACCTCGTTTAATTGTAATCGTGAAAAGGTTTCACTAACTTCTGATTGTTTCTCCGTTTAATTGACAGCAGCTCTTGATTTTTTTTATATTTTTTGTAATACTCGGCTACTTTCTTTTTACCGACGTCAAAAAAGAGGTAATCAATCCGACCTGTATGTATGTGATATCGTCATAATTGGAGAACATCTAAGTAGGTATGTTGATATAGTAAGGCTTCCAAACACACACGTGTTTCGTATATTTAAATGTTTTGTATGTTCGTCTTAGGATATCTCGAAAATAACAAATCATAACGAAATTATTCAATTTTAGTTTAATGAGATATAGATCAACAAGTGTACAGTGCAAGATTTATCAAAATCAGTCGAGTAGTTTTTTAGATACGAGTAATAACCACAAATCATGAAATAAAAAATAATCAAAAACGTCTAAAAAGCTCTAAATGATGCAATTGTATTCTTTTTAAAAGAAATAAATTATTTTCGAGTCGGTGCATCATGTGTGTAGACTGTTGGTGTAGTAATACTTGACATCATGACTCCAAATTAGTTTATTTCTCCTAAACAAAATACGAATGCGTTATTTAAAGCTTTTGAGTCAGTTTTTTTTAAGGTGGTTTAAAATTTTATACTGGTGTAGTGGTATATGTTATTGTCAGTGGATTCGGCTTACTTAGTAGGACCCCAGGTACGCATTTGGCTAACTCTGGCAAATGGATCGGGGCAATAGGGATTTAGTGGTCGCGGTTATGGTATAAAACAAGCTTTAATAATTAATATTTAGGAATTGTTATCGTTTTGGACCCTTTTTCTTTACGATTCGAGCGTATTTTGCATTAATTTCCCGACGTAAAAAGAGAGGTGTATAGGTTGAACGAGTTTTCTGTGTATCTGTCTTTCTGTGTGATTTTCGTTAAGTATATTTCATGTCATACATATTTTGTCCCAGTGTTCTAGCCGTGTTTTATGGAAATCTATGTAACCGTTTTTTTATTTGCAAAGTTTTTATTATTATTTTGTAATAATTATTTATTTAATGGTGATTCCGATTCTAGGTAGAATTTGTTAGTTAGTCAACTTTCAGTATAGTAGTTTGTAACTACGAGTAACATCTTCAGTATAGTATTTTGTAACATTGCATTTTCATTCAATCACCCTGTACTTAGTTGATACAAATTACTACGGCATGCTTCTTAGTTTATCCAAAAGAAGAATCTCGTTCGTTTCATGATTCCATCTTTGTCTATGCCATTTTAATCAAGTGCGCAATCGAAGGAGAGCGTATACAGACAAATTGAAGGCGCTAAAAATGATGCTGAATTATTTTAATTAGCTTAACAGCGACACAAATCAACACTGGACATTAAAGTCAATGCATATATTAAAGACGAAAATAGTCAGCTCCTAACAAAGCCGGTGAGTATCACTGATAGATGGTATCAATACTACCAAGAGTCATTGAACGAAGAATTCCCTAGCTAGACTTGGCACCCGCAGCCCATTGCTGAACCGGTACCCAGAATCGAAATAACTGAAGTGAAACTCGCAGTAGTACTAATAAAAAACCACGAAGCAGTGGGCCTCGAAATACTTGCAGATATCTGGAAAAGAAAAGATTGAGTTGCACAGGCATAGAGTGGGTCACGATGTTAATACTTACTTATAATATCCAAGAGGCGTGGCGCCAACGTTACTTGATACCTTTTTATAAAAAACAAAGGTGATGAAAGTGTCTGTGGCAACTATAGAGATATCAAATCGACTACTTACAACCATAGAATGTAGTAGAGATTACTGAACAACTACTTTTTAAATACGTTGTTATATCGGAAAACCAACTAAAAGAAAACCGCTATCAACAACCCTCGCGCTACGCAACGCGCTACAAACCACGAAGATCTACAGTATTTATTGATCTGGAGAAGGCATTTGACCAAGTGCCTCGAAAATTGGTTTGGCAAGTCATAAGAGCTCAAGGTATACCCGAGTACTATGTGGCCCTGGATGTGGTACAGGATGCAGTTCATACTGCAGAAGCTGCGATGCTGACAGCCGAAGAGAACATTGATGCCGATGTAGCCCATCAGCGTGGGATGGCAGAGGTGGAGGGCTTAGACAGGATTTTATGTGACACAAGAATGCCGATAAAAACCAAAGGTAAGATCTTCAAGATAGCAGTCAGATCAGACTTGACATACGGTGCCGAGTGCTGGCCCACAAAGAAAACCCACGTACAGAATAAACTTTTTAAAAAAGTAAAAACCGACTTCAAAACCAAAATGCACTAAAAAGTCTTAAATAAACTCTTCACCATTGAAAGGAAAGGAATCCGTTTTAGGCAAACAATTTCTTTTTGGAGTCGGTGCTGTAATAGTTGATGCTTGATGGTCAAAGTGATGGCACTGACAAAGTGATGACTTTAATACTGTGTGTATTAAAGTTTTGATTAAACGGGAGCACACAAAGGTAAACACTGGCGTATCATAATCAGTTGTAATAGCGGTGAAATTGCAACAAACATATGTAGTTTAATATGCATGAATGTCCCCTAGAAAGCAGATATGTAGTTAATGAAGTAGTTTGTCAGACAAGCGGGTCGAATAGAACGGGGTCGAATGGATAGAAACGGGTTGAAATGACCACCAGGGACGTTTCGGACCTGAATAAGTAATGCGTATGCACCAGGATGAAGTAGTTGGGGTGGGCGAGTATCGATAGTTACGTTGTCGATAGTTTAAAGGTGCTATAGCACATCGATCCACCCGTCATGGGCACAATACCATATTAACACGAGGCGCTCAGTATTCTTTGTATGAAACTTGATTCTTTAAAGCACATCTATGAACTTCGTAACGTCACTGCCTCGGATCATGATCAACTCGGGACTCGCTCTCGACCAGCGGCGCATGCGTTGTGACACGCTTAGGGCGCGTCACCCGATCGTTTATTTCACTGTCCTTCTATACCTAGTCAAACGGGCTGTCATTCCCAAGAAGAACTGTCATAAGTGGTAGCAATCACGCTCTGAGGCGAGGCGTTCGCTATCCGATGCCGATCCCATGCCGATGCGTTTCTGTTCTCTTTACGTAACGTGCTTCCGTATGGTGGAGGCCTGATTGGTATTGTTTTTATTATGGGTCGATAAATGTGCTACAACCTTATCTCGACTATGCTAAGGCTTCAACGTAACAAGTAGTTTTTAGCCTCCTTTGCAAAGTGTATGATTATGATTATCTAGTCGATGTTTGGTATACACATTGTAAAAGTATCTTTACTTGGGCTAATGGTCGCTAAGTTCAAACAGTGATTAAAATCTATATAGATGTAACTGCTGAAATACAAAAACCACTTAGGTTTTTACAATGCAGTCTTGAAAGTCAAACTGCCAAACATCTTTTTGGCAATAAACTCACATTGGAGTTTTTTATGTGATAATATGAAAACTCGTTGGGGAAGCGTCCAAATTAACACTATCCAAAGTTTTTGCTTAATTGCAGTAAGCCTGACTAAAAAGTTAACATCGATACTCGATATAGAAGTATCGACATATCTACAACACTAATCGGAAGCGAGGTTAACTTGTACGTTTCGGCGATGCACAAAGTCACAAAGCGAACGTTGTAAACTTCGTATTACAGCAGCAGGTGTAAGCATTAAAATGGAACAGATTTCCATGTCTAAGTAGTCTTACATGAAGGGACGGTCAGATTTTGCAAAAATAAACCGCCATCAAAAATCTGACTAAAAAGCTTATAACGCTTGCGTCTTTTATTTAGGAAAAAAAATATTTTGGAGTCGGTGCATGATGTCTAGCTTATGCACACCAAAAGTCTACACACATCAGCAGATTTTGAGTCAGTTTTTTGAAGGCGATGATATTTTTTTCATGATTTTTATTTATCACATCTCTATCTCTTTATCTCTATCTCTCTATCCCTATCTCTTAAAAATTACTAGACCGATTTTAATTAAACATACACTGTACTCTAAATAAAAATTTACCAGATAGAACTAAAAAAAGAATAATTTCGTTATGACATTTCGCTTTTGAGAAATCTTGAGACAAACATGCAAACACATACGAATTTTATACACGTACACGTAAAGTTTTAGTATGTTGTTTTTATTCCATTCTAAGTCGAATTGATAACTATTTTGAAGTAGCTAAAAATAGCAGTCAAAATTGGCAATTGGCAATTGTCAAAATATATTTTATGCCTAATTGTGTTTTTTTTGTTTGTTTCAGGTACGTTTACAATAAAGTGTTAGCAGATAGCTACACGTAAGTAGTAAAAGAATGTTTAAGATTGTTATACTATCTCTTGAAATAAGTTATTTTAAGGGAAAAAGGCATTCTGGTGTCTTTATTAATAATAAACAAGAAAAAATTAAACATGCAACATAAACATGCAACTTGTATCAGAAATGTGATGAGACTGGTTTCATATTTTCCAAGGTTTAACTTTTTTCCAAAATTCGATGTTATTTCCTCAATAGATGTATCAGTATCGAGGTGGCAAATAAAAATGACTTATAATGGAGGTCATTTGCTATCAGTTTCTGCTTAAATGTATTTTTTTGGTCCAGTGGTAGTTTTATATCAATAATGTTTATGATTTATATGAAAAATAACCGAAATTGGGCATTCAAATAATTTTCTAAAACTTGATTGTTTTTGTGGTTTTACTAACATCAAAATCACATTCACAAGCAATTTTTGAAACATAATTTACTCAAATTTGAAATTGACCTGCAACTTTATATGCCTGTGAATAATAAACAAAAAGACGGGACTCTTCGGAATTCATAAAAACTTCTCTAGACTGTGCTTATGCTTAAGGTACGACAAGTATCATTTGGGATTATTTGAGGATATCGTACATAAATAATATGAATAAAAGTGTCATCATCAGGAAAAGATGCTTTTTTTCACATTTTAAGGCATTCCTTACAGTGATACGACATAAAATGGAAAATAAGCATTTCTGATGAATGAGTATGTTTCAGTATCATACAATACCAAATATCAAAAAAAATATTGATTATTTTTTTCGTTTAAAAAAGAAAAATATCATTTAAAAAAGAATAGAATCGCACCACAGTGACCCGAAAAGTGCCTTAACATAGAAATTAAAAAAATAACTCGGAAATAATAGAATATTGCAGAACATACATGGAAGTGATTTAGATAGCCCTAGTGATGCCTCTAGCCTCTGGACTTTGTCTTGACTCTATTTAGGGACACTCTGTATAAGCTCACCATCGATCACGTCGTTTCTATGTTAATGTGAGTCTGTGGTCGAGACCCAAGAGCAAACATGTTCTAATTTTTTAAAATATTGCTTCCAAATTACGTTCACTTTATAATTTCCACCATAAAAAACGTATGTAACAAAAATCCCGCCCTAACTGCGTCCAAGGTCGCGCAATCCCTGGAGCTCCGGTTAATTGAGAGATGGCTTTTACTTTGACAAGGTGGCAACCCCCACACGGCGATAACGAAGGTACAACCCTTGCATAATAATTAAGCGACTCGTGTTTGTTGGGTATAAAATTAGATTTTTACGGGGAATAAGTGTTCATTTTTAAAACTGTACGAAACAAATATTCTTGCCAACACATTACTTGGTTTATAATGTTTATTAATTAATAAAGATAATTAAGAAAACACAAAAATAAATGCACAAACAAATGAACATCATTTTGTGTAAAGTATTGGACAGCTAACGCTAACCCGAAATTATTAAATTTTGATTAAAAAAGGTAAAAAATATATTAGGTTATACACTAAGCAATGGGGTTACAAGAGTGGACAGGATAAGGAATGAATATACAACGTGAAATGTTAAATGCGCAAAACTTCAGACGCCCTAAATGATTTTAATTTAATTGACCTAATTCCAAAAGAAATAAAATAATTTTTAAATGTAAGTTTTTATGTGATGTTTTAGTTTTACTGGTTCTTCTGATCATTTCTTGCTCTGTGGACAACGCTCTGTAAAGATAGTATTCACCGGGCCGCTGCGCCGCGCTGACATTATTATTATTAACAAAAAACTTAAATAGACTTTTTGTGATTAATACTATCTACGCTCATAAAGAATTAACCATTGCATTTTTACTTATTTTGACGGGTTTTCGTACGTGATGGCTTGTCTTATTAATAAATAGACAGGGCAAAATTTTAATGCAGTTTTTGAAAAATGTGACCCTTAAAAATTAAGTAATTCAATTGATGCTGCTCGTAATTCGAATCGTACTATTTTCAGGTTTTGCGCACTTAACGTTACGCGTTGTATATAAGGAAGTCTGCAATATGGCACGGTTAACCGAGAAGATCATGGGTCTGTCTTCGTACGGCTTTGTAATGACAAAAGATGACTGTACGTCAAACACGATATGTGTGTGAACGCAGTGAATGATTCAGTCACGAGTGTGGAAGCGAAAAACATACTCCAATCTCAGATGAACTTGGAACAGAACAAGATAATGACGATGATGATAGTTTTAGTTTGATATTCCGTCGCACTAGCGTTCAAATATCACACCTAAATTCCAAGGTCAAGCGTTAAAGCTCCAGTGAACTAACAACAAGTTTAATAGCGTCCCCATCCCAGTGGACATCGCCCTAAAACTGATTAAAATATTAATAAACCTTAGGCTTTAGACACACTGGATGTTCTTGCTATGATAACCGCAATAATTATCGATAAACATATAATTAATTTGTTTAATGTCAAATGTATTTTAATTACAATTGAGACAAACGTTCTTTAAAATAGCTATACTTCAGGAAATGTTGTGTATACCTGTAATTGGAAATTACATTTGTCAATTATTATTTTTTCATGATGTTGTAGTGTATATATTGTGATTTGCTGTTGGTATACCTTTGTAAATAATAAAATAATAATAATAAACAGGCAGAAAATACAATACAATCTATGTGTGTGATGAGTACGTCTGACAAAGAATCGATTTTACTAGCGTCAGATAGGACTTATCCGATCAAATAAATATAAAACGACCGAATTAAAATGTAATTTACGTAAGTGTTTGCTCAGGAATAGGTTACGTTTTCGAATTAGACGTTTTGTATTGTATTCGACGAATATTCCTTATCAGACGTTGGTTAAATTAACTCTTAATCGGACTATACGGTCAAGCGAATTCAGCTTAAGCTTTATAGGGAAAGAAAGTTTAAATTTCATTTGAATTTAAATAAGCAACAGTAAAAAATGATAATTTTTATTGTAATCGAGACTAGTTAAACAAAACCACAGGAGAATTAATTAAAATAATACTTTACGGAATACAATGATTGACTCTGTAAACAAATATTAAACCTTTTAATTTTTAATCAGTAGCAAAAATCAGCAATTTGAACATAAATATATTTAAACGTTAAATTAATTTTGACCTAAAAATCTTAGTTCTACAGTTAGTTCGATTTTCATTATGTGTGCAAATGACTCAATAATGAAAACATGCTTCCTGCAACTTAGAACAAGATTTAAGACAGAATAACGTTTGATTTTAATAATTCTTGACATTGTGAACACAGCCGTGCTTCTACACGCGCTCGTTCATTTTCACCCTTGGGCTTGCGACCTTCGCACTTATTTTTTTAATGACCATATTATTCATGGTTGATGTCCCGGGAGATGCAATAAATAGTGTTATAATTCTGTATCATTGTAAATATGTTCTTATCAAAATTCGCATAAGCCCTAAAATAGGTAGCCAACTTCCACATAAAACATTTGTTTCTTCCTAAACATCTAAGACAACTTTACAAGTTAAATGGATAATTAGGTACGTAGCCCTAGCAACAAAAAATATGACTGTTTTTTTTTAATGGTTTTTTTATTCACAACCTTTTTAATAATCTAACAAGCAGAACGGCTTTAAAAGCAAATGCAGTTATTTAGAATCTTGGTTCGTAATAGCTTATTTGTCTACCATACCGATTTGATTGATCACGGCTAAAAATAGTGTTTTGGTATCTGCCATGATCGACATATCATAATAATCAACCACAAACGAGTATTGAAGCTTCCAGCTGTGATGATTGATGCTATCTTAGAAAAAAATGTTGAGATAGTCATTTGGTTTTGGCATCAACACAGATACTGGCAAATCATATTTTCGCAAACATTACCATTAAAACATTTGTATTAAGTTGATAAAAAAATTGTCGGTGAAAAAAACAAATGATGAGGTATTGGCAATAGTAAAACAGAAGAGAGAATAAATAGAAAAGTTAACTGCTGTATGACACCGAAGAGTTCACAAAATTTGGCGTGATGGTCAATTCAATCGAATTGTAATTACCTAATTCCTTACATATGTAATCTACTTATTCTCAATTTGACATCTTATCTGTAATTTAATGATATTACTACGTTATTATTAATATTATTGACTTATGAAATTGTGTTTATATTAAATTTATATCAATAGATAAATTGCATGACGAAGAAATGTTTGCCTATCGTTACATCAATGAAGCATGATTGTTCAATTTTAATATTAGGACCTGATAATGTAATTCTTACCATGTTTTAATGCAAATAAATCATTATTCTATTCTATTCTTGTAGGGAAAATGTGTTGAGACACCTACTTCGACGTGTTCGTGTTCAACCTTTCATATAACTATAGTAGACATCACAGTACATTATTATAACAAGGCTTTTAAGAATCTCACTGCAGAAACCCTAACAATCCCTATTGTAAAAACCTACCTTATAAAAGCAATATACAAATAATTGATCTTAAATTATTCAATTATTCACGCCAATTAAGTTTAAGAAAAACATTGACGTGTTCTCACCATCAAAAACCTATTGAAGTCAGTTGAAATTCTAAATCGAGTGTCATGGAAAATCTTCTACATAATTACGTGTTTTCGACCCAAAAGGTGAACGGACTACGCGAAAATTTGCCAAGCACTTCCGTTGGCGAAACAACGTTTGCGATTTAAAATCGCAGCTCAATGCCTTATTGCTGTGAACATAAAGGTTGTTTTGTTTCAAATTGAGGTTTTCAATGTGTAAAATAAGATTGTAGAGGAAATGAGAGCCACCTTGATCCTTGAACCGTCAAACGATCAAAGATTTTTCGACTAAAGTCAATGTTCGGACATTCGGCGTTAGAGGTCGAATTCTGGGTTGGTCGCTTTTTGCCACACACGCGGTCAGTTGGGTTTATTGTTTTTTTTGTCATTATAAAAAAGTGCGTGTTTCGCAAGTTCATGATATTGGTATAATTGAAATTATTTTGGAATACTAAGTTAAAACAATACGAGAGTGAATAAGTTGATACTAAGAATAATGCATCTTCTCTCTATCTTTAATATATAAAATTCTCGTGTCACAGTTTTAGTTGCAAAACTCCTCCGAAACGGCTTGACCGATTTTGATGAAATTTTATATGCATATTCAGTAGGTCTGAGAATCGGCCAACATCTATTTTTCATCCCCCTAAATGTTAGGGGTAGTCCACCCTTAAATTTTTTATTTTATTTGTAGGTCAAAATTTTTAATTTCTATTTTTTTATGATACAACATACAAAAATACATACAACCCTCAATTTTCACCCTTCTACGATCAACCCTTATTTTTTAATAGCCATTTTAGTAATTCAAGGGTGAAACAAAATTCGCTGGGAATGCTTAACTTTTAAAAATACGGGACGAGGCGGGACGAGGCTGGGGCGGGACGGGGCTGGGGGCGAAACAAAGTTCGCTGGGTCCGCTAGTACTATAAAAAAACATGTTTCCCTTGGTCACGGGATCATGCGTGTACGGACCGATTTTGCTTAAATTTCTTGTGTTGTGTTTGTCAAAATTCTTATGAAAAAAAATTAAGCGACTGGACCGATTTTTATATTTTTACTTTTCAGATTCGTCGCGGAAAACGATAATAATCATTAAAATAACGAGGTTGGGGCCAGACGGAGCCGGGGGCAAAAGAAAGCTCGCTGGGTCCGCTAGTATTCATATGTGTGATATTTTGACTCAGCAAGTGACTCTTCATTCATGTCTCTAAATGAGGACATCCGACAGGATATTTTTATTTTGTTTATTTTCTGGAAAGAGTACTTAGAGACTTCTTAAGCTTATCTGTAAATAGCTTAAAGCATAAACAAGCTTACACCTCAAAAACTTTCATGGAATCTCTTATATGATGTACATGAGTTAGTGAACTCTGTTTGCGTTTGCTTACACTCCACTTAACTTTACTAGTTTGCTTCAAGCTACGCTTATCTTTTTGCGCTAAACAGTAAATCTTCTAGTTTGCCTTTAAAGCTATGCCAAACTTTAAAATCATGTGGAACAAGACACAAAGGGTAAGAACAACAAACAAAGGGTATTCTTTATTCGCGCTGAAATGTGGGAAAAAAGCTACACAGTATTGGTTCAGCAGTGAGCTTCGAATTACTGATCTGCAATGCATAATTAGCTTTGAAAAACGTGCATCTCTTTATTATTTACTTTCTTAAATGAAATATGAAACCAAATATTGTGAAACGGGCAGGACTCAAATCTGCAACTTCTGGCTAACCGGGCCAAACTTTCTTCCAATTGAGCTACCGTGTTGCCGGTCCGACCACGCAAAATTTCTGGTCTCTTATGGGTACGTCAAAACGCGTGACGACTGCGCTCTCTACCCATCTGTTTATACAACATTGGGCCAAGCAATTATTCATTGTATAATAAATTTATCTTAGAAATTGATAACGTTCATTCAATGGTTTAGAATGTTAGACCGGACCGACAGCACGGTAGCTCAATTGGAAGAGCGTTTCGCGTGGTTAGCCAGAAGTTGCTGGTCCGAGTCCCGCCCGTGCGCAATTATTGGGTTCTTATTTCATCTTTAGGAATATAAAATGAGACACTAAGTGTTAAAATCATTCCTTATCATTCTTAAAACTGTAGATACCTTACATAGATATACATTAGACACGTCAATGATAAATTTAACCTATTATGGTATATGCTTGGAGTTTTAACTTCTTGTATTGTTTGAGCAACTTCGCATTGTTTGCAACGTCTGTGACAGATTTAATATAAAAGTTTAATGTTTCTGCAATAAAATGACGGTGTGACTTTATCAAATTCAAAAGTCCCTTAATATTGTCCTATACAGATAATTTGGTTCAACGATATGAATAGTAAAAGCTACTGAGCCTACTACGGAATATACTTAACTCAAAAATCGGATGTTAGAAAATATGACACTTATACAATTAAGGCCGATTTTTCAATAGTCAGATAAAAATCTATCAGACTGATAAATCATAAAGAGACAAATTTAAAAAAAATACAGTTACGTATGATTGCTGTCAATTTGGTGACGTTTTCAAATTAGCCATATAGTATTTTGTTCAACGAATATTTCTTATCTGACTATTGAAAAATCAGCTCGTAAACATAAGAAAATGCCTTCAAATACGTCATTATAACCGCCACGCGTGTAAAGCCAACGAATTCTGCACCGGAATGAATATTTTCCATCACAATACATAACGCAGAGAAATAAGAACATTACAATGGCCAGAACTCCATTACAGGACAATACCGGCGCTGACAAAAAAGGCAAGTCAATAACATTTTGAACGGTTTTTGTAAACGTTTTTTATTAAGTTCTCGCCTAGCGATTGTTCTTGAGCGTTACAGAATATGATTTTTAATTTTGGCTTCGGGTTCGTTTATGGAGATGGCGGAAAAGCGGATTTTATAAGGCTGTATTTAGTTACTTAGGTACTTACGTGCATTACTTATGTATGATCAAAACAAAATAAACAAACAGAAAAAGTTTGGAATATTCAGCGAATAATATTAAAGGCAAGATTAGGAACCTACATGAAAACTTTTGTTATTTTTTAACCGACTTCAAAAAAGGAGGAGGTTATCAATTCGACTGTATGTATTTATTTTTTATATCATTATTTTTTTTTGTATGTATGTTACCTCATATCTCAGTCGTTTGTCGACCGAATCAAAAATTTTTTTCACTTACTTAGAGGGTATACCTTCTAGTTGGTCCCATTTTTTCCATTTTGGGATCTGATGATGGGATCTTGGTGTATTCGAGGGAAACCCTCAAATTTTAAAGGCACGTATAGTGTTTCTTTACTAGAATCTTAATGTTGACGTGTTGTTACGTCTGATAGTCAACATTTTGTGGGGCTGAGCTGATGGTGGAACTCCTTAACGCCTAGGAGTTCAGTAATTATAATGACGAAACTTATGATAGGTAATTTGTAGCTTCGTAAAAAATAGAATCATGAGGTGTAACTTCCCCCCCCCCTCTTATGTAATCACTAAAAATAAAGAAATAAAATAAACTTTAAAAAAAAGAAAAACCGACTTCAAAACCAAAATGCACTAAAAAGTTTTAAATAAACTCTTCACCATTGAAAGGAAAGGAATCCGTTTTAGGCAAACAATTTCTTTTTGGAGTCGGTGCCATCACTTTGACCATCAAGCATCAATTATCACAGCACCGACTCCAAAAAGAAATTGTTTGCCTAAAACGGATTCCTTCCCTTTCAATGGTGAAGAGTTTATTTAAGACTTTTTAGTGCATTTTGGTTTTGAAGTCGGTTTTACTTTTTTTTTACAGATTAGTTTATATTTATGCTATTTATTAAACAATAAATAAAATGAGAGCCATTACCATACCACAACAGTTGTCCGTGCCTAAATATTTCTATAAAAAGTACCTAATAATATCCCACCAAAAACATTAAGTGAAAAATTACAGCCAAACAAATTCAGGGCGAAACAATTTTATGCGTCAGACAACACACCAATGGTCGTGGTTTCGAAGTAAGGAATTTTCTTCCGTGTGTTACGAATACCAGACAACGATTATGACGGGCGTCTCACATAAACACTTAAATGCATATTAAACATCCATGACCCAGGGACAAATATTCGTGCTCATCTCCCAAACATTTTGCCTCTTACGGGATTCGAAACCGCGACGGCCGACGAACACCAAACGTGTCGTCGTAAATGTTCGCTGGGACTTTTAAAATTACGGGGCTGGGCGAGACGGGGCCGGGGCGGGACGGACTTGGGACAAAACAAAGACCGCTGGGTACGATAGTTATTTATATAATTATGTTCACGCTATCTCTCGTCATACTGTAACCTCTGTCTTATCAACGGTCGGTTTCAACCGATTGTCTCCATTGTAAATGATGAAATATTATAACACAGAGTGGATTATAATCTTTCAATCAGTCATAATGAAGACAATCGGTTTCTCGATACAAATTCCTTGCTTAATTTAATTAAGCCAGTCAAGAATCTGAATAGATTAAATGACGAGTTTGCTTCGTGAGCAATCTGATACTAACTTAAATGTGTTAACGGATTTACCATTTTATACAACGTGTAATGTATGTGCAAAACCTCAGACACCCCAATTGATAATAAATTGAATTGACCTAATTCTGAAAGTAAATGAAAAGTTACAATTATTTCAGATTTTATGTGGTGATTTATTTTGGTTGGCATATGACGAATTCCGTGGTCGAGTGGCTAGCACGCTGGTTTCAAGCATCGCCATTTCGTGAGATTCTTTTCTTTTCTTTGAAAACGATCTTTTCTATATTGTATCGGGTCTGGGTGTTGTGGTACCACCGTTGTGTCTGATTTCCATAACACAAGTGCATTGGCTACTTGCTTTGGGATCAGAACAAAGTATGTGATTGGTGTCCAATATTTATATACTTTATTTATTTATATTTATATCTGAGGCGGAAGTGTGTAAATCACTAGCCCACAATTGTCCCGAAGCTGTGGTAGGGCCAATGATGGGACGTGTATAAGTGCTAGCAATAGCCTATGTACAAAATAAAGTAATTTTGTTTTTTTTTAATTTTGAAATTTTGAATCGTATTTATTTGACAGTTCAAAACGTACGGTATGATCTGTCAAACGTTTTGTTCTTTGCCGTTTGACAGATAATACTGTATGTTTTGAACTGCCGAATGAATACGATTGCCTTACACAATTCTAGCTCTGATAATTATTTGCTCTGCGGAAGACGCTCTGTCAAGAGAGGAGTCGGTAGTTAGTTCTGTTATTTCATCTGGCCGCCGCGCCGTGTTGACATTTATTATCTACGCTCATAATTTCATAAAGAACTAACCATTGCTTGATTACGTATTTTGGCGGGTTTTCGCACGTGATCGCTTGTCTTATTAATAAATAGACACGGCAACATTTTAATGATGATTTTTCGTAAAATGTGAACCATATTAAAAAGTGGTTCAATTAATTCTGCGTTTTATACCAATCAAACAATTTTCAGGTTTTGCGCATTTAACTTTACGTTGTAGAATGTTTTTTTTTAAATCTATGCGTTCTATTTATTAGTATAGGTAGCTTTTACAAGATCGGTGTTTAGTCTTTAGCTATCTAAAATACACATCAATCATTTACACAAAAAGCCCGGTCAAACTTACGTTTAACAACTGCGCCTTAAAATTCCTTGAACAAAATTAATGGTTCGGCATTACTTCACCAAAACTAACGCCAAATTTGTTTGGAGCGTAACCAAAAACTAAATGTTTATAGAATTTAATTTGTATGCAAGCGCAGACCTTGGTTTACCATGCTGAGTTGCAGTTTCGACACGATTGGGAGTCGCACGAAAGTGGAGGTACTGTCGTGACTTTGTTGAAGATTCAGACGTTGCATTTGGCAATAGTTACGGCCATACCTCATCAAGATGCCATCGCAACGAATCGGTTGTATGGCGGAACGATGTACAGACAACAGCACGTCAAGGTAAACACTGCGGTACCTTATTCAGTTGCAATAAGGGCTAGTTTCCAACAAAAGTGGTTAACCTGATGTGCTGGCCACTGTACATATTTCTGAAGCTTACAGAGGACACCTTATGCAATCGTTTTAAGTCATACAAGCGAAATAATACTTGCATCGAAATCTATGGCATTGTTCCTACTCATTGATGTACAAAAGGATAGATATGTTATACACCAACATTAAAGCATTTTAATGTGGCGCAAGGATTACTCTATATACGAACGTATAGTTGTGTTTTACGATGCTAAGCGCTAATAGAGACAAATAATGGGGCATGCCTGTTGATAGGAAGAGACCTATATATATAAATATATAACATTCGTTACGTACTTATTGCTACTGAGCGCTGTTTAGCGCGAGCGCATGACATCTCGCTCTTTAGCCTAATGTCAGCCATTGCCAAATTATGGTACAAAGTAAATACGTATTTTAAGTTTTTTACTTTTAAATGAAAAAACTATACTTATGGCACGTTTTTTTTACTCTTACTGTTGCAGTGTAATTGGTACTGCTCCTAAGCACACAGGAAGGCATTTTTACCAGAAAACGAGAAATAAATTAAGGCGCTGTCGGGACGTGTAGCCATAAGGAGAAAGCGCGCCCAACTGAATGCACTCCGGGCAATTAATTACCTGCCGTTCGTGTAGCAATTTCGAACGAATACGTCGTATCTATAATTAAAAAACATCTTAGTTCCTACTAGACTATTCCGTCATTGACCAAAACTGTGTCATGCACGGAGCATGGCAGCACCGGCAACATACGCTCTCGCTCGCTCTCGCTCCAAACAGAGCGGGCAAAGTAGAGCGGGCGGATTGACTTTTCATGTCGTATACGCTCCTAGCAGCGGTCATGATATGGTACGATTTAGTAGACCCACCCTTTAGCCTAACCTATTTCAACTTTATCGTTTCGTAATTAACCCACGGAGTGGAGAACGTACTTTTGTTTTAAGAACTACAAATTAATACTTACTACCTTAACCTCCCAAAAACCTTTTTTAGGGTCCAGTAGCCAAATGGCAAAAATCGGAACTTTTAAAGTTTCGTCAAGTCTGTCTTCCATCTGTCTGTCTATATGTCCGTCCGTATGTCACAGCCACTATATTATGTAAGTATAAGCATCACACTGTTGAAATTTGGGTACAAATGCTTTCAAGAAAATTCGTTTGTACGGGATCGAAATAGTACCTAGTTTATGAATTAAAGCACATACGTTTTCTTTTTTCTTCATACACACACTATGAAAAACAAGTTATATTTATTGCTGTACACAAGATATTGTGGTATTTAAGCTAAGTGAAAGATAGTGGATTCCCTAATTCAGTTAAAGTTGGCACGAAATTTCAAGGCGCGAGTCCGACTCGCACTTGGCCGGTTTTTTAACCGGCAACTTCTTCGTCTTACAATCTAAAACGAATCCCACGTTGATTGCGTCTTAGTTAGACACATATTTTCAAATTATATTGATCATTTAAATTTACAATAATATATATACATTTGACAGCTGACAGGCCCATTGTATCTGCCAATACGTTCAAATTGGTTGCATTGATCGCAGGATTACGATAGCAACATTACAAATCTGTTACACAAGATTCCTGGGCTGGTTGCGCAAGCGCATGATATGCCGCAGCTGTGGGATTACTGGTTTTCTGTCAGCTTGGTTTGTAGGGTTTGCGGAAATTATATTCATTATACCCAGCAACCTATTCACTCTCACCTTAAAGAGGCTTAAGTCATATTTCTTAGGGCAAACTTCAGTAAGCAGCAACTTCCATTCCCTGCCCGCACGAGTTGCAGCCAATGAAAGGAGCTGCTCGCAATAAAAAAGTGTCAGCAAATCACTTGGTGGAAGCAGGTGAAATGTCAACAACACAGGAGTGGTATGTACGCTAAGTTACGTCTGGTCCCCCTTTGATGAAATCTAGGGAGCTAAGGAATATTTTAAGTATGCCACCAAGTTAAGAATCTCAACTATACTATAACTAGTATTTAACAACTTTAAATAGAAATTCCTTATAATCGACAAATTTTATAAACATACCACGCATGTTACCTACTATGGAGGTAATAATAATCACAGCCCACGTGCTAACTGACGCAATACAGCTGTAATACAACCATTGTATAACGCTAATACCACTGACATTGGCACTACTTCAGTGAAAGTACCCTACAAAACCGCTGTTGAAAGAAAGTGGACTCTATCAGCTAAGGTACAAGATATAACTTTGATTGTTTGAGGAATAGCCGTCGCGGTCAGTTCGTCTGGTCAATATTGATGTCATGTCTTATGTCATTTGAAAGTGGAACGGTTTATATTTTGTGTTCTATGTGATAACGATTTAGTTTAGCTTGTAAGTTTTGCAGATTTGCGTCTTTAGACCTGGTATTTCGATCCAACTTAATCCGTTTAATTTTCACTCAGTATAAACGAATATTACTAATATAATTAAATAATACTGCAATGGTATGAAAATAAATATTTATTATATTATAATATCATTTGCAAAATCTTCAACTAGTGTGTGTTACCAGTGATGACATATGGTACCGAAACACGGTCTCTAACTATGCTTATAAAGAAGCTCAAAATCAAACAACTAGTATAACTAAGATAGAGTAAGCTCGTGGCAAATGGCAGGGCACATAGCGCGAAGAACTGATGGCCGTTGTGGCAGGAAAGTTCTAGATTGGAGACCATTCGACCAGACGCAGCATAGGACGTCCACCGACAAGATGGACAGACGACCTTTTAAAGATCGCAGTATTAAACTGCATGCAAACCGCTAGCAATCGGTCGCTGTGGAAAGCCGTAGAGGAGGCCTATATCGGCAAGGGGTGTTTTTTGGCTAATAATGATAATGATAAATGAGGAAGTGCAATTAAGTTCTAAAGTGGAAACTCTTCGACCAAAGACGCGGCGTAGGACGTCCACTGACAAGATAGATAGACGACCTTGTAAAGATCGCAGGATCATACTGGATGCAGACCGCTAGTGATCGGTCGCTGTGGAAAGCCGTGGGGGAGGCCTATGTTCTGCAGTGGACGTCCCTTGGCTGATAATGATGATGATATTATCAATAAGCGAAATTGCAATACGCACTCTGTTTCACCATCGACAAATAAGCACTAACCAATAATTCAAATATGGAACGTCATTTCGTTTGAAGTAATAGACCGATAACGTTACTGGTATCTTTATTAGGACATTGTGAAATAGGCCGTTAAAATATTTGCGAACAGATAATAGCTCCATAGGGTTACTTAACAATGGTAATATCAAAGGTGTGAAGTTATTCCTACATTGTTGTAATTACATTTAATATAATTCTTACCTTCTTAAAATGATCACGTTTAAAAAGCAATCATTGCAATTTCGAAACACACAACTTTAACTCAAGACGCAAAAAAATTGTAGACAAAACAAACCACTAAATCTTATTTTTATGCTCATTTTAATGAAGTTTTATATGGAGTTCGTTATACCCATAGAATCGATCTACGATTCCATGACGTCACGTTTTTGCATATGCGCAAAAAGTATTAGTTCGTACACCTCTACTATGTAAAGTTTTGTTTTTTATACAGGGTGTTATGGTCAGTGACGAGCGACTCAGGGGTGGTTGTACAAACGATACTGATGCCAAAAATATACAAAAAAAAAAAATTTAATGGAAAAGACCCACAAAATCAATTTATTATTGCGATACTAGCGAGCGAGTCAAAACTACCAATGCCACATTTATTTCAAGGTAGTTCTTGTTTTGCTTTTCGCTTCGTTTCCGCGAGTGTTAGAAATCTTAAACTTCAAGTAAACAGTTGTACTTTTGTATTTTGAGTAAATGAAAGTGTTTGCATTGAATTAAATTGTTGTTTTGTGTGTATTCGTATGCTTTCATCATAAATTGCACAGAAAAAACCAAGGTAAGTTATTATTTGCTGGTGTGTCACCTTTATTTTCGTATAGGTCTTGACAAGACTCTAAATATGAGATCGATATTGAAATTGTTCAGTACGGACCCTAAATTAGTATATTAATTACTCCAGTAAACATATAATGCACGCCCCTGCCTGTTAGGTACTGAAAAAAAAGATCACTTGTGGATTTCACATAAAAGATGGTAGATTGCCTTGGAATCAAACCCTGATAGAGTAAAAATTGTTCATTCTTAAATAATATAAAGTTATTGGTGAACTTTTTAACAGCATGAGAATTGAGGCCTAGGCGCAGAACCACCATTGAAACGAGTGTTCCGTATGTCCCTTACGTTGCTAAAAAAAATAAGTAACATCAATATGACTACTTTTACAAAAACAAAACATGTGCCCGCCCTGAAATATTTAGTTGGTACTTTGAAAACACAGAATCGCGTGACAATAAGTAGTTGTAGATTACAAAGTAATTCCATTTATATCTAAGTTAAGCGTATAATGATATCGTAGCGGAATATTTGCCTCGTTCGCTGTTAATTCCGAGTTTTTATAGCTTTTATTTTCCGTGAAATAAGGGCTGTCCTATAAAATGGTAAACTGTTTGCTGCAATATTTTTTGTTACTTAAGTATGTTTTTCGTTTGAAGTGTATTGTAATCAATCTTGACTGTAATTTTTAGGGTTCCGTAGCCTAATGGCAAAAAACGGAACCCTAATAGTTTCATCAAGTCTGTCTTTCTGTCAGTCCGTCCGTATTTCACAGCCACTTTATTCTGTAACTATAAGCATCACACTGGTTAAATTTCGTAGGAAGATGTATCCTGTTAAGCGCTTCACGATTCTTATCCAAAAAATAAAAAAATGATATTTAAACAGTCCGACTCGCACTTGGCCGATCTTAAATAAATAATTAATTAAAAACAAGTTTTAAAAAACTGACTATAAAGCTAAAAATAACGCATTTATCCTCTGTTTAGTTACACGTTGTATACCTATTGTAAGATTACGTTCAAGCAGCTAAAGTTACAACACAAACCTTACAGTGACATGGAAACACGTTTATCTTAATAAGTATTTGACCCGATTACTGGTTAAGCATTGTTACCAAGGGTTTTGTTCAATTATATACTCCACTTCCGCCCTCAAGTTACCTTGAAGGGAATGCCACAGCAGATATGGTATCAGTGGGAATAGTTTGCACTGACATGCTTAACTTATTGCAATGTAATACAGTACTTCTTGACACAATAATAAATATTACACTTAGGTATGGCCGGTTTCATATTGTAATGGACTCCGTAGTGTAGTGGCGAAGCACGCTGGTTTCAAGGCGTTGCCGCTCCGAGGTCCCGGGTTCGATCCCAGTCGGTTCAATATACAAATAATAATTTTCTATATTGTCTCAGGTCTGGGTGTTGTGGACCCACCGTTGTGTCTGATTTCAATAACACAAGTGCATTAGCTACTTACTTTGGGATCAGAGCAATGTATGTGATTGGTGTCCAATTTTCATTTATTTATTTATAATACTCGTACATTCTTTTTATTGTTATCTAATCAAATACTTGATGCTAAATGACGTTTTACTTTTGAATCATTCATTGGTTAGTGTTTATTTGTCGACAGTGAAACAGTTTTTTGCCATACTGACCTAAAACGAATATTAACATAATAATATTAATATTTACATTAATACTCCCTATGAATAGTTTATTCTTTTACCCAAAGGTTGTCTAGAAGAGATCGCTTTCAGCGATGAGACCGCCTTAGTTTTACATTTACTTTAAGCTTATAAACTGTACGTAATTTACTTTGTGTTGTGTTGTTGACGACCCGTCTGGTGTAGTGGTCGAGAAATCGCCTACTACGCAGCGGGTGCGGGTTCGATCCCCGCACAATACAAACATTTGTGTGCATGAACATGTCTGTTTGTATTGGTCTGGGTGTTTTCTATGTATATCATGTATGTATTTACAAACAAAAAGTATTTAAGTATTATATCCGTTGTCTGGCACCCATAACACAAGCTTTGAGTAGCTTACTTTGGGACTCGACGGCGATGTGGAATGTCCAATGAATATTTATTTATTTATTTATTTGTCAATTCTGTATCATGAGAGCAACATACGTCAATCATACGTTTATAAATTCTGTTTAAATTCTGTTGTGTGCAATAAAGAATTATTCAATTATCCTTATTGAGACGAAACCAAGAAAATTGGACTGTAACTGAAATGTTAGTATAAGCCTTCTGTGTCTTTTTTAATTATATCATACGGTAAACTAGCACGATTTACTTAATCACGTATTTAGGGACGATTACAGTAATTAATTATCAGATTTCATTTTAACAGGGTATTGTTGCTCTATTAAATTGGTTACGGGGTGAAATAATGTTTTCCTACGCACCACTTATTTCTGACTAGTATTATATTTTTATACTACTTTTAGACGGTTTTTTTAACAACTAAATAAATAAATAAACACGTCACGCAATTGACATTTTCATAAGAAACCACAAATTTCGCCGGGTCGGACTGACAGCACGGTAGCTCAATTGGTAAGAGCGTTCGGCCCGGTTTGCCAAAAGGTTGCTGGTTCAAGTCCCGCCCGTGCGCAAATTTTTGGTTTCTTATTTCATCTTTTTGTAAATAAATATTGGACACCAATCACATACATTGCTCTGATCCCAAAGTAAGTAAGCCAATGCATTTGTGTTATGGAAATCAGACACAACGGTGGTACCACAACACCCTGACCCGGGACAATGTAGAATATTATGATTTCACCATTGACCCTACTGGAAATCGAACCCGGGACGTTGGAGCGGCGACGCCTTGAAACCCAGCGTGCAGCGTGGTGTTACTACACCACGGAGTTCGTCAACTATCTTTGAGTTTGAAAGTTCTTATTTAGTGCAAATGCCAAGTAACTGTAACTTATTCTGAACTGTTTATTTAGCTATTGATTGAAAGTTGAATTTTTGAATGAATAGCTAAAACACACAAAATTCCTATTTTGTAACGTTTCGTTACGGTCACACAAAAAAATTGTACAACGTAGTTAAAAATAAATTATGACAAGGACATTTATCAGAATATATTAAGGCAATTGATGTTTTTTGTTTGTTTCAGGTATGTTCACACAAATATTCTACATTGAAACAAGCCGTAACGACGGGTATGTATTTTTGTAAATTTCCCTTTTATACCCTATGCAATAATTTAGAAAAACTCATCAAGAGATAAAAATCACAAAAAGGTCCTAAAAATTGCCTGAAAATGTTAACCCAGTTCCCCCTTTATCTTTCTGCTCATTTCCATAAAGGCCCATCATATAGCAGTTTAGAGTAACCCATTCTACCCTCATAAAAGTAATTGTTACATTATGTGGTAATTACCACAAAAAATACACTAATAATTCTGTTATTATTCGGGGCAGGTAAGTTTGTTGATGCATCTTGAGAATTATAGCAAGTGCATTTGTATGTTACAATAAGGTGCATTTTGTATGATGTTTTTTTTTGTGTTCGTGTTCGTAATTAGTACGTGATTTGCAGAACTCTGCGAACTCTTCTCTGCAGAGATGTTATTTTTTTAAATTTGAACTAATTTAATAAAGATATGATAAGATAACTTCGCATAATGCAACCGGTATAATCTATTCGTCGAGTGTATCGATGTGCGCGTTTACTAAATAGTATGCATACGCGCAGGTATGCAGTTATTTTGTTGATCTTTAGTGTGACTAAACTAATCTATAGTTATTTTGTATAAATATTCATTAATGATTTTTTATTGCTATACGAGTATGGATGCTCAACGAACTAACACTGAGAACAACAGTATCTAGACAAACCTGTAATAGGCTTTAAGGTACTATTAATAAAGCAAATATGTGTATGTAATAAATAAAATATAAAAAGATAAAATACAGATTAACTTTAATGAAATGTATACTTTGCGGTCTAGACGCTATAAGCGATCTCTTCCATGATATTAACCAAGCAAGCAGTAATAATTGTGATAAACAACCAAAAGTTATATTTCTATCTTTTTATGCAATAGCAACTCTTTTGTATCACAGCCTACAAAAATGGTTCATATAAGTGCAACTAAATGTAATTTTATATTTTAGAAATCTAGACCGAATTTTATAGGTGTAAGAAGATCGCACGAAACAGTGCTTGATAAAAAGTACCGTCCAATGTAAATTATTTTAGCGTATCTTTATTTAGTAGCGATAAGATTTGCAAAAGCCTTGGCAGATTTAGCTACTTTCAATCTAGGATATATGGGATATAACCTAACCTCACCCATCCCTTACTCACTAACCAAAACACCGCAATGACTTCCCGAAAATAAAGCCCTTTGCAAATACGGAACGTATCCTGAAATCACGTCTGATTGGCCTCCTGAAATATTTACAGCGCCCTAAACTTCGACAGGCAATAACATACATACAAACCCTCCATACACCCAGATGTTTATTCCTCCGTCCGGCTATAAAACTTGTGCATATTTATTCTAAATAAAATATGTCGTGCGCCAGTTATCCGAGCTTATTTGGCAAATAAGAAAAGCAGAACATTGCGTACACAAATAGGTGGGTAGGTACAGTGAATATTCGAGCGAACACAGCACACAGCGGGTGTTGCTAAAATAAATAAAAGGAAACCAGGCGCTGAATGTTGTACAGAGAGAAATAGCTGGACTGGAAATGATTTATATTTTTACAAGACTAATTCAGAATTTACGGGATATGGGATAACTTTCATAAGTGCCCCCTTTTAGGGTTCCGTAGCCGAATGGCAAAATTCGGAACACTTGTAGTTTCGTCAAGTCTGTCTGTCTGTCTGTCGGTCTGCCTGTCTGTCTGTCTTTTTGAGTGTGGGTGTCTGTGGATAGGTCTTTTAAAAATGACATAGGGGTTTCTAAAAACATTTTCTTTTTAAAGTCTACCGTTTGATAGATAGACGATTCCAAAGTGGTAAAATCACGCCCCCCCCCTCCCCTCTAACTTCTAAACTAAACTTTGAAAAAAATATGTAATGTAGATCTTAACCAATGAATGTGCTTGAGATGGTCAAAGCCATAGCACCGACTCCAAAAATAAGAGTCATGTATTAAGACTCCTTAGTGCAGTTTTGATTTTGAAGTCGGTTTTTACTTTTTTTGTAAAATTTTGAAAAAACAGTGCATAAGCTTGCAATCTGCTATGTATGTGAAGTTATTCAATATTCATTAAACAGTGTTATTTTACGGTAGTACGAACTTATGGAACCACGAATTAACAACATTGTATATTTTTTCATTGCTTTTTGACATTCTCCTTTCAACATTGCCACATCTAGTAATCTCCTACGTGCTAAGGGATTTGGTCGTAAAATTTTGAACTGCGGAGCCTACACCTAACATTGTAAATAGGTACGACTTTACAACTCTCTCTCTAGGGCATGTTTGAACTCGCAAACTCGGGCTAACGATGACGTAATAGTTCACTAATTACTTTTCTTGGCATAAATTATGGGTTTCAAGGACGGAGTAATGCTATCTGATTCTGGTTACCATTTAACATTAAGTTTGAAACATCTGGGTTTCGGAATTTATTCGGTATATATTCTTACTGAAGCACGGAAAGTGAATAAAAGAGCCCGAGCGTAAGAAAAAACGTGAAGTACCAATGATCACGTGAAAAAAATAAAAATACGTACATAATATCCATAATTTAATTATCAACCATTGAATTGATAAAAAAAATGGAAGGCCTTTTTTCCAACCGCACCAACGCATCCGCATGCGGCAGCGATGCGAATAAATATGCGAGTACGTTGTTAGACCGCGACGTAGCGTTCTATATTTTTCTTTTCTCTAAGTAATTTTTATTTCTGTTTTGCTATGGGTAAAACAATGTTTTTATTTCATACATCTACCCTTACAGACTTTCCAAATCTATGAATAAATATAAACATACCACAATAATTAAATCTTTGAAAAAATCATGTACATTCTATGAATTCATCAATTAATAATAACACGAAGAGCCCTTTCACACTTAGGCGACTTTAGCAGCGCGATGGTCGCGCGACAGTCGCGCTGCTGATAATTTCATACATAAATGACAGCAATAAGCCCTTTACATAAGAGCGACGGCGCTGCTGTCGTTCTAATGTGAAGGCCCACTAAGAAAATCATAATTCAGAATCTATCCATTTAACATTTGTTGACTTACACATTAAATAAATAGTAGTACCAATGATCGCGTTAGGTTAGATGTAGCCAGCAGCTGCGTTCTACCGCACAGCGAATAATATGCGTCATCACATTAGAGAGACAGCAGCGCGGCAGCAGCGGATGCCCATTCATAAAAAACAGCGGTGCTGTTCCGGCGTGCCGCTGCAGCTATTTTTGTACGAAATTATCAGCAGCGTGACTGTAGGGCGACCGTCGCGCTGCTAAAATCGCCTAAAAGTGAAAGCGCTCTAAGCTCGGATGGCGGCGAAGCTCTGAGCATAGACTCTGCCTGGCCACTCAGACTCATTCACTTTAGTACATTCAGGTTACTATCTCTTTTTGTCTCCATTTTTTGATAACTTACCATGCCAAAAACAAAGTAAGAGGCCAACCATAAATTACGTCACATGTTAAGGAGGAAAAGGGGGGTCGACGTAGTGTGACATTGTGTGACAGGGGGGTAGAGGAGTCCTTAATATCGTGTCGTCACATTTCAAAATGTATTATAATGTAAGTGTTAAATACAAACTATAAACTATTCCTTTACGGAAACCTGAAAAAAATGACAACTACACACATATAGCGACGATGTAAAGGTGAAGTGGAATCTAAAATCAAAGGATTGCATTTAAAAATGAAGAGACAAAAGTGACACTTAAGTTTTATTTTCCAAAATATTTGTCGTCACATTACAAAATCCGAATTAACGAAGTCAATCGTTCATTTGATTTTAATGTTTAAAATAAATAAATACATGGAAATATAAGTGATTTCGGAACCGCTGTTTTCAGTCAATAATTTCTAAATTAATTAACGTATATTTGCAAAATCTCTGACGTCACACTAGGAGGAAGGGAGTCAGGCGGGAGTATCACAAATGTGACCAGCTATGACAAGGAAGGGGGATGGGCAAAAAATCATGAATTTGATGACGTACTTTACGGATGACCCCCAAGGTGGAACTCATCAATTGCGTACCTATTAATGGCATGCTAACACGGAGATCTTAGTAAATAGGTAACCGAAGCATGTCATTTATTTGTGTACCCCATTAATAGTTACTGCTACTCGTTAACTGGCAGTTAAACTGTTAACAGCTATTTCTCGAACGTTAAGGATAATAATATTAATGACGTAATAATGTTCAGTCGGATGGACAATGTTAAATATGAACCACCCGCAGTTTACTCATATGTTTGTTACTAGATAAAATATTGTTCTACACGCGCATAGAATACTCCCTTATGAAAAAAGACGAAAGGTCTAATAGAAAAACTGTCAAACGTAGTTTTTAACCGGCTTTAAAAATGAGGAGGTTATCAATTCGACTGTATGTTTTTTGTGGTGTTGTTGAGTCATTTATGGTCAGTTTTGATTATTTTTTCGCCTGCCTAGAGCTTATACCTTCTAGTAGGTCCTATTTTTGCCAAGTCGAGATCTAATGATTGGATCTTGGTGCAATAGAGAGAAACCCTCAATTTTAGGCACTTATAGTGTTTTTGTACTAGAATCTTTATGTTAACATGTTGTTACGAGATGAGTTGATGGTGGAACTCCTCAAAGCTTAGGTTTAGGTTTAAAGAGTTTATTCTCAAAAAAAGACAAGCAACTTACTTACATGAGAATAGAATAACTTAGAGTTAAATCATCTAAAGTTGAACGCCGAACTAACAAAAATATAATAATAAATTACATGCTATAAATTATACAACAAACAGTGTGTTGTTTTGAACTATACATTCTGACAATTTGGATTTAAAACTATTACAAGAACTAATATTTTTTAAACCAGATGGCAGTTTATTATAAAGCCTTGCTCCCTCAAATGTGATACTTTTTGGCATAATTTGTGCGTACTTTTGGCAAGACAAGCAAACTTGGTCGACGGAGATTGCATATACTTATTTGGGATTTTTTATGAGTGTCAAATTTATATGAATGGACTTATCAAGAATTTTTCTAATTAATATGCAAGTGTTATAAATGAAGAGCTCTTTAATATTCATAATTTTCGTATCTTAGTAGATTTTATCAGTAGGCGTTAAAAATGGATAGTTAAATAATAATTCAATAACTTTGTTTTGCATTCTTTGTAGTCCCTGTAATTTTGTCTTTAGAGCACTGCCCCAAATTTCAATAAGATGCTAGTTGAGATTTGATGAGTGAGTTATAAATATTGTAACACAGTTTTTTAGGAATGCAATAACTTGTAATGCGAAGGGAGCCAATCAATGATGAAAGTTTATTCCTTACATAATCAATCTGGTTATTCCATGATAGATATTGGTCCAGTCGCAGGCCAAGGTATTTTTCAGTGTTTTTTTTTCTAAGGGGACGCTAGCTTAGGAGTTCAGTGATTATAATTATTATTATATGTAATTTGAAGCTTCTTAAAGAACAGAATCATAAGATGCAAAGCCCCCCTTCCTCCCTATCGTCACTAAAATTAACGAATAAAATTAACTTCAATAAAAGTAAAAACCGACTTCAAATACAAGTTTTGAAGTTAGTTTTAACTTTTCTTTCTCTCTATTATACATTTGACGAATTAACTAAATGAAGACACATTTTGGTTTGTACGCACATGTAGATAAAGATTTTTTCGTGGGCTTTCATAACTGAATAAACTTTAATTCCTAATTATCTTCTAAAAGGTCGTGAAGAGTATAAATTTACGGAATAGGACCTCACCATGATAAGCTTGTTGATTAGTCTAACATTGCTCAATCAGCAGCTTAAGGGTTTTCCTAAGCACTGTATCATGTTTCTGATTGGATAAGCAAATCGATTAAACTCAGAGATGTCCTAACAATAACATAAGTCCGTTTTGCTTTGATCGGCAAATATTTTATAAATATATTTTTATATCTGACTAGCGGACCCAGCGATCTTTGTTTCGCCCTCGGCCCCGTTCCACACCTGCCCCGGTAAGAGCCATTAGGTACTCATAAATTTTATAATTTTCCGCGCAACACAAATTAACGGAATCGGTCCAGCCATTCACTAGTGATGCCGTGACCAAGGGAAATATGGATTTATTTTTATATATAGAATATTTCTGTACAACTTCAATTCGCTCTAGCGTATAGTTACCGTTTGCATATTAATGTAGGTAAATAAAAAAATACACGAAATATATCCCTTTATTTCACATTACTTAGACTCTACCATTTTCTTCGAGAGCAAAACAGAGACAGTCAACAATTTACGGAGATCGCAATGTGTCTCTGACAGTTAGTATTTAAGCTGCTAGCTTCAGATATAAGGACTTGAAGATATATTTGCGCATTCTGTTGAAGTTTAGGATACTACTGAATTAGTAGCGATAGATATAGATAATAGAACCCAATGGCATTTGGCAATTGGCAAAAGACCTATCCATAGACACCCCTAGGTATGACACACGCATAGGTTTGACAAAAAAAAATCGGTTTTAGTTTCATGTATGGGAGCACCCCACCCCCTCCCCTGAAATATGTTTTTTTTTGTACAAGAATCGTAAAGCGGTTAACAGGATACATCTTCCAACCACATTTCAACAGTGTGATGCTTACAGTTACAGATTAAGCGGCTGTGACATACAGACGGACAGACAGACAGACAGACCGACTTGACGAAACTATAAGGGTTCTGTTTTTTGCCATTCGGCTACGGATCCCTAAGAACGGACTATATATTTTTGGGCAGACCCGCAACTTCAGCTTTTATTTTATTTTTTTAATAGCCGGATTTATTTATTTTCAGACGGACTAGACTGAAACCTATTATAAAAATACATAAAGACGGCTTGGCAATAAGAAGCTAAATATTATAGCTCGTAAACTATGACGTCATAAAGTCAGTACTATCGCCCCAGATGACCAACCAATAAGATTTTAATACTGAGGTCGAAAGTCGTAATAAATTATTAGTAGGTGGTGGTGATTTTATAAGTCAGTTAAAGCTTTAGTACATAAACGAGTTGGATACATAACTGAAATAATACATCATATAATAAATGGAGGACGCCCCCGTCAAAAACGTTGTCTGGTATTCGTAACACAAAGAAAACACCTTATTTTAAACTAAAGTGAGTTATTTTTTTTATTTTATATACGCAAAACTTCTATATAAAATACTAGTACTAGCGATCCCGGAGACTGCGACCGCGTTATGAGTTTGCTCCCTTTTCTCCAGTTGCAGAGTGATATTTTGTAGCCTAAAAGCTTTGTCGATAAATAGGCTATCCAACACACACAAAAGTTTCAAATCGGTCCAGTAGTTCCTGAGATTAGCGCGTCCTAACAAACAAACAAAATCTCCAGCTTTATAATATTAGTATGTACGAGCAAGACTTTAATAGGACGTATAGCTCACCTCACTAAACTCCGTTTTTTTCTGGATAGTCCAATAATGTAAACAATGTTTCCATTACTTTTAAAGTAATATCAGTGAATAAAATTAATAAACTATTTGATTGAAATAGATCTTAGTATAAAACAATAAATTACCCATGTAAGTTGTAAGATTTGTGTTAATCTCATTTTAAAATCAATTATTTCGTTAAAATGGAATATTACAATTGTTTACAATATTCGACTTGCAAAGAAAAACGGACTGTATACCAATAAATACGTTATACACGCACAGCTATCGATCTCGCTCATGTCAATAGATTACCATCTGAGTCAGAGTGAACAGGCTTCTTTTATGTGAGCTCGTTCCACATGTGACTCTGTTATAGACAGACTTAGCTTAATCTGAAGAGCAAACCGTACTTAATAAATAAATTAAATCTTACCCCCATAATCACACTTAACCCTCACATACAATAATTCCCCAATAAATCGCAGCAAACTGATGCCAACTGTCAAACCAACAGCCTTTGTTACGAGATTATCCTATCACTAATCGAGTTGCCCATTTCGGGAATCGAACCCCGATCCCGCAACAGAGCGACAACACTGCCATCAATAACGACCACTCTTTACGACGCCATAAAACCGACTAATATATCAGAGAGCCTTTTCTTGGGTACAGAGCAGGGTAAAACAGCTAAACCATTAATGTGTGTTCTACCCTGATTTTTGTATAATAACATATTATGAGTTTTTTAATTATTAAGGTGACCATATTATGACTTTGTTATGTACTTATTTTACGATTTTAACTTTTTTTACCCATAGTTAAGTTATAGTTGCGTTAAATCCCATAGTTTCTGTAGTACTTATTAACCGACTTCAAAAAAGGAGAAGGTTATCAATTCGACTGTATGTTTTTTTTTTGTATGTATGTTACCTCATATCTCAGTCGTTTGTCGACCGAATCGAAAAATTTTTTCGCCTACTTAGAGGATGTACCTTCTAGTTGATCCCATTTTGTCCATTTTGGGATCTGATGATGGGATCTTGGTGTTATTGAGGGAAACCCTCAAATTTTAAAGGCACGTATAGTGTTTCTTTACTAGAATTTTAACGTTGATGTGTTGTTACGTCTGATAGTCAACATTTTGTGGGGCTGAGCTGATGGTGGAACTCCTTAACGCTTAGGAGTTCAGTAATTATAATGACGGAACTTATGATAGATAATTTGTCGCTTCTTAAAAAATAGAATCATAAGGTGCAACTCCCCCCCCCCCTCTTATGTAATCACTAAAAGTGAAGAAATAAAATAAACTTTAAAAAAAAAGTAAAAACCGACTTCAAAACCAAAATGCACTAAAAAGTATTAAATAAACTCTTCACCATTAAAAGGAAAGGAATCCGTTTTAGGCAAACAATTTCAAGAGAATAAAAGAGTTGATTTAATACTTTTTAGTGCATTTTGGTTTTGAAGTCGGTTTTTACTTTTTTTTTAATTCGTTCGTATACCATTAAATATTTTTTACTACAAAAAATGGATTTTACGTAATGTAGCATTATGTATAAGCCATATATCAGGGCCTACGTAAAGTAGTACTTAGGATTGAATTTTTGTTTTTATATTGTTTTGTCATTATTCAAACTTAATAATATAAATTAGAGAATGAGGTAACATACATACAGAATTAGAGATATGAGGTAACATACATACAAAAAAAAAACATACAGTCGAATTGGTAACCTCCTCCTTTTTTGAAGTCGGTTAATAAGTACTACAGAAACTACGGGATTTAACGCAATTGTAACTTAACTATGGGTAAAAAAAGTTAAAATCGTAAAATAAGTCCATAACAAAAGCAACTTTGGCTGTGAGACAGACGAGGAATCGAACTCCGTGTCTTACGCTATCCGGGCGTATGCCTATAGGATTTTTACAAGTGCAATTTTTTGAGTACTTGGGATTTGCGTTGTGAGTGGTTCAACAAAGGTGTAAGGCTATTTGTAATATACAAAAATCGCCGGTGTTACATTACAGCTCTCATTTTTTACCTATTTTGACACAAATCACAACGTGTTTCAATTTCACGCCCATATGAACTGCAGAAAGTTAGTATCGTTCCACTCAAAATTTTAACTATAGAAACTTCAGAGAGTTACTTCAGATATAAAATACAAATTGATAGTTCTAAAGTAGTTTTTTTGTCACGTTTCGTTATGAAGTTAGCTTTGATAGCAATTCGTTAAATTTAGAAATTGTATCTTTAAATCGACCTGTCTCTTTTACTTTTACTGTGACTTAGTTAATACCTTTGTTTATTCCGCACATTCTACTAAGGAAATATGTTTATAAAAGCTCGCCTGTTGGAGAATCATTATGTTGTTCTTAGTTCTCAATGACTTTATCAAACTTTTCTTTGGAAGCTTTCCTAATATAATGAGCTTTTGATAATAATTTGAAGAACTTTACGCGAGTTATAATAGAGTTTGATTTAGTTTTACGCTTTGATTGTATTTTTGTGAGTTGAGAATTCAATCTGATACGAGATTGTTTCTATGCACCTCACTTCTGTTATGTTAGTGAGTATACAAGTTTAAAACAATATTTTGTTAGTTTAGTTACTATATGTAGACCGCTAAAATGAGGACATTTTTGACGTCACGTTTGTCGCCTTCGTTTTCAGTTCCCTCCCAATAAAATTAAGTGTACTCGGTATCACCCCTATGTAAGAAACTATCTTTCACCTTAAAAGATAAAATTTTATTTCATATAAATAATATGAAGTACATAAATTGGTAGGATAAAATTTATTATACGGTAAGAACGTAAACAAGGTTAATAAGTTTTAATATTTTGTTCCAGTTATTCTTAAAGTAAGAACAATACGAGTATGCGAACGTCGTAAATCCTTTATTCAGCTTTGTAATATTATAAGCTTGCTACATATTTTTTTTCAAATATAAAACTTTATGAAAAAAAAATTGACAATATCTAGACATTGACAAATCTACACGATTAGAGACTATCTCTTAAATTTGATGATGATGAGTGACAAGTCAGTGATTTTTCATTTAGATTGAAAAACATTATTCTCATATATAAAAAAAACAAAACAACTCTATCCTATTAAAAAACATTCTGATTTTGAACGCCTCCCTTATCAACGTACTGAGCCTTTTATATTCATTTATATTTTATACTTAGCAGACTTGAAAGCCTTCTTTAATCATCCAGATTACTTTCATTATCCCTCAACACAATTTACTTTTTCATTTCATCTTCAAAATCGCTTTTACCTTACTTTGAATTTCTAGACTAAAATAAATATTCATACGTAGCGTAGCTCTTAGGGCTTCGATTCGCGTTTTCAAACGCACCTCAATCTTTTCTTATTGCAATCCAAAAATATAAAGTTCGTTTTACCTTGCATAGCTTCTATTGTAAGCAATCTTGACACTCCGTTTTTTACAAAATAGTGGATTCTAAAATAAAAGTAAACACAATACTCACAATGTACTCGTATATTAGGTCGTTTAAACTGAGATGTTTTTAAATGGAATAGTGAATTAATTTTATTTACTGATCGAATACCATGGACGGCTAAGAGAACTAACAAGTCGATTTTTGACTAGCTCATAATTAAAACTAGACTCTCCACTGTGTGCTATCTGCGCGTACTTACCTACTTTGGCCACATAGCGCAAAGAGATTGAAAAACTTGTGGTGGTTGGCAAAGTGGAAGGCAAAATACTCAGAGGCTAATCACCAAGCCGCTGGTCTGACTCTATAAAAGATATCACGGGCTTCCGGTGACTGCCGCTCTAAGACAAGCTGAAGTGGCGTGGAAATACCTCGTAAGAGCATCGACCAAGGCTTACCAGGACGGGCATGACCTTCAGAAATGAAGAGACGACTAAGAAGAACTGATCTTTAAAAGAAATCAAAAAATGTTATTCTATATCGCCAAGCAATAAAAGCGGTTGTTATACCTAGCGATAACTAGGCCATCCCACAAAATTAAGATGTTTTCACATCATACTTTATAATTTTGCTAAAATTATAAGTTGGTGCTTATCTTAAATCTTATTCACAACAAGCTTTTAATAAACTGTATTAAAAATATTAAAACTTAAAACGACGACTCAATTATAGTTAAGCTTTTCACTGCAGTTTTCGAAATGGTTTCATATTGCAATTTATAAATTATTTTCAATGGTTAAGCCTTGTAGGTCTTGTAGGCCTATTACGTGATAGTTTAGGAACCATTGGCATAGTCTAATAGGGAGTATTCAGCGCGGGTAGGTAGATCTTTACGAGTGTCATAAAAGTAGATAATATACTTAACCGGAGTGCCCGGTGCGTGATCGAAATACGAGCCATCGTATTTATTTGGTTCACGTATCGAATATACCAAAATAACTTTCAGTAAGTCCTGGTAATAAACCGGCTAAGTGCGAGTCGGACTTGGGCACTAAGGGTCCCGTGCCAAATTTAATGAATCCACTTATTGCTCCGAAGTAAAGTCCCGTTACATTGAGATTATGCCCATGTTTACACCACTGTGCAATCAATGGCTGAATTTCATAGTTCTGGCTTTGAAATCCAATTAATTTACTTATCAGGTACTTTCCGACTATTTTCCGTTCTTTACCTAAAAAAAGTGATAATGTTAGAAATTTTTGACAAATGAGGAGGTTAAGCGTGGGTAGGAGGATGTATTTTGACTCTCGTAACATTTTTTTTTCAACGGTATAAACACAATGAATGGGAAATAGGAAATGTGCATTCAACTTGATGGTGATTAAGTAAGAAAAAAAAAAAGTTTGGGTTAAATTTCTTAGTTAGGCCGAGTACTTTTCAATCCCCCCTCGTAACTTATCTTGGGCATTGTTCATCTATAGACTTTGGACCCCGACATTGGTAGTGCTTTATGTTCCGCCATTATGTTTCACGTATCAAGTGTAATGATAGGTAAATGCTTACATATTGAATGAACATTACTATTTTACGGCGGGACCCATGTGATTTTGGGATAAGACAGTAAATACAGAATTAGGGGTAGTTTTATTATTTTTGCATTGCACTTTGATTGGGGCTTTGGGTTTTATTTTTATTGACAGAAATCGTTAGAAGATCCATGTATATAACTTCTTTACGTTGTCATTTTTTTATTTACTTTCAAGCAAAACATTTTGTTGCATCAAATTGAAGTTGATTTCATTTAAACTACACGATGTCAAACATACAGAAGTATTGCATAAAAGGAAAGATATCGCATTAGGATGACAGAAAATTTAACATCAGTCTTTACAATATTGTTTTTACTTATGATGTTTTTGATGAAAAAAATAATGCGAGAGTACCTCAGTATACTTAATTATTCTTTCTACATAATTTATTTTTTATGACTTTGAATAGAACATTATTCCTTAGTGAGATTTTGCCAAGTAAAATAAACCAAAAGTAATCAACTTACATAAGTGTATACCTCACCACTTTGATGTTACTTCAGGGAGCCACATCCAAGAAAAATTGCCTTTGTCCTTTTCCTCTCGACTTCTGTGCCAAGTTTTTTAATGAAACATCTTCAGAAAAACTTTTCCGTCGCTCAAAAAACCTTCCACGGAGAAAACTTAGGCATCTCAGACCGCAAAAACTTGAGTGCACATCAAAAACAAAACTTTTATCTAATTTAATTGTGCTCAAGCCATCTTATTACATCACTCATTTTTAGGGTTCCGTAGCCGAATGGTTAAAACGGAACCCTTCTAGTTTCGTCAAGTCTGTCCATATGTCACAGTCATTTTATTCTGAAACTATTAGATAGAGCACATTCTCAATAACCGTAAACATAACTTTGTTATTCATACAAACACTATGAAAAACAAGGTTATATTTGCTGTCATCAAAATATTCTGGTATTTTAGCTAAGTGGAAGTATGTAGATCTTTAATTCAGTTAAAGTTGGCAGAGAATCCACTAAGGGTTTCATGTGTTCCCACTAATGCGAGTTCGACTCGCACTTGGCCGGTGTTTTTCTTGAATTTGTTCCAGTGACCAATTTAAGAAATAACTTCATATTAAGTCCAGGGCGTCTGAATCTGATTGGTTATTGGTATAGCGGACACTGGTCACCAATACGGGTGGGTCGAATTTTGTCATCAGCTACTATTTTTATTTATTGAAAAGTATCCTCCTAGTCGTCTGGTTAAAAGGTATGTAACAATACATTAAATAATATATTACGCCCACTATTTCGTCACAATTTTATCGCAGGATTTTTTCCCCATTTCCAGTGAGCATATTGTCATTAGAACAGCAGACGAACGTACAAACAATAAAAACATCGGCCATAAACTGATTGCGCCATAACTCGCGTAATCCGATAAAGATGGCGGCGGAACGTAACGCGTTTATTCATTTGTCTCAACGCGAGCGAACAGTTGGATATAATAATATGTGTTGTAAGGCGCAATATTTCGTTTTCCTTCTTAACATTTTTATAATCTGTTTAACCCTCAAGCGTATGTGCATGAGACCCAATAGAAATTCAATTGTTATGCGGTCTCATGCGACCACTCGGGTGTTGAAGCGTTAAAAATAATTCTCATTTTTCTCTACCATAATATAATCCATTAAAGATTGCTGCCAATGATACGGAACCTTATGAGCCCTTAACTGCCTCTGAGATGCCTTGATCGTAGTGACGTAATGCCGTCGCCGTTAGTACAGTCGCCAGCACATCACGCTACCCACTTTTGTTGCAAACTAGCCCTTATTAGAACGGCGTAAGATACCGCGGTTTTTACCTTGTCTTGTCCGTACATCAACGCATTCGCATGCAGCAGCGATGCAGCTGAACGATACCGACAAGGATGCAACTATCACATCTAGCTTTGTTAGAACAAGACACATCATATGCCAATATGGCGGGTTATTACTAACATAGTTAGTATATATATAGTATATATAATAGTGAAGAAACCGAAGCAGTACACCAAGAATAATGCAGAAATGTTGTCGGTTGCAGGCAAACAAAGAAGGCTGTTCCTGAACCCTCGAAAAGGCAACCTTATCCGATTACCAAGAGAAACTACTCTTGGCCATAGGTACCATAACTGGTCATAGTCTCTTAAACAAACACCTTTTTACAATAGGTGGTACAGACAGCCCCCTATGCAGAAGGTCCATAGGGGCAGAAGAAACACCACAACATGTGCTCATGGGGTCCACAGATGTGGTAGAACAATGGGCAAATATTCTTAAATCCTACATTCACAGAGGTCTTTGGTAATCTGAACAGGTTGCTAGCCTTCTGTATAGAATAGAGGAACATACGCACAATGGCTCAATTGTGAAGCCATGTGCGAAAAATACCCCAGCCAAACTAACTAACTAACTACTGCCATAGTTTTGCACAAATTGTGACTATCACCACTTATCTGTTCTGTCCGAAATAATAGATTTATGTATTAGACTATCTTAGTCAAAGCTCCGTTCTAATCTTAGTTTTATACAGCTGAAATCAAGAAATTTCTATTAATAACATATTTCTAGAAATTCGCTAAGCCTAAATTCGATGTCCGAAGTCAACCTCAGAAAAAGTAATGATGGTACATTTCACCACTAATTTTCCAGCTCTTGTCATTGCGGACAGTACAAGTAATCCGATTGGTCCCCGTAAATAAATAATAATGTTGGTGTGGTGTCCTGATTTTGCCATTCAACCGATGAATCGGCCAATTTAACCGAGGGGCCCTTTTGACCCGCGCGTTTCTAAGGGGTTGACTTGCGGACGAGGCATTGGCCTGAGGTCCTATCCTGGTATGTGAATATTTTCGACCGAAAAATATACCTAGCTGTATAGATTGAGCAAGTGAATGTACTATGTCGACTAGTCTGGTGTAATAGTAGCTAGCGGGGTTAGCGCTCTTGTCGAGAAAGCCAGCGGCCGCGGGTTGAAATCAAGCAATAGGCAATGTTTGTTTGTATTTTAGACCTAATTCGTTGATGTTATATGTAAGTTTTTAAATATTCATGGGAGACGCCCCCGGTACAATCGTTGTCTGGTATTCGTAACACATGGATAGAAAATCCTTACTTTGAAATAAACCGGATTGTCCGGGGTATATTTCTCAGTTTATTTACTTCCCATGTTTAACAGTAAAAAAGTTTCAGCATTTTTTTATATTTTTAAATTTTCAGACATTTAACCTCAATTTGAATGAACGTACTCAAAATTCAAATATCAATCAAAAATAATATGACTCAAAATCATCGTACAGTCAGAGTCGCGTCATCTACGGAGTTTCCAATAGAATTGCATCTTTATCGCTCAGTCTGATAAGCAGACTAGAGTGAGCAGGACAGCAAAATCGAAATTCTTATCGTTTGCTCATGGTAGTGGCTCGAATGTTTGTTAAATAATCAAACGTGTGTGTAGGCGTTTTGTCAGGTAAAGCGCTGGGTTCGGTCGCATTGAGACATTTAAAGCAATGTCAGATGAATAAATTTGGAAGGTTTTTTTGTCAGAACCAACCGCTTGTACTGTTTTTGTATAGCTGGTATTAAGCGGGTTACTTTGAGCCTGCAGAGCAACCTCAGGTTTTGTGGTCCATTTGCTAGGATGTCTAAGGTTAAAAATAAGAAACCAATAAGTGCGCATGGGTGGGTCTCGAACCAGCAATTTTCTGGCTAACCGGGCCAAACGCTCTTTCAATTAAGCTACCATGCTGTCGGTCCATCGTCATACGTAATTACGCGTGACGTCTCCCGCCCGTGCGCAAATTTTTGGTTTCTTATTTTCATCTTTATAAATATAAAATGTGTGTGTTAAAAACATTCCAAACCAATTTGCTAGGATGCCAATAGATAGTCCAATTTGCATGTATTTTTCAAAATCTTAGCGAAAATACTTTTTACATCTCAAATATTGATAGATCTTTCGGGTTAGCAAAACAATTATCCATAGTTTATATTTACATGGATAGACAACTTACTCCTTAAGGTCGTTGCCCAGTACATTACGTTCGTGCCATGAACGTGTCCGGCTTTTTTTTTGAAAACAAGTTAGTGCGTATCGTGTTGCTTTTCGTGTCTGACACGTTCCAATCACGGTCACGGTATGTTACGGAGCAGTGGGAAAATTCCTTTGTTCCAAAAACTTAGTAGTAGGCTTAAGCTATTAACCGACTCATATAAAAAATAAAAAGTATATCAATCACAAGAAATAATTACTTTTAACTAAGAAGCCACAATGCAACGCGTTACAGCTAGAAAACTGTTCTACAACATAATACAATAGTCCCCCTAGCCGATTTCGACTACAGGGGCCAGTCACAACGACTAAACCGACTGCGCGGGACATACTATAGTGCACAAGAATGTGCGCATACACAGGTTCACTCCCATCCTTTCACTCTCATAGCCCGTTAGGACAGCAATCTGACACGATTGAAGAGAGATCAGGTGCAGGACCAACGGCTTTACGTGCTTTTCCGAAGCACCGGGGTGAAACACCGCCAACTTTCAAACTCCGAACTGCCCTAAGAATTTCTGAACATAAAAACCCAGGTATATATTTTTGGCCCAACCCGGGGATCTAAGCCGGGACCTCTGGCGCAGCCGTCGCTTTAAAGTTTGACCCTCTTACCGTTGCGCCGAGGCAGTTTACATAACCCGTTGACGTCACGCCATCTTCAGCTCGGGTCAGATCATTAGCCAGACATATCGCGCAGTCAGTGTCCGGTTCATTAATTTTAACAAGCGTTCTGATTACTCAGAGGATTCGAACACAGCATATAAATTCAATTGCGTTTGACAACGTGTTTAGATTTGATATCAACACGCTTTCAATCAATTGAAAAAAAAAACAGGCCCAGTGCTAGTCAGAATCGCGCACTGAGGGTTCAGTGCCAACTTAAACTGATTTACGGAATCCACTTACTTCCACTTAGCTAAAAAACCACAATATTTTGGTGACAGCAAATATAACTTTGTTTTTCAAAGTGTTTGTATGATGAATGTTATGTTTGCGGTTGTTAAAAATGTGCTCTATCTCAAAAACTATTTGTTTGATCCCATCCAAACTAATTTTCGTTAAAAGTATTTGTCAAGATTTATATTTATTTATTTTTTCCAAAAAGTACACTCGCTTAGTTTAGAATTTAGAGGGGGGGGGACGTGTGACAAACGGACAGACAGACAGACTTGACGAAACTATAAGGGTTTACGCCACCGTTTTAGGGTACGTTTTTGCCACTTGGCTACGGAACCCTAAAAAAATAAGATCTGTTGTGAGTGTAGTCAAAGCAGTTTTTTTTTGGGTCTTAATTTTTTAGGGTTCCGTTAGGGATTTTAGGCTTAATTTATAATATTTAGTACCTACTAAGTGTACTAAGTCAGTAAATATTTTATGGAGATAGAATTGATGAAATAAGATACAATTTTACTTTAACCAATTAATACATCGTATTTTAATAAAACGAAAAAGAAATACAACGAATATTTTCTACAAAAATATTCCATTATGATTAAATAGACTTCAAATAAAATTACCAATTTAATCAAAAGTAACGTCTAGAATATATGTTCGGTGCATTGCAACCGAACACCTTATGACGCACGCGCCGGTAATTAGGTCGTTTACCGCGGCCGTCAATTTAATTGTCTTCTAATATTTAGTGCATATTTAGACGCTCCATCGCTCGGATGCGCTCAAACACATCATAACTCATTTGTCATCCTAACTCTTAAGTTTTACCTTTCAATATAACTCTTTTAAACATAAACTCTCTCTTTTACTCTAAACTAACGCATCCACCGTAGTTCAGGCCACAACAAATGGTCCTTCGAGCTACGCCTCGCGCGCGTGTGAAGTGAAACGTGATTTGAGGTGAAAGAACTCAGTAACTCAGTGGTGAACAGTGTGAGCTTGGATTTGGTGGACAAACAACAACAGTATCCAGTGGGTACCAACAGCACGGTACCTAACTACAACGCAACTCGACGAGCAGCAGCAGTACAACGCAGCAGTCGACCGTTCTGACAGCAGCAGGACAGGTTGACTAAGGAGTAACTCATCAAACACAAGTAAGATCGTTCATTTTTTACACTACACTAACTCGGCGAGATGGCAGAATTTCAAGCTATCATTGAAACTCAAAGCGAGCTTATGACTGCAATGGATAAGCTCCTGACGAATTTTAAGAAGGATTCGTCAGATCGGAAAACTCCCTCCAACATCAATAGGCGGCTACAAACTCTAGAAGCGTACTGGTTAGAATTTCAGGAAAATCATGTCAAACTACAGGAAATTACTGAAAAACAATCATATGCGTACTTTAGTGAAGATTATTATCAACAGACGATTCAATTCTATAGCGACACGCGAAATTACTTAGAACAATATTTAAAAACTATTGAAACAGCTCAGCTGGAACAAGGAAGTAAAATCAACATGGGCACTACAACGCAAAAAGATCAAACGGGAACAAGTATGGATTTAGACACTAAACCAGAAATGGAGATGAATAAGCAGGCTGAAACTCATCATAAAATAAGTAAATCTATTATACAAACACCAAGGGAGGAGAACACTACTTTGCCTAACGAAAAATTAAGAAAACAAGACGCTAATTTTATGGCTCTTAAAAGAACTCTAGGAAACATAAACACCCAAACTATGACGGAAAAATGGGAGTGGGAAGACGCTTTAAGAACTCTTCAGAATCGTTGGTCAGCAGTAGACGCCCTACACTGGGAAATCATATCTCAAAACGCAGAAAACGTGATTTATGAAGCCAAGTATGATTTTTACGAAAGCGAATATAACAACACGAAGAAACTTATCCACACTAAAATGTTCTCAGTTATACACCGTGAAAAGAGCACTCCACAACTAGACATACCAACCTTTTATGGAAATTATAACCAATGGACATCATTTAAAGATCTGTACCAGGAAACTATACACAACAATCCAACACTTTCAAATAGTCAGAAGATGCAGTTCTTGAAAAGCAAGGTTCGGGGAGACGCCGAGCGCTTAATTCAACACCTTCAAATTAGCTCTGAGAACTATTTGGCATGCTGGGATATACTAAACAACAGATTTAACAACAAAAAGCTTATTTTTACCTCGCATATGAGCACTCTATTAGGGCTTCCTAATGTTCAACAACAATCTATAGGCCATATAAAACGCATGCATGACGTAACCATCGAAACTCTTAACGCTATTAAAAACCTACAAATCGACGTCTCAACGTGGGACCCAATACTTGTACATCTCTTATCACAGAAGTTAGACTCTGAAACACATTCCGACTACATACAATCGCTTAAGAACCCTAGAGACCTACCAAACCTACAAGACTTTCTCAACTTCCTAGAAGGAAAATTTACGGCCTTAGAAGCATCACGCCGCAAACAAGATAACAGTTACGTGAAGACAGCTACTGGATTCTTTAACAAAGGAAATACATCAAATAAACCCAACTTACAACGAAATAACCCAAGTGGATATAATCAACCTTCGTATTTTAATCAATCGAAACACAACCCTAACGACCAGAGAAACATCAAACCAGCAAGGTCATTTTTTGCCTCATCAACTATCAAGTGCCCTTTATGTAATCAGGATCACGTATTATATCACTGCAAACAATTTTTGGAGATGGGATCTGATAGAAAGCTGAAAACAGTAAATAATTTAAAGTTATGCATAAACTGTTTATTTAGCCATAATGGTAAATCGTGTTTTTCCACTAAAACTTGTCGCCGATGCCCGGAAATGCATAGCACGTTATTGCATGACGCGTGCGTTCAGGTCAAACCAACTCGAATTGCATCATCAGGTTCGTTGACTGCGAACAAACAAAATGAAAACGCAGCAAATAGCTCTCATGTGACACAAAACAATTACTCAGAAATTTTATTAGCTACAGCTGTAATTAAGGTCAAATCAGTGGATGGAACTCTTCTTAACATGCGAGTTTTGATTGATCAAGGCTCACAAATCTCATTAATCACAGAAAATGCAGCTCAACAACTACGTCTTCCGAGAAACAAATGCAAGGGATCTATTTTTGGAGTAGGAGAAAAAGAAAACCCGTGTAAGGGCATGCTGAACATTGAATGTACTTCGCTTTACAACAACTTTACATTCAACACAGAAGTTCTCATCATGAACCATCTAACCAAAAGCCTACCTAACAAAACCTTTAACAAACCCACTTGGGACTTTATAACAAACATAAACCTTGCTGACCCAGAGTTTTATCACAGCCGCCCTGTAGACATACTATTTGGTGCGGACATTTACGCAAACATAATAATGACGGGAATAATTAAAGGTGAAAACTGCACGCAACCCATAGCTCAACAAACACAGCTAGGATGGCTGTTATGTGGAAACGCGACTAACCCCTCCTATCAATGCAACGTCATCGTAAACAACTTAAAAGATATCGAAAGATTTTGGAATATAGAAGATATACATGAACAATCAAATTTGTCTATGGAAGACCAAAAATGCATTCAATTTTACACAGACACTACAGTAAGAAAAGAAGATGGCCGCTATGAAGTAAGGATACCTTTTAAACAAGATGTAAAGGAGAAACTCGGATCGTCAAAACAAATAGCAACAGCACAATTTCGAAATTTAGAGAAGAAATTTGAACGTCAGCATCAACTCGCCAAAGATTACAAAGCCTTCATGGCTGAATATGAACAACTAGGTCACATGAAAATCGATTACAACACTAATACAAAGCTAGAGTGCTTTTTACCCCATCATGGAGTGCAACGAGAGGAATCTACCACCACGAAGTGCCGAGTGGTATTTAACGCGTCCGCTAAAACATCAACCGGTCATAGTATTAATGATTTAATGTGCACAGGCCCTAACCTTCAACAGGATTTACTAACATTAATTTTAAAATGGCGACAATATCCATATGCTTTTACCGCTGACATTGAAAAAATGTACAGACAAATAATGGTAAATGAACAAGATCAGAACCTGCAAAAAATCATCTGGCGAGAATCGTGCAATCAACAACTTAAAACCTATAAGTTAACAACCGTTACATACGGAACCAAGGCAGCCCCATTCTTAGCCATGATGACTCTGAAAAGGTTAGCGGCAGATGAGCGTGAACTCTTTCCAGACGCAAGTCAGGTGCTTGAGTCAGCATTCTACATGGATGACTTGGTTCACGGCACGTACTCAAAAACCGAAGGTCAAAAACTAATTGCTGACCTTACAACGCTTTTGAAATCAGGAGGGATGAATCTCAGAAAATGGACATCTAATCAAAAGGAATTGCTTTGTTACATACAACAGAAAGAAAACAACTCTGCAAATGACATCTTTAATTTTAAATCAGACAACACAACCAAAACTCTAGGCCTGTCATGGAACCCTACGAAAGACACATTTTCATTTCAATGCAAAATAGCTTCTACAAACAAACTTACAAAACGCACCTTGTTATCTGAAATATCTAAATTATTTGATCCCCTCGGCTGGTTAACGCCGATTTCAACCAAACTCAAAATCATTTTTCAAAAGCTGTGGAATTTAAAGTTAACATGGGACGACGTGGTTCCAGAAAACATTTTGAAAGAATGGTCGAAAATAGAGAATGACCTTAAACTCATTGGCTCTATAGAAATACCAAGATGGATCTTAAGTAACGCAGGGGACGTCATTATCCTCCATGGATTCTGTGACGCCTCAGAAGAAGCATACGCCTGCGTTGTGTACGCGCAGATACAAAACAACCCCAAAACCATCATAGTTGCGGGCAAAAGCAAACTTGTACCGCATAAAAAAGCCTTAACACTGCCCAGAATAGAATTAAGTGGGGCATTATTATTAACACAACTTATGAATAAAATAAAAGAAGCATTTATTCAACATCAGTTCATAATTTATGGCTGGACTGACTCAATGGCTGTTTTGGGCTGGATTCAAGGCGAACCAAACCGATGGAAGCCATTTGTAGCGAACAGGGTCCAAAAAATCGTTGAAATTATGCCGGCCACTTGTTGGCGCTACGTACAATCAAAAGAAAACCCAGCAGATGCCGCAAGTAGAGGTATGTATGTACCAGAATTAAAAGAACACACTCTCTGGTGGCAAGGTCCATCATGGCTCAAGAACAGCTCGGATGACAAAGATCAAAAAATATACACGACAGATTTAGAAGTTAGATCAAAAATGAATAAACAGACGAACATCGTACAAAAATATTGCAATGACGATGTAATTACTGACCTACTTAACAAACATAGCTCAATTACTAAAATCAGCCGTATCGTCGCGTGGCTACTCCGAGCGTTGAACCCGCAGCGTAAGCAGTTGCCAAGCTATATCACGTTGCAAGAAATGAACAATGCGAAATTAGCGATTACGAAACGTGTGCAGGAAATCGAATTTGGGACGGAAATTCAGACTTTGCGTAAACATGAAAAAATCAACTCAAAAAGCAAATTATTACAGTTAAATCCAATCATAACTCAAAATAACTTATTACTAGTCGGTGGAAGATTATCTCAAGCAGAACTACCTTTTAATATGAAGCACCCAAAAATAATACCACAGAACAGCCCACTGACGGCGTTGTTGATAAACGAAGCTCATCAGTCAACTTTCCACGGAGGTCCACGGCTAACTTTAGCCCGCCTCAGGCAGGAATACTGGATTATTGGTGGGATGAAGACTGTCAAAAAACATCTACGTAACTGCGTCGTTTGCCAAAAAAGAGACTCAAGAAAGCAACATCAACTCATGGGCGACCTTCCTGAAGCACGTGTAAACCCTGCACCGCCTTTCTACCACACCGGTGTCGACTACACGGGTTTCATGGACGTCAAGATGAACAAGGGTCGTGGAGCAAAGACGACGAAAGGCTACGTAGCCGTATTTATCTGCATGGTGACAAAAGCTGTACACCTTGAAATCGTATCCGATCTCACCAGCTCTGCATTTCTATCAGCATTACGAAGGATGGCTGCAAGACGTGGAACACCTGCACACGTATACAGTGATAATGGTACGAATTTCCATGGAGCCAACAACATTCTTCAAGAAGAGCATCAACAACTCCAATCAATTTTTAGCGATAGTTTTATGAAAGAAGTGACCGAGATGAAGATAGAGTGGCACTTCAACGCACCATCTTGGCCTAGCGCAGGCGGCCTGTGGGAGAGAGCCGTCAGGAGCCTGAAACATCACTTAAAACGAGTAGTTGGCGAGCAAAAACTCACGTTCGAGGAGTATTCGACAATATTAGCGCAGTTAGAAGCATGCTTAAACTCGAGACCTCTGTGTGCTATGACGGAAAGTATCGATGATCTTGATTTTTTAACGCCTGCACACTTTCTAACAGGACGAGCCGATGTAACAGTTATAGAAACACCAGAAGACGCTAGGACTCGATGGCACCTTACAAATAAAATTTTCCAAGAAATATGGAAAAGGTGGAAAGCTGAGTATCTCACTCAATTATCAGCACGTAGAAAGTGGACGCAGCCGCAACAAAACATCAAAGTAGGCGATGTTGTAGTTATCCATGAAGACAACATCCCTGCAGGAAAATGGGCAATGGGGAGAGTTTCCGAGACTCACCCAGGAACAGACGGCTACGTGCGTGTAGTGACGCTGAAAACAAAGAATGGATATATAAAAAGGCCAGTACTAAAACTCTCAGTTTTACCAGTAAATCACACCAACGACAGGGAAACAGACGGTAAAACTTTAAAAGATACCTCTACGGACCGGACCAAACCGGACACGAAAAGAACGCAAAGGAATTCAGTAACACTATCCTCGATTTGTATGACTATATTCTATTTCATAACCCTATTTACAATGACGTTTGGAGCAAATACTATAACGGAGCTAAACAAGAAACAAGCATTATTTTTTGATCCATTAACAAAGATGCAACTGTCTAAAGATAAATGGACACTAGTCGTATATTATGACATGTCACCTTACTGGGAAGGTCATGAAACACTCGAAAAACTTTATAACTATCTCGACATAACATGTAATAAACTCGGCGCTTATCATCAGTGTAACATGATCACAACACAAATAGAACACCGGCGTAACAACTTACAATACTACGATCAGCTGTTGCTAAATCAGCAGTTTGACGATCACGCTAGACAGCGTCGGGGTCTTATCAACGGAGTGGGATACCTCGCGAACTCGCTCTTCGGAGTATTAGATCAGCGCTTCGCGGAACAATATGCAAGGGACATTGACGCAATTAAACAGAATCAAGCACATGTAAACAAATTGTGGAAAGATCAGACGTCAGTTGTGGAGTCAGAGTTCAACATGCTTAAAAGAACCGAAGATATGATCTCTAAGCAACACAAAAGCATTAACAAACATCTCAACAGTCTCGATATATCTATTAGAGCCACAGAAAAAGAGCTAAACAAACTGTCGACCAATGAAGATTTTACTGTATCAGCGTTATCAACCCTAAGCCTGCTACAAACCATGAGTGACATACAGTCAACTTTATTGGAAACCATCACAGATATATTTCAAGGTCACTTCAACCTGCATCTACTAACACCAGAACAACTGCAAACGGAACTGAGCACTATCTCAGGTTTATTATCAAATGATGTCACACTTCCTGTTCAAAACATTAGAGCTGAGACAAGAAATATATACAAATTGTTAAAAGTTCGGGCGAGAATGAATATTGATTATTTTATCTTCGAAATTCAGATTCCATTGATTACTAGAGATAGTTACGATATATATAAAATCATACCACTACCACAGAAAATCGGAAATAAATTGGTCAACTTAATACCTATCTCCAACTTAATAGCTATCAATTTACACAAAGATTCATACATACCCTTATCTCAAGAGATATTTCAAGATTGCGTTCAGAAAGATTCATCAAGTCTTATCTGTCACTTACAAACTCCGATATACAAGATGGTAAATGACCAGGACTTATGTGTGAAAAGTGAAGAAAATATTAATATGTGCCAGACGAGCATCGCCGCGTGCCCGAAGTGGTATAGCCTTTCTAACGTAAACACATACTTGTACATATGTTACGCCCAGTGTCAAGTTCGTGTAATATGCGGAGATCTTGTTACCGCACATCAGCTGACGAGCTCGAGCTTGATAAAAATAGATAATGATTGCATAATCAAAACGGACAACTTTACCGTGTTCGCTCTTAGAAACCTAAACAGTACGCAGAAGGTCAAGGACGATTCATACATCAACTTAATCGCTCCGATAAATCACATTATCAACATAAGCTTAGAACATTACTCGACTGAAGAAATCAACTTTCCTAACCAATCATCGCTATCGAACGAAATTGAGAGAAAGATAAACGAGTTGAAACAAGTCAACCTCGCAGAAGAATCCGTTGCGGTATCCTATCACGACGTACATCATTATACACTAATCTACTCGATACTGGGAGCTGCAACAGTGATAGGAATCATCATCGTCTGTCGGCGAGCGCGCGCGCGTAGAGATGCGCTTGCGTCGCCGTCCCCTGTGGCAGGTGAGGCGCCGGCGTCGGCGGAGCTGGCTGCCGGGCCCGAGGCGCCCACCCCCGTCGCCAGGTCCATCAGCATGTGTCAACTCAGTGATTTAAGTGAATGTAAAAGTGCGCGTGTGCGAAAAGTTAATAGTGAAAGTGTGTTAAAAGTGTCGGCCCCTAAAAAGCTACAATTTAGTGCGGAGTGAATAATAGTGTCGTTAACGCGGATTATTTGTATGTTAGGTAGATTAAGAATTTCGCCATCAATCATAAATTGTTTAACACTATCATTAATTTTAAGTAAACCATTGTTGCTCACCTTGTCGCATCTACTAACCCTCATCTTATTTTGTATCATGCTTTTCTCTCGCGCCCGGGAATATGTTCGGTGCATTGCAACCGAACACCTTATGACGCACGCGCCGGTAATTAGGTCGTTTACCGCGGCCGTCAATTTAATTGTCTTCTAATATTTAGTGCATATTTAGACGCTCCATCGCTCGGATGCGCTCAAACACATCATAACTCATTTGTCATCCTAACTCTTAAGTTTTACCTTTCAATATAACTCTTTTAAACATAAACTCTCTCTTTTACTCTAAACTAACGCATCCACCGTAGTTCAGGCCACAACAATATATTTTATAGAATGCGTCTCAGCTAAGGTCTAATAAAAAGAAGTAATTACTTCGTTCAAATAACTGATTTCTTCGTAAAAATCAGCTAACATTTACCGTTACTCCAAATAAGTAAAACCTAGTTTGAAATCACTCGCTTGGATATAGCATGTAATTTTTGTTTGAAAGCGAACAAAAATTAATGAAACCGACCAAAATTCATACGTTAATACTTACAAAATTGAGTAATATTTTTTTATTGCTCTTAAATGGAATTAACATGTTTTTAACTAGAAAATCGGACAATCGGGTGTCTACAGCAGTCCGCCATCGCGTAGCTAAATATAAGTCTTATTATCAGCTAATTACATTAAATATTTTTTCTTCTGCCATTTCTGAGGCTAGGAATAATACCTAAGTCCAGTGCTATCCAGATGAACGTTTATACCTATTATCTGTACACTTGTAAGATTTCACATTCATCATCCAAAACCAGTTACATAAACATACATGTGGCCTGTACGATAGGCATATAAGGGCAAAAAATAGGATATTTAAGTAACTAGCAGTCAATTCTAAGTGAAATAAATCGAACCAGCAATGTAAAGCGAATTAGCTATTTTGTTTTACATTGATCTGCGGGCGTAGTCTGATGCATCATTTTTGACATTTCGCGTCGACAATTTCAATTTTCTGATTTTCTAATTCATCAAATATAATTTTAACTTACGTTGCTATATCTTTAATAAATCTTAAAAATATTTGTAGTTTTTTAAGCATGATTCAAAAATTCTTCTCAAACAATAAATACACGAAAACACCAATTTTGTCTCAGCATTTTTCGAGCGCCACCTGGTGGTTTTACACGGAACTATGTCGAGACTTCCGACACAGGGAACCCAAATTATATTAATGGCCTTTCAAAAGAACACCTTAGTTATTAAAAAGGACAGGCAGTTATATCAAGTGTAGCTTACTATTTATCTGTTTTAAATCCAAATTAGAAAAAAAAAATACTTTTTTGTGTATCTGAAACTTATATTTAACTATTTTAAATTAAAAGTAACTATAAAAAATATAAATATATGAAATAATTACAATTTTGAACAAACAAGTATTGCACTGATATTGTACATAGGACCTTATGTTTCTAAGGCGGAATTTTCCCGTATTAAGTGGGTTAAAATTTTTGGGTAAATTTTCCGAGTTAAAGCATTTTATAGCACCATCATAAATAAAAAATTGTGATCCTATTACAGGCCAACCGCTGTATTTTTAAATATTTGACAATCGTCAGGAAATACTTATGAATCCCGACTATTTTTTGGCATGGAAAATCCGGATAAAGATTTACGCTTTTTGTAAATTTCCGACATGATCCCAATACCTGGGTCTAAACGCGGTTTAAAACTGAAAAGCACTGAATAATTGAATACAAAATCGGGTTCGCTTTTTTGTTTGTGTTCGATTTTCAAATCGAATTCTATTTTAAATACCCTCCAATACTGAAGTATTGGAGGGAGTTAGGAGTTCTATTTTGTTGAAGCTGTTTGAATTTACTTATAATAATAGCTAGATTTTTGAGCCATTGTTACTAAACACGTCAATATAATTTGGCTCTCTTAAGGGTCGATTTTATCAACGTCAGATAAAACTTATCCGACTGAGTAAGTATAAAACGACCGATTTTAAAATGACATTTACATAAATGATTGCTAACAAATTCGGTGACGTTATGAAATAAGGAGTTGTATTATATTCGATAAATATTCCATAACTAACGTTGCTAAAATTTAGGTCAATAAATTCAATTTAGGTCACAGTGTAAGTGTCATCATATCGGTCCAGTCATTTCGGGGATATGGGTAAATAACAAAAAAACATAAAACAAAAAAATTAAACCTCCATCAAAAACTTAAAAAAAAATAACAAAAACGTTTTTTTTTGAGCTTTTTAGTAAGTTTTTTGAAGGCATTATAATCTTTTTAAAGGTTATTTTAAAGCTCAATGTTTGGCAAGTAAAGAGACACGGACATAAAATTGGTGTTGATTTACGTAAAAATATTGTAAATTTTAAAACGACTTCAAAAAAGAAGGAGATTATAAATTCGAATGTATTTTTTTGTGACTGTGTTACCTCGTATCACATTTATTTGTGGACTGATTTGAATTATGTTTTTCACTAACCTAGAGGTTATACCTTCTAGTTGGTCCCATTGTTGCCGAGTCGGGATCTGATGATGGGATCTTGGTGCAATCGAGGAAAACCTTAAAATTTTAAAGGCACGTATATTAATTTGGTACTAGAATCTTGATTTTGACGTGTTTTTACGTCTGATAGTCAACATTGAGTGGAGCTGAGCTGATGGTGGAACTCCTAAACGCTTAGGAGTTCAGTGATTACAATGAGATAACTTATGATAGTCATAAGGTGCCCCCCTCCCCTGCTGTAATCACTAAAAAAAAGGAAAATAAAATTATCTTTAAAAAAGTAAAAACTCCAAATAAATTGTTCGCCTACAATAGATGGCAAGAGTTTATTTATGGCTTTTTAGTGCATTTTGGTTTTACTTTTTTATATAACTCCATAACAATCTTGAAGTATAACCTTAACTAAAGCTATCTTAAACTGAGATTAGTTAAACGAACATCTCAAGCAATTACAGACCCAAGTTTATTTATAGAACTTTAATAAACATACCAATCCCTTCAAAATGGGATCCTGTTTCCAGCCTAATCTGTTTGGAACGGGTCTGTTTTACATTTAGGATTCCAATATAACTAACGTTTAGGTTGACATATATAAGTTTCCAAATCCCGCGTCTACGTTAAAATATTTTAAAATATCTACATAATATTTAAAGTTTCGTGCTGAATCTATAGCAATATTCATACTAAAGAATGTTAAATAAAAAAATGTAAGTAAAATCATTTTAATATTATTGTTACTACAGCTACTAGCATCACATACTCGTATTGGAGTAAGTTTCAAATGATAAATGTTTCAAACAAAATAAACAGGGTGTTGTTTTGGTCAGTGACATCCACCTTAGGAATAGTAATATGAGTTTGGCGTATTCAAAAAAAACTTGAAATTTTATCCAAGTTTTATCAAAGAAATACATAGTCACAACATTTTGAAAAAGCAAAACGAATGTGGAAACTCACACCCTTACTCGAATCTACGAAATACTACGTCGTAGCTTGTAAGCTAAAACTTTAAAAAAAAGTAAAAACCGATTTCAAAACCAAAATGCACTAAAAAGTCTTAAATAAACTCTTTACCATTGAAAGGAAAGGAATCCGTTTTAGGCAAACAATTTCTTTTTGGAGTCGGTGCTGTGATAGTTGATGCTTGATGGTCAAAGTGATGGCACCGACTCCAAAAAGAAATTGTTTGCCTAAAACGGATTCCTTTCCTTTCAATGGGACCAACTAGAAGGTACACCATCTAAGTAGGTGAAAAAAATTTTCGATTCGGTCGACAAACGACTGAGATATGAGGTAACATACATACAAAAAAATAAAAAAACCATACAGTCTAATTGATAACCTCCTCCTTTTTTAAAGTCGGTTAAAAAGGCGACCTGGTTTTGGTAGATTTGATTTGCTCACTATTATCGCAATAGCAAATTGATTTAGTGGATTTTTTTCATTTAACTTTTTTTTGGCATCAGTATCATTTGTACAACCCTTAAGTCGCTCGTCTCTGACCCAAACAACATCCTGTATGTTATATAAAATTCCAAATATTATGTTCAAAGAAGCAATAATAACAAATTACTGTTACCGGACCTCGTGAAATATTAGTTCTATTTTTAAGCTCAATACGAGTAAACCTTAGCTACTACTAAATCGACCTTCGTGGTGTAGTGGCTAAGCACGCTGGTTTTCAAGGCGTCGCCACTCCGAGGTCCCGGGTTCGATTCCCGGTCGGGTCAATATAGCAATCAAAATTTTCTACATTGTCTTAGGTCTGTGTGTTGTGGTTCCACCGTTGTGTCTGATTTCCATAACTCAAGTGCAATGGCTACTTACTTTGGGATCAGAGCAATATGTGATTGGTATCCAACAATATTTGGTGTCCAATATAAATGAGCTATCATTATTCAAATAGCTGTGGACACATACGTGTTTTGAGGGATAAAAATCTAGAGTCCTTATTAACATTTTAGCATTTTATTGCCTTTATTTATTTTGTTTTCGGTTCGATAATAAATAAAGTTATTCAGGCTGTCGTCAACACTATTACAGAATAACTCCACCTGTGTTCTACTATATATTATCCGTACACCAATTTCAAGGCTCAGTTAGACCTTTCAGCGGTATTAATTAAGGTCCTGTGACAGCCTTCATAGATATTACGTACGGGACTAGCCTGCGAACAGTTCAGAACCATTGCGGCTGAGAAACTAATTAAATTAGGACTGGGAATATTTTTTGGAAACCTATTTTTTTTAACGGCTACTAAACAAAGGCCTCTGAGTGACATTTTGAGGTGACATGATGTTTTAGCTATAAGTGTCAATATTTGTTAATGAGTTTTGCATTCCATAAAGTTTAATAAAGTAAGCACTTATTAAAATATGTCGGTAAGCTCAAAGATATATTATTACCGCGTTATCATTACCGAGATTTTACTCGGTAATGATAACGCCATTGATGAAATTACTTTCTTTGATTAAATCCTAAGAATATTATAACAATGGGTTCTAATAAATCGCAAGCACCGAACAAGGAAGCGAACTTTAGGGTGATTATGTAAATCATAATTCGATGGCAATGCGATCGCAATCTCTGACTTTGGTGGAAGTTTATACATCTGCTTTTTTTTTTAATTTTTCACAATCGTTTTTGAAAAATATGCTGGTCTTTTATAGGGTATAGCCATAATAGCATGGCCAGAATAAAATCGAATCGAATCGAAGTAGCACTTTTGCTGAGTAACGAGTACCGAGTTTTACTCGGTTCATTTTTTTTCCAACCGAGTACTTGGCCGAGTAACTCGGTTACAATCAAATTACTTTTTCGGGTGCGTAAGCAAGTCAAAACAGGTACGAGCTTAATTAGCTTTATCTAGCCATTAGAGCGCAATGATCCTAAAAGCCTCATTACTTTAAGAATAAGCTGACAAAAGACAAAAGTCCTTTTGAGTGGTAGGAAGGGCACCAAACAAGGTATCCAGAAATGGCACAAATAGCACGAGTGTTATTATGTGCATCTGCAAGCACCGTGCATAGGGAGTGATTACTTTCGGGGGCTGGTAACGTCTATGAAGAAAAAAGGAATAGGCCGTTACCAGAACGTGCAGAAATCTTTGTGTTACTGAATCATAATTTTACTTGATAAAATTTCACATAGGTATTGTTTTTTTTTCGTTCACTAGATCTCCTCATTTTGTCTCATTACCGATCATTCATTATCATAATTGAGATTGTGAAAGATTTCCCTGTTGTTTAGATGAAATCTACCTAAATATACTGCTTTAATTAAACCGAGTATACTCGGCATTAAAACCGAGTTACTCGGCCGAGTACGATTATCAAAAATCCGCCGAGTACACCGAGTACCGAGTATTAACCGAGTACTCGGCCCATCTCTACTCTTAATACTTGATTATCGTTATGTATGAATTTTAATTGGTTTTCTTAGAGTCGATTTTATAAACGTCAGATATAACTTATTCGACCGAATTAGAATAAAACGACCGGTTTTATAATGACACTAGCGGTCCCCCGCGTCTTCGTCCGCGTGTTTTGAGTTTCCCCCCCGTTGCAGCGTGATGTTTTATAACCTAAAGCCTTCCTCGATAAATAAGCTATCCAACACAAAAATATTTTTTCAAATCAGTCCAGGCGTTCCTGAGATTAGCGCGTTCAAACAAACAAACAAACTCTTTAGCTTTATAATATAAGTATAGAAAAAAGGCGGCAGTCAGTAAATCATATAAGATGACGTATGCTGATACGGACTTTTTATTGAACTATTAATGCAGAACAATCTCGTCATAGATGATTTTTGTGCAACTTAAACGGTTTACGCAGCGTTCGTAGCGAAAGTTCTTAAAAGGAATATTTTTCTTTTATATAATATTAGTATATAACGACATTTACATAAACGATTGCTAGCAAGTAGGTGCCGTTTTTGAATTACGCGTTTTGTATTGTATTCGACCAATATTCCTTATCTTGTAAAACGTTGATAAAATTGAATATTACAGGTTGATGTCAACAACCGTGTCAGCAAAATTTTTGGGGCTTTCATATTAGGCAGACACTTTTATCATTATATCTTCTGAGCTTATATAACGTCTATGCAATGCGATGGCTATATTGGCCTGTTACATAATCACCCTGCTGAGCCAATTTAGTGGACAAATGACGACTTGGCGAGATAGATGTGACGGAGTAACGATTTTAGCGCCGAACCGCGTCAGACGGCGAGTGGGGTGACTCTTAATTTGGTTATTTGCGGACATTGCTAATAGAAGTGGTTTGTTTTAGCTGCAAGGGTTTAAATTATTTGTATTACTATTACTAGCGTATGATACTGACACCACGAACAAATCACTTGTCATCAACTTACATGTACAACCATTTGTATAAGTTGATGGCGTCAATCCATATTCAAAATCCAAGGAGTACGTTATAATTTTGTCAGCGTATGTGCGCCACATTTTTGCTTGACATAATATAAAATAAATATGATTTATTGCACACCATAAACAATAAATAATTACGTAAAACATCTTTAAATATATTTTTTTAAAGAGAAAACACCCCTTTTTAAAAAAATGATTCCTGAAGGAGATGCGTCGCTTCAAGCGATAAGACTAATTAGTTGAACATAATTCAATAAACTTCTGACTTGAGACAATTTAAAAATACAAAAAAACAATATAAAAGTAATAGAGCCGTTGATATCGCCTACGGTCAGTCACTGACTAAAAGACTGCGCGGGAAATATTATAGGCACAGGTGCATATGCTATTCCTTTCACTCTTATAGCCCGATGGAACAGCAATCTGACACGACCGGAGAGAGATCTGTTGCAGGACTAACGCTTTCCGAGACACGGAGGTGAAACACCGATAACTTCCAAATTGTGCCCTGGTATGCCCTGAGTATTTTTGATCGAAAAAACTCATGCACTTATTTTTGGCCCGACCCGGGAATCAAATTTGGGACCTCTGGGCGAGCCGTCGCGTCGGCAGTTAATTCTTTACTACCTCTATAATATGGGGTACCACCCATTGGCGTTATTTCAAATCCATATAGTAATAGTAACTTTATTCATAACCCAATAATGTTTACAGTTGTTTGTTTAGTATTACATCCTTAGTAGGTACAAAAAAATACCAAACCGATTTTGATAAAACTTGCATTGTGCTCTAAGTTGAAATAAACCTGATTAAACTAGAAAAGAACCATCTCGCTATAATTTCTCGTTTTCGAGAAGTCCGTGGACAAACATACAAAAATGCATAAAAACATACAATCACTTACCAAATTTTGAACATGAGTTTGAAAACCTTAATAGATCAACGTACTCAAATATTATCAAATTCAAACGATATCACATACATAAAATTGCATTACATACATTATTACATTGAATGGAATACCTCCTTTTTTGAGGTCGATCAAAAAACCTAACATATCTAACGTATTTTTTAGCTAACCTTAGCTTAATATTTAAGTTTTGAGTGATCGCATAGACAAACTATGTAAAAAGTTTTGTGAGACTAGTGTTATTTCATTGTAAAACGCTGATTGCTTAATAAATAAATAATAAATATTAAAACTTTTGCTCTTATATCTTAATTCAATTAAACCAGGTTTGGATGACACTTTGCAGTAACATTAACTAAATCACAAAGTCATCTCCAAAACCGTTGTTAGGTTGGGATGTCGTTAACTGCTGAAAGAAGCATCAAGGATATCCCTTATGGTGGTACAGTTAGCTACAAAAATAAACACTTGCTTTTATTAAAATTATCTGAATTTACTGTATCGTTTTTGAACTGATTACTTCCTGTACTTGCAGGTATAAAAACCCATAAAAAGAATACATTGGACAGTAAATAAAAATATATAAAAAAACAATTGAATAAAATAAAATGATATTTCACCGAGAACGCATCTCAACATCGTAAGTGCATAGCCCGGCTTCTTCAGTGATTAAAAATAGACCCACGTGATACCTCACACCTTCAAAATTTGATTGTTTGAGTCCTTATCCTTTGCCGGAATGAGGCAACACACGTTCTAAGGACAGCAAAGAAGTCGGGCACCCGCACGTCCGCGAACATTCCTGACGCGCTGCAGTATCGCGACAAATGCATAATAATTCGAAATGCGTCATTATAGTAATATAATAATAACTACTGTAAAAAAAGTGATAGGCAATTATTTCTTTCCATTTACACGTGCCAACTATGGACAAATCGCCTATCATAATTGCCTATCACTTTTTTTACATTTGTTTGTTTAAAAAACGGCAAAAGTGCAATAAGTTTTCGAAGCCAACTGTACTTTTGTAGCCGCCATGAGGGTAATTTGACGAGAATTGACGTTGGATAATAATAAGCTCTTTTATATTTACAGTCACATAGGATTTGCTGTAAAAGGGAGAGTAATGACACCCCTCTTTTTGCGTGAATTGAAACGTAAAAAACGTCCTTGATATTTCTTGTTTTGATGTGTATGGGCATACTAAAAATCGGATCCGATATGTGTTATTATGAAATAACATAAAAAATATGTCGTGATCTAAAACGGAACCTATTCGATGTGAAATTACGTAGAAAGATTGTTGCATGATCAATACGGACTTCCTTAATCGATACCTTATTTTCAAGTCTGTCAAAATGACATTGCTTTTTAGGGTTCCGTAGCCGAATGGCAAAAAACGGAACCCTTATAGTTTCGTCAAATCTGTCTGTCTGTCTGTCTGTCCGTCCGTATGTCACAGCCATTTAATTCTGTAACTATAAGCATCACACTGTTAAAATTTGGTAGAAATGTGTATCCTGTTAACCGCTTCACGATCCTCATACAAAAAATAAAAAATAATGACATTTAAGGGGGGGGGGGGGGCTCCCATACATGAATCTTAAACCAAAAATTTTTTTTTTGTCAAACCTATGCATGTGGGGTGTCTATCTAGGTCTGTCTAAAATGACATAGAGGTTCCTAAAACCATTTTCTTTTAAAGTCTTACGTTTTATAGCCAGACGCTTCCAAAGTGGAAAAATGGGCGTCCCCTCCATCTAACTTCTAAACTAAGCGAGGGTAAATTTTGAAAAAAATATGTAATGCCGATCTTAACAAATACTTTCAACGAAAATTAGTTCAGACGGGATCGAAGGAGAAGTTTTTGAGATATAGCACATTTTCAACAACCGCAAACATAACTTTGTACTTCATACAAGCACTATGAAAAACAAAGTTATATTAGCTGTCAACAAAATATTGCGGTAATTACTAAGTGAAAGTAAGTGGGTTCCCTAATTCAGTTAAAGTTGGCACGGAACCCTCAGTGCGCGAGTCCGACTCGCACTTGGCCGGTTTTTTGTAAGTTTACTTTTAAAAGATTGATGATATAAATACTTCAGTAAACTCGTACAAAGTGTAGCTATTATTAGTAAGAATCACCTAAAAAAACTATTAAACTCTCAAACGAAATGAGTGATTTCATTAAAACTGTATAGTTTGTGGTCACCATTACTGAAATGCTCACTACTATTCACTATTCACTATATTCTATATATACTATTCACCTAATGCTGCTGCCGACACCTCAAAACAAAGGCAGCTATACCTTTTGCCACAGAGAAGAAATATCAGCCACTTAATATCATGATTATTAATATAAAAATACTAGCGGTCCCCCGCGACTTCGTCCGCGCGTTTTGAGTTTGCTCCCTCCCCTCCCGTCGCAGCGTGATGTTTTATATCCTAAGGCCTTATCTAACACAGAAATATTTTTTCAAATCGGTTCAGCAGTTCCTGAGATAAGCGCGTTCAAACCAACAAACTCTTCAGCTTTATAATATAATTAGCGCAAGCGCACGTTGTACTTAAGCTGCGAACATTATTTTGGTGCGGAGTTATGTTAAAACTGAGATAGCTCCTAAGATATTTATTGGAATCAAATGATATATAAAGAGCATTTTTGTTCTAAATGAAACGCTCGTGATGATGAATGAATTTATTTTGATAAGAATAAATACCTGTGTGTACTATAATACACCTCTAAAAATGATGCATTATTTTTTTACAAATTTATTAACATAAAAAAGGTTGTAGTAAGTCAACCATAAAAGATAGACTTATGCTGTCGCGGACTTTATTATAGAACTCTTAATGCTGAACAATCTTGTCATACATGATTTTTGTGTAACTTTAGCGGTTTCCGCAGCGTACGCAGCGGAAGCTCTCAAAAGGAATATCTTTCTCCCGTTTTCGCAACAAATTTCATTGCTGCTGTGGTCCTGTGAGTCGTATCGTTATGTTATATAGCTTAAAGCCTTCCTCAATAAATGGACTATCTAACATAAAAATATTTTTTCAAATCGGGCCATTAGTTTCTAAAATTAGCGCGTTCAAACAAACAAACAAACTCTTCAGCTTTATAATATTAGTATAGATTGGACACCAATACATTGCTATGATCCCAAAGTAAGTAGCTAATGCACTTGTACGCAGCGGGTGCGGGTTCGATCCCCGCACAATACAAACATTTGTGTGCATGAGCATGTCTATTTGTATTGGTCTGGGTGTTTTATATGTATATCATGTATGTATTTACAAACAAAAAGCATTTAAGTATTATATCCGTTGTCTGGCACCCATAACACAAGCTTTGAGTAGCTTACTTTGGGACTAGATGGCGATGTGTGGGAATGTCCAAAGGATATTATTTATTATTATTACTTGTGTTATGGGAATCAGACACAACGGTGGTACTACAGCACCCAGACCGGAGACAATGTACAAAAATTTAGATTTCTATATTGACTTGACCAGGAATCGAACCCGGGACCTCGCAGCGGCGACTCCTTGAAACCCAGCGTTCTTAGCGACTACACCATGGAGATCGTCTAATATCATTCGTACTATTATTTTTAGATTACTTAAGATCCAATTCCTTGGCCCCAGGCAAGCTTACTCTGAGCTTAACCATTATTGTATGGCCAGGAGATCTTTGTCACACTCTACAGTGGGTTAAGGATCTATTGGTTGACGGCGATAATCAGATCTAACGCTGTATGTCTTCAAAAATGCGGTTGTCAGATCTAGTGAATTATTCTTAACATTCCCTTGGTGTTTGTGACTCTTTTCGTTTCGTAAAGCTAAAAACTCCAAAAATTAAGTTATAATTTTCAATGGTTTTTAGTGTTTATACAATTAATTTGAGTTTTAAATCGGTGGAACATACATGTCATGTTGTACAATCATGCTTATTACTGTTTTACTATAACTGTCTCGGTGGCGCAGCGGTTAGAGGGTCGCACTCAAAAGCGACGGCTGCGTCAGAGGTCCCAGGTTCGATTCCTGGGTCGGGCCAAAAATATGAACCTGTGTTTTTCTGTTGTGAAATTCTCAGGGTAGCCCGAAGTTGGAAGTCGGCAGTGTTTCACCCCCGTGCCTCGGAAAGCACGTAAAGCCGTTGGTTCTGCGCCTGATCTTTCTCCGGTCGTGTCAGCTTGCTGTCCCATCGGGCTATGAGAGTGAGAGGAATAGAGAGTGCACCTTTATTTGCGCACACACTTGTGCACTATAATATGTCCCGCGCAGTCGGTTAGTCGTAGTGACTGGCCACCGTAGTTGAAATCGGCTAGGGGGACTATTATTACTGTTTTAAATTAGTACCCTTCTCCTTGACTTTGCCATGGATGGGTAAAATAAATATTAGTTTTCTGAACTCCTTGAATCAAGGGAGATTTTTAGCATCTGCTACCCTGATTGAATGCTAGCGCCTCCCTGTCAATGTAATCCATCAGCTAGAAGACCTTTGACGCACTGTATGTAGGTAACCTTCAGTTTTAATGACGGCATGACATTACACCTTCTGTCTTTTAAATTCATCATATTATATTTTATTCATAGTCTGAGTTTGGAATAACAGTTTTGTGATAAGGGACTAACTCAAGCGATCTTTATTGAACATCTTGTAAAGGGTTAAGTCCTTTGAACTCAAATCCTAAGAAGGCAAAGTTATAGGCCAATGAAATATCGTCGAAATTAAGTTGTATGAAACAATCGTAATATCAAACATCCTAAATAGGGGTTAGAAAGCGTTGAGCCTTAAGCGGTTTAACCTTTGACTAAATGTAACTTATATATAACTATAAATGTAACTAAAGTTTAGCACAATGATAAATAGAATCAGAGCACAGATTTGAACAAAAAGACATTTAAGGATTTTGAAAATTGATATTTTTCGACACAATAACCGTAATAATAACAACCTTAAGTTATAGGTACCAAACATATTTTTGAGAAGTAAATAACATATAATAAGTAATAAATTAAATAAATATTGGACATCAATCACATACATTGTTCTGATCCCGAAGTAAGTAGCCAATGCACTTGTGTTATGGAAGTCAGACACAACACTCAAACCCATGACCATTAAGAAAATTATAATTTCTACATTGACCCGACCAGGAATTGAACCCGGTTCCTCGGAACGGCGACGCCTTTATACCAGGCGTGCCACTACACTATGGAGGTCGTCAAATACTTAATACGAGTATTCGAGAGTTGCATATTATAAACAATGTTTATTTTGTAAACTCAATCAGTCAATACTAGTGTGTAAGTATCCGGATTATTATAAGATCTGGCTTTTTAAATACGTGCTAGGACTTGGGTCAAAACCTACGCGAACAATTTTGGGGTTAAATTACTCCTTCCTGAGAATGTTACGCGGGATTCCCCGGATGACTGGGGGTGTTCTCCCGAGGGTAGATATCCCACGACTCATTATGGGCTTAAAATAAAGGATATGGCTGTACAGGTGATTTGGGTAAGGCATCTGAAAGTGAAATGTAAGTTTTGTGAAACCTTTTTTTCTATTAGCACTATATTATAATGTTGTTATTATTAATGTATGTGATGATTACAACGGTGTCGACGACAAACAAACCACAGTTGAAATTTACAGTTTCCCAATTGTTATTCAATCATAATACTCGTAATATAACTTCTACTGTTTGAACAGTGAGCTGTTAGTACGACGTACAGAAATTCTATGCCAAGTAAAAAATGAATTGCAACTTTATAACAAGATTGTGATGAATTCTTAGGATTTAGAATGTCGAACCTTTATACACTGCGACTTTTAGCAGCTATGCAGTCGCGATGCTAACGTGCGTTAGTATAGATGCAGTCATAAAATGTCAACCTTTACACACTGCGCTAATTTTAACATCGATACAGTCGCGAGCGATGCTAACGCGCGTTAGCATCGATACAGTCGCGATGCAAGCTGGGAATTGACAAATTATATCTACTTACCTATGTCACGCACTGCTGGAGCGAAGCCATCGAGAAACACGGCGAAGCATTGGCTGTCTCGCTTGATATCTCGAAGGCCTTTGACAGGGTTTGGCATGCAGGTTTGCTCAATAAACTTCCAGCTTTCGGCATCCCTGCTGATTTCTGTAGCTGGATATCAGACTTCCTGAGTGACCGGTCGATCAGAGTAGTCATAGATGGCTGCTCATCTGACCTTAGGGCTATTAAGGAGTTCCTCAGGGGTCAGTTCTCTCTGCAACTCTTTTTCTGCTTCACATCAACGCAGGCTTCAGCCGGGTATCGTTGGATACGCTGACGACAGCACAGTTACAGAGAGATACCTGTCCAGCGCGGGGACCAGTGGGGATGAAGTGCGTCGTTTGAGGCGAGCCATGGTCGAGCGGACAAATATGAACCTGAGACGTGTCTCGCAGTGGGGCGATGACAATCGTGTCGAATTCAACGCCAAAAAGACTCAAGCATGTCTGTTTTCGGCAAAGAGGAGTCCTTTCCTACATACTCCAACTTTCCGGGGTACGCCTGTTGATGTCACCGACCATCTAGAGCTGCTGGGTATGGAGTTGTCGGCTGATCTCAATTTTGGCCCCAACATTGAGCTCAAAGCACAAACTGCTGCTAAAAAACTTGGCATTCTGAACAGAGTGAGGCGATACTTCACGCCTGAACAGCTTTTGACCCTTTACAAAGCGCAAGTCCGGTCCTGCATGGAGTATTGCAGTCACCTTTGGGATGAATCCGCCAAGTACTAGCTTGAAGCACTCGACTCAGTGGAATGCAGAGCCATAAGATTAATAGGTGACGACAAACTGGTGAATGATGAGCTCCATAGCTTAGCCCATCGCCGCAAGGTTGCCAGCTTAGCTGTATTTTACAGACTTTACTTTGGCGAGTGTGCGAAGGAGCTCCATGAGCTCATCCCTCCAGCCCCCATTTTCCATCGTTCGTCTAGGCGTACCGCGGGATACCATCCTTATCTTGTCGATGTGCCGCTGTTTCGAACTAAGCGCTTCTCGTCAACATTTATAATGCGCACGGCAAAGGAGTGGAACTCGCTGCCCGCGTCGGTGTTTCCAAGGGATTACAATCCGAATCTTTTCAAAATTCGAGTGAACAGGCTTCTTCTGGGCGAGCTCGTTTCATCTTCGACTTCGTCCTAGTCGCATTAGGCTTGGACTGGAGTCAAGAGCGAACCCATACTAAATAATAATAATAAAAATATGAACTGAATTTTAGCGACTGACTCGATACTAACGCGCGACTGCATCGATGCTAAATTAAATCTGTTCATTGCGTGAGTTGCGATGCTGTAATGCATTTTCAAAACGCGCGACTGCATCGATGCTAAAAGTCGCAGTGGGTAAGGGGTCTATGAGTTGATGACAAGTGGTGTCAATTTATGAAGCACGAAATTTGGTGTTGGTGTCAGTTCCATACGCAAGTAATAGTATTCCAATGTGTTTTAATAACTTTTCTAATAATCATAATTTTAACTAATTTCTCTTTATATCGTTTCAGGTAAGCAAATTCAGTTCCAACGCAGTACCTGTCTTGACGAGCTAAGAGGTATCAACTACGACTATCTTAAGTAAATTTAAGGTTGTGGGTTGTGTTTTATGTACATTTCATTAATGATTTTGTCGAATTAAAGCCAATACTTTCGGACACGGTTTCTTAGTGAAAACCGCATTTATCAAAGTACAAAATATCAGTAGGTAGTGAATATTGCCTCAACCAAACCAGATACACTGCCCTCTGGGACTTAAAAACGTTTATTCGACTGGCCTGGATGTTTTATTGTTAATTTAAATCTCAATGGCATCTCAATTTGAAATTGAGATTGAATAATTCATAGTTTTTAAAACTAAGGTGTAATTAAGTACCTACAATCAATACTAAGTAATATAAAAAGGTGAAGAACATGTTAGTATGAAGACGCTAATCTTACGCGAACTGGTTGGACTTAAGAATATTTTTGCGATATATCGGGAAAGACTATAAGGCTACATGGATTGGTGACCCACACAGGGTCGTCAATTTTTTTTTGGATTCTTTACATCCAGGCCTATCAAAACATAACATATTAATGATAGCTAGCGATTTTTTGTAGTTTTAGAGGCTTTTTTTTTTCAACTTTTGTTAGCCTTAGGTTTAGCTAGCTCATAAATTTATCTAAGTAAATTCCAATTATACCATTATCGTACTGCAATAAAAAAACGACATGATACCAAAAGAAGTGGAGTTTTTTTTTTTAATTTGTAAAAAAATATCTGGAAAACTTCGAAAATTCAGCTAACATACATAGGGTATATTTGGATAGCCCTGGATGTGACGCTGCCAAAAAATAAGATAGGACAGCAGTGTTTGGGCCACCTTGTATATAACACATCACATCACACCTCGTGTAACGAAATCAAAGTTAGATCAAATCGTGCGGACGAATTATGTGATGCTGGTTGAGTGATTATGAATACCGCTTCTGTACTGTAAGTTTTTCCCAAATGGTCATGTGTGAAAATTTTCTTTTTCTAAGCGTTTCGACTTTACAGTCACTTTACAGCGACTAAAATTTGTTGTTTCAAGTAACTGGCGACGCAGATTGCCTGGTCATTTGCACACATTGACTACGCATTTGGTGTATTGGTTAGAGCTCCTGACTATTACGCCGGCCGACGCGGGTTCGAATCCCGCAAGGGGCAAATGTTTGTGTGATAAGCACGAATATTTATACCTGAATCATGGATGTTTAATATATATTAAAGTATTTATAAGGGAACGCCCCCGTCATAATCGTTGCCTGGTATTCATAACACAAGAATAAAAATTGCTAACTTCGAAACCACGACAATTGGTGTGTGGTCTGGCGTATATTTATATTTATTAGATCTTCCAGAGAACAAGAATCAGGTCGGGCAGGACAGGACAAAATATACTTATTTCTAAAGCTTAAGTCATGAAATAAAACTCAATTTTACGGATACTTTTCGCGAATATTCACTCAATTTTATCCCGACGTTTCAAACACTTTTTAGCGTTCGCGGTCACGGGTAGACTAAGATTTGTCATTTACAGAGTTTTGAAAACAATTCATCTACCGTCATTCAATAATATTAATTTGCGTTACTATCCACGCAGAAAACGCTAACTGTGTCTTGTTATCTTGCAGTGAGTGGTCTGGGTTGGACTTCGCTAGCACTGGATCTGGTGGAATTTTCCAACCATCTTCATTTCCATTCATCTCTGTTAAAATTTGAATGTTTTTTGATGTTTTTTGTATTTCTATAGCTTCACGTGGAACGCTATCACTATAGGATACGTGGAACGAACCGTTTCATTAAGTGGATAGGTAGGTTCGTTAATTATTATTATTGAGTGACGGTAACTTAATTTTTCATAACTCTGTAAATGACAATCAACATCTTAGTCCACCCGTGACTAGGAACGCTGTAAATTGTTTGAAACATCGGGATATTTTTTTATTAATATTCATGAAAAGTATCCGTATACTTATGTTTTATTCCAGGACTAAATATATTGTTTGCGTAAAATTCATGATTTCGCAGGCACTTTTCTCAGTGAAACTTGTAAAAACTATCTGACTTCTTTCACACACTTCAACTTGCTTTTCCGTGTCCACCTATAAAATTTGCTACAAGATTAAGTCCAGTTCTTCTCTGGTCTTCGTTAATAGTTTCTGTCGACCCATTAAAAGTTTGCAGACTGATTTCGTTATTGAAGATAGGATCTTTCTTCGCCCTTTTGTCGTTAAAAAGATTGTTCTCTTTGTACGCATTGGTACTTCCACAAAGGCTTTTATTTCATTATTCTGTATCTTTTGTATCGAAGAATACCTATTTTGTATGTTCATAAACAACAATAATTGTTTATTCAAACTTAGCAAAACTACGTCATTTTCTATCATCAACTATAAGATCCACTGTAAAAGATATTCTGTGAAAACATACATAAGCATAAACTTAGTTTATTAGAAAGTCGTTTTATTTATACGAAATAACGAAATTAGTAGTACAATATTTTGACAATCTGTAAATCCGATCCCGAAACATATTCCCAGATAATTGAAATCCGAAAATTGAGCTTCCTGATTATAATATTAACGGGAAATGTCCGGCTTAATGAGCTTAATTGTGTTCTAGATTACATTTAATTGACGTTGTATGGATTTATGAATATACCGCTGTATCGTAGACAACGTCTTGTGGTAGACACAGCATAAATAATACTCGTAAATAAATAATCATAATTATTGAACACCAATTACATACATAGCTCTGATCCAAAAGAAAGTAGTAAAATGCATTTGTGTTTTGCAAAATCAAACACAATACCACGACCCGGGACAATACAGAAAATTATGATTTCTACGTTGACCCGACCGAAAATCGAAACCGGGACTTCGGATCGGTATTGGTGTTTGGTGTTGAGTAAGTTTACCAACTCTCAGTCTATGCTTTTAAATATGAGTAATACGAAAAGAATAAAGGTAGAAGCATCTTTCACAAAATCTTGTTCCATTTATTATTTGTAATATGTGATCGATCGCTGTAAAATCCGTGGGAGAGAATATGTGATATACTTTTTATTTATTTAGTATGGGTTCACTCTTAACTCCAGGCCAAGCCTAGTGCGACTAAGATGAAGTCGAAGATGAAACGAGCTTGCCCAGAAGAAGCCTGTTCACTCGAACTTTAAATAGATTCGGATTGTAATCACTAGGAAACACCGACGCGGGCAGCGAGTTCCACTCCTTTCCAGGCGCATTATAAATGTTGATTAGAAGCGCTTAGTTCTCAAAACAGCAGGACATCGAAAAGGCATGTATCCCGCGGTACACCTAGAAGAAAGATGGAAAAGGGGGGCTGGTAGGATGAGCTCATGGAGCTCCTTTGCACACTCTCAAAGTAAAGCCTGTAAAATACCGTTAAGCTGGCAACCTTGCAGCGATGGGCTAAGCTATGAAGCTTATAGCAGTTTGTCGTCACCTATTAATCTTTTGACTCTGTGCTCCACTGAGTCAAGTGCTTAAAGTTGGTACTTGACTGATCCATCTCAGATGTTACTGCAATACTCCATGCAGGACCGGAATTGTGCTTTGTAAAGGTTCAAAAGCTGTTTAGGCGTGAGTTCTGATATCTAGAGCACCGCGGCGTTACTAATTTAAAAGTCAAAATCACTTGCATCTTACTTCGTCCTCGTGTTTGAGGTGATACCTTTTGTTGTGTGCACGAGATTTTCGTTTGAAAGTGAAAATGCAACAGTGACCGCCACTGTACTTTGAGCTTGGTATCCATCGTCATGGTTTTCATTTGGATTACGTAATATTGTGACCTCTTTTTGGGTAATTTATCTATGGTTGGGCAGTTTGGCTTAAATCAGAATAAATTAATGAGATGGATGCATGTTATTACTTTATGTTTTCAATCGCTTTGAGTCTGTGTTATGCATTGCAAAATTAGTGTTTATTTCGGTGATAATTAGGCCAATTTGACCAATTCCATCCGGAGATATAAGAGGATTATGAATGTTTCATGGATTAAGAGATTAATTATGCAACTAAGGGCCTGATTCACCATCAAAAAGTAGGACTAACCTACAAATAATTCAAATTTATGGGACGTTTTCATATGCAGTAGTAGCCAAGTACAAATTTTAGGCTTTCTCTTTATAGTTCAACTACTACTTGATAAAACCTTGTAACTTTTGTTAATATAATAGAAGAACATTGTTGGCAACATAATAACTAATAATTAGTATTATTATTCATTACAATTGTCGCAACACTTTTTCCTGTCTTTGGTGCGTCTTGCATTGACGGATTTTTCATACGCAATTAAATATTGTTTGTACTCGAACCAGCGAAAATCTGAAGAGTTCGTTTGTTTGAACGCGCTAATCTCAGAAATAACTGAACCGTTGTCCAAAATATTTTTGATTTGCATAGCTTATTTATCGAGGAAGGCTTTAGGCTATCAAAAATAACGCTGCTACGGCAGCAAACTCAAACGCAGTGGCGGCGAACCGCTAGTTATTAATATACGCCAGCTTAAGATAGGTGAGAAGCCTTGTTTGAGCAAAAATTGTATTGTATTGTATTTGTATCAATCGACCTTTATATTGCGTTATATAAAATCAAAATAACATTACAAAAACAATAACAGCACCGGAAACAAATATTAATCAAGTTAATTCCTTAGTTCGTCATCCGTTAAGTCGTATCCATGTTTGCATTCACATAAATAGGGTTGATCCCACATAAATTGATATTGTGAAAGCGGATCACAGGTTAATTTTAACCGCCACCACATTCGATTAACGAAATTTGAAACAAATGAATGCGAAATTGGTTACGATTAACGGAAATTAAATAAACAAAATTAATTTTAAACGAATTTGTAAAAGGACATAGCCTTGAGAATCAGTAAGCTCAAGTGGCAATGGGCAGGGCACATAGCGCGAAGAACTGATGGCCGTTGGGGCAGGAAAGTTCTAGATTGGAGACCCTTCGACCAAAGACGGAGCGTAGGACGTCCACCAACAAGATGGACAGACGACCTTATAAAGATTGCAGGATCAAACTGGATGCAGACCGCTAGTAATCGGTCGCTGTGGAAAGCCGAGGGGGAGGCCTATGTTCAGCAGTGGACGTCCTTTGGCTGACAATGATAATGATGATGATGTAAAAGGACATGACCATTATTGGCCAAGCCACGTACAGCGAAACATAATCATCCCTAAATTATAACTTTTTTTTTGTATACTATAAACAAAGATTAATGTCCTCAGATACGTTCTCAGTTTTTTTTCTTCAATTTTAATAGTTCATAGCGATTTTCAGGGTTTTTATCTACTTTTTTGGGGAAGTTTAGGATGACTTCTTATTAAAAATATTCAAGAAAAAAACTATGGGAAGTGGTCATTTCCCTTCAAACCTATATTAGAGTTTGCATATGGCAGTCGAAATCATGAGTGAATGAAAAAGAAGGCACAGGGTTGTAATGTAAACGGCTAGCCGCGTAGCCGTTACCGTCGGCAAGTCAGTGGAAGACGTTGATAAAACATTGAGGCGCCCGGCAGTAAACTACCGTCCGCAAAAAAAAGTAAAAGCTCTATATTTTTTTTTAGTTAAAATAATAATAAAACCGTACTGGATTCCTTTCACATTGCAGTTTTTGTAATATTTTAACATTAAACAGTGTTTTTAACCGATTTCAAAAAAGGAGAAGGTTATCAATTCGACTGTATGTTTTTTTTGTATCTATGTTAATAAAATCCTTTAATATCCTTTGGATGTCAGTCAATTGTCACGATTCGAAAAAAAATTCGCCTACCTATTAGGTATACCTTTTAGTTGGTCCCATTTTTGCCAATTGGGGATCTGATGATGGGATCTTGGGGTAATCGAGGAAAACCCTCAAATTTTAAAGGCACATAACATAAAGTTTTTTTTTTACTAGAAGCTTAATTTTGACGATTTGTTAAGTCTGATAGTCAACATTACATTTTGTGGAGCTGAGCTGATGGTGGAACTCCTTGACGCTTAGGAGGTCAGTAATTATAATGACTTTTTACTAAATTTGTAACTTCGTAAAGAACAGAGTAATTAAGTGCAACTTCCTCCCCCCCCCCCCCCCATCCTCACTTGTAATCACAAAATACCGGCCAATTGCGATTCGGAATCGCGCACTGAGGGTTCCGTGCCAACTTTAACTAAATTAGGGAATTCACTTAGTAAAATACCACAATATTTTGTTGATAGACAGCAAATATAACTTTGTTTTTCATAGTGTTTGTATGAAGTACAAAGTTATGTTTGCGGCTGTTGAAAATGTACTATATCTCAAAAACTACTAGTTCGATCCCGTCCGAACCAATGTTCGTTGAAAGAATTTGTTAAGATCAACATTACATTTTTTTTTCAAAATTTACAATTGCTTAGTTTAGAAGTTAAAAGGGGGGGGACGCCCATTTTACCACTTTGGAAGCGTACATTTCGCAAACGTTAGACTTTAAGAGAAAATGGTTTTAGGAACCTCTATTTTCATTTTTAAAGACCTATCTATAGACACACCACACATATAGGTTTGTCAAAAGTTTTTTTTTTTGTTTTAGTTTCATGCATGGGATATCATTATTTATCCATCCCTTTAAATATCATTATTTTTTATTTTTTGTATAAGAATCGTAAAGCGGTTTTCAGGATACATCTTCCTACCAAATTTCAACAGTGTGATGCTTATAGTTTCAGAATAAAATGACTTTGACATACGGATGGATAGGCAGACAGACAGACAGACTTGACGAAACTATAAGGGTTCCGGTTTTTTGCCATTCGGCTACGGAACCCTAAAAATGAAGAAATAAAATTAACTTTAAAAAAGTAAAAACTGACTTCAAAACCAAAATGCACTAAAAAGTCTTAAATAAACTTTTGACCCTTGAAAGGAAAGGAAGCCATCCATCACTTTGACCATCAAGCATCAACTATCAGAGCACCGACTCCAAAAATAAATTGTTTGCCTAAAATGGCTTCTTTTCCTATCAAGGTCAAAAGTTTATTTAAGTCTTTTTAGTGCATTTTGGTTTTGAAGTCGATTTTTACTTGTTTTAAAGTTATTTTTTTAAATATACTTTAGGCCTGTAATTTTATAGGCCATACATATTATATCTACGATGTATGCCGATCAATTTTGTGGCTAGGACTAGGCTATTAATCCATGGTTACGTGATCTCATCATGAATGTTGCTCGCTGATAAACCGTTAGTTAATATTTGAAACATTATATGTACGAGTATTAAACTTTATAAATTTTTACTGTAATCTGATATTGTTGGAATTTTATACTATTTTAGTATGTTGATCTTCCAAATACGTGTGCAAAATTTCGTAAGTGTATTAATATGTTTAATCCACCGATCTCTCGAAAACAAGAATTCATTGCGAGATTTGATTTTAGATTATTATTGTTAGTTCGATTCGGTATATTTCAACTAAGGGTACATTGTAAGTTTCATCAAAATCAATTCAGTAGTTTTTGAAATATGGTTAAATAACTTAAGAAAATATCTTAAAGTAAATTAAATAAAAGTAAATATCTTAAGAAAATCATTTTAAAGAATTAAACCGCCTTCAAAAAACTGACTAAAAAGCTTAAAAAACCTCATTTGCCCTTTACTTAGAAAAAAAAAAATTGAGTCCCAATTTTCAAGGGTACTTGTGGAAACACTTTGTATTCTCGAATCGCTAACTATTAATTTGCTTAAACTATTTGCCACTTGCAAATATGAATAAAAACTTAAACCCCAAAGAGTTTATTTCCTTAATAACTTAACATGAAAGATTAATTTCACACTAAAGTATGATTCCCTATTTACGACACAATAATAGAACATGCTGCAATAAAAATTTAAATTCATTTTTAAGGAGAATGTGCATTTTTAAACAAAGTTAAATGCCTAACTAGGTAATAAAGATGCCGTAACAGTTGGTAATAAAGAAAATTGAACGACAAAATATTAGCAGTAATTCACTCATGAAATTAACTATTCATAAAAATGAACTGGGTTTAAAAGAAATAAAAATGTTTTTTCCTTGGTAATTATGTCAAAAAACCGACTAAGTGCGAGTCGGACTCGCACACTAAGGGTTCCGTGCCAACTTTGACTGAATTTGAGATCCACTTACTTCCTCTTAGCCAACATACCACAATACTTTGTAGACAGGAAATATAACTTTGTTTTTCATAGCATTTGGATGAATAACAAAGTTATGTTTGCGGATATTGAAAATGTTAAAAATTACTAGTTCCATCTCATTCAAAGCAATTTCATTGAGAGTTTTTGTCAACATCTACATCATGTTTTTTTTTTTTAAATAACACTCGCTTAGTTTAAAAGTTAGATAGGAAGACGCCCATTTTACCACTTTGGAATCGTCTATCTCTCAAACGTTACACTTTTACAGCTAATGATTATAAAAACTTTCATGACATTTTTAGAGACCTATCCGTTAGCTTTACCGGATTCATTCACCAAATACTGCGTAAAAATTTACGCAGTATTTTTTTCGTATGCAATATACTTAAGTACTCTTACTATATTTTCATCATCAAAATCGGCTCAGTTACATACATGTAGGCATATAGGTTCACATTATAATATTAAGTAGAGACTAACGATATCGTATTTATATAATTAACATAATTTAATAAACAGACGGGTAGATGGCGCTAGACGTCACGTGTCCATTAGAAACCACAAATTTCGCAAAGTCGGATAGACAGCACGGTAGCTCAATTGGTGGAGCGTTTGGCCCGGTTAGCCAGAAAGTTGCTGGTTCGAGTCCTACCCATGCGCAAATTTTTGGTTTCTCATTTCATCTTTATGAATATAAAATATGACACTGAGTGTTAAAATTCTTCTAAACCATTATCTGACTGATCTATAGATTTGTAATTGTTTTCTTACACTTATCCACTGAACTACTATTACTAGCGGGTAGAACTGACACCACGAACAAATTGTGTGCTCCATGAATTGACACCACTCGTCATCAACTAATATTGCGACACATTTTTGCGACTAAAAATATATACCTGGGTTTTTCTGTTCAGAATTCTTAGGGTAGCCCAAAGTTTGTAAGTCTCGGAAAAGCACGTAAATCCGTTGGTCCTGCGCCTGATCTCTCACCGGTCGTCGTGTCGGATTTCCGTCCCATCAGGCTATGAGAGTGAAAGGAATAGAGAGTGCACCTGTGTTTGCGCACCCACTTGTGCACTATAATCTGTCCCGCGCAGTCGGTTAGTCGTTGTGACTGGCCACCGTAGTCGAAATCGGCTGAGTCTACTACTGAATGATATCCAGAAATGAATCGTTCATGAATACTTTCCGGCTGCACTAAAATAGGCCGGATATATTTTTCCTTTTCTTAATACCGTTGAAATTCAAATATTATTTCTAAAGAAAAAAGACGAAATAATCCAAGATTTTCATAAAGGGTACTAAATCGATGTTCTTTTAGACGCTTTCAAGTGTAAGAAAGACAGAGCGTAAATTTTTCTTCAGTTTATTGTTTTTAAAATAAAATTCTATAAAAAAACTGGAGTCACATGCTAAAATATAATTATTGGTCTCGAAAAAACTCATTTTCCAACTCTTGGTTTTGACTTGATGTACTGGCCTGTGCCTGATTTTCCTGTGAATCATTAGTTAACGTTCGAATCTGGCCTCTAAATTGTCTGCTTCCCCTATAATAATTATTATTGAAATTATTACCTCGGTTTTGACTTCTACCTCGGTTTGGCTGGTACTGAGACCATGTGAGATGTTGTTGGTAGTTAGATGGTTTTGGAGCTGATGAATATCCGCATTATTCGAGCCGCCAGCTGCATTTTGCGCAATAATAACTTCTTCTTTAGACTGCGTTTTCCCCATTTTTCTTCTTTCGTAGTACACAAGTGATATCACGAACAATCCGAGTATGTCTGTACTCCATCTTTATTAAGTTTTGACGCCGGTGTTAGTTGCACTCGCGCAAGACGAAACGCTTTGGCAGGGTCGCCATATAAAGGTTCGAAGCGAAGAGTCAAATGAAACTATTGAATGCTGAATAAATACTGACTTTATTAATAGTAAAACATCCTAATATATATGATTACAACATCTCAACGTTCTTTATTCGTGATAATAATAAAGCATTTGGTAGGTACAGTCGCCAGCACATCTGGTTAACCACTTTTGTTGCAAACTAGTCCTTATTACAATGGTATAAGACACCGTAGTGTTTACCTTGACGTGCTGTTGTCCGTACAATGAAAGAAGTATGGTGTTAAAGATAAGAATGCTTTGTGGGATCCGGCGAAGATGAATATGGTTTTTCGGATAAAATTGCTTAATGTTATGTTCATTCGTACTGTAGGCTTATTACCGACTTCAAAAAAAGGAGGTGATGAATTTAATATCTGAGTATGTGATATCGTTGAAGTATTATTTTAGTATATTGATCTACAAGCGCCGCGTGGGACGTCCACCGACAAAATGGACGGACGACCTTGTAAAGATCGCACGTTCACACTGGATGCAGAACGCTCACAACCGGTCGCTGTGGAAAACCGTAGGTGCGGCCTATGTTCAGCAGTGGACGTCCTTTGTCTGATAATGATAATGATGATGATAAAATTGATCTATGAAGTTCTAGATTGGAGACCCTTTGACCAAAGACGCAGCGTAGGACGTCCATCAACAAGATGGATAGACGACCTTATAAAGATCGCAGGATCAAACTGGATGCAGACCGCTAGTGATCGGTCGCTGTGGAAAGCCGTGAGGGAGGCCTATGTTCAGCAGTGGACGTCCTTTGGCTGATAATGATGATGATGATGATGAAGTATGTTTTTACTTGTATTACTTTCAGTTTTTTTATTTGTGTATTTGTCCACGGATTACTCGAAAACGAGAAGTCATAACGAGATGATTCTTTTTTAGTTCAATCAGGTGTATTTCTAAGATTTAAGTTATAACTAAAAATCAAGAAATAAAAAAAAATATTTTTGGGGTTTTAAATTATATTTTAGTAAAGTATTCTATTAAGAGCCTGTTTCACCACTGACAAATCAGCACTATCCAACAAATTATTCAAATATTGAACGTCATTTGGTATGAAGCAGTGGACAGATAACGGAAATAGGAACTCATTTTGTCTAGCACATTTTTACAAACAAAATATCATTGCATTATCTATGAGTCGTAAAGTGAATTAATATAAAATAAACTAAATACTTAACGTAGGTATAGTAAACCTCAAATTTCACTTTAAATAAATTACCACTACCACAAATATTACAAGTAGAATTTCAGCTCTAATATGATTTAATTTTCTGGACTGTGTGGGTTTCGTTCTATGAAATTAATGTCTAGCACATTATGAATCCTTTATTACTTGAGTTCTCTAAGTTGTAAATTATGTGGGGTTTAAAGACATAACAACCTTTCCTAAAGTACAAACACAATCATATTCCCATTACCTAATAGTACAGGAGTACTACCTACAAAAAAAAACGATCAACATGTCTCCACGCCTCCCTAGTTCCAAAACTAAAACAGACGTAGACAGTCCACAACTTTCTTCGCCCAGTAGCTTATTTAGTTGGCTATATAAGTTATAGCAAACTTGGTAATCTGGTTACACAGTCATTACGTACTGCGTGGCTGGGTCTACTCCATAACGAACATTGCGTAACTTGGAGTGATAAGTTGACGGGAATACTGTTTTGAGGATCGGAAAACTAGGTTTAAAACCATCTAAAGTGGTTAAAATAGATTTTCAATAGTAGTGCATATTGAATTACAGACCATCTAATAAACCCCTGCCATATAACGTCAATATAAAAACGTCTACGATTTATTAAAGCACAATTTACGAATATTTTTCGCAGATGTTTATTAATGTTCCGACGTTTCGAACACTTTAAAACGTTTGTGGTCACGGGTAGATTAAGGTGATATTTGTCATTTACAAAGCTCATTAATTAACGTTCCCATCCACGCAGATAGAGCTAAGTGTCTATGACGATCTATGACTTTGATCTAGCGGTTAACATCGAATTCACCCGCATTAATGTCGGATCTAAAACAATATAGTTATTATTTATAGCTTTTATGCTATTCTGATGCATGAACTATATTATTATCAAGTTTAATGAAAATTCATCACGTAGTTTTTGTGCAAAGCCACCCCCATCTACAATATGAGTAAGGTGTATTTATTTTATTCTTTACTGCACTGTCAAAAATAAAGTACAAATGGCGGACTTCATGCTTAAAACATTATCTACCAGTCAACCATTGGGTGAAGCAGAAACGGTTGATTGTAGGGTTAAATCTGAACATAATATATATAAAAGAATAGGTATGATTAACTTTTGCCCTTAACTGCGATAAATAAGATGATCAATAATAATATTTAAAGATCTTCCATTTTAGCAATGCCGTCGTGTCTTTGTATAGCTAGTTATTAGTTTTAAGAGTCAAATGTTTTATATACTATCCGTCAGTGTGTCCCTTCCTGTATACACGATAAGGTTTATGTAAGCTCGATGATTCAGTTACACAATAGCCTCCCTTGTGAGATTACGCGCAGAATTGTCCTCTATGCCCTCATCATAGGGAAGGCTGTATCGATAGTTCATCACAAGCCACATCTAATGATTTAACTAGTGATACGCGTCATTAACGTATGAAACCTTTCATGAAAAGAAGGATGAAATAATAAATTTAAAAAACCCCTATCGCAAATAAAAAATAGTTTAACATATTTTACTAGACTAAGAGAAACCGGGATAAAATTATCTGTGACACAAAAAACTAAATGAAAATCGGTTCATCCGTTTGGGAGCACGATACCACAGACACCCCTCTTTCTCTGCGTTAGAGGCTCAAAACTATCTTTATGTCACACAAATTAAGTTAGATTTTTTATTGGTGAAGGTTAGTTCAAGTTTTTGTCAATGTTCCACCAGTGATTAAGCTTTCTGCATTCCCAAGCGGTTTACTGGTAGAGAATGCTTTAAGGCTAAGTCCGCCAATGTACAACTCACCGTAAAATTAGGTTGAAATAAATGTCTGAATAGAGTCACTCCTTTCTTGAAAGTACTTATTTAGTTTTCAGTGAAAATTTAAACCGAATGCATTCTATTGTACACTTGGACACGAAACAGTACTATTTTTGGAAAATTTAACACGCATAAAAAATAGCTTATTGATTAAAATAGCCATTTAGAATATTTAACATAGATTTAAAACATCGAATAATTTTGCATCAATTTCATACAAACAATAAGTTTTTTCATATTTATGTTCATCAACGTTACGACTTTATATAACTTTTAGAACAATCAGATGTATTCGTTTATTTTTGCACCCTTTTCCCTTTGTATAACTTTTTTCAGAGTAAACAAGAACGTATTTTTTTCATGTATTTGCTTCGATTTGTTTTTAATTCGGCCTTTTTGGTTCAACGAGTTTTAAAAAAACTTTTGCAAACAAATATCCAATTATTTTATAAAATGTTCGAACTAGATACTAATGGTAGAACCGTATTCATTTAAAGATAGCAGGTTGTGCAGGAAAAGACAACAAACAAAAAAGAAATAAATCTTTCATATTTTATATTACAAATAAGTGCATTTCAGAATTTTTAATATTCACTTCAAATCGAAAATAAAAGTTTTAAGGACGTGTATCCTTTTTTACAATGCTTTTCTTCTTCTGTATAAAAATAATGTGCGAAATACCAGTGTAACGACTTTCTCACACACGTACACGTCCATAAAACATGAGTATTTTTGTATTGTACAAAAAATATTCCAAGAACGTCTGGCCTAAATAAAAATAACATTATTCTATCTAGGACATTCTTTGATGTCTGATAGAAAGTCTTACTTTTGTAAAAGGTTCAATGTATTTTTGTAACTCTAAAAGTCTCGTCAAATCTTAATAAAAATAAATTAAAAACACATGGAATAAAAGGAGATTTTCCCGAAAAGAGATACTAATCTCTGAGATCATTAGATACTAGCAGTCTCCTGCAACTGCGTCCGCCCATTTTGAGCATGCTTTCTCACCTCTCGTTGCAAAGTGATGTTATATCTCAAAGCCTTTCTCGATAAATAAGCTATCCAATACATTTTTTTTTTTCAAATCTGTCTAATAGTTCCTGAGATGAGCGCGTTTAAACAACCAAACAAACTCTTCAGCTTTATAATACTAGTGTTTATAAAACTGAATTAAAAGTGACATCAAAAAATTGTGTCGGCGACACCAGTAACGTTTACCAATTAAAAATTTGAAGATGAAGCACAGATGAATCACTATGTCAATTAATTTTCAATAGACCATTAGAGGTATTGGAAAACATGTTCGCGATAACATACTGTAAATTGGGAAAAACTACTACATTGTTATAAGTAAATGTAGGTAACCTGAAGAATTGTATTTTGAATTAAATGTTAAGAAATATAATATTCATAGCATACTACTATTTAGATTTTTCAAAACCCTCGAGGACGACCGTATAAAAGGAGGGTAGATTAACGCTCCCTAAATATTGATATGAGTAGATGGTACAGTTTTTGCCAAAATATCCACATAGCTTTTTCTACAGCCCAATATAAGATGCATTCTCGCTCACATGACTGGTTTAACTGTTCAGTGTCATACATCCTTCGTGATTCAGTCAAAAATGATCGCCATATTTCCAGACGGATAACCCAACCTAGGAAAATGAGCTGCATTTAATGTCTATTGCAGATTTTCGCATTTTACTACGAGATTTATTTTTCTGGTGTGTTCATTGTGGCGTAAGAAATGTGGACACTTTTCACAGTTGAATTAATGAAAACATGACTTATTTTTTTGTTGGTTAGAGATTGTAGAGAACGTAAAATAAATATGTATAGGCTTTTTATCATTTAAAGGTTTTAATTGAGTTGTAATCCATGAAAATTCCTCCGAATCCGATAATTTAGGAAGACTATGGATTTCATTGCAATTTATACTTTTCACGCATTTATCTTTTGAGTGATTCAGGGAGCTCTTACTAATTTCAGTAAGTTCTGAATATTTTGTGACTAGTCTGAAAATTAATTTAATACATTACTTATAAGCTGCTGCAGGGAATATCCATTTATAATAAGGAATATTTTAATATTTAATTTAATTTAGAATATTAAATTTAGAGGTTGGAAAAAGAATTAAAGGTACGCGTTCAATGAATTAGCACCACCTTAATAATATAAAAAATACACTAAGTGGCATTTACTCTGATACTCCTTTCTCACTTACGAAATCGATCTCTAATTTATATTACGAACATGTTCTCCCAGATGATACAGTTTAATTTGCAACTTGCCTCTCTCATACACGGAACTTCGCAACTCAGGTGAACTACTTGACATCAATTCTAAAGTGCACTGTCCAACACTGACAGTGTAATACAGAACACTGCACCAAACTTACCAAGTCGAACTTAATTAGTTGAGGGCACTTACCAATTGATGGGAATTTGACTAACTAGACTTATGTGTGAAAGTAATCTTGACGACCCGTCTGGTGTAGTGGTCGAGAAATCGCCTACTACGCAGCGGGTGCGGGTTCGATCCCCGCACAATACAAACATTTGTGTGCATGAACATTCTGTTTGTATTGGTCTGGGTGTTTTCTGTGTATATCATGTATGTATTTACAAACAAAAAAGTATTTAAGTATTATATCCGTTGTCTGGCACCCATAACACAAGCTTTGAGTAGCTTACTTTGGGGCTAGATGGCGATGTGTGGGAATGTCCAAAAGGATATTTATTAAATGATATTTAATTTTGGTCTGGAGTGTACCTCTTCTGCTACTTGTGCATTATGTTTAGTTGTTTTTAACCGACTTCAAAAAAGGAAAATAAGCAACATGTTCCAAAAAATCAACGACTTTTGTTTGCTATTTTTCAGTATCTCTGGTTAATTATGATATCAGACTATAGCAAATCTTATCAGCATTAAATAAGATGTCATTTCTGTGTATGGGTTACAGACAATGAAAAATAAACGAGTTAACTTTTGAAATGTCTCACTCAGGGAGGGTGAGAGATGGAACCCTCTTTTGCCTAGTATTTTACCGATAAAAGAGAGGAGGTCCGATACAAAACACACTGTATACATCTAAGGGCCGATTTATTAATGGTCAGATAAAACTTATCAGACTGATAAATTATAAAGCAACAGATTTTAAAATATGTCAGTTATGTATGATTGCTGACATTTAGGTGACGTTATAAAATTAGCCATATTGTATATTGTTCAATGAATCTTTCTTATCTGACTATTGAAAAATCAACTATAAATAAAGTAACTATTCGCTATGCGTCTTACTTTTGAATAACATTTATTTATACTTAGAGTCGATTTTATCAACGTTAGATAAGGATTATTCGTCAAATAATATACAAAAGGCCCAATTTGAAAACTTCATAGACAGCAATCATTTATAAAAATCACATTTTAAATCGGACGTTTTTTACTTATTTGGTTGGATAAGTCATATATGACACTGGTAAAATCAACTCTTAGTGCGCCTTAATATTAGAGCAACAGCAGCGCGACTGCAGCGCGTCTCTCTAATGTGAAGGGCTTACTGCTGTCATTTATGTACGAAATTGCCAGCAGCGCGACTGCCGCGCGACTGTCGCGCTACTAAAAACGCCTAAGTGTGAAAGCTCTCTAAGTTTGGTTGGACAGCAAAAAGACTATGTCAAAAGTCTGAAAAATACATTACAAATGTTGAAAAAGAAATTTAGATATATTTTTGTTCATCATCATCTTTTTCAGCCAAAAGTTGTCTACTGCTGAAAATAGGCCTCCCCCACGATTTTCCACAGTGACCGATCATCGAGTGTGATCCTACAATCTTTACGAGGTCGTCAGTCCATCTTATCGGTGGACGTCTTTAGCTGAGTCTTTGGTCAAAAGGTTTCTCCTCTCTATAGAACTGGAGTGTCCCAATCGGTTTCGCGCTTTGTGGCTTGCCCATTACCACTTTAGCTTACCGATTCTCAGGGCTATGTCCGTTACCTTTAGTTCTTCTACGTATCTCTTCATATGTGATTACTTGTCGTGGAGAAATACCAAGCATATTTTCATTATGTTCTAAAGAAGAGACTTGCGCGTTTGTCTATTATCAAAACGATAATAGCATATCGTTTTCAAACGAAACTAACCTTAGAATCGAACAACATTAGCTGAGTCTACACCTTAATGCAGTTTTCAGAGTGTAATTACAAACAAACGAGGCTCTCACAGACAAGACTTCCATTATTAATGCAACGGCCAAGTTCCTTGTGTGTTGATGTCGCAGTTAGTTTGGCGAAATGGACATTACGTGAAATGTCTTGGGACAAGTTTGTTAAGAAAACTGGTCCGATATTTTAGCGGAGACGGTTAGGTTGGGGGAAGATTTTGTAATGGTTGTTTGTTGGGCTGAGTTTGGTGTTTTAAAATTACATTCCTTTTTTTAAACAATTGTTTGGGAGAACATTTTTGAACATTTTTGAACATTATTGACATGGGAATTCAATATTTAATTAAAGTTAATGAAATATTAATAACGGTAGAACGCAATGTCTTTATAAGTTCTTGTTAACAATACCTGTTTGTTTATTTATACTTTATATCACAACCAAAATTATACCTTTGGGCTAAGCCGAAATTATTATTATCTGTCCAAATACCTCATACGAAATGGCGTTTAATGTTTGAATTATTCGTTGGTTAGTCTTTGTGTAATTATTCATTCAAATTTAAAATTTTGAATTCACACAAAAAATGATCCAGAGAAAACGAATCTTATGGTATTTTTTGTTATTCAATTTTTATTTAAAATAAAACTAAAGTTTTATGAGTAGTTTTCCTGCCTTCAGGAAAAATATGTAATGAAAAATCATAGCCCATCAAAGGCAAAACCAACTCCCTTATTGTCTAATGACCAAGTTCCGAGCTCGTATGTGATTACGTCGCAGTTAGTTAGTAGGATTTGACACTTTACAAAGTGCTGCGGCCGTAAGCTTCATCGCAAACAAGACTTGCTGTGAAGCTGCGAAAGGGTACACATGAGAGTTTTGATAAACTACGTTAAACTTCCACACTGCTTTTGGAGTTTTATGGGCGCTGAAAGCTAATCTTTTGTTACTAAATTATTGAAGTTTTAATCTTTATCCACTCCGTCTATTTTAGATTAGCATATCTTTAGATTGTGAGTTTTATTGTTTGAGATACTTAAGGATTCGGGTTTCCAAAATAACCTATGTGATGATCAAAAAATTATTATCTATCTACTTATTTTAACCACAAAAATAATAATTTAATAGATCAAGAATCAATAGATTGAGTTGAAGTTTTTAAACAGTGTCAACAAACATAAAATGATTTTAATAGTTCTTTAAAAACCTTAAGTCGGTATAGTCTAACTTTAATCAGTTGCCCACAGCAGCTAAAAATCTCCCAGTAAAAAATCAACGAGTATATTTCAGGCATTCGTTAAACTGTCAGATTATCCAAAATGCCTGTGACATGGACATTTGTTTCAGATTAACGCGCTTACACGTACCTTGACAGTCTTAAATGCTGCACCGCGTTTGTGTAGCCTTACTGAAGCCAAAATATGTCTTCATTTTATTTACATTACTTTCTTCGTTACAGAACAAACTTATAAAATGCAAGGTATATTCCAACGGTACTCATAGAAATAGTTAATTTACCTTCTTAAGGTTCCGTATACAAAATCTAATAATCACTGAACAATAGGTTTTCAAACCAGGCTGTTTTCTCCAACAATTTACAAATTGTATGATACATTTTATGTGAAAGGACAGCTTTTGTAGTAAATAGATATTACATCTTCATAAAATAATATTACGTCACACAATTTTTTTTAATATTTATTCAATCCAATAAATATTATCCATTTTCCATTTTAAAATTTATTTTAATATAAATTACTAAAAAACACTTCATCACCTGGTTGAGGTTGACTGGTTGTTTGGTTGTTTGTGCAATAAATAATATATGAATAATTAAATAAATAAAAATAAACACTTGAAACATATTTAAATACGTTACACAATCAATGAATCAGAAAGTGTTTTTTTTTACGACAGGACATATGATAAATTAAACTCTAAGTAGTCCATGGAATAAAAAGTTCTAGAGTGCGTGAGTTAGTAACGTAAGATGTTTCTTCGGAAACATGTCAAGAGTCCCTAGGTAATTAACATACTAAAACCCCGGGACACTAGGAGGAGCCCCGGAGTGGGGGGAGGGGGGGAAAGGGTCCATTTTTTCATTTTTCGCTTAAATCTCAAAAACGGTACATGTTAGAGAAAAACTTTCAAGAAAAAGTTGAAAGGCCATAAAATTATCTACAAGTTGTACCTCAATCATTTTTTTCTATTCGCAGCCGTTCCTGAGTTACACGCAGTAAAAAATGATTTTGGCACAAACAATTTCCCCATACTACATACCCATGTTTATCACATCAATCGATCAAAAAATATTTCTTTCTTCCAAAAAACTCAAATGTGCAACTTGTGACCGGTACTGATAGATTGCTCTTAATTTGGTCTATAATTAGTAAAATAAACACATTCCTCCATGGAAGCCTTTAGGAGGAATCGATTGTCAAAATATTATATTAGGGTAGTTTGAGTTACTGAACTTGATCTTTTGATGTTTTTCTTCCAAAAAACTCAAAAGTGCAACTTGTGACCAGTACAGATAGATTGCTCATAATTAGGTCTATCATTGATAAAAATATCAGATTCCACCACGGAGGCGTTTACGGGGAATTGAATTTTATTAGGGTAGTTACGATACTTGAACTTTTTATTTTTTTTCTTCCAAAAAGCTCAAAAGTGCAACTTGTGACCAGTACTGATAGATTGCTCTTAATTAAGTCAATCATTGTTAAAAAAAACACATTCCTCCATGGAAGCCTTTAGGAGGAATTGATTGTCAAAATAGTATATTAGGGTAGTTACGCAACTTGACCTTTTTATTTTTTTTCTTCCAAAAAGCTCAAAAGTGCAACTTGTGACCGGTACTGATAGATTGCTCTTAATTAGGTCTATAATTAGTAAAAAAAAACACATTCCTCCATGGAAGCCTTTAGGAGAGTTTAGGAGTTCGAATTTTTCACCTTTCATGGGATGTAGCTTGAAAACGGCTGCGAATAGAAAAAAATGATTGAGGAACAACTTGTAGATAATTTTATGGCCTTTCAAATTTTTCTTGAAAGTTTTTCTCTAACATGTACCGTTTTTGAGATTTATTCGAAAAATGAAAAAATGGACCCTTTCCCCCCCTCTCCCCACTCCGGGGCTCCTCTTAGTGTCCCGGGGTTTTAGTATGTTTATTACCTAGGGATTCTTGACATGTATCCGAAGAAACATCTTACATTACTAACTCACGCACTCTAGACCCCCTTGGAGGGACTCATTCAATGGACTAAAGACCATTAACACATTGCGACTTTCAGCAGCAAAGCCGTCGCGATACAGAATCGACGCAGTCGCAAAATGTCAACCTTTACACATTTGCACTAACACAGTATCACTGCCAAATTAAATCTGTTCGTTGCGTGAGTCGAAATACATTTTCAAAATGCGCGACTGCATCGGTACTAAAAGTGGCAATGTGTAAACCGTCTAATGGTTGACATTTTGCGACTGCATTGATGCTGCATCGAGACTGCACCGCTGCTAAAAGTCGCAGTGTGAGGGTCTAACTAAGCCATTGTATTATTTATCCTTAGACAACAAAATATCATCGTCAACCCGTTAAAATCAAACGAAGTTTTTATTATTTGCTCGTAGGTAGTCTTAATGCTTCAACACCCGAGCGGTCGCATGAGACCGCTTAACAATAGAATATCTATTGTGTCTCGACCACATACGCTTGAGGGATGAACTAATAAAATTTCTCTGCTAGTCTACTCTCTCTCTTTCCACTGTACAATTTCATAACAAGCACTGCAAACTATCCTTAATGAATATTGGCTAGGTGGACGTTTTGCCCCCAGACCGAAATCGCTGAACACAACAATATTCGTAATTTAATAAATTCAGAAGACGGTGCAATAAGCTGCCTCGCTATTGAGAAACTCTTAACGAAGAAAGGTGGCAACGTTTTATAAGCGGTAGCGAGAGCGATTTTCAAATATATGAAATTTCTTTTTGAAAGCGTCAATTCTTTTTTCGCTATTCAATTTCTTCTTGCACTATTTAATTGAAAATGCTTATAACCGGTATATTTTGAGCAAAATGGGTCTCCTGTGGTCGAAGTAAGACGCAACATTACAACTAGGAACGTTTACCAATGTGTCTTACATTACTTTAACATAATTACATTCTTGTTCTATTTCTTGCTGTTAATATGAAAAATATAGATGTATTTTAGTTGCCTGTTAAAACAACACGTCTAATAATTAAGTTTTACGACAAACCACCGTATTTCTATGCGGCATGATATCTAATAATTACTTATCTAACAATGCTAAATGTTTTCATGCTTGCCAGTACCGGTCAGCCACATTCCAGCCGCATACAAATATGTCGGTGTACTAATGTAGTAAATAACTGAAATACAAAAAACCCTTCCGCTTTCTCCTATGTTACACTCATCTTGTTAGCGACTTCAATATTTCAATGAAGGCAAGCAACCGTGAAAGGATTCCTTTATGCAGCGCCCGAGTGCTAATATTTTACTAGAGGCGTCCAAATGAAACTGAAAGCAGGTTAACAAGCAATTTGAAATTTCGAGTCGTCTCAAACGGTTGTATTTTTAAGTATGCTTGTAAAAAATCATCGTCTCGTAACTGGTCTCTGTCTTCCACAGAGACCAGTTACGAGACGATGATTTTGACAAGAGACCGTGATGAAGACAAGATTTGTTTCTAAATAACTTCAGATACAAAATCATTAAATTATACGTTTTACTTTGTAATTCAAAAGTAAGTTTGAAAATTTATGAAAATGTTGGTTATGCAATAAAATATATATATAAATAAATAAGTACCTGTTTAGTTACCGTCTACATAAGCTTCGTTCGAGCCCCGAAAGAATATATTGGACACCATTCACATACATTGCTCTGATCCCAAAGTACGAATCTAATGCACTTGTGCTATGGAAATCAGACACAACGGTGTACCACAACACCCAGACCCGAGACAAAATAGAGAATTTTAATTTCTACATTGACCCGACCGGGCATCGAACCGGTGACCTCGAAGCGGCGACGCCTTGAAACCAGCGTGCTAAGCCACCACGGAGGTTGTCGAATATTGATCATCTGAAAACACATAACACATATATTATAGCTAACAATTTACATGTAAAGTTAACAGTAGATCAGGCTACCCATATTTGTTGCGAACTAGGCCTTATTCCAACTGCATAAGATACCGCAGTGTTTACCTTGACGTGCTGTTATCCGTACATTAAAACGTCTTCACACAACATATACAACTCGCTCGGGTACTTGGTAAATAAACATATTTACTGTAAGTGGCAATGCGGTCTTTAGATTTGCTAGTGCAAGGCATAAACTTTAGACAAATATGATAAAAGAAAACACGCACATACATTCGTGGTCAATAATGCTTTCTATTATTTATTTTTTTATTATTGTGGAAAATTCTGTAACAGCCAATAATAAAGCTGACTGGTTCCTAGCTCAAAGGATTATCATAGCTATCCAACGCCGCAACGCAGCCAGCATCATGCATAGCCTCATTGCCGCAAGGAAATGGTTTTGATTTGGAATAGGTAGATTTTAAGTTTTCTTTTTGTTGCATGTCTTAGTTTTATTTTATCTTGTTGCTTACTACTACTACTACGAAAGTTACCAATTACTTTAAATATAATGATTAAAATAATTATCATGCATACGCACTAATGGCGATCTCTTCCAGATAATTTTATGTAAAGTAACGTTCTAGCCGCTACAAAGTTACAGTCCAAAATGAATGAATAAAGCCCTTTGCTAGTCAAATATTCTAAACTATCTTGACATTTCTTTTTAACGAAATGATTTATTTAAAAATAAGATAAACACAACACTCACAACTGACATTGGTAATTGATCACTGATATTATTTTAAAAGTTATATCATGATTGTTTTCATTATTGGACTAGCAAAGAAAAACTGACTTAAGCTGTGTCTATCCAAGCGTTTCCAAAAGACATTGTGTTTAATAAACAGAAAGTCAGTCAGACTTTCTTTTAAAATAGATGAAACATTTATAATACTTAGTTTCCTTAAAAAGGTACCTGGCTCCAACTAACTAATCTAACAAAATGAACAATTACCAGCAACTTGTCACGATCTAAACCAGCTTCGCTCTGTCTTCTCCGCAATAAAAAAGCTAGCTCCTATTTCAAACAGTCCGTAAATCAAAAGGGGGGATCCCGAGATAACTTCATTGTTTTTCCTGTTCCCAAACCTCCAGGATTACCTCCAGATCTGTTCAATTTGAAATCATTATTCACAGTAATCTCCTGACTTACACCATACATTTGAGAGGCTCTGCTAAGGCACGCATCTTGAATGTTTAATTTTATTGAATTCCAATCTTATACTGCTGTGCGGAGTGCCAGATGGAAAGGAAGAGGGGTAGTGTTTTGCCAAGGTTTTTGGTAGGGTTATCTAATATCTTCAAGCAATGAAACCGCCTGTTTTTTTAAAAATCTTTATACACAAAACATTATAATGTACATACGACAGACTTAATGCCAAAGGCATTCTCTATCGGTCAACCATAGGTCTGAAAACTACTGAATTGTAATACTGCCTAAAATTTAAGATGTTATGTATGTTTATTAATTACATTGTTCGTAACTTAATTCAAAACGTTTTTCCCACCTTTAAAATTTCCACAGAAAGATTGTTTAATTTTTTTATCGGTTCTCTTTTAATATTATTAAGTAATAACTCGATCAAAACATTAATGTCTAAAGTTTGTATTTCCAGTTTTTTCAAAGGCTGAACTGAAATTTTTCATCTTATTTCATTTTCCTTTTTTATGAAAAAAAATATGAATAGTTATTTTGTCACTTCATTTGTAAAGATCTTGTATATTCGTACTTACGCATTTTAAATTAAATTCTAGCTAAAACCAAAACCTCAGACTAAAAACTCCAATTTTCACATTTGTGCCTTTTCGTGGGACCAATTACCAGTCGAATAAAAAAAATACGATGCTCATTCATTCGTTATGTTCATAAAAATGCAATTTTAAGGGAGAGACTCCCAAAAGCTTTTCATAGTACCGATTCATTACGTAATCATTAAACATTCGCGAATTGGTCTCTTTGAGGCACACTTTTGAGAGCACACTCCATTTGATTGCATCAACCTCCCCTTTGGTAATCACGGGTGGATTACGTGTTTTGATGGCGACTAGTTGCTATATCAAATTGATTTCTTTTAAGCTAGTTGAAAACTATGGGAATCAGAATGTCCTCAAACAAACTTTCTATCTTAATCTTGACTCATTTCAGGATTAACCACCTTTTCTTTCACTGCTGTCGGTAATATCTTAGTAGATGTCATGTAATTATTCACTTCTATCTGTAATTATTTTTTTATTAAATACATATATTCTATGTATATTCTTATGAACGTATCATTAATCCCATGTTTATATATTTATATACTACTTTTATCTATGTAATTTTAGTATGTATGTTTATGTTACTGCATTTGTAAATATTTTTTTGGTCCCTCAGTACTTTTAAATATTCCGCCACTGATTTAACTCTCTGCATTTCCCAAGCGGTTGACTGGTAGATAAGGCATTTAGTCCGCCAATTGTACCATTAATAGTGCAATAAAATTTTAATAAAATAAAATAAAGACTAGAAGCCATTCATTTTTTTATTTGTTTTCATAATGATAAGTGTGTTTTCACTTTAAAATCAAAGACTGAACAGTTTTCATTCTGACTGTCACAGATTAAAGATTACAAAGTAATTTTGTAGATCAAGTATGATAAGATCAAGGGACCCATGTTACAGACCAATGCCGTATTTATACTAAGGTGTATCCACGCCGCCCGCACCCCTCGCGTGACCCGCTCTCGCTTCCCCGTTATACTCTGTCCCCCTCAGGCGAGGTCTTAATTTCGCGATCTATATAAAATCCGTTTTTCTTTGCTAGTCGAATAGTGTAAACAATCTTTTTATTACTTTTTCAATAATATCAGTAAACAAATTAATTTACTATTTGATTATAAAGATATCACAGAAGAAAGATGATTCACCTGTGTATTCAATGATTTTTGTGTTAGTCCTATTTTAAAATAAATGATTTCGGTAAAAAGGAATGTCAAGATTGTTTACAATATTTGTCAAGCAAAAAAGAACGAACTTTATAAGAACCGTTTAACCCTGTTAGACCCGATTTCACCAACGTCAGATAAGAAATATTCGTCGAATACAATACAAAACGCCTATTTTGAAAAAGGTCACTTATTTGTCAGCAATCATTTACGTAAATGTCATTTTAAAATCAGTCGTTTAATATAAGTCGAAACTTAGAGTAGATCTTACCATCGTCAGATAAATAATATTTGACGAATACAATTCAAAACGCCTATTTCGAAAACGTCACCTATTTGTCAGCAATCATTTATGTAAATGTCATTTTAAAACCGGTCAACCACACTTTATTTAGTGCGATAAGTCTTATCTGACGTTGATAAAATCTTAGTAAACTAACGCATTCGATAACAAAGATGCAAATATCACATCTAACTATGTTGGCGCGAGATATAGCATCTACGAATTTCGAATACCGCGTTGGCGTTCTATCGGCGTAACAATTTTGATCGATGCTCCGCTCCGATTGGTCGTAGCGTGATGATAATATCATGGGATAATCTAATAGAGAGTGCTCCTAGATTATTTATTCAATCAAACTAGTTGTTTCTGAGGGGTCAACATTACTATCAAACTTTTTAGAGAATATTACAAATTTTAATACGGAAAATCGATGTTTATGTAGATTTGTAATACAGGCAACGAATTCCATTAATTTGTACGATTTAAAATTCACGGGTCCCTGTTAAGCCCACGGACTCCGCGTACCATTTAATTTAATTCGAATCAAATGTTTTGTCATGAATTCTGCTTTTTCTTTCTTGATAAATATCCTCGTTACAGAATACAGGGATTAAAGAAGTTCTGATAAAACTTTGTACAGTGTGTCCAAAACGAGTGTCGGGTTATTTATTTGTTCATTAAAACCAAAAAGACTAGTAATTTTGAATATTTTTGCTTTTTAATTATTAGAATACAATATGGAAAATTATTTTAATTGCATAATTTTATCCTAATGGTGGCAGTTTTAGTAATATCACGTTATTTTTTTTTCATAGGCTTTCGATATGCTGCCCTTTTTCCCTTGAGTTTTGTTTCGATCGCGTTAGATTTGACAAATTATTCTCATAAACCTTAATTCGAAGTTATTTCCGTACGAAAAAGTGAAGAGAGCTAAATTCCAGACTATTGAAAAGCCAGTTGATGTAACATCCACTCAATTCCACCTAATTAGATAATAAACACTTTTAAACTTTTGCATCGCATTTTAAATACACTTACGAGTACATACGGGAATGATCACGTTAATTCCCGTATGTACCTAAGTGTAATAAAATAATGATTTGTTAACAGCCTCAATTTATTGATTGGATATCAAAGCAAGTTGTCTTGTCTTTTTGGAACGTTTATGATTTGAAAACACAATCTTCAGCAACATTGTCTCCTCCTCCAGCAGCCTAAAAATTTCGCCGCATATTGCGATATCTGTCACCATTAATATTGTAACGGTAGGCGTCGCTAATATTCATGAAAACCAGCATCGATTGTATGCACTAAGCAGACATAGCGCCCTCGTTGGGTGGACTCCAGAGGCCTGACCTTAGCCCGCTTGACTATTTCTCATATGAATAACTTATAAGTAAGAATTATGACTGATTTGTCAAACATAACGCAACCTTAACAAAATATCATGGGAAAAAAACATCTTGGTATGTGTCGTTCCAGATTAGTAACTTGCCAGGAGCGAAACGGTCACCAATTTGATAACACTATCTTTTCGAAATCTACTTCCATTTATCACAAAAAAATACAAAGCTACAAATGCTTTTTGTTTTATTGAGCAAACCAATACCCGACACTGTTTGAAAAAGCCTGTATGAAGTGAATACATAAATAGCAAGTATACATTACGTTACAATAGTTATAAAGTATTAAAATTGTTTCAGAATGCAAATGTCATAGAATTGCTTTGGTTTCGATTCCTCCGAAGAAAAAGTTACAGATATATTTGTCTTAAAATATCACATATCTTGTAAAACTCTGCTTACAAAAACACCACCATCACACATCACAGAGGCCATTAAAATAATTGAGGCTTGGTACCTACACCGAGAATTCATTTCCGTACTGAAATCGATTGGCTGATTGCCCCGCCATCGCGGCCCATATTCACGGACTGGTCAGCTCGCAGGATGGCCTGCTTTTAAATACGGGTCATTATTATCAAAGTACTCTAATAGGGCTAGGTCCATTTCTATAAACGTTTGGTGGAATGGACTTAGTATGTTTGCTCAGTGTCTGTCTCTGGTTTCGTTGGAAGTTAACGGAAAATGCCATAATACCACCATTGTGTCTGATTTCCATAACACAAGTGCATTAGCTTACTTACTTTGGGATCAGAGCAACATGTTATTGGTGTCCAATATTTATAAGACAATGCTAAAATTGACTGACATTAAAGGATGAAAAGTAGGTTTTATTTTTAACCGACTTCAAAAAAGGAGGAGGTTTCATTCGACTGTATGGTTTTTCTTGTATTTATGTTACCTCATATCTCAGTCATTTGTCGACCGATTCGACCGATTTCGCCTAGTTGGTCCCATTGTTGCCGATTTGGGATCTGTGGTGGAATTGTGTAAAGCAATCATATTCATTTGACAGTTCATAACGTACGGTATGATCTGTCAAACGCTTTGTTCTTTGCCGTTTGACAGAGCATACCGCACTTTTGAACTGTCAAATGAATACGTTTGCTTTACACAATTCCACCTCTGATGATGGGTTCTTGGTGTCATCAAGGGAGACCCTCAAATTATAAAGGCACGTATACTGTTTTTTACTAGAATCTTAATGTGTGTGTGTCAACATCTTGTGGAGCGGAGCTAATGGTGGAATTAAGACTTATTGGTGCATTTGGTTTTGAAGTCGGTTTATACTTTTTTTGGCATTCTATACGGTTTCAAAAGTTGTTGTTGTATAGGACCTTCTGAATCACGTACTATGACATTTTGCATCGATATTCCACATCTCGTATAGGAAAATCTGATATTATACCCATATATACTAAAGTGCCGATTAACTGAAAATAGATTGTATGAAGAGATTTAAATTGTTTTTCGATTCGACTAGAATCGTTCTAGAAGTCATGCAGCTAATTTAGTTAGACCCGATATTACTTAAAACTACTATTTTTAGTCAAACAGCGAAGATCGCAACCACGGATGCAAACAACTACTCTCGAGTTTCCGTTCAATTTCCGGTCGTGGTTAGGGCGCATCGACAGAAACCCATTAGGGCTGACATCAGACCGTTATGCTGAGAACACACTGATAATGTGTTAAGCTGACGGGAGACTGATGAATTTTTAATTAGAGTTGCAAATTCGTCAATAATAAGCATGCGAGTGATTCTCTTGACCAATGCTCAGTTGAGATAACACAGGTGAATTCTGACTAACCTAAATGCGCCTTCACATCAGAGTGACAGCAGCGCGTTGCAGAGAATGCCCGTACAATAAAAAAAAGCGACGCTGCTGCCGCACGACTGCCGCGCGCTGCTTCTGCCATTTACGAGTATGTATGAAATTATCAATCAGCAGCGTATCGCGCGACCGTCGCGCTGCTTAAGTCACCTAAATGTGAAAGCGCTCGAGGTCTCTAAATCACTGTTTTTAAATGGATGAATTTTATTGAGATGTATTAATGTTATTAATTGCTATTTTTAAAATCTCGTGAATCAAGCTTATTTATAAATTTTATTATTTATTAGCTTTTAGCTCAACAGAATATGAGAATTGCTAGTGTTAAATTGTAAACATGTCCGGATTCATTGTATTTGGTAGGTCCCATTTCCTACTTTTGACAGCACACTCAAATGATGCGTAATACTGCTAAGATCTTCGGTTGCCTGGTAGAAAATACTTTAGCATTAAGGCCGCCATGTGCACAGTTTGGGTATGCATGGAATTTTGAATTTAATAAATATTTCAGCTACCTAAAAACGGTTTTAAATTGCAGCTTACCACCGTTAATGTGAACCAACCTTTAGAACTAACATCAAACCCCCAACATACAGGCCAAGTGTGTAGCACCCCGGGGGATTAGAGATTACCCCGTAATTCGGGGATCAATTAGGGGATTAACCGTTACTTAGCGAGTGCGCTTTTAAATTTCTAGCTGCGCAAAGCCGACTTTGTTATTGGACTGATTTGGGTATTTAACTAAAACGGTGACACTTTATTTCTCAATTTACTTTGATATCCAATCTAGAATATTATGTATAAGCAAAGACTAGCTGTATTAGCTAGTCATATTTAACAACATGAATACATATATTTTTAACAAATTGGCAGAAACATATATTTTAATACATATATTTTTAACAAATTTTCTAGCAGTACTTTTAAAGAATACTTTACTTTAAAGAATATTTAGGTTAAAAATACGTCAGAATTATCAGTCTGTTATGGCCATGAAATATGCCAAACATTAAGCAAAAAATTAAGTTTATTTTCCGCAAAATAAATTGAATTCTAATATTCAAATCATTTATTATTTAAAACCGCCTATATATAGGTATATTGCTCAAGATGCAGCTTAAGCGCCTTTGTGTTATATTGATCGTCTTATATGCTTAACATACATTTGGCGTCAATGCCATCATGATCTAATATTTCACTTCATCCATCACAAAAAAGCTATAATTTTAACTAAGTTCCCCAAACATATATTTTTGATGGGCCATATAATAAAAACTTGAAAATTACCTCGGCGCAAATTCATTTTTCTCAGATTTTCCGTTTGCGTCTGACGTTTTACGAGGTTACTTCTTCAAAGTTCTAAATTCAAACAGAAGTTCTAGAACTAGCTTGAGTTGAAACTCGAAGTGAAGTCAAGGATCTGAACTCAACTCTGCTCTTCAAACTGTGAAGAGGCTGCAGCGTCTATCTGAAGATCTTTCGGAGATCGTAGCTATTTTGATCTCGGAGCGTTTAAAGCGTATCATACAGATGTCATGTTCGCTTACTTACGCTGTGATGATCCAATCGTTTACATACTGTCATAAAATTATTTTTGCAGTTTCATGCGTCTACTTATTTCATTAAATATGCGAAACTTATGAAACGACTCATGAGATTTAATATAGTCATTAAAAAGTCTTTGAAAGAATCAGGATTATGAAGTACTTTGAATTTAAGGTGAAATATAGGTGGTTCGTATAGGACGTACATTAGACGTTTGTATTCTTTGATGGAAAAATTGTTATCTCTTAACGATATTGTATTCAACAAAAATTGGTTTGGATGGGATCAAACAAGTAGTTTTTAAGATATGGCACTTTTTCAACAACCGCTAAAAAAACAAGTTATATTTGTAGTCAACAAAATATTGTGGTAATTTAACTAAGTAAGTGGATTCCCTTATTCAGTTAAAATTGGCACGGAACCCCTTAGTGCGCGAGTCCGACTCGCACTTGGCCGGTTTTTATAAAAATATATTTATTAAAAAAGGTACATCGTTTTTTCTTAACTGTACTCTACCAAACCGCGCAGTTCACCTTTGCAAGTCCTATAATTGTACTTAAGTGTTCTTCCCCTCTTTAAAGCACATTTTCTTCCTAATTAGAAGAAGAGGTTTAAGAACAAACACAGTAAAACAGATCGATCGCACGTTATTGGGCCGTTCAAGTGTATATATAGCACTTAACGTTTTGATTTTACTGTGTGTTGGTAATGCTAATGGCTCAATGTTCCTTTTTCACATTATTTTATAGGGAATAAATAATATAGCTGGCTGGATCCTAGCTCAAAGGATTGCATAGCTATCCAACGCGGCAACTTAGCTAGCATTATAGCCTCCTTTCCGAAAGGAAACGGTCACGTTTTGGAATAGCTAGGTTTTAAGTTTATTTATTTATGTAGCATGTATTTTGTTGCAAACTGTCATAATTGAAAAGAACTCCCATTTACCTGGTCTATGATAGATAGGTTATGATAAGTTTCATCAAAGACAGAAAATCTCAGAAATCCATTTTTGCTCGCTCCAAATGAGGTATATTTGGAGCGAGCAAAAATGGATTTCTGAGATTTTCTGTCTTTGATGAAACTTATCATTAATTATCACTTATCATTAGACCAATAAGAAAAAACCTTGTATGACTGTTTTTGTATATTATAAACTAATTGTATTTTTTGTTTTGATTTCAGGTAAATTTAAAACATAACTAGCTTTTGGGAGATTCTATCTGTAAGTGTACATAGGTATTTTATTTTATTGCCGACGTCAAAAAAGGAAGTTATTTTTAGTGCGCGTATGACAAGTTTTACTTCACCCGTACTCTTAAAATGTATTTCATTTTATAAATTTTTTTTTGGTTTTCTAGTGTTTTATTTTATTTTATTGGATAAAGACGCAAAACAGGTTACAATTAATAATCAATATAGTATACTCAACTAGACCTTATGAGCTATATTGTAACCTAACAAAAATGCATCCTAGCAGTTACATCTTACGATATAAGCTTAGAATTTATTGACGTCTAAAGCTTTATGAACCAAAAAAAAATAAACAGGAAGAAGTAAAACAAACACAAAAATCTATAACTGAACGACAGTACTAGGAGCAAGACAGTGAAGCAATGCTCCTTCGAAAGACATTTGGATTTTCAGTAAATATGTCAAGGTCAGGCTGGGTACGCACAATGTCATTGTATAGGCGACACATTCGGACAATGGGATTATAGAAAGATGTATTATTACGGTAAACTTATGGAGAAAATAATTTAGAGCCAGGAGATCTGTAAACAGTGTTGAAATTTATGGTTGATAGTAAGAGAGGGGGGTTGATAAGGAAGTTAACAATTTTGTCACTATACAAACTTAATAACATAAATTGCACTTGTAAAAAGTAATTGTCAGACAAGGAATCAAATTTCCATAATCAACTTAACTAAATAATTTAATAACAGAGCGTAATACACAGGGTTTGATTTCTTGTTAATCGACACAGTTGATTTTACAAGTGCAATTTATGTTATTTCATTATATTTTTACTTCAAGGAAGGTTACATCCATGACCATAAACTCCTTAACTAGCCTATAATAGTGTTAGGTACATTACACAACATTTCACTTTACTAACCCACTTATTCCGGCCATGTGGTTCATAACCACTTCAAACGTGTCTCTGATTTACCAATCGTCTTTAGAACTATAGCCTTATAGTTCATTTCACACTGATAAACTAAACGTTTAGAATAAAATTACCAATAGAATATATGTTCTAAAGCGAAGCAGCAGGGATTAATGTTGGTTGAAATTTGATTATGATATAAAATTTTAACTCATCTTTTATTCTGTGCGGTCAGAGTGTAACGTTTGAGCATTGAGTACGTTGACTTGAAAGTTTTCATACATTTGTTATCTTGCCAATATCAAGTGGACATTTTTTTTTTTTATATAACACTTCATGCACAAACAAACGGTACATATGGCGGACTTAATGCTAAAAGCATTCTTTACCAGTCAACCATAGGTCTAAACAGAGAAAATGCTGGCGGCGCTAAGGAAGTGATAGAAGGGCAAATGTGAGAGCTTGATTAAATCTATAGTAGGTATTTAAAACAAAAAATAAACATACATATTACATAAATTTATTTTTCGATGTCATAGTCCGAGAGCGAATCAGAATCGTCCGGTTTTCATTTTAGTTAAGAAGCATAAAGTAGGTAGCAACTATAGGTAAAACGAATTTAATCTTAAGACATATTATGTTTATTTTGGTCTAGCAGACCCAGCTAACTTTGTTTCACCCCGGCTCGGTGCTTCCCTGACCCTGTAATTTTAATCATTATTATCTTACTCCGGACGGTGACGAGTCTGATAAAGTAAAAATCATGAAAATCGGTCTAGCCGCAATTTTTTTCTTTCATAAGAACCTTCTCCTGACAATAACAATCACAACAAAAAAAAGAAATCGAAAGAAATGACCGAAATTAGTCCAGCCATTCACGAGTGATGCCGTGACCAAGGGAAATATGGATTCATTTTTATAATATAGAGATTCTATGGTCCAAAAAAAACTTCATTTATTCATTCATTGTTACTAACAAAATGTGGACAAGAAATTTTCAGTTTTTATTTCTAATGATATATTTGTATAGTTATTTATTTTTCAATTTTCGTAGAGCCCAAAGTTAAATAAATGTACTTTGTGAAACAAGTGCATTTTTTTTCAATTGTAAATTCGATTAATGTGTGGTAAAATAAATAATTAATATATAATCGTGAAAACAGAAGGACTAGTAGGTTGCAGACCAGTTTTTCTCACGCCACCCCGTAATTTGATCTCGCAAACCATATGGTCAGGACAATTGGTTCTCAAAGTTTAATTAAATAACACCTACACGCATTGTGAACGTTATTTTGTGCTTTAAACGAAAGGCGGGTCTAGAAAATTTAATGTAGTTTATAAGCTAGTTCTGCATTCCATTCTCTTTTTGGTTATTCGTCTGTTTTAAGAAAACATTAATTTCAATCCGGAAGATGCTTTTAAGTTGTCAGAGACGTAGAATCCTGGGGTCAAAATAACGCAGATTCCTTTTAGTTTGTAGTCAAAAGATCGCTAGAATTGGAACGTGTGAGCGGTCTCTAGGGAAGAGATACTTTCAGTGTAGTGTGTGAACAGAAAATAATAGAATAGAATAATTTATTTGTATTTGAATAGGGTACACTGAAGTTCTTACAAATTAAAGAAAGTTCGGCCTACTCAGCCATCAACAATAGCATACAAATGTTTAAAATTACATTCGGAATTAACTAATATAAAATTAATTTATACATTATATCAACATACACCACATGACACAATACATATCATTAGGAAAATAAAATTTAAATATGTCATAGTACGACGTATACATACAATCTAACAGTTAGAAAATAGACAAATTCACAAGAGTCAAATCGAAAATGTGGTGGCGGTACGCAAAAAATAAATACTTTGAAGGTGGAACAAGATGATTCCACCCAACAAACGGAGTCAAGATATCGCAGATCATCAGTTCGCCTTCCATGAAACGTCAGTTAGAATGAAATGATTATCAAGATCGCGTTAATTCCCATATGTCTATACATTATAAATTTAAAACAGGGAGTGTGTAGCCTCAATTTTCTTTTGTTAAAACTTTGAGATACTTTGTCCGTAGGTATTCCACATCAGTACACCATTTTGTGTGTAGGTAATTAATTTGTATCAAACTGCATTGAATAAACACAAATTAAATAGTTTGTGGGAATCGGGAACAACCGATGAATTTTGATTTCGATTTTACATATTTCTGGATTATGGCGGTTTATAATTTGGTTTATGGCTAATTAGTAAATTGAGGTTAATTAAATTAAGAAAAACAAAATAAATTGTTGGTATTTGGTTGGTTTATGTTTAATAGTTTATTTTGCCCGTCCTTTGTCGTTAAATATAGTTTTTGGTCCAAAATATCTATAATCTGGTCAAATCAGTTATTGAAATCTACCGTATAAGAAAGTCGTGCTAGTTACGCCTCAACTCGAGAACGGGTGGATCGATTTTCATGCTTTTTACTTTGTTGGATTCGTCGCCGCCCCGTATAGGACATAAAAGGTGGAAACAAAAATTGCCGGAAAGGCTGATAATAAATAATGAGTCGAACCTTCGAATATTGACGACTTCCGTGATGTAGTGGCATAGTCCGAGGTCCCGGGTTCGATACCCGGTCGGATCAATGTAGAAAATGTAGAAATCAAAATTTTCTATAGTCTCGGGTTTGGGTGTTGTGGTACCACCGTTGTGTCTCATTACCATAACACTACTTACTTTGGGATCAGAGCAATGTATGAGATTAGTTCCAATATATGATCTTCATCCAGCCACACGGGGCCAATCAAAGACTTTCGTCAGTACCTTCACATTGGCGTTCAATTGTATCCAAAGTCTTTGATAATTTAGACAAAATAATGTTAATATCACAGCGTTTAGCACATAAGACGATCATTATTCGCCGCTAACACGAAGGCGCTTAAGCTGCATCTTGAGCAATCTAGGCGGTTTCCTGCAGCGAGCAGACAGGTGCTGACCAGAGCTAACGACCGCACTTGGCGTTCAAGTAAACGTGGAAACAGTGCAAGCAGAATATAGTAGAACCACTTAACAAAGGTCTCAGCTAACAGTGCAAACGTCACAGCCCATTGTTGTCAGTCCTCAGGTCACACCTATGCCAGACAAAAGCTAAAAATTTATAAGGTGGTTTCTCTTTTTGTAGCAGTACTAATATCATGCCAGTCGTAATCTTAGGTATTCTGAAAAACACAACATCTTTCTTAGTTCAAGGGTTCATAACTTTTTTTACGTGACTATTCTTTGCATGCTTTTATCTTAACTGATTTATTAATGCGTACAATTTATCACGTTTTGTTTAGTACGTTTAGCCCGTTTACACACCTGTGCGAGATAGTAAGCCAAGCTTGGTAAAGTCAACGTTCGTATTATTCCTCACTTTTATTACTAAAATGATCTTACCGAACCTCTGTATATTATATCACGCTAATGCCCTGTTTGCTCTCGTTCTATGCAGTGTGTCTTTGTCTAACAAATCTAGAGGCAACACTTAGCAAAGTGCTACAGCAGTTCGTAGCACTGGCGCTAATCGTAGCAGCGTTTGCTACAACAACTACGACAACTGTTTGCGTTTAAGGTTTCGTAGTACACGTACGTGCTACAGCGTAATGAATCCTTACAAGTCTATGTTGTTTATTTATTTCAATTGAAACGGTTCTACGGTAATTCGTAAGGGTTTGATATGCGTTATAGTTTTTGATATAGGTTAGTCTGTCTCAATATGTTTTGAGTCTTACTATGATATGAAAAACATCATCATCATCATGAGCCCAATTTTATCCAGTCTAGTATGTAGGCCTCCTCCATTCTCAGACATAATAAGCGGTCTTGTGCCCGGGTCATCCAGCCCTGTGCGTGTCGTAAGATATCATCAGAACAGCGTTTAGGCGGTTATCCTTTTCTTCTTAAGTTGGTCCGTGGTCTCCATTTCATAACTGACAGCATAATGTTTGCCACGAAATATTCTTTCTAATTCACCTATTTATTTGTTATAGTAAATGCCAGTCTAGGTTAGTCGTATCGTAAAAATCTCTAATTAATAGTACTTTCATAACTGTTTTCAATCAAGCATTTTTAAATCGTTTTAATTGAGACCGTTATTCGTTTAATATTATGGAATTTACTTAAAAATAACCGGCCAAGCGCAAGTCGGGCTCGCACACTAAGGTTTCCGTGCCAACTTCAACTGAAGAGATCCACTTACTTCCATTAAGCCAAAATACCCAAAATATTTTGTTAACAGCAAATATAACTTGTTTTTCATAGTATTTGTATGAATAACAAAGTTATGTTTGCGATCACTGAAAATGTGCTCTACGAGTAGATATCTTAAAAACTTCTAGTTTGATCTCGTTCAAACCATATTTTTTTTTCAAAATTTACACTCGCTTAATTAAAAGTTAGATGGGGGAACACTCATCCTACCCCCTCCTCCCCTCTTAAAATATAATTTTCTTTTTTGTATGAGAATCGTAAAGCGGTTAACAGGATACATCTACCTACTAAGTTTCAACTGTATAATACTAATAGTTTCAGAATAAAGGGGGTTTCGACTACGGGACCCTAAAAATACCTAATAGTTACGTTTTAGGTCTTTCGTAGCAAAATGTTTGGTTTATTTATTAAACCTTATTAAATATACCTAAACCTTCCTGCGTTTGTTTCTAATCCCCAAAATAATAATAAAATAAAAACACAGAAGCTGAATCTAGAATCGGATTGTAAAATTGCATTATATTTAATGAGACTTGAAAGACTGGAGAATTTGGAGATTTGTCATTAATAACGTCCGGATAAGAAGACCGCACGATATTAGAAAGAAAAAAAGAAAGAAAATGAGTTTATTAATTAGGACATCACAAACACACACACACACACACACACACACACACACACACACACACACACACACACACACACACACACATTTACAAGAGTTTACTAAATAATAACATACATATTCAGATGACGAATTTACAAATTACAAAAATACAATGGTTTAGAATGTTTTAAACACTCAACAGTGTCATATTTTCTTATTATTATTTCATCTTTATGATTATAAAATATGACACTGTGAGTGTTTAAAACATTCTAAACCATTAGATTGCGAAGCGTCATCAATTTCCAAGTTGAATTTATTCTGTAAAGAATAACTACTTGGCCCACTGTTGCATAAACAGATGGGTAGATGGCGCTAAATGTCACGCATAATGACGTATCTGTAAGAGACCACAAATTTCGCATGGTCCGACAGTCAGCACGGTAGCTCTATTGGTAGAACGTTTGGCCCGGTTATCCGAAAAGTTGCTGGTTCAAGTCCCGCCCGTGCGCAAATTTTTGGTTTCTTATTTCATCTTTATGATAACAAAAATACAGCCAAAAAGCAAAAATAAAACTAAGGAGAAAATTATTCCAACCATGAAGTGTGTGCCATAGTGTGCCGTGTGTCGGTGATGTCCAAATAAATAAATAAAAATTTAAGACAATATTGTTGTTTCTGACTCAATAATGAGTCGACTCAAATTTTCGAATTAAACAAATTGCATAACAATGCGCAATATAAGCGTGTTCAGCCACATGTATCTTAGTTTTTACGTACAATCGAGAAAAAAACCTACTCATGTTTTGTCCTTGAGGTTATTTCCCCTTTAAAGTAGAACCACGTTACACTTGAATCGCTTATTCACGCTGTTATTAAAACACACTTGTCATATAATATCAGCTTTATTTACATTCTGGTAAAATTTTGGTCACTCACGTCAAATTATTTGGCATTTTTCGATCATCACCATTATCATTCTCAGCCAAAGAACGTCCACTGCTGAACTTAAGCCTCCCCCACAGTTTTTCACGGCATCCGATCTCAAGAAATCTGCATCCATTGTGATTTTTACAAGTCTATCTGTCCATCTTGTCGGTGGACGTCCTACGCTGCGCGTTTGGTCGAAAGGTCTAATCTAGAGCTTTTTTGCTCCAGCGACCATCAGTCCTACGCGCTATGTGCCCTTGAGCTTACTAATTCGCAGCGATATATCCGTTTGTTTAGGTCTTCTACGTATCTCCTTTTGTAATTCGATCTCGTAGAGAAAACCGAGCATATCCCTCTCTATCATTCGTTGTCTTTTTTATGAGGCCCATAGTAGGATTCTATGTTTCGGATCTGTATGTCATCATTGGTAACACACACTGGTTGAAGACTTTTGTGTACAAATACTGATGTAATTAAGACGAGAAGACGCTCTTGCACATTGCGTGTATCGATGGACAAAAGTAATTATATGGATCAATTAAAAACATGGACCAAAAGCTTGTTTATAAATAACTTTGGGCTTCAGTTTCAGTTGAAAAAATCATTTGATACACAGATAGACATGCAGCTAAGCATGCAGCAGTGCCTTCTTAACGAAGAAAAGTGTTCTTTGGCAACTACAATTTGGACATTTTTAAGAAGAAAGTGAATAAGGCTGTTACTTGGCAGACATGGTTCATCTTAGGCTGCATTGTCACTTAGCATCAGGTACAATCGTATCCAAATGTTTCAGTGGGTAAATTCATAGGAAGATAATGGAATCCCGCGTAAAAATACTAGACAAGTAAAGGTACGTGCCACCATTATTCTTCGTTATTATCAACTTAAGGACATCCACTGTTGAACAATTGCTACTCCCAAAATTTTGAGCATTAACCGGTTGCGAAAGGTCTTCATCTAGTGTAATCTTGTTACAAGAAGGTCGATACTTCAATTTCTTTAAATCTTAAATTGAATAATAAATTGTAAACAAAATCTTGCTTTATACTACTCGAAACATCCTCGCATTGTTTCCTACTTTTTTTTCGTCAAAACCGACATGTCATCCGATTCGTCATGAGGTTCGACTACCTCGTATGACTAGAACAACATTAATTAACCTATTATTCTAACATAAGCACGTTGAACTCGCTGTGGACGTCAAGCTATGGCCTTGGGGAGGCCATACACTTTTGTATAATAGTAGCGTTCCGTAGTAAGTTATTGGTAACCCTTTTTGGATTCATTTTACACCCTAATGAGACAACAAATCTTATTTTAGACTAGAGGATGGAGCGAACTTTGTTTCGACCCTGGCCCCGTCCCGCCCCAACCCCGTAATTTTAATAATTATCAAATAAAAATTATTTTTAATAATTGATTCAGGTAAGACATTAAAGTTTTTTTATTCTTCGCATCTAAGAATTTTCTACAAATTAACTAATTTTATCAAAAATAAGATTTGCTTTAAAAATCAACTCTGCTGAATAATCTACAGACTCACACTTGACCAGTTTTTCTACTTCACGCTTGCGAACAATTTGAACAATTCGTTAAAATCTAAAAACCTCGCAATTTCCTCGTTCGTAATGTTCAATTTTCTTTAAAACGTTTCCCGCAAACTCTTAGATAATTTGGTTTGCGAAGTAATGGCTGTACCAAAGGTTATTGTCGCGAAAAATAAGTTAATTGTGGGTTACAAAAAAGAGCAAAAAGTGCTTAATCTTTTAACGTTCTATTTTTGCTGCTGATGTTCAATTTTTGTAGTATTTTCTTCATTAAAGTAGCTAGACGGCTGATGTCTTATTAGAAACTTACTTGCCTAAAGTGTGATGGATTTATTTGTACCTAATAATGTTTGAATGATTGATATTGTGTGTTTACAGAAAAAAACTATGTTTTTAATACATTTCATCATTTATAACTATCAGTTTTCTCATTGATAATTCTAGATGCTGGAACTAGGTTCAATTAGATGATGCAATTAGGTTTGCGATTATTAGCAGGAAGTTTAGTTTTATACAATTCTTAAGTTGTTATATTTTCTTCATTTAAATTGCTAGACGGCTGATGTCTTATTATAAACTTACTTACCTAAAGTTATTCGTGTGATAGCTTTATTTCTAATAATGTTTAAATGGTTGAAATATGTTTTAATACATGTTATCCTTCATAATTATCAGTTTCCCATTAGATAACTAGGTAATTCTGCTGTTTAAGTGAAAATCTGTTTTATTTTATACTTTTGATGCAATTAGGTTTGCGATTATTAAGCAGCAAATTCAGATTTATACAATTCTTGAGTTTTTTTTTCACATTACTTTATTCATAACAAACAAGAAAAAATAAAACTAAGACATGCAACTTAAAAAAAAAACTTCAAATCTACCTATTCAAATATGAAACCATTTCCTTGCGGCAAGGAGGCTATGATGCTGGCTGCGTTCCGGCGTTGGATAGCTATGCTAATAATTTTTTCTTAAGTTGTTATACTCAATAAATTTAATCAACACGACCGAAATACTTTTCTTGTTATTATATTAAGCGTTTTGTCAGTACAAATTAATATTATAATTTGCACTTGGTAAAAGCAACTGTCTCTGACAACGTAGCGTACGCGTAAAAGAAAGCACTTGCAAAATTCAACAGGGCGTGCCAATGTCTCGGTGGCCGAGTGTTATACACCGGATAGCGTAAGACACAGGGTTCGATTCCTTGTCTGACTCATGATTTTTACAGTTGCAATTTACAATGTGTTTCTTGTCTTTTCCAATTCTACTATTCAGTCAGTCTTCCTATTTTTTCTTCTTCTTTTTCTTCTTATATTTAGTTAATTTACTTCATCAGGTCAGTCGCGTCAAGATGGCGTGTGATATTAATTTATTAATGTCCGATTTTCCAATGAAAATTAGTATAATTCGACACAAAAGTGAATAAAAATAGAGATAAATGAATTTTGTGAGTACTAACGTTTATATTTGGCGTGATTGCCATTGATATGTAATTAGTATTCGAACAAAAATTACACGCCATATTGAGTGTGCGAGTGATTCAAAAATAGAGCCCCAGATCAACCCGTTTTATATCGTTCTGCACTGCTATTTCTAGAAAACCCCAGTTTTTCTGTACAAGACTAAGAAAAACCACTAAAACAAAAATATACCCTCTTACCTAATATTACATTTACAAATGGTACCAAAAGGTAATAATTATCCCTGTCAGGCGCTACCGGAAAGTAATGGATGTTGGGATACAAGCGACTGTGTTATTTATTTCGCGAACGTTCTGCCCATCGAACAATGGCGATGGGAAAAACTATTATAAGCTTGGGGAAAACAGGGCGTGGCTAAAGGAAAAGAGATAGCGGGGTTTTATTATAAGAGGACAAACATTCCAAAGCTTTGCTTATTAACCGACTTATCACTTTCGCACAATGGCCCAATCGTGAGGGTAAGTGCGGAAAACACCCCAGCCAAACTAACTATCCGACTCATCACGCCGCCTTATGTTTGTATTTATACCGACGCGTTTGGTGTATTGGTTAGAGCTCCTGACTATTACGCCGGTCGTCGCGGGTTCGAATCCCGCAAGGGGCACATGTTTGTGTGATGAGCACGAACATTTGTACCTGAGGCTGGATGTTTAATATGTATTTAAGTATTTATGGGGACGCCCCCGTCATAATCGTTGTCTGATATTCGTAACACAAGGGAATAAAATCCTTACTTCTAAAACCACGACAATTGGTGTGTTTTCTAGCACATATTTATTTATTATTTAAATATTTATCATAGATGTTGGTAATGGTACAAATTAAAATATTCTCACAGATTTTTATTTTAATTGACGTTGATGTACCTTATTTCAATATGACGTCACTATAGTCAACAAAAAATAATAAAATGCACTTACGTAGATTCGGAGCGAGCTTTTAACATAACTTATAGCCTAATCCAGCGATACTCAAAGTGTGTTCCGAGGAACCCTAGGGTTCTTTGGGTAACAAATCAAAACACCTCTCTGGTCGACCGTTCTGATACGGCGTATCATTTTCTATGCCGCAATCGTCGATACCTACTTGTGTTTTTCAATATCTTATATTATTACCTATTCTTGTTTTACACATATAAGTAAATAATTAAACGTTATATGGTAGGTACTTTTATTTTGATTATTAATAAAGAATACACTTTTTAGAACTATTGTTTTACTGTAAGGTCCCATCAAGTATAACGCATTGCAAAATGGGTTCTGTCACCAATAAAGATAGAAAATCTCTGGCCTAGTCACATACACATGGCACTTCTTATTTATCATAGTCAAGCGCATTAGGTGCAAAACTGCTGAACCGACCATTGATTTCTAAGGTAATTGTTAAAACCTCTAAGCTATATTCAAAGCACTGGCTATTTTATACTATTCTTATTTTGTTTATTTTACTTATGTCACTTTTTGTCTTTTTCCAATGTAATACACTTCTTCTTCTATAACTCTATTTTTATATCTTAAAGCCCTAGCTTAGGAATTGTAATTCATTAAAAGCGACAATCTTGCGACCATTTTGGCTTTAAAAAAATATAATTTGGCACCAATTTATTTATTTATTATTTTCCACTCATACTTTGAATAAACGTAAACAAAAATAATTACCTATCGCACATGACTTGCACCACACAACCAGCACGCGAGAAAAATAAGTCTCCTGGTACCCGGGGGTGTTATCTCATAGTAAGGTTGCCTCTTTTGATTTGTTGTCGAGTTATAGCCGTCCGCAGTGACAGGTGTCATTAATAATAAGTGGAAAGTTACCGGGACAACACGAGAATTGCGAGGAACGAATGAATGGGTAGAGACTTAGTGGGCGGTGGTAAAATGCGAGTTTTAGCAGCAAAGCAGTCGCGATGCAGCATCGATGCGGTCGCAAACTGTCAACCTATACACACTCCACCACTTTTAGCATGATGCAGTCGTGATGCTAACGCTCGTTCGTATCGATGCAGTCGTGATGCAGAAGCTGGACATTGACAAATTACGTACTGTATATGTATTTAGCGACTGTATCTAAAAATAAATCTGTTCATTGCGCGAGTTGCGATGCAGTCGCGCGTACAAAACTCGCATCACTGCATCGATGCTTAAAGTCGCTGTGGGTAAGGGTCTTAGTAAAAAACAAAATTTTAACACCGACTGTAAATAGTTCCATGTTATGTGTAGCTTCGATCGATATTGGATACATATTGTCAACAATAGGCTTATTTTCAAGTTTCATGAAGTTAATCTGATAATATAGCAATTGTATTTCATTTCTTGGTGATTATGATGACTTAATGTAGTTATATACAGATCCAATTTATATAATTCCCTTCCGTTTGGATATTATTCGCGCCCATATCTTTTTTCAAGAAGGCATGCATTTTCCCATAGTCTGGACAAAAATCTTAAATGTAATAATAAACAGACCTTACTTTTACTGATCAAACTGGGAAGTGGATATTGGCAATAAAATAATCCCTTGATCTCCGAAAAAGGCTGTTTCTAACATCCCCAAAACATTATTCCCATAAAAATATCTCTTAACATGCCTCCGAAAAAAAGGATTTCTCGCCCAGAATTTCATTATCAGGCAAACGCCCAGTAAATATTAATCGGTCGTTATCTTAATCGATGCGTTACTCGATAGGTTCTCGATCCATTATCGGAACGGTAACGATTCCCGATCGGTAACTGCGTGTCAGTTTGAGATTACGAGGAAATAGATTTTTTTAGGATAATATTACACACCTTCGTCTTCTGATTACCATGAGCACGAATTAATCAGAAATGAATAGGTTCAGATTACAATTATATCGTAATTAAGACCTATAATCACTGCGACTTTTAACAGCGATGCAGTCGCGATGCTAACGCGCGTTAGCATTGAGAGAGTCGCAAAATGTCAACCTTTACACACTGAGCTTCTTTTAGCATTTTAGCGTTAGCATCGACACAAAAGCTGGAAATTGACAAATTATGTACTGAATTTTAGCGACTGCATCGATGCTAAATTAAATTTGTTCATTGAGTGAGTCGCGATGCTGAAGACGCGCGACTGCTTCGATACTAAAAGCCGCAGTGTGTAAAGAGTCTAAGACATTTAAAATACTTTGTAACATACGAGCAAAAAGTACTAGGCACTACTGGCGGACCCTTCTGTAAAATTACCTTTTATTTATTAAAAACCAGCCAACATTTTTAATGGAAAAGGCGTAATATCGTCATCACATCACACTGCCTATAAATAATATATAAGCACAAACACATCTAGGCATTCCACACATTTCATCATGCATTCCTCGATTATCCAGCATATGTAGGTACAGTCTGAAAGGAATTCCCTCATTCCATTTGCCTTGCGTAGATTTTGTACAATACAAGTAACATAATATGATTTTACATACGAATACCTAATGACAAGTAAAGATAGCGCATAAATGTTTCGCTGTTGGTTAAATGCCTCACCTCAAGTATACACATATAGTGATAAATTCCATAATCCACCATGCACGCGCTCAGTGTGGATTGGAGGAGTTGTTTGCAAAGCAAGCGACCAACCTTGCTGTCAGATGCTATCCAAACCACAGGCCCTCTGACAAGGCTTAATAACTTACATCAACCGTTGTAAGCCGGTACCAACGGCTTAACGTGCCTTCCGAAGCACGAACATGCTCGTGATACACGTCATTTATATGGTTGGAATTGTCAGCCACGACCGCGCCGTAGGTTGCTTGACTTAGGTGATCTCTAAAACGCTGCTACTACTGCGCCTCAGCCTCGGAGAGACGTGTGACATCATATCCATCGTAACTGTCTAGTATTATAGTATTCGTAATTTTCGTTTCAGTACCCTTACCATTCAGAACTTCGTTAACATTCCTATTAAATGTATAAGTTTTTAGTTAAACTTTTATATATGTACAACGAGTCATTTAAAATGCGCAAACCTCAGACACCCCAAATAATGTTTGATTCACCTGACCTATATCTGAAAGCAAAAATAATTTGTGGTTTTATATAGTGTTTGTTTATCTGGTACTTCTGATAATTTTTTTCTCTGCGGACAACGCTCTGTCGAGAGAGGAGTCCGTAGGTAATTATATTACCGGGCAACTGCGCTGTGCTGACATTATTATTATTATTACCATCTACACTCATAAAGAACTAACCATTGCTTTACGTATTTTGGTGGGTTTGCGCAGGTCATGGCTTGTCTTATTAATAAATAGACAGGGCAACATTTTAATGAAAAATTAAAAAAAAATTTGACTCATTTATTTTTTTATTTATTTATAATCAGGCTACAAATAATTACAAAAGCAATTAGGCCCATATAATAAATACCTTACAGACTAACATACATATAACAAAACAGAAATAATATTAAAATAAAACTCTATTTTGCCGGCGTAGTATTGCGCAACTTGGTGTCCGGTAACCGCCCTCGAAACCGACGATACAGAACACCCTTCGGCCAAAACTCTGCTTTCATGAAGGTCGACAGCTGTTCGGTCGGAACCCTCACGACAAACGAATTGAAATTCGTGTTGTGACGAGATTCCAACCGTTCGACCCTCAGTAAATATTTGGTCTTCACTCTGATGTACTCTACAATCTCCTCGACCTTTGTGGAGTAATGGAGCCGGGACACGTAGAGCAGCGTCACTGGTATTGCGGGCCGAAGCAGGTGGTTGGGTCCAGTCGGTCCAGTATTAAAAAGTTGTTTGATTCTTTCTATTCTACGATTCCAATAAAACTGTTTTCAGGTTTTGCGCATGTAACGTTACATGTTTTATAATAATAATAATTAATAATTTCATTGTTAGTACATCGCGCAATCTCTCTCCGACCAATAAATTTTCAAGTGCTTACTTAACGTATTTTTGAGTTAGGAACTAACACCTTAACACTATAAATTACAGTGTCCGAACTGCTCGACCATTAGTTTAACAACGGGCACGCTTTATACTCTTGTAGTGTTGAGCTAGTATCGATAATTTGAATATATCGATAGATTGTCAAGCAAATTAACAGGCTTGTGCTATTAAGATTGATTGATACGGGATTGCTACCATGCACCTTATTATTTTAAGGTTCCCAAAATTTCGACACTGTGGCAAGTGCCATGATCATGGCGTTACTGAATTCTTATATCAGGATCTCGACAATAATAAGGAACACGGAGCAATCCCGTTACACTCAATTGTAATGTTAGAGACCATGTAAGTTTAAAACAACATACTTATGATAACTTACAAACGTAACTCATAAGTGAAGTCACTACAGGGGTTAACATTCACAAAAGGTTTCGAAGGTCAACTCGTCTTTCTAACTATGTTTACATCAAAGAAAGTATTCAACACAGATTAGTAAGAGTATGTCGTATTCAACCATCGTTTCAAATACGATTTAGGTACTCGATTCTCCGACATGGTCACTGTGTTATAGTTTCTTTCTTGTTTCATTTCTTTATAAGCAGCCAGCTCTCGGAAATAATTCAAATACATGCTAGAGAAATGGCGAAATGATTTTCATAATGTCTACAAAATTAAGCGTATAAATACACAATTAAAAGTAATGGACATAAGTGTAGTGATCATGACCATTTTATTTTTTTAACGGTCGATAGATGGTTCTTGACTCACAGCACTATTCTAAACTGCAAATTGAACTTCATTAGTACAATAAATTATCACAGAGAATTCAAATTAAGTACAACTGTTTACTGTTGTACTAAGCTGCTGCCTGTTGAGACGTTAAATGTAGTTTTTTTTGCAAATGGATCTGAAATTTGCAAACATTAAATAAAGGTGTAATTTCAATAGTTCATTTTCATAACAATTCTAGTTTGAATAACTTTTTCTCTTGTCATATGTTACACTCGTATATATATAACCTGCCTATTGATAGCGTTTACTGAGGGCCGGTTATTGAGCAATAGTTATCTTAACCAATAGTTAAATATCGTAAACAGTGGTTGATTTGTTGGTTTTTGAGTGGAGGATTGTGCGTATTTGAACAACAATTACCGTAACCAACTGTATAAATGGATCTGTAGTTTGCCAACAGTAAATTTTCAAAACAATTGTACATTAAATAACTTTACCTTATTTTCATATGTTTTGTATAACCTGCGTATTGATAGCGTTAACTGAAGGCCAGTTATTGAGAGATAGTTATCTCAACCAATAGTTAAATATCGTAAACCGAGGTTAATTTGGGATTGTGCTTGTTTTGAACAAAAATACCTTAACCAATGGTACATAAAAATTCCCTTTAAACAAGTTAGAATAACTTAATATGAAACATTGATTGAAATAACTATATTGATCAAAAAACCGGCTTTCAATTGTCATCAAAAAGTTGTCGAAAGAAAATTTTGAGAAATACAGCTTCATTTGCGATCTAATAGTTTTTGGGTAGGCAAAGTATTCATTAATCCCGTTAAATGCTCTACTTAGAAAGCGTCTAATCAAATAAGAGAAACAGAAATGCTCGAGAAAGCCTGACTTAATTCCCGAATTATACAACCTGTTGCGAACAGGGTTAAATATTTATGTTAGGTCACCTAGATCCAGCGCTTTAACTTAGTAATGAAAATAGTTCATAGTTCACGTTTTAGTGGAACATTGCACTGTTATTATGTGGAATGTTGTTTTTGAAAAAGTCCTTAAGCAACACAAGGTTTTTTTAAGTAATAAAATTTATAAGAAAGGGTTATTCTTTGAGTAAGTTTGGGTTTCTTTGATCATAATTCTAAAAGTTAGTAAAAAACTGACAGACTGAATTTAACATGACAAAAATAGCACGAAATCAGTTTCTATAGAAACTTGCGGCCACCTACGACTGTATCCGCGCTGTTTGAGTTTGATTCCTCCCTTACAATGGCAGCGTATTTTTTTATAGCTATAAGCATATCCCGGTAAATAAGCTATTCGACATAAAAATATTTTTTCAACCCGTCTAGTAGTTCCTGAGATACGCGCGTTCAAAGAAACAAATTCTTTAGCATATAACATTAGTACGTAAAGTTTTTTTTTTCGTCAATGTATATTTTTGACTTATTGTAAGTGTTGATCTTCCTAACCTTTTTGGTTAAGTTTTGGTATCAAATAAAACAATATTATGGACATCACTAAAGTGAGAGATTTTGTGCGCGTCTCTTGTGAAGGCAATAGAAGTTGGCAGGAGGAAATTTGGTAGGAATTAGCTATGGCAGGTACTCTAATAGTGAAAGAAAATGCTTATATAGCAGAACATCTGCATAATGATTTACCCTCATCTATCAAACCCAATTTAGTTTTGTTTTCTTCATTTTCGTGAAATAAATTACGCTTTATTTATTATACTCTCTAGCGAAGGACAAAATTAAACAAAAGGTTGTTTTTGAAACCTAGACTTATGACCCGCCCGTGACGTTATTATCAAATACATCTTCTCATCTGTAATTAAAAAGAAAATCTTTGTTGCTGTTTATACCTTGATTTACGTTTAATTATTTTTAACAACACTTGCGCCTCTCACTTACTTCATAAGGAATACAACTTATTGTTGTTATCGGAGTGTCAAAAGTTTGTTTGAATAACACATGATAACATAATGCTCCGTAAACTCGTCTTAAACACGCCCGTGAGTCTAGATGTTTATTCTTAACCAGTAGCTCCTAAACTGCCCTCAAACAACGCATACAAAGCACCATACTAATAACGCGAAAACACCTATTTCAAACGAGATACATAGCCGCATACAAAAGTGTCCTACTCTAGAAGACAATGTCGTACACAGAGTGATTACTTGTATTGTATGCCTTGGTCTTATTAGCGGTTATTTTGCTGGCCTTAGTCCAAGAGGTCTCGGGTTCCTAGGTCAGACCATGTATCTTAGTTTTTATCTTGTTACTTTGAGAGTGAAGGAACAAACAGTGCTCTAGTGTATTTCGCAATTATTTTCTCTCGCTCGGGTGGCTAATGTCTTAAAAACAATTAGTGCTGTAGTATTGATCTGTAATATTTACATTTTTACTTCAATTTTCATGATGAAAGGCTTATTTTGAAGTACGGATATTAACTTTCAGAGTAGAAACCCTGGACCTTATACTCCCCAGTCACGTGCTGGCCTGCACACATTGATACAGCCTGCGAACGGTTTGATACACAATAGTGTTGTTCTTATGCCTTTTGTTATCGATATATTAAAGTTTTTTTTATTTCATTTATACTCCGTACAAAACCAAGTTCGTTTGTATAATCACAGACGATACCTACGTTACCATCCAACAGGTAGGAATGTGAAAGGAATTAATCATTTTAAAATTACCATCAGAATTTATATGATAAGGCACATAAATGCTATTCATAGATACATAATAAATCGTTACCTAAATAATTAAATCAGTTATGCGATTGAGGCAGGCAGTTGTATATTAAATCTAACATTCAAAAGCTGAAGAGTTTGGTTTGTTTATTTGAACGCGCTAATCTCAAGAACTACTAGAGCGATTTGAATTTTTTTTGTGTTGGATAGCTTATTTATTGAAGGTTTTAGGCTATAAAACATCACACTGTAACAGGAGGGAGGGAGCAACAAAACTCAAACGACGAAGTCGCGGGGAACAGCTAGTATTATTATTTTGCTCATTACCGATTGCTGTAGAAAACCATAGGCGAGACCTATGTTCAGCAGCAGACTTCTTGCGGCTGATAATGATGATATCGATATCTTCCAGACAACTTTCAGCTCAAGACCGATCACTGTTCCTTTTTCTCACTTACATATCGATATCAACTTATTACGCATTTGTCCACGAATGGACATATTTTTTGATATAAAACCTTTGTTTTTTTGTGTCTATGAAATTCCGTATGTTTTTTATACTTTCGATTGTTTTTTGATTACTGATTTGTACGTCATATGAATTACACGATACTGAAAGCGAAAAATGTGATTTTGATTATAACGACTCGATCACAAAGTTTCGAGCCTTTAAAAACCAGTGAAAGTGAATATTTTGTCAAGGTTTGGTATAATACAGGAGGGTAAGTAGGTAGTATAGTATGGTTAAGACGAGATCACAGAAAGATGAGCCAGTCGAGGCCGAGGCTCTTTCTGAGACCGCGCCAGCGCCAAGCATTAGCGAACCTGTAGGCCCCGTAGAAGTAGATACAACTCGCCCTTCGTCGTCAAGCGCACGCAGTCGTCGATCCTCCGCGACGGTCGTTGCGAGGAAACTCGCAGCGGAGGCACGACATGCTCGCTACCTCGCAGAATTGGAGGCAGCAGAGCTGCAAGCGCAACAAAAGACGAAGGAGCTGGAGCGCAAAGCTGCGGACGCCGAGCTCCGAGCCGAGTTAGCTTCTATAGAAGCATCCAGTGTCACCGAGTCCCGCGTATCCCAGTGGATACAAGATTCAATGACACATTTTCCTGAACCAAAGCAACTAGACACTAACATCGAATTATGTCCACAGGTGATGCACTGTGATATATCTGCTACCGCCTCTCAAGTGCCAGCAGCGGACCCCTTGTCGACGCGAAATCAAGGGGTCACTGCTTCCGACGGGCACTGCAATGGAGTGGGCTGCTCGATCGGAGTATCACAGCTCGTAGATGGACTACGCAATTTTTCAATGAAATACAACAATAAAAACGTCATATTACCTAATTTCGATGGCAAGTCTCCTTTGGACTGGTTAATGTTCAAAAGAGCTTTCGTAGATACGGCAGGGTCTTTTACAGATGTAGAAAACTTAGCACGACTTAACCAGGCATTGAAAGGCGCAGCGCGGGAAGAAGTAGGCCTGATACTTGTAATGGCTCATCGGGCTGATGACGTCATGCAGACGTTGGAGCGACGTTTCGGCAGGCCCGAGCTGATTGTGTTGCAAGAGCTAAATGCTGTCAGAGCCTTGCCTAAGATTGGACCGGAGGTAAGTGACCTAACCAAGTTCGCTACTCGTGTGAGGAACTGTGTCGAAGTGGTGAAGTTATTAGAACGTTTCGACTACTTGTGTTCCCCTGAGTTGTTTGGTGTGCTCCTAAGCAAGTTTCCACCGCTGCTGCGTACACGATGGCTGGATTTTGCGGCTCATGAGCGAATAGGTAAATCTAGGGTCGAGATGCTGTCGGATTTCCTGTCTCGTGAGGTGGACCTTACGATCAAGTTTGGTGCGGTGGCTGACGCCACGTCGTCATTAGGCCCGGTTTATCACAGGACGCACACTGTTTCTGAGGAGGAGGTCATATCTAAAATTCCAAAACAAACCATAAAAAATTTAGATCATCCAATTTGTCCTTTTTGTAAACAGTTTCATAACCTGTCAGACTGCGAAAATTTTAAGAAGTTGTCAATTGATGACAGATGGCAATTCATAAAGAAAAATAAAATATGCCATCGCTGTTTGAAAGCAGGTTATCATATTTTTAAAACGTGTCGCAGAAATAAATGTAACTGTGAGGTAAAAGATTGTATAGGCAGACATCACACTTTATTACATGATTATAATTTTGTTCCAAAGCCGTTAATTTCTGCAGACATCAATGAACGTTCGGAACCTACACCAACTTCAGTATCCGCCTGTAACGAAGTTAAATCCGAGCAAGTCAATACAAACGCTGCCGCTTCTTTAGTTAATCCTACTTTACGTCCTTTGTTGAAAGTATTGGCTGTAACGCTCTCTGGGCCTGCTGGTAGCGTCGATACATTCGCGTTACTAGACGACGGGTCCACAGCCACACTTATCGATTCCAACATTGCCTCTCGGATAGGAGCCGGGAGACCTGAGGGACTTATTCGTTTAGATTGTATAGGAGGGTTATCTAAAGAGAGTTCAATTCAATATGTTGACTTCAAAATTAAAGGCCGACATGCAAACGAGTACTATTCGATAAAAGGGGCGAGGTCAATAGCTAACTTAGGTCTGCTTAGTCAAGTTAACACTCGAGACAGCTTACGTTCATTCCCATACTTAGCCGATATAGAAGATGAGCTATATTATGACGAAGCAAAGCCAATGTTAGTCATAGGCGTCGATAATTGGCCCCTGATAGTCGCGTCAGAAATTAGGTGTGGCACCAAATCACAGCCGGTAGCCATTCGCACACGCCTCGGTTGGGTATTATTCGGCTTTTTAAGCAGTAAAACCCAGGTGGTAGGTTCGTCTGCCGTATATCATGTGGTCCCATACGACAATCCGAAGCGCGATTTAGAGGCTCTCATAAAAGAGCAATATCGATTAGATGCTCTTGGAATTACTAAATATGAGCGCCGTAGTGTAGAAAATGATAGGGCCGTAGAAATTTTAGAGAAAACTACTAATCGTATTAAAAATGGTCATTTTGAAGTTGGGTTACTATGGAAGTCTGATAGTCCGAAGGTACCTGACAGTTTTCCTTTGGCATTTTCAAGGTTCAAAAGTCTCGAATTGAAGATGTCAAAGGATCCTGTATACGCGGAACGATACCGAGCTAATATACACGACTCGCTTGCCAAAGGCTACGCGGAAGAATGCACGGGTTACCCTCCGAAGTCACTTTGTTGGTATTTGCCTCATTTTGGTGTCGTGAATCCCAACAAACCGGCAAAACTCCGCGTTGTTCACGACGCCGCAGCTAAGGTTCAGGGTGTGTCGTTAAATTCTTTGCTTCTGACAGGCCCCGATCTTTTACAGCCTCTTCTTGGAATTTTGATGCGGTTTAGGGAAGGAAAGATTGCGTTGACGGCAGACATTAAGGAGATGTTTCCACAAATAAAAATACGAGAAGAAGATCGCGATGCGCAGCGTTTTCTTTGGCGCGACGATCTGAAAGGCACATTGAAAACGTTTCGGATGTCTTCTATGATCTTTGGGGCTTGCTCTAGCCCTTCAACCGCGATATACATTCTCAACCGTAACGCATCAGAATTCAAAGAAGACTTTCCTGATGCCGTTAAAGCCATTGCAACTGATACCTACATGGACGACTACATTGGAAGCGTCAGTTCTGAAAACGAAGCGACCCATTTGGCAGCGAATATTTTTGAAATTCATAAACGCGGTGGTTTTGAAATGCGGAACTGGGTCTCCAATGTGCCCAGCAGTTTGAATTTACTGCCAAAAGAGTCGCTTTCTGATCTCACAGACAAGTCAAGTAATGTAGATTTATGTAGCTCGCAATCGTCCACCTTCACCCGTACACTTGGGCTATTTTGGAATCCAACTCACGACATCATCGGTTTCAATCCGGGCATTCATTTTTATTCCTCGCCTCATGAATTAACCAAACGTGAAGTTTTAGCACAAGTCATGCGCATTTATGATCCCTTAGGTCTTTTAGCACCTATTGTAGTGAGAGGTCGGATTCTTTTTCAAAATTTGTGGCGTAAAGGTCTCAATTGGGACGACAAGCTATCAGAAGAAGATCAAATAGCTTGGAAGTGTTGGTTTGAGAGTCGTAAAGCTATTTTGCAATTCCAAGTGCCACGTTGCTATAATTTAGAAAACTTTGTTGAATTGCAATTACACGTTTTTTGTGATGCGAGTGAACTGGCTCATGCTGCCGTGGCTTATTGGAGGTTTACTCTTGCCAGTGGTGAGGTTAAACTTTCGTTCATAGCCAGCAAGGCACGGGTTTCTCCACTGAAGCCTGCTTCAATCCCACGCTTGGAATTGCAGGGAGCTTTGATAGCCTCTCGATTGGCCTCTAGTATCATCGAAGTGCATCGGCTTGTACCGATCCGTCGCTACTTCTGGTGTGATTCAATGATCGTATTGAGCTGGTTGCGTAGTGACGCAAGAAACTTTAAACCTTTTGTTGCCCATCGTGTAGGCGAGATTTTGGAAAACAGTACGGTTGACGAATTGCGGTGGGTTCCTAGCGAACAAAATGCAGCTGATGATGCAACTAGGGGAGCCTGCGGCATTGAGTCACGTTGGATTTTAGGGCCGGATTTTTTATTGGCTCCTTTTGGAGATTGGCCTTCAGAAAAGGTTTCGATAGGTTGCCAAGCCCTTGGCCAAGAAGAGCTCAAACCGTCCTTTAGAAACGATGTCACTACGGGTAAATTTTCGACCCCCAATGTAGATTCCATAAATGTCATCCAATCGGTTCATCAGCTTCCCTTACCAGTGGTAGCTAACGTCATACATTTTAGTTCTTGGATTAGGCTGGTAAGGGCAACTGCGCGGGTTCATTCATTCATTTCACTCATATTCATTAATAAAAATCGCGTGTTTCAAAATTCTTGGATTAGGGATATTTGTGCCTCTTCTCCTTGCCTGACCACATTAAGAGCAGAAGATATCGTTAGAGCAGAGAAGCACGTCCTAGCTGAAAGTCAGCGGAACACTTTTACGGACGAGATCATGTGTATATCAAGCGGACAACAAATTCCCAAAAAGAGCCGTCTGGCTACGTTGACTCCTATTTTGATAGATGGATTGTTGCGGCTCCGGGGACGAGCGTCGGCTGCAGTCACGCAGCCACCTATTATTCTTGACGGCAAAGAGCCAGCAGTTCGCCTCCTTATACAACATTTTCATACTAAGTTCGCCCATTGTAACACTGAGACAGTAATCAACGAGCTGCGCCAGGAATTTTGGATTGTTGGTTTACGGAATGCTGTGCGTTCAGTGGTGCACAGATGTCAATTGTGTAAATTACTACGCCAACCAACGCTTCAACCTCCAATGGCGGACCTACCAGAAGCACGACTTGCACACCACCAACGCCCTTTCTCATATGTCGGGGTTGATTACTTTGGGCCGATTGAGGTAACGATCGGACGCAGAAAAGAGAAACGTTGGGTAGCCCTTTTCACCTGCCTAGTTATCCGTGCGGTGCACTTGGAGATCGTCACCAGTTTGTCAGCGGATTCTGCCATCATGTGTCTCCGAAGATTCATCGCACGTAGAGGAACACCTGGTGTCATCTACTCAGATAATGGGACGTCCTTCGTCGGAGCCAATCGAAACATGCGGGCTCTTTACGACAAGGCGGTCGCCGAGTTCGCTGGAACCAGAAAGATTTCTTGGCGATTTATCCCTCCATCTGCTCCATTTATGGGAGGGGCCTGGGAACGGCTCGTGCGTACTGTAAAAACGGCGTTGAAAGCAACACTTAGAGAGCGAACTCCACGGGAGGAGATTTTAGCAACTCTGCTGGCAGAAGCGGAGGCCATCGTGAATACTCGACCTCTTACGCACGTCTGTCCGGACGCCGAGGACGCAGAGGCTTTGACACCGAATCATTTTCTTATTGGAGAGTCGTCAGGTCGAGCCTTCCCCCCGGTGGATCTAACGGACGCAGACTTGGCAGGCAGGAGTAGTTGGCGCAAGGCCTTACGCCTAGCCGATCATTTTTGGCGACGTTGGGTTGTAGAGTACCTTCCGACTCTGGCCCCACGTCGCGTTCTGGGAACAGATGTTTCGATCAAGGTCGGAGACCCGGTCCTCATCGCGGATGGAGACCTTCCGAGGGGGACTTGGCCACGTGGTGTGGTCGAGGCACTGTTCCCGGGCCGCGATGGTGTAGTCAGAGTGGTCGACGTACGAACTGCGGGAGGTACCCTGCGTCGCCCTCTCAGAAAACTCGTCCTTCTCTAATTAAAGGCGCCAGGATGTCCACGAATGGACATATTTTTTGATATAAAACCTTTGTTTTTTTGTGTCTATGAAATTCCGTATGTTTTTTATACTTTCGATTGTTTTTTGATTACTGATTTGTACGTCATATGAATTACACGATACTGAAAGCGAAAAATGTGATTTTGATTATAACGACTCGATCACAGCATTATTACCAGGAACAACACTATAAAAACACGAGTAACACAGTCCAACGGCTTGATACCAGTAACTAAGTTCGGTATTAAGGTTATTAGGTGCATAACGAGAGTATCCTTCCATTTTGGGACGACATTTGGGACTAGTAGCCCGTAGGACGTTGCTATGGTAAGGGATTTTGGTCTGTTAGAGGTCAGGAAATTGGGTGAAAACTATCTGTAGTATTCATAATGTGTGTGATAGTATTTATCTTAGAACCTGTGATGCAATAGTGAGACGGTAAACTTATTTCGAACTTAACTTTTAGATTAAGTAATTTTAATCGTAGATGTTATATTTTAGTCCATGTCACCTAAGCTTACTACTATGTTATCGTTCATAACTCAATCCTATGAGACTGAACACAGTTTCATTCGTATGCATAGATTTCTTGATAGATAACCTTGCCACGCACTGCAGACTACACGTTCCTAGTTTCGTTGACAATGTTTCGTCTCATATTTAGGTTTCAACAACAACTCTGTATCGGTTCCTTGCAACTTAGCACGCAAATTTTATCCCCATTCTCAACGATTTAAGGGATTATTTTCGACTCAAACCACATACATTGTATCAATCACTATGATTTAATATTATGTTGAAAGACATAAAAAATCGGTTGACCCGTTTTGCTAAGACAACTAAATTTTCATACAGACATGTCGCACTTTAGCTAATAATATCGTATATAATAATACCGTCTGCCTGTCCGTCCTGCTGCTGTTGCTGCCTTTCAACAGCATCTTAATTCTAAACCTATTAGCATAAGAAAGCTAAAACTTGGTGGGTAGGTGTATCCTGTTAACCGCTTTAAGATGGTAAGACAAAAAATAAAAAATGTTGTTATTAAGGTACCCCCCCCCCCTTAATATTTTATTTTATAACAAAAGTTAATGGAACTAAAATAAAAAACACAATGTATCTCTATGGATATATCTTTAAAAACGACATAGAGGTTTCTAAAATCTTTTTTTTAATAGTCAAACGGTAAAATGCCCCCCCCCCCCCCTCTAATTTTTAAACCAAGCGAGTGAAAATTAAAAAAAAATTGGTGTACATTTAACAAAAAATGGTTTGAACGAGATCAAACCAGTAGTTTTTGAGATATAGCACATTTTCAACGACCGCAAATATATATAACTGTGGCCTTCATACAAATATAATGAAAAACAAATTTTGTTTAAGGTGGCACGGAACCCTCAGTGCGCGGGTCCGACTCGCACTTGGCCGGTTTTTATTATTCTTATTTCCTCCAAACGAACATCAAGATGCTTCCCAAACAGCCTGATCCCAATATCCCGAAGGATAGTTAGAGAGGCGAAATAAGGCAAAATCTGGCAAATGTTCCGCGGGTGCCTTTTATCGCCAGAGGGCGCCTCATTAGTTTTTATTGTCCTCGCCCACCTAATTATGAACTTTGTCTATGTCTAAGAAAATATTTTCAGAGGAACTTGGCACTGTGAATGTGGCAGGGAATGTCGTTTCGCTTGAAGTTGTGAGGTTGATAATATTAGCGAGAAAAGAGTTTTGATTTTTATTGGTGGTGATATTGACTTGTATTTGTTTTATCTTGAACACGAAATCTATGGAGTGGTTCCATGTAATTTACATAAATCAGCTACTCAGGAATGTAAGGACACATTGTATTATCATACTTTTACTGAACTATAATTTGGCGTTCAGATTTTTAACAAAAACTATACAGCAATTAACGTTCTTTACACCGTTGAAAAGTATATTTATATTAAAAAGCTGCAGGATTTGTTTGTTTTTAACTAACAAACAAACTCTTCGGCGTTCAAACGAACGTGTTAATTTCAAGAATTACTGTACCGATTAGAATAATTATTTTTGCTTTGGATAGATTATTTATGGAGGAAGGCTTTTTTAAAATCACGATGCGACGAGAGGGGAGGGAGCAATCTCAAAACGCAACGCAGTCGCAGGAGACCGCTAGCTACTTATACTTAATAAGTAAGCAGGAACCTAATCTAATTATTTCGTAGTATGTAGCAAAGCAACAACGCACCGCGCTGTATGTGAAGTTAGTGACCTTTTTATATCCTAAAATACTGGTAAGAAGATACAGTGTCAGTTTTGGTGAAACAAACATTGCCTTTACTTGCTGCCATAGTACTATATTTACTGAGCTAATAGAAGTAACCTCGATTTAGATCTAGTCCTCAAAGTCAAGGAAAGCAGAAATATTCATACTTTCCAACACTCATTGCAATAATGCAATTCACTTGCAAGGTCACGTCAGTAATATTCAGTGTTCGTGAATTCAAGTTTTTTTTACTAGCGGTCTCCCGTGACTTCGTCCGCGTGTTTTGAGTTTACTCCCTCCCATCCCGTCGTAGTTTGATATTTTATAGCGTAAAGCCAGTAGTTTCTGAGATTAGCGCGTTCAAACAAACAAATTCTTCAGCTTTACCATATTAGTTTAGATGTGCGAGTATCATCACATTTTAAACTGCCTCAGTGCCGCAGCGGTAAGAGAGTCGCACTTTAAAGTGACGGCTACGCCAGAGGTCTCGGTTTCGATCCCCGGATCAGGCAAAAATATAAACCTGAGTTTTCTGTTCAGAAATTCTTAGGGTAGCCCGGAGTTTGGAAGATGGCGGTGTTTCACCTCCGTGTCTCGGAAAAGCAAGTAAAGCCGTAGGTCCTGCGCCTGATCTTTCTTCGGTCGTGTCAGATTTCTGTCCCATCGGGCTATGAGAGTGAAAGGAATAGACAGTGCGCCTGCACTTGTGCTATAAAATATGTCCCGCGCAGTCGGTTGGTCGTTGTGACTGGCCACCGTAGTCGAAATTTGCCAGGGGGACTATTATTATTAGTATAGATGTACGAATAATTTCTTACCAAGATTTTAGACAAATAAATAAAGTTTCCATCGACGTTTGTCACTCCCTACCGTAAGAATCGTTCAACAAATTTTCTTGGCAAGTCGCACGCTTATCTTGTTTTTAAAAGTTTTCTCTATACTATTATGTTTATACTCACCCAATAAAAGAAAATGTCGATGCAAAGCAGCAATAATTTTAAAAGTTACTATCCTCAGTTGTGATAAAGTGCCTAATAACCTCACAAAGGTTCTGGTTCTAGTTTCCTTCAAAATTGCAATGCTTTGTTCTTAATGCGAAGACATTTGACATGCAACTGTTAGTACTCCCGTTCTTGTCGGAGCATTGAATACTATTGCAAAAATAGTTTGATATTTTTTACTTTAACTGATTAAAACGTTATAGCAGAGTGACTTTGATATTTTGAAGTGCACCGTTTTATAATATGACTGCTGAATAAAAAAGGCTAACTGTTTTTACTTTGCTTTTTCCGATGGCTTAAACTTTTTACTGTAATAATAGCTATATCTTCCTTCTTATCATGAAACAGTCTAGTTTCCACTGAACAAATCACAATGTTGGTAGAATCTAGTGAATAATTATGGTAATGAGATTTTAACTAGAATTATAAATAGATTTTTAAGAATTAAGTTTGTCGAAACACACATTTGGTCACGTGACCGTACCTATCAAAGGTTTTAACGTAAAGCCACGATGGCGGGCTTTAATTGCTGCCATAATCAATTCTTCACAGCAATTGTGACGCTGTGACGTCATTTATGATGCCATGACAGTTTGAGCGTTTTTAGGGCCCATTCAAATGTTTTTTTTTAAATCAAGGAAATGTTGAATATTTTGAAAAATATTAGGTTTTTTAAATAATTTTACTAATGTATAAGTATTATCTAGTTTTTAAAATTTGGTCAACTAGCCTATAATTATGGCTAAGGACGTAATAGCAACTTTCTAAGTAAACTTTCATTTTCAAACCTTTTTTCTTTACATGACAGTAAAAACAATCTTTTTTTTTTCAAGTCTTTATCTATAAAAATCCCTGGCTTGGATGGCTTAGTCAACTTTGAGGACTTCTTTTTTTATCATGTGAATTGAAGGCCCTTTCACGTAACTGGGATAAAAGAGATATTCTACTTCTGAGTGTCAAATAAAATGTACGTTATGAAAAGCATATATCCTTGCCACCGAAACAGTTAGCGTCTTAGTCTTAACTTCCACTATTTCCGAGTACCGTGGGTTACCTTCGTGTTTACGTTTCCTTTAACTAACATCTGCTTCAATGACAACAGACATTGTGTCAAATGCTTCTTGGAACGCTAGTTAAACGTTTTGTCTCGCTTTGTTAGAATTGGTCTAGTTCAGCGAATATTACCTGAAGTTACTTCACTGTTTTCATTTTATGGTGACTTTACCACTAATGATTCATCAACAGAACAAATTTTTGACGACCCGTCTGGTGTAGTGGTCGAGTAATCGCCTACTACGCAGCGGGTGCGGGTTCGATCCCCGCACAATACAAACATTTGTGTGCATGAACATGTCTGTTTGTATTCGTCTGGGTGTTTTCTATGTATATCATGTATGTATTTACAAACAAAAAGTATTTAAGTATTATATCCGTTGTCTGGCACCCATAACACAAGCTTTGAGTAGCTTACTTTGGGACTAGATGGCGATGTGTGGGAATGTTCAAAGGAAAGAAAGAAAGAAAAAGATTTTACATTAACAATTCTACTTCCTACACCACATTCCCGAAATTTATGTCACCATTTTGAACTATGATGATAACTTCTCCGTAGTGCTATAATCTATGTTAAATATTATCAAAACTGGTTCAGTCTTTTTGGTGAGATAAATAAACATAAGTACATACTTCATTTTATTTATTTAAACACTTCATGCATAATCAACGGAATAGGTATATGGCGGACTAAATGCTAAAAGCAACTAAATCTATTGTAGCAAAGTAAGCACGTACTACCGAGGTCACAAAGACTTATAGCTATACCAGTGCCAAAAGTTGCGTCCTCTTTTACTTAACTACACCCTTTCTTAGACGAATGCCAAAAACGGAGCCCTTAAACTATTTACACTGCGCCTTTTAGCAGCAATGCAGTCGCAAAATGTCAACCTTTGCACACTGCGCTACTTTTGGCATCGATACAGTCGCGATGCTGAAGCTGGAAATTTTCAAATTATGTACTAAATTTTGGCGACTGCATCGATACTAACGCACGTTAGCATCGATAAACTCGCGCTTCTGCATCAATGCTAACGCGCGAATGCATCGATACTAAATTAAATCTGTTCATTGCGTGAGTCGCGCTGCTGAAGCGCGTTTTCAAAACGCGCGACTACATTGCTGTGAAAGTCGCGGTGTGTAAAGGGTCTTTTAGTTTCGTCAAGTCTGTCTGTCTGTCCGTCTGTATGTTACAGCCACTTTATTCTGAAACTATTAGCATTGCACAGATGAAACTTAGTAAGCAGGTGTATCACGTGAACCGCTTTACGATGCCCATTAATAAAATAAAGTCGTTTGAGGGGGCCATGCAACTAAAACAAAACAAACTTTTTTTTTGCCCAAACCTATGTATGTGGGGCGTCTCTAGATAGTTCTCTTAAAATAACATTGAGGTTTATAAATCATTTTTCCTGAAAGTCTAACATTTGGGAGATAGACGCTTCCAAAGTGGTAAAATGGGCGTCCTTCCACTCTAACTTTTAAACCAACAAAGTGACAATTTTGAGTAAAATGCACGATATAGTGCATTATAAGTACTTTAAAAACATTAGTTTGAACCAGATGGAACCAGTAGTTATTGAGATAATTTCAACAACCGCAAATATAACTTTGTCCTTCATTAAAAAACTATGAAAAACAAAGTTATTTTTGCTGCCAACAAAATATTGTGGTATTTTGGCTAAGTGGAAGTAGGAACCTTTATTACGCGAGTCCGACTCGCAACTGACTTTTTTTTTATAGTAATTGCATATTTAACTACTGTTACTAGCGAATGGAACTGACAATACGAATAAATCGCATACGCAATTAATTGCCGCCACTTGTCATCAACTAATACGAATTGATTTCATATTCGAAATTCAAATTTCAAGGACACTTCACAATCTTCTCTATACATAGAAAATAATAACTTACTGTATTTGCAAGCGATTTTCGTTTTAAATTTATGAAGCGTTAGAGTCCTCGACCGCACGTATTGGGCATTACATAAGTCGGGTTTAAATCATTATAATAGCCTCTATTGAGACCAAGCCATGTTCTTTTTAAAGGCTTGCCTAGTCTAGACGTTCGCATAATAAAAGGAAGGCCTAAGCCAAAAACTAACAAAATCCTCAGAAACTTTCGTTAACAGATGTTCAGCCAAGAATCGCCCACGTACGCCCACTCCATTCAAATTGTGTACAATAACCGACCTTGTCACACTGACCTTAAAGCGCTTTCTCGTTCCGAAACCGGTACTTTCGTTTTCATGACCCTATTCTGTGACCTTGCGAATGCCAAATATATTTAAAGGAAGTTGGTCCGATACTTAATTTTATCAGCGATATTAACGAACCGAGCTTCTTTGGGTTATCAAATTATTTTTTCTTTATAGATTAGCATTTTCTTGTTGCTGAATAAATAGAAAGATGAACAGTTGGACAATATCAATACGTAAAAACCGGCCAAGAGCGAGTCAGACTCGCGCACTGAGGGTTCAGTTCCAATTTTAACTGAATAAGGGAATCCACTTACTTCCACTCAGCTCAAATACCACAATATTTTGTTGACAGCAAATATAACTTTGTATTTCATATTGTTTGTATGAAGAAAAAAGTTATGTTGCGGGTGATGAAAATGTGCTATATCTCAAAAACTACTAGTTCGATTCCATCCAAACTGATTTTTGTTGAAAGTTTTTGTTAAGATCTGCATCATATATACATCAAAATTTACATTCGCTCAGTTTTAAAGTTAGAGGGGGAAAGGGGACGCCTATTTTACCACTTTGGAAGCGTCTATCTATCAAACGTCACACTTAAAAAGAAAATGTTTTTTGGAACCTCCATGTCATTTTAAAAGACAAATCCATAGTCACCCCTACAGTCATAGGTTTGACTTTAAAAAATTGGTTTTTGTTTTATATTTGTTATTTTTTGTGAAAGAATCGTAAAGCGATTAACAGGATTCATCTTCCTACCAAATTTCAACAGTTTGATGCTTATAATTACAGAAAAAAGTTGCTGTAACATGTGCATACGGACGGACAGACTTGACGAAACTATAAGGGTTCAGTTATTGCCATTCCGCTACGGGACCCCAAAAAAGCCAAAACTTTCAATTGGCAGCTAAGTTTATGACTCTATCCTCCATCGACAAATAAGCGCTGATCATGAGCTGAAGCATGATATTGTGAATAAGGCTATAAGCATTTTCAGATTAAACTTATTTCTCTTAGTAATTCTGTGATATACATTTTAATTAGACTACTTTTTACCGACTTAAAAAAAGAGCTAATCAATTTAATGTATAATATGTATGTGAGTTTGTTAGAATTTGATACTATTTGAGTATGTTGATCTATAAAGACTCCCAAACACGTATGTAATTTTTTTAAGTGTATGTATGTTTGTATATTCGTAAGTTTGTTCACGGATTTCACAAAAACAGAAAGTCATTGCCAGATGATTCTTTTATTTCGATAAGATATATTTCAACTAAGGCTACAGTGTAAGTTTTATAAAATTAGTCCAGTAGTTTTGAGATATGGGTAAATATTAAAAGAACGAAATTCGATCTCTTTAATATCTACAACTTGTAATGTTAAATGCGAAAACACGCAGATATATTTTCAAATCGGAGAAGTTCTTGAGATAAGCATGCTCAAACAAACAAACAAACCCTTCAGCGATGTATGAAGTATAGATGTGATTGAGAATGTTTTTGACACTCACCGTGTTATTTTGTATCCTTATAGATGAAATGCCAACGAAAAGATAGTGTCAAGCCAACACTCTTTCCAATCCGGCGTTTGCCAGAATTTGCAGGTTCAAATCCCGCCCGTGCGCAATTTTTCGTTTCTTATTCTTTGTTATAAGTACAGATGTATCAAATTTACATATTATTTACGCTCTGTTCATTGCAGACAAGTTGCTTCACAACAGCGATCGTATTATTAACCGTGAAAGTCGCGACCTTGACCACATTTCGCGGTGAAATAAAATACAGAAGTAAAGTAAAGTAAACTAGAGCACTACTGTAAAAAGATGGCTTGAAGAAGGATTAAACAAGTAATTTAACTGAAGTCATATTTTTTAAGAACTTTCTATGAAATTTTAAATTTCTTAGATCCACGTTATTTAATTCCTAAGTGCAACGGTGCATAAGTAAATCATACCAAGGTTGTAATGTATCATGTACAAAACAACGCAGTCAAAAAACTGACTAAAAAGCTTTAAATAACGCATTTTCCCTCAACTTAGGAAAAACACATTTATTTGGTGTCGTTGCATGATGAATTGGTGAGTGTAGACTTTTCTTTGACTTTTCTCTTTTAATTGGTTCATTCACTGCGCAAGTTTAAAAACTTACAACACATTTCGATAAAGCAATGTCATCTAAATTATAAATCAAATACCCATTTATATTGCACAAAATATAAAAAAGAATTCAATAAATCAATTTACTTTGTATCTAACGCAGATTTTATTATGATGGCAAGTAAAATTATTGGTATTATAGATATTAAAAAGATCTAATTTTGTTCTTTTATTATTTGTATGGAGTAAACGGAGAGCATAGAAGCTTAATTCTTAGCTCGGAAAATAATTGCCTAGTATTAAATGGGGTTCATCCTCATGGTAAGATTTGATGTTTATTGCTCAACTATTAATTCTACACCTCTTCTTTTACCTTCACATCATTCTGCTTTGTTACAGATTGCACCTTGGAAATAGTGCAAGCGTTTGTATAACTTTTTTAAAATTAAGCTTAACAAATCACTGTTCTAATAATTATTTTTAGTTAACTCGTGTTAAATAAATATAGTGACCTCATAAAATTCAGTTTTTCTATGATTCCGTGGTTCACCAACTTGCGAATTAGATTTTTTACGACAAGTCTGCACAAAAATTTCTCGGAATATTACGTGGCTGGCAATTTAGTAATTTAGCTAATTCAGCTCAGACTTTCTGAGAATTGTATTCTCAGTTTTAGCGCTAATTGTTTGTGGGACAAATGCGGTGGCAATAAGTTGTATTTTTATAAAATTCTTACCTCAGTCCTTGCTTACTTGGAACAAAATAAATATTTGTCCATTTTTTCTTGAGGAAAACAAAAAAAACATCTACTTGTAAAGAGTAAGATTTGGGTCCTAGACTAAATTGATTTGAAGTGGTGCAAAATGTCAATGGTGTAAAATGATGATGTACTCGTAGGTGCCTAATAGGACGATTCTAAAAGATTGACGATTCTGTTCAAATCCCACTCTTGCGGAATTTTCGGTTTTATATTTCATGTTATAAGATTAAAAAATAAGGACTGTAAGTGTAAAAAAAAACACAAAATTGCACTTCGGGAGTGCCGGCAGAAGTGAAAACTTGAATATCAACGTTGTGCATTTTTGATTTTTTGGAATAGTTAGGGAATAATTTTGAATGAATTGCTCTTATTATCAATATAAAAGTACTATAATTTTTGTGATAGAATACAATAATAATAATAATAATAATACAATAATAATAATAATAATAATATAATATTTTTATAAAATACAATATTTATTTATTGCGCTATCGTACACAAACATTACAATTTATATTATATTAAATTACATTAAAAAGTTTATCTCTCAGAAAAATCAACTTACATCCATAATTTTGCCAACCGTCTTACGGTTTTTCGATCAGCCCACGTGTCCTGACGCGAGTTTCACATTTTTCCCCCATCCCACAAAAGTGCTCAACGCCGCTAAAGAAGTTTTCACTTCAAAATAAAAAAAAAATGAAATTCCGTTGCTTAAAAATCTTTTTATATATGATTTTTTATTAAATTTGTTTAGATGGGGATTCATAAATGATGAAAATCTAGAGTGCATATGTGGTGCGATTCCCCAAAGGATGGAACACCTTATATCGTGCCCTGCCTGCCGTTATAACTGTACGCGGGAGGATTTAATGAAAGCTACAGACAATGCTATCCTCGTAGCAAAGTTCTGGGCCGAGACCGTTTAGTTTGCTGTCGACTCGAAAAGAAAAAGAAGAAGAATATTTAATAGGCCTATCTCACTCCTGAGCAATGTTTACAAGCTCTTTTTAAGAGTCACCACGAATCGTCTTGCACGAAGGTTTGATGACTTCCAGCCTACCGAAGAAGGACATCGCTTTACAAACTAAGTACCATCTCACCAGCACTTAGTATATGAAAGTAGGAGAAATGTTTTCTATGATTCAGATTGAATTCCAAATTGTTTTTGCGGAAATTGGACACTAAGGCAATTTTTTCTCAGAATTTTTATTTATTAAATTTCAAATTAAAGAAAAAGAAGAATTGGGCATTGAAATGAGAGAGGCGAAGTCGATATCGTAGAAATCTTTTAAAATGTCAAGAGTTCTGTTTTACAATGTGTTTTTTGTTAGAGTTTTTTTTTTAAAATCTCATATTAATTTGTAAAACGATTTGATCTTGTTTATTAATAAACTTTGCGAAAAAACTAAGGCCGCTTTAACTGTTACCAAAGCCAACGATTAATACTGATTAGTGAACACAAACGCCCAAATGCCCTAAATTCGAAACTAAATGTTGTTACTTATGCAATTTGTTCAAGGCTGGTATGTCAACGTTACCTGCGGGACGTAATGTAAAGGAATTTCAATTAGGTTCGACTATTAACCTTATTGAAACGAATGGAAGTTAAAAGTTTTATTGTTCCTTTTACAAACATCGTATGCTCATATCAGAAAGAAGGAAAATGTATAATAATAGTAATAGCTAGTAAGGAAAAAAACTCAGGCACAGTTGCAACATTTTATTTTAACTGTGACAAAGGTCAGATAATTGACAATCTCAGCACTTATTAATTTTATAAACGATTTATTTATTTATTAAGTATCCATGCCATTAAACATAAGTAATGATCTAGGTAAATCCTAGTGACTTTGCAAGTGGCTTACTTGTTTTGTTTTTAATGACGTCCACGATTTAAACCTTCAAAAATCAAATAACAAAATACTTTTTAAAAAATTCGTAAAATGATAGGTTTTCGGATTATAAACTGTTAAAATTATAAAACTGATATTCAAACGTCCCAATCAGCATATTTATAGATAAGGGTGACGGATTAGGAAACTTGATTTGTAAGAAATCGATTTATTAAGGTTTTATTGATGGCCGCAACTTTAGAACAAAATTTTAATGGCGGACCGAAAAGTAAGCCAAAACTTCTTTACACCTAACATGATTTTCCATCATTTTTATTTAACAAAATAAAGACGCTTAAGTTAATCAAGGGTTTGTGTTTTAATATCGATTACATGCGAATAATTATGTACACAAAAATATGATTTATGTCGGTCATGGTCTGCTACTTAAAATTGATATTGACCTTCTTATAGACACGCCGATCGTATTAAAAATTTGATTGGCTCTTGCAAAACACGTGATACACAGTAATAAAACACATCGTTGAAGTAATAACAGAAAATAACTTGTGACTAACTAACGAATTACGTCTTTGTCGCTTCAACACCGAAGCGGTTACAGGCAACCGATTAACAATAGAATATCTATTGTGATTCGTTTACATAAGTTTGAGGGATTAAATAGTAATTTAAAAAATACCTTCAAAAGGTTAATAGGTTTACTGTACCTTATATGCTGGTTGTCTTGAAGAAATTGCTTAAGCAACAATAACGCAAACTATTTCCTATTTATTTTAATATTATCTGTTTGTAGATATCATAAAGAACCCTTACAAACTGTGACTTATAGCATCGATGCAGTTTCAAAACGCATAATAGCAACGCGACTCACACGATGAACAGAAATTTAATTTGACATCGATGCAGTCGCGCGTTGGTAATCAATCAATGCCAATATACAGTACATAATTTGTCAATGTCTAGCTACTGCATCGGAGCTTAAAGTCGCGGTGTTCAAAGGGTCAAAGAATCGTTCTCAAAAACAAAAGAACGCCTGCGCCCTAACTTACATTACTTCTCAATAACGACATAGGTAGTAACTAAATACCTTTCATATGTAATTTATGCGTGTTCGATCACTCGACCAAATCGAATCAGATATGAGGATATGCGTAAAAGTACTAAGGTGACGGGCATAACCTTGAGAATCAGTAAGCTCAAGTGACAGGGCAGGTAGCGCGAAGAACTGATGGCCGTTGTGGCAGAAAAGTTCTATATTGGAGACATTTCGACCAAAGGTGCAGTGTAAGACATCCACCGACAAGATGGACAGACGAACTTGTAAAGATCACCGGATCACAAGGATGCAGACTGCTCACAACCGGTCGCTGTGGAAAACCACGGCGAAGGTCTATGTTCAGAAGTGGACGTCCTTTAGCTGATTATAGGACGATGGGTACAAACATATATTTTAATATTTATTTAATGTGTGTTCCATTACTAAGTAGCTTAACTCCAAATGCATTAGTTTCTCCTTAATTTATGGCAAATTCGTTATCTTGAGCTTTCAAGTCATTTTTTAAAGGCGGTTTAATTTTATTTTATTTTTATTTCTTGTTTATTAGTTTTAGCCCATTTCTCAAACTACTGGACCGATTTTGTTGAAACTTACACTTACACTAAGAAAAAAAAAAGAATCATCTTGCTATGACTTCTCGTTTTCGATAAATCTTCAGACAACCATATAAAACACACACAAACATACATACAATTACGAAATTTTGCACACGTGTCAGGAAGCCTTAACAGATCAACATACTATAATGATATCCAATTCTGATGATATTACATACATACAGGTCAAATTGATTATCACTTTTTGAAGTCGTTAAAAACGCCGGCGTTAACCCTTAACTTACGCTAGTTCTCAATAACGACATAGGTTGTAACAAGACCGAAACGGCCCCAGAGGCTGCTAATGCGGCCCGTTTGGCCCCATTCGGTTTTATGCGCCGTGTTTAGTGAGGCTAAACTGTCATATGCGCCATCCGCATCAGTAATGATGGCGGCAGTTAGCATACGCAAATAGAGTAGTAGGAATAATATTTTAGTGATAACTGAAGGTATTAATGGTTGGTTTTTATTTTTGAAAGCGTTTTAAAATACAAGTACTGAAATTAATAATGGTAATAAAAGTTTTTTTTAAACAGCTACTAGTACTTCTTATCTATGCACGGTAACAATTTTTGTGCGAATTTCTGGTCATAATCATGTGATTAGAATCTAGACTAGTCATTGATTTAACTGCCTCCGTGGCGCAGCGGTTGGAGGGTCGAACTTTAAAGCGACGGCTGCGCTAGAGGTCCCGTGTTCGATACCCGGTTCGGGCCAAAAATACGTACCTGAGTATCTGTCAGGGTAGCCCGGAGTTTGGTAGTTGGCGGTGTTTTACCCCAGTGCCTCGAAAAGCACTTCCTGCGCCCGATCTCTCACCGGGCGCGTCAGATTGCTGTCCAATCGGGCTACGAGAGTGAGAGGAATAGAGAGTGCAGCTGTGTTCGCGCACACACTTGTGCAGTATAAAATGTCCCGCGCAGTCGGTAAGTCGTTGTGACTGGCCACCGTAATCGAAATTGGCTAGGGGACTATCATTATAATTAGTCATTGATGTTGAAAAAAAATGGTTTTGATATTTCCTTATAACAATTTGTTACTTAATGTTTAACTGAACTTACAAAATGTTTAAGTAAAATCATAAAAAAAAACTTTAAGATAACAATTCAAAATCAAAACCATTTCAAGCTGATTTTCCCCTTAGTTCTAGACTTCTAAACTTATCTGCTATGCAGAGGTCTTAAAGACGCGAAATCGCCGCGAACGTCCTGCCGTTATACGCGTCTGACGCCATTTGCTTTTATGCCTCGGTTAGTAAGGGTTAAATGTACGGCGCCACATCGATAACGTGTTATGACTTTTGTCACATTGGGTTCACTATAAATAAATATAAATAACACCAATCACATACATTTCTCTGATCCCAAAGGAAGTAGCTAATGCACTTGTGCTATAGAAATCAAAAACAACGGCGGTACCACAACACCCAGACCCGAGACAATATAGAAAATTTTGATTTCTACATTGATCCACCCGGGAATCGAACCCGGGACCTCGGAACGGCGACGCCTTGAAACCAGCGTGTTTAGCCACTACACTACGGAGGTCGTCAAACTATGATTTAATATCAGTATTTGGTTAGGTTCGTTATAGTTAGACTCATTTGCACCAACTTATTCTGCATTCTAAGTCAACATAAATAGCTAGGTGTCCACTCCAAATTATTTAAAGATTTAAACCGACTTTAAAAAACTGTGTGTAGACTGGTTGATGTAAGGAAATTTGAAATCATGCACGGTCTCCAAAACATTATTTCAGCTTAAAAAAATGTTAACTTTCGCTGGTCTGCCATTTGATCAAATCACAGTGATTCTCTGTGCATTTTGTGCAATTTCAATATCAAACTTGTAATTTATTCTCAATAATTTGTATGATTCTTTTTTCCTTTTTGCACAAATCAAGTCTGTTTTTTCCAACTTCAGTTTTTATTAATATTCGTTGAATACAATACGCCTAATTTGAAAACGTCAACTATTTGTCGGCAATCTTTTAAGTAAATGACATTTTAAAATCCGTTGTTTTATACTTATTCAGTCGGATATTCAGTCTTATCTGATGTTGGTAAAATCGACCCTAAGTCAGCTAAAGTCTTTGACACTGACTCGATTGCCTCAAGACATATTTATACATTATGTGTAATTACACATCTAAAAAAAATCACAACAAATGCTTCGAAAATATTCCACGATTATAATCCTGAAAAGAAAGCCATAAGATATTAGAAAATTCAATGCGGCATAACTTCACTGAATTTACAAGTATAATGTGGGCTTATATTAAATACGAACTTCCAACGTTATCACCCGAAACTTCAGCTATGAATAGCTGAACATACAGTTCATATCAAACTATAAGCCTGCGAACCGCTGAAAACTTAGTTATGTATAGTATAGTGATGTTCCGTGTGAAAGAACGTACTCGAGTATTGAACGAGACCATTGAACTGTATTTGCTTTTGAAGTGAAGAAAAAACTATATAATAGACAGACGAAATAAGATTGTATCTATGATTATGGGTATGTTCACTGATTCTTTTTTCTTGATATTTACCTGACTTAATATTTATGTTGTAATGTATTTATTCCCATTAAAAAAAACACTTAATATGAGAACCCATTTTTTATGATAACCTATTTGACAACAAACAAAGTAACTTAAAAATATGCATCGAAGCGGGTAATTCGAAAACAAAACAGTCACTGCGTTCGGGACAGTATGCTGTATCAAGCAGAAAATGAATAGGGTTGATAGACATAGTAATATTTTTCTTTTCTAGAATTTTCTGACACGTTTACATTTTGTAAGTTTTCGTATACGTTTTACGTCGAAAGGCTAAATTTACGATTTCCCGAAATTATCCTTTTATTTTGCTTAGTCCTTCCGATCTCTCTCAACGCGAAAATGATAGAATGCAAGTATAAGATATAAAACAACGTTTAAAAATCATACTCGTAGATAGTCTATCTATATATCTGCTCAGGTAAGTTACTTTACACTGACCAGATTTTTTAATGGTACCGAAAAATGCAAAACATGTTCACAAGTGAGTTACTCGAGTCATTATACTCACTTTAATTTGTGTGTGCGAGTACATCACTGTTGTTTATCCCGATACCGGCTTGAGAAGATGACGTTCTTAATCCAGTTTTGATTAAGATTAAGATTTCAATTGAGACGTACTCCTGGATTAGCAATATTCAACGGATTAGTTCCTGTTTTCAAAAAGATAATTAGAACAAAGTTTTTGATACAAAAACTTGCTATTCTTAGGTAAATTCCATTATGTGACCTTTTTGAATGATACGACAGTTCAAGTAGATACCGGTGCACTATCTTAAGTAATAAAACCGAAAAAAATATATAGAAATATAAGATCATCATTGCCATCTCTCTGCATGACCTAAAGGTTTGACTGGCAGAGAATGCTTTTAGCATTAAGTCCACCTTTGTACACTTTGATGACGTGCAATAAAGTCTTTAAAGAAATAAATAAATACCTAGTCTTGCCATAAATATTTTTATATTTCTTTTTAATGCAAATAATATTTATTGATTTTACAGTGTGTTAGTTTTATACATAAATATAAAACAATTTAAAATATAAAAAGCTTATTCGAAGTGGTCTCCATTGGCTGCAATACAGTTCTTTAAACGTTAAGGCTAGTTATCAATAGAAGCACGCACTCTTTCCATGGGAAAATTCTTCACTGCTAATCGTATGGATTGTTTTAGGGACTCCAAATTATCATGGCGTTTAGAGCAAGCCGTACTCTCTAAAACTGACCATAAATTATAATCCAGCGGATTATGATCGGGTATTGACGACGGCCAGTCTTCAGCTCTGATGAAGTCCGAAAGTTTCGCTTCTAACCAAGACTGCGGGGACCGAGCTTTATGACCCGGCGCCGAGTCTTGTTGGAAAGACCATGCTTGATTATTGAACATGGTGTTGTTACGGGGCTTAACTACCTTCTCAAGAATGGTATCTTGATACACTTGTGCAGATGTTTTGATACCTTTTTCTCAAAAATATGGAAATATGGATCAGTCACTCCTTCATGCTAACACCCCACCAAACCATCGCTGAAGTCGGGTAATACCCACGTTGCACTCTGCCGACTAATTGAGAAGCTTCCTTAGAGGTTTGAGCATAAATACGGTCATTTTGTTTGTTAAAATGTTACTCAATTGTAAAGATTTTCTCATCCGTAAACATTTTTTTTCTGTGACTTCCCTTTTCAGTAGTTTTTTCGATTTTACCACCCTATTCTTTTTTAAATTATCAGTTAAAAAATGACCAGTGCGCCTCTTATAGGCTGCAAGTCCTAAGTTATCTGTTAAAATACGTGACATGGTTCTGGGTGCTATCTTCATCTCTCGAGATAAAATCTTATGCTTTCGGACAGGATTTCTGCGTATTCTTTCCCTTACTGCTTTGACCACCTTTTTCGTACGAACACTACGTGGACGGCCAGATCTTTTTCTGTCACAAACAGAGGAGGTCTCATTGTACTCTATTGATAGCCCGGTACACAAACATTTGACTAATACTAAGCGTATGGAGAGTTTTAAAAATTGCATTTGGCTATGGAGCCAAACCAACTTTGTGTAATGCAATCACAGCGATTCGGTTCTCTTTATCACCCCACTCCATTTTAATATCGCAAAATATTATAAAATGTATTGGCGCCACAATTAGAAAACGCAATGAGCAATCGTATAAAAATGACAGATTCCAAATTCAAATATAATATCTTTCTTATTTTTTATTGTAACTGTATTTATGGCCAGACTGAGTAAATAAGACACCTATCACATACATACGCTCTGACCCCAAAGTAAGTAGCCAAATCACTTGTGTTATGGAAATCAGACACAACGGCGGTGGTACTACAACACCAAGGCCCAAGGCAATATAGAAAATTATGATTTCTACCTTGACCCGACCGGGAATCAAACCCGAGACTTCGGAGCGGCGACGCCTTGAAACCCAGCGTGCTTAGCCTTTTCCCCACGGAAGCCGGCAAAAGCGTCGAAAACGACAGTTATTAAACGTTTGTTATATTTGAGATTAGATAGTGCCTCCAAGCCTAAGGTATTAATAAACCACATTTCCCGTCCAAGAAAGTATGAGAGTGTTCTGAAAAGCATTTGATTGAATTTTATTCAACACATTGCTATTAAAATTTAAAACAGGTGATAATTATGTTATTTATTCATTTTCGTGTTGGGTATTGGAACGGTTTTTCCGTTGTAAGAGGCAATATTTGCGAGTTTATTTTCCCGTGGTAACGTCACCTAATTTCCTATTAACATTAAACAGTAAGTGGGTTACGGCCATAATTTGACGCCCTAATCCACAAAAGAGGTACACTACCTATCTCTGGTAACTCATCAGAAAGGGGTTAATTCTAAAACATGTAATTAACATGGTTACAACCAATAACACACGCGATAAACTTAACACCCACGCTCGGAGTAATTAACAAACTTCTCAGAGACAATCAAATGAATGGCTCTCGTCATTAGCAATAACGACTGTGTCCGACTGTACCGAGATACATTGACGTTTTTGGAGGAGAGAGTTTATGTAGCTGCCTCGATTATCGTTAATGTCTAGTTATTTTGTCAATAACGCCTACGAATTTAGGCGACACTATTCATTGACGCTCCACTCCTTTTTTTGGCAGCATGATGTTAAACTATTATCGATAATTGGACTCAGCAATTAAAGATAGATTATTTCAATTCAAACCAATAGTTCCTATAAATCCTGAGATCAACGCGTTCAAGCAAACGAAAAGCTTAACTTACCTTTAATTATTTTATCTTTTTTAATATATAAAAATCTCGTGTCACAGTTTTCGTAGCCATACTCCTCCGAAACGGCTTGACCGATTTTGATGATTTTTTTTGTGCTTATCCGGTATCTATGAGAATCGGCCAACATCTATTTTTCATCTCCCTAAATGTTAGGGGTAGTCCACCCCTAAATTTTTTATTTATTTTTTAGACAAATTTTTTAATTTCTATTTTTTTATGATACAACATACAAAAATACATACAATCCTCAATTTTCACCCTTCTGCGATCAACCCTTATTTTTTAATAGCCATTTTAGTAATTTAAGGGTGAAACAAAATTCGCTGGGAATGCTTAACTTTTAATATTACGGGACTCGGCGGGACGGGGCTGGGGCGGGACGGGGCTGAGGGCGAAACAAAGTTCGCTGGGTCCGCTAGTATACATATATATTAGATTCTTGTTATATGTTCCTACTTTCTTTTTTCTCTGCACCCGTTGCCGTCCTCTTGCATGACCTAATGTTTTGACTTGACAGAGATGCTTTAAGCATTAAGTAAGGTGGACTTAACACTTGTACACTAAATTTTTGCAATAAAAATCTTTAAATAAATTAAAGATTTATTAAGGTCATTAAAATAAAAATACTTTACGAATATATTTCGCGCACATGTTTTTAATAAAAATAAAAACTTTTTATTTCAATGAGTAGTCTTTGCGTACTGCGTGTACAGATAAATAGTATTTTAGTCGAAAAAGATCGACTGAAACTAGGCCTTATCTATACTAATATTATAAAGCTAAAGAGTTTGGCGACCTAGGCGACCTATTTGAAAAATTGGATATGAATGATTAACCAAAAGATGGAAGTGTAGGTTAGCCAAGGAAATGTCAGATTAGGATAAACAAGAGATTTTAGGCATGGCGTCAAAAAGAATGTTTGTCATGCATGGATCATGATGTGAATAATAGTAAGTGACAAACACACATTACGATAAATCTATTTGTTTAAATATTGAAAAGAGAGCTACCTTATACAATTGAGCGTGGAACCAGCAACTGGAGGGGGCATCACTCGATTGTATGTAGCGCCGTTCCATGCATTTTGATTTTCTACTCGCTAAAATTACCCAAATTCATTAACTACCAGCGGTCCCCCGCGACTGCGTCTTGCGTTTCATCCCCTCCCCTCCCGTCGCAGCATGATGTTTTATAACCATGTTTAGCCTTCCTCGATAACTAAGCTATCCAACACGAAAAATATTTTTTAAATCGGTCCGGTAGTTACTCAAATAAGCGCGTTCAAGCTATGTAAATATGAGGTTAAAGACTTATCTTCAAGTGACGGGACTTAAAAGATCTTTCGAATTTCACAGTTCCTATGAATCAAAAACTTTTTAAATATTTTTCAAACTTTTTATCCCTTGATGGCCCGAATTTACTTGCGAGCGAGCGAACATTAACCTTCCAAAATATACCGCTAGGTACATTATTTAAGCGCTATCTCTATTCTTCGTAAACAGTTGCAATATAATGGTAACCTTAACCTCTAGCTGAAGTTCGTGACCTCACTGCCAATGTGACCTTAGCCCTTACACATTTGATACTCGATTTCGTTACTTCGACATCGACGTAAAAACACATTTTATTACTTGGGCACTTTTATTGCTTGCGATTTTGCCAAAATTGGGTTTGGCACTATTTTCTTTTATTTTTACGCTTTTTGAACCTGTAATTTTGGCTACTAGAAAGTTTGGCTGGCTAATAAAACTTTGGATTAATTTATTTAGCTACGGAGGCTCAGAATATTTTCGTGGAAAATCGTCTTTCTAGATAGATTTTTCAGCCTTTTTTATAGCACATTACGATACATGCACGAAGTTAATGACAGAAAACGTGGAAACCTTTACAACTCCTAAACACCTCATTTCGACGATCAAGCACTAATACAACGTGTAACGTTAAATGCGCTAAACTTAAAAATTGTTTGATTGTAATAACGAGTAGAATCAATTAAACCACTTTTAAATATAGGTTAAATTTTTCACACAAATCACCTTTCTATTTATTAATAAGAATAATATAATTTAAAAAAAAGTGAGCGAGCAATCCGGTGATATAAATACCTACCTCCTCTCTCGATAGAGCGGCGTCCGCAGAGCAAGAAATGATCAGAAGTGCCAGTAAAACTAACCTAACTTACACCACATAAAACTTTTTTTTTCTTTCGGAATTAGTTCATTTGATAAAAATAATAATTTGGAGGGCTTGAGGTTTTGAGCATTTAGCATAAAACGTTGTATACGCTAAACGAAATAGGGCATAATTAAATAGTTTCAATCGCAAAATCAGTACAGTCACAAACCCAAAATGCTAAAAAAAATTGTGAAAACAATAAATTAATCTCCACTGAACTTTGCCACGTTACCAACTTTCGTTTCCTGCTACATTTTCAAGTAATAAATATGCAAAATAATTTACAACGCTGACCCGAAACTGCTTGGCACCGAGAAATAAATGTTTCTTTAGCATGCGGTCGTAATGACCACGTCTCGATTTAATGCTTTATATTGTGTCATTTGTTTCTTACGTAGGTGTGTGTAATTGAGGCAATCAACATTTTTTTGCTTAAGTAAGCTTTCGATAAGTACACGTACCACAGTACAGTTATAAACAAAATAAGTTCCTGAATAGTGAGTGAAACTGTCAAACCATGAAGGCAAGATTTATACGATGCAATCAAATAGGCTTTAAAACGAAAACGGTTTTTTGATAATTACTATACTTTGATTTTTATTTAGATAGACTAGAATGACAGCTTAATTCGCAATTTTTATTTTTTATTTTGCAAACATAGTGCTATAGTGTTGTAACAATTCCATTGTGGGCAATTTATTAAATTTGTGATACGATTTTTTATAATGTAATTCTTATTATTTGTATTAATAATATATGTAGAATGTTGAATACAACAATAAACAAACGAAATACAAAAATAAAGTGGTCTTATAATTAAAAAAAATAAGCCATTTGCTTACAATAGCAATATTATTATACAACTTTTACCTTTTTTGTTTTTTTACTACTTTCTTTAAATGTATTATCAGAAATTATGATGGTATTGGTAGGAAAAATGATTTTTAAACAGGTTTTATTATTGTAGCTTTTTTGTAATAACACTATTTTATTTTATGGTAATAAACTACTGCACAACAAAAATTCTAAATACAAAAGTTGAATTGGCACGCGGTCAAAATGTATGGAACAGCTGTTTTTTTTTTTCTCGATTTCACTATTGCCCCCATAGTAAAAGTTGTTCATATTCATCAGTGGAGTCTTTACACAAAATTTCGGTACTGATAAAAAAGTCACCCTGTATAAAAAAGTTGAATGTCACTGTCACGGTAATATAGTATTCCAACTTCATACAAATGGACGCATCCCGAACTATGCATTCGGGCCTCGATCTCGGTATGCAGACAGTCGCAACTGTGCCACAGTGGCGAACGGACGGGGTTTTTTTTTTTTATTGGGCCATTTTTAAGAACATTGCTGATAAATTTATTGACATGAAACATTCTTCACACAAATTTTAATTAAGATTTAAACTAGATTGCGGTTTTTTGTACTTGACATTACGTTTAGTACGTCTCAGTAAAGCGAAAATATTTTTCGATAGCAATTTTATAAGACCATTTTTTTATTCAAACATAAAAATGTTTATTAATTCAATTATTAAAAAGTTTCATAAATCTAAAAAGTAACAGAACATTAGGCAAATGTAATTAAAACGTTAGAGGCGGGCAGCCCTCTCCCATGTTTACGTACCGCGCGGCAGTAGGCATTTATTTCAAAGATACGGCCGAGTTACAATATAGATAACATTACCACAGTTGCCAAGCATATTATATGCCTGACTGTACAATTGCAATAGCATTTCCTACTTCTGTTTGTAGAGATATCGATTCCATATACAGTAAGTTGAACTATTGACTATAATAAAATGAAACAAAGGAGCCAGGAAGTAATCAAAGGTCATGTTTTTCTCGACACAGACGTATTATTTACATAAAGTTTTATAAGTGTCTACTTGCATTAGATGTGGAGGAAGTTAGATATTATAATTTGTTTTCTAGTGAGTTCTGAGTAATAGGTTTATGATTATTAATTTGTTTGCAAAGATTGACTACCCACAAAGCTGCACTATTTTTATAAAATACTATTAAATTAGCTATAGCTCGTCATATTTTTTTTAACTCGTTTCGCATGTATCTAAATGTATATTTTTCTTTCTTTTTACTCAATGTGCTAAAACGAAACCTTAATAATAAAAAAAAAAACACGTTGGAACCACGTGGTTTGGTCCGTGACGATGGCAAGAGACCCGATGGCCTCACGCTTATTCCCTGGGAACGGGGTCGGGCCTTAGTTTGGGATGCAACTTGTGTCGATACTTTGGCCCCATCCCATCTCAGAGAATCAGCCCTTAAAGCTGGAGCAGCAGCGGAGTTGGCTGAAAACGCCAAGCGTCGCAAGTACGTCTCACTTGCAAGTGATTATGTGTTTGCGTCGTTTGGTGTTGAAACATTTGGGCCGTGGGGACCCTCTGCTAAATTGCTGTTTGGTAAAATTGCGCCAAAATTAAATTCTGTCACAGCCAATAATAAAGCTGGCTGGTTCCTAGCTCAAAGGATTAGCATAGCTATTCAACGCGGCAACGCAGCCAGCATCATAGCTTCCTTGCCTCAAGGAAATGGTTTCGTTTTTGAATAGGTAGACTTTAAGTTTTTTTTTATGTAGCATGTCTTAGTTTTATTTCTTCTTGTTTGTTATTAATAAAGTTATGATAGAAGATACAAGTACAAACACTAAAAGTAACATAAAAAAAATATACTAAGAAATACTGTAACTTTAATTTAGTATCAATAGAAAGAAAATACATGTAAACACTAAATATTAATACTTACTTAAAACTTACTCAAAAATAAAACCGTGGCAACGAGGCAAATATACTATCTGAAAGCGGTCAAATTCTTTTTAACGCCAAAATACGTTGTATGCTCTAATACAAAAATAAAAGCCCCCAATAGATTCAAACAATAAATTTCAATTTCACTCGGACTACATTATCCTGATGTTTTTCATCTTGCTTTTTTTAAGAGAAACTAATTATTTCGCATTTCCCTGGCATTTGTTCTGCGGCGTTTTGTCCCGGTTTTCGCTTGGAAGTAAATTAAAAACCAGCATTGTGTGGTTACATTACACAGATTAAATGTATTGTCTTGGATGCTTTGGATGAATGTCATAAATAATTCTGTATGATGCTTCTTATAATCCTAAGATATGATATAGAAATAAACGTCAGTTTTTTGGTACATGTAGCTTTAAGTAAGTATAAACTAGTTTTGTTTATAGTCAGGGAACGTGTGACTAGCATATAATGCACACTTTTTACCCGACTTCAAAAAGGAGGAGGCTATGAATTCGACTGTTTATTTGACTGTTTTTTTCGTTGTGACTATCATAACTCCTATCTCAGTCATTTGTGAAATGATAAGATATTTTTTTTCACCTACATAGAGGGTTTACCTTCTGGTTGGTCCCTTTGTTGCAAAATCGGAATCTAATACTGTGACCTTGGTGTAATCGAGAACAAATCCTCAAATTTTAAAAGCGCTTATTAAAACATAAACATTAAACATAATCATAATCTTTATTTTCTCAACACATACAAAGACAATCGAATAAACATGGAGCTTAATACTAAAGGCCAGTGTATGTGTGAGACTGGTGCCTATGCTAGGTAAAATACCTGTATTACAGGTCACCAGCCTCCCACTACTTCGAACAGCCGTAGGTTATTCAAAAGTACTTAAGTATGAATGCTTGAAGTAACAAAAGGTTATAGTAGATAATGATATATAATTATGATGATAGACAATTAGAAAATGTAATAGTAGTAATAGAATGTATGTGAGTGTGCATGTGTGTGTGTGTGTGTGTGTGTGGGTGTGTGTGTGTGTGTGTGTGTGTTTGTGTTTGTGAGTGTGCATGCTTGCGTTGTTTATGTTATGATAGTAATGAGGTCTTCAGTTCTCTCATAGTCCTGGTCTAAGAGCCACAGAACAATTTTTTTCTTACAGCTATATCTGGGTAATGGGTATATGTTGAGATTAGAGTTGAGCTTACAATTCTTAATAAGTGAGTTTTGGAGGCACCACCCCAGGAGGAGATGCAATATGCCAAGAGAGATTGACATAGGGACTGGTAAACCATTTTTATGGTCTTATGATCAGTAAGATGTCGCAATGTTTTAAAAATGTAAATCAGTTTCCTTACTCTTGTGGATACGAGATCGAGATGGTTGCTAAAATTTATATATATATGCTTATAGTGTTTTTGTCTTAGTTTCTTAATACTAGCATGTCTTTACTCCTTAACGCTTAGGAGTTTAGTGATTATGACGCCAGAACGTTAGGTACTTTGTAGCTTATTAAAGAACGGAGTCAAAAGGTGAAACCCCCCTCCCCACTCTCCTCTTCTATAAATCACTAAAAAAAACAAATAAAATTAAGTTTTATAAAAAAAGTAAAAACCGACTTAAAAAACAAAATGTAGGTACTAAAAAGACAAAAACATCGCCCATCAAGGAACCAACTCCAAAAAGATATGGTCTAAACTGGAGTCCTTGCAGGAGTTTATTTAAGACTTTTCAGAGCATTTTTTTGTGATCTCTCATGTTTCTGTTCAATTTCAATTATTTGAAAAGTACGCAAACGAATAAGTTAAATAGGTATATTTAATAATTTTTCAATCACTATTTATATCTTTTTATCTTATCATGGTAGGTGCTCTGAACTGTGTTCAAAGGCTTTTGTAACATTTTCATCGACATTACCTAAAATTTACATGTCAAGTAACAAATCGGCCAATTAAGTCAGCTAACTCATTTTTGGAGTTACAAATGGCGGCATAATAAAAGCAGTCATTGCAATTAAATGGCTGAATTGCCATTAACTTGGCTGTTTGTTACACCAAACTGTAACGCTGTTAATACACCAACGCATTCGCATGCGAAATTCGCATCAACAACGTCTTGCTGTAACATAGCTAGATACGATAGTTGCATCCTTGTAGGTATCGTTCAGCTCAGCTTCGTTTAATAAACTAACGGCATAATACAAATAAATGTCTGAAATAGCACTTTTTGTTTTTGAAAAACCATTTTGGTGTTAATAATGGATTACTTTCATATCATTTGATTATTTTTGCAACTGTATAATTAAATTTTCTACCTACTGGGCCCTTTTTTAAATCACGAATGTTTTGAAAAAATTTCCTCCGAAAATCAATAAAAAGTCAACGAAAATCACGCTAATTCTAGATACAAGTAGTTAATAATTGAGTTTTCCTTTTTTATCACTGCCGTAAGATCTCAACTAATTTGCATTCTAAAATCTAACATTAAACAAAGAAAAATACACGCCTTATTTACGCGAGTGATTAAAAATTAAGGCCCCAGTACTGACGGTGTTTCTGAAATAATTAAACTTCGTACTCTTGAGATAGATCGCGTATCATATTACCCATAATGTAAAACTTTGTACATACATTCACGTTTTAATCTATTAACGTTACGGCACGGTGTGACACAACCTAAACGCACAAAAAGGGAACAAATGTTTGTAATTATTTTGCCAAACGCCTGATCTCAAGTTATGTATGTATTTAACGCGTGATAAATTCACTTCGCTTGCTCAAGTTGATGGTCATTAATTATGGTAATGAGTTGTGTCTGTCATGTGTTCTATCGGCGGTTTGACGTAATGATTATGAGTACTTAATAAAGTATACATTCAGGACGGATTCGACCAAACATAGGCATAGCGATAATTTTATTCCTTGATTACCTCAAAGTCGTATTTCAACGTTAAATTGTGTAACAAAACGAATGATTGAACTGTGCTATTATCCGGAAAACCAAAGCTGAACTAAAGGTATAAAAGTTAAATTCCTGTATAGCCTAGGATATTATAGATCTGTCAAAATTACCTGGATCGCACCCGATTTCAGGTGTCGATGAGGTCTAGGGTGGAGCATAACTGCATACCTATCAGCTTATTAGCAGCCTGTCCCCTCTTGCCTTAAAGAGATGGTAAAATGGAAAATTAATTTACTCTCGGATCGCTACATTTTTTATTATTAAGACAGACCAATCCAAATGTGACTAAGACGGAATCGAAGATGCCCAGAAGAAGCCCGGTCTCGTTTAGTCGAATCCACCCTAAGTATTTAATTAATTAAACTTAACTTATTCAGAAGTTTTGAAACAGGCCATTAATAGACTACAAAGATCAATGTAGGTATATTGATCTAACAGATTAGAATACAAGCTTTTGATTCCTAAATATGTTTGTCTTTTGTTTCAGGTAACAGTATTATTTACAACAAAATTTAAAGGTGACACTAATTTGTAAGCTGCAGTTAACACAATTGGACATCAGAATGAGAACTAGACAGAACATACTTGAGCAGAGGATCACCTAAAACCTTCGATGAACTATACAACTGATACCCGACAAGTCACGAAAAGTAGCCAGCTAAATAACTCTTAAAGGTATTTTCCCACTGCATCTAACCATACCATGACCAGAAACGTGTCAGACTCGAAAAGCAACACGATACACTCTACCTTGCTCTCTGAAGGAATTGACAGCGTTCTGTCTCACCGTTACGGAGCGAGAGCGAGCGAGAACGCATTCTGCCGGTGCCGACACGCTCCGTGCATGGCACGCTACGGTGTTGGTTCACGTTCCTAGCACGGTCATAGTATGGTACCGTTTACTGGGCAAACCTTTATTTCAAAGTGAATGAAGCTATTATTTGTGATCACACAAATATCAACCAATACAAACTGCACTTGTAAAAAGCATCTTTTGGCTGTGACAGACGAGGAATCGAATCCCGTGACTTACGCTTTCGGGCGTATGCCTATACCACTCGACCGTCTATTGTGAGAGTGAATTCGTAACATTGATGATGTCACGCAGCCTACGCGTTAAAGTAAGCGCTTGCAAAATTCAACAGGATTGCTAATGTGACGGTGGTCGAGTGGTAAAGGCATACGCCCGGATAGCGTAAGACACGCGGTTCGATTCCTCGTCTGTCACAGCCAAAAGTTGCTTTTAAGTGCAATTTATATTATCAAGTTTGTAAAGTGGCAAAACACTATAAGAAAATGTAATTACTCCCCAATACATCAAGGGTTGGATATCCAAATAATTCTGTAATATCTTAAAAGAAAAAAATGGCATTAAAACTGTGCCTAATATTACAAAGTTAATGAACTTAAAATCTCCGGGGCTAGTCCTAACGATCTTCCTTCAAAATTTTAGTCTAACTTTATTAAATTGGGTGACTTAAAGTTTAGTCTAGATTTTTTCAATGGAAAAACTCTTCTACTAATTACATTGCCAGGTTACTGAAAGTCGGGCTCATTAAAGGCCTTGGTAGTGAATGTCCAAAGTAAATACTAGAAGTGACAAAGATAAGGCAATATAAAATAAGTAATTTGTATGACATAACAAAGGTCATTCATAAATTCGTTTTAAGATATAGTATTTTTATTAATTAAATATATCTGTAAGGGCCTGTTACATTTAAAGCAACTACACACAAGCCTCTATTTGGCACATCAATGCACCAACCATGTATAAGATTATAAACCTTTGTACATACTTAATTTTAGCCTATTTATTAACTTTAGTTCTCATTTATATTATTTGAATTACTATCAAGAAAAAAGCCAAAAGATGCCTGCCTATACCTTATTACGTATTATATAACCTTTCTTCTTCATTTCGTGTTTATGGAGAAACGATTTAAATTTGTTGAGTCCAGTAATGGGCGGCACTGATTGCCTTGTCGTTAGCCTATCACACATAAGGTCTTCTAGAAAGCATGAATCAGGGCACGCAGGATAAGACAACATAAGTCTTGCGGAGTAAACCTGCAGACACAGGTCAGATCAGTACAATCGGAAAATCCCTACCTGGACATGGTGTTCTTGCATCTACCCACTTGGGACTAGAGTCTGTTTAGATATTTTCAACCTTTGTAACTTTTGCCACATCTAGTTCTAATTACATCCCTTATATATCTGTGGGTGGTGCTCTAATAAAGTTTCTTGGGGTTATAATAGCAGCGTTAATTGCAAATAATCCAGCGTTTAAAAACGTTTTGGACTTTCGAACTGCTATTTTACCTCCATTACGGAACCTTTAATAATACGGCCTTAATAATTCAATTAAGGGACTTCCGATTAGGGCCTCTAAAAATTGTTTTCTTGCGGCTAAAGACACCTTTGTATACCTTCCTGAGTATTTGATATTTTCAGTGCAGGCCCTTAGGATAGTATACTCTTTGACAGAGAGAGAAAGACATGATATTACTTCGAGTCAGTAAGTTAACTCTGGGTTAAAATGATGAAAAATTAGGCATTGTTTTTTAGCCTTAAATTAGAGATAAAGAATCCTAAACTGACACCTAATCTGTGACGTTTTGTACATAATGTATCATAAATTTAACTCTTCGTCTACATGCCGGTAGTTTATTAGTGATTATTTATTATTCATTATTTCGTTCCGAAAATTGATAAAAAGACTGCCAAAATAAAGGCTCTGGAACGAGTGTCGGCACTCCATCATAATCAATCACCAGGCTTGTGCTTTGTTTTTAAGTTCCAGCCGAAAAATGGGAGATGGAGATATTCTTAACGTAAATAATATAGTCAAACAAAACGCTTGATTATCCCATCATTGGTAGAGCCAATTTGCTTACGAACATTGCTTGTGTACAACTTCAATTCAATTTTGATCACTAGATGGCTCAGTGCATAGCTAGATTGCGATTAGGTTTCGCTTCATTACATGCACTGTAAGCTCTCGTTATAATTTTTAAATTTTGACCTGTAACAACTTTCAAGTTGATAAAGTTTTGTTTTTGTTATCTTGTACATAAAATTACTTTCTCAATCAATCTCTTGACAAACCATTCTAATATGACCATGCGAGTTGATGTTATGGCTCTGTTTGAGTGCGTTGCACTATAAGCGTTGAAATATAATTTTATGTAGGTTTAGTGTGCAAAAAGCTTTTGTTTATACTTGAAAGTTGTATGCATCACAGTCAAATAGATTTGCTGTTGATTAAATAAAACTTCGTACGTAGAATACACCCAAAGTGTTTCATAAAATTAATGCTAAAACGATCCTAAAGCCACTTTAGCCGTTAATCCGGTGAATTCTTAAGAGCAGCTTAGAGCTTCCAAAAATGGAGAGCAGGATTAAAAGCAAGCACAATTCACTAACAGCATACGGAAATTCGAGCTACCTGGACTTTGTACCGTCGGCAAAACAAATTATTTTTAAATCAATAGTGAGAGTCTAGCCAAAGATTTAAAAAATCAAAGTTTTTGTGTCTCGAAAAGTCATTAGGTTCATAGCTTTTTAAGGAAGTAATTGTTTTTGAAACAAAAAATAAATATTAACTAGTAATAAGTTCATTTTTGTTAAATCGATTTAAATAGCAGTTAAGACACTGTTACCATAAAATACATATGAAGATCATATTTTCTTCGTAAAAATAACTAATACTTTATGTAGGGAGAGAGAAATAGATTATCTACCTAAACTCTCATATCGTGAAAAAAAAATCAATGTTTAAAAACATCTTACTATCCCGTGTGACATAATATACAATTTCATACTTTCTTGACAAATTTTAAAATTAAAAAAAAACATAAAAATACTACTTACACTTAACATAAACAGCATTTAATTAGAGTATGCAAACTAGGTAGCCTTAAACTGTTTTATGTAACTTTGTGGTAGTTTCTCTGCTGACCGTACACGCTAGGCGAAATAGTTGGAGTTGTTAACATTGGCGTAAAACCAGCCTGGCAGCAATGAAGATATATTGCTATGTTAGCAGGGAAAAAACAGGTGCAAAATAAAATAAAAATTTGAATATAGAGATAGTAATCCGGGTTTAAGAATTTTAAAATCATAAGGTAATCAAGAACTGCACAAAAAATATAACGGAGAATACATATATATTGGTGTGTCAAACAAGCACTGATTAGAACGGTATGGTTCTAAAGTATAGGTACCCAATCACTAATATATAAGCATTACAGAGTTACGCGTAACATTATAATTTAAGTTTTAAGCAAGACTTGAAAAAGCGAGTTATAATATATTTAAAAAAAAAATGCGAATTTTAACTCTGTCGTGTGCATATAAGTACACTACTAATCCGGTTTTAGCCGGTCGCAACCGGTTCCGACTGCATCTAACCGGATTTTTCCGGTTATTTGAACGCAAACACGAAACTCTATTTAGTTTTTTGACGGTGGAAATTTTCTTTTAGTGACACTTCACGGAGCTCCGTTTAATTTGCGACGTTATGAAAAGTTTATGGAATAAACGTACGGCAGTTGCCTGGTGAATAAAAATGGCGCCTTTTAAAAAGTGTCTGTGAAGGTGGTTCATATCGTGTCTAGGGAATGATGAAGCTTGGCAAAATAAAGCGGATACGACAATTATAGGAGTGTAGGATTGAATAACACCATAAGCACTCGTCTCATATTAATAAGGAACAGAACCGTACAGCATGTATGTCCGTGTTTTATTTAATTCAATGTAGAAATATTTATAACCCGTAAAAATATTCGACTGTACTACGATTTTCGAGTTTAATAAATGTTCATTTAAAACTTTTTCTTCTGTTCTAAGTACGTAATGTTATACTTTTATATATTTTTTAAACACTTGATGCACAATCAAAAGGTACACCTGGCGGACTTAATGCTTAAAGCATTCTCTAGCAGTCAATCATAGGAGTATACAGAGAAAAGAATTGATAGAGGGGCAAAAGAAAGAGCTTGACGACAAAAATTACAAAAGGTGTTTAAAACAAAAAATAAACATACATTCTAATTATTAATAATAAAAATATCTCAAAGCACAATGACATTTCAATGCTTTAAACTTTAAAAACGATTCCTCAAAACAATAAAATGATTTCTGAATCACTGACTGCACAGTAAATGGTTTGAAACTGAAATTTATAGTCACATTTAAAAATAATATTCAGTTTTTATCCATTTCCGGTCGTTTTTACGCTACAAAACACAGACAATTCGATATTTTTTTCAGAAAGTTCATTTGCGAAAATGTAATGTTTGTTAAGACTTAGATCGAAAACAACCTTTGCTTTAAAAGTTCATCGGGGCCAAATATAAGCATGAAAGCTCGACCTAAATAACAGCTTTGACAGCAAAAGTTTGGAAATGAACTGCATTTACGAGTAATTTGTGTGTGAATTGCGAAAGTTTATGAACGCTACATATTCAACATTACTTTGAACAAATTGTAGCACTGTTGATGAAGTTGTTTTTTTAAATAGGGTGCCGTTTGACTCAATCAACTAGGTATTTTTGGTCATAAATTATAACACCATAAAATTATTATCCCTTTGGAATAGAATGATAAGAGCGAGATGTCACTGTGTGATAAAAAGAGATGCAAGATGCGATGTAACAGAACCGTTTTTTGCGGCTGTCTGTCAGTTTGGAAGCCCATGAAGGCTCGCTGAAAATTTCTTTCATTTGATATTTAGAAAAAAAAGTGAAATTTTGTATATTTTGAAGAAATAGTTCTCCTGAAACATGGTGACTTCATCGGAAATTGATTCCTTTCATTACAGCGAAATAACCCCAACATACTCGTTAAATCATTCAACATGTAAATTTGTCCAAATCGAAGCCTCTTAATATACGACTTATATATGTATTTACCAATGCGCTTCAAATTTAAAGTACGCAGTTTGATTATTCTATTCTATTAACGTTAATTTACGTAAAAAGTAAAGACAGAATAACACAGGTAATGCATATCTACGAATATTTTGTTGAAAGATATAATATTTAGTTTTACACTAGCGCTGCATGTTCGATATTTTTATTCGACTGTTGTAAACTAATATGTTTAAATTAGGAAAATTGGTATAAATCACCTGAACGAAAGGTAATCTCATTTTAAGGTACAATACAGGGTGAATTTTTAATCAGTGACCAAATTTTGTGTGAAGTCTCCACTGATGAATATGAAAAACCTTTACTACGGGAGCAGTAGTGAAATCGAGAGAAAAAAATCAGCTGTTCCATACAAAAGCTCAACTAGCGCGCGGTCAAAATGTATGGAAAAGCAATTTTTTTTCTCTCGATTTCACTATTGCTCCCATAGTAAAAGTTGTTCATATTCATCAGTGGAGTCTTCACTTAAAATTTGGTCACTGATTGAAATTTCAGGTCTCACATAAGTAATGTGTGACTTTATGTTTCAATTCCCAATTGAAAAATAACTTAGGGCCTTCAACATCGACAAAAAAGCACTAACCAACGAATAGTTTAAATATGGAACGTCATTTCGTATGAAGTACAGGACAGATAACGCTAATGGGAACTTAATCAGACATTAGAAAACAGGCCGTTGGACTAATCTTTGATAGCCTAAAACATTTAGTAGTGTCAAATTCCTACCGCTTATTCGTTGCCCAAACTCCAAGAATTAATAAACAAAACCTTACTAGCCGCTTGATGGACTATGCAACTCTATACAAAGGTATTCTCAACCAGTCTTGCTGACCTCTGGGTGCCCAGTAACTGGTTCACATACGATAGAAGCTAAAGATTCATGAGGTCAAGTAATAATGGTTTTGTGGGATGAAATGACGAGAGTGGTCCGATTAGTCCGGCTGAAACTGAGGACGTATTCTGTTAGTTTCTGTTGTCTCTCTTTCTTAAAGGGTGAGTAAAAAGGATGGGGCACGCTGACAATGTAATATGACGTATCTACAGGACACATCTGGGATGCGAATCTGCATATATAAAAATGAATTGCTGTTCGTTAGTCTCACTAAAACTCGAGAACGGCTGAACGGATTTATCTTATCTTAGTCTTGAAATGTTCGTGGAGATCTAGGGAAGGTTTTAAAGGCGAGAAAAAAACGAAAAACGCGCGGACGAAGTCGCGGGGGACCACTAGTTATTGTTTTATTTTTTTAAATGTAAAAAAATATAGTAACACATACCAAAAAGATAAAGCAGAGAACGAAAAGCTATGTTGCACGTACATATTTAATATTGCATAAGAACGAATTATATTTGATAACCGACTTCAAAAAAAGGAGGATCTCAGTTCGACCTGTATGATTTTATGTATTTTTGTCCGCGAATATCTCGCATTCGGCTAGACCGCTTTGATGCGGTTTTCACTAAATTATTTGTAGTAGAAGGTTTTAGTAATTGTTTATAGTTTAATCAAGTACATTGTAACTAAACCTATAACAAAAAACGACGATCAAATTGTTTTTCGTAAAAATTTTACCGCCTTCAAAAACAAACACTAAAAGGACTAAAATAACGCTTTTAGGAGAAACAAACTCACTTGAAGTCGGTGCATGATGTGCATACGCTGACTGCTGCTCTCAGTTAAAGTTTAATTTTAACGAAAAAAAGATTTTGTTTTTGATCTGTTTAGTTGTTCGGATCACAATGGTCATATGGTTAGAATCTCTACCTCTGAAAGTCTTTTAGTGTTACATTTATTATTATCATCGTCATCAACCAAAGGACGTCCACTGCTTAACAAAGGCCACTACCATAGTTTTCCACTGTAGCCGGTTGCAAGCGGTCTGCTTCCAGAGTGATCCTGCGACCTTCACTAGATCGCCTTCCCATCTTGTCGGTGGACGTCCCACGTTGCAATTTTGGTTCAAGCGTCTTCGATCTGCATTAAAACCTTGAATTCTAGAATAGGCCTCCAGGTCATACTCGTTGTACTGGACAGCCCGTTCGATGGACATGCTTGATTAAGACACAGGTCAATTTTGGTGACGCTGTGCCATGACGTAGAAGTTTTAAATTGAACAAGCTAGTTAGAGTAGCAGATGAAGAATTCACATTGACTTGTTGGCAAAGTCAAGTTATAAGTAAACCGTGAAACTGAGACGTTTCTGTCGTCATATTTGTCGTCTTCTTCTCCGAATTTATGTACTTCATATTATTATTTTGAATTGAATGTTATCTTTTAAGGTGAAATAAATATCGTCTAATACATAAGGATGATATTTAGGATATTGATTGGGAGGGAAGTAGAAAAAAAGTGACGTTAGAAATGTCTCAGTTTTGCGGTCGATCTGTAACTACTTACTAACTCACTGTAAGGCTAAAAATATTATTCTGGGAGCTTAAATAAATAAATTATTAAATATTGGACACAAATCACATACACTGCTCTGATCCCAAAGTAAGTAGCCAAAGCACAAAGTTATGGAAATCAGACACAACGGTGGTACCACAACACCCAGACCCGAGACAATATAGAAAATTTTCAACAGAAATCGTTTTCTACATTGACCCGACCGGGAATCGAACCCGGAACCTCACGAGATGGCGACGCTTGAAACCAGCGTGCTAGCCACTCGACCGCGGAGGTCGTCAAAACTGATAAGCTTAAATTGATATTTTAAACAAACGTTTAAAGAAAATATTCCATATTTTTTTAAAGATTTTTTTAACTGAATTAATAAAACTTTTTCAAATCACTATTTAAAAAAAACAAAATGCACTAAAAAGTCTTGAATTGAGTCCTTTCCTATAAAGAGTGAAGAGTTTATTTAAGACTTTTTAGTGCATTTTAGTTTCGAAGTCGGTTATGACGTTTTTTAAAGTTTAAAAAAAATTGCTATTTTTTAGTGACAAGAGGGGTTGCACCTTTTGACTTTGGTCTATAATAAGCCACAAATTACCTATAACAGGTTCTGATTTTAAAGTCACTGAACTCTTAAGCGTTTAGGAGTTCTACAATCAGCTCACCTCCACACAATGTAGGGTATCAGACGCACAACAAGTTTTTATTAAGTAAGAAAACACGAAACATGCCTTTTCAATTCGAGATTTTCCCTCGATTGCGCCAACATCCCATAATCAGATCCCGATTTGGCAATAATGGGACCAACGAGAAAGTATAACCTCTAAGAAGGTGTTTTTTTTTTTAATCCGTCGACAAATGACGGAGATATGAGGTAAAAAACATACAGTCGAAATGATAACCTCTTCCGTTTTTTCGGTTAAAAAATAACTGTAAAGCAATTCAAATTACTTGTTCCATTAGTACACCAACACTTTAGCATGCAGCAGCGATGCGGCTGAACGGTACTGACAAGGATTCAACATTAATATTTATTCAGGAGCGCTATAACATAACTATATTCGAAATTCGCATGCCGCAAGCGAACGCATTAGTGTACGGACGGCGTTATAGAAAAAACTTACTGACAAGATTACTCGCATCAGAAACCAAAGTCTAGCTTAAACTGCTCAGAGATAAGTGGGCGAGCTTTGAGTCGGGTTTAATCCTGGCTGAAATGCGAGACAGCCACTAAAAAACTTTCACATAATTATTGCAATGTTGACTGAAAAAGTCAACGTTTTCAAATATAGCGTGAACTGTTTCAGTTAGATATATGATTTGTACTTTGTAATGTTTTTGGTTACTGTTATAAGAATTTTTATTCGTCGATTAACTACTTATTATTTATTACATTAAAAAATACATATACAACGAATTGTAAAATAAAATAAAATGAAAATAGCATCAAATTATTAGGACTCATTATCATCACCTTTTTTTTCGACTGGAAAATGCCTTACGCATACCCTCTGATCCCGGGGGAGACCAAAGGGTTATGTGGGACTCCCCCACCCGATGCGGGTGGTTATACCCAGTAAAAACCAGTCGGTGTCCTCCAGTGCCATATAAGGGGGTCGCTGCGGGTTATCGCCCTAGGTGTGCCCCTGGGCATTCTTCCGCAGCTATTATCATCACCTAATTTAAGAGCTAAGTTCTTGTCGGTGAAGCTTTTTCCATGCTTTACACTCTTCCGCAATTCTCTAGACCTCTTGAATTCAAACAATATTCAACTTTTGCTTTATTTGATGCATGTAGCTTATTCTTGGTCTTCCTCTCTTCATTCTATTCTTCTCTCTATTATCGTTCTGATGAAACTGTCGATACTATTGGGACACTAATAAATCAAATAACAATAATTAAAATAATCGTCATTCCCCGCTGAATTACAACAGCCATCCTCTGAACTGGACCAGGAATGATTCCGACCAAGGATCCGAGGTCCTCACTCAGGCGACGACGTATCTCAGCAATATAACTCTTTGCTTCTAATCCTCAACACCTAGAAGTTTCAAAAACAATGGGGACAAATTTGTGGGCTTCTTCTCCATATTCTGTGACAAGCCGCAAAATTGTCACTTACGTTATTGTTATTAACTTTAGAGGCTTATGTGATACACTTATTAGCCGATGTTGGCCATATTATAATATTTAAAACAGCTAATGCACAAACAAAAATAATTAATTCATTTACTTATTTCAGTGGTTGCATTGACAGCATGTTTTTAATCTCTCAATTTGGTTAAAAGTACAATACCTTTGGTATGGTAGAATCGTACTATACAAACAAAACAATACCTTCTATTTTTCACTGCACAGTGGGAGGCATCACACAATTTCGGCCAAAAGACAAACAATTCCTACTTATTTGTTTCAACTGTCGGTTACCGGTTTTTTTTTCGGAATTAAGTCCCGTCCTTTTTGTTAAGAGTTGTTAAGTCTGCCTTAAACTTGGTCGTTGCAGAGGTACACCTCAACCGAACTTAATGTTGCCAAGAGGGACAGAACGAAACTCAATATCGGAAGTTTTATTTTGTCAGTTTTTTATTTCTTAGAAAGATAAAGTGACAGGAAGAAATATCAGTTTTCACGGTGCAATATTGAAAATAGTATTTATAGATTTCTTTTAAAATCCTTTTTTTACTTTTTATTATTTGCCAATAGAGTTTTTTCATTATCAGTCTGGTACCTAATATTTTTATGTCACATACCGTAACCATATTACTAAATCTGTGTTTTACACACTATCAATTATCAATTTTAAATATAACTTTTAAAGTTTACGCGAAGACATTACATTGATTAAAACACAAATGATTGATTAATGAGCAGGAAATAAATCCGTAAAGTGTTTTGATCAAGTTAATGTCCGACCAAATGTTTGATTAAATTTAGTTCTGGCCATCGAATAATAAAATACAGCCTGCGAATCCCAATTCCAATTGTAAAAACGAATTCACTCAATTAACTTAAACGTTTGGATCACATCCAACTTCAGTCAAATTAATATAGCTAAAAATATTTGTAACTTGCGCATTCCCTTGGCTTCTTCTGCTTATAAGTAATTGATTTTCTGTTTATTTTCACTCGCACAACGGATGGTTTTTGAGATAACATTTTTCCTCTAATCATCTCCATAGTGCAAAAAGTATCGATTTTAAAATGAAATTATATCGATTCAGCCGTTTCAGTGTAAGGCTATACTTGTGCCTAAGTGCCACTTTTATAATAAAGCTAATAGTAGAGATAACTTGAAAAAATACATCGGAGTTAAACATCACGTTTCCATTCCGTATCCGTCTGAAAGAAAAGTTTTCCTCAGAAAGAATAATATCCGATATTCTTTCGCAAATGAAAATGTCGCTCCGTAATGTCTAATGCATCTGCTTTCTTTGACTTTGAAAGTTTTCCATTATAATATTACATTTGGATCGGAACTTGGAATATTATATTACATTACAGACATTGTTATGTCCAGTATTTTGTGCGTCTTTTAAAGGTATTTAGTGTAACATGTTTAAGCTCGTTTAAAGTAAAAACTTTAAAAATAAAACATTACCAGAATATCATATAGTTAGAATTGAAAATTAATGACTTGTTTTTAACAACCTTTGCTGTACCCATAACTAAATGATTTAACAACAATAGTTTATTTTTACAGGTCAGTCACACACTCCTTAATAAAGTACACGTCCGTGTTATAAAAAAGTGACTCTAAAAATTAATATCTCATTTTCGCGCTCACTTTATTATCGCCATAGTTGCACAAAAAGCTAACCGCAAAAGTACTTTAATCCACTCTTTTCTTACAAAGTATTCTACTAGAAAATGCATAATGAAATTAACCGGGCAAAAATGTTGCCACATCATTATTAACGAAGAACAAATTTTGTAGGTGAACCACGTATGAGCCACGGAAGGCTAATATTAATATGGCTAACATTATATTACTATATTTAATGTTGTGATATTACCACGGGGCCCCTGCGACGCCTTATTACGGGACAAAAACATAAAAATCTGGAACTGACAATGTTTTTAAGACGTGCGAACTACTTGCTGTGTTGTGGTTGCACATTTACACGTACTACTCGGTGAATCTGGGCCGCCATTTCGTTATGTATATTTGTTCTTACACAGTCATAGTCACCGTAACCAGAGCATCTATTTTTGTTCGCTGCACATTTGACCCAAAACTCTGCAAGACTGTGACATCCTGCTTTAGAAGTTCTCACGCTATTAGTACGGAAACGCATTCGCATGCAGCGTGAGGAATTTGCTTATGTCTCGCTCTAACATAGCTAGATGTGATATTTGGATCCTTGGTCGAGGCCGCATCGCTGCCATGTGCAAATGCGTTGGTGTACTAACGGCGTTACATGATAGATACAAGATACTTAAACGATCGAAAATTTGTACCTTATTTTGAAATATTGTGTTCATTTGAAAAGGATGTATGTTCATTATTTTCGTCAGTATAAATGAAGTCGGGAAAACAAAAGTGTGCATAGTACAGGTTTCTTTAAAAAAAATGTCAAAACTTTTTTTATTTAATGATATTATTTTTTTATTTAAGTATGCTTAAACTTTCGTATACTTAAATTTAAATGACACTATAACGAAAAAGAAGTTTCATCGACGTCCGTGTGAATCCTTACCGTATCCAGTAACTTTGTATCAGAGTGAGACCAAAATAATTAGTATGCAGCATCAAATATTGGCCCTGGGGTCCCGGCTAAATTGATTCCATGTTGGTCCATAGTTTTAGTTAATAGTCGGTTGTTTGTAATGACACTTACAGCTTGAAAATTAAAGGGTCAAAAGTTTTTGTTTAAGTTGGTGATATAGTGTGGAAGGCTCGGATTTTTCAAGGGAGAATACAAAGTTAACTAATATTAGTTTGCTTAAAGTATTTGGATAATGTTTATATTAGTTCAAAAAATAGTTTCAGGATATATTTTTATCTATATATATTTTTCTGCATGAAGCTATTTTTAATAATAGCTAAACATGTTTTTTTATTATTCAAAATGGACTCTCAAATAATATAACAGAATTTAACACTAATTGTGTCTCAGTGTTTAAAGAGCGCCATCTGACGTTCGACGGCTAAAACTGGTCCAGACTATCACGCCAGAGGCCTACTATAAAAAACGAAATCCGTCATATGATCGTCGTTTTGCAGATTCGAAGCATTTTTAGTATGAAATCCTTACTACGAATCTAATCCAAAACGATTATTGTATTGGCGGATTTAGTTCTTTCGTAGTCTCAACATACTTTCCTGTGAAACAACCAGGTTGTTTTTTCGTGTATTCTTTGATGTTCTCCATCCATATTTTGAATAAAGTTTTAAAAATTACACATATCAAAGCTGCGGAAGTTAAAAGGAAATTAGATGCAGCAGAAAATCTAAAAAATTGAAATTCTCTATGCAAAATGTCTAAAATTTTGCTTCAGACTTCGGCCGCTGGACCTCGAAAATGTTATATAAATCTAATTAAGAAACACACTACATTATAAATATCGTCAAAACATTGCCCTAACAACCTCTTTATTCCTGTATTTCAAAACCAGAAACCTAATTTAGGTTTGCTTGAAATTCAGTACATTTAGAACCGCAAATTAAACCGCTAAAGCATTGTATTAATGTAAATAAATACAAATTCGTTAAAGTTAGTTACGTGAGCTAACACGTCCGCCATTCATGACACAAACGTTCAAATCGACTGTTTTCATTAGTGAATACTAAGTTAATGCTACACAATGAACCTGCGCTCAGTTTTCATTGTTTTGTTGTGTTAACTGATGTTTTAATTCGTTAGTTTTGTTTGACTAAAAGTTTTGGCTATTGTTTTTGTATACCCGCCTATTTCTAATAATAGAAATCATTATTCTGTTTCTAACAACTTTTTTGATGGTGATAAATAAAGAAATGCTCGTTAAAATTTTAATCTTGAGTATGTTCGCTAATACTAATAAAGTAAGCCCATCTTTCTCATTCTAAGCACCAAATAATATCACATTTCCACATAAAAAAATTATAATGTTCTGATTAATATTGTTGAGTTTAAATTGAGCAAACCTCTTTGAAATGAAAAAAGGTATGGTCAACGTTTTCGACACACACGACACAAAAACGTAATTTCAAACAAATGACAGAGCAAGGTGCAAGCGACTTTAGCTCTTAAGACGATAAGACGGTCAATTATCTACGTTACACATGAAAAAAACTGCTATGATATAAGTTAATAAACTATATCAACACCTTTTAAAAACACTAAAAAATAATCCATCTCCGAAAAAAATCGTAACGTAAAGTAATCTTGTTGACGTCATTATAACATCCAAAATGAAGGTCCCTATGGAAGCATACTAAAATGGACTTACTCCCGTAAATATAGCAGTAAATAACCGCCATCTTTCTTGCTAAGTTCATTATCGTCGAACCAAAACAGAAACGACGCTCTAAAAATTCCTCAAAGGATACAGTCGGTGCGAAAATTCAGTTGCCATTAACTTTGAGTTTTAAAAAACTGTTAACTAAATACCTACCTAAGTAATGTATATTAATACTTAAAACATGTAACGATTCTAGTGCTATGACTGTCATTTAAGTTATGGTTTTATTTATTTAAACTTTATTGCACAGTAAGTTGTACATTTGGGCAGACTTCATTCCTTAAGACAATTTCGACTACTCAACCGCTTCGAAATGCAGAGAGTTTAAGCAGTGGCGGAACATTTACAATAACTGAGAGTGAGAACCAAATAAAATAATAATTGTAAATTGATATATTTTCAATAATTATTATTACAAATGATTTTATAAAATAAGTTAAGAGTGAGCTTAAATCGTGACTAAAACCGAAACAGTACAGTTTTTTAAGAGAGTAAACATACGGTAGTTTATTTTCAAAGCTTTCTTCAAAAAACACTCGCAATAAGGATAATCTTATTTTACCAATCTTGCAATATATCACGAAATTTTGTTTTTGTCTCTCAGCAAGATACAGATTTATCAGTTGATATCATCATTTTAAGATAGACAGGCTGACACCAAAGCCCACGTGATTGGTGGATTTTATTTACAAGTAGTAAATTTTAACGACTCCATTCGATAATGATAACGCAAACTCCAGCAAGTCAGTAAACAACTATAACAGAAGTAAATACAGGGTTTAACTATATTAGCTGCATTCGCTCTCGGTGGTTATTCTGTTGCTAAAATGCAAGAACTTTTTGTATAGGACTAACATCTAAAAGCCCAAAAAACATTTTGACTTCTCCATATAAACTAGTGTCTGCTGATCGGACCTCTAGTATGGGAAAGTGAAACATTTTTTTGGGGATACGATGTTGGTTCCATACAAAAAGTTGTTATCTAGCATTCGAATTAGCTCTAAGAAGGAATGCATTTAATTTTGGAAGACCCTATAAATAATTCACTTTTAAAACGTATCGGAGCCGACTGTACACAAGATAATTCCGAGTTTACAACGTTGCTTTATGAGCCGAGCAATTTTGAGGTGCACTTTTACAACTGAAATCACAGCTGAAGCAACTGAAATGCTGGTCTGCCCTACATTTATTTGCAGTTAAAGAAATCCTACAATTTCAGGAACTGAAATCTGGAAGCCTCTTTAGTGACGACTTTGTAACAATAGTTACTGTGAATTTGTTATAGAGGAAGTCTTTTAATGACAGGAAAGAAACCAGATGGTGTTTTCTCACTGACTTAATAATAATAGTCCCCCTAGCCGATTTCGACTACGGTGACCAGTCACAACGACTAACCGACTGCGTGGGACATATTATAGTGCACAAGTGTGTGCGCAAACACAGATGCGCTCTCTATTCCTCTCACTCTCATAGCCCGATGGGACAGCAATCTGACACGACCGGAGAGAGATCAGGCGCAAGACCAACGGCTTTACGTGCTTTTCCGAGGCACGAGGGTGAAACACCGCCAATTTCCAAACTCCGGGCTACCCTAAGAATTTCTGAACAGAAAAACTCGGGTATATATTTTCGGCCCGACCCGGGGATCGAACCTGGAACTTCTGGCACAGCCGTCGCTTTAAAGTGCGACCCTCTTACCGCTGCGCCTCCGAGGCAGTCTCGCTGACTTAATAGGTGTATAAGTAACAAATAACTACCTCTATAATCGTTAGCATACCTTGACAGAAAGCTAGATTGTAATTTTTTTTATATACCTTGACACCGCAATTTTTAGCGCCATTTCAAAGTTTTTTTAAGAAGAAAGTGATAATAGTATTAAAGGTACATTCTTCAAAACAATTACTGCCACACTCTTGTTTAGAAATAAATAAATAAAATAAGTGTTTATTTAAATTATAATACGACCAAGATGTACTTAATGTTTGAAGTTAATTTAAAACGCTGTAACCATTGTAAAATACTTCAATTAAGCGTTCCCTACGAGTTATATTTCACCATCAAAGTTTTCAGCTCCTAGTTTTCGGTGTAACGGTTTTTTTTTTCTATTTTCTGCAAGAACGCGCTAAATATCACGTTTGGTGAGACAAATCACCCGCCATCGAAACCTGCGCGAAAAGAGTTTGCAGTATATCGAAAAATGATAATGAATGAAGCATAGAGATTTATTGGACGGCAACCGAGGTGCTTCCGCTCCTAGGTCCTTGATTTGATTTCCGTCAATGTTGAAATCATAAATTTCTATATTATCTTGGATCTAAGGGTTGTGATAGCACAGTTGTAAATTGTAGATTGTTAATGATCATTAAAAGACCATTGTTCTCCGATCCTTAATCATGCACCAATAAGGAAAATAATCCTTACAAGTAATCGTATCACCTTGATTAGATGTTTAGAGATTTAACACTTCGGAACATGAAATCTGCTGTATGTAAACATGCCTTGACAAACCCAACCACTTCATAGGTTTTGACCAGCCCAAAGTACTTTCAAAAGGGCGTCGATTCGTCCCACGTATGCTACGCAAAGCTATAGAAATAAGAAAACATCAAAATTTCAACAGAAAATATCGTTGGAAAACTTCACCAGCCTGGGATCCAGTGCTAGCGAGGACTCAAGCCAGATCACACTGCAGATCACAAGACACAATTACGTTTGTTACTCTTTCTACAGATAGAATGTTAATAATATTACTGAAAGACGGTAGTTTATGTTTTTTAAAACTCTGTAAATGACAAATAACATCTTAGTCTAGGCGTGACCAAGTGTACAACGCATAGTCAATAGTGGTTCTAAGTTCAGTAGATTATAAGTCAACTTTAGTTCGCTAATGTATTCATAGATGGCGCTGTACCATGTTGAACCGCGATGAACAAATTCTTAACTGTTTACGTATAAGTCTAAAGGTTCGTTGTAATAGATAACTATCCTATTGCGGTTACTGACATTGTCGTGACGTAATAAACCCGTTGTGTACTACGTTGGGCTTTTATTTATAAGCTAGTACACCCTCGATTCAGACCTTAACTCATAGGGAGTTATACACCAAGAACGCTGTAAAGTGTTCAAAACGTCAGGATAAAATTTATTACAAATTCGCGAAATGTATAAGTAAAATGATTTTTTTCCAGAATGCAAATATCACATCTAGCTACAATTGTGATAGAACAAGATATAGATTTACAGATTTCCGCAGTGCCGCAAGAGTTTTGCATGCTGCATGAAATAATGCGCATGTGACGGTTGTGACAGTGACATTGACATATGCTATGTGTAGCTTTAACATTTTTAGAAATGTGAATCTAAATTTCAATTTAATGTCTATTAATTTTTGTTTAAATTTTCAATGAAATTTGATAATGATTATTTTAATGTTTATGAATTTTGATGAATTGGCTTTTATATTTTTTAATTTTTTTTTTTTATTATTATTAAAATTTTACTGTGATCATTTTATTTTTGTAAATTTTAATGAAGCTGTTTTATATTATTTTATTGAATACTTGTAAACATGAATTGTATGGGTGTAAATTAGCCTGAATATGGATGTTTTTATTTTTATTAAAAGCTTGATGTCATAGTTGCATCCTGGTAGGTATTGTTCAGCCGCATGTGGTTACGTTGGTAAACTAACGGCGTTACTATTCTATGTTTGTGTTCGTTCACAAGTCGACAGAGAGAGCTTTGGTACAAAAACATTTTTGTACGAGTGCCGTGAAAAATGACGGGGATTGACTGTGTGCACTATTTTTTATAGAATATTGAATGTTGTGACTAGTTGAAAAGGTTTCAGATTTAAATCTGGTTAAAAGTTTCACATTTGTACAATGTTTTTTTTGCTGAATCGTTAAAACCAACTGACAATTAGTTCGTTACAATTTCATGTGTTTCATAAAATGATTTAACTCGGTGAAGTTTAATCAAATGATGGTATTTTATTATAAATTACTGGGATCACATCCTATGTCAGCACAAGCAGAGTTAGTATCTTTTTAGGGTTCCGTAGCCAAATGGCAAAAACGGAACCCGTATAGTTTCGTCAATCTGTCTGTCTGTATGTCACAGCCACTTTATTCTGTAACTGTAAGAATCACACTGTTGAAATTTGGTAGGAAAATGTATCCTGTTAACGGCTTTACGATTCTTATACAAAATAATGATATTTGAGGGGATAATGATACATGAAACTAAAACCAATAATATTTTTTTTATTCCAACCTATTCGTATGTGTTATAGATGACCTATGGGGTGTCTATGGATAGGTCTTTAAAATGACATGGAGGTTTCTAAAACCATTTTCTTTTAAAGACATTTGATACATAGACTGGTAAAATGGGCGTGTCCCCCCCTCTCTAACTTCTTAATTTAGCGAGTGTAAATTTAAAAAAATATATAAAATGTAGATTTTAACATACTTTCAACGAGAACTGTTTTGGACAGGATCGACGTAGAAGTTTTCCAGATATAGCACATTTTCAACATACAAACACTATGAAAAACAAAGTTATATTTTCTGTTAACAAAATATTCTGTTATTTTAGCTAAGTGGAAGTAAGTGGATTCCCTAATTCAGTTAAAATTGGCACGGAACCCTCAGTGCGCGTGCCCTACTCGCACTTGGCCGGTTTTTTACTATTACTTGGGGGGAGTCATCTTCACTAACTTCTTGAATCCGAGCTTTTTACAAGTATTTTCAAGACCGATAAAACACGAAACAAATTTGACCCGACCTAACTAAATCAATGCCTACATAAAGTATTACATAGCCCACAAGATACGAAGCCTAATACCAAAATCCATTACCGTTACAATTTCGAAGGTTAACTCCGTCCCAAAAAGATAGGGTAATGTGCCAGTTGGCAGCCTTATCTCTCGGTTTCTTGAAAATTGAACGACGCATCCGCTCGGCTACGGCGTAGCACCGTAGACTTCGTAGCGCTACGTGCTACGAAATCGTAGTATGTTGTTGTAGTAACGTGATACAAGTAAAACCAGACGCTTTGAAGTTTTGATTAATTGAGTTTGATATAGTTTAGAATGTTTTCAACACTCTCAGTGTCATATTTTATATTCATAAAGATGAAATTAGAAACCAAAAAATTTCATTCTAATGTATATAAAATATGACACTGTGAGTGTTAAAAACATTTTAAACCATCGAATAGCGGAGCTTATCTATTCCCAAGTTGAATTTATTCTGTAATGAATAACTACTTGGCTCACTGCTTTTGTAAAACAGTTGGTTAGAGGTATGCGAACGTCACGCGTAAAGACTTTTCCAGAAGAGACCAGAATTTTCACATTATCGAACCGACAGCACGGTAGCTTAATTGGAAGAGCGTTTGGCCCGGTCGGCCAAAAAGTTGCAGGTTCGTGTCCCGCCCGTGCGCAATTTTTGCTTTCTTATTTCTTCTTTACAGGCAGGAAACTCAACTCGAGTTTCCTGCCTGTAAATTTGAACTAAAGGTTTTTTTTAAGATAATGTATGGGATCGTACAAACATTTATTTACATACAATTACATAAAAAGTACATACGCCGTTATCAATAAAATTAATTCATACTTAATGCTATACAAATAAATGACGCTGTTAAACTTCTAAAGTACCAAATAAGTTTTAATAGGTAATCCTTCAAATAAATAAATAATAATAAATATCCTTTGGACATTCCCACACATCGCCATCTAGTCCCAAAGTAAGCTACTCAAAGCTTGTGTTATGGGTGCCAGACAACGGATATAATACTTAAATACTTTTTGTTTGTAAATACATACATGATATACATAGAAAACACCCAGACTAATAAAAACAGACATGTTCATGCACACAAATGTTTGTATTGTGCGGGGATCGAACCCGCAACCCGCTGCGTAGTAGGTGATTTCTCGACCACTACACCAGACGGGTCTTCAAATGAAAATTTTAAACCTAAACCAGTCATACATTTCACGTATCCTCCTGATACTGGTCTGAATTTATTTTAAGTACTAAACACTAGATCATATTCCATAACATCATCAAATCTAATAACGTGCGTTCATAATTTTATTCATAACATCTCCCGGCACCTCGGAGAATAAACGGTAAAAATAAATTGAATCACTTGCCCTTGAACTCATGACCTTGAAAGTCCCAATATGTTTTCGGAGAAAACACTTTTCGGGGTAATTCCGATATCTAAGGGCTGTTTGCCAGCCAAACTGACGCGAGAAGTAGTTAATGATAAGAAGGCACGGTTAGCTTAACTTAGACATCTTTATATTTAAAGTGAACAAGCTCATACTAATAAATTGCACTTATAATAAGTATCAGTATCACACGAGGAATCGAACCCTGTATATAACGCTATCCGAGCGCATGCCTAAACCACTCGGCCAAGTCGGTTGTCCAGTCGGTTAGTGACTAAGTGACCGACTCGGCCGGACGTTTCCAATCGCTTTGTTTCAACTTCATTTGTGACTTTTGTATAATAATATAGTATAGCCTTTTTTATTTCACATCCCTGAAAAAATTAGAATTTAAATGTTGTTCGTTTTTTTTTTATAAACTACTTATATCCTAGCGATAGAAGTAGTTTACACACAATACAATTTTATTTCTTCATTTTTAGAGATTATAAGAGAAGGGGGGGGGGGGAGTTGCACCTTATGACTCTGTTCTTTAGGAACCTACAAACTACCTATTATAAGTTATTTCAATATAATTACTGAAGTCTTAAGGGGTTCCACCATCAGCTCAGCCCCAAAAGATGTTGACTATCAGACATAACAACACGTCAACTTAAAGATTCTAGTAAAGAAACACTATACGTGCTTTTAAAATTTGAGTGTTTCCCTTGATTACACCAAGATCCCGTCATCAGATCCCAAAATTAAAAAAGTGGGACCAACTAGAAGGTACCCTCTAAGTAGGCGAAAAAAATTTTCGAATCGGTCGACAAACGACTGAGATATGAGGTAACATAGATACAAAAAAAAACAGTCGAATTGATAACCTCCTCCTTTTTTGAAGTTAATTAAAAAACAAACAAACAGACAAGAACATAAAAACAGTTTAAGTGCCGGAACGCAGTGTGACGTGGTGACGTCCAGGTCTAGAGAACCTCACTCAGCATAAGCCAGGTCCTTTTGAGGGCCTGACGCTGGATTTCAGTGGGCCCAATGGATGTAAGCTACATATTGAGTAATAATAATGTATTGTAAAGAAAAGACACTAAGCTCTGACATTTCTCTGAGTTCAATAATTAGCTAATGCACTTGTGTCAGAAATAAGGGTAGTACCACAACACTTAGACCTGAGACAATGAAGAAAATTATGATTTCCGGCCGGGGAGTCTGGGTCCTCGGAGCGGCGACGTCTAGAAACCCAGTGTGCTTAGCCTCTACACCAAAGAGGTCGTCGGATATTATCTCATCTCGTCATGTCCTTTAGTGGAATACAGCCTTTGCAAGTCGAATACTCCACTCCTAAGTGATCGGATCTTATTTCGTTTTGTATTAGTCCCGATCGATAGAGGATGTCTTTTGTACGATGTGATTGCTTAGAAGCATCTTAGGTGCTTAATTACGGAATTTAAGTTTGCCTATTCATAGGGAACGGATTTAATGGAAAGAGGTATTAAGTTGGGATTAAGTTGGGGGTTTAAAAACATGTCTTCGCTCTGAGAATACATTCGTTAAGTTGCGTTAAGGCTATAGCACATTTATCCACCCGTTACGGGAACGATACCGTATCAACTCGACGCGTTCAGTATTTTATATGAAAGGTAAAAGAATCTTCTTAATCTTTTTTGTAGTTGCAGAGTTTAGCCGCTACATACACAGTCACAAACTCTTTTGATATAAGAATACACGTCTTTATAAGGAAGAGGGAAAAACAAATCAGGGTTCGTATTCTGTTTTTATTATAAGTAAAAGTTTGCTCTTACCACAAAATTGGAATCAATCACTTTGATTTGTACATCAAGGTTCGTGATATGAATTGAATATGTACAAAAATACTTCTCTCATTGACTTTGGAAATAGCTATTTGACGATATACGAAGACAATTGTGAAAGTTAATATGAACAACCAAATTACCATCTTTTTTGCATTGCTTTCACGCTGTTACGTATTTGTTTTATGAACATTATTTAACACGTTTATGTTGATAATCTTAATTAGTTTTGCACTGTCAGATATAAATATTATACTGGATAATTCATTTTAAGTTTATGTAGATTACTAGATTTTGACGACCTCCGTGGTAGAGTGGCTAGCACGCTGGTTTCAAGCGTCGCCATCTTGTGAGGTTCCGGGTTCGATTCCCGGTCGGGTCAATGTAGTAAACGATCTTTTCTATTTTGTCTCGGGTCTGGGTGTTATGGTACCACCGTTGTGTCTGATTTTCATATCACAAGTGCATTGGCTACTTACTTTGGGATCAGAGCAATGTTTGTGATTGGTGTCCAAAAAAAAATATTTTAATTAATTATAAAGATTAAACATATGGTGTGGAAACGGAGGAGGCCTATATTCAGCGGTGGCTGATAATGATGATGATGATGATTGTGTAACTATTAATTGAATGTTTTATAATATTTTAAAGCGCGTTTAAGTCTCGTCGTTTATTTTTTTTAAACAAAACCTTTTGTACATACCTACTAATTTACAGTACAATACATATACCTACTTATCTACAGGTTAGCACCTTATTTTAAAAAAAACTTTATTCTATTTCTAATGAAAAACTCAGACAAACTTGGAAAATATTAACCTTATAACTAGATTGGTGATGGTGTGGTTGTCAAGGATTCCTTCTCACAGAATTAATTCGCAAATTGCTTAGCACCTCTAGGGTTATCAGGATGCTTTATATATATGTTCCAATCTTATCATTAGACCATACTCGGGTTAGGTACGCTACCATAACTCCGGGTGGATGGACCGATTTTCATGATTTTTACTTTGTTGGATTTCTATTGGCTTCGAATAGGATGGAATCTATAAAACAGGGCTTCGGCGGGACGCAGCTGGCATAACAAAGTTCTCCAGACCGGTAGTATAAAATAATAATAACATATTTTCAGCACGGTTTAGAAGGTTATTAATACCCATTATATTATTCCAAACAGGTAAAACAGGTATTAATTACGTTATTAAGTAATGTTTGAGAATTTGTAAACTCACTTATACAATGTTTTCTACTTGTTTTACATCTACAAAACTACAATATTTTCAGACGTAAGGTACTCAGGTACCTTACGTCTTCTTCATAATTGCACATGTTTAAAATCTAATTCACTCCATACAAAATAATCCTCTTCATAAACTCCACAGCACTACACGAATTTATGCGATTTGTAACCAATAAAATCACTACTGGCAACCCTGTCCACTGTCACCGAAGGATCAAATTACCTTTTAATTTGGCAAGCGATCAACACTTTGACATAAATTGTTATCGATAGATGACGATCAAAGCGACAGATTTAATTAATTTTGCCATTTGTTAAGTGGCAATTGTTTCAATCAGAGATGCTGCCTTGCTTACTAAGGCTATTGAAACGACAAAATTGTATTCTCTAACCAAATTCTTAATAATCCATTCATTGAACATTCATAAGGAATCTCTTTATAATAATAGGTATACTCGTAAGTGTACTCTTTGAATGTGAATTTTCATGTTGACCTCCTGGAATGAAGTCATGAATAACATAAACTTTTTCTTCACTTAGTCCAAATAACTTCTCCTATGCCTTTCTTTTCCTCTGTTTCCTCTCTCATACTATCATCAAAGTATACGTTCTTGTGCAACATTCAATTTCCAGATATACATTCATAGAAAGAACTTAATTAAGAAAAAGTTAAGAGCCCATCTAGGAATACAATTAAGGCTTGCTTTTAATACAACACAGTTAACGAACTTAAAAGTTTTCCCGTGGGACATCATTTATCACGAGTTTCTCGAACCGGCCGCTAGGGGCGCCACTGTGTCGTTAATTGAAATACTTTACACGTCTAAAATGCCAACATTACGTGAACACCTTATACAAAAATCTAAATAAGCTGTTATCTTAATTAAAAAACTTATTGTATTAGGTAAAAGAGCGTTTATTTATAATAATACCTACCTAAATAGAAATACAATGATATTATAATTCATGGAGTGATCGTAGGGCAGTGGTGGCAGCGCTTGGGTACAAATTACCGGAGTTATGCAACCTACGGCGCGGTCTTGTTGGGATAGTTGACCATTCTGACCATATAAGTGACGTATATCATGAGCATCTCCATGCTTCAGAAGGTACGTTAAGCAGTTGGTCCCGGCTACTATTGGTTGATATTAGTCATCAAGCCTAGCCAGAGGCCTTATGGGCGACTTGATACCATCTGACAAAGTTAGTCGCTTGCCTTGCAAACACCCCTCCGAAAATCCGCACTGAGTCCGCGTGTCGAAGTTTTATTCAAACTACGTCATGGTTGAGGCCTTTGCCCAGCAGTGGTCCGTTGTTGGCTAACTTTATTTTTTTATTATATAAATTCGTAATGCCTAGATCCCAAATAGATCAGAAATCTGACCTAAGCAAATATGGTAACCCACCAAACTAACTATAAATTTAAACATGACTATAATAACTTTATAATTGAAATGTTTAGAATAGTATATAGTGTTCAAATCATGAATTGTAATATGTATTACTCGTAATGTGTCATTATCATCACTATTTCCTTGCCCTGTTCCTCAGTTTATCTGGATTCGGCTACAATTTAATTCAGTTATTGCTCGCATACAAGTGCTTTGAAGTTCTTTATTAAATATAAAGCTACTAGCATTCCCCCGCGACTTCGTCGCCGCGTTTTGAGTTTGCTCCCTCCCCTCCCGTTGCAGCGTGATCTTTTAATGCCTAAAACCTTCCTCGATAAATAAGCTGTACATTGCAAAAATATTTTTTCAAAGCGGATTAGTTGTTCCTGAGATTAGAACGTTCAAACAAACAAGGTCTTCAGCTTTATATTATAAGTATATGTAGATAAGAGGTGCAAAAAAAGCAACTATAGTCTTTTACAAATTTGGTTAAATTCATATATGTATATTTCATTTATACGTTTTGCTTGCAGGTACGTTAAAAAGCTGTTGTCTGCATATAAAGTTCAAAAACCAAAATATCAGTAAGTATTTAATTTAAACGGTATTTTATATGTTTGTTCAAAACAAACAACGTTTTATTATGAGAATAATTTCAAGCGCAATCCATCTTCGACGTGATTTCATAAAAACTAGATCGAAATAAAATGAATTACAAAACTTGAGCTCAAGCAGAAAATGCCTTGTAGAAAATTAAAGTCCCACGGAACGTATCTGTTATCCGTTCATTTTAAATTAAATCCAAGAAAGTACAAGATTACGACTAATCCTAGCAACCGGTTGCACGAGAACTCAATCTGAGTAAATTCTAGGCCAAAACTAATTCATCCATTTTGCATCGCGAGATCTCATCAAAAGAAGTAGGCGAAGTCTAGCGTAATAGTACTAAATAAAATGCAAATGAGGGCGCAGCTCTTTAAGACAGAAAAAAGTTTGGCTTTCAATACCTCTGCTGGGCTCTGATGTGATCATTATTTTGACAGATCTATAAGCAGCTAATTATGATGATATTTAAGATGCTACATCGTTCAGGCAGTTAGTAAATTGGTACCTTTTCATCATGTGAATTGTCCGTACTGACAAATATTACTATTCACTAAATACTGACAAGACGACCTCCGTGGTGTAGTGGCCAAGCACACTGGGTCACAAGGCATGACCAGCTCTGAAGTCCCAATTACGATTCTCGGTTAGTTTTTAACCTCAATATATAGGAATCATAATTCTCTATTTAGACGTCAGCCAGATATCTATATAGGTATACCTTACAGTCGTCATATTAAAAAAACAACATCTACGAATTGTTTATGAATATACTTCAAATGAAATGCGTGTAAATTAAACGTTTCTACTCTCCCTTTGCGATTGCTAATCCTCATGAATTGCACAACCTAGGTATAGGAAAGCTTTGTGAGTCCTTCCCGCAAAGGGTCTAGTTTTAGGCAAAGCGTAAAGCTGGCTTTGCCGGGAATCGAATTATGGAACTGTTTAACAGAAATCTAGAAACTGTCGGATCTTGATTAAACATTAATAGGATGCTAATTGTTCGTTACATTGTGATATTCAGTAGCCAGCCAGATCTAACGATGTACCCAAACCAAGTGAAAATATATCTATAGTAATATTCTGGCCTTACAAGGTGGCTAGATAAAAAGCAGTCGAACAAAACGATGTACAGACAACAGCACATCAAGGTAAACACTGCGGTATCTTATTCAGTTGTAATAAGAGCTAATTTGCAACAAAAGTGGGTAACCTGATGTGCTGGCCCCTGTACATACCAAATTTCACCAAAGCAGTTTCTTCAGAGAAAGAAAATATTTAGGCGTCCAAAAATATGTAAGATTCTGTCATTTTACTTATTAAAATAATTAGAACGCTGTAAGTTGCACCATACATCCTGGATTCGTAATCTCTTGGGGTTAGGCTTAAACTTGACTGCAATGCGTCAAATGCAACTTTTCAAAATAGATTCTGCGGCAGATGGTGTACTAATATTTTATGAACTTGCGGCTCCTTTCAACACTGTAATACGTTTTAGTATTGCTATAAAATCCTCCCAGTCTACTCTAGATACGGAAGCTTGTATTGACTTTGGCTTACAAAGAAATAATACACATATTAAAGGCGTATATGAAGATATTGTAACTTGATTTTTATGTTGCGTGTGACTGTTCTACTGATATTATAAGGCTTAATGCCTTTCCCATGGCTTTAAATAATAACAGAATTTCAGTTATTTTGTTGAAATACTCGTATTTGAAAACTACTTACAAACAAATAACAAACGCCAGGGTGTGCTACAAGGCTTATTATTTAGCCCGCCACTATAAAAACTAAAATTAGCTAAAAACTTTTCCAATGTTACAAGTAGCACGGAAACTTCCAATTCGTATATGATAAAGTAAAGTAATAAATGGTCAAGTGAATTTACTTCAGGAAGTTTTGCGAACGGTATCCTGCAAGAAAGTTTCGGGATTCGTTTCCTAGTTTAAGGCTTTGTGGTAAGTGATGATATGTGGGAAATGGGTAAGCTTTCTTAAACTATTATATAATATCCATTGAAATATAATGATAATTGTAGTATTTACAGAAATAAGTAACAAAATTTGTCTCAAGTGAATGAGTTTTTGCTCAAACTCTACAGTCAAAACATTGAGACGCTTTTTAAGTCATTTGCATTATCTCAAAGAATGGCTATAAAGAAATCCGCAAGGGTTGCCAACATTAGAAAATTATTTTAAAAATAACTACTACCCACAAAGTTAGCACTTATGATTTTTATTATTAGTGACCTTTATTTATAAAAGCCTCAACTCCCTTTATTTATCATTAAAATATAACTTTTTTGTTGTGGTAACGTTTCAGTACCATTATTTAAAAAAATACTTTCTGAAATAAAAACTTATTTGAAAATATATTGGTCTCTTAGAAACCTGAACAGGAATTTCAGTCCTTCATTTTTTCCTTTTCCATTAAAATAAGATGTTGGGACGCCCTTCAGTTGATAACCCTACAAGCAGGCGACAGTCTTAATTGTGCATCCCATGAACACTTTCTGAGGGGAATAAAAACACTTTTATGACCGTTTATCTCTTTTTCTAACTCCATAAATAAGGACTGCGGGTTTTCAAGTCATTTTAAAGTGAGGTGACGTGGATTAAAGGAAATTCTTGTTATGCTTATGACTCTTTCGTCTAAGGTGTGGCATGTCTATTAAAAATGTGATAAGGTCCTTTAATATCATTATGGTTTTCTAAATTAAATTATCATTTTTCAGGCAATGGACGTCCACTGATGAATATTTGCCTCTCCCACGGTTATCCACAGCGACCGATCACAAGTGGTCTGTTTGGTCCTGCGATCATTACAAGGTCTGTCTTTCCATCTTGTCGGTGGACGTCCTACGCTGCGTCTTTGGTCATTAGTCTCAATCTAGAACTTTTCTGCGCCAACAACCATAAATTACATGATGCAACTAAACTATTACCTTGGCAATAAGAACTTAATGTTGTTTATAAAATGAAATTAACCCCATATCAATCAAATCAGAGAAAAAATGCCAACAAAGTCTTGATAAGGGATTATATTTACTAAGAAAATGTGGCACCAACTGCTGAAGAGTGTTATTATTTTTTTCATATCCCCGATCAGCTTTGCTTATTAATATTGACGTAATACGATCAGAGATTGGTAACGGAAAAGCTATCGCGTACTGCGACAATGTTAATGACCACGTAACCGCCTAAAGAGTAAACTCACGAGTTGAAGGCCGAGTCACTGGCGCGAGCATCCTTCAACTTAATAGCGCCTAGCATTGAACTTGGTACCCGTTCCAGCTAGTTTGGCCGAAGAGAGGACTAGTATGGACATGTCTTATATATTTACTTCAGATAGTACCTTAACTTGAGCAATACAGTTTACAATTTAGGGTGTGAATTACACTGAAGATATTTCTTTTCGTTTTATATTATTGTTACAATCTGAACCACATAAGCCTGTGTGATTACTACTCTCCTGATATTTCGGTTATTTCAACCAAAAATAATACTGTGCCTATATCTCTTTAAGTATATTTTTGTAGTATACAGTTAATTGCACTTATGCACCTACACTTTATACGAAATAGGGTTGTTGTGTTAGTATAAAGTGTACCTACACTTTATACTAACACAACAACCCTATTTCCCTATAAAGATTGAGTAGATGTGTTCGAAGTGCTAAGCAATAACTTCACAATAAATGCTTGATTGATAATGTTGCTATCAAAGAAAAACGTTACAAGCATTCTTAATTGATACCTACATCGAATGTGATGTGATGTCTAATTCAGTTCAGTTTTATATTTACCATCAAAACGTAAAAAAAAAAGCTTCATTATTAAGGCACGTTCACCCTAACCTCATCGCTTGTCGCATGTCATTAAAAGGCAGTAGCGAGGCAAGTCGACCGAATCGAGCCGTTCCCGAAGCTTCGGTGCACGGCCCTCACAATACAAGCATCAGTATCTAAATAATATAAAGGGGATGTCGTCCTATAAATTGTGTATCGCTAGCCTTTGGACATTGGCAAGCGAATTGCGAATATTTTCATATTGTGTTGTTTTACCTATGGCTACATATGTAGCGTAAGTTACAATGAGTGTATACGTTTGCGACTTCTGATACTCAAAATCTAAAATGTTGATAGAGTTACGTAAGTGTTACTGCACTTTTATACTAGTTATGCAGTAATAGATTTTTTGTCATAATTCACATTAGGTTTTGTTTAGTTACAACGTTAGTGAAATTCCGTATGAAATCCACAGCGTGTATCGGATAAGAACGCCTACGGTCTTAACATTTTAAGGACTATGCCTGAAATACATAAAATGAATTGATTTGTATAAATACCTTGGAACTCTGAGGTCCAATAGCATCATCACGGCATCTAGCATTACTACTGTTGTCTCAGTTCAATAAATGCTTAGTTGAATAGGTACTCTAAAGTTCATTAGCTCTAACTCGGCATCAAGCATCATTGCTGTTGTTTCAGTCAGAGATAACGACACGCAAGCAATTTATCTGACCGAAACATTCGAGGAAATTGACCGAAAAAAAAATTTTTCAACAACAGGTTCATCGAATGACATATCAAATGTACACTTATCGTAATAAAAGCTTTAAGGCTCACCGGATATTACCCAGACGCGGAAGGTGACGAGACTCGATAGCCTACCATGTTCATATTAAATGTAACGATATTAAAGCCCTTTGTAACTATTGCCATGTGTTTGGTTCTGAGTTCACAAAACAGTCCAGTACGAATTGATTTCGCGCACATATATTTAGGCGTTTAATTACAAACAATTGAGCTCGCAAATAATTTGTCTAGTATTATGTGAATATATTATTGAGTAGTTTTGAATTTCTTCACAACTAGTAAACCAGTTCCAACATATTTTGCCCTATAGAAACACTGCAATTTAATTGGTACGAAAAATAAGATCTAAAGAACTTTTTTCATCGGCGACAGACAGGCACTAACCGACGAATAATTTAACAACACATAACGGTTCATAATAAATATACAAATTCCAATCTAACGAATTTGAAACGTTAGATTGTTATTACGCGGTTTTTTTTATAATATTACGGTGACAGTACGGTATATATAGTTTTAGGCTCAGTTGCACAAAGTTCCCTTTTTTAACAATAACAAAAGTAGATTGTACTCATGGGGATAAAGCGACCCATTTCACTCGAGATGTTTCTGGCGCTCGAATAAAGTGAAAAAAAAAGTGTCACTAACAGCGTTAAAGAAATGTATCATGATGGTATTATGGCGGGTAGCCAAATATTTTAATTATCGATTTATTGTAATTGTTAAATATAAGACCAATTGTATATTTTTATATCAACGATCAAAATACATATTTTCAATGTATAGCTTAGCATAAAATGTATGAAAAACTTAATTATTTAATAATATGATTTGACTCAATTTTCTTTGACCCAAGTTTTGATTCCATGCCATGCCAATTAAAATCAAATTACCATTCCACCCGCCTATATACCATGAACATGATAGTTCAATTTTCCGAACAGGAGGCGATGAAAAAAAACTTTATGTGTAGCTGTTAAATTCCATCTAAAAAAAACACGGTGGTGGACATATTTGGTCAAAGTGTTTGAACCGACCCATATTTTCAGGCTATCGATGTTCGTTATAACTATAAGTTTTTAGTTTTACAGATTTCATTTAATATACTCTTTGCCACCACCAACCCTTGACGTACTTTTTTGTCAATACGCTACTCTTCTATTAAAACTATGTCGTCATAGTTTTCTGTGTTTATCTAACGCTCTTTTACAGAGCTATAAAAAATACAATGTGCAAATTAATAAGAATAATCAATGAAAAAGGGCAAGGCACAAAGAGCAAAGAACAATGGCCGTTGGGGCAGAAAAGATCTAGATTGGAGACCCAATGGAATACCAATGTGTAGCGTAAGACGTCCACCAACAAGATGGAAAGAAAACCTTGTAAAGATTGCAGGAACAAACTGGATGCAGACCGCTTGTGATCGGTCGCTGTGGTAAACCGTGGGGGAGGCCTATGTTCAGCAGTGGGGGCGTCTTATGGCTGATAATGATGATGATGATTAAATATAAAGGTCGTGGAATTATGAGCGATTGCACGAAACTACCCAATTTTGATTCTTTCATGTTGCTATTTATTTAATTTTCACATCGTCACGTGCACGCTAAAAATAAACGCGTCAAAATTGGTGGGAGTACAAACGGAATACTGTCAGCTGTTTCAACACGCACGGTTGCCCTTATTGTAGCACGGGCAATATATTAAATTATACTAGTGGTTCACCCAGTCTTTGCCTGCGGAGTTAGTTTGCGCATGTGTTCCGTCCATTTCATCACACATTTAAATAAAGATTTTCAAAAAAGAACTGTTGTTTTTCATGTCTCGGGTCTGAAATTATATGCAAATCTTTAAAAATTACTGAAACAGTATTCCGATAAAAGACCTTAGCACCTCACTAATTGAATAAGTACAGTGGCCACCAGATCAGGTTGCCCACTTTTGTGGCAAACTAGCCCTTATTACAATTGCATAAGATACCGCAGTGTTTACCTTGACGTGCTGCTGTCCGTACATGTTGTTTACAATAGTTGCCAAATTAAATGAGTTGCTTTGATTACCAAAGCCACTGTGTTTCCCAGTTGTATCGTAGGTTAAATTCAATTCCAGGTGTTCCATAGTTATATCATCATTATCAGCCGAAGGACGTCAACTGCTTAACATAGGCCTCCCCCACAGTTTTGTACAGCAACCAATTGTGAGCGGTGTGCATCTACTGTGCTCTCCGATCTTTACAAGGTCGTCTATCCATCTTGTCGGTGGACGTCCTACGCTCCGCCATTATCTCCCTTATCGCCGTTGACTGATGAATGTAAAAGAGTGTAAGTATTGGCGTCTTAACCTTTGCATTATGTCTGGTAAGCCGATTAAGCTTAGGTGCAGATTTAAGAAGGCGTTAAGTGTTGGTTAGCACAATTTGTTTCTCATATCAATAAAGATACACACGAACTGTCAAAGTGAAGTGTATCGAGGTCGTATTTCGGAATAGGCCCCTTGTATGCAAACGAGTCATGGTAGAGTGCATCGATGCAAGTGCAACGGTGCGTGTGCGCCGGTGTATAAACAACTACCCTGAAATAATATTAAAAAAACAACTTTCAATTTTACGTATGAGTTTTTAGAGTTTGATTTCGATTGAGAGCTAACGGTTTAGTGCAGGGTGATGTTCAGCTAAAATAAAAATAAAACTCAGCAGACTATTAGCGAAATTACCAACCGGCTTAAAAGTTTTCGTAACATTTCAATTAGCAATATCCACCAATACTACTACTATCGTTCGCGTTTAGAACGAACATATGTTATACTTTTAGTAGTCACTTAAGAGGTCTTGTATTGAGTCAATCTTTCTCAGATGCCTTTTGTTTGGTACTTTAACCACAGGCACTAGTAGTAGTAGTAGTAGTAGTAGTCCTCCTAGCCGATTTCGACTATGGTGGCCAGTTACAATGACTAACCGACTGCGCGGGACATATTATAGTGCACAAGTGTGTGCGCAAACACAGGTGCACTCTCTATGCCTTTCATTCTCATAGCCCGATGGGACAGCAATCTGACACGACCGGAGAGAGATCAGGCGCAGGACCAACGGCTTTACATGCTTTTCTGGGGCACGGGGGTGAAACACCGCTAACTTTCAAACTCCGGGCAACCCTAAGAATTTCTGAACAGAAAAACTCAGGTGTAAATTTTTGGCCTGACCCGGGAATCGTACCCAGGACCTCTGGCGCAGCCGTCGCATTAAAGTGCGACCCTCATACAGCTGCGCCACCGAGGAAGTCACTACAGCCTTATCCAAAGTTGTGCAAAAAATATCTTATCAAAACGTCGTTTCCAATAAGATTTTCCGCCTTTCCACCGTTGGGTGGTCTCAAATTACCACCATCTGTCAAGTCACAGGCACACATCCTGCCTCTAAATGCTTATATTTTTATGCGGGCACACATAATACCCCCATTGTTTAGTTCCCGACTGAGGGGAATTAATAGCTAGCTATACAAATTTAGTGATGGGAACGCATGCGTAGTTTATCGATAAATTGATTACGTGGACGCGCCTGTCAACGGTGTTATTACGTATGCTTTTTGCAAAAGTATAGTGATTGCAAAAGAACGTTAGTTCGCTACATGATATCTTGCCGTTAATAAATAAAGGCTTTAACTTTGTGAAATAATCGCCCAAACCCAAACCAATGCTAGACAGTGCTGCATCAACTAAACAATTAATCAATTTTAAAGTATCGTTAATTCTTGTCGCAATGCTTTCTTTGTGTTTTTTATCGAATTACGTATATTGTAATGTAGCAATCAAAGGATAATTTTCTTCGACTGCTCTATAATTGTGAAGATATACGTAATAAGCCTGTGCATTTTAATTAAAACGTTATAAGTTTACTAACATTGTTTCGATCTAAATTAGATATGGATGTTGGAAATGACCGGAATATTGTGGTTTAAATGATACTCGGTGAACGGTTAATGGGATGAGTCCATCGATTCTGTATACTAAATTAAAAGCTAATACCTTTGATTGAAAATGAATTGGAAACTATTTGAATTGATGGATGATATGACAGATTAATGAAACTTCGTGTGTGTACTATTTCACATTGTAAACATCATTTGCGGACGATTGTATCAACATTTACAGAATCACACAATGTTTTAACTAACCGTGGAAAAGAGTTATAAAAGAAAAATGCCCAATAAAATAAAATATAATTTGTCTGCATTTTCCAACAGTCTAAAATTATGAACTCAAACAAATCTTATCGACATCATGTCTTCAAGATGTCGCCTCACTATGAATGAGAAATGTAATTACATTTCCATGTTCGAAGTCAATGTTCATAATAATAATGTCACAATCACAAACATTTGATACATTATAACGACACTCTCAAGGCCAAGATTATAACGTAAATAGTTATAGTTAGGTATCTTTCTTTTCGAATAACAATAAAACAGTATGAATTAGATATTGGACACCGATCACATACATTTCTCTGATCCCAAAGTAAGTAGATTATGCGCTTGTGCTATGGAAATCAGACACAACGGTGGTACAACAACACCCAGACCCGAGACAATATAGACCGGGAATCGAACAGTCCGGGAGTCGTCAAAATTAATATTTTATATTCTTAAAGATGAAATAAGTGACCATAAAATGCGCACGGGCGGGACTCGAACCAGCAACTTTTTGACTAACCGGGTCAAACGCTATACCAAGCAACGGTGCTGTCGTAGTGCAAAATTTCTGGTCTCTTAAGGATCCGTCATTACATGTGACGTTACCGCCCGTCTGTTTATGCAACAGAGGACCAAGTAGTTATTTATTACATAATGAATTCAACTTGCAAATTGATAATGCTTTGTAATCCAATGTTTAAGGATGTTTTTAACTCTCAGTGTCATATTTTATATTCTTGAAGATGAAATAATGCAATTGGTAGAGCGTTTGGCCCAGTTAGCCAAGAAGTTGCTGGTTCGAGTCCCGCCGTGCGCAATTTTTGGTTTCTTATTTCATCTTTAAGAATACCTATATAAAACACTAGCGGTCCCCCGCGACTTCGTCCGCGCGTTTTGAGTTTGCTCCCTCCCTTCCCGTCGCAGCGTGATGTTTTATATCCTAAAACCTTTCTCAATAAATAAGCTATCTAACACAGAAATATTTTTTCAAATCGGTTTAGCAGTTCCTGAGATAAGCGCGTTCAAACCAACAAACTCTTCAGCTTTATAATATAATTAGCGCAAGCGAACGTTGTACTTAAGCTGCGAACATTATTTTGGTGCGGAGTTATGTTAAAACTGTGATAGCTCCTAAGATATTTATTGGAATCAAATAATATAAAGGACAACTTTGTTCTAAATGAAATGCTCGTGATGATGAATGTATTTATTTTGATAAGAATAAATACCTGTGTGTATAATACACCTCTAAAAATGATGCATTATTTTTTTACAAATTTATTAACATAAAAAAGGTTGTAGTAAGTCAACCATAAAAGATAGACTTATGCTGTTGCGGACTTTATTGTAGAACTCCTCATGTTGAACTATCTTGTCATACATGATTTTTGTGTAACTTTAGCGGTTTCCGCAGCGTACGCAGCGGAAGCTCTCAAAAGGAATATCTTTCTCCCGTTTTCGCAACATTTTTCATTGCTACTGTGGTCTTGTGAGTCGTATCTTTATGTTATATAGCTTAAAGCCTTCCTCGATAAATGGACTATCTAACATAAAAATAATTTTTCAAATCAGGTCAGTAGTTTCTGAGATTAGCGCGTTCAAACAAACAAACAAACTAACAAACTCTTCAGCTTTATAATATTAGTATAGATTGAGTTTATCTCTTGATAACAGGGGCTAAGAATTTAAAAGTCGGTTACGTCAAAATAATAAAATAACAGCAAATTAAAATCCTTGAAAATACCATATAATTGTATTTTTAAACATACTTTTATTCAATATATACGCATGGTTGCAATAAATCAATAAATGATTTTTATGCCTATTACAAAAATGCATCCTAGTAGTCACATCTTACAATTAAAGTTTAGAATAGATTAACGTCTAAAGTTTTATGTCAAATATAAAAGGTAAAATAAAATAAAAGAATAACTAAAACTTACTAATGATCAGGACAGGCTATTGCAACAAAGCCGAAACTTCGACTTCAGTGAGCATTTACTCATATTTGCATTTCTTGTTTAGCCCCGTTATATCTTATTTTCATTGCTTTAATAATAGAGGTATAATATATCCTAAGTCTGCCATAAGCTTACTTTACCTATCATACTGTTGACTGTGGCTGAATATCAGAAATTGCTTTCTCGACTCATATATTACCACATCTAATCAACCTACTCATGGTTACTCATCAAAATTACGCCATCTTCAAATGCTTTTAACCGCCTTGACAATTGATAACGCCATTTCCGTCACATGAAACCATTTGGACTTAAACTACCGTTTCTCATACATCCTGTAGTAAAATTAGACGATATATAAATCGTTCAACACTATCTTTGGCTTCAAAATGGACTTTTTAATTTATGTCTGGAAACAAAAAAGGAACAAAGTGAGACTCTGGTAAGATACGGTAAAGTTCCGTATATCATTACACACACTTAATTTTGAAAGTATGTTTTCTGAATACCTACGGTTTTTTACGGTTTACGGTTTACCTATGGTTTCGTTAAATGCAAGTATATTGTATTTTTTGTGTTTATTCATGGTCAACTAGCGGGCCCAGCGAACATCGTTTCGCCCTGGCCCCGTCGAGATAAAAAGTATCCTATGTCCTTCTCCTAGTTCTATGCTACCATCAATTTTCAGCCAAATCGGTTCAGCCGTTCTTGAATTATAAATAAAAATAAAAAATAAATATCCTTTGGACATTCCCACACATCGTCATCTAGTCCCAAAGTAAGCTACTCAAAGGTTGTGTTGTGGGTGCCAGACAACGGATATAATACTTAAATACTTTTGTGTTTGTAAATACATACATGATATTCATTGAAAACACCCAGACAAATACAAACAGACATGTTCATGCACACGTATGTTTGTATTGTGCGGGGATCGAACCCGCAACCCGCTACGTAGTAGGCGATTTCTCGACCACTACACCAGATGGGTCGTCTAGATAGTAGTGTAGAAAAATTAACTTAAATGCCTTAGGTTACCAAGTAATTAAGATGTTAGTGGCGAGAAAAGCATCTTATTAATAATATAGAAGTTCAGTTCGTTCTACCAATAAGATGGTATGCAAATAGTAACAAATAAAATATACTATAGTGAGTAATACTAATAGATTTTATAATCCATGTAAAGCAAACTTGACCGAGACAATTGTAACTAGTCCACTAGTCACTCAAAGGACAACTGTTACTAGTCCAATAGTCACACAAGGTAAAATACGAGTAAGTAAGTGTACAATTTCACTAGCGGTCCTCCCGCGACTTGAGTTTGCTTCCTCGCCTTCCGTCGCAGCATGATGTCCTACAGCTTAAAACCTTTCTAGTTAAATAAGCTATCCAACACAAAAAGATTTTTTCAAATAGGGCCAGTAGTTCCTGAGATTAGCGCGTTCAAACAATCAAACAAACTCTTCAACTTTATAATATCAGTATAGCTGAGGATCTCTAAATTATTTTCGAGCACGTCATACAAATAAGGTGCATACCGATCGAATATTAACATAATTTACTCGGACTTTTGAAATATGTGTTTTATTTTTATTTATTCAAAATCGTAATTGTATTGAATAACTAAAGTACGTGAATAATAATGAATTTTTAGTTTAATATTATAAGTTGGTGGTTTTATTTTACTAGGACCTAAAATGCAAAAAAAAATATTAAACCCAAGTGACTGAAATTCACACTTTCACACTCTGAATTAATTTTGTTTTCTGTTTGTATCATCCATAATCCTTATTATAAACTCATCTATTACAATTCATAGCGAAGCCTACATTATTATTTTTTTCACCGACTTCAAAAACGAGGAGGATATCAATCATTTCGACTGAATGTTTTTTTGTGGTGTTGTTTCCTCATATCGCAGTCATTTATGATTTGATTGACTGATTTGATATTTTTTCTCCCATTGTTGCCAATTAAGGATCTGATGATGGGGTCTTGGTGCAATCGAGGGATACCCTCAAATTCGACGACCCGTCTGGTGTAGTGGTCGAGAAATCGCCTACTACGCAGCGGGTGCGGGTTCGATCCCCGCACAATACAAACATTTGTGTGCATGAACATGTCTGTTTGTATTGGTCTGGGTGTTTTCTATGTATATCATGTATGTATTTACAAAAAAAAAGTATTTGAGTATTATATCCGTTGTCTAGCACCCATAACACAAGCTTTGAGTAGCTTACTTTGGGGCTAGATGGCGATGTGTGGGAATGTCCAAAGGATATTTATTTATATTTAAATGTTAAAAGCACGTAAAGTACTAGAATCTTAATGTTGACATGTTACGTCTGATAGTCAAATAGAAATTTTTCGCCTAAAATGAATCCTTTTCTTTTAAGAGTTTTTAGTTTTTGTAAGTATTTTTTTTCTTAATGAGATATATTTGTCTGTCGTGTCGTGCCGTGGCGCATCAGAACGCAATCGGTTTTCATTTAGTATGGCAACGTTTATATTAGTGTGATGTGACGTGTCGTGATGGGATCTGAACGTTTCCATACTAAATGTATGAAACCGATTGCATTCTGATGCATCACGACACGACACGACGGACAAATATAAATCCACCTTTTCTCTTGCCGAATAAAATCATTGTTCCTATTGAATAACAAAGCTGTAAAAGTCGACATAAAATTATGAGTCTCCAGAACACTCGTTAATAGCAAGCTTCAATAGTTATAGCGTATTTTTAACTTTCTTAACAACCAAAATGACAAGCTTGACATACTAAAAACTGTCAGTTAAAAACCGTCAACCGCGATAGAAAATTCTAGCAAACCGACTCGGCGCAAAATCTGGCTGCACATAATCAAATAGAAACGAAATAGACGAATGTTTTTCCGTATTTTATGATGCCTGTTATTTGCTAACCTAACGGCCGAAAAAAGTTTTCGCCCGACCGTAACATGAGAAGTGGGTGTTAAGCCAAATCAAAGGGACGTCACGACTGGCAAAATGGCCGACACCACTAAATGAAAGTGGCAAAAATATGAAGGCTGGCATGGTGAAAAGAAAGGCGTTGCTTTTGTTGACAATTCCCTTTGTTTTATAGGTCAGGACATGATTTGGGATGGATATTTTAAAATATTACCGAATTAAAAATTATACTTCAGTCCCTGAGAACAACCGTCATGTTTTTCTTGATTGCTCAACACTCTTTAAAACAACTTGTCTTTAAAATTATTTGTCATCATCATTATCGGCCAAAGGACGTCCACTGCTGAACATTGGCGTCCCCCACGACTTTCCACAGCGACCGATTACAAGCGGTCTGCATCCAGTTTGATCCTGCGATCTTTACAAGGTCGTCTATCCATCGTGTCAGTGGACGTCCTACGCTGCGTCTTTGGTCGAAGGGTCTCCAAACTAGAACTTTCCTGCCCCAACGGCCATCAGTTCTTAGCGCTATGTGCCCTGCCCATTGCTACTTGAGCTTACTGATTCTCAAGGCTATGACCGTAACCTTAGTTCTTCTACGTATCTCCTCATTTCCGATTCGATCCCGTAGAGAAACACCCAGCATAGCCCTTTCCATCGGTCGTTGTGTGATTTTGAGCTTCTTTATAAGGCCCATAGTTAGAGACCATGTTTCGGAACCGTAAGTCATCACTGATACAGTAGTCAACACAAGCTGGTTGAAGACTTTCGTCACATCTCCCTGTCTCGCACCTCTCTTAAATTAATAGAGAACTGTCACAATTAATTAAGTAAACATACCTAGTTGTTAGTTCCAGTCGCCTTGCCAAACTCTGATGGGATTCTAGACAAATGTTTTTCCGCTTTATTTGAACTGTACAATACATCCCAATAAATTCGCAGAAATGATTTACAAAGTTGTTGACGTATATTAAAGCAATATTCAGAGTAGCTGGATTTCGAAGAGAGTGATTTCCGGAGTAATTAAATTTAATTAATTATCCATTGGAAAATTTAACACCCATTCTTGAGCATTTCAGCACTTGATCAAAGGACGAAATTGTTTGAATTTCATCTTCGAAATCGAAATAAAGTTATTGATGGAATCCAGAATACTAAAATTCAAATTGCAGGTAGTTTTCCAAGCTGGCTTTCAGTTAGGTAACAAAAAATATATACTGAAACAACTTTAATTTCATAAAATTCCCTGAAAAACTTCGACTCGTCACTAAGTTCTAAACCTATTGTTACATATTAAAAACTATCATAAATAGAATATAATTAACGAACCTGCCAGATACTCGTTCAAGCTAAGACTAAAATTTAGTTTAGTGGACGTTTTACATTTAATATAAGACGTCCACACACATATACTAGTCAATCGTATTATCAATAAGCCTGATGGAGTTTATTTAAAAAAATATATGTGATAATATTTAGTTTAGGTCTAACTTTTTTAATTAAGGGGCAATGCAATCGCATTACCAAAATTGCCTATGAATTAAAATCATCAGCAATTAGGCAAATGCATGCTCCGAAATATGACCCCGACCAATTTCATTACAAAACATTGGCAAATTGATTTTGAAGGCTGACGCGAATCAATAAGCCGTTTATGTCCCCGCTTAATGCATTGTAACCTGTAGTGTAGCATCGCTTGGCAACAGTAGGTACCCTTCCTGAAACCATGTGTACCTAGAGTAGGGTTGACACATAGCTATAAAAAAACATTTTTTTATTCAGACCAATGACATGAGAAAAAGTGAAAGTATGTAAGCAGTAAATAAACTATGATAGAATGTGTGACAAAACTGGATAGAATCAGAAACGAGCATGTCCGGGGCAGCTTTAAAGTCAGACCTATACCAGAAAAACTCCTGGAAAGCCGGCTTACGCGTCGTGAGGAGGATCACCCCATTATAACATCTTAAAATTGACATAGGAAAACAACCCCGAGGACGCCCAAAAGCTACTTGGTCCCAGCTAGTATAAGGACAGAGCTGAATAGCGCAAACATATTCAGAGGGCCGACCTCAAATGAAATGGGAAAGGGCACGGAGAAAGATCATCTTCATGGTCGAAACACTCTCCTTGCTTTCATATAGTCTGTGTGATCCTGCAATCTTAACTAGATCATCTATCATGCTAGTAGACATCTCCATATCCAATTCTATTTTCTGCTCCCGCAGCCATAGTCCTTCGTAATCAGTAGTTGAGCTCGTACATTAAAAACTCGCCGACAAAAAAAAATGCGTTCAAAATATACTTGGCTGTGAAATTCTAATACTGCAAGTGACCTTAATTATTTTAGTTTTATTTAGGATAAAAGCAATTGTACTATCCTCCTTATCAGTAATCTTAATTAAAGTGTTTAACATTATTGCACATCCACTTTTTTTTATTAGCCTAAAGTGTCGTTCTGCAGGGTCAAGGCCTCCCTATCCTTTTTCCACTCTCCACGGTCTTGGGCATCTGTTCTCCAGTCTATTTTGAAAGAGTCCTACCTAGGCCTACCTAGCGGTCTGTCAGAGAGCGATGAAGCGAACCATACTCGGCGTAAAACTGTCAGATTGCATATGGAACACCACCCTGCGCTCCAAGACACTAATCATGGATGTCTCAAAAAAGGCTGTTCAGCTAAAGTGGGACTGAGCCGGTCATATCAGCCGCATGCCAACGATCTCTAGGCAAAAAAAAATGCACCGAGCTGGTCCCTTTAAATGGAAGACGGCCACGCAATAGTTTCAGAAAACGTCAGCGTGACGATCTAGATTCTATCTTTTAGTCCGCATATTGTATTATTAGCACTATAAGTTACTATTAGCACCTTTAATCAATCAATGAATTCTGTTTTATTTAAATTAAACCAAGTTACCCATTTTGCTATTCACGTCATAAAAACATTGATATAATTTTTCTTAAGCCTTTATATTACAGGCTTCTCATCTATTATCACAACTTTTTCCTGTCGTCATTAATTATAGAGTAGTAACCCTAGCCAGGCCAGACGGCTAGACGCCGAGACAGGGGGGCCAGGGAGCCAGGGGGACCGGGGGGTCACTGGTTTGTTAAATGAAATCACTGCCACTCGATTTCAGTGCATTGCGTCCAACGTTTCACGCTCGATCTAGGCTGTGTAAGGCTTGCCAGGAAAAATACATATTAAGTGCTACTATGGTGCAGGTGTATTATAGGTATGCTGATCGTCTGTACGAAGTCAGAAATACAAAGTGGAAATGCTGGAAGAGTCAAAGAATAGCTTCATGAATTCAGCTTTAAGAATTAATGAGTTATTTACCGCAATCACAGTTATTTCAAGTTTTAACAAGCAAAACTTAGAACATTACAAGTTCTGACGGTTAACTTCACGATTTCACCTAATTTGTTGATAATTTTATTAAGTTAATGTCGAATTTCGATTATTATTTTACTGTTAGTAATTCTATTCTCATGTTAGCGGCTTGACTTTTTTGAGGATAAACTCTTTAAACGTTAATGATAATTTGGATTTTATCAATTGTTAAAAACATTAACATTAAATCCCTATCTTGTATCCCTATGGCGATGGCAGTTGTGGCTATCATCGACAATTTATATCTCTTTAAATCTACAAACCTATGGTACCATTACACCCAAAACTATGCCACTTTCTATCCCCTTCGCTCTACACTGTATTATTACCTGGTTGACTGTCCTATCTCTGCCATAACTCGCCTTCCCGCTCAATTGAAGACCAAGTGCCTTCAATTTTTCACCCTTTGCTTCCGATGTACAGAAATATATATCAACCTACTTTAAACATTACTTTCTGGACTCGTCACGGTCCTGTAACGTTTGTGAATGTATAAAAGACCCTTGGGGAACACATTGTGTGCTTCACATGTGTGCTTAATTGTGTTTATATCTGATGCATGTCTTGATCGAAACGAGTTATACTTTTGAAAAAGACACAATAATTACTCAGTTTATTGATTTGTTTTTCTTATGAGTACTAGCCGATTTTGACCCTTTACACACTGCGACTTCGAGCAGCGATGCTAACGCGCGCTAGCATCAATGCAATCGCACAATGTCAACCTTCACACTTCGCTACTTTTAGAATAGATGCAGTCGCTAGCAACGCGCGATACCATCGATATAGTCGCGATGCAGAAGCTGAAAAAAATTATGTACTGAATTTTGACGACTGCATCGATACTAACGCGCGTAAGCATCGATGTAGTCTCGCTTCTGCATCGATGCTGCCACGCGACTGCATCGATACTGAATTACATCTGTTCATTGCGTAAACGCGCGACTGCGTCGATGCTAAAAGTCGCAGTGTGTAAGGGGTCTATGACCTACAATCAAATTCCAACTTAGTGTTGACTATGTGAACTCAATTTCCCTTTTTAAGGCAAGAGTGAACAACAGGCTGCAACGAAACAATTATGCACCACCCTAGGCCACATCCACCACCTGATATTACGTGCGATCGAGATTAAATATCTGCTTAGCCGAGAAGAATCAAAAAATCACTGGTACGAAAGTCTCGACTTACCTCTAGTTCCCTGTAAAACAACCAGGTGGCGCTCGAAATGCGCTGAGACAAAATTGGTAGTTTCGTATATTTGTTGATTAAAAAGGATTTTTGAATGCAACCCAAAAATTTCAAATATTATTTAAAGTTTCTTAAAGATAGCTTCGTAAGTTAAAAGGATATTTGATGCAGAGGAAAATGAGGAAATAGAAATTGTCGACGCGAAATGTCAAAAAATATGTGTTGAATTTCAGCCGCTGGTGTTATGTCAGATTTCAGATACTACAGATATACTTACTGCAAAAATTACAGTCAAGTGCAATAAAAAGTTTACACCCGTGACCGTCGTCCGCTTATACTGTCGCCCTCACATCAGGTTACCCACTTTTGTTGCAAACTAGCCCTTATTACAAAGGCTTACGTGCTGTTGTCCGTACATAATGATGTTCTCTATCGGACGCGCCTGTATAGTGTATACGTTTCAATGGTCGTGGATGTTATTGTTTTAAAAACAACTGCATGTTATAATAAAACTTCATCTCTTTGTACAAAAATCTGCTTAAACACGGTAGGTTGAGATCAAAGCAACCTGACGCTAAGGTTACAAAAGTTTATTGTGTATTTATTAATTTATTCAATGTAATTAGTCTTGAGTTATATGTAAAACAAAAAACATTTTAAACTCTTCAAACACGTCTTCATTTGCTCAACTAATCTCAGTACACAACATGACCAAATGTTTGGAACATAAAAGCAATCTTAATTGTCAATATTGGCGCCCAATGCTTGGCCACACAACACCATAACAAAGAAGAATCAATAATAACTGTTGACTCATAACAGCTTTGGTCCTGATTAGAGGATTTATTATCATTTAAATTAGATTTTGATAGTTGTTTTGTGATTACCGAAGTTAGCTATGCTATGGATTTACGTATTACAGCATTTTTTAACTACGTGATTGTAAGGTTAGAAACTAGTAAGGTGTTTCGGGGTTATCGATTCCCTCTGTCATACATTTTCATTTAAAAGCTCTGTTTAAAAAAAAAACTTTAAACTGAGACAAAATAGAAATACTTTTTTTCCGGTTTAAAAAAACTCATTTCATGACCTCCGTGGCGTAGTGGCTAAGGACGCTGGCTTTCAAAGCGTCGCCGCTCCGAGATCCCGGGTTCAATTCCGGATCGGGTCACTATAGAAATCTTAATATTCTATATTGTCTCGGGTCTGGGTGTTGTGGTACTACCGTTGTGCCTGATTTTCATAACACAAGTGCGTTAGCTACTAACTTTAGAATCAGACAGAGCAATGTATATGATTGGTGTGATTATAATAAGCTCATTCGATAGGTATATTTTTGGGTTTAAATTGACAACGTAACCCTTAACCTTTATATTGAAGTAATTATAACAAACCACCTTAAAAAAATGTCTTAGCTTAGGTCATAGTAAGGTTATCATGAAAATAGCACAAAACTCTTTAGTGTCCCCTGATTCGAAACCTTTTCCTTTCCAATAATGAGTAGAAAAGAATTTATAGAAGATGCGGTAAAATCGAATCCTCGGTGCAATGTACGTCCAATTTCTCTCGATTACTCGGCAGCGGTATAACGTAACTTGTTTGTAAGTGATCGCGATACAATAATAATTAAAATAGGTGGCATGGTTGGAGAAAATGCTAGTCAAATGGCGAACGCAATGGCAAGTGGATCCGAGATGATTTATTTGTCAGTGCCGCCAAATGTTAGCCACTTTCTTCGGAGCTTTCAAAATAGGATCTTGAATTACTTAATTAACAGTTGCATGTTGTAATCATTATTACCCATATAAACGTCTCAACATGAGACTGTCTGTGAGTAAGTTTTACAAATCATATGTCTTGTTTTGTGATTTATGTCTTACTTATTCCCCATCGTTTTGTATGGAAGCTTTTTTCCAATATTTTTTTTCTTTAAAAACGAAAAAGTTATTTAATAGCCCCGTGAAACTGAAAATCGAGTTTGCACTTTCTAAAACATCGCGGCAGCCACTCGGGGGAGGGTGTAGGCAGTAAATCTACTGTCGGGACACTGTCGCCTCTGCTACCTACGTAGTATATGTGCAGAATGTTGTCTAGTGATGTACGAAGATATATAATAAAGAGATATACGAGAAATAAGAAATATTAGAGCACATTATCTCCCAAAGCTATAAATTCGTAATAAGTTTTTACTTTAAAAATTATGACTTCATGCTTAGAGAAATTTCCATAGTTAAAGGATATTTAATGTCACGAGGACAATATTCTTCAATCTAACCTCAAGCTCTTACACTTATTATCGCCTTTATTTTTAGCAACAGATTCTGAGCAGAATAAGAAGCACCCTACCAAACCACACCAAATTTGGAAGGGTAGGTACTTTAATCGACCATATCGATATACTATCGATATAAATCGACTCATCACAGACTCCCCCACCACTGATCCATCCTGGGTATTTACTGCACGTCTGGGCTAAACCTTAGAGTACTGCACAAAGTAACGTATAGACTTTTACAATGATTTGTCACGGATAAAAGTTTTAGCTCGGATCCTGAATAATTTAATGCTGTTTATTAAAAGTTGATTTTTTTACATAGTACAAATAAAACTAATTTTGACGTTTGGTTATGAGAAAAATAAACCATCTGGTGCTACTACGGCGTCTCAACAGAATCGACTAACTAGAACTACATTAATAATAAAATATGCGTCATTATCATTAAATTTAAGACCTACCCAACTAGCACAAAACAGTTGCTTAAGAGCTTTGGAGCCAATCCGATTATTACCAAAGGCGCCAAGCTCAAGCGCCAAAGCGTGCACTGCAGACCTAATGCAGCCGCTTTGCAGCCAAAGAGGCACAACTTTTTACAACCTACAGTTCCATTAGAACTTCAAACTAGTGGCATAAAAACGCTGCAGGAGCTGCAACGAATAATTATCACCACACTGAAGCTCTTGTGGAGCTTATTGAATGAATGACAGTTTGTGTGTACGAACTAGATCACTGATCATTCACCTTGTCTCTCATTTAATAAATCTCACAGCTGTTGTTCGTCAGACATTACAGAATATAAATAAATAATTCAGTGAAGTGAAGTAAGTATTTTTGAGCTATATTTCGTATTATATGCAAGAGGCTAAAACGCAGATCAGTTTATCGTGCAAATAGTTGATATAATTAGAGTATTTTTTACGCGCCTCAATAATTATCTCATAATATACCTACTTAAATATGTGAAAATTTATTATACAAATAATATTATGTCACATACCTACACGATGTTAAAATTACATACTTGACTACATTTGTATTTTGTAAGTTTCTGGTTCTATATAAAGTGATATTTTCCTACAAATTTTGATAAAAACTTATAAAATTTTCAAATACTGATAAATATTGTCCTGTAAACATGGCGTCTATGAGAAGCAGCTTTGAGTTGCAATTTCAACCTCAATACTTCCTCTCTGCGCGTGAAAGCGTTAATTTTCACTCTTCTAAAGGTCCAAGTAATAATTGGACCACTAATGCAGATCAAGTCTTTACAATAACTTTTATTTCATACTTACTGCAGGTACTAACCACATATGTGACTTGCTTAGAGATCCGTAAAACTCGTTGTAAACCCTAAAATACGATGATCGTTTGCAGCTGCTTCTATAGTTTTTGCCCTTTGAATTGTTTAACTATGTTATACTATGTTTTCAGGATGCCTTTCAAAATAATTCAAACCTTCAACGAAAAGCAAGATAACCAAGAACTTTCAATTTGTCCATCTAAATGGGAAAAAACATAGAGTGTTACACTGGCCGAATAAAAAAGTAAAAAAATACGTAAGATAATCAGAACTGGATTCAAATAAGCTGCATTGTTAAAAGGAACAATATTATGACGTATGAAATGGCTGACAAGCAGTTGATAGAAATATTAGATTGTTCGACAACAGAGCTGGAATTGTGTAAAGCAATCGAATTCATTTGACAGTTCATAACGTACGGTTTGATCTGTCAAACCCTTTGTTCTTTACCATTTGACAGATCATACCGTACGTTTTGAACTGTCAAATGAATACGATTGCTTTACACAATCGCACCCCGATCAAAAAGCCACTGTTACCAGCGTCCACATTGAACATTTTAGTGTCAGGAAATATCACAGTGTGCGAAATATTTTCCCACAACTGTACACTTAAGGCAACCATGTTTTCTATTATAATTACACACATCTGGAAAAAAAACATACAAGGGACATAACTTACATAAGATCCGAAAAACTGTAAATATAAATATAACATCATCTCGAATAAACTCAGCGGTTATTATCAAACCCCATAATTATATTGACGTAGGAAAAAAATAAAGAAATTTTCTCCCAACTTGTTAATAACACAATCTGGCAGATAGCAAGTAGATACAGGTACCTACATTTTATCATAGCTCTGGCAGGAGAGTCGCATACAAAGCATCTCAGTGAGACAGATTTTTTTCTATTTAACATCGTGAAGCAAACGGCCCATTTCTTCAATAAAAACTTTTTAAAACTCATGCAAATCTTTTAGTTTAGGTGAACCCAGATAAATTCCACATATTATTGGACTTAAGTGAGTAATTTCAAAAATATTGCACAATATAAGCCAAATTCTTGTATGCAGCTTTTGTAAATAGGTACTCCGTCTATGTTTACTAAAATCGATATCTTTTCCACTAAAACTTTAAAATTTTTAATTTTTTTATAATACTTTCTTTTAAATAGTTGAGCCAGTATTCACCTGGATCGACGAATTTAATTGTAATTTCTCGTGGTTTACAAAGTAGTGAGTGTAGATCTTGAGGCATAGCGTTAGGAGTAATTTGATTTAAAATATGAAATAAGTTTTATAAAGCTAAACTACATTTGTTTTTCAGCGCCGAATTTGTATTTGCTCGCGATAGGTCCGTTTTTTTCACATTCGACATACTTCACTTTATATTACTGAATATATATATCGCTGTCCGAGTTCACATGATTGCACCTAGAAGAAAGAAACCTAAAAATACACAAAAACGTTTAAATTACTTTATTTGTATAATTTGCCACACCAAGCTATAACTTACTTTTCCTCTGTAACTGGTCCGCTATTACTAATTGAGAAAACAAAATCTACGGGACCTTCGCTTGTGTTTGTTGAACTCGAATTTGGAGCATTATTTTTGTTTGTGCCTTAATGTCACTATTAGTAACACAGTTGATTAAATTGCTACTTAAGTCTACGGAAAAGAGCAAATAACTTCTGCAATGTAACTTTCAGTGGCAGAGCAGTGACAAATATTATATTTTTTACAGTCCCGTAAAAAGCCTGCAATTACAGCCTTTATGCAGTTGTGAAGCGTACAGCAGCGGCACTAGAAGCTTTTTAGCAGCTTTAAACTGTAACATACATGTTTGAACTCCCTTTTAAAGCTATAGACGGTAAATAGGTTGTTAAATGAACTCTTGTAAAGCCTAGAGTTGTATTTGGTTCAGCTGCTGCTACCCCTAGTGTTATTTACAGCTATGGGCAGTAACGGAAGCAATAGTAGAACTTAAAACCACTTTCTGAACCCCTAAAGCGCTACTGTACAGCTGCAAGTTGCAAAATAGGCTGCTATTTCCACTAGTGTGCTAGTTGGGTAGGCTCTTGTCGGTGGAGTCCGCCTTCCACGCAGAAGTTTAAGAACCGGGGGTTTCCCGCCTCTTAAAATCCAGTCATAACCCTTTCCAGATATTCTATATCTACAGTCATCTTCCCGTACCTACTGATGTTGCTAAGTCTCAACACCAGAGGAACGCTTATTTGATGGCGGCGTTTACTCGCCATGGTACAGTATCGTCACTGAATATTGTAGCGTTTATAGAAGAAGCACATCCCAAGAGAGTAGCACAGTACAGCACCAACCAGGCTTCAACCATACGGCAGCACGTTACGTAAAGGGAACAGATACGCCTCGGATGCGATCGGCACCGGATAGCGAACGCTTCGGATCGTGTTTGCTACAACTTATGACAGTTCTTCTTGTGAATAACAACCCGTTTGACAGGGTGGACGGATAGTCGTCAACCAGCGAGCGACGGGCTGTAAGCGCGTTACAATGCATGCGCCGCTGGTCGAGAGTGGGTACCGAGTTGGTCTCGATCCTAGATGGTGACGTTACGAAGTTGATAGATAAACGTTGAAGAAAGGAGTTTCATACACAGAATACTGAACGCCTCGAGTTGATACGGTGCTGTCACCGTGACGGGTTGATCAGTGGGTTTCGACCTTTACTCATAAGCGCCAAGCAAAGCGCAAGCCAAGCAAGCACCACTGCGCAACGAACAAGAACATGATATAACAAAAGCCATTTTATCTTTTTAATTTCTTATTTTTATAAACTTCCTTTTAAATCCTACGCAACAAGATACGAAATGTTTCTTATTTCTTAATCCTGAATCAAATATGTGTTTAATGCCAATTTCAGTATAATTGGATATTCAATATCCAAGGAAGTCATTTAATCCATCCGTAAAGTCGAAATCGTTTATTTTCGAGGAAAATTTACGACGGCTTTCACTTTTCTTGTCATTTCGCACAAAGAAATTGTATTGCGTTTTTCATTAACTGTACACTGGGTTGCGAATATTACGATAAACATTTTCTATTTTTATGTTTTTTACTTGCAAGTCGGTGTACAGTCAACGACGTGTTCATATGATATTTAAAGGATATTCATATTCCAATCCAAAAATCTGCGCCAAGATAGCAATCATTTTTTCGGGTTGTGTGCCAATTGCTACTTAAGCTTTTTAAATCAGTAAGCTCAGGTGCTGTTATAGTCTGTTTTTCTTTGCTTGTCAAAGATTGTAAATAATATTTTTTTTACTAAATAAAATTTTAACTGTTTGATTTAAAAATATCTGTGTTCAACGACGAATTATGATGTGGTGAGTTTTGTGTTTGTCTCATTTTAAATTCAATTATTTTGTTTTAAAGGAATATCAAGATTGTTTACATTATTGGACTAAAACGGACTGCGTTACGTACATACATCACATTAGTTCGTTACGGTTATAGTTACGTTACAATAGTTCTTCTACATATATCCATATACTTATTCTTATTTCAATTCTCTTTGCTTTGCGGTAATTTTTTGGTGAGACGAAGATGAGAAAGAAAACTAAGAAGAAATAAGTAACAAATAAGTGCACGCACACTTGCATACAATGTAGCTGTAAGTAAAATAAATTTAAAAAGTTGCTATCTTTCTTCATTCACATCTTCATTTCAGTTACAATAACTAATATGGAATCTTGCCAAAACCGAGTGAGAAGTTAAAGTAAACTTCATATCTCAACTCTAGTTAAACATTAACTTCTTTGTTCGCAATTTTGTCTCTAGAGACTACCTACCGCTATATTTCTAGTGTTAGTGAACTACCGTATCGCCCATGAATAAATTCTATCACAGTGTCAACAACACCCCTTACACACTGCGACTTTTAGCAGTGATGCAGACGCGCGTTTTGATAACACGCTTCAGCATCGCGACTCACGCAATAAACAGATTTAATTTAGCATAGATGCAGTCGCGCTTCTGCATCGATGCTAATGCACAACTGCATCGATGCTAACACGCGTTCGTTAGTATCGATTCAGTTGCCAAAATACAGAACATAATTTGTTAATTTCCAGCTTCTGCATCGCGACTGTATCGATGCAAACGCGTGTTAGCATCGATGCTATTTTAGCATATTTACGCAGCTGCGTATTTACGCAGTGTGTAAATGGTCTTAATGTAAGGAAGCGCACTACCCCGCGTCGGATTGGACGCAATAAGAAATGACGTTAGGCATGCACTTATCCGTCCTGCATCAGGCGCAAACTAATACAAATCTTGTACTATAAAACTTTTTTTCTTTTTTAACTGTCTCGGTGACGCAGCGGCAGGAGGGTCGCACTTTAAAGCGACGGCTGCGCCAGAGGTCCCGAGTTCGATCCCTGGGTCGGGCCAAAAAATATGTACCTGTTTTTTTCTATATATTAATTCTTAGGGCAGCCCGAAGTTTGAAAGTTGGCGGTGTTTCACCCCCATGCCTCGAAAAGCACGTAAAGCCGCGCCGTCCTGCGCCTCTCCGGTCGTGTCAGATTGCTGTCCCATCAGGCTATGAGAGTGAAAGGAATAGAGAGTGCATCTGTGTTTGCGCACATACTTGTGCACTATAATATGTCCCGCGCAGTCGGTTAGTCGTTGTGATTGGCCACCGTAGTCGAAATCACCTAGGGGGACTATAGTATAATTAATCCTTTTAACCAAACAAAAAAGTAGTAGCAATATACCAAACCAAACTTGACAAATCGCATAAATCATATCTAACTAATCGTCAAGTAGAATAGTAAGCGATTCTCGCCTACTCATAAAGCTGTCGGTTCAAAATTCTTTACCTAAACCATACCGTCCGTTTCAAAAATAAACTTCAACCTATTACTCTTGCCACGGTCGCAACAGTATAAGTAAGTATGGTCAGTAGGTTCACTTGAACCTCTAGTGGTGCACTGCCTCACCCGATGTTCGGTAATGTAAGTTACTTTTTAATTTCATGAAAATTCGTTGAAAAATATTTGCACTATTAATAGTTTTAAAAACATGCGAGTGGTGTTTGTATAAAATGATGTTAGAAAAAGATGTCGCCGTAAACACTCGGGCCCGAGTGGGTGGCACCGCTGAAATGGTTCTCACGTACTCGGGCCCGAGAGCTCGGCGCTGAGTTTAGTCATAGCCCATATAATATTATGCTCATAAGTCGTTAGGTTAGGTTTATTATAAAATAAATCTAACCGTGCGTAAAACACTTGTTTTATTGTGTCTCCCGCAACCAGCCGTTTTGTAAAACTCTAATTTTTGAAGTGCAAATATGTGGTAGTAAAATAGTTATGTAGGTACCTACACTAAAGCAGAACATAACGGGAACGATATTTTTCACGTGTATTTTGTTAAATATAAAATTTTTTTTTTAAACTATTTAGCCTTACTTTGGACTTAATTCCATTGAGATAGTACAGACTAAGATTTAGAGCACGGTTGTGTAACCGTAACAACGAACGTGTATAACGAATGACAAACTCCATACGAATAAAACAAAGCCACCGTTTTATTTTTAATTTTATTAACAAAATTATGGTTCTGCATTCTATTATATGTCTGTTACCTGAAAATAAATGTTTATAATACTAATAAATAACAATCATATGTCAACTAACTCTGTCCAAAGATAAGCTACTGTACTCTCGTGCGCTGTGGCACGGCCGGGCATAAGGGCAACAGCCTAAGACCACACACAGCATGTTTACAGTGTCAATTTATAAACCGATCCAACGACCTTTCAGCCATAATGGCCGCCCTATCCACATAACAAAGACGAATTCAAGAGAACCAATTAAATGCAATCGTTCGGAAAATATTGTTACTTTTATTTTGGGGATTTTTAGAAGTGGTTTTATTAAAAGACACGAAAATTTGCTTGATTGAAACATTTTCCACGCCCTCTTATGTTTAATTTATTTATCTAACTAGCAGATTGTTTATTTATAGTTCTTATCAACTTATTTATTACTTATTTTAAACGTACGCAATACAATATCTGAAATAGGTATTGATGAAATTCATCAACAGAACATGGACATTCGATAGATTGAATCCCTAAAATTCATGAAAAGAGGTCATGAACAGCATAATTATTTCTGTGTGGATATGAACGTTTATTAATATTATTGAGTGAGGGTAGTAAAAATTTCTTCTAAACTCTTTGAATAACCAATAACATCTTAGTCTACCTGTGACTACGAACGCAGTAAAGTGTTCGAACGCGTCGTCTGGTATACAATTTAATAAATATAACTAAATAGTGTTTTATTCAATACATAATTCAATTGGTTAGTTGACAACAATCGCCAATAACTACTTAAAATATTTTTACAATTAAATGACTGGGAGTCAAACCTTGGTCAGTTTTTGTTCGCTATTTTGAATTTATCAAAATAATCAGTAGTTGCGTTGAATAAAATAGAGTCAGCTCACAACCTGTGAGATATTTTTTGCACATGAATTTTGACATTGACTGTCTTGCTTGACCTAGTAGCTGGGTTGGTGATTACATAAACACACAAACGATCGCGATGGGATAGCAATAGAAATCCGTCGGTCTTGTTATGAAATGATACTAATAGTATAAGATTTACAATGAGCAATAATCGTGCGACCGTTTGCTAGAAGCCAAACGATACGATAACTGCACGAAAAATATAAAAAAATAGCGTTTAATACGTCATAGTTCATATTGCTTGGTGGATGTTATGTAGCACTGACGTTAGTTCTGTTTTTGATGGACACGTTATACGAATTTGTGATAATCTTGATACTAGGGTTCGAATTCCGCTTTAGCTTTTGTTTTTGCAAAATACCTTAATTGAACTACTATTACTAGCGTATAGAACTAACACCACAAAAATATCACATAACACTTGTCATCGACTCATACAAAATTTACATTTCAATGAATGCGTTCTTATTTTTTGACACATGTTTTTGCTTGGCATAGCTTCTCTCTATACACGTAGTATAGTAGTATAACAACTAACTGGATACCTAGCCTGGCCATGCAAAGCGCGCGGACGCACTATCAAGAGACCAAGAAACGCTGTCAATTGCAAATTAGAAGACTTTACTTCGGTCGGAGCTTTTAAAATTCAACCATGAAGCCTCAATAGCAATTCGAAATTCAATCAAGTTATGTAATAGTCCTGCTGGTTAGAGGTGAGGGTCGCGGGTTCAAATCTAGCCGCGGGCCAATTTTAATAAACGGCTTGTGTTGCGATTGTATTATACCTACTCGTTTGTTATTGTCTGACATGGAGGGTAGGTATGTAATTCGGTTTGCATTATTAATTTATGTACCTATGTTACCCATTAACCTATTTAAATTTTAACTGTCGACTAAACAAAGATATTTATTTAAATTTTACTATATTGAACAACCAAAATTAAATCTGTTCAAAAGGTGGACTTAACGCCAGACCCAGACTGATTATTAAATAGTATGTACCTAGTTCTTCAAAATGTTAAAAAAATAATTATGTTATAAAGGTTGGTGTATTTCCAGTTATTAATTTACCAAACACCAACCACACAAACTAGTTGGTTAACCCAAAAACGTCTTAACTTACCCCTTGGCATCCGTAAAACAACAAATTTGATTCCTAGTTGTTCGAATTTCAAACAGACAGGATTAAATCTTGAGAATGCTTGCTGTGCATGCAGTGCAGTGCATACGACCTTGTTAAACAGAAATAATCATGGCCCTTCTCTTCTCTGCTCCCATTTATTTTTGGTCAACTTAATGTTCGAATTGTTCACATTGTGCTTTTTAAATGTCAACTTAATGCCTATTGTAATAAGTCACTCAAACAAACAATCTACTTTGGAAACGCTGGCATTAATCTAATTTACGCTTCTAGTAACATTTTTATTTAAGTCATTGTCAAGGAAGCTCTCTCAACATGCATTAGATGACTAGAGTAATAGTTTTTATTCATATTGTGATTTAAAACGCCAAGAAATTAAACGCAACAGATGTATTTTGTGACGTGAATATTTTTATATCGATGTCCGTGGCAATGACCGCCGCCGCTGCGCGGTTCACGGCCGTTTAAAAGACGTATCCGTTTAAAAACCGCCTTTATGTTCGTGTCTCTAAGTATATGTAGGAGCGGCGTCGTGTCATCGTAACTGACGAATGCACCGTAAAATTTATACACCCCATATTTGAAAATAAATAAAAGGAACGGGGCGTAGGGAGGCCGCGCACTCACACAGATAAACAACGGGCGCGCGCGGGGCGGCGGGTGAGCTAGAGGGCGCTACTCTCGCCAGTCTCGCGTCGACCGTCTGAGCAGACGGACGCTTGCCGCCCGTTGCGATTCGATCGGAAAATTGTTTATTCCCGACCAACCGGCGATCACCCCTTGTGCTATAAAATTTAACGTGTGGACAAAAACTGTGAACGTGCTCTTTTCTAACGTGAACGGTGCGTATCCTTTGAAGTTGCGCCCGCTGCGCACCACACATGTTCATTGTTTACGTCTGTAGTTATATTAATGGTGTAGACACGTTGTTTCTTTTTTTCTCTCCCCTCGGTGTGGTTCAAATACGGGTAGTTGCGTATGAATCATTTACCGGCACCCACAATTAATAAGTCGTTTCTATTTCCAGATTAACTGTTGGGATTGATTGGGAGACGTTGACTTGTGTGGAAACAAAGGTTTACGTTGTCTAAAGGTGAACGATCGTGCTTCATTCAACTTGTATCCACAGGTATGTACATTATTTGAACTATTCAAGTGTACCTTCAGTTTTAAATAATCGAACACGGTCACGGTTTTTGAAGCAACACGCCGTATTTGTGATTTAAATCGCACGTTGTCGGCATTGTATCGATTTGAAAATCGTATTAACGCTTTTGCATTAATCAGCGTTTGCGATTTCGAGTGCGCGTAGATATCCGTATTTGGGTCAACGACCCCAATAGAGCGTAGTAGTAGGTATGTAAGGCTGCTAATTTTTTGTGCAACTCTTGTCTAACGATATTGCATAATGGCGTTCTCGTATGCAATTAAGGCATTGTGCTGCGTATCGTAGCTGTGAACTGTGCTCTGCCTTACATAATTTGTAACCTTTTCTTCGGCATTAGATCGTTGAAGGCGGTTACTTGTTGCTTGCTTGTGGCAATTTGAATGTCTTGGCCAACTGGTTCTGTCAAGTTTGATGCTATCATAACGAATTTGTAACAGCCGCTTTTAATAAGAGGTGGTTTTAATGTAGGTATTATTGTGGATTACAAACACGATAATTTATAGCTATAAATAAAGAATACGCGTGCTTATTTAGTATGTAAAGTTTTCCATAAACGTTACTCGGTAATAACAAGAAGACAAAGCCTTTGTTTAACTTTAAACCTTTATTTACATTTATCCTACTTACTATGATGACATAGGAAGGAAGGTTAGCTACCTTATTTATGTTCATACTTAACTTATCATAAAATAATCATTCAACTAACGAATTTGTTAAATTTAACTAACTACTTTTTATCCAACTAAGGCCTGATTTTTCTAACAGGAATATTCGTCGAATTTAATACAATACGCCTATTTTGTTGTGTCACCTATTTATCATAAATCATTAATATAAGTCTTTTATTCAGGGCCGATTTTACCGACGCCAGATATGAGTTAATAAGTATAAAATTACCGATTTTAAAATGTCACATAGGTACATGGTTGTTGACAAATAGATGACGTTTTGAAATTAGTCTCATTGTGTTTTATTCGACGAATATTAATATATAGCTTGTCAAATATAAATCGGCTTATGTGTATATTTGATAGTATCATTAAATTACCTATATCCAAGATTACACTCCTTTAATCATAGAAAATAATTAACGTGTAACGTAATTCGATCTAACAAGTCAATTAATTAATTTAATTTCTCAGACCCTGATAACAAAGGGTAGGTACCGCCTTTTTGTGTTAGTTTCGCTAATACTCGAGAATGGCTGAACCGATTTGGCTGATTTTAGTTTTGAAATATTCGTACTAGTAATACAATATAAGATAAATAAATAGTAACTATGAAACGGGGACGGGGCCGTCGACGAGGGGGTCGAAACGAAGTTCGCCGGGATCGCTCGTGTTTTATAATTTAAGTTAAAAGTGCTACAGAGGTCACCACTGCCTGACCACCTAAGGATCAAAATCACTTGCTGTAGCGTCATCTTTTATTTGACGACGGCTTTTGTTTCTTGTGCGTGCAAGCGATTTTCGTTCGAAAGTGGTTAGGGAGCAGAGACTTGTCTCGAAACCTCAAACAACGTTTAATTTCTTATCTCCTAATCACAAGTAGGTATAAGCTTATACACTTAAAAATTGAATTTTTAAAACTCTTTTCTGCATTTCACATATTCATCCGCATCAATGCTGAATTATAAGAAATCAGATAAAAGTGACTTTCGGAAAACCTATACAAAACTTCGACTATTTATTACTTAACCAAACTTTGAGTTAAATTCACAGTATAATTAAATGTAAATTCCCTGCCGTCCACTTGATTGATTAGGCAAGCCAAAGTTTAGGCCAAGGAAGTGTCCTGTTAAAAATATTTATATACGCCATTTGTAATCATTTGATAAATGACATTTGAGGACATTGAGAATCAGGGCTCGGGGACGTTATTAAACATAACGTTTATAAACGTTTGAAACGGTTTTTTGTATAAAATTTTGTTCGGAATAAAAACAAAATGTGAGAACGTTATGAAACGGTTTATCAGCAGTAAGCAAGAGATGGCATAAAATTAAATGAAATAGCGCGTGCAAAAATTATATTAATCAGTATACCCATCTGAACAGCCGTAAAATACTTGTAACAACTGAGAAATGAGAAAAAATGATTAAAAACGTTTTATTGCACAAGTACGATAAAAATTTTCGTTCTCTTCAATAACGATTTCAAAATGATTCCGTTCGAATGTTAACGAAACTAATACATTAAAAGGTATTTAAGGCGAAACCGTTTCGAAAAATATAAAGTTGTCCGAGCCCTGCTCACAATTCGCATTTTAGCATAGGTAGGTACTAAAATAAACGTAAGGGTGTCAAAATTACAACTAGTGTGCATAGTCAAATAAAATAAGTGTTTTTAAGCTCGATTGCTCTATTTTGTTTAACAGATCTGGAGATAAAGCTTTAAACAATTATTAGGTAACCTACTAACGAATCTTCTGGCTCTTCTTTGTCCTGACAAATAACACAATATGCATAATATCTTTACTATTCAAGCTTGTGATTATTATTGGCAAATGACAGTTACAAATATATTCTTTTAAATTGTAGGGCAGCATGTGACGGTTAAACCACATCCTCAGCCCTTTCACAAAAGCTCCGGGCACAATTAAAGGCAATCATTCAATTAGCCTTGCCGAGGGACGGCGAGTGTTACTGCGTAATGTCGCCGTTGCCATGCCAACGGATTTATTCCCCACTAATTTCCCTGATGGTACTTAATTGGACTGACATTAAGTGACGATTTAATTTAATGTATACATGCCTATTTTTCTGTTACCATTTTCTAAAATTGCCCGCAACGAACGTTATCAGATATTCAACGATTTCAAGTTGATCACGAATTTAAAGTATCAAAATAGTTTCTAAACTTCATGGTGCGTCTAACTCGTCACGTGGGCATAAAAGTGAGTTGGTAATTTCTTTTAATTGCGCAATGTCATAACATCTTAGCCGGTCTCGCGTTTTACGATCTCATATCAACATACGTTTACCAGACGCTAATTTTTAACATACACGCCTGCAATGCCCATTCTATTTCATAAAAAGACGGAGTGATCTTTATTACGGGAGACTAATTACGAACAAATCGCTTAAAAAGACATGGGAATCGTAGTCATCAGTCACCAACGAAACACTTTTTCTACGCACCTTCCCTCTTTTGATTTGTTACGTAACAGCTACCAATGAACCGAGACCCCTGAGGCTCACCTTTCGGCGCCTTCTTCACGACACATCCGTTCCGTTCCAGGGAGGGTGGGTAACTCAAATTATAGTGGGCAGACAAATTCTCAGAGACTAGTATAGTCATTGGCCGTGTCGTTACATCCCCTTTTTTCTTTGTTCAAGAAGCGTAACGCCACGCAAGTTGGTTCTCAGGCTTATGCCTCGTTCGGACCGATTTAGTACTAGCGAGTTGACTCATAACTTGCGAGTAAAATTAGTCATCGTCTCTTTGTTGAATGTTTCGCTGGTGCCTCTTTGAGTGTAATGACTGACACAAAGTGTCCGCACCAATACCGAATATAACTGGAAACCGATGCGACGTGTGTTTTCCTTATATACAATGTTTTATTACAAATCGGAGCCAAAACCGTATCAAGATTCAAAGTTTAAAAGAGCTTTTAAAAATTTCATTTTAACTAAAGCATTTCCTTCCTCCCATTTTATTCTAGGGAGCTTTGCCAAATTATGTTTTTCCCTTGGCGTGCTTTTAATGTAAACATGACGTATGAAACAAATTTAATTTTGCTTATGGCGCTTTTACAATAGGTTTTATTATTTTAAAATTCATCTCTTGTCGTTGTACGATCTGTCATGTCAAGCCTTGTCTGTTAAATCATCTTAAACTATTATTTTTCTAACGATCGTCTGCTGGCTCACGACCCCATTGTCTTGGACCTACCGCGTCGAATCTCATAATGGTTGTAATAATTACCATTTTTAGTGTGATAACCATTAGTGACATAAGCCTTTTAGTTTTAAACGTATGTGGCTACAGAAATGTTTGTAAATGACTCGAGTAATGTGCGGGTAAGTCATAGCACAGCGAAGGTATGGTGCATTAGCGATTAAATCTAAACACGGCTTAGCAATGAAAGATATTTCTTAATCACGCAAATCACCTTCACAACTTCTAACCTTGTTTATATTGTTGTGAATAGAGCATTTCCTTGAATGCTTCCGTAAGTGTTTTATGGCCTTTCTTAGTGTTTAGCTTAATTGCAGCTAAGACTTTGTTATGAACCATAGCAAATGATCTCAGTCCTACGCAATGTGCGGTCGTGTGTGGCCGAACTTTACAAGTCATTAATGAGGTCGTAATGTAGCACTCGGATATGGAACTCTAATTCCAATTTTACACGCCCAATAAAATTTCTAATGTCTTCTGAAGCTCGTTAGGACGCGCCTTTTGTTCGTAAATTACACGTAATATCAATGACTGCTTCATTATTATTATCAATGTACATTTCGGTTCTGACATCATCCACTGTAATTAAAATAGAATAGGTATAAGTAAAACATTTTTTACTCAAAAATTGGTTCCATTGTTTTACGATCTACAAATTGTTTCGTCTCGAATTATCGTTGATCAACTCACAGATACGCTTCCTGTGCCTCGAATACCAGAACGCTATTGTCAGTAATTTAAAGAAACATATTAAATGTATTTTTTTTTCAACCACCTGACTTTTTTGTGTGGTCAACATTGAAGTGCGAGCGAGACGGCTTGTTCGGTCAGTGAAAATACGGCGTAAGGTATTGTACCGAGTTACCGACTCACGCGCAGGCCGCCGAGTTGTTGACCGCGCGCGAAGGCCGTCCAATCGGTCATACCGCCAAATGTCACGGCCGTCCGCCGCGACAGGAAAAACAACGTCACAGATGAGAAAACGTGACTCAGAGACACGTACTGTACAAATTAGAGAGCGAGTTGTGCGAACCCTAACTCAATTAGAATAATCACATGAGCTCACGTCAGGGGTTTACAAAAAATGACATAGAGTAATAATACTGCAATGGAGAAAGACAGATTTTCCTGTATATTAAGGTTATCAAATGATCCTTTCTTAATTTAATCAATTAAAGAATAATTAAAATATCAATTTAGTATTTTAGTACAAATTGTGAGTTAGAATTGACATTCGTGTATAAATTCGTGTTTTGATTGAGAAATTATAAACATTATTATATTGCATCAACCGCAATACCTAGTCGCATTAATAGTTTCATCATAGTCTGCGCTGGCAGACTTGAATTGTAGATAGGTTTGTTCATTCCATAATTAAATTTAACATTTAATAACAACTGAATAATTTATGTTAGTTTTTATGCGTTCATCCACTCTTTATTAATGCCGTAATATGTTTGCGTAGAATTTAAAATAGTTTCAGCGATTGCGTTTTAACCTTGATACAATTTGTAATGTATTTACAAATCGAACTGAATTCGATGAAAACCTTGCGATGAGATCATACAGTTTATTAACTGGAGTAGCAAAGTGGGATAAATTAAGAACAAAATATTTTTAGCTTAGTAAAAGTTGGTCGTTTGCTCAACTGCCCGACTTTACGAATTGTCCGCGACGACAACCTTGTTAAGAGAACGGCAATGACATTGGCTTATATTTTTACACGGAAACCGGAAGAACTACTTGGCACAAAATGTAGGTATCATTGTACAATTTCATAAATTTTTGTCAGGTTTACCAACTGTCGCTCAAATTCAAATAAAAATCTTAGTTGATTAATAGATAGAAAATAACCTCAATTTTGAAGTCGGTAAAAATATAAGTTAAGTATTACTCGTATTTATTCGTCTACAGTCTTCTTTACGCACACATCAAAAAAGTCTACAATCACTTTTAAAAATCTGAATTTTTTTTTTTTACGGAAAATTGTATCATTCATATTTCTGATTATCATCATTATAAATATTATACCCATAACAGGGTTTTAATATTTTAAGAAAACACGCAACAAATATGTTATCTTGATACCTACAGTTGCATTTAAAATATTAAATCAGTTCAATGCTTGTGATCACCAACATTTTGACGATAAGTGTATGTACTCGTACCAAAACATTGTACCATTTCGCCTGTAATATTTTCATTTGACAGATTTTGGCAGTGTCGGTGTTAAAGGATTCTTACTTTAATATAAACGTAATATTTACTTAAAAATCTACTCGTCTTGAAAAACGTATCTAAACCGTATTTACATTAATAAAACGTCTCAATTTAGGAGGGAACTTTTATCGAGACATTAAATGTTTTTATGCTCCGTTCGTGTATCATTGCAGATGGTTGTTGATTAGATGTCTTTGCCTTGCCGTTTATTTTCTTTAACTTGTTTTTATTATATTGTGTGTGTATTTTCTACCTGAAATGAGGATGAATAAATTTTAGAATAGTAGCTTTTACCAACACAAATCGGTATTTAGGAATTTTTCTTCTGCACTATATCCGTACTCATGAATCTTATTTCCATGAACTTGTAGCATGTAGAATTGGACAACCTTACTAATGTATAAACCGCAAAATTTTAAAAGGGGGACATATTGACAATTTAATTGACTTACACTTTTTACGACGACCACCGTGGTCAAAGCACGCTGGGTTTCAAGGCGTCACTGCGCCGTGGTCCCGGGTTCAATTTCCGGTCGGGTCAATGTAGAAATCAAAATTTTCTATATTGTCTCGGGTCTGGGTGTTGTGGTACCACTGTTGTGTCTGATTTCCATAACACAAGTGCACTAGCTACTTAATTTGGGATCTGAGCAATGTACGAGTATGTGACTGGTATCCTAGTCTTGTGTCTATACTCTGATTTTTAATTAGTACCCCAAAATGACAGCTACAAACGCACTTTTACTTTTTGTAATGTTGCAATCGTAGTGCAATAATGTTGTGACAATTCGATTGTGTTCGATGTATTGAACTTGTGATATGATTTTTTAATCAGTAGAGTTTATTTGTTTGGATGAATAATACAAGTAAAACGTTGCAAATAGTTAGTTATCAAACGAAATTATACAACAGTTGTTCCAATGAGTAAAAAACCTGTTGTTTCCCTTGCAATAGCAATATTACTGTATGATTTCACCTATATCGACATTGTACTTATAAGAAACATGATTTTTAAACAGATTAAAATTTTGAAGATAATATTGAATATTACTAATAGTGTTTTTGCAAAACATAATTCAAAATACCACTATTTAATTATTCTTCAATCATATGAAAACAACAATTGAATAAATAGAATTCTTTGATTAGGAACATCACTTTTTTTGAATTTAGCAAAACTGGTCACCCACCAAGTTTTGGCATGATTTTTACCTACTTCAGATAAGGGATATTCGTCGAAATCGAAACCAAACGCCTAATTTATCTGCGGTTGGTAAAATCGAGCCATAAGCGACCGTATTTGAAACCATCTTTGAAACTCCAACTGCATTTCTGTTGTCGTTCCAGCCTTCTACGAATTATGAAAGATAATTTATAACAACCACGTCTATCGTTAAGCGTGAGCGACAATGTTTTCGTTATCTACGAAGACAGGACGCGGTCGCGTCTCGTTTTTTATACGCGTTATAAATAATTCTTTATTTGTACACCGTGCGTGTTAGCGTTCACGCTTTGTAAGATTTTGGGGATAGGTCGGTTAATAACAAAGGAGTCGCTTGGTTAAATCGTTGAAGTACTTACCAAATTAAAATTCAAAACCTTATTTTGCTAACAAAGTGTTACATTAAAGTTCAAGTCGCTTGGTTAAATCGTTGAAGTACTTACCAAATTCAAATTCAAAACCTTATTTTGCTAACTAAGTGTTGCATTAAAGTTCTGAAAATAATAATCATGTACTTAAGTAATAAGACTAAGTAACCGCTAAGGTATAGCAAACAGTTATTCTATAATATACTCGATGGAACTTCGGACGATGTCGGAACGTGCTGTTTTTCACTCATTTGTCAAAGAACCTTTGCTGCGTAGATACAGAAAGTTACAGAAGTGACAGTCGTTTGATGTCTCAGTTTATACCTATTTTAGGACCAAGAAGCTCCTATTGGTCCTTAGATGATTAACAAAGCCCCGAGAGTTAAATGACTATCGCTTATTTGTACGGAACCCAAGATAAACGCGCAGTTGTAGTTTTTAAATATATGAACATACGATACGTTTTTTATGTAGGTAGTTGCGTGGTTGTGTCCTGAACGCCCACTGTCTCATTTTAGTAGCTATAAAATATTTAGTCATTATGTCCATTTAAGTATGTTTAAGCCGAAACGGCTATAGTTTTTGTTAGTTTAGGTGCGCCTACAAAGAACGTTACCACTTATTAACCAAATTAAGAAATAACTTTAAAAAAGTAAAAACCGACTTCAAAACCAAAATGCACTAAAAAGTCTTAAATAAACTCTTGACTATTGAAAGGAAAGGAACCCATTTTAGGCAAACAATTTCTTGTTGGAGTCGGTGCTGTGATAGTTAATGCTTGATGGTCAAAGTGATGGCACCGACTCCAAAAAGAAATTGTTTGCCTAAAATGGGTTCCTTGCCTTTCAATAGTCAAGAGTTTATTTAAGACTTTTTAGTGCATTTTGGTTTTGAAGTCGGTTTTTACTATTTTAAAGTTAATTTTATTTCTTCATTTTTAGAGATTACAGGAGAATGGGGGGGGGGGGGGGAGGCACCTTATGACTCTGTTTTTTAAGAAGCTACAAACTACCTATTATAAGTTCTTTCATTATAATTACTGAACTCCTAAGCGTTAAGGAGTTCCACCATCAGCTCAGCCCCACAAGATGTTGACTATTAGACGTAACAACATGTCAACATTAAGATTCAAGTAAAGAAACACTATACGTGCCTTTAAAATTTGAGGGTTTCCCTCGATTACACCAAGATCCCATCATCAGATCCCAAATTGAAAAAAATGGGACTAACTAGAAGGTATATCCTCTAAGTAGGCGCAAAATTTTTTCGAATCGGTCGACAAACGACTGAGATATGAGGTAACAAACATACAAAAAAAAAAACATACAGTCGAATTGATAACCTCCTCCTTTTTTGAAGTCGGTTAAAAAATCGATGTTGTGCTCGCTCCATCATCGACTCTGTCTAAGCCCAATTAGGTCTAGGGTAGAGTCAAGAGCAAACCCATTTCGAATTATAAAAAAAACTTAATTATTTTAGACAAGCGCTCGAGAAAAAAAAGTTTTAAATTATATTTACTAATTTATTTTGCTAACCCCAAAAGATACTACTTAGTAACTTTGCGTGTGGTTCATAATTTAATAATAGCCACTCATATAAACAACATGAGTAAGCATGGAGGAAATAACATAAACAGATGTAGGTATATTGGCATTTTCTGTAACATCTGTTCTGTATTATTGTCGTTGACATAATAAAACTGAATATTGATACTATAAAATGGCATCTTTTCTTCCAGGAAGATGCATTTCTTAGGTTAAGTATTTACAAAGCGCTTAGTTTTCTTATCGAAATGAAATAAACAAATAACAGTACCCAAACTTATTGATTGACGACCATTTTGACCATTGATCGTTTACATGTTATGTTTTCATCTCATTACTGATTCGAATGTCAATTACAGTCAATCAAGAGCGCTAATTATTCTCACAATCGAAATATGACGTCATTAATAATGATACCGCGTTCATGTTATAATAATTATCGCTTGTGCGTATGTATCGAATTGAATTTGTTCCATATTCGCATAAACTTGCTCTTTTGGTATTTTTTAGAATTGTAACTAATTGTAAGTTCCAGCTAATTTGCTGAAGGAATAGCTTATGTTCAGATGTACTTATAGTTCTTTGATAAACGTTTCCTGCCTAAAACATGTACATCACACACCTTTTTCTCTTAACATTGTAAACAAATCATTACTCGAGTAATTCACAATTTACAACAGAAAATTACTAATATTATGAAGAAATCTATATATATATTATAAAGCTGAAGATATTGTCGCGATAATCTTGTGATATTTCTTCGTACGTTTTCAAGTCTTTCACAGTAACGGCAACACGACTGTGGAATTCTCTTCCCGTGGATATAAAGAGAACCGATGTAAAGTTGTCTTTCAAGAATAGAGTTTGTAGATTCCTGAAAGAGTGAATAATTGCATTATATTATTATATACTTATATATATATATATATATATTGTAGTTTATTTATTTATCGATATAGTTATTTACTTAGTTCATTTAATTCAGTAATATATTTATTAGATTCTTGTTACTATTTTCCTATTTTCATTTGTTGTTTTTTTTTCACTGCACCCGTTGCCATCTTTCTGCATGACCTAAAAGTTTTACTGGCAGAGAATGTTTTTAGCATTAATTCCACCTTTGTACACTAAATTTGTGCAATAAAGTCTTTTAATAAATAAAAATAGTACTTGACAGATTTTAAAAATATATTAGTGTATTGGATAGCTCATTTATCGAGGGAGACTTTAGTCTATAAAACAAAACTCGCGGGCGCAGACGGGGGACCACTAGTGTATCATAAATCGTTAAATCTAGTAAATAGTCGTAGCACACAGCTGTGTAAATAATAACATTTGATAAATAAAAGCGTCATTTCAATAATGTTAAACAATGTTGTGCACCTTATATGATGTAAGATTAAGTACTAATTATGTCGCTGAGATTAATTATTGATTTATTACAAACCAATTCACGTTTTCGCTACACATAAGAATTAATTTATCTTATAAATGTGTGTTGACTTTCTCGGAAAATCTACACGAAAATAGTTGAATAAAATGCGTCAAAAAGAATGAGTTGACATTATAGATAATTCTTAGAAAGAACTTGTCATCTTTATAGGAAATCCGTGACTGCTTCTTCCGTGATTATAAAGATATGGTCTGGTTCTTCGTAACCATTTTTATAACAAATTTATATTAGCTTAGTTATAGCAAAGCCCAATGAAAATACTATTTACTTGATCGTGGATTTATGAATAGTATTAGCATTAATATTGCAACGTGAACGTTGAGCCAGTGGTGTGTGTTTGAAAAAACAATCACAATGCATTCCAATGCAAATATTACAGTCCCACTAAAAGTAGGAGAGCAACTTTGGCATGTTACGCTACGAAATTTTCCAAAAAAATCGCGTATGTTTCCTATCCTACTCGTATCTAGTTAAAAACAAACATACCATACGTACAGCTTGCGAATAAAATGGATATGCGTACGACGGTTCTGGATTGGAAAATCGAAAACAGATTTTTTTGATTTCTGATAAAAACTTCGACATGAATGCAACCGTTTGTTTAGACTTTTGCATATTGACATTTGATCCTGTATTTATTCATTCACAGATTCGTTTCAATATTTGTAGACTAATACTTTTTCTACACTCTTTTTGTTAGCGAAACGCAAGTATTTGACAAGTGATAGTACATTTTTAACCATTGTTTTAGCTTAGTAGAGGTCAAAACACCGAAACATGTAGGTACAATATGTTCGTCACTGCGAAGTTATCTATTTACACATGACTAATAATTGTCATATGATAAGTTCATTGCCCGTGAATTAGCCGAAACGTAAAGCAATTTGAATTTTCCATAATTTTTCTCATTCAGGTGCTAAATAAGCTACATTACCTGTGGCATAAAGGTAAAATATTGCCTTTGTAGTTAAGTAGGGCATTCAACAATACATTACTGTTGGCAGTGACGCACCTAAAGCAGATGTTTAGATATACAAATAATAATTAAGCTTGTTAATGGTAAGTTAATTTAATAGATGTCTGGCACGTGGTATGTTTTGCTTCATAAATTGAATGATAGGCTGTTGCCAATGTAACTTGACGCCTACAGGGTTCTGTAAAAGACTTAGTTGAGCCTTGCCCCGCACTTTTATAGTTGGCTCTTTTGACTTGCACAAAAAGTAATTACGAGAAGTAGACATCATGTGTTACTCAATCAAACCATATTATTTATTATGTTACCTAGTCCAGAGCTTTACAATCGCAACGGTCAAATGTAAGCAATAAAAAGTGTTACACAGCTCTACGATACGATGTTACGATTTCATAATCTTCAGAACGTTCACTACGAAAGTGAAGCTAAATTTGTAACCTCACGTCATGTCAAAGTTACTTTCGGTATGAAATCTTTTATATTTAAAAAGAAGATGATTCTTGGTTACGGACGGCTGATGAGATGTGTCTTACGTAGTTTTTATTCGCTTGTAGGCTATACATACATTATAGCCTTGATCGCTGTCTTACTTTACCAAATGATATCATTTAGTTAAGTAAGACAGCGATCAATCACATGAGCCCTCTGCAATAAAATTGCTTAATCTTTGCACGGAATTGCTACCTCTGAAGCATGAACTGTCGTCTAAATAAACTCGCGCAAATCGTGGATACATTAGGCAGATAATTTACTTACAAGTAAACAAAACGGTCAGTAACCGTAGGTACGTCATGACTACAAGAGGCCCGTGGGGTGAGCAGGTAAAGGTTTTTGACCCCGCGTTTTGATACGCGGAAATATTAAAGTGTTTATGTGTTGCTATTTGTGTGATGTTTCTGTGAAGCGAGGATGATGTGACTTACTTTTCGCGGGGAAATAGAATCACGTGACCTATTTGAAATGTGCACTTGCAGGCTCGGATGTTAAGGTGAATAACCTTTTGAAGGATCTCGGGCCCGCATTGCCGCGGTGTTTGTCATCGAATTGACATCTTATGCATCATCGTCATCACAAATAAAAGAGAAATACCGGGTTATCAGAGACACAAATAAACTTAAGGACAAAAGTTTTGTTGGTTACGTAAAAATACCTCTCCGATAATTTTAGATTTACATTGACTTAATGCAAATTTAATTTATTACCTAGGTACTTAAGTATGTAAGTAATTGGTGTTTATTTATTGTAGAAGTCTTCCATAATATTTAACTATGTCGACAATGGTATGTTATGTTATGACAAACTGGTGCGGTCCTTATCTATTATAATGAACCAGTAACAGTTCATCAAAAAGTTAGGTAACAAATTCGAAATTCAAACGTGTCACAAGTTATGAAACAAGCACAACATAATCCGTTGCTAGGAAACGAATTGCAATCGTCCGTCATTCAGATCGTGTTTTGTTTCCGAAAGTGCGCCTACTTAGTTTGAATTAGAACGATTTGGATAGAAAAAAAAGTAAAAGTACATTCAGAGGATTCAATCGCGGACTGATTTTAAAATTCGAACGTGTCTGGAGTTGTGAAACAATTGCGAAGCTCGTTGCTTGACAACATAACGAGTATGCATGCTGGTATCTCCCAGATTGTGTATTTCCGATAATCTTCAAAGAGCTAGTTTATAGCATACCTATTTATTTATTTATCCACAACGCAATATGTCTGCTAGTCGGTTCATCGTTTTCGATGTGGTATAGAACCACAAGATGAGAGGATGTTACGTGGGTAGGTGGGTAGGTACTCACATATTGGTTTAACTGGATTATCTAGACCAATACAGACAAGGAAAGAGGCAAGTAAAATTTAAGTAGGTAGGTAGGTTCTGTTATGTATAACTCGGTGAATTTAAGATGATCTTATTCGATAACAATAATTATACATGAATGCAGTTAGTTTAGTATGATATGAACGGGACAAAACAATTATCACGATCTGACAGGTCTAGTGTTGTCTACCATAGTAAAGCCATAATTGATTATCCCTCTAACGGTACCTCCTACCTCATCATCATCATTATCAGCCGAAGGACGTCCACTGCTGAACATAGGCCTTCCACACAGTTTTCCAACAGAACTAGGGAGCTCGAAATATTCTCTTACTTTTATTTTTTAAACGTTTTATTTAATACTTACTTTCTACTGCCTACACTTGCGGCCTGTTTTACCTGTTCTTGTTAATGTTATGTGTCCAATAGTTCATACGAAATGAAGTTCCATATTTGAATTATTCGTTGTTTAGTGCACATAAAAATAAATAGTTAGGGCACATAACGCGACGAACTGATGGTCGTTGCGGCAGAGAAGTTCTAGATTGGAGACCCTTCGACCAAAGACGCGGCGTAGGACGTCCACCCACAAGATGAACAAATTTGTAAAGCTCGCGGTGCCAAACTTAATGCAGACCACTTGTGACCGGTCGTTGTGGAAAACCGTGGGGGAGGCCTATGTTCAGCAGTGGACGTCCTTTGGCTGAAGATGATGATAGACCAACAAAATTTTATTATTATAGCCCTTTCTTTATGCAACATTAAGTCGAGTTATTATCAATGGCCACTTTACTTTGATCGTATGTACGAGTTTTCAATAACGGCATATTAGGCATATCTCCCGATCATTCGTTATAATCCTTAAAAGTGCTTACAAGAAAGTGAACAAGCCGATTCGACCGATTTCCTCTACTCCTTTCATCTAAAAACTCCTTACAAATAAAGAAAACTCCATAACCCACGCTGTATTCACCCTCACAAAACATAAAAATCAACATTACAAACATGATTCACATTCTTACAGTTCGTAAAATACTGCTTAAAGATAACCAACCTTATTGTCATGTGAACATGACACATTATAACCAGCATTAAAATTCCGAGTGCAGTGCAGACGTGAACTAATTTATACTCGTCTCGTAATAGAAAAAGAATGGGAGCATCTTCCGTCTCGCTCGCAAGCTTACCTGAGGTTTTTGAACGAAGGTTCTAGTAGGTACTACCTGTAATTTTAACCCTTAAGACGTGTTATGATGGTGACTCACGGACCTTCGTCCATGATTGCACATAGTTCAACAGGTAGGTATTCGTTTAAGGGTTAATTTTAATAAACTCTAATGTGGATTAAGAAATACTTACATGAACTGTGTAAGGAAAAAATGTGTTTCACCGGCAAAATGTTTGTGCAAAATAAACTTTTAAATTCATAGATAAATTATTATAAAAATCCAGATATTTATTGTTTATTGAGCCACAATCATACTAGATACAAGACTAGACTTATAACAGCCTCTTCACTCTTTTTTTTTGAAAAGGTCCAAATTAAAGTGTCTAGAGAAGAGATTATACCTATCTGATGGCAAAATGAATGAATGATTATTTATTTGTCAGTGTTTTAAAAGATACATCAACATAATTTAGGAAATTATCTTTTTTATTTCCTTGAGGAAGAATGTTTTATAAATTGGTGTTACTCCGTGAAACCGAACGCCCAAACCGAAGTGCCTTTTAACACCAAAATTTTCCTTCCAAAGAAATTCCCCAGAATTCGCCGTCACGTCCGAATCGGCAAATGTAACAATGTTACAATCAATGTAACACATCGGCTTGCTTATGTAATCCATTGTCTGATAAACGGACAAAGCGTTTCCCCGATATTTTCCGCGTTGACTGACGGACCGGGAGATTTCGTTTTGTGTCAACAACAAATGGATTGATTTTTGTAAGTAAATAACGTATTAGATGTTGAATGAATTAACGTCAATAACACACAATACACAATGGGTACAACCGAAGTGAGTAGGCTCGTAGCGCAGTGGCAGCAGCGCTTCTGTAGTGATACCGAAGTGAAGCAACCTACGGCGCGGTTGTGTTTGGATGGGTGACCATTCCGACCATATAAGTTACGTATATCACGAACATCTCCGTGCTTCGGAAGGCGCGTTAAGTGGTTAGTCCCGGCTAATATCGGTTGATATTAGTCGTTAAGCCTAGTCAGAGGTTTTATGGGCGGCTTGATAACATCTGACAGCAGGGTTAGTCGCTTGCCTAATGCCTTGCAAACACCTCTCGACCAACCCGCACTGAGCCATACTCCACGTATGGCTCAAACTACCTCATAGTTGAGGTAAGGCATTTTCCCAGCAGTGGGACTTTACAGGCTAACTTTACTTTACTTGCAACCGAAGTAAGCGCTTTGTAACTCTTCGCAGCGCTGACGAGTACGGACTATCAAAACGTAGCCGTGAGCTTTGTTCGCGTGGAGTTTGACAGCTACTAATCATAAAAGACAGTGCAACCGAGCCTAATCTTTAAAAAATATTTTGTTTATAATTTTATCAATTAAGCTTTATGTACTTTGCGCTATCAGACGATCCGTGTTGAGCGTCCATTTTTTTGCTTTTTAGCGTTATATTCGGTTTTACACACTGAATGTATCAGACAAGGTAATCGAATTTGCGAGGCGGGACCGTACGTGGCAGAATTAATATCGAGGTAGAAATAAAACGAGAAAGTACGAATAAGCATCGAAAAAATATAAAAACGCGTGGGGCTTTGGGCGCGTGGAAATTGCTATATGTATTAGCAAAACTTTTGCAAATACATGTGTCATGATCATCTATACTAATATTATAAAGCTGAAGAGTTTGTTTGTTTGTTTGTTTGTTTGTTTGTTTGTTTGTTTGTTTGAACGCGCTAATCTCAAAAACTACTGGCCCGATTTGAAAAATTATTTTTGCGTTGGATAGTCCATTTATCGAGGAAGGCTTTAGGCTATATAACATAAAGATACGACTAATAAGACCACAGCAGAAATGAAAAATGTTGCGAAAACGGGAGAAAGATATTCCTTTTGAGAGCTTCCGCTGCATACGCTGCGGAAAGCGCTTAAGTTACACAAAAATCATGTATGACAGGATTGTTCAGCATTAAAAGTTCTATAATAAAGTCCGCGACAGCATATGTCTGTCTTTTATGGTTGACTTACTACAACCTTTTTTATGTTAATACATTTGTAAAAAAATAATGCATTATTTTTAGAGGTGTATTATACACACAGGTATTTATTCTTATCAAAATAAATACTTTCATCATCACGACCATTTCATTTAGAACAAAGATGCCCTTTATATCATTTGATTTCAATAAATATCTTAGGAGCTATCACAGTTTTAACATAACTCCGCACCAAAATAATGTTCGCAGCTTAAGTACAACGTGCGCTTGCGCTAATCTATACTAATATTATAAAGCTGAAGAGTTTGTTTGTTTGTTTGTTTGAACGCACTAATCTCAGAAACTACTCGCCCGATTTGAAAAATTGTTTTTACGTTGGATAGTCTATTTATTGAGGAAGGCTTAAGGCTATATAACATAAAGATACGACTCATAAGACCACAGCAGCAATGAAAAATGTTGCGAAAACGGGAGAAAGATATTCCTTTTGAGAGCTTCCGCTGCGTACACTGCGGAAACTGCTTATGTTACACAAAAATCATGTATGACAGGATTGTTAAGCATTAAAAGTTCTATAATAAAGTCCGCGACAGCATATGTCTATCTTTTATGGTTGACTTACTACAACCTTTTATATGTTATAAATTTGTTCAAAAAAATATGCATTATTTTTAGAGGTGTATTATACACACAAGTATTTATTCTTATCAAAAACAATAAATTCATCATCACGAACATTTCATTTAGAACAAAATTGCCCTTTATATTATTTGATTTCAATAAATATCTTAGGAGCTATCACAGTTTAAACATAACTCCGCACCAAATAATGTTCGCAGCTTAAGTACAACGTGCGCTTGCGCTAATATATTATAAAGCTGAAGAGTTTGTTTGTTTGAAAGCGCTTATCTCAGGAACTGCTGGACCGATTTGAGGATATAAAACTTCACGCTGCGACGGGAGGGGAGGGAGCAAACTCAAAACGCGCGGACGAAGTCGCGGGGGACCGCTAGTGAATGATAAATGTGAGAAAGACGTTATGAATTAATCTAGCTTACACCCTTCGGAAATTATGTCTGGTTTTATATATTTATTACAACTTTAATGCTTAAGCTAGATTACATCTTTTTGAAACACAAGCGTAACCGTACAAAGTAGAATTTTGTAACATTTCGCAAAGACCTGACCATTTCCTCAAACGTCGATTGACCTTAAATTTTTGCACTCATATCAATAACCCTTGCATCTTTAGTCATCCACCTCCGAAGTGGGTGTTCCGACCTGTGGGCGAATAAATTATACCGTATCGATGCATTTGTTGGAAAATAAATAAAAAAGTAAGGTTCATCGACCAGGAAAATCAAGGCCTGAATAACGATCGGCTTTTGTTTTAGTCGCTTTTAGTATTTCTGCCTGCTATTGACCTCGTGGTTAGTTTTTTGTGCGTCTACCACATGAGATTTAAATCTTGGTATTACCACAGTCAAGATGTTATGAGTCAGTAGGCTAAATTGGATCTAAGAATTATTAATTTGTCATGATGCAGCAGAAAATTTATTTTATTTTAATTTCTTATGAAAACCTACTTAAAACAACGGTGGTTTATTGTAATTAGTTCGATTTCACCTCGTTAAAGCCATTGATTTGACTTTTCTGCTTATTAAAAAAATGTGTCCATAGTCTACTAGTTAAACACAAGTACTTTTGAAATACATATCTTGATAAATCTAGGACGGCCATGAATAAACCCCAAAAAGGACGTGAAAACAATCTACCTATATAATAATAATAATAATAATATCCTTTGGACATTCCCACACATCGCCATCTAGCCCCAAAGTAAGCTACTCAAAGCTTGTGTTATGGGTGCCAGACAACGGATATAATACTTATATACTTTTTTTTTTGTAAATACATACATGATATACATAGAAAACACCCAGACCAATACAAACAGACATGTTCATGCACACAAATGTTTGTATTGTGCGGGGATCGAACCCGCACCCGCTGCGTAGTAGGCGATTTCTCGACCACTACACCAGACGGGTCGTCATATATAGCCACTTTAATTTATTTTAACTTGTACTAAGTCATTATCCATTCAGATTGTTACAAATAGTGGAAAATTAACTCGTGTATTGTAGAGAGGAACTCACCCAGAAAATAAGGTTCACGCTACAATACAACATAAGGTAACACAGTAAGTGCACATATTGTTTGCCTTGATAGTATATTCAGTGGTGTGTAATATCGAAAAGTCTTATTAGAAATCTTTCAGTACAAGTTTCTTTAAGTTTTACACAGATGCCATGTCTTGGTTGTATTTGGAGATAGTACATCAAGTAATATATTTTTTAGTAGCCGTAGTAAACGGTTGACCACTTCACAAACTGTCGCTCAATAACTAAGCGATGGCCGATCAGATCAATAAGGGTTTAATTGATGGTGTAACTTAGTTTTAACCGCATGTTACTCTGGGCAGGGTAAGAGTAATTACATTTGGAAATACATAAACTGTAATCTGTCACACGCAAACTTAGACTTAATATAAACGATTTTAAGGACATTTTCATTTTGGATATTTTGACAGGTTTGAGCAATTAGATGTGCTGCCAATTAAAAAAATCTTCTCGTACCCTATAAAATTTCAGTATTTAACCCTCGAGGTTCAATCCATATTATTTTTAGTACGTAGAAGTTTAATAATAAATTGTTATTTTAAGTCGACTACGTAGGAAACTACATAAATTGTGGAAACATATACATTTGAAAAATATACCAGCATCTAGCACACTCTATAAAAAAACGATGGACCTCGTTTATGCAGCACACAGCGTGATATTGCATCACTCTCTAAACATTGACACACTGTAACGTGTAGTTTCACTGAGGGCAGCGGAAGGGTGGTGGGCTGTTTCCCCACTAAATCATCTTTATTGAGATTTATAGCTGATTCTCCACCTTCGGAAGTGTTCTGTATTGAATTTATAGACATACTTGGTACTTTCGTAATATTATAAATCTGCCGGCTTCGGGTAATCTAAGCTATAGCCATTGTAAAGCTTACGCAATTTTCTAATAACTAAATCATCTTTATAGTCCTGATAAAGGTTTATTTACATAACATCAATATTTCTTTATTTCTAGTCTTAAAGTCAAAGCTTTACAAAAAACAGAAACAGTTTAACTGTACTAGCAAATCTGTTTTTATCGTTATTTTTAGCATTGTGTACTCAAGATCCAGCTAAGGAGTAGCGGAAAGGGCGAGTATGCGGGCGTGAATCGTTCCTCCAATTTGTTTTAACTGACTGAAATAGACCGTCGTATCCGCCGCCGAGGGTTAAGGGCAGACTGTTTTGTTTGGGCGTTGGTGATTCAGCAGTTCCACTCCTTTTTAGAAAAGTTTCGATGTTAACATGACTGTTCGTAGTAGCAAATCGTCTTTTGTTTCCTTTCTGTCTTTGTATTTTTAATCCTGCTTCCAGTTCGCTTATGAAATGTATCAAGTCAGTTCATCAACACCATGCTAAACTATTTACAAAAGTCATGAAAAATGCAGTCTATAAAGTATGGCCGGAAAGTTTTTAAACTGTGTCTATTATGATTAATGCCCGTGGAGGTACGACCCAGCTCATCGATCTTGGAAATGCATTAACCCTTGAAGCGAGCTCGTAAAAAACGCAGCTTAATTCGTCGAAACGAAAATAAACGAATAAACGTCCCAGTGCGGTGGATGGTGCTGCAGTGGTGATTTTGGTTGATATTCGTAGTGTCTGTCTTTATTTATAGTTCCAAATCACTCTTATCATTACTAGCTGGTTTTTATTAATATTTTGCCACAACGAATTTATAATTTAATATCAATGTACCTGTGCTTTACTGTATGTACATACCACGTATTTCCATGATGTGGTGATGATAATTATATTTACCTTTTAAAACGAGTAAGTGATTTTCTTTTGAGACGCCTAAGTTATTGTCAATTAATGCCTCACGAAGGCGCGATGGGTCCATCCATCTCGAAATGCATTAGCGCTCAAAGCCGGGCTCCAGTTACCTGCATAGCTGCAGCTGCACGTAAAAAAGTTTAATTCGTCGAACCAAAAATAAAAGCCAAAGCAGAAGAACAGTAAAGATAAAAGTGGTATACGTTATAAATATCAGAGGATAAATTATAATAACTTCTACTAAAATCATTTAAACATTAGAACAGTATTTTTTACATTAAAAGTTTTCTTGAAACGAAGAAAAGTCAGAGGGATGAGATCAATAATAAATTTAATAGAAACCATTTAATGGCATGTCTAGGGACAAATCTCTCACATACTCGCAATTATTATTACTTTTTTTGTATGTGTTAGCTCTTGACTCCATACCAGACCAAGCCAAGTGCCACTAAGGAGTCGTAGATGGAACGAGCTTACCCAGAAGAGGCCGGTTAAAAAGTGTTATTGTCAAAAATGAATGAAACATAAGAATTCCTTTCGAGCATAGGCTTACCATATTTTATAAAATTCATTGATTGAAAATTAACGTCTTTTTTATTTTCAAGACCGCTGAGATACTGATTCAACTATTTATGGACTGTGTCTATTCTGGTGGGTTGAAAACTTTTTTGTGCCTCCTTAGTTTCGGGCTCGTCAATTTTCGGCTGGAAAAATCGGGATTTCGACCGGTTATGACGCTTTTTCGTTGGCCATTTCGACTGCTCGATTTACGGGTAACGATGCAGGGAATTGAGATCTCTCCGCTGTCGGTGGAAGTCAGTTCGGAAGTTAACTCTTGTTTTTCGATTTTGGAATGCTAATGGAATTGCATGCATCTATTTTTGAAATTGGAATCCTGATTTCTTAGTTTTGAGTTTGACAAGTCTCTATATTCTATTTCGTAATTATTTTTACCTGTGGGCCTAAGATGGCGCCTATCATGTATCGCGGCAATCGATAGATTTCAAATGTCATTTTAATCATGTTTAAAAAGATTTTTCCTTACTTTAATGTATTTATTTGTTTTTAGATGCAATAAGAATTACCTTTTAAGTGATAAAATTGTGGGAAAACATGTTTTTTAGGAAATAAAATTATTTTATCGACGCGATAAACGGTATCGAGGCGTGCATGTTAGGCCTACTGAACTTATTTAAGCAAACGTCATATACATTTTATGTAAATAGTTAAGCGTAGTTTCTATTCCTGTTTATTAATAGCAATGTTATTCTTGTTGCAGGTATGTTTACGGCTTATAGAAGACATTGTAAGCTGACGTGACGTATACTTTTCTGTGAAATGTTGAGTGACAGTTGAGTAATTTTAACCGTTTGCTAGAACTTAATTATATGCGGGCGCTAAACGAAACACATTTATTTTAATTAAATGCGGGTGACATCAAAATTGACATGGTGCTAACTACGGTATTTTAATATATAGCTTATAAGCAGTTTCCAGTTGACGAATTACTGTCTAAGAAACTGATATAAGAACCACATTTGCCATAATGTTATATCAGCTAAAGGACGACCACTGCTGAACGTGGCCTACGTTGTCCCCTACGATTTTCCTCAACGACCAAGTGGTCTGCATCCAGTTTGATTCTGCAATCTTCACAAGTTCGTCTGTCCATCTTATCGATGGACGTGCTACCCTGCGTCATTGGTCGAAGAGTCCCCAATCGAGAACTTTCCTGCCCCAACGGCTTTCAGTTTTCCCCGCTATGTGCCCTGCCCATTGCCACTTGAGCTTACAGATTCTCATGTCTGTTACCTTAGTTATTGTACGCCTACTAATACATAACAAAGTTCGGTATATCTTGAGTCGTTTATCCATCGCTAAATATTATATAAAAAGTACGGTTCACTGAATTACGTTTTTACTCTCAATAATTCAATATGCCCGAGACAATTCCTATTATCGAACCATTTTGTATCGCCGGTACAGTCAATAGAAAAATGATTACCCGAAGCATTATCAAGTAAGTATTGAATGGAAACACAGGAAAATTAATTTTCTCAAAGCTACCACAATGCAACTAGATACAGTGAGCTACTTATACATCATCACAGTTTGAAACAGTACTGCTTGATTGTACTTATCATACGTTTACGTGTACTCTTCTTCATCATTAGTTTATATTCTACGTTATCACTTCAGTTTATGGAACTTTTTTAATTGATTCTTCTTCATGTTTGCACGTAGCAATGAGATACTATGCCATTGATTCAACTAGTGCAACAGTGCGTAACTTTGATTTGTATAATGTTACATTTTTCGTACGGTTTTACGGAGTTAATCTACTGCTTTTTAACTTGCACTGTGTTTCTACCACGGGCTCCTGGAAAATTCCGTTCAAAATGAGTTTCCTTTGCGCCCTTGAAAGAAACACGTGTATAAATTATATTCGGTAATGGTATCCGTGTGTAATTCTATTTTTTGCTCAGGTTTCCGGTTCTTTAAATAAGGAAAGCGAAATCTGAGCGTTTCTTTTCCATCTGTCACTTCTTTTGGAGGTTATGTACCTTTTAATCAAAGAAAAAATGGTAGACTTATTGTTCACGTTAAATTCAGAGTTAAAAGTGTTTTTTTTTCAAAATAGCCAATAAATACGTAATAACTTATTTTAACAAACAAGCCTAAAGTAATGTTCGTCAGAGAGCCATCGTACGTACTCAATACCAAAACAAATTTATAGTAAAGTCGACAGCACATCAGATTACCAATTTTTGTTACGAACTAGCCCTTATTACAACAACGTAAGATACCGCAGTGTTAACCTTGACGTGATGTTGTCTGTACATACATTAGTACATATTTGCCGTAAATTTTTATATGCGAATTCAATTATATGTATACAATAAACTTTTGAGACAACGTCAAGAATTTCACTGGCGTAGACTTTAGTTTTTTTTTGTAAAGACTGGTAATTAATTTGGACTTGTCTTTATATAAATTCGACTGTTAGTAACCGCCTTGTGTCATTCAACAAACAACAGGTTATTCACATTTCACATGCAAACAAAAAACAGCGTCTTAAAGTGACTACGCGGGCCCAGGACTTGTTTCAGCTGATGTCAAAAATAACTTGTAATCTCAGAAATTTATCCCCAATATTGCTCTCATAACCTAATTATGATGCCTTTCATCACCCCGTAACCCCGACCCCCGGGCTATTCCCTGTTTAATTTCGATACAAACCCGATTTCCTTGTAATACGATACGGGCAAAGAATATCCCAGCTATATGGATTTTTAGCTGATGTTTTAATAGCTTTTAGATGATGACTTTCTAAGGCTGTTCGCTGAATTTGTTGACATGGGGAAAATGATAAGAAAACCAGTTTTTCAATAGTAAAAAGTTTTTTTTAATCCGAAAAGATAATCCCTAACTGATATTGTTGTTTCTTGAATAAATAAATAATGTTTACTCGAGGAATTTGTGTAAAGTACATTGATTTGTTTAGAGTTGGAAACAGATGCAAACTCTTTAATGTGTGACCTAGCAAGAATTTATTTTAAAATTAAAAATGGCACCATTACTAAAAACCGTCAAATTTTATCGATGATGGTATCGACCTCGTAACCATTTTTATTTGGTTTATCAATGTGTATTACAGTCGATTTACAATAAAATCTTTCATTTAGAAAGATTGCAAAATCTCTTTGAAACATCGGCAAAATATTTCATCAGAAAACAGTCGGCAAAACTGGTAATGTTACGAATATCAAGACATATTGGTTGCACTATATAACTTAAGATATTGATTATACCTGTTTCTTAACTCGAAATAATGTCAGTCGACAATGCATTTAACCTTAGTTTTATAACTGTGTCAAAATACTTGCACCAATTTTGTTGTAATGTATATGGAGCGAACGTGACAATATGACTCAAGTTTATGTGACGCATATGATAAACTGATTTCAATGTCAGCTGAAATCATTATTCGTATTAATATGCCTTAGATTTATACATAGGTACGTAATTACTAATTTACGTCTAACGAAGGTTTTGTTTCGGAATCATATTAAAGTAATTTTTTGACTTAACTGACCTACATTGAAGTTGTATACGCAGTGACAACAATAATAATAATTTTAACTATTTTCATTACGCCCTCTTGCGTACGCAGAGTTAACACTTTGCACGCCGTTCACGAGGACCATTCGTTATGCAGTTTTGCCGCCATTTCGCCGGCCATTTAAATAACTGCCACGCGTAATTCGCCGATAACGAATACCACTCGTTACACTTTTTCTCTTAGAGTCGCGGATGACGAATAGTACTCGTGATCAAATTCCATACTGTTTGTATCAAAATAACGAGAACAGTTCGTGATCCGCTTGGTAGCAACGTATAGAGGAACGATTTAGCTACACGCACACATACAATTCATTAACGTATTTGGTTGGAGGTGGCGTGACAATGCGTCGGCCCGCGGTCGTTACAAGAGTCTGCAAAGTTTGTGCTGACACCATAAAGAAGCAAACTGGTAAACGTGGACGCAAAGAAACAATTTTTTATTGTCCTGACTGTTCAGTACCATTATGTAATTACCCTTGCTTCAAAAAATATCACACACAAAAAGATTATACTGTATAAAAGCAAGAGCAAACACATGTTAGAGTTTTTTTTTTTTCAAAAAACGTGTTCACTTTACTATAGTTTCAAAATAAAAATAAATATGTAAGCACATTGTTTTAATTTTACCCTAAAAATATATAAAATCACCTTCCAAATACAAAAAGAATTGTTCCTATATATACGCTAATAATTTTTTTATAAATCTTAAAATATCACCGAAAAACGCCGGCGAACCGCAGATGACGCTTTAAAAAACCCGCGGCGTACTTGGGCGCAAGAGCATCACGAGTGGAGCTCGTGATCGGCTGTCGGAGTGCGGCATTGGATTATAACGTCGGCGTTCAAAGTGTTAATATAAACTCGAGGCTGAAACGTTAATTTGGGTTTTTTTTATTGTTACTATTATATACTATTTTAATTTCGATATACCTTATATTTAAACTTATTGCGATAGTTATTAATTTGTTCTGTGTTTAAGTGTAGTAGGCACTGTAGCTTTTACTACTCGCTTCTGATGACGAGGTGTACTCAACAAACCTTAATCCTATCTCACTCGGAAGCGGAACAAAGCTAATCAGTAATTTTGTAAATCCGTTCCGTTTACGTACAACACAACACACTCAGTAAGTAAATGACAAAAACAAACAAAACGCAACGAAAATCTCTTAACCCGTAACGGGCTCAGCGCCGCTTAATTTTTACAAAATAATGAAGAAAATTCCGTCCTCAGACCCAACCCGTCACACTCGACGTATTGTGATTTAAATTCAGCAATCCTTCCACTGAATTTCAAGAGCGGTTTAGGGTTAGGAAGCAAGCGGGCGGAATTATGCATCAAGTTGACAGCACTTGCGAATTTTTAGCACCCTCAAGTTCGAAAATAGACTCGCCCGTGGAAATTGTGACGGTTGACGTTCTAAATTCAAACGGTTACATTTTATACGTGAGGCAATGGATTGTAGTTAGGTCCATCCAATTCAGAAATCCGTATTTATACCATGCACTCGTACGTGTGTTGAGATCTATATGTGAAACGAATCTCAGTGTGATCAAATATTTATTGACGCACTATGACATCATCATACATATGACCCGATTAAAATACCTACTGTACGTAAAATTTTATAAGTGAAGATGTAGTATTTGTCCTACTTTCTCCACAAACAAAAGACCTACATTGAAACTTTGTTATGATCGCAACACAAAACGATATTTTAATACAACGCGTGCATGTCACCTTCTTTGTCAAAATTCAAAATATACCGTCTCTCAGACAATGGTAGACCCTCCACCGTATCTTGGTCGTTATGCCAGGCAAAAATAACACTTATGCAGTTGCAATTAGTGCGATAATGAAGGCAGAGATAAGTTGGACTCGCCCCCAGACACAGACGGGTTTTTAGCGAATAGTGGTGTAGACGGGATGAAAAGGTGACGGCAAAATTCTATCGATAGTCCTTGAATCTTATTCTAGAACACAGTCCCAAAAATTACATTTACTTTGCGAAAGAATTGGAATACTATTACTGGTGGTGATACGCCGTATGTTTTAATTTTTGACGCAATTAGCTGAAATTATTCAACAGATATTTATAATTATTTTAATTTAAATATGCATAAATAATAAAATATGTATGAGACTATCACCATTGAGATGTGTAGTTATGTTCTCATCTCAATTACACCATATTATTTCTTTTGCGTTGTTTATTTAACAGGATGTACTGGTGGTGATACGCCGTATGTTTTAATTTTTGACGAAATTAGCTGAAATTATTCAACAGATATTTATAATTATTTTAATTTAAATATGCATAAATAATAAAATATGTATGAGACTATCACCATTGAGATGTGTAGTTATGTTCTCATCTCAATTACACCATATTATTTCTTTTGCGTTGTTTATTTAACAGGATGTTGATCTCAATAGTATCGGGAAGAAAAGACGATACTAATTGGTCTTGGAACCAAGGCTTGAAACCGGTTCTAGATTTACCGGTATTATAACGGTTAAACCGGTTTTATCGTTAAATTCCGTTCCGGAGCGGAACCAAATAAGAGCGATACTGTGAACCTCAATAAACCGGTTAATTTGTAGCCGCTCGCGACAATCGCAACGCGACTTTTTTTAGACCGAATATTCTTCAAAAGATGTTTAACTAATTATCAGATTCAGAAATAAACGTCAGATGCGATCACCGCTTGCAGATCTTAACGAAGTTCAGAGTGGTTGTCCTGCCTGAACGAAAAGTTGAACCGGTTAATGCAAAATACCCATATTTTTCCAAACCGGTTTAAAAACCGGTTTAAAGGAACATAACCTTTTTCAAAAAGTTCCACCTGTATTTTCGTCAAACCGGTTCAAAAAAAATACCGGTTTCCAAGCCCTGCTTGGAACACGCGCGAAAAAATCCTACAGTATAAATTAAATTTTGTCGGATCAAATATCTAAATTGAAAACGTACTCGACTATTCTAAGAAGTGGCAAATAAATGAAGCGCGATGCTCAACTGTTTACACATCAATATACTTCTTCTGTCAGAAATGTTTCTTGAGAAAATTTTGTGCAGCGATGCGATTTCCATATCGTTGCTATAAAATGCAAGTGGCAACAAGTAGTGCATAGCTGAACTTGATTCGCTTATCTTGCAATAACCTGCTAGCGGCTGACGACGCGTCCACAAGCTGCAATCTTACTAAAAAAACAACTGCGCATGCACAAAGATAGGTTTATACCTTTCAGTTTTCATCCGATTGCGACGCTAGGAAAAGAATAGAGGTGGTAGTTGTAAAAATTAAAGTAACAGTTTTCCAGTTCCTACGGAAGAAATACGGTTTTAATTATCTTGTTTGTCCTTTAATAACAATTCTTGTTGCTGTCACAATGCATGGTCTTTATGGTGGAAGGTTTGCCAAGAGGTAGTCCATGTCATGTGAGACTTGCTCATATCGATTTTATTTTAAAGCCATTTCAGTACCATCGTCGACGTGAAATTTATTCTCAAATATTCTCAAAATAAAAAGGGCGGGTGGTGCATCCTGCATTTGCCTGAACTAATACTAAACGCGGTGACGGTTCGTGTTGTTAGTTGCCTGCGCCGGCGTCGCTTCGCGGAAATTCAAAGCAAAATAATTTTATAAATTTCAACTCGTTAAGCCTAGTCAGAGACCTTATGGGCGGCTTGATAACGTCAGACAGCAGGGTTAATCGCTTGCCTTGCAAACACCCCTCCACCAACCCGCACTGAGCCCGCGTGGTGGAGAATGGCTCAAACTACTTCATACTTGAGGTGAGGCCTTTGTCCAGCAGTGGGATTTTATTTTAAAGCCATTTCTGTACCATCGTCGACGTGAAATTTAATTGTTAATTAAAAAAAAAAAAGTAACTACTTACCTAGTTAGTTAATAATATGGGACATCACAGACACATTGCTGTAACTAATTCAATTTCCCAATGTGGGAGAGGGGATAACTTTATATTTTACTATAAAGTTCAAAAAATGCCGGTCCATGTAAAAGCCAGAAAACGAGACGCTGGATGGCTGGATTTCGTGCAAAAAGAAAAAAAAATGTGTCTGGAGCCCGGTCGCCGAATATTTAAATAACGTCTCCGTTAAACAATGCCCGATGACAGTTCAGCCCTCCGCATTGTTGTGATGAAACTAGGGGTGGGACACGGGCCAATAATTATTATCGATATTTTATGATGTCTATTATTACGTGCATTTGTTCTATGAAACATTTACCTGTTGAGCACCAGAAACGGCGCTCGAAAAACACTGAGACAAATTTAGTGTTTTTATTGATACTACCTATATCTTTAAAAAAATGTGACTGCTTTGATATTATTACCAAAAATTCTCAAAATAAAATCCAGAATTTTGTATCAGCGTTTTAAGATCGCCATCTGGTACATGACAGGTAAGATTTTGAGAGATTCTTCAAGATTTCGAGACTACCACCACATGACTAAAAGATGAAAGCCGACGCACAAACAAACCACAAAGATCTAAGTATTATACAGTGGAAACCATAGATACATATTAATAATTCAACGCTATTATTAGAACAAAACCCCTATAAATAGCTTTACAAGGGCGAGCACGCGAGCTTCCTTCAAAGCGGAGGACTTACGGGATTCTTGTACAGTAATTAATCACTTCACTAATAATTAAAACCCGGACTTAAATATATGTTAACACAATAGAAATAGTTGCAGTAGTGTTAGTTACTTATATCAGAACAATTTCAAGGCGTCAGTACTACAACTTATAAGTACGTCCACTGCTGAACATAGGCCTCCCCCACGGCTTTCCTTAGCGACCGATCACATGCGGTCTGCATCCAGTTTGATACCGCGATCTTTACAAGGTCGTCTGTGCCACGTTGGTAGAAGGGAATCTAGAACTTTTCTGCCCCAACGGCCATCAGTTCTTTGCGCCATGTGCCCTGCACCTTACACACCTTTTATGCTTGATATAAAATAAAGGATAAGTAATTATGTAAAAGAGGTGCTCCTAGCGCAGTGGTAGCAACGCTTTAGAAGTGAAACCGAAGTGAAGCAACCTACGACGCGGTTGTGTTTGGATGGGTGACCATTCCGACCATATAAGTGACGTACATCACGAGCATCTCCGTGCTTCGGAAGGCACGTTAAGCCGTTAGTCTCGGCTAATATCGTTTGACATTAGTCGTTAAGAAGCCTAGTCAGAGACCTTATGGGCGGCTTGATAACGTCAGACAGCAGGGTTAATCGCTTGCCTTGCAAACACCCCTCCACCAACCCGCACTGAGCTCGCATGGTGGAGAATGGCTCAAACTACTTCATAGTTGAGGTGAGGCCTTTGTTCAGCAGTGGGATGTTACAGGCTAACTTTACTTAATTATTTATAACTGTGTATAACTGATAAAAATAGAGTATTTGCCTACCATTTTCGAGATAACATGCATGCTAGCCTGCAAAAAGAGGTCCAATTGACTAGGAACTACTTCAAATATCTAAGGAAAGGAGCTGTTTTACAACTACTTCAAACCATGTGAAAGTGAAACATACTGTGCCTAGTTCCGTTGTTAAGTTACTTTGGAAGGTGCACGTCAAACTAAAGTCTTCTTATCAACATACCGAAGTTATTATGCACGAAGGTTCTGACGTAACTAACCACCCGGTATGGGTAATGCAAAGATTAAAATAATGTACAGAGATTAGATGTAGTAACGATACATTTTTTGGGTCAGTTTTATGCCTACAACACCAAAACGTCTGTACACCCCTTTACTGACAAAACTGCGTGTGCATGTACGTTCCGTTTATCACAAAAATGTTAAACCGATGTAAAATTTAACGTAAACTTTATTAAACTAATGATAGATTTGATCCCATTGATCCCTATTATGGTCAAAACGGGAGCAAAATCAAGCAGTCTGATATTTGCACTAAAGAATTCACGGGGCGCTCGTTGACATAATATTGTTTATTCTGTAATTTTGCTTTCATTAGGTAAGTAGATCTAGTCCATAAACGTTACTATAACATACTATTAGATCACATTACAAAACATGTTTGTTACCGGAAACGCGGCCATTTGGAGCTTATGATATATTTTTGGACATAATTAAAATTATAAACACGTTTTGATATAATAGTTCCATGGTAATAGGAAGTATGATGGTTTCATTATTCATGTTCCGGTTATATATTCATAAGTTCGGAAAATTGTGACGTGAATTTATTGTTAGTTCATCTATCATACATAATTTAATTTCCTAGTTGATGTATTTTTATGATTCGAGATAATGTCATAAATGGTTTTAGTAAAATCATTTTCTACCAGTTACCAGATTTAATATCTAATGTTTTGTTTTGTTATTCGTAATCATATTGTCAAAACGTTGTAAATAAAACGAGTTGCTTATGAAAAAATAAATTGTATGTTTGACAGTATACAAAACATATTATGACGCGTAGGCACAAAACTCGTAAATCACGTTCTGCAATCCACTGTGTCACTTTTCGACCGAGCACCGTCAACAAAACGAGATAAATCATTGTAAATAAAACCGCCAAAAATTTCCACGATAATCCAACTAAATCCCTTGCCATGTTGTATTTTGGGTTTAAGTCCGAGAATGGATTCACTGAATTTCTTGCGGACCAAAATATATACACAAGTTTCGTCCCTATTGCGTGGACAGAAGAAATACTCAAGGGTTTTTGGTCAGGACTGTAGGTACTGACTGTACTTAGTGTGTTGGTATGAGCAGAGATTAAGGTTAGGGTAACCACACGGGAAATCCAAGTCGGGATACATTATGGCTTAGCAAGACCGTAACTCTTTGATTTATTGTCATTGGGAATTGTTTTTCTGATATGTAGTAAAGACAGTAGGTTAATACAGGTTTTTTACCCGCCTCATGTGGCAGCGATCCACAAACTAAGATCATTTTATGCAACAATCCTAAGAAAACAATAAAACAAGAAGAAGCGGTTAATAGAAAAATGTTGAAATACCGTTATAAAACAATGTATAACTCTAAGAATACTTCTTTATTAGTATACTCGCAGTCAATCATGACTGTGTCTGCGCGTTTTGAGTTTGAGATTAATCGTTCAAACAAACAAGAAAACTCTTCATCTTAATAATATTAGTATAGATAAAATAACAATAGGTTATATTGCACCACAGCGCAACTATGCCGAATGTCATGCGAATATCTTTTATTCTGGCATATTTGATACCATAATCATCTGCCAAATGGCGTCCTCAGCCGGACAAAGACTCTCACCAAAGTTTTCGCTTTTGGTCCAAGGGTCTCCAATCTACGACTTTTCTGTCCCAACGGCCATCAGGTTTTCGTGATATGTGACCTGCCCATGACCATTATTGTGGTATTGATCACTAGAAAAAAACAAGTTCAATCCAGCTAAAACCGGTTTTTTGGTGTCCCTACATTAGTGGCTCGCGTGAGGTCCTGTATGTTTAGGCTCTTACCGACTAGTTAATCTTTGAAAGGCTTTTTCCTTGATGGTGGTCATAGGGGGTGTCACAGGCTATTCTGACATCGTTGTAAAGCTGAATTATTTTCAAGAACGGTTGCAATAAAAAAACGACTACTGTCTCCTACATTATTCCGATGACCACTGTCTTATGCATGGGTCATCCAGGTCTAGAATGAAATATGTACTGATTTAGAATTCTGATAGATTCAAACGACTTTCTTTATAGAATATGGATAGGGTCCTGGGACCCTTAGGTTATATATGGTATGCATTTACATGCGATATAGATATAACTTAAATCTTGAATAGTAGTAATTAATTGTTGTGTTTATTTCTTTTCAGGTAAGCAACTTATGCACGCTGCCCTTATTTCTACGTCATCTCTGATTGAAGGTATGCACCAAATAGTGTACCTGGAAGGTATTAATTCGCACTTTCATTTAATAATTTGTATTTTACGTAACAACTAAAAAGAGATAATAAAAAAATCTAACGTTCCCTTGTTACGTTTGTTGGACTATAACAAGCGTCATCCAGTGCATGCTTAAACACACATTATTACGGTCATCTTCTCTGTTGTATCATCTTTTCTGAAAGACGTTCTGCGTCTGCGTCGTCGTACGTCCTGGTAATCTTTGGTGTTTCCACGCCACTTTATCTTCTGCTTGTCTTAGAGCGGCTCAGGCACAGGGAATTTCCTTGATAGAGTCAATCCAGTAACTCGGAGGCCTCTTTAAGTCTTTTACCTTCCACTTTGCCCACCACCATAAGTTTTCCAAAGGATATGAATAGAGCTTTGTTCGCGCTTTGTGTCTAATATATTATTAGTACGCGCTGATAGCACACAGTGGAGAGTCTAGTTTTGATTTAGCTGGCCAAGAATCGACTTGTTAGTTCTCTTAGCCGTCCAAGGTGTTCTCAACATTCATCTCCAGCACCACATGTCGAAAGTATCAATTCTATGCATGATGTCTCTTGCCATAATCGTCCATCCATGACTCAGAGGCATAAAGGTACACCGAAAAACTAGAGTTCCTATAAGACTTATTTTGGTAACATTGGAGACGCTTCTGTTTTTCCAGGTCTTACCAACCTTGCTCATCGCATCTTGTCTTCTGTTTATCTCTTTCTCGTTACCCCCCGGTAACTGATTGATTATGGATCCCAGATAAACGACCTGCAGATCGAACAAGAGCCCTTTTTATGATTGCTGACCAGTTCTGTCAACAAACATGGCTTTGGTCTTTGCTTTGTTGATCATTAGATCCGCTTACTCGGTATTACGGTAATAGTAAACACCAATCACACATGAATCTTCTTATGAATGATTAATTAACAACCTATTATCCACCTCTCAGATTCCTAGAAAATTGTTATTGAATTTTTGTTTAAAGTACACATAGCATTAACCGCTAGTTAGTCACCAGCTGTTTCTATAACATAGTTATGTAATCGCTAACACAGTGCAACGCACGTGACAAGAGTTTGTGCGATACGAGTTTTTTTTTATTATACCGTACAATGAATCGACCAAGTCGTTATTATTTGATTAATCGAACGTAAAATAAAATTGAATTCTTATTTGCGTTTATATTGCCCGGCTCCTCCCGCCCGGATCGGTTCTCTTTGTCGAGTCATAAGTGGTTTGTTTAACAAATAAGACTGTCTTTTGATGTATCTATATATATACTCGTAGCTTGTAGTAATTACCGACGATAATTTTTTGTTCGTATTATTCAAATAAACGGAACATTTACCCATATTTCAAAATGTGTGTCAAAATTCCTTACTCAATTGACTGCGACACTGACATTGAACAAGACATTCATTACAATTATCTATTAAATTCTACATTAAAAATAAACATAGATTGGTACCAAATAGACCACAACTTGGTAGGTACCTTTCTTACTTTGTCTAGTAACATCTTCCCAACATAACTTACCTCCCGTTCCCACGCCGCGTCTCAACGTACGTACGAGCGAGACAGATGTACGATAAGGGATGATATCAACGAGTTACATCTTTTATCTGCAGTTTTTATTATACAATGGCTTTTGTATGGAGGCGACGCTTTATGTAACTCGGTTCTTTGTAGCAAAATGTATTCTGTAACATGTGATGGTGTGATAATATTGTATATATTATATGGGATAATTAGTAGAACAATTAACCTAGAAAAGCCGTAAGTAGAACGGCCAAACCCAGTGGTGGGTGGAAATATAAAACCACAAGTTGCGAGATTAAATATTGCATAGAGTATTTTTTTAAATGATTTGTGATTAATCTCATCTGTGTGATCGTGTCTTAGGCTAGCTATAAGATGTCCATTGATGAATGTAATCATTCCTGAATCTCCAATTTATTAGTACAGTATTTTTATATCACGCGCGTTAATATGATGTATCATCATCCTCATCATTATCAACCAAAGGACGTCTACTGATAAACACAGGCCTCCCCCACGGCTTTCTACAGCGACCGATCACTAGCGGTCTGCATCCAGTTTGATCTTGCGATCTTTACAAGGTCGTCTGTCCATCTTGTCGGTGGACGTCCTACGCTGCATCTTTGGTCGAAAGATCTCCAATGTAGAACTTTCCTGCCCCAACGACTAGGTTCTTTGCGCTAGGTGCCATATGTATAATGTCTTTAAATAATGTTCGATTTTGCAATGAAAATTGGCCTAATTAATAAAAAAAGTTTTTTTTAATATTTATTAACTTAATTCAGTACTCAGGGTAATATTCGTTGTCTTGAAATTGAGTTTTTGAACAAATAAACACCCTGAATATTGGCACTAGTGATTCAAAAATAGGTAACCTGATCTTAATTTTTTCAAGTGTATAATCTTCTACTTTCCCTCCGTATCTCTAAGCGCAAGTATATAAATACAACATAAATATATGTCACCCCAATGCAAAAACTGCGTGATCACAATCTTGCTGTTTTAAATCCTTTACATTGTAACCTATCGATTTATTGTGAACAAACCTCACAAGGTTTGGTACCTACTTACATTACAACCTAACACGAAAGGTAAACGGGGATTCGCTTCTCTCACCCCGTTTATCCTTTACCTACCCTGACCCGCCACTTTGCCCAGTGATTCGTCATTTCAGTTTACGTTGTTATGTATGAAGTACCGTATAGTTCACAATGAATCGACAGATTACAATATAAGGGCTTTAAAACCGTAAGATTGTAATAACGCGGTCTTTACAATATAACGGTGACATATACATACAGGGTATTGTTTTGGTCAGCGACGAGCGACACAGGGGAGGCTGTACAAACGATACTAATGCCAAAAAATATATATAATAAAATTATTTATTTAGAAATGGAAAAAAACCCACATAATTCAATTTATTGATGCGATACAGCGATCAAATAAAAACTACCAACACCAGGTAGCCTCTTCGTAGCTTAGTAGCTACGGCGTAGTATTTCGTAGATACGCGCGACGGTGCGAGTTTCCCCGTTCGTTTTGTAATTTTTTGAATGTTGTGAAGAGATTTTCTTGTATAAAACTTGCTTAGAATTAAAAAAAAATTAGAACAAGTATAAAATATGAGTTATCATCCCTGTGTAGTATGTCACTGACCAAAACAACACCCTGTATAACAAGTGTCTATTGGCACCGATGTTTGTAATTTGTTATTAAAAGTAATAGTAATATAGGACACCAATCACATACATTACTCTGATCCCAAAGGAAGCTAATGTTATGGAAATCAGACGCAACGGTGGTACCACAACATCCAATATAGAAAATTTTGATTTCTATATTGACACAACCGAGGATCGAACCCGGGACCTCGGAGCGGCGACGCCTTGAAACCAGCGTACTTAGCCACTACACCACGGAGGTCGTAGTCGTTATTGTGTTACATGCGGGACGAATGCATCTATAAAGGGAAGTTATTTATTGTTTCACTTTTCTTTTTAATAGACTAAACTGACATCTAGACAGGCTGATCAGGTGGCACCGCCCGCATGTAATAGGATATGTCACAAAAAATCTCGTCAGCCATGAGAAATTATAATCAGGATGCGAAGTATCCTATGTACGTCTCCAGATTCAATAGCTATGGGCTTCTTCTAACGTCAAGAAAGTCAACTATGTATTTATAGTTTCATCTTTATTTAAGAGTGGGTTGTTTAAATATTTACTCTAATTATTAAGTACACTTCTAAAAAGTATGTCGGACAAGGAAACGAACCCTGTGTCTTACGTTACCACTCTGCCACCGACGTATTGGCAAGCCTGTTGAATTTTGCTTTCAATAACGCGCAGGCTGCGTTAACCCAATACATAATATTAGAAAGCTGAAAAGTTTGTCTGTTTAAACGCGCTCATCTCAAGAACACCTACGTTGCGACGGGAGGGGAGGGAAGGAGCAAACTTAAAACGCGTCGACGCAGTCGCGGAGGACTACTTAGTGTTGCGATTATTCGCTGCGTGCGAATTATTCAAATCAAGAAGAAACTTATAATTATGCCAAAAATATGCTACCGTTATGCTAACATAATCAAACAGTGTGATTCAACCAACCAATCACACACACATTTCGGGAAAATCTGCTAGTAGCTTTGCACGGATTATCTGACGGATTGATAAAGTTGTTGAAACACATTTAATAAAGCCAAAACTATAAGTTTCTTCTTTGAATCGTTAACAAATTAATAAATATTACTCACTTTGTTTCTTTCACACAAACTGCGACAGGTATCCATATCCAATTGTCGCGGTTTCTGCCCCATATTTTTTGACCACATCGTTATGTATTTCTACATGTAAGTACATAGAAAAACTTGCAAATAGTTGCGATTACTCAGCTATCCGCTATGGTTCCAAGGTTAAAGGTAGATTCCGCGTTGTGTCTAGGTTAGAAGGTACTGTTGAAAGCATTTATAATTTTCCTTAAAGTAATCGCACTAAGTGAGTAATGAGGCGTTTCGCAACGCAAGGTTTTCGGACCGCGGGACGAATCGCAGTAGTTCATCGGTGTCGAGAATAGGTTGCATTTTTAAAGATACTGAGTGCTAATTTGCACTGCCGAACCAGTCCGGTGCGAACAATCCCATTCTGGAACAGCAATGGGTGATCATAGTGATTCCGGGGCCTATAGGCTTTTAGCCTTAAATTTAGCCTTTTTTATGGCCATGATAGACTACTAGGCTTTTAAAAGCTACTCATTTAAAAACCTATAGGTTTAAAAAATATAGACCTATATAGATCCTTTTAGGCTTTCTTTCCGACTAAAATATTTTTCGAGCAGTACGTACTTATTATAGGGCTATAGCCATTATTTTTATTAGATTTATTAGAGAGATCATGTCTTATTATGATTTAAACAAGTATTTTTGTATTGTAATTACTTTCATATTAAATAAAAACGATATTATTTGAAATTGGAAATAATAAATACCTACTTGTTATACTTTATTTTAAGGGTAGTTTAAAAATCATTCATGAGTCATGCATGACTCTAAAGCTAAACGCTTAATTTCATAAACAAAGTTATTTTTTCGATTTTTTTTTTGTTTTAAATCGGTGGAACATACATGATATAACTGTACTAACATGCTTATTATTGGTTTAAATTAGAACCCTTCTCCTTAAGTTTGCCATGGTTGGGAAAAAAATATTAGTGTTCTTAACAGCTCTCTGAACTCCCTGAATCAAGGGAGATTTTTGGCATCGGCACCCTTATTAAATGCTATCGCCTCTCTGTCAATGTCATCTATCGGCAAGAAGATCTTTGCCGAAATGTAGACGGGTATAGATAGTGGAAAGTAGGTACGTGAATGTAATAAAGTGCAAGACTTAAGTGCAACGACCTCCGTGGTGTAGTGGCTAAGCACGCTGGTTTCAAGGCGTCGCCGCTCCGAGGTCTCGGGTTCCATTCCCGGTCGGGTCAATATAGAAATCAAAATGTCATATTGTCTCGGGTCTAGGTGTTGTGGTACCATCGTTGTGTCTGATTTCCATAACACAAGTACAATTAGCGACTTATATTGGGATCAGAGCAATGTATGTGATTGGTGTCCAATATTTATTTATTATTATTATATTTATGCATTCGACTGTACCGCGAGTAGAAATACCTACTTCCGTGTAGGTATTTAGCTCTGGGTAATAACTACCTGTTTTTGTTCCATTTAAGGCAATTATACATCAGCTGATTCTTTGAAACAATCTTCGGTCAGGTAGAAGGCCTACTAACAGATCGTTAACAAATTTGTTTTATTTGGAAATTAACTACCTAAACGCGGAAAATTTCAGAATAAATTACCTTATTTGAGTTGGTATAATAGCTGCTGCGTATTTATTATTGGATTATTCAAGCAACATTTTTTTACGACGTGTATTTGACATCTTTTTTTTACCTAATCACAGGGCATTTATATTCGTGTTACGCAGCCTATATTCCCGATGCCTGAAGAAGTCGCATGCAATACTATATTTCGTCTCATATAACATACCATGTGTCACTTACAGACGCTTCGAATTTCAATAACAAAGAGTCATTGCGGCCGTTTGTTAAGCAATTATAAACATTATGTTGGTACAATAAAGTTCAATTTAACTTACACAATTAGTGTTGGTAGACGACCCTATTATGTTATTAACACGTGTATGTTTAAGGCTGATTGTACAAAGAATCTATAGAACATAGCTCGTTTATAGCTTTGTATATTTTTAGTCCCTAAGGGCTTATTTTGCAAACGCCAGATCCCACTGAGTAAGTGTAAAACGACAATATAAAATGAAATTAACATAAATGATTGCTTACAAATAGGTGATGTTTTCAAATTCTGTATTTTATTCGACGAATAATCCTTAAGTCTCGTCCAAAAAATATGGCACAAAGCAATAAAATACGAAAAAATTAAAAAAATCCGGCTAGCTCTTTTTGATGATTATCAAAAAATGAAAAGTAAAAAGTTCGACCTTATCTTACTTCGTTGGAAAATTGCTCTTTTTGCCATCATGTCTGTTGGCACGTACGTACGTACTTATGCGGCTAAAAACGACTTATTAGATGTGAATTTTCATTACAATCGGTGAACTGATGGCCTATATTATTTTAAAGAACTCAATTAAGCTCACGTATTCAAATGTAAGTCAAAAAAAATATATCGTGGAAGCAAAAAACATACTGCGCCGAGCGACGCTCTCAAGATAAACTGGGAACAAAAGGAATAATCATGATGATGAGTTAGAAAACATCATTATTAGGGTTTCGTAGTCGAATGGCTAAACACGTAACCCTTATAGTTTCGTCAGGTCTGTACGTCCGTATGTCACGGCCACTTTATTCTGTTACTTTCAGCATTACGCAGTTGAAACTTAGTAGGTAGGTGTAACCGCATGTCTTTTAAAATGACATAAAGGTTTCCAAAATGTTTTTCTAAAAGTCGAACATTTGAACTCTAAAGTGGTAAAAAGCCCTCTTCCTCTCCTAACTTTTGAACTAAGCAAGCAATAGCTTTGAAAAATGTGCACGACACGAAAAACGTACATAATTTTAACAAATCCTGTTAAACAAAAAAAAGTGTTATATTGGCTAAGTGGAAGTAAGTGGACCCCTAATCCAGTTAAAGTTGGCAAGGAACTCTCAGTGCGCGAGTCTGACTCGCACTGGGTCGATTCTCCTTCAGGAGATTCTTCCTTGTAGGAAACTAAATGTGACAATATCCTTATGTTTGTGCTATTGTATCCTTTAGGATTTCCCAATCATCACTCGGCAGATTCTATTAGCCCCATCTTGATATCAATAAAGAAAACAATTGACTACTATTATTCTGTCATAGCTGATGATAATATATGTCATAGTCGTTTCCTGGGGGCTCTATTTTTAAATTACACATTTTCTTTCGAAATTGAACAGAAGAAAGAAGAAAAAAATATCTAGACGCGAATGATTACTAAATAATGCCCTAAGCAGAGATTTTTCAGCAATTTTGAATGTCAGGAAACTTGATCTAGTGGCAAGGAATTGAATACATTTACCTGCTTTAACTAACTCTAACAAGGAAGTCATTGTAAATCAGTATTACGTAAACGACTATTGTGTAAACAACTGACTGATTAGATGTTATTTTTAACCGATAGCATCCTTAAATGCTAATGGATACAATGATGATAAACTTATCAAAGCAAAAGGATTTTATTTAAATTCTGATTCGACAGTAATCGAGTTTCGATTACTTGTTTAAGTGATGGTAATATAATATAATACTAGTCTTGTTTGCCTAGTGTAGTACACTCGAGCTCATAAACTTAATAGTGTCAAGAAATCGTCTAATCTAGGCACTATCTACGGGTTAACGGGCTTTCATACCGACTTCACGTGTGACCGAACTTTCATAGACTAATCGTTGCGTATCAAAGAAAACTCGGATTCAGAAGGCACCTTATTTCCGTGTGACCGCTTACAATCTTCCACTACGAATATCACGACTAAATTTTGACAAAACGTCTTTACTGAGATCGCTCGCGCGGCCATCCATATTTTTTATACAACGCATCCTTTCCTCGAACGCCATCTTGAATTCCTTTGGCACAAAGCGAACAAATACACCCCTTAACTTCCACTAAATAAAGTCCATAACTCTATACCGCAAAAGAGTCCTGTCGAAATTGAACTCAATTTCTGTGGGATAGAAACCATTTTGTCACGTACTATTCCCATGGAGCTATTGTCACTGTGAATAGAACCTTGATTCGGGACTCGGGATGATGTGACGTGTCATATTTTTTTATTTTTTTTATGCCAGTACCCTGTGGATTATTAATCAACGGCCGTGGGTATATTTTGTTCTTTTTTATCGGACTAAATTTAGGCCTTTGTGGTGTGATACGGGCTCAAAGTTGAGTTCATTACGTTTTTCATCATTCGGACTGGCGTCATTTCATTACCTTTTTTCAAAGCACTGATATTCCTGTAACATAACTTCATTCATAGATCTTCCTTATCTGTGCAATTAATGTGTAGTTTAACCCCCTTATTTATAATAACTCAAACAGTCTAATTAACCTATTGTAGCTATTACACTGTTTTCTCGCTTTCTGTCAAATGATGACAGCAGCGCCTAGAAAGAACGAGACAAAACACTGTAATAGTTAACACAGGTTTATAAGACTGTTTGCGTTATTATGAATAGGGGGTAAAGGTACATGTAAGGCTTAGTTATTTAAAAAAACACTGGAACTCGTGGCATCACATTATGTATATGACATGTTTCTTCACTGTCTTAACATTTATCTGTACATTGATCCATAAATGGATGTGTGAGTAGGGCCCTTGTTTGTTGCCTACCGTCTAGCCAAAAACGAGCAAACACCAACCTATATTTACCTCAACGGTTTGCGCGCAATCATAACGCAAAGGGAACACGACGTGGAAAAGAGAATTCATCTACACAGTAACCAAACGTGCGTGGTGGCACGTAAGCACAGACTGACGTATTCTTAGATATGGATCTGTCTGCAATACCTATTTGTGCAGTCTGCGAATGAGTGAACCCTCAACTTTGAACCTTAAAGTCGAGAGATTAACAAACAAAACATAATTGTGTGGGCGACTGTACTCAGTGTACGCAGTTCCTTCGGGTGAATGGAATACTTTGGCTGTTAATCTGTTTAATGTACGAGTTGTTTCCAGATATTTCCCATATGGGGAGAACTTGCTCCTTTTGAGGTAAATTTCTATTACACGTAGAAAATACACGTTTATTTTCTTAAAAAAGGCTTAGTACATTTACTTGATTACATATCATACTATAGCGGTCTCCCGCGACTTCGTCCGCGTGTTTTGTGTTTGTTCCCTCCCGCCGCATCGTGAATGAAATAAATAAGCTATTCAAAACAAGAATATTTTTTCAAATCGCTCCAGTAGTTACTGAGATTAGCGCATTCAAACAAACAAACTCTTCAGATTTATAATATTAGTATAGATAAATCATTGCCCAAACATTAACGACTGCCTGCGAATATAATTATTGAGTCAGTCCTGATTCTATAATTAACTTGTCTAATACTAATCTAGTAGATAACATTAAACCAGTAGCCAAATCTGTGACGATAATTGTATGCCGACTTGTGGATAATTAGTACCATGTCACAACAATGACTCCACGTTAGCAGTATTGATTCATACGACGTGTCACACCGTGTCACTGTGATAAGGTTTCAACTGAGGTTTCAACATATTACTTAACGGTGAAGGTTAATGGGTTAGATAAGATGTTTCAAGAAATTGTCATTCGAAGTTCAAAGAATTTCTATGTTGGAAACATTCAGGAGGTTTTGGGTTTGCGTAAAAAGTTACCGCTTTACATTAAATTAATCAATTTTAGTAAACTTCTTTAAGTTTATTAAAATTGTACCCGATGCAATATAAGGTAACCTCGCTATGAAAAACGTATTTAATTCAATTCAGTTCACATCGACAAATTACGATATCTATTCTTCGTCAAAAGGATTTCGAAATTGTACATTTATAACCTGACCACAATTTTGAAGGTTTACATAATATTCAACGAGAAAAACTTGAACCTATGACAAAAAAAAACCTTAGCGATAGCGTCTAAATAATGTCTGTCTTCTACGATGTGTAGAAGAGTTATTTATTTTGCAAAAAAAGTTATAAAATAGAATATGTTATTGCCATAGCTAAAAGCACCTTCCTTAACATTTCTGTTAACTCAGATTTTGTCAATATTTAAATATATCTTATTTAATTCAAGATTCCAAGTTCTTTTAACGATTCTATAACTTATAAGACAATCTTAAACAGTCTGTTAATTATTCAAAGTCGATTCCTTGAGGTTTAGCATGACGGTAGATCTGGGGATAATGTTTACAAAATATTTTAATTCTAATCTTATACGCTTCTTGAATTCGCCCTTCGTCTGTCTTTGAAGGAGATATTAAGGCGAGTATTAATTATTTATTATTGTGCAATTCAAGGACTTTTACGTAATACTTATCCAAATCATTGTTTTGACTGCTGGTATACATTAGCAAAGGCTAACGGATAAAGATCCGTTTTAGGAAATCTATAGAACTAAATTATATAAATCTAGTTACTCACATTTTTATCCTTATTACCTTTTGGTTTTAGGTACAAAGTCGAACTGAGATCCAGTCTGCCTAAGACCACTCAATTTATCTCTCAAGTCAACCGATCATCATTATTTTAGGCACCGACATTTCCGATTTCCAGAAATTTATTGTACTCAGTTTCCGCCCATTCAGCCGCCATGGTAATACACGAATTTGATGTTTTTTTTTCGATTTCATTCGAATGATCCCACTTGCCTTGCATAATAATTCCACTTCCTGGCGACAGCTAATTCAGTTCAACCATACAACGAATGCTTTTTTTTTCAAGGTGACTCAGTGACTCCAAACCAAAGCCAGCAATGATACAAAAAATAATTTCCATACCAAATAACACGGCTTTTGACCACGAACCATAACGAACAGGCAGATGACTCATTTGTATATGTAAATCACGTTAACATTCAAAAGCTTAGGTTTTACTTTGACTTTTTGAATTTCAAATTCCGTCCGGTCTCGATGTTGAAATCTGAACGAAATATTGGATTGTTATTTAAAGTAACCAGCGGAGATTGTGATGCTCTTTTGCGCAGATTTTGTGTAGTTTCAATTGGTCAGAAAAAAAATTTATTTCAAAATACTTAGCATTTATGGGAGCAATATAAAAAAGTCATATCCAAGACTCAATTAGGGTAATATAAAACTATACTTTCGTTATATACGTAAGTGTATTTATATTACAGTCTGGTAATAGCGATATCAGAATTGATTATAATTTCCTTCCGAAACTCAACCAAAACGTGGATGCCCTCCATATTAAATGCCAAATTAAGTTTTATAGTACGTAATTGGTTGTAATGTCCAGTGATTCACATTCCGTCGTTGGTAATACGATAGTCTGTGGTTTACTACAGTATAAATATTCATATGACCGGTGTATAGTTTCATTACAAGAACGAGTGTTCTGTTTATGTAATAAGTGCCTGGTAAGTAGGCAACTGCGTTCTACTGAAGGGCATACGGTATACGGAAGTTAAAAGTACCCATGGTGGTATTTTATATATCACTTGTTATTTGTTAGTTAGTGCTGCGAAGTACCTATTTATGTTTTATATTAACCACGTATTATTTTGATCACAGTACTTAACGTGTGTTCTCAGTAGTAGAAAGTGCATGCAAATATTTTTGGAAAGCCCTATAAGATTAACCAAAGCCCTATAAAAGTTAACGGAATATAACGAACTTGCAGTAAGTTGTACAAATGGAATCTCCTCCGTGTATAATGAGCATTTGGGGCTATTTATATTCATACTTAAAAGACTTCTCCGTCTGTACTTCAAAGATATCTACTTTTTGTTGTCGATGTTACGTTTATTAATAAATAACGCAAGTTACTTCGTCAAAGCATAACTAATTTGAAAAACTTATTAATTCAGCGCTCATATGTTTTGATTGTTTTTAAGAATATATTTTAATTTGCCCTAGTGCCAATTTTACTAACGTCAGATAAGATATATTCGTCGACAACACAACACAACACGCCTAATTTTAAAAATGCCATCTAGTTGTTATTCATTTATGTAAATGTAATTTTAAAATCTGTCTTTTCATACCTATTCAGTGCCATAAATCTTTTCTGACGTTGGTAAAATCGACCCTTAGTCGATTTAAGCAACGTCAGAAAAGGAATATCCGTCGAATATAATACAAAACGCATAATTTTAAAACTTTACCTTATTTGTCAGGAATCATTAATGTGAATGTCATTATTCGTTCGGATAAGTCTCCCGTGATTTCATCTTTTTAGATCCTGGGATGTCATCAAACAAACAAACAATCCGTAGTGCTTTGAAATAAATGAACACTTTTACACATAAAAACCTCCCTTATTGGATCCTCTTTGTTTCCTATGAGTGGAAATTTATTGGCTTCATTGGGCCTCACAGACAGGCTTAAATTTTAAGTGTATTTTTAATATTCAGGAAGTGAAATTTGACTCGACATTTTAACGCCATTGAGGCGAGAAATCACTGAGGATTCCTCCCTTTGAACGTCGAATCTGGATTAGGGATGCCTAAATAATATCGATGTAGCTATTCAAGCAAATGGCACATATGTTTATGTTACAGTTAACCCAGATAGTCCGGGAAAAATATGTCTTAGATACATAAGGTACTATGAGCCAAATAGGAACAAAACTTGTTTATTTTAAATAAGGTATTACATAGTTTTAGAATATTTTCAAAAGATCATATTTATAATAAATGGGTTGGTTAATGTATTAAGAACAAATTGTTAATTTTTTGAACTTACTTTATATGGAAACACACGTAAAAGTGATAAATACTCAGCTCCTTGATAAAACTACATGTCATTTCTAATAACTAAGCTGGGTCTTTTAAGGAACAGTAGTAACGAAGCTATCTAAGAAATGTATAAAATATAGATCCATAGAATATTTTATATGCACATATATTAGAAAATTTATAGAATTCCAATATCGAACGCTTTAATGTGTGTAAAATTAAATAAAACACGTTTTTAAATGAATAATCAGAGCTTTTTTGGTAAGGGTCTCATTGAGACAATTTTGTTACAGTACGATTGTTACAAAATTGTCTCAATTAGGGGAAATCAGATTGGGCTTATAAATTATAATATGTTCAAACTTGTGGATAATTAATAGGAAATAGAGTTTTTATATGTATAATCACGAATGAAGTTTCAGTAATAATGACGGTGACATAGGACAATAAGGACGTGACTTAAGGTCCTGTGACCCGTAGATGATAGACGCAGAGTTAGGTCTCTTCCCTCATTTGTTCTAGATGTCTTGCCTAGTTTTTTTTATGAAATGGCAAACTCTAATTTCGTGGGCTTATAGTAATTCACTTCACTGACAGCTCTTGATCGGCCCACAAATTAACCGGTATCACTAGACGAACGCAGCTTAAATTAAATCGATATTTTAAATTACTATTTATCGATATGCCAACGACCCTATTCGAGGTTTAAAAATACTTAGCTCATTTCCTTTATATAAATCTCTGCCGCCTTAAGGTTAATTTCGTTGGTGATAAATCCTGTGACGTCAGTAGGGTTGCCGGCAAGTCCTTGATTAATTGGAATCTCAACTACCCTACTATGAATAATCGATAGTGCTTAAAAAGTATATTCTTTATTGAAGTATTTGTGTTACGGTCTGCTTCACATTGACCTAATGAGGAACCAGGAACCTGTCCATTACTTCATACGAAATGACATTCCATATTTGAAGTATTCGTTGGTTAGTGCTTATTTGTCAATGGTGAAACAAGCTTTTTCTCTTGTGAATCATAATCGTCAAGTCAAAGAACGAATCTGTCATGTGGTTTCTCATATCACATTTCTCATTTGTTATTTTGATTGGATCAGTCGGATTGAATTCGTATCGGACGTAGAATCTGCGAAGTCTTCAGATGCTGTTTGATTCTCGTTATTCTAATATTTCTTTCTTTATTTGTTTCTTTTATTATTGTTTACTTTTCATTCTTATACATGTGAAATTAAAGTTGTAAGAAAATTGTTTTAAAATTCTTTTAAGACACTGATTTAAGTAACTCAAAACTTCGTAGTATAAAGTCTGTTACCCCTGAAGGTTATCAAAACGTAACATTTCGTACTTAGACGAGTTTACTCAACTCCCCACTCACAAGTGGTAGATAATGTCACTGAGAGCTCGCGGTCGCTCACATTAAATACCTTTTTAAACGAAGGCCTCCTCGTAAAAGGGTGTAAGTACATATTTAACGCATTTAAAAGCTTTTACTCTTGTACAGCTATTCGGCGAATTTCAACGTTTTAGTACCCACCCGAGGTATTTTAGTGAATTAATTTTCGGGTTTATTAGTTAGCTTGCTGTGTTACACATATACTTAATTGTGAATTTTACTTTAACTTTAACTTTAACTACGAAGTGGCGTTGTTAGCGCCTTAATGGAATATTTTCTCACATACTGTTTCAAGTATGTTCGGGAGTAACAGCATGCCTTTATTTAACCTCCAGCCAACAATCCAATCTGAAAAATACCTTTAAAATATGTACATAACGATCGCTACGTATTTTTAGCTCCGCGTTCGTGTCTTGTACTTGTACCCATAAATCGAGTACAACTGTGTGACGTCACGGATACAGCCTGCGCGGGAGCAGGTACCGCGCTATTCTCGTACATGGTCAGTGACCACGCAGCACCTTCGTGGGGTGACTGTACCACCAGCGAGTCAAGACCCGCCCTGCCCTTCCACGATATCCCGATACAGGACCAAAAAGACAACGTTGAAGGCACGCGAGAGATCTGCATAAAATGGCCAGCGCGAGCCACCAACGTACCCTGACCTTAAACGACACACAATGCTCTTATTTCAAAAGGCTAAATAAAAGAAATCGCCCCACCTAGAGGGCTCTTCAAAAACTGGTCGACAGCACATTCTTTTTTAATCCATATGTTTTCTGGTCGTTTTGCTGGCCTTGAAAGAATGTCTGGTTACTGCACCACGGGTTGATGTCTCGTTATTTATAAGTGTAAGTTTTTCTTGCCTCATATAATGGATTTCTTTTGAAACACGCAAGCTAGGTTATTTCAACGTTTATTTATGCAGTTAAATATTCATCTGCATGTTAAGGGCTTCCTTTGTTCTATTTTCTTTAGTAATGTACGCTATAAACTACTGTAAAGTATTGCTACGCATTATTTTAATTGACCTACTTGTTGTATCCTTGTTTACCATAATCATATTAAATGAGGTATGTGCGTGTATTGGTGACATAGAAAACCAAAAAAAATAACGTATACTTTATGATCAGTGATTCGTTAGATTAAACATATTTAGCTACATTAAACTTAAATATTGAAGAATGGCTTGGGTTGTATTTTACTCCAAATTGAAGTAACTGTTGAAAATAAACACAAAAATTACACTGCATCTATTCTGAAATCTGTACTCATACTTTTGCATTTATTCATGGTTCAACCTTTTTAAACTGTCTATTGGCTAATTCTTTGATCGACATAGTTTGGGTAGACCCATTATTCTACACACGAACCCGTGTCCCGCAGACAGCCGAATTCCTAAAGAAATCGAAACTCCTTTAAATCATAGCCCAACTTTATTACATGCATAACTAATAAACCCAAAAATAGAAAACGTTCGAAAGTGAACTTTACCTCTTCGGTTATACGAGCGTGGGTATTTGTGTTGCCTGCAAACTTTAGATGTCAAGGGAAGGGATCGGAAAAGTGGTTAAGTTGTCCAACTGGTCCGGGCAGTCTCGACCTGTTCCATACTTTTTTATTTTGTTTTGCATGAGGCACTGACCATCACAATAAAGGTCCGTGGGCCGGTCGCATTCTTTTTTCTTTAGCAAGGAGCATTGGCTCCTATGAATAAAAAAAGTTGAACCATAGTTTCTGGTATGTATCGTCTAGGTAGATAGATACATTGAATGCCTTTTAGCAAATGCCTATAGATACTTTATATCATAAAATAAAGCTTTCGCTGTTGTAAGCCGAAGTTTTATTGTGTAATCACAACTTTGTTTGGCTTGTAAAAGGCTCCGAAAGTTTTTAATTAACTAAATATACGTAGTTAATACTTCGCTTTTCTGTTACGTCAAAGGCAGCTGTCGGAAGTTATGATTTTATTTAGTACGACGGATTGAAGAGTCCCGAAATCATATTTTATTATGTAATCAAGATAATTTAAAGATCACGTTTCGACATAGCAGGCGACAGAAGTTTATAACTAAATTATTTCCACGATTTCCACCTTAAGTAAAATACGATGCTTCGCGACTTAGTTATTATACTGACAAATTTAATAAATTAATTTCTTGCAAGATAAGCGAGCTAGACGCATGAAAATGAAATATCTCCGGCGTATTAAACCGTCTCCTAATATTATGTATTATTAAGCATAAAACTATCTGCAGACATTACATACTATTATCGTATCCCTTCCAGTCGATTTAACATTCAACTTTAAATCCATGTCGAAGAATTTATCGAAATTGATCCGTATTTTGTTGGCTGACTGAGCGCGCGATAAGTCGATAATTTTGGTGGCTGAGAGGTAAAGAACCCTAACCCCTATTTCATGCTGAATCGAGCAACCCTTTTATATCTTTACCTGTACGTTTTGGAACTTATACTATCGCTTGCATAATTTTTGGAAATCTTGAACTACAACTAATGCGATCACATATAAAATGTGTTAAACCGGTATCTGAATAATCCTAGTATAAACAAGCCGAAGCATTTCTGTGTGTGGGTGGGCGTTGTTATAGTAGTGTAAAGCGGATGACCGAACCCAGAAAGCTTGAAGTTTGTTTATTCTCTGAAACAAGCTAAGTGGTTATGTCAATGATTACTTACATAATAAAAGAGATTTTGAAAAATCATAAGTCGGATCTGTTATCTAAGTTTATTTCACCTATGACTCGTGCTAAAATTATTTTATGCTATTATTTTTACTTTCATAATAATTCATCATCTGCGGTACGACACGTTAAGATCATTGGTGTTTCTCCACCCTTGGTTTTCATAGCGGATATAAGCGTTCTGCCTCCACCAGTGTGATCGTGCGATCTTATCTCTCTATACTCATCGTTTTTGATCGAAGTGACCTAATTTACAGTTCACTTCGATCGCATTTATATCTCATCAAGGCATTTAGCACTATAGGGCTTTTTGAACTTTTTTTTAAATCTGACTTACTGCATTTTACTCGTTAGTTGAAATCTAGGTTTGTATCATCTGCTATCGAACGAAGTGATTTGGGTACCTGTCCCGACCCAGACCGGTGTCAATGTCAAACGCAAACAACCCCCAACATGCCCTCGGACCTGAATTAATAGAATCTATAACAATAATACTTAAACGATAAACAGTCTAGTCTCGTTGATTGAAACGCTTTAGGGTTCGATTAAAAGATTTATTTTACTATTTAGGAATATTATGGTACGTAGATGAAATATTTCTCCTTGACTTTGCTTTTAGTATCACCATGTTACTTAAACTGCAGACTACGTAACGTAGACTAAAACTTATATATACAATATAATCAACGTACTCAATTTGGTTGGTTTTGGAAGTTGGTAAAAATACCATTATTGGTAATGGTTTAGTTAGTACTGAGCGGGTAATGATAAGTAATTTAAAAATTCTATGCGCGGTTAAATAATTTTAAAACACTGTACATATTAAACGACGTAGATAAGTTTTTCAGTTGTGCTGCCAGTAATTGACTCATCTATACCCCTTTTTGGGTTTACTACTTTCTCAAACTGCCCCAAAATCCTACAGAATTTTAACAACTTTTTAACGAACACGGAACATTTTAACTGCGCTGCCGGTTTTAAAACTATTTACAATGTTTTGTTTTGCTAACCCAACGGATGCACAGCAGCGACTTTTATGCCCAATGCCCATAGTTATAAACACATCCCACCGACTTTCAAGTTCATCCCTTGGCCACAGACTATAAATGGAGAAACAAAAAACGCTCGTCAAAATACTCGGCGGTAGGGTGACGCTAGTTTTGATTTTATCTAGGACACAACTTATAAGATATTGTTCTAAAATTGTTCCAACTTATTATTTTAGTTCATGAGATCTTATAAGCACGAAAATTTACGATTTGTTGCTAAAAGTCTACCTAAATGGTTGATGAAAGAATTACATTTTAACTATATTTTATTTATTTATACGGTGGTCTACATACATCGCGGATACCTTGCAGTATTCCTATAGCAGACTGATTAATTATAGTCACAATGCAAGAACTGGCTTTAAATTAGCTTAGCTTTATGATCCTCAGTGGACATCTTACGGTTGATTGACAAATGAGATGATCAAAAATATACCAAGTCAGACAAACCACTTTCAATTCTTTGTTCTTGTTTTTCGTCTGTGTTTTGTCCTATAAAAATCATGACGCATAGTCTTCCCGCAAAGCACGCACACAAACAAAACGTTATAGTTTATTTATCTATTTATAGCCCAGGCCAAGTGTTCGCTTCATTACTTGTGAACATATTGCGGTGTTTACGCGAGTATTTCTGGCGCTGGCCGTGTGTGCCTACACGTGTGGCCGCATCTGTAACGCCTTTGCTTGCTCTCTGATTTGAAAACGTTACGCGCCCATTTTTCGAATGTTACGCGCCTTTTTTGACAGCTGATGGAACAAATGAAAATATCTTTAGATCTGCTGATTATACCTATCTATAGAGGAGTAAATGCCAACGCTTTCGTTTTTTTTATTATAAATTTAATAAATGCTAAGCTGTATCGTTATTTTACATATGTCCAGTGTCCAGGCATACATGTCTTGGCATTAAATTAAAAGCTAAATATTACGCACTTCTGTTGCCCTCTCATTGTACATTAATTAAATGGTTTATGTAGGCTTTCGTATTTTGGTATTTTAAATTTCAAATTCTAATGGTTCCGGATACTTGTACTTGTTTAATGACACTGAAACAATGTCAAATTTACTTATTTTAAATAATGATTGTAAATTAACAAGTCTTGTCGGGTTTATGGAAAAGTCAACAGATTTGGTACTTTTGCTTGCTGACCCAGATTTACTTAAATATTGAGGAAAACAAGACCCGACCTTTGATTTTAGCTTCGAAGTCAGTCAGTTGTACTTCAATTTTATATTTACTTTCTCGACGAACCATTTTATATTCCTCTTTCTTTTTCGTACCAAAATAAACTTTACTTTTATCTGTTTTATAACGTGGATTAAGTTAATACTCACTTAAGTTAATAAACACTGCTTTGTGATACCAGTCCATTTAAATATATATCGAACACAATAAATGCCCTTATAAAATCAAAAATGTTAACATTACGTAAGATTACCTAAGTTTTTGGAAAAAGAGCTGTGAATTTCATAATAATAAAAAAAAACATGTAGATACCTAATTCAAAGCGTAACAGTTAAAGTTCATTAAGCCTGTAGCGTTCCACTGCTGGGCAAAGGCCTTATCTCAACTGTGAGGTAATTTAAGCCATACTTCACCTCGCGGGCTGTTTTTGGGTTGAAAGGGTATTTGCAAGGCGACTAACCTTGCTGTCAGATGTTATCGAGCCGAATCCAAGGCCTCTGACTAGGCTAAACGACTAATATCAACCGATATTAGCCGGAACCAATGGCTTAACGTGCACGGAAGCACGGAAATGCTAAATATGAGATGGTAAATGATCGGAATGGTCACCCATCCAAACACACCCACGTCGTAGGTTGTCGCTTAATTTAGGCAATTAATTACTTAGCAAAATTGAAAGCATAATAATTTTAAAGTTTTTTAACTATCATTGTGTAACATTTTTCCTTTGCCATATTTCTTTAAAACTTCCAAAAGAATGAAACATTAAAAAATACCGTTTGCGTGTTTTAAGTCAATTAAAATAACTTGAGCTTACCTTTGTTACTTCGCAATGACTTGTTATTTAAAATGTTCAAGCTATTAGCGAAATTATATAGCTGCTTCACATTAAATATACGTTCAGACGTAAATCTTTGAAATTATATTACAAAGTTTCATGAATTGATTAAAATAAAAACTGCTTCTACGAAAACCTTCAAGTGTAGAGCTAGTGAAATAGATTATAAAAAGATTACAATTGCTTAAAACCGTTGAAAGATATTCTACAGTAAGATGCTTGCGGTAGATACAAAGACTATGAGAAATACGCAATATTAAGACTAGTGCTTCAAGAATAAAGAAGGTTGTCTTTTGAGGTCCGGTGTTCCATATCAAAGATAACATATGTTTCTCGAGATTTTAGCTTCTTGTACAAAACTAAATTATGATGCTAGTAATTTAGTTGTGTTCATTTTGTATAATGGCAATACAGAACTATGGGTGAAGTGGTGATGATTTTCTTAGAGTACGAGTATAGTCCAAATTTTTGTGTCTCAGTCTCCAAATTGTAGTTCAAATACTGTAAACGTAATAAAGTTCAAGTTCTCACAAGAAATCACGTTTTCAATAATAAGTTTCTATCAATACTTTATTTTTGCAAACTTTGTAAAAAAGTGTATATTTTCGTTTCCTGTATGACAGATTCTAATTTTTCATTATATTTTTCTGCAGGTAAAACTTCAGTCACGTTCAGTCATCCGTGGTCCCAGTTAAATGTGTGAGTGAGTTTGTTTAACTCTGAGTTAGGCCAAACTAGAGTAGAGGCCAAACTAGTGTTTAAAAAGTCATAAAAGTCATTTATTTTTGCCAAGACCCATTTATTGTGTCTGTTAGTAAAATTTACTTATAGATTAAATAAGTGATATGAATAAATTTTGGGCTACCATGTTAAGGATATTTTTTTTTATGCATCTTGTAGTCTTGTGGTTTCTGTTGTGAAACGTTTTAACATGCGAAAACATATCACAAATGGTAATCTATACACCAAACTACCTGTATTGGCAAACCGATCCCTAAATTTTCAAACTTCCCCCAAGTGTCATCGCGAAAATGAATCAACGATTGTGGCTTGAGTTACCCTGACACATCTTTTTACGGTCCCAGGGACCTCTCATTACCTCCGGGCAGAATAAACAGAGGCTTGGAATTTTTTCATCAAAAATTTGAGTTACACCATCTGTTTCCGTGGTAATCTCGCGCCGGGCAAATATTTGAGTGCCATGTCTACGAGAGTTGATTGCCGCTAGAAATTTGATGAAACAAATTTCTTGTTTAGTTTCGGCGATGCTGTGTAATGAGAAGTTGGAGAGGTTTCTTGCAACGCAATAAGATGTGACGCGTGAAAATAAATCCTGAGTACTTAAATTTAAAATGGATTCCAAATCTTCTATTGAACTACAACCATAAGACGAATTTAAAAATGTTTCATAGATCGCAGCCATAAGATCGTCAAAGCTCAAAATCATTGGTCAGCTTTTGAAACACGAGATCCATTTTTACTTTTTTAACGTAATAGTAGGTAAGGTTTATACATATCGGTCAAAACACTTTTCAGTCAGTATACATTCACACAAACCACCTTTGGCTAGTACCTTTAGCACCTTTAGAAGATCCATTAAAAACCGAAATAAAGGCGATTGGTAAGGAAAACAGCGAGTTGCGTGAAAAACGACATTAATAATTCATTCGTAATCCCTAAGTTGGGGTCTAAAATGTATTTTACGACGCAATAGGTACCACGTGCCAGGAAAATCTTTAACGAAATTCAAGTAAGTTGGTTAAGCGAATGCTTTTTGCACTGAATATTTAGGTGGTAGCGCAAAAAGCCTTAAGGTAACGGGAAGGATGGTCGGACCTTAAGCTGCCTTCATAAACTTCGAAGTGTACTATTGGGTATAAACTAAGGTTTTAGAATGTAACGCGTTTCTTGTCTATGATATTATCTTTTGCTACTTTAAAATGCCTAAAAAACAGTCATAAGACTGGTAAGATTGTTCAGTAATCAAAGTTTAACAATTCAATATTTATCTAACGATCCTTAAATAAGTGCCAAATAACTACAAGTTTTGATTGGTAAAATAATATGGTGAATTCTATCACAACACTATAATTTTCTCCTTCTAACTCTGAGAATGGTATTTCAATGGTTTAATTTCCACATAGCCTATACATGAACTGTCAAAATCATACAAACCAACACCATTGTAATGCATTTACGTTTATTGAATTAGGGTAGAGATAATTGCCACGTTGTTAGTTACAAATTAATTATAGCCACGATCAAAGTTCAAATTTAAATTTTGTTGCTTTTGTGACCAAAACATAGTTAGTTACTTATCGTGCACGGAAGTGTAAGAGAAGAAATGTGTTAAAAATGTGTGTTACTTTTTATTTGGACTCAAATGTTTTTTTTAATTACTATCTTTTGAGAGAGTATTGTTAGTTTGTGAAAAGTAATTATACAGGTTGACTTTGAAAACATTAGCAATGTTTTGAACTGAAAACTCATAATGAATTTTAATCCTTTCAACATATAAAAATAAAAATTTTGTTTTATAAAATAGCGATTGGTGAACCAAGGAAAATAATATGAAACACTTTAGAATTGATCTCTGCTTCAAATAAAACTAATAAATTACAGTTTTACTTTCTAAAATTGACGAATAATATCAAAGTGTCAAAAAAATTACTCCACCTAAACGAATCCAGCAAATCAAAGTGCTGCTTTATGTTTTTTTTTCTAAGTGTCATCAAAACATTTGATTTTTATTTAATATGTGGAAGGGACTTTAAAGCATGAGTAGGTTCTTAGTTAAAAATAATACTGATTATCTTATATATAAAATTTTCGTGCAACAATGTTCGTTCCCGTACTCCTCCGAAACGGCTTGACCGATTCTCATGAAATTTCGTGACCATATTGAGTAAGTCTGAGATTCGTCTATTTTTCATACCCCTTAATGATAAGGGTTGTCCACCCGTAACATTTTTCTTTAATTACGTGGCTGGGCGGGACGAGGCCGGGCAAGACGAGGATGGGGGCGAAACAAAGTTAGCTGGGTCCGCCTAGTATTATTAATAAGTCAATCTGACTTTGAAACCATTGGCATTATTACCATAGGTAAAGTCTATTTTTCTTTGCTAGTCGAATATTGTAAACATTCTTGCTTGACACATTCCTTTTTACTGAAATGAGTCATTTTAAAATAAGATTAATATAAAACTTACAACCTACATATGGAAGCCATAGATGAACACTGAGATTCAAATCAAATAGTTTATTAATATTATCCACTGATATTATTTTGAAAGTAATTAAAAGATTGCTTACATTGTTCGACTAGCAAAGAGAAACAAACAAATTGTAAGATGTTGAGGTTTTTAATTAGTTTTTGAGATTAAAGACGAAAGTTTTATCTACTCAAATAAATGTTAAAAGCCTTGCCTAAATGAAAATACGTAACCTTAACCCTTTGAGCGCAGAGGCCGACTTAGAAGTCTAGACTAGTCCTCAAGTATCAGCTTAAGTACTGAACTTAAGAAGTCTCTTTATTCTAACTAAATATAACCTTTCTCGTTTACTTTGCAAAAAATAAGCTAACCATTGAATTTTAGTTTAGTTTAGTTAGTACAGTGAAAAAAGCTCCCTTTGGACTTACTTGTATTTGCTATTTTGTACTAAATACTCATATACAAGGTGTTCTGAAAGAACTATTTTTTGAGAAAGTTGATGATCTTTCTTCTAGAAAAATAAGTCGAAAACAATTTAATTCCTATACATCCCACACAATTCAATTAAATCTGTCGCGTGGCCCGTCTGATTTCTATGAAGTCAAATTTTTCTTTCAAATGTTTCTTTGAAATTGCTGTTCAGTTACTGATTCTGAGAAGCTCCCTCAATTGCTAACGGAAAGTTTTGTCAAACCTTGTATAGCAAATAATGTATGTATCGATTTGAGAAACCTAGGTGACTTAGTCGTGACAAGTAAATTGGTGTTCTTAGTGCGTGGGAGTAAGCAGTCCAAATTTGTTGGGAGCAAGTTTTGATACCTAAGTCCTATAATTTATGCTGCTTCTTGTTTTACTTACAAACCGAAATAATACAAAGAGATGCAGTAAGATTACCTTAGTTGAACTCATAATATCAAATCACTTTTTTTATCCATAGATAATACAAGAAACTAATGAATGGCGAATGAGTGGTACTTGACTGATAGGAATCGGCACAATTTGCTAAATATTAATTTGGTATAGTCATCAAATTAGCTCCGAACTTTTTATCTTTTTCTTTTTTTTTTTACTTTAGGAATTTTTTTTTATGCTTACCTACCGACCGCGGGGGCAGTTGGGGGTTATGCAGGACTCCAGGACTTGGAGCTTGCCTTCCCAATAAAAATTGGACGGGGTTCTCCCGTGCCATTAGTGAGACAAGAGCCGGCTGGTCATGCTCTGGGCTTAAGGCCTGACCGCGTTTCTTGTCTACAGAGACAATGATCAATGTCACAGGAACATCAAAGAGAACGCAAGCAACAGAATTATAATTTAATCCTGTCTAGGCCACTTGGTCTGCGATCTGTGGCCTTTCAAACGACCGTTCCGTATATGCAAACTAAAGTCCAAGCCATCCTCGACTGGAGATAGGATTTCCTCCACAGGATTTCGGACTAGCAGAAGTTTTATAGGGACAAACAATCTTAAGATAGATAATCCTTTCTCTCTGTAAAGAAAACCTCAGATAGAATGGACATAGGAAATAGCTGTTAGTCAATACAGTCATGATTTTACCAACATCCGATAAAGAATATTCGTCTGATATAATACAAATTGCCTAATTTGTGTATTTCTGTCATTTTAAAATCGATCGTTTTATAGTTATTCGGTCGGATAAGTCTTATCCGCAGTTAGTAAAATATACTTTAAGGGGTTGCGTAGTTCTTGTTAACTTACCGACAATACCGCCGATATATTAGGTGCTATTACTTATTCGTAACTCTGCCTTTACGTTGGCACTAGGCTGAAAATAACAGACAATCTGATAAATGTTTGCCTTACTACACTCGTCAAATCATACTCTACTTTGCTGTCGAAAAATAGTCCTTATAACAAATAGATACCGCAGTTTTAAGCCTGAATAACGTCCTGTTTTTCGTACTACGTAAAAGGTTAGGTTTTCTGTGTTGAAGGCCTATTTATTTTATAGTTTTACTTTTTTCTTCATTATAGAAGCTTAGGAAAAAACATTCACAGGATGAAGGATTTTGTTTAGATATTCGTTGCCTCATGATTTAAAGTGAGGTTTTAATAAAAAGTTAGAACCTAACAAGAATGCCATCAATGAAGGTTTGAAAGTGTTTTTTGTTATGCTTTTTATGAACCGAATGAATGTTATTGCTTGTTAATTCGTTGAGGAAAAAAGAAGTTTATACATATATATCATATTATACGAATTTGATGCGCTTTAAGTATTTTTTACACTGTAAAGTGATTTCAGGAATTCTAACCTCTGTGTATATCCAAATTTATTTCTCTAAGTTACTGCGGTTTAAGGTTGTCTTCTGTGAGTTGTAATTTGTTGAAAACTATTGAATATAATAAGTGTTTATATGTACATAATTGGCTTAAAGTCTTACGAACTATGGTTTTGATTGCACTGTCCAAAAACGCAATACGTTGTGTTAAGCAGTACTACATCACTATCTTTCGGTATGACTTGAAGAGAATGCTTTTAGCATTAGGTCTACTGATAAATAAATCAATATTAGGTTTTGTAAAAAATATAAACGGCTGTATGCCATTTTAAGCACGCAAGTTTGTTTATGTTTTGTTTCCACGGTCAAATAATGATTTGATGATGATAATGAATTTTAGTGTAGGGCTGGCTATATTTGATTTAAGGATAACAAAATCATACAGCTTTTAACATCATACTTTAGGGGGATAATAGGGTTGAAAGTAACAGCACAGAAAATATAAAAGATCCGATAACTTCTCGGGTTAAGCGCGTACTCGTATTATCATTATCTGTGCCGATCAACTGTATATGTGCCTCCGTTTTATGTCGCTCATTTTAATCCTTTTTTTTTGTAACCGTTAACCCTCCCAAGTACCAGCGAGATTGGAACAAAAATATTTCGCAAATCCCTTTCAATGCCAACAAATTATCGCGACTCTGATACTCTCAAGTTGACCCTTTATTTTGTTAATGAAAGCCCTTCATTCGAGACGTCCCTGTCTTTATCAGTGCCATCTGTTGATTTTCTTTGTGTACCCTTTGTGGGGCTTGATAAAGGACTTTCAGTCGTATGCCTTAAGAGACAAAGTCGCGGTTGGTAGTGGCAGGGAGGTTATAATGAAGGCATTGTTTAGGGCGCCCCTATCGTCACATATGTGCACTACTCGTTAGGGCTTCATAAGCACTTTTGTGCCCGCATGTAGATAGGCAGGGTTGACTAGTTGTTGGCTTACAAAAAGTCTTACTCTTTTTTTTAAGTCTGTTAAAAACGTAAAGCTTTGCGAAGTTGAGAGTGAGGGGGGGGTACCTTCAGGTGAAGTTGTTTTTTTTAATTCTATTTTTAAGATCATTGCTACTTTGTGTGTTCTTTTTTTTCCAATATAATAACGTTGTCTTATTTCCGACAAACTCAGTCTGAAGCTGAGATTTTTGAGATTTCGCCTCGAGAAGTTTAATCGTCTGATTTTCTTTTGCATCGACCATCCTTTTTATTTTATTTCATCATCATCTTATTTAAAAGCCAAGCTCTTGTCGGTGAAGCTTTTTCCATTCTTAACGCTTTTTAAGAACTTTTTCTCAATGAATTAAAAAAAAATGTTTTTTTTCTTACTTTTATTCCACAATTATTTTCAGCGCTCCCTGGTGTTTGACAGGTAAAACTGTGTTGCACACCAGCGGCAGAAGTATGAAGCGCAAGAAATTTCATATTTTTTTGTCATTTTGCGTAGATAATTACATTTTTTTTTTATAAATTGTAAAATATATTTTTATTCTTTTAAGCTTAATTCAAAAACTCTTATCGATTATCAAATACACGAAAAACCAATTTCGTGTCAGCGTTTTTCAGCGCTACCTAGGCAGGTATAATATTACAAAGAGACGCCTGATACCCGTAGACAATTATGATTTGAAATAAACGAAGATTTTCTTCCTTTTTTTGAATGAATTCTTTTCAACATTTTCTACAAAACAACAATTAACTAAAATAGCTGTACTAATATCTAAGGACAACCCTAAACTTCTAAGTTGGTTCCCTACAAGTTTTAGGCACGAATTTGAGCCTTATCTCTTTGTGTTAACGTCGACAGTTTTGTGTTAGTTTCGACCTAAATGGATTATGTTAATATAGTTTCGCCAACTTATAATTGGAACGTACGTTGTCCTAATTGACGTTTCTGACTTAGGTACAGTGTTGTTGAAAATAGCACTCAGTTGTAAACTAGGGGAGACAGAGAAAGTGTCAGTTGTTTTTCATACAGCATGCAAGGAAGCCATAAACCAGTATTACCCCAAGTTATATTTTTATCCGAATAAAATATAAAAAGAAAAAAGGCCAAGTGCAAGTCGGACTCGCGCACGAAAGGTTCCGTACCATTGACTATTGAAATAGGCAAAAAGTTGAGTTTTTTTTTGTATTGGATTATTACTCAATTTATTTTATATTATTTTTTGTCATACAGCGTAGTGACAGACAGACGGATAACAAAGTCTTAGTACCCTAGGGTAGTAGGGTCCCTTTTTTAACCTTTGGGTACGGAACTCTAATAATTACCTACCTACTTGTGGCAATAGTGTATACGCGTAATTAACATTCGACAGAAAATATAACACACACAAACTTTTTTTACATTAATAAATAAGCCGATTCAAACTGAGATTCATTATTATGCAGAAAAAGAAACTCTAATGTGCCGTAAAAAGTTAATATATCATAGTCGTCGAAAAACCATTAAAAGGTGTCAACTCAAAATTTTTACTTGATTTTTCTAGTGCTTTAGAATGTTTTTAACACTCACAGTGTCATATTTTATATTCATAAAGATGAAATAAGAAACCAAAAATTTGCGCACGGGCGGGACTTGAACCAGCAACCTTTTGGTAAACCTGGCCAAACGCTCTTATCAATTGAGCTACCGTGCTGTTAGTCCGACCCTGCGAAATTTGTGGTTTCTTATTAAAACGTCAATTGTTGTTTTTGGTTTCTTATTTCATCTTTATGAATTGATTTTTCTAGTGTTTGTGTTAGGCCAAGGCACCGGGCACCAGGTACCTGTATAAGTGATTTATCTCAGCAATTTTAAAGGTGCAACCTTAAATTATATGATTTGGATATTCACTCCGAATAAAAACGGCTTTAAACAACCGCCTTCATCAGATCTAAGACCCCTTACACACTGCGACTTTTAGCATTATATCATGAAAAATTTAATTTAGCATCGATGCAGTCGCGCGTAAGCATCGATGCAGAAGCGCGTTTGTATCGATACAGTCGCCAAAATTCAGTACATAATTTGACAATTTCCAGCTTCTGCGTCGCGCCTGTATCGATGCTAACGTGCTTTCAAATCGCGATTGTATCGATGCTAAAAATAGCGCAGTGTGTAAAGGTTGACATTTTGCGGCTGCATCGATGCTTACGCTCGCTAGCATCGCGACTGCATCGCTGCTAAAAGTCGCAGTGTGTAAAAGGTCTAAACTGTAATCACCTCGAACCCTATCCTTACTGTTTCCAACCGTCCAATCAACATCAATTTCGGATCTGCAAGCTGCGATTTGATTTATTAAATTGAATTATAACAGAATATAACCCAAAATTCTGGGATATTAATAAACCCTATTGGACCGAGTCTACACAGTTACGGGCTTAAATCTCATGAATTTACATTGCTTGATTAATTCTACTAAAACAATGTAAACCTACCTCGTATCGCGAACCTTTTATTATAATAGAAACTAATGTACAATAGAACTTATTCATAGACCTGAGTATAAAACTTTTCCTTAAAACCTTTTTGTTCCATAAAAAAGTACTGCGAACAAGTTTTAAAAATTATACTGGTGCAATTTTATAATTTTAAATACGCAAAATGAATCGCGTTAGCAGAATTTAAATTTCGAACGAACAAATGTAGAAGCATTTTTTTACCGCTAATTTTGTGTTCGTAAATGGAACGTAAGCAATGCACGAAAATATTTCCACTATTTCCCGCCAATGCGTTACTGGACGTCCCTACTAAAACAGCCAGTACAACATGAACTTTGGACATTCTTTTACCAAGGACGACTCCGGTGCGAAGAGGAATAGATTAATGAATTCCCACGGGTCAGTGTAAGTTGGACGATATTTTAAAACCGCCAACCGAAATGATGCTGACCTTACGCGACGCGTTCTTTATTCAAATTCGAATTTATGTTTTTTAATTATACTGTCCACTTAGTTTCAAATGAAGGTTCTGAGAATATTTCTTTTTTCTTTTGGTGGTATGCTTACGTTTTAATTTGGATCGTCCATATTGACGATCAAATTTGAATTTACATCAGATGTTTCTCATTCTGTTTCTGTAGTTTATTTATGTATGTCGCAATACATAAGATAAGTTGTGTAAGTCCTTAATAGCTTTCATATTATCTTGTGTGAACCCTTATCATGTCAGTTACGCCATCTGTCGCAGACGACTGGAACTAAACATCGTCTGTAAGTCTGTTTGATTGAAAGGAGATAATTAAATGTTTCGATGCGTATAATATTAGTAAAACACTTGTTTTATTCAGTACTATGTATTAAACATCTAATCTAAAACCTTATTTCATAATAAGCTGTTTTATTCAACTAATTATCCTATTTGGACCTAAAGACAAATCCACCAGCTCTCGAATTATTTAATATACTTAGTTGATGTAACTTACACTAGAAATACATACTAGACATATACAAGATGTAGTTCTGGTTAGCGACGAGCGACTCAGGGGTACAAACGATACTGATACCGAGTTTTTTTTTTATTAAATGGAAAAAAACTTACTAAATCCATTTTATTATTGCGATACTAGCGAGCGAGTCAAAACTACCAACACTGAGTTGCCTCGTGGTAGCTTACTAGCTACGGCAAAGTATTTCGTAGATATGTCATTTTTCCCCATTCGTTTTGATTTTTTTAAGAATGATATGAAGAGGTTTTCATTTATAAAAATTGCATATAATTTAAAGAAAATCTATTTTTTAATAAGCATAACTCATAATAATATCTTAAATTATTATTTAAAAACAACACCCTATATAACGCTTGCTTACATAGGATACGCGATATCACGCACTTCCACAAGTGATCGACACGAAGTGTTTGCGGTTCATTCCCGGTTATAGCACCTTCGCGGGAATCTTTAATAATATCTACGTATATTGTTTAGGTAAGCACCACTTTGTGCAATGTCTTTCACGATGAAAAAACATTATTTTTATAGGTATAAGATAAGATAAATCTTTGTAGCACATCACATTAATTAATTACAAATTCGTTTAAAGGATATGTTCAATTTAGACAGTCTCTTCCAGATAACCCCATAGTAAAGCAATATGAATTTTATTTATTTTTAAGATCAAATTAAATAATTGTTGATATATTTTTTAATGTTTTCGTACACATACACGTAGGTAAGAAATTGATCTCTCTTATCCATAATTACTTTTTTGTTTTTGTCACTATACAAACTTAACAATATAAATTGCACTTGTAAAAACAACGTTGGCTGTGACAGACGAGGAATCGAACCCCGTTTCTTGCGCTATTGGGCGTATGCCTATACCACTCGGCCACCGTCACATTAGCAAGCCTGTTGAATTTTGCAAGCGCTTACTTTAACGCGTAGGCTGCGTTACATCATCAATATTGCGAGATTGCTCTCACAATTCTCAAGATCACTCTTGATCGAATATCACTCTCTACATCCCTCGAAAATCGTTATGATAGAGGGATAACACATTTCGCATTCGTATTTTATGTATTTGGACGGATTGGGCGATCCTATAAATTCAATAGACAGATAGCACACTAGTGTCATAAATTCAAGAAGGGTTATAAAACACATAGTTCACTGGATACTCGGTAGATGTCGCTGTGCCGTCAAATTGTTTTCTATACTAATATTGTCAAGTTGAAGTGATTATTTGTTTGAACGCGCTAATCTCAGGTAGTACTGGACTGATTTGAAAATATTTTTTTTTTTTTGTGTTTGATAGCTTATTTATCGAGAAAGACTTTAGGCTATGAAACATCACGCTGCAACAGAAGGGGAGGGAGCAAATTAAAAACGCGTGGAAGAAGTCGCGGGGGACCACTAGTATGAAATACGATTGCACCCACAACGAACGTTGTGAAATCAATACAGGAATTGATAAAAGTATATTGCGCGTCGGCTAACAAGCGATAATTTGGTTTCCTCGCTTCGAGTGAAATAGCCACTATAATAATAGCCACTTTCCCTTTCTGTCCCACTGTGTAAGAATAAAAGCTGTATGTTTTGCATATTGGATATATATACATTTTATTGACTTAGACTGCTTTTAACACTCAGTGATATTATTGCATTCTTATAAGATGAGGAGGAAACCAAAAATTGCTCGATTGGAAAAAGCGTTGCCCGGTTTGCCAAAGGTTGCGGGTTCGAGTCCCGCTCGCGTGCGCAATATTTGGTTTATTTATTTTATCTTATTAGAATACATTTTATTCAGACTGAATCCAGTTAAATTTGTAAATAAATGACGTTAATCAATATTAAAGCCCTAATGTTGAAGTGAAATCTCGTAACCATTTGAATGTTCCTAGTTAAAAGATACGGCATATTCTTAATATTATAGTAACTGGGAAAAATATTACTGACTCATTTCCATTGTTGACATTTCAATTATATTCTTTACTTGCGCAGGTGTAAGTGGAACTTTATCATCACAGCACCGCGTATCGCCCGCAACTAGCCAACAAACCCCCTCACCGAAAAATCGTCGCGTTTCACTTTCAAAAAACGTTTCGTTCCAGAAGAAATCCTGTTAAGCCGACAGTACCCATCACCGATTGGTTGGCGTCGAAAAAATAACGAAAAAAAACAACAACCAGCAATAGACGTCGATCACGCACGACACTATCGGTGGAATCGAAAATACGGATTTCAATCCGAATATGTAACGAATTGGATGTTTGATTGCATTCCATTGCCTCAAAAAGGCAAAAATAAAAGCTTAGTTTCTTTTGACGGTACTTTTTATCGGCTTTTGACGCGGCGGAGGCAAAGAATATAGATGGAGGTACCTACATATTTATGCGTGCTACAAATCACACATCTGATTTGATTCTAGGGAGGCGTAATTTCGTTTGATGTTTTTTTTATACACATATTTGTGATGAAGTTGATTGTACGGTAAAAATATGTATTAGAAATAAAAATAAATAATATACTTAAGTCTTAGTTGACACGGTAATAGCGTTAGAGGCAATGTTGGTCAAAGTTGAAATTTTTGAATTTCCTACCCCAACCGTAGGCCCGCGCAATTACTTAGACTTCAAAGCGAAAACTTTGCCTTTAACTAACAAGACCGCCATCTTTGTAAGGGCCAATTATATTCATAGACGGATGATCACGAATATCTTACATATTTAAACTCACAACTTTTGATGATGCTTGGGTACTTTCGAAGAGAAGACAATTGATTGTGATATGATTGAAAGCACTGATCTTGGACTCTTTGATGCTGTTTCGAAAATTAAAAGATAAAAATGCCATGTAAGTATGGTAAGATAACTATTGTTGGAGTATTGTCTGACACATATCTGATACTAGCGGTGCACCACGACTGCGCCTGCGTGTCTTGAGTTTACTTCATCCCGTCGCAGCGTAATGTTTCTTTGATAAATGAGCTTTCCAACACGAAATATATTTTGTCATATCGGTCCAGTAGTTACTGAGTTTAGCGCGCAAGCATACAAACAAGCTCTTCAGCTTTATGATATTGGTTAGTATAGATATATGTAGTACATCAATCAAGCTAGATTCTCAAACGTAGAAACACTTCTATTCGCTACTTTGTGAATCTAGTATTTAGTGAATTTGAGCCCTACAATAAATTGACAAAAATAACTGATATTCATCCAAGTTCCCAGTGCGACTGTACTCAATGTCATTCCTAAAAAGCTCGTTAGTAATCCGCGGGGCTATTACGTACTTCACTCGCTTTGGTATTGCAATCGTTAATTTCGTTACGACTGTATTTTAATTGAGGGCTTACTAACAAGTGGTAGCGCTGACGATTTGGTCTAGAAGCTATAAGCAAGAGGCTAATGATTAGATTTGATAAGAGAGAATTAAAAAAAAAACACCTATTTTATACATGTTTGTAACCCCACTTGTCTAGAACGCTGCATACCCTGACACGTTTTACGGTGCGATTGCTCTAGCCCTTTCAGACCCACGGCGAAACTAAACAAGGAAGTGTTAAACAAACTCGATATTCCTTATCTTTGGGGAGCCGAGAAAATGAAAACTGAACATTTTCAGTGATACTATGGTGTTTTCATGGTTTTTCAGGGGGCGTACAATTGTATCATTGTGGGCCCTACCCATTTGCCGTCACAATTGTGGCAGTCACAATTGTATCGACGTGGCCCATATTAATTATCTCTAATAATGGTACATAATTAATTTAAGTTATTGCATTTTCCCCAAATATTTATCATATATTGAGGTGAATTTAATAAAAATAACATGAAAAGTACTAAACTATTTATTACCAACTAAAACATATAATTATAAAACCAAAAACAATCAGTTTTACAAACTTTTGCTTAGTTAACTAATAAACTTTTTAATCAAATATACATCGCATTTTGAACACCTCGCTCGGGTTCTACTGGTGCAATCAGGTAACCTGCGTTTTGAGGAGCTTTCAACATATCAAATACTGGCCAATGATTGTAGCCATCATATCTTTTGTCAGGTGTCGGCCGTACCGCAGGTTTGTACTCGGAACTAGTAAAAAATATTTTAATGCCGATCTATTTGAGACGTATCTAGTGTACATGCCTCATCATCATCTTTCAAGTCAGACTGTTCAAATAACGCCCCAATTGCATCGTCAGTGAGGTAAAATGATGATCTAGCCATTGCACGTACTAAGTAGTTGGGCCCGAAGTGATACAATTGTGACTGTGAACTTCTGTGACACTTTTTCTTGAGAATTACCTAAAAACACAAACAAATTTATTCATTGTTACGTAAAACAGTTCACAATTAACAATAAAACACAGCAATTACATAATTTTAACTTAGTTTGAATTACTCACACGCAGTGCTACCCCAAATGACGACAACGGCGAAATGAACCCGTTTTTATTTGAATCTCGCGACGCTTGCTAGCTGTCTCATTCACAGCAATAGATAGAGCATATCCGTCACAATCGTGCGGCTGTGGGCCCGATCACTTACGCCTTTAAATACCGCCAAAATTTAACATTAAACTAACGTCACAATTGTGTTGGGCTGGGCTGAAAGGGCTAGTTCGCTTGCAAAGTCCGATTTTCTCCTGATCCTTTTATGACTTCTAGTGATTTTATCGCTTCTCTCGCCACACACAGACTACAGTATTGATGATATGATAACGATTATTAGTGGAATCGGGCGTTACTTTGCGGAAATCCATTATTAAGTTGAAATTTTTAAAATTCGTCCGTGCTCCGCCGAGACGACAACATCTCTTGATAATGCCACGTGTATAGCGAAAGTGTCGAGGTATTTTGCACGTTGGTGTTGGTTACTAATAATTGCATCAGCTGTGCCGCATGCGTATTGAGGGAGGGTGGGTGGTGCATCCTGCATTTGCCTGCACTAATACTTAACGCGGTGACGGTTCGTGTTGTTTGTTGCCTGCCCCAGCGTCTCTTAGCGGAAATTTAAAGCAAAATAATTTTAAAAACTTCAAGATAACCATTGCCTTCAATTTACGTGTTACATACTGATACTCATTTACTGAAGCGGCAAACGTAACGTCAGTTTAGTATCGAAATTGCCCCTTATTTTGAAAAATGTGAAGAGAAATTCAACTAAGTATTCCAACATCATTATTAAGTATACGAAAAGGTACAAAATATTGTGTTATATTATGTAGATACAGTATTATGACATCACTTTCAGCACCAAGAAAGTAAACCACGCATTGTGTTTTACGAATTTATTAAAATAAGAACTTATTCCATACATGTCTACCTAGTCGTCTACAAAACACTGTTGTTCCTTACGCTTACTAGTCAACGGCAAATCAACTGCGCGTCAACGGCACGTCCAACGGCAAACAGCCGTTGCGTAAGATCCTTAAGTTAATTTCACCGTCCGTTGTTCAAGCACGTCAAAATTTAATGGACGACAAACTTTGCTCTTTCATTCTTAATTTGACTTTTATAATTCGATTACATGACTTTAGTTAGAAAACACGGTCTAATCCGTAAAGGGAACTAACTTCGCTTGGTACTTAAGGAATTGAGATGACTGGGTTAATTTTAAGTGACAGTTGAAAAGCTTAAAGATATTATTTGTTAAAATAAGTTGTTAAAGACTTTAAGAAGATATCATTATCATATAATTTAAGAGCTAGGCTTTTGTTGTTTTTTCCTTTCTATACGCTCTTCCGCCATTGTCTTGACCTCTTGATACGACACAACATTAAAATTCTTCTTTATTTGATGCATATAGCCTATCTTGGTCTTCCTCTCTTTCGTCTTCCCTCTATTATAGTTCTGATGAAACTGTCGTATCGTATCAAGTGTCCCAATATTTTCCCTCTTCTACTCTCAATTGTTATAAAGTCCACGAAAATATAGCAGTCATATAACTTTTGTTTCTCATAACTGAAAGAGTGTTAAATATTTGTATAATAGACTGATTCTGATTCTGAAACCTCAATGTGTATTGTCCGAATAGTCAACAAAATTTATTGTTTCATTTATTTATAGATTAAAAATAATTACACAAAACAATAATAACATTCAATAAACCAGTGTAGTTTGTGAGGATAATCTACGACGTTATGTCTTTAAAAATGAGTCTTTAATGCTTTAGAATGTTTTTAACACATTTACAGTGTCATATTTTTATATTCATAAAAATGAAAATAAAACCAAAAATTTGCGCACAGGCGGGACTTGAATCAGCTACCTTTTGGCATACCGGGCCAAACGCTCTTACCAATTGAGCTACCGTGCTGTCAGTCCGACCCGGCGAAATTTGTGGCTTCTTATGAAAACGTCAATTGCGTGACGCTTAGCGCCACCTAGCCGTCTGTTTATGAAACAGATGGCCCAAGCAGTTATTCTTTACAGAATAAATTCAACTTGGAAATTGATGTCGCTTCGCTATTTAATGCTTTAGAATGTTTTTAACACTCACAGTGTCATATTTTTATATTCATAAAGATGAAATAAGAAACCTAAAATTTGCGCACGGGCGGGACTTGAACCAGCAACCTTTTGGCATACCGGGCCAAACGCTCTTACCAATTGAGCTACCGTGCTGTCAGTCCGACCCGGCGAAATTTGTGGCTTCTTATGAAAACGTCAATTGCGTGACGCTTAGCGCCACCTAGCCGTCTGTTTATGAAACAGATGGCCCAAGCAGTTATTCTTTTCAGAATAAATTCAACTTGGAAATTGATGTCGCTTCGCTATTTAATGCTTTAGAATGTTTTTAACACTCACAGTGTCATATTTTTATATTCATAAAGATGAAATAAGAAAATATGAATAATACGCAAATCCGGCGGTAGTTCATTTATAAGTCGAGGAACCAGATTAGCAGTTGTTCGCTTGCCGTAAGTATTATTCGAAAATGAAAATATACTGTTAACTTAAATACACATATTAAGGTGCTAGTATGAATGAACATGAACTCCATACTAAAGCATCATCTCTGTTGTCTTCTCTAATATATTTTACGTACTTATACCTTTACCCATTCATAGCTTTTAAATTATACTTTTTTGGTGTCACATAAAGCATATTTTTTGTGTCTACCTAAAATTATGGTACCGTCAAATGAGGTTATCATAACAAGTGCTTATGGTAATTTAAGCCATATGACCTACTTTCATAAAATAGACAATTAAAATTATATTAAGCAGTAATTAAGGAGTTAAATTCAGCATCCTACGTCATAGGATTAACCCAAAGTTAACGTAATCACAATAAAGTCTCATCTAATTAAAACAAAATTAAGTTCCACCCTTTCGAGGTGGAAAGCATATCTTTCTCCTTTGAAAAGGGCTTCCCAATAGTAATATTTCAGGTTTTAATTAATAAAATAGTCATATGGCAGCAGTTTTAAAATTAATTAGTTGCCTTTACACACAGCTCTGGCAGAACAGTCATTTCTTTGTTTCTAGCAACATCAATTCATTATCATAAATCACAGCCAAAGGTCTTCCAATTCTACTTATTGGTCTTTTCTACGTTTTTCCACATCGCTTGTCGCAAGCGGGCTGCATTCAGTGTGAACGTCAAATATTTCCTAAATTCGAAGCCGGAGATCATGTTTCTTTTTTCACGAGCTCGCTCCATCGCACATTCTTTCTTGATATTTTAAAATACAAAGAAGTATTATTCGGCCGTAGCCAAACAGTTTGTTTTCTAACACCACAACGGAAGAAGTCTCTGGTTCGGCGCCAGAGACCTCTTCTGTGGCTTCCGTTGTGTTCCTTAAGAATTTGGATTTCGGCTCTTAAGGTTCTGGCATCTTAAGAGCCAAAATCGCTTGCAACTTGCGTCGATTTTCAGAGACCCGTGACGGTACCTACAGTAGGTATATATATTTTCAATTTTGCCCTGCGATCATGATTCATGGCACAAACATTTTAAATGATCCTAAAAAATCCGACTGAAAACAGTATTTTATTTTGTAGTGGCTGTCTTGCTTGGGCTGTATTGTGTTTCAAGCGGAATGTGGAAATTCGATTTGCTCGTCCTTACGTATGGGTTGGCTAATTAGACCCGCTTTTCTGCATGTCGGTTAACTTCAGGCTCGATTCTACACCTTCCGATGTCAGTCACATAAATTTTAACTAAAACATGGCCTTGCCCAGAAATGTGGAGATTTGCCAAGTAACCGAGGTTTGTAAAGAAATGTATGCAAATCAGGCTTAATTTCCAAATTATATTTAATAAGCAAGCACTGCAATGCGATGTTGACTTGGTCATTTGTTTTGAAGGAATAAGGTTAAAACAATTATTCTAACGAATCCGCTGGCATTTCTTTATAGTTTATAACGATACCGAATTAAATATTTGATTTATGAAGTATAACCTGGATACATACATGATGACGAGTCTTTGAGGACCATTAGACAAGTGAAGTTGAAACGTACAGTTGCCAGCACATCAGGTTACCCACTTTTGTTGCAAACTAAGCCTTATTACAACTATGTAAGGTACCGCAGTGTTTATCTTGACGTGCGGTTGTCCGTACAACAAAACATACCGTGTTAATAAAAACCACCTTTGAATAGTTGTACAGTCGGCAAAATAAATGACAGCAAAAACACATAAAAGCAAAACTGTTCCATTTTTATTAGCCTTCAGTGGCAAAGACAAACATTCTGCTGCAACTTATTAGCATGAAACAACAGAAAACGGCGCAAAACTATTTTCCATTTGCAGAAACTTGTCGCCTACGAGTACCAGGCACGCATAACCGGGTAGGAAGTCAAACACCATGCTTCCCCTCTCAATTCATTAAGTAACAAGTTAAAGTAAGTTACAGTTCACATGTTGATTGCGAGTTAGAACAGCTCTCTGTGGTCCTGTTACCCTGGTACATCCGTCAGAAACCACGCGAACTTCAACTTTGGTCCCTTGAGATAGGGATTAGTAAATATCACGCTTTTGCCTTGCTCTAGACCACCGTTACTATCATAGAAAACCATGCGACTTTCAACTTTAGCTCCTAATTTTAAGAGCTGTTAAATATGGCGTTTCTGCCTAGCCATGGGCCAGTGTAAGAACTTAGTTAATTTGCTTTATAGTCCAATAAAATAGTGAAACACACGGTTTGTTAGTGGCGTTATTATTATAGTTTAAGTTACAAACAGTAATTAGCAAGACAATATTTTAGTGTAATCTCTTAAGAGGAGCTGATAGTGCTTGTATGGTTAACTATCGGCCAACATAAATGGAATATTTTATATATATGGTACTACGTGTCAGACTGAAATAATTGATTGATTGTAATTCATACACTAGCAAAAAGAGCATTAGTTTTAAATAATACCTTTTAGAATCCCAGCTATTTCTATATTTTCCTTAGAAATTAATGTTTTCAGTCTTGGATCAAATGTTTCTTTATTCATCGACGTGTACCGAACTCAATACGAGTATGTCACAATAAGTGTTTTACTGATTAATTGATTAATAAACAGTCGTCAAGTCTTATTGTTGGTCACATCAATTTAAGGTTAAACAAACATTTCCAACCCTTCCCATACACTTCAATATAAGTCGATTCGACAATACCACACCCATATCACCACGTACATTTTAATTAAATACAACGACGAAATTTGACGACCCGTCTGGTGTAGTGGTCGAGAAATCGCCTACTACGCAGCGGGTGCGGGTTCGATCCCCGCACAATACAAACATTTGTGTGCATGAACATGTCTGTTTGTATTGGTCTGGGTGTTTTCTATGTATATCATGTATGTATTTACAAAAAAAAAAAGTATTTAAGTATTATATCCGTTGTCTGGCACCCATAACACAAGCTTTGAGAAGCTTACTTTGGGGCTAGATGGCGATGTGTGGGAATGTCCAAAGGATTAAAAAAAAAAAAAAAATTAAATACAACAACACATTTGTCGTAAACTGTACGCCGTGGTACCTTGATACGGGTCCAGCTCACCGTTGACAACTGGCGTCGCGTTTAATTTGGACTAAACGACTTCTAATTATGACACAGTGGGTGGCTAAAACGTCATGGTATCGTTTTGAGATGATGGACATTGGTACTGTAATGTTTTGTGATACAGTATTGTAACGCGGCCGTATCTTTGAAATAAATGCCTAAAGCCGCGCGGTACGTAAACATGCGATAGGGCTGCCCGCCGTGATCTCACAACTAAATGAAAATGAAACGCTTGAGAGTATTTTGTGTTTTTATTTAGTTCTGTAATCATTTTTTTATTTTTATATAAACGAATAAAATACTTTTTGAAATTAATGGAAAGTGTTGTTTAAAAAAACATGTTGTTTTTATGTTAGTTACATTTATTGAATTTTTAAAAAAACGTGTTTAAGTTTGAAAAACAAATCGGTCTTATAAATATGCGACCGATAAATATTTGCGCCTCGACTGAGACGTACTAAATGCGTTATTATTTTTTAAAGTATACAAAATCATTATTTTCTATTAAGCTTTTGAAGGATATTTGATGTCAACAAAAAAAATAATCATCAATTATCATAAACTGATGGACTATAATAAAACAACACATTTTCCGAGCAGCACTGCGGAACAATCGCGACTGTCTGCGTACCGAGCGCATACCGAGATCGAGGCGCGAAAGCATAGCTCGCGCTTCATCCGTTTGTATGAAGTTAGAATACTGTTAGTTTATATTTGTGTCTTGAGCACGATCGAAGTTATATTGATATTGCTTACCTATGTTATACTTGTCATGTTATGAAATATATTTGTACGAAACTCACTTCAAATATTGACGTGGACGTAACATAAACCTATCAAGCCATTTGACGAAGTAACCACGGTGTCATGAATCATGTTCTAGAACAAAACTAATGTTACGCGTTATAAATAACGTTATAATAATTTTATAAATTCTTTTCGTTCTTACCCAGTCTCATAGATGTTTTTGTGTTCAGTTTTTTCTTACCTAACCCAATTCTTTGAATTCAATTTTTTTTTTAAATGCCCCACTGGGTTTTAAGGGAGAACTAGTGATTAATTAAATAAGGAAACTCGTTAATTTACCCGATAATCAAATCGTCCCTTATGTAGATAATGAACAAGATTTGAATACGATCAGTCCCTATTGTCTTTGGAGCGCTTTGTCTCTGCTTTATTGGACTGTCATTACAATATGAGATATGGAACTAGTAATTGTGTCATCTATTCATACTTTACTAGCGTAGCAGAGTTTTTAATTTGCAATTGCAGTGTAGGTTATGACAGGACATACCTGAGCATTTAAATGGTTTTATCCGACTGATATTCGCTCAAAGGTTTTTCGGAAGTCTGGAATCAAGCTATCGAAGCATGCATTACTATCGAATTGGCAAACTTCTGTTTAAGTCGCTCAGAAACCCTAAACTTCCATTTAAGTAAATCCTAATCATTGGGCTCACTACCTGCACACCCCATAAGTTATTTATAAGATTCTGTAGAAAAACGCGGCAAACACGTGCGTGTTTCATAGTGCAGAACATTACCCTGCATTGGCGTCGTCGGGTAAAAAAAAGCCAAGGCAGCCGAAGTGAAGCCGGGTTTCGCACCATTCTAAAATAAGAGGCATGCTTGGTCAAAGTCTGGATGAACAAGTGGTTGAGCCATTTACTTATCTGCTAGCGAAATATGCGGTTTTAATATCTGCCTCATACGGTCGATCTAATACACTCATTGAAACCCTAAAACAGTCACCACAACCCTAGAAAAAACCGTCTATCCTCATTCGTTAGAAAATTCCTGTCGAATCACGTACAGTCATCTCAATGCAAATCTTCTACATTCAATATTAGACCTTCTGTTAACGTCTCAAGATTTATATTATATATTTGTTGCCTGTGCAGCGTGGCTACCTGCAATAGTTCTTTTCTTCTTTTTTCAAGCTCAAGGCCGTGGCGGTTATACAAACAGAATTACGTGCCAGTTCGTTGGTGTAATAATAACGCGTAACGTTATTTCTTTCGTTATCGCATTAACCGTTACGGATTTTTCTATTAACTTGTAAAATGGACAAATTGGCGACGTTTTTTTTAATGGCTACAATAGAACTTTTCCCCCACTGGTGTGTTTACCGATATTATTTTGTATATTTTTGTTAACTTGACCGCCGCGGCCTTATCAATGTGAATTTTTGAACGTAGTAGACGCTCGTCTACGTTCAAAATTTCAAATTATTCATTCCTAGGAACTGATATTTTTATTGTATTGATTAATATCAGATGCGGAGTTTTATTTTCCCCAAGTCCCGATAACCCGGTTTGAATACCGATCTTATGGAAATTAGCGTTATTTTTATACTCGATAAAACTGTTTTAAGTGCTTTGTGGCCGCTTTTAAACTATCATTTGGGGGAGGAATGGAAACTTCTTAATCCAATGTTTACGACTTATAGGTTTCGAGAAAGCTTCTAACACTGACTTTTAACTTAGCAGATGATAATCTGTCAGTTAAAGGTTCAAAACTTAATAATATAGGGTGGAAAAGACATCTGTATATGAGTTTAATATGTAGGAATCAAGGTAAATAAAGAAGAAGATTACAATATTTTTATTGTGTTTTGTTAGTTTATAATAAATATTTTAAAAGATTCTTTTCTTGTTTCAGTTGTGAAAAGTGACTAAGAGACGAGGCGAGCTGGCCGTCAATCATGCATTAGATATCGCTCAAACGATATCGAAACGTAAGTAAGTATTTTTTTTGGATTTATTATCTATACCCATATTATAAAGCTGAAGAGTTTGTTTGTTTATTTGTACGCGCTAATCTTAGGAACTACTGAACCGATTTGAAAAATTTTTTTTGTTTGATAACCTAAATAAAACATCACGCTGCACCGCGAGGGGAGGTAGCAAACTCAAAGCGCGCGGAAGCAGTCGCAGGGGACCGCTAGTAATGATATATTTATCAATTCATTGTATTCAACTTTTTAAGTACACAACAATAAAAGCAAAAGCAAATCTAGGTAAACTTTTGGGGGCTTTTCAGGTGATAATATAATGTAATAACTGTATACTGTACTTTATACTTTTGAAAGAACCTTACACTCCCGTGGGGTAAACAAACATCATCCATTACCATTTAACGTCAAAGGGCCCCATTAAATATTTGATTGATAAATAAAATTCGGATATTATGAGCCCTTAATTAATCAAACTTGTAAATATTAGACTTCGGAGTTAAACGGAGTTTTCAAAGCTAACATCGTTTTATCTTATTAATTACATTTCGAACATTTGCTGACTCTTTGACAAAGCTCCATGATTTTATACAACGTGGTACAGTTAAAGCCAAAATTCTGTGCCGTTGTGATTGTTGTGTAGTTATTTTTATTTTTTATTCTTTATTGCACTTTAAAAACTAAAGTACTAATGGCGGACTTAATGTTTAAAGCATTCTCTACCATTCAACCATTGGGTGAAGCAGAAACGATTGAGGCGTAAAATAACACATAAAAGCAACAAATTAATTTAAGGCTACAAATATACTTACATAAATAATTAAAAACAAACCTACTTTAACATACTTGAATACATACAATTATCCATACATAGACATACATATTTATTATCAACATTATCTGTCAAAATTTAATAGGTACTACTACCTAATCAATATTTTTGACTGACACATTACATCACCTTAAAGCAACAACTTTCAGACAACCTTTAGCAAGAGAGGAAAAAAAATATACGAAAATAACTAGAACGGATACATTTTGTCCTTTAGAAATAAATCAAAATTTTTCCTTCCTCCTGATAGACTATGTTTCAATACTCAGGAATCAGTTGTTTGTTACTCACTTAATATTCAGCTCAGTTGAATCAAAACCTATTATTTAAGTTTAAATTTCAATACTGATTAACTCAAAGAACTTGACTATACAAAAAATATATTTGTAAATTCACATATTTGCTTTCAAGCAGGCATTCTTGTCTGTGGAGCAGTGCTTAATTGTTGAAACAATCTGGAGAAACCGATCATATAAATTTTCTACTTTCAAAAAACTGAAAGCAAAACTTTCTGATTTCACTCTTGAACTATTTTAACTTTTTGAAAAATATTTTCCCAATATTTATAGTTCTTTACAAGAAATTTAAAATTATATTTTTGCTTTTAATATAAATTGCGAGATTGCTCTCACAATACCCGAAGGAAATATTTTATTCGTAAAAAATTTTCTTTCCGATATTGTGAGAGCATCAATCTCGAAAATAAGGTCACGCAGCTTACGCGTTAGAAAAGAAAGTACTTGAAAAAATTAACAAGCTCGCCAATTTGTCGGTGGCCGAGTGGCATAGGCCCGGATAGCGTAAGACACGGGGTTCGATTCCTCGTCTGACACAGTTGCTTTTTTCAAGTGCAATTAATATTATTAAGAAATTTAAATAAAAAATGAAATAGTTATCTCATTTAGCTGACTTGTGCACCACATAGCGCACACATCATGGTTGTTTGTTTATTTTACCATATCTCTTCACCCCTCTTAAAACTCGCGGCAAAGAATCCTACCCTCCAAATTAGATTTCATATTCTGAACAAGAATTTTCCATTCCTAACCCACATTGTTTAGGAAATTCAACAGTAATAATAATTTATTCAAACAAAATTTCGGGTTTTGATGTTTGTTTAGGCTTTGATTGCATAATTAATACCAAGTTCGTCGCCACTCAAGTTTGGACTCTAATTCGATAAGAGAAGGCCTGTTTTCGTTTGGTGTTGCCAGTTCAACGGGTAACTCGATATATGAGACGGATTTCGCGTGATTAAGTTCTTAATTGACGTCTTTTGTTGCTGAAATGTTCTTATCTCTGTAACGAAATACTTTTCTTCTACTTAGGTTCCATTATGGAAAAAACTCCTATCAACATAGTAATATCGGAATTCAGGCTGTTTAAAAAAAACAGCAGATGATTAAGAATGTTTGTGATCATAAGAGTGTTATTTTGTATTCTTATAAGATGAAGTAAGAAATCAAAAATTGCGCACGGGCGGGAATCGAACCTGCAACCTCTAGCAAACCGGGCCAACGCTCTTTCTTCCAATCGTACTCGTCGATCCGACCGGCAACAGATGACTTAAATTAGCAGAAAAAAAGTATCGCTGACACATTTTTGTATAGTCCGAGAACAAAACGAATAATAGTGCCTTTATAAAAAACTCTACTAAAAACCAGATTATTATTTTACCCTATAAAATACTTAACACTTGATGCACAATTTGGAAATAATGTGACCAAACGTCAAGGAGGTAGTATTATACTGTATTAGCAGTCTCCCGCGTCTTCATTCGCGCGTTTTCAATTTGCTTCCTCCCCTCCCGTTGCAGCGTAATGTTTTTTGAAAACCTAAGTCCCTCCCAAATAAATAACCTATCCAACACATTTTTTTTTTCAAGTCAATCCAGCAGTTCCTGAGATGAGCGAGTTCACACAAACAAACTCTTCAGCTTTAAAATATTAATATAGATTATTGATAGACTTTTTGACGCTTTGTTCTTTCCACTACACTTAACTAGACGTTGCTTACAAGATAAAAGTCTTCTAGAGAGTTAAATAACAAAAGAGCATACTATAACTAGTCGGGAGTTATCTGACAGAAGATGAAGAAAAATATTTAGATATACCAGTTCCCATAAGTCATTCACTCACTTTCTGGCTGTTTGCTCAAATTCCTTCGTCAAAAACTTGACAAATGCCGCGTTTACGCGCGAAGTATTTTTATGTCAGTCATATACAAGAGATTCCCGCCACAAAAAGTAATGATACGACACCATTCCATTCATAATTCATACACACCAAGTCGCTTCCCCGGAGTTTTAGTACAGTACAGACGGGTACAGAAGTGTCTGGCATTTTTTTTGTATCTACATTTGCATGGGCACTTCAGTCATAAGTCCAAACCCTTTAATTGACTACAAATCTTTGAAACCAAAACACCGTCACCACAACTTTTTCTTTAGATATTGAATTTACAGTATGAAACTTGGATATTTTTTAAATATAAAAAAAAAACTATTAAATTACAAACCTAAAGAGTTTGTTTGTATTTTTGAACGCGATAATCTCAGTAACTGCAGGACCGATTTGAAACATTATTTTTGTGTTTGATAGCTTATTTATCGGCTTAAGGCTATAAAATATATCGCTGCGACGGGAGGGGAGGGAGCAAATTTGAAACGCGCCGACGAAGTCGCGGAGGACTGCTATATGTTATATCAAGAAACCTTTTCTATGGTTGGAACTCATCTAGTATTGCGAAACGCGATCCTTCAACCATTTGGTTCATAAACAACTTTTTGTTGCACATGAACAGATCTACAGTATAATGCTCAAAACTTTTACCTACGACTGTACATAGGAACTTCGCGAAGATCCTTGTAATTCAAATATTCATCTCGTGCGAACTGAATTTATTATAAATCGCGGCTAAACTTCACCAGTTTGCAAGTTAAATGCGTTATAGTTTACAACTCTAGGGATTAATTTTTAATAACTCTTGTCTTCGCTCATTAGAAACATGATTTAATGCTTCACTCGCGAGTCTTGAAGCTAAAGCCCCTGGAGGTAAGATTGCTCCGATTTTATTAGCAGAGTCGAAACTAGGGGAGCAGATTAGACTCTAGGGCCTCAAAGATAAAAAGCACTAAACCATTTTATATTTATTTGTTTATGAAGTTTATTTTGTTTATTTATGACTATCGATTCTTCGAGACTTCGCCGTGCATTTATGGGATTCTTCTTCTTCTTCGAACTTCTTCAACAACATCTTTCTCTTAAGAAATAAACTTAACTTTTTATTTGCTTTGTAAATATGTTTCGGATGAAAAATAGTAATTTAGAAAATTATACCGCCTTCAACGAACTGACTCAACAACTGACTCTATTTAGGAGAAACAAATTCTTTCGGAGTCGGTGCATGGTGTTTGTAGGTGGACTGTTGGTTTACATAAACTTTGAAATCATGCACAGCCTCCAATATAATTATTTTCTCCTAAATATAATAAGAATGCGTTATTGTAAGCGGGTTTAAACGTCAAAGTCCTACGCTAGCTTGTCCGCAAAAAACTGCTTCAACATTTTGCGGCCTCGCAACCCAAGATATTTCTTGAGCCTCCTTAGGAGTTGGGAAATATAAGCCCCTAGATACATCCCTGTACATAATTCCATGTAGTACGGAAGAAGGCTTAGAGCTCATCACATAATTGAGTAAGTATTCTCTCATGATTCCAGCTTAGTCTAATACCGGGGAATTACTTAGGTTGGGTATTAAATAAGTTGTGAACACTTCCAATGTTTCACACGTCGGTTAGCACGTTTGAAAGTGGCAACTAGAGGAATGAGGAGCACTCTAATTACCATACGGCTTGATTGTCTGGTGTTAACACATATTACGGTATGTAGCCGAAGGTTTTTTTTTTTACTAAATATCCAATGAAGGGAAATGATAATTTGTGTTTGACAATTGAAAACTTAAATTTTGACGTTATTATAATTATAAGTAAAGGCCAAGTCGTTATTGCTTTATCTATATGTGACTTTGTGTTAATTCTCAGTTGAAGTCGGACTTGTGTCTAATAGTTTCATATTTAACAAATCCAATTATATTAATTCAAATCAAAGACTTTTAGTTAGCAGCCGCTGTTCTTTTGTGACCTTTATCTCGGAAACAGATTAAAACTAAGTCGCAACATGTCACAAAAACGCTTTAAACTTACTTTGACTCGTGGTCAGGGGTCTGACTCTGTAATTTCTGTTCATGATCGTAATTTCGAGTTCTAGCTTCTGAACAGATAATGTCACTCGTGCTTGACAGGACAAATGAATGCCGATAACTGAATCATATGAACATTCCTAATGCAAAAGGCGTTCTCGACCTTAACCGCTCTTTATTAAAATGAAAAGAAAACATGGCTGTCCAATTGTAATTTCGTATCTATCTTGGCTATTGTTTATGATGCTCAGTCTCTACTACTCTTTATTAATAAACTTACAAACCCCTTGTGCAAAAATAAGTCATTTTGGCATTTTTTAAAAAACTATTGCACAGTAAAAGTGTACAAAAGGTGGACTTAATGCTAATAGCATTATCTCCCAGTCATACCTTTAGATCATGTAGAGAGATAGTTATGGGTGCAGGAGAATATTGTAAATATTAGATATTTTTTTATCTACATCGCGTCGTTATTGTTTACTATAATCGTATTCGTGGCCGGATTTTGCTGATAGGGTAAGAATAAAATGTATATGATCAGCATAATAAACAGTCAAACTGTAGGTACATAAAGTTATCGTTTCATTTATCACGCACTTCAATATCACGGACGGGAGTAGAAATTACGCCATCTTTTACAGTAGTACCCTTGGTCTTAGCCCATAGCCTTTGCTTGCAGCAACATTACGGAGCCACAATCGCATTGCCGGTTCGTGGACATAACTGGGTCGTCTGTTAATTCTTCTGCAGTCACAGCTCGGATTAATCATCATCTCGCATTTGGATCGCACGGTTATGTTATCATGATATGTTGATACGTCACACAAATAGTGAATGAAATAGTACGCAAAATAACTCTGATTACATTGATTGAGAGAGATGACGAGACAGCGACGAATGTTTTTAATAACGATTCAGTTGCTCGATTTTAAAAGCAATAAACAAATACGCTTATTGTAAGAGAGAGTATAAGAGACCAGAAATTGCGCACGGCAGGATCGACAGCACGGTAGCTTAATTAGAAGAGCGTTTGTTAAAAACATTCTATTCTAAACCATTGGATAGCAAAGCCAAGTTAAACTTATATATTATATATACATATATTCTGTAATTAATACCTACTTAGCCCACTGTTGCATGAACAGACTGTAATGACATATCCAGAAGAAACTAGAAATTTCGTACGGGTCGGACCGACAGCACGGTAGCTTAATTAAAGGACGTTTGGCACGGTTAGCCAGAGGGTGCAGGTTCGAGTACCGCAATTTTTGGTTCCTCATTACATCTTTAAGAATATTAAAAATGACACAGAGTGTTAAAAACATTTAAACTAATGTTATGTGATATGACATTTTTATAATACGAGTAGCATGACGTTCGCATTTGTAATAATTTTTCTTCCGTTCGTCAATTGTCTAGGGCCACTGAATTGACAGACCTTTGCGTATATTACTTCCATAACAGCCCGCTCATTCGAAGCTCAACGATAAATTATAACGACGCCGCCGAAGTTAATTCACAATTAATTATTCCGTTGTTTACACAGTTCTGTCCCTACCTTATGATAAACGCGATCGGCCGATTAATTAATATTATAATTTGGAACGAAAATATGCGTCGTTGGGCATCGTTAAAATAGTTATTAAATGGGGAAGGTATCAGTTTGATTTAAAAGGACATTATTATTTAAGCATAGTCGTGATGAACCTGTGAAGACAAATTACTAGTACCTATTTTCTTTATAAGGTATATCATGAGACGAGAAAATTAGAGCGTAAAAAAACTGAACTTTGATGTTGATATGAATAGGCACTTTAAAACGGAGGAGGTTATCAATTTTACTGAATGTGGTTTTTAGGCTACTTTTCTTGCACAATATAATTAGCAATCGTCAAAGGTCAAATGTTAATGAAAACACCAATAAAGTTGGTGTTTACTAGTGTAGGTACGTCATATCAAGAGTCATTGCTATGTTACGCTTTTATTATACAATTCCCAATTCTACTACATTCTCAAAAGTCTAGCCTTTTATCTTTGCCAATACGTCTTTAAGTAAGTAAATACTCCAGTTACAGGCAAGGGGAGTGTTATAGCACGTCTCCTTTTAAGAGCTCCTGGAACGGCACACATTGGTACGCCGAACGCCTCCGAAATGGCATTTTAAATAAATGTTTACTAGAAATGGGTCGAATGCGGAGATACTCACTCGAGTGTTTCTCAGGTTTTACTCCGAAAAAGGGTACATGTAAGATTCATTTTGGTTTTGCCGCATGATGTTCTGATGGTGAAGGTGTCAGAATATTTATGATAATGTGAATAATTCAGACTGTTTATAATAATATAACGTGGAATAATCCCTCGTGTCGAAATTTTGTTCTTAACAATTAATTTTATTCGCGGCCGGATATTATAAAGATAAAGAGGTTGTTTGTTTGAACACCCTAGTCAAAGGAACTACTGGACTGGATTGGAAAAAACCTTTTTGTGTTGGATAGCTCATTTATCGGGAAATGCTTTCGGCTATGAAACATCGGTAGGGGAGGGAGCTAACGCAAAACGCGCGAACGCAGTCGCGGGCGATCGCTACTAAACAATACAAGTCTAAGTCAACGAAGATTTCTTCATACATCACACACTTCAGTCAATTACATTCATATGTTGGTTAATACTCTGTTTTGACATAATTAATCCTTTTAGTATGTATAGTTCAGTCCTTATTTTTTTGCAGTTTCTTCTGTTGTCGATCATATTCATATTATGTTGACGTTATTTAGGTTTTGTTTTTTATGTTTGGTAAAAATGGTTCTTCTATTCCACAACTTGGTTATCCCATCTCTAATACGAGAACCCCGGTCTTTTAAATGGTCGATAGAATTGTAAAAGTACTCCGAATGTTCAACATGAGTTGTTTCGAGGAATTGTATTTCATTTCGGAAATACGCTCCTCCAAAGTGGTCCTCGTTTCTTCAATGGTTGTGTTTCATTTGTACCTATCGCAATTTAGGCACTTTAGCAGTGACAGGCGTACTGATGCTGTACTGTTTTAGGTTCGGCTGCATGTACTAAATTGCTTTAAAGTAAAATGGTGTTAAACTCAATATTTAACGGTTACATAAAACTCAAAATTTCTTTTCCCAAAAGATGTTTAGAAGAGATCGTATATAGCGTAATAACTCAACATGGCGATTCAATAAAGAGCTATCTTTATCTTATGTAATTATAGTAAAGAACGTCAAGTCTAAACACGTTCTAATACCTAGGGACAACCATAACGTGAAGATTACCCTTATCTTTTAACAAAAACTTTATTTTGACGTACTGAATGTTCTTACAACCAACATACAACCTAAAGATCTCACACCCCACCCACTCTCAACTGCACCTAGTGTGTAGTGTCTGTAAATTACACTTGCTGCTTACGGCCGGAACAAAGCTTTTGTGTGGAAATGAAGAGGGCAGCATTACACTCAAGTTTAACTCCTAAACTGTAAGATCCGTTTGACAATCTTTTAGGTTTAAAATGTAACCTCACTTGCTTAAATTCACTCTTTTGCACACACATACACACACACAAATTGTTATTTTTTTATGTATGTTATGTGCCTATAGTGCGTATTCGATTATTATTGATTTCTTTAAAATATATAAACTTAACTGTACTGTTTCTAAGGGATGAGTGGAACATTTCTAACACAAGTGTCTTTTGACTTCTTAATAAAGTGAATTTTCATCAATTTGCTGTAACTAACTTTCTTAAAATAAACACATCTTATAATTTTACAAAGCAATGCCTATCGTCTTGGGCGCGTGAGACGTTAACTGTACAAGTGATATCTTATGGACCTACTTTTATGACGCTAGGAAAGACGTGCTTTAACTTATTATCATTTACGAAAACAGCAACTTTGTTGTAATGCTAATTTAATATACCAATGGCAGACATAACTTGATCAGTTCCAAGACGTATCCGATCTGAAAATAAGCAACAATATAGCAAAATGCTAATGTAGACTTCCATTTGAGTACGTCACTCGGAGTATGCGCCTATCCATTCCTGTCTTTGTACTCACCAAACCATAGTTGGATGAGAACACCAGCCTTGTTTAGTCTTTAGTTGCATAGCCGTTACCTTTATTAAGAGTTCAGTTTATACTGGAACGGTAGAAGTTGAGTTGTCTTCGATTGTACGTGGATGACATGTTTAACAATGTCATGATGCAACTATCGTAACGAACTTAGCCTTAGTATGCTTCCTGCATTCCTTGCCTACTGGTGAAGTTTACCTTCAATATGTTTCTAGGGTTCCTTACCCCCCTTGCCTATGGGCTAAAAAGCGATGCGAATTCTATTTTAGAACTGTTCGGACAGTTATGCTGTAAAAATCTTCAATGAAAGCTGTTACCCCGAAGCTCTCGAGTTGCCAACTTCCTTTCGCTATGGGCTTAAACCGTTTTTCAATCCTTGGTTCGAAAATATTCCCATTTAAAAATTATTTATCAATCTAGTTGCAATTAAAACAATTATCAACATTCGCCAAACCGAAATCACTTACATTAATTATTGCTACACCACAGATTTTTAAGGTAACGGCACGTGACATCGTCGCCGCAAAATCGTGAATATTACCATTTTAAGCGATTCCGCATTAATTTGCTAGAATCCCGGCCTGTGGTCCTGTAGACCACAGAACTCTGTGATTGTATACCGCAGGCGCTCTGTGTGTGACGCGTGCTATGTTTCTGACGTTTTTCGGGGAATATACCTTATTTGTTGGGGGAATTCAGGTTATCTGCTAGTACAAAATTGCAATGACATTCGATTAATTGATATTTATTCAATTCAAATTTCTTTATTTTTTCGAGGAAGTCGGACTCGCGCACTGAGGGTTCCGTGCCAGCTTTAACTGAATAAGGGAATCCACTTAAGTATTTGTTAAGATCTATATTATATATTTTTCAAAATGTACACTCGCTCAGTTTAGAAATTAGATGGGCGGGGGGGACGCCCATTTACCACTTTGGAAGCGTCTAGCTATCAAACGTTAGACTTGAAAAGAAAATGGTTTTAGAAACCTCTTATCTCGTCATTTTAAAAGAACTATCCATAGACGCCCCACACGTATAGGTTTGAGTTTTTTTCTTGTTTTAGTTTCATGTATGCGAACCCTCCCTTAAATGGCAATATTTTTTATTTTTTACAATTTACAAAACCTAAGCCTTGTCCTGGCGATTGGCATGTAAAAAAAAGTTCAATCTATGGTAGATAAGGGCTTTTACTGGATTATATTTCCAGTAGGCATCGTCTTACTATAAAACCAATCATTTGTTATTATAAATTTTACGTAACGTCTACATAGACTTAAAATGCTAAAGAAAGTCAGGAATTTAGTGAATAAATCAATATTTTTGTAATATTCTATTCAAGATGTTTCAAATGAAAATAATGTAAGCAATCACAATATCAATTCAGTTGGTAAATTCGGTCTAAGGTAAAACGGAATAGGTTTTCAATTGTTCTGTTATTATAATAACCAAGCATATTTCTTTTTGTACCGCAATGTTTTCCGTGAATTGTCAATTGAGAATCCTTACGCACGGAATTTTTCGTAGAATCAATTAATATAAAACTATGAAAACATCTTCTTTGTTTCTGAAAGGCAATATCTGTTTACTTTCAATTCTTTCCGTAACATATTACAGTATTATTTTTGTAAGTACCCACACAATCGCATCAAGAAGCTTTTTCAAGTGGACACTCACATGACTTGAGCATTTCAAGATGTCCGTAAGTTGATATTTTCTATACGTTCATTCATTATTTTTAGTTGTCTAACCTTTTGTAAGCTCTTCGTCATCTGGCTTCTTTTTTTTATTTTGAATGTTTTTTTAGGGTTCCGTTTTTTGCCGAATGGCAAAAAACGGAACCCTTATAGTTCCAATATATAGTTCCAGGTCAAGTCTGGCCGTCTGTCTATCTGTTCGTCCGTATGTCACAGCCACTTTAATCTGAATCTGTAAGATGAAACTTGGAAGGTAGGTGTATCTTGTGTAACCGCTTTACGATTCTTATACAAAAATATAAACTATTTATGTTTGAGGGGGGCTAAAACAACCAAAAATATTATGCTCAAACATATGCGTGTGGCCGTCTATGGATAGGTATTTTAAAATGACATGGAGGTTTCTAAAACCATTTTATCTCAAAGAGAAACATTTGTAAGATAGACGCTTCCAAAGTGGTAAAATGGGCGTCCCCGCCCCCCTGTAAATTTCGAAATAAACTAGTGAAATTTTTGAAAAAAAAAATACACGATATAGATCATTACAAATACATCCAACAAAAAAAAATGGTTTCAACAAGATCGAACAAATACTTTTTGACATATAGCACATTTCAACAACCGCAAATATTATTTTGTCCTTCATAAAAATACTATGAAAAACAAAGTTATTTTGCTGCCAACAAAATATTGTGGTATTTCGGTAAAGTGGAAGTAAGTGGACCCCAAATTTAGTTTAAATTGGCCCAGAACCCTTAGTGTGCGAGTCCGACTCGCACTTGGCCAGGTTTTTTTATGAATGCTTGTCTGGCTACTACAGGAGAATAAATCCTTGGGAGGTTTTTTGCGACGACTTTTTTATTCTTGAATCCTAAGATGTTTTAAACTTGAATCCCGTAAAATGAGATAGTATAATAACAAATATTCATTCATTCATTTACGTTTTTACTTATTATTTTTTCAGTAAATTAACGCAATAACGTGATTTTTAGTAATGGATTCGGTTCGGCAATTGATGTAGTTTTGTAGATAGCACATAACACCATATCACTCTACATTTCTATAAGAAACCTGAATAGTTCTCATATATTACAGTTAGTATTTACAATTTATGTAAACATTGTCGGAAAATGCTTTGACATAATCATCACAATCAGACAGATTTCCCTCTTAATCTTATCAAACTCAACCACCTCATGACATCTTTCAAATGGATGCAGAGAATTAACTGCAACATACATAACTTTCATTGTAATGACGGCATTTTCAGTGCGTCAGAGCTTATGGTAAAACGGAACATAATTCCTTATTGTCGTACAGACTACTTTCTGTTATAGACACTTAATCAGAGATAGTATTATGTAGTTAGACGGTTTATTTATTAAAAAACTTCATGCTCAAAATAATTGCACATATTCTGATACACAACAAAGTAAAAGTATTTTATAACACATAGTCATTGATTTCAAAATTCTTTATCTATCAATAGTTAAAAACACATTGCATATTTTAATTATACGGTCATACAATTACACATTTTATAAACAACTTTATGTGACTAGGAACAAGCACCTTTCAAAGTTTCATAACATAATTATTTTTAGGGAATAAAACGACACAAATAATAATAAATTGGACACCAATCACATACATTGCCATTGCCTTGACCCAAAAGTAAGTAGCTAATGCACTTGTGTTATGGAAGTCAGAAACACAACACCCAGACCCGTGACAATATAGAAAATTTCGACTTTATATTGACCCGACCAGGAATCGAACCTGGGACCTTTGAGCGGCGACGCTTTGAAACCAGCATGCTTAGCCACTACACCACGGAGGTCGTCGTACTTCGTGCAAATGACACATAGTAAAACTAGTGTGAACAATTGCTTTAATTTTTCGCGACCTTTCAAATTTATCAGATCAGACGATATCTTAAACGTGTTGGTTTTTCAAATTTAATTAGCTTATGCTTGTACTCGAACTTCAACGAAAATGTTTAATATATTCAATGTAGCATCTATATTAAAGTATGATCTGAGTTCGTATGATATTAATTAAAGTATATTTGCACCTAAATTATTATAACGTTCATTTGTCTTCGAGCTACGATTGTCAGGATTACCATGAATCTTGGTTAAATTAACTAAACCAGTAGATTTCGACTAGTATCATAAGGTTTATCGTTAACTTTAAGGGCATATGTAAGTAAAGCGGTCCCCGGCGACTTCGTCCGCGCGTTTTGAGTTTGCTCCTTCCCCTACCGTCGCAGTTTGATGTTTTATAGCCTTAAGCCGTTAAAAATAAATAAGCTATCTAACACAAACATATTTTTGAAAATCGGTCCAGTAGTTCCTGAGATATAGATTTATTTTGCGACGTTTACAAGTGGTAGGTACTTTGTATCCTGAACTGAATATTCAAGAGGGATTCAAGGAAAAAAAAGTTTTTTTTTTATTAAAAATCTGTAGAACTATGAATCCATTGAATTTCAAGATTATTTTTAGCTGTAAGGCTGGTTTCACCATCATGTTTTTTAACTAATTAGAGACGCAACGCATATTCTTTCGCTGCTTGACGTTTATTTATAATTCAAGCTATGTGACAAAAACGACTCAAATGAGCCAATACAAAAATGTTAGCTGAATCCATTGCACAAATACTTTTTTTTCTACAACTAACCTAAAGTAAATTCTGATACAAACTCATTTTGACCTCAACAATACAAGTGAACACCACAAACTCCCTTAACTATGTTAACCTAACAAATAACATTAAAACTAAAACTTAGTACAATTGAAATTACCCATGTTACGGTAGACACGTCCCTAAGGCTATATACAGTCCCGAATAACTACATCTAACTAACATATGTATTGAATTTTAGAACTTATACAATGGCTTAGGACTAGGACGTATAAATTTGTGTATGCGTAGGGCAGAACCCTACATAATCGTCAGTTCCTTTGAAATTTCCGCCACCGCCGCCGAATCTTTTTAGTGTTGTTAACAGATTGGCTTTGGGTATCGATACAATCTCGTAGAAAGGAAGTAATTTATGTTTTATCTTTCTATATTTTAGTGCACTCCGAGAAATTAGGTACTCTAGAGGTTTATAACCATGAGAAAAACCTCTATGTTTCGCTTGTTCGATGGTTCGAATTTCAAGTAGGAAAATACTAATGTTAAGAGTAAATTTTCGAGTTAATCAATTTGATCAACATTTTGATATCCTATCAAGACGTCAAGAAAATGATTATTTTTGAAGAATCATATGTATGCGTGTAATAAATAAAAATAAATGAAAGTTTTAGGCAGCAGTATCATTTTATATTAAAGTTATTATTTATACATATATGTAGAATGTACAGTTCTCAAGTTATTATCTTAGTTAACAAAAAAGTTTATTTTTTTTTTAAATATGATCTTGCTAATGTTAATTTATAACAGGTATTAAATAGTGATCAAAGAACACCAAACCTCATCGGCGTCAATATAAAATATCGATGTTTTACTTCACTATACAATGTAACGCTTCTGAATTTTGTAGTACTACCCTAGTAATGAACGTTGGATTGACTTAAGAATTTCTCCCTAATTCTCGTCAGTATGAATTAAATTATATGCGCGACTAATCTTGAAATATGTGACTTGAATTTTAAACAGGCCATAATGACGAATTGTTAGAACAATACGTCTTGAAGATTTATTGAGTTATATTGAAGCTAGAGAAATGAGCAGTTTCATTCCATAACATTGCAGCTTTCAATAAATGGCGTAGAATAGATTTAGGAACTTTTTTTTACGTTGGGTGAAAACTATAGACAAAGAAAAGACGAACTCCGTGGTGCAGTGGCTAAGCACGCTGGGTTTCAAGGCGTCGCCACTTCGAGGTCCCTGGTTCGATTCCCGGTCGGGTCAATGTAGAAATCGTAATTTTCTATATTGTCTCGGGTCTGGGTGTTGTGGTACCACTGTCGTGTCTGATTTCCACATCACAAGTGCATTGGCTACTTACTTTAGGATCAGAGCAATTTATGAGATAGTTATACAATATTTATTTATTTATTATTACTGTTTATTATTTACGTTGGCGAAAACCAATTACCCTCTGCTTTAATGCCTAAATCTAAAGTTTAAAAAGTTATTTCCTTAAGTGACGCTAGCGCCATCTCTCGATCATAAAATCATCTAATGACAAGAAAACACATCATTGAAATTTAAGCTTTGGAATGAAGTGTGAAATATCAAATAATACACATAGTTAACTATATAAGTTAACTTATTGCCTGCAATCAAATATTCATTGCTAATTTTGCGGTTCGTTACATTATTTGAATTTTCCTATAAGTAAGAGTATTTAAAAATACATATAAATAATAAGTAATACCTTATCAAAATATTATTTTCATTTTATGTAATTGCTATATGTGCTTAGTAGAATATACTAATTAATAAAGTTATTGTATCGGAATTTTAAGCGAAATTTGCTTAACTCATCTGTTATATTAAAAAAATATACTTATTACTATACTTATCAGGCTCTTGCTACAAAAACGATTCAACTACCTCCTACAAGATCGCTTAAAGAGACGATTAATAATTTCAACACATGATTTAGTACGTCTTAAGCCGTGGCTCTCAAACAGATTTCGTCCAATTATCCTGGAGGAACACTTAGGATGACAAACTGGGGTGTTATACTAATCTTTTTCGCCAGCCGTAAATCTTTTTGAGGAAATAAAATTTCATTTTCTGTCAGATTGCGATGTACAACATAATTCAGTAATTTAAGTAAGAAATAAAAGCCTATAAAGTACAATCATGTCTCCAATTAATATTTATCAGGTGTTGGTTGAGCACTGTTGGCCCAAAGTTAATCTGATTAACGATTAAACATCATAGTAAAAAAAGTAATTATATTCAAATTTAATATGATTAAGGTTTACATACATTTTGTGTAAAAAATTCAAAACGCCAGTATTGCATTTTCTGAATGGCCAAACTGTAACAATAATCCTGTTTTAACACTATCTGACTGACACACGCTCGCTCGCAGTCGGTTGGCGATAATTTATTTAGACTTTGCTACATGTATATGTATTAGTTTATTTAGATGTATAAGTTTATTTATAATCAAGTTAATAAATAAATGCTTAGTGAGTAACGTCAATAATCATGATTAAGATTACTTTTTTAATAATGATTACAATCAAATTAATTAATTTAACAAATATTGTATTAATGCCAACATTTTAGGTGAGCATATTTGCAAAATAATAATGTCCTTGCAATTTAAATTGTAGCTGTATTGAGCTCTGATTGAAGTATTTGATAATCTTGAATCCCACCAATGACCTTTTAACAATAGTACAAGCAGTAACATAAATTCAATCAAAATATATTCCAATTCAATTTACCAATTTAGGGATACTATCTTAATTATCAAAGACACAGCAATCTAAACTGAAAAGCCCGGACCCGTACATTTAATAAATCGTTTGAATTAAACCTTTTGGTACAAGCGTTATCCTGATAATCTGTGTTCAAGTATCACTGGAGATCCTTCAGGGAGAAAAGGGATGGGGTGCCTACAAAATATCGATAATATTTAATTGAATATCGATGAACACAAAATCTTCTGCCTACTTACCTACCGACAACTTGTTGCTCGAGTTAGAGCCGTCATTGGTCAAACGCGTGTGATATGGCTTTATCAAATCTTTTACTTAAAATCCACAAAGATGTTCTTACTTAGTAATTGGATTGGATTCATATTTTACTTACAATAACCAAAGGGGCTCCATTGATCAAATTTGCTTATCATTATTTCTATTATGTACACACTAAAAAGGGTTTTCTATCACTTTGAAAAATCTTAAACTTTTATTGTATCATTTTTTATAATTTAATAGTTTTATTAAATTTAGAATACAATATAAGATGTTTTCTTCATGTAGTTATATTTAAATAATTATATCAGCTTTTGCCATAAGTAAATCATAATCTTTTTATGTTGCTGGATCCATACATTACTTAAAAATATAAAAATAAAACAAATGTAAAAGTTGGATCGTGACGAATTTCTATGAAAACTTGTATAATTAAAGTGCATATATACGAATAATGCTTACTATTATTATATATTTGAAATACTAGACTATTTTTATCGACTATTAAGCACCCCTACTTTGCCCATAGGAAGAGCCCCATTGTAAAGGGAACAAAGCTTCAGAATTAACGTTTTAGGCCATTAACGAACGTTTTTGTTTCTACCCACCGTTTTTACAATGGATTTGATATTAATTTGGTATTTTTTGTTTCAGGTAAGTACCACCTTTGTTTTGGCGGTTTTGTACGAGTAAGTTTGAGGTGTAATATTTTAAAGTAACGCTTTTGAAAGTATTTAAGTATGTGAAGTAGCTGCAAAAGTACTTGTAGATGACTTGGTATATTTATATATTGTTTACTACTATAATTTGGGCTTGTTGACACCATCTTATTTATTTAAATTATTTGATGGATAACTTGAATTCCAAACCTGCTTCTATAATAAGCAAGTCATTTCTTTTTTTCACAATAAGTTCAATTAAACCGATTTTGCCGATTGCTTTCACCACGAATAAGAAATAAAGAAAATTAGTTAATTTAGTTGGAAATGTATACATTTGATAAAAATCTACAGGTTAATAAGAGTGTACAGTTGAACTCGATTTTTATCATAAATACACCCCGAAAACGAAATAATACCATGATTGCTTGATTAGTGTACAATTTTCTTTTTGTTTTAGACAGGCCATGGAATAAGTGTTTGCTGTAGGTTTTATTAGGGACTGTTTTTGTATGAGTTAATTACGAGTAGGTTTTGTTAAAATATACTAAAATACAGATTGTACTCTTGATCATTTATGTCCAAATTCCAATTCAAATTATTATACTAGTCTGTCAATATTGTTGGTGGACATCTTACTCTGCGCCTTTGGTCGAAGCATCAACTTTTCTGCCCCTACGGCTATCAGATTTTCGCTTTTGCCACTTAAAAGCTAACTGATTTCTACACCCTTACACTCATTATGAAATGAACAATTTCAGTCAGTATTATGCAAAAAAATGTGTTCATCTGATGTGATTCAATTATTTTGTTTTTAATTGAGTAAATTGACAGCGTTATATGTGATGCTTTAAGAATTATGAACTTGCACAGTGTACGTTTATGTTAATCCATATTAACGATCAAGATTAGCGAATATAGCTGATTGGGCATTATAATGTGCATTGCGTACCATATAAGCAAGGTTCAGTTGCGCACAATGGCATCAACAGAGCGGCGGGCAGCGCCCTCTGTTGAGTAGGTTGACCAGTTTTAAAGAGATTTTTAGGAATTTTTTAGAAAGTTCTAGAAGTCGCGTCTGTAGTAAATATTCTAGAATGTCCCAGAAGTTGCGTCTGTAATAAATAGTGCTTGGATCTTCAATTATTAATTAAAAGTGGATAGTATAAGTCACACATGTAAGTAATCAAAGTTGTAATTTAATTAATGAAAGTACAACGGAAAGGCAGTGTGCCGAAATTGAAAGCAGTAGTATTTCTACAGGGTACAGTGTTAGTTTAATCAAAATCGGTCCTGCAGTTTTTAAGATATAAGTAATAATAACTAAAAATCATTAATTATACTAAAAAATAAGCGCCTTAAGCGCGAAACCTTTTAATTCAGGTTTTTAAGGTCGTTAAATTATATTTTCTCTTATCAGTCCAGTCCACGGAAGTGCAAACCGGTGGTCGCCCTAATGCGGGTGGCGGGGGCGGAAGTGACGAAATCTCCCGTCGCCATGGCGACCGCCGTGTTTACCCCGCCTTATCGATCCGCCCCGTGTTTACGTTCCGGTGCGAACTGGATGCAGTTTCGATGAGGGTTCGTTGTTTTGATTTTCGGTGGCTATCGGTACCTTAACTAAAATCGGAGTATGATAGCTATGTGACGTTTGTTGAAGCTTAACGAGTAATTAAAACTTGGAACGTGTATCTTTCATTAGACTGCTAACGCTAACCAGAACTTATTAGGGCATTACGAAATATGCCGTTATTCTGGTAGTGACTACAACAATAAATATAAAAAAAAACCTTTTTAAATGCTCACTGAGCCTATAGTGTATTGACGAAGAAATATTTTTAATTAAGGCTGTATCTCAAGATTCAGTTAGTCAAGAACCTTAGCTGAATTTATTTCAAAGAACGTAATTTTGGAACAGAACAATATTACAACCGTTTAAATGGTTTCCAAGGCACTATAATTTTACTTGTCAGCAAAATAAATAAAAATGTAATAAAACGTTTAACAAAAGTAGCCGGGGTTCAGCTGGGCTTTGTTCTTTCTTTATTACTTTTTTTTCGTCTAAACATCCGTTATTCCTTTGGGCAGTATATTTTGTATCGCTTGGGCCGAACGGAATATGTTTAGAATAATCATTAACCTTCCAAGTTTGTGACTGAATGCTCTGATATACATAGTTGACATTGCCATCTCTTTGCATGACCTAAAAGGTTTGACAGGCAGATAATGCTTTTATCATAAGGTCCACCTTTGTGCACTATGATTTGTAGAAGAAAGTCTTTAAATAAATAAATGAATATAAAACCCATTCGACTGGACCTATGGAGGACCACACAGCTCGACAAAGTGTTTTCGCATGCGTTTAACCTTATGGTTATTATATTACCTCAGACATAATGTTACTCTGTGCTTGACATTTAGTCTGCGCCACCTGGTGGCAGGCTAGTGAAACCTGTATAACACTTAGTTTACCAACAAGATAGACTGATACAGTCGATGAAAGTTAAGCCTTCAATTAGCTTGTCATTTATATTTGATCAATTGATAATTTTAACCTTCTTGTAAAGCTAGATACTAGTTCTTCTGGAATAGAAAAGTCACCATACATGTTTTAACAAATATTCATTGTGTGTTTTAGCCTTCACTTAAATTGGAAAGATACTTAATATTGGTATTCATAATTTTAATGCGCTTTAAAATGTGCCATATTATTTTAAAATATTCGCGTGTATGCTTCTATGCCATTTCCGTTAACCGATCGCGTGTCGGATTTTAATTTAAGTAATTGTTTTGTCAATCGTGGAGATTTACAACATTTCTTTGTTATAAAGGTTGGTGCTATCACGCGAAATGCAAAATGCCAAATCCGTTTTATGTCCGACTCCAACAACGCAGGGGTTAAATCGGTGGCAATTTGACGTGATAATTGTTTCACGTTTCAGTTTCATTGGTGGAAATTGGAATTCGTAAAATATTTGGACAAATATATCGCGAATTGCAAAAAATAAACAGTGTAAAATGCTGGTTAGCATTTGTTTGTGCACTGAATATTATAAATTAAAATCAGTCAATTGTTTTACCGCGCCTTAAATCATGAGAAACGAAATTTTACGCCCTAACTTTAAAAAAAACACTTGTTAATAAATAAATACTCACCAAAAATAAGTGACTTACCGGTGATTAAGTAAACATTTACTAAGTAAACAAACGTTCCGAGAATGTAATGAGTGATTAAACGCACATTAACATACAAAACAATGACATTTTCCTCAACGTCACTCTGCTTAAAATGTCTCTGACCGTAATTGTGAAGGATGTTTTGGCAAGTCCAATTAGTGGGCAAGGTTAGTCTTAGACATAACCAAAATATAACAGACAAAACTCAAATACGCAATCAGTTCTACACAATCAAAAACATTATAGTTTTGTTCTTAAGAATATAATACGCCTGCGATTGTTTTAGATAGATGTAAAGAGGTGGAAATAATGCTAAAAGCATGCTCTGCCGGTTAAACCAACTGATCGCAATCTGATATTCTTAGATTTATCTTATAAAATGGACATAGGAAGAGATGCTCCTAAACTAAGTAAAAATGCTCTGCGCATACCAAGTTTTTTTCGGCGTATGATTGGTTATATTGATGCAACGGACCCATTTAGATTTTTTGTTCCGGCAATCCTGCCGTACAGAACTGAAAAGAAAACGAAAAAAAGACTGCTAAGTATTTTAAGGAGCGGCATTAGGCAATGTTAACTACTACTTGATTTGGAACGTCTAAGGCAGAATGCCGTCAAAGCACCCGCCACTTTTTACTGGAGTTAAAAAAATGTGCCATGTGTTTCAAGTGGTTTGGCCCATAACAAATGTTCACAGAGCCCGAAACAATTTTTTGAACTTTTGAACGAAATATTATTCTGATCAACGTAAAGACGTCTTAAGAGCCTGTGATTTTTTATTTTGACTTACGTTCATTTAAGTGGCTTACACCCAACTACTGTAACTGTATCCAAAACTCAGTCAAAATGCTATTTCGCCACTATTCTAATTAAGTATCAAGTTTCTAGATTGATGGTTTATGAGAATGTGTTATATATTATACTAGCGGTCCCCCGCGACTTCGTCCGCGCGTTTTGAGTTTGCTCCCCCCGTCCTCCCCTCCCGTCACAGCGTGATGTTTTATACCCTAAAACCTTTCTCGATAAATAAACTATCCAAAACAGAAATATTTTTTCAAATCGGTCCAGCAGTTCCTGAGATAAGCGCGTTCAAACAAACAAACTCTTCACCTTTATAATATTACTAGCGGTCCCCCGCGACTTCGTCCGCGCGTTTTGAGTTTGCTCCCTCCCCTCCCGTCGCAGCGTTATGTTTTATATTCTAAAGCCTTTCTCGATAAATAAGCTATCCATCACAGAAATATTTTTTCAAATCGGTCCAGCAGTTCCTGAGATAAGCGTGTTTAAACAAACAAACTCTTCAGCTTTATAATAGATAGATTAGCGCAAGCGCACGTTGTACTTAAGCTGCGAACAATATTTTGGTGCGGAGTTATGTTAAAACTGTGATAGCTCCTAAGATATTTATTGAAATCAAATGATATAAAGGGCAACTTGGTTCTAAATGAAATGCTCGTGATGATGAATGTATTTATTTTGATAAGAATAAATAACTGTGTGTATAATACACCTCTAAAAATAATGCATTATTTTTTTACAAATTTATTAACATAAAAAAGGTTGTAGTAAGTCAACCATAAAAGATAGACATATGCTGTCGCGGACTTTATTATAGAACTCTTAATGCTGAACAATCCTGTCATACATGATTTTTGTGTAACTTAAGCGGTTTCCGCAGCGTATGCATCGGAAGCTCTCAAAAGGATTATCTTTCTCCCGTTTTCGCAACATTTTTCATTTCTGCTGTGGTCTTATGAGTCGTATCTTTATGTTATATAGCCTAAAGCCTTCCTCGATAAATGGACTATCCAACGTAAAAATAATTTTTCAAATCGGGCCAGTAGTTTTTGAGATTAGCGCGTTCAAACAAACAAACAAACAAACAAACAAACAAACAAACAAACAAACAAACAAACTCTTCAGCTTTATAATATTAGTATAGATTGTTAAAGATGTAATAAGAAACCAAAATTGCGTGCTGGACTTGAACCAGCAACTTCTGGCTAACAGGCCAAACGCTCTTCCAAGTTAGTAACCGTGCTGTCAGTTTGACCGTGCGTAATTTCGCACGGCCGTGCGCAAGTTTTGGTTTCTTATTTCATTTTTAACAAAATAAAATATGTCGATGTCAGTGTTAAAAATAATCAAAAAAACCATTGGATAGTGAAGCGTTATCAAGTCCCAAATTGCTGAAACAGACGGGTAGACAGCGCTGACGTCACGCAATGACTTATCCATAAGATTCCAGAAATATCTTAGGGTCGGACCGCGTTTGGCCCGGTTAGCCAGAAGATGCATGTTCGACACCTGCCTGTGCGCTTTTTTGGCTTGATATTTCATCATTCTAGACTGAATTTCCAAAATCAACACTATAGGTATGATTCAATAAATACGAGTCGAATCATCGCCGCACCAATCTGCCCGCACGGAACAGAACTCACAATATTCCACCTCGCAAATCGAAAAACCCTCCAATAACAAGCCCCTTAGAACTGTCAACAACCGGCTTACACGCTGTAATGTTAATTTGCTCTCCCGATAACCAATCCATATTCTGAGGCCCTATTTTTGAACCACTCTCTTCAAAATGACGTGTAATTTTCTTTTGACGACGCGTTTGGTTTAGTATTTAGATCTCCTGACTACGATGCCAGCTGTCAAGGGTTTAAATCCCGCTAGGGCCATTGATGAACACAAACATTTGTACCTATGCCATGAATGGTGATTTTGTATTTAAGTATTTAATCGTGTTTGGTGTTCGTAACACAAGGAAGTCAATTCCTCACTCGACACCACGACAATAAGTGTTTCTTCTGGCGCTTATTTGTTAATTAATTTATTATTGTTTTGTTTTCTGAATGAAAATCGGATGAAATCCATACGGCATTGATTAAAATGTAGCGACATCTATGATCAACCCCTATCACTACATGAAATGTACGCAACACGCTGACTCGGCTGGACGCGACTAGATGGCGCTTTAGTCGAAGTATGTAGACTGAACCGCGATATTAAAGATTTAGAGCGAACAAACTAAATATGAATAAACCACGACTGTGATCATTGGACCTTGGTCCCCGACCATAACACTCGGTAGGTAGGAAGCGCTTTCCTTTGCCTTCCTAACACATTTGCGCCAAAAAAAAAGATTGAACTCAGTTGTGTAACTAATACGTGTTCAGACGAAAATCATTCGAAATATCCACGCGAGTGATTAAAAAATAGAGCTCCCTGGATATTGAAATTCGATTGCGAACCCAGGGGTTGATTGTGAAGGAATAAATTACCCTTTAACATGGACGTAACTCGATTTTTGTTTACCCCCGCAATGGTTTTAAGGTGTAGTCCCACTGTTCTGTGGTTCATTCGACATTTTGATACACATACACATTTTTTTAAGAATCGATTTTACCAAATTCAGATCAGGAATATTCGTCGAATAAGGCACTAATTTAAAAACGTCACCTAATTGTCAGCAATCATTTATGTAAATGTCATTTTAAAATCGGCCATTTTATACTTATTTCATCGGATAAGACTTATCTGACGCTGGTGAAACCGGCTCTAAGCGTATTAATTCTAATGTATCGCTAGTGTTTTTACGATGTGTATTTTTTAATATTATCGCAAATAAGTTATTATGGAACATTTAAAAGAGACAAATTGAGTCGTCTTTAAATAATGCTTCTGCACACATTATGTATACTCAATTCTAAAGCTACCTATCAACTCTTACATATAGTCCTGAAGTAGTCAAATATATACAAATATATAATTAGTTTTACTTTTGTATAATATGTGCTTGTTAGTGAGAACGCATCCGTACAACAGCCCAGTAATAAGTTTTTGGACACAGTTTCGCTGTTTTAACGAAGTTTTTCAAATTAACTCACGACACGGGAGCAAAACGTAATTGCAAAGGAATCGTGTGGATTTTTCGTGTTGTAACATACGTATCTTTTGTAGACTCTTCTTTCTAGTGAAATTACAGAATTTCGCTACAAGAATTCCGTGGTAACTTTGTCATTAATTGTGAGACGTGCCTAAAATACGTTTGTAATAACACAGAAATAGCGTTGACGATCTCCGTGGTGTAGTGGCTAAGCACGCTGGGTTGCAAGGCGTCGCCGCACCGAGGTTCGATTCCCGGGCCAATGTAGAAATCATAATTTTCTATATTGTCTTGGTTCTGGATGTTGTGCTACCACAACTTCTGATAACTGAACTGTCTGATATTCATAACACAAGTGCATTGGCTATTTACTTTGGGATCAGAGCAATGTATGTGATAGATGTCCAATATTATTATTATAGGATTTTCAGAACTAACAATAATTAAACGTTTTTTTTTAAATATATGCAGTAAATTTATAAAAAGAAAATATAATCAAGCAGTTAATCGATATCTCGGTAACCTCGACATCCTCGCAATCGATCTGTGGGCAGGGATCGAGTTACGAATATCGGTGTCGATGCAACGCAACACTGAACGGAAGGCCTACACCGCACGGCTTACGTAACTTTTGCAAGTCTTAACGTCCTTATAATAAATGCAAAAGTGTGGAATAATACGTTCCGTTTTCATGCTGAAACAACTGAGCTGGTCGACAAGTTTTACAAAAACTTTGTTTATACTTAGTTTTGTAAAATCTTGATACTTACGAGTAATGATTTTTGTTACTGTTATTGCGAACCACACATAATAAAAAGCTACGCTATTTGTAGCTCATATTAATCCAAAATAGCATCAAACAATTCTCAAAATTCGTACATACGTGTAAAGGAACATAAAATTTTATTTTGTTACTAGCGGACCCAGCGAACTTTGCTTCGCCCCAGCACCGTCCCGCCCCGGCCCCGTCTCGCCCAGTCTTGTAATTTTAAAAGTAAAGTAAAACACTAATTGATCAGTTATCGAGCGGGTAGGGGTATGAAAAATAGATAGTAGCCGATTCTCAGACCTGTTGAATACGCATATAAAATTTGGTGAGAATCGGCAAAGCCGTTTCGGAGGAGTACGGGAACAAACATTGTGACACGAGAATTTTATATATAAGATGAAGTTTACGTGAATACGTTTCATTACAACGAGTACGTTGTAATGAAAGACAGTCTTGCCTGTGACCACGGATGCTGTAAAGCATTCGAAACGTCAGGCATATAGTTTTAATAAAATTTGCTCGAAATAAACCCGTAAAGTCTTTCAATTCATCATAACATTTTGTAAGGTGACAGTCCAATTCCCACGACCATTCGTCTTCTTGGACTAATGTCGGTAACTAGAACACACGACCTTTGACTTCAAAACGCGAAGACTGACTACTCGATCTCAGCGCCATTTCCTACTAAGGAAAATCTTCGAATTTCCTTTGGATACTACGAGCACCAGCACTAACACTGTCTGTGGACTGACGACTGTGAAACGGTTAGTAGGGTTGTCAAAAAGCCATCAAAAGAAATAGAAAAAATATATAATTTAAATTCGCATTCCGACGAAAACTTTAACTAAAGAACCGAGAATCGTCAGTTCAAAAATTGAATTACTGCTTAAGTCTGAAATAGTCTATCAAAAGTTGAAACACCAGGAAAAAGTTTTTTTTTTACTTACCGCCCGGTAATAAAAAAAATACTGAGTTGGTCTTGGGCATGGCGTGGCCAGTATCAAAAATCGTATAAAGTAAGAAAAAAACATATTCGATCCAAAAACTATCGACAGTCGACAGCATCAGGCTATATTTTTTGTTGAAAACTAACCCTTATTACAACTGCGTAAGATACCAGTGTTTACCTTGTAATGCTGTTGTCCGTGCAATAACATTTTCTACCGACTAATAGCAACGAATCAGTACTCTGTCATATTAGAAAGTAAAACTAACCGACAAAAAGTATGTAAGTGCTGTTTTTTTCATGGATTTTAAGGATAATATTTTTACTAGTTTTGTGTGGCAACCCTAACCAGCACGTACGACATAGACAAACTGCTTTGTGGATAGATCGAACTACCTTTATTACATAACTTAAATCCATCGCAATTACTGTTGCTATCGTGTTTTGAAAGATGCTTGCATGTTACTATTAAGGTTAACGCAGCCTTAAGGGTAAACGTTATTATTGTGCTAATGCTAGGTAGCGGTTACCAGGAAGTTAATTATAATACTACCCAGCGGTCATAGAGAAGTGGCAAACGATTAGCAAATGCTCAAAGAATCTAACTTTTTTAATATTTCGTGAGCGTCTACCACATGTGTAACCAGAACCGCTCTTATTATTAACGATTGCAATACGAAATCTATCATCTTAGGTAAAACATACCTGGTAAATACTACCTATCTGCCCTGTGTGCGGTGTTTGTTGGCGATATATTGCTTTTATCAGTTTAAAGGTGGAACGTTTTAAATTGGTTTTCGACAGTGCATTTTATGCAACTATCGGCAATGATTTATTAGTGTTAAACAGATTTTTAAAATAAAAACTTATTTGTTTTTTGCTCTACATCTACGACAATAGATTTGCGGTAAAATTGTTGCCTTTACAATATCAGTAAGAGATAACTAAACACTCGTATTTCTATTTCACTTAGTAGGTAAACCTTTAAGCATTAATAAAGTCCAACAGTTAGTTTTCCGCAAAATAGACGTCGCGTGTCAGACTTCAGTATCGCAGGAAACAACATATTGAAAACATTCAGTCCTAGGTTTCCTATATCGTAATTTGGTGTCAATAACCTCGGAAATGGGGTTTGTGACAACCACAGACCATGTGTCTTATAGAAGACACGAGCGTTTTAAAAAAAAGACGTTATCGAAGTTCTTTAAACAAATATTTTGTGTTAGTGAAAAGTTTAATGAAATCTTAATTATTGAGAGTAAATATGGTTTCACTGACATAGCGCGAAAAACTGATAGCCGTTGGGGAAGGAAAGTTCTAGATTGAGAGACCCTTCGACCAAAGACGCAGCGTAGGACCGACAAGATGAACAGACGACCTTGTAAAGATCGCAGGATCAAACTGGATGCAGACCGCTTGTAATCGGTCGCTGTGGAAAGCCGTGCAAGAGGCCTATGTTCAGCAGTGGACGTCCTTTGGCTGATAATGATGATAATGATGAAGATAGTGCCCCATTTAAAATTAGACATTCTCTTTAATACGGTCGCGGATTTTTAATCGATAAATCGCTATCGTGAAGGCTTTATAATTCAGACCGAATAAGTTTCTAGCGTTATCTACATAGATAAATGTCTACGGTCACCACCCTGATTGCAGTGACATATAGTAGTTACCTGATAATGGCGAAGATAACGATTGTTATGGGTGTACGTTATACTATTAGTATTTCCATAGCTTTTGTTTGTAGTCACAATATTTTTAATATGTAGTTTTTGCTATAGCTTAGATATTAAAATGTTTTGTTATGTAAACAGACAACCTTGTTATCTAACTATGTCACGTTTTAAATGAAATAACTAGCAAACCCCCGCGACTCCGGGTTTTGAGTTTGTTCTCTCCCCTCCCGTTGCAGTGTGATGTTTCATAGCCTAACTAAAGCCTTCCTCGATAAATAAGCTATCCAACACACAAATATTAAAATCGGTCCAGTAGTTCATGGGATTAGCGCGTTCAAACAAACTCTTCAGCTTATTATATTAGTATGGAAAGAAACAGTCTCAAAACATGGACTGTTGATTGTGCTATTAATATAAAAAAATAACATTGAATTTTAGTTTCGATAAAGATGCAAGAAATAAATTTTCTTGCATCATAATAAAGTATCTTTATCCTAGATCAGTCTTATAAATTATCTTTCTTTAATCCCTCAAGCGTATGTGAACGAGACACAATGCAAATTCTATTGTTATGCGGTTGCCTGCAACCGCTCGGGTGTTAAAGCATTAAACAAGGCTAGCATTTATCTTTTCTCGTTTTATATAATTCCGCATGTTTTAAAATTCGAACAATAGACCTGAAACATGAATGCTATCATGAGATAGAACTCCGTCACTTTAGATGCTCATAAAAATGCCATATGTGAGGTCACTGACCCGGCCGATGACCTCCTGCTATACATACCGCTGTAGGTGATTATCATCCGGCCTACCTCAACATTCAGTCACATAGATACTTGCACATGCACTTTATAACCCAACGATACAGCCTATTTTCCTTTAACAGTACACGTAACATTGTTCTGTAAGCACAATAAGCGAAGAAAAGCTTAATTGTAAAGCGTTAAAGTCGATAATCGATCGTAGAAGCCGACAGGTGGCGTATTGAGTGGTTAAAATAAGTAATATTGGTAACAAAGTAAACGTACATCCTCGCTATTGTTTTTACTGCAAAATCCTTGTACGGCTTTTTCTTTTTTGAAGTCGTTACCGTTAGTCCAATTTTATTTTATTCTTCTAGCTAAAGCTATTCTTATACAAGTAAAAGCATAGCTCTGACATAATATAATACTCTTTCTACAAGACATATTTCCCAAAATATTCTTGTTCGTGTAAGTACAGGTACAGTAGGTACTTCAAAATATAAATCACCACTCATAACTCAATCCTTGGTTCAAATGGGTATTGCGTTGTATTATCTGTTAGTCACTGAACGTCGCCATTCCATTATAATTCGAAATAAACATTGGAAAATTCTGGACATAAAACAAATGAAGGTCGTGAAATGGCGTATCTAGAACGATCGATAGGATTCTGGAAAGTTCCAGTGTCTTTTCTAAAGATGAAAAATAATGCGATTCAGAACTGTTTGTAGTCCCGTCACTATTTAATAAGTACAATAAAAGTAAATATTAATAAGTTTATAAAGAAAACTAGTAGAAGAATACCATTTCTTCGTGTCTTTGTATTTATTTCAGAATTTCATCTATCTTTATGCAAAAATGCATTAATATATTGTATGGTGTAGGGTTGCAAAGTGACAGATCGACTTTCAGTTTAAAGATATTAGTACTGATACATATATGGTGTAGTAATTACTTGACGACCTCTGTGGTGTAGTGGCTAAGCTCGCTGGGTTTCAAGGCCCTGCGAATCGTGCCGCTCCTAAGTGCCGGGTTCGATTCATGGTCGGATCAATGTAGAAATAATAATTTTCTATATTGTATCGGGTCTGGGTATTGTGGTACCACCGTTGCGTCTGATTTCCATAACACAAGTGCATTGACAATTTGCTCTGGGAACAAAACAATGTATGTGATTGGTGTCTAATATTTTAATTAATAAAAGTAATAATTAACGATACAATGAACAAGAGTGAAAAGAGAACTGGTCTGAACTTCGATACATTAACAGAACTTAATTCTTTTGTCATGCAAATAGTGCAAAGCTTGTTTCTTTTTGACCCAATTTTGATAACCCTTTTCAAATTGGCCTTTAACACGCCACCATTTAATACAAAAGTATGTATTTATGTGTATTATTAAATGGCATCCAGCCTTCCGTGACATTTATATAATAAGTATTGATTTTGCTATTGCATAACGTAACCATAATATCATGCAAATGATAACACGTGAGTTCTAGAACGATCTAAATATCAAAGTGAATGTTAATTATTGTATTGTTATAATGTTCTTATTGATTCCTGACTTTAATGGAAGCCGCCGACATGTTATTAGAACAATTCTATCAAATAAATTTATTTAAAAAGCGTCTCAATTGAATTTTCTTTAATGGTTGGTTTCTATACATCTTGCCAATTTAGATTCTTAATCAATCTATCAATGAAATTATCTAGATATACCAGTTGATATACATTTTCACTGTGACAAACGCTCATTTCAGTCTTTACTTAGAATTCCTTATGGTTATTCAGTTTGTCTGAACTCTGTTAGATTTCTTCCTGTGGTGTTAACTTTACAGACTAAACAGTTTTTTTAAAAGTTATAATTATTTTCGTATGTTCGTCTGGCGTCAAAAAAAACAACGGCTATAAGTTATCTTGAGACAAAATTATTTCTATGTTTCGTTCAAAATCCCGTTTCCTATTACAAAATTCCCTAAAAGCAGTTAATCACAAAAACAAAACGCACACCCCTAAGGCTGTGCATGTGTGCGTAACGCACACGCGCGCGCGCCCCTATGCGCGTGTAAGCGCGCAGACACGGCAGCTGCAAAACTCGAATCCGAAAGCAGTGTGTCCCAAACTTTTGGGAATTGATTAATGACGAAGGTTAACTTGTGTTTTAAATGAAATTAAATTTGAAAAATATGAAAAGGCAGGTACATCTTTTACAAATTTAACCCTTTTCTTCGTTTGATGCCATTTAAACCAATGACTTATTATTATTAGTTTCTTTAATGTTGACAGGACAGAATTATAAATTTATCTCAGAGCCTAGCATGGCGCAACTAAGCTACCTTAGCGCCATACTAAGTTAAGATAAAAGATGAATTGATGTAAGGGATATAAATCTATTATTACTTTACACATATATTGAGAAGTGTCTCAAAATACCATAATCTTAATGATACCCTCAATTTACCAAGGAAAATCTCTATACAAATACCAATAATGATAATAAAAATAAAAGTTCAGATCTAAGTGGAAGATCAATAAATACTAATAAACTTCATCACCCCACGCGCCCTGGAGACACCAGTTCACTGACTTGGTAATTAAACTTAATATTTTCCATTGACAACGATACCATTGAGATTTTCTTTTTTCATACAATTTACGGATATTTTTCACGGAGATTTATTAAATTTTATATCGACGTTTCGGCCAATTTACAGCGCTCGTGGTCACGGATAGACTAAGATGTTGTGACCAACGCAGAAAGAGCTTGATATCTTGCAGTAATTGGATAGGAACTATTTATGGTAGTTTTTTTTTCCAAACTGTATAACATACATCTAACATCTTGGTCAACCCATCACTTGGTGACCACGAATGTTATAAAAAGTTCGAAAAGTCGGCATATAATTAAATAAATCTGAACGAAAAATATCCGTAAATTGTGTTTTATCCAATTAGAAGTATTTGCTTAAACTTTAGAAATAAGTTAGTCGTAAATTTGATTGCTATTTGCAAAAAAAATGGTTCTTCGTTTTGATTCATTCTTTTTTTTCTGCGTACAAACGCAAAGCTAAGGAGAAAGCTTTCAAGGTATAAAATAAAAAGCTTCGCCTCATTTCAATGAAGCACTAATGATCTTGAAATGAATGTAACAAGAAATATCTAATATTTTATTGTTACTAGCTTGTAAATTGACCCATTGTTTAAAATTAGCAATCTCCAACAGATTTTAATTGTTAGCTACTGAATTTATCAGATTGAATGCATAATAAAATTGCAAGTTTCCAACTTGAGTATTGCCTTTGTCTAAGTTTCAGTCTAGACAGCCGTCGCCCGGTGTAATGGCATTTAGAACTACGCTACTTGATTTACGACAACCGTTTTTATTGAGATATCAAATGCCTAAGTCGATTAGGGATTCAAAATTTTCCTCGTAATGAATTACGCTCCTGGTGATTAGTCAGTTATACCAAATGAATTTAATGTCTCGAATAGTTTATTTTGTACTGTGACCTTGTCAGTTAAATACCGCACACATATTGCGACACGAAGAAATCATGAAATTATTTTTTCCGAATTTTTATACCAAATTAAATAAAGGACGATATGATAAGGCGTTGATAACGCGACCGTTACAAACCGCCGTTGTTTAAATTCACATTAACTATTCGTAATTTCCTGAGCTTGAACACATAAATAGAAAATGAGTCATATTTCACTATCATCACAACGATCACTCATTCGCCACGAGTGTCGAATAAAAATGGCATTATTAGAGTCCATAGATACAGACTTGTTTTGTCTAGTACCTAATTTAATTTTTATGCCGTAGAAGTTATAAAACATGAGTACAATGAACGGAGCCTGATCGCCTTGAAAACTTGTGCGATCGATACGAAAACAAAAAAATAACACATCGTCAGTTCCAGTAAATTATTTCAATGAGATCACGTTTTGATATATTGCGCATTTCACTAAATTCATAAGATCGATGGAAACTTTGAGAAACGCATTCGACGATAATATTTAGGGTTCTTTTTTGTTAGTCATCTCATCCGTAACGTATGGGCCATGGGCGCCTTTGCCTGCTCCAACTTTTTTCGAAAACTTGACCCCCTCAGTTATGATTCGACCGTTGACGGGAGCGGTTGTACACTCGTGCTCGATTTGAATTCTAGTCATTGTGTCCAAATTGTTTAATTTAGTAGTGTTCCAACGTAGAATAAGCGTGTTCCTAGTTTAAATTTTTGTAGTGTGTTCTAAATTTTGATTCGTTTAAAATAGTTTTGAATAGAAGACTGACTTTTAATGAAAGGATTGGGTTTGCTTTGGTGAGTACGAACTTTATTGTTGTAGTTTTGCTTAAAGCCGGACCTCGGTGTTGACAATGGTTGAATAAAACTCAGCGCTGTGTATTTTTGAGTGAATTCGTTCCTACTTTTGCGTTTTATTTTAACATTTTTGATGTTGAAAAATATTTTGTAGTTCAACATTTAGTTTAAATTTCTCCGAATAAAACCTGATTACTAGAGTATCCAAGCATTGAATAAATATAATATTTATTTATTAAATAATTTTGTATTTTCCGCCAGGCATGTTAGGCTTATAAAATGACAGGCGTCACTAAAAAGAAAATTGTTTTTAATTTTGAACTTACAGTAATATCACTGCAGTACTACCGGTATTTAAGTGGTTCCGTATTTTTTTGAACTTTATTTTGTGATTCGAACGAGAATTTTTTTATTGTGGTTTTCGTAAATAAGGGTATTTTCGTGTTATTTATTTTTATTCTTGTGTTTTTTCTTGGTTTAATGTACTTTCATCAATCAATAATAATAACCTAGATTTTTCCTATACTTGCCAATGCAGCAAATATAAATAAACACGATCACGTTCTTAAAGCCCGAATTGTCGTATAAGGGCACTGTCACTTGTCACCTTCTAGAATTTACTGCGGAGGTCACTGAGGTCAACTTGGCACCTCCTCCGATATATATCGGCCATTTTTATCTCCTATTGAAAAAGGTTTAAGATACCGACTAAAGTTCAACGTATGTGAGCAATTTATGAACCAGCTCACGGAGTTTCGTCACTTTATTTATTATAAGGTTCTGTGTACATCATCACTTCATCAGTTAATTTTATGAAGAGGTCAAGTGTTTATATCTCAATGGAATTTTTAGTTGATTGGCTCTCGCTAGTCGTAAATGTTTTACGGTCTTGCTAAATACTTTAATCATTATGTTTCGATATTTATTATTGCTCGTTCTCATTGCTAATATTACAAAAAACAGTTTATAAAGATATAATTTATTTAATAAATAAATGCATACTTAATAATAAAAAAAATATTGTTAACAGCATGGTATTTTTTGTGTTGTGTTTTTTGTAGATTACATATTTTTTGGTGCGAGCCTTGTTTTCTTTTAAACCAAAAAAGACTGTATAAACGGCCTTTTTGTCAACACTCTCTTTAAACATAAAAGTTTCATTACGTAAACTGGCAGACATTTTTAGAAATGCAAGTATGCCAAACCAATTAACATTAACAAGCTCATGTAAATAAAAATAAACCAATTTTACTACGTACACCAAGTGAGCTTACTGCGTAAGCTATGTTCATAATTGATAAAAAGTAATATTCTAACATATTTTAGTATGTTTTTTTTTGTTTTATAGTGTGTTGTCACCATACCAACTTAATAACATAATTTGCAATTGTAAAAAACAACTGTATCAAACAATACCTATACCACTCTGCCACCGACATATTGGTAAGCCTGTTGAATTTGGCAAGTGCTTTTTTAACGCGTAGGCTGCGTGACGTCATCAATATTTAATGACATATAATAAGATATTTCCTTCGGATGTTGAGAGAGCAATATCGCAACATTGATGACGTCACGCAGCCTACGCGTTAAAAAAACACTTGCCAAATTCAACAGGAATACTATGTGTCGGTGGCCGGTGGTATAGGCATGCGCCCGGATAGCGTAAGACGCAGGGTTCGATTTCTTGTCTGACACATTTGCTTTTTAAATTATGATATTTAAGTACATTATGTACAGAGTTGTACGAGACAAGCTTAACGCTATAGGTAATATCTTTGAAAGCTGGTCCAAACAAAGTACAGTCGCGAACAAAACTAACAATTTGGACTTTATGGAAGTGATGTAATGGGAATCCGCTAAGCAGGTTTTGCCGACTACCGGTACGAAGGTAGGGAGTAACAGCCAACACACTTCATTGATAAATTAATTGTATAAATGAAGTATTTCGTACCGTACTGTTCATTTTATGTTATGCTTCCTAGAAATGTCTTCTTGACTTGACTGACCTTCCTCAACAATTTTAAATACATCACGTCTTATCTTGGTCACCTTGTTTTAAGTGCCAATATTTAAAGGGCCGATTCAGCACAATTAATTAAACATATTTTAAAGAGAACACTTTAGGTAAATTACGCAATTAAAAAAAAAGGTAATGTTTTTTTCAGATTTTAAGTTTTTAATTATAAAAGTTAAGATAAAAGAAAAAAAAGGTTGGGCATTGAAATGAGAGAGGCGAAGCCGATGATGTATACAAAGACACGATTAAAATATTATCACTTAAAATGATTTGAAAAGGCTTGCCAATGTGTTGTTTTCCTAGTGTTTTAGGCATGCGCCCGGATAGAGTAAGATTCCCTGTCCAACACATTTGCTTTTAACGTGTGCAATTCATAATATCACTACTTAACAATTTCGTTTCTTTTTACACAATGGAACTATTGGTTTCTTACCTAGTGAATAGTCCTCTTCAATAAGGCATTATTTTCTAAAAAAAAAAAGTCACAATAAAATGAATAGTCTAGGTCCTGTTAAATGTAGGTGCTTATGGATATGCTACAGAGTTAGTAACGAGTATTATCTCAAGTTTTTTTTTTTTTATAGCAATAATATTATTACTTTTTGCTTTTCTTAATTTTGTTCTACAGGGTTTAACAACTAGGCATCTTTCTGTTTGAACTAAAGATATGGTAGAGAATGGTTTAAGCATTAAGTCCACCTTTTGTTCACATGGAAGTGCAATATTTTATTAAAATAAATTAAACTTTATGTTCAGCGACGATTGGTAACATGTTTCCTGTGCAACTGCCTAAAAGATTTAAACTTTCATCATATGGTCTAACCGTTCTTTCTTTTCTTTGATCGGGATAAGATACAAACAGAAGTACTGTATACAATTGTGTTAGACCGGTTACGAGAGCTGAAAAAACGTACTTCGGTAAAAATTTGTTGGTGGTACAAATAATGGTGTGAGGAAATGAAACCGCCTCGAGTGCTTGAGGAGATTGCCGGTTTAGATGGGTTATCTGTTGACGTAATTAAATGGATTGTCGTCTAGTTTGTTCTAGACAACATCTAGTTAAAAAAAATAGTAGTTGGTTATTACAAAAATACTAGGCTTCTAAAAATGCTATAGATCTTCCTGCACCAGGAAAATCTATAGCACTCTTATCAATATTTTGGTAGATCACACGAAACACCATAAAAGTGTATTCAAGTTAATAAAAATATTTAAAAAACTTAGTCTTTTTTCGAACTTAATTTTACTTTATTGCCCATTGCCCAAGCATTAACTGCAAGTTAAAATCCGTCTTCACTTGCAAAATATAAAGTTGTAACTCTTCTACAAAGCAAGTCTTTCTTTCCAGATTTGTTCATAATCCATTAGTTGGTTTAAACAAAAATCTATAGGAGTATTTTGGGTACTAGTGGGGTCCCCCGCGACTTGTTTTTTGTTTGCTCCCTCCCTCCCCTTGATAAATTACCTATCTAACTCATTTTTTTTTATATTGTTCCAGTAGTTTCTAAGATTAACGCGTTCAAACAAATATACTTTTCAGCTTTATAATGTTTATAGATTACGGATTAAATTTGATTCAATCCTAAATGAATTTCTCTCATACATCGGATACGAGGAGAGTCTACCGCTCGATTGTTCAAATTTCGAACAGTTATTAGTCCTAGTTCTATTACCAGGCTGAGTGTACATTGCTGAAGCGAGCGAGTCAGAGATAATTTAAATAGAAATTATGCAGCCCAATGAACTGAAAGAAATGTCTTAATTAATTTTCTCGAGCATAGCTATTCGTTTGCTTTTCGATGTCATTTATTCATCATCATCATCATTATCAGCCAAAGGACGTCCACTGCTGAACATAGGCCTCCCCCACGGCTTTCCACAGCGACCGATTACTAGCGGTCTGCATCCAGTTTGATCCTGCGATCTTTATAAGATCGTCTGTCCATCTTGTTGGTGGACGTCCCGCGCTACGTCTCTGGTCGAAGGGTCTCCAATCTAGAACTTTTCTGCCCCAACGGCCATCAGTTCTTCGCGCTATGTGCCCTGCCCATTGCCACTTGAGCTTACAGATTCTCAAGGCTATGTCCGTTACCTTAGTTCTTCTACGTATCTCTTCATTTCTGATTCGATCCCGTAGAGAAACACCCAGCATAGCCCTTTCCATCGCTCGTTGTGTGATTTTGAGCTTCATTATAAGGCCCATAGTAAGAGACCATGTTTCGGATCCGTATGTCATCACTAGTAACACACACTGGTTGAAGACTTTCGTCTTTAGACACTGAGGTAGATGTGATGAGAAGACACTCTTGCGTAATTTCCCGAACGCTGCCCAGCCGAGTTGGATTCGTCGATTGACCTCTTTCTCGAAGTTGGACCTACCCAATTGGATCAGTTGTCATTTATTAGGGTATTATAATTAAATTTCAAATTAAATGGACTTCTGATTATATATTGTTATTTACATATTGCTATTCCGATACGCGTCACAAAAATTAGAAATCATGATTAATTCACGTAGGATTGTATCAAATCTACGTAAGGCAAGTTCAATATCTAGTGAATGATAGTATTTGGAAATTTTGGACCTTTCTTTTCCCTCCATGACAAACTAGTAAAGGTTTGGCCGCAGCTTAAGTAAAACTGATCTACGTGATTGCCGCTCTCCGCTCAGCTTATGACAATAGCCACCCTAACCTTAGCTACCCTGTATTTGCTATTCAGATTTCAGTTAGGAGTTCAGTCTGATTTGATTAATGACTTAAGCAAATGTCGTTCCTGTCGCTGTGATTGTGTGGTGATTTCAAACTTTTGAATCAATAACCGGTTATAAAAACCGACTGAAATGAATTATTTTATTTTTCTTTTGGGACATTATCAAGGTTCATACTCTCTTCGCAATATTATCTACGACAAATAAATCAAAACTTAGTATTCACTAAAGAGGAATACGAAATACATTCGTTTTTTGATACTATGTCGAAAAGATTTTGTTGACATTATGTTATAGTAATTTCTTGATTTAACTCTAAACCATTTACATTGTACTATCTTCGTTGCAAATGAAATAGGTTCTGACTTGTGTCATCGTGACGGAATTCCTGTACACAGATTTTCCATATAAACAGCCCTAAAGTTATCAGCAATAAGGTCGAAATACACGAAGCCAATTTAGAAACACCATACACAGAACTGCCCTAATACCCCAAAGTCAATATCGGACCTAAAACAACGCAAGACAACCTCTAACTATTCCCACGGAAATTTTAATTTAAATTCAATTGTTGCCTTCCCCTGCAATCTTGACAAAGTTAACCGTGCAGTTACTAAAATGGATTCTCAGCGTAATCTCCAAGCAAAAAGCTTTTCGCGACCGCAAAAACAAGTTTGTTATTGAAAATACGGTGGAATCTTACCTGTTAAGGGTTGTACCAAGTTCTTTTGTGTTCTAACAGCCCGCTTTCTTCAGGTAAGACATGAATAATCTGCTAATAATAATGAAGGCTGGCGATATCGTGATATCTCGTTCTGTCGTGATAAGAGTTACGTTTCTCGGAAACTTCTTAGATTACGGTGTGTGGTCTCCTTCGGTGTTAAGTTACGAGATTTCGTGACCTACCTACTAAATGAGTGGAAAAAATTAATGTTTCGGGTGTACAAAAATATCGTAGTAAATCCGCCTTTGTAGCAGGTTTTTGTGATCCTACGGGAATTTCACTTCATACAAAAATAATACATAAATGTATGAAGAGTAATGCTATTGATTATTTAAGAATTGAAAATACTAATATACTTTCAGAGCCAAAATAGTTTTGTAGCCCGCGTCGTCTTTTGTTTTTATTTACAAAGTGATAATTCGGTAAAAACTGACACCGTATAAAAATACGTTATAATGACAAATGGATTTATACTTATCCTGAGGTGAGCAAACGGAATTAACCTACTTACCCAACCTGGCAAAAAAGGAGGGACAGCTGAATGCATTCACGTGAAGAAAAAATGGCAGAGACGCTTCCATTAGTCATCGGGCGATGCTCGAAGATGCCACTTGCGATTAATATAATTAATTAAGTTCATTTCCTAGCGAAGAAGTGGGGGTATGGTCCAACGTGAGAGAGATGGCGGGTCTTTATCTCATAAAACATACGCTCAATATGGCGTGTGGTTTCCTTTGATTATTGTTCGATTTTTTAATTCCAAACCAAAAATCAATTGCATTTCCCATGGTAGTGATTTAAAAAAAAACAGTTACTTCGGGAATCAAAAATTGGACCTGAAGACTGACATGAGGTTAGTAAGAACAATTTGAAAAAGAAATTAATATCACTTAATAGTTAATAAAACTTAGTTACACCGAGGCACCAAAACCACATATATTTTTTGAAACTTGTCAAAGACTGTTTTGCATAACACACTTAAATAAAATAGGTAATTAAAATTTATTAAAGCACTATCTTGTAGGCCACAAAAGTAGGCTTGCTTGTAGACATCCGTATACCTTATATTTGTCACTATCATTTTTTACGGTTTCATACTATTATATTTTCTGTGGTTCAAGTTAATAACATTCCATTCAAAATAGGGACTTAATGATTAGTTCGTTTTAAAACCGATTTCAAAAAGGAGGTTCTCAGTTTGACCTGTATGTTTCATTTTCTAAAATATAAACAAAAGTCGCTCAGATCCGCTGACCTGTACCACAGCCAAAATATAAAAGCCTACGTATCGCACGGAAATGCCATTCTGGCAAGTTGCTTTCGGCGCAAGTGGCGCCACCTATTGATAATGGTACAGCTTTATACGTCTAATTTAGGTATAACGTAATTACGTTACACATGCTGAAATTACGCATTGAATTGTGGTATTGAGTTTCGAATTAAATTAAACGTAATTATAACATGTTTTGGTTGTGAAATAGAAAATGATTTTAGGATCAAGCATCTTTACAAGCCTAACAATTAAGTTATTACATTATGAGTTTCTTTTTTCATAAGCTACTCAAAGCTTGTGTTATGGGTGCCAGACAACGGATATAATACTTAAATACTTTTTGTTTGTAAATACATACATGATATACATAGAATAAAAAACTATCTTGTAATCACTTATGGAATGTAGTACGCACGCTTTTACCTACATATTTTTAAATTTGCAACATTTCGCTCGCGAAGTTACTTAGTTTAACTTCCACTCTGTGTAATACCTATATATTGAACACGAGTAGACCATCAGTAAGTTCGTTAGCTCAACGTCGTTACATCGCCGATCTGTGCGCTAAACTAATTACTGTATTCAATCATATGGCCTTCTATCAGGTCAGTCTCCAATCGAATTAGTTAACTTTGCCGCGCCTATATTTACTTAGATGATATCCTATAAGGTGCACGTTGCTGTAAAGGGATATTTGTGAATGGATTTTAATGCCTCTTCAATCATAAAAGATACACCAAAAAATATTGAGTACGAAGCTAAAGTCCGAACAAATTCCTTATACAGTAAGTAGTCATTATATCATGAAATTAACAGCCTAAGTACGTGTCCTGTTAAAAAATATGATCATTTTTATTAGTGTAAAAATGTTTATGCCAATTTGTAAATCACGAAATACCACACACGAATATTAAATATTGAACCAATTCCCAGAGCGTTTAAAATTTTAGTGGCGTTCATTTACTCTTTCACTTCGTAATTTTTCAATAAAACATTAATGGAATTTATGAAAATTACCGTAGTTTGTTGTAAAATATCGTCGATTTAAACCATAATTTTGTTAATCGTTAATGATTTATGTTTTCGCCTCGTATGCGTTAATTTTATTTTAATCTGGTTTGTTTTTGTATATTACCTACTTTTTCCAAGTTTAAATGATTTTTACCGACTTCAAAAGGAGGTGTTTATTTGTATAAGAACGCAATGCCGAGACACATTCTTAAATAGTGTCGTTCGATTTTTGACGGCAAATCGGAAAAATGCACAAAAAAACAGGCAAAATTATTAACCATTTATCAATGCGACATTGATCACATTTCTCAAAGTTTTGTGAGAAGTTAAAAACATCTTAAATTCCCACACTACTGTGTTCTGTCAAATAAGAAGGCAAACAAATTAGATTAAACAACAATAGAATCTCGACGCGTTGACATGTATAAAAAGTTAATGGTATCCATGACCGGGAACCGTTAGCACTTAAACTATTCCTCTATAGTCTACGGTAACCCCAAGACTTTGTATTTCGAACCCCTATTTGTCTATGATTTCCCACGATCAGGTGCTATTTTGAAATTCGAACAATTGTAAGGGTCCGACCTGTCCGCTGAGAGTTTCTTCGAGTCAAAATGCCCGTTTTTAAGATGGCGCAGTGAACCGTTGAGGTCTTTTGTTGGGTTCTATAATATAACCTTTTATTTTTATTGTTGCCATGTTAATTTAGTGGGCTCATTAAACGGTACCCTAACTAAAACTCAAAAGTTCCCGTCTTAACGAATTCTCAAGACTGTTATTAGAAATAATTTGTTAAAGTATTCTCAAAAGACAAACAAAAGGTTTTGGTATGATAGAAAAATTTAATTATTCCGAGAAATCGTATAAATAACGAGTACCTGATTTTGATTTAATTATCCTTTAATTAATCAAAGAGATGATTGACTGGCAGTTGTTTTATAGAACTTCATTTCTTTGTGATAAAATGAAAAGTACGAGTTTTTTTTTGTTAATTAAGCAACTGCCATATTTACATTGTTTCAATTTATTGTCTCCTAATAAAACAATGCATCGCATTTATTCTTAACGTATAAACTTATATCATAGATTTCAAATAAAAATAAAAAAGCCAACTTCAAATACCGCATGAGCCTTGCTTCGCCATTTGTTCGTAGCGCCCAAAGGCAAGTCAAGTTATTTATGAAATATGTCACATGTAAACCTCAAACAGGGTGATTCTGGAAAGCTTTTACGATTCGCTTCTCTGCGATTTGCTCGCACATTCGTAACCCGATGAGCGATCGTTTGACATAAGCCTTTTACATAGGAGTGCCTTTGCTGAGAAAAAAAAAGAAAAATCAGCTGAAACGGCACTTTATTTGTTATTCGGTGTTCGTTTTTGGTTCATTGGTATCGTGTGAATATTTTGTCTGTCAGCTTACAGAAAAGGCATATTTAATAAATGAATGTTGCTGTGTTTACTTAGGTTTCATCAAGGATTCATATTAAATAACTTGCAACTTACTTGTTTGTGAAATTTACGCGAATGTTACTTATTGAATAAAACACAATTTGGCGCTTTGTCTGGCTTGGGTCTTCGATAGCACCGGATCCCTTGCTGATGTAATTTTCCAACCATCTTTTCTGTTGAAATTTAGATGTTTTCTTATTTCTATAGTTTCGCGTAGCATACGAGGAACGAACCGACGTTATTTTGAAAGTACTTTCGGCTAGTCAAACGTATTAAGTAACCACTTAAGTTTAGTATGTTGTCTCATAGAATCTCAACCGAGATTCTATGAGACAACATACTAAACTTTTAACTAATTGAAGGTACTATGTATAGATGATCTTCTTATAGTTGTATGTACTTTAACCGTGCTATTTAACCCCCTCGCAATGATATCACACAAGCTGTAAAAACAGCCAAAGGTTAAACATTTAAAAGTTGCAGAGTAAAGTTATACAGCTGATATATCAGCTAATAAGTTTCGGATATAGCTAACTGGCACCCAATAAGGTATTTCCGTAAATGCGGCAAATTTTAACAATATACCAGTTACGTGATTTCGGGCTGTAAACTCCATTCAATAAACATTCCGTTAGTCGAGGAAGGCAATGGAAGGAAATGTGTTTTTATAAATAACTCCATACGGAACTGAAATTCGCCTTTTTTAGAAAAGGTTGTTGGGAAGTTAAGTAAGTTTTAAGAGATAAAATGACTTTTTAATCATTAAGTAACAATGCCTAATCAGTATCACCTAAAGAGTTAATTTTATTCTTATTTCAGATTTTTAACGACTAATGTCATTGTGACAGCTAACAGCAAGATTGTGTAAATGATTTTCTGATCTGTCCATTATCACCAAAGAAGAAAAAGAAGAATATGTCATTGCAAAGACGTAACCTGTGAAATACCTACTTTCAAGTTCTTTTCAATATTTTTAATTTATCTTTAAAAATAAAGCACAAAAAACTGAAAAAATAAATAAATAAAGAAGTAATTTTAAATTAAAAATTAATTTAATTTCAATGTGTATGTATGTAATATTGTTGGAATTTTATAATATTTGTGTATAAGATATATAATATAATAACAAATAATCATGAAATAGTTACTTACGTTCGCTGATAGTCTACAGACATCATGCACTGACTCCTTTTATTTGTTTCTCCTTAATAGAAAACGACTGCACTATTTTTTAGCTTTTTAATAAGTTTTTTGAAGGCGGTTATTTTATTTACTTTAGTTATTCTCATTTTAAACAATTTGTTTTGATACTTATTCTTAAATTCGCGATGAGAACCTTCAAACCTTAATTGCCAGAGAGATTGCTTCATTGCGTATAACGTAATTGAGTTTAAAATACTCTTAAACATTTTGCCGGAGGCTCGAGAATTGCCCTTGGCTTAACGCTTCGTCGTTATTTTAGATAATGTACCGATTTTGACACGTGCCTCAAAATTTTGATTGCCTTTTCTCGTAAGATATTCCTACATAAAAGAATATTATGTTTTCTAAAAATATTTAAAATAGTTATTAGTTATTATAGCGCGTTCATAATTTTCGGAGTAATTCAAGCACATAAAACCAGATAGCTACAATTTTATATCATAATCATAAACTAGAATTACCCAGAGTTTTTAAAAATTCATCTATCTCCTATTATACACTCTGAATTCTAATTGCAAACAAAAATGATCCCTGAGACTTAAGTCTACGGTGTAGTATAACTTTTGCTCCAAATATTAATGTAAGGGGGATCGTATTTAAAATTCTCAGTATCAGCGTCCCCTCTGAACATTTTTTAATTAATATATTTCAGGGGTTATGGCATAAAGCTATAAAGCCAGATAAGACGCCGTAAATAACAAGCTTATTCTTACTTAAGGTAAATGCAGAATAATGTTCAGAAACACGCACTCTCTTGATCGTTGTAAAGAAATACTTTTTAGTGCTGTTTACTTTTAAAATTTTAAAGCGTCCTTACGAGGATTTTGGGTTATTCATTAAGGAGATTTTTCCATTTCTCTCTTTAAGTTTTCTTTCTGACTCTTTTCTTCAAATAATCATATACTTTATTTACTTTCTTTTATATTTTTCAAAGATAAATTGAACGTTATACATTTATGCGCACCTATTGTACTCCTATTACTATTAAGGGCTTATTAGGATTTTATTTCATTCTTTTAAGCTATAAGAAAAACCTATATTTTCTTCCTTTTAGCTAAGCACGAAATTAAGGCAATGCTTTAAAAGACAACGATCAATATAACTTTATTTATCACTTAAAATACCCTAACGATTGAATTATTTTACAAATTTCAATATCCGCAGGCATGTTTACAATTCAAAGTTTGTGTTGTCTTGTTGAAAACACTCCATTGAATCACAATCCAGACCTAAACTCGATCATACAATATTATTTACAACCGTTTCGGAAATGAAGGAACTTAAGGAAACTTGGGCATTGACTGTGTAAATGGTTATAATTTCCCCGGAAAACTCGTTTTACCCTCAACGTTCTGATAAAGGGCAAAAAATGGACGTGTTCCGTGAGCTAGTATATTTAACAGCGATATTGTATCGCGTTACGTAGTCGTTTGTCACTTGTTAAGGACAGTCGGCGAAGAAAATATCTACGTAATGTAAACTTTTTGAAGTCTTACCTTAATTAATACTTAATACCCATTAAGTACTTCTATTAAAACAATTGTGTTTGTGGGAGCTGTGTTTTTTCTAACTTCGACATACATGTTGTGTTCAAGCCGTAACAGTTTGTTATGAATATTTTATTTTGCCGCTAACTGTACAACGGCACCATGAAATATGCGCTTCAGGACAGCCCGCCTTTTTCTATTTTGTAGTTTTTTACACGCTCACGTGTAGAGTTTTCAGTTTGTGTAGAGAGGTCCAAAGAGTACCGTAAAAAAAATATATAATGCTTGTACCGCAGTGTCGACTTAGCGATTTGGTAGTCAATACCAGAGTAAGAAACTCACGGTCCGGTTGTGATTGTACTCCCAGATGGGAGACCATTCTGACCAAGTAAGTTGCGCCCAACACAAGCATTTCCGAATTTCACTTCCAATAAGCTGTTTATAATGGCTAATATCGCTTGATGGTTAGTTATTATTGTCTATCATAAGTGGCCCATGACTGATAGTATGAATATCGTCACTTGCCCTACAAACACTCCACCAAAATGCACTAGACCAGCGTGTTAAATTATGACTAATACCATTATGCTTCTCATTCTTAGTATTTTTGTTTAGTGACACTCAAACTTCACTTTACTTGTAAACGAAAAGCGGTTCTCAATCTTCTAGATTATGATTCGTTTGCCGAAGCCTTGGGACGTTATAATCGAGTCGAATCGTAAACGAGATCGTCATCAGCTCGCGTAAACACCCAGGGCTGGCGCAGCGTTGCTTTTTATTTTATTGTTATAACGCAATTACTTTTTCTCATCCCTTTTCTGCTTAATTTTGTTCTAGTTAATGTTAGCTCTTTAAGTAAAACCCTGCCATTGCTGCTTGAAAGATATTTTTAGAAAATTTTCAACTGATTTGTCCTTTTTCAAATGTTTTTTTTGTATTAAGCTTCTCCTTTTTACCGACTTAAAAAGGAGGTAATCAATTCAATGTGTATGTATGTAAATGGTTGAAATTTTAATGATATTTGACCATGTTGATCTAGTAAGTCTTCCAACACGTAGGCTAAATTTCGTTAGTGTGTAGGTGTGTGTTTGTCCACGGATCTCTCTTAAAAGAGAAGTCAGCAAGTTCAATGTTTTTTTAAGTTCAATTAGTTATATTCCAACTTAGGGTGCTGTGTAAGTTTCATCAATATCGGTCCATTAGTTTTTGAGATATGAGTACACTAACAGCCTACGCAAATCATACACAGACTCCAAAAAAAATTGTTTCTTGTAATTATGACAAAATTGGGTTATTTTAAGCTTTTAAGTTAGTTTTTTAAAGCAGTTGTTTATTGTTGGGCTTGAATACTAATTAGTTTTTATTTATTTTTCAGGTAAGTAACCACCTTTGTTTTAGCAGATATGTAAGTAAGCACTAGTCAAGTTTTTCACACCATTTATTTATTTAAATAAGTAATTAACTAAACGTATTTGAAAATTTATCTAAAAATGTACGTATCAATGAGAGTAAAGGAGGGTATAATTCATTCCACAATATTATGATCACAAACCCTAAGTGATAAGATCAACGACTTTAAAGAGGGCATCCTTAAAGTATTAGAATATCAATAAGCTCGGGGTTTACGAGAACTTGCTAAAATATAGTCAAGTTGTCATATTAAAAACGGTGTTGATACGGATCAAACTATTGTGTTCTAGATACTTAAATATACTTTTATATGATGCTAATCAGCTGTAAAGCAATAAACCCAAAGCTAGTGTTCTCAAAACTTTCTTATCCAACAAAAGGAAGCGATAAAAAGTCTAAACAACTCCGTAAATAATTTTGGACAAACCTAGCGCGATTTACGTCAAAACAGGCGTGCCTACTCGCACCGTCACGTCGGAGATGGCAGATAAGTATGGCGGGAAAAGCAGTATTTAAATCATGCCCGTAAACCACGAACGCCACCCTAACCAACGAAACATGACCCATTACAGTCGCGCCACTGTTCATACTAAAATTCCTTCATACTACGTTCTACTTAGTTCGAAATACAGCCAGAAGGGTTTTGTTAATCTGGTTGTTAACGTACGACACGTTTGTGGGAGTTCATTAATTACTTTTTTCGAGTTCCGAAGGAAACGGCGCGGTGATACGGTTGAGGGGAATACCTGTGTTTAAACTGAAAAATAAAAAGCATTTATTTTAATATGAGTATGGTACAATGTGCCAGCATAAAAAAAATACAAATACGCTCCAAAAAATCCTAATCGTTAACTAAATAACAACAAACTGGCCAGTTATAAATTGGTGTGAACAAATAGACGAAAGCTTTTTATATTAATGCCAAAATTCAAATAGTGGGTATTCCTTTTTCAATTAAAACTTTACAGCAGAATATCAAAGGCAGTTCATAGCGTTATTTTATAGGAAGCAACGGTAACGAGCGCGTTATTGTTATAACGTTATCGTCGGGTTAACAGCTACCGTTTTAATCAGAAGTTCTAAACGTTCGTTTCGTGAATTGTGTTTGCTCTGTTTTCGTTACGTAATTAAACACCAGTCGTTGTTTCATTGTTTTTATACGACTCGTTTTACAATATAATTTGGGATTGGGCGTTATTTCTAGTTTTAAGCATGATTTCAGCTGACTTAACTCAATTAACGTGTTAACTTTACAGGCTTTGTTAAAGCTCGTTTCTATTTAAAATATGCCTTTTCGTAATTATTTTGGTTGCTACCCGAATAATTATTTCAAGCAGGCGAAAATAAAATATTTCATCGTAATTTCGATGATCAGAGCAATCATTAAAATTAATGGAATGTAAAATTTAGCATAGATAATCAAGTGCGTTAGAAATAATTTTACTTGAAATATATATTCGAATTTCCAATATAAGTTTTTCAATCCCCACCGGTTTTCGAGATAACCGAACTGTAAACCGATATATTCTCGAGTTGGGCCGTTTTCTGCGCCATTTAATCGGCTCACTCTCGACTTAACATCGATTTTAATTCGTACCTACCACTCGCAATCGAATCGGAACCCAGGGATAGGATAAGACTCAAAGAATACACCTTTTATGATTTTCGTTACTGTACGAATTCGATTGGAATCAATTGTATCAATCGAACAGAAACCGTTTGTTTAACAGCACAAGATAGTTAAAATAGAAGTTGTCACATTTGTCAACGTCACCATTTTATAAAAAATAACATTACATATCCAGAATACGATTTTGAAAGTTGGCATCTTAATAAATGATAATATCCAGAAAGTGTTTTGAAGAAAGGCAAATTAATATTGACCCTTCGAAAAAAAGGCCAATTAGTTTAAGAAAAATATGAAAAAAAAATCTACATAACCCATAGAATATTTTAGATACAAATTTATTTGTCGTTGAATTCATATTACGTTAAACTAGCAGTCCGAGTGAACTTCGTTTAACCCTCGGCCCCGTCCCACCTTGGCCTTGTTTTGTAGTTATTATGCTATTTCGGGACAAGACAAATCCAAAAAAGTAAAAACCATGACAATCAGTAGTTCACGAGTTATATGTGAAACAAGACTTTTAGTCATAAAGTATTTTTGTTTGTTAGTTAATAAAAAAATTCCTGCAAAGAATTACAATAAATACAAACAGGCTACCAAAAACACAATAATATCACAAATAAATAAGTACTCTCAAAAATGTGGCTCGCCCACGTCTTGTCCTTCACAAGAACAAACTACAGAACTGCTCACTGGATCTTCAAGTAATATATCCTTAATAACCTTTCTTAACAAGTATCAAGACAATACAAATTATAGACATAAGTTAGTTGTCTCTTTATTATAACAAAAAGTAAATAAATAGTTTTTTTTTATTATTTTTAAATTTAAATCATATATATTTTCTTCAAATTTTGATTTAATTAACTAGTCCAATCTAGTCAGACCTTATGAATTAAGAGAATATGTATTTGCTTTGATTCTATGTGCTTCATCTGTAGATAACATATGGCGGACTTAATGCAATAAGCATTCTCATATGATCATTCATTTCTGCATGACGATTCCTTCGTCGATATAATTATCGATGAAGGAATCGAATTCATGCAGAAAAAAATTGCAGGTCTCTAACTTTAAATGTGATCTATACAGCGCTGATTTATTTTGCAATATCGGTGTTAAATAGATCGGCTTACCGGTTTTATCCGATACCAGTAACACTACAGAATCGATATTTAACGCGATTTATACGCTCGACTTGTGGCTTGATTCTTTAAAAGCATCAGAAGGACGATCCGCGTTTCATATTTTTTGTTAAAAGCCCCCATTGGCAGTGGATAACTGAGTAACTTTTAAGAGATCGGATCTACCGAATTGATGGATTCGACTGATAAAATCGAATTGGTTATATCATGATGTCTCTTTTTTGTCTCAATGAAAATTGAATATTTGGGGTTTCGTGTTTCGTTTCTGATTTCGATTCGGGAGCTATTGGCAGATCAATGTAAACCACAAGAGTTCAGTTATGCAGTTCACTGTCCATTACAAAAAATAATTTTATAAAAATTGTTACACAGTTGATGATTGAAATTAGTTAGTTGTATCACGAAGATTGTGGTCATAAAGATATAAGTTAGCACAGATTAACAATCTATCACACAAGTTTTCCATTCAAAGCTCCGTTGTTTGTAGCGATATCAAACAGCCTTATCGCGTATCTAAATAGGACATGCCGAAAATACCTACCATCTGGCAACAAGTGTCATTTGTTTGCCGCCAACGCCCTGTTTGGCGGGAAACCCATATTTGGTAAGCGGCTGTGACATTTGCTAAGGAGAAGATGTGTTAAAAAAACGTAGTTTGTGATAGTCACAATAAAATTGTTTGTGATTAATAAAAAAACGTAAAAGTAAGACAAAATCCAGGACTATATTCTCCGATATATTTTTTGACATGAAGAACACAGTGCCATTGGTTGAGAAAAAACTTGTAATCATGTTAATACTTGTATACATACTTTTTATTTGGCTGTCTCAATTTTTTTAATCCTAGTTAAAGCGCGTGTCATTCTTCCATAGGATACAGGATTGTTTTTGATTGCTAATACGGAAGAGATTCAGTTCGTACTTAAAATTTCCTTGATATTTTTTTGTAGGGTGATAGTAGCTAGAATTCACAAATTAAAATTTAAATATTAAAATACATTAATCATAATTTTCTATTGTTCAAATGTATTATAATAAATTAATAATACTAGAACTGTTTGTAACATTCCAATGAGTGTTATATTACTCGTCAAACATGTGTAATCGATTAAGGTTAGATCATTTCGGCCTATGATATCATCACATCAGCGATTGAGATCTATCTGTAATATAATACTTTATGTCCTATCATCTTAACAAAATAGACACAAAAATATATTTTTATCAAAAGACTCATAAAGACAATCTTAGAAAATCTAATAAAAAATACGAATGCGAATGAACGAAAACCGTCTCATCCGTAGAAAGAAATCCAGACAAAACTGAAGAATCAGCGATATGACGAATACGGGTACTAATAACAATTTTTTCGTGTGAACGAATTTTCCATCCAATGATTAGATTTCGTCGAAAATGAAAGGATCCCGTGCTTCAGCTTTCCAACGCAATATTTCATCTTTTATGTGTAAGCTTATGAAAAGATACCGCGCGAATAGAATGTATCTTAAGTTATATATCTTAGTCTATCTAAGTCGACCTCGCGTATAAAAGGAAGAAGGCAGGTTACTTCATCTTTTTAAAGTACAGCACAGAATTTTAAAATTAAACTGATTTTAGAAAACTGTTTTTATCAGTATTACTACTCCATTCATGATTCACTTTCAGTACCTAGGTGATAAACAAAAGCACTACAAAAATAAAACACCATGTACAAACTTATCAAAGCAACAGAATGTTTAATCTTTCGCGCATTTTCATATCTCTTCATCCCTTTTAAATCACTGACACACTTTCTGAGAAATATTTACACGGACTCGCGCTTCGTTTGAAAAATTTACTTAACTTATATCTACCTGAACTTTCTCGAAAGGGTTCTTATTAGGAGCAACCTTACACAGATATGTATGTAAATACACGACGCGACTCCGCGTGGCAAATAATGTCGTCAAAGGAGATCTGTCAACGCCATCTATCGGTGAATCGAAAAACTAAAATCAACAGAGGTAATCTACCTATCGATGGAATAACGAATAAGTTCTACAATCATCAACTAGATGGCGATGACGACGTCGTATTTATTATATCTGACGCCTCTCTTGCCCTTTACACTTACCACTTCGACTGTATCCGGTCAAGAATTAAACAGATTAGTTATTGTTAAAAAATAAGATATTAATTGCATATAGTCACACCTATCTATGGAAATTAAATTCAACATAAATCAAACAACAGCAACCACGATTTTATTCCCTTTTTAATTTTATTTTGACAACACTGTCATCGCTAAATCAAATCAGTCAAATAAATATCGTCATTCAATTCAATTGAGACGGATAGTGAATTTATTTGAATGAAATTGCCCTCGCTACAATGAAAACATAACACACAGTTTTTAAACGAAGTGTCTCGTCATCTACTTATTTATATTATCTATGCTTCCTCCGGTCTTTATAACACCCAACTTGTCAAGCTCAGTGTCACGGCGACAGGATCTAGAAAATTCCGCTGCGTAAGAAGGTAATATGTTATAAATAAAGGTAGTTGGCTGGTGACATGCGACTAAATTGCGACTCCGTTTCTGTGTATCATACGTAAAATTTGCAATTCAAAATTTTGTTAACGCGTTGTCTGCGGAATAATGTCGTAACTGAAATGTCATGATGGTAATACGAACACATATCTGTCTTTAACGTGTTAACTCATTGAAGTTCATAATAGTGATGTGTAGTTAGCTAACACATCATCAGTATTTCTTTATAGTAGTTCTTTCTTATACGGACACTTTTTGTGTTTAAAAGCACCATTTATTTTTTTAAAGACTTTATTGCACAAATCATAGAGTACAAAGGTGGACTTAATGCTAAAAGCATTCTCTGCTAGTCAAACCTCTCATGCAGAGAGATAGTAATGGGTGCAGAAACAGAGAAAATCATCAAAAAGTAACAATTAACTAATATTTATAGTGACAAACAAACCTACTTAAATTACTGCAACAACATATTTGAAATCCTATAAACATACTTAAACTTACACGAAATAAATACAAGACATAAAAATATACATAATAAGTAAACAATATTTTGCAATTATACATTCTTTGAGAAATTGACGGAAACCATGTCAACTTTTTAACACCATCATTCTGATGAATTCAATTCATAATTAAGTTTACATTCAAGCGTTTTCACGGCCGAAGTTAGCGCTGTTTTAAAGCATTCTTTGATTATTTCACAAGTACTAACGATTTTATTTAAGCTTAACAATTACCAGTCAATGTACCAGTAATGTCAACTAGTACTTTAAGATTCCCATGTTACGTAGGCCCGGTGGCGTGATCGATAGTTGATTTAAATAATGGTGAAATGTCAACCAACGGATGAATATTACCAAACCCGGGACTTAGTAACGCTTTTACTTTAACTTTTTACAATACCTTATGGATCCTACTTGCTGCAAAATCTTGAGTTAACCTGCTGCTTAAAAGTATACTATGACCCAGACTTGTATATTTAGGTCGTATGCATCAACAGGTGCGGCCGCGATGTCACGTACTGGCTGTTTGCATTGTCTCCTTACTTCTTTTAGCCAATTCCTTTATAGTTTCGCTTGTTTAACCCGTTTCTGTCTATTTAGGTTCGTAACACTATTAGTGCCCACCTGGTGCCTTTTAGCGGAGTTGTTATAGTAAGGTGCCATTGTTGAATTAGTGTAGGGTTTACGCGTGTTATTTTATGACGGATTCGTCACAATTTAAAATAAATATATAAAATTATCCTAGGCATTACACTGGCCTTAAATCGACTACATTACTGTTTTCAGAAGGAAACGTCATTAATTGGTAGTAAGTTAAAATGAGACGCTTAAATACTCGCTTCACTGTACTGAAAACAGTAATGTAGTTGATTACGGATCAGAGTATTGTCTATGATCTAGATACAGAAACAAATAAACATGTTTTTACAATTTGGATCTCATTAAGTTAGTAAATACGATGCCCTAGCAATACATTCGAAAATGAAACGGCGTTCTATTTTTTAAAATAATGAAATCCAATCTTTTTTCTTTGTGGGGCCAGTCCTTCGCAATGTTTGAACCAATATTGGTTCGCACTACCAACAAAGGCCGAAAGCTGGCAAACAGTCGGAATGTGACGCCAAATAATCCTCAATTGGATAGTCCGAAAAAAGGGATCCAAGGCTGAGGCTTGTAGGGCGGAGCGTGATGTAAGTGACGATATCCCAGCCCGTGCCTGATTTTGTCGATATGTTTTGAATAAAAGCTAAAAGGTTTTTGTGTTTAAATCGAAGGTTGTTATCAGATAATGATTGACAGTACATTACGACGTACATACCAAAATTATGGTATGAACTCATCACCAACACGTGAAACCATTTCAACTGCTCAAATTAAAAGTCCCCTATTCTAAGCTTAAACGCAGTGAGTTGTTATTACTACGTACATATAGCATTGTACTTTTAACCAAAAGTCTCCTACTCTTACCGTTTCGATATCGACAAACCACAAACTTGCCACCCGACGACATTGCGATAATGTCGTTCGTATGGACCTTGAATCTTGACGCTAAAATAACCCCGACACCGGCATCGGAACAGAATTAGGCTTGATTAAATTACGCATGCGACATGGCCAGCCGATATTTAATAGGCTTAGGAAAGACCCACCGAAGGGTAATAAGGGCCTTTTAACTTACATGCAGTAATTGTAAGTTCATCAGATAACCACATTGTGGAAATTCTAGGAGAATGGGAGTAATTTTCCGTTTGTTTTGACTTACGAGTTTATTTAGAAGTTCTGTTTGTCCTGACTACCTTTGAGTTCAGTTATTTATAGTTGAATTGAAGGACTCGCTACATTTCCTACTGATAACTCGTCGTCAAAAAATTATACGTCAATAATTTATTTAGTTACCTCCCTCATTCGTTTAATTAAAATGTTGCATCGTTTACACGTATGTAACTACAACATTACTGATTTAATCATTCGTTTCACACACGTCACTCTGTCACGTTAATCACACGCAAATTTCTAGAACTCATAAAAGATTTAACTACCTATGAGAAACAAGAATTTTATTTCTGATTTGTGGAACACAAACTCGTAGACAAAGTTTCCCCAAAACCTCCCTGGAACCGACAGCTCTTTAAAACCTTAAAACTAGGACCGTATTAATTCAATCGGGAAACGATTCGCACAAAGCGATAGCCTGACCCGGGCCAATGGAAAATACCCCACGTACTTATTTTACCTTTTCTTTTAAATGGCAAAGGAGTCGTCTGGCTAGCTGCCAGTGGCAGCCTGTATAATGCCAATTTTCCAGAAAAACCGACGATCTGAAACTATTCTAGGGACCTGGGGACTTAATCTGGAAGACTTCTTCTTACGACTATAGCCGACTTTCTTACTCATATTTAAATTATACGTTGAGTGAGAAGGACAGTTAGACTGATAATATGAGTTATACTTATTAAAAAAATAAAATTCTTTAAATTAAATACAAGTTTCATAAAAGAAAACCTCTTCACAGCATTAAAAAAAATGACAAAACGAATGGGGAAACTCGCAACCTCGCGCGTATTTACGAAATACTATGTCGTAGCTAGTAAGCTACGGTCTGCCTGGTCGGCCTGGTGTTGGTCGATTTGACTCGATCGCTGTACCGCATCAATAAATTTGTTTTTTGAGTAATAATAATAATAATAATATGCGCCCTCATTCGCCCATATTCAACAAACCAGTAAAATATAGCTGACAAACTGGTCTCTATCATCGGCTTTCGGTTCTGAGGCAGGTTTTTTTTTATGTAGGTACTAACCAGAGATTTGATAACGAATCTCCTGATAATACCTAATAGTGTTAATGTCATGTACTTTTTACGATGCTTACATATTCACCATTTCTATCGAGAGAAAAATGAAAAGTTATTATTACCACTGAACCCTAAACGATTCGCACTATTCTTTCCAGAATGACGTAAGCCGAGTTTTGAAATTTCTCAGCTCATATCGGGCAGCCCTAATGGAAATTCTTTGGAAAGTAATTAATTTTTCCCTCAAATAATTCGCGCCTAGACGGAATGTTTTATTAATTTTCTATTTGTTCTTGTTATTGGAATTATTGAGTACTCTAAAAGCTTATCGAGCTTAGAGATATTGAATAATAATTTCATTTGGTTTCGAGGGCTTGTTTTTGTTGTCTCTTAAAACGTCTTTTTCTACTTAGCGCTTTGAAATGAAATAAATATTTTCATTGTTCCTATCGTTACTTTAATTGTAATTCATTCAATATCGTATTGATTATTTTGATGATTATTTTTCGGTTTGTCACTTTGTTTTTTTTAAGGTGTAATGTTTTTTTTTCAGGTAAGTCACAGTCTTTCGTCTACCCTCAGACGTTCGTAAATAACAGTTAAACCGTTCAACCGGATACGATAAATTGGAAGGTCTTCGCTTAGGGCGATTCAATTATGAAACGGATTTGAAAAGTGTTTCTTCAAAGATACCATTGGTTTTAATTTAACAATAACAAGGGGTTTATTGTTAAGTTAATTGCGACGGCTCAAACATATTGATCAATATTTTATTGTTTATTAATTAAAGTTGATCTTTGTTCAATGAACACCGTCCTTTAACCTTAAAGCGCAAGAATTGCAGAAGAAGCAAGAAGAAATTATGCAAAAGATGTTCATATGGAAATTCCAGTAAATAAATAAAAAAACTATTCAAATCAGTCGATTCACAATTATTGTAATAAGTAACTTGGTCCCAGCTGCAATTGCAATAGGTAGATAATACGTCCCTTCCAATGCCACCTTTTTTTATCTAATCAGGAAGCTTGCATGTTATTCTAATTATAGACATTATACTCTGTCTATAACCTTTTATATTGGTAGTACGGAAGTTTGTCTTAAGGATTATTCTTATACTTACTAGTCTTCTACAGCAGGTTGATAGCTTATTGAATGTTTCAACTGCAAAAATAATAACATTATGTATTTTATATAGCAGCTGCAAACTAATAACCCGTAAACCGTAAATATCGCGCAATTAGTGCCTCAATCTCATCTTTCTCTTCCCGGAACAACAAGCCGTCACACAAACCAACCTACCCTTATATCTCTTTCAAAACTGCTTTAAAGCAGTGAAGTATATACCATCATTTCAGATAAAACACCCACACTAACTGCCCAATTTCCCATAGTCATGTGTGTTCACTATGTTACTATGTTCAGCCTCCAACATAGTGTTGACTAAAATTAGTCTTTATTTCTAAGTCAGAAAGGTTAAAACTACTTTGTTTTTCTGTATATTGTCCTAGGGTAAACTACCTAACCTTCGGCCCTCGTCACAGCCGTACGTGACCTGTTCTTGATTAAACGTCATGATTACCAGAAATATGTTACATTATCTTTAGTCACGGTAAGTGGCGTTTGCCGACATCTGTTGTTTGTGTTCGGAACTAATAACTTCATCTGTCAGTCATGTCAGCTTACAAATCTTAATGTATTGAGTTTAAAGGGAGTACCGAACAACCATCCCTAAGCTCGATATAATATTAAAACAATCTAAATCAGATTAGTTTGCTCGAACTTAGCCGGTTTAAGATAAAGAGGCCTACAAATAACTAAGACCTGACGAGGACTCTTTAGACTTGATACTTTAATTGTTAGATTTCTGTTAATATGTATGTATACATGGCGCTGTTAGTTTTGAATATTTTTAAATAAAAATGTTCTAAGATTTTTTGTATTTATTGATAACGAAAAGTTAAATGCCACTTTAAGGTGTTCGCTACATCTGTCACCATTTTATCCACTTCGAAATGATCGGAATTATAAATCCGTTGAATCGACGCCATCTGGCAAAATCGCACAGCACTATTATTATTGGAATGGGCGCGGTATCCGTAAAAACACTTTTATCGCCTTTTTTGTTGAATGACCCATTATAGGCTTTGTGTAACCGTAGTTTATATTTAAAGTTGATAGTTTTGAGCTTATGCGAATAGCCGATAGAATGTTTCGCATACGTATGTTATGTAAGCATTGTGTGGGAAATAGGATCAAGACTGCTTGCTGCGAGCTCACAGTCCGTTGATACTATCGATTAATTATTATTCCACTAAGCGACACGGTAGCACCCTTCTGTAACTGACTCATTTCATTGTGGAATGACCCTAAGGACACGTGCCGTACAAAGCCACTGCAATTTTAAAGGGTGCGCAACCAATTTGCCCATTCTCCCTTATGTATAACTACATATATCCCTCTCGCTTGCACTCAACGGTTTAGACAAAGAGGCCGAAGATATTTTATATATAAAAACGAGGGTAGAGACTGGAATTGAGTAATAAAATAATCCTTCGGGTTCGTTCTGTTAGATGATAAATATAATGCGTCGGCAAAGCAATAAAGTCTTTGTTTTTGCGAGGTTCTTTGTACATAAGGCTCGGATAGACTTCATTGTTGGCAGAAAAATGGAATTGCGTGGTAACTATGTACTTGATTGTATCGCGGAATGTGTTCACAAAACCTTTTTTCGTGTTACACAAACAACGGGCAAACACCAATTAAAAACACACAATCATTTGCCGCTAATTGAACGCCAAAAAGCGGTAAAACTGACAGTGACAATTCGGATTAAAAATGGCGGACGCGGGAAGAGAATTGCACAATTTAATTCGCGCCATTTCTTCCTTCCGGGGCGCAAATTAAGGGATTAATTGATAGGTAGAATCGAAGTGTAATTTCTTTTGCAACCCTGTATAAAACGAGCAGCCGGAACAACACGTTGTTCGCAGTCGATGCAAATTCGAGGTGCTTTTTCATTGCTCTTGCTAACGTGTATTGTATTGCAAAAGCGCCTTTTGTAAAGACGACAGGCGTCAGGGGTATTTATAGGCTTTTAAATTATTTTGCAAGCTTTTAACCCTGTTTGATTTTATCATTCCTTTATCTATACTAATATTATAAAGCTGAAGAGTTTGTTTGTTTGTTTGTTTGAACGCGCTTATCTCAGAAACTACTGGCCCGATTTGAAAAAATATTTTTACGTTGGATAGTCCATTTATCGAGGAAGGCTTTAGGCTATATAACATAAAGATACGACTCATAAGACCACAGCAGCAATAAAAAATGTTGCGAAAACGGGAGAAAGATATTCCTTTTGAGAGCTTCCGCTGCGTACGCTGCGAAAACCGCTTAAGTTACACCAAAATCATGTATGACAGGAATGTTCAGCATTAAGAGTTCTATAATAAAATCCGCGACAGCATATGTCTATCTTTTATGGTTTACTTACTACAACCTTTTTTATGTTAATAAATTTGTAAAAAAATAATGCATTATTTTTAGAGGTGTATTATACACACAGGTATTTATTCTTATCAAAATAAATACATTTATCATCACGAGCATTTCATTTAGAACAAAGTTGCCCTTTATATCATTTAAATTCAATAAATATATTAGGAGCTATCACAGTTTTAACATAACTCCGCACCAAAATAATGTTCGCAGGTTAAAAGTACGACGTGCGCTTGCGCTAATAATATTATAAAGCTAAAGAGTTTGTTTGTTTGAACGGCTTATATCAGGAACTGCAGGACCGATTTGAAAAAATATTTCTGTTTTGGATAGCTTATTTATCGAGAAAAGCTTTAGGGTATAAAACATCACGCTGCGACGGGAGGGGAGGGAGCAAACTCAAAACGCGCGGACGAAGTCGCAGGGGACCGCTAGTATTTGTATACAGGGTGTATTAATGGGATATCTATGTGGTAATTTAATTTATGTTTTGATTTATGGACTAATATCTAACGAAATACAAAAAAAAAAGAAAATCCATTTTCAAGTTTCGCACGGACTGCAGAGAATAATGACTAATCTAGCAAAAACTAACATCGATATAGTCCGACGGCGAAGTTTTAATGAATTTGTTTTCTACAAAGCTACACGGTTTTCCAGTAAGATCTACCAAACATTATTGATTATAGCAATAAGGTTAATGTAACATATTAACCAATATTTCTTTATTTCTATTGGACTAAGGAATAATTTTTAATTCGTGGCACTATTTTAAAGCGTCACGAAATTGAAGTAATGCCTTACCACCCACTTCTCGAAACCAAATCAAAGAAAACTTATACTTACGACATAATGCTTATAGCAAACACAAAGACCATTAAACCTCTCCATTGACCTTTCGTATTTTCAAACTATACACCCTGCCTTCCATTTTCAGGTATCATTTGTGAGTCTTATCGATTGAAATATGATCATTAGGCTGGCCAGTGTACAAAGGCGCACCTTGTTGGCACACTGTCACATTAATTTGTAATACGTGGTCACCCTGTATAGTTTTTCGGCTATGATTGATCGCCGACGGAGGCGTCGAACTGTGTCGCCGTGATATTTATGTCAATGGAACATATTTATCGGTATAACTCAGCTCCGAAAATGTACTCGATGATTGAATAGTTAAGGTTTTAGGTGTACACAAATTACTAATCGATTTGTAGGGATTTCGTGTTGAGTTGTTTATCGGCTAGGAAAGAATTACTTGTCACATAAAAAGGTCACTTTGTAGTTAAACTGATATCATATTCGCTGTTTAAAATACTAATCTGTGATAGGATCTTGCATATTTCTTTTGTAATATTTACATCTTAATAAAGTAAACAAAAAAACCTTTATATTTTTGCCATCTTCTATCTTGTGTCAACACAATTATCGCGCTTCAAAAACAGATTATCCTGCCAATCTTCATTCTTAGTGACGTCCCAATATACCAGAATACTGATCACGGAAAAGTCAAGAATCATTTCGCTCTCGTTTTACTTCGTTAGACACCCTATATGTGCGTTGCGTGACGCGAATAAGAATGGCTAGAAGTTTTTATTAAGTTTGAAGGGCCCTCCGAAAACCGGTTCCCTTGTTAACTGGCCTCACTCATCAAGATATAGTATATGTGTATATAATAGTGATGTCCTTTCTCTATCACGTAGGTGTACATTTTTTTCTTTAAATGCGGCATTAATGCTTCAACACCCGAGCGGTTGCAGGCAACCGCATAACAATAGAATTTGTATTGTGTCTCGTTCACATACGCTTGAGGGATTAATAAGAGTCATATATTGTTATAAAAACCTAAGTTTCGAAAAGTTAGTTTGCCCATAAATTATATAGAATTAGACCAATCGGTTAACTTACAGGCGTGAATAGTTCATCAATGAACAAAACCACAAATCACTACCTTGTATAAAATAAAAAATCACTACCCCCAAATCCGAAACGTTTCATACAATCCTAGTACACAACTTTGAATGCCAGTAAATAATAAATCGGAGCTTTTGTTTACATTTGAGCTTTGTTTACATTTATCCGGAATAAATCTTGGATCGAGTCGGATTCGTTTAATTAGTGGTTGAATTTTTAAACGAGCTACGATTAGCTTTTAAGTCTGTAACTGTTTAGGTGAAAGAAAGCAAAGTCTACCAAAAGGTAGTAAAATTAGTTTTGATTTCTTACAGTAAAATAAAGTTACAGTTAAATTAGATAAGTAAGTATGCATCAGACAATACATTAATTTTCTTGGTTTCTAAGTAAATAATTTCTTCCCGAGTACAAATATTCGCGCTCATTCTTTACGACAGAAATTTAACTCAATAGTTTTAAAAAAATGATAGATTTTCCTTTATTATAGGGCTTCTCTAAAATTCCTTTTCTGCCGCCCCGTTAGAGGCTTTGTTAAAAAAGCCATCACTCAATCATAGGCCGCAACTCACATGCACACAAGTACATATATTTTTATTTAACAAGTCATTTTTTAACCTTTTCTTTAATAATCTGAAAAACAGGTATCATCAGGTATGACTATGAATAATTTAGCCTGTGAAATCAAAACTAGTAAAATCATACTTTTTAAGCACTTATAAAGGCGGCAATATGAGTTACATTAAAAATACATCACTGCTAACGATCCTTTACACCGGGCGTTAATAGTCAGTTTCCGATATAAGCATCCTTTAGATATTTGGTTGGTAATTCAATGAGCAACTTTCAGTACATTTCCGGACGTTTTTCATGTTACTTCAGAATCTGGGGCAATTCTCGTGCAATTTGTATACGAAAAATAAAATCACCGATCGAATTTTCTTTGTCGAAGAAAATATAGTTTTTGATTACTCAGGGTCACGATTTCTATGTATTTATCTATGTTACTACTCTCAAAAGTTCAGCACTGAATTATCGGAAGAAATATTTGCCTCATACCCGTTGGGAATTAAAACGTGCCCAATTTTTACATTAAATTGTATTTACCGTAAATGTCAAAATCATTAGCTAAAAAGGAAATTCAGATATTATTTACCAAACCTTCATTCATCCTTAGAATTTCGGTACTCTATTTCGTGTCTGTGTTGTTACGTAGACCTTAAGTCTGGACCTTACGGTAATGGTTCTGTATTTTATATTGTCTTTCAAAATAAATGCTGTAACTAACTAGGTAGGTACCTCATCAAAAAAGACACTGAAAAAGCCACAGCCATTCGTCACGAAATCACACTCCTAGTATTCTCTTTGCTTATTATTTTTAAGACAATGCCACCGATATATCGCGTACACGTTTACGCACTTACACGAATATAATGTTATTTCTCATTCTACCTCCATAAAATAACGTATATCCTCGTAAGACCGGCAGGCGGGTCATTTTTCAATGCTTGTTTGTGGAAATAGACTTCGGGGGCTTACCGACGTTAATTTTGGACAGAGATAGACATACGGAGAGAGCACGCAACCCGAGTAGTACATTAACTAAATTTATATTGGGGTTCGAGCCACTTGTATTTACGGGCATATTTCTGAGGTTAAATGTACCTTGCTAAATAAGTTGAGATCAAGAGCGCTAAGCATCATCTCATATCAACCATACATTTATATTTACGTATTTTATTTCCCTTGATTTGACTTCTAGATAAAACCAAGCGTGTAAAAAACAACGTTGACGATGCAATGGTGCGGGCTCACCCAGAAAAAGCATGATCACTTTTTCAGGTATGTTAATGATGATAAAGAAACATTGACCCATTGTGTCTACTCCTTAGTTGTTTTTATTTATCATGCAAAAACGCAAGTGTCTGCAACATCATTAAAGTAACGAACGTTTAAATTGCAGCCAATATAAACACAGTCCGCGTATGTCACGCGTCGGAGCACCGAACAATGCGCGTCTGCATCCGAAACAAAAATTACAATCCTGTAATAATAAGCTCGAAAACGCGGCCGTAATAATAATGCATAATTACGTGAAAGCACAGCGCGTGCCGTATTATATTTACTGCTGAAGGGGAGCAGCTGCGTGCGAACGCGGCATCTGCCGTGGCTGACGCACACAAGCTTACAACCCTCCCACAGATATGTATACACGCACGCACACACTCACACACGCGCGCGCACGCACCTTTCCAACGAGGGTGCTTCGGGCTTCCCCATTGTGGACGACACTCGCAGGGCTCCGCGATAACAGTTTTGTTTTTACTTGTTGAATGCTTTGATGGATGATCGCCGATGATTGATTGAGCTTTTTTCGAATGGATTCAACAAAAGAAACCTCCATTCGATGCTGTATACAAAATCGCTTTCTCGAACGAATTGATTCTTCCATTCCTCAGCAACTTTTACTGTGGTGGAGCGTCGAATTTGCGTTATTTATCCGAGTTGTTTCGCATTTAATTGCTGACGAATCTGTATATCCGTCAGATTGTAAGCCCGGATTAAGGGCAGAATGGCAGTGACGAATTTTTTAACAGTCCATATATCTAGTTGTCAGCTCGCTGGAAAACAATCGGTTAATGCATCAGCACTCTGTTTATAGCTAGCAATAGGTTTTAAAAAGCTGTCAAGGACTAAGTTGGATTTATGGACATACGAGCGCGTATATCTGAGTAGTTTTAGGGGAATGACTATTGTCCAATTGGCATTGCCCAATCCCAGTGCTATTTCTGATTAAAAACCACCGTTTCTTTTAATGAAACATGCGAAATAGCACTAGCAAGCTCTTTTCCTATACTTCAAGTACATTCTAACAATCCAATTGCATTGTCGCACACAAACTCCTCTGAAAAGGCTCTTAGAAATCACAGTCTAAAATATCACATTACTTGAAATCACTAGTAAAAATAACAGCATGTAAAGAGCAATTCTGTAAGTGGCATTGTCCGGGTTTGGTCCCAACAATTTTATTAGCTTTCAGTCGAATAAAACTTGGGCCAAAGGAATTTTGTAACAATCGGATCCCTTGGAATTCGCAGATGGATATTATACTCGAATCTTTGTATTCTATCGCCAGTGATATTTTGTATGGATTCAATCGGACGCGCTTTGTTAGTTGAGGCTTCGGTTACGTCTTTTTTCGGTAAGGGTTGAAGTAATTTGTGGGCAGTCGTGGGTAAGAAAATAATGATTGATAAATAGCTGTAATCGGCCTTATGTATGTCTTAAAGACGAATTTCGAATACAACATTCGTTGCCCTTACATTTATGATACATTATGCGAGATTGTGCGATCTTAATTAAACGTGATTGTATTTTTACGAGTGCGTTTTAAGCAATATTAAAAACGAGGGTTTACGATAGCTTATGTATCTAATGGCAAAGTTAAAATACTCTGTTCCATATTAATAGCTTTGTATCATTAGAACAATGCGGTTCTAAGTATATCAAATTGCTGATCGATTCACTGCTGTCGATGCAGCAAACATTGGGAATGCACTCAAACAAATCATGAGAAAGTTACAACGAGCGGCCGCAAATAATTCGAGAAACTTCTGGGCGCATCTGGGACTCGGCACATGTGTTCGCGGCTTAAGCTGAATTCGGTGAAGTTGGGTACATAAGGGCGAAATTTCGAAACTTCGATATGTAGCATAGTATCCAATCTCCATATGTGTCTGTAGAAAGCACGGGCACCTAGGTTGTAATGATAAAAACTACTTCATAGTCTTAACCTCTTAGATTCTGAGATCTAAATCATTTCTATTTTGATTAAGTGGTCTCACGCGACCGCCTTCCCGCATTTTGAGTTATGGGAGTAAACTTAAAACGCACGCGTCCCTTCTTAGGGTCTGTCTAGCACAAAAATATTTTTTCAGATCGGTCCAGTAGTTTCTAAGGTAATCCAAATCCAAAAATACACATACAGGTCATATTGATAAGCTCATTTTGTAGAAGTTGGTAAAAAGTATAGTTTGAAGCTGCTGCCAGCTTTCATCAAATTTTACTTAAACGAATGTTGAATACATAACATTAATTCAGTACATAACATAGTATTTATATTTATGCTATGCACCCCTTAGAATGTCCCGATGGAAAGTCCATTATCAGATAAACTGGTTTAATCGTTCAACTCAAAACTTGGTCGGTAATCTGTTGTTAGAGTATGCTTAAACGCGTTTCAATCGGCTTTTGTTCGCCGAAACGATTTTGCTTAACAATAAGATCCTAGATGGCGTGTTTTAAATTAAATCTGTCGTTAATAAACGATAAGAAATACCTACTTTGTTTTATTTATTTTTTATTTTGTCTGTCCGTTGTTTATCCAATTACGTACTATACTTTTTGGAAACAAGAGCATTTTTTGTTTAATTTTAGAATAACTATCTAAATAACGAAACAACATTGTGACAACAAACTTGTCGTAAGACATAATGTGGTGAAATAATCTTGTGGCACAGTTTTGAATACAAAGTGTGTCACTCAATTTGCTGACAGTAAAATTCGTCATATACCCGAACAATATCTAGTGGCATAGACTAAAGACTTATTTCACACTGATAAAAGTTTTCGCGTTTCGTTTTTACGACGCACGAATTTACGAGAAATACTAATAATAAGGGAAATCGGGACGCACTCGAAACTTCGAAGCTTGAACCCCCATAAATATGACAGTTGATATCAAATAGTTTTAACACACGCTAACATGAGTTCGGGCATGGCTCAATTTTTTTTACAGCACTTTACAGACTCAGCAGTCTAGTACTCAAAGTTCTAGTAATATTATCTTTCAGGCATTCGCCGATTTTTACTTCAATTCAACAAACACTCAACAATTTCGTTTAGTTAAATTTACTTACTGAAACTTAAAAAAATATACTTATACTTAATCGCCTTAAATGTAATGAAATTTACTTAATCACCAACTAACTTGAAACTTCACTGATTCGAACCTTCAAGTTGCTTATTCGACCCTTAATTAATTCTGTAAAGTTAAATTTTTGTTTTAATGAACTTAAACACAAACAAATCGCACCTTTATAGTTCAAAAATAAGACTTCAATAAACACAACTTACTCGAATGTAAAAAAAATAGTGTTGTATTAAAACTTGTTAACGCGTGAACCATAACGTTAACTTGTTATTTTATTTCGTTATTTTAAGATAGCATCGGGGATCCAGATTCGTGTTTTGTAAACTGTATTTAGAAGTGAAGGTAAATTTCATGAGATCTTTTTGTTTGATATGAATTAATTTGTGACCGTAATGCATTGGAAGGAATAAGCTGTAATTGAGGAAATTTGTGGATTTTACACGTATTTTTTTTGTGTTATGTGTGAATAAATAGTTTGTTAAAAGCTTGAAGCATTATTTTCACAGTATATTACCAGTTCATGCATGATTTGTGTTGTGAATATGCAACCACGTTATGGAAAAAGCTTCGTTATTAATAGTATAATCATTTTTGTAAGCTACAGTTCAAGACCTTTTATTTTTATTTACCTCTTACTTTAGAAAACTTTAAATCTATCTTGTTGGCTCTCTTGAAGAATCCAGAACTTTCAACTTAAAAAGCACCTTCAGTTAAGTGCGGGGCAAAATAACGTTAACGTTATAACGAGCATTGTTACGAAGTCGGTAAGTGTTGCTTATCTTATTTATTTTAAATAAGGTAGATTCTTCTTAGCAAGATGTTAGAAAAATGCATTTCAATAAGATTTTATAAACATGAAGGCGAATACGAACTTTACGCACCAATCATTTACGATCTACATTTAAGTCGCTGCTGGATGAAGTGTAGCTACCAAAAGCGCTGTAACTATTTTTTTACAATAAGGTGAAGAGCTTCTCACAATACGTAACCGCTTCTTTGGGACTTCGGGCGGGTGTCTCCGCGTCGCCCGCGCCCTTTTGCCTTGCAGTTTACCTTTAGTCACGCATGATCCATTCGCTGTCATATCAATCAACCATTACCATCAGCTTATATGCGGCCATATTGGTTTTAAACAAAAATATAAATGCATCGTAAATACAAAGTCATAGTCGAATTCGACTACTCGTAATGTCTCTTCAGTCCGAAGGGAATCGAGATCTCGATTTTATCGCAATATTCGTGTTGGAACGATACATCAAGCATTATCGTGATTATCCCCACTGGGGTCTTAATAGCATTAACAAATGTTGGCCTCATGCCCTATTTGATCACATTCGCAAATTAATGTTGCCAACATGACGGCACCATTTGGTCACATTTGTTGAAGTGGCACAAAACAGCTCGTTAAGTCATGTCATTTACTCGTACACTGTCAACACTGACTGTTTTTTTTCAATTGGCCTATTTTAATGATATGTTAAGAAAGAAATCTCGCAAAATTTGTGGATGAGTGACGCAGCCTATGTGTTAATGAATGCACTTTCAAAATTCAACAGGCTTGCATAATGTGACGGTGGCTTAGTGGTTTAGGCAGGCACCCGTATAGCATAAGACGCAGAGTTTACTGCCTTGTCAATGTACATGTGCAATTTATTATGTTAAATTAATTGTTTTCTAATTTTACAAGATAAGCTAAGGTTCAGGCTATGACAACATTTTTTTTCTCAACATTACTGCATTGCAGGCGTGAGACCATAGATTAAAAGTAAATCGCACAGCGCACGCAACGCGGTCGCATAGTAGTACTTCCTTCGAGACGATTGTACATTGTACTAAGTAATTGCATTGCGTTTGCTTACTGTTTTCTTAAATAATTTATTATCTACAATGTCGTATTTTTCATGGAAATGTCATTATTTTTAAATAGTCCCGGGCTGATAGCTTTTATATTATATTATATTATAGCTGGTGCCTTAAAATACTCGATGTTTTTTTTTCTAAATTATATCTGGCCAGTTACTTACCTAAATAACTGGCTGTTTTTTTTTTGTAGGTGCAGTACTGCTTAGCAACCAACGTTTTATTTTTATTATAAATATTTTTAATACCGGCAACTTGATATACAATTATAAGAAAGGATATTGATGCAAAAGTCACTATGTCATGTGCAATGTGTGGAAATTCATACAACACTGTGGTAGCAACGCGAAGATGTACGATAAATTGTGTCTTTTACACGATTCGGTTTCGATTCGACCGCCTTACGATTGTTTGACACGTTAGGCATTGAAACGTTAGGCAATAATAAGAGAACATTGCTTTAATTTAAATATGTAGTAATAAAGACGTTATTTTATTTTTTTTGGGTGACCGTGCATTCATATATGTGCCTTTTTTTTCTTGTTTAAATATTCATTTCCGTACATTTCATAAAAATAGTTTTGGTATAATTTTACCAAAATCGGCACCTGTAAATACCACAATACGTACAAGCAATACGTGATTATCATTTACGCAATTTCGTGTCGTGTCGCGTTTCGTAGCAACTGCAATTTATTTGCAAAGCTATACTTATTTCTAATACACTAAGAGTATACATTGCACCTGCACGTCGATATTGAAATATGATAATGCTTTCATCACAGAACGTTTCATAGACAACGTCTGCGCAGCATATGCTGCAATATTAAACATATTCTCCTTCACGATTTTCATCTTTCGTACAAATTTGAATAAAGCTATTATACATGAAGTCTAATAGACTAGCCCCTTATTCATAATAACTCAAACAATCTAAAAAACCTATTTAAGCCGTTACACTGTTTTGACACTTTCTGTCAAATGATGAAAGCTCCAAGAAAGAACGAGACAAAACAGTGTAATAGTTAAAACAGGTTTATTACACTGTTGCCGTTTTTATGAATAAGCACTCATTCCTTACTCATTACATCAGTTACATATTTTAAAAGTTACATTTTAAAACGCAATGGCCTGGGGCGTATTGCGATCCAACTAGCCGTTCAATTTCCAGGCTGAATTCCGATTCAGTGTAAACAAATATAAAAATATAATAATATTCGAATATTACTACAATGGTCCGAATATTAATATTTATGTTGTTTTATTATTTTATTATAAGTTTTATGCGAAATCGCAATATTAATTGCTGATTTGACATTAAAAGTTCTAATATTTTGTGTAATAATGTGAAATACGTTGAACCTACCTATTATATTGATAGCACCTGTACGTCTCCAAAATACTGATATGATATATCTCGTCATAATATGATCTGACCTTTTTAATTAAAATCAAAGTACGAGTAATCATTTCTTACAACCACTCCCATTACATTAAGGTTGAGTAACGCGTTGAAATTCATTTCGTATCTATGTCGTTACGTTATTGCAACACGTTCTACTCGTGGGAATACTCAGTATTTTCCACTTCAAAGTAAATGAAAACACACGGCAACACTAATGATCCCTATTTCTTAAGCATGAAGAACCATTTTTGCATTACGTCTGGTTAGTTTTTTTCTTATTAGGTCTTTTAGCGTGTCCTTTTACCGCGAAACAGTTAGGTCATTAAAAGTGGAATTTCTTTCTAGTATTGAACTATATGAATATGTTTAAGTAAAATTCCTTTACTACTGTATTGTTGTTAATTATTGTAATTTTATTCATGTAGAAATTGATTTCTGTTTCTTGGTAACGAAATAACACAGTTACGAACTTTTCAATATGCTTTAATAAAACTCCAACGAAACTCTTAATTAGTTTATGCGATGTTTCCGAATTTATCATCAATTGTCCACGGAGCGAGACTTTACATCAAACTCGACTTGTTCCTCTTTGTTGAAATAGCCGAAATATACATCAATTCATTACTGAAAACATTTTGTTGTCCATTAAATATTAAAACTTCTTAACTTCACAAACAGCAGCTTGTAACCGCTGTCAAAACTTCCCACTTAAAATCCCTGTGTTCCGGGATTGTACGACTCTCTCTGCGCCGTATTAGTTCTTATAACTGAAGAGTAACAGCTAAAGTTGTCTGACCATAAGCGACCTGTGCACAATAATGCCAACAAACTTCAAAACGGAACTAATGAAAAGCTATTCGGCTTCGATTAATCCCGACTATAAAGTATTCTGGCATACCACCCTATATTATTTGACTAATCTATGCAGCCACTTTTAAAATTTTAAAATTCGAACGCCGCATTTAAATCGCGTGCCAGCCAGTTACTTTTTCAAACACGAGATCTGCGGCACAGGAACTGTGTTATTCAGCTTACAATACTTCGAGTCGGCCATCACGCGAACTCAACGGCGAAAATTATTCGTAATAACGAACTTTGATAATTTAATTTGGCGTTTTCTTTTCTTATTACGAAATTGGAACGGTTTTGTTAGAAGCTCGCTCATTAAGAGGCTGAAGAGTGAAAAATTTTATGCCGCAGTAGTGTGAAAGAGATAGTAGAGGCCTCTCTAACAGCCAATATCCGGCCGATCAGCTGTGCCGACGGAAACAGCTGGCCGCCTCCGTCATTCAGTGAGGCGATTTTTTCAAATGACTAACGACTTTTTCGTGGTACAGGCAATTTATTTTTTTCAAAAGTAACAAATGTCACTGGCAGCTTGCTCCGGACTAGCGTAAACAAACTAATATCAGTATTAGTTCCACGTTCTTGTTTTGTTACTAATGAAAACAGCCACACCTAAGTTGCTCTTAAGTTTATACAGTCATCATCTTCATAGTTAAGACTATTTTCGACTTTAAAACTATGGCTCAGAGCTTAGTTTCAACAGAGGTATTTGTCGTTTTGTCACAAGTTTGAGTGCTAGTATCAAGCAGGGTATCTCTAGTTTATAGTTGTCTGAAGTTGGTACTATTCAGCTTCTGATTAATATGGTAATCCGAATTATGCCAGTCTTATTGTAGATCGCTGTAGTTTCTGCATTTTCTGTTTGTTTCTATTTTAACATTATTATCTAAAAATAAAATATTTTGTAAAAAGCTACAATCTTTTTTCACATCCCTTAAAGGACTTTAGCTAAGTTTTGAGAATATAACTTCTAAGGCAAAGGCCTGCCCAAGTCGGTTATATTTGATTTACTCTATTTGCTTAGTCCCAGCTAAATAGGTCTGCCAAGGTCTCGTGAAATGCTAAAAGTCAAATATTACACTGAAGAACAAAGTCCTTCTCCAGTTATGAATCTACGAAAGTTGAGATTGTCTCCTTTGGCAAAACTTTTTCGGCCAGTATTCTATCTGACACAATAAAAAAAATTCATGATAACATAATTAAAATTATGTTTAATCTGAGTATGCTGGCATGGTGCACAGAACTTGATTTCAATTCTTCCTAATGTTACGAATACCAGACAGCGATAAAGAAGTCTCCCATAATAATATGAAAACATATATCTATGACTTAGGTACACATGTTCGTGCTCATCACTCAAACATTTTGCTTCTTCCGGGAGTCGAACCCGCGACGGCCGGCATAGTAGTCAAGCACGCTAACTACTACGCCAAACGCGTAGTCTGTTGGATGGATTGGAGGATTGAAATGTTTGATATGTAGGGCATGTCGCGTTCTTTTGAAATTTTTGACTCTAATGATGTATCCTTCCCATATTATATACGCGAAAGTTTATGAATGTCTATATGTTACTCATCTACGCTAAAACTACTGAATAGATTATTATGAAACTTTACATTTATACAATAATTCACAATGATATTCCGTGCGATATTTATGCGAGGAAACTCAAGGAGAGGTTTTCTAGTAAGGATTTAAGGCTTATAACGAAAACAATTATTACCACATTTCCTCGGTATTTCAAAGACAAAACTGGATGACGATAACTCATTTTCCCATTCCTAAAGTTACCGTCACCCCTAGCCTCAGGGAATCGGCGGGAAACTCGCATTAACGACTATCGACAAACTGACTTTGTTTTGTAGACATCCAAGGGAATTCTGCCTCTCACCTGATCACCTCAGATTCGATTTAACATTTCCTTATTTGTTTGTAACTAAGAGATTCACCCACACGAACTTTTATCGTTGAATAGATTATAATTGAAAAGTATTAAAATGTATTGTTTTCGTTACAAAAATGCTGGTACAAAAAAAAAAACAAATTGAAAGTAGTTTAGAATGCTTTTAACACTCACAGAGTCATATCTTATATTCTTAAAGATGAAATAAGCTACTGTCACGCGTAATGACTGATCCTTGAGAGACCGGAAATTTCGCGTGGACGGACCGACAGCACGGTAGCACAATAAGTAGAGCGTTTAGCCCAGTTAGCTAAGAAGTTGCTGGTTCGAGTCCCATCCGTGCGCAAACATTTTTGGTTTCTTATTTCATCTTATTTTAAAAAAAAAAAAATGAAAAATAACTCAGCTTGTGCTGACATAGGATGTGATCCTACTCTGCTCTTTATATCATGTAATCGTTTGAAGAGATAAGATGATGATATTTTCACAAACGTTTCTCATTACACTCGCTCTAGAATCCAGGTTATTATAGTCATTATAAAAAATCCAATTACCGAAAATCAAATTTCATTTCATATTCCCGAAGGAAACTCCCGAAAATATCCCCCTAATTAGACTATTTAGCTTAATTAAGCACGAATTTATTTCCCAACGCTCGCGGAATTTTAATTTTAAACAAAACAAACTCAGACTTGCTTTAAAAGTTCAAAAATTCTTTGCCTTCGAACGTTACGGGATGGTATAAATGATTATTGCATAATACACAAAGAGGTGGTAGGTTCGGAATGTTTGGAACTTATTTGTATGAAATAACATAATTCAAGACACCACAGACAAGATGTTAATCTTTCTAAAATACTTCTTATATGAAATGTGACTAGGTACATAAATATATATGAAAATGACACCGTCACATACAAGATTGCTACGATCCTAAGCTAAGTAGCTAAAGCACTTGTGTTATGGAAATCGGAAACAACTTTGGTACCACAACACCCAGACCCGGGACAATACAGAAAAGATCGTTTTCTACATTGACCCGACCGGGAATCGAACCCGGAACGAGATGGCGACGCTTGAAACCAGCGTTCTAGCCACTCGACCACGGAGGGATTCAGACGCCATCAGTTAGATTAAGCATAGCGAGTATTGATTCCACGCGATATCTGATCTAATTGATCAACCAACGGTCCTTCTACACCTGTCCCCACTGTCCGATACAAGGTACTACAAAAGATAACAAACTTAATATACCGACTGATGAATATCACATTAAAAAGGTTTATTCTTGCCAAGGGTCCTTCGTCGAAGGGTGCTTATGTCTACGGAGCTTAAGCCATCTTTCCTGAGGATTTCAACGGTTCAAGATGTCGCGAGACGAAACAATGAGTGCAATTTGGTTATAAGTATTTGTTTTTATCAATACAAGAATAAACACTTATAAATAATAATAAAAAATGTTAAAAAGTACACATCAGTCAATACAGATTGATATTTTACGGAACTGCTTGTTAGTTATTTATATCAACCCATTGCAATAAGAAAATACAAATGTTTTCAACTGGCGCTTTATTTGTTTCAATACACATATATATTATATATTATCATAAATCAGTTTACTATAATTGATTCTTAAAACAGGAACTTGGCGTTTTTTTTTTTATAAATATCTCGTATTCATGCCTCTTATCGTGTAATTTATCATGAAAAATAAAAATACAGAACAGTTTAGCAAATCTAACTCACGCTTATCTATTTTCTAATAACTCCTCAGTCTCATTTTAGTGCCAGCTTGGAACGCCTTAAAAATGCTGTAAAACAAAAATGTCTTATAAAACCTTTTAGACGACCTCTTTCATCGTACTTTATGTTTTATTCCTATTTGATATTTATGGAAATTTCTTTTTTTTTGTTTTCAGGTAAGTTCCTTGGAAGTGCTCCGTACAAAAGAATCTATGGCAGAGGTAAATTATAGTACTTACGTTTTATTTCCTTTGATATTTAGGAACGGGTTTATATAAAAGGGAATGTTTTTTGCTTATAATGTAAAATATGAGTACTGTTTATTTGCATTTAGTTTTCTCATATAAAAAGCAGATGAACTTGTTTTTTTTTTACTCGTGAGCTTTAAAATATTTGTTTTAATATACCGCTCAGGAACGAATAACTTTAGTAATACAAATTCAAACATATGAATCTTCGTCACTGAAAATAAATCATCGAGTCGTCACTAATACAAGCTCTATTTATACAAAATGTAAGTTAAATCCTTAAAATATTTATCTTACAAATTGAGAGATGCTTATTTACACGAATACCTCATCTATCATCAAAGCGAAGATTCCTTAGTTCCAAGGCATTTATTTACGTTGTAAGCAAAGCTGGTAATTGTATTATAAACACTTGGAAATTCCTACCTGATTTTGAAATGGTAACTAGCGTGGCTGTTGACAAAGAGATTAATTACCAACTATAGTCACCCAGATTATTAATATTGTGTTTAACGTCGTTCGTTTATCTCGAACGAGTCTTCTTCACTATCCTTTAGCATGTTTCGTCAAACATTAATAAGTCAAAAGATTCATCATAGTCATTATCAGCCAATATTTAACTACTGTTACTAGCATATGGAACAAATTTCGTGCTCCATAAATTGACGCCACTCGTCATCAACTCATACAAACGGTTTCTTGATCGAAATTAAAATTTAATTGAATTAATCTTGCCGCCATATTTGCGACACAGATTTTGCTTGGCATAGCTTTTCTATACGTACTATAGATAGCTAATACGATGTAGAATGATCTAAACTCTTAAAAAAAATAGTTAATCGAGGAATTTAATTGCGATGTTTAACGGTATGTAAAATAATATATCAAACATGAAAAAAAAAGATGTTTTCAGTCGGTAAAATCTATACTAATATTATAAAGCTGAAGAGTTTGTTTGTTTGTTTGTTTGTTTGTTTGAACGCGCTAATCTCAAAAACTACTGGCCCGATTTGAAAAATTATTTTAACGTTGGATAGTCCATTTATCGAGGAAGGCTTTAGGCTATATAACATAAGGATACGACTCATAAGACCACAGCAGAAATGAAAAATGTTGCGAAAACGGGAGAAAGATATTCCTTTTGAGAGCTTCCGCTGCATACGCTGCGGAAACCGCTTAAGTTACACAAAAATCATGTATGACAGGATTGTTCAGCATTAAGAGTTCTATAATAAAGTCCGCGACAGCATATGTCTATCTTTTATGGTTGACTTACTACAACCTTTTTTATGTTAAAAAATTTGTAAAAAAAATAATGCATTATTTTTAGAGGTGTATTATACACACAGGTATTTATTCTTATCAAAATAAATACATTCATCATCACGAGCATTTCATTTAGAACCAAGTTGCCCTTTATATCATTTGATTTCAATAAATATCTTAGGAGCTATCACAGTTTTAACATAACTCCGCACCAAAATAATGTTCGCAGCTTAAGTACAACGTGCGCTTGCGCTAATATATTATAAAGCTGAAGAGTTTGTTTGTTTGAACGCGCTTATCTCAGGAACTGCTGGACGGATAAGGATATAAAACATGACGCTGCGACGGGAGGGGAGGGAGCAAACTCAAAACGCGCGGACGAAGTCGCGGGGGACCGCTAGTTAAGCATATAATTTAATATGTCGATATGTGCACTTTATGAAGACTCACTCTGTATTTTCTTTAAGACTTTAATCTATTCATAGATACCTACTTATAGTACATTCTCCGAATCATGTCAGATTTCAAAGTCCTTTCGTAAGCCCATTTTTGCGCGTCTTAAGATTTAAGACTTTAAATTATTGCCCTAATATGCTCTCTTATATCTTCCCTACAATTAAATTTCAAATTGTGTGGTACGTCTTGATTACATTGCCTTGATTGCGTTGATCACCGTTTTCCAAAGTTCTGAACCCCTGTTATAGAGCATAATCTTTTTGACGATTTTCGCATTCATTCAGAATTGGCTTTGCTTAAAAACTTTTTTATTTTATTTTTCGCCTCGTAAATGGAACTCAAAGTGATACAATAGAATTAATAGAAGATCATTTTTTAAATTTTAATTTCTGATTTCTGATACTGTTTTCACCACGTCAATTCCTATTTAGACAGCATTTACAGTTTGACTTAATTGAAGAAAAAAAAACTGGTGAATACCAGTTTCGGAGTTGCAAAGGAATCCTACGATTACATACAGAACAGGGGCCGACAGTTTGAGCAACACTGTCCGAGAGCTTAAATACAACTGTTCCGCCAATTTGATTTGGAGACGAGGGATGTAACACCATTACAGTGTTGCCAAGAACCTGAAATTTTAATTGCCTCAATTTATAGCACCTTGTTACTAAATCGTATTGAGGAACAATTGTTTAGCAGATCGTTATTGTTAGGTTAGTCGTTAAAATAAAGTTTAGATCTAAAACAAAATTAATGATCGAGTTTCTGAAATATTCGTTCGTTTACAGTAAGGAACGATTTACATAAACATCATTTATCAAAAAGGGGTACGACATGAAACCTCAGTTACTGAAACTAAAGCAGGTTAACCGTAAGAAAAATAAATTCACTTCTTATCCGTTTTGTAGTTTCACATACATTTATAGAAGAACGTCGTATTTCAGACGCTGAGCTCAAATATAGTGAAATTTGGCGCTAGAATTTCATGTAACGAAGTCAAAGAAAAGGTTTTCAAGAATTTAGCCCCTTGGAAGCGAAACACGATTTGATACGACGCCTCCGGCGTTCCGCTAGTTAGGACTATCCGTATTTTATTGGTTTTATTTTCAACCTACAGTTTCTTTTTCTTAAAAGAAAGATACTCATTTTTTTTTTTCGAGGCCTTTAGGACGATTTTTGCCGAAGAGATAATTTTACGTCATGGTTCCATTTCTATCATAACTGTGATATTTTGTATAATACTTCATCTGATGTATCTGATGTATAACAGGTGCTGTCAGCCGAAACAGCCGCAAATATGATTGATATAGTTGGTAAAAAAAATACCTATAGCAGATGCAATAAATGAATATTTGATTTCATTTGATGTGAGGGATTAACACATTTATCTTCTTATAACATATAAAGACATTTTGATAAATACTTATTTGTTTGCCTTTGCTTCGCTGCTTGGCTGACACACGGCTGTGTTTTTAGATCATGGCCTTAACCTGGGTACACTTTTGTTAACCGGAGGCACAAAATGATTGCGAAAAATACTTCCATATTAATCTTCATAAACAATGCTAGCTTATATCTACTTAGCACATGATACACAATGACTAATTACTTCCGTAGAACTTTAGGCAACATATTAATCCAAAACCGCTATCTGTAATGAAACCGCTCAGCTGTCACTCAAGTCTTGTGATCATGAGGATTAGCGTACGAAGTCACGCTTCAGATCCTGATTGTAGTACAAACAGAACAGTTGTACCATATAGCGAATAACATTCCCACTTTGACCCTGATTTAAAAAAAAAACTTTCCATTTTTTTGCATTTCTTTTGTTCCTTATTATCTTTGTTTATAGGCAACCGAGTTATTTTCATCAACCAAAAGTTATAGTACAAAAGTACTCGTAAGAGATAACAGATGATCGCTTTTTAGAGAGCTACGAAAGATTTTTTTAGAAACTAATGGGATATGGAAAGCAATTTTGAAGTTGTAGTTATACGTAAAGTTTCGAAATATCTCGACCAGAATCTCCAATTCAGAAGATATTAATAAGCGGTTCCTTTTCAAGTGAGTTTCCTGTCCTCTTCGGTTTGTAGCTCGATTGAGGCTGCTAGTTATGAAGTCGACCTGGAGTGTTTAATTTGCATAGTAAAGGCACATTAATTATGTATATCAACATAAGAACATAATTGAGATCACGTCAAAGTGTTAATTTTGCTTGCTTTCATGTTGTAGCTTAAGGGATTTGAATATTCGTGTATTATGGATTAGAGTCACGTAGCAGTTTTAATTTCGTGAAATTTCAGCAACAGTTGTGCTAAAATTATAACGTTTTATTGTAACGATCTATTTTAAGACTGATCTCAAAAACACCCCCACCCCTATCTACTATAATGCCAGATTATTCATGTTCAAATTTTTTTTCCAATGTCGCTGCTTTATTCAAGTAACTCCCAACGCCATCTAGCGATAAAAATGAAAACTTGCAACATCCAAAAGTCATTATCGCAATTTATTCGTTCCCACATACTTTTTAACTCTTCTTTTTATTTCAAATCCTGCATTTAGCATTTTAGTGTCAAATGGATCCTGTAAGTCCCTTAACCGTGTAACACCCGCATACATTATTTATTTATAAAGGCCGCAAAATTTGCATTTCCCGAGTTTATTGAACAACTTTTATATCTTGTCATCCAATATTAAAGATTAAGCTGAGTCTGAAGTATACATTTTGGGGTAACGTGTTGGGGGAAGTTCGCAAAATTAAGGTTCCTATCGGGAAAGTTTTATTTTTATTTTAATAAAGACAGCGTGCTTTATAAGAAATATAATACTGTTTCGGGAAAAATATGAACGCTTACTAAAATTTACTTCGTTAGGTATCTTCGTGAATGAGATTAAAGTTTATTAGTGTTAAGGCAGAAAATAAGATATACCTAAATATAAATACCCTGCACCTTTAAAACTTGCCTACTGTATTATAAATTGTGAAAAGTGCCTGTCGAGATTCTCGTTATTTTTCGTATAAAGAATGCTTTAAATCGTCTCTAGATAACATTACAATTATGATAATACCTATTTTTCTACATGATGCCATTGTTTGATATCAAAACAATGCAGATCTAGCCAAGTTGTATAAAATAAAACCAAATCCACACAAATGTAATAAAAACAACAACGGAAACTCAAGTACTCTTTTCATGAGAATCCAATTAAATAAGCCTTTCTACAGAAAACGAGAGAAAATATTGTTTCTGTTTCTCGTACGTTAGATATGAAATTCTTAAGGCTTGCTCCAACTGAATTGCTTGGTTTCTGACGTTGTGACATTTAATATAACATTTTCTAGTTTTGTATGGGCGTATCCGAATCGGTACCTGAGGGGCCTTAAAATAAATTTGAAATAGACTAGGATTATTATTTAGCTTTTTTCTGTCAGTGCTTGGTATTTTAACGTATTTTTAGTAAGCATTGTTAGGACTTCACCCGTTTTAAACAGTTGCACAAAAAAAAACAGTTATTCAAAACTATTTCATTTTGGAACTTGAAAAAACGATGTGTTTTTAATTTGAACATGTAACACGCACATTCAATTGTTGGAAGGCATTACTTCTCCAACGTCAACTGCCGCCATTTTTCTCCGAAACGAGAAAACCTCTCTGAATACGTAACCGCTCGGAATGCTAAAAATTAACCAAAAAAAAGGGGGAACGCCGCCATTTTTGTTTACATTAAAATCCTACTCCCACGGTGCATTAGCTTAATACGTGACGTCATAAAAGTGGAGATGTTGCCAGCCCTGAAAAATATGTGCTCTGTGTCCTACATGTCCTCATGAATTTTAACTTGTAAGAGTTGTAGCGATGTGGTAACAGCCTGCTCGTAGCGTAGGACAGGACATTTAAAAAAATGTAATCACAGATAATGATTCTGCGGCGTTTAGTATTTAAAACGTATGAGTCATAATTATCATCATCATTAACAGCCAAAAGCCGTCCACTGCTGAACATAGGCCTCCTCGGTTTTCCACAGCGATCGATCGCAAGCTGTCTGTAAACTTTGTACAATAGTGTAAATAGAAGGATTCATCAGATATTTTATTTTAAGCTGTAGTTTAAATATTAATATATTTAAACTATAGCTTAAAATAAAATATTCGATTTATGCAATGATTACAAATTATCTAGAGCGCATATAGTAACTCTGCTTCTCGTAAATGTTTACTAACTGTTATTGTTTAGCTATGTAGCATTTGCCGGCCTGTTTTGAATAATGCACGGTACGGTGGCAACACTGACGATCACAACAAATATACTTCCATTACACATCGCATTAAAATGTAAAAGTGTGAATTTGTTATACAGTGAACTATTTATTACGCACTTCCTACGTTTTCTAGTTAAGACTTTACAACCTTAATATACTTGTCTCATGTATGATAATGTAATAGGTCCCTGTAGGCGTTAGAACACGAATTTGTACTTAGTCTCACATAGAAAATTACCCCGGAATTTAGTTAGAGGAAAAGATAACAAACGAATTAGTGAGCGCCCAGAATTTCGAAACGGCCTCGTGCGTACATTTTAATGATGTTTAATTTAAAATTCAAACATTATTCCACAAAAATTGCCGCAACGTAACAAAAAGCAATTATGACTTTATCTAACGTGGACATTGTCTATGGTTGGTTTAATCTGCATTGCACAGATTAAGGAGATTAAAAAATCCGCGCGTTCGCGCGATGTAATGACAGAAACAGATTATAAAATGTTTGTTAACTGCCAGTGCCGATGGGTGATTCGAATGTACTGAAAACATGTTTTTTTACAACATTGTACTTATATGAAGCTTATTTGTCAAAATTAAAGATAACACGAATATCTGTAGTTAATGAATCTTAAAAAGTTGAAACTTCATTAAAGAATATTAATTCAAAATTCAAATTCGTATAAATAATTATTAAAAATGGGTTTGCTTTTGCTTAATTTTTCTACTGATTGTAAACGTTTCTCTCGCCACTTTTGGTAAGCGCTTTAGCACTTATACGGTAATATCTGATTTATACATTCACAACAGACGGACTGAACCGTTCCGAACTATGTAAATACCAACACCATCGAACTAAGAATATATAGGAATAGTCTGCCTACACATACATATCGACCTAGCCCAATACTCCGGGCTTCTGCAGAAGTATTTCAACCTTATGTTGATATCATAGAGTTCATTGTCATTTGGGATAGTTTGGCAGTAGTGGGTAGATTGATATGGCATAGTACAACGCCTTTGCCCTTTGGGCCAGATGTATTTGATTGCTTGTGTCGCGAAGGGATCGAAATACTTAAGAGTGCCTTAAGGGAAGATTGATAATTTCGATTTTATAGAAGTATTATTATTTTTTAGCCTGCGTTATCTTTATAATAATTATCATATCAGTTTAATTCGTTAGTAAATGTATTGATGAGTGCATGCATGATACAAAGAAGTAACTATTTTATAATCCGTATATAAATTTTGTTTAATCTTCAATCCATTTTTATTCTTTTGGCGATATAAAAAAAATATCACGTTAAAGTGATCATAACATATAATGTAAAGCAGAAGACCATCTACGTAAAATATTTGTACAGAACTACAGATATTTCCAGAAAATACGTGATACAAAATGCTAAAAAAACAAGTATTTGATTAGCTATGAAAATAAATACTCAAATGTTTTAATAAGCACCCTTTCTTTTGGCTATACCGTAGTGTGAAAGGGGAAATGTTTTTCCCTGAGATTAACGAATGGCACCTTAAGTAACCCCACCCTCCTCGGATACGTTGAGACAGTTCGCGAGAACCCCTTTTGTTCTTTGCCAACTGTAAAAATGCCTTTTTCTGTGTCACTGGCTCTTTGGAAATTATTACGAGTATGTAGAATATATTTTTATAGTTAGTTTAAACATTACTAGCGTTCCCAGTGAACTTATCTTCGCTCCGCCCCAAATTATGGTTATTTTATCCTATTCGGCGCCAAGACAAATTTAACTAAGTAAAAATCATGATAATCTGTGCACCCATTCTCCAGGCTTTCTTTTATTTATCAAGATAATAACCTCCTTGTATAATCATCAAAAAGACAAAATAACTGGTAATACAGTATTTTATATTGTATATCTTGTTTCGAATTTATCGTTAAACTTATGAAAGTTACCTCGATTTTTTATGTAAACTTTCATTGTTTGTTTTCGGTAGGTATAAGATTAAATTTTAATGTGTACATACCTCATATATTATGAAGTGGAAGTTTATTAGGTATATATCTTAAATAGAATATTGCCTCCGAATAGAAATCTCTTTTAGTTTAATTTGATTCATGCTGCAATAGCTAAAAAAGAGAAGGCAAGTAATAATAATGCATGACCCAAGATTCCTTAATGCTTTTCCCTTCAGCTCCAGTAAAACGTTCGCGTTGTAATCTTCCATTTGGGAATAGGAAACGCATCTTCCCATTCCGATCCCGGAAGGTGAACATTTCTTCCCGGTAAACGGTAGGGATGATCGGTTTGCATAGAATACATCGATACTGATTTTCTTTACATAGACCGATGTCGAGAGGTGCTCGTAGCGCAGTGGTAGCAGCGCTTTGGTAGTGATACCGAAGTTAAGCAACCTACAGCGCGGTTGGGTTTGGATGGGTGACCATTCCGACCACATAAGGGACGTATATCACGAACATCGCTTCGGAAGGCACGTAAACTCGTTGGTCCCGGCCATTGATGAAAGAGACTCAGTCCTTTAAGTTGTTTAAAATAAGACTAGCTTCTTTTTACACAGCTTTGCTTCAATATTAGGACGTTAGGTGTTAGTCTTAAATAATACGACTCAGTCAGTTAACGTATAAGACTTATAGACTTAAACGACTTAAACAAGTGAAACAACTTAAACGACTTAAGGGACTTAACAGACTTAGTCTTTTACAAGAGGGTGCCGCGGCGTTCGAGTAAAACATTTAGTTTGCAATGAGATATTTTTTTTATACTGTACACACACATACAAGATGTTACAAAACTGTCCGTTACTAATGAAGGAGCTACTCAGAATTAACACCTAAACAACTTTCTCCTAGAAACATTAGTTGAAAAATAAAATAAATAAAAAATACTTTCCATACAAATCACACGGGTCACGTGACCGATTTAGTATGGAAAGTCAAAAACTTTTTGTCGTTTTTCAACCCATGTTTTTTAGCAGGAAGTTGTTTAGTTATGGATTCTGAGTAGCTCCTTTTATTTGCAACGGGTAGTATTGTATCAATTTGTATATGGAGTGAAAGTATATATGTTTATAATGTAACATGATTATCATTTATCCCTTAACAGGTCATAAATTTATATAGTCACGCCTTACGACTTTAGACTTCTCAGGCGATGAGTCGTTAGTCTTTTAAGTTCTTTAAGCTGTTTAAGTCCTTAAAGCTGTTTAAGTAACTGCTGAGCATTTTACGTTAGAAGACTGGGGCTAAAAAAGCCTGACTGTGACTAAGGGTTGGGGACTAAAGGTTATGCCTTCTATTTGGTCCCACTGTTGACAGGTATGGATCTGATGATGGGATCTTGTTGCAATCGAGGTAAACCAATAAAATTTAAAGGCACCTATCGTGTTTTCGTACTTGTTGTTGTATCTTAATATTGTCATTTTATTACGTCTGATAGTCATTGTGTGACGCTAAGCTGACGGTGGAAATCCTTAACGCGTAGGAGTTTGGTGATTATAATGACATAACTTATCATCAACCTCGATAAAAATATCGATATAGTGACGTCAACCTCTAATACGTCCGAATCGTTTCCACGTGTGTGTTGATATATTAGGGCGGCCATTTTCCGAGCGCGTGACGTATTTCCGTCTCGACAATTCCGCCTAAATAGTTGAAGACTTTATCACAAGGACAGGAACATCTTTATTTGGTGTAAAATTCTGCATGACATAGAGTACAAAGATTTTTTGGAGCATTTTCGTTTTTGTTTAGTGGGTTTGCTCGACCTGGCTTGAAAAAAAGTTATTCATACTGAAAAAAAAGTTAACAATATAGGTTAATAATTAGGTTTATAATAGTTAAGTTAAATTGCATTCAGAAATCGTTAATGGCGTAATTATTTTTGGCATTTTAACTGACCTCTATGTTCTTTAACTGTTTCGAAGATAATATGAAAATATATTTTGCAAAACGCTCACTTGCACTGCAAATACTCGTCCAAAAAGTCATCCAATAACAATCAACACCTTTAAGGGAACAAAATTACTCGATGACCCTTTGTTAATTACAGAATTGTAACAAAAGAATTGCAATATATCGCCTCTCCAACCTCGTGCTTACTCATTAATATCTTATAGTGCTGGCAAAGATCGCCACGTTACTGGTCAGCCATGAATTATTTCCCCTACAAATGAGAAATGTACAGAATTTGTTACACACAGCTACCCAACAGTCTTAGCTTCACCTTGTCACAGCCTAAATTGAGCGGCCAATTATCACACACGAATACAAAAACCTTTAGTTTTTTTAATTATATATTTTATTAGTTAGTAACCAAAGCACTAATAAACGACAATAATTATTGTTCTGCATGTCAGTAATCACTTTAATAGACAAAAAAACCTACATCAACAAAAGCATTATTAATTTTGTCAATCTACTAAAAAGTTACACAGGTTTGAGAACAGACGATTTTGACTTAGAACTTATTACTTTTCTTATAAATAACACCATGTGTTTACTTTCATTCTTATAAACAATTGATATTCTTTTTTTCATTAATTTTGACTTTATCAGGGGTTTAAAGTTCAAGTTACGTTGGCTACTGAGTCCTCCACACATTATATTAGCACTGCACAAACTGACCTCTTCATGCTTCAGAATGTTTTTAACACTCACATTGTCATATTTTTATATTGATAAAGATGAAATAAGAAACCAAAATCTTGCGCACGGGCGGGACTTGAACCAGCAACCTTTTGGCTGACCGGGCCAAACGCTCTTACCAATTGAGCTACCGTGCTGTCAGTCCGACCCTGCGAAATTTGTGGTCTCTTATGAAAACGTCAATTGCGTGACACTTACTGACTGCACAAACTGACCTCTTCATGCTATACGAGTATCTCCACCTTCCCGCGTAGCGAAGGACCGCAAGGCTTTTACATTTCAATTGTCCTGACAGCGGTCGGACAAATGTGCACTTTATCCCTCTACATTTAGGGTGTATTTCCGTTAAGGGGTCAAGCTGATTTAGTACAGTTCGGAAAACCTTTTGGGGTTCCGTAATCAGGTTCGACCCAATCGCAATTAATGGGGTCCGAGCGCGAAGCGAGCGTAGGCCGAAGGATTGCCTTTGCAAGAAGTGACTTGTATACTTAAAACAAGGGAAAATAGGTTGAGACTGAAAATCACCATCTAAATCAAAGAATGTCAAGTTTGAGTCAAAAAATGCTTAAAATTATTCAAGTCATGGTCTATGTGTGATAGATACAATTTGCAAGAGACAAAACGACAGTGACGCGGTATATTATGCTCATTTACCCATTTCTGTATCGCGAAAGTAAACTGTTATCATTCCCAATATAAATCTATCTATGCAATCACATGATTCCATTTTAAATAGTATTTATTGACAAGGATTTATAGAGATTTTGTGAGTAACGTCACATCTAGATTGACTAGTTCTATCTGCGGATATCTGCCAAGGGACCACCTCCCCAAGAGATTTGTCGACACAATACCATACAATTTTCAACTATAGTGCCGAGCCACTCTACAAATGCCTAACTTAAATTGGGTTTCCCTTGTAAAATTACCAATAGTCATTACTTAGGGTCCCGAATTCGTATTTACTTCCGAACTTCGAGCTTGTATTTCTAAACAAGAGACTTTTATCGGAGCCCATTGATTGCAAAGTTGTTTTAGCAAACAATGGAGGCTTGATAATCTTTGAAAGTTTTTTAATTTTGCCAAATAATTTGAAGAATTCTTATTGTGTTGTCTGAATTTACTAATATAAAAAAAAACTTTATTCCAATTACAATTTTGGTTGTAAGTACAGACAGTAAATCTTTACCCACAGAGTTAATTTCGTATCAACTGAAGTCGTACATAGTAGATGCAGTAGTACAGTAGCCAGTACATCAAGTTACCCACTTTTGTTGCAAACTAGTCCTTATTACAACTGAATAAGATATCGCAGTGTTTATCTTGACGTGCTGTTGTCCGTACTTCAAAGCTTTACAGAAACAAGAATAATATATGTTATTAATAGAAAACTTAAACAAACGGCTAATTTTAATTTCCAGCACGAAGTTCGAAGTTTCTGAATAATCTGATGTTTTCCTATTATAATCTACTGTTCTGTGGCATCGTAATTTTAAGAGCTAAGCTGATTTATCAGCATGTAGATGTATTTGTAATCGTACATAATACTGAATGGAAGCTAAATCCAAATGATGTGTGTACTGACGTTGCGAATAAACCAGTCAATACTGGCTCCCATTCATCACCTTGCGAAAATGCTGACTCGAGCCCACATATTTATGCGTGTTATCATGCTGCACTGAAAGCAAGCATGAAATATATTAGAACTGCAACTTCAGAAATAGAACAACAGTTTTTAATAAGCTATTGATAATATTCTAGCTAGAGCAGACCAATTGATGTTTTTATATGTCGAGAAAGAAACTTTGTAGTTGACTGGTATCTTTATTGATATAACAAGTCTTTAAACCAGTAAGGATGTCGATAAGGCTGCATTAATATACATGCGTTAGACTGCTTAGTCATATTGGTGATCATAACACGGTAATAGCAGTTGGTGATTTATTACAATATCTCCTCACAGCCAAAGTGTCTCTAGCTTCAAACGCATATGTAAACGCATTGATGCAAATGCATCATGCTCCAGATTCCTCTGTCAGTGGTAGAATTATGTCAGAAGGGAATACCGACCCATTTGTCAGGATACCTGGAATTACATTTCGAATTGATCGCTTTGTCGCAAATCTCAAATGATGCCAAAGAAATTTATTTCCAATCGTTGATGGTTCACATCACACAATATCCGAAACGGAAAAGTATATCTGAGGTCAACATTAAAGTGGGAATTGTGTTGAAGTAAAGCTTTCAAAATTAATTGAAACACTAAATTAGCATCCAACGTTTTTGTTCCGTAATATTCTTAATTTCCTCTGGATATTCACAAAAACTAGTTTTCCGAAAGAATAAACGCATTCAAAGCGGAAAACTAATTAACTAAACGAAAAGGCAAAAGCTTTTAGCTGCAAACTTGGTTAACCATTCACTTCTGGACTATGTGAGCTTTGATCAGAATGTCTGGAATTTCAAAAGCTAGAATGCTTCTGGCTCGTTAAGATACTGAAGAGTATTGGACTAACACATGGGGTCATAGTCAATCAATTTCAGATTTGGATATGTAGGAATGATAGCATTTAAAGTACCTTGTCTTAAAGAACATAGTTCGATAAAGCAGTATTCATCATCCATCACTATAATAGTCCATCTCATGGAATTTCCTATCTCATCTTAAAAAATATTGTCACTCGTATATACTTAATGGAGAAAGCACACTGTGCATTATTTTAGTGTGTAGTGCTTCTAGCCAACGCTTCTATGTTGCTGACTTAAATGTAACCACACGTTGGTACAAATCTAGTATCTTCATTAGCAGGAATACTCTGCGTCCCAGCTCCCAATTAGATAAAACCACATTATGCATATTTTTGCGAAATAAAAATATTTTACATATCCTTTCGTAATCTATAGTTAATTTAAGTTAGTGAAACTAAGTTATTAAGTAAGTCATACCTTAAAACTAAGACCATTTAGGTATATATTTTTCGACTTCTTCCAATTGGTTACGGCAAAAGAGTAAGAGGTTTAATAAGGGTTGACCTCTGGTCTGTACAAGTGTTCTCTAAGAGCCCTTTTTTGTAGAACAGATTGAGGGAAACACAAACCAAGAGTTCTATGCCCTCTTTTTTATTCTCACTAAAATATTTCGACAATTCCATTGTCTCGAGCCCAAAGAGCATAATCTCTAAGCACCTCAGCTTTCACTCCCTATCTGTGTATCAGCAGAATTAAATGTAACCGCAGTGTGCAAATCCCAGTCCGATCTTCATTAGGCACGCCGGCCTCCCAATGTGGTGATTTCGTATGCACCAACGCATTGGATGCGATCGAGCTGCTGTCGCATGGGACGGTCTGTAATGTATTGCACGCGCTTGCATCTATCACAGGGATTCTATGGATCTAACCCTCCCTTGTGCGGCAGAACAGCCACCACGGTTTGTAATAGTCCCTTTGTGTCTAGTATATCAGTATCGACTATAACTGCCGTGAGATTTAGCTCATCTATTATGTATGTGTTAACATGTCACTAATGCAGCACCCTCTTAATTAGTATTTTCAATACCTTTGTTTATTATCTTTCTGGCGATTTGCATTTTGTAATATGTACAGAAACATTTACATATGTTTTCGGCGACTATATTCTGTACTTTATATTTATTTACAATTATTGTTCGCTTTATTTCTTCTGGGTTGCATGTAAATACGATCTTTGTAAATTATAGCTACTTTCAACCAGGATCTTTTGAGGTATTATAACGTCCGAGGACTGTCTCAGGGCGATAATGGGATTAAGCAAAGAATAAAATATAACTGCAGAGGGTGAATGACGCTCGGCGGAGAATAATCGCGTCCATTTTATCTACCACTGGAAATCCTATTTCAGACAAAGGTTGCCTTCAAAGTGAGTTGGCTTTTGTTTCCTGTGTGTGCCCGGCCACGGCCAAACTAGATTCAGCTCTCGAATTAGTCAGATACGCTTTCCGTGATGCATTGTACAGAATTTAACCAAATTGCAAACGTTTGAAACGGACAAAATGAAATCCAAGTTCAGAAGTTTTTGTCATTCCCTGTTATTGAGAGCGCAGTCAGATTATTTCGGAACTTTCCAAATTTTATTTCTGACAGTATTAAAGTCAGAATACAAAGTTGTTTCGTCTCATTAAAATTCAAGAGATAGAACCGCTTTTCCGGGATTGCTGTGGGCCCTTCTGTAATAAAATTTCGACTGCATTTATTTTTAGAATACCTTCCAGGTTTTACACACTTACGACGATATATCACTCTTCAAATTTAACTTTACAAAATGTATCTATGTATCTATCAATGAAATCTAAATAAATCAATAGAAGAAAGAAGTACAAGTGTAGAAAAGTAAAGGCGACTTCAATTTTACTGAAGTATGCCCCTGACTGCCAATTTAACCGTGACAAGGGTCTCAAGTGTATTTTATTGTTTGGCCCTTTAAAGTTTGAGGTATGCCACTGCCCATCTAATTATATCCACCTTTTGCAAAGCTTATTCCAAACTACCATAGAACAAGGGCATTCACCTCGCAAATATCTCCCCTTAGGTAGCATTAGTAAACACGGGGGAGTCAAAATAAATTTCCACCCTCACCCTAATTCGAATACGAAGTATCCCCTTACGACTCGCCCTATGCGTTACCATGGCAACCGTGCCCTTGGCTGAAACTGCATCACGATATAAACATTCCAGTGACAGTTGTAGCGTGCAGTTCCCGACCCGCCTAACGTCCATTATTGATATTTTCTGTGTTCACCGCTTCTTCCGATATTACGCTCCGATAATCGCGAATTCCCGAAAATATTGAGCAAAGCTTGTCTATTTATCACATTTATAGACGCAAACGTACATGTAAGGTCAGGGGTTCGTGAAATGGAAAAACGCTGACGTATTACAAATGTTACATTATAGTCATACTAATGCAAGCGTATCTATTTATTTATACGTCATTGTTTTTTCTTTACCTTATTTATACTTACGGATTTTTTGTATTGTTTCAGGGATGCCGGTTTCCTGAAGATGGCCTCACGCACCCCGTCCCTTGAGTCGCTGCCCGGTGCCAACTCTATAGGTTCGCTGGAGCGTGGCTCCTTATCGCCCTTGACCCTTAGCGGCTCCTCGCCACCTGCGAGCGATTCCGCCGTATGTGACCTTCGTGAATTCGACGGCCTCGACACCACCTGCGCGATCTGCCGCGAGACATTCGTTGATCCCAAAGTACTAAACTGCTTCCACACATTCTGCCGGGGCTGCCTGGAGAGGGAGCAAACACACCCCGACAAAGTCACCTGCGTTACGTGCCGCGTGGACAGCCAGCTGCCCCCCGCAGGCGTTCACGGACTACTACCCAACCTTGTGATAGCAGCGGCCGTTGAGCAGGACGCAGACCTCCTGCCTACAGCTCGCCAAACAAACTCGCCCTCAGCTCGCTGCACGGGCTGCAAATCGAAGGAATCCGACGCCGTTGCCCGCTGCGTCGACTGCGCCAACTTTCTCTGCCCTAACTGCGTCATGGCGCACCAATTCATGCATTGCTTCGAGGGCCACCGTGTACTTGCGTTCACGGACCTCAAAGATGACAAGGGTATGCTCGGATCTACCCTCACAACGAGCGGTGACAAAACTGCCTTCTGCCCGAGACACAAAAATGATATTTTAAAATACTTCTGCCGCACTTGCTCTGTGCCAGTATGCAAAGAATGCACGATCATCGAACACCCAGCCGCTTTGCACGACTGCGAGCATTTATCTGACGCTGGTCCTAAGCAAATGGAACTCATGCAACAAGCTGTTAACGAAGCCAAGACACGTGCAACAGAGATCAGGCACGTAGTTAAGACTGTAGAACACGCCGCTGGAAAATTACAAGTACAGTACCACAAAGCTCAAAATGAAATCAATGACACGTTTCAATTCTACCGCTCTATGCTCGAAGAGCGTAAACAAGAATTACTCAAAGAACTAGAAAGTGTTTTCTCAACCAAACAGATTGCACTGACAGTAGTTGGGCAGAAGGCTCAGGAAACTGTTGATAAAATATACCAAACTTGTGACTTTGTAGAGCGACTAACTAAATGCGCCAACATCGCTGAAATTTTAATGTTCAGGAAACTGTTGGATTCGAAACTACAATCACTAATGAGTTCTAACCCAGAGCAGAGCATGCAAACCGCTTGCGAATTAGAATTTGTGTCAAACTATCAAGCGATACAAGTTGGCGTGCGAAACACATTTGGATATGTACGTTCGAGCTCAGAAGCGAATGTTGGCCCAACGAAGCAGCCTCCGATTGCCCGCCCCACGAATGGCTCTCTTCTGAACGGTGGCTCATCATCTAGCAGCAGTAGCGTCAATGGCAGTTCTGGAAGCCTAAATGGCGGAATCCACCTCCCTGCCAGCCTCAACGGAGTATTAGACCGCCCATATACAAATGGTCTCCTCGGCCCTACCAGCCAATCCACCTCACCGTTCGAGTCAAACATCATCTCGAAAAGATTCAACAGTGCCAACAGTCTAGGACCATTCTCCACTGCTATTGGAGATATCAATCTGAATGGAATCAATCCCTACGAAAAGTGGTCTAACGGTGGCTGCGACTCCTTGTTCCCTACTGCACCCACCGATCCTTACTCGCTCACGGCTGCCACACACAATGATCCCATTTTAGACTTGACGAACAAACTAATTTCCACTGCCATATTTCCGCCGAAATCACAGATTAAACGCCAAAAGATGATTTACCACTGCAAATTTGGCGAATTCGGAGTCATGGAAGGTCAGTTCACTGAACCGAGCGGCGTCGCTGTAAATGCTCAAAATGATATAATCGTGGCCGACACCAACAATCATCGCATTCAGATATTTGACAAGGAAGGTCGTTTCAAATTCCAGTTCGGCGAATGCGGTAAACGCGACGGACAGTTGTTATACCCGAACCGGGTGGCCGTTGTGCGTACATCTGGCGACATCATTGTCACCGAGCGGTCGCCGACCCACCAGATCCAGATTTACAACCAATACGGACAATTCGTGCGCAAATTCGGCGCCAACATCCTGCAACACCCACGAGGCGTCACGGTCGACAACAAAGGCCGCATTGTAGTCGTCGAGTGCAAAGTCATGCGCGTAATCATTTTCGATCAAGTGGGCAACGTGTTGCAGAAATTCGGCTGCTCAAAACACTTGGAATTCCCGAACGGCGTAGTCGTTAATGACAAGCAGGAAATCTTCATTAGCGACAACCGCGCGCACTGCGTTAAGGTGTTCAATTACGAAGGCATTTACCTGCGCCAGATTGGCGGCGAGGGAGTTACAAATTACCCGATCGGTGTAGGCATTAACGCCGCGGGTGAGATCCTTATCGCGGACAATCATAACAACTTCAACTTGACGATATTCACGCAGGACGGTCAGTTGGTATCTGCTTTGGAAAGCAAGGTGAAGCACGCGCAGTGCTTTGACGTGGCGCTGATGGACGATGGCTCAGTCGTGCTCGCCAGCAAGGACTACCGGCTTTACATCTACCGCTACGTGCAAGTACCGCCTATAGGCATGTGAGCCGCCCGCTCTGATCACAGGAGATCGGAATGACCGATGAACTATAAGCCAAAAATCGACACTTTGAAACGCAAGTAAAGTGACGTGTGGACAAACGGTTCTGGCCATGTGTGTCAATTTATGAGTGACGATTCCGATAGAAACTCGAAATTTTTGTAAGTGAAAGTGTTAATTGATTGTGGCTGTCTCGATGTGATCAATTTGACTAACGATGGGTATTCTTTACATATTTTTCGGCATGAGATCTCTGTATGCATTACTTCTAAATGAAACTGTAATGAGATTAGTTGATAGTATTGACATTGTTATTCGAGTACCTATAAAGGATAGAGATTATTCCGTTGGATCGATCCTAACATGCGAACGGTGTTCTCAACCCTTATCATTTTTTAATCTATTGAATAATATTTTTTCATATCCCACATCGTTAAATTAGGGATGAATATTAAGGGCATTTGTATTATTTAGCCCATTTGTTGGACCAATATTTTAACTATTACTTAAAAATTGTTAGGCGTTAAGCGTGTGATTTTATTGTAATAAGAGAGCATCGAGCGGTATTGTTGTTAGTTTTAAGATTATTCTTCGGCACAATGGCACTTCCTGTTTTTAATTAGCACTTATTCTGTGTCGATTGAAATATGATTATGAAATTAAGTAAGAAGTTGTTACATTATTATTAGGTAAGTGTTAAATTGATTGAGCTGATAATGGACAATCTTTAGTTACTACCCTCTTGATGTAGTTACAAAATTTTAGGGAAATGTGATGTTAGGGGTTTTATCAATGACAAAGTTGACTGCGGCGATTACAGTAGCTTCACTAGCCCGAGAACTTGTCGAAACATCACAACGTGGCGAGTGATCCAAAATGTTTTATAGACCTCAATTCATTTTGACCGGACCGCCATTCTTCGAATTACACTCCGCAACTTGAGTATTATAAAGCATTTTCGATAATGTACCTTACGTTTTATTACACATGGTTGTAGTTATGTTAATTGTGTTGGAAGACAGTTTCCTATTTTTTAATCGATGTCGTTACCGCCTAGTCACTGAGAGCCCACGGACCTTAGTTTCCACGTTGTTTTAACGATTAGTAACATTTGGTTGATAATAATATTATTCGTTTTTATACAATTCTAGTATTTGAATGTTTTTTAGTAATTGGACACGGTAGTAACTAGTAGAGCACTTTAGGGAATCGTCGTCTCGCTAGCCTTTTTAAAATAATTATGTTTCTGAGATTTTTTTAGAATGAGATATTGAGAGCGCTGCAAGTGATCGCGTTTCTACTTACGGGAGTATTATAGCTCATTTGGTATACAAAATATTACATTATACAATTTGTTATTCTGGTAAGATATTTTTTTTATGGAATCATATTTCTGTAGTGGTAGTTATACGGTGCATGTTTATCATTTAATTTTTTTTCGTATTCTATGAATATTATGCTACTTTTTTACTTCAGTACAGTGTGTTTGAGTGTGTTAGCAGAATTATTTTAGTTCGATTAGTTTTTGGTTTTCTTAGTGAATAATGATTTTTAGTATTTTTTGCTGAATCTATGACAATAAAGAGATCTGATGCGGCTTGAATGGGTCGCGGGTCGTTTCTTAATTTTTGATCTGCATTAGTTTAGGTTATGTGTTTCGATTTCGGTGATAATCATGCTCTTAAATAAATTATCTCGTTGAATATTGAAGGCACGTCGGGCGCGAGTTCGATGCACTGTGACTTGATGCAATACCTGCGTTGCAAGTGCCATACAATCATGTTGTGATTTAATAAGTGATATTTAGTATTGTTTGTAAATATGTACCATACTCTGATTAATCGACTCTAATCATAAGTCTGATGTCTTAGATGGTTTCAATTGTTGTGTCGGTGCAATGACTTTGTCTCTGGATAAAATTTAAATGAAATCAATGCGTTATTGTCTTGCACCGGTTTCAGAGCATTTGAGAGTAACCGTTCTTCACATATTATTTTCTGTCCTTTGCATATCACAGTACATACCGCTTGCTGCCGGGACGTGCCTTCGATCGAATAGTTAAATATCAATATACCCACTGGATTAAGCGAATCACAACGTAAACATCGAGTCTTAGAGTCTAAATTTCAGTGATTTATCACCAATGATTTTTATTATAGGCCACCCTGTTCCTAGTAAATTAGAAAATACTAAAGACTCGTGTGAATGTTGTGTTTCCCCTAATCCACTGGCACAGGACTTGATTGATCGTAAGCTAATTCAAATTGCCGTTTTTAAGTTTTGCTTTTTCTCAGTTTTTTTCGTCAAATCGCATTGTCCGATTGCATGTGCCCGAATCCCAATGAGTTCACCTATGATATACCTATTTTATTTTTTCACACATATACGTATAAATGAGCTTACAGCGCGCGATTTGTCGTGAAAAACTGAGATCACGCTAGAAATTGATAAACATTTATTTAGTTATAAACATTGAGAACTTCATCCAAAAAATACATCATGAATTCAATTTGTCATCAGTGCACTTACGAAGTCTTTGTTGTATTTTTTCCCGGTGAAGTTGTCCTGGTAAAAAACATACGCTTTTACTTAATTGATCGTTTCGTCGTATTATATGTAAACTAAGAATAGTGTAGTTCATCAAAATTACTATAATAAGATGTGCAAAGTATGACAACACAATTCACGCCTATGTAATGCTGTGTATTTTATTTTATTTGAATTTTGACAGTTAGCTATTTTTATTTTAACCCGAATTAAGGTTCAATTATAATGATTATTATTACAAACTAATTTTTCGTTCACAATTAATTATTTTTGTGTTTTTGCATAATATGTAAGTGAAAAAATGATTTTCAGTACGAAAACATTTCATTCTTAAAATTGCATTTCTAAAGCTTGACTGATAAATTGAAACATGTTTTGTCTTTAAATATATTTTGTCGATGTTTGTTGTTATAATTATTATATTTTTTTAATTATTTGTATAAACAATTGTTCTTTAAATTAATGTACATCGTTTTGTTTTGAATTATTTTTGTTGTATAATTGCTTTTTTATAATAATACCAGTTCATTACAGTTTTACTGTGTGTTTTATTTTGATTTTTTTTGCCCGCATAGTGCTTTGTAGATTTCCTTAGATTAGTCATCATTATTTAAGTTCTGCCAATGATGACTGATAGCATTTAAAATCAAACTGTTTGTGGTAATGAATCTTGATTATGTATATCGTATGATAAAAAAATAAAATCTCTCATCATGTTTGCTAGCTGGTAGACTGTTTGCTTTTTTCTCTAACTATTAATAATAAAATCCAAATGGCCTGAACTGTTTCTTCAGCTTTAACAAATGAATACATAAATTCATTACCATGAACTTCGCAGCAAACGACGCTTTAGTTTCACGATATTTGAAATACATTTAAAAACCTCATTTTGACTGGAGCGCCGTTTTCTGTGACTAAATACAACGCGTTTAGTTAAAATTTCGTAAGACTGAATATCATGATGCTTTTCGAAATCATCTCAAAACGCATTATTTTAGATCGATATCGACATTTGAACTAAACGGCTGTATTTACTGTGTTTGGTGTAGGACCTTTAGTGTGTTTTGCGTGTGAGTGCATCATAGATCTTACGAACAACAGTTGGTGTCGGGAACAAATGTTGGCATGGAGTAAGTATTGCTTTAGACTTAAGTATTACACAAAACTCGACTATAATTTCGATGTCTTCACTATCTGTGAAAATTCAATGCTCTGAATCAGTTATTCTTCATTTTTCGAATGTCTACCTACTTACAGTAAGTATGTAAAACTATTTGACAATTGAAAACTACACTGTCTTGAACTACGTGTATCAATATAATACGTCATACAAATACTACCTGCATTTACTTTGTTCCAACCAATACCAAACTGCAATCAATATAATACTGGGAACCCGCTGGATTACTGATGAATAAATATCCATGATTAAGTCAATACTGCTGTCAAATGATTGTTCTAGGCCTATAATACCTAAGTCGAAATAAACATAATTTAACAAATAGTGAAGACAAAATATCATAGTCAACACACACCAGTAATATTTTATAGCACCATTTTTTTTTCACTATACTATAATAACGCTTCATAAAATTTACTCCTAAAAAACAAGGTGCTAAACGGTCTCAATCTATTCCATTAAAAAAATGTACGCTAGTACTATACAAATCTAACAAATTATCTCACTAGAACAAGTTGCCTGCATTAAAAAATATTCAAATAGTTTAATCAACGTTTACATTAGCTGTCTATCAGACGAAACATAGACTTTTAATTAATTAGTAAACCGAATAACGTATAATTCAATTAGTAGTGAGATGGTTCAGAATCAAATAAACTTTTAATTTAAGTTAAAAAAAAGGCTCTAGTCATAATCATATAGTCAAAGATACGTGTTCGTTCTCAGTGATATGGCGGCAAGTTAATTATTTTTTACCTTTTAACCAAATTTCAAAATATCTACATAAAATACATATTCTTATGAATGTAGGCTATAAAACTTCGGATTAAGGACTATTTGTATTTTAAAGTAAGTAAACCTAATATCCCAATAAGCTTTACTTTTCTACGAAAATGTAGCTGTTAAAAGCAATTTTAAGATTCTTTGATACCGTCTCCCTTCCTACAGCAGCAGCACTGCTTCAAGGATTTATAAATGCGCTAACCAAACCACTATTTCCAAGTCAATTACTATAGGGAACATTTTACTACTAACTCTAGCACCTACTAGTTACGTAAGCAGAAGCTAGGCTTACAAATTGTTTATAATTTTATACTCAGCTGTTCTCTTAAGACTACAATTAAGATTCAACACTACCAAACAATTTAATTCAGTTACAAATTCTTTTACACCATCAGAACTTTGTTTTTAGCGAGTTGCGCATCATCCATCAAAACCACATTCATGTTAAAATTAACTGCTGCTGTTTTCCTTAACGCCTTAATCTTTATAATCTTTGACTTAAATCTAGTATTTTCAAGTGTCATTGTCAAACAAATTGTAGTCGAATCTGATCATTGATGAAATTTCAGCTTTACGCCTCGTCCCATCATTCCCGTTCGAAATTCTCTGGGTTTTAATTGGACATCGGTTGTCAGGAAGTGTATAGAAAATAATGTAAATAATTTAGGATAACAATGTTGGTAGCATTACTAACTAGGCTAAGGGACGCCGGGGACTGCAGTGCGAGATGGTAGACGCGAGTGAGTGTAGAGTGAAATGTGTGTATTTTTATAATGAAATTACGAATCAACGATAGGTTATTTGTAAGATGTTATTTAGAACGAGCCTATGTTGTTAGGGCATTGAACGTAAGGCAAGGCTAGGAATTGTTGTTAAAGAAACATTCGAACGGACCGATATCCGAATTCGTCTGGGTTAGATTCGAATTATAAGGTTTTACAATAACCATATCGATAGCCGTATGCCTACTTTTAACATTGTTTGAAATCGGTAATTTTGTGACAGTTAATAAATTCACCTGTTAATGTATTCATCAAGGTAGAATATAATGTATCAATGTTAGCTTGTCAGATTGTATGTGGTTACCAGTTTGGTCACTTATTATATTCGTAGTAGAGCGTCGTTGAATTTTGTAGAACTTACGTTGACGATACGTTGATCAGTGCGGCTTGTAAGTTCACAGCCTCACGCCGCTGCCGCGTGTCCGTCATAATATGCGCATACGCGTCAATTTGCTCAGGAATTGTATTGATTTTCACATTGATCTATCATATTTTGATAACCATAATCTTTTTTGTCATCGCTTTAATGATCGTATATTAGCGGCGATGTTATGTCATTGTTGAATTTAATTGATTCGCTAACTGAATATTTTAGTGAATTGCACAGAACGTTGGTATTTCACTTAATTTTTGATGTATTTTTTCTTGAAAGAGATGTATTCAATGATTTTACTGTAACAATGACTGAAGTTGAGTTTGAAAATGAATGAAAGCTAAAATTCGTTGATGACGTGGAAGACTGAACGGTTAGCCAACCTTCGTCTCTCTAGGGGGCTGTAAAGCAACTATGTTATGGCAATCCGTTCCAATCTTCTCACGGATTTTAAAAATGTGATTGTTGTAAATTTAGGTGAAAGTAACAAAGCACATATGAGCACAAACCATCCATCCTCAAATAATACTACGCTGAATGTTTAAATTTAACTCACGTTTGAATTTATGATACATTTTATTGTAAAAAATATTTTACTATCGCTTAAGTTAGTTGAAAAGTTTGCAAATAATAGTATTTATTTTCTCAATGATGATATTTTTTTTAATGGCGATGTTTTGGAGTTCGTAAAGTGTTTTAATATGATATTATGAAATATGCAACATTAATATTTGTGTGCGTGTCGACTGTAGATCCATGTCTTAAAAAATAACGACATATTTTTGAGGAACATGTATGTGAAATTCAAAACTAAAAGGAAAATAGTAGTATCTTGTAGTTGATACATCGAATATACATTGCAATTATACATATAAATGCGTAATTACGTTTGCCTATTTTTTTCATGGACCTTTACACGAAACACGCATTATAATATTGACTATATGTATGATCTGTTAGAATTCTATGCGTTTCTTTGTCTTCTTGTACTATAGCAATCGATGTAACGTGTCTTGAAATTTCTGTACTTCGATTAACTTTGAACACTCATCGAAACTTTGCATCCCGCTCTGCTAAATCGGTACTTGAGGGCAATAGAAAGAGATGAACAGTTTAGACAGACTTGATCGGTCTTTGATTTGTGTATTAGGTATTATTGTATACTTAAGGTGTGTGACTTTAGTTGTTAATCATGATTTTACAAAAGGAAAGATTCCAAATAAAAATGCATAGAATAAACGATGGTGTAGCTAATGACATATCAAGTAAGGCTTATTATTAAAGATTGATCGGAGAGATAGGAATGGTTAGTGATGTTAATACGATGGAACCGAAGTGTACTATTTGGCTCTAACTGACAATATTGAAGACAGTTTGTAATATTCTCATGTTGAAGGATAAAAGGTTTAATAGGAAATTGTTTTGTGGTTGATACGCGACATATCGTCCACATAGTGGGGAGGAATAGACGAAATTAATAGACCAATACTCGATAGGTGGCTCTGGTGGACCATGGGAGGAACGGGAAATGACGATTTGGAATCTTTCCAAATGAAGCTAGTCGCCAAAGAATTGCTTTTAGATAATTAAATGTTATTATAATATGTGTATGCACGTAAGATTAAACCTAAATTAGTTATACGATGCTTAAATTGTCCACACAGAAATCGATTTTACACACTTAACGCCATCCTGCCAGATATAAGGAGAACACAATGCTTATGATCAGTAAATTTAAATTATATCCTACTTAGCATACGGAGTAGTGTGTATTTTTAGATATGCCATTGTCTATGTTAGTTTAGTGGTTAAGGCACATCTTGAGCTTTGAACAGTGTGAATCTGTCACCAATATTTTTTACATACGAACGTAGATTTAAATGTAAAATCAATTTCAAGCAGTGCTTTCTTTGAGAGTAGTTTAGTCGTAGGTTAAGAACACTTGAGATGCCCTCGGTCACGCGTAGGGTTCTGCCGTTCACACTATCTATGCGGCTTCTACCTGATCTGGTTTTAGACTTGGACACTTTTTCGCAGCGAGCACCGACGCTTCTGCACTCTAATTAAGGCCCGTTTAGGATTAAATGGCACCTAAAAACATAATTGTATTCAGTAATCTAACTGTATAATCTACTGAAACACCATTTTGCGCCGTGGCCTTAAAATTGAAGGAATGTGTTAATCCTTTTTAAAGAAATGTAAGTTCATTTGAATTTTGTACAGACGTAAGGATTCCTCGTGTGTTACACATTCAATATGAATCATTATCATACTGTTTTAAAGTAAGTGCTAATAATCTCACTATTGTATCGTACCGTAACTAGGTTAGATGTTGCTGTAGTCTTTTGTGTAGGTATTGCTTAACTCGTCCTAAATAATGATAAATTGTTGATTTCAATATTTCGATTCGTGCATATCCCCATTTGATAATTGTTACCTACTCATTAGTTACTTTGAGACTGTTCAAAATGTACTCTATCGAGTTTTTCTCTAAGGGAAAGGGCTGTTTTAGCAGATATTTTTGATACTTTGAGGAAAATCGAAGGGAAACAATCACGATGTGTAGAATAAAGAGTGTTGGATGCCTCAAGCATGAGGATGGAGGGATAGGGGTGAAGGAGGGGAGGAATCTCCCGTCATCGCTTCCTAAGAGTGGATAATACAATTAATGTTACTGTAACGAAAAAAAAAACAATGTTGTTCTTATATGAAATGCGATGGTTTTCGCTGATAACTTGTTGTTTTTCATATATTCATAATATTTCCTTTATTTTTTGTACTCTTTAGTATTAAGACTAATATTAAAATGAAAAACTATTCAATGTTGATTACTCTAAAACCAATAACGTATGCATTAAGGATGGTGTATAATAGTTTCCCCGAGAGCCTTACTAGTGGAGAAGCCTTTTCCTTAGACAGTTAAAAGTTCCCTTTTCCATTTTATTGTAATATTTGACTGTGAGTTCCGATGACGAAATCTTTAACAAGAAAAGGAATTCATACACGAGAACAACCTCGATGCGCCTAAATTAAATATAACTCTATCGACTTCGTCACTGAAGCGATGACTTTTGACACAAGCTTCAAAAGTTCCAGTTGGTACTGATATGTTTAAAGACGGATTGAAATTGTTGAAAATCGTCTCCTAAACTTACTATACCTTTTTATATATCCTAAAATAGTTTATACTTCCACTATCTAAATACTGTTCAAGTGAGTCCCCCCCCGCAGATTCCAATGTTAGTTGTGGCCTAGCGATGATTTAAGGTAATTAAGGGTTCATCATTTCTTAGTTAGATGGTATGACTCAATTTTAAGACTGATCACAGTAAAAGAAAAAATGAAAAAAAAAACCTGGATAAATTTGTTTTTCTTTTAGGTAGACTATCAGTTTGCTTTTGATATAATAATCGTCAAATTGATATTGGTAGTAGTGTTTTAGGAAATTCGATAGCCAAATTTGAGAGATGAGAATATCTATTTGACGATTCTTATCGAGAGATCAGGTCATTGATGTCATCTTCTGTCGATACTTTTCTATGTCTTCTATCTTTAAAGATGATGATAAAATGAAATCGATAAAAGATTGGGCGAATAATCATGGTAATGTTAACTCGATAAGTGTTGACGTTACGGTTGAAATTGACGGAGAAAAACTTAATGAAGATGCTATTTGTTGCCAAAGTGTTGTTAGGGATAATCATGTAGTTATAAAAATCGGTTGTCACATGCATAATTAAGTTGTTCTTGGAAGGTTTGAAATTAAGGAGAGAAGTTGAAAAATATTTCCAATGATATATTTTTTCATAATGATCTTGAATGCTAATCGATATTTAAGGTTTATATCTGTGTAGGAATTTAACTTAACGTGTGGTAAATATGTCTTTGCCGCGATTCAACTGCAGATAAAATTCAAGTGTGGGTGTTACATTATTATAGAATAGAAAATGGTCACGAAAGATATTTTGTCATTTGGTAATAATGACATATCAAGCAAGAGTGGTTTAAGAAGCGAACATATTTGTCTATCAAAATGCATTGTGAATCGTGGTAAATGATTTAGTTGTTTAGTGTTCATGTTACCTTAGATTGTATTCGACAGCTCTGATGATCTATTGACAAACTGATACATCTGTTTCAGCCTTGAGTGCACACTAATTGACATCAACCCACTTTTCATTTCCATCTGCTAAGGTTCGTCATTGTCATTAGCATTATTCTTCTGAATCTTCTGGATTGCTGTCGATTTTCTACTACATTCTTGGAATTTTCTGTCCCTATTTTTTTTTCGTTGTTACATCTAATTTATTACTATTTATTTCTTAGTAATTTATTGTGTGTTTGTGGAACTAGTCAGCCAAGTTTCGATTAGGTTAGCTTCTAAGTTTCTTTGTAGTTACATGAGTTAAGTTGGTAACTATTTCGTGATTCTTATATTAGGGTATTCCTTTTTTGTTTTCCCTGGTTGCTGAGACCATATCTCCTTTCTAGTCAGATCGTTCGACATTATAACTGTCATTATTTTCCCCTTAGCTTAAGTACTTTAGTTAACGCTCTTTGAAAACCTTACCTATCCCGTTTCGGGCGTTTTCTCGATATATAAAATAATAATATATGAAATAAGTAGATTCTCTGTTAGTTGATGGTTGTCGAAGTAATAATATTGACCGTGTACCTATTGTTTTATTTAAAAATATATTATATGAAACTCCAGATCCGTCAACTTTTTTGTTATTGGTCGAAAAGGAAAAATAAACAGTATAAACTACACAATATGCTATCATATGACAATGAATACAATTATTCACCCCTATATTTCATAAGTACAACCCTGAATTTAAAATGTATTGCAGAAAGTACTTACTACTTGTCTCGATGGATTTAAAAATATATCGACAATGAAGGTTGTTGTTTGGCTTGTAGATAGCTAAAACACATTCACCTGTTACTAGTATCAAAACAAAAAAGTTGGTGTGTCGGCGCCTTTTTTGCAGTTAGTGAAAATTTGATGTTACAGTCGTTTGTCTTTGAGATAAAAAGGCGGGTGTTCCCCGCATCTGTTTTCAGGGAATGGCTAAAATGTTGAGAGATTAACTTTCTTCCATTGAGTCGGTTAAGTTTACCGTGTGCTTTTGTGTTTTTCGGTTCTTTTATGTCACTTTGCGTTTAGGTTTGATTGCTTTTGTCACTTTTGACGAATTTATCAGAACATTCCATTATCCTTACGGTTTTACAGGAGTTTGTTAGGTTGTTTATTAAATATGTGTGGGTTGGATTACATTAATTTAAACGATTCACGATACTGATTGTATATCGAATCGATAAGACGCATTGATAAATACTCATACATACATACCTACTTGTTATTCAGGTCTTATTTAAGTTAGCTTGTAAGAATTGATAAATATCTGATGATAAATTTACTTGTATGTTGTATTAAAATGATGAACACGAAATAAAGAAACTGGTTTGATATACGCGTTTTATTTCTTAAGATCCCTTTACTTCACACTTGATCCCCACTAGTTAAATCAATCATAGCACTTTAGCTTTTTACTCATATATATAGACAACTTCAAGCAACAGAGCATTTCATAAGAAGTAGTTCTAATAAAAAATATAGGCAAAGGTTGGTAAGGGAATTTAATTTCGATAAACTGATTGAATCTTCTGATTGCTTGGACTTGTTAATAAATGCAAGTGGTAGTAAGTAACACTTGCAGTTATTAACCAGTAACATAAAAGTAGAGTTATATTTCACGTATTGGATTAAATTTATTTACGAAGAACTGTTTTCATCATATTTCGAACTTCAGAATAGGTATATCTTTTCTCATTTTTTTTTAAATAGGAGTTACATACATTTCGTAGCACAATCTCGTAGCGATTCACAGTTTTTATTCCGTAGCGATAGAGCTGAGATGCTTCGTTTTGCTACGAGCTACGGTGCTACGGCGTAGCGCGCTGCTACGGAAGCTGGTTTTATGGTTTCCAAGATGCATCGGTGTAAGTATCGCAGGCGTTTCGATATTTCGATTTCACGTTGAATTTGGTTTGGTGTTTGCCCACAAAATCAATTCATTATTGAGATACTAGTTGCGAGTCAAAAACACCAACACTAGGTCGCCTCTTAGTAGTTTACTAGCTACGGCGTAGTATTTCGTAGATACGCGCTAACTATGCGCGAGTGTGTAAAATTCACCATTCGTCTTGATATTTTTTAAAATCTTGTGAAGAGGTTTTCTTTTATAAAACTAGCATATAATTTTAATAAAATATTTTTTTTGGATTAAGCAATACTCATATTATCATCCGTGAGTTGGACGTCACGTCACAACACCCTGTTTAAGATCTAAAAATATGTGACAAATGAGGCTCTATTGTTTTTAGTTACTTTAACCGCACTCGAAAACTCACCTCAAAAGCCACAAGTTTGATTTATAATAGGAACCACCAGTAATTATGAAATTAGGTTAGTAGTTACTTTATGAATGACCATATAATATTATTAAAAGTCTAAAGTCGTTATATGGGTATGTAAGTATGGCATAAGCTTGCTTTGATACTACGAAATAGTCAATAAAACCAACTTAACAATATTCAAATTCAAAATGCATTTACACTCTACTCTAAAGAGTCGACCACATCTTCTGGGTAACATAAATAATAGGAACAAGAAGAAAAAGAAACGTTTATATTTGTCTACAATTACCTTCTATCGTGGTCAGGTGAAAAAAGTTGAGGTCGCTAAGAGAAATACCCTATTTCATGTTCGAGGGCGCCCTGCGTTTGTCAGCTGTTGGATTCAAGTTATCTCGAGGTATAACTCGACAACTTTAGCTTGAGCAAATTATCTCTAGGTGTCGGTTCGTGAGGTAGCAATATATTATTAAGAAACAATTCGTGAGCATGTGCTGAAAAACTATGAAAAACTAAGCTTGTAAAATTAAAATTAAAACCGATGATTATATAAGATTAACAAATGGAATAAAAGACACTATTAGAGTTCACAAAGATGAAATAAGAAACCAATAATTTGCGCACGGGCGGGACCTTTGTGAATATAAAATATGACACTGTGAGTGTTAAAAACATTCTACACCACTATAAGAGTTACTTGGTACAAGGAGTAAGAAAGTAAGTATCTTAAATCTTTGCTTAATATTAAAAAGTTGAAGAGATTGTTTGTTTGAACGCAATAATCTAACCGGCTGTAAGAAACCACGCTGCGATGGGAAGGCAGGAAACAAACTCAAAACGTGCGAACGCAGTCGCGGGGGACCGTTAGTAATTAATAAAATGGATAGACAATGCCGGCGTTTTTATAATATTAAAGACCTAAAATGACCTTCAATAAAAAAAATACATTGAGCTTATCTGTAAAACGCTTGTGAATGGCTATTTCACATACGTTTATAATTCTGGATATCTGCAACAATCTTATTTAAATTCGGAAATAAATTGTAAACAGAAATACATAACCGTACGCGACCAATACCAAGTAGTCAGCCTATAGCAAAAGACATTTATCCCGATCGTCAGTAACGAGAGGCTGTAACGCGTAAAAAATACCTCCCTTTTCCCTCTTCGACTGTACTTATTGATAACTGCGCTACCAGTTACAGATTTCACGTATTTATATTCATTTTCACTCAGAGAATTCCCAATTTGATTACGTTATTTAATAATATTTTGTTATCGAACAGACTTCGATATTTGGTGTTCAAAAGTTATTATAATAATTAACTAAAATTTTAAAATAATAATTGGAAGTAGATGAATGCAGAACATTTCAATCCAACAAAAAACATAGCTGAAAAATTAAAGCCAAGTTACAAATAATGTTTTTGATTGTGGATTTCGCCGAAAAAAGGATTGCGATCTAAATGAGTGCCAAGTTCCATGGTTTTTTTTTTTAAATATTGAGGAGAAAACGACCATTAATAAGCAAGTATGCAACTCTATTTCTTGTTTTATTATTATTAATTACAACAATGTCTGTTATTAAGAAAGATGTCACAAGTAATTCATATCACTTACTTAATATCTCTTACGATGAAATTAAGCTTAAGATTTCTCTTTGCTTGTTTTCACTAATATGAATTATTATCCTTCGTTTGGATCATATTTTTTTAATGTTGTTTTAGGTAATAACTAGCAAAGTCAAGCTTAATTTCATTGTAAGTGATATCGAATTTTCTTGTGTAGTGAAATAAAAGAAGTTTGCAGGCTTGATTTGTACTCGTACCTCGTTGTAATAAATAGAAAAACGATGTAGTGATGACAACAGGAAAATAACTAGGTTCAATTATTATAATACAATACATAATCTTGAACATCAAATGACTAAATACATATAGATTAACATTAAAAGCCATATCGAGCCGTTGAGTTTTGTAATGAGCTCGTGGTATGGCGATAAAAATATCACTTCCTAATATCTAATTTTCAAATAAAATAAAACGCCGTTTAAATAAATTTAATCGAAGCATGATGATGTTCTACATAAAATAGCCTCTGCCTACATAATTAAATAAGAAACCAAAAACTACCAAAAGCCCGCAACCTCTGGAAAACCGAGCCAACGTTCTTACTAATCAAGTTACAGTGCTGTAGATTCGACAGTGCAAAATCAATGGTCTGTTACTAATATTTCATGTTAAAAACCGGCCAAGTGCGAATCGTACTAGCACACTAAGGGTTCCGTGCCAATTTAAACTGAATTAGATATCCACTTACTTCCACTTAGCCGTCAGAAAATATAACGTTGTTTTTCATAATATTTGTATTAATAACAAAGTTATGTTTTCGGTTATTACTCGTAAAAAATGTACTCTTACTCAGAAACTACTATCAGAAATTTAATCTCACTCAAACCAATTTTCGTTGAAAGTCATTGTCAAGATCTACATCATGTATTTTTTCAAAATTCACTCGCTTAGTGTAAAAGTTATTTATCATTATCATTTATTTATTGCAAGAAATACACAGTAGATAGATCATTAATTACAAAATTAATATAACCTACTACATGTGCACATGTGTACCGGTAGGGTACAGCAAAGTAAAAACATTTTTTTAAGTAAACTGTGGAGTACCTAATCAATCATATAACATTTGGAACAGATTGTTCTATACCATACCTACATATTGATGTTAATTTATAACTACTATATATACATTTAAGAATCAAATAACATTCTACATATTGTGTAGTATTGCACAAACAATAAAAAAAATATAATAATTAAAATTAAGCATTAACAACAAACTTCAGTAAGTAAACTAAACTAAACTTTTTCTTATTAAATAATCATAGGCCTGACTAGTAAATCAGTATACTTAAATTAATTTATTGTCCATAAAATCCTTAATATTGTAATAACTTTTGCTTATAAGAGTGTTCTTCAGTGTATTTTTAAATATGTTGTCCTTTCTATGCTTTTAATATGACTAGGTAATTTATTAAATATTTGGATACAACGATACAATGGGCTATTCCTATACATTTCTATGAACGGGGTTGGGAGTACTAGATTCATTTTGCGTCTAGGGTTTTTGTCAATTTTTTTGACAAATAGTTCAATGTGTTAACGAACAAATATTGCTACTTCTAAGATATAAATGCAGGGAAGTGTAAGTATTCTCTCGCGTATGAAGTGTTGTTTACAGCTAACTCTTGATTTTATATTAAGGATTATTCGTAAGCACTTTTTTTGTGTAACAAATAAGTCAGAAGCGTCACAGCTATGGCCCCACATAATAATTCCGTAGCGTAACCACGCGAACGCGTAAGCGTAATATGCGGACAGGGCGGCTTCTTGGGAAGAGTTTGTTTTCAAGACACTTAAAGCATAGAGAAATTGTGATAGTTTTGACTGAGTGATTTGAACATGTTTTTTCCAATTTAAGTGGGTATCTAAGGTTATTCCGAGTAGACTTACAGTGCTTTCTTCTTGAATATTTAGTGACTTTGTAATCTGTGTGAGATCTATGGGTGATTTTTGATAAGGCTTAAATTGAATGATTTTTGTTTTTTTATTATTAATTTCAAGGTTATGATGAGCCATAGTTTTATGCGGTTAAAAGTTTCTGTAATTAATTGAATATTATAAGATCTTTTTTCCGGTATTTTAAAAAGAAGGGAGATGTCATCTGCGAAAAGTATACATCGAGAGTTACAAAGTTTAGGCAAATCATTGATATATATAAGAAAAAGTAAGCATCCCAAGACACTGCCTTGAGGGATTGACCAGTTTGTAGTTTCGATATTAGATCTTATGTTTTGTCGCTCGTATATGGGGGGCCCATTTTACCACTTTGGAAGCGTACATCTCTCAAACGTTACACTATTAGGGAAAATGGTTTCAGAAACCTCGATGTCATATTAAAAGACCTATCCATAGACGCATAGGTTTGATAATAATTTTTTTTCGGTTTTAGCTTCATGTATGGGAAATATATATTTTTAAATATTTTTATTTTTATTTTTTTGTATGAGAATCTTAAATCTAAAGCCAGTTGACCACTGGATACATTTACCTACTAAGTTTCATTTGTGTAGTACTAATATTTTCAGAATAAAGTGGCTGTGACATACGGACGAACAGACAGACAGACATATAAACAGACAGACTTGACGAAACTATAAAGGTTCCGTTTTTTGCCATTCGACCACGGAACCCTAAAAATGTTGTCCTATCATAGATGTGTTCATCAATTTATTGTGTCATTCTTTTATTTACGTGACCGCTGGCGTCCTATCGATCCGTAAGCGTCAAATACAGATTCTCAATCCAAAACTTTCCACCCGTACAATATCCCGAAGTTCCCTCTTATATTTACCGAGTCTAACCTAATATCGACCGGGGTCCATTCCCGAGGGAAAACTATCGATCGGGCCGCCCCCTGTCGGCGAGGTAACGATGTGACCGCCCTATGTGTGTGTCATTGGTACAGTCGGCTGGGGTTATATGAAAAATACTACAGTTGAACACGAGTGCCCTGTTTAAGATAGAAAAGCTGTGAGATCTATCAGCTAAAAAGTTTGTTATTATGGAATCGTTAAATGTTTCCTAATGTAGGTTTTTTGTCACAAGCTATACGGATTAGTTTTTAACTGTCAGACATGAGTTGAACTCTCATGGAAATTAAATCGTGGCTTGAACTAAGCTTGACAAGTAATATTAAAATCTTTTTATATGAGATCAGAGAAAGGTCTTAATCAGTATTAGCAAGCATGCTTTTGCTGCTTATCTTACTAAAGCTCAACGAATGCAAAATGCAGTTATCGATGTGTCGGTGGCCGACTGGCATAGGCATACGCACGGTTAGCGTAAGACACGGGGTTCGATTCCTCGTCTAACGCAGTTGGTTTTTAGGTGTATTTTATACTAATAGTATTTTTTATTAACTGCCTCGGTGGCGCAGCGGTAAGAGGGTCGCACTTTAAAGCGACGGATGCGCCAGAGGTCCCGGGTTCGATCCCCGGGTCGGCAAAAAAAGAGGCCAGAGTTTTTCTGTTCAGAAATCTTAGGGTAGCCCGGAGTTTGGAAGTTGGCGGTGTTTCACCCCCGTGCCTCGGAAAAGCACGTAAAGCCGTTGGTCCTGCGCCTGATCTCTCTCCGGTCGTGTCAGATTGCTGTCCCATCGGGCTATGAGAGTGAAAGGAATTGAGAGTGCACCTGTGTTTGCGCACACACTTGTGCACCATAATATGTCCCGCGCAGTCGGCTAGTCGTTGTGACTGGCCACCGTAGTCGAAATCGGCTAGGGGGACTATTATTATTTTTTATTCCGACTGTACTCCTGATTCAATGACTGTACATGTGTTTGATAAATGATTTCGCGTGGGAGAGTGTGTGCATTATATTCTGTCACTGGTATGACATTAACGAATCACATATTACACGTACTTTTTGACAGAGACAATTATTCAACTTGAGTCAGCATTTTTTGTGCACGTGTGCATTTCTATTTATTTTTATTTATTAAGTATACTCATGGACTATTTTACAATGTCCTAATAAGTAACTAGAACGTTATCTGTCCAATACGATACGGAATGATGTTCTATATTTGAATTACTCGTTGGTTAGTGCTTACTTGTCGATGGAATGAAACACGCCCTTTTTCTAGTTAATTATTATATAGGTACTTACCTAGTATTGAAGAGCTAGTTTTATTTGGTTGCATTTTATTTCTTATGTGATTGCATTAATCTTACTAGCCTACTCGTGATAATATTTCTTATCAACAAGCCAGCCGATATAAAAAAAAACTATGCTGTTGTTATGTAGTTATGAAAACTCAAATTCATAACAATATAGTGTTGTGTTGATATTGTTATGAAACAGAATGTCACTGTTATTCTCAGAAGGAAAACTTGCGTCACCATCTCAGGAAAATTGCGTTGTATAACCTCTTTTTATACCGATTCTCTTAACATTTAGCTTTGGTTACATAATGCTGAACACAATTCAGGTGTGGGTAGATTCATTTACTATGATCTCGTTGCGGTTAGAGCACGCAGAATGGTGAAATAAATTGTTCTAACATCACATAAATTAAACTAACTAGACCCAAAATAAATGTTTGAGCTTGTGATAGTATGGTTGGAATGGAATAATAGAACTCAGCCATTCGTAAATTTTCGCTGTAAGCTGAACAAACACCAAAGAGCTTAACCAAAAAATACCAGATAAATGTTAATATGAGACCTCCCACTAGGTACTGCGGACGTTCACTGCTGAATTCAGGCTTCTCGTATGGTTATCCACAACGACCGGTCAGAGCGATCTACATCCAGCGTGATATTGCGATCTTTACAAGGACGTCTATCCATCTTGTCGGTAGACTGGACGTCCTAAGCTGCGCCTATAGTCGAAGGGTCTTCAATCAAGAACTTTTTCTGCCTATAACCATAGTAGGCCAAAATCCATGAACACCAGACCTTCGTGCGTTTTTTAAAAGCGTATTATTCTCAACGTATGCTCATTGCTTATCCGTCAGTCGCTCTTAGTCACAGTTAAACTGACTCCTTGTTGTGGCTCCTCACAAATCCGGTTGTCAAGCCGCCGGAAATCCTGCTGGGCTGTGTAGATCCACAATTTAAGTATAGGCCGACCCCAAAACTGAGACATCGCTTATGTCGCCTTCATTTTAATTTCCCCCCTTATGTACAGTGGTATTAATTAAACGGTATTTCGTTCACCAAATTATAACATTTAACTCATAGTAATAATACGAAGACAAAAGAGATGTCAGAAGATCTCAGTTTGGCGGTTTACCATAACAATTTAGTGACAACTAACTTAGTATGCTCTGGTTACCCTGTAGAAGCCAGCTTTTTATCTAAAGTAGTGATAAGCTAGCTACTCTGTGAAGTCTCTTTTTCTTTGCTGCTCGAATATTTTTAACAATCTTTTTATACATTTTTATAACTTTTAACATAATTTCAGTGAATAAAATTATCTGTATTTGATTTATAAAGATTTCAGTGTTCAACGACCAATATCCTACGGTTAAGGTGAGTGTGTGAGTTTAGTGTTTATTTTATTTTAAAATCAATAATTTTGTAAAAAGGTATGTTAAGATTGTTTACACCATTCGACAAGCACAAAAAATACACGCTATAGGCTATACAGGGCTCTCTGAGTAAGTTGTCACTAAACGTGTCTACGTTTCCAGAGTGTCATAGACACGACAGTTCGGAAAGACTAATTATTAGCTTGCAGCCTTCGCTTTTGATCTTACAAAAGTGGGGTACTTTGGTAGAGCTTTTATTTTGATGTTTTTCCTTTACTTTTGTACAAAGTGTGCATTGCTGTTGGTGATGGCATGTGGGAGATGCTGTATGTTATGCCAAGGTAGCAATCATGTTATCTATAATGAATTATATTCGTTGCAGTAATGGAGGTTTAAAAAGTCGGAGACATTATGAAAGAGGAATGAATCATTTCTGAGTTTACAAAGGAAAATGAAAAATCCATTATAACAAAATCAAATCGCCGACAGATGAATAGTAAATTATTACACCGTCTCACTTTTAAAAGTTGCAGTGTAGTTATCTTACTATCTATGTAATTTATGTTGTGATTATTCTTTTTATTAAAAACTGCATAATGGACTATATCGTTTTTTGCTTGTATCGGATGAGTAGGTAAGCTTAGTTAGTAAATACCTACCTACTATGTTTCGAAAGCCAGACATCCCGCTATAACTCTAATCGCAGTTAGCACACGGACAGCGGGGATATTCCATGGGGTTCGTCTGCCACTATTGATTTTCGGGTGTCCATGTACAGTCAGCCACAAAAATATGTTTCGCTTTTCACAAACATCTTCAAATTCAGCTGCGAGACTTCCACTGCCGAATAAAAGCTCTTGAGCGGTAGTTTCAGGTAATTGGATAGGAGCGGCCTGCATCTAAGCTATACAATGAAACAGACTCGTTTTTCTGGTGAAAGACCTACATACTTTGTCTCTTTTATAGTTCTTATCTTATAGTCTTGTGAAAATTACAGCAATTTCATCATTTCGCTTTGCTCTTTGAATAAATAAATATGCGCCAGACAACGCACCAATTGTCTGATTTTGTGATAACAAATTTTCTTCCTAGTGTTCGGAAGTACCAGACGATGATTACGACGGGGGGGTCTCCCGTAAATATTTAAATGCATATAACATCCATGACTTAGATACAAATGTATGTGTTTGTCGTGGTCGCATCGTTGAATTGCCCATTTCATGAAATGCTCGGCCATTTAATGAAATGGTTACATTTCATTAAATATTTCACTGTCCATTGGCCATATCATGATGTGCCCAGGCTAGATCAATGATAAGAAATCGTTTGACGATAGGGCCAGCTGGACGCACTGCTATTTCATGAAATAATCAATCTTAATCGATCATATCGTGGAATTGTTTCATTGACTACCGGTAGAGGCGCTGTAAACGCCTAAGCGCTTTGTTTGTGTCAAGATGGCGGCCCTTGTAAGCGATTGCTACTACATCAGTTGCGTTTTGGAACAACTGATGCTAACCCTCTTTTTTAATGTTTTATTGTTTACGTGACTTTCATATGCTTGTACTAAAATACTTGCATTTTCACTAAATATTCCTTTTTATTTTAAATAGTATTTATAGGTATTATTACGCATCAAATACCTACATAACTTGTACGTGAAAAGTGATATAATGTGCCATTATAGATTAAGAAACTACGTTGTGTGTTATGGCTCTTTATAGTCTTATTTTTCAAAGTTCCTATAAGTATTGCGTTTTCGTCAAAGCGAAGCAGGGTGGAACTATGCTAGATATTTTTTTTTAGTCATAAACATTGTTAAGTATGTAATGTGCCAAAGTTCTTACTTATTTTTAATTTTTAATTTCTATTATTTTACTTATGTACCTTTTTGTTCAACATTAGTTAATGTTATGTTACCTATATTTTTTATAAATAATATAAGAGTTACCTAATTAGTAAGTATGCGCTTAAGACTCTGGTAAAGAAACATTCCTACCAAAAACTTGAGATACCTTAAAACTCTAGTGCGCGCCAAAGATGGCACGTGTGGTTCAGTGCGTGTGAGCGCGTTCGTCATACTCATTTTAAAATTATTTTAATATTCCACAGTAAATTTAAACAAGTACGTAACAAAATTATTCTGAGTTTTCATTAAATATTTTATGTTTACCCTATTTTCACGATATGGTCAAACGTGGGTGAACAAATCGTTAAACGTTTATCGTTTAATGATTTGGTTACCATTAGTTGGCCACTTCATGAAACGTGAACACTTCACGAAATGGTCAACCTTTTCATAAAATGATCAATTCAGCGATTTGGCCACGACATGTTCATCACACAAACATTCGCCCCTTGTGGGATTCGAACCCGCGACGGCCGGCGTAATATTCACGAGCGCTAACCACTGCATTAAAGCGTCTTTATACGCAAGTTTCGTTTGGTCATCCGTAAGGCCGTTGCAATTTTTGCTCCATAAACTTATTTTTAATATTAAGGTTTGAGAAAATTTTAAAAGTGAAATTAATATTTTCGTTGCTGAGTGTACAGGAGTCAAACATTGAGGGGAATGATAGTGGCGCGCGGTGAATATGAATCGAAAAGCGATGTGGTGTTGGCACACCATCGGTATAGCTGTCATTCGACGTAGGAGAAAAATAAATTGCGTAATAATTTCATTTAACTCAAGTATTAGTCATAGCAAGCGGTATGTGGTATCCTATAAGAAGAACTAAAGCTCAATTAAATAATGAAAATAAACAAAGTCATTCTCAAATAAACAAAGTAGCCAAAAAGGCACTATACTAACACCATCTGTGTATCAATGTTTTTCGATCAGAAACACGAAATTGAATGGAATATTCCATTCAGTATTCTGGTTGAACTATTTATACGTTTAATAATATTATGGATGTACCTTCTAAGACGCATGTATGTGTAATCAATGTGTCAGGAGGACCTAAAGATATGCATAGCATATGTATAACAATATTACTAATATATACACCAATCATTTATTTTACTTCGGATTTCGTAGTTGGATGAGTCATCAATCCGATATGAATGAGGCATAAAGCGTTAAAGTACTGGCTGTGATAAGGAAATCATGAATTAATTATTTTTTAAATTCGAGTCTCGATCTCAGCAAGACTTTCTTGGCATGGTTCATCATTGTTAAGGCCCGGTTGCGTGATCGATAGCTAACCCAACTAATGGCTAAATCTCGTTAGCAGCAGCTGAATATTTACGATTGTGCGTAAGAGAAAAAAGAACCTTAATCGAATTTCTGAATAGCTGTTTTAAAGATCATTGATAAGGGATTTTTTCTGAAAAAAAATTTTTGACCCTACTTCTGATTCGTGCTAAAACTGATTTGCATGTTGACAACTCTGCAACATGATCCCAGTTCACCCTGCCGTGATCAATCAAACTAATTGCATAGTTCGGTTCATTAACGATGATGTTAATGAACTGTATCGTGCTGGTGAGATTAGCGATCAAAGACAGGACAAAACAATATCATATGAGTTAAAGCTCCTTGCCCAGTATACAGTAGCATACCAAGACAGTGCTACGAACGTGTTTGGCAAAATAGTATTATTTGTATTCAAAATTAATTTATTTTGTACATAGGCTATTGCTAGCACTTATACACGTCCCAACATTGGCCCTACCACAGCTTTGGGACAATTGTGGGCTTGTACTGAAAAGAAGCAACAAACTCAGTCACTATTGTCAAAAAAATAATTTTTAAAATATTACAATTTAAATGTTCTAACAAGTCTAGCCATACATTGTTATCGTTCAAATAATCATTTATTCTGTAATATCTTTAGTCATTAAACATTGTTTAACAATCGATTTGAATTCATATAAGGGCAATTCAATAATATTTTGAGGCAATTTATTAAAGAAAATAATACATCTTCCAATAAACGAGTGATTTACCTTCTGAAGTCTAGAACGGCAAGGTTATTCTTGATTAAAAACAATGACACCTTGGCCACTAGACCGTTCCGTCACCGATCACCACCGAAGCGAGTCATAAATGGAGCGGTCACCAGCAAAATACGTTCTCGCTCCATATAACGGTGAGACAGAACGCTGTCAATCCGTTCAGATGGCAACGTAGAGTGTATCGTGTTGCTTTTGCAGCACGGTCATGGTACGGCACGGTTCAGTGGGAAAATACCTTAAAGAGGGGTAGCCTGGGGACTTGTTTTCACCAGAGATTAATGGCATGTGGTGAGCGAAGATGTAAATTAAATTATGATGAAAGTAAATTTTACAATATTGTAAAGTTAAGAATGTGTTTGTTTAGGTTGGATAGACGCTGTAATCTCAGGAACTAGGAACTTAAAAAGAAAAACTATGTTTTGGATAGTCACATCAGGGTTATCCTAAATCGCAAAAGATAGATGGAGACGCTGTGATCTCAGGAACTAGGTACTATTTAGAAGAAAAAAAATGTTTTTAATAGTCACACCAGGGTCATCCTAAATCGCAAAAGATAGATGCAGACGTTGTTATCTCAGGAACTAGGTACTAGTTAAAAAAAAAGTCACACTAGGGTTATCCTAAATCGCAAAAGATAGATGCAGATTAGACCATAATTCATGTTTCATCAGAAAAGGGATGAGCAGTATCAAGAGTAAATATGTTCGTCGAATTTGAATCACAATTCTTAAATCAACAATATTAATTTGTTTGTAACCACTGTGTACACAAATCCACAGTTTGATTTATGCGAAAATTTTACAATTGTTGGAGAGAAATCTCTGATTCGTTTCATGTATCGGCCGAAACAAAAACAAAGGTAGTGTACATACCTTAACGAAGTACAAAGTGATCGTCATTATCACTTAATATTATATATAAATTGATTAGCATAAAAGAAAAAAAATGTTTTCAGCGATTATTGTAAAATTTTCGCTATCACTTGTACGTAATAGCCTACCGGTGTTATTTCCGTGAATAACAACTAATTTGCACTTACCGCAAGTTACGTCCTTGTCACACTCACAACGTGTTCAAAGGCTTGGTCTACACTCGAGAAACTATGGATCCTCATAATAGCATCTTTGCGTCAAAATTTCTGCCATTCAAATATTTTAAATTTACACGAGAAAGGAGAAGCAACAGACTATTATAATTAGAGACAGATTAGTCTTATTTCACACATTTATAAAGTATTTTTAATCATAATACCAAACAGAATAGCTTATAAACTGGACAGACACCAACCTCCAAAACAAGCTGGTTTGAGATCAAATTTCTCGACTACGGACCACTTACATGGTACATATTAAACAGGTAATCGAAAAGTTTGCTAAATTTAATAAACCCCTTCGTCGACTACTCAAAAGCGTTCGATAGCAAAGCCCACTTCTCATTTTTAATGCACATAGTCACCAAGACATAGAGCCAACATACATAAACCTACATCAGGAAATCTACCAAAATAGTACAGCTAAGAATGAAATTACACAAATCCGGCCCAAAAAAAGTTGTTAAACACACACAATCGAAAGGCATAAATAAAGGTTCTGAGAAAAATCTCACGAATCTCAGATTTTCTGCTGTTTACATTTTGCAAAACTTCTCAAGAACCCCAGCTTGATCTAAGCAGAGCAAGCCTCAAGGTTGGACTGGACATGAACAGGTCCGAAACAAGAATAAAGACCAATAGTGTAAAGCGATAGGTTGGAGATTGGGATTTGCTGTACTTTGATGAGTACGTCTACTTGGACCAGCTAGTGTCCTACGATAACAGGCAAGAAGGAGAGATCGTAAATGCCTGAAAGAGCTCTGGTCCATAAAAGCTTACACGAAAAGAGATCTTCCTTTATGCTTGAAACGTAAGCTACTTGACGTTTGCATACTACCGGTCTTGGGCTACGGAGAAAAACTTGGTTGTTGAAAAGTCAAGAATCGAAATTTGGGGTATGCCAAAGAGTTATGCGTAGCGTTTTGAAGATCAAAAGAACGTTTCAGAACCATAACACCACAATCCGATTAAAAACCGGCATTATGGACGTTAGTGTAAAAACCTCAAAACTAATGTGGGACTGGGAGGACCACTCTTCAGATGTCTCCTAAAAAGTCGTCCAAGATCGTCACCTACTGGATGCCTACCGATGGACGCCGTCCGAAAGGTATTTCCCGAACCGAAAGCGATAGCGCGAAGATCTACCACGAGGACTGACAAACCCTTACCAAGAACAGGGACATATGAAGTAGTTTGGTGGAGGTCTTTGCCCAGCAGTGAGACAGCAACGGCTAGAAAAAAAAATGTGACCAGCTCTCCTTAAACTTCACGTTTAGTGTAAAATAGGGTGTAAAGGACACTTTAATTTTAATATGACATCCTTATAATTCAATCATCTGATTTTTTGCGAAATTTTAACAAAGTTAACGTTTTTCGTTTACAAATATATTTTCGATTTATATTGATGCGATCTATTATTTTTTAAAGGTTTACCCATAGTTAGTTTTAAAAATCAAAATGGTAGGTGAGCCAGGCTTCGTAATAAAAATTCCAAGGCAATATAAATAAAATAATATTGGACTCCAATCACATCCATTCCTCTAATCCCAAAGTAAGTAGCTAATTCACTTGTGCAATTGAAATCCGACAACGGTGGTATCATAACACCCAGACCCGAGACAATATAGAAATTTTTGATTTCTACATTGACCTGACCTGGAATCGAACGCCTTGAAACCCAGCGTGCTTAGATACTATACCATGGAGGTCGTCAGAAATAATTAAAGTAATTGCAAAATAACTATGTTAAATAGCTTTCAAATGCAGTGTGCCCTTAACCTACCACGCGCTACCCACTAATGTATTCTACCGATTTAATTTAAGAGCATTTACCACTTCCGGAAGTTTGATTCAGTATTAGTAATATGTCCAAATATACATGATTTAGTAAAAATTTCACAATGTAATTCTATATACAAACATACCTAATAGTTATTTTATATTCTTGATTAAAATATTGTTCATCATCCCATCAAAAAGTATGTGAATAAATCAGACAAATTACATTCACAAGAAAGGTTTTGTGGGCTCTTTTTTATTTTAATAATATGGTATTAGGTTACTGAGTTTATATTTTATTATTAAAAAAGGTTGATAATTTTAGTATAACAAAAAAACTTTAGTAATGATATAGGGTATAAAATGGCGTTAATTCATTTTCTAATTTCTATTCGTCTGTCGTCCGCGAGTTTCTCAGTTTGTAGCCCAAAAGTTTTATAGCCCTGATCAATATTTATTGTTATTTACGAACGTGACTGGGTTCCAAGCTGCCATTTTGTACTTCGTGCGATAAATATATCTAGAACTAACTATTATTACTAAATATATTTTCACTCAAATCTGTAGTTTTGCTGTGATTCTTCAATTTGTAAAGGTAATCTAGGATAATATAATATCTTAAGGCAAGAATATATAGGTAAGGCTACTAAGCAGATATGTACCACCCTAGACCTCATCCATACCTGTATCGTTACCCTGAGTTTACGGCGGTTATACTCGCTAGCGACGACGTAAAAAAAGTCTATGGAAAATTGTACAGCGCCTCTAGCGGTCACTGGCAGAACTTAAATTTTCTATACAAAAAGTTTAGTCAACGCTAGCGAGTAAATCGCCGTAAACTCATGGTAATGGTACTGACATCAGGTGCGCTCGAGATCTAATTTCTGCTTAGCTTCAAATCAAAATAAAATAAAATGAATATATTATGAATCTGTATTGTTAAATGCGAAACTTATATTCAGACACCCACATAAGGTGAAATTTAGTTTTATTTTGATCGTCATTTTTAATTAAAAGAAAGTCATGTTATTTACACCACTTATAATTTGAGAACGGGTGGAGCGATTACGATGATTTATCATATGACGTCAACTGCTGATCATGACTTTTACTTTGTTATATTCGTCGTAAAGTACCAACTTTGTAACGATGTTCGCCGGAACTGCCAGATTGATTTAAAATTTGGACTACAAAATATTTGAACCTTCCAATGTTTGCCAACACTTTTTGCTAGCGTCACGAACGAAGCAACACTTCACCTGCGTAATAAATCCAAAGAATTCCACGACCATTATTCATCCCCATAGTGCGTATATCAGTATTTGAATGCAGATATTTCGGTGCACAGAGGACTGAGGGATTTAGGGCCCTCCCAGACAGACGTATCGATTTTTGTGCACCCTATGGGGTTATTAAGCACAAATGGCGACGAGGTGTCGAAACGAGGGGGCAGAGTTTGCGGTCTGATGATGTTTCGGCGGTTTGTTATGACGGGAAATTCGATAAAGTATTTATGGTCTTAAAAGAAAGTGTTGTTCATATGGAAAATATGGAGAGCTTGCTTGCAAGATGTAACTAAGCATTTATTTACGTTCTTTGTTAAAAGGCAGGCCTGAAGTAGGTTTCAGAGAAACCTCTGTTATTTGTTTTTTTTAACTTTTTGCCGTCGCCAGTGAACGAAATAGATGAGGAGGCATAATATATGCTCCCACGTTTCTGACGTTGTAAATGGATACATTCCGTTGTGTAATATTATTTAATTTCAATCAAGACCAGCATCCACACCAATTGTTTTTCCTCAATAGAAATGTCGAATACGTTTATGAAATCAAAGAGAAACAATATTAATTTATTTCCAATTGAGCAAAATTTTACAAAGTATTAAGTAGAAGAAATACCTTCCTTTCTCGTAGAATGTCAAAGATTCAAACATTGTATTCCGTTATGGAGCGACTTTGGAAAAATACTCTTTATACAGGAGTAATTTAAAGGGTTTTAGTCAAACATAGGTGCTGAGAATCGAACCTGTTCTACAAAGCTACTTAATTAAAGCTCTCTCCATATCATATGTATTTTCAGATTTAGGTAAGATGATTGAGCAAAAATGCCATAAAAAGAACATTATCTCTTACACAACGAGAAAACTCTTCTATATCAGTGCGAGAAACAATACGAACAAAATATTACGAACCAAAGTAACTGCTTCATATCACGTAAACAACTTTTACGTAATCTCTTGTTTTCCCAAAACGTTTGACGTCACATCGTCCAGTCCAATCCAGAGGTGGAAGTTTCGACATCATTTACCAGTCGAACACCAGATGTATCTAGAAAAACGCTGAAACAAAAGTCTTGGTACCGTATTTATTGCTTGATAAGAATTTTATGAATAAAGTTTATTCAATTACCAAATATGGTTTTGCGTTTAGAACGCTATCTGGTGTTCTTAAGGTAAATGGTGTCAAGACTTCCGCCGCTGGTTATATGATTTAGAGTCGATAACCAACATCAGATAGGACGTATCCGACCGAATAAGTATAAAACGACCGATTTTAATATTACATTTATGTAGCTGACAAATCAAGGTGACATAAGTGACGTTTTTCGAATTAGGCGTTTTGTATTGTATTCGACCAATATTCCTTATCTAACGTTCGTATAATCGACTCTTAGTTACACAACCTAGTTCTTAATTAAACATGAAAGTCTTAAAGTCCTGTTTGGTGTTGTTTTTGTAGGTATTCCCCAGCGATAATAATTATAGATTTGGATTTTAATTAACGCTGTGGTGACTATTGTAGACGTATTAATGGCTGAGCAATATTCATGATTTCTGTGGATCTGTTTCTGTAATGTATAAGTAATTAGAGATTAGTTATGAATGTTTGATTAACTGGTGTGCTAGATAATATGTGCTCGCTATATTATAATAATAGTATTTAGAGTGGTTAGGCTGAATAATTAAATGTTAATAAGTATAATTGAATATAAAATATTATGTATTATTGGGAACTTTTGAAAAAAAAATATTAGATTTTTAATGTTAAACATAAAAACTGCGAAAATAAATAAAAATATTGACTTATAGCGTATATCGTTGCAGGCAACCGCATAACAATAGAATATCTATTGTGACTCGTTTACATACGCTTGAGGGATTATTAGAAACCACGTACGTGCAAGCAGGTTCACCCGTCTAAACTCTGATTTTTAATTAGATAGACCAAAATGAAATTTGGTGGGTTGTCTTTTTCTTTTCATAATTCAAAAATAGTGATGTATTTAAATAATCGATGAATTCAATTCTCATTCAAATGAGTTAAGAATTCGATTATGGTATAAATAAATAATTTTACTTTGAATTTTGCAAAACTGTAAAAGCATGAATTGTAATTATGTTTTGACAAAAAAGACAAATTTCAATTATGTTTTAAAACATATTTTCTATAGAGTCGTAAAAAATAAAGTATTTAAAACTTACAAGAGTATTGCTATTGCAAGACTTAGACTGTTTATCATTCCAGAGCTATTTTAGTAGTTTTAGTTACCAGAGTATTTATGTATTACGTTTATTTATAGCTCTATGTAATTTTTTACATGTATTCTTTATCACAATGAGTAAAATCATGTTATTGAAAACTCATATCACAAGTTCAATTAATCGCGTACAATTGAATGGTTACGACACTATAAGTCTATCTAATTAAAAATCAGAGGTGGAATTGTGTATAGCAATAGTATTCATTTGACCCTTCAAAACGTACGATATGATCTGTCAAACCCTTTGTTCTTTGCCATTTGACAGACCATACCGTACGTTTTGAACTGTCAAACGAATACGATTGCTTTACACAATCGCACCCCAGAGTATAGGAATCACGATGCCATAGACAGACACATAAACACGCAGACAGACACACTCACACAGGTAGCCGTCAAACTTATAACGCCCCTATTTTTGCGTTGAAGTTTATAAGAAAAGCCACGCGTATTCCATATATCAATAGTTATACGTTATAACGTAAGAATAAAATGCATTATCAAGCTAGCTTCGGTACCGTTAAAGCCCGTTAAACCTCTGAAACTGTTGGCAATCAAAAGTTAAATTTCCAGCACTTGTCATGAAATACCAATTCTGGAGCTCTTGTACTAAAACGTAGTGTCATTTTTGGTATAAAGGAGCAGTATTAGCATAATGCTCGGAAGTCCATCTGTCTAATTGCACCGGCACTGTATGAATATTTATGAGCCGGGATTTGCATTGAAATATTAATATGTAGTACCAATTTTATAAATGTGAATTAAGATTCTTTGTCTCCTCGTTTCTGCGGAGTGGACTAAGTTATGTCGGTTTTTGGAGCGTGCTAGAGAGATTTTTTGCTAATTTGGGCGTTTGAACGAAGTGAAGCGAGTTTCTTATTATTTATTATAAGTATTAAATATTGATTAATAATAATAATATTTATTTCAGAAATTATTTTCCATAGGTTGGGTTAGTAATTACAGAAAATATCTTACGAGCTAGGGTTAGTACATTAAAAGATGGAATACAAAACAACCTACCGAACTACTAAATATTAACTAAGGCAGGTCTTGAACCAAAATAGACGCTGTTCCAGTGCCTCAGGATAGGGCAGCAGTAGCGACTCCCTATTGCCGCCAGGATTAAATTGTCATCATTTACGTAAACTCAAAACTCCGTTCAAAACGATTGTTGGTTAAAAATTAAAAACTAGTTAAATTAAATATCATTTACGATGTGAAAATCCGTTGTCCATATGCATTCAAAATAACCAATACCCACAACAAGTGAAAGATACTGAGGCCCGCTTGCGCATGATAATTTAACCAGGGATTACCCTATTCCTGGAATAAAGCATCATTCTGTCTCGGTCAGTTATTTGACGTTGACAGAGACAGAATGGAGATTTAATCCAGGGTTAGCGTAATCCTGGGTTAAGTCATCATGCAAGTCCATCTAGAGTGTCATCAAGAGTGTAATTCTGCTGTCAGTTTCGTTTCCGTAGGTAAGTACGAAGGTATGAAATGTGACAACCTTATCGCAATCCATTTTATTTATTTATTTTATTCTTTATTGCACTGACAAATGGCGGACTTAATGCTGAAAGCATTTTCTAACAGTCAACCATTGGTTGAAGCAGAAACGATTGATGTGGCGTAAAGGAACACAAAAAGGGAACAAATTAATTTTAAGCTATTAATATACTTACATAAACAATTAAAAATAAACCTTCTTAAACATACTTGAATACATACAGTTATCTATACATCAAGGACATAAAATTTGTAATAGATTTTATACTTCGCAATAGGAGGGATCCTAATACCATTTTATATGGACACACTTCAAAAGAAGAGGTGTTTTAACAAAGTTTAAAGCTCATCTTATAAATAAAGCCGTAATCACGAACAAAACCTTAATTTATCTTAATTAAGGATACCTTATGATTGACTACCGCGCATTACATCCTGTCTCTTTTTATCTATTATCCTGCCCTTTGCAAATCTTAAACAACTGAATTGAAATTAAAATTATTTAAGTTTTATTTCTAGGCATCTTGGAAGATACTAACATTATGTTTGAGAACTTGAATGGACTAACTAATATTTTTTCACTATTATAGTAACGAAATCTTTTCATTGTTCAAGTTAAAATTCTAATCCATTCTACCTACTAACGTCCCTGTTTAGGGTTCCGTAGCCGAATAGCAAAAATCGGAACCCTTATAGTTTCGTCAAGTCGGTCTGTCTGTCTGTCCGTTCGTATGTCACAGCCACTTTATATCGTACCTATAAGCATCACACTCTTGAAATTTGGTAGGAAGATGTATCCTGTTAACCGCTTTACTTTATACAAAAAATAAAAAATAATGATATTTTAGGCGCTCCCATACATTAAACTAAAACCAAAAAATAATAATTGCCAAACCTATGCGTGTGGGGTATACGGATAGGTACGGAAAGGTACGGATAGGTCTTTTAAAATGATATTAAGGTTTCTAAAACCATTTTCTTTTAAAGTCTAACGTTTGAGAGATAGACGCTCCCAAAGTGGTAAAATGGGCGTCCCCCCCCCCCCATCCAACTTCTAAACTAAGCGAGTGTAAATTTTGAAAAAAATACATAATGTAGGTCTTAACAAGTATCTACTTTCAACGAAAATTGGTTTGAACGAGATCGAACCAGTAGTTTTTGAGATATAGCATATTTTCAGCAACCGCAAACATGACTTTGTTCTTCATACAAACACTATGAAAAACAAAGTTACATTTGCTGTCAACAAAATATTGTGGTATTTTAGCTAAGTGAATTAGTTAAAGTTGGCACGGAACCCTCAGTGCGCGAGTCCGACTCGCACTTGGCCGGTTTTTATTTTTATTTGTTGTCATACTTCAGGATTGTATTATAAATTTGGGCCCTATATAAGAACAGTCCGCCGTAAGTAATTGTTGTGACACCCTATTCCCGTGTTGTCAACATGTGTTATCTATCTTCTTTTATTAAGAAACTTCAAGCTCATGCTTTCTAAGAAAGTATGATACGATAAATATTAGTGTTATTGACGTTTTAAAGGCAAAACTGAGTTGTATAAAGGCTTTCAGTGTGCTAAAAAATCGTTGGAATTAATAGAATATAGAAATACGACTGTTGGGCCGTGGGAATCTTCTGCTAAATTGCTGTTTAGAAAAATTGCGCCAAAATTAAATTCTGTAACAGCCAATAATAATGGCTGGTTCCTAGCTCAAAGGATTAGCAAAGCTATCTTACGCGGCAACGCAGCCAGAATCATAGCCTTGCCGCAAGAAAATATTTAAGTTTTCGAATAGGTAGATTTTAAGTATATCAAAAATATACTTAAAATCAAGGTTTTAAGTTTTTCTTGTTTGTTTCTAATTAAGCTACTTTAAGAAATCAGGGCAAATGGTTTTGTAATAAATGTTTTGATATTCATTAATTTATGATCCCAATGTATGAGCTATACGAGGGTCAAACTGAAGGTTCTTAGAACTGGCCACTTATAAACAATATAATAAAAAAAATATTCTAAAATTTGAAAATAGCACTCTTTGCCAATATTACTGAGTATATATTTCATTCATTTGTCATTTGTTTTACGATTTGGCGGCAAATTGAAAATTGTCTGTGTCACGTCAACATGAATTTAACACGAGAAAATTTTCGTGCAATGATTTTTTATGACTTTCGATGTCATTTAAGTCAACAAGAAAGTTATGATAGACTACGATTGGCCTTTCACGATGAAGCCCCATCTCGTGCGACTGTTTACAACTGGTTTAATGAGTTTAAACGTGGTCGCACTAATCTCACTGATGATGTACGTGAGGGACGGCCTTCTACGGCGACGACTGAAAATAACATCTGTGTTGTGCGGCGTATGATAGAGACTGACAAAAGAGTGACCTATCAGCAGATTCGGACAAGCTTAGGCATCGGTATGAGTCAAGTGCACAAAATCCTCCACGAACATTTAGCGGTCAGGAAGCTTTGCGCCCGGTGGATACCTCATAATTTGACTAAGGCTCAAAAACTCCATCGTGTGGATTGGTGCCGTAAAATGATTGAAAGATTTAACGGAGGTGACTCAAATGCTGTGTTCGACATACTAACAGGTGACGAAAGCTGGATTTACTGTTATGATCCTGAAACCAAAAGACAATCTGCTCAGTGGGTGTTTCCTTTCAAGGAGTTGCCAACTAAAGTGAAGAGAGATCGAAGTGCGGGAAAAAAAATGGTGGCCTCGTTCTTTGGAAGGATAGGTCATTTCGCAACAATTGTGTTAGAGGATCAAAAAACAGTTTCTGCAGAATGGTACACTACCAATTGTTTGCCACTTGTCTTGGAAAAAGTTCGAGAGAAACGACCTCGCAGTAGGATCCTCCTTCACCACGACAACGCCTCGTCGCACACCGCCAAGCGAACGATCGACTATTTGGCGACATCAAACGTTGAATTACTGGGTCACCCGCCGTATAGCCCCGACCTCGCGCCTTGTGATTTTTATTTATTTCCAAAAATTAAAGAAAAACTTAAAGGAAAGCGGTTTATGAATGCTGAAGAAGCGGTGGCTGCGTATCGCGATGCCATTGAAGAGACCCCTAAGGACGAGTGGGCAAAGTGCTTTTCCCAGTGGTTCCATCGCATGCAGCGGTGTATTGACGTCAATGGACAATATTTTGAAAAGATATAATAAAACTAATAACTGGCTAATGTAATCAGTTTTTGATTTTCTAAGAACTTTCAGTTTGACCCTCGTATAACGTTTCATCTTGGCTATGTAGTTTTTGCGTGACGCAGTAACAAACATCCTCATTTTACAATACGTTTTGAGAATATGCAGGGCAGTCTTCTCGCGCTTTCAAAATGTGATGTCTGTCCTATAATTTTTCTTCATTACTCGTCTTATTTCAATGTTCTCCCGAAAGCTATTTAAATGCTAATTTTGACTGGCGCGATAGGTGCCTCACTCACACAAGGATCACTTAAAATGCTGACTCAAATTAAAATTGTAACAAGTTTAGTTAACGGCTTATGAGTTTTGCTATAATATATGATCCTAAAATTAATCAAAATTTAATATATATCATGGTAAATATTTCATGATCTTTATTAAATACTATAAACCTACAAAAATACAATTTGAAAAAAAAAATCATGAAATTAGATGATCAGGAGGCCGATTCTCGCGGCAATCGAACTTTTTCGTGTGGTAATTCGATTGCTAGTTTAACCATTTTACCTAAAAATCTTAAAATGATGATTTGTATTACGTCGTTCATACAATTATATTCTATACCTCGTAAGTAGGTACTTGCATATTGGTGATCAATAAGTTAAAGGTACTGTAATAACTAATTAATGCTTGTATTTTTTTTAGTCTGCCTAGTATGGTGTTAAAGTTTATTTCTCATAAAATTCTTTGATATACTCGTATATGTAAGAATTGAAAGATTTTCAAATTGTAATTTCTTGAGTGAATTGCCGTCTAAACTGATTCTGTCTCTATTAATATTTTTTTGTTTAATTACTAACCTAAAGTCCGATTTTCTTTGCTAGTCGAATAAAGTAAACAATCTTATTATAACCTTTAAAATAATATCAGTGGCTAAAATTCGTTTACCATCTGATTAGAAAAGATCTCGGTGCTAAACGATGAATTACTTATGTAATTAGTGCGTTTTGTGTTTATCTTATTTTAAAACTAAACATATCTGCAAAAATGAATGTAAAGATTGTTTACAAAATTTGACAAGCAAAAAGAAACATACTTTATATGACCTGTGATTGGTTGAATTTTAATTCAATGGTTGACTGGCAATAAATGTTTTAACCTTTAAGTTCGTCATTTTGGTTAACGTTTTTGTTTGCTTACAATAAATGAGATTATTTATTTTACTTCTTAAAGTACACTATATCTTCAAGATGCTGGGTTGTAAGACTAGAATATAACTGTGGCCTTTTCTACATCAGGCGAACCAAACGAAGTATAGGCGTGCCCATAAAAGAACATATCACTGACGTTAAACATAGACGGAACATGAAATCTGCAGTGTATGAACATGCCTGACAAACCCAACTACTTCATAAGTTTTGACCAGCCCAAAGTACTTTCAAAAGAACGTCGTCGGTTCGTTCCACGTATGCTACGCGAAGCTATAAAAACAAGAAATCATCCAAATTTCAACTGAGAAGATGGTTGGAAAATTTCACCAGCATGGGATCCGGAGCTAGCGAGGACCTAAGAGTCCAATGTTTGGAATGAAACTCTATTTTACGGATTTACTTTTCGCGAATTTATTAAGTTAATTTATTCAATTTGTTAAATTTAGACCACTCACTGCAAGATCACAAGACACAGTTAGCTCTTTAGCGTGGATTGTAACGTTTATTATTATTATTGGATGAAAATAGATATATTTTTTCAAAACTCTGTAACTGACAAATTACAACTAAGTCTACCAGTGACCACGAACGCCGTACAGTGTTCAAAACATCGGGATAAGATTTAATAAATAAACATTCGCGAATAGTATCCGTAAAATAGTGTTATTCCATGAGTAATATTCGCTTAGAATTTGTAAACAATTTTACAATAAATAACTTTAAAATATCGTAATATTTTAGTTCATTACCAAAAATTATCCTGTTCTCCCTCCGAGACATAATTTCCTTCAAATTGAATATAGCCTTGCCTTCCCCTACAGGTTACATCGGAGCTCAGTTAATTTCGCTCAAAAGTCGGCGCCTGATTTATTGAGGCTTATCAAGACAAATTTATTCGGCAGAGTGGAGAGATAGAATCTACCAAGTTATCGAATACGCTCTCGCGATTTGTCGCTTTCTATTTATAAGCTATTTGAAACAGTATAGCGAAGATACCTGTTGGTTTATATTTCTTTTGGTTTTGAAGCCTATTTATGTTATTAAATATTTGAAAACCATATTGAAATTTTTCCTTTTTAAATGAAAATGTCACTGAGCGAAGACCCGTATTTTATTTTAGCACACAGACAATCATCTTTAATAAATTTGCTACAATTGGGCACCCATGCCGGGACTGAATTTGTTAAACACCGAGTACTAATTAGCTAAAGATGGCAAAAACAGATATTATTCAAGTGTTCAAAAGTGCTGGTACTGGACTAATTTTATAAAATGAAATAAGAAACCAAAAATTGCGCACGAGCGGGACTCATACCAGCATCTTTCTGGCCAACCGGGCCCACGCTCTTTCCAATTGAGCTGCCGTGCTGTCGGTTCCTCCGCGCAAAATTTCTGGTCTCTTATGGATACGTCATTACACGTCTCGTATAATAAATACAAAAAATTGCACTGTGAGTGTTAAAAATATTCTTTAATTTTGTTCAATACTTAATGTTGAAAGGACCTTTTGACCCTTGAATGTTAATTCTACCACCAGAAAACCACATGCGTTCTGTCAATAATTTTGTGAAAATTGCCTGAAATGGATCATTCATATATTAAAAACAAGTTACGAGTCTACCCTTTATCTCTCTTTAAATACAAGCAATAAGTATGTAGAAATGTGTTGAGTCGCAAACTTACGCAATTATCAACTAGCTCGTTAAGATACCGTCATCCCAAAGTTTCTAAGATTACTGCTATATTTACTGGATTCGTAATTAACCGCGAAACAGTCTACCATTCCAAACTAATTTAGTTTTGCGATACTACTTTCGATTAAAGTTGGCAATAAAAAACTTGGAGATCGCAAGCCAAGTCGGGGTTTGATAGCTAAAGTTTTAAAACGTATTTCATGCAATTTCTCAAGCTATGAAATATTTGGGGTCGGTATTATATCGATCAACTCCGACTCAATGTAAACGAACATTATCAACATAATACTACAATGGTACGAATACTAATAAAAATGTTTTTCATTATAATAATATTATAAATATCATGTGAAATCGCAATACGAATTGCTAATTTGACAGTAAAGCTGAGCCGCTTACCTATCAAAACTGCGTCTCAATACGCGCCCAGACCTACTTTTACAGTAACAATAAATTATATAAATAGTAGCAATGATATAAATAAGTAAGGGTTTAGTAAATAAGCAAGATAGTGCAAATGCCTTAACGTAACACAATGAACTAAGAAATATATTTTGCATAAAGAACTGCTGCAAAGAATAAGGGATGGACTGACAAAGAGAATAATTAGAGACGCGCTAACTGCGGAATTTGCCACACTTAGACATAATTCTTCAGGTGAGACAAAAGTTTTACAATGTTAAGAATATTATGTAGAAAAATGTCTGGGTGGGGAAACTTATTTAATTATTAATATTTAAACTTATTAGGCTTATCTAATATAATCGTAATCTTTTAGCATTATGTCCACCTTTGTACACTATGACTGCATGCGCCGCGTTACTGCGGTGTCATGCACAATAATGCCGCGCTAAAGCGTTCAATTGACTTCAGAGAAAACGCGTCGCGTTTTCGCAGCGTCTGCGCTGAGTATTCGTTCATCGAGCGCCTACGCTGAACAAACGCTAATGTGAAGGCGCCCTTATTGTTAAACTAATTAATTTTGATTAAATTATCACAACACAGGATAACTTAACAATCTGCTTTCATTTTTAAAGATGAAATAAGAAACCAAACATTTGCGCACGGGCGAGACTCGAACCAGCAACTTCTTGGCTAACCGGGCTAAACGCTGTACCAATTGAGCTACCGTGCTGTCGCTGTCGCTGGTCTCTTATGGATCCGTCATTACGCGTGACGGTAGCGCCATCTGCCCGTCTGACTATGCATCAGCTTCCACTTTCGTACTAGCATCACAGCAACCTCCTCCTCACACTCATAAAAACACCTTATGCATTCCTTATTCAAATTCATATCAAACGTTCATCTCTGCCCTCGTTGCATGCCGTTCCATGTCTGTCACGTTGACATGTATGAATTTTCCGCACATCTATACTAATATTATAAAGCTGAAGAGTTTGTTTGTTTGTTTGCTATAATAAAGTCCGCGACAGCATAAGTCTATCTTTTATGGTTGACTTACTACAACCTTTTTTATGTTAATAAATTTGTAAAAAAAATAATGCATCATTTTTAGAGGTGTATTATACACACAGGTATTTATTCTTATCAAAATAAATCATTCATCATCACGAGCATTTCATTTAGAACAAAGTTGCCCTTTATATCATTTGATTCCAATAAATATCTAGCTATCACAGTTTTAACATAACTCCGCACCAACATAATGTTCGCAGCTTAAGTACAACGTGCGCTTGCGCTAATTATATTATAAAGCTGAAGAGTTTGTTGGTTTGAACGCGCTTATCTGAGGAACTGCTGGACCGATTTGAAAAAATACTTCTGTGTTAGATAGCTTATTTATTGAGAAAGGCTTTAGGATATAAAACATCACGCTGCGACGGGAGGGGAGGGAGCAAACTTAAAACGCGCGGACGAAGTCGCGGGGGACCGCTAGTCTCTTATATTATTATATTAAGATCTAAGTGAATATGGTGAAAACATTTTCTCTTTAATTTATCTTTGGATTTATAAAAAATAAAATAAATAAATATCTACTGCAGCATATGATGACTGCCCTAACTCGTTGTAACACGACAACGCTTCATGCAAAAATGTGTGGTTAAATTAGAAAATACCTACCCATAGATTACAATGAAATGATCACTCAAACCTTAACTTAAATATTACAAGCCGCTGCTGCTTGTGGCAAAACATGAGTTCCTACATAAAATAGGCTATTCCACATTTTTTGCAAAGATTTTTTAAAATGTTCGTATTGATTCAATAGTTAACAGTTATTTTTAATTCTTAGAAAAAATACCTCTTTATGCACTAAAATATTTAACGTCAAATATACTTTGCTAATTCCTTAACTTAAAAGCTCGATAAAAATCCGAGTATGAGCTTATATAGTCCGTATCATTGGTGTATAATGCCAAATTGTAACAACACAACATTAAAGACTCCAGAAAAGTTATTAGGAACAGGAACACCCAAATCAAATGATTAAGTTTTTTAAATGTGATGACGTAGTTTTTAAAAATTAACAGAATATACTTACAAGGACTTTTTTAACATTTCTGAATTCGGCAGAAAAGAAATCGTTATTGCACGCAAATAATTTTGCTATCATAAGCGAGTCAATTTTACCCAGATTTGTACTGTCTGCTTTTACGAATCCTTCCTCCATTGTAAAACGATGTTTTAAATGTGCAAAAAACTAAAACAAGCTACAAATTCGCAGTCAAGAGATTTATAATTCCTTCAAAGAATTCTACATTGATTCTGTTCTTATGACGTCACTCTCGAATAGAACATGGCGGCTGGCGTTTTCGGTCACGTGTAACACATGATAATAAAAATTAAATTTTATTTTTGAAATTATAAATGGACCGATTAATTATTAAACAAAACAGTGATGTACACGTCTTTCCTATGATGAATACCATATAAATTACACACTTTGTAATTTAATTTGATAGATGAAACTACCCTATTCTATAATCACATTTATCGTTTTTAGCAAATAAACGATATTCTATGCTTTTCCATTCTATTTGACAAACCAATGAGGCCAGATTTTACCAACGTCGATTTTAAATTCGTCGAATATAATACAAAACCAATCATTTATGTAAATGTCATTTTAAAATCGGTCGTTTTATACTTAATCTGTCGGATACGTCTTCGTTTGACGTTGGTAAAGTCGACACTAATACGTTTTGGATCATTTACCTTAGATTAAATATGTACTTAGACACTTTATCTACATATCGTGATTACAAATGGTTAATTATTCTGCCTTGTGTCATCTGAAAGCGCTATTCAGATTTTTAAGACTCCAAGAAGTAGGATGTTCCAAGATTATTGCATATATTTTTCTTTCACACAAGACCGGAACAAGGCAGCACAGCACAAGTAACTAATAAATCACTGAACCATTATTGAATTCAGACATTATCGAGTTGCAGCCAGTGCCACCAATCGTTTTTCTGTCTCCCGACGCTGGCAACGCTCCAAATCGTCTGAATCTATATCTACGGAAACTGTACATAACTCATAAAAGTAAATACGCATTAAACTCCGCCGAAATATATCGAAACTCAACAGCGAGCTATAAACGCAAAACGATTATTTGAGGAGCCTCCAACCGCTAGTTAAGGTTGTTGACATGTTAAATAAAACTAAGCGGCATTTATTTTATTTAGGACCGATTTTTCAATAGTGAGATAAGAAATATTCGTCGAACAAAATAAAATATGGTTAATTTGAAAACGTCACCTAATTGTCAGCAATCATACGTAACGTCATTTTTTAAATCTGTCGCCTTATAATTTATCAGTCTGATAAGTTTTATCCGACCATTGAAAAATCGGCCTTAAATAAAATAAAATCACACAAGTACCGCTTAATAATAACCGACTTAAAGAAATGGGGTTATCAATTCATTGTGTATGTTCCTAAAGTGTGTTGGAATTTAATAATATTTGAGTATGTTGATCTAGTAAGGCTTCCGAAAACGTGTGCTAAATTTCGTAATTGTGTGTTTGTTTGTCCACGGATTTCTCGAAAAAGGGAAGTCAAAGCGAAATAAATCTTTTTTAGTTCAATAAGTTATATTTCAACTTAGGGTACTGTGTAAGTTTCATTACAAACTGATTAGTAGTTTTTGAGATCTTGGTGATATTAAGTAATAAACTAAAAAATTAAAAACAAAGACTTAATAAACCCACTAAACAGCTAAGTAAAACCAGCAAGTTGTCATACACCAACAGTCTACGCACATCACGCACCGACTCTAAAAGAATTAGTTTCTTTTAGATTAAGCTCTTTCGTCAGTCTTTTGAAGTCGGTTTAATTTTTTAAGGCTAAATACATTTTACAACGATCGCACCTGATGTAAGGTGTGGATCAGGTTTTCGGTTGTGCATACCTGCTTAGTAGCAACCTATTCACTCTTGCCTTAAAGAAGCGTAGGTGATATTATATTCCTTTAAGACAACTTCAAAATAATTTATTTAAATACAAATACAAATATTTTATTGACAACAAGATTATTGTTATTACATATTACAAAAGATATTATGTAGAAGATTTAAGAAGTGGATGTGGATTTAAATGAAACAAGCCTGTTGAAATTGACAACATAATATACTTATAAAAAGATTACCTTATAAATAGATCGAAGAAAAGTAATAGGTATGCTAGAAACTGAGCAGTTCTGGGGCCCTATATAGCCTTATTTAGTGAGTACTCATGTCTATATTTCGCGTGAGTAAGTTTTCTAACGAAATCCATCTTTTTTAATAGCTTAACGCTCTTCCTTATTAAGAAACTCAAATTAAAACGCTTTAGCTTATGAACATAACCGAGGCCTAACAAAGCGATCGCGCCTTCCAATTAACGAGCGGATTTGTCAAACTAAACACAGCTCTGTTATAGGTATATATTCGCAAACAATTAAATGCTGAGAATTTGTGAATTTCCTACCTTTGGAAATGGGACCCAATGGAGAGGACGGGAACAGGGCTCCTATTTTTTAATCAACCGCGTCAAGATGGCGTGTGATATTCATTGTTAAATGTGCGATTATCCAATTAAAAGTAATTGAATTACTTACGGTAGTGATTCAAAAAAGATAGTTGAATTTTGTGAGTACTAAAATCTACATTTCCCGTGATTTTAATTGATTTTTCATTCGTTCTCAAAAGATAATCCCACGCCATTTTCAAGCGAGTCATCCAAAAATAGGGCCACAGGAGGTAGTTAGCGTCACATTCTTCTGCATACATGTTAGTAATGGAATTATTAGCATTAGCAAATTAATTAGCATGCTATTTCATGATTAGCAATAATTAAATTAATTGAAGTTGCGAAATTTCGTGAATGCTAAAATTCACAGACATTGCGCGAAACGAAGCAGCGACGCGATTAGCATCGTACAACCGTCATATTACTTTTATAGATTCGCACGAACTGCTATTTAGCAAGATTAGCAGGCAAGTATGCTTATCCGCGTTCGGCTCCGGTCGGGCGATGATCGGCTTCCGACTTCCGCCGAACGACTCGAGCGAAATACGAACAAGTGAAAGGGAAGAAAGTGACTGTCTGCAATTTTTTTCCAAGTCATAGTGTAATGCTTGCATTTAGAGTCGTATTTAACTTGCGTTAAGTGAACTGTTTATTTAAATAATTTTTTTGTCTTTGTCGTTTGACTAGAGTATAAATAATCAGTCAAATTAGATTTACATAAGTAAACATCAAGTCACAACATTAAGAATTTATTTACATGTTTTAAATAATCATTTTCATAGTTTGCATAGCATTCACGATTTCTGTATTTAATTATTTGCTATTTCTCATATTTGATGAAATTTCATATTAGCATAGCAATAGCACTTAGCATGCTAAGCTGTGGAATTTAGCATGCTAATTAAATTAATGAAAAATAGCAATAATTGCCATTACTAATACATGTACAGTTTTATCAATTTATTATTTACCAATGAGAGTACATATGTCAGACTTAAAACTTTAGAACATTATCTACCTGTCAACTATTGGGTGGGACAGAAACAGTAAACGCTGTGAAAAGAATACAAATCTCTTATATAAATAGGAATATAACAACTGCAAACAATACCTAGACGAATACTGAAAAAAAATAACATAAATAAAAATACATATTTTATTAACATCATGTGCGAATTTGGTATGCGCATTGGCGCTCAAGAATATCGTTAGAAATTGAAGTTGGTATTTTTAAGTAGTTTCATGTGAAAAGTCAATACTTGATTTTACCAACGTCAGATAAGGAATATTCATCGAATAAAATACCATACCTTAATTTAAAAACGTCACCTATTTGTCAGCAATCATTTTTGTCAACGTCATTTTAATCGGTCATTTAATACTTATTCAGTGGGATAAGTATTATCTGATGTTGGTAAAATTGGCCCTTAGACTTACTGATATATTCCTATATTATGTCTGGGGAGTTTTGTAACTAATGACGTAACGTTGTTTTTGAGCAAATCAAAGCATCGTTTATGCTGTAACGCTCACAGCTTAACTTGTCTAATGTATCAGAGATTTTTTTGATATTTTATTACTATGTAAATGACGTGAAGACGTCAACGTGACAATTTCTGTGGTGTAGGGCTCGCTGGATTTAAAAGCGTGTCGCCGCTCCGAGGTCCCGGTTCAAATTCCGGTCGGGTCAATGTAGAAATCATAATTTTCTATATTTTTTCGGGCCTGGGTGTTGTGGTACCACACCGTCGTGTCTGATTTTCATAACACAAGTACATTGGCTTCTTACTTTGGGATCAGAGCAATGTATGTCATTAGTGTCCAATATTTATTGTTTTTAATCTCAATGGATTGTTACAAAAGCGTAGCAGTATAAGCTCTCTCATGACGCTACATTTTGTATTAACGTATCGTTGTGACAGGGGAAAGTTATAATAGAAACGAAAGTACGACCATGATTTTACTTTAGTGCATTTGTACTGTCAGTTTTAAGTAAGTTAATAGTTTTGTAACCGTTCAGTGTGGGTTAATACCCACATTGGAAAGTGAATGCTACGGCGTGGCAAGCCTTTACGATGTGACCTCTACAGATGTGTTTCGTAGCTCTAACGTGGTAGTCTCGTAGCTCTTTAATATCACTACAAAGTATAAAACGGAGTCGCTTCCCGCTGTCTGTCACTATGCTCAAATCTCTAAAACCACGCAACGGATTTTAATGCGTTTATAGGGTTCCGTAGCCGAATGGCATAAACGGAACCCTTATAGTTTCGTCAAATCTGTCTGTCCGTCAGTATGTCACGGCTAATTTATTCAGAACCTATTTGCAATACATTGATGAAACTTGGTAGGTGTATCTTGATAACCGCTTTACGATTCTCGTATAAATAATATAATAAAATGTCACTTCCGATACATAAAACTAAACCTTTTTTTCTCAAACCTATACATGTGGGGTGTCTATGGATAGGTCTTTTAAAATGACATCGAGGTTGCTAGAACCATTTTTCTGAAAGACTAACGTTTGAGACGCTCCCCTCTAACTGTTAAAAGAAGCAAGTGTCAATATTGAAAAATGCACAATGTAGTGCTTCTTAAATACCTTCAACGAAAATTGATTTTTGAGATATAGCACATTTTCAACAACCGCGAATATAACTTTGTCTTTCATACAAACACTATGAAAAACAAAGTTATTTTTGATGTCAACAAAATATTGTGGTAGTTTGGGTAAGTGGAAGTAAGTCGAACCCTACTGGAACTGGAACTGGAAATTGACACTTTTCCATTTCTTTATTTTGAACTCTAGCCATCGCTTTCACTCGTCACTGTCTTTCATCATCATCATTCATGATGACTGGTGAAAACAAAGGCAAAAACTTTGTCTTTCATGAGATCCTCTGTACTGTACAAAGAAACAAATAACTTACTACTTCTACATAAAAAATGGATGCTACGGCGAAGCAATCCTCTGCACATCTGCTTAGTAGCGCTAATATGGTTGTAGTTTCGTAGCTCAGTAGAAATTTCGTAGATCTGTAGACGTTGTTAGAGAGAAGGTGTAACTAAAATTGAAATAAATGTTTAAATCACAATGTAGCTGCTACGGATGCAAGCACAGTTAAAGTCTAAGGCTCGATTGCTCAATCTTACTTTAAAAAAATCTTACTTTACAATAGATAAGCAAATCTGAGTACGCTCACATTGTTAGCATGTTACTTACCCATAGTGATTGTTAGTCAGTACGATAATTATAATTAGTTAGTGATTGTTTTTCTCAAGAAGTGAATTGTTGTAATTCTTTATGAGAAACAAAGTTCTTTAACCATAAATATTAACCATGAGATTGCATAGCGTTTGTAACAACTACAGAGGATTTGCGACTTTAACGATGCTGCCTCGATACTGAAAGCTTTGGCATTACTTAAAAATCGCAGTTTATTGCCCTTGAAGATATGGCGGACTAGTCATAACACAAACATTCATGTCAGCATTGAACTATACCTAAATGTTTGTATTATACGTGATATAATAAACTCCAAGGGCCTTAAAGGGACACCTGCGGGATAGTTGAAGCTACCTTTCTGGACAATAGACCCAACTATTTGGCCAAAAGAAATGGCCTATAATGTTGGGCCATATGTTGGCTGTGCTAATCGCATCTCAATGATTGATTTAAATTTTCTGTAATTATTAAGCATTGCGATATGCAAATTAATATTGTTTGAATGCTCATGGAATTTATAACCATATCTTGCTGGTTGTAACTAGGTGCAATGCAGCATGTCAAACTTAAATTAAATTTCTTATCTTCAGATAGGTTCTTTTTGTGTTAGTGCGCATTTCGGACTCCTAGATCTAATTATTATATATTCAGTAGTTTAATTAATGATGAGCGGCAGCACCTTATTTTAGTCAAATCAAGGAGTAAACGCACGTCGCGTTGTTTAGTGTTGTAGTAATACCACACACCAAAATAGCTATAGTAATATCAAACGCTCGCTTCCTCTGCCATAAATCATCCGAGCGCTAGGGAGTGAGCCGTGCACGTAACTAAAATATTGGAATTACACTTTTTTATCTTTTTTATTTTATTTTTTATTATTGTACCTAATAGTTTCTATATTTATAAAGATGAAATAAGAAACCAAAAATTTGCGCACGGGCGGGACTTGAACGAGCAACCTTTTGACTAACCGGGCCAAACGCTGTTACCAATTGAGCTACCGTGCTGTCAGTCCGACCCTGCGAAATTTGTGGTCTCTTATGAAAACGTCATTGCGTGACGCTTAGCGCCATCTAGCCGTCTGTTTTTGAAACAGATTGCCCAAGCAGTTATTCTTTACATAATAAATTCAACTTGGTGACGCTTCGCTATCTTATGCTTTAGAATGTTTTTAACACTCACAGTGTCATATTTTATATTCATAAAGAGGAAATAAGAAACCAAAAGTCCGACCCTGCGAACTGACAGCACGGTAGTTCAATCGGTAAGAGCGTTTGGCCCGGTAAGCCAAAAGGTTGCTGGTTCAAGTCCCGCCCGTGCGCAAATTTTTGGTTTCTTATTTCATCTTTATGAATATAAAATATGACACTGTGAGTGTTAAAAACATTCTAAAGCATTAGTTTCTATATTAATGAATATTATTTACAGTATTGATATCAACACTACACTGCTTCACACTGACGGCATGTCAGTGTGAAAGAGAGATAAGTATGCGCTGTCGCTGTCCCACGTTCTAAAGCCGCAGAAGAAGCGAGTGTTTGATATTACTATAAATTCCTAAACAATTTTCTGCACCTATTTCGTGGCCACACAACAGAACTAACTTTGAACTACCATCCGATGGTTTGCAGTCTCGGACTTAATCGCTAGGGCCGCGGCGTGTTTTTTATTTCTTTGAGCCTTCGTCGCCAAGGTTTATTTGCGTTTTACACGATAGCCCAGGGCACTTCTGTCCCTCAATGTTGGTCGTGATCGTTATGTGAAGGTACCTCTACCTATGTAAATGTTAAAAAGTAAAGTCACCCTGTAGGTACATAACGAGTATATAAGGACGCCGCGAGCTCTGGCTTTTTTCGTATGCTTCAAATTTAGTTTAATTTGTTGTTGTGGTTTATAGTTGTCTTACAGTTCACTAGGTAACCAGTTTAATTGAATTTTATTGAGATCTGCTTTACTTCACTACCTTAGTTCAAAAGTTAGTAGAGGCATTTTACCACTTTGGAGGCGTCTAGCGTCCAAACGTTAGAATTTTGGAAAAAATGATTCCAGAAACCTCTATGTCTACGTACGGACAGACAGAGAGACAGACTTGACGAAACTATAAGGGTTAAGTTTTTTTGCCATTAGGCTATGGAAACCTAAAAATACCTCTGACGGACTATTTTACAATACCTATATTAAAAAGTTCTAGTAGCGTCTTCTGTCAGATACTTCATTCAGAATGACGTTCTATATTTCAACTATTCGTTGGTTAGTGCTTATTTGTCGATAGTGAAACAGGACTTTATTCCTATTGTTTTGTTAAATATTCGTGATTTAGTATATTTCATTATACGAACCGGTTTCATACAGTTGAGGGTTAATTCGTCAATTGATATACTATTCTTGTCTACAAATTTCACAAAAAAATGTTATAAAAGAGAGAAAACCCATTCCCACTTAGTGTTAACGGAGTATCCAAGACTCATCACGAAGTCCATCTGTTAGTTCCTCAAAGGCAGACTGAATTTAGATTAACATAAAACGATCCATCTGAGTCTAGTCTGTCTTCTTGATTCTGAAACGAGTTCTCAGCATACTGTTTCAGGTTATATTGCATCTCAATGTTAATAGTTCTGTGACTATTAGATGTTTATTGTATTGGCAATTTACGTTGGGATTCGAATTAATGTCAAATTGCAAAAAAATATAAGTATAACAAAACATGGACCTCATCTCAATCTATATTATTAAAGTCCGTTTGTTTTTGCTTGTCAAATATTGTAAACAATCTTGAAATTCCTTTTTCAGAAATAATTCATTTTAAATTAAGATGAACACAAAACTCACCGACTACATAGGTAATTCATCTTTTAGCACTGAGATCTATTTAAATCAAAAAGTGAATGAATTGTTTTCATTGATATTATCTTAAAAGATATAAAAAGATCGTTGACATTATTCGACTAGCGCAGAGAAACGGACTTTATTTTAGTATTAACTCATGGAATTCAGAGCAAATTTGTGAAAATATAGGGTAATGTACATCGTGTATCAAATAAAAATTTCTTATAAAAGAGGACGTTAACTATCATTTTCTGCATTTGAATGGATTTTTCTTAATTCAGTTTTTTAAGAAAAATATCCAAAATTCGGTATTCGAATCCTATTTTTTAAAACTGTATTTGTTTTTCTGCATATTATTTTTGTATGTTATTGTGCATTATTTTGTGTGGTTTTACTAACATCAAAATCACATACACATGGCATCTAGTTATTTTTTGATTTACTTGTAAAGTTGTGGAACATAATTTTCCTAAATATATTAGACCTGCAGTTTTATATGGCTGCGAAAAATGTCCAAAAAACGACTGGGCTCGTTGGACTTCATGAAAACTTCTCTAGAATATGCTTATCATAAGCATAATGGTACATACCTTTACCATAAGCAGCTTATGGTAAAGGTATGTACCAAAAATAACGCACAATGTTGTATACAACCTGTATATCAAGGCCTTTCTGGTGGCGCGCATAACCTCTTATCAACGAAAATCGCTTGCACATACGTCACAAATATGAGCGTCACTTTAAACAAAAAACCGACGCGAGGTGCAAGCGATTTTTGCTCTTAAGGTGGTCAAGCCGCAGTGACCGCAATAGTACATAAGGTAACCTTGAGAGTAGTGACCTTCCTGTTAGGTTTGGAATGGTCACCCATCCAATCCCGACCATAGTATAAGGTGCTTTCGGTGTTTAACTACAAAATTATTTGTTTTTTTTATTTAAACTTTACTGCACTGTAAGTTTTACAATTGGCGGACTTAATGCCTTGTGGTATTCTCTACCAGTCAACCGCTTGGGAATGCAGAGAGTTAAGGAGTATGATAAGTGTAAAAAATCTCATCTTCTATCTTTATATTAAGTATACTTGTAACATGTATACGCAGCTATAAAAGATTTACTAAAAAAGGTAAGTTACGTCTCTCTTTACATCCAAATGGCTTCATACTTCAAACTTTACTCATGTTTAATGAACATCAAGGTCTACAAATAATACATTGTTAAGTTTTCTTTGTCTAGCTAGAATGAAACCTTGCTGAAAGTCACAGGTCTAGAAATCCTTGAATAAAACAGGCTTCACTTCAAGCAGTCTGTCCAGTCCATCACTCTGAGTTCTTATGTTTGAATCACTCGCATCGATATGTGTACTGTACGGGAATGTTGCCGGCAATATTACCGTACTAGTAAAGTATTAAAACAACAATGCTTAAGTTAACATTGATGAAGTTACGCAGCCTACGCGTTAAAGTAAGCGCTTGCAAAATTCAACAAGCTTGCTAATGTGACGGTGGCCGAGTCGTATAGGCATACGCCCGGATAGCGTAAGACACAGGGTTCGATTCCTCATCTGTCACACAGCCAAAGTTGCTTTTAACAAGTGCAATTTATATATAATTTGATCATTCTTTGATTGAAATGTGAATATTCATAATAAATATTTTAATGCAAACATGATGAACTTTGTACTGTTCCCTCACAATGCCAAATGTTCCGACTGTTTAAGCTGTGTTGTTTAAATATTTCTATCTGGCTCGGGAAAATACCAACAACGGCACATCTTTACTCGCATCTAGTCAAACACTGGATTTCGACTGATTCGCGCTCTTAAATTATTGAAACGACTGCAATGGACCCTTACTCGGGGATAGATTAAACGAAATCAATATTTTTGTGATATTTGAACTTCCAATCCAAACCAGAAAAAGACTTCCAACAAGAGTGCTGCTGTAGCGTTGTACAGAAGCCACTACTCGGCAGTTACGGATGGCCACTTGATTCGGATGTAGTCACTTGCGACAATACATGTTTTTCGAGTGATTTCAAAATAGGGGTGCAGGTAGTCTATCCAGTCTATCGCTCTCCTGGGTCCTAATCTGTGTTCCGCCGATCTTATAAGTGCATAGCACGAATCTAGGGTTGTCAACATAGATAATATTAGGATACGTTCACGCCAATAACTTTTAAGCCAGATAGTACGGAAAAAATATGCCTCGGAAATATAAGGTTCTATGTACAGAATAGGGAAAAAACTTGTTTGTTGAAAATAATTATTACTTTATCAAAATATATTTTTCAAAATTAAATTAGATACACGAAAATACGAGTTTCAGGTACACAGAAAAGTATATTTTTTTACGAATTTGGATTTGAAAATTGTGTAAACTGATAAATAGTAAATTACTTTATAACACTAAATGTCCTTTCTTATTACTTAGGTGTCCTTTATTATACAGGACAGTAGTATAAACTGGTTTAATGCCCCGTATGCCACCACAGTCCCGCTTTAATTAATTGAAATTAATCAAAATTAACATTGTATGAACGAAAATCAAAAACATTTACACATAAATCAAGTAGGTATGTTTATTATACTATAAATATGAGGTTATTAGAGATAGCCATTGCCATCTCTCTATATGACCTGAAGGTTTGGCTGACAGATAATGCTTTTAGCATTAAGTTCACCTTTATACGATATTATTTGTGCTATAAAGTCAACAACAGTCAATAAGTTAACATCCTTACTGTCGTAAGTACGCAAAAAATATGATCTTTTTTTATTCATAAAGATGAAATAAGAAACCAAATTTTGCGCACGGGCGGGACTTGAACCTTAGATAGCGAAGCGACATCAATTTCCAAGTTGAATTTATTCTGTAAAGAATAACTGCTTGAGCCATCTGTTTCATAAACAGACGGCTAGATGGCGCTATCATTATCATCATCATCATTATCAGCCAAAGGACGTCCACTGCTGAACATAGGCCTCCCCCACGGCTTTCCACAGCGACCGATTACTAGCGGTCTGCATCCAGTTTGATCCTGCAATCTTTATAAGGTCGTCTGTCCATCTTGTTGGTGGACGTCCCACGCTGCGTCTTTGGTCGAAGGGTCTCCAATCTAGAACTTTCCTGCCCCAGCGGCCATCAGTTCTTCGCACTATGTGCCCTGCCCATTGCCACTGGAGCTAGATGGCGCTAAGCGTCACGCAATTGACGTTTTCATAAGAAACCACAAATTTCGCAGGGTCGGACTGACAGCACGGTAGCTCAATTGATAACAGCGTTTGGCCCGGTCAGCCAAAAGGTTGCTGGTTCAAGTCCCGCCCATGCGCAAATTTTTGGTTTCTTATTTCATCTTTATGAATATAAAATATGACACTGTGAGTGTTAAGAAAACATTTTAAAGCATGATCTTTTTTTTTAAAAAAAAAAGTGGTATTCATTCGATACAAGAAAAAAAACTTCTCATTCCAAACTTCAGGTTAGCCAAAACAATTAATTCATTCTTGGGAAATTGTGTCAAATTTTTCAATGATATAACTAATAATGTTAGCGTACTACCTATAAATAAACTTAAGTTACATGTCAAAACTACCCTTAGTTTCGAATGGGTATTATAAAATTCAAGACTATCTTAAACGCTCACGGATCAAAAGGTCGCATAAACAAATATCTAATTTCTCTATGAGACTTACGATATGCCGCTAGTTTAGTGCCATGGTCATAACCTTCCTTTCAACCCAAAACCGACTTTCTCATAGTTGCAACCCTGTACGCATCGATCGCACACACACGCGGACACACAGACAGGGCAAATAGAACAAAATGCATCCCTCACGAGACAACAAAGAGTCTGCGAACTAACACAACCGTATCACCTGCTAAGATATTATCACCTCTATTACTCATAAACACAAGGATAAAATTAAATGGTCAGGAAGAGACGTGTTAAGTGAAGTTTAGACTTAATTGCGTTTACGGATTTCACGGTAGACTCTTTGGGGTTTTGCTCAGTTTTTAATTTAGCTGCGTGTTTGTTATGAAAATAATAATAGTAAGCCGGAAACGCAGACAGTTTCTTGATTAGCTAGTGCAGTTTGATATTATGATGAAGGTACTTACGCTATCATTCGTATACGTAGGTATTCGTTTCGTGAATTTCTAGATGTGAAACTAAATACAGAAATTATATTTCAGATCTAGTATTATGGCGGCAAAAGTAGATACATTTTTCATTGTAATCGTTTAGTAATGACCGGATTAGTGTAGGTAGTGGCCAAGCATGCTGGGTTTCAAGGTGTTGCCGCTCCGAGGTCCCGGGTTCGATTCCTGGTCGGATCAGTGTAGAAATTAGAACTTTCTGCCGTTGTCTCGGGTCTGGGTGTTGTGATACCACCGTTGTTTCAGTTTCCATAACACAAGTTCATTCACGATTTACTTTGGGATCAGTCACAGCAATGTATGTGATTATTCATCCAATATTTATTTATTTATCATTATTATATTCAAAAATATGTCATGATGACTCATGAATTCATGATATAACATTTACCGTAACAAAAACGTGTATTTATTTATAAGTTTACGATATTGTGGCGAGTATCGGGGTATTTCACTCCGAAATATTTACGAATCGCGGTGCGAATCACCTGAAGTGCTGTTTCAGAATGTGGCCAGTAGTTTATCAGTGCAAATCTCCCAAGGTATATTTTAAATCGACCCATTTCATCGATCACTACGGTGCTAATAATCCATTAAACAGCACTTGGGCGTTTCGCTCCGCGATCCGATAACCTCGTTTTGCAAAACGCCCTAATACCCTCAGTTTTATTAAAGTACATGTGCTATGATCATAGAGTAAAAATCAAGGGTTGATCAGAAGGTTGCAATTTAAATAATTAACGACCATACTCGTATTATTATATATCATTAGCGCGGCGTCGCCCACGTAAATTTCGGATTTCCCGTAAAATATTTCAACGCAAAACACATACGCATAATTTTAATTGGAAGTAAGAGGCCAGAAACCGTAGCGGTAAGCCCAAGCACGTGTTTTACTTATTATTTTGGTGCGGAGATATTGTTAAACTGTGGTAGCTTCTAAGATATTTATTAAAATCAAATGGTGTGAAGGTCAATTTTGTTTAAAATGAAATGTATATTTTAACAATAATAAATACCTACCCGTGCGCACTACACACTTGAAACATACTTGAAAATAGTACATTATTTTTAACCAAATAGTGAGTAAACCACATCAGATATACATAGGTAATGCATGATTTTTATGTAGTTATCTTAAACGTTACGCAGCGTACGCAACAAAAGCTTTTAAAAGAAACATTTGTCCCCCGTTTGTTCAACATTTTCATTGTTGCTCTGCCTGTCAAATAAGTCGTACCGTAATGTTTTGAAACCTAAAACCATTCTCGATAAATAGGCTATCCAACACGAATACAATTTTTCCTTTTTTTGGTTCCTGAGTTTATCGCGTTCAACCACAAACAAACAAACTCTTCAGCTTTATAATATAAGTATAGACACATATTATAGATATGTTACGGCTAATAGCCGAAGTGCGGCTACACCTAGTTTTAGCCGGCTACAACTAGGTGCAGCCCGCCACATGCGGTTAAACTTAAGTGTATCCTACTTATCTTCGGTTACAACTAGGTTTAGCCTTCATTATAGCGGCTAGAACTAGGTACAGCCGCACACTGGTGGTTAAACTTAGGTGTATCCTATTTATCATCGGCTAGAACAAGGTTTTTAGTACAGTTGTTTTGAGATTCTAATTTTGCATTTCCCGATTGATTCGATTACATGGAATAAATAAAAGACAGGGATGTTTAAGTGACATAATTATTTGACAGGCAAATATTTTTTAACAAAAAAAACGTTATTATAAGTAATTAAAACAGAAAATATTATAAATCTTCTCTACATAAACTAACAGAACGAGACATAACAAAATAAACATAAAAAATAAAGTTTTACTTTTTAACTATAAAAAAATCAACAAAGTCTTTGTTCTCTTCTCTCATATTTTTATGTTAAAACAAACAGGATAAGTTTTTTACTCAGTTTTAATTATACAAAAATCAGCAAACTATTTAAATAAATATTTTACATATTTTCTTATCTCGCTGGCAAATTTCTTTTAACCAAAAAAGACGTTATTATAAGTAATTAAAACACAAAATATTATAAATTTTCTCTTCATAAACTAACAGAACTAGACATTTTTGCCGCAAAGATAAAAACATTAAAAAATCATATTCATATTTTTATAACAAATAGGATAACTTTTTAATTCAGTTTTAATCATAAAAAAATCAACAAACTCTCATATGTGATAGTATATTGCAAGAATGACTATCACTTATTTGAACAACATAATCATGAATGGCATTTGGATTACACTAAATACCGGCTACTTTACAAAGGCACTTTCTATTACTACATTTAGTTTTGCAGTGGTATCTTTTGTATCCTTGACCTCCAGTTGTAGATTGGGCATAAGCAATTTGGCGTTTTTTTTTCGGGAGAAACAATATCAATATCTAAAAATTTCATCAGTTAGCATACAGTGAATCGATTCCTAGAAAATAATTCAGTAAAAGTGCCAAACTGGTTAGCCTCTACCTCTGTCTACGTCAGGAATTTTCATCCGAACTGTGTCACCTCTTTTTAACGGAGGAAGCTTTCTGTTAGATTATGCTGTCATTTTATTTGCTTGTACTCTCAACGAATATTTTACGCCTTTTCTATTAGTATCTATTGTCTGTCGTTTAATGCAGAGGTCACATTCTTCATTTTGATTACAAAGCTCACAATCTGTTCTGTTTTCAGTTCATTTCAGCTCATAATATAATTCAACACAATTACGAGTACAAATATTGTTTAGGATTGGAATGATTTATGGCTTGTCTAGGATAAGATATCTTATCTACCGGGGTGAATCATCACCCCGGTAGATTCAATTTTGTATCAACAAAATTGAATCAGTCAGGAAACGCAAGATACGAATCTCAAAATAAAACCAAAATCCTTAACTGAACTGAAAACCTAGTTCTAGCCGATAATAAATAGGATGCACCTAAGTTTAACCACCAGTGTGCGGCTGTACCTAGTTCTAGCCGCTATAATGAAGGCTAAACCTAGTTGTAACCGAAGATAAGTAGGTTACACCTAAGTTTAACCGCATGTGGCGGGCTGCACCTAGTTGTAGCCGGCTAAAACTAGGTGTAGCCGCACTTCGGCTATTAGCCGTAACAGATATATAACAGTAATATTGGACACCAATCACATACATTTCTCTAATCCCAAAGTAAGTAGCTAATGCACTTGTGTTATGGAAATCAGGCACAAACAACGGTGGTACCACAACACCCAGACCCGAGACAATATAGAAAATTTTGATTTCTATATTGACCCGACCGGGAATCGAACCCGGGACCTCGGAGCGGAGACGCCTTGAAACCGGCGTGCTTAGCCACAACACCACGGAGGTCGCGAAACAAGTAGTCGCCAACAGTAAAGTAGAAATATAAAAGCAATTATTTCCACAACAATCAGTGGGACTGTATTTTCAGCTTTATTCTTTTATGATTCCAACGGAGTAGATAATGGAATAAAAAAGTGTCCAAAGAACTGTCGGCAGCTCGAAATGAAAGATCAACTTTCCTTCACAATTGTAAAAATCTTCAAACACAAAGTACTACGGTGTATCCAGAGTTTGTAATTAAAAATCTGAGAAGGCAATTAAACTTGCCCCGGACTCGGTTCTGTAATGAATCGTGGAAAATCAAACTTTGGTGTTATACTGAAGGTATTTTGTCTTCGTTGGAGGGCTCAGCTTGTTCCCAGGTAGTGAAAAAATGTGCCTCAGAAACAATAAAGTCTATAAAACAAATATGTTTTTTTTTAGAAATGGCTATAACTTTATCAAAATATATTTTTCAAGTTAAATATAATTAATAGGTTATGTGAGGATTAGGTACACAGAAAAGTATATTTTTACTAACATAGAGTTTGAAATAAATGTTAACTGATTAACATTAAGCTTCTTAAGAAAACTGCATGTCGTTTCTAATAACTTGTGGCCTTCATAATACTGATAATTACTCTACAATTATTATTATCTGGGTATTCTTACAGGAATAGGGGGGAAGAAGGACCTCGTTTTCTTATTTTCTTCGATCCCAATTTTTGCCTATCCTTATTTTAACTAACAAAAACGTGTGTTGTTATGAACATGCAGCTAGTTAGTGAGATGTTATTGAGCGATTGTTTTGCATTGGGATTTTACAGCCGAAATAAGCGCTTGCTTTCACAACGCAGGTCAAGCTAAATCTGAATATACTTTGTTAGTAGTTCTTCCATTTTCATTTTGATTTTGCGTACAATATGGCTGCCAAATTATCCACTCTCTCGCACAGTCCTCGCGGAGAGATAGATATACAGGGTGACTTTATTCACTGGCCAGCGCAGCAAGGTATCTCTTTCTCTCTCTCTAATAACCTTAATGCAAATCTTCGAAATGGGTCTCAGACGATCTACATGGGGGTGTAAGTCCATACGTAAAGGAACTTCGAAGATTTCCGCGCATCTTACGGGGGACATCTTTAGCGCAAGACGACACGTTTGATGTAGTTCAAATTCCGCAAATGTTTATGATGAGTACAAACATTTATACCTTAGGCATACATATTTATAATGTATTCAAGTATATACGGTAAACGCCCCCGTCATTACCGTTGACAGGTATTCCTAGCAGGAAGAAAATTCATTCGTTTGAAAACATGACAATTGGTGTATTGTCTGGCGCTTCTGTATTTATTGTAATTTTCTTAGAGCAGTAGTTAAGCAAGGGCGACTGTTGCTCTCTCGCACCCGGGTGGCGCTTGGTGCGTTGGTGATGTTGCTTCTTGACTGAGGCCTCAGTTTTTTAACTTCATCACTATATTTGGCATTACTATAAATGATCATCAACATTATCAGCCAAAGGAGGTCCAGTGCTGAACGTAACCTCCACGACTTTCCACAGCGACCGATCACTCTGATTCTGTGATCTTTATAAGGTCGTCTGTACATCTTTACGGTGGACGTCCTACGCTGCGTCTCTCATTTTATGTCCCAACGGCCATAAGTTCTTCGCGCTATGTGCTCTGCCCACACTCTGTGACACATAAGCTTACTGATTCTCAGAGCTATGTCCGTTACCTTAGTTCATCTACGTATCTTTTTGATCTATCAATATTCACTATAATTGGTACCGGAGAATCCTCAACAACTCTTTTGTGCGGTAGGTATACATATTAGTTTTTTTTAAAGGGTGAGCGCTGGCCATCTTTCTGGCAAGCGCTGACTAGCGCTTTCTTCGGCTGCACATATCCATTGTTATTACGGATAAGGCCGTTGTTTGTGATGTCGGACCGCGACATGCATGGACGTTGTTTCAAAGAGCTGGGCTGATGGAGAGCGTTTCCATTGTTCTCGGAAAATTTCGAATATTTTCTGGTAGTAGGGTTGCAATAAACATGCAATGACAAATAGGCTAACCATGTTTCTGGTCTATTTAGTTGACTTCTACATGCATGGTCTTAGCCCTTCTAAATATGTGATATTATCCGATTACAATAATTATGCTTGTTGCATTACAACGAGGGTTATAGAGACGATTAGGTTAGAAATAACGACAACGTTGTAAATAGAAAGATCTCTGAAATTTATGAGACAGATGTCATGACTCTTTGAGTTTACGTAAGCAGAATCATTAATTAATAATTAAAATAATTTAGAAATTCAAACCGTCTTAAAAAAACCTCTGTTTAGGAAAAACAAATTCATTTGGAGTCGGCGCATGATGTGCGGAGACTATTGATGAACGTAAGCTTGAGATCATGTACTAACTGGAAATGAATTTGTTTATTCCTAAACAGAGAGCAAATGTGTTATTTGAGCTTATTTGTCAGTTTTTTTAAGGTGGTTTAATTATGAAACTATTTTTTTTCATGATTTTTGTTAAACTCATATCTCAAAAACTACCTGACCAATTTTGATAAAAGTTTCACTGTACCCAAAATTGAAATAGGTATATTTATACTTTTCAAAACAAAATAACAACCACGAGGTATTTTGTCTGTACCATGAAAATAATAAAACCAATATATATATTTTGTCTCCATAACGAAAACTAATGTTGTTTTTACCGTGTAAATTTATTCCAATAATAATGATTAAAAAGTTTATTTACTTTTACAAAGAGAACACATTTAAGGTTAAAAATAAAAACAATGGAAAGTTACTGAAAACAAAAGATAATACTCCATGCTCATCTTTTAGTAACGGGTATGCCCCCCTCGTTTCGCTACGCACTCCTAAAGCCTTAATCAAATTCCTGACATTTTCCATTGGAATCTCTTCCCAGGCCCTTTTAACAGCGTTGAAAATTGCTGTTGGTTGTGGATTTCCTGATCACCGTCTCTAACTCTTCGTTTCAACTGATCCCTCCAGCGTTTTAAAGAAAAGCCCTCCAACTATACACACCTCTTAACAAGACTGCTTATGTCTCTAACTCCTTCTCCCTCAGTGCTATAAGACTCTGAAACTCCCTCCCTGATACCATCAAGACTTTATCGTTTAAGTATTCGTTCAAAAAGTCTATTCGTGAGCTTTTTCTCAGTGAGAATACCACGTGCTGCTTGATAAGGTTTGTCCTTCTCTGTTTCCCCTATTATAATCTCTGTTAGCCTATGTATGGATAATTGTAGGTATTCAAGTATGTTTAAGTAGGTTTAATTATTATAATTTATGTAATTATATTAGTAGTTTAAAATTAATTTGTTGCTTTTATGTGTAATTTTACGCCGCCTCAATCATTTCTTTTTCACCCTATGGTTGACTGGTAGAGAATGCTTTAAGCATTAAGTCCGCTATTTGTACTTTACTTTTGCCAGTGCAATCAAGAATATTTTAAAAAAAAACTGATTGAACTAAAAAAATCGTCTCGATATGACTTCTAGTTTTCGATCAATTCGTAGACAAACATAATTTTGTACACGTGTTTGGAAGCCTTGATGGATCAACATACTCAAATATTATCAAATTGTAACGATACGAATACTTCCTTGTTTTGAAGTTGGTGAAAAATACACCAATGGAAACGCGCGCTTATAGTTAAACACTATTTTACACATCGATCTAGCCTGAAGCTTAATTAACGTGAGCCTAAATACATCTCGATTAATTGGCGCCGTGTTCCGCTTGTATGATTAATTAAATTGACAGTTTTGAACACGACCACTGTCGAAACAAATTAAGTTGCGGCGCAAAAAACGATTTGCGATTCAACACAACAATATCGGTTAGCGTGTTAACGGATATAAATTACTTAATTAAATTAAATTAATTAATAAAAACAACATTTTTGCAAGTGCGGATTTCAGGAATACGCAGGAAAATGTTTTGGACTTGTTTTGACCACGTACTACGTAACCTTCGTACTCTACAATTTATTCAACAATCCTGTATGTGGGGATTATGATGTGGCGCAGCGGTTGGAGGGTCGCACTATAAAGTGACGGCTGCGCCAGAGGTCCCGGGTTGATCCCCAGGTCGGGCCAAAAATACGTACTTGAGTTTATCTGTTCAGAAATTCTCAGGGTAGCCCGGAGTTTGGAAGTTGGCGGTTGTTTAGCCCCGTGCCTCAAAAAGCACGTAAAGCCGTTGATAGTACGCCTGATCTCTCACCGGTTGTGTCAGATTGCTGTCCCATCGGGCTATAGAATGAGAGGCATAGAGCGTGCACTAGTGTCTGCGCACACACTAGTGCTCTATAATATCTCCCGCGCAGTCGGTAAGTCGTTGTGACTGGCCACCGTAGTCGAAATCGGCTAGGGGGACTACTACTACTATATCTGGGGATTGAATCCATATAGTAGGTAACTTATTCAAGAAGTTCGTTCGTTAGCATCTTGATCGCAGAAAAACACACACTATTTTAATAAAATAAATGGGATCTCTTCCCTCCCTCTACCTAAACATAGTCTAGTTAAGTTCTGACCAAAATGTTCAGGTTTCCGATTCAGGTACTAAAACAAGTACTTAAACAATATATTTTTATATAGACTATGGTAGACAAAGCTCAGAACTGAAGTTAAGACGCTTACTTTCAAACCCCTCGTATAAAGGTAAGCGTCTAAACTTCGGCACTGAGTCCGCGTGGTGGTGCATGGCTAATACCTCTGTAGCAAATGTAAAGAGCTCGTAACTCGAAATCTTATAGTTCAGTTGGCAGCTTTGATAGTTTTGCCACCAACATAAAAAACCGGCCAAGTGCGAGTCGGACTCGCGCACTGAGGGTGTCAACGGTCGACTTTAACTGACTTAGGGAATCCACTTACTTCCACTTAGTAAAATCCACAATATTTTGTTGACAGCAAATATAACTTTGTTTTTCATAGTGTTTGTATGAAGTACAAAGTCATGTTTGCGGTTGTTGAAAATGAGCTATATCTCAAAAACTTCTCGTTCGATTCCGTCCGAACCAATTTTCGTTGAAATTATTTGTTAAGATCTACATTTCAATTTTTTTTCTAAATTTACACTCGCTTAGTTTAGAAGTTAGATGGGGGGGGGGGGGGACGCCCATTTTACCACTTTTGAAGCGTCTAGATATGAAACGTTAGACTTTAAAATAAAATGGTTTCAGAAACCTCCAAAGACCTATCCATAGATACGTATAGGTTTGACTAATTTTTTTTTGGTTTTAGTTTCATGTATGGGAGCCCCCCCTTAAATGACATATTTTTTATTTTTTGTATGAGAATCGTAAAGCGGTTAACATGGTACATACTCCTACCAAATTTCAACAGTGTGGTGCTTATAGTTACAGAATAAAATGGCTGTGACATAAGGACGGACAGACAGACAGACAGACAGACAGACAGACAGACTTGACGAAATTATAAGGGTTCCGTTTTTTGCCATTCGGCTAAGGAACCCTAAAAATCAATCTTGTATATTGTTTACACAACTTAATTTATTTGTAAAGTGAAATAACACAGGTGTCAATTAAATACGGCGTTTTTATGAAATTTCCTTCCCATTAGCAAGTAGCGAATAAGTAAATTATGCCTAATCATGGACCGTCAATATGGAGTCAAAACCACCTCATTCTTTAGGTGAAGCATTTGCCTAGCAATGAGATGTTTTCAGGCTAACTTTACTTATATATTATGAACCATTAACTAGGCACCAAGGAGACCACAATATCTCAACCATAGAAAATATTTCTCAACCCGTAACTCCAGGAACCTTAATTAATATTATATCAGTCGCCCCGTAAATTTCATTAGTTTTACTACAAGCATTTGAAGTAGTGTGAGCTGGCAAGTAATTTATGTGTCTGAGAAATTTCCCCCTAACCCCACATCGGAAATATTTTGTTCGAAGCATCGGTAATGCAATAAAATGCAGACGGCACGCTATAGCGCGTAAACAGCTACGTTCGTTCTGACGTTTATGTCCTTTTGACAGCTAATTATTTTATTTTTGACAGCTAAGTAGTATTTTGGAGTAACAAACTCTCTTTAGAATTCTTCATTTTACTTATTAATAAACGCACAACAACAAAATTCAGAGTTAAGAAGAAAGGAAGAAGCAACAATCAGACAGTCAAATTTGTAAGCATATAAAAATTGTATTTGAATGAACAATCTATTTTCCTAAATCGTGAAAATGAGAACGTAATTAGTCAATGTTGTCCGTTTACATATTATTTGCGACGCAGACAGAATTAGGTAGGTACAAATCTTCTATGTATTCTTGTCTTTAGTACGGGTAAGTTATTTTCGACCATCCGTTTGTGAGCAGTCTTACAATGTAGGGATGTCCTATAAGTATTTAAAGTTGTACATGTGTAAAATATGTGCAGTAAAATGCAGATGGAAATATATTTAAGACATCAAACTTAATTTACATTTATGGTGGAGCATATAAATTATTTAACTTTTTTCATTCATAAAATTAATCCCAACGCACGCAGTAACGTCTGAACAGGGAAGTCGCCGCAACCCGCCACAGGTGTCGATCGATGCGACGCGACAGCACCACACCGCCACGCACCGTTGTACCTACCCTAAACACAGAAGATGTACAGAGGGTATGATAGGCAGAAAACCAAAAAGTTCGTCATAGTACCACAGCCACGCACCGCTGCGCTGTACCTACCCTATACACAGAAGACGAACAAAGAGTATGATAGGCAGAAAACCATTAAAAAAACCAATGAAACCCCCCAGAGAGCATCATAGTTCGAAAGCCTCGCACTATACAAGTGCAGGGAAGGTGCTGCACAGAAAGAATAATGGGTAGAAGATTCAGCAATATTATGCTATTCGGTTGAAGAGGTTATCATAATCCACTCACATGACGAGACGGGGCAGGGGCAATTCGAAGGATGTGTGGTACAACATCACAAATGCTTGTCTGCAAAAATGAAATGAAATGAAAAAAACGCACACAGCTATTTAGCAGACCATCACATAGAAGAGAAAAAGCCACAGATAGCTCGGAGTAAGTATTGTAACATCTATCTTTGCGTAGATTTATGTTAGTATCTTCTTTCCTTAGCCCCCTTGACGAGCCGTTGCAAAAGGGATTAAAACCGCTAATGGTGGCTCCACAGCACGAACCCTGACAGCTACGCCGGAGGGTTCCGTGACTTGATAGCCAGACTCGTCATACTATTTGATTGATAGGCTTTTTAGATGCAGGCTTTGTGAAGTCACCATCTCACATCTTCGCTGCTAAGCTTGCCAAGATACTACGCACTCGGCACTGCATCAAAGATCTGTCATGTTAATTAAAGGATATGTTTGTAAAGGACCCTCGCCGGCATGGCTTTGTCTATTTCATGCCTAAGCAAGCGCAGGATCATCTCTTCCAGCCTCCAGGCTGCTCAAAGGGTTTTGACAGGGCCGATTGACTAATTTATACGCCGGCTCGTGGTCTAGACAGCTCGGTAACGGAGTAATCAAAGGGTTTGAAGGGCCACGGTAAATGTAATCGGTAGTTTGTATTCAAGCTTCGGTGCATCAGTATAAAGTCTAGTTTTACCAAACTTCAAAGCCCAACTCACCAAATGTCGATTTTTTGTTTGATATGTTGCACTGAGCTAAGTTAACCAATCCTGTCATTTCCATTCGGTGTTTGTTTCAGGGGATATAGTCTTAATCATCATTGAACTTCAATAACTTACTACCTGTAGGTATACTTATATCATAAAGCTGAAGTTTTTTTTTCGTTTGAACCATAAAATTATTATTCCGATGGTGGTTTAAACATGCTAATCTCAGGAACTACTGGAACGATTTCAAAAGTATTTTTGTGTTAGATAGCTTATTTATCGAGGAAGGGTTATGGCTGTAAAACATCACACTGCAACTTTAGGGGAGAGGGCCAACTCAAAACACGCGGACGCAGTCGCGGAGGACCGCTAGTTAATATTATATTACTAAAGGGTTTGTTTTGTTTGAATGCGCTAATTTCAGGAACTACCTGACAGATTTTAAAGAAATACTTTTGTGTTAGTTAACTCATTTATCGAGGAAGGCATAAGGCTATAAAATACCACGCTGCGACGAGAGGGGAAGTCGCAAACTCAAAACGCGCGGACGCAGTCACAGGGGGCCGCTAGTCATGTATAAATTATGTTGTGGTTGATGTTGTTCAGTCATAACCCTTCTATGCTAACCTTCTCCTCAGCAATAGCCCACAATTGTCCCGAAGCTGTGGAAGGGCCAATGTTGGGACGTTTATAAGTGCTAGCAATAGCCCATGTTCATTTTTTTTTGTTTATTTAATCTCCTTACATGATTTTGCGATGCTTAATTAGTTGCAGGAAAACCAATTTACGTGGTCGATTAGCTGCAGACTGTATGTACCTATGTACAGACTTACTTAAATTTAAATCTGTTCCCGACCGCGATCTTCCCCATTTCAATTGATAAGAATGCGAATAAATATTGGTCGTTAAACTCACAGTGATTGTATGTAAACAGCTCCAGGCTCCGATCTCGAAAAATTGAGCCCAAGTTCGATTCCCATTCCGTGGAGTAGCGTGATTCGTTGATGAGATTCGTTGTGTCAACACTGAGTACGTAACGCCCAGACTCATTTTCACGGAAATTGGGCAAATAATTAGAATTGTCTGTTTTGTGAGCGATAAAACTCGTGTCGTAAAGCGGCTCTATATTTTTTCATGTCGAAGCAAATTGTTCTTTTGCAAAAATCCATTAAGTTGATTAAGAAATCATATTCAGGGTCTTCGCCTAGTGCTGTATCGTTTTCAGGACCTACAAACAGTAACTGAAACGTGTAAATTAAAAAGCAGTATTTTAGGAATGTTTACTAAAACTGAAATAATCACCTTTCTGCTTGTTTAGGTTCCGAGGTGTTGAAATGTAAGTAAAACAAACAGATGTTACAGCTTTTCTATAAGTTATTTCCTCTAAACACAGAGAAACCAAAACAAACAGCGAAGCATAACATTATTTATCCTTAAATTATGCTACTGAACCGATTTTTATGAAGGTTTTCTGAGCAATACTCAGTTGACGGATTTTTCCTTTTTTTTAACAAAAGCTACCATAACCAATTGTCAGAACTGTTTTAGTAACCGTTAAGGTAATCGTAAAGCCGGCTATTGTTCGGAGTTAGATTAAAAAAGAAAAAATGCTTATTTTTTAAACTAGACCTTCCAAAACGTGCTGCCAATGAATCCATGCAATTAGACCTAAAGTCCTAAAAGCTTGTTCGTTCACAAACAACTACGCGTTTGTGATCCTACCCGAGTTGAAGGTTTGTAAATACGAAAGGCCATATTGCTCAGACATCCTCTACTTTTACTGTCGATAAAACCGAAATGGCTGAAGCCGATAAACAAGTGCGTAGCGGTCTTCGAGCTTTACAACCTTGGATACGAATAGTGATGCTGGGATATACCGGATTGGAAGCAACTTTATCAATAATTCGTATCGGCATTTTACCTACACTATGATTTGGACATTTCCAAAAAAAGAAGGAAAAGACTGAATTGATGGACGAGGGAATCATGTCTAAAGGTACCTAGTTCTACTACCTCTGACGTGATCTTCACTCAGCATTAAGTGAAATTAGGGCCTAAAATCCGGCTAGTTCAATGCTGATTCACGGTACACCGTGCTGGCGCCGGGCCGGACTCCAACCGGGGCGCGGTCTAACATTATTGTATACATTTTGTATGAAGTGATTCATGCCTAAACGTGCCCTTCCGGGACGGGGCACGGCGTTAGAATGTCTATGGGTTTTTTTCCCGGCTCCAGCACGTTCCGGCCCCGGCACGTTGTAGCGTGAATCATCCTTTAATCGCTATTAGCTATAAGGAAACCGTGGGATAAATAATGTCTTAGAGGGAGATCACAAAATAATGCACTTCAATGAAGTAAAATAAAAATATGGAAATGATCAGATCAAAGATGAGAGGAATGGAAAGAGCTAAGGGAGGAGTTACAGCTGTTTAAAATCTGTTAAATACTACGTATAACTTACCGTTTTAAACTTCGCACACTTCATTCAAAAGCCTTATTATGAAAACTCTCGCATTCGAGGCTTATGAAAATTAAAAAATGATAGTTGACGATAGCGATATCTCGATACTACTTATCTATTGTTACAGATCTTGGTACAACACTAGATACAACTTTATTCGGCCAAATTGGCGATACCTCAAAGACACCTCGCCGACCGTCGTAAAAAGCGCGAGTGAGCTGCAAATTTAAAACGAACTCCCGTATTTTTTGGGGGAAACTGTATCATCGCTGAACTGAATACCTAACAAGAGGACAACGATATAGATCTCATAAATAGTTGAATTTGCTCTTCCTGACTTTGAATGGCGTGTGCGCTAATTTACTTAATCAAAGATAAGTATTGATACATAGGAACCTGTTGTGAAGCTAGGACCAGCAGTTAAAGAGAAAATATGTTGTTTGAATCTAATAATGAAAAAAAAGGTTTCACTTCATAATTAAATTAGGTACCAGTAGTAGGTCAATAAAATATTTTAATAAATACAGCCAAATCATTACACAATTTATTTTACAAAACAATACAAAGTCCTAAATTAGTTTTAGACAAAAGTACAATTAACTATTTGAGCGGGTCTTGTGATGGTCGCCTCAGCACGCATATTCCCAGTAATAAGTCGATTGAACTGTTCATCTATTACCCATACCCGTGGCTGTTTCAAGATTTCTACTTGCTTTGGATAGGTTATCATCTTCCAAGGTATACCTATGCTCACTGGAGTCGTCTTGAACAAGATTTTACAAGAATTTATCAAATTACCTCCGTTGCACAGATGATTCATGTTAGTACTCCACCGATGAATAGAATATGCTGCACTCAGGAGAAATGTAGGTACTCAAATACACATATTGCATACCAAAGCCAACCAAAGCAAACGATTATTGCTGCGTTTGTGACAAACGTCACAAAATAATAACGAAATAACGTTACTTCGTTATTTTGGGATTTCCGAACGAATACCTCAACTTTTTTAAACGTCAAAACATGTCTGCCAGCCAGCTTCGTTCTTGTCAAAATTTATAATTCGAGAAGTTCAACGATCATATAATTATTTTCGAGGTGTTATTCTCTTCAAGATATTGTAGTGATTGAAAGAAATAATGTCTTTTTCTTTCGGGACACCGTCGAGTGCCCCAGCCACCACAGGGCTTGGAGGCGGAGGATTTAGTTTTGGCGCGGCCAAGTAAGTGAACCTAGAATCTAGCGTTTTTCATCGTTTTCACTAAAGAGTCCGCTCACATAGCTACATCTCCTTTGTAAGATGTATTTAAAATAATGCTAAAAAAGGTAACACATATGAAAATAACGTCATTCACAAAACTAACCTCAAAGTTGTTTGGCTTTTATTTACGTCAAGTGGAACTTGATTATGATAATTTGGCGAATTTTGGTTAACTCAACGTCTTATGAACATTTTTATACAGACCAGCGACTCCCGGTTTTGGACTAACCGCCACCTCGCAACCATCCACGGGCCTCTTTGGATCAACCCCTGCTACATCGGCCCCTGCGTTTGGTAGTGCCGCTCCTGCATTTGGTACCACCACGACACCGGCGTTTGGTGCCGCAAACGCGTCCTTTGGTGCCACTTCCAGTGCCCCCACATTTGGGGCGACTACAACTCCTAGTTTCGGGTCTACGCCTGCTTTTGGTGGGGCCCCTACCTTTGGAGCGGCGTCAGCTGCCCCCACTTTCGGGGCTTCGGCAGCCCCGACCTTTGGTTAGTAAATTATTATTTTATTATTGTAAATAGCTAGATTCTACTATAAACTATACAGTCAATTATGGAGGTACAGCACAAATTTTTACATCAATCCTGAACATCATTGCTTACTATCAACATTCACTGAGCTGTTATCAGCCATATACGTATCTAGAATGTACTGAACACATTTAAGTTTATTAATTTTACTGATATCCAGTTTTTATGTCATAGGATCAACTACAACCCCTGCCTTTGGTGCGACCACCACTCCAGCATTTGGATCAACAAGCACCCCTGCGTTTGGTGCGACCACAGGACTTGGCACCGGGGGTCTGAACTTTGGAGGTGCTACAAATTCCACTGCTGCTGGTAAGGTTTCCTCTGTTACTTTAATTCTGGTATGATAGCTATCTGATTGAATTACCATTGGATTAGATTGTTGTGAGGTTCAATTGTGAGCATTTAATAGTTATGTGCTTTTCTGTCTGTAACCCATATTCAAGACGTTTGCTGACAATAAATTAACTTGTTATTTCCCTAAGTACTTGTTATTTTATTGAGATATTATTGTTATCTTATCTAGCTCACACATTTCATAAAAACTCCGTATTAGGGGAGACAGCGTCGTGGTTTCCCCTTTTGCCTTCCACACCGCAGTTTAAGTACTTGGAGTTTCCTGCCTCCTATTGCCAAGCCAAAAGCCTTAGATATCTTTTTATGGAAAAACTATAGATAATTGCCTAGTTCTTAAATTAGATAATGATAATCTTCAGCAACTTACATTCAGGGCTATGTGTGTGATGTATCTAATACTGATAAGGAAAATTCAAATCTCAATATTCACCATTTAAATAACCTCTTTTTATTGTCTAGTGCCATCTTTTGGAGCAGCAACAACAACAACAGCGAGCACTGGTCTCGGTGGCTTGGGCGGCTTCAGTTTTGGTGGAGCCTCTACGTCTGGTGGCCTGTTTGGAGCTACAAGCACTGCTTCTACATCTTCAAGCTTATTTGGTGAGTTATACTCATAGATCATTATATTGCAGAAATTGTTTTGGTATTAACTTTTTATTTGTGTGCCTGTTCCATCCACTAAGGCACTAAAAATAGAAATTTACATAAAAATAGATTTGAGTTCAGACCAATGTAATCATAACTGGAATGTCTTTATACATTGATGTCAATGTTATATTGTTTCTTGCTAATCTACAGCTTAGGTTCGGTTGTTATTTATTTTGGATTAGCGACCCGCCCTGTATTCGCTCGGGGGCAATTAATTATACATATAAACCTTCTTATTGAATCACTCGGTGTCCATTTAAAAAAAATCACATTAAAATCCGATGCATAGTTTAAAAGATTTAAGCATACGTACATATAGACGCGGAAAGCGACTTTGTTTTATACTATGAAGTGATACTCTTGATTACAATAGCTTATGTGAAATCCTGTGATTTTTGCAACATAAGTTAGATTTACTTGCTTGCCAACCAAGTAAGCTCACACCAAAGTCAACTAAATACCTAAACAATCCTATTCTTTCCAGCACCATGCATCCTCACCAAAGTTCCTTATACAACAATCCCTTCGTGCCCCTCACCCAGACATTTCAAATGCTACCACCTGCACGTCTTGAAAGCAGTCCCAGGCCAGCGTTTGAACTGAGTCCGATACCACCTGAGCCTTGCGGATATGCAACTTTAACTCCTAAGAGAGACTGTTATAGAACTATTTCACCGTCACCTTTCTGCGGTGAGATTTGCTCAAGTTTGTGTAGGTGTAGATTAAATTGTCTTACATTATGTACTTCATTTTACTTAACTAGTAGAATTTATTAAAACAAAATGATTATTTGAGTATTTTCTGTATTATACAAAACATTTTATATATCAGTGGCTTAGATACAATTTTTAACAATCAAAATTTTTATTTTGTTACTATTGTTTACTTTTTCTTAATTTATTTTATTTTAATTGACTTTTAGGTACGAATCTAGGAACAACCACTGTGACCGGTACACAACCATCTACATTGGGTAATTTTTAATTGGTTTTAATTTTCTGTTTGATAAATTAGGGTTGGTATGGGTTTAGTTTCAATAATTTAAATAAACGTTATATTTTTCACACTACAATATCACTAGCAACTCTCAGCTTTCTATAATTATTTTACTAATCATTTTCGCTGTACAGGTACTTCAAGCCTTGGATTGGGTGGAGTAGCACCTGCTGCCGGTACGGGCAATGCAGCAGATGTGAAGAGTAAGTTAAAAATATACCTGTTTAATCCTTTTTCGCTATGCTCACAAGAACTTTACTTGTGTGAACCATTACACAAATATTGGAAAATATTGGTTCAATCAAATGCTCAAGCCTGGTGTGTTACTACAAGTATCAGAAGCGCGTTTTGTTTTTGCTCCCTTGCAAGAGTGGTGTTTTATAGTCTTCCCCACACAAAAATATTTTGTAGTTCCTGAGTTTAGCGCGTTCCAACAAACTAAATCTTCAGCTTTACAATATTAGAATTGATTATAAACTAGGTATTCAATTTAGTCCAATATTTTTAAAGAAACTTATTCACCATTCCTTTCCATATTTGGTCAATATTATGCATACACGGACTGAATTACCACAATTGTATTTTCAGGTGAACCGCCTAAACTCCATAAGCTACCAAATGAAATATCCTCAACAATAGATACATTCAAGGAATTTGTCAAGAAACAGAAGTCTCTGAGCTCAGATGTCATGAGGGTCTCCATCAAACCACTGCACAAAGTAAGTCGAATTTCTTGCTTTTCTTTTACCTATATTACATATGGTATGGTCTATTCAGCTCATCATAACTTACCGCGGGACTCCCCCATGGTTTTTACAGTGTCTGGTAGTGAACGGTCTGCATCCACATGCCATTCACATTTAAATTTAATTTTCATCTCTTTTGGACGGAAAATTTAACTGTCATGTGAAGATAGGCGGTCGAAAAAAGGCTAGGCTGGAAAGTAATTTAGTTTTAATTGCTACGATCAGACATGGAGTTAAAGATAATTGAGTCACATCATATTATTAAAATAAACAAGCTTTCCATATTTTAAGATTTGTTAAACATTAAAAGCGTGTTTATTTTGGTCACTGCTTTTAAAAATTTACAATTGGTCTAATTTAATATATATATATAATATTGGGTTGCCCACCATACACAGGGACACTTTTATTTTTTATTGTCACATTTTGTGTGTCTGACCATATTTTTTTTAGTTTAGTCGATTATTGAACAGGTTATTTAGGAGGCGACTTGCCGCGATTTTGTTATTCTTTAATCGTCTTACTCACTCACACCTTTACCTGTCACTCATAGCGTTATCTCATGAGGCAAAATAGTAACCTAGAATTTGACATAACCTGTGGTCATAAAGATGAAATAAGAAACCAAAAATTTGCGCACGGGCGGGACTTGAACCAGCAACCTTTTGGCCGACCGGGCCAAACGCAAAATAAAATAGCAAATTTTTATAAATATGAAATATGACACTGTAAGTGTTAAAACATTCTAAAGCATAACCTGTGGTCGTTTTAGTGACAAGGTTAAAGTTGCGTACTTCTATACTCTGATTTTTAATTAGATAGACCAGAATGACAGCATCAATTGAACTTTTTATTTTTTAATGTTACAAGCGCAGTGCAATACTGATGTGCCAATTGAATTGTGCGCGATTAATTGAACATGTATCCGAGTTTTCGATTATGTGATTTTACTAATTTGGAATAAATAACGCATGTAAACTTTGCTATAAATAAAGCTAAAAATAGATGTAATAAATATCTTTCCTCTAATGAGGAAAATATGTAAGGCTGTTTTCTTGCAGTAGCAATAGTTTTCTATAAATTATATCTGTTTAGATTTTTTTAATACTTTCTATAAATTATTTAGAAATAATGATATAATTGTAAAAAACACAACTTAAAACAGGTTATAATTCTAAATAATCGTAAAATTAATTGAAGTTATCGGTTGGATAAATATAAATATAAATAATAAATAAATAAATAAATATTTTATTTATTATATTATTAAATATAGTTGGATAAAATTGAGTTTTACGATTATTTAGGAACAACTCTATTTTAAAATTACAAAAAGTGGCCACACACCAAATTTCATTTTGGTCTATCTAATTAAAAAACAGAGTATACTATTTTTATTGTCTGTGAGAAAAAATTGTTCGATATTTTTAACAATGATTTGAAATATTAGATATTGTCCGCGTTTTATGTATTTTGTTCTCTTCCGTGCCGTTACAGTCCTTCTAATCGTGTGTTTTATGTATAACGACAGTAAACAAACTGATATGTGATGTGATCTTTCGCCAAACAACTTAATATCTCATCATCGCATTACAATCGCATAGCTAAATTTATTTATTTATCCTCACAGTCAAAATGAAGTATAGTATGTTTAACTCGGGTGAAAGCACCCATTTCACTCTCGAATTATTAGCGCTTTCACTCCGTTTAAGCGCCAAAAACATCTCGAGTGAAATGGGTCACTTTCTCCCCTTGTATGACAATCTACTATTGAGCGGCTGACACAGGACACAGTTCATTGTCACAATCTCTAAGGATCTAGCTGGGACATCGTTAGGGCCAGGACCTTTCTACTGGTTAATACGATTGAGTTTTGAGAGAATACCCCTCTCTGTTAGGACTATGTGAGATAAGACCATAGAAAAAATGAATAAGGTTAGAATGGGTTTGATCGATCGTTTGTATGGGAACCTCTGTCGCCGGTGGGAGTTACCGCGCTGTTGCTGCAGTGTTTCAAGTACCAATCAAAGAATCAACGCATCTATATTACAAACCAATCACAATTTCCGCTAGGAGCTCTGTGATTGGTGTCATTAGTACTTGAAACTAACTACCAATCACAGAGCTGATTGCGGTGAAACCACCAATCCTCATTCAGATATGTTCGTTCTTTTATGTCAAAAGACTAGTGATGTGGTAAAAGTCGAATATTTCGGTTGATAAAGGACATCATTTTTTTGGGCCTAAAATACGTGAATATTTAACAGGGTCATATTTAGTTGTGGATTACTTATAAACTTAAATACTTTCATTTAACATTATTTTTAGATTTTTTAACACGCCCGTTTTCTTTTTGAAAACATTTTGTTATTCTTGAAAATGCGTCGAACAGAACGTTGATTTATACCGCTTTTGACATTTGATTTGCTGACACTGACATATGACAGATGTCAATATTTATGAAGAAGTGGATGGAACCAAACCCGCGTTTTGTTCGTCGAATTTTTAAAAAATTAAAGAGTAAAAATCTTTGTTTTAGGATAAGTATCAAGCTGGTTGTAAAGTGGGCATTTTCTCTTTTTGGATTTTTAATGTAATTTAAGTATCTTTGTATTCGTTTTCTCAAAAATAAACAAAATAAAATGTTTCTATAACTGTATACAAAACGAATTACTGCGGACAGTGTTGCAACTCTCTGCTGTACATGCCAGTAACAAAAGACTTAGATTGAAAATAAAAACAAAACCCATATCGAAAAATTAACAAAAATGTGTGTTTTTTGTTTGTATGAATTTATTCTTTCATTTGGTGTATCATTTGTTTCTGTTAGTTAGAATTGTATTTTAAGCCCAACTCCCATACAAAAAAAATATTGTCCTTTAGTTACCGGTGTAATGTTGTGTATCAATATGAATCAACAGGTAGGATTTAGATTAGGACTTTGATTTAATTTGGATAATTTTACAGCTCATTCAGCAAAGGGTTTTACTATTGCTTTTCAAACTTTTTTATTTTAAATTCTTTTATTTTTGGAAAATAGTTAAGATTACAATTAAAAAATTACAAAATACTTATAGACCTATGGTTGGCTAGTTGAGAATGCCTTTGTCATTAAGTCCGCCATATGTACAATTTAATGTTTCGTTCATGAAGTTTTATATAAATAAATATGATGGATCAGAATGCTTTTAACAATCACAGTGTCATATTTTTTATTCATAAAGATGAAATAAGAAACCAAAAATTTGCGCACGGGCGGGACTCGAACCAGCAACTTTCTGGCTAACCGGGCCAAAGCTACCGTGGTGTCTGTCCGACCTTGCGAAATTTGTGATCTCTCATGGATACGTCATTACGCGTGACGTCTAGCGCCATCTACCCGTCTTGTTTATGCAACAGTAGGCCAAGTATGATAAATATGACCCAAGTGAATATGGTGGTTAAGTTTAAGAAATGTACAACTGTATGATACAACAGTTAACCTTGCAGTGTTTTTGTTCGCTTTTTAATCACGTCACCAAAGGAGCGTTGTTAAGGTTTGTAAAATTACAAAATTATATGCAAACTAACAATAAGTGTATATGTAGGTACTGAATTCAAATAACTGGCTTACAAAAGTATTTCATTAGTTAAAACCCCATAGTATACTATTCATAAAGATGAAATAAGAAACCAAAAATTTGCGCACGGGCGGGACTTGAACCAGCAACCTTTTGGCAAACCGGGCCAAACGCTCTTACCAATTGAGCTACCGTGCTGTTAGTCCGACCCTGCGAAATTTGTGGTTTCTTATGAAAACGTCAATTGCGTGACGCTTAGCGCCATCTAGCCGTCTGTTCATGAAACAGATGGCCCAAGCAGTTATTCTTTACAGAATAAATTCAACCTGGAAATTGATGTCGCTTCGCTATCTAATGCTTTTTAGAATGTTTTTAACACTCACAGTGCCATATTTTATATTCATAAAGATGAAATAAGAAACCAAAAATTTGCGCACGGGCGGGACTTGAACCAGCAACCTTTTGGCAAACCGGGCCAAACGCTCTTACCAATTGAGCTACCGTGCTGTTAGTCCGACCCTGCGAAATTTGTGGTTCCTTATGAAAACGTCAATTGCGTGACGCTTAGCGCCATCTAGCCGTCTGTTCATGAAACAGATGGCCCAAGCAGTTATTCTTTACAGAATAAATTCAACTTGGAAATTGATGTCGCTTCGCTATCTAATGCTTTTTAGAATGTTTTTAACACTCACAGTGCCATATTTTATATTCATAAAGATGAAATAAGAAACCAAAAATTTGCGCACGGGCGGGACTTGAACCAGCAACCTTTTGGCAAACCGGGCCAAACGCTCTTACCAATTGAGCTACCGTGCTGTTAGTCCGACCCTGCGAAATTTGTGGTTTCTTATGAAAACGTCAATTGCGTGACGCTTAGCGCCATCTAGCCGTCTGTTCATGAAACAGATGGCCCAAGCAGTTATTCTTTACAGAATAAATTCAACTTGGAAATTGATGTCGCTTCGCTATCTAATGCTTTTTAGAATGTTTTTAACACTCACAGTGCCATATTTGACACAGTGATGACAGTGATGATGATTTCACAGTTCATCACAAATTCAATTAATCGTTCACAATTGCATTGTTACAACACTATTACACTACGCTTGCAACATTAAAAAATAAAAAGTGTGATTGAAGCTGTTATTCTGGTCTATCTAATTAAAAAACAGAGTATAACTAGTCTTGGACTAAATCCCCGCGACACGTTTACAACGCGATCGTCCCCTCAGGTGTCGGTCGAGGCGGAGTCGACGCTGCGGCTGGCGCTGGCGCTGAGCGGCGAGGTGGGCCGCGCGCGCGCTCACTCGCGTCGCCTTCGCGCCTCGGCGGCCGCCGCGCTCGCAGCTGCGGAGAGCGCCGCTAGGGAGGCCAGCGCGCCAGGTAATTGACAACTGGGTTTGATCCCCGCACAATACAAACAATTGTTTGCATAAACATGTCTGTTTGTATTGGTCTGGGTGTTTTCTATGTATATCATGTATGTATTTACAAACAAAAAGTATATGTAACACAAGCTTTGAGTAGCTTACTTTGGGACTAGATGGCGATGTATGAGAATGTCCAAAGGATATTTATATTTATTTATTTATTTTTATTAAAAACATGACTAAACGACCAACATTGACTAAATGACCAATGTTCGCAATAAGTTGCTGACGACTTGATTAATTCAAGGAGCCTACTGGATTGGGTACAACAAGGGAGCTCGACATAATTTTCGTCTTTTCCATGTTCATTTTAAGACCCAATTGTTGGGAGAATCGGTCAAGGTCTTCTTCAGGCGGGACCTTTCTAATTTGACATTCATATTCAATGTCCCTTGAACCATTCGGTTATCGCTACCGGTTTTCACCCTGTTGATCACGGATACTTCATTGAATAACCGTCTCTTGAAGGTCATGATGAAATCTCGTTTCTCGTGAAGCCATCGGGTCCGTTTCCTATTAGGCGGCTTCTGAAAGAAAGAACTCATCACAGAGTCCCTCCTTTTCCAGAAAGTCGGCCAGCCGCTGTCCCTTGGCGTTCCTTTACCCGTATCTAAAAGGTCCCACTCGCCTCACTTGCCCAGTTTTGCGTTGAAGTCCCCCACTACAACAGTGAAATAGGTTTTTAAAGTATGTACGGCTCTATTTACTTCCTCATACATTTCTTCCACATCTTAATCCGGCTGTTTCGAGGTCGGTGCATATACCTCTATGACCTTCAGCGAATTACCTCTTGAATATTCTGAATATAAGATATATCACCCTGCTCGACACACTCGATGGTCTCGATATTGTTGACGAGGGACTTGTGAACGAGAAACTCGACACCACCTTGGGACTTTTGTTGGTTGGCTTCCCGGTAGTAGAGCAGGTTGCCGGACTGCAGAGTTATCGTGTTCTCATGCTCTCTACGGACTTCTGATAAGCCCAATTTGTCCCAGTGCAACCTGCTCATTTCTTCCTCCAGCTCGAGCAACTTCTCGTCTGTTCTCAGTATGCACGTGTTATACGTTACCAGGGCCAGTTGCCGTCGGGGGTGACAGCTCTATCGCCTCCGGGGATTCTTAGTATCCCCTGCCCCCGCCGTTACCGTGACCGCTTCCAAAGTTTCCAAATAGCGGGGCTTGCCGGAAACTTGGGGCCTGGTTTTCTTGTGTAAAATCATGAGGGGATTTTGCCAATACTCGCCACGCTTAGCAGGTGGGTTGGCGAGCGCAGTGGCGCAGCCCCTTGTAGCTGTGACGCTGCTGCCCGTCACAGTCCAACATTTAGCTGCGCCTTATATTGGATGGTTATACCGCCATCGGTCGGTCGCCAGGGCCTCGTCTGTATAAACAAGACGCACCACGTGAAGGTGAAGGGTGGCTTGGAGCTTGTCTTGGTCAACCCCCCCTACGTCCCGTCCCCTGTTGTGTTTAATTTGTTTTTGTTTGTCCCTATGTATTTTTCTGTATATGTCTTTGCTATTTGTTATCATAATAGTAAGTTGATCATTTTTGTGTCAAATAAATTAAAACTATTAACCACGTCTCATCTCAAGACATTGTATATTAATAATAAAAGTATAAAATTATTATTTGCAGGACTAGAACTCGAGCGTTCATCGCCACCCGCTTACGTGAAGGAGCTGATCTCGGAGTTAGAACAACAGCTGATCACATTCCGCCGGCAAATGGAGGTCGCCGATAAGCAGATGCAGGCCTCGCCGAAGCTGCTTACTGAACAAGGTTATTATTAGAAATCTATATTTAATCTAGTTTTTATATTTATGTAATAATCTCCTACCTGTTTCGGTGTGTGTGCGTGCGTGCGTGCCACGCGCGCGTGTGCGTGTGTGTGCGTGTGCGTGTGCGTGTGCGTGAGTGTGTGTGTGCGTGCGTGCGTGCGTGCGTGCGTGCGTGCGTGCGTGCGTGCGTGCGTGCGTGCGTGCGTGCGTGCGTGCGTGTGTGTGTGTGAGTGAGTGAGTGTGTGTCTGTGAGAGAGGGTTTCATATATTTTGACGATCTCCGTGGTGTAGTGGCTAAGCACGCTCGGTTTCAAGGCGTCGCCGCTCCGAGGTCCCGGGTTCGATGCCCGGTCGGGTCAATATCGAAATCAAAACTTTCTATATTGTCTCGGGTCTGGTTGTTGTGGTACCACCGTTGTGTCTGATTTCCATGACACAAGTGCATTAGCTACTTACTTTGAGATCAGAGCAATGTATGTGATTGGTGTCTAATATTTATTATTATTAATATTTTGTAAAACATCGACACAAACTGAGTTGAGTGGTCGCGTTCGAGCTACTAATGGCTTAGAATCCGCCTGTAGTGGCTTACCTGAGTCAATATAGGTAAACCGCTTTACTGATTCTTAAGTCAGACAAGGAATATTCGTCGAATATAAAATGTTCATCAGTCATTTCGGCCGATTTTTCCAATATCAGATAAAACGTTTTTGCACTAGTGTAACTTTGTAGTTTTCCTGCCAATTATGTGTATACCTATTACTGGCATATTTATAAGAATAATACCTCTATTATATGTGACTATTTTTATACAATAAAATAAATGAAATAAGACTTGAACAATATGAGTAAAATCAAATGATATAAAACTACTAATGATAGTGATGATTGCTGACAAAGAGGTAAAGATTTCAAATCAGGCGTATTGTATTTTATTCGCCGATAATCCATTACTGACTTTGTTTATACAAAGCCTAAATTAGGCCTAAATATCAGGCCTAAATTTACTTCATTCAGACCGGTGATAACATAATATACTTCCACGTTACCGGTAACCAGAGCTAACGCTGGGCATCCGGCGCATGCACGAGTCGCTCGTGGCGCTGGCGGGGCGGCTCGCGGCGGCGCACGCGCAGGTGGACGCGCAGAAGGAGCAGTACCTCAACCTGCGCAAGTACATACTCAAGGAGGCCGGCAACGTGTTCGACGCGCAGCCAGGTCGGTGTCGTATTACTATATATAATATACTTCCACGTTGCCGGTACCCAGAGCTGACGCTGGGCATCCGGCGCATGCACGAGTCGCTCGTGGCGCTGGCGGGGCGGCTCGCGGCGGCGCACGCGCAGGTGGACGCGCAGAAGGAGCAGTACCTCAACCTGCGCAAGTACATACTCAAGGAGGCCGGCAACGTGTTCGACGCGCAGCCAGGTCGGTGTCGTACTTATTTGAAACTAGCGAGTACATACTCAAGGAGTCCAGCAACGTGTTCGACGCGCAGGCAGGTCGGTGTCACACTTATTTGAAACGAGCAAGTTTCTTGACATCTTTGGAAGTTTGCTTTAACTCATACCAAAATTAAGCGTTCGTCGCAAATAGTTTTAGAAAATAAATCAAAACAAATATGGAGCGTTCCAATTTTGAAAAACTAGGACAAAAAACTTGAAACAGCTTCCAATTTGCAGCCTGCAAATCGTCCGTGTAAATAACATGCAAAAAAACAAAAAAAAATGGGTTGGCCATGAGTAGTTATACTCTGAGTCAGACGTGACGTAGCCCATTCATAAGGGGACTTTCGATTTTGTTCCGAGAAGTATTTACAGTGGAGCGTCGATTATCCGAACGTCGCTTAACCGAACGACCGCTTATCCGAACGTCAACGGCGCGGGTCAATGCCCACCCCCACCTCCGACCGCGCGCGCCGCCCGCGCTTTAGTTTTAGCTCGCTTGTCGCAATTCGTGCACTTGTTATTGTACCTACTCGCGTGTTTTGTGTTTCGTTTTTAATTCATTCGTGCACTTGTTAATTTTGCCGCGTGAAAGTAAACTTTTTCTTTAAAATGCCTAAACGTAAACGTGTTGTACATATATGTACATACATACATAATTACATTAGTTCGATTATCCGAAAATACCGGTTTTCCGAACACCCATGTCCCCCAATTAGTTCGGATAATCGACGCTCTACTGTATTATCTTACGGAACTACAGAATAAATGAGATTATAGTGAAATGACTCGGAAATTGACTCGCTAGGAACGCATCGTTTTCATTAATTGGCAATAACGAAATGACATTAGGAATAGTTATGGGATTCTACCCGGTATTTACCCTAAATGGGTAAAAACGAGTAAAAATACCCAATAAAAAAAAACTTACTCAAGGAGACCGGCAACGTGTTCGACGCGCAGACAGGTTGGTGTCATACTTATTTGTAACTAGCAAGTACATATGCGATAAGGAGACGATACGACATTCGACGACCTCCGTGGTCAAGTGGCTAACACGCTGGTTTCAAGCGTCGCCATCTCGTGAGGTTCCGAGTTCGATTACCGGTCGGGTCAATGTCGAAAACGATATTTTCTATATGGTCTCGGATTTCCATAACACAAGTGCATTGGCAACTTACTTGGGGATCAGAGCAATGTATGTGATTGGTGTCCAATATTTACATACTCAAGGAAACCGGCAACGTGTTCGACGCGCAGACAGGTTGGTGTCACACTTATTTGTAACTAGCTTGTATCCGTGACTTCGTCCGCATTAGGTTGTTTTTTTTTGGATAGTAGAATGAAAATAAATCCTGAGCTGTACTTTTTACGTATGTTTGAATTGTGCCGAGATGGGATGAGGCCATACTTACTGTGATTGTCATAGGGAAATAGGAAATGCGTTGTTTACGCGGTATACCATTTTTGTCCAAATATAATTCAAATCTTTGGTAATTTAGGAGTAAAAGCGATCAGATTCCTCGAAAAGTAATTTTTCCAAGGGAATACGTTGTTTTTCGGCGGTCAAAAGTAACTTAAGTCTCAAATTATCTCCTTAACAAATTACATTGAAATTTCATTGAAATTTGTTCAGTAGTTTAGGCGTAAAAGCGATCGGCCCACCTGAATTTTCCCATGGGAATGCGTCATTTTCCCGCGGCAAAAAGTAGCCTATGTCCTTTATCGGGTATTCAAATATCTCTATACCAAATTTCATTCATTCCGTGTCATTTCATTCAGTGTCATACTTATTTAAAACTAGCAATTACATACTCAAGGAGACCGGCAACGTGTTCGACGCACAGACAGGTGTCATTCTTATTTGAAACTAGCAAGTTTCTTGCATCTTAGGAAGTTTGCTTTAACTCATACCAAAATTAAGCGTTCGTTTCAAATAGTTTTAGAAAATAAATCAAAACAAATGTGGAGCGTTCCAATTTTGTAAAACCAAGACAAAAAAAATTTAAACAGCTTCCAATTTGAAACTGGCTGCAAATCGTCCGTGTAAATTACATGCAAAAAAAAAGAAAAAAAAGTGGGTTGGCCATGAGTAGTTATACTCTGAGTCAGACGTGACGTAGCCCATTCATAAGGGGACTGAGCGAGCACTGGAGAATGTTCGATTTTGTTCTGAGAAGTATTTATTATCTTACGGAACTACAGAATAAATTAGATTATAGTAAAATGACTCATTTCGGAAATTGACTCGCTAGGAACGCATCATTTTCATTAATTGGCAATGACGAAATGACATTATGAATAGTGATGGGATTCTACCCGGTATTTACCCTAAATGGGTAAAAACGAGGGAAAATACCCATTAAAAAAATAAAAATAAACCTTCTCAAGGAGACAGGCAACGTGTTCGACGCGCAGCCAGGTTGGTGTCACACTTATTTAAAACTAGCAAGTACATACTCAAGGAGACCGGCAATGTGTTCGACGCGCAGCCAGGTCGGTGACATACTTGAGAAATATATATATATGTTTTAAAATAGACTAAGTAATATTAAACACTCGCTTTCTCTGTGGAATAACAGCGCATACATATCACACGTGTTACGCCAGTGTAGTGCCGATATCAATACTAAAAATATTTTTTCAACACGCTTGCTCAAAATGACGTTTTTATTCCGCCGATTTTTGGCTCATAATCCTATAAATTAAACACGCGTGCTTTTTCGGTATATTATTATATAGTGCCTTTAGTTTATTAACCCGACCAATTGACATTTGTACCCTAGTACCAAGTCATAAGTACGGAGAAGAAGCAATATAATTTATTCGGGTAATAACTTTTATTTTAGCAACAAGTATTTATACGAAAAATCAGTATCAACATATTTATTTCAAAACATGGTAAACACAGCTTTATTACTAAAAAATAACTCGAATTCATTTAAAACTTTCTGTAATTTGTGTTTTAAACACGAATTATTAAATTTTTAATCTTGGCTGTTGGCCGATCTATTTCGCGCCTTAGCCTTGCGCGCGCATCGGTATCGCGGCAAGAAAAAAAAACAACGCGCCAATTTTCGTAAATGATTGGAGTCTTGTTTTTTCCTCGCAAGTGTGTTGAAAAACGTCGTAAAAAACACGTGTGCCTGTGACCATAATATACGCGGCTTTCTTATGGCGCACTCGCTTTCGCTCGTGCGCTCACAATATCGCCTTGTATATAATGGTCAACTTAGCCCACTTGTATCATAATGTACTAATTTAGTAATTTTCTAATAGTTATAACAGCGTTGATTTAAAAAAAAGAAATGAATAGGTACACTACACAAGGTTAGGATGGGCAGGCAATATCGGATCTTGTTACCGTATTATAAATGATAAGAAATTTTAATCAGTGACTAAGAAATTTTGTGTAAAGACTCCGCTGATAAATATGAACAACTTTTGCTATGAAGGCAATAGTGACCAAAATCGTGATAAAAAATCTGCTGCTCCATACTAAAGTCCAATTGGCGCGCGGTCAAGATGTATGGACCAGCAGATTTTTTTTCTCGATGTCACTATTACATCCATGGTAAAAGTTGATCATATTTATCAGTGGAGTCCTCACACATAGTTTGGTCACTGGTTAAAATTTCAGCCTGTATATGGATTGAATAACAGACAATAATATTCATTAATTACATTAAATTAAATGTAAATTAAAACATTCACGGTCGCAGATGAAGCGAGTGTTTAATATTACCATAGTTGACACCGCCAAAAGCAACTGCGAAACGGCATTTCTTGTCTCTAGCACCTGAGGGTCTAAAGTCGGAAGTCTTTTGTCAGTGTACGTTGCTCACTGGTCATGATATAACTTTGTCATATTGATCCGAAACATGTTACTGAGCTATGAACCTCTAAATAAAGTCAAGGAACGATTAATTATATAATGTTTTGTCACTATACAAACTTAATAACAAAGTGACAAAACAATATAAAAACAAAAATAGTAATTATAAATTGGCTTCCTTCATCATAACCGTTTCTAAATTTTTTTAAAAACCTTTTCTTCGAAATTTGTGAGAACAATCTCGTACCACTGATTAGGTCCAGCAGCCTACGCGTTAAAGAAAGCACTTGCAGAATTCAACAGGCTTGCCAATGTGTCGGTGGCCGAGTGGCATAAGCATACGCCCGGATAGCCAAGGGGTTCGATTCCTCGTCTGGCACAGTTGCTTATTTCAAGTGCATTTTATATTATCAAGCAACGAGTGTTAGAAAGGGCGACTGGGCTACGCTTGCTAAGTGTTTTTCCACGAAATGGGATCAGAAATAATAGTCCCCCTAGCCGATTTCGACTTCGGTGGCCAGTCACAACGACTAACCGACTGCGCGGGACATATGATAGTGCACAAGTGTGTGCGCAAACACAGTGGCACTCTCTATTCCTTTTACTCTCATAGCCCTTAGGGACAGCAATCTGACACGACCGGAGAGAGATCAGGCGCAGGACTAACGGCTTTACGTGCTTTCCGAGCTACGGGGGTGAAACATCGCCAACTTCCAAACTCCGGGCTTCCCTAAGAATTTCTGAACAGAAAAACCCAGGTCTGTATTATTGGCCCGACCCAGGGATCGAACCCGTGACCTCTGGCGCAGCCGTCGCTTTATAGTGCAACCCTCTTACCGCTGCGCCACCGAGCCAGTTGGGATCAGAAATAAGGGTGGTATGTACGTAAAAGATCCTGGTAAGTCTGCTGGGGTCGTTGGTGTTGTATAATTTTGCATGTCAATATATGTAACAAAATTAACGATGATTCGTTTCTTTCTTTTCTGCAGACACAAGCCTCGACCAGATCTTGAAAGACGCGGAGGGTTCCAGAAAGAAAAGCAAGACGGGCGTAAGCGATGTCAGCTACAACAGCGCTGTGCTGTCTGATCCTAGAGCGGCTTTAGGTAAATTATCATTTAATAATGAGACCTTAATCTTAGAATGAATTCGAGTTCAACTGTCTCTTTCTCTGCTACAAAAAAGAGACATATTATAATGGTATCAATACTTTTAAAAAAACAGCTGTCAGTTATAAAGGAATTTACCAAATCCAAGACAATTTGATGGGAACTTCAATCAGTCAAGATTAAAGCACTACAAAATCACAGTTTGATGTGTTTTAACGTTTCTTTTTTTTAAGTAAGATATTGAATGAACTCAAAATAATCTATGATAGTGCTGTCCAGATTACGTCTTACGCTCTCTTATTTTTTTATTAGAAATACAATAGATGTTTGGCCGCATTTGCCTGATTTGAAGCTTATAAAGCCTTTTCGTTTTCAGTCTACTGAATTTTCCATACATACACAGTTGATATTTTTTGTCAATGGACTTCGATTTTATGTAACTTCGGCTTTCCTATAATTTTCACTAGCATTTAATGCGCGCAAATAATTAATTGACATATTTTTTTTAGGTAACATATCTCAATTGGCTGGACCAACTCCGTTTACATATCTCGGCAACACCTTGTCTCCATTCCCTGCCTCTGAAAGTGGTAAGTGCTTCTGTTTTTTCCTTATAATCAGGGCATCTTTAAACCCTATAACTTTGCCAAAGATAATGATATTATGACGTTTAATTTTTGACAGAAAAACTAGAGGAAAATTTTCAAAGTCAGAAAGTATGACATTGAAAACTACTTCAAAATTGAAAACGTCAAAATAGCATTCTCTGAACGGCTAAATTATAGTTTATCGTACGTTTGACTTTCAAGGCTTATCTTATAGTAGGCCTTCACATTAGAGCGACAGCAGCGGATGCCCATACATAATTCAAAAAAAAAATCAAAATTCAAAATTACTTTATTTTGTACATAGGCTATTGCTAGCACTTATACACGTCCCAACATTGGCCCTACCACAGCTTCGGGACAATTGTGGGCTAGTGCTGAGAAGAAGCTGCGCAACAAACTCAGTCACTATTGTCAATGCCTCTTTTAAAAATATTACAATTAAATGTTCTTACAAGCTAGACCATACATTGTTATCGTTCATATAATCATTTGTTCAATAATATCCTTTAGTCATTAAACATTGTTTAACAATAGATTTGAATTTATGTAAAGGTAATTCAATTATATTTTGAGGCAATTTATTAAAGAAAGTAATACATCTTCCAATAAACGAGTGATTAACCTTCTGAAGTCTGAAGTTTGGAACGGCAAGTTTATTCTTGTTCCTAGTATTGAAATCATGTAAATCACTTTTTTTAGGAAATAAGTGCAAGTTTTTACGAACATAAATCAAATTTTCATAAATAAACTGTGAATATACTGTAAGTATCTTGACTTCTTTAAACAAATCCCTTAAAGAGTCGTCAGATTTGAGATTGTAAATAGCCCGTACAGCTCGCTTTTGCAGTATGAATATTGTTTCAATATCTGCAGCCGAGCATAAAAAACAGAGGCGCTGTTGACATTTAAGTATGAAATTATCAGCAGCGCGAATGTCGTGCGACCGACGCGCAATATCGAAGTCGCGTGAATGTAAAAGCGCTCTTCAACTATGGTGAATTTGAACAAAATCATAGGTTTGTTTTATAGCACAAAATGCGCTGCCCTTTGCGCATGCGTCAGTACAGATACCTATCTTTTAACTTTGTTGAGGTTTTGAAATCTATCTAGTGTGCATCTTACTATATAAATCAATAATATTTTAAGCTATCCCAGATATTCAATTTTATTAAGCAGAATTTCTGATTTAACAGTTTAGTTCCTAGTTATTAATTAGCAGTAATTTTTTTCTTCAATTATTGTATTATATAGTCAACTAATCAATCTCTCAGGTCCGGGCTGGCAGCCCACTCCGACCCCAGCGCTGGGCTCGACGCTGACCTCGACGCTGAACTCGTCGCTGCCGACCACCGCTTCCCCACAGGGCTTCCAGCTTCAGAAGCCGCCCGGCAAACGCGGCAAGCAATGATATTGGCGGTAAACAGCTCGGGTGAGCTGATAAGTGATGGACTAGTACTGTGTGTTAATAGTCTAAGGTTCGCCTGCTTAGTTCGTCGTCTTTGTTAACCTACTGTTTTTATGGTAATGTTTCTTACTGTACTGTGGCATACCAAGATCGTGGTAGGAACGCGTCAGGCAAATATATATATATTTGTAATGTAAACTATGACACTCTTCCCATCAGACCATTCCGTCACCTACCACATAACTTTGCGTGTCATGCACGGATCGTGATCACCAGAAAAATACACTCTCGCTCCAAATAACGGTGAGACAAAACGCTGCAGATCCGTTCAGTGGGCATAGAAGAGTGTATCGTATCGCTTTTCGTATTTGTAGGTTTCCTACGAAACACGAATTCGTATAGTTAGTATATATAAAGCTATAGTTAGTCGGCTCCAGCTATAGTTAGTCGGATCCATCCTAGGCCACAGCATCACATACCATCAGGTGAGATTGTGACCAAATGTCTGCCTATATAATAAATAAAAAAACTTGTTTAGTATAGAATCCGCACTATAAAACGCTTATAAGCAAAACGATTGTCGTATTGATGGTTTTCGTTTTTCGTAGTAGTTTCCTGATACGCTCCTAGCACGGTGTAGCTGTAGTGGGCCCAGATCTTAAGTGTAAAAAAAAATATAAGATTAAATAAGAAACCAAAAACTTACGCTCGGACAGAACTCGACCCTGGCAAACCGGGCCAACGCTCTTACTAATCGAGCTACCGTGCACCCGCGCAAAATATATGACCTACGGAATATATACTACTATATCTACTCTCATATCGTTAAATTCAAAATACAAAACTCAAAACGAGTTTATATAGACGTACTTTATAAATAGTATATCGAAATGAAATTAAAAAAAATAATTATGACTCTATTTCTCTAACAAAATAATGTTATAATATTTTTTTTTATTACGATACAGATTACAGATCATAGATACATCTATTTAATTTTTTTATCTGTGGCTGCGCGCGCTTTGGCGCATGCGCGGTGATAACGGGAGTTTTGGCGTCATAGTACGTTTTTGTTTCGGTAGATAATTATTAGTGTTTATTAAAATGTCTGATAGTGAAAGTGCAGAAAATTTGACGCCGCCCGACATTTTAGAGACTGCGACAGCAGTCTGTCTTAATATACTACCAGTAAAGTCAAGAAAATTATACGATAAATGTTATCAAGACTTTTTAGCATGGAAATCTTTATCTTTTATTTGATATGTTCGTGTTCAATGAGAGTAGATAAAGTAGTGTATGAAACTGCACATAACTAGGTATTATACACTCGTGTGATACTTTTAAAAACACTCGTGTATAATACCTCTCATTATGTACCAGTTTCATAAACTACCTACTATTTTTACATCACGCGTGACGTCAGCGTGATCTATAAGAAGTTTTTGAAAAAAATATTTATCGATATCTATCGAACTATGTCGATATTAATATATCGATATATTAGTCTAGTAGCCCGATATATCGATAATTTATCGATATTTACTCTTGTTTTTAACACCATTCTATGAAGTTAGATCATATTTGATATTAGTCATATTAAACTTCCGGAAAGAGGTAAATAAATACAAAACTTTGAAGTATAATATAATGTTAAAAATAAATAAAAACACTTGCTCACATGCATTTTTAAATATTTACTTAAAACTAGAAAAACAGATTATATAAAAGTTCAGTTTACTCACCATAGATTACAATAGTTACAAAGAGTATGTAAACACTACGTTTTGAAAGAAATCAATTCTTTAGGCAGTGCTGCCGTTGCCAGTTACAGCATTATATCGGTTAAAAGGTATTTTAATAAGGGCGGTTCGTCGATATTTTTTCACGATATATTGAGTTTTTGGATATTGATATATATCGATAAATTTGGCTGCGATATACCGATATTTATAGGTCTTTCGATATATTATTGCAACTCTAATTACATTGGGCGAAGTAGTTATTCATCTATATTTCATTCTACATACGATTTGTGTTATTATCTTACTTTGTAAATACGGTAACCGGTGAGAAAAATATGAAGAAATGTTATGTAATGTGAGTGAGGATGGTGAAAGCCGAAAGTATTTTTTGTTTAAAGTGTTGTATGTTTGCTACTTTCGAGGCATTATTTCTATACTAGTAATAAAATGGTTTGTAAAATTGTATATAGAAATACTAATTCCACTCATGGAATATGTATTAGCTTTACATCAATAATGTTAATAGCGTTTCTAATTGAACATTGTAATAATATCCTTACAGGTAAGTATTACGTTAAAATTGAATTGAATAAATTATTTTTACATAAAAAAAAAGATGCCAGACATAACATTTAAATTGTAGTTAATTTTATGTACTTTCTAATAATACTTTCAACAGTTTGTTGATTTTATGTGTTTTCTAATAATACTTTCAACAGTTTAAAGTTATGCCTGTGCTGTTATTATTGAAAACATCCCTTTTTTTATTATCGTTTTTTTTCTATATAAATGAACTACCTTTTCATAATAATGTATTTACAAAAAAATAATATAGAAATCAAGACCCAATATTAGGTCAATTTTAAATGAATAGAAACATTCATTTCAAATTGTATAACTAATATAATTACTCATGGCTTAAACTTAGTCTTGTTTTGTGTGTTTGTTCTTTATTGTTAAAACTAAGGGCTTTGTCACACTGTGTGTTGACTGCGACTTAGTCCATACAAAAATTACCACATGCTGGCAATTCTGAATGGATTGAACCACAGAACGCACACAGTTTGTCAAACCCTATATGAGTCTGGACTTTTTTTATGCTATTTGTTGGGTAGGTCTTTCGTGGAGTTCTTCTTGTTGTAACCTTTCTATTGTATGAAATATCCATAATGAATATTTAATATAAAGATGAAATAGAGAAAAACGTATTGTGTCTCGAAGTGTCATAAGATTGCTTTTTATAGTAAAGAAAAAGGAAACACCAACCAGCTTATTGTATTGCTAATGTTGCCTTAAAAACAGATAACATTTTGTTACGCATAGATTAGTCACAGTTTCGTTTAGTCTCGTGTCTTTTGACTTATTTATTGTTTCTGAATCTGACCTTGTTTCCATTTTCACTTGGCTTTGTAATCCTTTTTCTTCAGAGCTAAATGTTCTAAAACGTCGATACTCAATATCATGCCTCCTAATATATTTTTTTCTAGATTCAAGTTCATCTTTATTGCATACTACATTGTGGTACACATAGTAGAGATAAGGTACAGGGTAATATAAATACAATATAGCGCCCCGTAAGGGCACTAAATTGTATTTATAAGACCTTGTGACTTTGATAGGCGATTACATAATTATTATTACAATATTTCAATTCCAATGTTCCTGCCTACGTTGTATCTGTGTGACTATGTTCCAATGTTTGTTCGGCGTTGGATAAATTTTGAGATTTTTTCTTGTCCCGTAGTCTGGTGGTATCGTCGTGACAGCCATACCATCGAAGTAGTGTTTCCACAAGCTTGATTTTAATATGTCTGTCAAACAAGGTAATGGAAGCGTTTAACCGCAAAAATGAAAATATACCAATTCTGTTCATTTAAAGTAACTCAATCGTGTCTCTATCTGATCTATTGTTTCTCAATCTGTGATGTATTTTGATAATAATTTTATTTGGTCCTTTTAAGACCTAAAATCCTTCATAATAAAAAAAAACATTCATTAAACGGTATGTCGTAAATTGGTTCGTGAGTAAGTACTTATCTTGTATGAAATTAAGAAAAAATCAAACAAGACCCTTTAAAAATCTGTTTGCCTGGAAAGGCTTAGGATAAAAAAGAAATTTAAAAAACCAGCGTCTCTTGCCTTGTTTCGGACGTCATTTTTAAGGCGAATTATCTATTGCTTTAGTAAATAATATAATAAATAAACCGCCCTTTAAGCAAGTCAGTACGTCAGAAATCAGGCAAATAAAAGAAAAACTTGTACGGCTCTTGTGTTGGGAAATATTTCTTGTGGACTGCAAGGAGTCTAGAGTTAAGAAGAAATAAAAAATTTGATTGTTTATTAGCCATAGTTTGTATTTGGTTCGTGAAAAAAGAATATTAAAAAAATATCGTCAAGACTGTCACAACACAAAAAAAACATGTTTCGAGAAAAAGTGGTTTTAAGTTTTTTTTCTTCGTTACAATCTTATGATCAACTTATGATCAGGTAGATGGATGTAAACTTCAGAATATTTCAAGTTGCAAAAATATGTTTTTTTCCTTTAATTCATAAAAAAGGACCCATAATATGTCACTTTTTTATTAGAGTGTTCTAATTTATGTAATAATACAATATATGCAAAGGGATTATACATATTATTATAACTCTTAGATAATAAACTTACTGTTTATAAATCTAATAGGAACATAAAAAATCATGTAAAAACCTTTTTCCTTAAGCTAATGCACATAATCAGTCATAGCAATCTTAATTTAAAGTACTCTCATGATATTACAAACATTTGAAAAAAGCATAAAAATTTGGTATGTTACTTTGGCCAAATTCACAAAGTTCCTTTTTTATTTTCTTTTAGATTTGGTTTACATTTTTAAGCTGGTTTCATTGAATAGTTTTTATTTGTGTTTTGAACCTCCTGATTCAGTGTTTACTAAAAACTTTAGAGGGTTCACCCTAAATCTCTTTAAAAACTTTTATTTCAGCTGTCTTCAAATTTTGGCATTAAAACGCATGAAAGTCAGCTAAACTTTTCATAGAGAAAAAATCTTTGTAACTCATTTCATTTACATGGTAAGGCTTTCTTCTTGGCATTGCGTATTATTTAAGCGTTCACAACAATTGTCTGAAAAAAAAGTTTATTCAAGTTCTAAACCGCAGTAATTGGTCATAATTTTAAAAATTGAATTAATTACGCATGATCTGATTTCGTCTGCTCCTCGATCAGCTTCACCTTCACTTCATGCCATAGATAGCATTCCGTGTGATCAGATACAAATTCGCTCATAGTAAAATTCAAGTTATTTTCAATTAAGATTCAAAATAGAAACATTTCCTTTTAGAATTTAAAGCACAGCTTGAAGGACATACACAGCGACAACGTAATCAGTATTCACTTCAGCCTTCGTCTTCTTTTTCTCTTCTGGAGGGTTCTTTTTCTTCCAATTGTAATAAAATACTTATCGTGCAATTTTGCTTTTCCAGACTATTCATAAGCATTTTCGTAACTGAAACTGGAAAAACTCATATTAAATTCTCTATTGAATATTTTGGTGTACTTTTCGTAGTGTGCACCTGGAATTCCTTGTTCATTTCATTGTTTTTTATGGTCTGCATGTAAATCTGTTAAGCATTTACCGCCGTCGATCAAATCACGGCTAGAAGTTTTTCTTATATAATGGCCTTCTATACGCGGTATGAAATTTAAGTATTTTCTTACTGACTCTTTAATAGATTCGTCAACTTTTTATAATTGCCATGCTCGCCAATATTTAGATACTGTTCTTATAACACGAACATTCACATCTAACGTGTTCATGAAAAACTTCTTACACAAGAGATTTATTTCATAATTGTCAGTAAAATAATATGCATTTTTATAGCTCCAAGGTTTTTGTTTCGCAAAAAACTAACTAACAGTTTCAGTACTGCTATTTAAATAGTTTATTTGTAAAGAAACATCACCTTTATTCCTCTACAATTTTAGAAGAGCATTTCATTTTGCATTTTCTAAAATGAGATGTAAACTTTACCGGTATTACGTCATTTTTTGCTTTATTAGTAAGCCATTCTTCTCTTCATCTACTATTGCTTGAAGTTTCTTAACAAAGACAATGATGATGCAACGAAATGTAAGCATTTCTTCACATCATCATTGTCTTTGTTAATATTAAATTAGTATTTTGGCTAAGCATCTAGTTTCTCTGGAATAAACAGATATACACAACAGCGGGGCTTAAAAAGACTTATAAAAGGTTTAAAACAATTGACAACAAACTTACCCAAATATGCATTACTTTTAATAAATAATGAATGAACTAAACTAGTATTATGTGCTATGGTAGTTTTACAATCTTTGTATTTATGCAATTTAAAATTAACTTACACGAAATATAGCCCCAAGACAGATTACTACCGCTTTTACGATCACTAGTGTCTACTAGTGTCTAGTTTACTGTTCGCAAGTATGTATACGGCACTGTTCGTGAGTGAGTCATGCAAATTCCTGCTCCCGTGAAAACTGACACTTGTGCCATTATCTTTTTTTCATACTACAGATATGGCTGTTTTTTCCATAGATAGAAATTCGAAAGCAAAATAAAACTGCATTTATAACTAAAAACACACTTTTTCTGTGTTATGACAGTCTTTTAGAGGACGTGCGACATGTCCATATCTCATACCAGTCAATTTGTAGACTTTTTTTTTTAATGATCTCTAAAATGGTTGCCGTTGAGCCCGCGGTGCTATCGGTATACTCCGCGAGATCAAACTGGTATGTTTGTAATAGGTTTATAATGCTTGTTAATATTTAGGGAGTGTTGTAAGTCTTCAAGATAGAAAACGATATATTCAATGAGTGTATGAAATGTTCTGATTATCGTGTCCTTAGTCATGATTTCAGAGATGTTATAAGGGTCTAAATTAAGGATACGTGATGCGAATACGTGCTCTGAGCGTTTGATTTCAACACGAGGGCATGACTATTAAGTGGACCCATGATTATGTTGACTGGTCATAGCAGGGACATGTGTCCACTGCGGATATGTGAAAGCGATGTAGGTATTCCCGATGGCAGCCTTGGTTGGTGAGGTATTGTGTTTGAAGTCTGGTTTTATGATTGCCAAGTAATCGGTGAGATTAGAGTGAGTGGGGAATAACCTTTTCGTGTAAATGCAAGTATTAGTGTCGGAGTATAGAGCATCAACTTCGGATCGACCTATTTCTTTAATTTGAAGTTTTAAATGGCTTATGGGAACAGAAAAATAGTCCGGTGTGTGGTCTAGGTTTGCAGTGGCCTTTGCCTCAGCAGCATCAGCATCTTCATTACCATCAAATCCAGCGTGGGCTTTCACCCATGCAAACTCGATGGCAAGCCCAGTCGTTCGGGCTATACGCAGCTGCTTGTGTATTTGCACGGCGAAGGAATTATGTCTGTTTGGGTTGGGTAATTCAGTCAAGCTGGATTTACTGTCACTGAAGATGAGGCAGGCACTTAAGCGCTTGTCGGTGATGTGCTCGCAGGCACATAATACAATTTCTAATAAACTATAAATGGATACGTTCACTCCTTGAAATCAATTAAAAATCTTATTGGCACCACTTTATACGGCCCTTACCGTTCAGCACTTGCTGAACTTATTATTTTAATTTTTTTAATTATATCTTGCGCCTCTTCTGTTGACACTGTCAGGCCTGTTATTAACAGGCCTGACAGTGTCAACAGCGGGTTTAGTTAGCTATGAGATAAAAGTATTTTTATTAAATTTGATTATTTTAAAATTAAATTAAAACAAAGTTACAATCAAATTATTATTTATTAAAAAGAAACAGATGATTTCAAAATGACTGCCATTAGCAGTAATGCACGCCAGAGCTCTAAATGACATACTTTTTGTTGTCCTTCTTATTTCAGAATGGTTTGCCGAAATCTCTGCCGAAGCTGCAACGATCCTTTCTTTTAATTGGTTTCTTGAAATTATCGGCACAGCGTAAACCTTTTGCTTCATGTAGCCCCAAAAATAGTAATCCAGTGGCGTAAAATATGGAGACCTTGGGGGCCATGCCACTGAACAGGACCACCCCTGCCGATCCACCTTCGGTACTTTTCGTTTCAAGTACTCTCTAACAGTTAGCGCGTAGTGAGCTAGGGCTCCATCTAATTGAAAGTACATGTTTCGCCTTGTTAACAAAGGGACGTCTTCCCACAACAGAGGCAAATCGTTGCGTAAAAAAATCAGCATTACCTCTTGGGTAAGCCGATTTGGCAATTCGAAAGGTCCAATGATTAAGTCATCAATAATCCCACATGTTTATCGAAAATTCGTGTTGAAAGGTTGTTTCTCGGACAGCGTACGGATTTTCGGCAGCCCAAATGTGCAAATTCCGATGATTCGTTATTCCCGCTCTTGTAAACGTTGCTTCGTCCGTCCACAAAATCTTTCTTAAGAAGTTTGGATTAAGTCTGTGCTTTCGTAAGATCCATGTGCAAAACACCAATCTAGGCACACTGTCTCCATCTCTTAAATATTGAGCGCGTCGGAAGTGGTAAGGGTGAAGACCTTCTATTTTCAATACACACCAGACTCTCATTTTTGAAATACCCAGCCTGGCTGCTATTCGGCGAACGCTTAACATTGGATCAGCTGTCACTAAACGTAGTATCTCTTCATCGATGTCCTGACGAACAGCGGGAGCAGGTAGTACAGGTTCTCGTCGTCTTGAAGGTAAACCCAGTTTCTGATTTGGCGATGTATCGCAATAAATGAGCGATATCCAAGGGCAACCCTATTAGGATATCGTCGTCTGTATTCCACTGCGGCCCGTCTCGCGTTCCCGTTACAAAATCCATACATAAAATGCATGTCAGCAATATGGGAAGTTTCCAAATTTGAAAGTCTAGACATTTTGAAGCCAAAGCCACAAAAATTCTCATTCTCAATGCTTTAAAACTTGAGAGATGACGAAATGCGTAGCGTCACGAGCACAATGAACGATCGACTAAACAAACCAAAGCCGAAAGTACAAAAGGGACGCGCGCTCATCGTGGTAGATAATAAAGACCGGTTCTTTTTTACCTGCGTTATTTTTTGTGTTTTGTTACGAAAAAAGGGTCAGATTGAAGAGTTTGCAATTTGGTGCATGTTTGAAATATTATTTACGTATTTTCGTTACGTTACGTTATTTTCATTGTTTTTTTTAAAAAATGTTTTATTACATTTTAGTTACGTTTGATAATTTTAATTGATAAACTATGATGTCGGCTAGTCAATCAGGAAAAAAGATGTAAAAACTTAGATAATATCTTAAAAAAACTGCAGCACGTCAAGCGTGTTTACTAAAAAATTAAAAAAAAAACAAAGGCGGTAAGTCCCAAATATATGAGAAATTATCCTTAATTTTGTACAAATATTCAAAAAATTTCGGGCGGTCATTTATTCCCAGGACACATTGTATATTCCCATCCACTGTGTTGAGAAATAATTGTTAAATGTATTCTCAACACATTATATTCCTCCGAATCATTTGCCCGTTCTTGAATGCTTATATGGCCTCGGGAATCAAAATCGGAGGCAGCAATGGCGGTTGCATATACAGGCGCATGATAAATATTCCGTGCTCAGTCTTATCAAAACCCATTTTTTTGGATTTTTTTTAGGAATTCCAGTAATGGAAGTAACAGCCAGTCACTTTAACGCCGGGATAAACAGCTTTAACTGCTTGAATAGTTCCCAATTCAAAGTCACATTTATATTGTCCTATTATAACGTAAAATTGGTCCCTTAAAATAGTGAAGAGTCTTTCGTAGATCGCCTGCGTTGGCCTGAAGAATGTAAGGCACAGGAACAAAATTCACGTTATTTTCATCGTGAGAAATATTCATATGTAAACTGTATAGTTGATAAAACGGAGCGGGACATATTTTGAAGGTACCGTCACCGTAAAAATACTTACAGTTTTTTAAATTATTATTTGCCAATGGCGTCCCAAAAATCAAAATTTTGTCATCGATTCCATCATCATATAAAAAGAAATCACCTACAAGACTATGCGGTACTTTTAAAGATTTGAGGTATTTGCAGTCTTTTGTGTTCATTTTGAAGTAATCATTTCTAGCTTTATACAATACGTCTTTTCTCTGGACAAAATGTAGGTTTGTCTTGAGCTTCTTAATCAGCAGTGTCCATAAAGTCTTCATATATTGTTGGAATTGGGTCGAGTTTTTCGCATACTAAGGATTTTATATTTTAATTTACATTTATCTATGAAACTATCAACTGCGTTTCTTTTATAATCAGGCATGCACATATGACTAGACTCTTTAACAATTTGGTTTTGTTTATCCAATGTTATCGAAGTACTACATTCAGCCTTATTAACACATCGCCAGTTTGTGGTACCACATTTGTTTTTTGTTACAAAGTTGTATCTATGTCCAGCATGTCCAGAATTTTATATTCACTTCACCATGACTGGGACCGGCGAGATCCATTTCTTTAATATTTTATCCGTACAATAATCATAGAATTTCAGAACACCAGTAAAATAACAGGAAAACAAATTACAGTGCATTTATTGAAGTAATAACATTGTCATCGTCATTGTTATTATCTGTACAATGAAATAAAGTGGCCAGCTAAGTAGGTATTAAAACGTTTTTATAAAAAATGTCCACATTATTTTAGTCCCGGTTTCTTTAGAGGTATTTTAGTTATTAAGATTTGAATAGAGGTGTAGACAACTATCAGAAATTTAAAGTTTATTTTGTGCACAACTGTTCATTTTCTGTCGTATAGCTAATCCGTCGAATCACAGAATCTGCCGAATCCACGAATCCGTCAAATTCAGTATCTGCCGAATCCACGAATCTATACAATCCCAGAATCTGTCCTATACCGAACAAAGGCTTCCGAAATCCAGCCTGAATATTTGCCTGAGTAAGGGCAAGTGATATTGCAGTGGATATAATTTGGTATATCATAAATTGACATAGTTTTACCTGGATGATTTCACACCTAGGCATCGCAGGCAGTGTTTAATAGCTTTTTTGAGAGTTCCATAAACAGACCTATCTAGCGGCTGCAGTTTGTGCGAACAGTGGGGCGGAAATGACAACAGCACTATTCCATTTTCCTTGCAAAAGTCTAAGGAATTGAAGTGTACCTGTGACGAATGATTATCTAGCACCAATACCACCTTATGAGACGGAGACGCGTTCGTGTGTTTTTGAAAATGTTTGAGAAACACAATAAATGTCTCGTCTTGCAGCCATCCTGATGGATTGCCTGTACCAATTGACCCCACTGGTCTGTCCCTGACAAAATGCTCTTGGTATCTAATGCAGGGAAAACAAACATGGGAGGAATTGCGTTGCCCAGTGCGTTATCTGCAAATGCAAGTGTCACCAATGTACCTCGTTCTGCAGAAGTCAATGCGATTACTTGTCTTGTGCCACGCCTTGCTACAACCCTATCAGCCTTTTGCACAGTGGTAACTCCGGTTTCGTCGACATTATAAATGTCCTGTGGTTCAAAGTGGTCGCGATCCATAACTATTTGATGATTGTCATAAAACGCATCCACATTGTGTCGTTGAAACCGGTCGCTCTTAAAAGACTTGTAGCTTGAGCAGCTCGCATGGATAGTTCAGGATTTCTCTGCATAAAAGAACGAAAGCACTCCTCTCCAGCCATGTTATTTTCACGCCAAGTGGAAGGAGCCTGCAGGTTGTATTTGACGGTAAGTTCAAATGCTAATTTTCTTACCTCTTTTGGGGAGAGACCAAAATATATGTCTGCACATCGAATTAGGTATTTTGCAAATTGACGCTCTTGATCTTCTTTAAATACTCTGTTATGAGCTACATATCCCATGTTCCTGTTCATGGCCATCTTCATTTGCTGTGTCCCTTTTTCGCTTGTATCTCAAAAGGGAGACATAGTTTATGCCATACGCAGCTCCTCTCCAAGACGTTCCTAATATGACTTCATCATAAGGGTTCTCATATAACAATATGTCGCTTTCACCTCTGGCAGTCTTTTTTATGCTAGGCATCTGCAATACAAAAACATTATTAAACTCATGTTACAACCGTCCCCACAAAAATCGTTACAACCGTACCCACCCCTCCATTTCGGAAATAAAACAGGCACAGGCATGAAACAGAATAACCTATATCAAAACAAATCAGCGTATTATAATCTGTGGGACATAAGGGAGCTTAACCAAGACCCAAAGCTCCAAGCCAACCTCACCTTCACGCGGTGCGTCCTGTTTCAACAGACGAGGCTCAGGCGACCGACCGATGGCGGGATAACCATCCAACAAAAGGCGCAGTAAAATGTTGAACTGTGACAGGCAGCAGCGTCACAGCTGCAAGGGCTGCGCCTCTGCGCTCGCCAGCCCGCCTGCCAATTGTGGCGAGTACTGGCAAAAACCCCCTAAATGGTAGGACACAAACAATCCAGGCCCCCAGTCTCCGGCAGCCCCGCTATTCCTGACTCCGGTAGCGGTCACGGTAACGGCGTGGCAGGGGGTGCTAAGAATCCCTGGAGGCGATCGCGCTACCACCCCCAACGACAACTGGCCCTGGTAACTTATAACGCGTGCACACTGAGGACAGACGAGAAGTTGTTCGAGCTGGAGGAAGAATTGAGCAGGTTACACTGGGTCATAGTGGGTTTATCAGAAGTCCGCAGAGAGGGCGAGGACACGATAACTCTGAAGTCCGGCAACCTGCTCTTCTACTGGAAGGGTGACCAAAAGTCCCAAGGTGGTGTTGGGTTTCTTGTCCACAGGTCCCTCGTAAACAACATCGTAACCATCGAGAGTGTGTCGAACAGGGTGATATGCCTTATACTCAGAATAACCGAAAGGTATTTGCTGAAGGTCATACAGGTATATGCACCGACCTCGAACCACCCGGATGAAGAGGTGGAGGAAATGTATGAGGACGTAAGTAGAGCCATACACACTTCCAAAACCTATTTCACTGTTGTTATGGGGGACTTCAACGCAAAACTCGGCAAGCGAGGCGAGGGTGAGTTGAGAGTGGGACCTTTTGGATATGGTCAAAGGAACGCCAGGGGATATAGGCTGGCCGACTTTCTGGAGAAGGAGGAACTCTTTGCGATGAACTCTTTCTTCCAGAAGCCGCCTCAAAGGAAATGGACCTGGTTGAGTCCGGATGGCAAGGTGAGAAATGACAACTTCATCATGACCACGAAGAGACGGTTATTCAATGATGTCTCCGTGATCAACAGGGTAAAAACCGGCAGTGATCACCGTATGGTTCGAGGCACATTGAATATAAATGTCAAATTGGACAGGTCCCGCTTGATGAAGTCCACGCTCCGACCTACTCGTGCCCATATCCAAAATCCCGAGAGCTTTCAACTCGAGTTGTCAAACCGCTTTGATTGCCTAGAGAATTGCGTATCAGTGGACGAAATAAACAACGGGTTTGTGGAAACTGTCCAAACGGTCGGATCTAAGTTTTTTAGACCTGGCCGTAAAAATAGACCTCAAAAACTCTCGGTCCACACTCTCGATCCTTATGGCAGAACGTCGATCTATGGCACTGCAAACCTCCGTTAATGCTCAAACCTACAGGCAGCTTAATAGACGAATATTGAAGTCTCTGCGACATGACATGCGTTCCTTTAACACGAATAGTGTTAAAGAAACAATAGAGCGGAACCAAGGCTTCAAAGTGTTTGCAAGGGACATGTCTATAGGGCAAAGCCTGTTGACGAAGCTTAAGACGGAGGAAGGCAGTGTAGCGTCGACGAAAGCAGAGGTTTTGAGGGAGATCGAAAGGTTCTATGGGCAGTTGTACACCTCAGTTGCCAAACCCGTTGATAGCTCGGTCAGAGACCCACGAGCTATCCGGACCCGACACTACACCGAAGACATCCCGGACATCCCGGACATCAGCCTCTACGAGATTAGGATGGCCCTGAAACAGCTTAAAAACAATAAGGCACCTGGCGAGGACGGAATCACAGCAGAGCTTCTGAAAGCGGGTGGAAAACCGGTACTTAAAGTCCTTCAGAGACTATTTAATTCCGTTCTGCTAGAGGTCATCACGCCTGAGGCATGGAACAGGAGTGTGGTGGTGTTTTTCTTCAAAAAAGGAGACAAAACCTTATTGAAGAACTATAGACTCATCTCACTCCTGAGCCATGTCTACAAACTGTTCTCAAGGGTCATCACGAATCGTCTCGCACGTAGGTTTGATGACTTCCAGCCTCCCGAACAAGCCGGATTCCGAAAAGGCTACAGTACCATAGACCACATTCATACGCTTAGGCAAATTATACAGAAGTCCGAGGAGTATAATATGCCTCTATGTTTAGCTTTTGTGGACTATGAAAAGGCCTTTGATTCGATCGAAACTTGGGCGGTGCTTCGGTCTCTTCAGCGGTGTCACATAGACTATAGGTATATAGAGGTATATATAAATACGATAATTACATTAACTCTAAACTTATATCGTACAGAAATTCATCGAAAATACTTATTTTTGGTTGAGAAAACGCAGGAGGCCCACGTATTAGAGTATTTAGCACGCGGAGAGTGACGCAGCACTGGGGATCGTGTCGGGACTGGCCACCCGAGTGCCCTTCCCCTTGTGCCTCTCAGCGTACCGCATCTAGTTTCGATAATATTTGACTTGTTACAACCGTACCCTGTTAAGACCATACCCTACGACGTTTTCATTGCCAGGTATCCGGCAAATCTAATACCCGGTACATGTGTAATAATCTGTAGTAACAGAAAGAGTGGCCGTGGATCCGGGCCACGCCCCGAGTAGATCGGAAATCTCGGTCCTTTCTTGGGTTACATCATTGTCGTGGGTAGAATAGAATAGAATAGAAATTATTTTATTTGACACATAAGTTACAATCATAGACAACAACAAAAAAACACGGTTATTATAAATATTATTACAAATAAACATCAGTTTTAATAGATATATAAATAATAGGTACCTATGTGTCAAAAAGGTCCCCGCTCAGCATAATTCGTGACAGCGCGAGGCATGTCACGATACTGATATTCTGCGGGAACCCTTTTGATTGGGTAGGTTGCATGTCCGTAATATCGCGGCCGTTTCACTTGTACTGGCTACTGGAGAGTCTGTGGTGCTGACTTGCGGTCTGGGAATATTGGTGGTCTTCTGGCCTGGAATTTGTCTCGTCAATTATTGACATTTGGTGCGTGAATGTGTCGATATCGACAGAATAAAAATCTATCGATAATAAATATATCGATGGAAAAATATTTTTCTATCGATGTTTGTTGAACAAATTAGTGACCAAATCTTGTACAAAATGTTTTTTATTATCACAAAACCATAAATTACATTATGGGCATGTCTAAGTAAGCACAAACCATCAAACGAATAATTTTATGTGAAGCGTGTTTAGAGAGTCGGTTAAGCAGGTAGTGTAGAGCAGCGGGCTGCAGGATGTTTTATTATTAATAATAATAATAATCATTTATTTCGGACATCTAGATCCATAAATTGTTAGTAACAAAGTAACCTAAGTCTAGTGTTAGTACATAATAAAAGAATCATTGAAAGCATAATAAATTATTTTTTAAATTATATTTCATTAATCGGGGTGGAGCTCCTCAGGTTTTCTCTGGCGCCGGTGAACCGGTCTACTTAACTGTATGCAGTGTTATCCAGTGCGCCAGCACCGGAAAGTCCCAGCGGTCCATCAACGCGCGCAGGATAGTATATTGTCATTTTCTGCATAGTGAAGCACACAACACGATAGAAATTCACAGATTCTTGTATAGTAGCAGATCACGGTGAAGCTCACGACCGGTTCGTAAGGAATCAAATAATAATTAATTGAACGAAATAAAACACATTTTTACGGAATAACTTTTCGCGAGTTTAATAAATTTTATCCCGACGTTTCGAACACTTTACAGCGTGTGTGGTCAAAGGTAGACTAGATGTTATTTGTCATGTACGGAGTTTTGAAAATTACACTACCGTCACTCAATAATATTAATTAACGTTCCTATCCATGCAGTAAGAGCTGTCTTGTGATCTTGCAGTGAGTGGTCTAGCTTGGGTCCTCGTTAGCACTGGATCCTATGCTGGTGGAATTTTTCGTTTCTGTTGAAATTTGGATGTTTTCTTATTTCTATAGCTTCGCGTAGTATACGTGGAACGAACCGACTTTCTTTTGACAGTACTTTGGGCGGGTCAAAACGTATAAAGTGGTTGAGTTTGTCCAAGAAATGTTCACACACTGCAGATTTTATGTTTCGTCTATGTTTGACGTCAGCTATATGTTCTTTCATCCGCACGCCTATACTTCGTTTGATTTGCCCGATGTAGGAAAGGCCACATTCTCATTCCAGTCTATACACCCCTGCACATTGAAAAGGTTTGGTGCACTTGACAGGTGGTAAATAATGGTTAATCTTCTTTGGCAGTTTTAAATAGGTCTCGATGAACGCCAGCTTCAAGATATTTCCAATCTTGCCAGTAACCCCTTATGTGTAAGTACGGCAGGTGGACGTTTAACTGTCATGGTCTTGCTACTGCCACGGGGTCTGCAACGACGTGGTACTGAAAGCTGGTTGTCCCATAGTACCTTCCTCAAGTTCAGCAGCGAGGTGTTGGTCGTCGCAGATGCCCCACGCTCTCTGAAACAAAGTTTTGCCCACGGTGGCTAACTGTGACGGATGATGGTGAGATGCATTATTGAGATATTTGTCTGTATTGGGTGGCCTTTCTAAAAACTGTGGCTAAGAGTGTTATCAGAATTTCTAGTAAGTAAAACGTCTTAGAAAGCCAGTTTATTGTTTGCCCCAATTTCCATAGTAAATTGTATTTTTGGATGAATAGAGTTAAGATGTTCAAAAAAGCAGAAACTTTATCAGTGAGTAATATTGTGTAGGTGTCATCTACGTACCGTTTTTAAAACCTTGGTGGTATAGGTGATGTGTTTAAAGCTGTGGCCTCAAAAGCTTCAATGAAGATATCAGCAACAACATGTGATACTGGGGAACCCATCGCTATACCATCAATTTGTATGTAGAATTCACCGTCCCATAAATAGCCAGATGTTAGGCAATGCTCTAATAGTTCTGCATATTCTGTATTCATATCCAATTCAAGTAACTTCCTTTTGGTAATTTCAATGCAGTCGTTCACTGGTAAACTTGTAAATAGGGACTGTACATCAAAACTTACCATTGTTTCGTCTTCTGCCAATTGCAAGGTCTTGATTTGGCTTATGAAGTCATAGGAATCCTTTACATGTGCCGTAGTTCCTCCTCGTAGTACAGAAAGTGTTTTCGCCACATGCTTCGCCAGCTTGTAAGTTGGGGAATCAATCTGACTCACAATAGGACGAAGAGGAACATTGGTTTTGTGTATTTTAGGCAGCCCATACAGTTTAGGTGGTTTTGCATATGTTGGCACTTACACTATCGCGTTTTTTTCACTAGGTCGCTGGTTTTCTTTAATATTTTGCTCGTGTGGTCAGTTTTACATGTTTGATGGTTGTTTCGTCCGACAGCAACTGTGATATTTTGAGTTTATAATCTGATGTATCCATTATAACCGTAGCTATACCTTTATCTGCACGTAAGATTGCCAGTTCTGGTCTAGATTTTAAGTTTTTAAGTGCTAAATATTGACCACGAGAAAGATACGACTTTGGTATTTTGCTATGTCGTAAGACGGATGATATGTTTTGTCGTAATGATTCCGCGACTTCTTTCTTCAAATTATTCCGTACCAAACAATCCTTCTACGCTGCAAATTATGTTTTCAAAAGGAATATTTTGCGGTGTTTCTGCAAAATTGAGACCTTGACTAAGAATATCAATGGTGTTATCATTCAATTGTTTGTTTTGATAAATTTACAACTGCCCGGTTTCTGTCTGTCTGTCTATCTAGCTAGTGTATCTGTCTAACTGTCTTTGGTTGGAGATGTGACATTAGATGCGTTCTGTTTTAATAAATTTTGCGATGACAGTTTCTTGTATTTGCATTCGTTATATTTTGATGTTTCGCGTTTATTAGGTACTTGAATGCATTCGTCAAAATCTCGTAGAGACAGTTTTAATTTCAATTCTTTACATATATTATCCACAGTTGCATTTAAATGGACAAAGTCACTATGATGTTGATGAATGAGATGACGGAGCATTTTTCGACTTGCCTGGTTTAGGATCTTCGCACTCCCACGTATCTCTTTCTTTGGAGTGATTTGTACACATCGCGGGATGAGGTTGTGATCTCTGCACCTCTTAAGGAAATTTAAAGATGATATTTTCCTTGCGCGTTTTGTTTTGAGATCTTCTAACAGGCGGATTTTGTTGGCTGTATCCAGTCCGTACGGGTTCACATACTTGTTTCTGAAGTTTACGCAAATATAACTCATCGAAATGAAACACTTTTTTACGGATTAACTTTTGGCGAGTTTATTAAATTTTATCCCGACGTTGCATTTGTGGTCACGGGTAGACTAAGATGTTATTTGTCATTTACAGAGTTTTGAAAAATTACACTACCGTCGCTCAATAATAATAATAAACTTTCCTATCCACCCAGTAAGAGCTTACTGTGTCTTGTGATTTTGCAGTGAGTGGTCCTCGTTCAAAGTTAATCCGTAAAAAAGTGTTTCATTTTGTGAGTAATATTCGCGTAAACTTCAGAAACAAGTAACTTACTGAAGTTAAAAAGGAATATGACCACCCAATCCTTTGAGTAAATAAATATTTATTAGTGTTGGGAACCCAACCAAACAATTGTATCTATTGGCTTTGATTGTGTATTAGTTTTTTACAAGTGCTTATTTAAGTTATTTTAATAGATTGTTTCTCCTGATAAATGCAATTCTTGAGTCCAAGGAATTATATGCAACAACATAAGTCAGCTCATAAATATGATTTACGTCTTCATTTTCTATTCTGTGAAAAGCTCATTCAAGAAAATTTGGGGTATCAGATAATGCGTAGAGTATTCTTCCTTTAGTTTTCCACCCTGGGCACATTTTTTGAGCGTCGTGTCACTAGAGTATATAGCTATAGTATCTTTGGAAGGATATATTAATTTACTATTGTCCTTATGCCAAATCAGACTACACTGAGTTGAATTATATAGTATAGATGTGACGCACGTGTCACATCAATTTAAGTAACTTGTGGACTGCAAATCCGGCAATATATTCAACAACCTTTTCACCAAGTGGCGTAAGTGCTGGAGCATCATCCAACAGGGTTACCCCACTCTCACTGGAAGAAGTTGAATAGTTACATCTAATTGTGGACTCAGTGTCACTATTAAGACGCGAAGTGGTCTTATTAATTCTATTAACGAGTGAAGAAGACAAACAATATAGAATTGTCAACTTTTCCAGCAGGATGTAATTACCTGTATCAACGTCTATCAGCTTTTTCAATAAGTAGACTCAAAAAGTCCTACAATGGGATTATAATTGCATCCGTCATGACTTCTGATATTACTAAAAAATATTTCTACGTGATCTTGCTACTCGTATATAATGTGAAGTGAACGATACTTCTTAGGTTCTTTTCTGGGCTAAAGCCCCTTTTCGCTTTGATGCAAATGCAAAATCTTAAAAACGCAGTAAAACGGTATGTAATCATTATCATTATTCTGTCTTTGTCATATGTGAGTCGCCTGGCGCAAGCAGTGTTAAAGTGCGGGCAGTATCAAATCGTTATATGCGCGCATTCAGACGTATGTTGCGATGACATACGTGATTGCTCGACCTCTGCCTGATCATGCACTTCTGGTTACACTCCCAGTCTCAAGCATTCTGGATTATTCGCCGTGAAAACCCAGCTTCAAAGCTACAGAACGCTGCGACTGGCCCTCCTGTATTAATTTTATGGCCCTAGTTGCGGTATGAAATGGATGTCGATAGGATGTCTTCGAATCTAAAGCATTGCTCTTACAAAAAACTAAGCTTCGAATCTAAAGCATTGCTCTTACAAAAAACTAAGCTTATCTGTTACAAATAAATCAACGCTTTAAATGTGTGAAAAATTTGTCATAAAGTAAAGTAAACTTTAAATTGTATGCAAATGGTACAGGCACAAATTGCTTGTTAACAAGCAAGAGTTGAGAACACACCACAAAAAAGTTTGCTACTTATGATTGCTGTAGAGACCTTTTCAAGCGGAGTTTTTCCGGTGCCATTGATAAACGCGTCAATTTTCATAATACTTTCAAAACGGAGGTTTTCATGCTTTTAATTTGCCATGAACCTTTTGCGATAGTAAGCTCGGAAGGGCATTTCTCTTCTTGTTCTACTTATATTTTTTTTCTATTATTTCGGAAGGGCGTTCCTCTTCTTGTTCGACTTCATATTTTTTTTCTATTATTTCCGAGGACGGACACACGATTAAATAATTTTGATTAAAAGCATGATTTAAATCACGATTAAAATCAAATGTTTTTTTTAAATAAAAAATGTTTATTTCACTTTCTTTCACAGAAATCAACATAAAAAAACAGATTTAGAAATTATAATTTACTTAAAGACTAGGGTCGTTTATATCTGATATATCAATATCATTTTTTTTATTTTTTTATTTGGTACACATAACATACAATCTTTATATCATTAAAACATAATTGTAACAACATAAATGTTCTAGATTGTAACACTCAAACATGTATACACAAATAATCAATATCAACATAGTACTCAAGTAAAACAATGACAAACAAGCAACTAAAACAAACAAAAATAAAAATATGAAGACACCAACGATGCGCCGCTAAAGGTGTAGATCATCTAAAGTGATGCATCAATGATGCATTCTAGAATGTATACTACTCAGAACAAAATAAGGGCCACGAGGTATTTTGTCTGTACCATGAAAATAATAAAACCAATATATATTTTTTTGTACGAAAACTGATGTTGTTTTTTACGTGTAGACCAATAAATTTATTCCAATAATAATGTATAAAAAGTTTATTTGCTTTTGAAAGAAAAAACACATTTAAGGTTAAAAATAAAAAAAATGAAAAGTTACTGAAAACAAAAGAAAATACTTCATGTTCATATTTTAGTAACGGGTATGCCCCCCCCCCCCCTCGTTTCTCTACGCACTCTTGAAGCCTGGAGTGCATGCTCTCAATAAATATCAACATAGTACTCAAGTAAAACAATGACAAACAAGCAACTAAAACAAATAAAAATATGAAGACACCAACGATGCGCCACTAAAGGTGTAGATCATCTAAAGTGATGCATCAATGATGCATTCTAGAATGTATACTACTCAGAACAAAATAAGGGCCACGAGGTATTTTGTCTGTACCATAAAAATAACTACGCACTCTTGAAGCCTGGAGTGCATGCTCTCAATCAAATGCCTGACATTTTCCCACATTTTGTACCGAGCCTGTCGGTTCAAATTTAGCGACCAAATTCTTAATAGCGGTTTTAGAAGGACGATTATGTTGTCCGAAAATATCACGAATTTTACGAAACGTAACTTTAATAGAACCACCATTTTCATAGTGGATTTTAATTATATTAATGCTATTTCCGAGCGAAATTGAATTCATTGTAGCAATTGCCAAAGCATCTACTACGAATAGGTCACAAAACTCAATGTCAAAACTGTCATGTTGTTGGTGCCCCAATTGAAAAACAAAGAACTTGTTGAAAAACCCTTTACATACATCCATAATCAAGTCAAGCGTATGCTTGCTCGGTTCTGGTGAGTCGCTTCCGCTAGTGGCGAAACCGGCAGCAATACGTACGGTCCGGTGATATGCGGTATCTGCCTCGCGTCTATCGTCTGGGTACAGCGAGGAGAGTAGAGACGCCTTGGTGTCGCCAGTAGACTCAGTGAAGCCCTCGCAAGCGCCCACTTGTCTTACGATAAGCTCTATCCTAGGGGTCGTCGTTACCTGAGTCAGCGATTGAGCGGAAGAAGTCCAGCTCTGCCTTCTTCATTGCCTGCTTGTATCCTATGGTCACAGCTCTAAGTTCACAATGAAGTTTCTCCTCCTGTTCTCACTCGACGCGATTGCTGCCAGTCACGACGTGCTAAACTAACTCCGCGGCGTAACTGATCTAGCTCTGGCGACCACCACTCGTATCTTCCATCGCTCTTACGTGCGCACTGACCTAGGATCTCTCGAGCAGTGCGCAGAAGAACTCCGGTGTACCTCTCGCAGTACTGTACTGCAGGGAGGTGTTGCCACATTGCCTAGACGAGCATGCAGCACCGCGCAAAACCTGGTCCAATCCACACCTTTCGTGCGGATCGGTGCCGGTAACCGGTCGCTGTCTTCTTGCACTGCTAAAATTGAGCGTGCATTATCATTGGTGATTTCAAAAGTGATCCACTGATGGCCGCTCAGACTAGTGCCCACGTGAACTATCCAGTAACCCACATTGACTCCTCTCATAGAAAGCGTAAGGTCTACATTGGACATACCGTTCGGTCCGCTGAAAGTAGGTGGTTGGTCAGGAATATTGTGTATCAGAAGGTTTCGTCCGAGGATGAAGCCCTCCATGTGATTCCTCCTGTACTCGGTGTCCCTCCCTCGGCCTATGTATTGCCTTTCTTCACATTCACATCGGTGACTGTACAATGCTGTCGAGATCAATAATAATTGGTTTGCCAGCAAGTTGGTTCATAACTGTGTCTAGATGTTGTATGTGACGGCTGATGTGTGGCTGTACTGTGTTAAATTATAAAATTTCTACTATTCGGAACAATATTTATTGGAAATAAATTTAACCCTTTCAGAGCTGTATTATTTCGAATGAAATTACCAACAATAAAGCTTGGAAAAAAAAAATGTTGTTCATTTTTCGAGAAAAATTATATTTTCTTTATGTGCTCAAATGCGGACATTCGGTCCAAGTGGTATGGCTCAAGTAGTATATGCAAAGTATGGGAGATTTTTCAATAAAATTAAAAATTGTCGGTATTGAAATGTTTTTATTATAAAAATATGAAATTTAAACAAAATTAAACTCCTAAATTCTAAGAAACAAAATCTTCTAAAAATCAAACTTTTAAATTGAGGAACTTTACTTAGGAACTTCAGTTACTTTAGCTACCTACTTATGTATGGAAACGTAAGAAACAGTTTTTGTCTTTTGTCAGACATAAATGCACTTTGCACTTTATACACTTTATTCGAGATTTTCCTTTACACCCCGGTAACTTGCAACGTGTTCCAGTCCCATCATCATGAGCAGGAAAATGACCAACACCATCTCGAGCTATATCACTGGGTGGACGCAATTCTCCCGGTCTTCTCGGAATAATTTTCGGCAAAGGGCTGCTACTATTTGGTCGGCCTCTTTTCGCGACTGATATTTTATTGCGGAAAACTAGACTATCAGCTAGCCGCCGTCGAAAATGAAGAAGAGTGAGTCGTTTTGATTTTGGTATTCCTAGCAAATCATTATCAAGATCATAGGGGCGGAAGGCTTGAACGACTGCCAGATCTGAAGCGTGAAATATCGTACGCAAAGGCCACTTCTTTGACTTTATGAAGGTCCTGTAGTAGCTCATAAGTTGATCAAGTAAATCAACACCTCCCATCGCGTGATTATACTTCTTCACGATTTCGGGCCTCTCAACTTCTATAAATTTCTTCTCTGTTTTAGACCATCTCTTCACCATATCCTTCTCTCCTATGCCCATAAAGTTAGATGCTAAGTTTCCTGGCTTGTTATCCAACCATTTCACCATTGTCACATCACCATCAGTACTACAAACCTCTTCTGCAAAACCCCTTGGTTTCTTTTTTATATCTTTATCACTGAGTAACGGTGGCTTTGCAAATCTATTGACACGTGCTGTGCAGGTAGCCATTATTCCTTTACATTTCAAAATTTGTAGCATGTGATGTGATGAGAAGTAATTATCACAGTACAACTCGTGGCCACTATTCTCTCCTACTCTTTTTATTAGATGCAAAACTACAGATGCACCGAAACCAACTTTTTTTATCAATGTTTTGTCTAATTCAGGAATGGAATTTTGGTAAATTATAAAGTCATACGCACGACCATTTTTCCCACACAAGAAGAATAATTTGATGCCCCAAGGACATGGTTTGCCTTTTACATACTGTTTAGCAGAATGCTTTCCCGTAAAAGGAACGATTTGTTCATCAACACACAGTTCTTTTTCTAATGGTATTTCTAAGCATCGGCTTCGGATTGCGTCATAGATGGGTCGAACTTTATAGAATGCATCTTTACAATTTGAAGGCATTTTCATATTATCTACAAGATGTAAATTATTCCGAAGTTCGAAAAACCTGTCTCTCGTCATATTTTCTGTGAATAGGGGTATGCTTATGTTGGTTTCCCAGTACATTTTCAAAACCGGATAGTTAAATACCCCAGTTGCCATATGTAAGCCAAATAAGACTTCAATTTCATTGCTGGTAGTAGGTCGAAACCTGGTTTTTCCCGACTGAACAGCATATATGTTTGTCATTTCAGCCATTTGACGAAATAACCCTTCAGGTACATACTTGTGATAGTAATCTAGAGGACTTTGTACGACGGGATCAACAGCTATTGGTGGGGAAAAATCAGTTGATATTGTATTTTCAATTTTTCGGTGCCTCCACTTTATATTCTGTTTAGGTGTGAGATAGTCAAATGTCTCACCATTCGATGCAGATTCCTCCTCCTCGATATCCATTTCTGCTCGTGGTTCCTCCAAAACTGGCTCGAAATCAATAGTCAATCTTTAGTCAATCTTAGTTCGCTCTCGTCTTCATTTCCGTCCGATAAGTCCGGTGGAACATACTCCCTCTGATTCTGACTTATGACATCGGCACCCAAGCGGACATATCTTGTATCTTGAGCTTGGTTAGTACAGCCCACATCCTCATCATCTGAAGACAGCTCCAAGTCCGAAAGATTTCCATCTTGCAGAAGCTTCAAGGCATCTCTTGAGAACATTATTTAAAAAGATTATCTGAAAAAATATATCAGATTTATTTATTTCGTTTTAATTAAAAAATAAATAAACTTAAATTAATGTGCATAAAAGAAAAAGTTTATTTTGTTCAAATAAAACTCTGGTTTCAGTTAAGATACCCATCCAGAAATCTTTATTATAAAGCCGCAACGGGCTTTAAAACCTTTACCTAAAACTCCGTCAGTGACAGTAGTCGAGCAAGGCTCTTGGCGGTTTCCTGCAAAGATTCTGGTCACTGGCTTCATGCTTTACCGTCGAAAAATTTAGGCACTTTTTCCGATAGTGAGTCTTTCCGGGTGTGTGTGGGTCTCCGCCTTGGCACCCCTATATGTGAAATTTTTACGTGTCCCTGTGGCAAGGAGGTTGACAAATTTGGTCTCCACTGCCTTTGTTGCCAACAAAGCGCTGGGCGTCTCGCCCGTCTCGCTACCCTTAATGACGCCATCAGAAGAGCTCTTGACACCATTAATGTTCCTTCAACGTTGGAACCACGTGGTTGGTCCGTGACGATGGCAAGAGACCCGATGGCCTCACGCATGTTCCCTGGGAACGGGGTCGGGCCTTAGTTTGGGATGCAACTTGTATCGATACTTTGGCCCCCCTCCCATCTCAGAGAATCAGCCCTTAAAGCTGGAGCAGCAGCGGAGTTGGCTGAAAACGCCAAGCGTCGCAAGTACGTCTCACTTGCAAGTGATGACGCCGTTTGGTGTTGAAACATTTGGGCCGTGGGGACCCTCTGCTAAATTGCTATTTGGTCATCATCGTCCATACCGAATCCGGCAACGGCGACTTCTGCACTCTTGATTTTGTTCATTGGTGGTACGCCCTGATGTGGCTAGCGAAACCTTTGCTATTTGGTAAAAGTGCGCCAAAATTAAATTCTGTCACAGCCAATAATAAAGCTGGCTGGTTCCTAGCTCAAAGGATTAGCATAGATATTCAACGCGGCAACGCAGCCAGCATCATAGCCTCCTTGCCTCAAGGAAATGGTTTCGTTTTTGAATAGGTAGACTAAGATATTTTTTTTATGTAGCATGTCTTAGTTTTATTTTTTCTTGTTTGTTAGGATGTTATGATTTTTTTGCCCATGAAGTTGATATGAGTAGCATTTATTTTATTTGCAAGTTTCAATCCCTCCTTTTCTTGTAAAACATTCAACTCTGTGAAAAATTGAAGTAAATGGGTCCATTCCTAGAACTCATTTTTGTTTTTTTCAGAAAATTTATTTCTACATAGTTTGATTGTGAGCTGGGTCTAAAATACAATGTAGTTTGGTATCTTGATTATGATGTTTGAAACTCGTTATCATGTCAGGGAATTCAAAGCTGCTTTCATAAGTGGTAATATTATCAGCAGTTCCATCGCATGTTAGACTTCGAACGGTAATTCCAATATCAAATAACATACGTACTGATGTGATTATCATCTGTGCCTGTACGGCACCTGCAATCTTATCAATAAAAAAGTCGGCAATGGGGACTTAAATTTTCGCTTATATGATACTATTTCAGAACAAGCACTTCAGTAGCTAAACATTCCGAATCGTATGGAACAATACCTGCAAAGTCTACATAGCCCTACTTTTTGACATTATTTTTATCATAAACTTCCTCCGATTTAGTAGACATTGCGTCAATATTAGCCCTACATTCTTAAGATCATTTTCGGACACTGACAATTTTAAATTTTCGAAAACTTTTATCATGAACCCTACATGACACTCATGACTATAAAAAAAAATCTATATATATCTATTTATAGCTAGCATTTCGCGTAAGGTTGCAGTGTGTGGTAGCATTGTATGATTTCTGAGAAACAAATATGCTTTGGTGAAATAAAAGTACAAAGATAAAGCGAATGGGGAAGAAAACTGACAATACTCGCCGCTAGGCGGCGCTGCACACGTCAGACCCACGATATCTGTCAAAATTCATACAAAAAGTTGTTTACGTTTAGATTTTTACCGTTTTAATGTTATATTGCCGCGTTGTGTGGCAATTGACTAATAAAATATAATATAATATAGCAATTGAAATATAACTGAATATGTTGTTTTGTAATAGGAGGAAGAGTTGTGCTTGCATTGATGTCTCGGTAGATATCAGGCGATGGCAATTCGATTTTTCCTTCATCAGTTTCGTGTCCCTGTTGTGGTATGCCAAAATTGAAATTCCTGTCGAATGATTCAAGCCTAAAAAGAAAAATATGTAAAAAAAATAAATTTTATAGGTTATGTGAAGGGTCATGAAATTGATATGAAAAAGTTCATTCAATTGTCAAATAACACAATATTTTTGCTATGAAAATAATCTAGCAAAATTGATTTATGATAAAAACATTCATTGTGAAAAGGTAATTGATGTAAAAGCTGTGAAAACCAAAAATATTTACCTGCTGACGAGATCCGCCTTTCTTCCTTTCAAGGAGCCTCCTCGAGTTTTTAACTCAGCTTTTAACTGAGACACCGTCCACGTCGAATACATAATGTCACAGAGTCACAAAATACACCACAGAACGATCGCCGTATCTCACAAAACGAAAATCAAAAAGTGGCCAAAAAGTGAAAATGTTTGTTATGAGTCTGTCGAGCGCAGCGCCATCTGCAATTAGCTTTGCGTTTTGTTCCCCATTGCTTAAGCTCCTCCGATTATCGTACACCTGTTACTTTTATCAGTGTTTAAATGGTTGAGTATATTAGTAAAATTATTATTCATCAAAATTTTAACCTCATCATAATTATTATTACACTTTTTTAGTACTTCCAAAATGGATGGTTATCTTATTTTATATCGCGCCTTTTTACCTCGACAATACTTTTTTTACATTAAATGGACAATAAATTTTGCGTTTCGACATATCTTCGAAGGATTCATACTCTTCATTTCTGTTTGCACTGATAATTCTTTAACGCTGGGGCAGAGCTTCTTGGCTGGAGGGGCATATTCTTCCATTGCACTTAAATCTTGTGACGTACTAGAAGTAGAACGTTCGACGGTTTGCAACGGTGGCTGTATCAGAATATTACTTATTACGTCTATGTGTTTATTTTTCGGCAGAAAAAAAAAATGAAGGCACATCCACTTTCCCTGACTGGAAAATCCTTACTAATATTATAAATGCGAAAGATTATCCGTTTCTTTGTCCTTCTTTCACGTTTCATTTGTCAATTATGACAAATAACGTTTGATTAATATCAGCCTCATGCCTTGTCAAACCGCCCTTCTTTTCCGTGGTCACAATAATAGATACATCATCTGCAAATAATATTGTTTTACGTCTAGTTTATCCAAAGACACTACCTTGCGGAACACCAAATCTATTACAGATATACCCGGACTGATATGACTTCGTGACAGTTACTTTAGATGTTTTCGATATAGCAACTGATTGTTGTCTGTTCCTGAGATAAGACTCAAACCAATGCAGTGAAATGCCCCTAACTCTTATTTTTCTATTTTTTTTAACAATATGTCATGATTAACTAGGTCAAAAGCCCTCGTCATGTCCGAAAATAAAGCAGTGGTAATTTTCTTTGCATCTACTCTGGTCGAAATTTCCCCAAGTAAAATGTAGCTAGCTAGATTAGTAGTTATTAGTACCAGCTAGATTTTTTCTTCTGGAAGCCATACTGATTTTGTTAATTATGTCGAAACTGTTGCAGTAGTTAATTAATCTATCATATATGCACTTTTCAAAAATCTTTGATATTACAGAAATTAATGCTATTGGTCTGTACTTATTTAAGTCACTTTTGCATCCTTTTTTGTGCAAAGGTTTTATATAAGATATCTTTAGGCGCTGAGGGAATTCACCTTTTTCGAATGTAAGGTTTATTAAATATGTCAATTTAGGAGTCAATTCATCAATACAATGCTTAATAACTTTTGTGCATATTTCATCAGGACCCTCAGAGTTTGTGTTATTAAGCGAGAGTATTTGTATTTTCACGTCCAATTCAGTCGTAGGCTTAAGGTACATAGAACACCCTAATCTATTCATGTTAATATTTAGATGGTTACTTTTCGTAATATGTAATGTCGCTTTGTTTGAACAGTCAATAAAATGTTTTTTAATGCTTCAGCTATGCCTATAGCGTCAATAATAGTTTCATTATTATGTTTCACATTGTCTATATCTTGATTATTGCTGCTATGTTCCATGTTTTTTATTACTTTCCATGAAGGTTTGGAATTATTTTTACTATTGTGGATGAATCTATTGTTGTAATTTTTTTGTGCTTGTCCAATACATTTCCTAAGTAACTTTGAATATTTATAAATATTTATAAGTATACATATAACAAATAGTGATCCTGTAGTAACTTCTACCAGCAATTGACGTCCATCCATCGATGGTAAATGACATTTTAGATGAGAGTATGTGTAGTCCTTTCTTAAGATTCAATGGAAGCTCTTCAAATCGCTCTTTGACCTTCCTTCTAAGTGTGAACCTCTTAGGAAACATCATATTTGGGCAAATCAATCGAAAATAAACTTGTGTAGCTTCGTTATCGAAATATGAGAAGGGAAGATATTTGTTCACCATCCAATCAACTGTAGCTGTCATGATGTTATCGCTGCTATTTTCAGACTGAAAAAAAATTACAACAAATCATGAGTTAATATTTATTAATAAAACGATATCTATCACACTCGATATAAGTGCGTACAGTAAATTGTTCCACCTACAAATCCTACAATATTTAAGGCTTCAGAATCGCATTTAAGTTACAGTACCAGTACTATTTTATAAAAAAAAAAATGAAAACACCAACCACATTCATTGCTCTGATCCCAAAGTAAGTAGCTGACGCACTTGTGTCATGGAAATTAGACACAACAGTGGTACCACAACACCCAGACCCGAGACAATATAGAAAATTTTGATTTCTACATTGACCCGACCGGGAATCAAACTCGGGACCTCGGAGCGGCGACGCCTTAAAACCAGCGTGCTTAGCCACTACACCACGGAGGTCGTCATGTCGTCACTTTATGTCATTAAAACAATAAAAAATGCTGAATTTTAATAAACCATGTAGGTATCGTTCGTTGGTGCGGCGCGCGTTAGTGTTGGGTGCTTACTCCGACAAACCGACACTCGAAGGGTTTACTGTGAAAACCGTGATAGTTTTTAAAAAAAATGATGGCTTTTCAAAACATATTTTTATACCAAGTATATTTTTAAAAAAGTCAATTGTAAGACGCAAGAGTCTCGCAGGCTTGGTCTTGTTCTTGCTTAAATCTTGCACAGGCGGTCTTGATCTTGATCTTGCTAAAATTAGGCGGTCTTGGTTTTGGTCTTGCAAAAATGCAAGAACAATACCAAGACCGATTTTGGGCAACACTAATCCTTTGTATTAGTTAACTTACTCCTTTATTTTACTATACTTACTGTGTACAAATTTTGTAAGGTTTAAGTTCTTGTTTGTGCCATATAAAGATTTGTTCTATTATATTCTATAACCGACAATTCTATACTTGAATACTAAGCTGTGATAGCTCTCACACTGCGTTTCCCTTGCTCCACTATGAGAACTTTCCTCTACACAAAAGTTGTCTGGAAGAGATCGCTTTTGGGGATAAGACCACCTAAATTGTACATGTTTTTACTGTATTTTGTTTCTGTATGTGTGTTTTGTGTACAATAAATTAAAGTATTTTATTCTAGACTCAATATTTGATCATAAAGTACAAATATCAAGGAGTTCTAAAAAAACCTTTTTACTGTGGTAATAAAACACAAAACTTAAATGCTAAACACCTATTTATTTCTTAGTTCACTAACTATTTCTCGTAAACAGTCTTCAATTTGAACCAGTCTTGTTTCTACTGTAGCTGATAATGCCTCAAGCGCTCTCGTATGCCTCTCCTCAACAGTTATCCTTTTCTCTTCTAAGCTGCGAGCCCATTGAGGTACATTACGATTGCGTATGACTGAAGAAGTGTTAATAAATTTTAAAAACTTAACTAGAAAACCCACCGTGAAGGTAGCACTCTAGACGCACCTTTTTTGTTTTTATTATCATAATTTAACCAATTTCTATGAAATGTTTTACTTTTAATGCACACCCTTCATGAAATAGAAGGGTTGCATGGTCACATAAAATCCTATAATAACTATAATATAAAACTAACAAACAAGGTTCATAAAAAAAAATTAAGCTATCATTTTATTTTGCTTACCCAAAAGCCAGAAATTCTGCCCTTCATCATGCAGTCTTCGCATGACTGGATTGACCGGGCATATGTTCCAAACGTGAGAGTCGTGGCTTGCACCACCAAAAGAGGCATCAACATGCAAGATCTTGAGATCCGCATCACAAATTTGAAAATATTTTAACACTTTTTCTTACTGCTACAGTGGGAATTACCCAAAATCCTTTGTTGGTGCACCAAGTGTCATCAAGTTCAAGCTAAGCATTGTAGCATGCCAGCTAAGTAGCACTTTTTTTTAAAGTTGTAAATTAATATACCTAAAAAGAGACTAAGGAATAATTGAAACACTCATTGATAAACTATCAACGCCAATATTGTACAGACAGAATGGATTGAGTCCACTGCTAGACATAAGTCTCTCCCACATTGGGCAAAAAAATGCAAAATAAAGTGTATATCTCACCGCAAGAACATTAAGGGAATGGTAGCCCTTTCTGTTGTAAAATGCCTCTTCATGATCGCTTGGTCTTATTATAGCCATATGGGTCCCATCTATACAGCCGATGACCCCAGAAAATCCCATCTTCTCATAAAATCTGAAAATGCTTAGGATTAGGTATTTCAATATTTATTTATTGTAACTTCCTACCATAAATGCAATAGAATCAAAATTAAGTACCTCATTGCTACAGAAACTCGTTCCGTCTGGGTTCGAGGAAATTTTATATATTTCCTCAAAATGGCAGGAGTGTTAAGAGCCTTTGTGACATCATGCAAGCAATCGGATGTTGATTGACGGCTCAGGTGAAGAAAGTCATTCTCCCCCACACTTCTTTGGTAACTACCGGTAGCATAAAAATTCAATGCAGTCAGTATCTGTCAACATTAATATACATCGGCGTCAAAAAAATCGCACCTTTTAAAAATCTTACTTAAAAATTCCGAAACTTTATGTAGAGGATAGTGTTAGGTATCATTAGAAAGGTAACAAAAAGGAGTATCAAAAAACAATTAAGTGTTATCTTTTTTTGAAGTGAAAACTTCTTTAGCGGCGTTGAGCACTTTTGTGGGATGGGGGAAAAATGTGAAACTCGCGTCAGGACACGTGACCTGATCGAAAAACCGTAAGACGGTTGGCGAAATTATGGATGTAAGTTGATTTTTCTGAGAGATAAACTTTTTAATGTAATTTAATATAATATAAATTGTAATGTTTGTGTACGATAGCGCAATAAATAGATATTGTATTCTATAAAAATATTATATTATATTATTATTATTATTGTATTATTATTATTATTATGATTATTATTATTATTGTATTCTATCACAAAAATGATAGTTCTTTTATATTGATAATAACTATTCCAAAAAATCAAAAATGCACAACGTTGATATTCAAGTTTTCACTTATGCCGGCACTCCCGGAGTGCTTTCACAGTTTTTTTAATTAAAATTAGACAAAAAACATTAAAATTTGAAAAATAATAAAAAATCTTAATTAAAGCCTAATTAACAATCGATAATTTACAAAAAAAAATACAAAAAGTGTTTTAAAATTAACTTAAAATCTAGTGTTACCCCCCCTTGCCCTGATGACTTCCATACGGTCCCTCATAGACCTCACCAACCTTCATTCTTCAATCACCGCGGTTTGGAGTTCCTGTAGAGTCGAAGGAGCCGGATCCCGAGCTCGAACCTTACGTTTAAGATGGTCCCAGAGGTGCTCTATCGGATTCAGATCAGGACTTCTCGCTGGCCATTGCATCACAGAAATTTGGGACCTCCGCAGGAAGTCGCTCACGATGGCTGCAGTTTGAGCGCGAGCGTTGTCGTGCATTAATGTGAACCCCTCGCAAAAAGATTCGGCGTTTAAAGATTTAAGTTAAAGATTTAAACATTAAAGATTTAAGTTTAATTTTAAGACACTTTTTGTAATTTTTTTTTGTAAATTATCGATTGTTAATTAGGCTTTAATTAAGAATTTTTATTATTTTTCAAATTTTAATGTGTTTTGTATAATTTTAATTAAAAAAAGATTACACTTAATTGTTTTTTGATACTCCTTTTTGTTACCTTTCTAATGATACCTAACACTGTCCTCTACATAAAGTTTCGGAATTTTTAAGTAAGATTTTTAAAAGGTGCGATTTTTTTGACGCCGAGGTATATTAATGTTGACAGATACTGACTGCATTGAATTTTTATGCTACCGGTAGTTACCAAAGAAGTGTGGGGGAGAATGACTTTCTTCACCTGAGCCGTCAATCAACATCCGATTGCTTGCATGATGTCACAAAGGCTCTCAACACTCCTGCCATTTTGAGGAAATATATAAAATTTCCTCGAACCCAGACGGAACGAGTTTCTGTAGCAATGAGGTACTTAATTTAGATTCTATTGCATTAATGGTAGGAAGTTACAATACATAAATATTGAAATACCTAATACTAAGCATTTTCAGATTTTATGAGAAGATGGGATTTTCTGGGGTCATCGGCTGTATAGATGGGACCCATATGGCTATAATAAGACCAAGCGATCATGAAGAGGCATTTTACAACAGAAAGGGCTACCATTCCCTTAATGTTCTTGCGGTGAGATATACACTTTATTTTGCATTTTTTTGCCCAATGTGGGAGAGACTTATGTCTAGCAGTGGACTCAATCCATTCTGTCTGTACAATATTGGCGTTGATAGTTTATCAATGAGTGTTTCAATTATTCCTTAGTCTCTTTTTAGGTATATTAATTTACAACTTTAAAAAAAAGTGCTACTTAGCTGGCATGCTACAATGCTTAGCTTGAATCACTGCATCTAGAGACATGACATTTGGACGAAAGATTTATTAGGGTTTACCTACACTTGGTGCACCAACAAAGGATTTTGGGTAATTCCCACTGTAGCAGTAAGAAAAAGTGTTAAAATATTTTCAAATTTGTGATGCGGATCTCAAGATCTTGCATGTTGATGCCTCTTTTGGTGGTGCAAGCCACGACTCTCACGTTTGGAACATATGCCCGGTCAATCCAGTCATGCGAAGACTGCATGATGAAGGGCAGAATTTCTGGCTTTTGGGTAAGCAAAATAAAATGATAGCTTATTATTTTTTAATGAACCTTATTTGTTAGTTTTATATTATAGTTATTATAGGATTTTATGTGACCATGTAACCCTTCTATTTCATGAAGGGTGTGCATTAAAAGTAAAACATTTGTATACCGGAGGCATACTCTTCTTCGTCGGTCGTTGCAGAAAAGACACACTCGTGTGTCGTCTGAGAAGAGAACAGCTCCCCACTGCTCAATGGCCCAATCGACGTGGTCGCGAGCAAACTGCAAGTGGGCTCGCCGGTGCGCTGCAGTCAATCTTCAGTCTTCTTCTAACCGTGGAGACACTCACGGTGCGTCTGCGAACTGCCTAGAGCTCCTGTTGGAACTGAACAGCGTTTGAGAAGCGATTTCTCAAAGAGTACGACACAACGAACCGGTCGTCTCTTTCCGAAGTGCAGCGACGTCTACCGGACCCATGTTGCCGGATATAGCCACCGGGCTCTAAAAAGCGCTGGTAGACTCTTTGAACCGAAAAACGGCTCAGATTCAGTTGCCGGGCGACATCACACTGCCGCACCCCTGCTTGCAGTAGTGCAACCACTTGAGCGGCCTCATCAGCTGTAGTATCCATTTTCCAGATGTTCTTTCTTCAGTAAAATCAGTGCGTGTGTCCTCTTCAACGGTTTAATAGCGAATAACCCACATTGACCCCGTGTTGACCCCTTTATACCCACAAAGGTAGCGCAACTCGCGACTCTCCCGAGCAGCAAAATTTCCTAAGAATTTTTGTGACACTTTATTTGTTGCATTAGGTTTTATTTGGTAATGAAAATTAATGTTTTTATCAAGTTAATTAAGTAACCTTTTAAAAATTTATAATTAATACGGCTGCATGTGCATATCAAGAGTTAATGACATTTGAACGTGATTTTCTTAGAGGTGCGAATTTTTTGACGCCGAGTGTATGCATGAGCTCAATCAATGGCCATATGTCCGGAAGAATCGTTGAATAAGCCACCTTTTGCAACCAATTGTCCACGTATACATACGTACCTTAATTTCGGGATTTATTCCGGTGGTCCTTTCATTTGTAGGTAAGAGTGGTACATTATCTTCACATAGCCTCACAAAATTTACTTTTGATAAGCGAAACCGTCCGATGAAATCGTTGTCGGGAAGCTACATCGGCCGGGCCTGTGTGCGCTCCATCCATCTGCGTGTGATGTTAATCTTCTTCAGCTGCTGTAACTTCGCAGCCACCATGAGTGCCACCCAAGCCATGGTATCGCCGCCTTTCTTCTAAAACAACAACACAGCAAAAAAATTAGTCGCTAGAAAGCAGAATTATTCAAAAAAGCAGGCTAAAATTGGAACAATCAAACTTTTTTACAAACGAAATAATCAAATCGACTACTCATGAGATGCCGTATTGAAATGACACTTCAAAACATCGTTTCGCAATAAACGTCGGTTGGATTTCTTTGCGCGTCAGCTATTTACTGTCAAACATAGCGTTTCATTCGTTCTTTTGACCTCTCTTATCTGTGCTTTCACGATCGGCGTCGATTGATAAACTGACAGCTCGGCTTGGGAAGTTGCGCGGTACGAAAAATGCCGTTGGCTGTCAAAAAGTAGTCGATACCGATGTCGACGACACTTGCGCGGTAGTCCCTAGTGCGCCTAGTGGTCCTTAAAATGTAAATTATTGTCCTGAAATACTTAAGTTCAAATATTTTATTTATGTTGACTTATATAGTCTTTCAAATGTAAGTAATCCCGGCTGAGTTTCTTGCCCATTCTTCTCAGTAGTTAATGTAATCGAATTAGGCGTTTTTTTTTTAATAAACGACATTTAAAAAGTGTTAGTTAACCAAACTTCATTTGACATTTAATTTTCAACAAATTATGTAACAATGAGTGCATTCCAGCAGATTATCGCTACTTTTCTCTTCTCATTAATTGTCAAAATACATTGTATCACAAATCAAAGATATAATTCAATACGTAATAAATAATATAATTCAATACGTAATTTTAAACCGTAATGAAGGAATCGGTCGTAGACCAATAGCGACGATCCCTTCAAATTCATTATAATCATGTAATTAATAGGCTTAATTAGTTTATAAATATGTTTTTCAATAAACAAGTTTTAATAAAAAAAAAAGCTACTTATCATCGACAGTAATAATATCGAACATTTTAAAATTACTTTCCATGGTTAAAAATTACTCTATGGTGATCGATGACTTGGCGATTACTCTGCTGGAATGCAGGCAATGTAACAATAATTTATACTCTATTAGATCTTGTGAAAAAATTCATAACTTACCCACGCAATGGTTAACTGGTAGAGAATTGGAGGGTTTTAAAGATTGAAATGCAGACGGGACCAACGGCTTAACGTGCCTTCCTTCCTATTACTTTCACATTATTTAAATGAAAAAAAAAGATTTTCATACAAGTTGGCTATTATTAACAGCCAATTATGGAATTTATCGTTTTTATATCAATAAATATAAAAAATGGTATATTTTTTTTACAGAATTCGTCTAAGACAATTGTGGCTAAATCTATTTTACCTCTCCTTTAAAGGGGGTTTGAAAGATGAGTGCAATCATCTTTCAAACATCCTGTGTATATAGAAGGAATTTTGGGAGTTGGGAGTGTTTGATAGAAAAACATTTTTATAAAAAATATATATATATTAACGAAAACATTTAAGGTACGTACGACAGCACATCATGCTACTACACCGTGGTAGTTTTGCTTTACGGCAAGGGGATTTTTGAGTGAAGGTATTGATTGAGAAATAACTGTTATTAACGTACTGTGGTCGTTCAACTACATTTTCATACTAAACCCAGAGATGCCACTGACTTGACACAGAAGACTTTTCATTTAATTTCAACGCCTACCCATTGTATGTAAACTTTTGTAGAAATGTAAGTGAAATACAACGTTATTATTATACGTACTTTGTCCTGCAATAATTTAAAACATAAATTATCAACAATTGATTTTAAAACATTTCCCTGAAGCTGTTGGGTTAAAAAGTTAAAACGCGTGAGGGCGGTAGCTAGCTCGCCCTGCTTGTCGGCGAGGCGGTCGTTGATTTGAAGAAGTGTAGCGGCAGCACTGTCTAAGATAAAAATACGTTTAGTTACTAATGGTTTGAGTAAATTGATTGAGAATTAACTACCTACGGTGGCCGTTCAACAATTTACAATTTTTAAAAACATAACGCCTTTGATTTCTTCTACTGCCGGCGGTCGCGTAGCAAGTCGTTTTTTATTTCTAGAAGTGTAGCGGCTGCATCCTCTTGGGCCGCTACTGAGCGCCCAAATAGCGCCACCGCTCGCTCAAAGAGCGCAACCCTGCTCTCGTCAGCCTCGAGCCTGCGCTGGTCCAGGGCAAGGCGGTTTTGTTCCGCCTCCCATGCCCAGCGCGGCTGCGGAATTGCCGTGGGGTCTGGAAAAATCAAAACGGAACTGAAAACAATCTGCAGTGCCCTTGTTCATGTCGGAACCGATACTATTTTTAAGGCGGACAACCCAATGCATCGCGCTCCGCCGCAGAGCGCAGATTTTACGAAGAAAAACGCTCCGCGACGGAGAGCCGAAGACCTTATTAGACCAAATAATAAGCAATATAGATATGGGGTTTGAACTCACTGGCTGCCGTGGCGGTGGCGTCTGCCCGATGCTTCCGCTTCGAAGCCGCTGACAAAATTGCTGCAGATGGAGGATCTAAAACAAATTTTATACATATTATCTATACTAATATTATAAAGCTGAAGAGTTTGTTTGTTTGTTTGTTTGTTTGTTTGTTTGTTTGAACGCGCTAATCTCAAAAAGTACTGGCCCGATTTTTTTTTTTTTTTGCGTTGGATAGTCCATTTATCGAGGAAGGCTTTAGGCTATATAACATAAAGATACGACTCATAAGACCACAGCAGAAATGAAAAATGTTGCGAAAACGGGAGAAAGATATTCCTTTTGAGAGCTTCCGCTGCATACGCTGCGGAAACCGCTTAAGTTACACAAAAATCATGTATGACAGGATTGTTCAGCATTAAAAGTTTTATAATAAAGTCCGCGACAGCATATGTCTATCTTTTATGGTTGACTTACTACAACCTTTTTTATGTTAATAAATTTGTAAAAAAATAATGCATTATGTTTGGAGGTGTATTATACACACAGGTATTTATTCTTATCAAAATAAATACATTCATCATCACGAGCATTTCATTGAGAACCAAGTTGCCCTTTATATCATTTGATTCCAATAAATATCTTAGGAGCTATCACAGTTTTAACATAACTCCGCACCAAAATAATGTTCGCAGCTTAAGTACAACGTGCGCTTGCGCTAATCTATACTAATATTATAAAGCTAAAGAGTTTGTTTGTTTAAACGCGCTTATCTCAGGAACTGCTGTACCGATTTGAAAAATATTTCTGTGTTGGATAGCTTATTTATTGAGAAAGGCTTTAGGATATAAAACATGACGCTGCGACGGGAGGGGAGGGAGCAAACTCAAAACGCGCGGACGAAGTCGCGGGGGACCGCTAGTTACTAGATAAAAACCGCAGAAGAGTGTCAGGCCACGCAGTGTTGGGCTCCGTAGTTTTGATCTTTTACACAACTACCTAACGTCTAATAACATTCAATGAAATTTATACGAAACATTGCTTTTTACTTCTCTAATTTTTTTACATATGTTGATTGTCTATCACCTGATAACTACAGTCTACTTAGCTGTGAAAGTTTTCTTTTTCATTTCGTTATATATAGCCAACGCGATTTTTTTATATATCCTAAAACAACAATTTAGCTGGCAAGGACCGGGATACTTGAATCTAACAAAAATTAATAATATAAGCTTAATATTTCGCAAAAGTCTCCCTTAATCGTAAAATAGTTTTCACACACCCACAATATTTTTGAATGACATATTCAACAACACTACCTACAAACCAAGGAATAGATGAGAAAAAAAAACATGCCTTCAAATGGACGAGCACGGCTTGTGCTAAGCTGGAAGGCTGGTGGCCTAGGGAGTGGGGTTGGCAGCATCCAGATATAAATACAATATATTTTATATTTTAAGCATTCTCAATGCAATTTTAACATAAATATGCACTTGAAAAAAAATATCCTTGGAGTGCCTTTCAACCAACTAAATTGTAAAAATACTTCAACAACATTTTTGTAATAAATTGAATGTTCTGAATAAAACGGACCGCAAATCGACGGCGTTTTTCCATTCATTCTCGTATCCGACGCTCGGCAAATCGACGCAATTTTTTTTTAATAATAATATATAATAATAATAAATGGTCAAAAAAGCGTTCAAGTCGACGACACTTGCGCGGTAGGCCTACAGATGCTGAAAACTTGTTATATAAATAAATTGAGTTGCTTAGGCTCATTTGCAGTGTATGTATAAATCTATATCTTTTTGTACCAGCGCATAGTCTTCCTCTCGCAGGAGCAGTAAGACAGCATTTGATCCTGAAGATCGACACCTGACATAAAGTTTTTGTAGTGCACGATCACTGAAGGTTTTACAGTAATTTGGCCTCGTTTATTCGTAACTTCGATCATTTCATTTTCATGCTCCGTTGTCAAATAAAGCACATATAGCTAGTCTCTCCATTTTCCGATGTGTACGTTATTCAAAAATAAATATTTGTTCTCTCCTTTCTCAATGTAATGGTGCTAAGTTCTATAGGATTTCCTTTTCGTGATTTACCAAGAGTACCAGTACGATATGTGTGACGATCTTACAATTTTACTGCTAAATAATATGAATTATAATAATTATCCACGTATACACTGTGACCAGAATCTATTTTTTCTTCCAGCAACTTCAGAACAACTTTTTGAGTGTGCCCAACTCAGGCGGTATCATCACCTGCACCACCATATATCTGAAATTTTATCACTGTACCATCAGGCTCAGCAAGAACGTACAATTTAATACCATACTTGTGTGTCTTATTTTTGATGACCTGACGAAACACTAGACGACCACGCCATAACACCATAGATTCATCCAAAGAAAGCTGCTTTCTTGGATAGTAAATAGCATTTATTGTGTTGTTGAAATAGTCCATAACTGGACGAATTTTATTCAGCCTATCTTCATCACTTGGTTTTGATGTGTAATGTAGACATCGTAAGATTAGCATGAATCGATTTCGCGACATACATATATGACTAAAACAAAATAAATTGAATAGCCAATGTTTCTTACAATAGTCATTGAGTCTGTAGAGCCGAATTTACCTGTGTGAATCTGTAAACCCAAAAATATTATTAATTCTTCGCGATCTAAATCTTTCCAGTGAGTTATTCTGGATTTTTCGGTTACAACAGACTGTCCAAAAACTCTTTCTGCATTGAGGTACGTTTCATGTACAATCATATCCAAATAGTTATCGTCCAAAAGCAACCGAAATGCTTCAAATGAATTTGATGGAACTGGAACTAATAACTGTTGAGTTTTAATAAAACCTGAAACTGATTTCGCAGTCACGTGACCAGAATACCGTGCTGTCATTAGTCAATGGGGCGGGCAACTGTCAAACAGGCGCTAGCATCGCACAGACCAATAACAAAGCATTTTTATTATGAAAATCGCTATAAAATCTTAGTTAAAGACAATTATTGAAGACATGCCTAGCTGTTGTGTACCAAAATGCAAAGAAACTGGAGGCCACCAGTTTCCTCGAGAGGAGAAAATAAAGAAATCGTGGCTCAAAGCAATACGACGAGTAAAATTCGAGCCTAAAAGCGGGGCGAGAGTGTGTCATAAACATTTCAAGGAAAGCGATTATGAAAAGATTGGGAAATACACAGGTAAGAACAATGCACACCTATTAACGTTAATTTGATGATATTTCACTTTAATAAAGCCTTTCTCTACCAATTACAAATTAACATAACCTCAAACTTGAGTCAAGATATTTTTAGAGATCTAAAAACTTAACAAACACTAAGGTTTCTACAACAGTAGAAGCAGTTTCTTACCTATAAATGCATTGTATAAATGTATCTACTTTATTGTTCTTAGAGACATACTATTATTACAGGTATAGTAAATCAGCGAAGAGTTTTGAAAAAGTCTGCCATCCCTTCAATATTTCCATGGAATGTGAACCCAGCTGCAACCGAAACTCCGAGAGAAGAACGTCTGAGAAAACGCGAATATAGAAAAATCTTGTTTCAAGGTGAAACTTCTTCAACTCATAGCTTCAGTGATATCCAGCCACTCGAAGCATTGGATGATTCCAATGTTTCTCATACTGTCGATATTCCAGTAATCCAGCCATCGATTCCCATTGTTCCTGTTGTGCAAGACCAGAACTGTTTATCAAAAGGAACACAGACACCTAACATTTTGAGATTATTCTCAACGGAGCAGTTGTTAACTGATGATGAAACTATTAATTATTATACAGGTCTTGAAACCTATGCTAAATTTACTTTGGTGCTGTCAACCCTGCTGCCAATGGCACATGATCTCAAATATAGATGGAGTAGAGTTGTTGGTTTATCTATAGAAGATCAATTTTTAATGCTTCTAATAAAATTAAGAAGAAACAAGCCTGATTTTGAAATATCAAAAATGTTTGGTGTAAGTAGGACTGAAGTATCGAATGTTGTTATAACATGGCTTAATTTTGTCAGTGACATATGGAGTTTGATAGACATTTGGCCTAGCCATGAGCTAGTAAACTTTTACATGCCAAAAAGTTTTAAAAATAACTATCCTTCTACCAGAGTTATGATAGACGGTACTGAAATTCCTATTCAAAAGCCTAGCCAGCCTGGTGCTCAAAAAGTATCTTTTAGCCAATACAAACACAAAAACACATTAAAATTTCTAGTTGGGTCTTCACCAGGTGGACTGCTCACTTATTGTTCTGGAGGATTTGCCGGGTCAGTCAGTGACCGTCAAATAGCTGAACGTAGTAATCTTTCAGAAATGTGTGACCCAGGAGACAGTATAATGGCTGATCGTGGTTTTAATGTTCAGGATTTGTTTGCAGCTAAAGGAATTGGAATAAATATACCAAACTTTTTAAAAGGCAAGGCTCAAATACCAGGTCTTTTGTTGAAACATGATCAGAAATTAGCTAGTCAACGAGTCCATATAGAGAGGTTAATTGGATTAACCAAAACATATAAAATATTAACAACTGAATTAAATTAATATTATGTGCCTATAGCTTCTAAGATCTTTTTTATTTGCCTCATGCTTTGTAATTTCAGAGAAGGTATAGTACACAAATAAAACATATTTCATAATTTAAAACTTGGTTTTATTTATTGATGTAGCTATCATAGTTATAGTACAGATATGTTAGGAAAATTTCCTCTTTAAAATAATTGTTATAAAAATCATCAAGTTTGCAAAGCATGTATTGGATGAAAGGCTCGTCTCTGTATACATATACCACTTTCATGTCTTTGTATGTGTACACTATTAAATTGCAGTACTTTCTGCCACTGCAGTACAGTTGGCCCTGAATTTGATAATAGTATGGTGTACCAGGTTTCAGACACAAAACATTATTGTGGTATGTTAGGTATGGGACAGTTGTAGGATCAATTTTTTGAGACCTACTAGCAAATGGGCATTTAATTTCTATTATTGTCTCTGGGCCCAACAGTGCATCTGGCGAGGCAGCAAGGTATGGTCGCTCCTGACTTACGAAGAGGCCACATGGCAATGCTAGTAGGTCATTTGCTTCACAATATTTTTGAAGAGCAATTTTTTCATTTATTATGCCATGGGTGGTGGCTCGAGAACTGAATTGTTTGCGATCTTGAATCTGTTTTGCAAAGCTTTTCATCGTAGTAGGCCTTAAATGGCATATTGTGTGGAAGATACTAGCAGTTAACCTTTTTTTTCTTTGAATTAGCCACTCTTCACTGCTTTTCTGTTCTCTTGTAACTTGTTCTATGCGTTTAATCTCTTCTGCTGTTATTGATGAGAGCTGTAGATCTTGTTGAACTTTATTTTTTGGGTTCACTTCAGAGTAGTCATGGTCTATTTCAATCCCATAGGGGTTCGCTGGTGGATACATTTGTTTTAATGGCATTGTGCTACTATGCGGATAATTAAGAATCAAGTTTCGGACTTTGTAGTTGTAGTTTTCTTTATCAAGATTTTTAATTGGGTAAGGTTCATACAAAACTGAGAGGTTTTTTCTTATCCTTGGCAATTTTTCTGCACGCACAGGGGTGCCACTGTACGGCTTCTTGGGGGCATGGAAAGTTTGCAGTCTTTGTGTGCAGGTTTCAAATAACAATATAATTTTTTCATTTACCATTTGTTCAACACCTAGCAACAAAACAGCTACATGTTTGCATGTAGCAGCGTTGCCACTGCCGGCTGGACATTCACAGTGTGCCTCTTCAATGCTGCCATGCTCGTCCAGATTTATGTCAACTTCATAATGAAGGTTTTTCATAGTTTTTCTACATATTCCTTTAATATATGTGTTGCTGGCAGCAGTAAGTGAGCGTGCTGTTACCAAATGGCGTGACTCGTAGAGCTGCATCACTTTCTCCATCTTCTTGTCAGAGCTGAAGAAGATAAAAAAAATGCTTGGTAATCATATTGAAAGAAAATGCGTTTAAACAGCATACCACACAACGGAAATGAAAAACAAGTAAATACAGGCAGAGCAGGAACCGACTAAATTAAAAATTTTCTTCTATCGTTTAGGATGTGCTGTGGTCTGAAATGGTCCTAAATCAGCATGTGTTGAAGTTAAAGACTACAACACTGATATTTTTACTACATAGATGCACCGCTAACAATAGTTTTTTTTTAACCTACCATGGTATAAAAAATGTTGGTAGGTATCTTCCTAGTGGAATGCTATCTAGTGTTCAATCCTTTAATACAAATTTATCAAAAGAAATTGGACTTACATGGACAAGAAATGCCTTATTTGTGTTTTGTTTAGGTGAGGCAGCTTGGTGTTCCTATTAATATATCTGTAGTCTTCAGTGGGTGGGAGATCCATTGCAGGCTCATCATCCACAAGTTCAACTTGACCGAAATTGAAATTTTGGTCATAAGACTCCAACCTGCAACACATAAATGGTAGCTATCATCCAAATTACAAAACTAAAACTAAAATAACCTCAAACCTATATTGCGGCAAAAAACTGAGTATCGTCCTCTCAAGTTCATTATTTTAATGATTAGTTACTATTATTATACACTAAACTATCTCACAAAACCATTAATTACATGTGAATCCATGAAAATGACCACAAAAATGGCAAAAATATAAGGAAATTCTCAAAATGTATGTTACCTTTCAATGAGGTCTGCTTTCTTTCCACGTAACGAGGCGCCTCTTTTTCTTAATTCCTCTTTAAGTTGAGTTATTTTCCATGAGGAATACATCATCAATCTTGAAAATTCTTGAAAAACTAACTGTAGACACACACGCCAAAACACAACAACTCAATACAACAACAAAAGCTGCCATACTTTGGTCGGTGCGGTAGTGGCGCCATCTGTAATAAGCTTTGACTTGTCAGCCCCATTAACTTTAAGAGGGTTTTGAAAGAAACGGACGGCGTTTCAGCGGAGTTTGTAACACAAATCGAACTTCAAGTGCTAATTTAGTAGTTAGTCTTTTAGCGTATTTTGATCGGAAATGATTGAACAGTATAACAAGAAAATTGCAGTAGCGTCATTTAGAGATATAAACATAAATTGGTTGCAGGAGCGTTTTGGGTTTTGAAACTAGAGATTAATATTTTCTGAGATTAGCTTGTCTGAATAGACGATAATGCATGCTTTTATTTCAATTCAATCATTTATAAAGTTTGTATGTATTTGCGAAAGTTTGTATGTATTGATGGATGGCTGGATGTTTGTTACTCTTTCACAGAAAAATACTGATCGGATCTGAATGAAAATTGCAACAGAGATATATTTTTGGCTGGAATTACACATAAAATACTTTTTATCCCGATATTCTCACGGGCACGGGAAACACGCAGTTGAAACCGCGGGCGGCCGCTATCATTTATAAAGATGATCTATTGTTGCTTTACCTTGAAATTACAAATCATGATTACAAAATTGACTGACGGCGTTGTCGGCTATGGCGTCGTAGAGAAGACTGGCTCATATCTGCACGAGGATGCCGTTGTTGCTCTGGAGATGGAGTCCTTACTTGATGTAGAGACTGATGTGGAGTCGAAGTCTGAAGCTGAGGTCGTGTATGCGAAGACTGTGATGAGGGTGGTGGTATAGGTGCAGGTGTACCAGTGTGGAAAATTGGAAGTGATAGTTATGAAGATAACATTTCTGATGGGAAATTTTCATCTTCCATCCACTTCCATTTGGGAAGTAGAAGGAGAGGCATTGGAAGCGGAAGTGTTGATAGTTGGGGATTTACTTGGCTGAGGTAGAGGTATAGAAGTGGTATCAGAGACAATTTGTAAAGGAAATATATTAATCTTTACTTTAAACATAAACACAAGATATTTGATAATTTTGTAACTAAAAGTCATTTTAGATGTGTATTTTTATCTTACAATAGATTAGATGTAGTATATTGTTAGATAAAAAAATATGCATTATAATATAACTTGTAAACGATTAAAAATTTGTTATTTGTTTATTCTTTGACAGTATTCAACTGGGATTTGTCTTCTTTCTTTCTTTTAGAGAATATTCTACTAGCTTTCCAAATAGGTGCCAAATCAGTCTGTACTGATATAATATACTGATAAAAATATTAATGAAATACAGACAAACATTTAAACATACATATTTTTTATTACTTTAAACACATTGAAAATGTACGATTCTACCTTACATTATATGAAGTATGGTAAGTTACAGCAACTTACAGGAAATGGTATCTGCAGGCAAACCCTCCACGCATACACGACCAATGAGTTGTAAAATTCTCTCTTTCAACTCATTTAATGGTGTCAGCTTATTAGGCCCTCCCCCTGTTCTTGAGGCATTGCGCCGAATATGTGCACCCTTTGCCTTGGTCTTCGCTTTTAACTCCACCCAGTACTGTAAAAATATTGTATTGGTGATTGAGAGGAACAATAATGATACCTTTTAAGGTTCATAAGAAGATCGTAAACAAAACTTACCCTACGTCAATTTTCGGGAGTTTAGTGACTCCGTCTGCTACAGAATTTAGCTTATTAGCTATGAACTCCCAAACTCGCTGAGTTATTTGACTTGCCTGAGGCCCTCGCATACATCGCCCTAAGGCGATGTCTTTATTGGCCTCTGCAAAAGCCAACAACACCTCAAGCTGCCTTAGAAAGACACGCCTGCTAGCCGGCATTCTGAATTCTATTTCTATTCTCTATTCTCTGAATTATACAGATACAAATATACAAATATCAATAACGTATCTCATAGTAATAACGACACCAATATTATTGGTCGAAATGCAAGCAAATTACTCACCTTACTTAATGGATGTATTTCGTACAAAAAAAACAAACTATACGATGCAACCAACAAGACTGAATTCGGGACATTGGTAAAATTGTTATCAATTTAAAACACAAGCACTACAAAACATTATTTCCAATATCCCAGCATTTAAGTGGATGTTTTTATCTTTTTCAAGGAATATTTTGGCACTCGACATTCTTGACAACCCAAGTGGCGAACGTATAAACCGCAAAAATTAACAAGTTAATGATGTCGTTATATTATTTCGTGTTGCCAAGGATATCAAATAAGTCGGGTAATGACTGTGGCGTGGTTACAATTTCATGTCGATAAGAACCGCTAGTTTTCGTTATTTACTGCACGATCACGTGACAGAAGTAATACTGAATTCCAAAATACCGGAAAGATAGATTGCTCACTGAGCTCGATGATCGGTGATGATGATCACTACAGTGTTGATCACTTTCATTTGTCAAAATTAGCGAATAAGTCGGCAAGCGGGCGTTTGGCGGCCCTCTGTGGGTTGTATCGTTGACGATACGCCAAGCGATAAGCATATAGCGTGTGACCTTGAGCGAGTGACGAAGGCCTGACTTAGTCACAGATTAATAAATAGTTACTAATGGGGATTTTTGGAAAAAATAACAAACAACAACCTCCCTACGACGTTGTACAATCTAAATAATTTAACAAAAAGTGCGTTAATCAATACGTTTAATTAGATAAGTTATGTCAATATAATAATCAACTTTAATTACAAATTGCATTAAAATGAAAATTAAAAATATTTACAACAATTGACTAAATTCATGAAAACCTATTGATATCGTAATAAGATCACGTTTAACCGAAATCGTAAATTTATCTCATTCTTTCCAAAAAAATGTAGTACTGTAATGTTCCATTCATTAACTCTAGTTTAGCATCTAAGATAAACTCTTTGTTCTTCTTTGCTCCTTTGTGATCGCGGGTTGCGACGGTGACTTTTGTCAGCACTTCTTGTATAAAATATAACATCTTCATGAAAAAATGCAGAAGTTTTAGTAAACTTGTTATTTTCTTTGATATAGCTGCATTAAGTTTATTATGCCACCCTTTCAAAAAGTTTGTGGTTCTGTGACTCTCCGTAAACACATACTACTTTTATGAAATATTCTTTTATCCATTGATTTAACAAAAAAAAGGTCACTATTTTCAGTGTCTGGGCTTTGACTGGCAACGTAGAACCAGCCTTCCATAATTAGATTTTCGGGTAATATTGTCTCTTCAAAATTATGGATTTCGTCAGATCTCTTATTTTGCATGCCTTTTCAAAATCACATCGGAACGTTTGCGGCTCCTACATGGGTGTAATAGATTTTATCATGGAAAAAACGATGTTATAAGGCTTTAGTGTTTTGTCACTCATCAAAACGTACAACAATGGTACGATATGTGATTGGTCAATGGTGTTACCATAATCATGTATGGTATAAAGTTGATAAAATGGGAAACAAGAACTTTTAAATGTCCCACCCCCAAAATTATTTTAAAAGTTTTTTGTTAAACGCAGTCCAAAAATCGTTAAAAATGAGTCCTTTCTTTAAAACTCTTAAGTTTATTTATTATGTAACTCCTAATATTTATTAAAAAAAACTTAAGGTTCCTGAAGTAGAATTGTGTAAAGCAATCGTATTTAATTGACAGTCCAAAATTAACTTTAAAAAAAGTAAAAACCGACTTCAAAACCAAAATGCACTAAAAATGTCTTAAATAAACTCTTGACTATTGAAAGGAAAGGTGGGTTCTAGGCAAAAAGTTTCTTTTTGGAGTCGGTGCTGTGATAGTTGATGCTTGATGGTCAAAGTGATGGCACCGTCAATAGTCAAGAGTTTATAGACTTTTGACTTTTACTTTTTTTTAGACTTTTTAGTGCATTTTGGTTTTGAAGTCGGTTTTTACTTTTTAAAGTCAATTTTATTTCTTCATATTTAAGAGATTATAGGAGAAGGGGGGGGGGAGTTGCACCTTATGGCTTTGTTCTTTAAGAAGCTACAAACTACCTATTATCAGTTATATCATTATAATTACCGAACTCCTAAAGCGTTAAGGAGTTCCACCATCAGCTCAGCCTCACAAGATGTTGACTATCAGACGTAACAACACGTCAACATTAAAATTCTAGTAAAGAAACACTACACGTGCCTTTAAAATTTGATGGTTTCCCTCGATTACACCAAGATTCCATCATCAGATCCCAAAATGGAAAAAATGGGACCAACTAGAAAGTACACCCTCTCAGTCTCAGTAGGCGAAAAAAAATTTTGAATCGGTCGACAAATGACTGAGATATGAAGTAACATAGATACAAAAAAAAGCATACAGTCGAATTGATAACCTCCTCCTTTTTTGAAGTCGGTTAAAAACGTACGGTATGATTTGTCAACAGCTTTGTTCTTTTCCGTTTGTCGAATTCCACCTCTGAGGTGCAATTGTGTACAGCAATCGTATTAATTTGACAGTTCGAAACGTACGGTATGATCTGTCAAACGGCAAAAACAAAGCGTTTGACAGATCATACTGTACGTTATGAATTGTCAAATGAATACGATTGCTTTACACAATTCCACCTCTGATTAAAATTTCTTGTTATTATAACATCAAATGTATACTTGCGAGACAACATTACCCATGTTGCTTCTATGCCTTCAATGGTTTTATCAGATTCGTTACAGACGGCACTACCGTCTCAACCAAACGTATTTAACGTTTTAATATATGTTACTGTTTTTAAAATAAACTGTTAAGAAGACTGGTGCCGAGAAGTACTTTTTACAGGTCCTTTAAAAACTTTACCATTCGGTATAGACAAACTGCTGACATCAATGTTACACCATTTATTAGATACTCTTAAAAATAAAAATAAAGATTAAAATCAAATTTTTGTCGGCATTGTATTGGAAGGTCTCCCCTTGCTACCAAATGCTCAGTCACTACACCAACACCATGACTAAAAAAATGTCTAGCTAGTTTGACCCGCATCCTCTGAATTTTATCTTTATTTATGTACCAGTTTGGTAAGATTGAGAACTCTCCAAAGAAGGATGCCCACTGCCCATACGTGCTTCGACCTGTCATTTTTTTTTTGTTTAAGTCGAAGTACAATAAAAATAAAATTATATAAAAACTGCTTTGTACCCATAAAATATCGTTATAAATATAAATTATTTTTTGATTTTATAGTGTTTTGTCACTATACAAACTTAATAATATAAATTGCAAATTGCACTTGTAAAAAGCAACTTTGGCTGTGTGACAGACGAGGAATCGAACCCCATGTCTTACGCAATCCGGGCGTATGCCTATACCACTCGGCCACCGTCATATTAGCAAGCCTGTTGAATTTCGCAAGCGCTTCCTTTAACGCGTAGGCTGCGTGACGTCATCAATGTTGCGAGATTTCTCTCACAATATCCGAAGAAAATATTTTTACAAATATTTAACAATCGATTAAGATGAACGAAGCCAATTTATAATTATTTTTTTGTTTTTATAGTGTTTTGTCACTATACAAACTTAATAATATAAATTGCAAATTGCACTTGTAAAAAGCAACTTTGGCTGTGTGACAGATGAGGAATCGAACCCCGTTATAAATATAATTTCATTAGGCAGCCAGTATATTGAATTAACTCACATACCTTTTATTACTCACATTACTACATCTATATAGGATACAAATCTAATAAGATTCATGATGATTATTGACGGTTGATCATATACTTACATAAAAAGTCGCCAAAACTATAAGATTGATCGTGTGCGTGCGTGTGTGATCCATACAGCGAAGTATATTTTTTTCCATCGATTTATTCTGTCAATAATACTAGGAATACTATACAGGGTATTAGGGTGGAGTGAATAGATTTCAATTGATAATTTTTTGGACCTCTATATTTTAGATTCTTCTTTCTTCAACTACATCATCTGAGAAAGCCGCTGGAGGTGCCCACCCTAAATACCAAACAATTGTCATAACGTGGGCGCAACAGCCAACAGTGCGTCGACCCACAGGGCAACCGCAACAATATGCATTAATGTCTTCTCTTCCATAAATATTATTTTCAACTAAAATGTATACATATAAAATGTATACATAAAATGTATACATAATATTGGCGTCGACCAACATGTCGAGATTTAATTTTACCCCTAACTAATAAGGTATTTTCGTTCTGTAACATTTAATTCATTACAACTCTTAATTTTTGCTCTGCAACATTTTTACTTTCCCTACTTACTTCTATTACATATTCGCTTTAGGAGCGTTTGTGTTCACCATAGTAAGAGCGAGCAAGACGTATTTGGTATGTTCCCAAGGCGAATAAGATTAATTTATTGTATTCCAGACGGGGGAAAATCATCTCTTCATTGGCAGTTATGCTTGTAAATAAGGATTCTATTAAGTTTTAATTCATCAACCATTTCAGATAAATTGTTTGCTAATGACATCCTTTCTCTTAATACACTTAGTATTTGCTCAGCATCAACTCTATCCCGAAGGTGAACACCGAACTTATTTATTAGGCTGGCAGCAATTTCAAAATATGTCATCATATTTGCGCGGATGAGCGTACTGAATGGACGTTTGTCAATTTTTTCAAAAATATTCCTAATTGCTACCATCCCAATTCGAGCTTTAAGCATTATTTGACAAGTCTTTATTTCGAACAAACTTATTGTGCGTCGCTTAAGCTGTGATTCATCGGGCCACTCGCGCTTCTTCACTCACTACACTGCACGTGGAACCGGTTTGTGCGCTGTTACAGAATCTACAATGAGTATCCCACGCACGCCTCCTGGATGCGGCATTGAGACCAAACTTGGTGGATCACAACCAAATCTATCAAATACGAGCACATCATATAAAAGTGATATAGGTATATCACAAATGACATGATGATGATACAACCATAATCAAAAGTGTATTATCAGATCTAAAAAAGCAAATGGCAGACATGATCAAATCTTCTTCTATCTTAACTGATAGCGCAAGTCACAAAAACAGAACATGAATAGACTTTGCCAAGATGTTGCAATTATCAAGGACATGTGAGAAATATCGGGAAAACTATTGAAAATATAATTCACGAGCAAGAAAATATAAAATCTGATGCAGACAATTTGAAAACAACCACAAGCAACATGGACAAACAAATCAAAGCCCTGAATTCGGAGATCAACTTGCTTCAAAATTCCACTGCGTCTAAAACTAACCCAACGACCTGCGAGGAACTTATGACGGAGATAAGCAAACGACATCTACGTGCAAAAAACATCATTGTCTTTGGCATCCCTGAACCAACATCAAGTGCAATCACAGAGAGGCTAATATACGACAAACAAGAAATTTTAAAAATCATAAAAGCCCTATGGCTAGACAGCGTTATCCTATTCGAAAGTTGTAATTATAGACCTTACATGCCTGAATCCCTCTTAGCAAGTGAACACCAACTGACCACTGCCCAGGCAAATAAAAGTAGATGTGTAACTATTTGCCGATAGGTGGTGGAAGTAGTGAATGGATATTTTAAGAGGGACTACAGACTATTTAGATTTGACCAATTTACGGGTCTATACCCGTCCTGCCCAGATCCGGACAAAATATTTCGCCTTGGAAAGTATAAAGCCTGTGTAAGTCGCCCACTGAAGGTATGCTTCCCTTCCGAGTCGAGAGCAAAATTGATTTTACGAAATAAAAATAAGACAAGTTTAGAGAGTGTGAAAATTTACCCAGATCAAACAATAAATCAACGGAAGTATTTAGAGCAAGTTAAAGAAAAACTGAAGAATAGAATTGCCAGTGGTGAAACCGACCTTTAAATAAGGTATGTAAAAGATATCCCAAAGATAGTCAATTCAGAAGAAAAAAAAGGAAATACTCAGAATGTCCCAAAGTCAGGAAAATTTCACTAAGTACCAAAAGTAACACCACTTATCAGATTGCTAAAGTATACTCCGATTTAACTATGTCAAAAAAATCTCTTAGATGTTTTTAACTAAATGCCTGCAGTATTGTCAAACCAGGAAAATTAGATGAATTAAAATGTATCATCAATACCTCCTCGGAAAAAAAACATATCATTGTCATTACCGAAACTTGAATCAAATACGAGAATCAAGCTTAAAGGATACAAATCCCGTGCTATACGCACTACTACAACTACAGAAAAACCAGCAAAGGCGGCGGGTTATCGATTTTTGTCCACAATGATTTGAAACATCACATGATCCAAGAACACTTTGAAGACGACAATCATTATCTCTGGGTCCACGTGCCAAAGTTCTCGCTGAACATCGCTGCAATCTATAAGCCTGGGCGGACAAGTACAAAAAAGTAGCAAATATGAAAAGAGCCGTAATTTTCGGCGATTTTAATTTTGACTTATTAAAACCAGATCCTGATGTTTGTCAGTATAAGCATACCAATAAAGTGAACGGCTTCAAACTGCTAAATAAAGTTACCCAATAATTCTGCACCCGTGAAACCTCAAGTACCAGAAGCGTCATAGATCATGTCTCAACCAATCTGAAATACCACGACTTTCATTTTGCGGTGATAGAATCGGCAATGTCGGACCACAAACACATTTATTTCGAAATACAAAATTACCATCATTTTTTACCAACTAACAATAAAATAAATTATGAAATATTATACAAGACCTACGAAGACATCGAATATACAAACAACCATATACATTACGAAGCACTTGAAGAAAAATTGATGAACTGTATTCATAAAAGCAAAGTTACGAAGACTAAAATATTGAACAAACCTAAAGACTATTGGAATTATAAAGATATTATTTTCGGCTTGAACAGAAGAAATGAACTTAGGCAAAACTTTAAAAAAGACAAATCGAACAAATACAAAGAAAGAATTTACATTGAAGCAAAAACAAAAATGGCTAAGACTATTCAAGAAACTAAAGCAAACTATTACAAAAAATGCTTTCAAGAAACCTACAAGAAGCCGAAAACAATGTGGAATCTCATTGCCGACCTAACTCTGAACAAGGAAAGAAGCACATTGCACCCGGATAAGCTTATCGTGGATTCGAGAACCATAACTGATGCTAAAGAGATTGGTGAGACCTTTAATAGTTACTTTTCTTCAATTGGAATTTGATTGGCCAATGAGATTCCACTAAAATATCACAACCACAACCCATATCTACAACCTTTAATCAACACCTCAACACTCGACGAATTTCCGCCAACAAACTCCGATGAGATTAGCAAAATCATTGATAGTTTAGATCCAATTGTGGCATTGATGGCGTTAATACTAAATAATCTATACGTAACTGCGCTCATCAATACCGCATTTATCCGCCCGCTCTTGCTTACATCAATGTATTTGTCTACTACTTGTATTATGTTAGTGCGAAGTCGAACCCGCAATGTTAATGTTTGTCGGCTGATCGTTAAAAATATTAATGTACCCTATTTACATGTTTTATTGTGTTGTACGCTCATCGGTGTTTAATTTAACTGATAATTGTGTTTTCTCAGTAAGTGAATTTGTAATTCTTATGAGAAATAAAGATCTTTAACCATATGTTCGGGACTGCTTTATTAAAATGGTCAAATCTAAATAGTCTGTAGTCCCTCTTAAAATATCCATTCACTACTTCCACCACCTATCGGCAAATAGTTACACATCTACTTTTATTTGCCTGGGCAGTGGTCAGTTTGTGTTCACCTGCTAAGAGGGATTCAGGCATGTAAGGTCTATAATTACAACTTTCGAATAGGATAACGCTGTATCTAAATCCCCTTTCCAGCATAAATATGTCATTGGCTTGAAAATACCTTCTTAATGGGGTATGGTCCGGCATAAAGAAGTCATTATTTCTGCTGTAATTGCTTTATAAGGGCTGAAACAGTCAATTATGTGTCCATAACATGCAACTAAAAAAAAAGGTTAAAAATATTTTCATATATTTGTGTAGCGAGTATGTGTCTTTTTTGAAATAAATAATTAGAACTTTCGTTCAAAAATATGTATGTACCATCACATATGACAATAACTTGTAATTTGTTTTCATTATAAATTCCATTTGGGAGTAATTTAATAAATAAATAAATAAATTTCTCATGTTTTATGGTTAATGCCAAGGTTTCTAGAAACAAACTCTTGAAGCATTATGTCCCTAGCTTTAGCCATTAATCTTTCCAACATTGTTCTTGGTAATTTTAATAAAGTAAATAGACGGTCGTCTGATGTACCCCTACGCATTTCAAGAATTCGGGGCAAGTCTTGTAATAAATCAAGAAAGTGATCTTTTGTCATACCCAAATAAAAATGGCACATATCTGAACTGACTCCAGACTAGTAAAATCAAAAATGGTTTCACTGGCACCATCATATTCAAAATGATGTGTTCAGTGTGATTTGCTAGAGACCGAAAAACCAACATTTTTAGGATACCTGAAATTACGATACCGCGTAATATCCTTTTAAATATTTAGAGGTACATTTTCGCAAAATGGCGTATAAAATACGAATTTTAGTTTGTTCCTTCAACAAAATGCTTAGCAAATGCCTTTGCTTGCTGTTTTAACTAAGCACTTACAAGTTTACTGGTTTGAGTGATGAATGCAGGACTGCAGGGAAGTATTTAAGTAACAGACAAGTTACAAAAAACTAAAATAAAATGTTACATGGAAATTTGCACTTTTACAACTCAGGTTGTATTAAATCAGTTTAATTGATTAAAAAACTCGTGATCTAATTTTTACTTGAAATACTTAGTTATTAAATTATGAGTAGTACAATACACGGTTTCAATATTTTACACAATTTCGTATTTACCTATGCAATTAATATTTGATATATATCCGTGTGGCTGTATTGTAACTTGTAAGTATGTGTACACACCACCCACACACTCACATAGTTTAAGTCAGTATATAAGAATATCTGTGGACATTTGAGACATTCAAATACACGCATCGCAAAGTATAACATCTTTTATTTCGTTGCGCAAGGGTCAACATCACATGGCGACCCTGCCAGTGCTGCCTCAAAGGCAGCGCAAGGCGTTTCTTGTTTGAAATAAAAATAATTAAAAAAGTTGTAGGTTACCTTCCTACTAGACGTTAGAAACATGATCAAAGCTTTTAAGGGCAATAAAATCAGTTTCGTTTGTGATTTGTGAAAAACAAAATTAATATGGACTAACTCAGAAAAAAGTGATTAGAAGAAAAATAAAGAAGACTACACAGATAAAAGGAGTACAATTTAAAAGACTTGGTAAAGAACATTTGTTGGTATGCTGGCGGCCGGGCGTTGTATGACGCCAGAAGAAGGAATTGCTGGCAGCCGGGAGTTGTTACGAGTCAGATGAATGTGGAATTTTGTTGCTGGGCGCTGGGAGATGACGGTGTCAGATGAATGTGGTTATGTTGCTGGGCGCCGGGAGAAGTTCGTGTCAAAGGTGGAAGTTGGCGCCGGGTGACTTCAACAACAGGAAGGGAAATCGCAGACCCGTAACAAGATCCGTGCAGGAATATTTGGTACATTTTTAAGTAATTACATAATAAATAAGAGCTAGCTTAAAAATATATAATCTAGTTATTAGTGTTAAAATAGTTGTTTCATTTATTTCATTAGGTATTGACTATTATTTGCATTTCACTCATAAGGTGCACATGCACGAGCTGCTGTATCAGCATTCTGGTTAGCGCGTCGATGAGAAAGAAATACGAAGCCATGCTTTAATAAGAACTCAGATGACAGTCTTTTTGCACATTCAAATCATCATTTTATCCTTAACTTGAAATTAGTAACTGTATGAAATATTATAAGTTTTCAGCTTTATATTATGCTAAAAACGTAAAGTAGTTTAGTAACAATAAATATAATTTGTTTAACTTGTTTTGTAGTTGGAAACTCAAACTATTTCAGAACCAAATAGATAGATAGATAGATAGATAACTCTTTATTGCACATAACATAAATTGATTTACAAATTCGTTTTAGGGAAATGTACAAATACTTTTGTATTACTTCTCTTTTTTGTTAAAACACATTCAGTTATTTTTTTTAAATTGTTATTTTTTATCTCATTCTAAAAGGTATATAGTTCCATGGACGCAGTAGAAAGAAAGCAATACTAAGACTGTGGTGTCAGTGTTTTATAGATTGGATTTTGAGATGGATGAATGTATTAAAATCTTTTGTAACCTAGTCTAGGTTACAAACATTGGTTACATTCGAAAGGTACCTAATTGTTATTTATGTAGACAGATGGATTAATGAAAGAAATTTCAAGTTTGTTGTGTTTGTATTAAGGAAAAGTAATTGCATACTTAGTCAGGGAATTTTTTGTAGAAATATTTTGTATCACGAATGGCCTGTAAACAAAGTCATTTACGCAAAGGAATTCATTTTGTTGGTTAGTATGTCACAGTTGGAAATGATAGTTTATGTAAAAGCTTTATATGTTATTGATTATGGTATTAATTGCGTTTATGAAGACGTACAAAACGATGTCGAATTCTTCAGTTTGAACATGATGTAAACGAGATTTCTTCGTGCAGACGAGTTTCTCTCCTTGAAAATAGTTGGAGATCAAGTGATATTAAAACATGAACCTTAAAATAAATCTATGCATAGCATTAAGGACTAGCATGTCTTTGAATAATAATAAGTCGACTATAAATAAAAATAAATAAGACTGGTACCTAAAAATAATATGTATATGAATTAAGATGAAGGTCATGGAACATATATCACACACATAATAAATACACTTTGAAGATGTTGATGTAAGTAAAGAATGTTTTAGAGACTAATTTTTGTCCGTGGCTTCGCTCAGACATTAATAGATGATATTTTGTTAAAATCAGTTATAAGGTTCCTACTAGGTATATACAGGGTGAAAAAAAAACTGACGGAATTTTGCCAACTCATAGAGAATCGTGTATAGATGCCATTTGTGAAAAAAAAATAGCATGTCAAGTTTTCACAAAAAAAAGGTTTTCCCGATTCAATAAACACAGCAGAATGGTAACCGAATTTTGTATCGCTGTGTGCCGCCCATGTGAGAGCGCGCGGCAAGCTGGCAACGACGCTTGCTATTGTTTTTTTTTCACTGACCCGGCCGGCCGGCCGGCCAACAAACAAACCGACAGTCGCCCGCGCATCCCCGTGACGAAAGTACCCTGGATCGTGTTCTCGCCGCGCGTGCTGCGTCGGCTCCGTGCGCTCCGTTTTCCATACGTCGCGATGTTTTCTAACAGGGAATATTACGAAATGGTGCGATGTTACATTTTAAGTGGTGAAAGTTTAAGTGCGGCCGTAAGACTCTACGAAACTGATAGTGTCAATAGATTACGAAATAGCGGACTAAATCCGTCGGTACCAACCCGGAATTCAATTTTGGCTGCCAACCAAAGGCGTTAGACCACGGACAGTTCACGACCCCATCACATGCACAAGGACGGGGTAGACCATCTCGACTGGCGGTTGAAATCGAGGATGAAATCCTTGATTACTTCGAAAGTAATCCGCGGGCTAGTACGCGACTTTTTTGGTGTCAACCAATTTAATGTATGGAAATTGCTCAATACCGCGGGGCTATATCCATACCATTATCAACGGGTGCAAAGCTTAAATGCAGCAGACGCTGTGCCTCGTCGTGTTTTTTGTGAGTGGGTATTGTCCCATCCCAGTGCCAAAATTTTGTGGACTGACGAAGCAATATTAGGACGCGCGTAGGACTATACAACATTCATAACGAACATTGGTGGTCATACAATAACCCACACGTTATAAAATAATGCTACCACCAAGTGCGCTTTAGTGCGAATGTGTGGGCGGGCATTATCAATAATGAAATCCTGGGGCCGTTTTTCATTGAGGGCCCGCTTACAGGACGCACTTACTTCGAAATGCAACAAGAAGTTATAAGTGTTATGATGGACGGTATTAATAAGTGTTATGATGGATGGTAAAAAGCAGAGGTAAAGGAGCCATGTATCGTGGAAATATCCACCTAAATAAAATCATCATCATCAAGCTACAAAGCATCGCCAATCTCTTCAATCGTGAGCATATTTCTATTAACCATTACCTATGAGAAACCAAATCAAAATTGAATAAAAGACGACGACACAAAGCTACACAATAATTGCAAAACAAACCCTCAAACAATTAGTATTTTACACATGAAAATAAGTTAAACCAATATCACAAAATATTTAATTGACCACCTTTCTGTGCTACTCAAGGGTCACCGTGACCCTGTATTTGCTGTTTTAGCGCGAAAAATGCACTGAGCTACTGGACACACCCACCGTACGAAGCAGCGAGGGCCGTATTGAAAATACACGGGCGGGGGACTCGCAATCGTTACGGGTCATGCCCGTAAACATTGATTTTAAAGTTGGCAGGGTCTCACTGACCCATGAGTAGTAATTGAACATAAATTAATAAACCCTACACACAACAGGTAAGCTATCAACTCTATTCAGTACTCTTACTTACGTTATCTTGCAAATTACTGTAACATTAAATGCACACCTACTGATCAACTGTATTTTTTCAGTGAGGCTTTGTCACCCATATGCTAGCTACTATGTACATTGCGGTTTTATGCTACTGGAAGCCAATTACTTACTTGTGGAGACTTTTTCGGTGTGCATGAGTCAACAGCATGCCGGACAATTCACAGGGTGACTAATGCCATTGCCTGATTGTACCCTCAATTTATATTTATGCCTACTACTGAGGCTGAGCAGAGGCAAGCAGCTATTGAATTTTATGAAATATCTAGATTTCCACGCATCATTGGAGCTATAGACTGCACTCATGTGCGCATGAAATCACCAGGTAGGTTTCCTAACATTACCATTTTATTAATTACCTATATCTTGCAGCTATTACACATTTTTTACTTTTTTGTAGGTGGAGAAACGGCTGAAATCTATAGGAACAGAAAGGGCTACTTTTCCTTAAATATACCGGCAATATGTTCTGCTGATTTGATGTTTAATGATGTTGTTGCCAGATGGCATGGATCTGCCCACGATTCTCATATTTGGGATAATAGCAATCAACGCAGACATTTTCTGCAGGGAACATACAGAAATTATTGCTTGCTTGGTGATAGTGGATATGCACAAACTACATTTATGATGACACCATTGGCAGCTGTTCATTCTCAAAATGAATCATTATACAATGAGGCCCAGATAAGAACAAGAAATACTATAGAACGCTCATTTGGGATCTGGAAAAGAAGATTCCCTATTGTGATTAGAGGGATTCAGGTACACTTGAGCAGGATACTTGGTATCATCATTGCTACTTGTGTTCTACATAACATAGCACGTCTTCGGAATGATTCTGAACCACCTGTTGATCCAGAGTATCCTCCTATATTAGAAGACAATGAACAAGAACCGGCCAACAGTAATTCTCAAACAAATAGAAATACACCAGGCTGTTATGCACGTGAAATATTGATAGAACAACATTTTGGGAGATTGAATTAATGCAGAAACACGGTTTATCAATGTATTCAAGTATTTAATTACATCTTATATTTTTTCTAATTCAAACCTTCTTATTTCTTCATTATGAGCATATCTTGCTCGAGCATCTTCTATTTCCATCGATCGTAGCAATCGATTATGTTCAATTTTCTCCCTTGCCTCTAACAGTTGAATATTTAATAATTCTTTTTGTAATCCAACATACTCCAATTTTTTCAGTTGCAAGGATTTTAAATTTTTCTGCAAAAGATTGTCTCTCGGGTATCTGTGACATTAGTTTTCTTTTTCCTGAAAAAAATAAATTAGTTATATAAGATTTATATAAAAAACTTTTAATAATTAACATTGAATTTATCATATACAATGCCTAAATTTCAGTACTTACGAGTAAGTAAATCATGTGTTTTTTTTTTTAAAGTTTGCCCTGTTGTTTGTAAAAAATAAAGTTTCAACCTCCGGGGATTTGTGTGTCTTCAGGGTTTCAAAATCAGATAGACACTGGTCAAGTAATGGCGGTTCAACTAAAATCAAAATAAAATAATATTAGAAAAGAACTACAAAATTCAAATTAATTAAATAGAAATAGATAATGAGTATATGGCTAGTAGTAGGTACCTGAATGATTTTTATTTGCTTTACCTGGTTTCTCATATTTTGGGCTATCAATGAGAATAGCATTTTTAATTTTGATTCGTGGAACATCTTGTAATGCCATTATGGCACTGTCACTATCATAAATGGTGTACAGACCATCAATAGATGGTCCGAGCAAACCTTTTACTCTCTCCAATAAAGGGTCATCTTCAAATTTTGGTGGAGGTCCCCCGCCTGGTTATAAAAAAAAACACTATCAATAAAAAAATATAAAACAAGAAAATGTCGCATTAGTTAAAGCCACAATCAGTACATAATATGTTTCATTATAATATACCTGTACCCATAATTGTTTTTTTCAAACTTTTAGACTTCTGGTCTGCTTCCTTGCTCAAAGCTTCGAATATTTCTTGGCAATTATTTTTCAAAACTCCTGTGTCCTCTGCTACTTTTCCAGCCTTTAGAAAAGGTACCATACTTTTCAATATTCTGGATAACAGCTGTCATCCACTGCAATAAAAACATGCTTATTTCAAATACATAATAATCACTATTAAAAAAACTCATCTTTGGGGAGTAGTTGTTGTTTGTACTGTTTTAATATGATAGATAATTAGTTTCATTCAAAATTAGCAGAGGGAGATTCACGTACCTGGTATGTCCATTTTAGCAGCAGAAACATTCTTTTTGGCTTTCTTTTTTAGGGTTCCGTAGCCGAATGGCAAAAAACGGAACCCTTATTGTTTCGTCAAGTCTGTCTGTCTGTCTGTCCGTCCGTATGTCACAGCCATTTTATTCTGTAACTATAAGCATTACACAATTGAAATTTGGTAGAAAGATGTATCTGTTAACCGCTTACTGATTCTCATTCAAAAAATAAAAAATAATGACATTTAAGGGGGGGCTCCCATACATGAAACTAAAACAACAAAAAGAATTTGTCAAACCTGCGTGTGGGTTGTCTATGGATAGGTCTTTTAAAATGACATAGAGGTTCCTAAAATCATTTTCTTTTAAAGTCTAACGTTTCATAGCTAGACGCTTCCAAAGCGGTAAAATGGGCGTCCCCCCCCATCTAACTTCTAAACCAAGCAAGTGTAAATTTTGAAAAAAATACGGAATTTAGATCTTAACAAATACTTTCAACGAAAATTGGTTCGAACGGGATCGAACCAGTAGTTTATGAGATATAGCACATTTTCAACAACCGCAAACATAACTTTGTACTTCATTCAAACACTATGAAAAACAAAGTTATATTTGCAGTCAACAAAATATTGTGGTACTTTACTAAGTAGAAGTAAGTGGATTCCCTAATTCAGTTAAAGTTGGCACGGAACCCTCAGTGCGCGAGTCCGACTCGCACTTGGCCGGTTTTTAAATTTTTAAATTTTGCTGTAAGCTGTACGGAAAACATCACGAGGGGGGAGGGGGGGGTCTCGTTAGACATCACGTGTATTTTTTTTTTTATTTTTTGTCAAAAAGCGCTATTTCTGAACCGAAATTTTGAACGGCGCGAAAATTTGAACTATTTGGTATCACAAACCTCTTTGCCAATAACAACTGCCAGTGAAGTAGAAGCTTTACCAGTTGTAACCTTAAATGAAAGTCTAGCAACTTCGTGGAACGAAGACAACATTAATTAATTATTCATTAATTTTATTGCAAATACATTAAAATGTTTTTCGAATCACCATTTTTCATAAATTTTTTCCAGTCAAAAATGGCCTTTACATAGACTTCCAAAAAAATACACGTGATCCAGGGGGAAGGGGGGGGAGTGGACCCAACCCTCACCAAATATCACCAAGGGGGGGGTCAAAAATGAGAAAAACGACCTCACGTGATTAATGGACGGCCCCTTACTTAGTGACCGTCATTCGTTATATTGCATTTGGCCGGATGAAATCAGAACGAATGAATGGTGACATTGACTTTTAAAATTGCCAGCATGCAAAATAGAAATGTCAGGTTAGTTAACTCGAGGTTATTTGTTACTGATGCAATGTAAACCAAGAGATAAAAATTTAATAAATTAACCCTGAGTCAGTTAACTCTGAGTTATTAATTTAACTGGAAATTTCCCTGCAAGTGGCCCTAAAATTCAATGTACTCATGTTTTATTATGGTGTGGCATGCAAATTTTCTTGTGATATTTATACACCAACAGAATCGGATTTACATACTTAATAAAGATTTATTTCAAATATTTCGGAATAAATCGTTGGCTATGTGATCTACGTAATCTCTGTGTGATCTACGTAAACTCACATCTGTGTCCCGTACGGAAAATGAATATCTGAATTACCTACATAAATTATGTTTGTGTGAGTAGTGACCTTTGCAGCTACGTGAAGTAATGTTTGTGTGAACGACGTAAATCAATGCTGTGTGACCTACGTAAGACAGTGCTGTGTGACCTACGTGAAGTAATATCTGTGTGAACTACGTAGAGCAATGCTGTGTGAGCAACGTAAAGCAATGCTGTGTGACAAACATAAATAATTGTCTGTGTAACTGGTTTCGGCTAATACCCCTTTAGAATTTATAACACATGCCGATTTTAGTTACTTAAAAATTTTGTTTATAATGCAAAATAACAGAAATTTGTATAAGTGACTTACATGAACAAATTATTTCCGTGTCCACCAAAACAAATTTCTTGCAAGTTTCCAGTGTACTTGTTGATTCTGCTCTTTCTCATTTTCAGCACACCAACAACGCATACTTCAAAACACCACCAGAGCACTGTGGGACACGGTGTTTGCAGGATGGCCGAGTGTTACACGATGGTTCCCGATCCTAGTCTGCCCCACATATTTACTTGGTTCTGTAATAGTAGACTTATGCACTAAACCACGTACTCACTGTGTGTAACTTATGTAACCCCACTGTATTCACTAAATTACACATTCTCTTCGTCATATTATGTTCAATACATCATAATTTATACACCTATCTAGGTTTGATTGACATTTAACGTTTGTTATGGAAATGCCGGAAGTATCCACCATGTTGAATGTATCTCGGCTATGATATAATAATATTTTAGATTAATCTTTAGATTATCTTGTTATTACAATAATATTTTATTAATTGTAAATTGATTATTTTTAGATTATTGGGACACTTATTAGTATTTATGTTTGCCGTATAACGAATGTTCATTTTGGCGCCAAAAGGAAGTTGACTCTGTTTGTTTGGTGAAGGTTAGATTTATTTTGCTCATTGTAACTATTAAAATCATAATCTAAAAGGCTAACTAAATTCAGTACGATAAATAACTCAATAATTCATGAATTTACATATTTAATTAGCAGATTGTTTATCCCTACAAATAATATATTAGTAAATTTTGAGATACGGAAACGGATGTCGTCCCCACTTTTCTACAGTTGATCAGGGTTTTGATTTGTATAACAGCGAGCTGCAGGCCAGAATATGGGCCTCTATTTGTACTTCCTCTCACTTTGTGTTCTATATTTGTAATATTTTGTTGGAATAAATCTATTGGAGAAGAACCTGAAGATTTATACTACGTGTTTATTATTCAAGCGCCCTACACGCGGTCACAGAATATTCGAACACAAATCAACATAAAATGAACGTTTTTCCATTGATGAAACGTGTCTAAATATTAGTTGTTGATCTTTAGAATTAAAACTATGACAATTGCACATGAATGAAAGGTTCACTACCTAGACTAAGTAATATGGTAATACTACTTTTTTAATTTAATTAGAAATAAAAAAGAAGAAAAAATCAAGACGGCAACACAAAATCAATATTTTGGTTTTTCTTGTATTATCAACTAAAATAAAAACGTAATGTCTTAAATGTATGTTTATTGAACATATTAATCCGTCAAAGAATAAAATAAGGAATTTGCGGATTCACTACTCTCTCCAAGGTTAATTGTAAATTCAGATTCCATATCATAATGTCGATAGTATTCTTCTTCTTTATATTTGACGTGTCGACAAGTGTAACGCCACATCTCTTCATCCATTTAACTTAAACGTTCGTTTATTAATTTTATTATTCCCGTCACATTTTGTTCGATGTTATGCGAAGCAATGTATATTTTTTTAAATTCCCCATACATTTTCTATTGGGTTTAGATCCGGATGATAAGGTGGTAGCCGAAGAACTTTTATGCCATATGGCTGAAGTATGTTTTTTTTTTTCTTTATCTAACCTACATCATCCCACTGCTGGGCAAAGGTCTCCCCCAATTTTTTCCATGTGTCTCCGTCAGCGGCCAACATTTCCCAATCCCTCGCAAAGCTGAACAGATCGTCACACCACCTCTTTTTTGGTCTATCCCTTCGTCGATAGCCGTCAGGTGGTATCCATCGCGTGACGATTTAGGCCCATCTATCCGGGTGCATTCTACACACATGTCCCGCCCACTCCCATTTAAGCTTTGCCGTCTTTCCGCCTACATCTGTTATGCGAGTTCTGGAGCGTATTGTGGTATTCCGGATCATATCAATTCTTTTAATACCCAATACGCTTCTTTCCATATCTCTTTGGCAAACCTTGAGTTTGGATTTTTGACTTTCGTTTGCGCTCCGTAAGTAAGTACGGACAGCATGCAAGTGTCGACGAGTTTTCGTTTCAGTGACAATGGAAGGTCTCCCTTCATATACGTTTTCAGGGACCAGAAGCTCTTCCAGGCGTTATCGATACGACGACCGATCTCTTTATCCTGCCTGTTTTCGAAGGACACTATCTGGCCCAAGTATATGTACTCGTCGACATATTCCATTCTCTGCCCGCATACCACTATGTCGTTTTCAGTGGCATTGGTCATGACTTTAGTTTTTGACCTATTCATCATCAATCCAACCTCAAGGCTCGCCTCACTCAGCTGTTCGAGCATGGTTTCGAGCTCTGACGATGTTTTTGCAAAAAGAACTATATCGTCGGCAAAGCGAAGGTTTGTAAGCTTTTTGGCCCCAACATTGATACCCATCGTTTTCCAGGGATTGACCAGCTGTTTAAATACCTCTTGTAAGGCGCTGGTAAATAATTTAGGGGAAAGTGGATCTCCTTCCTTGACGCCCTTTAATATTGGGAATGATGTGCCTGGTGCATGAAGTTTTATTTCTGCTGTACTCTGTTGATAAATGAGTCGCAAGAGTTGTATGTAGGTCCACATCCTGGCGTTCCAGAGCGTTGAATATAGGCTCATGTTTAAGGCTGTCGTACGCCTTGGAGTAGTCAACAAATCCTAGATTAAGTGGTTTATTGAATTCTTTACACTTTTCTATTATTTGGTTCACAGTGTGGAGATGGTCAGTTGTTGAAAAATGTGGGCGGAAACCAGCTTGTTCGGGAGGTTGATGTTTCTCTAATTTATGGGCAATTCGATCCAGTATGATTTTTGCAAATAATTTATAAATATGGGAAATTAAACTTATAGGCCGGTAGTTGTTGATGTCATGTTTGTCACCTTTTTTATGTAACAATTTTTTTGCAAATAATTTATAAATATGGGAAATTAAACTTATGGGCCGGTAGTTGTTGATGTCATGTTTGTCACCTTTTTTATGTAACAAAAAGAAAAGACTGAAGTATGTCATCAATCTTAAAACAAATATGGTTTTTTTATCAAGTCATACTGATACTTTTTTTCATATTTGCAGTATAAGCAAATCGTATACCTTGGTAATAGTCTCACGAGTCTAAAACAATAACAATACGTTAGCGTTAAAAAAAAAACTACATTTTTTAATCATATAAAATATTAATTATATCGAAACTGACAAATCAAAAATATTTAACTGACTTCTTAAACATTTTCTCCGTGAAGAAGTAGGCATTTTCCTTAACGACTGTACCCACGTAAAAAAGCAATAAAAACACGTGTTGCTCGGTCGACGACGGCCTCGTCACTGCTACACAAATTAAAGCTGTATAATTACTAGCGTACGCACTCATTTCGCCGCGCGCAGTTGAACGATCAGGCTTATTATTGTAACTTCAATTTATCTATATATAACAAATATACATGAAAGCATTTGACGAATGCGTGCTGTTTTAATTAATGATTATGTCTAATTTATGATGTATGATACTATAAAAAATAAAATTTGCAAACTGGACATTATTTGGAGGCAAGCCATAGACTCGTGAGAAAAGCTAGCAATCTGTTTAAGGTAAGTCTTTATTTTCTTTATTATCATCAATCACATATAATTGAGAACAACAAGTCATTGAAATATATAAAAGACCATCGCATTTAAAAAGTTTATTTCACGGAAAAACTGGATCACAATGATCTTTCATTGACTTACGGTTATAAATTATTTTAAAAAATACCACCAGTGTAACATTTTTACATTCTGAAAATTGAGATCAGCCTTTGATTATTATAACAGTCAATAAAAATCTAAAAAAACGTGCAAGTTTCCCCACTGTTATTTCTATTATCATAAATCGGTATATCAACAACTGATTGTCATGGTGGCGAATTTACTTCTTGAAATGTGCAATACACAGGTGATACAGGATTTAAAGATCGTGAACTTGTATTATTCAACAATATCAAGTTCATATTTGAAAAAAGTTTAGCTAATTATAACTTCACAATGGCCCGGTCTATTGCAAAAAAAAAACAAGAAATAAAAAGCACTTATACACGTCCCGGCATTGACCCTACCATAGCTTCGGGACAATTGTAGTTCTGAGAAAAAGCTGCGCAACAAACTCAGTCACTATTGTCAATACCATGAAGTTATAGGAAAAAACTGGAGGCCAAACTCCTTCATACCTACTTGAAGCAATTAATTTTGACCTTGACTGCATTCTTTCTCGCTCCTTAGGTCCCCCTCCTCTCTTTCTAAATAGGGTGTCCACACAATTACAAAGTAAAGGAGACAAGTGTAGGTAATAACTTATAAACATTCGTCTATGTATGTGTTTAAAGTTTACACATGATATTAATCCCTCAAGCTCCGCGTGGACACCGGTGTCCAATGACAATACATTTTCTATTGTGTCTGGTTTCAAGGTGCTTGAGCGATTTATAGGTATCTCGGTTCTTGGTCTAAATAAGAAATTGCCGTTATTTTTCAGACTCAAAATCAGTCCAAATTAATGTCTACATATTTACCGAGTTTATCCTGGAAGTACTAAGATAGACGAAGGAATTCATTAACGGAATCAGTTATTAAGGGAAAATCACGGTTGTTTAATACAGATTTTAATGGTGAATTCATTTTGCTATTTCATCATTACTGTTTTTTTTTCATTTTCACTTAACAATGTCTTAAATTAAGAACCAATCTAATTTATTAATTTAACCCAATGTAATAAAAATAGTACAACCTGATTTCAAATTATTAAAGAAATCAGTAGTATGGAAATTCGAGTTTGCATACAATTTTTCATACAAAACGGCAATTTCATACTTAAGGACCTAATATTTTAAATGAACCGACTTTAAAATGAAAATAATATAGGTATGTACAGTTGTTTCATCTCACGAAAGCGGGTGAGCCATAGTTGTAGTTGTGAAGCGTATAGACACGCGCTCTGGTGTGCGTAACTACGGGGAGCGTCAGCAAGCTCATCGTTTATGAACAAAAACCAAAATGCACTCAAAAGTCATAAATAAACTCTTCACCATTGAAAGGAAAGGAATCCGTTTTAGGCAAACAATTTCTTTTTGGAGTCGGTGCTGTGATAGTTGATGCTTGATGGTCAAAGTGATGGCACCGACTCCAAAAAGAAATTGTTTGCCTAAAACGGATTCCTTTCCTTTCAATGGTGAAGAGTTTATTTATGACTTTTGAGTGCATTTTGGTTTTGAAGTCGGTTTTTACTTTTTTTTAAAGTTTATTTTTTTATTTTTAGTGATTACATAAGAGGGGGGGGGGGGGAGTTGCACCTTATGATTCTATTTTGTACGAAGCTACAAATTACCTATCATAAGTTTCGTCATTATAATTACTGAACTCCTAGGCGTTAAGGAGTTCCACCATCAGCTCAGCCCCACAAAATGTTGACTATCAGACGTAACAACACGTCAACATTAAGATTCTAGTAAAGAAATACTATACGTGCCTTTAAAATTTGAAGGTTTCCCTCGAATACACCAAAATCCCATCATCAGATCCCAAAATGGAAAAAATGGGACCAACTAGAAAGTATACCCTCTAAGTGGGTGAAAAAATTTTTCGATTCGGTCGACAAACGACTGAGATATGAGGTAACATACATACAAAAAAAAAATAATGATAAAAAAAAAACATACAGTCGAATTGATAACCTCCTCCTTTTTTGAAGTCGGTTAAAAATATTAAAGTTACACATTATTACGTTTTACTAATAAAATGTTTTGAATATTAAATGTTTTTTAATTTTGATCCGAAATAGTAAAATAAAATAAAAGACCTACTTTCGGTTAAAAACATTTATTTTTACACAACACGCACAGTAAATTACATTCATACATGCACTCAAGTTTCATCACACTCGTAACTAGACTCGTCTTCAGAGTCAGTTTCGTCGTCACTCTCATCTTGTAAATTTATTATTAACTCAAAATCAGTGTCAAAATATTTCATATATTCAGTTTCTTTCTTAATTACGCTATTGCATGTATTACGCCATGTCTCACTTGTTATTTTTGCCATACTTTCATGAATTAGTTTTTCTGTGTTGGTCATATTTTGCTCAACGTTTCTTAAAGCAATGTAGTTTTTAAGAACCCCCCAAATGTTCTCTAGGGCATTAAGCTCGGGGTGGTAAGGGGGCAGGCGTAATACTTCAAATCCTTTACTTCTAATGAAGTTATCGATTTTGTACGTGATAAATTCGCTTTTATGCTGTTTTACTAAATCATACAACTCAATTTTGCGCAATTGTGGGTCGAACTGTATACCCTTTGAAGTGAGCCATTGTTGCATTTCAGGTTTGTTCGAGTTTGACGTCGGCAATTTTTCAGCACGCGTGTTGTGGTATGATGCGTTATCTAATACTATCACGGAACGTTCGGACAGATTTGGCAGCAGCTTTTCATTTAACCATTTTAGGTAATTTTCCGTACTCATGTTGGAATGATAATCCCCAGCTGTTGAATTAGCTTTGTAAACTAAAGAAGCGTTATCAATAAAACCGGCTTCAGTTCCCGCGTGCACTAAAATAAAACGAGTACCTGTGCTGAGCTTTTTTACAAATGGCGTCGGTTTGTCTTTTTGGCCCCAGGTGTTTTCTCGAACATGTGTTGTCAATACATAACTTTCGTCTGTATAAACAATAGGCCGACCTTCAGAGCGATAATGGGCTATTTTTTTTAAATATTTAAGCCTCCACATCTGTATATCGTGCCGCTCAACTAAAACTTTTCTATTGTTATCGGCTTTACGCCACTTGTAACCCAATTTTATAATTAAGCTACGAAGCGTTGATAAACACCCATCGAAACCAATTTTTTCATTTAGGATTGACCTTAATTTTGTCAATGTTGGAATTTGTTTTTGCACGATGTGAAAATCTTGTACTGTGCTTCGAACGACATCAGCTGTTAGGCCATCAATGTCGACTTTATTTTTTCTCTTTCTTCGGTTTTTCATCGGCGAAGTAAATTTCGCGACATCTCTTTCTTTTTTTGATAATTCTCTTTCTTCTTTTAATATATTTTGCACTGTTCTTTCACTTACTCCTGTCGCTTCTGCAGTGCGCTTTGTGATATTACGCAAATGTGAAATATCACAATTTGGTTCTCGAAACTTTTCTGTGAATTCATATTCAGCTTTGAGAAAATGATAAACATTTGCTATCATTAGACGACCCTAAAAATAAACAAAACATTAATTTATTACACAAAACATAGGTATACAGACCAAACATAAACATACACACACAATATACACACACACTGATTTGAAAAAAATGGACTTAATCACGAGAAGACATATTTTAAGTTTGGGTAGTTCGCAAAACTCTCACGAAGCGATAGTAAAAATCCGCCTCTCCAAGTCTCCCGTCCGCTCGTGACCACGGCTGTTGCAACATGGCCGAAACATCGAGGTAAATAATTATTTTCTTTTCGTGATTAAGTCCCGTTTTTCGAATCAGTAACACACACAATTAAACATTAATATCCCTTACTTCACTGCGAACAACTTTTCTCCTTTTACTCGTACTTGCCATGCTGACGGTACTCCACAATTCTTTTTGTCACGAACTAATTAGCACTACTTATCCGGCCGGCGACTCGGCCGAAACTGATCGCTCCCGAGCTGATGCACACAGAGACAACGTGTATGTGTATCCACCCACACCAGTATGGCTCACCCGCATTCGTGAGATAAAACAACTGTAATTCACATTCATCAATATATTTATAGTATTTGCCGGGTGGTGCGATGCCTGTAGAATAAAATACAATTGTCACCTCACCTTCCTTCCGACCAAATTAAGCACCCAGCAAATAATTCGCTCCTGTCACTCCACTGATTTACACATCACATTCCTCTTTTTACATTCTCAGATATGATTATCATTTTGTAAATAAAAATAAAACAACGTAGGTTACAAAAACATTATAATATTTTCATTCATATTTATATGTTACTAAAAAGTACAGTTTTATGATGTTTTTGGCGTTTCCCTCGTAAAGGGCCAAGAGTTGATTCCATTTTGCTTTTCAAGTAAGCTTTTATACGCATTTTGAAAAACAAACTTAAAATTTTTTTTAGTAAATTTATTTCATGCAATGCATCGCAAGTTATTGATTCTGAAACTGGATGTATAAACAATTGCGTTAAAGACGATGAAAAATGTTGCTGAACAATATTAACCATGTTTTTTTCAACTAAATTTGAATTTAGTTTATTTAATGAAACTGTATGTCTAAATACTTTATCTGCGTATTTCACAATTTTGTATGCTGAAACAGAAGGGAAATGTAATTTTCCTCTGTTTACAAAGGTTGTAAAAGAATCGAATTTATTTATGTCCATGGCATATAAATGGTCTTTTTGGGAACCATTTTCAGCTACCAATGAATTCTGGCAATGTTTACACGAAATTTGCGTCAACATTTGTTTAATAATATATCCCGTGATATAAAAAAGTATATTCTCCTGGTAGGGACTTGTTTCGACGGAGTGTATTAATGTGTCTAATTCATGCACTTCAGTCTGACATTCTGGTTCCAGTGGTGCCTCTAACAAACTTTTGTGTTTTTTACTAAATTCTAGAACGTGTGATGATTGAAACCCGTAGTCTACGCAATTAGCGTTTATTGAAGGCTGGACAGAATTCCGAAAGAATAATTTTCTCATAATGTAACGAAATTCTAGTGGACTTGGATTATCTTGGGCACGACCACGTGCCCTGATACAAGAAAAAAATATTTCCAAGTTATCTTGTGAGCATTTAAAAGTGAGTAAATATTTTAGAGGATTTACTTCCATAGTGCACAAATCTGTAACTAAGGATGATAGAGAGGTAATATTCATCAAGAAACCTAAGGCAAATTTTTTTCTTCTGTTGCTCAAAATATTCTGACCTTCAATATTTAGGGACTTAAGGTAAGCTTCAGTTTCATTAAATATGCCTTCCCAGTAAATTTTATTCCTAAGAGAAAGCGGGGACTTATAACCAGTGCCAAAAGAGGATTTAGAATTCATAATGTCAAATATCCTGTCGATTATACGTAAAAATTCTATTGTAGGTCCACTATCTGCGAAATCTGCGTTTCCGCTAGCTTTTAAAAAATGTAAAGAATCAGCTACAGATGAACTCATGACTTGGGCGGCAAGTTTTACATTCATTTTTTGTTTTTAAAATCCACATGGGTGGCCCCCAATCTATTAGCAAATTTTAAACCTTCCTTCATTTGAATTTCGTGTAATTTTTGTATGTATTTAAATGAAATATTTCCAGCTTCAGATGTAATAACAAATTCTGCTAAAGTATTTCGTGCTAATTTTAACATGTGAGCTGCATCTAAAAGGCAATAAACATTAGTAGTACTATTTGGGTGCAAAAAATATGGCTTCCAATTACCTTCCTCCAAAGAACAGCCTAGACATTCATAGGCTTTTATATTTGGAGCTGCACCATCACAAGTCAAGCTACGTACGGTGATACCAATTTCATGCAATAATATTATTGCAGTATGTATTAATTCTGCTAGCAGATCCCCCGATAAACTATTCTGAATGAAAAAATAAGCTATTGGACATTTAAAGAAATGGCCGTAAGACACTATTTGAAAAACAAGTGCTTCAGTTGCTAATTGTTCAGGATCAGTAACAGAAATTTGCCCTAAATCGACATATCCAAATATTTTGCCTGTTTTTTGATCAGAAGATAAATCTTTTTTCACGGACATACCGTCAAAGATAAGGGCCACGTTTTTTAAATATATCTTGTCGGACTTCATTACCTCTTGCTTTAAATAGTCTAATACTTCTGTTAAAAAGCCAACGTTGCAATTGAAAGTTGCTAAAGACCTACGTAATGTTTCAACATGAGGCAGAGAAACATGTTTTTTTAAGAATTTATATGCTTTTGGCGAATAGAAGTGCAATGTTAACGCAAATGCTTTAACTTCGTCGCTATACCGCACACCACGTGGATCAGTTGGCGGTTTTTTGAATATTTCACATATATTTGAAAAATTGCCTTTAATAATATTTTCTATTTCAGAATTATTTGTGTAGTCCCGTATAATCGCAAGCAGTGACTGCATATTGTCAATCTTTTTTTTCTGTCGGGTAAGTTTTTGTACAAGGCTCTTGTTCCGTTTCTGCAAAATTTCTTCTCGTTTTGTTTTTAAGTTTGCTTGTACACTTTTTTCTGTATAGGATGGTCTCATAGGTGAAATGTTTTCATCGCCAACCTAAAATTAATATAAAATAATTAAATTTAAATATCACATGTATAGGTACGTATAAGTAGCGGCACGTAAGTTTAGCGCTGACCGTTACTGCGCAGAAGTAAAAATTTGGTCTCTCAGGGGGGCTTGTGGGTTCCCTCAGTATTAGTCTTACTATTTGACACAGAGTACATTTATATATGTTCTTAAAATGATTTAAAGTTATAATTATATTGTGTGCGCGACTGTATCGATGCGCAGCTATCCCCTCTACATTTCTCTCAGCGCTAGACTTACGATTTTTTATAAAGTTTTAATTTTTTCGAATACAGTTATCTAAAACTCTATAATGTTTAATTTAGTTTGTAAATTTTTGTTTGAAAGTATGGCAATATGAGTAATATAGACTTTTTAAGAATGTACTTACTCCTAAAAATGAAAATATACTTTACTATGGTAAGAAACGAGACGTTTACTTTTAGATACAGTGCTAAGAACTGAAACTGAAAAAAAAAGTTCAATAGTCATGTGGATCATAGCGACTTTAACAGTCAGGAGCCATGACATATTGGAAAGATTTCAGTCGGTTTAGATTTAATTGGTCCCGACTGTTAAAGTCGCTATGTTCCGCATAACTATTGAGCTTGTTTTTGTCTTTTCAGTTCACTTTTTAAGCAGTCGGGTTTTTAGATTTTATAAATTACATGTTTTTATTTTACACTTTGTTGTCAATTTCTGTTAAAACAGTTAACAAAACAAAAGATGATACATACTATATTTTTGAAATGGTATTTTCATAAACTTTCTTTTGATATTGCTATCTTTATCTTTTCTTCTTTGAAAAAAACACTCCCTCCCTCCCCCGTTTTGACATTTGCGGGTGCCATTTTCAAAATTTATATAGCCTATGTCACTACCCCGACTTGACAAATTCAACGACACCTCAAATGTCAAAATCCATCCAGCCGTTTGGGCTAAATGGCGTGCCAAAAAAATGGACATACATACATACGCTCGAAAAACATAACCCTCCTCCTGACGCAGTCAGGTAAAAAGTAAGCGTAACAAACTTTACCTCGTTTTCAACGTTAATTTCTTCCAGAACTTCTCTACAACAAATTTTTTTCTTTGGGGGTGAAATATTATCTTGTCCTGCAGTGTTTGAAGGGATGTTTTCAATTAAATTATCACTCTCAAAATGATTTTCAAGGTCAATCGGTGTCAACATAGTTGCATTACTCGTTGGTAATGATTCTTTGGGCTAAAAACGTAAAAAAAAGCTAGATATAAAAACACGAATTATGTTTTAAATTAACAAGTGGTAATTATAATAAGTATTATTTATTTGTTACCATAGGAAGACTATCGGACAACCCACAACGAGATGTTGAAGGTTTAGAAGAGAATATGGCATCATGTCTCACTGGAGCATAATAAACTGATACTGAAGATGCATCACTTTTAAGCTCTGATTGCTCCAACTGAAAAAAAAAAATAAGGTTATTCTATCTTCTAAAACCTGTCATTCGCAATTAAGTTACTCCGAGACCATTTCTTCATGACATAAGTACATTAAGCTAATAGAGTAAATAAAAATATTTTGTTCCTTAGCAAATCCAAAATTCCTTTTTTGAATTGGAAAAAGTGACATGGTTACACTGAACTATACAAAATATGTACACAACATAATTATTGCCTATTTCTGTATCAAGGATAATGATACACACAATCTATACTGAGTGTGCATCTTTCATGTTCAAATGTTACAATATTTCAATATATAATTTATTACTATTTTCCCATTACTGTTTATACTATAAAATAACAAATTTTAATTAATTTTAAAAAATAATATTTGAATGATGGTATTAGTTTAATGAATACACAAGCCAGTTATTTAATGTACACGTAAAAGTTGGATCAAGCGGTGCAAAAAATATATAAACTAGTGTCCCCAGTTGTATTTTTTTTGCTACTCTAACTCCAATCTACATTTATTTATTTATTTTTACTTACCACATCAGAAAAACAGGGAACAGCTGTATGTTGTAACCGATTCTCCATTATGTAATCAGTAGCCACAAAATGATTACTGCATATTTTTGCAGTTTCATAAAATTTATTTTTTAATTTTACATTTGACAGCCATTGGCTTCTCCTTGTTGGATCCTTAGGAAAACTAAAAATGGAATAAAAAGTTAAGATAATGTTTTCTTTTTAATACACAATTATGATGACAATTAACAAATATGTAACTTGATTAAAATATAGTAACATAAGTGTGTATATTATGTGGGCATTGTGCAATGCATATTTTTACATTGTATGCTTTTGATACTGTTTGTGTTTCCATTAAGTCACTATCGCTTAGTTTGTGAGAAAGTAGTTAACACAAACACTCAAATGCCTTTAAATCTAAATAATGAATGATCATAGCAGTCCTATATAAACCTGCAGGTAAAAAACCCTTAAAATGGGACATTTACAAAACTCACTTTATCCTCCTTTCATGGTCACCCTAATAGTGTCTATTTTACAATGCCACCCTGTTATTTTATTAGTAAAATTCTGAAATATTACTACTGAAACCTATTGAATTATAGTACTTTGGAAGCTACGTATACAGTAGATGATCGAAAAATAAACGGTTCTATGTTAAAAATATAATTTTTGATAAAATGCAAACAATGATCAATTAAGGAAACTTACGACTCACCTGTGAAATATCAAGGAACATCCAGGATACCATTTACTTCCACAACCTAGGACTACACATTTTTGAACCATTTTCCACGTTTTGATAGCGAGAAACGTCTTAATATGAATCACAACTTTCGAGTCGACAAAATCAGAAATTGTCATCCGCCATATTGACTTATGTGGTGTTACCGTTGTTTGAGCATGCCGGTTACCACAACAATGGGTAAATCAGAAATAATATTTAAATAAAGGAATTTGCTTAATAATTGGAATATAATTTTAAAAATTACAGGTTTAAATAATAATTTACTAGATATAATAAGAACTATACTTCGGCCATCCAGAGACTGCCAATTTGACATTGTCTTGGGAGAAATGTCAAACTTCCGAACTTTGACATTCTTTTCATAGATTTTATGTCAAAATTGACAACGTCAAATCGGCAGTATCTAAACGGCCGAAGTATAGGCAAAATTAAATAATGAAATTGAAATGATGACTGAGTTAAAAGTTACGAATTTCTATTTATTTGCAGCTATGTATCTGGCTGCAATATACAGGGTTATTTGTAATTCGCCGTAAAAAAAATATTTTTTTCGCTGTTGGTCCCATACAAAAGTTGTTGCATTTGAGCACCAGAATTGGCCCTTAAGAGATATACGGCGAATTACAAATAACCCTGTATAATTTCAGCATGTACCACTTAAGGTTTGATTTAGTTGAAGCGGTAGCATAGTAGTTCCTTTATTTAAGTTTTTGATCTTGGATTCGATTTCAGAGTAGATTTATCATAGAAACTAATTTATAGATAAACTTTAAGTCTTTTTTATGGCATAGTGGGCAGACGAGCTGACGGTTTACCTACCGATTTTAATAAAGTGGGACGACATAAACGCGCTGCCGGCTTTTTATCGTCTAATGATTTAAGTGACATCAAATAATCCATAATATTAGTGTTGTCAAAAAGTTTATGGAACAGAAAAATGCTTACTAATATTGTTATTGAGTCTAATAAAATTAGATAATGATATCAGTAACTTTATGAAACAGGTCCTGGGCAGATTTAGATTTTTGAAATAGCCACCCAGGAGTCCAACGAAAGGTCAATACAGGTTATACCTACTTGGCTTCAACTCTATGTACCGAGTTTGGCCTCCAGTTTTTCCTATAACTTCATGGTCAATACCTCTTTTTAATTATTTTTTTTAATTTCAAGCCAGATCATTCATTGTTATCGTTCATGTAACCATTTATTATTTAATACGTTTATTCATTAAACAATGTTTTACAGTCGATTTGAATTTATCTAAGGGTAATTATATTTTGAGGCAATTCATTAAAGAAAGTAATACGTCTTCCAATAAACGAGTGATTTACCTTCTGAAGCCTGAAGATTGCGATGGCAATGTTGTTATTGTTTCTGGTATTGAAATCATGTAAATCACTTTTTTTAGGAAATTAAGTGTACGTTTTTACGCACATAAATCAAATTTCCATAAATAAACTGTGATTACACTGTAAGTATTTTGACTTCTTTAAACATCAGATTTGAGATTGTGAATAGCACAGCTTGTTTTTTCTGTATGAATATTGTTTCTATATCTACAGGCGAGCACCCCTGATACCCCGTTTTGGTTTCTGAGATGTTTTGAAGTTTGAGGTTATCACTGGACTAAAAGTGTTAAAATTCAGTTTTGGATCATCAAATTAAGGGGAGAGGGGGGAGGGGGAAGTGTTTCCCTGTATTGTGTTGTGTTGAGGTTTAAAGAGATTACTGTTGTCTGTTAAAAAAAAAACACGTAATTCAAATTGAATTTCTAACCTATCACGTGGCCTACAGGACTTTGGCAAAGGTGGGCAGACGTTATCCTAAATAAAACAAAAACAATTTGTTGACAATCCTTTCAATTAATTTCTATTATTCACAAATACATAACGAATTGCCTTTAATAAGTCTTTGAATGAATCGATATGGCTGACTCCTATTTTCCGCCTCCATGAGTATTTGCACAGCCTATCTGTGAAGTCTGCTTTATTTTGTTCTTGCCTGAATTGTTTTTTAAGTCCTCTCCACTGGCTCACAATGCGCTGCGTGTGTGTCCTATCTGGTGCTACAAATTTGTTTATAGAATCACTGTGATTCACCCTCTTTTGTGTATATCCATGCTCAGGAAGGCTTATGTAAGCTCTCCATAGTATGGATTATAGAACCTTCCTGAACATGCTTCTTGTTTCCAATCAAATCAAATCAAAAATAATTTATTCAATTTAGGACACAAAATGCCACTTATGAACGTCAATAATTAGTGTAATATCAATCAATTTTGACCTGTATGGGGCTAGAACATGTCTCCTTATCTTTTGGGCCAAAACACAGACAATTTGATGAGTGGCGCCAATATTTCCGTAGACCTCTCATTGACAGGACACACATTCAGCCGAAGCGAGCAATACTTTTCTGCTTAAATGGATACAAATTTAAGCAGAAAAGACACGACAAGGAGACTCTTTTTACAAATGATACATAAATGCTATTTACTTAGATCCTCGCTACAATGCAATATTGTCAAGAGAGCAACAAGCATCTTGAGAACGAAAATATCTTGTTAGGACATATCATAAAATGATTTTATTAGAGGAAGAAAATAATGTTAGTCCAGTGACACCTGCAGCTACAGATCAATAAATAATAATAATAATAATAAAATGCTTTTATTTCTTAATATCTTTTACAAATATTTTGCCGGGGCTTCCCATAAAGTTATCTAAGCGATACTTGTGTAGGGATAGCCTCGCTCTACCTCTTCAAAAACAGAGAAGATATTTTACACAGTACAGCAGTATATAACTTAGCTTAGCCGAAGAAGATAATGTATGTGCAGGTGACACTGAAGTTAAAAACAGTTACGGAGAAATATGCTTATATTGTTATTATACCTAAATGAGTTGTGTGTGATGTGTAAGTGATAATAATAATAGAATATTAAACTACTTTTATCAGAAGGTTTACTCTGTCATAGTGAGTCCAACTACAGAAATCATTCCAATAATCTTTACAACAAATAGTAGTTGATAGCAGTATCGGATTGACTACGCAATTTCATAACAACAAAATACTTGGACAATCCTACCTCCGTCCATGAGTCTTCCTGCCGTCTTGGCATACGACCCGAATCGTGGGAGACGCCGACCGGTCTTTCTCCTCCGTGCCTGCTAATTAGGCTGCTTCACCGATCGGCGCTTGCTTCAGGCTCCCTACAAGTTTCTGCTTCCTGTCCCCTCTGTAATTTCACCTCTCCCCCTTCTGGGGCGTGAACACCACAAAACCGTGACTTCGCGTCGGGCTGCTCTACTTGTCAAATCTGAAACCAATCACACTTCAAAATTACGCCTAAGCATGTGCCAAGAGTGCGCGAATTCGCGCAATGCCTCCCAGTTGTTACGGCTACTCACGAGGTCCTGGTGATAGATCGGACCAGGTTGAGCCGTTCGTATAGCGTCTAGCATCTTATGTCTGGCTTCCGCGTATAGCTCACATTCCCAAAGTGCGTGATCGCGGCTCTCTTCAACTTCCTCACCACAGGGGCACAGTGCCGACTCGCACAGCGCAAGCTTATGTAGGCGCCGTCTGAAGCAACCGTGTCCTGTGAGAATCTGCGAAACAACATAGTCCGGTTCGACCCAGTCGAAAGATAACCTCACGACTACGTCGGGAAAGAAGCTGAACAACTCGCGTCCGTCCTCGCTCGAAAACCACCGCTCTTGCCAAATGGCAACAGTCTCCTCTCTGATGCGACGTTTTAATTCCCTACGCTCCCTGGGGGCCAGTTGGTGTCTCTCCTGCTCACTTCGTCCTGCACGAAAAACTTCCAAGTCGGCAGGGAGAACTCCCGCGAGCACCGGTAGTGCCGCGGAACTGCACGTCCTGTAGGCCTTCGTGAGTAATATTAGCGCCGGCCTCTGAGTGCTAATCAGCGCTCTGCGGATAACAAAATTCGACGAGCGTCGGCACCATACAGCCGCAGCGTACGTCAAACACGCCACATAGGTCCCTGAGTACAGGACCTTAAGGGCGCGGTATCGGACGCCCCAGGAAGACGCCGACACCCGAGACACCTTCGCAAAACAGCGGGCGGCACTCTCGCCAATCAATCTCGCATGCGGCATGTAGGACCTAGCACCGTCTAGGGTAACACCCAACACCTTCGCCTGGGAAACGCTTACGATCGAAGCACCGTCCAGTTTGATAATCGGAGCCCGCTGGAATTTACCTTTGTGCGTCATGGTGAGGGACTTCCCAGGGGAGAAACCGAGTCTATTTCGTGCTCCCCAACCGGATATGTTCCCCAACATCGTAGCGGCTTTGCGTTCGATATCAGCCCGCGACTGTGCTTCTATCGATATCGTAACATCGTCGGCGTATGCAGTAAGGTGGACTCCGTCGGGTCGCGGCAGCAGTAGGAGGTCGTTGAGAAGGAGATTCCAAAGTGGCACCGATCCCTGTGGACACCCCATAGTGCTGCGTTTCCAGGTCGTTTGGTTCCCCACATAGAGTCCCACACGCCTGTTCGTGAAGTAACTGACCAAGATTCTGTAAATGTTGGGCGGTATGCCCGCCTGCTTGGCCTTCAACAAAATCATTGGCCACCACGCGTTGTCAAAAGCACCAGAGATGTCCAAAAAGATCAGCTGCACGTAGGGCGCGGCACTGTTCTCTGTAATAGAGTTAATAGCGTTGAGCGCCGTGACCGTAGAACGGCCACGGGTGAAACCGTGCTGCGCCTCTGAGATGTGTCCGTGCAGACAGGGAGTGCAGGATATCACCACGCGCTCCAAGATCTTACCTAAAATAGGTAGTAAGGTGATAGGCCTGTATGCCTTCGGGTCCGAAAGAGGTTAACCGTTACCCTTCGGCAGAACGAGAAGTCTTCCGACCTTCCAAATGTCTGGAAAGATACCTTGAGCTATGCATAGACGATACATGTGCCACATCTCGTCCGAGGCAGCCCTCCACGCCCACTTGACGATTCTGGCCGTGATACCATCCGATCCGGCGGCCGTATTGGGAAGAGCGTGAATGATCGAGTCAAGCGTATGCTTGCTCGGTTCGGGTGAGTCGCTTCCGCTGGGAGCGAAAGCGGCAGCAATACGTACGGTACGGTGATATGCGGTATCATCATCGGGTCTATCGTCTGGGTACAGCGAGGAGAGTAGAGACGCCATGGTGTCGCCAGTAGACTCAGTGAAGCCCTCGACGAGTTTCATACCGTTGATGACGTTCGGCGGAGGGCGCAAGCGCCCACTCGCCTCACGATAAGCTCTACCCCAGGGGTCATCGTTACCTGAGTCAGCGATTGAGCGAAAGAAGTCCAGCTCAGCCTTCTTCATTGCCTGCTTGTATGCTGTGCGCAAAGCTCTGAGTTCGCAATGAAGTTGCTCCTCCTGGTCTCCTCCCACTCGGCGCGATCGCTGCCAGTCACGACGTGCTCGACTAACTCCGCGGCGCAACTGATCTAACTCTGGCGACCACCACTCGTATCTTCCGTCGTTCTTACGTGCGCACTGACCGAGGATCTCTCGAGCAGTGCGCAGAAGAACTCCGGTGTACCTCTCGCAATACTGTGCAGCGGGGAGTTGTGTTGCCACATTGCCCAGACGAGCATGCAGCACCGCGCAAAACCTGGTCCAATCCACACCTTTCGTGCGGAACGGTGCCGGCAACTAGTCGCCGTCTCCTTGCACTGCTGAAGTCGGGCGTGCATTATCATTCATGATTGCAAAAGTGATCAACTGATGGTCGCTCAGGCTGGCGCCCTCGTGAACCATCCAGTTGCCCACATTGACTCCTCTCGATGAAAGCGTAAGGTCTACATTGGACATACCATTCGGTCCGCTGAAAGTAGGTGGTTGGTCGGGAACATTGTGTATCAGAAGGTTTCGTCCGAGGATGAAGCCCTCCATGTGATTCCTCCTGTACTCGGTGTCCCTCCCTCGGCCTAAGTATTGCCTTTCTTCACAAAACCACATCGGTGAATGAGCATTGCTGTCAAGACCAAAAATAATTGGTTTGCCAGCAAGTTGGTTCATAACAGAGTCCAGATGTTGTATGTGACGGCTAATGTCGTGGCTGTACTGAAAGTATGCTGAGACAATGTAGACGCTCGAGTCTCGGTACACAATGTGAGCGACCAGACAGTAGTCGTTGCTCAGGTGATGCAGCACAGTGACCGCTACATCCCTGTTCAATACGAGAACGCCAGCCATAGGGTTCTCACCACACTGCAGAAGCCCGGGGTGACGACGATACTGCTCCTGGATCAAGACTAGATCCAGTCTGAGCGAGCGTGCCACCACCGGTAGCTCTGAGGTAGCGGACTCGGAACCGTTAAGATTGAGCTGCCCTACCCTTAGTCTCGTGAGAGCCAGCTTAGTGATACTGCAGCATGCTCACCGTCTGCTGCTCGGAGTACAGCCGGGCTGGACAGGTTGCCGCTGCGGTGGTGTGGGTATGTGCGTCCTTGCGCTTGAAGCGCTTGCAAGTGGCACAGCACTGCGTCGTGGCTTGGCACTCGGCAGATTTGTGCTCGGTCTCGCCACACTTACCGCAAACGGTTTCCTTGGACCGGCAGTACTTCTCCGGGTGACCATACTGCTGACACTTGTTGCAGCAAGTGGCTCTCACGTGGTCACTAACCTCTAATTCGCTCCATCCCAGGTACACCTGGCCTAGAGCCACCAACTTGTCCCTGCAGGCCATTGAGCACTCGAGAAGCACGAGCCACTTGGGACCAACGGCTTTCTTCAGGGCGACCTTACAGCTGGACCTGAACTTCTCCAGGGACCAACTGGGGTCGTCCGCCAGATTGCCCTGGTGCAGTCCCTCAATGATCTCGGCGTCCTCCATGGGGTGGCGTAAGTAGCGTAAGGTTACCCTGGGCTGTCTGGCCTTGGGCTCCGACACTTTGAGGTTCGGTGGAGCCACTGCCTTCAGCTTCTGGGCAGCCTCTTTGTTGGCGGTCCGCACGACGATCCCGGAGTTGCCCACCATCCTAACACTACGGATGCGAATGCCCTCAGATGTTGGCTTCACCGCGTTCTCCAGAGTCTTTTTGGTTTCCTCTGAGCTTTTGATAGCGGCAAACTTGGATAATACTTGGACAATCGTGATCCAAATACATCACAGAATACTAAGAGTAAAACTGATAAATTGCTTTCAATTCAGTCATTGATTAATTTTCTCAAGGAGCCGCTTCTTGATCATTTAGAAAATATACTAAGTTACTAGAAATCGAAAAAGAAATCCTTTCCTATACTCTATCAACTATCGTAAATTGTATTGACAGCTCCAGCGATCCAAGTAACTGTAGAGCTAGAGCGCTTGTTTTCGTCCCTAAAATTTGTACTATCAAGCTTAAGGATGTCACTAAAAGACATTCTTGTTGATGATATTTTGTTTATTATTATTCATTTATTGGAAATAATTGTAAAAATAAGTAAAGATCAACAAAATTGTAGTCCTTTAAAACGGTTTAGATTCACAATCTTTAAAGGAGATTGGCAAAGTTCTTTGAATCTCAGCTCCAACTATGATAAGCCTCGTTCATTAACGAAATCAACCAAGATTAACACTGCTAACAAAATGATACTAAAACTTATCCTCTAAAAGTAAGGAATATAAAGATATAAACAAATAAATTAAAGAGGTTATGTTTGGTTTATTAGGTTAAGCAAAAATAGCTTCACCAAATTGTGAAACTTCATGTTTTCGATTTAAAGCCATAATTACTGATTTTTTGTGTATTGAGGTAGGTTCCATCAGCAGTAACAATTAGGTTCCTATTTTCAATAGGAACCTCTGGGTTTCCAAATAAATTATCAGCTAAACACAAGATCCGTGCAATTATTTCTAAAGCCTTAATGCTGTAAGATATAGTCCTCAACAAGGATTTTCCTCGCCTGGTTCATAACCTTCTAATGTTCTCCTTCGTATTTGAATAGATAGCATAAATTCTTTCATCACTGTCACTAGTTCTCAATTTTAAAAGCAGTGCATTAAATCCTAATTTATTTCTCAAATCATTTAATTGTGAAAATTTTGCAATTATTTCATTACATTCATGTTTTTTTTTTATCTTAATCAATACATAAATAGATTGTTATAGATGTCTTTAACGTGCTGGAAGTAAATTTTTATTTCAGGGAAAAGGAACATCGACCTAAATATGAGTAAATATTATCATTTAGTTTTCAGCTGAATACACATCTCTATATAAATTGCTATTCAAGTGATATTCACAAATCCTGGCATTAATTGGTATATAAAAATTAAAATTAACTAATACTCTTCTTCTGACCACTTCAAGAACAAGAAGTTTTTCTTGGTTTTCATTCCAGAAACAAGCAACGACGAGCAGTGGCAGCAGCTCATCTTATAGTAGGAAGCGTCATATTTGGCTCCACTTCAATATGCGGAATTTCGGATACTGGAACTTCTTCTTGGCTTGGTAGTTCAAGTGCTAGTAGACTAGGAGCTCTTGAAGTCTCTATGTTAGGTGGTCCTATTTGCACAACATCTGCTTGATTAGTTTGTTGACCATTGTCTGTGGCTCGCTGAGCTCTTAACCAGCATGGTAAACACACCTCGTCAACTGGTTGTAGCTGGAATAATAGTATTACAAAAATCATCTCTTTTAAGACTGTAATTATTACAACATGTTACCTACCTCACGGGGTTAAATTCTTTCTGAAATAGTTCGAACAACAAGTGTTTCTCGCTCTGACATCTCTGTTCTTAGAACTGTGCAACTTCTCACCCTAAAAATTGATCTGCCACATATAGCACAGACATTGCGATGACCCATCACTGCCATAGGTGGTTGTTCACTGTTCTGGTTTTTAAGTTCCCAACAAGCATGACATAAATGTTCTGCACCTGACAACTAAAAGAGAATAAACAATTTATTAATGATTCCAAAAATGTCTAATTTATCTTGCTCGAATGTGTAGGCAGGTAATAATAAAAACGTAGACACCGTAACAACTATCAACACAACACAATGCTGTCTGATGATTTTGTTACGAATATATGGAGATTTTACCTTCTTCTTCGCTCAGTACCGTTACCATGAGTTTATTCGCTAGCGACGATGGTTTTACTCGCTAGCGACGACGTCACTTTTTATATGGAAAATTCTAGTTCTGTCAGTGACCGCTAGAGTGACTGCAATTTTCCATAAACTTTTTTTACGTCGTCGCTAGCGAGAAAAACCGTCGTAAACTCATGGTAACGGTACCGTTTCATCTGATAAGCGATGTCGTTTTATTCGATCAAGTCGGAGACTACAATTTACACATCGAAGACTCATTTTATCAACAATCTCAATCAAAATGGTAATTCTGTATCAAATGCCGAGGTCAACTATAAAGCGCAATACACATTAAGCCCGCGCCGGTCCACTGTTGTCTGTGCTATATGTGGCAGATCAATTTTTAGGGTGAGAAGTTGCACAGTTCTAAGAACAGAGATGTCAGAGCGAGAAACACTTGTTGTTCGTACATGGTAACGGTACCGTTTCATCTGATAAGCGATGTCGTTTTATTCGATCAAGTCGGAGACTACAATTTACACATCGAAGACTCATTTTATCAACAATCTCAATCAAAATAGTAATTCTGTATCAAATGCCGAGGTCAACTATAAAGCGCAATACACATTAAGCCCGCGCCGGTCCACTGTTGTCTAAACAGACGGGTAGATGGAGCTTAACGTCACGCGTAATGACATATACATAAGAGACCACAAATTTCGCAAGATCGGACAGACAGCACGGTAGCTCAATTGATAGAGCGGTTGGCCCGGTTAGCCCAAAGAATAACGTATAGTACTGGAAAAAAAGTCACGTAAATTTTTCGTCACCCATCATTAAATAGTAGCGCCATCTCTTATTCCCATCCGACACTAACATGCTATATATGTGTACCTATAGGTGCCTGCCTATTATTTATAGGTTAGTATCTATAGGAATGCATTAAGTATATCTAAAGCAAGAGTACAGTTGCGTTTTTTTTGTTATTTTTTTGTAGTTTTTTTTGTGAATGGCTTGCTAAGGCAAAAGGATTTTAATTTCCTCATTGTATTTGCGTTTTAGATGGGAAACGTAAACATGTCATGTTTCTACTACCACCCTATACCGCAACGGAATTTCCTGGACATCATGCTCTTGGTACACACGGCAGCACGTCATGCTACCCATTATACATATCTATAACTACGACGCAGTATGGAGTGTTAGAAAGAAAGTCTCCTTGATATTATTGGTGAAGTTGTCTATTTTATCAAAATTTGCCAATGTGCGATTAGACTCAAAGCTAACGGCCAATAGAGACAAAATACTGGGGGTTGGCCACGCCTCCCTGCGCCGCCGCCAGTCTGCCACCGGACCCGAGCTCCTCAGTCACGTTTTCGGCATTTTTGGTGAAAGTGATTTTTTATAAATATGGCGTCTTCGCTATCCCAAGTAGAGAGGGAGCGAATAATTGCGTGTTACGTGTGAAAGACATTTGTGATCACACTGAATAAACGGTAAGTTATTTATTTATTTACTTTTTCGTTATGTTTGAAAGTGTAAACAAAAACGGCAGGTTAACTTAGCTATGATTTTCCTCACATCAATTAAAACCTCAAATTAGTTACTGAAGTGAGATTTTTATTTGCTTTAAAGATTAAGGAAGGATTAATTTCATTCGAATTTATAGACACACAAACAGTTTCCCAAACACTTTACTTGTTTTCATGTTTACTCACTGTTTCGAAGCACTTTTAGCTAACTAAAGCTGAGTTTTAAAATTTTCATAAATAAACGTAACAATTATAACAAAAGACTTAATTCATTATTTGATTTTATTACAAGTGTTTGACTGTCATATAACGATTCAATTTAATATCACATTACAAAATAAAATGGATGAATCTTACGGATGTGTTTAACAACAATCTGTTGTTATTACCGTAAACTGGGGTTACTTTGATCAATTTTAGATTTTAAATTGTTGCTGTGCCTCAAGTTTAAGAGATAAAAACCAAAAAAAAATTGACTATAATCGGTTTTTTTTATACTTTAGCCTAAACCCTTTAAAAATATTTAAATTACTAGAACTTAAGAAATAAAAAATAAAATCCACGTGATCAAAGTTAAACCGCTAGTGGGGTTACATTGATCACCTATGTTTTTTTAACGGATTATCAAAGTAGACCCAATTACAAACACAAGAAAAAAAAAGAAAAAAAAATCACCGATGAATTTTAAAATGAGAAGGCTTTAATGTTTGGGGGTTACTTTGATAGGGTAAATTAAAAGAGTAAAAATGAGTTTTAGTCTTTAATCAGTCTTTACTAAAATATTAATCAGTCATAATTATTGTACTGTTTACTTATATCTATGAGAGATGTATCATCCATAAAAATAATCAAAAATATCACTAATTGTACGAACTAATCAACTCGCCTTAGGCAACATAAATGTAGGTAGCAAGAACATTCTTTAAACTCTAAAATGTTAATATCAAAACAAAACTCTACATTGAACTAATCAACTTGCCTTATGCAAAATAAATGTAAGTACAAAAACATTCTCAAAACTCTAAAATGTCAATGTCAAAAGAAAACTCCACATTATAGTCTGATACATTTTCAACCAGTTTCGGTTCTGGAAGATAAGCAATAATGTCATTTTTTTCTATAGATGAAATGTCATCCTTTACCAATTTAAACATCTTTTTATTTCCGACTGATTTAAATCCTTCTACAACGATGAATGGTGATAATTGTGTTATTCGACAAACATACTTAAACGTTTTTCTCCCTCGAGCAGTAAAAAACTTAGCAAGAACATATCGACCAACACAAAGTTGTTCATCATCGTTTCCTTGTGTATTGATAAGACCGACATCTCCTACACTTTGCTCAACTTCAGCGTGTGTTACTTCTGTATTTATGTCGTGTGTTGAAGTACCTGGAGTAGCTTCCATTTCTAGTTCAAATGAGTCGGATTGCTGGACTTCTTCATTATGTGCATTAAGAGTCTCATCAACATTTGCACCTATAGTTGATACACTAGCTCCAGGAGCTACATTTAAACGTGCTCTTCTACGTGTCGTTGGGGCAGAAGATGAACTACCGAATCTCTGTTCACGCAAATAATCTGTTAAAACAGATTCTACTTCTTCTGATGGGTTCTCCGGTTCATGGTTACCTGGTAATCTCTTAAACACCTGTTTTGGGTTAAATGGGAAAATTCCGGTTGCTTTGAAACCACTAAGCATGTTCCGTTTGATGCCAGATACCTCATTGGAAAATGGTGCGTTTGGCTTTGATTGAACCGAGTTCATCTTTTGTAGAGCCTTATCCAGCAGACGGGGAAATGCGTCCTTTGGAACGGTAGCCATTTTCATGTTACGAGCTTTCCACTCAGTCAGAATAGCTCGCCATGCTGCCTTCATGGGTCTAAAAAATCCTACATCAAGGGGCTGACACAGGTGAGTTGAATGGGGTACCAAGCAGACGAAGTCTATTTCGTTTTCTTCGCAGAGTCTCACAACATCCACGTCTAAGTGTGACGACAGATTATCACCTATCATCACTTTACGACCAGGTAAGTTTTTAGCGTGTGGTAGAAAGCACGTAATAAACCAGTCTCTGAACGTTACAGAATCAAACCAACCACTAGTGGTTCTGTTGAATCTTGTTCCAGTAGAACAGCAATGCTTATCACAACAAGGCGAACCTTTTGGCGCTCCCTCCTTCCATGTATCATATAAGTGTATGCTTTTATAAATGACGTATGGCGGAAGCATAACACCATCTGCTGATCCACAAATCATAATAGAGGTTGAACTTTTTGAATAATTAGTCACTTTTTCGGGGTACTTGACACCGCGCCTATATATTCCTTGTCGTTTACCGGGGTCATCGCTCAAATTTGACTCATCGTAGTTAAAAATATTGGAAGCCGGAAGGTCTGCAACGATTGGCCTTAAATTATCAAAATATTCTTTCAAGGTATCTTTTGATACTTTAGCCCTCGCTCTTTTGATATTGGCTGCGACTCTTTGTGAATAGTTATTCTTGTGCCTTTTTAGAATAGAATAAGCCCAATCGGATCCTGGCAGATTGTTAGAAAATTTAGCTACCCTTCGGCCCTGCTTGTCCAAGTAAGCTTTAGCCAAAAACCTTAAGTCTAAGGTTGTCAAAGGATAACCCCAATCAGCACATTTGGCTGCAGCCTTCAACAGCGCCATTTCTTCAGAAGTCGAAAAAACTGTTTGGGCACCCGGATTATTACCAAAATTTCCTTTGTATTTATTAAATAACGTCCCATATGGAATCTTGTAATGTCGTGAAGCAGCGCGTATAGACATTTTCCCGTCAACTATTTGTGTTTAAGCTTCGTTTAACAAGCTATCACTGTAATTTTTGTAGTCTCGAGAACCAAGTTTTCGTTGGTAATCTCGCGGCATCTTGCTGCAACAAAAAAACACGTAAATAAATAAGTAAAAACAGCGCTGTATCGTGTTTAGTGGGGTTACTTTGATCACCGATCAATTTCACCCCGAAGGATGATCAATGACACCCCGTGTAAAATATCTATTAGCTACGCTGTCAATTTTGAGGTTAGAAAACCATAATATTTTTTTCATACATTCTTATCATAGTATTTTCAACGTATTGTGCATTACAATCGGTTAGTAATAATAGCAAATTACTTACAAGGAAAGTTTTACACCTTTGAAAAAATCAAAAATTATAACTCACGTACCTTTTTGCTAAAAACACACGAAATTAACCAACGTACACGTTTCTTCTTCTAATGGAAAGATGGCCGACTATCAGTGATGCCAACACTAAAAAAAAATCCTACCAAAGCGCTACTATTTTGCACAAAAACATTATTTTTTCAAATAAAAGCATTTATTTGAAAAAATAAAGTTTCGGTCAATGTCACCCCGCCAATCAAAGTAACCCCAGTCTACGGTATCTTGTTTGTTTACCTACGCGACCGCCGGCGGCCATTTGATACCTGAGCGATGTGTCATTTACTTAGCTAGGTATCATTTTTTATCTTGAAAAATGTGGATATATGTATATAAACCATCAACTTTAAAATGTTATTAACTTTTACTCACGACCAACGTCATCGATGCCAATTTTTTTTTAGTTTGGAGATGGTTTTATTAATAACTTTTAAAATAGCATATAAACTAAGTTTGACGTTTTGTTATAGCGAAAAACTGTTTATTTCTGGTTGCGGCGGTGGGAAGAGTCAGGGACCATCGAAGCCCACTACCGCCAGCGCTATGAGAGAGCCACGACGGCAGAGGAGGACGCGGCCATAGTCGCGGCGCACTCCGCTGATCCCTTCCCCAGAACGAGAGCTACTTCTTCTACTTACAATGTGAGTTTATTGCATCAATCCTAGATTTATCTATAGAAATAGAATGAAAAAATATATAGCATATTTTAAAACACTGGCATTTAGTTTGCTTTAATACTTACTTATTTGATTGTTTCAAACTCTCAGGAAGTATACCGAATTACCGACTATAAAAAAGAATTGATGGAAAATTTGCAAAGGCAATCCTTCGCCCAATGCATACTCTATAATAATTTATTGACTACCCTGCTAGAGTTTTAAAAAATATATATTTTGCTTTTAATTGAATCGAGTCACAAGTTATATTTATTAGTTAGGTCCCTCCTTAATAGGGAAAAAAGAGTAATAAAGTTATAATTATTTTTTTTGTTTTTATAATGTTTTGTCACTATACAAACTTAACAATATAAATTGCACTTGTAAAAAGCAACTTTGGCTGTGCAAGTGCAATTTATAGTAATGAAGTTTTTATTTATTTTCCATATCCGCCCGATATCTCAGTGGTTGTTATGAATAAATTTATATTATAATATAATTCATTATCATAACAATAAAAGTAAAAATAAGTCTCAAAAATATCAAAAAAATCATAAAGTGTTCATTTGGTTTGCTAAGGTAAAGTGTGATCAGGGCCTGTACAGCTGCGGCCATACAAGCTTATACAGTTGCAGCAGTATAGCGTTGGTTCACACTATCATATTCTACGTAAAAGGAACCAATTTGTTTTTTTTTTTGTTTTAGATTTCCTTGGATACAGTCAGGAGGAGACTGAAGGAAGCGGGGAAGACGTGCTGCCGGCCAGACAAGAAAATAGAACTAAATGCTCATCACAAAGAGGCAAGAGTTAGTTTTTGCTTAGAAATTTATAATTTTGATTGGGAGAATAACATTGTTATATTTGTCGACGAGAAAAGTAGTCCTGGGTTCATATTAATCCCTCAAGTATATGTAAACGGGACACAATAGTAATTCTATTGTTATGCAGTTGCCTGCAACCGCTTCAGTGTTGAAGAGTTAATGGTGAGCAAACAAATTAATGTTCGGCTTTTACAAAGACATAATTGTATTCAACTTATTGTAAATCTTGAAAAAGTGGCAAGATAATATAAAGTCTGAGCTTGTTCCGCTCCATCTTTTCAGTAGTAGCCCAAAAAAGTTCCGATGCTGTGGTATGATAACATTAAGTTAGAACATGGAAAAATGCCTTATGTGGGCCTATTTTACAAAAATAATGACTTTAACGTAGGTAATTTTGTGTTATTTGTGACCTTTTTTCTCCACCTAGATGTTGTCTGGAAGAGAACGCTCCTAGCGATAAGATGGCTTTGATTGTAGGTATCTATGTCATTAGTAATATCAGCATCAACATATTCATTATTACCTACAAACCATGATGAATTTGACATTGAATTTCAGCCATATTGCTCGTTACTACTGTCATAATAATTTTCGTTCTTCTGTCTGTAAATCTTGGTAATCTTGTCCAATCACCAGTTGGACACACAAAAAGGTAAAAATATATAAATAAATGGTAGTTCTGGTCCTAAGACGGTTAGGTTTGAATTGTTTAATCAGATTTATTTTTAGGTTAGAGCTTTTTGAGCTAGAGGTTAGGAGAGAACTAGCGTAGAGAAGTTTTATATGTTTTTTTATTCTTACAAATTTTATTGTTAATAATGTTATCAAGAAGTTATCTTTTTTTCATAAAATGTTATATTGTAATTAAAATTCATCAAATCATCGAGAGTTTTTATTATAAAATAAATATTGTAATTCTTTAGGTGAGCTTGTTTTTCTGTTTATATAGGTATTCATTTTGTTACAAATTTAAGCGATAATTTTGCAAATTTTATTATGGAGTATGTAATTCTTTTTCATTTTTTAACTACCGTTTTTATAAATATCTTAGTATAAATAATTTATTATGCTGTTATAAGTTATTAATTAATAAATAAATATTTTTCACTTATTATGATGTTATTATTTTTTTCTAATCAATAGCTAGTTTAAACTTTGTTATTTATATCAGAAAATTAAAAGTAACTTTTTTATCATGCCTCGGATTCTCCTATTGCGTTTCAAAACTCGTCAAATCGTCACCCCATCGAACGTTCGTTCTGTGGCCTTCAATACTATCTAATATCTTCTTTATAATATCCTAAATAATCAATATTAGCTATCCGATATAGATATTAAATATCCGAAATAATAAATATTAGCTCATGCGATCGGACTCACCAAATTTGGAGGCCGTGAGCTCAATTGGACTCAATTCTCAGACTAGGATTTTAATACTTTATCGTTTGTTGGGTTCAACCCTTGGCTCACTAGTTTTCGGCACGGTCGTGCGAACGTGAAGCAGTCGCAAACAAGTTAACTTAGCTTTGCGCGCAGCTGGCGAGGCGCGGCGAAAAAATTGAGAAGATTACAATTTAAAGTAAACTTTAAAGTAACTATATACGGTTGAAGCTAGTAGGAGTAGTCGTGAGAGTCACGCGGCGGCTCTTGTGGCATCGGGATGTCCTTGCGAGCGAGCCGTTTGCTATTTCAACTGTATGTAATTAAGTTAGAGTTTAGTTTCAATTGTTATCTTTTCGTTCTCTTTGTCGCGTCTCGCCAAATATGCGCTCTTAGCCTAACTTAAGACCCCAGATAATATAATACTACTAGACTAACCTCATGGTTGCATGACCGCGAACTGATAGGCTAAGTGCCTTCTGAACTCGTTAATCTGATCAGTGAAGATTATCAGTTGTGATTTGCCCTTCAGCTTCACTATTTTATAATGGTTTGTGGTAGGTAAACCTGCCGCTAATGCAGAACAAAAGGTAATGTTACAGCGTAATAATAAGTCAGTCATTCATTAGTTCATTGCACTTATTGCCAACGCTTGGAATAAAATGTTTCTGTCCAAGACTGGAACTGAACCCACACTTCGCATATCAAGCGGGTATTATCTACATTATGCTTGAAATGCTTTACCTAAGGCTAAACGGTTCAAACAATATATCAAAAGACGGTTAAAAAAGTAATGTGCATTTTGAGTGCATAAGCGCTATTTTACTTCTCACGATACTTTTATAAATATTTATTTTAAAAACGGGCGACGTAACTAATAGTAATTAATAAAAGGGGGGCCAAAGCATTCTTTGAAAGTGTAATGAGAGCGTAAAGAGTTTAAATGAGATAAAACTCAAATAGTATTCTATGGGCTTGTTTCACGGGTTCCAGATAGCTATATGGAACTTTAACTGGAACCGGTTATACAGTCGCTAAAAGTAATAAATATATAATCTGCAAAACTGCTCCTATATAATAAAAAAACGAAAAGTAAAGAAATACGCAACTGCTTGTTTGCATTTCAATAAATCTCACCATCCTTTCCGCCAAAATCACATGAGAAGCGAGCCCGCGGCGCAATGCAGCACGACTGCACAACTCATTTGAAGTAGGACTGAAATAGGATATTTGTCTCTTTCGCACGATTCTCTCCGTTCAACTTTCAAAGCGCTCAAGGTCAAAGTGTAGTAGTCTGACGTGCTGCCGTGTGTACTCCAGAGATTATTCAATCAATAACTCTCTAGTGTGTAGCAGTCAAAAATACTTTTGGTATAATGTCTAGTGTATTCAGAATTTTTAAAAAGCCTATACCCCTGAATAGCAAAAAAACGTCTTTAATTACAATGACATGTGTTTTGTTACACAATTTCTTAAGAAATAAGAAAACATCTCGACATTTGTACAGTCCCTCAAATTCAGAAGATAAGTATGTCAATGGCAAATTAATCCAACCAGGATCTTGGAGACAAAATGACATGGGAACATTCGATCCACTACAACCTGTACCTCGAAGAGCGCCTACATGTGTAGTTAAGGCGATTATAATCGCGAACGACCTTGAGCGTTGGGGCGGAGCGTAAGCGAGCCACACGCCGCACCCCGCGCTCCCGCGCACCTATCCCGTTACCAAAGAATCTGTATCGGAGCGCAGATGCGCTCTTTGCTCATGTGCCTAAGGGATAACCTAAAATAGGTTTATATTGTTATTATTGTAGTTTATGACTTGGTAAAAATAGGTTTGTATTGTTATCTTTGTGTTCCTTGTGTAGTGTACAATGATGAATGTTTTAATTGAATTGAAAAGTCCATTCTATGGGTACATTATTATAATATTAATAAAACAAATTATTTTTTTATTCTGTATAAAATGTTTATTTATGTTACCAAAACTATGTCAGTACACTAGCATCAATAAAATTTTCATTAAAAAATAGTAATGTGATTATGCGTGTCACACAAACCATTACAAGGTGATTAGTAGGCCTCTGAAATGGTTGTGTTACGACCGTCACCTAAAAAATATAAAAATCTTACAAAATTGAGGAATGATAATTATTGTGTGATAAATAACATATTATAATAACATTATAACGAATACCTGCCTAATCCGTTTTAGCAAGTAAATAAGGTACTTAATAATACACCTTTCTTAAACCGTGGTAAAAGGTATAATGAAATAATTATAGAAAAAAAACAAAATTACAAAAGTCACAAACTCCAAAATCAAAATAGTAAAAGAATAAAAAACTTATAAAAAGACCCATAAAAATGTATAAAAAGTTGATACAAAAAGTTCGCAACAAAGATAATAACATATTATGTGTTTGTTTTTGATTAGAGTAATCACTATTTTAAAATTCGTCAAACTGCAATTGTCTAACACAGGATTCTACAGCTTCATGTATTCTACTATACTCAGATGGTTTATTTTGAGGCTGTGCTGTAATTGTTTGTCGATTTATATTTTCTTTATTGTCTTTTTTCTGCCTTTTTTGTTTCAAAATATCAGAAGTGTCTATTTGGTCGTTTTCTCTATCTTGATTTTCGACATGTTTGCGTTTCTTTGTTTTATTTGCCTTGGTAACATTTTTTTTATTCTTTTCAGATATTGCTTCTTCGATGAACTTAGGGTCCCTGATTTTTTGTTTCCTTGGAAACCTTGGATCAACCAATTCAGGAAGCAAGCATTCAGTGTAAAATATACACAACTTTTCTTTCATTTGAGTATCCCAAAAAAATGTCATCTTTAAAGATTAACTCTGTGCATAGTGGTCTATCTTCACCCGTCCAAATGGCGAATAAACATTTTGATCTCTTGGTGGTAGTTGCCCCTGAATTTGGAAATACCACGCATGCATTTTATTTATTACCATGTCTCCCTTCTTGTCAATTTTGTAAAAAGGTATTTTTTTATTTTCCACGGCTTCTCTGACACTTTTGTTGAATGCGCTAAGAGGGCACTTAATTTCTACAATAGTGTCTTCTCCAATAAGACCATCAGGCGTGGCTCCAAGATATTGGAAAGTTTCGTCTATAAAGAGCCCACAAGGTTTAATTTGGACGTTTTCTTGACGTTCTAGCTGTTGAAGAGATTTTTTTTCATTCTCTCTGCCGTGTTTTATTGCAGCGACGGGAGATACAGCATCTTTGTACAATATATCTTTGACAAGATTGGCACAGCTAACATTGTTTCGCCTTTTTACTACTCTCCCAAAGTTTGAAGCAGTTAAAAGGCTACGCCTAAGCTCCAGCCAGTCACTACAGGAACTTTGAAGAATGGTGTCTTGCTCAATTTTTTGCCTTTCTTCTTTGCTTTTCTTCAAATTCAGTAAGTATGTCTGTTTTTCCATTTCAAAAATTTCGGTGGGTTTATCAGGTTTATTACAGTTTTCACCATAATTTTCATCTCCTGCTTTCGCAAGTAATACTCTGTTCTTTTTTCTCTCAAATCGTCTCAACAGTTTCATCCGTTTTATTCTTCTGTCTTCTAATTTACTCATGCTGCCTCGTGGACTGTGGCCTGAGATGGATTTGTACACAGTCGACAATACTTTGTGTGTGTTGAAGGAGACTACAGCAGCATGACATCTGGCCTGATAAGAACCTGTTTTGCTAAAGTTAATTCTTTTACCTCCGATGAGCTTTGCGACAATGCTGTTATAGCGTTCAACCATGTTGCTATCAATGTCGTGTATTAGGCTGGGGGCATGTGCTGCCACATATGACATTATCAAGCAAATTCTTGACCATAATGTGCTATTGTAAAAATCTTCAACATTTGAAGCTTCTGTGGTCCCAACAGAATCACAAAAAGAGCGTTTGCATCTTGTATGGTCATCAAACGCATGGTTATGAGCCAACATTATGTCATTATACAAAGGTTCTATTTTACATCTTTTTTCTGATTCTGATTCCGCTTTATATGTTCGTATAATTTTTCGTATAGTCCTTCTTAGAATCATAATTCTTTTATTGTCAAAATCGTACGGAACCTACATAGGTATTTTGTATCCGTTTGAAGAGATGCCAGTTTGTTACATAGATTTCTAAGAATGTGGTTGCGACATTCAATCTTCTCAACAGTAATGTGAGGGTATGGTCGGTTTATTAATAGTTTTGAATAGGTACTGGCATCCCCATCAGAAACCATTCTGCCGTAAATTAAATTGTGCATATCAATCGAACACTTAAAACCTTCTACAAGAATTTCTGATTCCATTGCCGTGGATGGCCCGCTATAGTTTTTGTAACATGTGTGCGTTTTTGGTTCCTGTTTTTTCTTTTCTGCTTGAGCACAAATTGAGCAATATTTATTTTTAACACCAAGATACAGTACTTCTCCTTTTCTTTTGCCAATAATAGCAGCAGCACCAGATAGAGCCGAATAATTTTTTTTGTAAGTTCGCTTACACCAGCATCCATCTAGTATTACATCTATGATAGGTATGCCGTCCTTATCGACGCGATTTTCAGCAAAAGCTAGTTCTCTTTCTTTTGCCGCGGCTTGATTCATAGACTCAACTGAAATTTTCTCCCAATGTTTTTGCAGTTTACAGTGACAGGTTTTGTAAATTTTTGGAGTTATAACTGGTAAATTTAGTGCTGCAGAAAGCTCTTGTAGCTGAGAGTGTCCAATGCCAACTGCGATACTTCCAGCAACAGCACAGTGGTTAATGGTCATGGTATCTCCGGGAGCATCACTATGTACGTGAAATTTTTCATTACACATTTTACATTGTAAGGTAAATAATGAAAGTAATCCCGTTTGTTTTTCACCCACTATTTCAACGCAGTTCAAACCGCAGTCCATATTTCCATGGTTAGCGACCTCTTGAAGTTTTGCATAAAAATAACCAACGTCAATAACCCGTCGGCCTTCAACTGCAAACTTTGGACGTTCTTCTGATTCCGTTGTTGTGTATATCTGAAAAATGAATTATCCGTTTTACCAATAAGTGTGCAAATCACTTGCAATATTCATCAAGAAAGACTGATGTTTGTTATTTATGACATGTCAGTGAAATTGTTAATAATTAAAGAAATTTTAGTTATGTACCTGGTATTCATCATTGTCGTTGATGGTGCCAATGTTTTGATCACATGAATTATGTGCTGATATTTGTGAACCTAAATTACTGTCATTGCTGCCATTACGTTGCGGTAGTGATTTTTCCACCTGGTAAATAAAATGGAATAGAACTGAGTAAATTCTAATGAAATACTATTATAGTAATGAAAAAATATGTACGTACCTACATAGATAGAGAAAAATTATAAAAACTGACCTGGAATATATCATTCCTGTTGTTACTGATTTGGTTTTCATCAACTATTAGAGTATGTGAAAGTCTTTCATTCGCAAGTGGTCTAGGTAATCCTTCAAGGCAATTACTAAGGCTTTGGGGACTTTTCTCTAGATCCTCCAATGTCACATTAACTCTGCAACGAAAATATGAATAAAACAATATTGAAAATATGACCAGTGTTGGGAGTAATTAATTAATTCTTTATTTCAAATAATGTTTGAAATACATTTATTTCAAATAACATTATTTGTAATTGGTTTATTTGAGAATTAATTTATTTCAAATAATCAATTATTAATTTATTTCAAATAATTATTTTATTTGCAATTATTCAAATACTTTACAAGTTAAGTATTTTAAAACTTTATAATAATTATACGTTACATAACTGCGTTATTACATTAAATAATTTGTAGAACTACATTACATAATAATTACGCTACATAACGTTATAAAACTATAAAAATTACGTTACATACAAGCTGTACTTCGATTGGGAACTATAACTCGTAAACTAAAGGTGACGACCCCTCGCGTTCCAATTTTCCAAATCGGTTTAGCCATCTTCGAGAAATCCGAGAACGTACATAAAAAAATAAAAGATTCCGCAAACGAAGCAATTGTATTTTTATTATTGTTTAACGAATTTTGTAAAGGCCCAAAAAAAATCATTCATTGTTTTGCACGTGCGGTATCTCACACAAAGGGTCAGGCAGGACGCGTTCTTTTGGACTAGTAATAAAATGTGGAATTCTGACACATTTGACCGAGAAAAACAAAAGCAGGTGAGAAGGTTTTGAAAAATATCGCGCGGTGCATCACGAAGGTGCCTTGGCTACTACATATTCGTCGGTCGGAAACAGTAATGGAACATTTCAAAATGACCTGTTCTGAGTAATTAAGGTTTAAAGATTTTGAAAATATTTCATTGTTATTTTATTATATCTAGAGACAATTTAGTAATATTTTTTTAATTTATTTATATGCAGATTATAGTCAAGTTTATTGTGTATTACTAAGATTCAGGATATCATTTGTAATTAATGAGTTATCAGTTTTTTTTTTGCAATGTTCCAATAATGAAATAAAATTTTCCTGAAAATCAAATAATTATTTGAAATATTTCTAAATAAGCCAGTAATGAAATTAAACAACCAATCAATTTAGAAACCTTAATGATTTATTAATATTTAAAAAACTTAAAGAAATCTGTTAAATCTAATAATATTTAGGTGCATCAAATTAATCATTTTCGTTATGCTTATCGGGTTCAATATGATAGTCTTCAGCCTCCAAAAATGAGTAATAATCTCTGTAAACTCTTAGGAATAACATTTGATCGCTGGTGGTACTTAAATCGTAAATTAACCCATAATAGACTTTTTTTGAAGTGTGTCATTTTTTTAAATATGTTCTTAATTATGGTGTACTTAATGCTATACAAGTACTAAAAAAATATCGAACCTGGAATCCGATAAGGAAAAACCAAAAAAAAAATGCTCAGTAGATTAAAAACATACGATTATCGTGGACTTTATAAAAATTAAGTAAATTATACAATTTATTATTATTATTATCATATGTATTATTTTACAAACAACTAGCAGGAGTGGCATAAAATGTAAAAAAGTATATATTGGGTAAATAACATTTATTTTCATCTTTGAATATTCAAAAATTAGGAATGGAATTTGGTATTTCACGCTGCACATAGTCCCACGTTACATTTTCTACACTCTTATCTTGTTCGAGAGTTGCAATCATCTTGAGCACATCTACGACGGCTTGAAGAAGGAACAAGAAGGTGATCCCGACCATCAAACCTTATAGCATCGGTTACACAGTTGTCCGTTCGGGATTGTTTTACAGTTTTGGGCCACCCGCCGCTTAGAGAGTTAAATACGCTTGAGTTATATGCCTGCGGAAATCTAACTGGCTTTCAACACTGCCTGCTTGTCTCGATAGCACCCAAGCATTGCAAATGGTTACGTCAATCATGTTCGTAAAAATAGACCACCACCACTTTTTACCTCTTATGCCAATACGATACGTATTTATGTTCTGATCCATAAGATCTGTACCACCCATGTATTAACGGTATTTTCAAAATATTGCTGGTCGCGGAACACTTATCTTCTTTTTCTCTGCTGCGCTATATTACAGGACTTACGCCATGAATAGTGGACATCGCTGTCACAACTGAATTATCAACCCAGCAAACGACAGAGATATCGTCTTCAACGCATTTTACAGATACGTTGTAACCGCGATTTTTTTTCAGTAAATCATTTTTATTTGTCAAAGGAATGTCTTTCGGCAAGCGGTTTACACGCCCAGTTCCATTATAGCCTCGACTTTTCAAATGTAGCAAAATCTGAAAACCGGTAACTAAATTATCACAGTAAAAACTTGGGGGCCGAGGTTGCACATTGCTAGACAAATCGTCAATCATCTTTGCTAAAGGAGCTGAATCATGGCCAAACTCTTGGTCGTACTTAGGATTTACATTTACACTCTTGCCTTGATAGATTTCAAAATCTAATATATAAACATAGACTTTGAAGCCAAATCTGATAGGCTTTCCGCGAATGTATTGCTTGCAGCCATGTTTTCCGAAATATTCAATCATGGACTCATCATAGTTTAGAGCAGCTGATGGCACATAATTTTCGCGAAAGGCCTTTCAAAGCAAGTCAGTCAAAGGTTTAAGTTTCCACATTTTATCGGTTACATCAATCTGTGTATTATCTGCACAATGCAAAAAGCGCAGTCTTGAAGCGATCTCGTCTCATAGAGTTGTAAATCATTTCGTTTCTCATATCAGCCCCCCGATTCAGAACCATTCGGTTACGGATTGGGTTACGATTCGATAACTTTTACATATTAATGCTTCAACACCCGAGCGGTTGCAGGCAACCGCATAACAATAGAATTTGCATTGTGTCTCATTCACATACATCATCATCATCATAATCAGCCAAAGGACGTCCACTGCTAAACATAGGCCTCCCCCACGGCTTTCCACAGCGACCGATCACTAGCGGTCTGCATCCAGTTTGATCCTGCAATCTTTTTAAGGTCGTCTGTCCATCTTGTTGGTGGACGTCCTACGCTGCGTCTTTGGTCGAAGGGTGTCCAATCTAGAACTTTCCTGCCCCAACGGCCATCAGTTCTTCGCGCTATGTGCCCTGCCCACTGCCACTTAAGCTTACTGATTCTCAAGGCTATGTCCGTTACCTTGGTTCTTCTACGTATCTCTTCGTTTCTGATTCGATCTCGTAGAGAAACACTGAGCATAGCCCGCTCCATCGCTCGTTGTGTAATTTTGAGCTTCATTATAAGGCCCATAGTAAGAGACCACGTTTCGGATCCGTATGTCATCACTGGTAACACACACTGATTGAAGACTTTCGTCTTCAGACACTGAGGTAATTGAGACGAGAAGACGCTCTTGCGCAGTTTCCCGAACGCTGCCCAGCCGAGTTGGATTCGTCGATTGACCTCTTTCTCAAAGTTGGACCTACCCAATTGGATCACTTGTCCCAGGTAGACGTACTCGTCGACAACTTCGAGAGTTGAGTTCCCAATGGATACTGGAGTGGGTACAACAAGGGAACTCGACATAATTTTCGTCTTCTCCATGTTCATTTTAAGACCCACTTGTTGGGATACTCGGTCGAGGTCTTCGAGCATAGTGCCTAGATCATCCAGCGTCTTTGTCACAACGACTATGTCATCGGCAAACCGAAGGTGTGTTATGTATTCGCCATTGACGGAGATGCCGAATCCTTCCCATTCCAGGAGCTTGAAGGCCTCTTCCAATGCCGCTGTAAACAGTTTCGGAGATATTCACATACGCTTGAGGGATTAATTGAATTATAACTACGTGCATTTATCCGATGAAACTATTTCATTATGATCTTTTATTATATTTGTAACCGAACTGACATATCGACATCCGATCACAATGCGACATTAATTTAAAAATGAATAGAAAATGTAGCCGAAACCCAAACCGAATGGCTTATCGAACGTTCTGAATCGCCCTTCTGAACCTTGATCCCAGTAAGCAATTTAGGAACGCAGCATATTTCGCCGATTGATCAACTAACAATCGCATATGTTCTCCATTCCAAAATATCTCGAACATTTCTACAGATTTTTCTCTATACTTGGAATAATCACCATCAAGAAAAGTAGGCAACTGCTTCGAGAAATCTTCTTTTACCCAGGTACGTGCAGGCTTTGCTTTTTTTCGTATAGGTTCGTCTATGTAAGAACTTTCCGAATCATCACTGGAAGCACTTGAACTAGCTACTTCAACTCTAGCATTATTAGCATTGCCACGTCCACGTCCACGGCTAAGTGAGCTAAAACGACCTCGTCCTCTTGAAGCACGACGACCTCGACCTTTACAGGAATCCTGGGGAAACGGAGAGTGCATTTCTTGCGGTGATACATTACTTGTAGTTTCTCGACATGAACGACGTGGTCGCGAGCTTTTCGCTAATACGACCTCACAAGAGGCGCAGAGCTCCGACCAGTGAGATTATTTATGTCCGCATCTTCATCTGAATGAACGGCAGGATCTGGTGGATATATAAATGTTTCTTCGTTTTCTATAATTTGATAAATAATTTTCACACTAAAGTAACTAGTTATTTTAGGATTGAGTAGGTTACCTAGTATGTTATAGGCAATAAATAACCTACTACTTAAACTTAAGCAAAAAGAGACCCATACTAGCATAATAAGCAATCTGAAACTTCTTTTATTAAAATAGTAAGTAGTTTTGAAAATAGTATTTGTATATAACTTACTGTTAAACTCAATGATCACTCTCTGAACTCCTTGTTTGCTATTTTTCGCTTAATTGCTAATTTAAGCAATGTTTTAGCTCTCGAACTCATTTTTACAATTTATTATATCAAATTTCAATCCCCGTCTGACCACTACACTGAACGTTCAAAGCGCGACTGGCACATAACACGAATTAAAAATAATCAAGTGAAGAATTTCAGAGCCATACTGGAACATTTCGAAATATTTGATTAATGAATCATGGTTGCACTTAAAAATTTAGGGTGCCAGTGGGACATTTCTAGATAAACTGATACTGAAATCGCAGAGATCACTAAAATTTATATTTCTTTATCGGAATAAACAGTTTTCTGTGAAAGAGAAATGACATTTGAGTTGTACCGATAGTGATTTGGATAAAATATTCAATTTCCTACCATTCTACATACTCATCTCAAAACACGTAATTTTGGAAATGTTCCGGTAATGAATCCGACCGACGTATATATAAATATATATGTAGTATATTCAAATATTATGTGCCTTTAAAAAACGAGTTAAACTTTTTATGTTTTTCAGATAATAAAAAAATTCCATGTATTAATAATAAATATAAAACTTACCGAAATCTGTCTTGTTCATTTGGATCTGTGATCGCCACTTCGTGCTCTTGTGATATTTTTCTTGATTTCCTAAAAAATAAAATATGTCATATTTAATTTGCATAAAATTTAAACGCGAAATCTTTTGAATAGTTAACAAAAAACATATTTTTATCTATCATATTTTGACTAATCTGCAAATTACTTTGATCAAGTTTCGAACATGGACGTGTAAAAATTGGATATTGATTGATTGCGTTACTTATTGTATAGGTGTTATTACTTATTGTATAATGTTACTTACCGCACTTCGTTCATGTGCGAAGCCCTGTTCAGGAAATTCGCAAATTTTCTTTTTCGGCGCGGCATCGTGTAAAAAGATTTTTTACCACAAGCGTCCTCTCGCAAAGCAAAATTATCACTTAGTCTTATAGGTAATAAACAAGCGTCCTTGCGCAAAACAATATTTTCACTTCATCTATCAATATAATAATATATAATCAATCACTCAAAAAACTGTACTTAAAAGCGTCCATGCGCGACCGAAATGTTCAATATGCACCCACAGTTCCAATGCGTTAGGTACTACACTGCACTATCTGTAACCAGTCTGCAACAAACTCTTTGACAAAAAACGTCGAAGAGCGGAGAAGCCGACGTGCGACACACCCTCCCCGTACAAAGGCAAAGGCGAGACTGCCGTTCACACCCCCGCTGCACGAAATCTCTTTGTGGCACCAGTTTTATTGATTTAAATGGCAAATAACTAACTGTAATTAAATTTTTATACTTAAATTGTTGAAAGCTTTGCATTTTTAAAATTTTGCAAAAAAAACCATCAAAATCGCTTCGTGCGTTTGGGAAAAGAAATAAAATAACTGTGCAAAATAAAGGGAATTTATTGATTTTTTAATTTAAAAACTAAATGTACTAGAAGGAAAAAAAACTTAATTTTATTGGCCAGCTATATGAAGAATGTCAAGTATTTTTTTAAATATATTTGAAGCTACCATTTAGAAGAAGTAAGCCTTTAAAGGCAGGTGTATTTTGCGATTTTGAGGTTCTAATCGCCTTAAATTAAAATGTATGAGATATATGAACGAAAACAACCAATAATTACAAAAATACCTAGTAATCTAGTAGTTAGTACCTATAAATTTAAGATGTTTGCGCACCCTTTGCGACACTCTGACCCTGAATTCATAAGACTTGAGGATTCGTAAACATATGCCAAAAATGCAGCCATCACATCTTAAAATATCCAGATGGGCTGATAGACATCCTCTGTTCCCGCTCCTAACCGAATGGATGCAGATATTTCTTTAAATTTAGCCTAAATGTAGTTATAAAGTTGTCTTTTTTCTTTTTCAACTCACACTGGAATGCCCATCGTATCAGCAAAACGTTTCCATGAATCATTAATCTGAAAAAAAAATATAATCATTGTGGGTATAACAACGGGCATAATATCATGTGGTCAAATAAATAAATTGTCTTGTGTCGCGTTAACACAATCTTAACACCCACTTAACTATAACTATACTATAATATAACAATTACCTACCTATCATAAGTCCAATTGTAATATACTGTCCCCTTTACAGTAACCTCAACAGAATTTAGTAGGTAGTTAAAAAATGATATTTATTATTAGGATTCCCCAGGCAGTTTTCTGCTTGATACAGCTCCAGGAATTTGAATGTTTCCTCAGTACTCATGTTTGCCATTTCAACGAGCAAGAAAAAATAACAAACGCAAAAAAGAAATGCGAAAATCACGCTTGCACAACAAGCAAGCACAAATCGAAGTGCACACACAAACAAACAATGCACGCATGTCAGGCTGACTTTGACGTTTTGATACATAATTTGACGTTTGAACGTTCCATTACTAGCAATTATTCAATTTTTGTCTTGCTATTTGAAAAAGACCTTTCAAGTAGATTCAAAACGGATTATTAAGCTATTTTTTCCGTAATAATCTAATTAAAAGAACGTGAAAAATAGATTTGGCACCAAATATTAGAAGAAACAACACGCATGTGCGTATAATGAAACGTTTTATCTTTTCACGTTAGTTTTTGCGTCTCTTAAATTGTTTTGTTTCAATCATATACACATTTTTGAAAATAATTTATTTTTTGTCTAGCTTTAAAAATCACCAGTCTTTAGGATGAAAGTCTGACAGTAAATTAATATTTATAATTTATGTTTTTTACTGTGAACGGTTACTTAAACTAGTCAGTCGACTTTTGCCAATCTTCTTTAATAATCAAAAGACTTATTTTGATTATCTGAAGTCGAAAAACAAATGTGATGGTCTTCGTCGTCATAATACTGACTTTTTGTAATATTGATTTTTGGTAGAATAAATGTCTACTACAAACTACTTGTTTTTTAATACTGTTTTTCTGCCAAAATATTTAAAAAAAAAAACTAAATGGAGTCTTTTATATAACATATAAAAAAATATAATAAACAATTTGATCACTTTGGTGACTGGTATTGCTGCTCCTGTTGTTGCTCGAGAGTACTATCAGCTAAATACCATAAAAGAATTTGTAACACTCATGAATATTGTACTCTTTGTTTTGCATCGGCTTTGCTTTTTCCTTTATATCATTCAGTACAACATTGAAAGATAAGCCCGAACCGGACGCTTTAGAAGAATCTCGAGTAAATGAATCGGGATTTAACGTAATTGACGGTAGTGACGATGACATATTAGTATATACAGTATTTTTAATTTTTCAGTGTGATAAGATTTGTTTTCCTCGCTGCTTGCATGATCTTTACTTTCCTGTATAGATATATTTCCTACAAAGAACAAATAATCTAATACCAGAGTGAACCAAATATCCTGATAATAGTTGAGGAAGTCATTGTGCCAGTGAAACTGAACAACTTCGAGCAATACAAAATATTGTATTGTAACTTTTCCAAAGAAACACAGGTCATAAACATTAACGAAAAAAAAATTACCTTCCATACATACGCACGGTCACATGATTCTTTCAGTATGCTTAGTCATAATCAAAGACTACTGTTTAATACTGGAAATAGACAGAAAACTCGTCTTCATTATGCTAACGAAGAATAAAACGCCATCTAGCCCACAGATATCGAAACTTAACCTATCTATCCATAACTAGGTAGCTAGATATAAAGGTCCTACCAATAATATTTATAGGTGTGTATTGAAATATTTGTTACAAGTTTAGCGTGTATTACAATTAGTTTTACAAAAATAAAAAAATGGTAACTGTAACAAACACTTCAACCACACTTAATAATTTAGGGTTTTAAAATTGAGTATAAAATGAAAAACAATATTTACTTTTTTCATTATTTTTTTATAATAAATAATACTAAAATTAACATGTATATATTTTCTTACGAACAATACATGTTTATTTATAACATAAATATTACTACTACTACAACTTATATTATCCCAACTGTTGGGGAAAGGACCTTCTCCCTTGTTGAGGGTTATTATGACCTTACTTTACAACGCTGGCCCAGTGCGGGTGGGTATAACGAACAAACTAATTCCAAAAAAATGATTATTTTTATTTGGAATTAAGTCGTTTGGTTGGCCCAACAAGCAAAGAAAATTCTTTTTACAAATTGCCAAATTTGCCTCGATGCCTGAACAAGAAGACCCACAAACATTTCACAATTTTATAAAGAAAACAGAATTTTAACCAGAGCTCCCTTTGATTTATTTGCGCAAGTTGAAAATGTTGGCTGAAGTATTATTAAGAACTGATTGCAATAGAAAAAATATTCTAACCTATAAGGTTGATAATAAATTTTAATGCAGATTTATCATTTATCAATTGTACGAAATGTAACACAATTAAGAAAAAATGGCATCAAGTAAAGCACATCGTTTTTCTGAATACTTAGTGAAAATAAATTAATAGTAACGGGAAAAACTAATAATAATATACAAGGTTTTAGTAATCCAATTATAGAAAAAACAAGGGCAGGACACGAACTATTTCCAAATAAAAATAAACATTTATTCGGAAATAGTTCATTTTCTGCCCTTGTTTTTCGAAAAATGTCTAAGGGCTTTTTCTATAATTAGATTTCTTAAATCTTGTATATTATTATTAGCTTTTCCAGTTTGAATATTATTAATTTCTTTGCACCAATTATTCAGAAAAAACGATGTGCTTTTCTCAATGAGGTATTTTCTTAATTGTGATACATGTTTTGCACAATTAATAAATGATAAATCTACATTAACATTTATTATCAACCTTAAGTAGGTAAGTTTTTTATTTTATTGCAATCAGTTTTTAATGCTTCAGCGCAAATATAGGGTCTAACAAAACTAGTTATTGATAGCCAACGGGGGGTATCTATACATCATACTGAATACGATGACAAAATATTGACATACGTTTTATAGTGTTTTTTCAAAGTTATGTTTTCAAACAAAATAATTCAAGAAAACATGCTGTCGTTTACTTACGCACACACAGGCTTCAACCCACAGATATTGTACAGTTACACGCACACTGTTCAAATTAATTCAAGGAGCAATGTACGCTATTTACACACACACAGCTGTTAGATGATATTAGTAAGGCCATGTAACTGCTGTGTGTGTGTGATGGTCGAGAAGGCTAGAAATAACTACTTTGTATGGCCGAGCTTTGTCAATCAATCCGTCTCTGTAATTTCTTCTATCAGGTCTGCGCGAGCGAGCGTGACAAAAAATAAGGTACCTACTTTGTTATCAATGACATGTTTTTACTCGAGCCGTCTCTTTCATTTGTGATACCATGATAGGGCGAGCGAGCGTGACGGCTAGAGTCAAAATCATGCATTCAGAGTAGCACCCCAGGCTACTCATTTAGTTTTCAGTGCAGTGACAGATTTACATACTTACTTTTCATGATTTCCTTTAGGTCAATCTAAATGATCCTACCTACTTAAAACCCCAATGATAATAAACAATCGTATTATGAAAGTCAAGCCTATGGCAATTAAATGAACAAACAGCCAAACGTAAAAACTTTGTTACAAATTAAATGTTTAATAAGAAACAAATAGGCTTTGATTAGCAAATCGAAGTTTACCTAAGTTTGATTTGTATTTTTCCACTAGCAAAATGGGGTGTAGCATAGGTAGATTGGAATAAAAGGAAAATGCGAGATTACTTTAATAATTTATTATGACTTACAATCACACATAAGCAAGCTTTAGACTGGCAGATTAGTGTTATTGATATAATCGAGAAGTAAAGGCTAAAACATTAACTTTATTTTAGGATGATTTGTTTAAAACGCATTAAAGAATGTTAGCGTAACTTAATTTTTACCTGAATTGTTTTTAGGGTTCCGTACCTCAAAAGGAAAAAACGGAACCCTGATAGGATCACTTTGTTGTCCGTCTGTCCGTCCGTCTGTCAAGACCCTTTTTCTCAGGAACGCGTGGAGGTATAAAGCTGAAATTTATATCAATTACTCAGGTCTACTGTCCCTTGAAGCTGTGAAAAAATCAAACTTCTAAGCCAACGCAATCAAAAGATACAGCCGTTTATGCCGCAAATTTTCGACACTTGCAAAGGAATCAAAACCTACAGGATGCTTCCCGTGAACTCAGAATCTTGAAATTTGGTACGTGGCAACGTCTTATAGCATTGATAAAGGAAAAATTACGAAAACCATAAATTTTTAGTTACATCACATATATTTTTTTTTTTAATAATTTTAATTTTACTACCCATTTCCTCATAAACGCGTAGAGGTATTAAATTGAAATTCATACCAAATACTCAGGTCTATAATACCTTTAAGCTGTAACAAAATCAAACTTCTATGTCAACGCAATCAAAAGAAACAGCAATTTAAGCTGCATATTTTGAAACTCGCAAATACTCGCAAGGGAATCAAAACCTAAAGGGTACTTCCAGTCGACCTAGAATCTTGAAATTTGGCATGAAGCAACGTTTTATAGCACACATAAAGGAAAAAATCCGAAAACCTTAAATTTTTAGTTACATTACAAAATATATATTTTTTAATAAATATAAACTTATTACTTTTTTCCTTATGAACGCGTAGAGCTATCAAGTTGAAATTCATATCAAATACCTAGATCTAATTGCCTTTAACCCGTGAAAAAAAAAACTAAGTCAACGCAAAAACGCAAAACGCAAAAGTACAACCATTGATACCGATTGTCGTAATGAACGAACTTTGTAAACCTTGCAGGTTTGTACGGAACCCTCAGTGCGCGAGTCCGACTCGCACTTGGCCGGTTTTTTTTAATAAATCATTAAATAAAAAAGTACTGTAACTTAAAAAGTATTTACACAATTTAACACTAAATTTACAAAAAAAAATACACTAAATGAAAGTGTCCTCCTTGGGTATTCACACGTAACACTGCTTACACTGCCCTTTTTTTAATGTTTTCACGCACACTTGTCTCTAATCACTTTTAACAATTTCGAAGGCATTTACAATCCGTTGGCGTATTTTTTCTAAGCTGTCGATGTGATGCCTATCGTCACTGTAACCACGTCCATAATACTACCCCAAACAAAACAGTCCAGTGGAGTAAGGTCGGGAGAACGCGCTGACAAAGGTACCGGGCCAACGACGCCTGGACCGGTTCGTTAGGTATGCACGTATGTCGCGATCGAAGTGGGTCGGCGCTCCGTCCTGCCGGAAGTAAAGGGTGTCCAGTAAAGAATTTTCAACTTTAAACGACGAAAAAAAAAACTATTGGTTTTATATAAATATTTATTATATGAAACTTGAGATAACAAATGCGCATTTTATTTTTTGAACACAACATCGTCCAAATGCTGTCCATTTCTGGCAACGCACTCTTGCAAGCGCACCCTTAAATTTGCGAATACCCGATTGCAAAGCTGCGGAGAGATGGCGGCAATTTCTCGTCGGATATTTTCTTGTAGAGCTTCAATCGTTGCAGGATTATTGTTGTAGACCTTTGACTTGAGGTAGCCCCACAAGAAGAAATCGCATGGAGTAATGTCCGGCGAGCGTGGTGGCCAGGATATGTCTCCATATTTGCTTATTAATTTGTTAGGAAAAATCTCTCTAAGTTTCTGCATTGACACTCTAGCCGTGTGTGGAGTGGCACCATCCTGCTGAAATAATGTTCGATTGTTGTAACCAGGAAACTGTGCGAGTTGCGGTACCAGGAATTCGTCTATCATTCGGCAATACACTTCAGCAGTGACTGTTTCTCGCTGGTTGAAAAAATAAGGACCAATATTTCCACGCGCAGAAATCGCACACCAAACTGTCGTTTTAGAGCAATGTAATCGTTTTTGATGGCGTTCTTTTGGGTTGGAGGGACACCAGAAACGCATATTCTGTTTGTTGACGTAGCCATCAATATGAAAATGGGCTTCATCGCTAAACAATATGTTTCCAAGCGTTCGTGGGGTTCGAAAACGTTCCAGCATCACCCTGGCGAAGTTTTCTCGCACAGGGTAATCGTTTTCATGCAGACCCTGTACAATTTGCATTTTGTATGGGTGTAATTTTAATTTCTTTTTCAAAATAATTTGAACTGTTGACTTTGATATGCCTGTAGAGGCAGCAATTTTTCGTACCGATTTACGAGGATTACGCATTATTTCTTGCCGAACTTGATCCACATGTTCAGGCGTCGCTGCTGAAGTTGGCCGCCCCGGAGAAGTCTCGTTGACGGTAATTCCTTGTTGTCTGAATCTTTGCACCCACGACCGAATAAGTTGTGTGCTCGGGCCATCGCTTAATCTTCTGATATTGAAGTGCGTACAAAAAGCGCGGCGCGCACAAACCAAGGATTCGCCGGACTTCAAATATTGCTCGACTGCAAACGCGCGGTGCGCTCCGGACCGGACCGCAAATCCCACGCATCTAACGCCACCCCTCCTCTTCACCTAACCCCGCCAGTTGCGTAGCAACAGCCAATCAAAGTTGAAATTTCTTTACTGGACACCCTTTACAATCCCCGCAAAGATGTAGAGGTACGTCGGCCAGCAGCTCCTCTAGGGTTTTTTGCAGGAAGTCCTTGTACGTCTTGCCGATCAGCCGCTGCTGGATACACTCGCAACTGGGCACGACGACGTACGCAGTCCTGCGGCTTCAGCCCCTGCACCCGGAGGAAGTAGTATGTATGCCTCTCGGTACGCCTGAGGATGCCACACACACCCCCATCGCAGTCAGGTTTGAGGCGGGCGCTGCGTGACACCGTAGATCTCGGCGTACTTCCGCGAGGCTTGAGCGCAATTGTAGTCTGCATCATGTCATGGTAATACTCGTACATTACCATACGCAAATAGTCGATGTTATGTAACGATATGGCATCCCGATGACAGGACTTTACTGTTACAATTTCGAGATGAGACTGACGACTTGCGAAATTCGAAGCAACTGTGGCGATTGACTTATGCCGACGCGATGCGTCGTGGCGCGTAGGCAGTAGCAGTGTAGGGTGTCCATGCTACTAAATGCTTGTCTAATATTTAAGTACAAAATGAGGTTTTTCAAAGACTATTATTCAATCACAACTCGTTTTAAGGTTGGCGCTTTTAAACGTATTCTCGTAAGGGAGTCGAAATTAAACCCTTCACATTTCACATATAATAATGAAGTGAATGATGGGTCTTACATAATAAGCATGCCTCGGGACACTATCTACTTGTCAACTGCTTGAGAATCCAGAAAGTTGAGTAAGTAACCATTTTCTCAACTTTATCTAATCAATTATGTTCAATCGAACGTAAATAACTGACAAAACTGAAACACGTACTTAAATTTAAAACCTAAATAAAACAATGTAATCTAACATTTTTAAAAAACAACGAAGTTTTAATTCTTAGTTGTTTAAACACCTCCACATTAATGTAAACATAAAATAATTCAATTTGGAATAATAGGTTTTTTATTTAAAACTAATACTTATGAAACCGTTGCCACCCTCCATGTAGTCATAACAGAAGCGGAATACCTGGCGGTGGCGCCGGCGAATTCAGAATAATACTGCACATTTACAACGTCAGTAAAGTACTTAGGTATCTTTTTTTATCAAAGATAATCGCCAAATTTAAATTGTTTACCTACATAATACGTTTTTCGTATAATTCGTGCAATTTTCTTTATGCTGCTGGTAATATTCGATGGGCACTGACCGAATGTTGATCTTTGTGCTTGCTTAGTCAGTTATTTTTGTTGGTTTGCGTATTTGTCAGTGTAGTAGTGCAAAAACAGGTGTAAATGGTGTCTTTTATCACTTCTAAACACGCTGATGTTTTGTTAATTACCTCAGAAACTAGCCTGTATTTTTGGACCAAATTTGGTAAGCGTGATCATATAGATTCTCCCCGTTGGCTATCGATCACTAGTTTTGTTGACCCTGTATTATCAACTTGCGCAAAAAAAACAAATAGGGCTCTGGTTGGATAGCAACACCAATGCTTGTTTTCTAATTCTTTTTTCTTTATAAAATTGTGAAATGTTTGTGGCTCCTCTGTTTCTAATGCATCCAGGCAAATTTGGCAATTTGTAAAAGCGTTTTTCTTTGCTTGTTGTGCTAACCTCTTCAATAACCTATTGCTGCGCTTTTTTCAATATTTGTTGGCGATGAACTTTTTAACAACTCCTTTGTATTTAAAAGGTCCATACATAAATGGGCACTATCAATTACGTGTTCACACTCAGTTGTTCGACTGTCTTCTGCTTCTGTGGTCAAATATTTTTAAATTGGATTAAGACAAAAATTGACATCTTTTTCGCAATTTGCACCTACGGAGTGTGTAGACGAAATATTAATTATCAATAAAGTTTTGAAGGCACTTTCAAATACAGAGGCCGTTGACATGACATAACTGCAACCATGTGCACGTACTGAGCCAAAAAAGTTCTCCAAAGGATCTTGATTAATGTTGCGCAGCAATAAAGACGTGATGCCCTTTGTACTAAAGTACTTTGTCAAGTTTTTAAAATTGTCTAAATGTTTAATCCAGCTGGATAAAGAAGGCACCACTCCTTGGTTCTGGGCATTTTCAAATTTCATAGTTTTTAAAACTAATACTTTCAGTCCACAACTTGTGGTAGGACAAGAAGGAGTAACAGCTGCTCTATAAATTTTACCGCCTTTACATTGCTGTAACTGCCATTTAAGGGGTTCACACACAGAGCAGGTAATGTATATTAATATACATTACATCCCGGGATGTATAGCTTTAAATTATCTTAAAGTATCACACACAGAGCATGTAATGTAATGTATCTTTCCCTTCATTCCAATGGTATACGTCCCGCTTAATGCACGTTTCAGCTGCTAAGGTGGTCTACAGGGTGTTCTTATTTTTAATTTTATAATACTATGGACCCATCGAGTTACTTGCTATTAGATTTACTAGATAGTTCTTCAGAAGATGATTCTGATTGTGATTTTGATGCGCGCATTGCCATGTGTACCAAAAACAGAACGATGTGGATTGAAGATCACATAAAGTATAAGAAAAGTTCCGGAGAGTTTAAAATATTTGATGAATTATCAGACAAAAAATTTAGTGATTACTTTCGGGAGCCAAGATCAACGTTTTCAGAACTTAATGATCTAATTAAAGAAGATATTAAGAAAAATAATACACACATGCGAAAAAGTATATCTTCTGAAGAACGACTTGCTGTGTGCTTAAGGTAAGGATGAAATGAAAGTATAAAATAATCATTTATCATTTTTAATGGCTTATTCCAATGACTATAAAGTGCTTATTGTACTCATTGCGTTATTCATTATTTGTTGTATCAAAGTTCGCTATAAAGGAACGGAGATTTAAATCATGAGTAGAAATGTGAGTCGTGTTCTGCGGCGTCATTTCAGAACTAGATTCTGGCAATGGATTTTGTACATGGTGTCCAGAGTAATATGCATCGGCAGCTGCGTTGTCTTAATGTGAAAACTGACGAATCAATTCCGTATCATTATTGTTTGGTGGCATCATTGGAGTACTGGATGCGGTCGGTGGTCTTTGTAATGAGTAATGGGCAGGCGATTGTAAATAATCAGAGCTTGTCGAGTTCGAACTCAATGAAGAAGGGTTAACAGGATGCATTGGCGAATTCAGATAGCTGGGCGGCGACATATTATTGAAATTAGTAGTATATCCTGGACCCGGGACTCTTTGTGTTTGCATGTAATGTTGTTCTTTAGCTTCCTTTACTATATTGAACATTTGTCTCTGAATCCTCATTTGGAGATGCGTAGGTAGCTCACATGCAGTATCACACATGCTCATAAAAAACTTTTCCATGGCTTTGTTGCTCGATGATACATTTTTTAAAGTACCGTCCAGGATTTGTTTTCTCAAAATATCTCTCTCAGCAGATCTTTTTTCTCTTCTTTTTAGATCCTGTTCTAGTATGTTAACAACCGATTTGTTTTTTTTGGAGGCTGAAAATTTTCATTGCCGCTGACAGAAGCAGTTTGCTGTTCTCCACTGGTTGATGTATTATACTTCGCGCTTCGTCCTCGAGATTAGTATTCCAAATTATATACAACATGTAGTTACGCGTTAGTGATTACCGCTTTTACACTGTGGTTGAGAGTTTTTTTTTTTTTGTGGGTACTTTTATAAGCCGTTGTCAATACTAGCTTGGCTCCGACTGGTCATTCGCAGTTTAGTGCTCGACCGCTCAACACGTAATTCCGATTCGCGCTCCGTTACTAAAATTCCGAAAAGGAAACGGTCAGTTGATATAGAAGACAAAATGTTTCATTTGATACGGAAAGTTTAAAAGTTACAACGGAAAGTTCGAAAGAAAAAACACAGTGACTCGGATAGTGATTCTCACGAAGAAGATTCAACTGGTCGTGAACGTGCTGCCGTACAAAGCGAGGCCCACAAACCAGGTACCTTCTCATTGTGTATGTGTTTTTTCATTCCTACCCAGATGAATGCAACCGAAATAGTCAGCAGGACTATTTCACCGCATTCAAAAAATTAAACGGTTACCGTACAATTCAGCGGGAGTTGTACAAAACCTAAGCCAGTTAACAATTATTCACAGTTAACGATCAGTCAGTAGCCCTTTTTTTAAAAACTGCAAACGAGTTAAAATTGCTTTATTTTCCTTGAATTTAAAAAAGTAATTTTCCGTTGTATCCAATCATACAATACCTTTTTTATAACAATAATAACTATTATTCCTTTGAATTTTTGACGAATACTTTGATGCATTAAATAATGTTTTAGGGCTACTGCTTTACAATACTTTTAATTCTGGGAAATCAAGCATAACACTATGCTTAACCAAAAGGCAGTGTTCACAGAGTTGTCATCGGGACGAACTCGACACACAGCTTTGCAGACGAAAAGTGTATTTTTTCTAAACCTACCTACATCTACCTTTTTATACTCGTAAATACGATTATAAGGTAATGATTGTTGAAATGCTCTTGCCAGAGTCATCCTGCGCACTCTTGGATCCAAACGATTGGTTGCCAGGCTCTCCTGAGATTGTTACACAAGATGGCCCTCAATTTTCTGAGCCAGTTATAGAAGATATCTCGCTAGATATCCCAGGGTCAAGTTCAATCAACGAACCTGACAAAACGGCCTCGGCATCAGCCCCTAAACAACCTACACAGGAAAAATCTCAGGAGCTAGATACCGATACATTAAAAATTTTGGGTGATGACCCGCAATCGCAAATCAAATGCAGTAAAGACATACGCTTAAAACTAGCGACACGTTTACAGCATCTTGCCCGAGAAGGTCTTAACAAGGATTTAAAAAAGACATTAATCGCAAAATATCCTTTGCCCGCGAATTGTACTTATATAGGCGCACCAAAGACAAATCCAGAGATTAAAGCAGCGCTTGCGGAAATCGTTATGAAGCGAGACAAGGGTATTGAGGCCAGGCAAGTACAAATGGCATCAGCTTTATCTTGCATAAGTGAAATTATCACGTCACACCTCAACTCGAAATATAAAGAAAACGAGTTGTTACAAAAACTCATGAATGCCGCTCGATTACTGTGCGATATTCAACACAATAACTCCGCTACTAGAAAGCACTTCATTTTATTGTCTCTTAAGAAAAAAACATGAAATAACATCTTACAAGCACTTAAATCGATTCCTTTTTGTTTGGTGAGAATTTGGCTGATACTATTAAATCTGCCAAAGCTGTAAACAAATCTGGCGTTGAATTAAAAGTGGACGATAAAACTCAGCCCAAGCGAACAGACACGACGCTTCCAAAAAACCGACGAGCTCCGGCCCCGGTGCGCAGGCTACCGGGTGTACCAGCGCGGAGCCGCGGGCCTACAGCCCAGCGAGCCGCCCTTGATCACTTTCCGCAAGCGTACGGCCCCTACCGGACAACGTGGCCGGCACCTCCACCGCCGCCGCCTCCAGCCTCCACGACTCGCCGCCGATACTGAACGCAGTTAAGTACGCTGGCCGCCTTTCACTATTCTACCAACAATGGAGCCAAATCACGGATGATCACACAGTTTTGTCGTGGATCAGAGGATATAAAATAAAATTCTCTTCCCCAGTAGTCCAAGATTCACTTACGGTTCCACGTGTATATACTGATTCCGAACGTATCGAATTCATCGAAGCTATTAACAATTTGGTAGAAATAGGCGCCATCTCAGTATGTAAACCATGTAATGAACAGTTCTTATCAAGCTTTTTCCTTACGCCCAAATCGAACGGGAAAATGAGGTTCATTTTGAATCTCAAGAGTTTAAATAAATTTATTACTTCTGACCATTTTAAACTTGAGGGCTTACGTACTGCTCTCAAATTAAAATGAAAAGACTGTCATATGACTTAAAGATGCTTATTTTTTTAATAAAAAATCATCATGAGCCCAAAAAGTATCTCCGTTTTTCGTTTGGTGGCCAAATTTATCAATTTAATGTCCTGCCTTTTGGTTTGAGTACGGCGCCCTATATTTTCACAAAAATAATGCAAAATTTTTACGATTTAATGGATTATTATCTACCCTGTATCTAAACGACTGGTTTTATTTGGCCAATTATATCAACAATGCTGAACAAATATCTCTAAAAGTAAAGATCTACTAATATCCCTAGGCTTCATTGTTAACGAAGAAAAGAGTATGCTCGTACCCTCGCAGTCATGTAAATTTTGGGCATGATTATAAATTCATCTAATATGACTCTTAGTTTGCCTAATGAAAAACGATTACGTATTCATACTGAATTGGAAAATTTAAAGAGTAGAAAACGTTGCAAAATCAGAAAAAATGCCCAACTGGTATGTACTGGGTTTACTTGTATCAGCATGTCCAGCTGTTGATTATAGTTGGCTTTACATCAAAGAGCTAGAATGTTATGAATTCCTAAACTTGCAACAACATAATGATTATGACAGATTCATGAATATTCCTGACTCTGTTTTACCTGACATTCAGTGGTGGCTAAAATAGTATTATCTACTCTGTACGCCTCATCAGAGATGACAATAATTATGAGATCGAAATTTACTCTGACGCCTCAACAACGGGGTGGGGTGCCTGTTGTGGCAGTAGCACGGCAAGCCAATGGTTAAATAGCGAAAAATAACAACATATTAATTACCTTGAGCTGTTTGCGACTTTTGTAGCCTTAAAAACCTTTGCCAGGGATTTACACGATTGCCAGGTACTTCTACGTATAGATAACACCACCGCGATATCATACATCAACCGGATGGGTGGAATCCAATTTCCTCACCTTACTCAAATAACCAGAGATATCTGGCAATGGTGCGAATCTCGAAAGCTTTACATGTTTGTATCATACATTAAGGTCTTGTGATAACGTAGTGGCAGACGCAGAGTCTCGTAAAACCCATCCAGATATTGAGTGGGAACTATCTGTTTCGGCTTTTCAACGCCTTACCATTAAATTCGAAATACCGGATATCGATTTCTTTGCAAGTAGGCTAAATAATAAATGTGCAAATAATGTATCTTGGCACAGAGATCCAGATGCAATGGCTATCAATGCATTTACTTTATGTTGGTCTAACTACTATTTTTATGCTTACCCGCTCTTTTCAATGATTCTCAAAACACTTAGAGAGATCATAGCTGATGAGGCGCGTGGAATTGTGATCGTGCCATTATGGCCCACTCAAGCTTGGTACCCATTGTACAAAAGCCTTCTTGTGTCTGAGACTGTCACGTTCTTCCCCAATGATAACGCCTTGTCATTTCATTCCAGCTCTCGCCAAATACACTCCTCCCTTACTCTGGTTGCAGGACTGTTATCCGAGAGCCGCTTTCAAGAAGAAGTCTACCAAAGGCCTCAATATCTGAGAATTCAATTAAACAATATGGACGTATGCCTACGTAAATGGTGGCTATTTTGTCAATGCAACTCTATTGCTTATTACAAAGCATCGGTACCCGTTGTAATATCTTTTCTCACACAAATGTTGTCAATGCGGGACTTAAAATTCTTATAGATCTGCCCTCTCATTGATACTAGGTCCGGCTTTAGCAGAAGACGATAGGTTACAGAGATTTCTAAAAGGCGTGTTCTGAATCAGGCCACCACTTCCCAAATACATCTTTACCTGGGACACTAACTGCGTCCTAGATTATTTAAGTTCATGGGTCTCTAACGCAGACTTACTTTTAAATAAATTTACGAAAAAGACCATAACTCTGCTTGCTCTTACAATAGCTCACAGAATCCAAACTCTTTCTAAAATAAAAACCATAAACATTGAATACCATAATCAACAAATAATTATAAAAATCCCAGATTTCATAAAAATTTCTCGGCCTGGCGCAAAACAACTTATTCTTTTCTTACCATACTTTAATGAAAAACCTTCTATTTGTCCCGCCAAAGCGTAAGAATGCTATTTAGACAAAACTTCATCTCTCCGTAAAACAAAGAGTATATTTATAGGTATGAGTAAACCATACAAACCAGTAGGCTCGCAGACGCTTAGCCGTTGGGTAAAATGCACGCTTGGCTAGTGCGGGCTCGGCACCAACATATTCTCGGCGCACAGCACCCGCCATGCCGCCAAGTCCGTGCACATAACTTGGGGATCAGTGTTTATTTGATGACACGGCTGGTTGGGGTGGTAACTCCAACTCTTTTGCCAAATAGAGAAGATAATTTTTCATTTGCAAGGGCTATAATCAATAACAATAATAATTATATATTAAAATTATTAAGGCATAATGTAGTAATTATAAAGTAATAATTATATTCAGTTACAAGAACCCAGATGTATGTGCATAATATTTGGTTGATCTTATGTGCAAACAATGATTAAAATGATCTGATTCAAAATATAGTGTTAATAAAAACATTGTCTTTTGTCCTTACTCTCAAAGTCTACATGTTGTATATAATTTGGAATACTAATCTCGAGGACGAAGCGCGAAGTATAATTAGTGATTAAACGAACTTACCTTAGTGAAGTTCTATCATAATTATACGAAGCGCTTCGTCCGAAGAGATTAGTATGCTTTCCCTACCCTCCCACTTATGCCCATTATCAACAAAAGAAATGTTTTTGATGGTAATAGTTAAATTTAGGATCGGCTCTAAACTAAATGACCAGTCGGAGCCAAGCTAGTATTGACAACGGCTTATAAAAGTACCCACAAAAAAAAAAAAAAAACTCTCAACCACAGTGTAAAAGCGGTAATCACTAACGCGTAACTACATGTTGTATATAATTTGGAATACTAATCTCTTCGGACGAAGCGCTTCGTATAATTATGATAGAACTTCACTAAGGTAAGTTCGTTTAATCACTAATTATGTACTTCCGAGTCGTTACTTGCTTCACTATCCTCATTCACTGAGCCTGTGCGGATGTTTGTATGTACAGGTCTATTTTTCATATTAGGAAGCAAAAATGACATCTGGTCTTCATATTTCCATTTTGTGGTGATTGTTGACGCTTGACCTGAAGTTGTTTTCTTTCTAGAACCCGTAGCTTGACGATGTCCATCTCTAAGCTTCTTCCATAAAGTTTTTGCTTCTTTAACTGCAACAAAATAAATAGAATTGTTTATGTTACAGGTACTTGTCAACTGGAGATTCATTTAGGTCTATAGCCTTCAGTTATAGAATTGGAGAATCTACTGTGTCTAATACGAGGGTCAAACTGAAAGTTCTTAGAACTGGCCACTTATAAACAATATAATAAAAAAAATATTTTAAAATTTGAAAATAGAACTCTTTGCCAATATTACTGAGTATATATTTCATTCATTTGTCATTTGTTTTACGATTTGGCGGCAAATTGAAAATTGTCTGTGTCACGTCAACATGAATTTAACACGAGAAAATTTTCGTGCAATGATTTTTTATGACTTTCGATGTCATTTAAGTCAACAAGAAAGTTATGATAGACTACGATTGGCCTTTCACGATGAAGCCCCATCTCGTGCGACTGTTTACAACTGGTTTAATGAGTTTAAACGTGGTCGCACTAATCTCACTGATGATGTACGTGAGGGACGGCCTTCTACGGCGACGACTGAAAATAACATCTGTGTTGTGCGGCGTATGATAGAGACTGACAAAAGAGTGACCTATCAGCAGATTCGGACAAGCTTAGGCATCGGTATGAGTCAAGTGCACAAAATCCTCCACGAACATTTAGCGGTCAGGAAGCTTTGCGCCCGGTGGATACCTCATAATTTGACTAAGGCTCAAAAACTCCATCGTGTGGATTGGTGCCGTAAAATGATTGAAAGATTTAACGGAGGTGACTCAAATGCTGTGTTCGACATACTAACAGGTGACGAAAGCTGGATTTACTGTTATGATCCTGAAACCAAAAGACAATCTGCTTAGTGGGTGTTTCCTTTCGAGGAGTTGCCAACTAAAGTGAAGAGAGATCGAAGTGCGGGAAAAAAAATGGTGGCCTCGTTCTTTGGAAGGATAGGTCATTTCGCAACAATTGTGTTAGAGGATCAAAAAACAGTTTCTGCAGAATGGTACACTACCAATTGTTTGCCACTTGTCTTGGAAAAAGTTCGAGAGAAACGACCTCGCAGTAGGATCCTCCTTCACCACGACAACGCCTCGTCGCACACCGCCAAGCGAACGATCGACTATTTGGCGACATCAAACGTTGAATTACTGGGTCACCCGCCGTATAGCCCCGACCTCGCGCCTTGTGATTTTTATTTATTTCCAAAAATTAAAGAAAAACTTAAAGGAAAGCGGTTTATGAATGCTGAAGAAGCGGTGGCTGCGTATCGCGATGCCATTGAAGAGACCCCTAAGGACGAGTGGGCAAATATTTTCCCAGTGGTTCCATCGCATGCAGCGGTGTATTGACGTCAATGGACAATATTTTGAAAATATATAATAAAACTAATAACTGGCTAATGTAATCAGTTTTTGATTTTCTAAGAACTTTCAGTTTGACCCTCGTATTATACAAGAAGTATGCGATGCTTTATGGAAGTACCTTCAACCCAAAGTTTTATCAGAGCCAACGCAAGAAACATGGAAAGATATTGCAACGGACTTTAAAAAATGGTGTCAATTCGATCATTGTTGCGGCGCGATCGATGGAAAACATGTTACTGTGCAGACCCCACCAAATTCTGGATCTGACTATTTTAATTACAAGAAAACTTTTTCAATAGTGCTACTCGCAGTAGCCGATGCAAGGCGAAAATTTACAATTATAGATGTGGGATCCAAGGGACGATTAAGCGATGGTGGAATTTTCTCGCGAAGCGAATTTGGCAAAAGAATAGAAAATGGTCAATTAAGATTGCCTGAAGATGAGCCCTTAACTCCCGGCGGACTCAATATGCCTTACGTTTTTATTGGCGATGAAGCGTTCCCGCTGTTGCCAAATTTAATGCGCGTATATCCTAAATATATGCTGTCAAAGAGTCGAAGAATTTTTAACTATAGACTTTGTAGAGCACGCAGGATTGTAGAAAACGCATTTGCTGTACTATCATCTCGTTGGAGAGTATACAAGAGACCATTTGAATGTGGGATTGACATGGTTGATAAAATCGTTAAAGCAACTTGTGTCCTACATAACTACTTTATCGAAAAACGTATAGATAAATATTTCAATGTTGTAGAGACAGAAACTTAAGACATGTGAAAAACAATCAGTTGATGCCATTAGAGCCAACTGAAATAACATATGATATTAATGAAAGTTTCTTTATTAGAGAAGAATTTTGCAGATACTTTAATACAGTTGGAGCCGTCTCTTGGCAAGACACACGAATTAGAAACAGATTAAATGTGCAAAGTTCTTCTACGTAGACATATAGTTTAATATTTTTTATTTCATATAAGAAACTAAGGTTAAACTTGTTTTATTGCCATATACAATCTATACTAATATTATATCCTGCTATCCAGGAGGTCGTGGGTTCACAATTATTTGTGTTGAGTCTGGGTGTTATATGTATAATATGTATGTATTTACAAAAAAATATATTTAAGTAGTATATCAGTTGTCTAGCACCCATAACACAAGGTAACGCTTACTTTGGGGCTATAAAGAGGAGAGACTTGTATCTTTGTATGTTTGTAATGAATAAACTGAAAAACTACTGGACCGATTTCAAAAATTATTTCACTATTAGAATGCTACATTGGGCACAATTGGCGGAGGGGCCTTCGACTCACCTTAGTGTCGCTTCTTTACGTGTAGTAATAGGTAGTATTTTTGTCCACGACACTATAGGAATCGACCGAAAAATATACCTACCACTTCCGTGAATTTCTCTCATGTAGGTACAAGTGGGATAGTTGGGTGATGATTGTATGATGGAAACTCCTAGGCAGACCCTTAGATGTAGGCGGGGGTATTAAAATATTGAAAAAGAAAATGACAACACTATCTAGTGGCTTATTTCACTGGATATAGATTAATAATTTTAGAATAACTTTTGATATTACCTATATTTTATTGTTAATGTTTGTCATATTCGCCACACGACAAAAAGGGTTTGAAACTTGAAACTGAAACTTGCATCGCACAAAAATGTAACAATAATAACACGTAATAACATTAAGTGACAAATGTGAGACAGAAAAAGTGCACTAACGATGACGATACGATCTCAGCGCGTGGCCGCCCGAAATGACACGATCGCACCCGAAGTCGAAATAAGCCATCAATTCGAGCGGATCCAGCGAAAAGTATAACTTGGTTTTAAGTTTTTTAAGTCGGTTAATATTCTCAAACCTTCTCCTAAATACTTTTCTAAAGACCGGCTGCCAATATTGGAGAGAACCAGATCACAAATGATAAAAGTCTATCATTTGTAGCAGCACAAGCTCACTCTGCAGTAAGTACATCTTATGAAAACAATGAGATAGAATTTGTTATAGACTCGGGCGCATCATTTCATATGGTAAATAAGAAGTATGAAAAATATATGACAGATATACAGGAAGTTCCAGCAGTAAAGATACAAGTAGCGAATGGAAATACAATATCAGCCAATAAGAAAGGAAAACTAATAGGAATATCAAATGAAGGCTTGACTATAAAAGTAGAGGATTGTCTTATAATGGAAAAATTGTCACACAATTTGTTATCCGTTTTAAAATTAAATGAGAAAGGTTTGAAAGTAACTTTCGATAGAAAAAGCACAGTAATTAGTAACAGTTCAGTGAAAGTGCAAGGACAAAGTAATGGGAAACTATGTACTATCAAACTAAGTCTAAATGAAACAAACAATACACTACTACTTACCCAGAAGACAGACAGAAACTTATGGCACAGAAGAATGGGTCATCTTAACTATGGTGGTATGAAAGTTCTTGGACTACCTTTATCAAATGAACGTTGCTCTATATGTATGGAAGCTAAGGCAAGTAGATGCTCATTTACAGACAACCCAATACCACGTACTAAAGGAATTGGAGAGCTAATCTATTGTGACATAGGAGGTCCTGTCACACCCATAAGCAAAGATGGAGAGAGATATTACCTGACAATAATTGATGATCATTCACACTTTATGGAAGTACATTTGCTCCAGACAAAAGATGAAGCAAAAAGATATATCATAAATTATATAAAAAGAATGAATAATAATGGTAACAACGTGAAAAGAATTAGAACAGACAGAGGTAGAGAATTTTTAAATGAAGACCTAAAAAAATTTTACAGAGAAAATGGTATTATACAGGAAACCACTTGTGCTTATACTCCACAGCAAAATTCAATTTGTGAAAGAATGAACCGCACACTATGTGACAAAGTAAGAGCAATGCTATTGGAGACAAATTTACCGAAATATCTATGGAGCGAGGCTATTCGATGTGCAGCTTACATCATAAACATATCCCCAACTAAAGCACTTACAGGAGACACACCAGCTAAACGATGGTATGGCAAAAATAATCTAGAAAAACTAAGAGTTTTTGGCTCAAAGGCATGGGGTATGATTTTCCCACGACCTAGCAAACTAGAACCCAGAGCAAAACCAATGATCATGATTGGATACTGCGGATCAGGATACAGATTATGGGATCCAAAAACAAATATGGTTATTGAGTCACGTGATGTTAGATTTGACGAGTCAAACTACAGATATGAAGAGAGCAAGGAAGTCACACATAGTATTAATTATGATGATGAGAAAGAAGATGAGGAAGAAGAACCTATAAAGTCTCAAGGAAGTACACCGGATTTGACAAATACTGAAAGTGAACATACAGAAGAAGAAGAAGAAGGAGGCCATAGTCGAGGTAAAAGACATGCAAAGTTACCAAAAAGATACGAAGGATATGACATGTCAAATATGGCTTATGCACTATTATCAGAAGATCCAATAAGCTTTAATGAAGCTATTGAACAAGAAGAATGGAAAGAAGCTATAGAGAAGGAACTAGAAGCACACAGAAAGCTAAAAACATGGGAAGAAAGTGATTTACCAAAAGGAAACAAAGCAATCGATACAAAGTGGGTATTCCGAACAAAGACAGACAATACAAAGAAAGCCAGGTTAGTTGCTAAAGGATTTCAAGAGGAGACAACTCAAAATGTGTATGCACCAGTTGCTAGAATGACAACAGTAAGATTATTTTTAAATAAAGCTGTTCAGGAAGATTTACCAATCAAACAATTAAATATACCTACAGCATTTCTAAATGGTGAACTGAAAACAAACATATACATAAAATATCCTGAAGGAATAGAGAACAGAAAAGATGGAAAAGTTTTAAGGTTAAGAAAAGCTTTATATGGACTAAAGGAAGCACCACGTTGTTGGAATGAGAAACTAAATAATTTTCTAACACAAAATGGACTAAAACAATCTCAAAGTGATTTCTGCTTATATACAGGAACAAATGTATACATACTAATATTTGTGGACGATATTCTAATCATCGGAGACAGTCAAAATATCATACAGAAACTAAAAGAACAATTTCAAGCTAAAGAAATGGGAACTATCAGCAAATTTTTAGGCATGGAAATTACACAGTCAAAAGAAAGCATGGAAATAAAACAAACACAAATTATTGAGAAGATTTTATTAAAATTTCATATGCAAGATTGTAAAGGAACAAATACACCTATGGAAGTTGGACTGAAGATTAACCAAGATGAGGAAATATTGACTGATGTCCCATACAGAGAACTCATAGGGTCACTCATGTATCTAGCTACTATCAGCAGGCCAGATATAGCTTATTCAACAGGATTTCTTAGCAGATATATGAATTGTCCAACACCTACATTATGGAAAGCGGCGAAAAGAGTCCTAAGATACCTGAAACAAACAAAAGAAAAAGGATTAGTTTACAGAAGAGAAGATAATAATACTAATTTACAAGCTTTTTCAGATTCTGATTGGGGAAGTGAACAATTGGACAGGAAAAGTGTCAGCGGAGTTGCTGTATTCCATCATGGCAATCTAGTCAGTTGGAGTTCTAAGAAGCAGACGTCAGTGGCATTGTCAACAGCAGAATCCGAGTACATTGCAGCAGCATTATCTGTAAGCGAAATTGTATTTATTAGAGAAGTGTTAAAAGATTTGCAATTTGATAAAAATTTAACTTGCTTATTGTCAATTGATAATCAAAGTACAATTAAAATGATACAAAGCTATGAAAACAGTAAGAGAACCAAACATAAAGATATAAAAGTACATTTTATCAAAGATATTGTGAACAAAGGTTTATTAACGTTAAAATATGTTTCTACTAATGATAATAAAGCAGATATACTTACAAAGTCATTGTCTCAAGTAAAACATAATTATTTTTGTGAATTATTAGGTTTGTACTAAACGAAGATCTGTATTTAGTTACATTAAGTAATATTGAATGTTTTGTTTATTATAACTTAGTCTTTTGTAAACAAATAGTTGTTTTTCAGCAATAAGTGATAACACGTAAAAAAAAATGTGAAATGATATTTTTGGAGGTTATAATTTTAATTGTCAATGTCAAATGTCAACGTCATAATGACAGATCATAGTGTTGTAATAGTTGTAATGTTGTTAGTAGTTTCTTAAGTGTTTTTTTGTAATGTAAGCTCAAGTTAATTTGCCATATTAATTGTATAAAACTAAAATAGAAATTGGAACTTGATCTTGAGCTGGGGTATTGGAGTTTATTATCTATGCATGTTATTTGTGTTAAAGGATTAGAACGTCTGTCATGCATCTTTAATCTATGGTGGTTCCTCTTATTTGTGCGTAGGGCAATGGCGGACGTATCTAATAATGTAAAAGTGTTTTCTCTAATTAATAAAGTCAGTCTTTCTTACTATGGGGCTTTCATTTCATAAATTCCATTATGTATCGAAATATAAATGTACATTTTCGTATATTTTCGTATCTTTAAGATAAGAAGATGTAAAAATATACATTATAGCTGTTGTGTGTGGTCTTCTGACAATTTCTATGGAAAGATGTATCGAGATGTATCGTGCTGTAATGTACATCCTTACATTACCTGCTCTGTGTGTGAACCCCTTTACACTGTCGAAGACATCGTCGAAGAACATTAGAAGGTCTCCTGTGTCTGTTGCTTCTTTTTCAATTGCTCCCAATTCCAGAAATGAGATAGCATAAGTTATTACACATTTATGCTATTACTTATTTATTAATTATCTAAACTTTTTTTTTAAGATTAACTTCTGCTTTCATATTTCGGTACAGCAATTCCTAATAAATAATATTTCCGTGATACCAATAACGTGTTTTCCTCGTGAACAGTCAGTCTACCTTTTAATCAATATAAGAAGTTATGGGATAGATCAAATATAAACACTTAGAAAAACTAAGATTAAGGCAGACAGAATGGACACAGCGAAACTCTAAGGGTTTCGTATTGACTACGGAGCCATATTAAATATCCACCTAGTTGACGAACATTGGTTTCATTACCTGCCATGAATCCAAGTGCTACTCCAACTGATTTGCTGAACACCTGAGTGCAATGCTTCACCCGCATTTTCGGTATTAAGGCAGGTAATACATGTTGAGCTGTGAGTTTTAGGACTAATTTGACGCCTTGGTAACCTGGCGATTTTTGAAACAATGCTACAATGGGGCTCCATTTCGCAACACATTTTCTTCCTTTTGATTGGTATTTCAAGTTTTTCGTAATTAAGTTATTTCGAATCCCCTTTATAAGATGTGGTGGATCGTAAATAGGGAAAATTTTAGAATTCCCAATTTAAAAAGTCCTCTCTGGGTGTGTCGTTTCATTTTTCTCAAGTATTTTTCTTGTGTTATGCTGCTCCCACGAACCTAATGTCTCGACTCCGAATGGTACAAAATGACACCGGGAGTCGATCAGGCTGTATTTTTTGTTTTATTATTTTCTGCGCTTGACGCAGCAAGCAATTTGTAGGTATTATTCAAAAACATTTTTTTTTGGTTTCTTATTTTATCTTTGTGAATACAGGGTGGTCCATCCAATGACGTCAAGTTTTTTTTTAAATTCCTCCCTACTGGAGGAATTCAAAAAAATTGGGTTACCCAAAAATACCCCATGTATGTTCCCCGATTTGTTTTAGTTTTCGAGATACGATTTTTTTATGCTTTCTTCGAAAAAAATACATAAAAAAACTGATCGGTTTTTTATGTTTTTTTTAAACCTTATTCTCGTGAAGTGTTCTTTCACATGCATAAGAATTAACTGCCTAACATTGCTGCATGTTGTAACAATTATGATCCAAAGTTAATAAATTACGTTTCTGCGAGCTAGAGTTAAATTTTCAAATTCAAATAAAAAAAAAACAAGAAGGTTGCAAAGATTCTAATAATTTTTAAAAACTTCTCTAGTCTCTATGCTTTCCAAAAAACACAAAAAAGTGGTAGGTAAAAGGGACATTATTTCCTGTAATCGGGCTTCAAACGTAGTGGGGTAAAAATTTGGCCAATCAAGTAACTTGTAATTTTTTTATGTAAACACTAGCGAAATTTTCGAAGAAAACATAAAAGAAATCGTATCTTAAAGACTAAAAAAAACCGGGGAACATACATGGGGTATTTTGGGTACCCCTAGGAGGGAGGAATTCAAAAAAAAAATCTTGACGTCATTGGCCGGACCACCCTGTATAAAATAAGACACTGTAACTGTTAAAAACGTGCTAAACCATATAATAAAGATTTTTTTATATTTTCAAAATGTGTATTTAATTCTAAAATAATAGTTTGTTACTTTTTAATCACTATTACTATTTATTCAATTGTACTTTTATCACTATCATCATCTCAAGATTTCCAGCTCTAGTTTTCGTTTCTTCAGATTGACTACCATTTCCTGTTGTGTCTGCTTCGCCTCATAGTAGTCTACAACAGCTCTATTTCTAGCTCTCACAGACGCCTTAGCATCATTTGCGGCAGTTTGGCGCTTTAATTTTCCTGTAAAAAAAGTATTAAAATCATAATCTATTAACATTCACGATGGTTATGAAAAAATAACTGTAGTACAGGCCGCATTATGTAAAAGAAAACGCTGGAACAAAGTGCCGTGGGGGTGTTTGCGCATGGGTACACTCGCGCGCAATAGAATTAGACCTTGTGTTTAATTAGCCTTTCGACTTAGTATAATGGTTGTGGTAGGTACATTGAAAAATACATTATTAAACAGTAATTAAATTGAATTAAAAGAGTTTGATCCATTTTAGAATGTTTAATCTAATTACAAAAAAAAAATGTTGAAACTCCGTCCATTAGGTCATCGCGAGTAACGTGGTCGTTCCATCGTCGTCGCTGCCGTCACTTAAGCTTTCATTATCATCCGAGTCCGAATCATCATCCCCTACGTGACTATAAAATTTTTCTGATTTCCTTAACCTTCGTGCATAATTTCGCCCATTTTGTTGCTCCCATTAAATTTACTTTTTTATTTACTAGATCAGTTATCCGTGCAAGGTTCTAAGTTACATTTTTGCTAGCTACATATCCTTTTATTTGGGACCAGGCCATTTCGATTGGATTTAGGTCCCAATGATATGGGGGCAAACGAAGTACAGAATGACCTGCTTCATTTAATATTGCATTAATATTAAATTCCTTAAATTTCTCTTTGTTTTTTTTTTATATTATATTGTGCAACTCCGGCTTTAGCAAAGATTCATCAAATTCAATTCCTTTTTGACGCCAGGTTTGCATGTCTGCTTTCTTTGTATTTAATGTTGGTGCAGCATCGAGCTGTTTGTTGTGGTATGATGCATTCTCAACTACCACCACTGAATTAGGCGGTAAATTCGGCATCATCGGCATAGTACGGAGCCACTGCTCGTAATTCTTCGCATTCATGTTGTCGTGGTAGTCACCGCTTTTTGATCCGGCTCTGAACGTCAGCAAGGCATTCGGCACAAACCCTGCTTCTCCACCCGCGTGAACTATGACCAAGCGGCTACCTTTAGATAGAGGTTTTTTAATGCCTTTGGTGGGCCGTCTGTCCAAGAATGGTAGGACCCGTGGAAACTATCGACGTATGATTCATCGATGGAATTATAGATCTTCCGTCCTCTCTATACTTTTTTATCTGTCTCAGAAATTCAGTTCTTTGATATCGAATTTGTAACTGTTCAATTAAAAAATTTCTATTATTTTCTGGGTTTTTTTTTCCACTTAAAACCCAATTGTTTTATTATCCTACTGACACTTGCTGCAGATCCTTGAAAATGTAGGTCATCCTGCAACTTTCTTCGCAACTTGCCTATGGTAGGCAATTCTTTTTCAGTGATGTGAAAATTGTGGATGATTCTTTTTATAGCCTGGTCAAAGCTGTCAATATCTGTAATTGGTTTTTATTTAATTCTTTTATTTTTGCCAGGAGTTCGAAACACAGTAAGAAGTTCCGAATCTTTTGAACCTTTTACAATCCGTTTCACCGTAGACTCTGAACATTTTGTAGCCTCTGCGGTCCGTTTCAAGCAAAAATCAAAATAGGAAGTATTGAAACTTATTACATAATTATTATCCTGAAAAGTATCCTAGTGTTGAAAAATATTATCAAAACGTTGACGCAACATAGTTGAGAGTGATTTGTGAAACTGCGTAATTCGAAACGTAGGGGAGGGCTCGGATAATACAGCCTATCTTATTCTAGCTGGAGATGAGCAACACCTACCTGTATTATATTATGGACAACTCAGAAGGTAGATAACTGATGACAACAGGTCGAGGATAGCTATCCAACTTTGACTTTAGTTTGCATATAGGGAACGGCCGTTATAGGTAGCCCTCAGAGCGCTTTCACACTTAGGCGACTTTAGCAGCACGACGGTCGCGCGGCAGACGCGCTGCTGTGAATTTCATACATAAAATGACAGCAGTAAGCCCTTCACATTAGAGAGATGCGCTGTGAAATGTGAAGGCGCAATTAGAGTTTCATTTTGTAAAACATCTGTGATTCGCGGTAAAATCATAGTCATCACAACACTTTTGGAGAAACTATACCTCTTTTTAAAAGCAACGTCAGTTAAATCATGACATGGATCTACATCCCGAATGTACACTTGAGGAGTTCTAGGCTCAGCAACTTCTATATATAGATATATTAGAGGGGATAGCCCCTCTAATATATCGTTATCTATTACAGCAGAAGCAGCTTAAATGCTTTACATTATAATAAAGCACGTGAACTAAATAAGAAGAAATACACAAAGAAATCACGTCGAATAGGTACGACGCAAATGTAAAATTTGACATTTAAGGTACGAGGATAAGGATTAAGGTTATTCTATTGTCTAAGCACAAAAAACCACCACAAGTCACCGTTTCCTTAAACGGTGACTATTACTCAGCTAAAAATTCTAAGTGTTGACAGTTCTAATCTCAAGAAATTTCTTAACTATAGAATGAATATCGTTACTTTAGCAATTACTTTTGCTTGTTTATAAATACGGGTGTTAGTACAGCTTAGTGTTGCCACCTTAGCCTTTTTGGGGCTAGATCTAGCTCTTTTTACTATATGTGAACCCGTTGCTAAATGATTTAGCCCGGAAAGGGCTATCTAGCCCTTGTCATGTTATTTAAAATTTTACACGATAATTGAAAATAAAATCATCATTTCGCAATTTATTTATATTTTTCTTGTAGATACCATTTGTTCGACTAAGTCAACGTACCGCATCTCTATGCCATGCCGGTCCGGGTATTCCTCAAACATTGATTTTAGCAGTAAAAAACATTTTATTTTTTTATTTATTCCTTTGGAGTTCGATGTCGTAACTTAATTCTGATTTTTGATAATTTTTTGTTATTTTTTTTTTTATTGATTACCAACATGGTAAATGCTTGTGTTTTAAATTTTAATTCTTTTAACAATTTGAACCAGTAGGAAATGAATAATTATAGTTAATCATTAATTGATAAATTAGATCTACAAAATTATATCGATGTTATTGTTATCCAAAATAAAAATTAAACGAATAATTGAAGGCAGTATAAAGGTGTTTTATTAGCCTTTTACAGCAAGGCTTACTAATTTGTACTCCATCTAGCCCTTTTTAGCTTCTTCAACAGCCCTTTATACAAAAACTAAGGTGGCAACAATTCAGAAAGCTGTACTACAGCTTTCTGAATTGATTCTTATTCTACAACTTCCCCCCTATCTTGCTCCGCGCGTTTTGAGTTTGCTTCTAATTCTTTTTTTTTTTCGTCTGGCAACATTACCGCTAACACCTGATCGGCTTTTGTCCCATAAAATAATTTTAATTTAATTAGTTTCTAAGTGTTTAATAGGTCAAAAACGTAAGAAAAACGTTTGATAATCGTATTCTGTGTGCGTTTGTGAGTTTGTGATAGTCAGTGTTTTAAATACGTATTTAGTGCTAAGTGCTACGCTAGTGATAACCGGCCAATGACTTAGCAAAAATTCAAATTGTTAATCGTTGTCATCGCTTTTATTTCATCCGATCTAGCATTATAACCGTGTGTATTCAATATATCACGCGTTTATAATCTTATTTTTATGAATATCTAACAATTAACTGAGCTACGGTTTTGTGTTTCTATCGCGTTGAGGTTATAACTTTCTTTACATTCTATAAATAGCCTCGAGTTGGTCGAGCGGCACTTTGGTTTACGTTTTTGTTTTGATCCTTTGTATTTTGACGTAAATATGCTTACTCGCAAGGCCTGCGCTCGCCAGGAGGAGTCCAAGCTCAGGATGGCTTTGAGCGAACTACAGGCGGCCAAGGAGTCGATCGAAAAACTGCATAGGGAAAGAGATGACAATGAAAGGGAAATGCTAGGTGAGTTTGATAGGAACGCTAAACTAAGAAAAGAGATGGCTGAGCTGCACACCAACTATAACTTGGTAGTTAAAGAACGGGACCAATTGAAATTGGTGATAGAAGGGTTCGGTGAGTGCTGTGAGGAGTATGAACAGAACCTGAAACGCATATCTGTTCTTGAACAAGATCTTGGTGATGCCCATGATTATATCAACCAGCTGGAGACGGAGAAACAGGACCAAATAAACAGCCAAACCACCCTTCTATTTAATAAGTTGGTTGGTAGTGCGCCCAGCCTGACGACAGCTGCACCTAGTAATCAACCAATTTTGACAATAGATTTAACTCATGACACACCTTCTAAAGGTATTACTAAGTGCAGCAAAAATAAGTTTAAGAAATATGTTAGAATAAACCGTTTCATAAAAAAAACTAATAAATTAATCAAAAAACAAAAATCATTACACACTAAAGTAAAATACATCAATGAGCGGAGACAACTTGGAGATGAACTGGATATGTATTCTTTAATTTTAGAACAAAATGTAGGTAAATATGAGAAAGATGTTATGAGTTTAGAATGTCAAATTAGGGAACTTAAGCAGTCATTAAAAATTTACGCTTTGGTGTTTGCGGAAGCAAGATGTCGAGCACAGTGAAATGTACGAAATGCAATATAGTGATAAATGAAGTTCTTGCTTTTGTGTGTAATAAAATAGACGTTATGGACGAAGAGAGTATTAGTCTTATATGTACAAGTGCTTTCTCACAGAGTGAAATCACAACAGCAAAAAATTTACTGTTTGATTCTATCCCAAAATCAAAAAAGAAAATTCGCAAGAGTAAAGGTAAAACACAAAGAGAGATTGAAGACATTATATGTTTGCTGAAGGATATAAACCCAGAGAGTATACCGATCTTTGTGGCTAGGGAGTTACAAAAACTGCCCCCGGTTTCGTTTGATCATGTAGATGTTACTAGTCTCCTAAAAGATATTGTGAAAATGAAGAACGATATCAAGCAAATTAAGGATGACTACGCCTCAAATGAGAAAGTCGACTTACTGAAACTGGAAATGGACGCACTAAAGGAGGCATCTATTGTGAACAACTTTCGTCAGAATATTGCCGTAAGAAGAGGTGCATGTCTCATGAATAGTTACGAATATGATAGTGGTCCCATGGGACTACCACCCATGCAATCCAGCACATCACCAGAAAACGTCCCCAGACAAATTTCGCCGGAGGGTAGCGCGATCCACCGAAAAAGTAATTTGCGACCACCTATAACACATAGCATTGAGAGGGATACGACCGCGAGCGAACTCGTAGCTCCGAGCACACCGAGCAACTGCCATCGAGATTTGAATACGCACGGACCCGAAGCGATGAATCACTCCCTCCCGCCTGCCACAGCGCAGGCGAGCGGACACACTGCGCCCGCGGTCGGTCTTAAATCGATGGCTGATATTGTTCGTAATGGCGAGTGGAAAGATAATGGTCACAGTGAAGAATGGAAACTAGTTCAAAAAAGAAGGTTGAGAAATCGCTTTGTTGGACAAACGGGCAAAGCTATGACGGAAATTAACGAAAATTTTAAAGCGGCTGAGATAAATATTCCAATTTATATTTCTAATGTTTCGAAGGAGGTAACTGTGTGTCACATTATAGATTACATTGAAAAGAAGACAAACATTCGAGTCCAGTTAGAAAAAATGAATATGAAAACTATCAAGGAATACGATTCATACAAAGTTTATGTACCTAAGCATAAGCTGAATATATTTATGAATGACGAGTTCTGGCCTAACGGGGTATTATACCGGCATTTTGTTAACTTTGGGAACAAAAAGCGTGTTTTAAAGCATTAGATAATGAAAGAAAACAATCACAAAAATAAATTACAACATACACTGATAAGTTTTAACTGCAAATCTTTTAAGCGGTCTATTGAAGGAATTCGTTCATTATGCGAGACAGGCGATATTATAGCCCTTCAGGAAACGTAGCTGCTGCCTCATGATTTGTCACTGCTTAGTACTGTAGATGATAGCTTCGGATGTACCGGTACGTCAGCTGTGGACACGTCTGTTGGGCTGCTCAGCGGACGGCCGCACGGCGGTGTAGGTATCTTGTGGCGTAAAAGTGCGTTTGAGATGGTGTCGGTAATCGATTGTGACAACGTACGGGTTGCTGCCATAAGAATAACTGTAAGTAGTCGATCTATAGTGGTGTTCAGTGTGTACATGCCAACTAACTCTCAAGAAAACTTACCTACATTTACGGAGTGTTTAAGTGCAATAAGATCTATAATTGAAGTGGAGGAGAACTCGGGTGTCGAATCTTTTTACATACTAGGCGACTTTAATGCTCATCCTGACGAATTATTTTTTAATGACATGATGGATTTCTGTGTCGAACACAAGTGGATGTGTGCAGATGTAGATTTTCTGGGGAAAAATTCTAATTCATATACTTTTATAAGTGAAGCCAATGGGAGTGAAAGGTGGTTAGACCACTGTTTAGTCACTGAATCTGCTAGTAAAACAATAAACAATGTATATATAAAATATGATGTGTACTGGTCTGACCACTTTCCACTTGTACTTGAATGCGATGTATTTAAGATAATGCCTAAAATTATGTTACCTGTTTATAGCCACAATGGTTTAAAAAGAGTGGGGAGAAAGGCACAATACTCAAGTACAAAAATATAGTGAGATTTGTCATTCTAAACTTAGAGAAATTGACTTTCCGCAGGAATTGGGCCAATGTTGTGATGGATATTGTAATAATTTAGAACATAGGGCCATCATAGATAAAATGTACGAAGATGTCGTTCATATTTTGTCAAATGCTGCGTCAGAGACGTATCGTGTTAAATGCCCTAGAAGGAAGGGTTACATAGCGGGATGGAATAGGTATGTCGCAGACTCACATAAAGAAGCGCGACTTAAATTTCAAATATGGGTAGAATGGGGAAAATCGCGCACTGGTTCTATTCACGAAGAAATGTTAAATAGTAGGAAGATCTTCAAAAACAAATTAAAGTGGTGTCAAAACAAACAAGATCAAATAAACATGGATGTTCTAGCCTCGGATTTATCGGAAAAAAAAATCGGAAAATTTTGGAAGAATACAAATAAATTAAATATTAAACCGAGTGTTCCGGTGAGCGTAGAGGGCGAGCATGATCTGAAGGCTATTGCAAATATTTTTAGGGATCAATTTACGGTGAAGTCACCGCTGGAATCTGCACCGGGATGCAGCGATGATAATGGGGGCGTCGTGTCTGAAAGAACAGTCAAGTTTACAGCCAAAGATATAGCTAAAGTTATTTCTAAAATGACAAAAGGGAAATCTCCCGGACACGATGGCCTGAGTATAGATCATTTTAAAAATGCCGGTGTACACTTACCACGTGTGCTTTCAATGATTTTTAATTTTAGTCTGGGACATGCCTATTTACCGGAAACGCTTATGCGTACAATTGTTGTACCTATTGTTAAAAATAAGACGGGTGATACATCTGACAAGGGAAACTACCGGCCCATATCACTTGCTACTACAGCTGCAAAACTGCTTGACAGTTTGCTTAATGGCTATCTCGCAAAGTATGTAGAACTTCATGATGCCCAATTTGGGTTTAAGTCTGGTGTGTCTACAGAAAGTGCTATTTTTGGCCTTAAGTACACTGTCAAGTATTATACAAAGAGGAAAACGCCGGTATATGCGTGCTTCCTAGATTTATCCAAGGCTTTCGACCTAGTAAATTATGATTTGTTGTGGGAGAAGCTGAGGAGCACTGGTATGCCGGCGGAATGTACAAATTTATTTAGGTTTTGGTATAAGCACCAAAAGAATCAGGTGAGATGGGCGGGTGCCTTGTCGGATGAGTATTCCCTTCAATGCGGAGTTAGACAGGGTGGGCTAAGCTCACCTACCCTCTTTAACCTTTACATCAATCAGCTGATCGAGAGGCTCAGCGGCATCCATATCGGCTGTTACATAGACGGACAGTGTGTCAATAATCTGAGCTACGCTGATGACATGGTGCTGCTGAGCCCCTCGATCGGTGGGTTAAGAAAATTAGTGGCTGTGTGCGAGTCGTATGCGGAGGCTCATGGCCTGGTGTATAACGCTAAAAAGAGCGAAGTCCTCGTGTTTAAGGCGGGAAAACGTTTACCAAGTCATGTGCCACCAATTACTTTAAATGGGTCAATCCTAAATAATGTATCCAAATTTAGATATCTTGGCCATATTGTCACTTCAGACCTAGGTGACGATGACGACATCGAGAGAGAGCGTAGGGCGCTGGCGGTGAGAAGCAATATGCTTGCCCGCAGGTTTGCTCGATGTACGAGGGAGGTCAAAATTACCCTGTTTAGGGCGTTTTGTCAATCTTTTTACTCGAGTGGCCTGTGGGTGAGTTATACGCGTCGAGCCTACAGCGCACTACGCGTGCAGTATAACAACGCCTTCAGAATGCTGCTGAGGCTTCCGCGGTTCTGCAGTGTGTCGGGAATGTTCGCGGACGCACGGACTGACGGATTCCATGCGATTATGCGTAAAAAAACCTCGTCCCTACTGTGTCGCATGAGAGCTAGCAGCAACAGCATTCTGAGGACAATTACTGCACGTCCTGACTGTCCTATCCAAAACCATTGGATAAAGTTAATGACAGGCCAAATAAAATAATCAATATTATCTGTACCTACACTAACACTACTAACTTAGTTTATAAGAAAAAAATGTTACTGACTGTTACTAACAATCTATGGATGCTATATCTGAAATAAATAGGTTTTATTATTAAAAATAATGACTGAAACTTATAATTGTACAAAAAAGGAGTGTGGTGAACATATCCAGGCTTTGACAAATATAATAGCTTCCTGTGAATGTAACTCTTCACATGTGATTTCAAAAAACTCCATTGATATCTCTGGAAATGAGTCATCACAACTCACCAATAAGATTACTAGAACTAAGTGTAATGTGAACCCTTCCTGTTCTCAACCCAGTGGATCGCTAAGCGAGTCTGTTAAAAATATAGTTTTGTTTAGTGATCAGATTGGGAAAAACATGGGTCACTTATTATCAAAATACATGGGACAATATGTGATCAACCATTGCATGCCAGGGGCATCATATTTAGAAATAGTTCAGAAAGTGCTTTCTTATGAGTTTCAAGAAAATTCAGATTTAATTATTTTCATAGGAAACAGAGGTAATATGAACAAGAAAAACCTAAATACATACTTTGACACACAGAACACTATTACTCCCTGGCGGGAGAAGAAAGTCAGCTTCGAACAAAAAAAATAAAACGGAAGTCGCTGCTAGCGACATCTAGATTCAGCCCAGAGAACTATTCAGCGCGGGAATTTAAATCCTAATTTTTAATTTTCTCATAGAATTATTATTATTTTGGGCATTCTCACTTGTAAGAAAACTGAAACCACTAGGTTCGAGTTTTCTTACAAGTGAGAAAGCCCAAAATAGAGTATTAGAAAATAAAACAACAACTACTGCGCAATTATTTATTTATTTTTCTATTAAATGGATGACATCAACAGACTATATTTTAGCCGATATAAATCAAGAAATTATTAATAACTAAATTCTATGTATCATCGTATTATACGATCAGGTAAAAGAACTTTAGTCCACTACACGGACGAGTAAAAAAAGTAAGGACTCCGCGTCACCTACATAAAAAGTGAAGCACCCAAAGTTTTGAATCACCTGATTACTAAAAAATGGGTTGCCTCGGTTTTCATGAGCTTAAAGAAGGTAATTTTACAGTCTCCAAACTAACCTGACTCGGTCATTTTTAATTCTATTCGTCCACTGGGAGTGATAGTTGTATAAACGGCAAAGAAAATCTTCAATATACTTTTTTTTTATACACACAAATTATTTCTCGCAAAGATGACAGCTTTATTATGTGTAACGACAAAACAATTTTATGACAGTTCACACAAAGTTATCAGACTCGGTGGGCGAAGTTGTACTCAAAAATATTTATTCTTCCAAGTAGGCTTACAAAGTGAGCACTTTTTGAACGTCAAGTCAATAGATAATAAAGAATAGTCAAGTGAATCAATCATCAAGTACCGGCGCAAACAGACGGGACGGGGTCGCAAGGGCTCTCCAATAACATATCCTAGTGCTACGACACTAGTCAAGCACACCGGTACGCCCAAGTGTGCCTAAGGATACTCAGGCAAACTTAGGCACGCCGGCACACCCGCTCTACTGGCACAGCACCAAGGCATACCACTATTCGCCACAAAAACCCCCTGCCACCCCTACTAAAAAAGAGCACATACCAAATTCGCTAACTTTATACTAGTAGCGCCATGCCATCGGACTATAAAACAACATTATGGCCATGAAAATCGAGGCAATATAGTCAAGTACTTTCCTTTTATATCGATCAGGTTCTTGCGGAGATCATACACCCGTCAGTTGTCAGTTAATATAAGCATTATACTGAGGTCCATTATGACTATGTCGTCTGCAAATTGAAAGTGTGTGATATAGTCGCCATTGATGTATATGCCAAGTTCACTCCAGTTCACAAGTTTGAAGACATTTTCCAGTATAGTGGTAAACAACTTAGGAGCCAGAATGTTAGACACATTTTTTAAACTGGATCAGTCTCGTGCTTGAGTCCCGGAGGCGGACTGCCATAGAGTATTGTATTAGCGGTAGCACCGCCCAAATCTAAGGCTTTTTCACGTTTTTAACAGATCTTATTACAAACATTAAAAAATAATTTTATTGATGGGTAATAATTTTCATTTTTCGCTTGAGCGCAGCTTCTGATGCTTCTTGCGTAAAAGATCTGTTTTTCAGAATACAAAAACGTTTGATGCATATCATAAAAACACTGTTTATAAGATGCTCGACATTTGTTTCTTTGTGTTCTGGGCATTTATTCAGAAATTCAAAATTAATTTTTGTATTCAAATTTTGTGAAATTGTTTTTTTCAAAAAGTTTGTGTGGCCTTTTTCTTTCAATATCTTGTTTGTTAGTGTGGCACTGCTTTCAACGCAAGCTATCATTGCCTTTGTCACGTAATTTAGATTTTTTTTTAATTCATTATATTCCCGACACTCCACAAATAAATGTTGCGGTTCCGTTATCTCACTTAAAAAGATGTTTTGGCAGGTTTGACACTTGTTTTTATTTTTTTTAACAATAAACCCACACACATAAGCACATGCCTGAATTTCTGCATTTTCTTCTTGAATTTGTTCCTCTCTTACTTCGGGGAATTCGTCAATTAAAATTCCAGTATCTGTGCTTGTGTGTGCGGGTTGCGAGACTGATAGAAAAGTCTTAAAATTATTAATAATAGTATTATTATCAGTCTCGCAATTCCCTGACGTGCCTATGTGGGATAAATTCCCCAAGATGGCCGTTTTCAAACCTGCCACAAATTGGCCACACGTGGGGGTGGTGTTGGACCCACAGTTTCCGCGGATGCACCCGAACAGGTTTTCTAATGGGTCCTGCTGTAGCCTTCTAGTGGCCAGGCTGGTGATATTGGATGCCTCCATTTTTTTACGCAATTCGTGAAACGCGTTAATCGTTATTATCCACCCCTCCTGAGATGGTGGCTTTCGAGGACTCCCAATGAATCTCATAGTTTGAAAAAACTTTTTCATTTTGGCCAAAAAAGCTTTGTGTGGGCTTGTTGTAGACCAATTCGTGGAATGTGGTTTTCCCCGCCGTAAATCTGAAGTGTCAGCATTCACAAGGTCGAATAGTTTATCCATATCGGCCACGAGATTGGCAGTCACGGTAGCTTCAGCCCCAATGTCACCTGAAAAAGAGATGGTTTATTTAAAGAAAAAAATTTAAAAGCAAGTCGGGCAATACTTAATACAACGTTTCGTAGCTGTAATTGCAAACAATAAAAATGTTATAAAGCTATACTTAAAAAAAACGGTACGGTATATTTCATAGTCGCGGGCAACAGCTAGTACTATTATAAAACTGTAAAAAGCTGTCACAGCTTTACAAAAATCTAACCCATGTTTTATCTCATTCGAGATGGTAGAACCAGATACATAGCTTGACCTCTCCATAGTACTAACCTTCATACAATAAAGAGGTCATTTAAAATGGTCGTCGAGGCATAAGAATAACCAATAAGTGTTGTGTCGTGTGTGTCGAGGGCAACCGAATTTCACGCAGATGGAGTCGCGGGCAGTCTAGCAGTACTATATTAATAAAGAAAATCAAGTTCAAAAATCCATAGTTACCGTTTGAAATCCTTGAAAACATTCCTCCTGCCACAGAGTGGCTAAAAACTTGTGCAGCTAGGCTCACTTTCATTTTTTGTTTGGTATAAGGATCCAGGTGGTCTCTCTTCAAAGCTGGTGCATACACAAAATTTGGATTGGCGCTGTCTACTTCGTAGAATTCTTTAATATGGGCCCATTTTGCAATACCTGTAGTTAAGCAGTTTTGAATTATTAAGCGACAATGTGTTGACTTCTTGAACAGACAGGCAATGTTCTTTTTTGCAAAGCAAAAAAAATCTTTTCTGCATGCAAAAACTGATTCATTTGCAGTTTAAAAAATGAAACCGGCCAAGTGCGAGTCGGACTCGCGCACGAAGGGTTCCGTACCATCCCTACTAATATTATAAATGTGAAAGTAACTTTGTCTGTCTGTCTGTCGGTCCGTCTGTCTGTTACGCTTTCACGCCTAAACCACGGAACCGATTTTGACTAATATTATAAATTCGAAAGTATCTCTGTCTGTCTGTCTGTCTGTTACGCTTTCACGCCTAAACCACTGAACCGATTTTGATGAAATTTAGTACAGAGATAGACTAGAGCTTGGAAAAGGACATAGGCTACTTTTTATCCCGAAATTCTGTAGAGTTCCCTTGGGAACACGATATAACCGAATTCCACGCGGATTAAATTGCGGGCAACAGCTATTAGATAGATATTAGACACCGGGTTAACACAGTGGTTACTTTATATCCCGAAATTATGAAGAGTTCCCTAGGGAGCGCGATATAACCGAATTCCACGCGGACAAAGTCGCGGGCAAAAGCTAGTAATCTATAAAAAACTGCAAAAAATCACGTTTGTTGTATGGGAGCCCCCTTAAATATTTATATTATTCTGTGTTTTAGTAGTTGTTGTTATAGCGGCAACAGAAATACATCATCTGTGAAAATTTCAACTGTCTAACTATCACGGTTCATCAGATACAACCTGGTGACAGACGGACATACAGCGAAGTCTTAGTAATAGGGTCCCGTTTTTTACCCTTTGGGTACGGAACCCTAAAAAGATTACATACATCATTATTTCAGCCTATCGACATTCACTGCTGGACATAGGCCTCCCCTATTGACCTCCACAAGGACCGGTTGGACATAAATCACGCCTTTATTCCGTAGAAATCACAGAAAAAGTTATTACAGGAACATTAAATGTGGTAGGTAAGTACATGGTCATTCCCCATAGATAAGAGTGATCCTGAGTAAAAAATCTTATATTGGTGTGATTTGAGATCTATAACCTAGCGGTTTATTGCGAGCAGTGGTATCGCTGATACTGTACCTAACTAGCGATGACCAGTGACAGCCCATCGCCTATGAAATGCACAAACGGCGTTTTCCCTTAGTCGCGTTATACGACATCCACGGGAGGCTCAGTGGACACCACATGGCACATTAAAAATAAAAATACATTTTTTTAAAGTGCTGTGTAAGAAGAAGATAAGTAGTTTATGGCTTTTTGCGTAAACGCACTTCCGCCAAAACATCAGGTGATGGCTGATGTGATGTCAGGGTGACGCCATTTTTGGCACTTAAGATAGACCTTAAAGGTTATAGGACCTTTTTTTTGTTGTTTTTGGCACCACGCGATTTGCCTATCGCCACAGACAAGGTTGTTATTATAAAGTTAGGGAAGTCTGGCTAATAAGTCGCTGTACTTGGGTAAATTTTTGGGGTTATTTAAAAGTAGGTGTTCCTTTATTCAATAGCTATAATCAATTCCACAATAGTTCCAAGTATCAAAACTTGTTGCGTATTGTATACCTATAAGTAATTTATATTTACTTTTTTTATTTTTACTTTTTTACAGTACTTTTAAATTACCCCCAAAAATTACCCAAGTACAGCGACTTATTAGGACTCTAGGTTTACAATAGGGTAGTTCTAAGGAGTCAAATTAGTTACTTTTTATCAAACTTCAAAACGAAAAATTCAGGCGATTTTAATTGCCTTTTGCGATTTTGCATGCCGTGCCGTGCTATGGCGAATTATAAAAGCAACCATTGACTATACAACAAATTATGTCAATAATGACAGTCTTACCTTTTCTAACTTTGCCATCAGAAGAAATGTTTGTAGTCATCTCAATGTTATATTTGATGAACATATTTCGGAAGCATTTTAACAGGTGTGGGGTATCAAAAAATGTTACAATTTCTTTGTCATGTACTTTTATAACTGGATGCTCCAGTTTCGAACCCAAAATTGTCAGGGCACGTCTATTGACTCCAAATATACTTTGCCCATATTAAACATCTGCAAATAAAAAACAAACAATGTTGTTAATAACAGTGTACAGTTGGGGTGCAGTTGAAGGGGCAATCCAAGAGTTTAATTTTTGTATGAGTGCCCCTTTGATGACACTCCAACCTCATTTTTAGATTGCTGCTCCTATGGATTGGTATTGGTACAATGGGCTATTTTCCCCAATTCGACGAGTCAAGTGATCGGACACAATGTTCAGAGTACACTCAGATTACCGGTTGCCACTATGCAAGTAGAGTCCGAGTAGACATTTGAGTGCTCTCGGTCAGAGCATGCTCTTTCCGTGTCAATGCGGCACAAGTTTTAATTTAATTTGAGCTAAACTTGATTTAGAATTATTTCAGCCCTCATTGTCTCACTGCTGGGCAAAGGCCTTTCCTTCAGCTTTCCACCCTTTCACTTTTTGAAAAACATTATTAGAGATCGCTTCCCTCGTTTTGTGTGTGGTAGGTAAGTACTTTATGTTCTTGGGAGTATCCTATCAAAGCACACTGAGCGAAATTTTACCGCAGTAGAGCTGACGCAATTAAATGAGTTGTTCCTTTATGTGCACACTGACCCCGACACTTTGCGTGTCAAGAGGGCGTAAGTCGTGTATCTATTTAAACGAAGGTACTTTATAGGTTACTTACCGAATCAGGTTGGTTACTCCAGGTTTAGGAAATCGAAACAGCTTAACGTTGTCTTTAGCGGGTGTACAGCCGCACTTGAAGCATTTTCTTTGTTGTTCCATTTTTAATTGGGCAACAACATCACAATTATTAGTAAAAAACAAAAGAGTCACTTTCTCAGAATGGCACTCACTATTACGAGTTAAAGTATTTTCTTAGAACAATGAATCGCTGGTTGCAACGGAGGAGGCCTACGGCCTCAACTCGACGTTGGTTAAATCAGCCGAAGGAAGATGAAATCGATGCACAATTTCGTAAAACACCATCCAAGAAAACAACGAAATCAACGCCGACATGACATGTGTGATTTTTCTTGGTGTTGCAAGCGTGGCAAAAATAATTCTACTATTTTATAAAGAGGATCAATCACAAAACAGAAAAATCACATTTTGACGAGCATTCTACCTACATGCATTTTGATTAACTATATTTGGAACATTTTAAAATTTTGAAATCCTTCAATAAAATGTCAGTTATTAAATATTTTCTTCCATCCATTTTAAAACGCGCGCCCGTAACCCGCCGCTTGTTTAAATGATGACGTCATTTTAATCGTCATCGTTGTCCCGACCGACAGCGAGGCGGTCAAATACTTGTAGTCGTCGGTTATTCTTAAAAAGAAAACGTTTATTTTTAAAAACATGTTCGTAGCCAGTCATTTTTTTTTTCTACATCACAATATTATTATCATAATTATATTTAGTTCACAGTTTGTTTTGCATTACGACGTGAAATTACAAACATGTGGGTAATAACAGAAATAGTTCCTCAAAATCAAAATATTTATTTTTCAAAGTAAACTTACAAAGTGAGCACTTTTTGAACGTCAACTCTATAGATAATAAAGTATAGTCAAGTCAGTCAATCATCTAAGTTCCGGCGCACACAGACGGGATGGAGTGGCAAGGGGTCTCCAGGCGACGAACACATACCCTAATGCTACGACACTAGCCAAGCACACCGGTACACCCAAGTATGCCCAAGGATACTTAGACACACTTAGGGGTGGTTTGGGATCTACCTCCTAGCGGTCCATCCCGGGCAACGGCATCGCTGGTTCATAACTAGCAGTGACGGCAGAACGATCCCTTCAGCGGTGTGGTAGGCTGGTAGGGCTTGCAAGAGTCCACCTGGCTCGCTACCACCCTCCCACCGGAGTCCGGCGCCAAGCAATCTTTTGTGTTCCGTCGGTGCGTGGGAGTGCCAGTGTCTTCTGGGTTGACCCGTTCCATCGTCGACCTCATCTTGATCTTAGGCTTTGTCTTTGGTCCAATTGGAGGTCAAGGGTCAACTCATTGCTTATAAAAAAAAGTCACGCCGGCACACCCACTCCACCACCACAACACCAAGGTATACCACTATCCACCACCAAAATCCCCCCGCCACCCGACCCCGTCCCTCGTCCCCAAACTAGGATTCCTTGTACTATCAGTTACATAATCACCTGAGACGGGTCACTGGATATGATTGAGGTTTTTCAAAAAGTACATTTTCAATTTTAAATTTCGTTATGGATTTATTGTAAAACTAACCAAAATCTATAGAAATTATTAAAAATATTTTCGAAAAATCTACGTAGTATGTTCTCATTGTTCGTCTTTAGAATTTAAAAAAAGCTTATTATGGAGAGGAAATGAGAACATACTACTTATCGGCCGGTTAAAATTTGGGGCGCATTCAGAAACCAGTTAATTTTCACCCTCAGCTCTTAGAAAAAGTCAGCAATAGGAGGAAAAGAGTCAGAATTCACTGGTTTCTGAACATGATTGATAGATTTTTTTTATCGGATCGGGAGTAATTTTTGCACCTGTCAGGTGAAAAATTACACTAGCTAACTTCACACGGCTGTTTCTGAACGGCTTGGGCTTGGGAATATTATTTAGGTGAGGGCGCGCGTAAAATTCCCTTAAGTTTTCAAAATCATCTGCTTAACACATTATTTTCTTCAAATATATCATTGGAAGCGTTTGCATATTTATTTTGTCTATGTACCCTAAAAATAATTCGCGTACAAACAAAATTTTAAGTTCATTCATTTTAAGTTCAGATCTATTTTATTTATTTATTTGTATGGGAAACTTACAGCCAGGATACAGTAAAAATTAAATACAATATGTAGTTGACTAGGGCCAATTACAAGTTTCCACCTATAGATCTAAGCTGTGTTTCATCTTATTCGAGTGGGTAGAACAAGAAATAAGCGCCGTTTTCACTTGTCTAAATTTAGAGTCTTACGAGAGAGAGGGCGCTATACTAAGGAAAGAGAGAAACATACATTTTCTCTTTCCTTAGAAAAGCGCCCTCTCTCTCGTAAGACTCTAAATTTAGACAAGTGAAAACAGCCCTATACAGCTTGATCTCTCCGTAGTAGTAAACTTTATACAATGCGGAGGTCATTTAAAATGTCGTCGCGGGTAACCGAATTTCACGCGGACGAAGTTTCGGGCAGTCTAGTTTTGAAATATTATTTTAAAGTATTTATGGAATTCCGAAGCGTGAGTGTAAGTTTATGTAAAGTATAAGGTATAATGAATAAAAAATAATAATAATCATCATCATTTTACGTAAGAGAAATGTAAGGTGTAGGGCCCGTCCGTCCTACCCCATACATTTCTTGGTCAGTGTGTATGAATAAAAACTACTAAAATGGTAATGACAATACTTTCATGGAAACACCTAAATTTTTCAAAGAGCATCATAGCCGGAAGTTATGTGTTACCATTATAAATGATATTTATTTTTTATTAATGGCAAGATAGTACTTTTGCCCTAAAAGGTATTTTATTTTTCCCATAGATAGTTGACCAGCGCTGCTTTGACAGTTTAAGAAAATTAAATGTGAATAAAACAATATTGTTTACATTACCTTACAGTAGTGGATTGCCAGACGAAGAAAATGATTTAAGATATAAAATTAATTTGCAACTGCATAAATTGACATTATATGAGGTGAATAAATTCCACCTACTTGACATGAACAATTATTTTAAAAACAAAGTGTATTTGACGCGAGATAATTATTATGTTAATAATTATTTCAAACGACAGATAGCAATGTCGCTATCATATTATTTTGACTATTCAGCCAAGAACTTGGCTACCAAATCTGCTTTTATTGAGCAGATTATTGACATGAATATTCAACCATTGGAATCAGTTCCAATAACAAACAATCATTTAAATTAGTAGATCAGACAATAGAGGATAACTCTTGCTTATCAGAAATTGTAGAATCAAATCAATTAAATATAGTACATCAAAATATTCAAGGCTTTTCTGGAAAAGATTTGGAAATTGATTTGTTTTAAAATAAAATGAATATTCATGTTCTCTGCATAACTGAGCACTGGCTCAAGCAGCATGAACTGATGTTATCGATAGATAATTATAATCTTATTAGTTCGTTCACTAGGGAGACTGCCATTCGCGGCGGGACACTTATATTAATTAATAATAAACTAAAATGTAAAGAGCGAAAAGACATAGTGTCTCTCACTATTGAGCGAACAATTGAGATATCGTGTGCGGAGCTGGACGACTACATTATTGTCTGTGTTTATAGACCCCCAAGTGGAAACTTTAAATTATTTGAATCTGTAATGGAAAATGTGTTAAACAAAATATGTAAAACTACAAAGAAAGTAGTTGTATGTGGAGATTTCAATGTGGACATTATAGATATTACGGAGGAAAATCGCGTTCGGTTTTTGAGCATTTTCAAATCATTTGACCTCACTCCGATTTTCGCTGAGCCCACTAGAGTAACTCCTACAACAGCTACTTGCTTAGATAATATTCTCTGCAACTGTAAAATCATCAAACAATCTATTATTAATTTTGTAAAATCGGATCATTGCGGTCAGATAGTTACACTACAGAGCCGTTTTATTCCACCCCGTCTAGAAATCAGATGCAGGCCGGTCACTGCATCTCGTAAGGACAAATTTAAAAACCTTGTAAGTGATAAAATACCGTCTATACCCTTTGATAAAAAAAATGCTAGTGACTTGTATGAACAATTATTTCAGGTAGTTAAAAAACAATTTGATATTACTTTCCCTCAAAAGAAAATACTTATCAATAACTGTAAACCGAAATTCAGTGACTGGGCTACACGAGGAGTTTATACAAGTAGGAAAAAAATGTTTGAATTGTATAACAAAAAAGCATATAGACAGGATCTATCGTTTCATGAGTACGTTAAGAGGTACTCAAAAATTTTCAAAAGAGTTTGCTATGTAGCTAAGTCGAATTACATACGCGATAAAATTAAAAAATCTAGTAATAAAATCAAAGAAACATGGAATATTATAAATAAAGAAACATGTAAAACGAAATCTCATGATAACAAATTTAGTCTAGAAATAAACAACAAGCTTATTAAATCTGATGACGAGGTAGCAAACGCTTTTGAGGATTACTTCTGTAACATAGGAATGTTACAGAAGTAACAATGAAGAATGTCTCTATACGAATAGAGACGACTAAACAGTTGAGTTCTTGCTCAAGTCACGCGAAATCATTACTTGTGTCGTGTGTTCATAAGTGCGAATCCTCATTTAAATTCAGAAATTTTAGTCCTTTAGACATCATAAAAACATTTAAAAAATTAAAACAAAAGAAAACAGAGGATAAATCGGGTATATCAATAGACACAATAAAACCCATTATACCTCTAATAGCTCCTTACTTATCTTATATCTTTAATGAATGTATTGACCAAAATCAGTTTCCAAATTTATTGAAACATAGTAAGGTTGTCCCTTTTTTTAAATCGGGAGACAAAAGTGACCCCAGCAATTTTAGGCCTATTTCAATATTACCCACAATAAGTAAAATTTTTGAAAAACTCATTTATAATCAATTGCTTTCCCATTTTAAACTTAATAATTTACTACACGAAAAACAGTTTGGGTTCTCTAAAGGTAGAAATACAACTGATGCCGGAGTAGCACTCATCAGACACATTCTTGATGCTTATGAAGACAAACATGATGCCGTAGATGTATTCTGTGATTTATCAAAGGCGTTTGATTGTGTAGACCATCAGACACTGCTCATTAAGTTAGAACACTATGGTGTCTCGGAAAACTCATCTAAGTTGTTAAGTTCGTACTTATCAGGTAGAATACAATCAGTTAACATAAATGGTACCTACTCTTCCGGAGCCCCTCTTCAAATGGGGGTCCCCCAGGGCTCAATATTGGGGCCTTTACTTTTCCTGATATATGAAAACGACCTGCCATTTTATTCCACAAATCTTTGTGAGATAGTTCTGTTTGCTGATGATACTTCTTTGATTTTTAAAATGAAAAGACATGAAGAAAATTTTGACGAAGTAAAGAAAACTCTCTCCAAAGTATTGAATTGGTTCACCACCAATAACTTGTTGCTGAATGCTAGTAAAACTAAATGTGTAAAATTCACTTTGCCTAATGTAAAGCAACTTACACCAAATATTGTACTAAATGGTAATAATCTAGTTTTAATAGACTCCACTGTATTTCTGGGCATTACACTTGACTCAAAATTACAGTGGGGACCTCATATTGAAGCCCTAGCTAGGAGGCTAAGCTCGGCTGCCTTTGCAGTTAGAAAAATAAGGTATCTGACTGATGTTGAAACGGCGAGGCTTGTGTATTTTAGTTACTTCCACAGTATTATGTCTTACGGTCTTCTCTTGTGGGGTTCTGCTGCAGACATTGATACCATATTTATTTTGCAGAAAAGAGCCATTCGTGCTATTTATAAACTTAGTCCTCGTGACTCCCTGAGAGAGGTCTTTAAGAAAATCAACATATTAACTGTGGCTTCTCAATACATTTTTGACAATATAATGTACGTCCGTAAAAATTTAGATTATTTCATGAAGAAGAGCGACATTCACTCATATAACACAATAAATAAACACAAGCTTGTCGTTCCTAACTTCAGATTAGTTAAAACTAGTAATTCGTTCATGGGAAATTGTATAAAATTCTTTAATAATATACCACACAATCTTGTCGAATTGCCGGTTGATGAATTTAAGAAACACGTTAAAAACACGCTTATGTCTAAAGGCTATTATAAGGTTCAAGACTATCTGAACGACACGAATGTGTGGTCTGTCCAGCCTGCACCGACTGATGTACTTACCTTTGATGATTTTGATTTTACGGCAGCTAGTGGTGACTGAGTTTGTTCCGGCGTTTCTTCTCAGCACTTGCCTAATTGTCTGTGTTCTGTCTCGAAGCGCTGGTAGGGTCCAAAAGATAAGGAGACATGATTCGGCCCCTTCAGGGCACAATTATTTGTATTTTATTTTGCACTGTACATTTGACGTTCATAAGTGGCATATTGTGTCCTAAATTGAATAAATATTTTTTTGATTTGATTTTGATTTTGATTTGATTTTGACTTCTTTCCCTCCTATCGCAACTTGATGTTTTAAAGCCTAAAGCCTTCCTTGATAAATAAGCTATCCAAATATTTTCATGTTCAAACAATCATACTCTTCAGCTTTATAATATTAAATATAGATTTAACCAAGAAAAAAATATTTTTTAAATAATACCTACTAATTGCTTGCTCATTATGATGACACTATTTTTATTTCATTGGTATTATTACTATGTGTATGTTTATTATTCCATAATTATGTATTAATGTGTATTGTATTTGTGTAATAAGTAGTATATATGTTTATTTTTTGTTTAAATACCTATTGTAGGTTCAATCAAGCTCTCACTTTTGCCCTTCTATCACTTTCTTCGCGCCGCCAGCAATTTCTCTGTATAGACCTATGGTTGAGTGGTAGAGAATGCTTTTAGCATTAAGTCAGCCATATGTACCTTTTGTTTGTACATGAAGTGTTTTAAATAAATAAATAAATTTCATTATTCATGTCCATGTTGTAATGGAGGACCATTTTTCGAATCAAGGTCGCCTCGTACCAATAAACGTTTACTTCTGTCGCTACGCCTTGCGTTTTGCTTTGCCGCTATCCCGTATCGGCGTACAGTGGTACAAGCGTAGCAATGACCTTTTGTGCAAATTTAAATGACACGGACTATAGAAGAGTAGTAACGAATTTTACCACTCAGGACCAGCACAAAAAAGCGATCCAGAAAGTATGTACTCAAAAATACCTACTCTGACTAATGTTGTGATCAAATGCTAGCTATAAATCTGAATGCCTGTTAAGAAAAAGCTGACCCAATTCCCATCCTCGATGTTTATTCATAAAAAACAAATTTGCATCACAGACGCCTTGCACATTCAATGTTAAAACTGATTTCCTGTTCCTAAATTCATCCCCAATGTTAGTTTTAATATGACTCTGTTAGGTTTCTTCATACGAAAGAATATAAAATTAGGTACTTACTTAGGATGTCCTTACATACTAAGCACTTTAGTACGTAAGCACATACTACATACTTGGTGATTGCATTAAAATATGGGTCCCGTCAATTGCTCCTAAAGACAAGGAAATCCGGCAATTTCATAGAAGTCTTCCTGTGTTTCGCTGTGTACATATATGTAACTTGGGTACAATCTAGCAATTGCTTGTGACACATCTTTAACTACGGGCGACGCTGAAGACTTTGATACACCAATATAGTCCCTACTGCCACTAACATAGTGCCTTATGCGTAAAACCGCAATGTCAGCAGTAGTTGGTGCAAGGAGTTGAAATTCCATGGTATCTGGAAAAAACCAAAGATAAGCATAAATTTCTATATTGTCTAACAAACGTATATGTTTAAGGATACCATACCGTTTTATGGCTTATAAATTTATAAATGGTATAATTTCAGCCAGTAAATTACTGACTGCGGTCTTGCTCAACCTGAATCGGTATTGAAAATCGAAGTCATCGTACGTGTACAAAAAAAGTTGCCGCTCTTGGTCCGTTCTTGTTGTTCCATTTTCTTCCTCCGGTTCTAAGTCCCTGTCACTTAGTTGATCTAAGAGAGCAAAACCGCTGCTGGGGCTTGAAGAATCCGACATTTTCCTTTACAAAATGAAATAAAATGTTACATAGTTAAAAATGCAACCTTTCTTTTAACTTACTTCCTGCGATCGTTTAAGGTTTTTACGGCATTTTTTTGTCTCATTACGGCACTGCAATTCGTGTTATCATTAAATAGAATTTATTTCATGAATCTTGAGATTGATTTGTAGCTTCCTAAACAAATATTTCATGAAATTTGACACTGGCGTTGACAGCTTAGCAGTATTATTTCGACGTTGCCACAGATTACGTAGTGATTCGGGTTTTTTGAGCTCAATGTTTTGGCTCAGCAATTTCATCTTTCCAATTATTTTTATTTTGATTCTTAATTTGATTAATTTGCTTCCACTCCGAATTTATTGGTACTCTGAATTAATTGAAATTTATTATCCTTTTAAATATTTATCTAAGATTCAATTAGGTTGTAATAGTTTTTGTTCTACGTGTCTATCGTCGTTTGGTCGAATGCAGTGACAGTTGTTGATATAAAAGTAGTGGTCAGCAGATTCCGGTCCTTTTTTGGATTTTGCGTCGTGAAGTTCACATCCATCTGACTACCACCAAGTAGTGCCACCAGCCCCAGAGATCAGTCCCCAAGACCGTTACTCAATTTCCGATTTCTCTTTTCATTGTAAGTATTCTCGCAGTTTGTGCGATTTTCCAAATCACTTTGAGTTCGTTGAGGTTATGTTGTTTCGGAAACTTACATTTTGTGATATTTTCCCTCGTCCCCGCAGAATATCTGGAGGTCACAAGAGACAGCGTGGCAGGCGTGATCCAGCAGTAGACTCGGCAATTCTCGGGAAATCCTTGATTCAAACCCCTTTTGAGGTAAATTTCTCATTTTTATTCTTGTCGGAGGGTTTCAGATCTAAAGGTCGCGTCTTCTTGTAACAAAGTTTTTTTTTATTCCAAATTCACTTTATTTAAGATTTCCCATAGCATTATTGAAGTATATTCACATTTGAAAAGCATTTATTTAAGAAGATTTCCCCTCTTTATGAATATTTTAAGTACTGGTTGTGACAAACCATAAAGAAGGTCTTTTGTCACTTTCCAGGTTTTTTTTTTATTCTATTGCTCTTACCTTTTCTCCGGGTGCCTTCGGGTTCTACCTCTGCAGACGACCCCGTCCAGCAAATTCCGCTCCAGGGTCTCCGATTTCTCTCCGGCCCGAGGCATCTACCCCGGTTACCCGTACAGGGAACCTTATTATTCCTATATTATTTTGGTGCTGCAACCAGCGCTGCCTGGCGCATACATTCTTTATATATTTAATTTTATCTTAGTATAAATTGGAAGTGTGATTGCTCAATAAAATTTTGTTCTGTCTTAGGTTTTGTATAATATTGTTTAGTTTAATTATTTAACTAATTCTTTATAATGTAATTTCAAACTAAATTTATTTTCAATAAATCTTGTTATACCACGGAAGGATTTTTTTATTTAACAAAAACCAATATTCAGTGGCTTGTATCTGAGTTATATCCAGCTTTATCCCTCAAATTCGAACGATTGAATTTTGAGGTTACTAGAGATCGTCAAAGTGACTGACAAGTTGACCTATATCAAACATTATAGAAACGCGATAAATGTCAATTTCATACAAATATGTATCTCCAGTAAACTTTCCGCCCTGCCCGAGTCCTCCCATAGACAAGTAGCATCCAGAGATAGGATAACCTACTAGCGAAAGGTTTATAGAAACAAAAAATCTAAAGGTAGATAACTATTTCTAACTCTAGTAGGGCAAAACCACAGTTAAAATGGAGAAATTACTTGAGATAAGAACTGTCAACGCTTAGAATTTTTAGCTGAGTAATAGTCACCGTTTCCTTTGCTATGGCAATAGAATAAACTTTAAATCCTTACCTTAAATGTCAAATTTTGCATTTGCATCGTAACTATTCGACGTGATTTGTTTATTTCTTCTTATTTAGTTCACGTGCTTTATTATAATCGAAAGCATTGAAGCTACTTTTGCTGTTATAGATAACGATATAATAAAGGGGATAGATATAGCAGTTGCTGAGCCTAGAACCCCCAACGTGTACTTTCGGGATGTAGATCCATTTCATGATTTAACTGAAGTTGCGTTTTAAAAGAGGTATCGTTTCTCCAAAAGTGTTGTGATGACAATGATTTCGAATCACAGATGTTTTACAACATGAAACACATTTATGTGTTTTTTGTAATTATTTTTTTCCTAAAGGTCTATGAATAAGCTATCTCCAGTGTCAGCCTGACGTGCATAAAACGGGACACCTTATCATCTTTCCATAAGGGGGTTTGTTTACATATTTTGCTTTCAATGCAATTAATTGATTATTTGATTGGTGTCCGATATTTTTAATGCAATTGTGGTAATCTTACAAGTTACAGTTTACAAATCAATTCGCCTTTTTTTTAGTTTTTTACTAACTCCAATTTCTAAATCCACAACTCCACGTGAGGAAAGATATAACAAAGATATATTTTGGTCAATTACTTTATTGACGGCTAAAAATATCATTGACGTCGCGGTCGTATCCACTTTTTTGTAAAAAGATCATGCAAATTAAATAAACATGGTGTAACAAAAGGCTTAACGAAGTCGAATACCACGTATTCTTACCATTTATACGATTTATTCCTTGATACTATACCTGTGGAATCACTTATTATTGAGTTATTGATGATAAGTGTTACACGACGATTCCCCATCCTAGTCTGCCCCACATATTTACTTAGTTCTGTAATAGTAGACTTATGCACTAAACCATATACTCACTGTGTGTGACTTATGTAACCCCACTGTATTCACTCAATTACACATTCTCTTCCTCATATTATGTTCAATACATCATAATTTATACACCTATCTAGGTGTCAAACCTATTTAACATTTGTTATGGAAATGCCGGAAGTGTCCACCATGTTGAATGTAACTTGGCTATGATATAAGAATATTTTGGATTAATCTTTAGATTATCTTATTATTGTAATAATATTTTATTAATTGTAAATTGTTTATTTAAAGATTATTGGGACACTTATTAGATTTTTATGTTTGCCGTATAACAAATGTTCATTTTGCCGCCAAAGGGAAGTTGACTCTGATTGGTTGGTGGAGGTTAGATTTATTTTAAATATTGTAACTATTAAAATAATAATCTAAAAGGCTTACTAAATTCATTACGATGAAGAACTAAATAATTAATTAATTTATATATTTAATTAGCAGATTGTTTATCCCTACAAATAAATATTATAGTAAATGTTCATATATGGAAACGGATGTCGTCCCCACTGTTTTTCTACCGTTGTTCAGGGTTTTGATTTGTATAAAAGCGAGTTGCATGCCAGAATATACTCTCTATTTGTACTTTCTCTGACTTTGTGCCTTATCTCTGTGCTATTTTGTTTAAATAAATCTATTGGAGAAGAACCTGAAGATTTATACTACGTGTTTATTATTCAAGCACCCCACACGCGGTTACACCTCAGAAGTGGGATGTGCGAAAATCCCGGGCCTTACGCTGCCGGCTCTGACCAAGGAAGATTCAAGGACCAAGAAGACTGCTAAGATTTGGAAGACATGAGAGAAAGGCATCGTTGAGTGACACGTGCTTACGCGGAAGACATCCCCAAATTTCATCGAGAAGAAAGTACGTGTAACATCACAAATTGACTGCTCAAAATCAACCAACTGCGTGAACTCTGTGGATACTAATCTATTGATCATTGTTTGAAAATCTACAAGTAGAAGCCACGACGACATTGCGAAAATCAACTTGGAGAAGAGGCAACATCACAAATTGACTGCTCAAAATCAACCAGCTGCGTGAACTCTGCGGATACTTTCCTATTTATCATTGCTCGAAAACTACAAGTAGAAGCCACGACAGCATTGTGAAAATCAACTTGGTGAAGAGGAAACTCTGAAGAAATAACCAGTGCAACATGACCAACGGCAATGATACTGCAGCAACCAGAAGTGAGGCGGTGCTACATCTGTCGACGGGTCAGCCAGAGATGCGAGTCTGCAGTACTCAACGACGCGACACCAACCAGCGCAGCGCTCCAGCGACCACGTACGCATCGCTTGATGGTTTGCAGCGTCCAGTTCAACGCATCAGCCGCTCCAGCCACCTCAAGGTGAGTCGCATTATGTTTACTCCTAAGTGACGTATTTAGACTAAATAGGTCAAACCATTAAATACTAAAATTTGCCATCGACCAGTGCAATACGGAGCTTTCGAGATGCTCACACGCAATCGCTAGGTGGATCACACATAGTTTTACACATAGACAACGTTTGCTCGAAAATAACGTATACATTACGATTACGCTGATAAAGATCTTATTGTTAGGTAACCTATAACCAAATTATTCTGGTGAAAGCTTAGCGACGGGGAGGTAGACAGAAATAATCCAATCAATCTAGACGAAAGTTAATTGAGTAAGTTAGCAAGGTTATTATTTTGAACGGTGATTGTACTTTTGTTAGTGCGTGTAAAAGGGGGTAGTTAGTGATGAATTGTTAAACCTAATAACTTCGTTCTGGGTGAAACAATAACTATGTGTACGTATATTTTACGAGTACCGTTTACAACAGATTTGATTTAACTGTAAGTAAAACCACGCATACAATATATTTTTTATTGCAGTATGAAAAATTTACAACATAATGCAATAAATATAGTTGTTTAATGAGGAATCAACGGTTCGGGTTTCTTTTTTCCTCCGTTGAGAATATTTTCTTTCTTCAACCTTAAACAAAAGAACATTGATATTAGTGTTTAAACATTTATATCGGAGCAGTAGTAATAGAAGTTTAATTTATTGGAGTATATTAGTATTAGCTACAGTATTTCAAATATTCCAAAATAAATCGTTGGCTATGTTACCTACGTAAACTCTGTGTGATCTAAATAAACTGATTTCTGTGTCACATACGGATAATGATTGTCTGTGTAATCAGCAGTGTCTATGTGACCTATGCAGCTACGTAAAGTAATGTATGTATGAATGACGTAAGGCAATGCTGGTGTGAAATGTGACCTACATAAATTATGTCTGTGTGAGTAGCAGTATCTGTGTGGCCTACGTGTAGTACTGTGTGAACTACGTAGAGCAATGCTGTGTGAGATACGTAAATTGTCTGTGTGAGAAGCAGTATCTGTGTGGCCTTCGTGAAGTACTGTGTGAACTACGCAGAGAAATGCTGCGTGAGCTACGTAAATTGTCTGTGTGAGTAGCAGTATCATGTTTTAATGCAAATAAAGATTTTGATTGATTTTATTGATTGATTGATTGTGGCCTACGTGAAGTACTGTGTGAACTACGTAGAGCAATGCTGTGTGAGCTACGTAAATTGTCTGTGTGAGTAGCAGTATCTGTGTGGCCTACTTGAAGTACTGTGTGAACTACGTAGAGCTACGTAAATTGTCTGTGTGAGAAGCAGTGTCTGTGTTGCCAACGTGAAGTAATATGTGTGAACTATGTAGATCAATGCTGTGTGAGCAATATAAATTAGTGTCTGTGTAATCTACGTGAAGTATTGTCTGTGTGACTTACACTATGTCTGTGTAACTTGTATCGGCTAATACCCCTCTAGAATTTATTACACATGCTGAAATTTCCTAACTTAGTGACGTACATGAACAAATTATTACCGTGTCCATCAAAACAAATTTCTTGCAAGTTTTCAGTATACTTGTTGATTCTGCTCTTTCTCATTTTCAGCACACCAACAACGCAGACTTCCAAAACACCACCAGAGCACCGTGGGACACGGTGGTTGCAGGATGGCCGAGTGTTACACGACGATTCCCCATCCTAGTCTGCCCCACATATTTACTTAGTTCTGTAATAGTAGACTTATGCACTAAACCATATACTCACTGTGTGTGACTTATGTAACCCCACTGTATTCACTCAATTACACATTCTCTTCCTCATATTATGTTCAATACATCATAATTTATACACCTATCTAGGTGTCAAACCTATTTAACATTTGTTATGGAAATGCCGGAAGTGTCCACCATGTTGAATGTAACTTGGCTATGATATAAGAATATTTTGGATTAATCTTTAGATTATCTTATTATTGTAATAATATTTTATTAATTGTAAATTGTTTATTTAAAGATTATTGGGACACTTATTAGATTTTTATGTTTGCCGTATAACAAATGTTCATTTTGCCGCCAAAGGGAAGTTGACTCTGATTGGTTGGTGGAGGTTAGATTTATTTTAAATATTGTAACTATTAAAATAATAATCTAAAAGGCTTACTAAATTCATTACGATGAAGAACTAAATAATTAATTAATTTATATATTTAATTAGCAGATTGTTTATCCCTACAAATAAATATTATAGTAAATGTTCATATATGGAAACGGATGTCGTCCCCACTGTTTTTCTACCGTTGTTCAGGGTTTTGATTTGTATAAAAGCGAGTTGCATGCCAGAATATACTCTCTATTTGTACTTTCTCTGACTTTGTGCCTTATCTCTGTGCTATTTTGTTTAAATAAATCTATTGGAGAAGAACCTGAAGATTTATACTACGTGTTTATTATTCAAGCACCCCACACGCGGTTACATAAGTGTTTTTTTTTTCATAAAAAGGCTTTAAACGGTGCACTCCGTAGGGTTGCCAACTTTTTTTAGCAGAAATAAAGTATATCTGATTTTAATGGAGGTAAATAAAGAGTATGCACTTATAAAAAAGAGTATTATTTATTTTTGTCTTTTAAAAAGGTATTTTTGAGTACTTCTTGCGGCACATAACAAATTTTCATTATTTTTAAAGGTATTGAATGAGTCCAAACATTCTAACTCTAAATTTATATATATCAAGAGCTCATTTTTGATTAAATTCAATGAAGCTCTGTTTCTCTCTTCTCGCCACTTCACATTCATGACCGAAAAGACTCTTTCTGTAAATGCTGAAGTGGCGGGAACAGAGAGTATATAGCTAATAATTTTTTTTAAACAATCAAATTCTTGAGGACATTTTTTAAAAATAAATTGCCATTTTTCAGCGGTGCTTTTTTGTATAAAGTCTGCGTTATTAAACAATTCGGCTTGGAGCAATTTTAAAATTGTTACTTCTGAATATAAAGTATCCATGTCTATGTTTAGTCTTTTTAAATTAAGTTTTCCTTCTATAATTTGTTCTAAATGATTAAATTCAACAGTAGTCTTTAAAGATATTGTATTTAGTGAATACAGCCAGTTATCATTACTAAAATCAAACCATTTTTGTGAATAGGTCAAACATTTGTTTATACACAATGAAAAATTAGTGTTAATTTTACTATACAAGTCAGGTGATGATTGTTCAAGAGGTTTTAATTTCTGTTTTGTTGTATAGCCAAAATAGTTGTCTTTCAGTCTTTGCTGTAATTCTGATTTTAAATTTTCCATAATACCAAAAACATCTACAATTGTGACAGAATTACCTTCCAGAGATTTAATAGTTTTGTGAAATATGTTTAAAATATGGCTGGTGAAATGTAAGTAAATTTCAATTAAATCATGCTTACTCCCTAACATCAACAGATTTTGAATTATCATAGGGCAGTCCTCATCAAGACTTTTAAAATAATCAAGTATTGGATGCCAATTCAATAATATAGTATCAATACAAGGTAGTAATGATAACCACCTAGTGCCAATATGTCTCTTAAGGCGCTACCCGGATTTTTACCGCGCACACTAGCGCCACTTTACTAGAAAAATCATAACTCGTTAAATAAAAGACCAATCAAAAATCTGGTAGATACGATTGTAGCTCTGATTATGTGGTTTAGACACAATGTTTAAGTTCAATTAAACACAATTATCTGCAGTTACAGTTAGCAAAAATGCTAAAAGTGGCCATATTTAGCAGTTTTACTAACTCTAACTACAGTTAACTACTTTAGAAACAATTTAAACGTACTAAATAAACTATAGAACCTGTACTACAATCGTATCTACCAGATTTTTGATTGGTCTTTTATTTAACGAGTTATGTTTTTTTTACTAAAGTGGCGCTAGTAAGTGCGCTAAAAATCCGGGTAGCCCCTTAAGCTCATGAAAGTCTCCTTCTACTATTGCAACATTTTTTTTTAACTCTTCTCTTCTACAAGCTGACACTGAAAAATGGCTATATATTTTTAATATGACATTTTCAACATCATAAGTTAGAAAACCCATTCCATATTTCACACAGTTGTGCACAATGTGTGCATGACAATTACCCTTAACAATATCAGGTACTACATTTACCATATTAGTGTATAATGAGTGATGCACACCAAAATTTGAGTTTGTGTTATCTGCACTAAGGCCAGATACTCGATTAAAAGGGATATTATGCATATCCATAGATTTTTTTATAGCAGCAAACATGCCATCAGCACTTTCATTAGCATTTTCATAAAAATCTAAAAGTTTGTTTTGAATTCCATTTTCTACAGTGAAATATTGAACTACTAAAGGGAATAATTTGATGTTTTTTTTGATGCATCAGTTTGCAGACAGAAATATATATTTTCATCTTTTAAATCGTTAACTACACTTTCAAGAGCATGAGGTCCAAGAACTTCCATAACCAAAGCTTCCATTTTAGTCCTAGCTAATTTGATATTAGTAGCAGTTTTAGAGTCAGCATATATTATTTTATCTAATTTAACGGAGCAATCCATGCTATTATATGACAAGTTATGTTTGACTGTATGGAATGATAAAGCTAATTCAGCTGCTGTAACATTATCATTTTCAGATAGTGGTCTTGAAGTTGAAGCTGGAGTCAAAAACTTTTGTAGGACTCCTGATGTTCTTTTTAATTCCGTTTTGGCTTTATGTTGTTTAGTATCTTGATGCTGTTTTATCTAAAACAAAAAAGAAACATTGTTGCATGCATGCATGATACCATAACCAAAACAACACACACACAAAACATCTGCGCGTCGACATAAATAGATCCAATTAAATGACTGCCAGTCAGTACCAGAACCAGAATAGGCGCAATTTAATTACATTACATTACAAATAGGTATTCACACATCCAACCAACCGACCCACCGCAAAATAACACAAACAAAATCAATTAAACATTCCATGAACTAAAATCTATATGAAAATAATGATAAAAAGTTTTAAGTACATACGTGTCCAATTCCAGCTGAAGAAATTGAAAAAATTACACCACAAATCATGCATTTTGCATTTTTATCATTTTCTGGGTCTTTTCTCAGCCACGAAAATTCATTTTCCCACGATTGTGTGTATTTTTGTGACCATTTTTTCTTGGCAACAACTTTTTGCTTTTTACGTGGGGGGGTGCTTGGGTTATATTCTTGATCTGCATTATTTTGTTCCTCAATTACGTCATCCATTACAAATTGGATAAAACAAACAAAAAACAAGTCACAACACAGTGGAAACAAAATCAATGTAACCGGTAACCTCAAACTCCGGACAACTCAAAATAACTTGTGACGTGACATTGACACATTTAATATAATGAATGACATTAGTGGCTGCGTTCAGGAACGTTCGAATATGGATTGAGGAATCGACGATACCAACATAATAACAGTAAATAGTGGACTTTTTTATTCTGATTAAGGTTTTTGCGTATTATTACAGACGTGCATTAAACATTTTGTAAAAAAGAGTATTTTAGCGTACTCTATCAGTGTTACAGATTATAGAGTACGCCTACGTGAAATAGAGTAAAATACTCTATTTTAGAGTATGGTTGGCAACCCTAGCACTCCGCAATGTACCGTGCGCACGCACACAACTGACTACGTCGTCCTTAGTGTGGGCAACTCAGATGTTTTTAAATTATATAGATACGACCTACGCGCTCGAAAATGGCTACACGAAAGTCAGGTAATTGCCCGGTGTGCACTCAGTTGGGCACGCTTTCTCTTTATGGCTATACGTCCCGACAACGCCTTAAATTATTTCTCGTTTGCTGTTATAAATGCCTTCCTGTGTGTTTAGGAGTAGTACCAATTACGCTGCAACTGTTAGAAAAAAAAAAAACGTGTTATTACATTCATTGGTATACTTTTTTCATTTCAAAGTATTTAAACTTAAAACACCTATTCATACTTTACCATAATTTAGCTATTGCTGACATTAGGCTAAAGAGCGAGATGCCACGCGCTCGCGCCAATGAGCGCTCAGTAGCAATCAATACGTAACGGATGTTATATATTTATCTCTCTCTATTAACAGGCATGCCTCATCTGTTGTCTTTATTAGCGCTTAGTGTCGTAATACACAACTATACGTTCGTATATAGTGTAATCGTATAGACACGTTCTACACCAACATTAAAGCATTTTAAAGTGGCGCAAACTTTAAAATGCTTTAATGTTGGTGTAGAACGTGTCTATACTTTTACGTCAAGCAAGTTGGGCAAGCGCTCGCCTCGCTATGTCTGGGCCATATATCCACTAGACACCACTTAACAAGCGAGCCTTGTCTATTTAAGCATCTAATAATAAATTAGATAACACGCCGCTTTCTGTTTCAACCACTTCTGTGAACCTTCCTCTATAGCAAAAGACCAATCAGGGGGGAGCGGCTAATAAGTAAATTGTTATTTAATGTGTTTTAAAATTAAAGTGTTTTATGTACCGAATGCGAGGTTTAAAGCTTCATTAAACTTTTGTTTGTTTTATTACACCCTGTATGACTGTATGTGATTATAGGTCAAATCATAGAAGAACTCTACCCTATCGGAAGAGAAAAACAAATAGAAGCTGTCAAACGAAACCGATTTAGGATTACATTTATGCGTGTCAGTGATGTATCGATAAATTTCATTAGTATCAGTTATAGTTGGTATCAATATAAAATACCGGTTCCGTAACAATATATTTTTCAAATTTGATTTAATAATTCCACTTATATCATACAACTAACCACTTATATGATTAATGCAAAAGTTTGTGATGATGGATGAATGGATGGATGTTTGTTACTTTTTCTCGCCAATAGTACTCGATGGATTATGATGAAACTTTACAATACTATAGCTCATACATCAGAATAGTACATAGGCTTTAATTAATAACGATATTTTTGAGATCCGAAATTTTTCGCGGGTAGGTAAAGCCGCGGGAACCGCGGGATTAGTAGGAAAACTAAAAGATACATAAATTACACATGTATTTGTTACTATTCTATTAATATCTTAAGCATATTATAACGGTTGCAATTAGTCCTACACTATTATAATAGTCAAAACCTGATACCTATAATGACCGCCATATATACGCCAAACATTACAATACTGAGATGTTTTGTCAATCATCGAAGTAACTATAAATGAGAATACATTCCGCCCAGGTGACTTATACCAAATCGTCATGGGTTAAACATATTAGTTTGCCGCGTGATCAACAGTCGACACGAAATATCGATAACTTGATGCATCCCTGGTGTAAAACGAAAATTATTTCTTTACACAAAATATTCGTAAATATATATTTAATGTTATTTGATCTTTGCTTTTTACGTAAATAAACGTTTACAGAAAAGAGTAATCATACTCACTACTTAAAAATTGAAGCACATTGGCAAAAATAAATCGTAAATTAAGACGAGTCGATTTGGAATATTTTCCCTGTGAAATGAAAATTTGTTGGGATTATTTCGCTGTGTTGAATAACAATCAATCACCGAACAAGGCACCAGATTTCAGAGGCAATATTTCTCCAAAATATAAGCAATTTCACTTGAAATTATAAAAAATCAAATGCAAGTAATTTTCAGCGAGCCGCTTCGGGGAGGCCAACTGTTTGACATCTGCCAAAAATGGTTCTGCTACATCGCATCTCGCATCTCTTTTTATCACACAGCTTTCTGCTGGTGACATCTCACTTTTGTCGTTCTATTCCAAAGGGATAATAATTTTATGGGTCAAATAGGTACTTGTTCGGTAACAATTGAGGATTTATTAAATTCATGTGCTATTTTCTGCCAAGTTTTTTTTTACGGCACTTGTAGCGTTTGTTTGTTTCGATGTTAAAATGGCATCATATTTTTGGATTATATTTAAGAGTAACTCCTTTTCCTATTCATCATAGATTTGAATCTATTAGGTTATAAAACTGGAAAAACTGTAGTGCTAACATTAGGAACATGTCTCAGTATTTGCCTTAAGTTTTTCTTTACACCTGACCCTAACACATTTATTCTCAACAATCTTCGCTCGGGTCATTAATAAATAGGCAGCAATATACAACGTGTAAAAAAATAAGCAATAATATTTAAGGGTGTGTACATATATCAAGTAAAGATTCCACAGACAAAATCTTAGTACTAAATCTGTAAACTTTTTTTCTATACATTTTTTTCACGAAATATGTCAATATTTCGGACAAACCTAGTTATTTATTTACAAGCGCATGCACTGGGTCGGTGACCCTTGACCCGCGGCCCGCGCGCCGCACCCCCGCGCCGTACTGCCGCGCGGGCGGATCAAACTAACTATTCAATTGCTTTACCTACTTCACTACAGTAAACTACAAAAAGAACGATTATTACTTTACTGCGTGCCTGCCTATCTGCTTCTGCCTGTCCTACAAATTATCTTATGCCAGTCTGACTAAATTTCCTTACGTACGTTATGGAAAATAACAAGAGGGAACGGGAAAGTGAGAAATAAAAATAACACAAGTACAATAAAAATTTGTTTAATTTTAAATACTGTAGGTACCCACTTACAAGTAATCGTAATCAGTCACAAACACAAATACTTATCACAGAATAAACAACATAATATGGGACGGAAGAATACTGATTTTAGATAATTAATGGAATGAGGCGTTACTTTGCGGAAATCCATTATTAAGTTGAAATTTATGAAATTATTTTGCTTTAAATTTCCGCTAAGCGACGCCGGCGCAGGCAACTAACAACACAAACCGTCACCGCGTTTAGTATTAGTTCAGGCAAATGCAGGATGCACCACCCGCCCTCCCTCAATACGCATGCGGCACAGCTGATGCAATTATTAGTACCCAACACCAACGTGCAAAATACCTCGACGCGTTTCGCCACTACACGTGGCATCCTCAGGAGATGTTGTCGCCTCGGCGGAGCACGGACGACTGAGCTGTGTCGGCTGGCGAACACTAGTTATGATTTTGTTAGTCTTTAGTTTTATTATACTCTGTCCCTGAAGAAAGGGTAGACAGGTATAATTCTAGTTTGATTTACTTAGGAGCGGTGTCGGAGCGTATTTCTAAAACATTAAAACATAAAAATATTCGCGTAGCTTTTAAAACTAATAATTCTTTGAGATTAGTCTGTAACGGAAAAGATAAGTTTGATAAACACCAAAAATCTGGTGTTTATAGGCTTAACTGTAGTGCATGTAACGCCATTTATGTAGGACAGACCGGCCGTAGCTTCAACACACGTTATAAAGAGCATATTTCCGCTTACCGAAACAACCATCCTGAGAGGTCTCATTTCGCCAAACATCTTTTAGATTCAGGACATAGTATTCCTGATAATCATACGTTTTCCATCCTTCATACTTGTGAAAAAGGCTTGGAACTATCCGTCTTGGAACAATTAGAAATAATAAAACATAATAAAGATAATACGCTTACATTGTTGAACGAACAGGTCAGTTATACCGCCTCTCCACTTCTGAATATATTTTCAAATCAACAATCTATTAATAATAACCGTCAACTACCAACAGATTAACTTCATTTTCAAATTTCCGTTACAACGATTACGTCACCTCATTAGTGGACGGAAAGTATAATGGGCCTGTTCGCCAGCCGACACAGCTCAGTCGTCCGTGCTCCGCCGAGGCGACAACATCTCCTGAGGATGCCACGTGTAGTGGCGAAACGCGTCGAGGTATTTTGCACGTTGGTGTTGGGTACTAATAATTGCATCAGCTGTGCCGCATGCGTATTGAGGGAGGGCGGGTGGTGCATCCTGCATTTGCCTGAACTAATACTAAACGCGGTGACGGTTTGTGTTGTTAGTTGCCTGCGCCGGCGTCGCTTAGCGGAAATTTAAAGCAAAATAATTTCATAAATTTCAACGGAAGAATACAACCATTAAAACGCGCACTTTTTGTTTTATCCCACAAATACCCACTACAAGAAAGGCTCGAAGTACCCGCCTTATTTATCTAGGCACAGTTCTGTTCTAAGCAACATCGATGCCCTCGCGTTCTGTAGCATCACCGGGGTTATCGAAGCAAACGCTGCATTAATTTTTTCCTCCATTTCTTTTCGTGTACTGCATTCGACAGCGTAAACTAAGCTTTTCACGTAACCGCATAAAAAAAATCCAGGACTGTCAAATCTGGGGAACGAGCTGGCCACGGCACCGAACCTCCTCTTCCAATCCAATGCGTAAATCGAGCATCTAAGTAGCCACGCACTCTTCTTTCAAAGTGAGCGGGCGCTCCATCGTGCTAGAATGTGACCTTTACGTATTCCGCCAAAGGGAGATATTCAAGCAATTCTCCAACTCGCCAGTTAAAAGATTTAAATAAATAGGCCCGGTGAGTCTCGCTGGGAGCACTATCGGCCCAAGTACTCGGTCACCAATGATGCCAGCCCAAACATTGATCCGCTACTGGTGCTGGAAACTGCTTTCGCATGAAGCATGGGGATTTATCTGGGACCAAACATGCTCGTTGTGAAGGTTCAGGATACCATTTCTCGTAAAAGACACCTCGTCGGTCCACAACACTTTCTTGGCAACGTCAGGGTCGGCCAAGTAGAGAAATCCATTCGCGGTTGGTAATCAGCCGGCGTCAACTCTTGCGTCCGCCTAAAGTGATAGGGATGTTGTCCATCGTCGTGAAGGGTGTGCCATATCACCATGTGGTTCTCACCGTATAGAGCGCCTGCCCGTCGAGAACTCGTCCTTGGATTTTCCTCGAAGTGCTCCAAAATTTGCTCTTCTAAGTCCGCGGATCGTGATGTAGGACGCCCGGCTGCAGTGCGGTCCGCGTGAAAAGAACCGGTACTCAGGAGTCGGAGACACAAAAGACGAAACATGGAGTACGGCGGTAAATGTCGTTGTTCAGACGGCGGCCTCCCGTCCATGAACCGCTGCCGGTACATCTGGCGCGCTTCATTAATGCTGTTGTTGCGTGCAGCACCAACACACAGCATCATCTCGTAAAATTCACTATTTGAAACACGTGGCGATTCATTTTTACTTCAATTTACGTAGCGACTAACGTTCTCGAGAGATACGAAGCAACTGCTGAGCGGAGGAGTGGTCAACTCAAAGAAAATTACGAATAAAAAAAATAGGGTTCACTGATGTCAATTCCAAAATCGATAATATTTTTTGCAGGTCTCTAACTTGTAATCATAATAAAGATTTAGTATGAAAACGTCTTCGTTACCGTCAAATGAGTTGATAATTTATCATGCTTAAGCTTGTTGTAAATTTTGGTGCATTCACTAATGCCCCAAAATTACTTAAGAAATAAAGTACCTGTTTTGTTTGAACGCAATACCTAAATCGGCATAATAATTAAATTTACATAAACAACAATCAAATACATAATAAAAATTAATTAGGCAAGTTTCAAATTAAAAGCAGAACAATTATGAAATTTTCTAAAACTACAGAACCTTCATTGCAATTATTAAAAATTGTGGGCGGAATTGACCGCGCACCCCTTTCTCCTATTTGCGTATCTGATTGGCGCGGTTAGAAGCATAACATTTCTTGATTTTTCTTTGCGTAAACGCCGACAGTCCACGTGGACTGATCAAAGATTAACTGTTCTTAGATTAACTTTTGCTTTTGGCAATACGATATGTGGATGGAATTGTTAATAAGTTTATGCATGTTTAATAGCTTCGGTTAATTAAATCTTATTTCGAATAGGTGAAGTAAAACAAATCACACGTCCGTCCGTAGGTACTTAACAATGGCGTGGCCTACAAAACTACTTGAACGATTTTCCGTGTTAAAACCGAAATGGGTTTGCGATATGTCTTGCTAAGTAACGATCTACGATGTTTTATTGATTGTGAAGCCGTGCATAAATTCCATACCAATACATAATATGACGAAATTATGAAAGGCGCAGCAAGGAAGAAATGAATTCACTTTTAGGAACACTGGGTCTTTTTTTTAAAGATAGTTAATTGTACGACTGCTACCTAGCCTACCATTTACTACTTTTTCTAGCAAAAGAATAGATATATAATGGGGTAGTCGATTTGGCAACTCTGCATTATTGATCTTTAAATTTGAGTTTATTAACCCATTTTCAGGGCTGCAACCTAAAGTTTTTAACAAAATCTGTTACTTCTTTTTGCTCTAAAACTATGAGATTTCCAGTTGACTAATACTGCTCAAAAGATTTGTTACTACCGAAAGCGTAGCCCGCTTAAATGTTAGTGCTCATTTTTTTACACGTTATAGATGTAATGGAGCAGGTAGGCAGATGTTTATGTTTTATGTATTTTGTAAATTAAAATATATATCTTTGTAATAAATATTTATTCATCATTGTCATCATCATATACAATTAATACATTATCTAAAAATAGTGCAGGTGGTACTAAAACTGGTTGATACCTTGCCCATTTAAGATACCATATGTTTTGACTGTTTTAATTTAATATGAACCTGCGGAAAGTCGCGGGGAAATTAACTAAACTCTCATCATCAAATTCAAATCTCAAAAAGTTGGTCCTACGTCTTCAAATTATTATAAATGACATAAATGTCAGATGTTTTCCTGTATTCATTTTTTTATTTATAATTCCCAATATCAGCAGCATCTTTACGATTTGTAATGGGAGGCTGAAAGGCATTTATCAAACCGGCAGCCAGTTAAAAATCTGTCATTAAGTGTTCAGACGTTATGTTAAAAAAAAACTTGTCTGAATAATTTAAAATCTCTCTTAAACGACTTCTACAACCCACCTACACATCGTGACTACCCTTGTCTTATTCACCTCTAAGGTTGTTTACTGCCATTCACCCGCCTGTAGCGAAGCAGGGACATAGGTTCTGTAACCGCATTCTCATAATAAGGGCAAGGCATCTCTGAAGCCCCTATCCAGTATAAAGGCGTCGCCAGCCAGAAAGCACTGCCGTAACATTCAATTTTCATTGTCAAATTCTTCATATCGCTGCATCTGAAGTAGTGGCTTGATAAGGGCCCAGAACATCAAGAATGTAACCATCTGCACATACAATTAAAAATGGTTTTATTAAGTTTTGATATTTGTGTAAACTATATGTTCTTTTTTGATAAAGATAATTTTGACTTTTTTGCACATAACAAAAGCTGCAATCAATAATTACAACGGGCTTTTCTTCTCCTTCGTGATAGCCAAAGAGTCCCTTGGGTATTGATAATGTTCTATTAATATTTTGTTGCCTATTAATATGGCTTAAACTAATATGGTGAGGGACAAAGTAATTGTAGAGCAAATCCCGTGCTTTACCTAAATAACTTTCCATAGTCCGCCTAGGAATATTAAATATATTGCTAATGCAATTGGTACTTTTTTCATTTCATTGAATTGTGGAACCTCGTTTAATATGGCATTAAATTGTTCTTTAGAAAATCCAAACCAATGGCGAAAAGAAATATCAGTCATGTTAAATACATTATTAATATCACTGGATGAGTGTGTCTCTTTTAGCTGGAAAATATCCTCACTATGAACAGCAGTAAATACATTACCATTATTAAATCATATTCTATTTTTAAAATCACATGTTTCCGGATTTAAGTGATGATCACATACTCGATTATTTATTGGTGCATAATATTTTTATGTATTTAATAAATATTCCCTAACACTGGTAGGAACTCGATTCCTTTCTTGTCTCTCACATCCTGTAACAAAACAGTGAGATTCTGTATCTACGGACCTTGTATAATTAGGCAGTGCAATTCTTTTACTGGACTTAAACTGCACAGAAGCAGGTTCAGCTTGGATCTCTGGTGCTGAAGATGTTGATGGTCGTGACATAAAATGAGGAGCAGCTCTGTCAGCTCTCACCCAGCAAGAATGACATAGATATGACATTAGACTACCAATCTGTAAAATAATATTTACTTTGTCAGTAATATATATTTTGTTTATGTATATTATGGTATGTATACAATATTATTATTTTACACAATAGTATGTGTTGCAATTGTAATATCTATTTACAATATTCTCCTGCACCCATAAAAATCTCTCTGCATGATCTAACTAAAGGTATGACTGGGAGAGAATGCTATTAGAATGAAGTCCACCCTATGTACACTTTTATTTGTGCAATAAAGGTTGTTTAAAAGAAAAAAGATTAATATCAATATTTTGTATAAAAACAGTTTCAGGAACTTTTTAAAAACCAACAATCTTAAAAATAAAATCGTGGTAATTTCTACTTTGATTGGTTTACAAACTTGTCAAAAAATGCTTTTGCTATGACGTTTTTATAAGGCGTTTGTAGTTTCGTAGTAATATAGGTAACCGTGACTTTAAAAAGAAAGAATCCACGAACAACAAACAAGACGACAGTGAGCACGATAGAGTAACGCCTTTTTTATCGCTTGACTTTTGTTTGTTTTTTTGAGGTCATTATTGTCGAAAAAAATAAATGTAAAAACTTATGTATTTTAATTATTTTACTAAAGTTCTAGAGAAATAATAAATACGGAATAATTATTTGATGAAAATTAGATAGAGATTAATTAGAGTTATAGGATATTGACAAATCTTTATACATTCTTAGGGCAGACGTTTAGCCATCTCCTTTAAGAACCTAAGTATGTAGATACTATTTTACTAGATACTTATAATTATTTAATGCATTGAGATATTTTGACCACCCTTGCATTTTTTTATATTGACCCCATATGAATACTGCAAATAAAAAAGGATCTAATTCCCAAAAGATTCGAAACGTATTTTATCCCAGAAATGTATTCTATGTGCCATCGCCAATAACTTAAAATAAGGATTATGTGACTAGCGTAGTGTTTTGCTCGGTACTTACATCTTTAGAAAATGCGGGGGAGCGGGACGCAGAGCGCATTATTTTTTAAAAGGGTTTAAGTCCCAGGTAGCGAGCCGCCAGTGTTATGCAATATGTGGATATTACGCAACGGAATGAAACGTGTATCTCAGTTGGATGGCTGTTTATTAATGTCTCAAATTAGCCTAATACATAGTATATAAAGTAGGTGCGTCCGTCATACACCTCCCCTGTATTAGAAAAAAAAATGAAATGGCATTACATTTTTTTTCGTAATTTTGAAATTTGATAGTATTATCACATAAAATATAAGAATAAGAAATACTTAAATCAAAATTGAAAAATACACAAATTTCGAATGCTATGCAAAAACAGTAAACAATTATTCATGCTGTGCAATTTTGAAAACTACAAAAAAAACATTTATCAATTTAAAAAAAAATAACTAAATACAAAAACGGTATATAATTGTATATATATAACGGTGTAAAATATTCATACAAATTTGTCAACATTTGCAAAAAGTAAACATTGTTTGTTTTCATATTTTAACTTTTGACAATAATAAAATGTATGTAAAAGAATAACTATTTACCTCTTAATTAATCTTATATTTTAATTAACATCTTTATACCAAATAAGTCAATATCACAAAATTTTATGTAAACATTATATAAATACTTAAATGAAACTAAAGCCAGATCATGATAATTTGTTTTAAACGAAAAATATTGTATTCCTATAACAATGAACTAAAATTCCGAATACAGATTAAAACGTTACATCATTTCAAAAGATTTTGTTGACATTCATTTCAATAACATTAATTACTAAGATATTCATACATAAAATTAAAAATATAAATTTGATTATAAATCTTAAAATCATAATACATTTTACATTAACAAGTATAACTGGATAAATAGGCGAGTAGACGAGTCAATTGACATTATACCATTTTTAAGACTCTTTAAAATACTGTAAATTTTAATTTCATCAGCTGTCTATAGAAAAAGATTTTAATGAAATAATCTGTTAAAATATGACATTAATTCATTTAAACTGTCTTTAAAAGTCTATTAATTAGCAAATATGCTATTAAAATATTGCTACTTAATTTAACCAACAACAAAAATGTTAACACAATTCAAATTCAGTGAATCTGGATACCTAACACATTCTCATTCTAATACATGTTTATCTTCAAAACCTATTGAATTTTTATGCTCTCAAATTAATTCATTTTACACTCACATGTTTATTCTGCACCTTTTTATTTTAGTTTGTTTATATTGCGTAAAAAGATAATATAATTTATTTCTTACATATTGATTTACATTTTACAGTCATCAAAACGTCTTCCAAAGTATCAACATACCCGTGGTACCTACCACTAATCGTCAAAGTATCTATCTTCTTTTATTTAGTATGACATACAACAACAACTCAACAATCTCAATCATTATAACTCCTATTGAAATATACATCGTAACACTTCATGATGTGTTCTCCTATTAACAACGTATGTCTCTTTTTACTTTTCCTCTCATTTATTGAGGTTTTAATATTGGGGTGTTAATATCGGGGTGGCCACCCATAAGTCATTTTAGTCATACATGTTATGTATTTAGCTTATTATAATTGGTACATTTATATTTTATTTATAGTCTAGACTTTCGTATGGTACATTTTATTATTTATTTAATTGGTACATTTTATTTAATTAAATCAATTGGTACACTTTCATTTATTTATTTATATACTTGCTATGCATAGCCATATTTATACTAGGGGCATTGTTTTAAGATTCATCGATCTCCAAATATTTTCACAGAGAGAAGCTCGTCTACACCATGATCAAATAAAGGATCTGACACCCTGTATTGTACCTTGTACCTTTGTACCATTAATTGTACCTTTTTATTTATTCATTATAAAACGGGTTATCATTTAAGATCTTTAATGACCTCCAACGGCTTACACGAAGAAACCTCGTTTACGTTATGATCAAGCTGAAGGATGGTGTTGAATCCTTTTGCCTCTTGTTATTGGGTAGGGCAACCTATCACTTCTACTACTACGTTATCGCTTTGTATAAACTTTTATCTATCCTTCAATATCAAATCATAAAGCAACATCTCTTAATGAATTCTTTAGCTAAATATTTTGTTTACTTTTGGGTGATCAGTCCAATCGTATGACAAAATATTTAAACTAAAGTCTTCCCATTTCCTAAATAAAACTTGCTAACATACCTATCAAACTGAATAGCCGCCCTTTCTATACTTTTTCAAAACACTTAATACCACATCCATATCAAAACCTAGCTGAATGTAACTAATGCACTCTATTGGTACAAAAGCAATTTAATACATCCATGTAAACCTTCAAAACAACAATTTAAATCATACTACCTATTCTGTCTGTAACATTTTTAATGTCATGTCCGTAAATCAAATTGTCTTATCCGTAGAAATCTTAAAAAAAACTAATTTATTTAATTTAATGAAATTACTACCTACTCTGTATCATTCCTTGATAACTTATTTATAATATCAATATAATAATGACTGCAAAACGTTAGGTATCCAACTGCTAACAAAATATATTTTAACTTAGAAACTTTCCAGATCTTCCTCCGAATAAAGACATTGATGATGCAACCAAAAATGTTGATAATCAAAACAATTACTGGTAACGCTACATGATATTCATTACGATCAGCTTCGGTTTCTTTAGAATCATCGCGAACTGCAATATTGTCACGCATCAGCAATATTGATCTACACGCGTAAATTATTGTGAACTTTGTATGATGTCGCAACTACTTACCTTTTTAGATACTTATTAGCGATGCTATTTATTTCATAATACCAAATTAAAATATAACTATACTATTTGATAATGCATAAAAACAGAAATAATGTTAAAATGTAATCTCAAACTAATCGAACTAATATGAGTTTACTGCAAAAGTTTATTAACTAGTTTGTATGCACTCAGTCCGAAAAAAAAATGATATCTAGTTAAAACCATATTGAGTGACCTCAAATTCTCACAGAAATGTTAAGAGTATTTACTATTACACGGAAATTAACATTTTTTTATGAGCTTGAGTGTACTTTTAGTACGATAGTTCCTACTAAGTATTGATTTTTGAAATTTAATAAAAAAATGAAGCTTTACTAATCAATAAATGATTTAACTATTAACAAATATTACAAAAAAATGACACACGATAATTTTAGAAAAATAAATCAATTTTCAAAAACTGTTGTAATTGAAAATATTAATTATATTACGACTTTAAAAATGAAATAAGATTGGTTAAGTTTTCATTGAAACGAAATGTAGGTACAGAGAGATAAAAAAAAATTAACGGAGCTTCAATTTCATCTAAAGCTGTCTACACACCAAAGCCGCCGGCCCGGTGGCACGAACCCGGCGGGCAAGGCCGGCGGCCTGATTTTGAAACGACCAAAGCCGCCGGCCCGGCGGCATGCGCCCGCGCGCGGCACGCCCGGCGCCCCCCGCTCAGTTGCCAGCCGACTTTCGAGGAGTAGTGGAGTAGCGAATATCATGCAGCCGACCCGGCGGCTTGTTCGTGGCTGGTTTATAGAAGCCGCCGGGCTTACCCGCCGGCATTAACCCGCCGGGTTCGTGCCGCCGGGCCGGCGGCTTTGGTGTGTAGACAGCTTCAATAAAAACAAACCTATTAGGATAAAATAATTAAGGACTTACCTTAGTTAGTGTATTGTGGTTCTGCCTTTTTGCAAGTGGTTTTAAATACGACTTACCTTTATTTTACGTTGTCCTCATATACCTAAAGAAGTATTGTTCCTCCAGTAAAATTCTATTAAAATTACTATGTTTACCTTTGTAAATGAATAAACGATTTTTTTGTATTAACTTTCCGAAAATTCCTATAATATTTCACTTTTGTATGTTTGTAAGTTAAAGATTAAGTTTATTAAAGTATCAACATTTTATTATGAAGTTAACTTGAATCTAAATTACTATTTCGTCATCTAAATAAACATACGAAACAGAAAAATAATATGGTTTAAACTGTACTAACTAAGATCAAGAGCTCGGAATTCTAGACAATGCAATGTTCCTAATATGCTTGTTAAAAAAGGAATAATATCATGAAGTTGATTATGCCTGTTTTAGAAATTCACTGATAAACTTGAGTGTTAGATTCTAAAAATATAAATATTGAAATAAATTACCGTTTTAAGACTTTAACAATGACTACCTATAATATCGTACCAAGAACTGAATATTTTACTTTCGTCGCTTAATTTTACCAATTGTAAATGTAAATTAAGTAAATAAATGCAATAAAGCGTTCAAAGCTAAATCACTAACAAACTCGGTGGACAATCGTGTTTGTTACCATGAAAAATGATGATTGCCACATTCCTAGCAGATAATGTTACCGTATTGTACGTAACACACTTGTAAAGTACTATCTTTTCGCTCGGAAATAAATTAAGGAATAAATCCTAACCACACTGTCACTACTATCATTTTTGTTAAACATGGTTATATAAAAAGTTCTATGTACTTACCATATGAAATGTTAATGATTATCTGTCGTAATAAATTTTAAATGAATATGTCTTTAAATATCAGTTTAAAGTAATTATGTTGATTTAAAAACTATTTGACTCGTCTACTTGTGTGTAACAGGAATGCTTTTAAAAACATTAGAGATTACAAAAATTGGGATTATACCAGCGTTATATGGATACATAATTAAATACTAGGGATTAAACAAATGGTAACGGTACCGTAGCCAAGATAAAATTATTATTTCTACGATTAAAATAAGTGATTACTACATAATAAAAAAAAAACTACTTGGCGAACAGGATTCAAGTTGTTTTCTTCCATCCCTGATGGTGACCGATCCTTGTGTCCTTGATGATCCCGATGGTGACTCGCACGACACTCCCGGCGCCACCTTCATCGCGACTCCATCGTCTCCCGGCGCCCAGGAACATCACATCATCATCCGACACGAACATCTCCCGGCGCCCAGGAAACCATCACTCTATCATCTGGAACCATCATCGCCCGGCTGCCAGCAATTTACCAAAATCTTCCTTTCTTAGGCCAGGGGCCTTTTCAAACGTTATTTCTTCGTTCTTCCGATTATTTAATATTTTTCACCACGTCATTATTAGTCCGAAATCATTTTTATATTTTTTCACCGATCTATTTAAAACCACATTTTTATTAATTTAAAGCGAATGCACACCACTGCCCTGAGGCAGCACTGGCAGGGTCGCCATGCAATATGTGGGTATTACGCAACGGAATGAAACGTGTATCTCAGTTGAATGTCTGTTTATTAATGTCTCAAATTAGCCTAATACATAGTATATAAAGTAGGGGCGTCCATCATACACTACAGTTATGAAAATGGCGAAAATTGCACCTGTTGTAGTTATCGGTCCGGGAAGAAAAAGGCGTAAAAATGGTACAAAAAGTGTGCAGGTTGTGAAAAAAAACATTAAAGAATGCTGGTATAGTGCGACAAGGATCTTTTGAACCTTGTATGACATTGACAGGAGGGCGTGAGTGTAAATTTTAGGTTGACCAGAATAATAAAATCTCCATTTATTCGGGTAATATAATGTCAACAATGCTTATTTTTTTATATTTCTCAAAGCAGTGACAAACATTGACTTGCAGCAAATTCCATTTTTTAAAAATAAAATAAAAACACGACATTATTTTAAATCATTTTATTATAATTGTGTTCTGCTCGTATTATGTCAATGGGGTGTATGTTGTCAAAATTATCTTCTGTGTCTGAACAACCATCGTCAACGTCATGATCATCGCTGCTTTCTTCATAATCAGAACACAGCTCTCTGATGAATAGTTCATCTAAATAACCATCTTTAATTCGATATTCCTCTTCTATTTTTTTACATGTGAACAATAGCTGCCCCATTCTTCTGCAGAGATGGCATTAAATGCATTTTCCACCATCGCAGGAATTTCATCACATTTCCTCCCAATGTTTGTATCTGCCTCCTGTCTTTTCATTGAAGCCTAGACCATTTCAATGGGATTAAGGTCACAATGATAGGGTGGTAAACGTAGTACCTGCAAGATAATGGTAATATTAATTAGACATTATAAAAATTGTGTATTGTAATGCAATAACCAGGCAATAAGCACTCTTTATTCGCAAGCATACCATGTGACCTATTCCTTTCAATATAGCATCAACAGCGTAAACTAGTTGTGGTTTGTGTTGTTTCACAATTTGTAATAATTGTGGTATTGTGTACAAACTTGAATGATCAAGATTGTGCCTAGATAGCCACTCAATAATATCCCCTTTTCTTGAGTTTTGGTTGGAAGCTTTGTTAATGATTGTGTTATGGTATGGAGCATTATCCATAACGATGAGACTGGGTTGCGTCAAATTGGGGGGCAATTTTTCAGTTACCCATTTCATGAAATTGGTATGATTCATATCATCATGATAATCACCACTTTTCGTTTGGGATTAATTTATTAACAAGGCATTCTTTACGAAGCCTTGCTCACCGCCAGCATGGACAATTATGAATCTTTGTCCTTTGGATATAGATTGTAATACCCCATCTGTAAAAATAAATCATTATGTTTATAAAGAGGAGAAAATGAACAGAAACCATCTTTGTTAAAAAAATCAAGAAACCAATTTCTCAGATAAGGCAATTGAGCTCTCGGTCCTTGGCAAACTGTTCAATCAACCTAGTATGTACTAAACAATATCTACTAAGAAAATAACCTATTTTATTTATATATTTTGAATATTAAATAGCTATGCGAGTGTGAAATAAACTGTATCATCTATGTACCTATTTCCATATCATCTTGCCAACATCTTCTAGCAGTATGCTTTGAATGAATGTATGTTTCATCCAAGTATACAACGGGTAGTTTTTCGTTCTCTTCATTGCATTTAATGGCTTGAAAAGAACAATAAAAAATATAAGAATAATAAATGAAGGGAAACTGAAAGAGATTTCCTACTACCATTAGATCAAAATACATCTGAAAATTCTTATGTTTATATAGTAAGAAATATTAATTACCTGCAGGTAATGGGCTCGCCAAGCGCTAATATCGTTTCTCTCAATTAGGGCTTTTCTGTTGTTTTTTGTTTTTTTTAATCGGAAACCAATTTATTTTATGTGTTGACGAAGAATTTCACGACTACCTTTGATTCCAATTTCTGCTCTAAGTGTATTGAGTAATTTTCTTATTGTTGGGATTTCTTTCTTTATTGTATAATGTTCATGAATCTTGCGTCTTAGGACTCCAATATCAAAAATGTCCATGACAATTTTGTCTTCTCTGGTTTTCCGGTTTTTTCCGGGTGTTACTATTTTACTCGAGGAAGCCTCGGCCATTCTACCTTCATTGGTTCCTTTTTACGGTACTTTAAGATACCCCTGAAATTGTAATAACCACATTTCATGTTTAATGTGAAAGCGAATAATAACGTATTAGTACATAACATACTGTCATGAGAGATAATATTTTTTTCTTGAGAATGGGAGAAACGACTGGTATCACTAACCTGTAGCAGCAGCAACACGTTCATTTACCCTTTCAAACGGAATAATAGGGGCCTTAGATTGTTTTTCTTTGATGAAAAACTCTTTCACCTTCAACACTACCTCTCTCACACCACTTTTAATGACTTTCGGCATGTTTATTTTGTTTTTTTTTACACAAATAAGCACATTAAAAGACCACGCTCAACAAATTACAATGAACTGTCAAAAAGTGACGTTTTACAAGATGGAGGCGTTAGTTCCAATTTTGGCCACGGTCCAAAAGATCCTTGTCGCACTGTAAACAATACACGACAGCTAGTGGTAAAGTTATTCCGGCAAAAAAGCCGCCGCCAGATGAGGTTAGTTGATTTAGTCGTTTTGTAACCTATGAAGTAAAAACGCGCGGCCCCGCGCAAGCGACCTGCGCCCGGTGCAGGTACAAACACTAGTAAATATATTACCGATTTTTGGCGTCACCGATTGCACAATGCTGACCAAACATGGCTTTACGCAATACGCCGAGGATGCATAAATTCTGTAAGAAAATGGTCATATAGGGTATATGACCACCCACGTAACAGCCAGCAGACCAGGAGCAGTGTAAAAGTAGACATAGCATCTATTTTGTTTCATTGAAAAATATAGTGCGTAGCATAAGCGTATTTAATCTCGTTATGTGTCAGGTAAGGTTAAAATTGTGTAATTCGTCTGTCTTTTAAACTGTATTAAATAAGTGTAGGTAATTCTGTGTAATTACATGCGTGGCGTTGCTGTTAAGGATGCTGCAGAGCCAAAGGCTGATAATTATGTATCGCAGAGCATACCTTTACAGTAACGACCTAGAGCATTGTATGTTTTTCTCATGTTTCTCCCGAAACATTTTAAAGTCGGCCCTGAAAACAGGTGTCCGCAAAAATGTATATGTACGTTGTCACGTAGGTAAGATATCTTATGTTATTGTAGAATTTAATTCATTTTTAATATACTGTGTGGCGGTGCTACAAGGCTATGTAAGAATTGTCACTGATGTTTATATTGATAGTCCACAAATTGCACTATAATTTACGTACTAAATAATAAGCTACTACAATTTGGAATGTACGACTTAACTTCGGGTGGCGCAGGGAACGACTGGCGATCGCCGCCGAGCGCGTTCCGCACACTGGTACAAAATGCTTATTCAGCAAAATGCATGCAACTACTGTGTGCCTACATAACTAAAAAAAATTATTAAAAAATTCAAAGTCACAAAATTGTTTGATTTGAACACCCTGTATGAAACTGATACATTACTAAGTCAAAACATTATAGGTACTCCCACATGATATTTTTCACTCTGAATTGCTATCGCGGTGATTCTCGGTAACACGTAGGTACATGCATTGCGTCATCCTAACTTGCGAACAATAATCACTGATTGAACTCATTACAAAGTAGCTATTTAAACAAAATATGACATATGTTTCTCTTGCGGAACCATATTGACAAAAAAATTAACCTTAAAATCTATCCATACATGAACTTGTATACATACATACTACCAATTTATTTCAAATACATACTATAGTGCCCTTCTTATAAAATACATATGATATACATAATATTCCCACTTATGCGTTACTATGTATAAAATGTCACAATAGTAATTACTACGAACGAAAATGGAAACTGCTTTTTACATATAGGTAATATCTTAATTTCCCGAAACACTGTTTTGATAACTCAAATATCACAATAACTTTCAATATACAATTGACTGATGCCCTGCTGATTGCTGTGGCACCGACTGTACCCTTATGACCGGGTGTTCCAGTCCTCCACTGACAACAACTTGTTTTCTTAACCAAGTCCTTGTAGACTTTAGGCACTGGCGTCGAAGTATCCACAGTACTATGCCAACTAATAAAATGACCGCGATCAACACTATGATCGCCAAATAGTTTAATTTTGACTCGACATTACTGGTATCACTTTTAATTACTTGTGCTTGGGCTACTGTCAGATTTTGCTCTCTGCTATGTCCGACGCCCATAATTAAAAAAATAATATTCGACTTTACTAACTTCAATAAACAAGATGCAAATGAATACAATTTCCGCATGATCTTACTTTTATACTTAATCTGTATAAAATAAAAAAAAACTTACACATAACTATTCTTTTCGTACGTTTACATTTTACGAGAAATATCTGTGACCTACATTCAAACAACGCACATTGTAAGCTAGTTCGACATAACTTCGCAAAACGCTTACGTTACAAATCAACTGCTTAAGGCCTTAAGACACGAATCTATTTTTTGAACATTTTAGGCGATGTTACACATAAAAAGAATATTCATTTAAAAAATAATATTTGCGAGAACCTTTCATTAGGCTCGACTTGAAATTGCCCTAGAAGAGGACACATGAAAAATAAATCAAGACCTAGGTAGTCTACTGTGAAGCATGCCCTGCAATAAAAAAAAATAACAGTCACGGACTCTGCAGCATCTCCACAGTAAACGCCACGCAAGATAATGACACTGATAACATCTACTTATATTGGTATACTAAGACCATAGATCTAAAAAAAATACAATGAAAACTACTAGAAAGTACGAGTTTACGTTTAGACAATTAACTGCAACTATTAGAACTGCAATAAATTCGTACATTGAGACATAAGTACCACTACAAAATACAAAAACAAATCAGAAAACTGACTGGTGAGCATCATGGTCTACGGGAATTCTAGTTCATATACCTGACAGGTGGCCTTACTATACGACCACTACTACTAGTTTTGAAAGTAACCGTCTTTTTCTCCTTACTGGGCTCGCTAATAGTTACTCTTCGAGGTTTAACAGGCTCAACCGTAACATTTTCAGTGTTAACAACGGGAATTTCATCGTTATCATTCAACAAGTAAGCGGGTTTCAAACGGTCTATAGAAATACTAACTTTACGTTCCTGTAATTGTACCAAAAATACTTTATCAAATCGCTTAATTACTCAAAATGGTCCATCATACGGAGGTCATCCCTAACAAAAACGTGAGTACATGACTTCAAATCGGAGTGAACAAAAAATGATCGAGCATTACCGTGTGATTTCGTAATGGGCTTCAATTTCGCTATGGAATGACGTATTATCTCTACTAAAGCATTATCATCACTTACCTCTGATTGTGTACTATCATAAAAATCACCTGCGGGTCTAAAAAGGCCGCTTTGAGCAATTCTTCTGAGATTCGTATAATAAATTGGATTAGAAATCGCAAAATGGCTACTTCTTCGACAATTCATATTATGATTCAGATAGGATTCATATTCGGCAATTGATTCATTTGACAGTTTTCTATGAGAAATCCTAAAATGGTCCACTAAATGAGAATTGCTAGAGCACGAAAATATGTCAATTAGCAGATTCATAAAAAGTTACTCATGAGCAACATCTGACAATTCAGCTTTCCTGTTTTTAAGTAAAATTAGTTAAAAATGACAGATTTAGGACTGTATGAAACCTTTTGGAGCATGCCATATTACGACAAGATAGTACATAGAAAAAATGATTTTTTTGTGTGTAAAATGCCACAGCCAAAGGTTATTTGATTATTTTGCGTGAATTGTATGTTTGTTGCAATTTTCTTAAGAATCTCGGTGTAGAGGACTATGAAAGCGCCTTAGGACATGAAATACATAATAAAATGAGTATTTGAAATATACCATACAACCTTAATTAATATTGTGCAGTTGTTTAATTATTACTTGATATGGATACAATTATATTTTATTTATATTTATGGTGTCACTACATAGGTATTAAATGAGAGACTTACTGGAATTTCAGCAAAAAAGAACCTTACCTGCTAGAGAACCTGAGAAATGGGCTGATAGAAATTCTTTAGTTTGCTCATTCTTCAGCGTTTTCAAGACACTACACAACGAAGCTCAGTTTAAACAAAGATATGGATATTATTCAGTATTTTTATTTAACATAACAAAACATAATCATTTCATATACTTATAGCTACCGACGTGACCTAATGATTAGTTATTAATGCACACTAATGTTCAGCTACATCAGCAAGGAAGGCGTCCCATGGCATAGGCTCTTGGATCACACACACTGCATATTATTTTGATAGGATTTAGAAGGCCTTTAGTGTAATATCTCACACCGGTTTTTCACCTAGTGTGTGCGAGACAGGATTTGTGTTCAATAGTTCCAACCTCTCATTCCACATCCTGTGTTCTTCTTGTAGTTGGCTGACAGACATAGATACTGCAAAGGAGAATGAAGTTGATATCAGTATACATGGAAAATATAAAATTGAATTACTATAACTCATAATATTAAAATGCTCATAGTAAAACACTATTTTAGTGACTTACTTGTGATCAAGAATCCTTTATATTTAGCATATTGGATATATTTTGCGATGAACTGAGGTTGAGGTTAGGTTAAGTTTCTGCAAGAAAAAAAAAACATTTTTTAAAACCTGTATCCTGTAGCACAGTAATAGTAAAGAACTTGATGTTCTTGTAAGTAAATTTTTATCCTAAGTACTTACTTAACTTCCACTGAATCATAACAAACACGGAGAGTTTGTGTTCTCGACTTGATTTGACAAACAAGTGCCTAAACTTAATGAATTCATTGTTCGTACGTGATGGACTCAGCACTGAGTGCATATTTCTCCTTATTTGGATCACAAAAACATCACTTGGAATGCATTAAAGTGCTTCAAAACACTCAAATCCCACCAAATATTCACTTCTGTGAAGTTATGTTGTTGATTTTTTAAGTTGGTTACACAGATTAGTAAGAGTATGGTTGGTTAGGCGACACTTCAAATTGTTACCAGTCGCAAAAAGAAAATTGTGACTCATATATTATCATGTACTTTTAGCCTTCTACCATTGATGTTTTGATGTAAAATCATAACTTTCACTGGAAAAAGATTATTCTAAAGTCCTTTCTTCAAGATTCACTTTGCAAAATGTAATAAATACGAGGGATTAATAACCGGTAAAAGTACGGTTTTCATTTTTTGCATGCGGCAACATATACGCCAAATATGAATCTGCGTATGAATTGAATTGCCGCAATTCTGCTTAACTTAGTGACTATTTTAAGAAAATTAGAGGAATTGCTACGGAATTGCAAAGAATTCAGGAAATGAATTCTTTCCAGCAATATTGCGTGATTTGGCCTTTTTAGACCCGCTGGTAATCGTAAAGTTCGCCCAAAAGTCATTTCGGCTGCGCTGACGCTATTGTCGCTTCTCAGTGCAGAACGAAGTCCTAACATTACCGTTGGCAACTCATCAACCCATGAAGAATTATTTAATCTAGCCATAAGTGAAGCTTTCAAAGAACGATGCCTGCGCTCTACCATACCGTTGCTCTGCGGATGATATGCGGTAGTTCTCTGTCTCATTACACCAATTTTTTTTTAATAAACTCGCAAACAAGTAACTCTCGCATTGTCTCCCTTGATCACTAGACAATGTAACTGGGCATCCATAACGAGTAAACCAGGGGTGGGCAGACTTTCACTAATAGCGATCTATATCCCTTCTTTGCATGATTTTTGCTATTTTTTAAAAAATAAATCAGGGCGATGTAATTAATGCTCTAGATTAAAGGAAAAATATTTTAAAAAATCCTTATGTAAATAAAAATATGTATTATGTAAAAAACAATATGATGAAAATTTACATCATCATGCATTGTCACATATTTAGCTCAGTACTAAATAAATAAAAAAATATTGTTTACTCAATCTTCTTTATTCTTTATGATAATTTAAAAAACAATTATTATTTTTATTTAAGCACAAATTGACGCCACATTTACTACACGAAATTGTGGAATAGCCTTTACATTTGGGAAATTTGCACCGGAGTGACCCACCTACTGTTGGCCAATGTTCAGCACCATCTTTTCTTATGCCTTTTGGAGGTGGTGGTGCTGGAGAACCTTTTCTTTTTTTGATAGTAATTTCTCTTCTAGCAAACTGGTACTAGGACGACCTCCTTTAGCGTCTTTGGTGGGTCCTCTGTTGCATAGCACAAAAGCCAATTCATTTCTGAATTGGCCCATTGTAAGTAGACTCTTTTTGGGTTCACCTCTTTCTTGAGCATTTTTTTTATTTATAATCCAAGAGTTTATAATAGCTAGATCAAATAAATGATAAAATATACGCAAGTACCACTTTTTAGACCTTATTGTTATATGATTTCTGCCCAAAAAGCTATCCATGAGATCTACTCCTCCCATATGTTTATTGTACTCTTGGACAATAAACGGGCAAGTAATATCAATTTTTCCTTTTATTGTCCTGTCATATCTATTGACTTTAGTTACAGGCAATGCTCCAGCATAAGAAGATAGCAGGGTTACTATTTTATTATCTTTCCAAGCCACACAACTCAAATCTATACCATCATGCACAGACACTCTTTCCTCAAAACTACCTCTGGGCACAGATTTTTTCATGAAGTTTTTCTTCTCTGGAAGTTTATTATTTGGAATCCTGTTTTGTTGCACAGTTCCCACTGTGTAAATGCCTGATTTAGCTAAAAAAACTACCAATGGCAAAGATGTATAAAAAGTATCAAAGTATATGATATGGTTTTGCTTTCTTGGCACTCCTCAAAGTAAACGAACTACAACATTTCCTGTTGCACCAAGATCTGGTTCATCTGTGAGCTTTTCAGTATTCTCTTGTCCAGAATATACCTCAAACTTGTGGGCATATCCCATCAAATCACAGAGAACATATAATTTGAAGCCCCATTTATGGGGCTTATTAGGCAGATATTGTTTTAAAAAATGCCCTATTTTCGTAGAACACATCTGTTCATCCACAGAAAGTCTTTGATCCATTGGCACTGTGGCAAACCTCTCATTGAGATGCTTGATAACAGGGTGGATTTTATAAAGCCTGTCATGTTCTGGATGACCTATAGGTTTGTGAAGATCATTATTATTAAAATGTAATGATAACTTTATTTTCTCAAACTTGTTCAGTGGCATTGTTGAAAAAATGGGCTCATATCCAAACTTTGCCGACCAGTATGATCTTGTGCTAGGAAATTTGATTACTGACATGTACAATAATATACCAAAGAACTTATACAAATCACATTCTGTAACTGTTATAGATGAACTGGGATTACTCTGTATTATGTATAAATTTGTCTCCGCTACTAATGTTTTGATAAAATCTTCAGTGATAAAATAGTTAAAACATTGATATGGAGTTTCTAGGTGTGATAGACCACCTGAAGATCGGGTATAACAGGTGCATCATCATAAGGTGCAAGAATTTGCGGGTTTTGATGGACGTCAACGCGATATCTAAACGCTGAAGCAAAGAAAGCGATGGAACCGAAAACAGGAAACGGTCCTCGCACGGATACTTCGTCTTGGTCGTTCAGCACGGCGGTTACTGTTTGGGCGACCGATCCAGTCTTCGACTTCGGGAGTTTACCTTCGACAAAACCTCTAACCTCTGATAGCTGGTAATGAATCAGAGTCATAAGCCGGGTGTTCATCGGCAAAGACGGATTATCAGAATGAAAGGCTTCTGGTGTGATGCGCGCATGCGCTAAGCCAGTCATCATCTCCTGACGCAGGCGTTCGCGTGGAGACCAACCGATACACCGTCGGTTAGGCTGAGGAGCAGGAAGGGCGTCCTCATCGTTAGGGTCGGGTATGTGTTGACTGCCTCGGTGGCGCAGCGGTAGGAGGGTCGCACTTAAAAGCGACGGCTGCGCCAGAGGTCCCGGGTTCGATCCCCGGGTCGGGCCAAAAATATGCCTGAGTTTTTCTGTTAAGAAATTCTTAGGGTAGCCCGGAGTTTGGAAGTTGGCGGTGTTACACCCCCGTGCCTCGGAAAAGCACGTAAAGCCGTCGGTCCTGCACCTGATCTCTCTCCGGTCGTGTCAGATTGCTGTCCCATCGGGCTATGAGAGTGAAAGAAATAGAGAGTGCACCTGTGTTTGCGCACACACTTGTGCACTATAATATGTCCCGCGCAGTCGGTTAGTCGTTGTGACTGGCCACCGTAGTCGAAATCGGCTAGGGGGACTATTATTATTAGACCACCTGAAGGTCGTAGAACTCCCCAAGAAAGTAATTTTATCTTCGTCATACACCAGATTCCTTTTTTTCCAAATCAAGCTTCTTTTGTCAAATAGAAAACTGGATGAAGACTGCAAATTGGATGAAGTTGATGGGTGAGAGGGTTCTTGATCTTCTGTTTCTACAAGAGGAGGATCAATGTCACAAGTTTCATCCACATCATCCCCATCATCATCATTATCGTCGTTCTCCTCCTGCAACACTCTTATAACTTCAACAGAATCGCGGTTTTCGTCATCGGAATCTTGGTCATCGAGGTCATCTTCTGAGAGCCAACCGCCTTGTAACTTATTAAGATAATCTTCAATATCTCTTTCATTCAAGTTTCCCTAAAAAACAACATAAAATAAACATTTACAAAAAAATGTTTGCCATGCATTACAAGTGAAATTACTGCATAGAGATGTAAATTTCCATCACATAGTTTTGAGAAATTTATTCACAGTGTTTTGATATAAATTGTACATAAAACAACAAAAACATGAAAACAAACCTTATTTCCACTCATTTTCACTTTTACTGTATTTTATATATCCGTTTATTTCCATAAAACAAACTAAAATCTCGCTCCTTTTTTTCAGTCACAACAAACAGCGGATTGACAAGTTCCAGGCCTGGTAATTGACAGTGACATTTGTTTTTTTTGACAACTGCGTTTTGTTGTACGCAATAGTCGCTTAAAATGTTGCCAGCAACAACAAATTTACAGTACAAGGGTTTTGAGTACCTTTTTTTGTTGACTAAATATTATGATGGAAATTTCCCTCACCATGCAAAGAAGGGATATCAATAAATTGAGACGACAAGCGATCGACTTGCAATAAAACAATATTTATTTATGTTAAATCGTTTATTGTAGGTATTGCGCACATATTACTATTTAAATATACTTTTATTTACAATTAAATAAGTACAGTTTCTGATTATACAAGCTACTAACTAATAACTACTAAAAATAAGTATGAAGCCAATCACATGAACTGAGAGTGTTTTTATCAGTTTTCGGGCCTCTCTGGACCGATTTACTTAGTGGTTGATGCATGGCACTGCGTATTTTCTGCTAATTTCTCATAGGAAGGCACGTATTTACTAAGTGCCAAACGTAAACAGGAAGACAAATGTTCGTCGGTAAGTCGATTGCGGTATTTGGATTTAATTATTTTCATTTCAGAAAACGCAGATTCTCACAAATACGTCGACCCAAACAAAGCAGTTAATTGCTGTGCGATTTGTTGGAGACTTGGGTATTTTTCTTGGGTCAAAAGAGTCCAAAAACTGATATCTGTTGCTTTTGCTTTTAGGTGAACATCTGAAATGATATGTATCATCTCGTTTTCGAGAGAAGACAAATCCATGTCAAAAGTATTCGATATTTCAGAAGCAGTAATTTCAACATCCACACAAGAAAAAGGATAAGTCATGAAAGTAACAACGTTCGTCAATTTTTTGTATGTCAGAAAAACGTCTTTCAAAGTCGCTGAGAATATTTCCAAGTTCTGTTTTGTATTTATTATAATTTATTACGGCGCTTGCTTTTGCTTTCAAACACGCAAAATTTTTCAAGTCCTTTTTTTTCAGTTGGTTGATTAGAAGCTGCAATTTACTTTTAAATGAGTTAATTGTGCTAATCATGTCCATAATAGTTTTATCTTTCCCTTGTAGCTCCAGGTTTATAGAATTCAAATGACCAGTCACATCAGTAAGGAAAGCCAAATCACACAGCCAACTTTCATTTTTAAGAATCTCCGTGTCATCACCCCTTTGATCCAGAAAAGAAATTATTTCAGGTAGTAGTTCTTGAAACCGTTCTAAGAACTTTCCCCGGCTCAGCCACCTTACGTCTGTATGGAGCAGTAAATCTGTGTGCTCAGATTCGCTGGCCTCCAATTGCACTTTGAAGAGGCGTCGTTGCAAGCTTCTGGCTCGTATAGAATTTACGATTTTCATAGTGATGCTCATCACATCTGCCATGTTCAGTACGTTCGAACACAACACCTGCTAAAGAATGATGCAATGAAAAGAAAAAAAAGATGGGAAGTCTTCATTAGCTCTGTACAGTGCCACAAATCCATTAGTCTTTCCAGTCATTGATGGTGCTCCATCTGTTGTTATGCACACTAGTTTATACAGAGGCAGCTCGTAGTTTTTCGCAAAACTTAGAAAAGCATCGTATATGTCTGAACCGCGAGTGGTTTCTTTCAAAGGTATGAATGTTAAGAACTCTTCTTTAGACGAAGTATCTGGAAATGCCATCCGAATAAACACACATAGCTGGGCACTGGGCAGTGTCAGTCATATCAGTGGATTCATCAAATTGTAAAGAAAAGAATGAACATCTTATAATATCACTTTTTAGCTTTTGCTCGATATCACTGTTCATGAGCTCAACACGTCTAGTTACAGTCCGACGAGACAACTGGAGCTCTTTTATGGCAGATATGATTTCAGTTTTATTTTTAAAGTCGCCAAATAACGAGTTTGCGCCTTCGAGAAATGCTTCTTTCAATACCTCGCCATCTTCAAAGGGTTTTTTGTGTTTTGCCAATATATGAGATATTTTGAAGGACGCAACTGTCGCAGCTTCCGATTGTTTACTTGGCCTGGTAAACATAGCTTGCTCGGCCTTCAAGCTACCTTTCAGATCTTGAACTTTTCGACGTCTTATTTCACTTTTGAGAAGAAAATCACTTTCGTAAATTTTATGCAAGGATTTATGATGCCTTTCTAAGTTGCCGCGTTTAGGCAAAGCTACTGAAGCTCGACAAACAAGTCAAATACACTTGTCTTTCACCATGGTAAATAAGAATTCTTCTTCCCATTCATCGTTGAAATGATAAGTTTTACTTTTTTTTGGCGCACTCATTTTAAATAATAGTTACCAACTTTACTCTCTCCTTTAGCTACACTCAGTACTAAATATATTCATGAGCAGCACGAAGTCACACGATCACGAAAGTTATTGGGAAACATAAACAAGTACAGAACCAGAATCACGACACGACGTCTCATCGAAACCAAAATCTGTGCGAGACTGGCGAACACGTGCCGGCCGTCGGCAATTGTCAAAGCAAAGTAAATCGGGCGGCAAGCATAGCTAATTCGCCGCCCGCACAGTTCAAAGGACGCCGCCGCGCCGCCGCCGCCGCGCCGTTCAACGAGCCGACACCGGCACACGTGCACAGTACAGCCGCAAATAAATCTGGTGCCTTGTTATTTCATATCGACATTTTTGCAGTGAAAGGTTGTTTGTTGACAAGTATTTTCTTAAAGTTACGCGCGTGTAAAATAAAATGTTTTTTATGAACGCACTTTAAATACTGGTATTTTGACTGGTGAAAAGACCACTGTTACACTGTACATTTTTAGGAATGCGTGCGATCGACCATAAATTCCCTTGCGATCGACCGGTCGATCGCGATCGACCGTTTGCCCACCCCCGGAGTAAACCACCTTCGTATACATCTTTAGCTACATTCTCTGCTGTAATTTCTTGTATAGGAAAAGCTTCTGGCCAACGTGTTTGTCTTTCTATGACTGTTACACAATATCTATAGCCTTGCATAGTTGTCGGCAAAGGTCCTATTATATCTATATGAATATGCTCAAAACGATCAACTACTGGAAATTCACTAAATTCAGATAATGTATGTCTGTTAACTTTCGACTTTTGACATTGAATATAACTTTTTGCCCAAATATTGATATCTTTGTTCATATCTGGCCAAAATAATTTTTGAGTGACTAACTTTCTTGTTGTACGAACACCTGGGTGGTTCAAACTATGTACCGAGTCAAATGCAATTTTTCTGAAACTTTGTGGCAAATAGTGTCTGGCATGGTTCGTTGACGTTTCACAATATATCGAATTGTTTATGTCAGGCAGAAATATGTTTCTCATACTCACATTGCTGACCGTGTCAGTACGTGCTGTTAGCGCAATGTAGTTATCGCGTTTCTGCGCCTCAGCAAGTTCGTAGTAATCTAGCACTGTGGGACAGGAAATCGCTTCAACGCGCGATAGAGAATCAGCTACCACGTTGTTCTTACCTTCCACGTATCGGATGTCTGATGTAAATTCACTAATGAATAACAGCTGCCTTGTGCGTCGTGGTGTTTCTTTGTTACTGTCAAGTTTCTTAAAAGCATGAATCAACGGTTTATGATCTGTAAAAACTGATGACTGATGGCCAAAAAGATCGCGAATAATTCTCTATCATAAGCACTATACTTTTGCTTTGCGACACTGAGCTTTTTTGAAAAATACCCTAAAGGTTTCCATTGGTCATTACATTTCTGTTGCAACACGGCTCCTACACAAGTATTAGAAGCGTCTGTCATGTCACGTCTGTAAGAGCTAAAGGCAAACCTGCACTTGGATGAGAGAGTGTAGCCACAGAAAATATAATAGTACTACGTACAGAAGGATCACTGTGCTAAGAATGATAAAGTAAAAACAACTTTCGCTGCAACGCAATGAAGTGCAATTCACTTCGCACGATTTTATTTCAAGGTTGTTTCATCTACCTATCTATACCTGTCTCTTTCTAACACGTAACGCCTTCCCTGTTTCGCGGCCTTGAATGTGTCAGGGTTGCGTGGCACGAACATACGCGTAGGTACATAACGCGCTACTCAAATAAAATAAATAGACTAGAGGACCTAGCACATTTCTTGACTGTGTTCTAACGGAGAAAGTAATTGATAGTGTCAGCGTTCCTTTAATATTAAAATAAGTGTTCACTCTGTCTAATTTAATTATTTGGTACAAAATTACTGAATTCGGAGAAATGAAGGTACAAACCAAACACACATGTATGCACGTCAAGGTAAACACTGCGGTATCTTATGCAGTTGTAATAAGGGCTAGTTTGCAACAAAAGTGGATAACCTGATGTGCTGTCGACTGTACATCACACATACTGTACATAACCAAATAAAATTGTATAGTAGAATTATTTTCTCCGTGCAGTTTGGGTCATAAATCATAGCTCGGCCTCAGCCCTCAGTTTTAAAATTTATGTTATTTAAAATTTTTCGTTTATAATAATTTCAATAAATATAAAATTTTATATTAATTTATTTTTTTATAAAAAAATATATAGTACATTCGCCAGCATCTTAGGTTACACACACTTTTGTTGCAAACTAGCACTAATGTCAACTGCATAAGATACCAGTGTTAACCTTAATTTGCTGTTGTCCGTACTTAACTACAAAAAGAGACTTTTGTTTATGTGAACCTTATCTATCGTACCTTTATAAATGCTATCAAAATCGAGATTATTTTTATTGGAATACCTAAAAATTAAGGGTGATATTATATAGCTAAAGTAAAATAATGAACTGTAGCTCTTGGACTATTAGATTTTGGACTACGTAAAATCCTAACACAAAATTACTTAAGTAATTTGGTAGGTACTTATAAATATTATGCTTAATTTAAAGTAAGTTTATTAACCTTTTTCCGTTTATTTTAAGTTAGATTGACGTAAGTAACTGGGTAGGTATCTTAAACTCAAACCTATTTCTTTGAACAAGAAATGTTGAATACCTACCCACAAAATTTGTTTTGATAAATAATGTCATGATTAGGAACACATATCTCAAATTATTAATAGTTATTTCGCTATAACAAAGTCAGTCACAGGCTGAGAAAATAAACACAGTCACAGGCGCGTGGCGCGGTCCGCGAGCGGCAGCCCCGCGCTCATTTATGCTCGGCGTACCGATTCGCTCGAACGTACCTAAACCTCGGAGTGACACCCCCCTGGTGTAGCGGCGTTTTGTAGGCTCAACTTACACTTCTCAAAAGCTTTAAACGACTGCTCTGTCCAAACAATTGGGGTCTTATCCTTCTTTTTACAGTTGTGTAAATACTTTTGTAGCTCCGCCTGGTGCTCTACTGCATTCAGGATGTGCGGGCGATAAAAAATTACCATACCTAGAAATCGTCGGAGGTCCTGTACCGTCTCTGACTTGGAGTACTCTGCAATTGCTGCGTCCCTCTGTGGCAGCGGAGCGATTCCCTCCGGTGTTGCTTTAAAACCTAAAAAGCAATCTTCGACTTACCGAAATCACACTTACCGATGTTAATCGTGAGGCCGTATTTGTTTAGCCGATCAAACACCTGTTCCAGATGCTCCTGGTGCTGGATCGTATCATAACTTGCAACCAACTTGTCATCAATAAATGTATAAACCAAATCTAGCCCTTCAAATACCGTATTCATAAATCTTTGAAAAGTTTGCGCTGCGTTACGCATACCAAACGTCATTCTCTGAAATTCAAAACGACCGAACGGCGTAATTTGCGCGGTTTTCTCTATATCCTGTTCCGCGACTGGTATATAATGGTAAGCTCTATTTACGTCTAATCTTGAAAAAAATTGCTTCCCTGACAACAAATAAGGTAAGGCCTGTATCCTGGGAACTGGGTACCTGTCGGGTTTCGTTACTGCATTTAATCGTCTATAATCCTCACATGGACGTATTTCCCCATTTTTCTTGGGTACAATATGTAAAGGACTGGCCCAAGGACTCTCTGAAGGCCGACAGATCCCTGCCTCTTGCATAAATCTAAACTCTTACTTAGCCTTTTTATAACGATCTGGACGGTCTAGCCCTAGCGAATAAAGGAGGTCCCTTTGTCTCGATATGATGGCACACATCGTGTTTAGGTATTTCCTTGAAATTCATTGGCTTCGTGATATCCGGATACTTGCTTAGCAGTGAATGATAAGGATGCTTCTCGTCCACTGTCTTCACTGCAGGCTCCCTGGAATTAGAAATAGACGCATTAACGTTTAATTTTGTCAAATAATCTACAAGTTTTTTCGACTTCATATCAACTAACAATCCGTAATGATTCTAAAAATCTGCTCCTATATTGGTTGTTTGATATCTGCTATTATAAACGTCCATCTAAAAGCTCGCCGCAAACCTAAATTCAATCCAAGGGTGCTAACCCCAAAGGTTTTAATCTCAGTACCGTTAGCGGCGTACAACGTGTAATCTACGTTCTCTTTACTGCAAAGTTTATTTTTAACTGAAATAACTGAAACATTGGCACCTGTATCAACGGGAAACTTCTCCCTGGAGTTGTAGTCGATGACACATAGGCGGTGTGATGGCTGCACCGCGCAAACTCCTGCCATAGCCTGCGCTTCTGCTAGTTTCCGACTTCTTGTTCCACGTGCACGGTTCTTCACATCGGCGTGCTTTCTCTCTATAGCGGAAGTGGTATGCACATAACCAATCTGGACTCTCCGGTGTGCGTCGACTGGAGTTCGAACGAGGTCTGCTAAAGTTCCGATTGCGTGGTGTACTTCTTCCTCTTCGGTTATGATCGCGACTGAACTGCCTTCCTTGTCTCTCTTCCATGTTCGTTAATCTCGAAGTTAGGTTGGCTATCTCTGCCAAAATCAACGTTGACGTACTTTGCTCACATGTAGCCGGCGATGTAACCTCTGACACTTGCATGGGTCGTGTGGCATCCATCACCGCATCTGCTGTTGTGGCCAAAATATCCAAAGTTTTGCTATCCGCAACTGCCAAAACTGGCCTGGCTGCCGCTGGCAAGTGGTTCTGCCACAGGAGACTAAGTGTGTGATCTGGGATCTTACCACGTGCTAATTCTTTCATACGTCGTAAAAGTTGTGACGGCTTCTGTTCACCCAGCTCCATTTCGCTGAGTAGTTTCTGCAACTGCAACAGCGGATTCTTCATAAGTAGATAACAATCGCTGTTTAAATGCTTCGTATTTGTCCGTTTGTGGCGGCTGAATAACTAAATCTGTGATCTGTCCAATTACGTCTTTACTTAATTTTCCGATGACTATGCCGTATCTCGCCTGATCACTCATCTTTTGTGGGTTCAATATTGCTTCAATCTGAATAAACCATACTCTGGGTTGATCCGTCCAAAACTCAGGTAATCGTGTGGTGAGTGACACTGCTCCCAAATCCATACGTTGCTCCGGTGTAGACATGCCATTACTCTGCATTGTAGGCACGGGTATTGTGGCGTAGTCAATCTTGCGCCGCTGTCGTCATGTCGCTCGACTCTTGTGATGTATGCGCCATTGTATGAATGTTCAAAATTCACTATATAACACTGGACTTGCAATACCACACCCGAGTTAGTCGCCTTAACGTGAGCCGTTTCCTATTATTCACGTTACTTAATGTCCAACACTGCACCAATAACTGTTCTCCGTCGCGGGTCACCAATGTCGGGCTATTTGGCTATGTTATTTGTGTCGGGGCTGCTACGTTGGAGGTCACTATCTATCTATATTCCGGCCGATAGACTCACAGAAGGTGCTAGGGTGCCTACTAGGTGTGTTAAATTAAAGTCACGAAACATCACTGATGTTTCTATTGATAGTCCACAAATTGCACAATAATTTACGTACTAAATAATAAGCTACTACAATTTGGAATGTACGACCTAACTTCGGGTGGCGCAGGGAACGACTGGCGATCGCCGCCGAGCGCGTTCCGCACACTGGTACAAAATGCTTATTCAGCAAAATGCATGCAACTACTGTGTCCCTACAACAGTAATACCAAATCAAGTAATAATCAACCATTAGAAGGATAATAAGAAATGAAAGATTGTAATTTGTTTAATTCATATATTATATTAGAAGTACAGAATTTTAGAGAGCTTCGCCTTAACACGTTCTATAAATAGAATCAAGTGTATGCCCCTTAAGCATTGGAATATAACGCCAACGCGTGACCTAGATTATTAACATTGTATTGTTCTGAAACATTGCACTTACCACCACCGCGTCATACCACCATACCCTAACAACCCTACACCCCAATTTAGTGGTGAAAGGCTCTCAAAGGGGGCGTGGCTTAAAGATGACTTACCCAAACACGTCCGTCGCCGGCGGAAGTCAGCCGCGAAATGTACGATAGAAATACGATGATGCAATGCGTACACACGCAGTACAAACAAAAGTAATCGTGTCGCAATATGTACTGAGGAGGTTATAAACAAAGGAATGATTAATCGAATATGTACAAGGTGGTGAATGCAATGGATAAAAACAAGTGAGTAATCGTGTCGCAATATGTACACAGGTGGTTATAAACAAAGGAATGATTCATCGAATATGTACAAGGTGGTAAATGCAATGGATAAAAACAAATAAGTAATCGTGTCGCAATATGTACACAGGTGGTTATAAACAAATGATTAATCGAATATGTACACAGGTGGTTACAAACAAAGGAAGTTGTTGCAATATAAGAGACGAACGGCGCGAGAGACAGGATCAGTATCGACATGAGCACGGAGAAGCAAGTTTACTAATATCACATCATAACAAGCGCGAACATCGAGAGTGAATTGAAGAATAAACAGGCGTACCCGCTAGTGCACTTTAGAAATGAAACGTCCGACGATAGGTGCAGACACGAAAGCGGAGATGACTCTTACGGGTGGCAAGAAGAGGACATTGATGATGGAGTCAGAAGAGGAAGCCGGAACGGACGAAGTGGGAATGATGGTGGATTGGACGAAATTTAGAGAGAAGAAATACCAAAACTCTGTCGTGGACCAGAAGGGATTGGGAACCTTGAAAGAGATGGCAGCTTCAGAGTCAAATGGGGAGACGGAAGAACCATAAGATACTCTATCAACGGAGGAAGCTGCGCAAGAATTAGAGGAAGTAATGACGGCATGGGAGAACGAGTACACGAAACAAGTACGTATACAAGCAGTGCAAAAGATGAAATGCCAACAGTTTATGATGGATCTTATAAACTCATCGCTTACCATTACGGAACAAGAAGACGGCATTGGCAAATCAAATACATCAGTCCTAATAGACAGTGGGGATTTAACTCTAGACTGAGAATAATTACGAGGGTCAAACTGAAAGTTCTTAGAAAATCAAAAACTGATTACATTAGCCAGTTATTAGTTTTATTATATCTTTTCAAAATATTGTCCATTGACGTCAATACACCGCTGCATGCGATGGAACCACTGGGAAAAACACTTTGCGCACTCGTCCTTAGGGGTCTCTTCAATGGCATCGCGATACGCAGCCACCGCTTCTTCAGCATTCATAAACCGCTTTCCTTTAAGTTTTTCTTTAATTTTTGGAAATAAATAAAAATCACAAGGCGCGAGGTCGGGGCTATACGGCGGGTGACCCAGTAATTCAACGTTTGATGTCGCCAAATAGTCGATCGTTCGCTTGGCGGTGTGCGACGAGGCGTTGTCGTGGTGAAGGAGGATCCTACTGCGAGGTCGTTTCTCTCGAACTTTTTCCAAGACAAGTGGCAAACAATTGGTAGTGTACCATTCTGCAGAAATTGTTTTTTGATCCTCTAACACAATTGTTGCGAAATGACCTATCCTTCCAAAGAACGAGGCCACCATTTTTTTTCCCGCACTTCGATCTCTCTTCACTTTAGTTGGCAACTCCTCGAAAGGAAACACCCACTGAGCAGATTGTCTTTTGGTTTCAGGATCATAACAGTAAATCCAGCTTTCGTCACCTGTTAGTATGTCGAACACAGCATTTGAGTCACCTCCGTTAAATCTTTCAATCATTTTACGGCACCAATCCACACGATGGAGTTTTTGAGCCTTAGTCAAATTATGAGGTATCCACCGGGCGCAAAGCTTCCTGACCGCTAAATGTTCGTGGAGGATTTTGTGCACTTGACTCATACCGATGCCTAAGCTTGTCCGAATCTGCTGATAGGTCACTCTTTTGTCAGTCTCTATCATACGCCGCACAACACAGATGTTATTTTCAGTCGTCGCCGTAGAAGGCCGTCCCTCACGTACATCATCAGTGAGATTAGTGCGACCACGTTTAAACTCATTAAACCAGTTGTAAACAGTCGCACGAGATGGGGCTTCATCGTGAAAGGCCAATCGTAGTCTATCATAACTTTCTTGTTGACTTAAATGACATCGAAAGTCATAAAAAATCATTGCACGAAAATTTTCTCGTGTTAAATTCATGTTGACGTGACACAGACAATTTTCAATTTGCCGCCAAATCGTAAAACAAATGACAAATGAATGAAATATATACTCAGTAATATTGGCAAAGAGTTCTATTTTCAAATTTTAGAATATTTTTATTATTATATTGTTTATAAGTGGCCAGTTCTAAGAACTTTCAGTTTGACCCTCGTATTCGAAACGGATCTAACAAAACTTCCAGCATTAACTGCCTGTCTTGTCTACGCGAGTATCTTTATTCCGGCAATGGTCATCAAATATTACAAGACGTTCTCAGCCACGAATATCTTGAAGCTTGTAAATGCGCCAGTCATTCGTGTGGAATAGTGAGCGTCGATAAATGGACGGAGAAAACATACGAGATTGTATGTGGCGAAGGGAGAGATACAGTTCTACGTCATCCTTCTAAAAACATCTTCAAGTAATTTATTGTACTCTGCAATCATCTTTCATATGAAATGTTCCTGTTATTTTATACACACTCAATATTCAATTACACACAATACACATTTTAACATAGAATTTACTATTATACACACATCAAATGTAACTTATTACAAATTCAAAGCCTCCACAGCTCTGTTTACATCACATAAATCTTCATCGGAATTGTTATTCAGCTCTTTCACAAAAAGCTACAATGGATAGTTCGCTTTATAACTTGCAAGTAATAGACCAATTTCAAATCGCGCAATCAAGAAAAGATTCCATCCAAAATTTTTCAAATAATAACCAATACAACGAACACACTGACTTTACTATAATTACCCAAAATATTCGTAGCATTTATAAAAACTTTGATGACTTATGCGTTTCTCTCTCTAAATTTAACTTTGAACCTGACCTACTCGTGTTGAGCGAATGTAGGATTGACATAAATAAACCAATACCCCAACTAAATAATTACACATCATTCTCCACTACGAATCATATTAATAAATGTGATGGTGTTGTTATCTATTTAAAAAATAAACATAGGGGTATCATGAAAGAGATCAAACTAACAGAAGCATCATGTATTCAGGTGACATTACCCTGTTATACTTTTGTGTGTATATATCGTTCACCCTCTAACACTAATGCCGATAAATTCCTTGGTTCATTAAGTATTTATTTAGACAATATCAAGACACAGCACAACATCGTTATTACTGGAGACATCAACATAAATATAAATACCACGGATAAATGTAAGGAACATTTCTACGAGCGAAGCAACAGGCTTTCTTATTTAAACCTGCTTGCCGAACATAGCCTTTTACCTGGTCATGTTTTCCCTACAAGAGAACAGAGTTGCCTGGACCATTTTATACTTAAACTTGATAAAACTCAATATACGGCATCTATTGTAGTTTTTGATAGCACAATAACTGACCATCACATGATATTTTTGAAACTAACAAATAAATCCAATACAAATTCAAATAAAAAATCAACTTCTAAAACTAAAACTATTATTAATTACGAAAAAGCACTTACGAGTCTAAAAGAAAGTAATTTAACTAATCTTACTTCATGCGAAAATCCAACGGAGCTAACCAATACCCTAATTACCAAATTGCAAAACTGGCTTAAAGATAACACTACAATTAAACAAATCTCTTCTAAATCGCGTATAATAAAACCATGGATTACAACAGGTATTTTAAGGTGCATTCAAAATAGAAACTGCATGCAGCGAAAATTACGACGTGACCCATTCAATGAAGTCTTAAAAACTACGTATAAAAGGTACCGTAATTTTTGTAATAATTTAGTTCGAAAGTTAAAAAACCAATATGAAAATGAGCTTTTATCCAAAAATAGAAAAAACTCACGATGTCTATGGCAAGCAGTAAATGACATAACGAACCGAAACACGAGAAAATCCAATGGACTAGAATTGCTGGATTCACAAAGTACTCCGGGTTTATCCGTCAATCATGTCAATACTTTCTTTGCAGATATCGGGAAAACTTTAGCCCAGAACATTATAAAAACAAGTCCCACTCAACAGACTTATGTTTGCAAGGAGTCTTATCATTCGCCAGTTAATTCTTTTGCCCTTTATAAAACTACTTGTGAAGAAGTGTACAAAACTCTGATGAGCCTTAACACTGAAAGTGCCCCAGGCTGGGATAATGTGCCTACGAAATTTATTAAATTAGGTTATGTTATATTGGTTCCCGTTATATCGCACTTAGCCAACTTATGCTTTGAGCATGGTGTATTCCCAGATGCACTCAAAAGAGCCATAATCACACCAGTATTTAAGAGTGGGGACAGAGATGATGTGTCGAATTATAGGCCAATTTCAGTTCTTACTGCAATTTCCAAAATTTTAGAGAAGCTTATTAATAAAAGACTATTAAACTACTTAAATAAAATAACCTTTTTGTCTAATTCGCAATTTGGCTTTCGACAAGGTCTCTCAACCGAAGATGCTATTATCTCTCTCACTTCTCACGTTGTTGAAAATGTTGACAGAGGGAAAAAATGTATCGGAGTATTTTTGGATTTAAAAAAAGCTTTTGACACCGTCTCTGTTCCCATTCTTATACAAAGGCTAGAGCTTATCGGCGTAAGAGGTGTTGCTCTGGCTTTGTTTGAGGACTACCTCAGCAATCGCAAACAGCACGTTAAACTTGGTGCCTACATCAGTGATGAATGCTGTGTTACGTACGGAGTGCCGCAAGGCAGTGTTTTAGGCCCTACTCTATTTCTAATATATATTAACAGTCTGTGTAACATAAACATCAACTCAGGAAAAGTTTTTTCATATGCAGACGATACTGCTATCATATTTACTGGAAATACATAGAACTCCGTACATCAGGCTGCAGAGGCAGGGCTTGCAAGAATAGCAATCTGGTTAAAATTAAATCTTTTGACACTAAACACATTAAAAACTAATTACATAGCGTTCACAAATTATAATTCATCACAACCTAAACCACACTTCAAGATACAAATTCATGAATGTGGTCATGACCAGGTAAATTTTTCGTGTGATTGTAAAGTAATTACCAAAGTGACTGAAATTAAATACCTAGGAGTACTAGTTGACCAGAGGCTTTCCTGGCATGTCCACCTTGAACTGATGATGGCAAGAACCAGAAAACTCATGTGGGTATTTAAGAAGCTTCGGTGCGTTGCCGATATAAGACTCCTTAAATTAGTGTACATTTCACTGGCCCAGTCACTTTTGGCTTATTGTATACCGGTTTGGGGAGGGGCAAGTAAAGTCAAGTTCAAGGATATAGAAATAGCGCAAAGAGGTCTTTTGAAAGTCATTCATTTGAAACCGTACAGATACTCTACCCAAGATCTTTATAAACTAAGTGATGTACTTTCGGTAAGACAGATCTACATTTTAAACACAATCCTGAAACTCCATAAATCTATACCTTACGATGCCCATAAAGTTTTCAGAAGACGTTACTATAACGTAGCTCTTGTTCCTGCTGTAAGAACGGTTTACGCAAGGAGACAGTATAGGTCACGATCTGCTAAATTATACAATAAGATAAATAAAATTTTAAATATCTACCCAAATAATACATATACGTGCAAAAAGTCGATCACCTCATTTCTTAAATCATGCAGCTATGTGGAAACTGAGGCATTTCTAGAACAATAAAATTAACTACAACACATACACACCCACGCGCGCGCACACACACGCACACACACACACACACACACACACACACACACACACACATACACACACACACACACACACATACACACACTTACACTTAAACTCATACACCTTTATTTTGTACAATTATGAATATTGAGTAACAAACATTATTCAAATGCAATTCAATGTAATAAATAAAAATAAAATAATCTAATCTAATGAATGCACAAACTTTCTCTATAAATATAATATAATTGATAATTGAAAAACAATAAGTTCTATATTGATATTTTGTTTAGAAAACAGTTTATATACTGGGATTTTTATAAGCTAATGTTAAATAAATATGGAGAGCGGGGATATTCTACCACAAGTATTTATTTACTTAAAAGAAATCCTCGACGCAACATTGAAATGTAAAATCACCTGTTTATGAATAAAGAAATTTGTATTTGTATTTGTATTTGTATTAAAACATGTATTGATGAAAAGAAAATTGCGCTGGGTATATTTATAGACCTGAAAAAGGCATTTGATACTGTTAGCCACCAGAAACTGCTCATAAAGCTAAGCGATGCTGGCATCAAAGGCAAAGCATGGAATATACTTGAATCATATCTTAAAAACCGACGCCAGGTTGTCAAAATCGATGGTTACGTGAGTGGGTCTCAAAGTATAACATTCGGAATACCCCAAGGATCCATACTTGGGCCATTGCTTTTCTCAGCCTATGTAAATAACATCAATACAATAGGATTAACCGGTTTTCTCACACTTTACGCTGATGATACCTGCTTATTTTACTTCAGTCAGTCAATCCATGACATCATTACTAAAGCTCAGAATGACTTAAATTTACTAAGTGAATGGTTTTTACGAAATTTGTTAACAGTTAACACACAAAAAACGTCTTACCTGATTTTAGCTGCAAAAAACAAGGTGATACCCGATTACAATCCTCTGATTATAAATAATGAACCTATTAAATTATCCCATCAGGAAAAATATTTAGGACTAGTAATTGATGACAAGCTTACGTGGAAACCACACATTGACCATATTAAATCAAAGATGACACCTCTGCTAGGAATACTCCGGAAAATTACACACTGTATACCGAAACAGATTAAATACACAATCTATAATAGTCTGGTAAAATCACATTTGGACTATCTCATCGAAATTTGGGGATCTGCAGCATCAACCAACCTCCACCCACTACAGCGAAGTCAAAACAAAATTATCAAGGTATTATTTCATTATCCTTTCCGCACACCAAGTAAAGAACTTTATATAAAAACAGGATTGTTCAATCTATCACAACAATACAAATATAACACATGCATCTTTATAAAAAAGGCATTAACAAACACTATTAAAACTAACATAGAACTTAATATTAAGAGTAGTAAACATAACCTTAGAAATAGATATAAACTCAACACAATAACACCGAGGACCAACTATGGCAAAAAGTCAATACAGTTTGAGGGAGCAAGGTTATTTAACAGTTTGCCAAATGACCTAAAAGAATGCGAAAGTTTAAATACTTTTAAAAATAACCTACGGTTACATATAGCAGCAAGTACCGATGCGTGAAATGTATAATATAATATTTAAGTTATATCTCATTTTAAGTGAAATGTAAAATTTCTTATGGGAATAAATTTCTTTAAACCTAAACCTAACGGCAACGCTAAGCAGTGTGGAACGAAGAATTTTTGAACAACGCGTACAACACGCTAACGAAGATCGCGTGAAAAGTTATCATGACAATAATCACACAGCGTTGGATATACACGTCTAACGTAAAAAGAGCGATGTCACATATAAAACAATAGAAATTATCACGAAAAGGATGATATATGCTTTCATCTATACTATAATATTATAAAGCTGAAGAGTTTTTTGTTTGTTTGTTTGTTTGAACGCGCTAATTTTAGACACTACTGGCCCAATTTGAAAAAATATTTTTATGTTGGATAGTCCATTTATCGAGGAAGGCTCTAAGCTATATAACATAAAGATACGACTCACAAGACCACAGCAGCCATGAAAAATGTTGCGAAAACGGGAGAAAGATATTCCTTTTGAGAGCTTCCGCTGGGTACGCTGCGGAAACCGCTAAAGTTACACAAAAATCATGTATTACAGGATTGTTCAGCATTAAGAGTTCTATAATAAAGTCTGCAACAGCATAAGTCTATCTTTTATGGTTGACTTACTACAACCTTTTTTATGTTAATAAATTTGTAAAAAAAATAATGCATCATTTTTAGAGGTGTATTATACACACAGGTATTTATTCTTATCAAAATAAATAGATTCATCGTCACGAGCATTTCATTTAGAACAAAGTTGCCTTTTATATCATTTGATTCCAATAAATATCTTAGGAGCTATCACAGTTTTAACATAACTCCGCACCAAAATAATGTTCGCAGCTTAAGTACAACGTGCGCTTGCGCTAATTATATTATAAAGCTGAAGAGTTTGTTGATTTGAACGCGCTTATCTCAGGAACTGCTGAACCGATTTGAAAAATATTTCTGTGTTAGATAGCTTATTTATTGAGAAAGGCTTTAGGATATAAAACATCACGCTACGACGGGAGGGGAGGGAGCAAACTCAAAACGCGCGGACGAAGTCGCGGGGGACCGCTAGTTTAAATATACATATTCAGTAACGGTAAGACGATCATGAGACAAACAATACAATTCGACACAATGCGCTCATAATGGGGTGCGAGGTGTACAATTTTGAGGAAAAAAGAAATTAATTCGCACTCGCAGTACTTGTGCTTGGCGAGAAAAGAGATCGAACATCGCATAATGTCGCGTCATCCGATCTATACTCTTTTCGTAGCTGAAGGAAGGTCTAATCGAAGAAATCGACGTGACGACAGGCGGCGTGGGTGGAAGAACATAAGAAACCGGAGCGGGATCTTCGTCAGGAAGCACTTGAACAGACACAACAGTGATGGGCGCGTTGGAAGCGAAGTCCTGTACGTTGGGAACAGGAGACAAAACAGTGATGGGCGCGTTAAAAGCGAAGTCCTGTGCGTTGGGGACAGGAGACACAACAGTGATGGGCGCGTTGGAAGCGAAGTCCTGTGCGTTGGGGACAGGAGACACAACAGTGATTGGCGTGTTGGAAGCGAAGTCCTGTGCGTTAGGGAGAGACATGTCGAATCGACTGAACAAAGTGCATCGAAAGAATATTGTTTTCGGTTATTAGAACAAAGAAATTATCGGTCTGCCAAAAGGTTGCTGGTTCAAGTCCCGCCCGTGCGCAAATTTTTGGTTTCTTATTTCATCTTTATGAATAAAAAAGAAATTATCAATAAAACAATGCATTTAACTGCACAATTATAGGTAAGACCATCTGTGTAAATATTATTCGATAGACCATTATGTTTGTGACGATAATAACATTATATCGAGTTGGTGTATGAGTAATGTTACGAGAAGGTTCGAGATTGTTCGTGACGATGATGACGGGTTGCACTGCCGCTTTTCGGATCTCTTCGTTGTTTTCCGCCACTTTCCATTTTTCTTCCTTTTCAATTTTGCTTGTTATTTTCTTTTTTCCGGGTATTTTCTCCGCTCTCACCATCAGTGCTGTTTTTTCCAACATCGTCACTCTTTCTCCTTCGTTGTACCATTTGTTCTTTGGTATTGCTATCTCTGACGGTTTTATTCTTGGATTCTTGGCCGCCGGCAATTCCGTATCCGTATTTTTTCGTTTTGTCGATGTCCATGTCGTTGTTGTTGCGGGCGTCGAGTCCGTATTCTTCGATGATCTCGTTGACGGACCACCAGTATGCTTCCATTCGTCTATTGGTCGTGTTAGTGGTCTTCTTCTCGTTATCGATGTTGTCGTAGGTCCGAGTGCACTGTAACAAAATGTTATTGTTAATATTTTTTACATACCTTTTCTTACATCTTATAGTTATTTAAACTTATTTTACTACTCTACTGCTAGTGCTCCTGCGATCGTGTATTTATTCGCCCACTTATATTGGTCTATGGCTAGACCGGTGAACAGTGTGTTTGGTTGCGGTTTGTCGTTTTTTTCACATCAATAGATTTGTTCCGTGCGACACACACTCTAGTTTTATGCACGTTTCTGCCATAATATTTAAAATTGCGTCTTCCAATGTGCCATCCTTGGTCAGTAACGGTACAATTCCTACGCCTACACTACCCATAAAACTTTTTTGTGCGTTATTATATATTCCTCCTATCATAATGTTGTCCACCGTTGCGTCTGAATATGATTTTGTGTTGTTCTTTTTGTTCGACACTGATTTTGTCACGCAGCTGCCCGTGTTTATCATGCTCGATGGCGCCTCATTTCTTATGAACATTTGTTTCGAACCCGTCTTACGGTTCGTATGATTTTTCAAAAATTGGTCCGATCGAATTGGTCGCGTTAAACAGTATTGTCGATTCCATGATAATCAAGCGGTGGTAGCAGAAAATATTTATTCACACATTTACAGATTAAATGCGCTTGCTTTGCTTGCGCTATAATTCGAATGATCTGGATCCTTGTTTGTACCTGACGCTAGTTTTTCCAATGTTTTACCGTATAGTTTTTCTGCTGTGATGTTATTGCCCAATTCCACTGGCGCCAACATTTCCATGTTATCCCATATTCCGATTGTTTGCGAATTTGCATTCGCGTAATTTACGCTGCTCGTTTACGTTAAGAACGGTGTTCTGTTACCGAGGTTTGTTATTTTTATCCCTATGCGTGTCACTTTTGCCGTGTGATACACCTTCGTCATGTCGTCATATTATTTTTCTGTCAAATAAAAGTACAGTTTCTGCCACGGCAGACTGTGAATGTACGTTTCGTACGATATGTCAGTTCCCGATTTCGTGTAGTTTGCTTTTGTCGATTGGACCGCGAAGGTAATTTTTTTTCTAAATTCAAATTTGTGTGTATTTTTGAAGAGACCTTTTGGGCAGCCGTTGCGAGTGGTCGTGTCCTGCATGTGTTGCGCAAGCCGCCGGCAAACCCTAAAAAATCTATTGAGTGCCCGACGCGCGCGCAAGGGCAGCTTTACAACGAATCGTCTCTCAGTTATTTGAGTGTTATTTTAATACAGAGTGATAATAATTAATTAAAGCCGCGAAGTGATTTTTAGTGAATGTTAACTGTTTGTTAGATTCAAACGCGTGAACGCTATTTTCGATCGGTGTAATTTCTGTTAAAAAGTACCGGGCTTAAGTGATTAAATAATTTCATAACTCTCTTTTTAAATTCCACCAGTCTTTTTTGTCTGTGTTTTGAAAGTGTCTTACCGAATCACGTTAATTCTATAGTGATCGGCGTTAGAATCATTGCGCATCGCGTTCAATCCGACGCGGATAACGTAGTGAATCGCGTTAATTTCAGTGTGATTGGTGTGAATGTTGTTAGTAATTAATGGGTGCTGGTACTGCGAATCGCGTCAAATTGAATCCGTGTGTAAAATCTTGTAAAGAAAATAATATTTTATCAAGAAAGACTATTTGCTCTATTAAAACGCTTTATTAAGGTAAATAATAGTCGTCGTAGATAAACACCTGGTGTTTTAGGCGGGACTCAAAAGCAAACCAGACTAGTATATAATAGCCCGGCAGGGCCAGTGTGGTGTTAAAGTGTGTGCGTGAGTTTCATGGTGAGCCTCATCAGGCGTGAGAGTGCAGTAAGGAACGTGTCCAGCTTCATCCTCAAACATAGAGGCCAACTACTGATCGAGATCGAACTCCAGGAAAAAAAAAACACATTGTGACACAAATTCGATGAGATCCATCCGTATTGTAGATTAAATTCCACACCACATTCATCAACAAAGGTTTTAGAATTTAACTCAAACAAACATCTAACTAAATACTCCCGAAAAATATGTCACACTCATACTCAAACTCAAAACATGACTCTAATAATTTATCACCCAAAACGATGGCCAAAAAAAGTAACATTCGCAGTTAATTAATATTTTGTTTTTCATGATCATGTATATATAAATTCCATATAAAATCGTAAATAAACCTAAGTCTAGGTCAGTAAATACTCATTTAAGTATTAGTAAAGCATTAAAACAGTTTAGCCAAAAAAATAACTTTAGTAACAAAGAAAATCGCGAATATTTTATAACGGTGCTAGGAGCTCTCAAATAATTGTTGATACAACTTTAACCTTGTCACCTTGCCGCTAACATATTGAAATTCCGCAATCATAAGGAGACATTGTAGTAGTATAGGAAATCACAAAAAGTATTACGTTATACTACTATCTATGCAATATGGAACTCGATCAAGTTTCTACGACCTTACATAAGTTAACAGCCATTCATTTTTTATAGCCATTACACAATACCTTCCCTGTATTGTTAGACAAAGTTTTTATTATTTTTAAAGGAGTGACAAATCTCGAAGGCTGGGTAATTTGTCTACGTACGTACCATAAAACAAAGGTTACATATTTTTTAAAGAACAATACCTCCTTTTCACTATTTCGTCGTATTTGGGTTAGAAATTACTCGCACAAATAGTTTTGTACAGCAGTGTCCAACATGTGCATGGGATCTGGCCATTAACAAAAAATCAACGGGACAAGAAGCAAAAAATGTATATTGTTAAAAGCCAGAGAAACTTTCTAAGCGGCGGAATATCAGTTCAATAAAACAATTACCAGTAACACACCTAAAAAGCGACTTTAAAACATTTCAAAAAGTCTTTTAAATTACAACGAACACGTGCACCGTTTAAGTTTCTTTGTTTTTAATTTTTCCATTCTTTTTTCAAAGAAAACATAGTAGCACCTAAGGCCAATAAGATTGCTTGGCATCTGTCATAAAAGCTTCTTTAGGCGCGTGTAATATCTTTAGGTAAAATATATAAATAAAATTTATTTTTTTCGCATAAATAATATTACCTAAGACCAATAAGATTGCTTGGCATCTGTCATAAAAGCTTCTTTAGACGCGTGTAATATCTTAAGGTAAAATATGTAAATACAATTTGTTTTTTTCGCGTAAATAATATTATTTTTCAATCTTATTAGCGCCTGTCCCTACCTAAATATAAGTTGCTGTCGAGATTGGCATGTTTTGCACTAATTTGATATTACTTTTAGGGTGTTTAAGGACATCTTAACATAGCAAGTAAAGTCGTCATTAAATCTGCAGAATCAAATAAAGGTGTAAAATGCAATCCTAAATTGCAGAAAACAACAATGTATCAGTGTAACAACGAAATCGTGTTTTCACTATGTGTGTCTGTGTGTAAAATGTGTGTCGCTTCTTGTGCTAGTGGTTTCTTGTATATGTGCTGTGTGAGTTGATTTATTGTGTAGATCAGTTATCATCAAGCCATAAGTTTCTGGCAACTCAACAAACAAAAAACTAGCTGAAGCATGCTTAAGAAAGGAAAGCACAAGCTGGCTAAACCTAATAGACTAGGATTGGGCACCAGCTACATTATTTAACAGCAGTGGAGCAAAGTGAACTACAATGATCAACGTTGGAGCGCCCGCGAGTCATTAGCCGAAGACAGCTTCAATGATCAACTTTAATTAAGCGCAGTGACCCATAAGTGGACGACAGCTATTTTGGTCAACGCCGCTATAAGCGGACGACATTAACAATGATCAACGTAGAGGGAGCACAACGAGCTAAAAACTGACGACAGCTACCATGGTCCACGTTGAATAAGCGCAGCGAGCTGAAAACTGACGACAGCTATATTGTTCTACGAGGAAGCACAGCGAGCTATAGTCTGGCGTTATATACAACAGTCAACATTGAGGGAGCGCAACGCTCTAAAAAATTACGATAACTACAATGGTCTACGTTGAGGGGGCCCAACGAGCTGAATGAAAACTGACAAGAGTTACATTGGTCTACGTTGAGGGATTGCAGCTAGAGAACAATTGACGACAGCTACAATGGTCAACGTTGAGGAAGCGTAGCGAGCAATAAAATGGCGACATCTACAATAGTCAACGTTAAGGGGGCGCAGAGAGATAAAAATTAACGCCAACTACAATTGTCTACGTTGAAGGAGCGCAACTAGCTAAAAACTGACGACAGCTACATTGGTCTACGCTGAGGGAGTGTAGCGAGCTCAAAACTGGCGACATCTATAATGGCCTACGTTGAAGGACTGCAGTGAGCTGAAAACTGATGACATCTACAATGATCTACGTCGAGAGAGCGTAACAAGCTATTAGCGGAAGACACCAACTTTAATCAACATCGGAGCGCAGTGAGCTACGAGCAAACGAGTACTTTGATGGGCAACGTCAGGAGAGCCATTCAAGCTATAAGCCTACGACAGTCATAATGACCAAAGTCAAAGAAGCACCGAGAGCTAAAAAAAGAAGCTAAAGAAGAAGCTAGAGTGGACCTAGCTTTAAAAGGACGCCAGCCAAACATAATTGACGTAAGTGGAATGCACCAACTTATGAAAAATACTTATTAAGTGCAAAACATATGTACCAAAGCAGTGCAACGACCTTATAACCGAATCAAAAGGACCAAAGAAGATCAAGAAGAACTCCTACGCGTATCCACAAAGGCAGATTGCCCACCTCATCAACGCTCAGCCCTCTTATGATACCCGTCTTTCTCCCTATATTCCTAGACCACACTCGATGCATATCTTGGTGGTTGTGGCCGATAGGCTCCGGCTAGTCGGTCTCCTCTCCCATCCCGGAGCGTGTCCCTCCTTCTAAAAATCGTGCTATTTGGTGTGCCGGTTTTACCGGATCAGGCTTTGATCCTGGCTGAATAGTACTTCGTATCGTATCGTATCGTATTCAAATTTGTTTGTATTTTTTGCGTTCTGCACTCCACTTCCTATCACTGAATTCAGATTTCCCGGCACTTCTATGTCGCCCGATTTGTCTTGCGTTGTCACTCGCGGATATAATATTCCGGTATATTTTTCTACAGTGTGTTTCGTTTCGATTCCACCCAGCGCTATCCACTTTATTATCTGGTCATAAGCGGTTTCCGGCGCGAAAATTGCGACCTCGTCCACGAATTCGATATCCGCTTGTTGTATTTGCTCTTGAAATGCCTTGTAATTCTTCGTCTTTTTGTAGTATTCCGTTATTCGGTGATATTTTTCGTCGTGCATTTTCGCCGCCGCGTCCAATCTGTTCACCGGCACGCCCCTGTTCAACGGATGACCTGGACCTAAATATTTATATCCAGGTGCTACTATACCTTGGCTTCCACTGGGCTGCGGTTCTTCTTCCTCGGCGCGCTCGGCCATGAATGCGTTCGTATTCTACGCTGCGTCTTTTATACCCCTCGTTTGTTTACACAGGTGTCGCATGACCTTTGTTTGTAACCACCTGTGTACATATTGCAACACGATTACTCATTTGTTTTTATCCATTGCATTCACCACCTTGTACATATTCGATTAATCATTCCTTTGATTATAACCACCTGTGTACCTATTGCGACACGATTACTTTTTGTTTGTACCGCCTGTGTACGCATTGCATCATCGTATTTCCATCATTCATTTCGCGGCTGCCTTCCGCCGGCGACGGACGTGTTCGGGTGACTCAGCTCCCCTTTGCGAGCCTTTCACCACTAAATTGGTGTCGGCGGGATTGGTATCTCAATCAACGGAGAAGTTGGTGGCACTACTGGAGTAGCTGACGTCAAAGGAGTCATAAAGGAACTCTCAGGGACAACTTTATCGACCCTATTTTTGATTCACTTGCGTAGAGATTACGATCGATTTTCCTTCGTCATCCCAAAATCGGTTTTTTTGAATCATTCGGTCGATCGAAATCCCCAAACGAGTGCCTCCGACCACTCGTTTTTAAGGCGAGTGATAGTCTAAACGTCAAAAAGACGTGTTTTTGTGTTAACTTTTGAGACTTGCTTATTTGCTTCAAATTTTAATTCATTAATTATAAATTTCAATTAAACCGATTGTACATGCATAATTTGCTTTCGAAAAGGCTTTTAAAGTAAGGGAAATGACAAAACAGTTGAAGATTTTGAAGGAAGTGCTGTTCAAAGAGACACCGAAACAACTCGTTGGACTGGGCAATTTTCAGCTCAAATCTAATTATGTCGAGATTAATAGCTCACCAAAGAATTAATCCTAATTCAGAGACCTATTATGGTCTCGAGTAAACCACTTTGCCCGAGTATCCATTGCAATTAAGGTAAGTTTGAGTCATGGTTATGTGTTTGAACAAATATCTTGATTACATAGAATTAAGGCAGTTCGACTGTTTGCACATAAAGATAATCTACCAAAAATAATTCCAGGTTATTCCAGCCATTAATTGTTTGTTGCTGAATCCTAAAAGTTTCCTTGGAAACCATAGAAATGCAAGAATTGCTCAGGGCACAGGCACAGTTTCTAAATAAATTATTGAAAGCCTTGAATTGCCCTACAGTACTCAAATAGTGTGTTTAAATTACTAGAAACCTTCCTGAAATGATGGCAGTAGCTTGCAGTAAGTATCATGACATAAATTGAATATATTTTTTTATTACCTCAATGTTACTAAATTGTTGAAGTTAACCTTAATCTTTCCAGGATCCACAACCTTCTCAAAGACCACCAAATGTAGTAGGGTGTATAAGTGTATAAATAGACTGCCTGCTCTATATTTTGTAAATACAGACTACTAACAATGACTCCAAATTAGTATTGGATAACCCGTAGGTAATTTCAAATTAAGAGAACTTTGATGAAAAAAGCATTGTAAAGTGTTTGTATATTAAGGATTATGATGCCAATAATTTGTGAACACAAAAATATTAAACCGTTGAAAAGAGGCCTAATAACTTAGTGGCTGATTGTTTATCCGGAGCATTGATTGGGTCTATGTTAGTTTCGGTATGTTGGTTTATGTTAGTGCTATTTCATGCAATAAAAAATATGATAGCAAAACAACTCTTTATTGCACATCACAAAGGTCAGTTCAAATATGTTTACAGTAAATGTACAAAATGAATGTTTTAATTACTTAAATAAATTGTTTTTCTTACAAATGTTTGTTTGATTTTATTATCACAACTTGAAAATAAACGTCAACAGACTTACATTAACATAAACAAGTTATTACTCAGATGTACAGTCCATGTAAGGTATTCATTAACAGTTATTGAAAAGCTTGTCCGATAAAAAAAACAGCAAATCACATCAATAAATAATAATCAAAGCTATATTACTGTTTTCTTGATCTAAAGCAATAGACTATACTAAAATATTTTATTGCTTAAAGTACAAAAGTAAATATTTCAAGCAAAAACTTATTAATTGAACTGAAAGTATAAAATAGATATAGGTCACACACATCACATCAAAAATATATAATAAATCGTTTGATAATGTTGACTGCAAATGATTTTGGATGATTGCGTGTTCTTTAGACTCAAGAGTACTTAATTTTCTCTCCATATTAGAAATGAAGACTACATATCACCTCTTTGTTATCGTTCCTTCTCTGATTAGGGTTTTTATGATTGTCTTGTTGCTATACCTGAAAAAGATTATAAACCGATTAAAGGGAATCATTAGAATGAATAGTACAAGTAATTCTTAAAAATCATAGTACCCAGTCTAGATTATCACATTTCACATTAGTTTACCACTGAACATTAGTTTACCAAAAATAGGGCCCCTGCTCCCCTTCAAAGTGATTTTCATCATTAGTGTGCCTAAATAAGACTTCATGATCGAATAATTCCAGGTCGTCTTCGTCAAAATATTCTAGCTCTAAATTATTTCCGTCATTTAATAGATCTGCGATGACGTCACCAGAAAGCTTAAGCCCTTAAATTAAAATAAAACCATATTTAGGAGGCATATACTCGAACCAATTTAAAAATGCACTACAACAAATAAATTAACTTTACGTACTACGATACGACCGGTATCACACGACCGTGAGTGTTTAAATTTCGAAGAAGATTCTACTAAAACTATCGAGGTAAAGTACACAAAACACTAGTTCTACGAGGGCCATTCAATCAATTCAAACTTAGCCTACAAAAGAAAAGAGAAAATTTTGAGAAAGTACAGATTTATTTTTCAACATAGTCTCCTTTCAATTCAACACACTTGGCCCAGCGATACTACAACTTTTTCAACCCGTCCAAAAAATACGATTTCCCAAGGTCTTCAAAATAGGCCTCTGTGGCGGCGATAACCTCATCATTCGACCTAAATCTTTTGCCGGCCAGTGACTTTTTCAGATTTGGGAACAAGAAGAAGTAACAGGGAGCCAAATCTGGAGAATACGATGGATGGGGCAGCAATTCGTAGCGCAATTCGACTAATTCGGCCATGACGACGGCGGAGGTGTGAGCCGGCGCGTTGTCGTGGTGGAACAGCACTTTTTTCTTTGCCAAATGGGGCCGTTTTTTTTTTCAATTCGGCGTCGAATCGGCCCAATAAGTCAGAATAGTAGAGCCCCGTGATTGTTTTACCCTTCTCAAGGTAATCGATGTAGGTCACACCTTGCAAATCCCAAAAAACACGCCATCACCTTTCCGGTCGATTGAAAATGTCCCTTCTGCGATGCCTACAGTCTCAGCTATCTCCCGAATCGTCAATCGCCGGTCTGTCAACACGAGATTGTGGATTTTTTTACGTTAACCTCCGTAGTAGCCGTTTCGTAGTGTGTGTTACCAGTGATGACATACGGATCCGAAACGTGGTCTCTTACTATGGGCCTTATAATGAAGCTTAAAATCACACAACGAGCGATGGAAAGGGCTATGCTGGGTGTTTCTCAACGGGATTGAATCAGAAATGAGGAGATACGTAGAAGAACTAAAGTAACGGACATAGCCTTGAGAATCAGTAAGCTCAAGTGGCAATGGGCAGGGCAAATAGCGCGAAGAACTGATGGCCGTTGGGGCAGGAAAGTTCTAGATTGGAGACCCTTCGACCAGAGACGCAGCGTGGGACGTCCACCAACAAGATGGACAGACGACCTTATAAAGATCGCAGGATCAAACTGGATGCAGACCGCTAGTGATCGGTCGCTGTGGAAAACCGTAGGGGAGGCTTATGTTCAGCAGTAGACGTCCTTTGGCTGATAATGATGATGATGATGATGACACACAGTCGGTAATAACAGGTTTATATCCCCTAATACCTTGTTTATTTCAGACAGCGTTAGTTGTGTGGTTTCTTTGGAGAATATAAACTTTATTGGTCGACAATACATAGTAGATGATGGCCGAGGGTTTTGCCAAACAATTATACCAGTTTCGTCGCGTAATTGAACTGGAACTAATGAAAAAACTAACAAAAATTCATCACTATCCCTACTATCCGAAAATTTTTGTTTGTATGTGCTGTGACCTGAACTTCCATCACAGCCCCACTTGCTGACTAAAGTTAACGATGAGTCATCACCAAGAGAGCAAGCTGTGATAACTTCACGTTGAGCTGATATTAAACGTTGAGCAGTTATGACCATAATTGCCTGAAGTTTAATTTCAGCTCGCGTTTCAGTTATAACTATACTTTCCTCTGGAGGAATACATGATTTTTTGGCTTTCTTTAAACAGTGAAACGACGGAAATACCTTATGTCCTGCAAGCATGCTCCACTTCCTAGTCTGTTGGTACGCGTGGCTTGTTGACTTAGACTCAACGTAGTACGCCAGGGCCTCATTGCCAGACAAACATCGCTGATCCTTCATTTCTTCAGCAGCCTTCAGGGAATCTTTAAGTTTTTCTGGCCTCGCACTGACCTGCCTGATCAGACTGGCCACAGTTCTGATCCCTGAAAGTAATTAACATAAGTTAAATTTATAGGTAAGAAAAGAAACGATAAAGGTATAATAAAGAATTATTTACATGTACATATATTGTATATATAAATATATATAATATCATAAAATGTACCTGATAGTCGGGAAGATATCTCGGCTACAGCGAGCAGTTCTTCAGAACTTCGAGATTGAATAAGATCATCAACACGTCTACGTTTAGTCTTAGAAGCGGCATCTTGCAAGTCCACTTTCGGTCTTCCAGGGCCAGCGATGGGTTGTTGAGATGATGTGGATGGCTCTGCAGTGTCGTATAACGTACGAAACGTTATACCACCCTCTAACCATGACTTATTTGAAGTCAGAAAGCGATCCAGAATTCTGCGAGAATGTTTCCATTTCTCCGATAATTTTGCAGAAAATCTGGAAATAGCTGCCTTGATAACATTCAACGACTGCTCCGATATGCTGCCCAGATCATGTTTCGTCGCAATAAAATTGAAAAGCGCAGCATTTCTCTCATCGCTGGAAGTTTTTAACCATTCTTCAAAAAACTCCATTTTCGATACAGCAAAACTGCCTCCTACAAAAAAATATGTAAAAAATAAAATAGCAAATTCGAGCAAACACAAATACAAGCATTTGAACTACAATGATGTATCTCTTGCTTGATGAAAAGAACAGCCCGGGGAAATGAGGGGATTTTTACTTATCGTCTTATAAATTACAAATTTAAGATTTTTTTGTAATATATTTTAAATAGTATGATTTTTCTTGGTCATGCGTTAATCAATATGAAATATAATAATATTAAAAAAAAACTACTTACAGTACTACAGTTTCATTTTCGAAAAATGATGTTATCACTGTATTTTTAGGTACCACAAAAACCATACAGTCGAATTGACAACCTCTTTATTTTTGAAGTCGGTAAATAAGTTACTCCACATAATAACTAGAGCAGTTATTCACAATGAAAAAAAAATAACACAATAATAATATAAGGAACTGTCAAAAACACAAGATCAGCTTAATCAAAGGTTACTTTCGTGACACCATCAATGTTGCGATAAGTTGTCAATAGGTGGCTTCTAGTATAATTAGCAACCGCTTGACGAATGGCGCGGGGAACAAAAAACGCCATTGTAGTATATCCGATTACGTCACCCGCTGCGCGCCGGGCTCGAGTCGTAAACATGTCGTTATTACGACTTGTTTATAGAAGTGGGTTGGCTCAAGTGACGTTTTCATTGTATCTATGAATAAAGCTTTTAAACAGTGTCGAGTTTGTTGTGTTTCATTCAACCTAAATAAGCATATTGAGCTGTGAATGTCAAAATCGTACCGCAATAATCATACTTTTGCCTTTAGATATTTTTATTTTGAAAAGTAGATCGATGACGTGTTATTTTTAGTTATTTAAAAGCAAGGTTGATTCAATTTACGTATGAGTAATAAATAAATATCCTTAAATATCCTCTGAACATTTCCACACATCGCCATCTAGTCCCAAAGTAAGCTACTCGAAGCTTGTGTTATGGGTGCCAGATAACGAATACAATACTTAAATACTTTTTGTTTGTAAATACATACAAGATATACATAGAAAACACCCAGATCAATACAAACAGACATGTTCATGCACACAAATGTTTGTATTGTGCGGGAATCGAACCCACACCCGCTGCGTAGTTGGCGATTTCTCGACCACTACACCAGACGGGTCGTAAAACGAGGCATTTCCGTATATTTTTTATTAATTTAGGTCCATTAAAAATATCGTAAAAATCGACGAAAGTTTCTAGCCTTTAAAAAAAAAAACATAGTTACCTATACTACCTATAAAATCAAGTAAATATATTGATATGATTTTATAGCTTCATTCTTCGAGTACCACATTTGTCAATACAAAGTAGATTTAATAAACTAATGTCGAGAATAAAATAAACACTGAAGGACACAGACACTAAACACTACTTCCTACAAATATTATTCTGCGTTTCTCATGTGTTTTATTATTAAACCTTAGTGATAGTCACTTGGAATATTTACAATTGTTTTCCACAAGAAAAGCTTATTAAAATGATATATAATAGTTTGATATAAATCACAACCAATGGCAAGTACAAGATAAATTAACACAAAAAGTAGTAATTTACTCCAAAACAGCTGCGCCGTAAGGCCGTTACAGACTGGGGGCTAACCGGTTATACCGGTAAGATTTTATTTCAAAGTTGCTTTCCAACTAGAAACTCGGAACATGTATTCATAACATTTAATTATAAGTATCATTTATGGGTAGGTAAAATAAAATTTTAATGAGAATATTCTCTCGGGTTTAGGTGTTGTGGTTCCCACCGTTGTGTCTGTTTATTTATTTAAGAAAACTAACAGCTAAAATTACTTACAGTAAATAACAATTTACTTATAAATATTAAGGTTTTCCTTATGTTACAATTAGTATAAAAGTCGTGAGACTAAATGTTAACAGTGAATATTATAAAATATTCGTTAGCATTGATGGACATAAAAAGTACTACCAATGAATTATTACTGTGCTTAGTTTTCAGCGCACTGACAATCGAACATTGAGGCAGGCAAAAAAATAACAATACATAGCCAGATTTGTCTGGTAGGTGACCGTTCCTACATCAGCGTGCCCAACAGCAGCGGCCCGAAAACAACCTAAAGTGTATATTTGCTACATTCCCATAACACGAGAGAAGGTAAAAGAATAAAACCGAGACAAAAACATATTTTGAAAGCCCAGTTGTTGTTGTTGTTGTACTACGATTATGATTAATCTTGGGATCGGTTTTCAAAGACCACTACAAAACACCAATACAAATAAATTAATCCAATGTCATCTAGTTTCGGACGACGTTCATCGATAGGCAGCCGGTAGACCCAGAAAACGATGGCGCTAACCCACTTCCGCAAAGACTGGCCGGCCCAGACCGGTAACCGCGATCACTGGAGAAGTTTAAGGGAGGCATTTGCCCAGAAGTGGGACAATAACGGCTAGCTAATGAAAAGGAAAAAAAAAGCTTATTATTATTGAGGCGAATGAGAAATTAATGGGGTATAACCTATTGGCATCTACAAAAATAACTGGGCAATGTTTAAAAAATGTGGCTTCAATTATATTGGATAGCCAGCAATTGCAAAGTATTATAAAAAACTAAATAACGGCTGCGACTTCTTGGAGGTATTTTTTTACATATCGTCGGTGAGCAAACAACACCGCATAAGTCGAAATTTGGCGGTTCCGACATTTGAATACCATTGGATGCAGATTTAAGGCGCGCTTTTTTACAACTAATCATAAGCAGATATATCAGCCAATCAGAGGCCGTTATTCAAAAAAGTGTATCACCGCGCATGTATTTTTTCTAGGCAACACCGCGCAAGTCGTCACTTTGCCATACTGTTGTTGCACAGTTTTTAAAGCTGTTTTTAATTTATTTGTTTTACCGTGGTAAGAAAAAGCTAAAGTGTATTTGTGGTGATAAATAAAGAGAGTTAAAGGTAAGAAATTCATTGTTAAGTAACGTTTTGCGTTTTAGAAGCCTTTTTTCCGAAAAATCATTATTTATATTTGTTTATTATTTGAGCGGTGTTTGTTTGTTTTCAAAAAGAGTTAAACGATGTTTCTAGCTTAGTTGTGCGGTATTGGTGTGATTATTTTACGACTTTAGTGATGTTATAGCTTGTTTGTTTATGAAATTACAGATAAATTGGTCTAACGATGGATGAGTCTGAAAGTAGCAGTGATGAGTATTTAGCTCAAGAGTTGAAAAATGCAGGTCTTCATAAATTACTAAGAAAAGTCAAAATAACAGTGAAAAGCTCAAAACGAATCCCACTAAAAAGAAAAAGAAAATTGGTTAGTATAACTTATCATTAGTGAGTACATAGTATTAATTATTATTTACTCTGCCGAAAATCACACCGCTTACGCTTTTATGCTTTTATAACCAGTTTAATATCTTATTATGTTATCAGATATCGTCGACAGTCCAAGTACTTCTACAGCTGCCATACCATCTACGTGTGCGAAAAAAGCTACAGCCCATCTAGGCATTAAACTGCAGTCAGAAGGTATTATTTCTTAATTTTCCACCTACGGCTTTGATTGCGTTGAATAAAGGAACTAAAATATAATGAAATTTGGCTTATTCAGTTTAATAATAACATATTTTTACAATCCTTTTTTAAATTAATAAATAGTTATTAAAGAAAGTTTTGCTTTTGTAGATATTACTGAAGATTTGCAATCATTTAATTTGGAAAACATGCCAATAATAGAGAAAGTCGGTGAACAATACATAATGTTAAATGCAGAAATACAATTTCAATCAAATATTACAACTCCAGTGGTTTCCACACTGTGCTGTCCAAGTACAAGTATGTCGCAAGAATGCTCTACTCCAGACTCTATGCATCTTCCAATACCACTGACCTTAACAAAAGAGCTAGCAGCTAATGAACCGCATGATACGAGTAAAACTGTTTTACCGTTTAACCCTGAACTAACTCCAGAGGCTTCTCCTGAACCTGACCCAAACTTAAATGGTTCGACCACCAGTGTAACACCACCTTCACCTTCCCTACTGGAGGATCATAATAACTCCCCTGATTCAAATGAGACGTTTATGGTACTCCCTTTATCAAGCAACGTTATAGCTGATGCTATCACAGTAGATTCTACTAGATCAGATGACAGTCTTTATCATGGAGATATAACTAAAAGCAAGAAACGCAAAAGTAAAGTTATGTCGGACCCTAAATTATGGCAAAGGAATGAAAATAAGGAAAAGAGAGAAAAGGGGGAAAGCTATTTAGGATATAGACGCGAAAAAAATCCAAATGGTACAAACTTCAAAATAAAACACGATGTTTTTAAACCGGCGCGGTCTATGAAGCCTCCGTGTACATCTTCTTTTTGTATTAAATCCAAATTGAGAGCTTGCGATAGCGTCAACCAAGATGCACGGGAGAAGTTATTTAACACCTTTTGGAAAATGATGTCTTGGGAACAAAGAAGATCGTACATTTGTTCACATGTAATGAAATATGAAAAAAAGGTGACTAAAAACCTAAGTTCTCAGCGGACTGAAAGCCGAGCTTATTATTTTACAATAGAAAATAAAAAAATATCAAGTTTGTAAAAACATGTTTCTGGGCACTTTTGGGATAAAAGAGTGGTTTGTCCGATATTGGTTAGATAAAACAGACTGTGCCATGCCTCCTCACACTCAAGAATCAGGTCGTAAGAAAGGTCCAGAAAAAAGTGATGCTAAGAAGTTTGCAATCGAGTTCCTTACTAAACTAGCAAAGATGCCGTCTCATTATTGTCGTGAAAGCACTTCAAAACTATATTTGGAGCCAATCTTTGGGACCATGAATGAGCTTTACAATGTCTATAAAGATGCATGCGAAGTTGAGTTACAAGAGGGTTTGAGTCGAAAACAGTTTTGCATCATTTTTGAAAAACAGAATCTTGCTCTCTTTCAACCCAAAAAAGATCAGTGCGATCTTTGTTGCAGTTACAAAGTAGGAAATCTCTCTGAACAAGACTATAACGCGCACATATCTAGAAAAAGCAGAGCAAGAGCTGAAAAGACAACAGATAAATTGTTTGCACAGTCAGAAATATGTCATGTATTCACACAAGATGTTCAATCCGTAAAGTTGTTGCCATCTTTAAATGCCAGTGCGATTTACTACAAGACTAAGCTCTGCATACATAATTTTACGATTTATAATTTAGCCAACCAAGAAGTCTTCTGCTACTGGTTTGATGAATCAAATAGCATGCTCGAAGCATCCGTTTTTGCATCCTGCGTAGTGGACTATATTTCCAAAGTCTTGGACAAGAGATCTTTGCCTGTTGTCTTATATTCTGATGGGTGCTGTGCTCAAAACCGAAATGCTATACTAAGTAATGCTCTTTTGCGCCTTGCTATTGAAAAACATGTAGTTATCACTCAAAAATTCTTAGAAAAGGGGCATACTCAAATGGAGTGTGACTCCGTACACAGTGCCATTGAATGCAAAGTAAAAGGCAAAGAAATGTTTTTACCCGAACAATATGTGCAACTAACAAAGAAAGCTAGAATGCGACCAATGCCTTATGATTGTCGGCTTTTAGATTACAATTTTTTTACAGATTTTAGTAAAAATCTAATATACAAATCCATTCGTCCAGGGAAAAAAGCAGGTGATCCCGTCGTTATGGACTTGAGAGTGTTGGAGCATGGTCCTGATGGAATAATTCAGTATAAAACCTGCTTCGATGATGAGCTTAAGCCGTTGCCAATAAGGCCCATACCACTGCAACGCATAAAGCCAATTAACGAACTACCTAAATTGTATTCTGGGAGATTGCCAATCAACAATCGTAAATATCAAGATTTGCAGGATTTGAAATCTGTAATTCCTCTTTCATGTCATGCATTTTATGATGAATTACCTCACAAAAATTGATTTTTCATACGATTTGTACCTATAATAGATAGTTATAAAAATGTTTAATGAAACATGTTTATTTTGTAACAAATAGGTACCTGTGTACTTTATAGAAATAAAGATAATTTTATAAATTTTCTAAGAATTGTTTCATTGCAAATCGTAAAACTAAAGACGAAAACAACACCGCGTAAGTTTAATGCAACACACCTACAACACCGCCCATGTCCCACGAAACACCGCGTAACTCATTTAAAATACAGCGTAAGTCGATTTTTATACATTTAGCGACGGAAATTCAAAAAAATATTGAGCTATACTTATTTCTAATGTAAATTGAAAGTAAGAACTGAAAAAACCTGGTTATTTTTATCGAAATTCCAAATAATACACAGTTTTTTGTATCTCCTGTAAACTAGGGAAAAATGACTTGCGCGGTGATGTTTGCTCACCGACGATATGGCGATTAAAATTATAGATGGGGTACTAAAAATAATGACATGGCGACTAATTTTAACAGTCAGATAGCAAATAATATATTATAGCTACTGTAGACTTCTTATTGATAACCTTAATGCCTTTTAATTTTACGCTCTAATAATTAAAACATAAGTCAAGAAATAAAACTTACAATATTTAAATTGCATGCCATTTTTAACTTTATTTACAGCTTACATGTCACAGCATATTATATATATCATTAGATCTCAATCCTATTAAATACTACCTAAAATCATTTTAATAGAAATTTCTACTTTATAATTTATGAATGCCTATTTTGTATTTTTTAATTGCTTCCGAGTTTCCGCTCAACCATAAATTCAATTGCCAAAAGAATAACTCGATGCCAGTTTAATTAAATGTGACCGCGTGTGGGGTGCTTGAATAATAAACACGTAGTATAAATCTCCAGGTTCTTCTCCAATAGTTTTTGTTCCAACAAAATAGCACAAAGATAAGACACAAAGTCAGAGCAAGTACAAATAGAGAGCATATTCCGGCATGCAGCACGCTTTTATACAAATCAAAACCCTGAACAACGGTAGCAAACAGTGGGGACGATATCCGTTTCCATATCTGAACATTTACTATAATATATATTTGTAGGGATAAACAATCTGATGATTAAATATATCTAATATCATTTATTATTTAGTTATTAATCTTACTGAATTTAGTTAGCCTTTTAGATTATTATTTTAATAGTTACAATATTTAAAATAAATCCAACCTTCATTAACCAATCAGTCAAAGAGAGTCAACTTCCTTTGGCGCCAAAATTAACATTTGGTATACGGCAAACATAAAAGTCTAATAAGTGTCCTAATAATCATTAAATATTCAATTTACAATAAATAAAATATAATTATAATAATTAAGTAATCTCAAGATTAATCCAAGTAATTCTTTTATCATATCCGAATTACATTCAACATGGAGAACACTTCCGGCATTTCCACAATAAACGTTATTATTATGACAAATCTAGATAGGTGTATAAATTATAATGTATTGAACATATGACGAAGAGAATGTGTAATTTAGTGAATACAGTGGTGTTACATAAGTCACACACAGTGAGTATGTGGTTTAGTGCATTACAGAACGAAGTAAATATGTTGGGCAGACTAGGATCGGGAATCATCTTGTAACACTCGGCCATCCTGCAACCACCGTGTCCCACGGTGCTCTGGTGGTGTTTTGAAAGTCTGCGCTGTTGGTGTGCTGAAAATGAGAAAGAGCAGAATCAACAAGTATACTGGAAACTTGCAAGAATTTGGTTTTAATGGACACGTTAATAATTTGTTCATGTAAGTCACTAAGTTAGGATATTTCAGCATGTGTAATAAATTCTAGAGGGGTATTAGACGATACAAGTTACACAGACATAGCGTAAGTCACACAGACAATACTTCACGTAGATTACACAGACAATAATTTATATTGCTCACACAGCATTGCTCTACATAATTCACACATATTACTTCACGTTGGCCACACAGACGCTGCTTCTCACAACAGACAATTTACGTATCTCACAGCATTGCTACTACGTAGAGCCACAGAAAATATAATAGTACTACGTACAGAAGGATCACTTTACTAAGAATGATAAAGTAAAAAGGACTTTCGCTGCAACGCAATAAAGTGCCATTCACTTCGCACGATTTTAATTCAAGGTTGTTTTATCTACCTATCTATACCTGTCTCTTTCTAACACGTAACGCTTTCCCTGTTTCGCGGCCTTGAATGTGTCAGGGTTGCGAGCGGCGCGTGGCACGAACATACGCGTAGGTACACAACGCGCTACTCAAATAAAATAAATAGTCTAGAGGACCTAGCACATTTCTTGACTGTGTTCTATCGGAGAAAGTAATTGATAGAATCAGCGTTCGTTTAGTATTAAAATAAGTGTTTACTCTGTCTAATTTAATTATTTGGTACAAAATTACTGAATTCGGAGAAATGAAAGTACAAACCAAACACACATGTATGTACGGCCAACAGCACGTCAAGGTAAACACTGCGGTATCTTATGCAGTTGTAATAAGGGCTAGTTTGCAACAAAAGTGGATAACTGAATATAAAATTTTATAGTAGAATTATTTTCTCCGTGCAGTTTGGGTCATAAATCATGGCTCGGCCTCAGCCCGGTTAGGGTGGTGAGAAGGTTGCGCGGGCGCACCGCCGTTTTAAAATTTATATTATTTAAAAAAATTAGTTTATTATAAATAATTTCAATAAATATAAAATTTTATATTAATTTAAAACATATATATATATATATATATATATATATATATATATGTTTTTTATTTAGTTACACACACTTTTGTTGCAAACTAGCCCTAATGTCAACTGCATACGATACCAGTGTTAACCTTAATTTGCTGTTGTCCGTACTTAACTACAAAAAGAGACTTTTGTATAGATGAACCTTACCTATCGTACCTTTATAAATGCTATCAAAATCGAGATTAATTTTATTGGAATACATAAAAATTAAGGGTGATATTATATAGCTAAAGTAAAATAATGAACTGTAGCTCTTGGACTATTAGATTTTGGACTACGTAAAATCCTAACACAAAATTACTTAAGTATTTGGTAGGTACTTTACTTATAAATATTATGCTAAATTTAAAGTAAGTTTATTGACCTGTTTCCGTTTGTTTTAAGTTAGATTGACGTAAGTAACTGGGTAGGTATCTTAAACTCAAACCTATTTCTTTGAACAAGAAATGTTGAATACCTACGTACAAAATTTGTTTTGATAAATAATGTCATAATTAGGAACACATAATTCTCAAATTATTAATAGTTATTTCGTTGTAACGAAGTCAGTCACAGGCTGAGAAAATAAACACAGTCACAGGCGCGTGGCGCGGTCCGCGAGCGGCAGCCCTAGCCCCGCGCTCATTTATGCTCGGCGTACCGAGTCGCTTGAACGTACCTAAACTTCGGAGTGACACCCCCCTGGTAGAGCACCGTCGATTTCTCATTAAACAACTGTTTATTTATAGCATAATGTTGTTTATTTTTCATACTGCAATAAAAATATATTGTATGCGTGGTTTTACTTGCAGTTAAATCAAATCTGTTGTAAACGGTACTCATAAAATATACAGTACACATAGTTATTGTTTTACTTAGAACGAAGGTATTAGGTTTTTATAGGGGTCTCCACTTTGAAAAAACATCGATGTTTTTTTCGATTTGATATATCGAAACTATACATCGATTACTTTCGATGTATTGGAAGAAAACATCGATGTTTTGTATAAATCGAGTACTTTTTAAAGATTTTTTATAATCCACTAATTTAAGCATTGTATTATTAAAAAAAAAACAGTAAAAGCCATACATGAGAAAAATCTTTATTACTTATATATTAAAGTAAGAACAAAAAAAAAACATCTGCATTTATTTTTATAAGTTAGTTTTATCCTATTTCCAGTGTTCTTTTGAAAGACTTTGCAAAAACAACAGTTTACTTAAACGTTTGCCTTTCAGCCTATTTCTTTGTTGATTGATGACTTGTGCTGCTTTAGAAAACAAACGTTCAGATGGGACTGAAGTGCCTACCATAGTCAAGTATTTGTATGCAATTGAATGTAGTTTAGGAAGCTGAATCTTAAGATCATTCCATATTTCTAAAGGGTTTTCACTTAATCTGGCTACTGGGCTACGCAAGTAAATCGATAGTTCACCTGAAATAGAATCGTCAGATTGTACCGTTTTCCACCTCTTATGAACTAATTTGTGGTGAAGATTTTATAAATTTTTGACAGAGTCTACATTTTGCAGAATTTTTATTTTCTTCAGTTTTATCAAAGAACCTCCATACATCGCTCTTCTTAGACGGTGCCATCGTACTTGTTGTCAGACTGAAACAAAAATAGTGCATTCAATCAAAAGTTCAAAATCTATAATTAGTAGTTAAAATCGATAAATTCGTCAATTGATAATGTAACATCACTAAAAAAGTCAAACACACAACAAATAAATTAAATACAAAATTCAGATTAATAAGATAATGAATACATTAATTGATTTCATCAAATAATATACCTCTTGTCTAATAAATGAATATAGGCGTGAATACAATTTAGAGAATAAGTTTGTTTAGTAAACTGTAACTTAAGATGTAGGTTATTTAATACCTAATTAATGTTCGTATTACAGGTAATATAATTTACTTATCTAATAATTACTATTTAATGTGTCATACAGTAAATTTCTAATTTTAGTATTTGTTGACATGTTAATAACTCCAACATTGTTGAAAACTTTACTTACCAATCGAATATGTGAAGTAAACATAAATGTGAGATGAGATTTTTTATCAGTGATCAATAACGGTATATTTATTAAAAAACCACTTCAATTTCTTCAATCCACAACAGCAAATGTAATACGTAATGCAATTAATCACCATTCAATATTCTTTATTGCAATATTTTTAAACCTATACAAAAGCGCCAACCGACATTACGTGACGCAACCGACATTGGCATATGTAACAGTTTTTTTTTTATTGTCACTAGAGACACTACCATAGAATAATACCAAAAGGAAGACACTACTCACTGCACTCGTACGCAGTGTTGCCAACATTTTTAAAATAAAAGTGGGGCTGTCTGTAAGAGTAAAATTTTAGTAGTCAGACTTGAGTTTTATGAAATTTTAATTGGTTGATTCGATGTTTTAACACTAAAAACTTAAAAACATCGATACATCGAGTATATCAATAGATTTTCAAAACATCGAATCTATTCGATGTATCTCATTGTAAACATCGATGTTTTCAATACATCGATATATATCGAATATCCCTAGGTTTTTAACAATTCATCACTAACTACCCCCTTTTACACGTACTAACAAAAGTATAATCACCGTTCGAAATAATAACCATACTAAGTTTCTCAAATAACTTTCGTCTAGATTGATTGGGTTATCTCTGTCTACCTCCCCGTCACTAAGCTTTCACCAAAATATTTTGGTTATCGGTTGCCCAAATATCAGCGCGATCGTAATGTATGCGTTATTTTCGAGCAAACGTTGTCTATGTGTAAAACTATGTGTGATCCACCTAGCGATTGCATGTGAGCATCTCGAAAGCTCCGCATTACACTGGTCGATTGCAAATTTTAGTATTCAATGGTTTGACCTATTTAGTCTAAATACGTCACTTAGGAGTAAACATAATGCGACTCACCTGGAGGTGGCTGGAGCGGCTGATGCGTTGAACTAGACGCTGTGAACCATCAAGCGATGCATACGTGGTCGCTGGAGCGCTGCGCTGGTTGGTATCGCATCGTTGAGTACGGCAGACTCGCATCTCGTGGCTGACCCGTCGACAGATGTAGCACCGCCTCACTCCTGGTTGCTGCAGTATCGTTGCCGAAGGTCTTGTTGCACTGGTTCTTTCTTCAGACTTTCCTCTTTTCCAAGTTGATTTTCGCAATGACGTCGTGGCTCCTACTTGCAGTTTTCGAGCAATGACAATGGCAAAAACAAAGAACAGTATCTACAGAGTTCACGCAGATGGTTGATTTTGAGCAGTCAATTGGTGATGTTACACGTACTTTCTTCTCGATGAAATTTAGGGATAACTCCCGCGTCAGCACGAATCACTCGACGATGCCTTTCTCTCTGGTCTTCTAAATCTTAGCAGTCTTCATCATCCTTTAATCTTCTTTGGTCAGAGCCGGCAGCGTAAGACCCGTGATTTTCGCACATCCCACTTCTGAGGTGTGACCGCGTGTGGGGTGCTTGAATAATAAACACGTAGTATGAATCTCCAGGTTCTTCTCCAATAGTTTTTGTTCCAACAAAATAGCACAAAGATAAGACACAAAGTCAGAGCAAGTACAAATAGAGAGCATATTCCGGCATGCAGCACGCTTTTATACAAATCAAAACCCTGAACAACGGTAGCAAACAGTGGGGACGATATCCGTTTCCATATCTGAACATTTACTATAATATATGTTTGTAGGGATAAACAATCTGATGATTAAATATATCTAATATCATTTATTATTTAGTTATTAATCTTACTGAATTTAGTTAGCCTTTTAGATTATTATTTTAATAGTTACAATATTTAAAATAAATCCAACCTTCATTAACCAATCAGTCAAAGAGAGTCAACTTCCTTTGGCGCCAAAATTAACATTTGGTATACGGCAAACATAAAAGTCTAATAAGTGTCCTAATAATCATTAAATATTCAATTTACAATAAATAAAATATAATTATAATAATTAAGTACTCTCAAGATTAATCCAAGTAATTCTTTTATCATATCCGAATTACATTCAACATGGAGAACACTTCCTGCATTTCCACAATAAACGTTATTATTATGACAAATCTAGATAGGTGTATAAATTATAATGTATTGAACATATGACGAAGAGAATGTGTAATTTAGTGAATACAGTGGTGTTACATAAGTCACACACAGTGAGTATGTGGTTTAGTGCATTACAGAACGAAGTAAATATGTTGGGCAGACTAGGATCGGGAATCATCTTGTAACATAAACTAAAGCTTAAAATGACTTTTTAATAATCATAATCATAATCATCATATATTCGCAAGAACACAGTACAGTATGTTAAGGTGTTTAAACATAAAATACGTTCAGTGCATTCAGCCAAAAATAATAGCATGCAAATATTAATAAAGCACAGTCAAAACTAATTTAAAATAATTATTTTACATGTCTCAATTACAACTACAGAATTATGATATATAGCATGTCATTATATATTATTTTAAACAATTTATATTAGAGTCAAAAAAATCCTTAATACTATAGAAACAATGTTTTAAAAGCCAGTTAGTCAATTTGCGTTTAAACGATTTTTGGTTGTCAATCAATTTAATATCATCTAGAAGACTATTGTACAACACAATGCCCATATTAAATACATTTTCTCATAAATTTGTTTGTGGCTAGAAGGATGGTATAAGCGGTTCATAACTCTCGCACGAGTCGGTCGCGGATTAACGTCAGATCGTTTTTTCCAATATTCCGGATGGGAGAACACAAACACACACAAGTCCCTTATATACATAGATGGCAAAGGAAGTATCAGAAATTTTTAAAAAGTGGCTTACAGCTGGCATCAAACCTTGCATTGCCGATTGCGCGTATGCATTTTTTTTGGATTTTAAATACCTTGTTTAAATCGACAGAATTCCCCCAAAGTATCAGCCCGTAACTTAGAACTGACGACACATAGCCATGATACGCCGCCAAGGCAGCTTCCACAGCAACGGTTTGTCTGAGTTTTCTCAGAGCAAAGACGAATCTATTTAATCGAGAGAAAACTTGGTCTATATGTTCTTTCCAATTGCGATGTGTATCTACAGTAAAGCCGAGAAATTTGAGACTATCAACGTTATCAATGATGTTATTGTCATGAGTTATTTGGAGTGGTACAGGTGGGGAATTATATAATGTAAATTGAATTATTTTTGTTTTGTTTATATTTATTTTTAAGCAATTGTCATTTAGCCACTTAATTGCATCATTGAGGGCCTTGTTGGCGTTTGTCTCAAATGAGTCTTTTGATTTACACTTAACAATTATGGTAGTGTCATCTGCAGACAGAATAGATTCTTGACTTAGAGCTTTAGGAAGGTCGTTAATGTAGATTAAGAAAAGGAGAGGTCCAAGAACGCTACCTTGAGTAACACCACTACCGTTTACTTTAAATTCAGATCGAAATATTTGTTTCACGGGGACTTCGGTGCATTGACTTCTATTTTCTAAAAAGCTGTCTACCCAATCCAGAGCCTTGCCCCTAATTCCATAAAAACTTAATTTATTTTTTAGCAGGATGTGATTAACGAAATCAAACGCTTTGCTCATGTTCAAAAAAATTGATAAGACAGGAGTTGTGTTATTTAAGGTAAAACCATATTGCCTAGGGTGCAGGACATCATGTTTAGTGAAATAGTCAATAGCTCGAGTGAGAAAGGCTTTCTCGAAAATTTTGGATAGTATTGGCACTAATGTTATGCGCTATCGAAGCGGTGAGCGGAGCGACGAAAATTTGAAACATGTGTTTAATTTAAGTTAAGTTGTAATGATTTAAAGTGTGTGCGCTTGAGACCGCCGCGCGCGTGTCTAATGCTGCTAGTTTTTACATAATACTGTACTCCACCGTTACTGCCAACCTATTATATTTGGTATCCACTTAATTTATTTTATAAACCTTAAATCAGATTTATTAGTCGCAGCGTTATATACATGCCAAAAAAAATATCTCCGGTACTTTAGTAATTTTTGCAATGTGACTCGTATTTGTTTATAGGCAGTGATTTCACTCAAATTATGTATGATTTCCCATTATTCCTTTTTTAAAAGTTATCATCAAAAACATTTAAAAAGTCTAAACGTTAAGAAAACATAAGTATTGTTCAAGTTATTTTATCAAAAAAAAAACGGTAGTTATAATTTGAGTACTTGACACTATTTTCAAATTAACTTAAATACTGTATTTCATATACATTTCATAATGAAAATTGTAATATTATTCGTACTATAAGAGAAATTAAGTAATTCTGAATAAGAAAAAATTAAACTAAGACATGTTACATAAAAAAATAACTTAATATCTACCTAATCAAAAACGAAACCATTTCCTTGCGGCAAGGAGGCTATGATGCTGGCTGCGTTACCGCGTTGGATAGCTATGCTGATCCTTTGAGCTAGGAACCAGCCAGCTTTATTATTGGCTGTTAAAGAATTTAATTTTGGCGCAATTTTTCTAAAAAGCAATTTAGCAGAGGGTCCCCACGGCCCAAATGTTTCAACGCCAAACGGCGCAAACACATAATCACTTGCAAGTGAAACGTACTTGCGACGCTTGTCAAATTAATTTGAATACTCGCGTTAAGGATCTGAAACAAATGCCATATTAGACTAACGTTAAAGTAAATATAAATATCCTTTGGACATTCCCACACATCGCCATCTAGTCCCAAAGTAAGCTACTCAAAGCTTGTGTTATGGGTGCCAGACAACGGATATAATACTTAAATACTTTTTTTTTGTAAATACATACATGATATACATAGACAACACCCAGACCAATACAAACAGACATGTTCATGCACACAAATGTTTGTATTGTGCGGGGTTCGAACCCGCACCCGCTGCGTAGTAGGCGATTTCTCGACCACTACACCAGTCGGGTCGTCTGTTCAGTCCGTCAGTTTCATGATGTTTTTTACATATTAAGAAAATGTTTAAGAAAGTTTTGGGTGACCAATATAAGACCAATATAAGAATGTAAAAAAATGATTAATGTTATTATTATCTAAAACACAATATTTTCTTATAAACTAAACGAGTTGTTGACGACGACTGAAATACTTATAATTATTTAAAAAAAAGTGAAGTTAAAACTTGTTAATCAATAATATATGTATTTCCAAAATAGTCACTTCCGAGAATATCGTACATATTTTAATTACATACTTGTATCAAATCCATGTAGTGTCGTCATACAAGAGTATAACATTACCTATCTCATGTGGTGGCCATTTCACAGAGTCTTGTCAAGTTAGTAGATCAAGATCAATAAACCGAATCATAAGTCATGCATGACGAATATTTTATTTATTTATGTTACATAATATTCGTTTTATATGTTCCGTGTAATAATAATTACCTTTTCATATTAATAAAATATTTCCTGCATAAAATTTTTAAAATCTAGGAGTTTATTAAAGTAGTTAAGTATTTATTCGTTGACAGTTCGTTGTAAGTTAGTCATAGTATAATACATCAAAACCAAAAAAATACACCTTATGTAAACGTCTGAAATAACGACATTCAATTAAATTTACAATAAACCATTAATTCTATCTTGTACTGACCAAAATTACTTATTATAATCTATTTACTCGATTACTTACCAAGCCAAGTGATATGTTACTTACACCTTTGCTAAATATTCCTTATAATAAAATAAACTGTAATCACGCAAATCTTCAAAGCAATCTTTATTGTCATCATAAAACTGAATAAAAAAAATACGTATGTTTACTTAGTTTACTTAAGTATTAGTAAAATAACCAAAACCAATCAATTACCAAAATCAATGTGTTGGTATTAACCTATATAAGACACTATACATATTTAGCGATGCTATCAAGGTGGTCCTAACAGATCCTAATATTACGTTGAATCTTATTGCATATGAAATCTAATGCAAGTTAGTAAGAAATGTGACATGATCCTCACCTACCGCGGCAAAGTATTGCGTCAGTTAGCTAGAAAATGTAGAGTGATGAATTGATGACGCTTCAACACGTGTAACAGTCATGTTTCGCATTCTGTCCTACATTATTGATAATAGCAATCTAATTAACCGACTTCAAAAATGAAGGAATCAGTTCTAATAAATTTAGTTAATTTTAAATAATTATAACTAAATTACCCGTTGTGTTTGCAAAATCTTTGCGAAAATATTTAATTACTTTTTACTAAAAAGAAAACCAAATTATTTACGTTAACACTGCGTGTTTCCGAAAAAAATATACATGAAATGTAAGAACGACTTAGCTGTAGAACTTGTTACACTGACCTTTGAAACAAAAAAATAAAATTATGGTAGCCTTCAAACTATATCTTATTTTCATAAAAACAGTTTAGTAGTTCGAAAAGAAAAAAAAAAGGTTGAAAAATCAATCTGTTTTTCAGTTAAACAAAAATAATTGGGTTTCATAAAATCGAAACTAAATGTAGATTATGACATTAGTATACCTGTTATGTTTTGATTAAATGTCACAAGAATTCGTTAATTAATATAGGTAAATCATGTACTAAAAACAAACTTGATTATTGCAACCTTTGATTGATTTAATATGCTTGTTAACCTATGCAGAGCTTTAAATAAAACAGTGCCGTATTGTGATGCAGGAATCGAACCCGCAATTTTAGATACCTACTATGTCACTGCGTAATATTTACGTAATTATCATATTTTTATATACACCAAAATAATCAGACATTTACAAATATGTAGCAATAAACCTTGTTAAAATTAGTGAAACTATTTTATGGAAATCAGCCAAATTAATAGAAGTAAATATTATGCTCGCAAAACTTTCAGAAAGATCATTCTATTAAAAGAGAAAGTTTTCAGTCAGTAAATTAATCACGTGAGATTGAGTGACTCATAAAATTTAATGGAATGATCTGAAAAAAATATAAACTTAAACTAGATAATCATTAAAATAAAATAGATAACTTTGTTCTAATTTACTGCTAAAAATAGATTCAAGTCATTCCTAATCAATGTAAGTTGCAATCAAGCTATATCACGAGAAGCTTGTAACTCACGTTTTGATGATCTTCAAAAACTAGTACTTAACGTGCACGATTCTGAATGAGTAATTAACATTAATCTAATTTTTGAATATAACACTTTTAAATGCAACTATGAATTAATTAATGTACTCAAATATTTTTTACAGTAAAATCCATAATAATGATAAAATGAGGCTGTAAATAAAATATCACTGGGGAAATAATGTAAAATTACACGCCAAAATTATCAAACTACATTAATTTCTGTTAAAAAAAAATGATTAATATAACTCTTTTAATACGAGTAGGTTCATCCTAAATTACCGTATACAGTTTTTACTAATATGTACCTTCGATTTCGCAGTTTTCATAGTGTTTTATTCTGCTGACAAAATAAAATTATTATTTTATTATAAAATTCAAAAAGTTTGTCGTCAACAAACGCTACTCTGATGTTTAAGTACTCGTAAGGAAAATATAGGATTCACATATTATTATATTGCTAATCTTCAATATAAATATCATACTCAGAAACCTTCAATCAATTATTGTTAAAATAATAATAAACATCTTTAGTGCTTATCATGATGCATTATCATTGATTACACATGTAGGTACTAATACAATTTCAACCAATATTTCTATCTTAATAATTCGAAATTATGCCGAAGTGTAATAAGGTTTCACAAAAAATATTTAAACAAGTTAACTAACTCATAAAAAGTGTATTTTGAAAATTCAGAAATAAGTTAAATTTAACTAGAAATAGTTAAATTTAACTACCTTAAAATTTATGTTACCTTATGATGTGTTTCTTTTTTCTTATTTTCTTCTTCGAATGTTGTTTAATTTAAATAGATTTTAAGGGGACAAGAGGACTTTTCTTCTGGGGGCATGGGGGCGTTGTTTAAAGGGACTAAAAACTTTTGGCACGGGGACTCGACATATTTTAGGTTCTCCCGGCTGCGACCTCTTCTGACTCGAACTACTGCACACACTGCATATTGTTTTTAACCACATCGGACTCCAACATATCCCGGCGCCCAGTACACTGTTGTAACCACATCTGATTCCATCATCTCCCGGCGCCCCGCACACTTAGTTCTTCATCCTTATAATTTCTGATCCATCTTGTCTTGTACACAATAATCTTAATTTTGTCACTTTTCACATATTCTTATTGAAGATAAATAATAAATTGTCTTTTCACGTTTTAGTCCATGATCCACTTCAAACTAATTGATTTAAAATTTAAATTTGACCAATTTAAGTTATTTTTTATCCCTCAACCAGCTGCTCAGCGCCCACAGCCAGGCAGGCAGCACTGGCAGGGTCGCCTTTCAGTGATGGGCGTTGGGAGCGGTATAAATGATACGACTGATTGCGATCAAAAGCCGTATTTATTACAATGAAATTTCTTATATACTAAAGGAAGAAGTGAGTGTCCGTAATAATAGGTAGATTACTCGTACATACGTGAGGCGCACACTACAATAAGAACATTATCAAGAATGATAAGATAACTCTTTATTGCACATCACATAGGTTAATTACAAATTCGTTTAGAGGAAATGTACAATTTAGGCGGTCTTATCGCTATAAGCGATATCATCCAGACAACCTTTAATTTACCAACCCTTTGGTAAATAAATAGTTAGCTTACAGAAAAAGAAATTTACACAACAAATTAAGCGCAGGTAAGTCAAGTAAGTCGCTAATCACATACCATATTTATTTATTACTTGCTTTATTTATGTAGTTATTCATTTATTTATTACATGCGAGATATATGGTACTCTTTAAAGCAATCTGGTATGCACAGGTTCAAATTGCAGGTCTCACACTTGCACACTGTGCACACATCTTTTTTTGCAGAGAGCACCATTAACACCGCGACTTCCGTCTTCCAGTTTTCGCCGGGAAGTGGTGTGCTGCTGAAGGCACAACGGCAGTTCGCGGAGTAATCGTTGTACACTTCTGCAAAATCTCATCAGCCAACCGGTAACGGAATTCTTGAAGATTTAAGTGCTCGTTGAGAAAATTACATGCGCGTTGTGTATCGACACGTTTAGAAGCCGGCGAAAAAGCTTTTTGTACCAGACTTGATTACAAATCCTTTCCACGGGTAAGGCCTGCAAAAGCTGGTCCTTTTTGTCGACCATCGTGTCAGTCTTCTGTGACTTGAGGGCTCTAGACAGAAGCGGGCTATTATAAAAATTATCCATAACTAGGGTGTACCCTTGACCTAGCAATGGATGCACCAATTTGAACACAGTTTTAGACGTTGCCCCTTCCGGTTCGGTGCCTCCGCGGTCATCATGCGTGTCAACTGCCATTGCTTGGGTTTTGCCTGCATACATTATCATTGACCACGGGTACCCCGACTTTGACTCGCAGAGCTCATAGCTCTTTATACATACCCAAGCACCTTTTGTATTGATGAGCTGCGCGACAGACTATCTGCCTTTCCATAGCAAAAGCGACTCATCAAAAGCTATTTCCTACTCGGGTAGATACAAAGCGCTAAACTTGCTCGAAACATGATCGAGAGCGATGGGCTAAATTTTAGCCAATCTGTCCGGGGTACCGTACCGTAACGTTATAGAACGACAAGGCCAAATTATCGAAAAAATGCAGGCACTTTTTAATCTACTTGAATCTGTTAAACGACATGATGACAAAGATACCAAACTTGAGGTACGTAAACCGAGGTTTTCAATATTCCGCCTCCACTGGAAGCGGAATCAAACTCTGCAACATGAGGATGCCTAAAAATGACCACAAGTCTCGGTCCGTAATAGGGGTCCATTTTTTAATGCTCGCATGCAACTTGATGCGAGGATCGTTCTTCAAGTCCTCAGCATACCAATTTGTTTCAGTCACTATGAGGGTTATAATATTACTATACCATATTTTCTGTAAATTTTCTAGTGGACTTAAATTTTGGACAGGGAAAGTAGGACCAGGTTGCCCTACGAAAACTTCCCGCTGGTCAATGAAGACACTAGGGTCACTAGGCCAATTAAAGTCTTACATGTTCTTCTACTTCATTGGCCAGTTCTCGTAGGCAATATCGTCTCTGTTGTCCATTTCGTTTACAACATTGCGGAGTTGGGGAGTGAGGTCCTCAAAATTATTGACGGCGGCGTGGGTAGTGGATGGACCGACATCCACTTCGTCAATGTCACTCCCCGGGTTTACTCCGATATTGGCCTCCCACCTCAATAGTTCCTCGGCCATGTCGTCTTCAAACTAAGTTCCAAAAAAAAGTTAAACGATAATTTCTGGGAGACTTCGTACTTGGCGGAGTTTAACAGAAAAACGTGACTTACCGCAAGCTGCTGTCGAGGGCGTTGCAGGCAGTGGAGAGGCTGGACCTGAAATATTTTTTTTTTCTCAGAAAGCTTTCTTACTTTGCTGTCATCTTTGGAGGAGCGTCGGTCACTAAGAAACGATATACCTGTTTTTTCTCCCTCATTTCTAGAAGTTTGCCCCGATCCACCGCAGATAAGCCCTGAATGGCCTTTTTTCTGAGCTTTTATTTTTTTTATCTCCTCTCCTACAGCAAAAAGATAATTCATTTTTATGCCGTGCTGCTTACAAGGCGCCACAACTTATATTTTTCATTTAAGTTAACATACGTCAATGGCTATGGTGCAGCTAGTTGCTCGTCAAGAGGATGTCTAAAAACAAATACAATTATCATCATTAATTCTATGCAATATTATAAAAAAAAAAAAATTCTTAAAATTATATTTAAAGAACCGCTTGCCTTCATGGCCAATTCAAATAGGCTTTAGCACAGTTGGCCTGAGTCAGGATTAACAAGAACCATAACCCATAGAATAACATGTCAATAATCCAACATAAAGTCAAAAGATTAAAAAAAAAAAATATTTAAAACTAACGTGCTAAAATCAAGTGAGCGAGCACTAACTCCCCGCGCACGGGCACGCAAACCAGCGCGACCTCGGGGTCGTCCGCGGCCGCGCCCTCGACCACGCTCACTTTTCTGTGCTCCTTCCATCAAACACATGAATGTCAAGAGTAAAAAACAACAGAAATTGAGAAAACAAAAAAAAGTTTGTAAATTAAGTAACCAATAACGAAGAATCAAAACTTATGAAAGCTTATAGTAAAAAAAATATTTTTAAACAAATGTAACAAACTCAAACCGACCGGTACAAACCGGTAAAAAGCCCTCACTGTGTACCTGGCATTACAATCTGGGGTGCGATTGTGTAAAGCAATCGTATTCATTTGACAATTCAAAACGTACGGTATGATCTGTCAAACGGCAAAGAACAAAGGGTTTGACAGATCAAACCGTACGTTATGAACTGTCAAATGAATACGATTGCTTTACACAATTCCAGCTCTGGTTCTGACTGCACGTATGTATCGGCCATTTTTTTGGCGCCAAAATTGCACTCGAATTGTATTATCACTCAAAATCTAGCTTTATCTTTAAATATCTGACCAGTTTAATGATTTTAATGGTTTCTTGATTAATTATCCTTTCTTGTAGTACTTTGTTTATCTCGTATTATGCTATAGTTGTGCTAGAATAACCATTTGCATTTCGATGATTTCCCAAAACCGAGTGACATGCATTGAAAAACTGTAAGAAAATCAAGTAACAACATGGGTACGAAGAGAAATACTATTCCAACGCATTATATATCATATTAACTATCTAAAAACATACCTGTAAAAAGTGAATAAACACAACACTTAATTAATTTTATAAAAATTCACAGTCACGACACCAAACACGGCATAGTTGACACGGACTTTATTGCCCGCAACAGAAATAGGTTCTTCAGGATTATCGTCACTGAAACAATCGTAATCAATCAATATATATATATATATATATATATATATATATATATATATATATATACATATATATTTAGTATTTCGTGACTGAGGGCCCAACATGTCTGATAATCAAATCAAATGAAATTCTTTATTTCGCTGTATACAAAGTGGTACACATAAGAATATTGAATAAGGAACAGTTTTTCACATTTTGCCAGACACTGGCATGCAAAAGATACATTTTAAGAGTTTTCCATTTCAATAAATTAGTCATCACACTATTATCTGAATACGAGGGTCAAACTGAAAGTTCTTAGAAAATCAAAAACTGATTACATTAGCCAGTTATTAGTTTTATTATATCTTTTCAAAATATTGTCCATTGACGTCAATACACCGCTGCATGCGATGGAACCACTGGGAAAAGCACTTTGCGCACTCGTCCTTAGGGGTCTCTTCAATGGCATCGCGATACGCAGCCACCGCTTCTTCAGCATTCATAAACCGCTTTCCTTTAAGTTTTTCTTTAATTTTTGGAAATAATTAAAAATCACAAGGCGCGAGGTCGGGGCTATACGGCGGGTGACCCAGTAATTCAACGTTTGATGTCGCCAAATAGTCGATCGTTCGCTTGGCGGTGTGCGACGAGGCGTTGTCGTGGTGAAGGAGGATCCTACTGCGAGGTCGTTTCTCTCGAACTTTTTCCAAGACAAGTGGCAAACAATTGGTAGTGTACCATTCTGCAGAAACTGTTTTTTGATCCTCTAACACAATTGTTGCGAAATGACCTATCCTTCCAAAGAACGAGGCCACCATTTTTTTTCCCGCACTTCGATCTCTCTTCACTTTAGTTGGCAACTCCTCGAAAGGAAACACCCACTGAGCAGATTGTCTTTTGGTTTCAGGATCATAACAGTAAATCCAGCTTTCGTCACCTTTTAGTATGTCGAACACAGCATTTGAGTCACCTCCGTTAAATCTTTCAATCATTTTACGGCACCAATTCACACGATGGAGTTTTTGAGCCTTAGTCAAATTATGAGGTATCCACCGGGCGCAAAGCTTCCTGACCGCTAAATGTTCGTGGAGGATTTTGTGCACTTGACTCATACCGATGCCTAAGCTTGTCCGAATCTGCTGATAGGTCACTCTTTTGTCAGTCTCTATCATACGCCGCACAACACAGATGTTATTTTCAGTCGTCGCCGTAGAAGGCCGTCCCTTACGTACATCATCAGTGAGATTAGTGCGACCACGTTTAAACTCATTAAACCAGTTGTAAACAGTCGCACGAGATGGGGCTTCATCGTGAAAGGCCAATCGTAGTCTATCATAACTTTCTTGTTGACTTAAATGACATCGAAAGTCATAAAAATCATTGCACGAAAATTTTCTCGTGTTAAATTCATGTTGACGTGACACAGACAATTTTCAATTTGCCGCCAAATCGTAAAACAAATGACAAATGAATGAAATATATACTCAGTAATATTGGCAAAGAGTTCTATTTTCAAATTTTAGATTTTTTTTTTTATTATATTGTTTATAAGTGGCCAGTTCTAAGAACTTTCAGTTTGACCGTCGTAAGTCACTGAAGCTTATAAAAATATTATACTCAATAAAATTACAACATATTATTTAAATGTAATTAAAATTTACGCAAGGTTTAAGGTCTGAGTAGAAACCACTGCTTATGAACCAGCATTTTAATTTGCTTTTGATGTCATTTAATGTTAAATTCTTCATATCATCCTTAAAGCCTGTTAAAGATCCGTACGGCCATTTGATAACTATTTTTACTTTTCACTGCCGTGGTCATAGGTAGTAGGTTAAGTTTATTGGGATGCCTACAGCTGTACTTGAATGTTTCACTTCGTTTCTTGAATAGGTTTGGATGAGTTTTGACAAATACACATATCTCGAATATATATAGGCAAGGCACTGACATAATTTTTTGCTCCTTAAATAATGGCCTACAAGACGTTAAAGGATCCGCATTATAAATGGTTCTAATGTATTGCTTTTGAGCTCTTAGAACACGATCTGAACAAATTTGTCACTATGACGTTGGGTTAAATGAAATAATACAGTATTCAATGCATTAATACAGTTATTTTCTTGCGTCGAGTGGTTTTTCGAAAATGGTATGGCACTAAAGATTATTTTGTGTCCATCTAAATTCGACAAAAATTCGTATTTTTTCATAAATATTTTTTACTAAGATTTCGTCTATTTCCTAGCATAATTACTAATACAGAATTTGAATTTAAATTATAATTCATTGTATAATTAACTTTGATCCAAAGATGAATCTGGCATACAATGGTTAATAACATTACAGTTAAGGTTTTTATTTAGTAAGGAACCATAACCTACTCCTATTTTGTCTGAAAAAACAAAAACGTTTATACATTCGTTCATGTTATTTTTGGTGTATGAGTACATTTTTCAGATGTACTAAAGCTTTTTTCGTTTGGAAAATGCAACTGCAAAACAATTTCTTGCTGCTGAAAGTAAGGTAATAAATTGTAAGTTATATTAGACAGTTAGTCAAAAGTTGAGTCGGAAGAACTCAACTTTTATAGATTATTTGAAGCCAGGATGTGTTCTGATATTTGTTGCTGGGCAGAGTTATATTTAGAAGTCATAGAATGTAACGACTCCTGCAACCTAGAAATGACGACCTGCAATTGCTTAACCGTTTGTTGACAATGTACTGGCATGACATTGTACTTTCATGCAATTTGTTTTGATAAATTTCCAAGCTGTCTAATAGATCCAGTTTTTCTTTCCTTAACTTAACTTTACTTTTAAAAACCATGTCTTTCTTGATAAGTCTTTTTGTTTTATAAACTTATTTATTTATATTTATTTTTTATAACCTTATTTCTACCGGATAACCTTTTTTGTGTTATTTACAGACTGTACAAAGCTGCTATTTAATTCTGAGCTGGCGAACGCAGCCTGGCCATTCGAGGACACGATCAGCTCCTCATAAAGATTCTGGTGAAAGGTTTTGGTGTAATCTTGATATTTATTTTCTTCTTCCAAGTGCAGAATTGTCTTGTACGCATGTCGTAGCTTATTTTCTAGCTCGTTCTTGCGCATGAGTGTCTTCTCAAAGACACTGCTGCACTGGTCAAAGTTGTTGAGAGTGTTGAAGAACTCGTCTCGATGTTCAGTTACCTCCAGAAGCTGGGCATGCGGGTCAGCCAGTTCGTTTTTGAGTTGAGTGTTTTGTTGGATGTTTTTCTTAATAACTTCTTCAAACTCGTCTCCCTCCTGAATTAATTCTTTGCAAGAATTCTTTGACACCTTTAATTCATCAAGTGCCTTTCTAAGTTTCAGCTCAGTTTCTCAGGCAGTCATTTTACGGGTTATGGTTCCAGTCCGGGAAGTCATCTTTATTTGTTTGTTTTGGGTCTACCTTGTTTCGCAGAATTTTTAGTGTCATAATTTTATTTGGCATATCATCAAATAGCATAAACTTCCTTTCGCAGAACATCAATTAGCATTCACTCATTTATCAGACGTTCAAAACGCATAATCGTGTAAGCTAGAATCATCTTTAGGCAGAAATTTAATATCCATAATAGTCTTAATCGTCTTCGTCTTGTGGCATACAATTCGTGTATATAGTCATTAATAGGCAGAATCGTCCTATCGTAGAAAGTTCACAGTCCGAATCGTCTTTTGGCATATTTTTCATATTTAATATTCTCCTATAAACCTTAATTTCTCTGTGTATCCCAAGTAATTCTATCTCAGCAATACTAACATACAACATGCATGGCTAATCAAACATGCAGCATGCAAGCAAGCATTCAGCATGCAAGCAAGCAAGCAAAGCATGCAGCAAGCATGCAGAATGCAAGCATGCAGCATGCAAGCAAGCATGCAGCATGCAAGCAAGCATGCATGGTTTCTGTCACAGCTCCGGCGCTGCGGGGCTCCGGCAGTCCCACGCGAGCTTATCGTCGCAGATGGTTTTCGCCCACCACCTGCTCCTCAGCTCGCGGGCTGCCTCGCCCCTCCGCGCCTACGCGATTTTGAATTACACTCTAGGGGTGGGGCAAACTAGACTGCGTGGAGTCGGTTTTGCACCGATTCGTTTCTGTCACTAACTTTTGTACCACGACTTAATGACTTTTTAATTCAATTTTAGGGTAAAATACTAAATTCTGCTTTCTTCGTAGTATGCCTAGTCAAATTATGCCAAATAAATATCGTACTTAATAAACATTATGCTTAGCAAAACTATGCAAAGTAAAATTTTGCCAAAGGTAATTATGCCTTATAAAATTCTGCTATCTTAAAAGTATGCCATTGTAAATTCGGGCATATAAATATTCGACTAAACAATAATTATGCTTACAGAAAATTCTACCTGAATAATATTCGACTAAAGAAAATTATGCCAAGTGTGTTATGCCAAATGACTTTCGGAGCAAAAGATTCTGCCAGATAGAGGGAACCCGTTTGTTTTTAATGGTGAGTCTAACCTGGAATTTATTGTGTGTACGACAGATGTTTAGGCAATTACTAAGTCAATTACAATATAAAATATACACATATATTATTGCTCTATTCACTCTAAGGGAAATTAATACCCTTCTGGACACATCTATTGGCCCACCTTGTATTTTCAGTTTCGTTTGGTCTTAGCTAAAATGTTATATAAGGTCGAGCAAAAAGTTTTCATGCAGTTTTGAACTTGGCACATTCACAATTTCATTCAATAGTCTTTTTTTGAATTTCGAAGACAGAATTTAAAGAAACAAAAGACTATTTGGAGCCTGTTTGTTGATATCAAACAATCGAATACTAAGAAAACTTGGTTTTATTGGTTTACTTGGATTTAATTCTTGAAAAAGTAATTGTTATCTTTGGTTTTGCAACAAACATTACTTATTCTTAACATTAAGGTGAGGTTCTATCAATAATCTATGGATACATCACCTGAAGTCGCCGCCCAAGCTGTGGCACTTATTCAGGCCGGACGCAGCCAAAGAAACGTGAGTGCTCAACTTAATTTAAGTCGATCTGCGGTCCAAAATGTTTATCGGAGGTACCTAGAGACTGGCGGCTTTGTTCGTCGCCAAGGAAGGCCACGATCTCGGGTCACAACTGAAAGGCAGGATCGATTCATCGTGACGACCAGCTTGAGAAATCGTCACCTTACCTCCATTGAGATACAAAACCAACTTCGCAACTTCTCGAACTGTTTGGATAAGGTTAAAAGAACGCGATATGGTACCACACAAGCCAGCTAATGGGCCCAAACTAACGCGAGCCCACCGAACAGCGCGCCTTCATTTCGCACGCAGTCATTCAAATTGGACACAGCAAGATTGGGGCCGTGTACTCTTTTCTGATGAGTCTAAAATTGTGTTCCATGGCAATGATGGAAGGAAGAAGGTCTACCGACGTAAGGGAGAGCGTTTCGCACAATGCTGCTTTGAAAAGAGGGTTGCTTATGGCGGTGGCTCGTGGACTGTCTGGGGCGGTATATCCGCGAGCGGCAAAACTCAACTTGAGGTTGTTACTGGACCACGGCTGCCAACATTAAATGCTGAAAGGTACATTCGTGAGTGCTTAGAACCTCACGTGATACCATACGCGGACTATGTGGGCCCAAATTTCCTTTTTATGTATGATAATGCTAGAGCCCATGCGGCCGACATCGTCAGGGAATATCTTCGGGATGTGAACATCACAGTTATGGACTGGCCAGCCAGAAGCCCAGACATGACCTCATTGAGCACATGTGGGACGTGCTAAAAAGACGTGTTAGGGCTCGTCAGCCAGTTGCCCAGACGAGGCAGGATTTGAAAACTGCCATAGAAGAGGAATGAGAGATGATCCCTCAAAATTTCATAGAGCGGTTGATAAACTCTATGCCTAATCTTATGAGAACTGTGGTAGATGCCCATGGAGCTAACACGCGTTATTAAATTAAACCTTTATTTAATAAAACATGTTTTTTATTTAAAAATCAATTGCCTTTAACAAGGCGCATATCGGACTTGTTAGGCGTAGCTCCATGTCGTATGGTATTCTGAATTCAAATTTAAAACAATACGATTGAAAAAGATGGTAAAATGTATCAGTTTTAAAATTGTATCAACAGTTTTTGTTCAATCTAGCAATCATATTTCGGTAGGGGCCATCAAAACCTAAAATATAAGGTGGGCCAATAGATGTGTCCGGAAGTGTATAAATGCATTAGTAAAATTAATGAAATATCTGAATGTATATACAGCTTGACACTATTAATATTATAATGATAATAAATATTTAGTAAAAAAACATTTGTCCCTTATGTTTGTCAAGAAAAATAAACATAAGACCATAATAATACTATAAGGTAAACAAGTAACTAACCACCTAGGTCCAAGCAAGAACTACCACTGTTATGGTTACTACTGCAATCTATGTACGTGTGGTAGTAAGTGAGGAGTATGCCTGATTGGTGTTATCGAGTAAATTGTCTGCGGCAAAAGTTTGTTGTCTTCAACTTTACTTCCACATATACGTCAAGTAAAGAGAGGCACAACAGATCCGAAATGTTATGAAGTTTGACGTGTCTCACCGTAGTGAGGCTTGTGCAGTTTACGAGGTTGTATTTACAGTAGTAACCAAACAGAAAACAGCACCCACTCGATCCCAGGCTGGCCAGATGACTTGCGTAAAAAATATAACCACAAAAGTGTCAAATATTGTTACAATTTGATATGTTTAATTTAGGCACTATAATAGTATTAATTAATGTGTTACGGTAAATAGCCTTGAAAATAAATTGGAAACAGTACTCCCCTGGTTTTAGTAGGTATCCGTTGCACTTTGACCGGCGACCGTTAGCGGTTTTGTTTCTGTGTTTATCGCAGTTTTCGTCAACTAGGCATCTTGCCTACACTTCTGCAAGGTAATGATATTTTTAATATAAGATTATGCTAAAATTAGTATTATAAATTAATTCTACATAATTAATTTAATTACAATAGAAATAAGCTGTGTTGACAGACAGCTTTTTTTACCAAAAGGGGTGCCAACACCCGTTCACCAACTCGAACTGAGTCCGCGTGATGGAGTATAGCTCAAACTACCTCATAGTTGAGGTAAGGCTTTCCCCAGCAATGAGATGTTACAGTCTAACTTTACTTTACTATCACTTTAAACGCCGGTTGATAACAATTGATGACCAGAAATGGGTCTGACATAAAAAAAGTATAAGTTCAAAAGCAAGTGTTTTATTGTTATACAATATCTTGTCTAAATTAACACTATGTAATATTAATATATATATATATATATATATATATATATATATATATATATATATATATATATATATATATAGTAGGGTAGAATTGGGGGTCCTGCATCATGATGCCTGAAACCTAGCTTACTCAAGTTATGTATGCAGAAAGATGCCACTAGTGCGGTCTAAGCCTAACGAAGTTGAAGTTTAGTAATCGCGTATGTGACTAACTACCTATTAGCACCGATGCTGATCGTCCGAACTACGTAACCGATCCCTGTCATACTCGAGTTGAAGACTGACGGCGAAACGTGTCGAACCGCATATACATACATGCGAAACCTCCCGCGCCCGCACCGCATGTATCTGCCCCTGTATAGCAAAACATCAACATTACTTTTATTCTTAAGAGCTTGTTTTTTTTAAATCTACTTCTGAGTCGGAAATCAATTTAAAAAATCTTTTTACATCTTTGTTGAATGTATCAGCAAAGATGTAAAAAGATTATTTAAATTGATTTCCGACTCAAAACCTATAATAATCAGCAAAACAGAACGCGAATCTTTTAATAATGCGAGGATATGTCAATTGTGTAAGAAAAAATTTCGTAAAACTGATATCGTTGTCGCTGATCATGATCATTGTACAGGGAAGTACAGAGGGGCTGCTCATAATGATTGTAATTTAAAAGCAAAAACATGTTCGTTTATACCTATAATATTTTACAACCTTTCTGGCTATGATTGTCATTTATTTATAAAAGAACTTTCTGCTACATGCGGGCGTATAATTTAATACCTAGAAATAAAGAAAAATACATATCGTCTACTAAATTCATTCCAATTGATAAAAAAAGCAATGCTCAGTTAAAACTTATTGATTCTTTCAATTTTTTAAGTTCAAGCTTAAATAATTTAGTTAAAACTATGGGGCCGCATGATTTTTCAAATTTACATTTCTTTTTTAATGACGAGCATTTATTTAATTTAGTTAGGAAGAAAGGTATCTATTGTTATGATTATATAGACTCTTGGGATCGTTATAAAGAAAATCAATTACCAGAGCAAACTGAATTTTTCGATAACCTTACTAATCAATCTATTTCAACAGAATATTATAATCATGCGCAAAAAGTTTGGAATGATTTTGAAATTCGTAACTTAGGTGAATATACTGATTTGTATTTAAAATGCGATGTTTTACTTTTGTTAGACGTTTAAAATATTATAGCCTTGATCCATGCTACTATGTGTCATCTCCTTCATTGAGTTGGGATGCTATGTTGCTCTTTACAAATATCAAATTAGATTTGGTCTCAGACATTGAGATGTATGAAATGTTGGAAAAAGGTATTCGAGGTGGCCTTGCTCAATGTTCGTGAAGGCATGCAAAGGCTAACAATAAATAATTAGCACATTATTACAGTGATAATTCTAGCAGTTTTTTAATATATCTTGACTGTGTCAATTTATATGGCTTTGCTATGATGCAGCAATTGCCGATTGGGAACTTTAAATTTTTAACCGAAGATGAAATACACCAATTTGAGATTATGAGTATTCCTGACGATAGTAGCACAGGGTTTGTTTTGGAAGTAGATTTACACTATCCGATTGAAATACATGTCCGTTGTTTTATTAGGAATTATAAATAAAAACACATAATTCAAAGTCAGTCTCGCATGATCTGCCATAGACCGTAAACAATGTCCTTTTTTATTTTTTAAACCAGAGATGGGACAACTAACTAGAGACAATCACTACAACATCTTCCCTTTTTTGTGAATTAACAAAATAAATTGAATTTAACCAAAATCAACGATAATTTTTAATAAATTTTGATAGGTAATTAAAAACTCCCAATAATCTTTTCAGAGCTTTTTTATCTTCCGGTGACTTCAACTCCTTCGCTGCCTTTATTTTCTCTTCATCAATACTTATTCCATCTTTACTAAAAGAATGTCCCAAAAATGTAACTTATTCTGCATCAAAAACAAACTTATTCGGATTAAATTTTATACCAGCACTCTTAGCTATCTCTAATACTTGAATCAGTACACTTTTTAAATTTTCTCTTGAATTAGCCCATAAAAACACATCATCCTGAAAAGTTTCTACATTTGGAATAGATCTAAAAGTTTCACTGATGATTTTATGGAAAATTTCAGGTGCTACATTAATTCCAAATGGCAATCTTTTAAAAGAGTATCGACCCCATTTAGTCTGGAAAGTACATAAACGAGAGCTACTTTTGTTTAATGGTATCATCCAAAAGCCTGAAGCACAATCTAATTTGCAAAAATGTTTGGCACCCGACAGTTTTGCAGTAATATCTTCAATATATGGCAAAGAATAGTGTGCACGCTTAGTGAATTGATTCAAAGGTCTTGGGTCCAAACAAATTCTTAGCGATCCATCTTTTTTCTGTACAACTACCATTTGGTTAACCCACTCCGTTGGTTCCTCTACATGCTCAATTATTCCTTTTTTAACCATCATGTCTAACTCTTGTTTAACTTTTTGTTCCAAAGAATAAGGAATACGACGAGGGGGGGAAACCACTGGAACAGCATTATGTTTTAATTCTATGTTGACTTCTTTTGATATAAAACCTACCTCACCATCAAATAATTCCAAATATTTTTTTGGAATTACTGATTGCAAATCTTCAACTAAATTGACTCTTTTGATCAAACCTAATCTTTCTGCACTTTTAAGTCCCTGGCTGATCTACAACCAAAAACTCAATTTCTAAATTTTTTCCATGAAATTCCACATTTAATATACATTTACCAACAACTTGCAATTTAGTATTTGTGAAAGAAGTAACAACAACCTTAACAGGTAATAATTTATCACAGTCTAATCCAAGGTCAAAAAATTGTTTAAGACTAATAATATTGCATTGAGCTCCCGAATCTACTTTTAATTCTATTTTATTGTCATTAAAAGAAATAGTAGTTAAATACCAGTCTGATGTCCGATCAAATCCTACGATATCAATTTTGAATTCTACCTCATTGTCAAGTCCAGTAACATCTTTTTCTTCTAATAAATTGACAGACTTGTCCTTTTTTGTTCTGCATTTGCTTGCAAAATGATTCACTTTACCGCAAATCACACATTTTTTCCCATAAGCAGGACATTTTCCATAAGGGTGCTTGTACCCACAATAGCCGCAGTCTTCTATAACCTTCTTCTTCTTATCTTTCAAGCTATCCACTGTGAATGTTTCTTCATTATCTCTCATTGATCCCAGTCTATGGGAAACTGCTACATGAGTTCTACAAATTTCCGGAGCTGTTTCCATATCTATCTTTGGTGTCTTTAGCAATTGCTATTGAATTTTCGGATCTTTAATTCCGCATATGAAAACATCTTTAATTAAACTTTCTCTTAGGGTCCCTAGTTCACATGTCTTTGATAATGTTTTTAATGCTGTCATGTAACTTTCGTATGATTCAGTATCCTCCTGTTTTCTGGTCAAAAATACAAATCTTCCGTAAGTTAGATTTGTTGTGGGAATAAAATGTTGCGTAAATTTTTTCATTACTGTTTTGAGGTTATTTTTTTCAGAATTATCTAACTCCCAAGCATCATAGATTTCTCTGGCAGCTTGTCCCGCATGATATAATAACAATGCCACCTTCTTCTTCTCTGCAGCTGTGTCAAAATACGCTTCTATATAGGTTTCAAATTCTCTCGCAAAAATTTTCCAATTAAACGACATATTGCCCTCCATCTTCAGAGGCTGCAATCCTCCAACACTACTCTGTGATCTTTCAGCCATTATAGCCTATAACACTTTTCAAATTATCCCTTGTTAATCAGATCTATTTTTGTACCGCTGCACTGTGGTACCGCGCTCAAAGGAGGGCGGTCATAGGGGTTTCGCGTAGCTAATGGCTACTGTACTGTGTGCTACTGCATGAAATAATAATGTTTTATGATAGACTGAGGTAAATATTAATTAAACAACTCAATTACATTAAAATAGCAATAATTTATTCATCAAAAAAAGGAACAAAAGTATTCCAATGTTTAGAAAAGAAATTCAGCAAATACAAGTTAATTATAGTTACATATTAGCCTTATTTACTAAACATTATCTTAATAGACTTAAATTACACATTAACTAAAGACACAAAAAAATTACATTAATAATGATTAGATATATTTTTAACAAAGATTTCTTTAATTACTCCTTATTATTGTCTTTTTTACCGTTAAAGATTATAACTACAAAATATGACTACCTATTTTTCAATAATTATTAAATTTAATACTTCTGCTGATAGCACAGAATTCTTCTTTCGTTGAAGTTTTCTTAAACTAGACATATACGGATCGGAATTAAGAAGAAGTCTGTGCATGAGATCGGTGTTCGTGACAACTCGGGACATTTTCCTCGTGTTATCACGTCTAAATTGCTTAATGAGTTTATTACAGGATTCAGCGGCCTCTTCCGAGAGCTCACCGATGGACAATAATGAATGTTCAATTACTTCTGACCCATGAATTAGCACTTTATGAACAGAAGAAGGCAAGTTGTACCATGGATATGCAGCCACAAGCATGCGCGCGGTTTCTAAAGCATATTCTTTAAACGCGAGGCTATTAATTTTGAAACCCGATGAAAGGCACTGTAGTATATGATGACATCTATTAATGAGTGATTTTTCTAACCCAGTTATTTCCGCTGAGATATCTGAATTCAAAAAGAAAGTTCTTGCAGTGTTTCCATCGTTGGATGTACCGCTTCCTCCACTTCGAGGTTTGTCAGCAATAAGCCCTAAATTTCTGTTGTACATATTTTTTTTTCTGGACACGAAGAGCTTTTTCTTCTGTTGAACGCGCTTGCCATTTGTTAAAATCTAATCTGTAAGATATGTGAATAAAATATTCAAAAAAACGAATCCATGAATGAAGGGGGGATAAGCCAAATTGATATTTACTACTGTCTAATGATTTACTTAATGATTTTTCAATATTGTTCATCTCTGTCGGTGTTGCACCACAAATATAGCACCTACTACAGGACGTGTCACTAAGCGCACCACATATTTTGCCATCAACCATAGTTAATTGTAAATTATGCAGTACCTTAATTTCACAACAGTTGAAGATGAAAGATGATGGTTGTAAATTACTAATTTTGTTTTTGAAATAAGTTTCTTCTTGCACAGAAAGATCCTTTGTTTCTTTAGCATATTGGAAACGAATAGGTCTACAATACCTAGTAGAAGAAGGTCGCGGATTTTTCCAAACAATTTGGTCTGGGTCGGAAGTATTTGATTTACAAATTAATTGAAGCGTACAATATGATGTAACAAACAAACTGTCATCTTCGATACTAGAATCTGAAATTTTTGTTTATATTCACTGTGTCCCGTACTACCATCTAACCCCCATTTACCAATTAAAACAAACTCTTTACTTATATCAATAGTTTTAAGGACTTCTTTTTGAGATTCTAGTATTCAGGATGTAGTATGATCTAACAAAGATTGTAACTCTATTTCGGCAGATGATTTTAATAATAAATATTGGTGTTTAGTTAATTTAGACTCAGTAATCAAAGATAAAACTTCATCAGTCTTGAATTCCACAAAGCTAAAGGAGGTGTTAGACTGATTAGAATCACTTAGTAAAGAATTTACAGCAGTAGTGTATTATTGGGCATTCTGTCCCCCAGTCGTCCGCTTCGCTCCCGACCGTTCGCTGCGCTCACTCTGGTATGACAGAATGCCCAATAATACACTACGAATTAATGGGACACGATTAACTGCGGTTTGCAAATATCTTTAGAGAGACCCGTGGCAAGATTTGCTCTCCGAATTACTACCTATCATGATACAAACAGCTCCGGACCCATGACAAGATTCCATTACTGTATGTATCGCCTAGCAATTTCGGCTGAAGAACCAAGGTAAGTATCTTCAGAGAGACCCATGGCAAGATTCTCTCACCGAATTACTACCTATCATGATACAAACAGCTCCGAACCCATGACAAGATTCCATTGCTGTATGTATCGCCTAGCAATTTCGGCTGAAGAACTAAGGTAAGTATCTTCAGAGAGACCCATGGCAAGATTCTCTCACCGAATTACTACCTATCATAATACAAACAGCTCCGGACCCATGACAAGATTCCATTACTGTATGTATCGCCTAGCAATTTCGGCTGAAGAACCAAGGTAAGTATCTTCAGAGAGACCCATGGCAAGATTCTCTCACCGAACCTTCCTACTTACTAACATAATTATATTTTGTTTAAATATCAATTTAATTCAATCATTTTATTACCGAATGAATTCCATAAAAAAGTAATGTATTTTATCGTAATAAAAAATAATAAAATATTATTGTTAATCAATGTAAAATTTTAATTAATGGTAAATATTATGCTCAAAATATATACTTTTTTTATTAACAATGCAAATTTTTAATGTGTATCTACCTACATAAGGTATAATAACTCTTGAACATTTTACATGTCAACAAAATAAAAAAAGTAGTTTGTGCTAAATGCAAAGAAAATAATTAAAACACTTTCACACTAATCATCTCTTCTTGAAATACTTCACCAATATCTGATTGTTTTTCATAAAAATGTTCTACAATCTTCTTCATTTTTTAATGGAAATGTACAATTTAGAATTAATACATAATAAATCTTACCCATTTTCTTTATACGCAGTAAATATCTATACCGTTGTAATTTGTGTTGTATGGCAGCCTCCCTACAGCATAGCAACCTGAAATTGATAACAGCTGTATTTTAATTAACCAGTTTAAAATATGAATTGAAAGATCAATACGGAATTCCTAAACACGGGTGGATCAGGGTTATGTTTTCAGATGACATTCCAAATGAGACATTTACAGTAAGATTCCGATATCAAAGTAGGTACTAGTTGCAATGTAACGCGAAAGTTTAAAATCTAATCGTATAATAAAGTGTTAGAGTAAATCCAAAAGTTATGATCGAGGTAATTCTGGATAATAAGTAGGTACATTACAACAAAACAAAAAATAACATATGTAGATACAAATGAATTTAAAGGAGAGTCATGCTACTTTTATGCTTACTTGTCTTACTAAATCTTTTTCATCCAAATTAAATAATAATACATTTGATAAAATCAATTAATAAACTTTACTTACTGCTACAAGTCAAATAAGTGGATGAAAAAAAATATACTTACATTTTGTAATCAATTAAACACTGGCACACATTAAACACACTTTTAGTAATTGTCACTTCAAACTCATGCTAACTAACTCGGAGCTTAACTGATGCGATACGCGGCGCGCTGCGTGGGAACGTGAGTTACCTGTGTCTAGTCTAGGAGTCAGATGCATTAATCTGTCATTATTACTAGAACACTTTTTGTTGGTAGGTATGCTCGCATGGCATTTAAGATCCTAATGCTTTTTATAATTTGAAATATTCATGAATGAAAATCTGGATATCTACTAGTGTTTTTTTTTTGTTTTTTTTTGTTACTTATAGACTTATAAGAATAATCTTAGATCGTAATTATATAAATGAACTGAACCACCAATTCAAGTTATAAGGTCAAAAAAAAAAAACAAGAAATAAAAGCTTAATATTCCTGTTCATTATTGATTAAATCATGTTGGCTCCTGTACTAACGATGCAGTTGCAGACTCAGCTTTTAAGCTTTCTATGTAAATGCTTGAGAGCTGTAACTTAACACTCATCGTGTTTACTTTATGTTGCATTAAAAAGAAGCAAATGACTGTTTGAGTTTTGTCCAGAAATACCTCATGGATACTATGTTTACCTCACGTTTACCTTTAATTTTATTATGTATGATATGCACTTTCAAATATTTATTTCAATTCTTATAAATGAAAAACTTTGACATTAAAACTGTGTCAAATGGATTAACTTTACAACTATCATATTTCGAGTAATAACTACTTATAAATGTTTCTGAAAACCATATATACCTACATAAAAAAGGCATGTACTTGGTAAGGTTATTGATTGAGTACCTACCCATTTTAAATATTAGCACTTATTGCACTCAAATTACTTTTTCACGTTGACTGCTACATAATGAAACACGACTATGATTTCTTTAAATGTGAACATGAAATAACGATAATGTTGCAATGTATAAGGGAATATGTTACATACTTACTTTTCATAAAATGTATGGACTGTCTATTATATTACGGTATACAATCGCTTGCTGTTTTTGTAGCAACTTACGTTATCAACCAAATAATGATTTCATTTTGCTGATGATTCATTATTTATCGCATAAATACGGATTTCTGTGGCAAAAATTTATTATTCCTCAAGATTTTTCCTGTGAAAGCACAAGACACCAGATCCTGCGACCCAAAAATATTAGTAAGTACCTTCATTATTTTATTATTTTAATCATTTTACAAAGTTTTATTTTAACGATAGTGATTATCTTCGTTACTTTCCTGAAGCAAGTGTTAGGCAGATTGATTTCCGCCTTGCCATTAATGATTATTTTTTTCGCTTTAGACTCAGTCCAAAATAATTGTTTTTTCTTTTTTATAAATATTATCATATTTTTTCTTTTAAGGTCGGATTCTGAGTACGCATCAAGCAGCGATGAGGTAGCAGCTGAAGAGCCCTTGCCACCACCGCCACCACAGCAATCGTCGGCCAAAAGCAAGAGCAAAAGCAAGAGCAAGCCTGCCCCAGCTGCCGTCGCACCAAAGCCCAGGAAGCGGAAATCCGCCATACCTCCTGTTATCAACGTGGAAGCCTACACGCAGCCTTCCTCTTCCCAGTAAGTCCAGTTTAGTAGTATTTTTTATCAGGTTATAATACTTATACATGTGGTTGTCGATGCATTCAATTCAAAGCTCTCTGCTACCGCCAGTTGAGAGTAAAAAAATAACCACTTAATAATACATACACAATAGACATAAAACGTTAAAAAAACTAATACACTATATCCAAACTAAAACTACTCTATACTTGATACCTATTAACTTGAAGCATATCTACTATTTCTTATTATTATACTGACGACCCGTCTGGAGTAGTGGTCGAGAAATCGCCTACTACGCAGCGGGTTGCGGGTTCGATCCCCGCACAATACAAACATTTGTGTGCATGAACATGTCTGTTTGTACTGGTCTGGGTGTTTTCTATGTATATCATGTATGTATTTACAAAATAATTAAGTATTATATCCGTTGTTTGGCACCCATAATACAAGCTTTGAGTAGCTTATTTTGTGACTAGATGGCGATGTGTAGGAAAGGATATTTATTATTTATTTAAAGGCTATTTATTATAATTGATTTTTCAGATCGCACAAAAAGCCGAAGAGTCTGTTCGCCATTATAAACAACGACGAGCGGACGACCAACAAGGACTCCGGTCGCCCCAGCCTTGGCTCCAGCTTTACCTCCCGCGTGTCGTCCGGTCAGTGTCGTCGCGCCGCAACTGTCGATGGAGAGTTTTATGTGGACCTGAAGGTGTACAATACCGACGACGCCAGAAACACCCCTGCAGACCAGCGATACAAGAAGGCGTTGGCGTCGGTGAAGCTGCAGTGCTCCGAACAGTCTCGCGAGTGGGAATCCCTGCAGGACTTCCTCGCCAAGGCCTACGCCATTTTTAATAATAGTGACCCGGTATATTACAGTAATAAAATTAATATTAAGTAAGTAGATTTTAGGAGAATTTAGCAATAAGTTTATAAATATTAATTACATTTTGAAATATTAATTACATTTTCGTATCTTATATTGTTTTTTTGATTTATTATTGTTTTTGATAGGTAGGTATATTTAACATTGCAAATAAAAGTAAGTTAAGCAATTATGCCATTCTGTTCGGTTTGTAATACATCGATCGGCTCAAAGTTTTAGATAGGTCATATACGCAGTCGATCGCATAAACAAAATAACTCCATCCAACCGCATAGCGATGGCGTGGAAATTGTTGCATCTGCATTTCGCTCTCGTATCGTTTCATATCGAATCGTTCCAATTGAAACTGATAAAGCCTCGTTAGACTCCTTTTTGTATTCAATCAGTAATAAAATAAAATTACTTATTGATGATGCCTTAAAAAAGCATACCACTATAAAAGTTAATTTTGAGCTATTTTCCCTGTTCATACTATTTAAAGACAGCACACAAGAAATGAAATCATTTCTCACAAAAAATTTTGTTATTTATCAGAACTATGATTTTAACACTATTTTTTTAAAGCTTCAAAGTTCTTTAAAAAAGAAAATAGACGAATTTCAGGAGAATGATAGTGGTTGGGCATTTCTTGACAATTCACATTTAGAAATTAACATAAATAAATATCAACCATTAGGAGGCAGCTCTTTTTTGCCACTACCAAAATGCATTCAAAATAAGAAAGCATGCAAAAACATTCATAATAAAGATCAGTTTTGTTTCTTATGGAGCGTTGTAGCTGCTCTTTATCCTTCGCAAAAGCATCCTGAACGGGTCTCATCTTATCCCGATTTTCGTCTCGTTCTAAATGACGAAGGAATGTCTTTTCCTGTCACATTCGCAGATATAAATACATTTGAGAAAAACAATCCTAGGTTGAGTTTCATCATTTACGGTTTAAAAAATAATAAGACTATCATTGGACCTCTTTATAAGTTCGGAAACAGTCAAAACAAAAAGACTATTCATTTATTACTATTAGATAACGGGACTACTACACACTATTGTTTAATAAAAGATTTGTCGCGACTTATACGGAGTCAAATTACATCACATCACAGTAAAATCTATTTTTGTGACACATGTCTTGTGTATTTTACTACATGCGAAGAACTCGAAAGTCATTTATGTAGCGGTATCGTTACTGTTTTACCTGAAAAAGGTTCGGTAATTAAATTCAAAAACTATGACCGTAAACAAAACGTTCCGTTCGTAATTTATGCAGATTTTGAAACCATTTTAGAACCGTCTCAGAACAGTTCTTTAGTTTCCGATACCACACACACAAAAACGTTACAACACCATGTTCCAGCAGCGTTTGCATATAATATAGTATGTTCTGTGAATGAAAGTCATAATCGTTACGTCACTTATCGAGGTCAAGACAGTGTTCAAAAGTTTATAGATTCTATCTATCGCGATGTACGCGAGATTTATACAATTTTATCCCAAAACTCTCCAATATTTTTTACAGAACAAGATGAAGCTGACTTTATGCAAGCTACTCGTTGCCATATTTGCGACAATTTTTTGTTTACCGACAAAGTTCGTGATCATTGTCACATAAGCGGTTTCTATCGTGGCGCAGCACATAGATATTGTAATTTACAGTACAAAACACCAAAGTTTATTCCAATATTTTTTCATAATTTATCCGGGTATGATTGCCATTTATTTATAAAACAATTAGGTGAATTGCCTGGAACTATAAAAGTTATACCTAAAACGAAGGAGAATTATGTATCGTTTACAAAATTCATTCCTGTTTCTGGCAATGAGTTCATACAAGTTCGGTTTGTAGATTCGTTTAAATTTTTAGGTACCAGCTTGAACAGATTAGCTAAAACTATTCAAAAAGAAGAATTTAATCATATGCGTACCCACTTTCCTATTGAAACACAATTCAATTTACTAACACGAAAAGGAATTTACCCATACGAGTACATGGATAGTTGGGACCGTTATAAAGAGTGATCTCTTCCAGAAAAAAATATGTTTTACAGTTCTATTACAAATGAGCATATATCTGATGAAGATTATAAGCACGCACAATCCGTATGGACCGAATTCAATATTAAAAACTTGGGCCAATATACTGACTTATACCTAAAAGTCGATGTCATCTTATTGACCGATATTTTCGAAAAATTCAGAAGAACATGTAAACTTCACTATCAGTTAGACCCTGCGTTTTATGTCACTGCTCCGAGTTTATCATTTGATGCGATGCTTTTTAAAACAGGCGTTGAGCTAGAGCTAATTGATGACCTTGCCATGGTGCGCATGATTCAATCCGGTGTAAGGGGAGGTGTGTGTATGTGCTCACACAGGCATGCGAAAGCAAATAACAAATATGTTCCAGAATATGATAAACAACAACCCGAAACTTACGTGGTTTACATAGATTGTAATAACTTGTACGGATTTAGCATGTGTCAATCATTACCATTCTCGGACTTTAGGTTTTTAAATCAAACAGAAATTGTTAGACTCGATGTAACCAATATTCCTGACAACGCGGAATACGGGTTTATTCTCGAGGTCGATCTTAGCTATCCAAAAGAGTTGCATGACAGGCATAATGAATTACCATTTTGTCCTGAAAAATGTATTCCTCCTGGAGGGAAAAATTCAAAACTTGTTCCCAATTTTTATGATAAATATTTTTACTGCTTGAGAATGTTTTTAACACTCACAGTGTCATATTTTATATTCATAAAGATGAAATAAGAAACCAAAAATTTGCGCACGGGCGGGACTTGAACCAGCAACCTTTTGGCAAACCGGGCCAAACGCTCTTACCAATTGAGCTACCGTGCTGTCAGTCCGACCCTGCGAAATTTGTGGTTTCTTATGAAAACGTCAATTGCGTGACGCTTAGCGCCATCTAGCCGTCTGCTTATGAAACAGATGGCCCAAGCAGTTATTCTTTACAGAATAAATTCAACTTGGAAATTGATGTCGCTTCGCTATCTAATGCTTGAGAATGTTTTTAACACTCACAGTGTCATATTTTATATTCATAAAGATGAAATAAGAAACCAAAAATTTGCGTACGGGCGGGACTTGAACCAGCAACCTTTTGGCAAACCGGGCCAAACGCTCTTACCAATTGAGCTACCGTGCTGTCAGTCCGACCGAAAAATTATTGGTTAAATATGACACTGTGAGTGTTAAAAACATTCTCAAGCATTAGATAGCGAAGCGACATCAATTTCCAAGTTGAATTTATTCTGTAAAGAATAACTGCTTGGGCCATCTGTTTCATAAGCAGACGGCTAGATGGCGCTAAGCGTCACGCAATTGACGTTTTCATAAGAAACCACAAATTTCGCAGGGTCGGACTGACAGCACGGTAGCTCAATTGGTAAGAGCGTTTGGCCCGGTTTGCCAAAAGGTTGCTGGTTCAAGTCCCGCCCGTGCGCAAAATTTTTGGTTTCTTATTTCATCTTTATGAATATAAAATATGACACTGTGAGTGTTAAAAACATTCTCAAGCATTAGATAGCGAAGCGACATCAATTTCCAAGTTGAATTTATTCTGTAAAGAATAACTGCTTGGGCCATCTGTTTCATAAGCAGACGGCTAGATGGCGCTAAGCGTCACGCAATTGACGTTTTCATAAGAAACCACAAATTTCGCAGGGTCGGACTGACAGCACGGTAGCTCAATTGGTAAGAGCGTTTGGCCCGGTTTGCCAAAAGGTTGCTGGTTCAAGTCCCGCCCGTGCGCAAATTTTTGGTTTCTTATTTCATCTTTATAAATATTTTTACGTAATCCATTATGTTCATTTAAAAACATGTATAAAACATGGGTTAAAGTTAAAAAAAATTCATCGAGCTATAACGTTTCGGCAGAGCCCTTACTTGAAACAATATATCGATTTAAACACAAGCTTAAGGCAACAGGCTCAGTCAACTTTTGAACAAGACTTTTTTAAACTGCTCAATAACAGCATTTTCGGAAAGACATTGGAAAATAATGAAAAAAGGGTCAATGTTCATTTAGTTAATAAATGGAGTGATAAACAAAATAAAACAAAAAAAAGATATTATGCTGATAGATTAATAGCGAATTCGAATTTCCATAGTGCTTCAGTTTTCAGTGAAAATTTGGTTGCAATACAAACTAAACCTGAGCGTGTTGTTTTAGACAAACCAATATACATCGGGTTTACAGTTTTGGAACTGTCCAAAAGCCACATGTATGATTTTCATTACTCAGTCTTTGAGCCGACGTATACAAACCGCTTACGCATGTGCTACACAGACACAGACAGTTTTGTCTATCAGATTCAAACCCCTGATTTCTATAAAGATTTAAAACAATTATTATTGAATTATTTCGATACTAGTAACTTTCCAGCAGAAAATATACATAGCTTACCACTTTTGAACAAAAAAGTTCCTGGTCTTTTCAAAGACGAAATGGGAGGGAACATAATATCAGAATTTGTTGGATTACGATCAAAACTGTACTGTCTAAAAACTGTTAACAGTACTATTAAAAAAGCAAAGGGGGTAAAATCATGCGTTGTTCGCGATATTTCAATATCTCAATACAAAAAAAGCTTATATGATGGGGATGTAGTGAGAAAAACCAACGTTTTATTCAAATCTATTAAACATGAAATATTCACACGTAGCCTTAAAAAAGTTGCACTAAGCCGCAACGATGACAAGCGTCACATTTTGTCTGACAAAGTATCTACGAGAGCTTGGGGTCATAGAGCCATTCTTAATATTTAAATTGTATCAAACGAAAAGTATATTATTTGATTAAAGTTAGGTAACTATTTGCACTGTAATTTTATGATGGTAATCAATAGTTTACAATGATTTGAAGTGATTTTGTGTCTTCTGATTATAATATGTCATAAGTAATGTATGTACTGTAAGAACCCATAATATAAGGTATTACACTGATGCTTGTGCAAGTAATAGAATGGACTCTTTTAATAGAACTGTTTTAGAATTTATATTCTAGAAATTAAGTTACCTCCTTGTACATTGTACTTATATCGCAAATAAATGATGATACGATATTTTTTTTTGATTTATTAAATATCCCCTATTTCTAATGAATAGTTAAGAGTTTATGTAGGTATTCAGTTATCGCACAAAAAAACGTGTGCATTTAAAAGTGCAGGTTAAAACAAGTTGCTAACACGAGTGTTATTTAGCGCGCGTCGTATTTCGTTTCAACTTACTGGAAGAAATATTTGCTATACTGAAAAATGATTATTGAACATGTTAAAACATGTAGTACACGTGCTTATGACACTTCGTCTCACACGTCTCATGTTCTTGATTACCTATATAGACAAAGCTTAATCATTCTAAATTTAGTTCATTATTCGTGCTCAGTGCATTCACATAAAGATTGCGTCGAACTTAAAATGCAGTCCAACCATCAGTACCTCTCTTCACCGCAAACCAGCTACTTTGCATCGAATGATCATAGAATACCAAAGCTCATAATTAAAATAGAAATCATGGAAGCAGTGGATTCAGCGGATAAAACTGAATGGAAATCAGAGGGCGAGCAAAAAGCCAGTATTTGGTGTACGACCATTGGGACGTCATCTATTATAAGACAGAACAACTGCTGACTGAAATTAGTAGGAAACTGGGAGACCGCAACGAAAGACCTGCTTTGTGATTACTGTGAAATAATTATATTATAAATCAGGTATGTTGTAGTTATCCTTTATCGAATACTTTTTTAAATAAAAGGGTTATTATAGTTATAATAATAACTTCTTGATTTTAATATGAGATTTCTTTTCTTTACAGATAATGGCGGATGGATACGACGTTTTTCCTCAATACGCTCAAGACCCATTAGAAAACTTTACGCAACAATACAAGGATTTGTTTGGTTCGCAATCGACAGAAGTTAAACAAAAGAAGAGAAAACGTGTTCCATCAAAAAAGAATAAGCGAATAGCTCCTAAATCTTTTGTGGTGTGCAACGAACAGAAAGGTTTCAAGATGATCCAGATAAAGGTGCTGGACTTGGTCTGCGAATGTGAATCAACAAGGACAAGCTCGTCGACCTCGACGCCGGACGCTGACAGCGAGTGCGTGTTACTTAGTGCTCAATACGTTGTTCATGACGCAGTGGACGAAATAATGGATATGACAGAATGTGTAATTAAGAAGATATCAAAAAAGTTATGTGGTTCTAACTTTTAGTTGATTTACGTTTTTAAGTTATTAGAATATTGTTTAATAATCCTAGTTGTAAATGTAATTTAATAAATAAATTAACTAATATGCAAAAAATATGTTTTTTACTAAGTCCCCTTAAAATGTAGGTAGGAATAAATTGAGGTATAAAAATAAATAAAACATTTAATTCAATGTTACAATTATTTATTTCAAAAAATAAGCATTAATAAAATGCATTGTTATCCATACAACATTTCTTTAAACTTAAAACATTTCGTAACGCACAATACTTATCATGATAAAAACAATTAAACATAATTTTGTCTTTACAATAGAGTTCATTAAGATTATTCAAATTAGGAGTACCGTTGACGCGTTACATTATTATCACACAACTCTTGCATCCATTTTACTTTTTCTTCCCCTTTGACTATAATTCTTTTATTTTTCAAAAAACCATTGATCATTCTAAGAAATTCTCTGTAGTCTATATAGCCCTCACTCCATAAATAACCTCTATTTCTTTCAATCCAACGAACACATTTCTTTTCTTCATCACTCAATGCAGAGAACGGATACGGAGGCTTTATTAAAAACACGTAAGTATACTCTGGAGTAGCTACTGCCATTTCTTTAACCAAGAATTTATTATCGATGTCCTTGAATCCTTGCAAATCAACGATTACTGTATTATAATTATTCATGATATTTTCTTTACAATGTTACTCAAAGGCTTATATTCGTATAAACAATCGTTTAAAATCAAGCAGTATGCAGCTGTCTTATCTGGAATTTCTTGGTCTGTTTCAATTTCGACTCGCACATCAATAGATCCTTTAAGCGTTTCGTGTTGTCGTGAACAGTCAATAACGAATAAAGGAGTAATGTTTTTAAATTCGTTTAAGCTCAACAACGGCTCTGGTCGACGTCCATGATACGACTGTTGAAATCTTGTATATTGTTCATATAATAAAGTAAATTTGTCTTCGGAGAAATTGATGTTCAATCCTTCATATGGATAATATGATGAATTCAAAAATACTCTTACATCACGCACGTGACAATGATCAAACTCTGCCATTGACAATTGACTGTTGTGTTTCCGGTTAGTTTGTAAAGCAATGATAACAAAGCGCGGTTTCTCTATTTGCGATGAAGTTTTGATAGACCAAGTATGTTTGCGTGTTTTAGGTAGTAATGGGTATTCGTAAAGATCCCAGTTGCGAAACGCTAATGGAATAGCACGATCTCTCTCTAAATGCTTTAATAGATTTATTCTTTCTCGATCAGACACTTTAATGTGTGGCACTCTCCAAATGATTTTATTTATTGTAATATCATCTACAGCTTCTCCTGCATTTAATTTTATGGCATTAAGGTTCGTATTGCTTCTAAGTAGCACTAACTCGTGTTTACAGTTCATGATATTTTTTTGATAATCTTCTGCAAATCCTAATATCTTGCTTAAAGGAATTGATACAGAAAACGATCCATCTCCTGTATTTTTGGTTCCCCCTGTTGACCACCCCCAAACACGAGCATATTTTGACTCGTTTTCACTTAAGGACAGATATGACTTTATAGTTGTAGTTAAACCAGCATTTTTAATTTTATCTATTTCTACTCCATTCAATTCGTAACGAATATCTTGAAATAGGAACAATGCCGGATTATTAACGAAGTTTACATCTGATATTTTTGCTTTGGTCGTGGTGTTATGAACACTCACTTTTCCCTCGATGTACAGACTACTAAGTGATGGCAGTACGTATAGGTCTTGCTGATTAATCGGAATTCTTATTTCATCATTCTTGTTGAAACTTGTTACGTATGGCTTGTATGAATGATACTCGAAACCTTCAATGCTGTTGTCGTATGTAGTTTGTTTAGATATATTTAAGATATTCATTTTATTAACCCAATTTTCTTTAGGAATTCTTTATTGGTCTTGGTAAGTTTCTTTTTAAGCTGTAGCGGTGTGCCTTTGCGGGATGATCTTTCAGCACTGACTCGAATATTCGACTGAGGGGAGCTTTTATTGAAATTTATCATTTTCTTCGAAAATGTAAATAGAGTTGAACTTCTTCACCTCGCAGGTTAATTTCTTTATTGTCTGCGTCCAAGAGTCTTATATTGATAGCGCTTATTGATGATTGATTAACAGGAAAATAAATCAAATTTTTTGGAACTTCAATTATTCTATAACCAGGTGGTACATTCGGCACAAATTCATAAATAATATGGCTTGCTTTCCCGTTTACAAATGAACCACTAACAACATCGCATTCGATCCGTACGATGGTCGTTGATAGAATGTTGACAGGATATTGTGAATCTGTACTTATATTAGCATTTATTGTTTCCTTCCCAAACCCTAAAATTTGAGCTAATGATGCACTCTTATTGAAATGAACATCTTTTGAACAAAAGATGTTTGTTTTTAATGTATTATTATTGCAAGTGATTTTTAAAATTGTGTTCTTAATGTTGCATTTTAAATAATCACAAATATCTTGAAGCTCGTAAGACCCTTCAGGAATTTCGATAATTTCATTTTCACCATAGTAAAACTTATTATTACGCTCATCTATATTAGGAATAGAGTTGAAAGTGGAAAAGTACAAAAGACCACATTCATAGTCTCCTTGAAGCTCCAATGTTGGTGAGTAATTTGTTGATAAGGAAGCTCCTCTCCCAGTTATAGACACAGTGAAAGACATTTTGAAACTGACATATTTATTTTCTTCTTTCATTATATAAATGATTCTTCCAATAATTTCTTAAAAATTTTAGACACAAATGCCCACAGTTTGTAGTACCAAATGCTTGATGTCTTGCATAATTATAGTTTACAGGCAAGTCATGTACATATTTCATAAATTCTATTGGTGGTTTCAAATTTCCAAAGCTATCATAATATTCTATGTATTCATTTTGCTTCACATAGGCTACCCAATGCGTGCCAGGATTTATGTTGCTATCCAAATTCATAATTCCACATTCTATCTTTCTAGGTTTCAATGGTAACGTATCTCTCATATAAACACCACGAAAATAAGGTATATCAGTGGCATGTTGTATTATATCAAGGTTAGTGAGTTTACGTCTGGGCAGCCGTTTATTTAGTTTTTTGATGGACTAAGATATAAACCTGCTCCTTTTTTATGTGGTTTTATATATAATCCTTTTCCAAGAGCCACTGCTTCCATCATCCTGTTGTGTCTCTCAGCTTCCTGAAGACTTTTTTGTGCAGCCTTAGAATCATTAACAGCTTTCGCTATACCTGCTGCACCTCCAGCAAGTGAACCTAAAGCCGATAGCCCAGCAAATATGGGGATGAGTGGCAAAACTCCACCACTCTTTGGGAGAGGAATATAACGAGGCAAACGTATTCCTTTCTTATTCCGAAACAATTTCTTTGCCGCTGCATAAGCATATTTTATAGACGAAGTGTGATTTTTCGATTTATGTTTTTTTAAATGAGATTTAATCTTTTTAATTCCTTTATGAAACGATTTTATGGCTCCACCTGCTTTGATTTTTGCTTTCATTGCGTTTTTTACTATCCATGAGGCAATTTTTCTCCTTTGCCTGCGTCTTTCGAATTCAACCTTTTTTTAGCCATGTTCAAAAGTTCTAAATCAGCTTTACGTCGTACTTTTGAATCTTTATTAATGTATGCAATATCGTGATGCATGCAAGCTTCGTCTAATCTATTAACTCCTCGATCACCTTTTTGTATCCGTTTTTGAAGTTTTGTACCAGGACCACAAAATTGATAGCCTGGTAAGTGTAGCTCAACTGGCAAACGATCAATCAATTTATCAATTATACCACTGCCTTCCTTCATTGATAAGCAGTAAGTGTCGTGAAGAAATGATTTGTGTTATTTATATACCTCTCCACTACACTACTAATTCTTTTTTGTTTACCCAAGTGTTCTCTTCATTACCTAGCCCTAACCATTTTACAAATAGTTTGTTTCCTTTTCTTTTTATAACTTTTTCAATAAGGTAAATGTCAGGAAAATTAGTTTTTTGTAACTCATACCGGTAAAAAGAACCTAAGATAATTTGATTGTGTTTGTCAGCTATTTGATACGTTTGAGGATTGGTTTGACCGATTTTAACAATGCGAAATATTTCCGTAGACCAATTAGGAGTATAGCCTTTATAAAAATCACCTTTATATTTACTTATACGAACAAAATCACCAACTCTCAAAGTTGGACCTGAACGTGCTATCTTTCCATGATGTGTTTTAAAAATATTAGACCTTACTAAAAGCTCATTTGAACGATTAACATTGATTGGTTTGAATTTTGTGATACGGTGACAAGTATTGTTGTAGTGATTCACAACAGAATCTAAATTACTTTGAACCCATTCATATCGTCCGCATAAACTGAATGCTTTGTAAAGATGGGATTTTATGGTTCTAATTACGCGTTCTACTATGGAAGCTTTTTTAACAGAATATGTGGAATAATGGTTTATGTTGTTACTTTTCATTAATTTTTCAAAAGAATCATTGTAAAACTCTGTACCTCTGTACTCTGTACCTGTAATCTGTTTGTAAATTTTTTGGCTTTCGTGTGGATTCAGAAAATATGTTGTGCATAGCATTTGCAACGCATGTCTTAGATTTCGTCTTCAACGGTCTAACCCAAACGTATTTTGATAAAGCATCAATTACTACTAAAACATATTTGTATCCTTTATTGAATGATGCATACTTTTGAAAATCCATGAGATCAGCTTGCCATAAATCATCGATTCCTTTAATAACAGTATGTCGACGAATGAAATTTCTTCTTGCCGCCTTGTGAAGTTCGTTAACTATATCTTGTTTACTCATTATTAACAACTTTTGATGGTAGCATGAGGTCAATTTCTTTTTTTGTGTAGTACAATTTACTAAAATTTGTAGTAGTAAGTTTTTCTAAATTGTTAAGATACTTTTTTAAATTGCTTTGAATATTATTCAGTTCATTTTTTAGTTCATCAACACTTTTATCCACGTATTCTTTATTTACAGCCTCATCGTTCCTTTCCGGAATTTGTAGTCCCTTTAATCTCGATGATTTTAAGTCAAAGTCTCCTTCATCTGTTCGCACTAGGATGTCGCTAAGAATATTACTGAATTCTGATAGTCGTGAACGTTTGTGAATATGATGACCAAATTTGTCAATATTCATTGTCGTCTGGTCCGCTTCCGTAGTTTAATGACACTGCCCGATCCTCCTGATGGAAGCTTTATATATTTGATTTGTTTTATAATTCCAGCTTCATACAACTCTTCAAGTATTGCATAAATTTCATTTTGTACCCCAGTGTTGCCAGCTGCCCATGATCCAAGTAGTAATTTTAACCTTTCCACTAATTCATTGGGATCATCCCAGTAAACCAAATCGGTGTCGTTCTTCACTTCTTTTAAAATATCGATGCCTTTGCCCTGTCGGAGACTTTCCAAACTACTTGTATGACTTCTAGCGAACTTAAATAATGGTTTGATTACTTTCATATACTTAAAACTTTTGTTACTGTTAATTGGTTTCGCAGAATCAAAGTTGCGTCTATAAGCATTGGTATCCATAAGTATTAATTTATAATTTTGTAAATCTTGTTCTGTAATAATTTCTAAATTTGGGATCTTTTCATACAATAACTCTCTCAAGCTAGGAGTCTTTTTGAGGCTACGACTTCCAATTTTTATAATATGGTCATCATCGTGAACACGCGTATTGCCAAGCATTAGTTTCCCCTTTACGTTCCTAATACCGAAAGGTATATCTTTCATTACTTCAGATGATACAGACCATGATAAAGAATCATTATTATTATTGCCAGTACTTGGCGAGGACTGAAGAGATTTGAATGAGCTCTCATGATCATCATCACCTTCAGTGGGTGGTGCAGTAAGGGTTTTGTTAGGCGTTTTACAGTTTTCATTTTCTATATTAACTTCATTTTCTTCAAAATATTCTTCGTTGTCATCATCCGCTTTAAAGTAATCAAAATCTTCGTCAGAAATATTTGATGACTCACTTTTTGTGTGTTTAGTTCTTTTCACTGATTGGCTTTGTTCTGTCTCTTCATCTATGAGGCGTTTGTTGGCAGTTCTACAAGTCAATAGTTTAAGGGGGCTTACAATTGGTTTAAATATTGTTTCCAGAGCCAAGTCGTTGTTCTTTTTTGAATCCTTTATCATTTCTACCTTTTTTTTACAGCTGATGCTGACTTTACAATTTGTTCCTTAAGGTTTCGCTCCATTGTTAAGGATTCCACTTTGTATGACTTCCTGATTGTAACTGATTCGTTTTCGTCCAAGTAATAGTTACTTATACAAGAAATAAAACATTTAATCCACTATTATGAATGTATCAAACTTCATTCTGTAACAACCTTTGTTTCGTTCACAATCCTTATTGATGACGACATAACTGTATGGTTTTTTCCACACTGTTGAACACATTTTACGGAACTGTGACCACGTCATATCAGATCCTACATGCTCATCGTATATATGTCTCAGGTTAATGTCGTCTTGTTTAAATAATATTATCAGATTAGCATTGTCTCTTACGAGTTGCTTAGGTATTTTGGTGTAGGTTTGATTAATATAAAAGCAGTCAATGTTTTTATGTCTTCCCATGGCAAAGTAATCGCGAATATTGTTTTGTTTCTCGCACGCAACATCATCAAAAATAAAAATTGAGTCGGGCAAAGCTTCGTGTGGCGTTAGAATTTCGCTATTATCATTATACTTGTAGTAAGATATTTCTGAAATTTTCTCCAATACCTTTTCTAAAAATATGTACTTAGGTTGATACAAAGACTTCGAATATACATAAAGGTTACGAAAACGAGGCCCATCCTGGTGTAGCAATAGACTTATTACTAAGTTAGTTTTTCCGCAGTTTGATGGACCACAAACAATGCTTCGGATAGTGTTTGGCAATAATTTGCCATGCCTCTTACACTGATTTGAAGAGACTGGACATATACATTGTAATCTAAGAGATTCTTTTTGTTTTATAAATCTCATTTCTTTTTACTCAACCGTTCTGATTGACGGGTTTCAACGGAATGATGAAAATAGTGACGATAGATAAATTTAATGGGATTCATGAAAAATTCACTGCCACGCAGTTTGTTGAACTTCCGGTTGCGAACTGAAGGTTTGCTGAATATATTGCACCACTGATTCGTAGTGTATTATTGGGCATTCTGTCATACCAGAGTGAGCGCAGCGAACGGTCGGGAGCGAAGCGGCGACTGGGGGACAAAATGCCCAATAATACACTACTTACAGCAGACTCATCTACCTTTTTTTTTTTTATAACGCAGAAAAACCCATTTATGAGCCGTAGCCGAGACCGGGGGGCCTCAGCCGTGAGTGGGACTCCCACCGCTCAACGAAGAGCGGAGACTACCCACCAAAAACCTGCGGCTTCCCTTCCCTGTCTGCAGGGCGACATGGGGGTCTAGCAAAAGCCTTGACATCCACGAACGCCCCGGACAGCTGCCCGCCTACACGGCGGGCCCAGCGCGCCATCCTTGTGGGGGGACAGAGGGAATAGGGGACGCGGCACTATTCCCTCTCGACGGTGGTGGCGCGTGCAATGCAGGAGGAGGTACCCCCGTGCCTCCAGCCTGCATGCCACCTTAGACTCATCTACCTTAGTTAACTCAGCTAACCTGCGTCGTTTTGACCTCTTGCTGCAGTCCTTAAAGTCCTTTCTGTACTGCAAGCCGCTCGTGGAAGGAAGATCTGGAGCCGCAAGCTGTTGAGTGTTGTGGGCGGCCGCAGTTGACTGAGTGAAAACTTCACTTTCGTTCAGCCATTCGCTGTATTTTGTGGCAATTCTAGAATACGATCGCTGGACTTGCTTCCAGTATTACGCAAATCTTACACAAAGATTGGAAATCCTGTTTTACAAGTCGTTAGTATTCATATTTTCAACATCTGGTAGTGATTGTAACAGAGTTTGGCACACTTGACGAGATCTGTCAGAATCACTATTACTATCCTTTATAGATAGCCAAGTGTCTAATAAAAGTATTCTTGTAATAGAACACTTGATATTTGTACCTGTAACAAAAAAATACAGGGTAGTTTAAATTTCAAGATTAATAGATTTCTCGTAGCATGCTCGTAGCATTTGCTACGAGTGGGCTACTACCCCCAGTCGCAAATGATCGCAGCTAAATTCTTATTATTTATAAAATAGACACATTGACTCACATTTTGACATCAAAATTATGTGTGCAAGTATATGCGAAAGTAGTTAAAAGTTTCGATAAAAAATATAATTACAATTAAAATGTCAACTTTTATGCTTTGTCGTAGCAGGGCTACATAAAAATATATATAGTGTCAAACGACACTAAAAAAAAATTATAAAAGAAATTATACATACCTTCAACTTGAATATCCATTACAAAAAATAAATCAAAAACAATAGATTTGTGAGGATGCCTGTCTACGGGAGAATTCAATAAAACAGTTTATACACGAAACGACTTGCTTTATTGTCCTTGCACACAATAAGTACATGCGATAATATTAAGATCTAAGTTACGCGTGTCCGTCTAGGTTCCCGGCGATCGACTGGCGTCTGCGGGGGGTCCGACTGCACCTTTATTACGGGTGTCGCCGAGGTTACATGTGTAACTTCCCTCCGAAGCCATGATCTTACTTTCCTTTTGCACTGTAGTCTCAACGCATAACATAATATTAGTCCCATGATTATTGCTATGCTCATTAACACAATTCCCAAGTAATTCAACTTTGTTTCGACAATTCCTGTGGTCACACTGGCCTGAGCCAAGCTTACATTTTCCTTACTATAGTTAACACCCATTATTACTTTGTTAAAATTTTCACGACAATATCTTATAAGATTCAGGTACACAATAAAACATATTAGTCTATTTTCGCGAATTAATATTTCTAAAGTTGCTTACTTAGCTATAGTGGACCTAGTTATAACTTGCCTCCATGTTCTAGATAAACTGACCGACTTATCATTCGACGCCACAATGTAGTACTTAAGCGGTAACTACTTATGTGGTCCTTGAGCATAACTAACTATCCTATGCATAGCATATCCTCATATCCTCCTAGCATATTCTGAGCATATCCTCCTTATCTATCCCTTAACTACGTCTGCGGCCACCTTTCTAGAGGCGCCGACTTGAAAATGTCCCCTAATGGTCATAGTCCTAACCGAAACGGGTAGCTGCTGAGGTGACCTACTCTGCAATAAAAAAAAAATAACAACACACTGGCCCTGCAGCATCCACCTCAACAGCGCCCAACCTCAGTGTCCAATTTGGCCAACTTACTCTAATCATTTAATCTATCCTAAAACGTACGGGTAACTTAACTGCCCGTCCACTACGTGTTACTGACTTCGTACCTATTGTGGTCGACGCTTTGCTCGTTATGTTGCTTGGCAATTTATCTGTTGCTACCGGCGTATTATTGCTCGTGTTTTCGTGTTCTTTTAATAAGTACGCTGGTTTAAGCCTGTCAATAGAAATTTGTACATCTCTATTAGGTAGTCGAACAGTATAATATTTACTTTCTCTTTTCACAACTTCATAAGGACCGTCGTACGGTGGCTGTAAAGGCTTCCGTACCGCGTCGTTTCTAATAAACACATGACTAACATTTTCTAAATCAGGATGAATAAATATCTTTCTCGAATTAGAATGTATCTCTGTAGTTGGATGTAAATCTTTAAGTGCGCGCCGCAACTGCTCTAGGTATACGTGTTCACTCGGTGCTCCTTCCGACTTTTGTTCGTAAAAATCGCCTGGCAACCTGATACCCTGTCCGTAAACTAACTGTGCTGCACTTAAACCCGAATCACTACGCATTGCAGCCCTTACTCCTAGTAGTACCGTATGCAGTTCCTCACTCCAGGAATTATGCCCTAATCTAGCCATTAGCGCCGCTTTCATACTGCGGTGCCAACGCTCAACCATCCCATTACTCTGTGGATGATATGGGGTAGTTCTAGTTTTCCTTACTCCTAGTATTTTCATTAAACTATTGAAAAGATCGCTTTCAAACTGACGGCCTTGATCGCTCGTAATGATTTTGGGACTACCGAAACGACAAATCCATCCTTCAAAGATTACTTTGGCCACCACGTCAGCTGTGATCGTGTGAACAGGAAAAGCCTCTGGCCATCTACTGAATCTATCAATTACTGTCACTAAATACTTGAATCCCTCCTGAGTGGTCGGGAGTGGCCCTACTATGTCAACATGTATGTGTTCGAATTTTTCACGCGGTTCAAACTGTCCCACATCAGACACCGTGTGACGCGATACTTTTGCGCGTTGGCACGCTATACAGGTTTTGGCCCAAGTCCCTACATCTTCATTTAGTCCAGGCCAAAAGTACCTTTGTGACACGAGTTTTCTAGTAGTCCGGACACCGGGATGACTGATACCATGGACTGTTTCAAACGCTTTCTTTCTGAAATCCTTAGGAATGTAAGGTCTCACTTTGTCAGTAGAGACTTCACAGTAGATCGTTTTATTCGAACCTGACACTAAGCATTCTTTTAATTGTATTCGTGAGGTATCGCTTGGTTCGTTTCGCAACATTGTAAGTTGATCGTCAACTTCCTGTTCGTCGGCTATTTCTGCGAAGTCTAGCGTTGTTGGGCAAGCGATCGCCTCGACGCGCGATAGCGCGTCTGCTACAATGTTTTCGCTACCTACTACATGGCGTATTTCTGTCGTGTATTCACTAATATAGGCTAACTGTCGTATCCGCCTAGGTATGTCCCTGTCTGAATTTACTTTACTAAATGCGAATGTTAGCGGCTTATGGTCTGTATAAATTACTAATTCGCGACCTTCGATCATGTTCCTGAAATAGTGCACTGACATATACATGGCTAAAAGTTCCCTATCGTAGGTACTATATTTAGTTTGTGTATCCGAGAGTTTCTTTGAGAAAAAACCTAAGGGTGTCCAAGTTTTACCGTTCCATTGCTGTAATACTGCACCAATACATGTATCTGACGCATCTGTCATAAGCGAAAGCGGGGTTCTTTCTAACGGGTGAGCTAAAGTAACGGCGCTTTTTAGGCTTACCTTACATTGCTCGAACGCACTCACCGCAGCTTCTGTCCACTCGATCGTAGTTTTGTCGTTCTTTTTTGAGTTGTGCAGGTACTTGTTGAGCTCGCTCTGCTGCTCCGCAGCCTTCGGCAGGTGCAACCTGTAAAAGTTAATCATACCGAGGAAGCGTCTCAGTTGCTCGACATTTTCTGGTCGTTTGTAATCTAGCACGGCCTTAACTTTTTCGTCTAATGTCCCAATTCCTTGTGATGACACATGATACCCTAAAAATTCAACGCTACTTTGCAGGAAGTCGCATTTTGACATATTTATAGTTAGTCCGTAGTCCTCGAATCGTTGAAAAACCAATTTCAGGTGTTTTAATTGCAGTTCTTGTGATGTGCTTGCACAGACTACGTCATCAATGTAACAGAATATGTGTGAACTCTCGTCTTCTCCTTCTTCTCCAGTGATGTGTTCGATACCTTTTAAAACTACATTATCCATGAACCGTTGAAACGTTTGAGCTGCGTTACAGAGGCCAAACGTCATTCGGGGAAATTCGAACAGCCCAAACGGTGTTATTATCGCTGTTTTCTCTATATCGTCTGGATGGACTGGTATATTGTGAAATGCTCTTTTTACATCAATTCTTGAAAATAATTGCTTACCCGCTAGTCCATACGTGAAGTCTTGCATTCGGGGAATGGGGTACCGATCCGGCTTTGTAATTGCATTGAGCCGTCTGAAGTCACCGCAGGCACGTAGTGTCCCGTCCTTCTTAGGCACCACGTGGAGCGGACTCGCCCATTCGCTCTTGGATGGCCTGCAGATGCCCATGTCTTGCATTTCCTGAAATTCTTTCTTAAAAAGGTTATACCTATCTGGCGGCAACGGCCTTGTCTTTGAAAATACCGGTTTACCAAATGTTTCTATATAGTGGAACACGTTATGTTTCTGTTCGGTTTTGAAATTCATCGGTTTCGTAATATTTGGAAACTCCTTAAGGAGGTCCAGACACACGTGGTCCTTCCCGTACGTATACACGGATGGTTCTAAACAATTCGACAATGACCCCACGGTTGATTATTATTTAAGCTCTCCAAAACCTTGTCTGCTATTCCCGCTAGGTTCTCCAATTTTTGATCTTGGCTGGCTGCAAGCACTGCCCTGACCGCGTTAGGTAAACGTGCTATCATAGGTTCTGCACCGTGTTTTCGCTAGCCTTGCAGTTACGCGCTAGATCACGCATTCGCCGCAGTAACTGTGATGGCTTCTGAGTTCCCAGGTCTAATTCTCCCACTAACCTTTGAAATTGACGCTCCGGCGATTCTTCATAAATTTGTATCAGCTTCTCCTTCAATTTAGTGTAGCTGTTTTCTTCTGGCGGGTTATAAACCATATCCGCCACCTGCTGCATGACGTCACGGCCTAATTTTGCTATGACGAGTTGGAACTTCGCTTCCTCACTTTGCTTCTGTTGTTTCACCGCCGCTTCGAATTGGGCAAACCAGAGTCTGGGTAGCTCTACCCAAAATTCCGGTATACGCGCCGCGACTGAAATCACTGCTAAATTCGCTTGTTCCGCCATCTTTAACCTGTTGCGTACAGGGAGCCGCCGCCGGTCCGTTCACCTTTGCACTTTCTCAACCGTGACAGGACCTTAACGTGGAAATTAGCGCGGGTCACCACTGTGAGGATGCCTGTCTACGGGAGAATTCAATAAAACAGTTTATACACGAAACGACTTGCTTTATTGTCCTTGCACACAATATTAAGATCTAAGTTACGCGTGTCCGTCTAGGTTCCCGGCGATCGTCTGGCGATCGGACGCGGTCGCCCGTGACTTATCGCTGCGTATGCACAACGTGACCCCTACGAATTCTTGGAAAAACACGAGTCACGCTTTCACTGATAACCGCTTGGCGATAACGCTAATGAGCAGGCGTGTGCGATGCGTTCACTTCCGATGCCAAAAAACAAATGTAACAACTGACTAATTGCAGTTCCTTTTATATCATTTTATAGTGTCACTAATAGTGACCCAAGCGACGTAGTATCATGGCATAATTAAAACATCGTAATTGAAGCCCTATGACCTACTACGGTACCACAGTGCGCTGTCACCATGTTTTATTAGGAATTATAAATAAAAACACATAATTCAAAGTCAGTCTCGCATGATCTGCCATAGACCGTAAACAATGTCCTTTTTTATTTTTAAAACCAGAGATGGGACAACTAACTAGAGACAATCACTACAACATCCGTCATTCTGATTTACCATTTGCTGCAGAAAAATTTGTCCCAGGAAGTAAAAATGAAAAATTAATCGCCAACTCGTATGACAAATGTAAATACGTTATTCACTATCATCACTTGAAATAATGTATAAGTAATGGTCTTATTCCCAGATCACTGTTAAACAAGTCAGGGACAGATAGGACTCTCTGGTTTTTGTGATTAGTTCAACTCGTTCGCGCAAAGCGCTAGTATCGCACATCACAGATTTTGACAACCGTAGTGATGTGCAACTCGAATTACGAAACTGACATCGATATCGATCTTGCTAGTGATGTACTGTTGTCGACATAATAATATGGAATCCCATTTATTATTGAAATTCTAGCTTTGAAAAATAAAACAAGGATTGTTTTTAAATTATTTATTTTTATTCCTTAACGTATAAACTTTATATTTATTATATGCTTTAATTTGGGGAGCATTCATTTTTAAAACATATTTTTCATTTAAGTCCCCTCTTAATATTTTATTAATAATATTACACCAGTTGTGTATGTGAAGCCTTAAAATTAAGCTTAAAAAAATAATCGCTCGTATTGTATTTTGAACAACCCAGCCAGTCAAATTTAAATTTTTGCAAGATCTCCCTTTTTATTTCTTTTCCAATACTTTTGATGGGGGCGTATTGATTTAAATACAAATGTATTAAGTTAGCGATATCTCTGTACAATATTAAAAATCGCTTTGATGGATACGCTAAATTGCTATTCTTTTATTGTTTGTATGCCCTATGCATTATCCATTGGTGATAATTTTCTTTTGCCTCAGCAACAAACGTTTTTTGGCAGTCTTTGCAATATTATTTTTTTCATAATTTTCTACATATGTAACCTGCAGTGTATGCCGATCAATGTACCCTGACTCTTTCATTTATAGCTGTAATTACCAAGCTTTGGTTTTCTTCTGTTTTTGTTTCTTCTTTTTTCTTACAAATATTGGGAATTATGTTGCTGGGGATATTTTCTTTATTATAGTCACCATCCTCTTTTAATAAATTATAAAAATCTATTATTGTTTCACCATCATCGTCCTCACAGTTTGAGTATATACTGTGAGGACCCATCACATTAGAAATAAGCAGAGACTTGAATGCGTTAACAAATGTATATAAGTCAGGGTTAACATTCCTGTAATTTATTGCTCTTATCCTGCCAAAAAATTTTTCGAGAGGGTCCTGATTTATCAGCCTAGGATAAAAATATGTTAAATTATACTCTGTGAACAGCAATTTGGCTATCCTCTCAAAGATTTCTAGAGTTGTAACCCAACCATCAAGAGAGGGGACTCGCACATGGTACTCTTTCTTATTATTTCTTGCTCGTTTACTGGTTGAGTCCACAAATCTTATATTTTTTAATGTTTTATTAGCTTCACACCAAAATTCTAAATGCTTAGAACCTGGCTTTACTGGCTCTCTTAATTTCCCTTTTTTTGTGTTGTGTTTTGATCCGTTGACACTGTCAAATAATTTATCGATAAACTCCACGGCTTCACCTGTCGTCTTCATTGATGCACTTACTTTTTCACCGCCCACAGTTTTATCTGAAAACCAAAGATATTATTAACTTTCAATTGTACTCAATTAAAATTGTTTATTTATGGGGATAATAATAATACCCAATATAGAATGAATCTGATATCCGTAACACACATGCTGCAGCTGCATGGAAACAGATGATGATGTTGTCAGATATTACGTACTATGTTATTGTTTATATTCGATATATTTTGTAAAGGAACAAAAATATCAGAATGATATTAATGAAACTTGAGCAGTTGAAAATTTTTATGATAAATGTGTAGAACTTACCAAATAATGAAGTGTATTTAAGCATTGCACTGGTTTGCTCACTGAGTACTTGTGCAGCTACACTGACTTTCATTTTTTTAATTTTTGCTGGTATAACATGATGGTCAGTTAGTTTTTTATTCATCCTGATGTGACCAAGTTGACAATCGGCCCTATATACTGTGACGATATCTTCCCATGTTGCAATGGAACCATTAAAAACCATGTTTTTTGTCAATAAATTGTTTCTCAACCCTTTTAGCAAGTGTGGTGGGTCAAACACCACACTTAGCTTTTGTCCAGACACTTCAATAGTTCCATCTGAAAAGATAAAGATAAATATTAAACTTATTGAAACAATACATAATATTACTAATCATCTTACTTAATCTTTGTTAGGTAATGACGATTGCGTACACCTCCCAAATTTCTTTTCCGCTCCGTCTCTTCACAAAACATTTTTAATGCACTTCTAAATGTAGTACCTTGGTCACAAACAAGAGCTACTGGTATAAGGTCCGATTCTGACACCTTTGCAACCACTTCTTGCAGAATTCTTTTTACTTCAGCAGCAGAAGTTGTACCCTCACAAAAATAGAAGCATATGGGTTGTTTCCAGTTGGAACATACTCCTCTTAACATAAAAACAAGGGCATGACCTTAACATCAAGACCATGGTCAGAGTAATTGAAGAATCGTTGATTGCCTAAGTCTTTAAATCCTCTTATTTCATCCTTTGATTCGACATATGTCAAATGAGGAGTGAGAGCTACCTCATCAAAGACTATGGAGCAAATTTTCTTTTTTGTGTCTCAGTTCATAGCTCTTCTTTCTATTAGTTAAAATTTATTTTTATTGATGCCAACACCACAAGTAATCTTCTCAGCCAAACGGTTTAATGTTCTTTTTGTAGGAAGTCTAAAGATTTTTTGCAAAAGCCGATACCCCTTAGGACTCTCTTTCATCAGGGTCAGCGCCAACAATTTTTCATCATTAGTAAATCTCACTCCTTTTTTCTTTTTATGTACTGATTTTAATTGCATCATGACGAAATTCTGTGCATGTTTATTCAGTTTGCCAAAGCTCTGTAGAAAAGAATTATCTTCACTCCAAGTTTTAGCTCTACTTAGTCTCTCACTGTAAGATTTATTTTTTACGGCTAATGCCTGTTTCTTCATCTTCTTGACGAAACAAGTGCATTTAGACACGTTCTTGGCTGTAAAAAAAATTAAAATGGTTTACAACTACACATTGTCATTTTGATATTAGATCAGAAATGCTACAGTAAATATAAGTACTCAAAATTTGTGTATATAATCATAATCAGTGCATTGTTTTAGTGGTATAATCCAACAAAACAAAAATCATGAAAATCTATCGAGCTATTCTCGTGTTATAAGTGTTCGAACAAACCCGACTTTGTTACATGTATATGTATGTAATTATGTAAGTAACATAAATGAATGTGTGGTTAGGAAAAAAAATACTTACTTCTTTTTAAACAAAATTTTGGTTTCTTTGAGACGTTTGCTCTTGATATTCTTGCTGCTTCTGAAATAAACAGTTATTACATAAATATTAATCAAAATATATTTAAAGACAGCATTTTTAGCTAATGAAGTATGATGTAACTGAATTTAACAAACAAATAAACAAACTTTCACATGTACCTACAATATTAGTAGAATAGATTATGTAAAAAATTTAATACCTTTGGTTTTAGCCATAGAAAAAATGAATAAGGTTAGAATGGCCTCGGTCAGTGCGGCAGCGTGCTAATATTGTAGGCATATGCCTGCATTGAGCCGTAGCTACTTCAGTCGCTTGACAAGAGCGTTGCATCATTTTTTGACAAAAATGCCGTCTTGTGCTATAATTTCCTGCAGATCGTGAAGCCAGGTCATACAAAAATGAAAAAGGAAGTGTATCTTTTTACCGGAGAGTAATAATATGTAGTTATTTCGATATTAATTGCAAAAAAACACTTTTTAATTATGATATTTCCAAAGACAGCGGTTTCGTCGCACCAAATTTTAAAAAAAGTATTCGTTGATGGCAGTCCAGGCATATTTCTAACAAATCTGCTATGTTAGTACGCAATGTATCGCGTCCAATTTGCTTGGTTCGCTTGCAAACGCATCACTAGGGATGTAACTCTTAGCACAATACAAATATCGATAACTGGTAATTTCCCTACTGATGTATTAAGAGATTAACAATAATTATTTGCAAAAATAAGTAATTTTTATTATTTTTTTGAAATAAAATAAATACAATAAAGCTCAAGAGTTTGTATGTTGGAACGCGTTTATCTCAGGAACTACTGGAGCTATTTGAAAAAAAAAACATTATTCTTTATTATATTCTTATTCGTGCAACCTAAATAACGAATTCTTGCAATAAAAATATAACTTAGCAAAAACGCACTGCTTAATTCACATCTTTTGTACTTTCTCTTTTATTTATTTAAATTTTAATTTATCGGTTGATCAATTTATTTGTAAAATAGGGTAGGACAATTTAATAAACACACAGTTGAATGAATAAAATAAAATGTATTTAATTCGGAAACATGTCCAAACATAAGTGTTAGTAACATTTTCTATTAAAAACTATGTCAGTAAAAAGTGATTATAATTATTTTTGGTGTCTTTGGGGAGTTGAACCTGAGTCCAGTGTCGCACAATGACAGTGACCGTGTCCAACCTCGCCGCGACCGCCCTCAGGAGGCTGTTGGAGCTGCTCCTATAATATCGATATGTGTTCAATACTCCTTCATAAGTTGAACATTGGTTACAACAATGTACTTCCTTCGGTAGTGATATCGAAGTTAAACAACACACGGCGTGGTCGTGTTTTTAATGGGTGACCATTCCGACCATATAAGTGACTTCATATAAGTGCTCAGTGACTCCATGAATCACGGAGATGCTTGTGGTTTACCACGAGTATCTCTGTGCTTCAAAAAGCACGTTAAGTTGGTTAGCTAGTATCGGTCGACATTATCTTACAGCATCGAAAAGCATTCTGAATTAATTTTATCATAATTTTATTTTACGAAATCTCGTTTTTCTATAAAAACTTTAAAAAAAATAACCTCAGAAATTGTAAAAGTATACTATGGGGTTAAAATTGACGCAAATGAGCTCCCTCATCAACTCTTAAAAGGAACCGGTCATATTTTCAATAACTCTGCATACAAATATACAGGTCAAACTGATGAAATACTTTTGTAAGCCAGTTATTTGAACTCAGTATATACCTATATACACTTATTGTTAGTTTGCATATAATTCTGTAATTTTACAAACCACACTCCTTTAGTAACGTGATTAAAAGGCGAACAAAAACACTGCAAGTTGAACTGTTGTATCATGCAGTTGTACGTACATAACCACCATACTAACTTGGGTTCTATTTATCATACTTGGCCCACTGTTGTTATAACGAACGGGTAGATGGCGCTAAGCGTCACGTATAATTACGTATCCATAAGAGACCACAAATTTCGCAAGGTCGGACTGACAGCACGGTAGCTCAATTGGTAGAGCGTTTGGCCCGGTTAGCCAGAAGTTGCTGGTTTGAGTCCCGCCCGTACACAAATTTTTGGTTTCTTATTGATCTTTATGAATACTACTTTAATGTTCATGGATATTAGTTACTATATTTCAAGTAACATTTAGCAACTCCAATTTTTTCTTCTATTGTTTTTACCGAAAAGTAATAGTAAAACCCTTTGATGCGATCAAATGAGCTGTAAAATTATTCAAATTAACTCAAACTTAAATCCTACATGTTTATTTACATTGAGAAACAACATTACACCGGTAATTGAATTTATCAACCGAACTAATCGACTTTTACCACATCACTAGTATTTTGACATAAAAGAACGAACGTATCTGAATGATGATTGGTGGTTTCACCGCTAGCAGCTCTGTGATTGGTAGTTGGTTTCAAATACTAATGACACCAATCACAGAGCTCCTAGCGGAAATTGTGATTGGTTTGTAATATAGATGCGTTGATTCTTTGATTGGTACTTGAAACACTGCAACAACAGCGCGGTAACTCCCACCGGCGACAGAGGTTCCCATACAAACGATCGATCAAACCCATTCTAACCTTATTCATTTTTTCTATGGTTTTAGCTACCATGGCTGTTTCCAAAACTTGTTCAGAACTTTCTGTGTCCATGGGTTTGGTGTCATTAGGGGTGTATCCTGAAAATCAAGGTTATGTTGTTTATATACAAGCGTAGTTATTAATATTCAATCAAATTTTCCATCACTTGATTACAAACCTTGAGCAGTTGTTTCCTCTATAACACTTACAGGCACAATGGGCAAGTAGTAGTTGTGGTCATTACCAACTGAAAATATTTAAACTCCATAAGTACTAGATTACAATATTTTAGGTCTTAGAAAAATTTTCATCCAGCTCTGTTGCGCTGTCTAACAAACTTACAAACATTGTAAAATGAATATGATTTTATAAACTAGCATTGAGATTACTGCAATTTTGTTTGCACAAATATTAACACCTTGCATACCTGTGGTTTTCCCTTTTAATGGTGGCAGCACTATTTGTTCGTTGGTTTCTGTTTCCATTGGTTCTGATTCTGAAAATAGAGTTATAATTAATTAAACCTTGACCTACATACTAACCTAGTTAAAAACAATGATTAACTTTAATTAATTTGATAAAATTACATTAAAAGACTTAAATAATCTCTGGTTAAACTTCTATTGTAAAGTAAGTAATTGCAGAGTAAGTAAGTTCTCCGCAGTATCATTTCATTTACACAACCATAAAGTTTGCATTTATTAAAGCATTGTTATTTATTATTATTATTACTTTAATACCAACCTTGAATGCCTGAAGTAGTTGCTACAATAATGTGGCTTTCAAGTGCAGATGACAAAAAGTAATTGTGATCACTTAGATGGTCACCAACTGGAAACAAACGAGCACTGTTGAGAAATGTTAGGAAAGGTACCAAGAAATTGTTTTGTATTCAATATAGATAGTTTACTTACCAGTGGAACTCAGTGGAATTCCAAAAGATATTTATTTTACAGAAAACAAGCAAGGGTAACCGTGGCGGAGGCGGTTGCCCATGTTATCAAATTGATAGCGATCAAAATGATTTTGGCAAACACGTTTCGTCAACAACTGTTGCTTAGATAGACCACTGAGCTCTATGTTGGTTGGAATTAAGAAAAAAAGCCACAATTGTCTCAAATTATCCTTTGGAAGAAAGAATAGGCTATGAGTAAGATTGGTAGACGGGCAATGCCCGACACAGCACTTTCGCACGTCCATACCGAAAACACTACGGATCAGTCAATAGGTGATTATCGAGAATCGTTATGGTTTATTTGTAACTCAACTCAAGGTTAAACAGCGAGGAATACACAAAATAAATACCAGCACTTTTACTCAAAATACTTCACTTTGATCTTAGCCAAAAGGCCGAGAAGCGATTTTCACTCAAAATAACCACGAAAACTGACTGATAGTTAGCTGCAGACGTCATGCGACTGACACCACAGACAACAACCCAGGAAGGACTGACACACTAGCGCTTTGCGGTTACAGCGGAACTAACAGTGTCACAGGCCTGGTCTTATTGTACTCAAAATTTATAGAATACTGTCATTTGATCAAAGTGCCTTTTTAAAACCATATATTTTATTAAATACGATGCTTCGTCAGGAAGCTACTTCGGAATTTGAAAGAGATTTATTTAAAAAACAAAAATTTTTTTTTTTGGCAAGACCATAGATAATAAAAGAAAATAAGTCGATGTAAAATTGGTTAATTTATGGAAAGATAATAATAATAATAATAAATTTATTTATTTTCTTTTCACAAAAATAGGACTTAAAATGACAATCATAAGGAATTACAATTGGTGCTACAAAGTATCCTGTAAAGTGAACGTGCGTGCGTGCGTGCATGCGAGGTGTGTGTGTGTGTGTGTGTGTGTGTGTGTGTGTGTGTGTGTGGGTGGGTGTGTGGGTGGGTGTGTTATGTGTTGAAGTTACTATGTGAGTCATGATGGTTGCACCATTTCGTCGACAGAAGTGATATAAAGATAAGCAAGGGAAATTAAGTGTCAAGAGATCTTAAGCCGATACGATTAAATTTTACTCTTGGATTGAAAGTAGATCCTCGGTTGCATTATAATTTGATGAGGATAGATAGTTGATAAGTTTAATTTTACATAATGTCTATTCAATGAATATAAATTGAGGAAAACAGAAGAAATTGTGCGACTTCGCAGTTTTAAATGGATTTCTTGGGCAAACCGCCCCCTGTCTGCGTTTATCCTTTAGTAGGTTAGGGTCATACAAGATCATAGAGTGTTTTTTAAGAACAGTACATGAAAAATAAACGACTGTCTTATCGTAAGGACACCCCAGTCCTGATACAGCTAAAAGGTGGGGTAAAGGCGAGGCTGGCTTGCAGCCACTTTTAAGACCAGACGCTGGGCTCTCTCAGCCTCGATCAACTTAGTTTTATCGGAACCACCCCAGGCACATATGCAATAGTCTACGATTGATTGGCATAAAGCAGTATAGACTTTTTAAATGACCCGTCGGTCTGCTATATGCCTGAGGGTTTTAAAGATGTAAACCAGTTTACGTAATCTGACAACAAGTGTATTGATGTGAGGCTTGAATAAGATCGTTTGGTCAATGACAACGCCAAGGTTCTTGATGTCAGAAGTTCTGGCAAGACCTGGACAAGAACACGTGCCAGCGTCAGCACAGATGAAACGAATAACACTAACAAATTCTGTGGAGCAGAAAAATATGTGACCGCTCCAAATTTAAAAAAAATTGACTAAGGTATCCGAGTCATTAGTTGCAATCCAGCTTGAACTGACAAAAAATCTTCTTGATCGCCCTATTTACATAGGATCTTCCGTTTTAGAACTAGCTAAAAGTCATTTGTACAGGTTTTAATACTCTGTTATGAAACGAATGTATGAAGATTCAATTAAACTTTGTTACACGGGTACTGATAGTCTTTTGTATCTCATACATACAGATGATTTTTATGAAGATATGAAAAGAAATATAAAATATTTTGATACTAGCAATTTCGAAAATGATCAATTTGATATGTCTAAAGTGAATTGTAAAGTTCCTGGATTTGTCAAAGATGAGATGAATGGTGATATCATATCTGAATTTGTTGGTTTAAAAGCCAAATTGTATTTTATTGACTCTATAAATACTTCAATAAAAAAAAACAAAGGGGATTAAAAAATGTGTTACCAAAAAACTTGATATTCAGCAATACAAAAAGACATTGTGGTATAACGAAACTATAAGAAAAATATGTGTATATTAAGATCCAAAAATCATAATATATTGACTTCAAAAATCAATAAACTTGTACTAAATAGAGATGATGATAAGAGACAAATTATGTATGATGGATGTACCACATTACCATGGGGTCACTACCTGTCTTGTAGTGTGTATTTAAAAAAGTTATTTTTGAGAAAGCTATTACACTCTTGTCATGTGTCTCACACCCCTTTATTAAATATTTATTTTGTTTACATATACATCTTTATTTTATTAAGTATTAAATTAAGTATTATTAATATTATAAAATTAATTTCATAAGATGCAAATAAACGGCTTATTGCAACACAAATCTCTTTTATTTACTATTCATATTTCTGGTGTCAAAATAAAACAAAACAACATTTCACTAAATAATACATTTCACTATGTATCTACTAACAATTTTAAAACCCTTCAGATAATTTTTCACCAATTTTTTTATAACACTATTTGAAGCGTCTAAAATATCGTCATACACAGCATCTGACGCATACTGAGCATTTATATTAGCACTACGGTGATCTACTTCCGTTTTTTTAGGACTACGGTGATCTACTTCCGTTTCTTAATGCTCGTCAAGTTCATAAATGAATATTTATATGAGACGGCGACCGCGTTTAGATTTGTCTTTTCGGACGATATATGAAGTGGGTGAGCTATGAGCCCGTTTCTTCTTTTTTTGATTTTTTTTTTACATTTTGGCTGCTGTTGTTCCTTAGATACTTACACTTAGAAATTTTGCAACGTGTTTTGAAGCCGTAACGTATCAACATACTCAATTTTTTTTTTAATTCCAACGATATCAAATACATACACATTAAATAAATTTCCTCCTATTCGGAGTTGTTTAGAGTAAGCCGGTTAAATATAATCACTATGGAACTGTATAACTAGCGGTTCAAACAAACCAACAAACTCTTCAGCTTTATAATATTAGTAGTAGTCGTTTTGTTCTTTTGCAATTCATCATCATCATCATCAATCATCTTTCATTTCCAATCGATGAGAATATTTATATTTTGTTCTCAATTAACTAACTTGTTGTCTGTTTAATTATCACCAGTTTGCAGAGTTTAACACATTTTTAATCTTTGAGATGAATTTATTGAAACGTCAGTGCTTGAAATTGTTAGCTTTAGAGCTACACTGTTATTTTCAAATTATTCAGAAACTGTTAAAACATACATAATTGTAACCCGCGGCGCAGTTGCAAGTTAAATATTTTTTCACGGCGCCCTGTCCTAGTTAACTATTTGAGGAAAATAGTTAAGTTGATCGTAACGAAAATTAAAACACCACAATATAAAATTATTATTTTTTTATTATAAAAGAATTTAAACGACACAAGAAAGACTTAAGAAAAAACAAAAATTAAATACGATATTTACTCATTTGACTGATGTGAAGGGTGAGCTTGGTGATCTCCGCACAGTTTTTCAAAGCGGGGAATAAGACTTGACACTGCTACTCTTATTTCTTGCTCCACATTGATCTTTGAGCGATATTTGTTCTTTATCACAGCTACAGCTGAAAACCCAGCTTCACATAGAAATGATATTGCAAACGGAATGAAAATTTTTAATGCTTTGGAAGTTAAATTTGGATATTAATTTTGAATCAATAACCAAAAATCCACCAAATCGACACTCGCGAATCTAGTTTTAAGGCTGCTGTCGCAAGAGAGTAGACTCTCTTCATCTTGTGATGTAAATCCTTGTGGACTTTGTGCATGGAAAAGTCCTTGGATCCACGCAAATTTTTCAACATCATCATCTGCAAAGTACTTCAAAAACAATTCGGTGAACTTCGCTAGGTGTTCCGTGAAAAGGGCGATCAGGTCTTGTGAAATAACCAGTTCATTTGATGCCGCATAATTATATAATTGCGGTAAGCAATCTTGACCGCCGCCTTCTTTCAACTTTGTTATTCACAACTGCAGTTTTTTTCTAAACGCCGCAATCCTCTCCGAAAGTTTCAAAATGTACGTGTTGTTGCCTTGCAAAGACAGATTTAAATTGTTTAATTTCTCAAACACATCGCATAAATATGCTAGCTTTAGCTTAAAAACGTGTTCAAAAAATATTTGGCATTTTCTTGACATTCTTGCTGTAAAAAAAATCTTCACGTTATTTAAACACACGAAATAAAACATTTCCACGTGAAAGCCATCGTTAATTACAATAGTACAGCAGGGCTGTATGTTCAGCTTCCATATCTATGCATAGTTTTTTTTTAAAAGTCTGGCCTATAGAGGCCTAGTTTTCATGTAGTTTACCGCACTAATTAGACATTCCAGTACTTGGTTCATTTCAGAGCTCATTGATTTTGATGCCAGAGCTTCCCTATGGATGATGCAATGGGTCCACATAGCATTCGATGCTTTTATACGAATAAGCGCTTGCATTCCCCTATACTTGCCAGGCATTGATCGAGCTCCACCAGTACATACACCAATACACTTTTTCCAATCCAAACAATTTCTGTAATAGACTTGTCTTAAATTTCGTACAAGTGTTAGGCACTTCCAGTAATGCTTTTGCAGAATAAAAGGTCTTCGACAAAGATATTGTCAGCCAGAAAGCGTACGTAGCAAACAAGATGTGCATCATCATTACTGTCAATAACCTCGTCAAGTTGCAAAACAAAATCCTTGCTTTTCATTTTTTCTATTAATTGGTAATTGAGACCCTCAGCAATGTCATGGATTCTTCGACTGATAGTGTTGTTAGATAAGGGTACCTTGGAAATTATTTTTTCAGCTAATTCTCCCATCATAATATTTACCATGTCGCGAGCAGCCGGTAGAATAAGCTCTTCTGTAATAGTATGAGGTTTTTTGCATTTTGCCACCCTGTATGCCACCTTGAATGATGTTAACAGTGCATTTTTAGGTACTGAGGCCTGCTGAGTGAATACGTTTTTCGTTTTATTTAAATTTTCTAATTTCCGGTGAAAAAAATCACGCGATTTATCAGCCATAGTTGGATGAATTGTCTCGAGATGTCGCTTTAACTTACTTGGCAGCATACATTCGGATGATAGTATTTTCAAACAAAGCACAGCACACACTGCGGTTTTTCTTCGTTGTTTACTTCTATTGAAGTAAAACCAGAGTCCAAATAGTTATCATCGTATTTACGATATTTCCGCTTCTTTGCTTCCCCACCGCCACTAGTAGATGCTTTATCACTACCATTTGAACTACCGATTGTTAATTTAATAAAAATCTGTCCATTTTTCGTGAGGTATTTAAAGAAAAATAAAGCGAAACAAAACAACAACAAACAAACGTCCATCGCGCGGCACACTTGTAGGTAAATAAACGGGCATTGCGTTGCGATGCGAGCAAGCGAGCGCAGGTGGGTAAAGACGTGGGAGGGGTATGGTATCAACGGTTTCCAAGCGAGTAGGCACTTATTGGCGAGTGAACGACGGCAACGCGACGGCGAAAAAAGATTCTACGACGCTATGTTCGTTTCCGATGCGAACACTCAAAAAAATACCCGCCAATATTTGTGGTGTCTAATAATTAGAGGATCGACTTACGGCGCCCCTCTTTACTTTCTACAGCGCACCAGGGCGCCGCGGCGCACACTTAGGGAACCCCTGCACTAAACCATTAGAAAAAAACAAAATAAAATATTATATTGAGGTATGTTTTACCTAGAAATCAAAAGTAACAACCTAACAACTTATCCAGGATACTCAATACCACACATATGCAATTAGGCGTAGATGATGAAGAGGTGGTAGGTAGAAGAGTTCAGATTCCTTGATTTATGCAACTATAACAACCTATTTATAGGTCTCAGCAGTAGGCTAGTGGCGTTACCATGAGTTTACTCGATAGCGACGACGGTTTTACTCGCTAGCGACGACGTAACTTTATTGTATGGCAAACATTACTTTTTTAAACGGGTTTAGACGCCTGTTGTACTTTATCCTTATTAAATAAAAAAACATTTTAAATAAAATTTTCATATGTTCCCTTTATATATATATATTATGGCATAATATTTTGAAATTTAATGAAATAACAAAGAACAAAAAATCAAAACACTAATCAAAGTAAAAATAAACAATTATTTATAATTTTTTTCATCAATCGCGGGTGCAACACCGAATTATCGCGGGTGCAACCCATCTAATTTAAGTGCAAGAGAAACGCGCAATCTCTTTTTAAGTGGCAACAAAGATTTGTTATGATAAGAAACTGAAAGATCAGGACTCATAATCAGGACAGGATAATTATGTTTCGTAATTGCTGATTCGTAAGAGGTTCCAAATTGTCATCGTCCCATTCACTTTCTGTATTAGCGGTGGGTTTTGGCCACTTCAAAAGTAATGTGAATTTCAATTGAGACAGCGATGTGCGCGCCACAGAGATGTTATGAGCATCTCCACACTGGAAGAAATGTTTAGATTGAATACCTGGTATATTTTTTAGCCCTTCCCATTGATTATCCAGCATGGCTATCTTTTGTTTAACTTCTTCCTTCGCTACAAATTTAAAGATAATGTTCTTAGAGAGGCTGCGCGCTAAATCATAGAATTCGAAGGGGCTGTTAACAATAGCTTTCCGAGACTTACCGCGATTTACACTGATCTTTTCACACTTCCACCTAATCCATCAACTGCACCTATTCCGTGTGAGGCAGCGAAAAAGTTCCATTCGATGTGATCGAATCCATTTTCTGCTTTGAGTGAATTCATACTTGTCATTACATATCGATTCTTAAATTGAGCAGCGCAATTGTCGCTTAAGATAAACAAATATATAATGTTATCAGAGACAGACTTGATGTACTGAAATATTTTTTGCAGGAAGAAAGTCACAGTATATTTATTGTGACTAAGTTCATCACTGATAATGACCAATGAATGAAGCTTATCGGTAGTCCAAATACAACACGTGAAAATCGTAACTTGTGCATGAGACCAATGTGCTGATTGTAATTTCGTCTTGACTAATTAACGCGTAATGCTCGGCAAAATCTATCTGTATATTGTTAAATAATAAAAAAATCCTTTTGATTACAAGATTTATTGAAAAAAATAAATTTTAATTACCATACTAGGAAATAGTTAAATAACTATTATTATTATAGAAGTGAACAATATTAGGTAAAAAGCCGGTCTAGCCTACGGTAGATCACAATAGGAGTTGTAAGTAGATTTTGGGGTGAGACCGGAGCCTATAAGTATAAAACAAGAAAGGTTTCCTTTAGGGAGCAATCACAATTTAAACTTATAGTGTGGTAAAAGTAAATATATGAGAAGGTGCGGGCGCCAGGCACTGCTGGATGCAGCACCGGAATTATCAAGAAGAGTAAGGTTGACAGGGACTACTTCTTTCCAATGGTACTCGCTGGATACTCAGTAACGAATTTTGGAGTAACGATAAAGCTTGCTGTCCTTTATCACGAAATTAGGAAAAGAACGTGGGTGTTTGGTGCACTTATCGAGTAAGCTGTTGTACCAGGTATCGTTTTCCAACGGACGAATCTCCAGTACGGGTACCGCACGTGATAAAGCATCAGGCACGGCATTTTCTTTGCCACGACGATGTTCGATGGTGAAACTGTAAGATGATAAACGACTACCCGAACGAGCTAGCCTACCCGAAGGGTTTGACAAATTGAAAAACCACTTCAAACTAGAGTGATCAGTAATAACCTTAAACACAGGACCTCCTTCAAGGTAAGGACGAAAATGCTCGACCGCGAAAACGACGGCAAGGGCTTCGCGCTCTGTAGAGGAGTAGTTCCGTTCAGCGGAATTCAAGGACCAGCTTGCGAAAGCTATAAGGTGTTCTTCCCCATCCAAAGTTTGAGTCAGTGTGCCTGCTATCCCGTAACTGGATGCATCTCAATGAACTGCAAAAGGTTGAGAAAAATCAGGACAAGCTAAGACAGGAGCTGAAATAAAAGCAGACTTCAAATCATTGGATGCCTGTTTTGCTTCCGGGGTCCAACGGAACGGTGGAACTTTCTTACTTGTGCTAGTAAGCGCATTAAAAGGAGCTGCGATAGAACTGAAATTTTTGATGAACCTACGATAATAAGAGGCAGTTCCTAAAAACATTTTAACTTCCTTACGGTTCGTAGGAGTCGGATAATCAACAATGGCCTCAACCTTGGAGGGATCTGTGTGAAGACCCATTTCATCTACAATGTAACCCAAATATTTCAAATCACGACGGAAAAAACAAGACTTTTTTAGGTTGATTGACAAGTTGGCCTTATCTAATTTTTCAAGAACTCTTTTAAGGAGAGAAATATGCTCTGAAAAAACTCAGGGCCGAACAACCTGTCCATCAACCGTTGCTGAGTAGCTGGAGCGCCGGTAAGACCGAAGCACATTACTTTGAAATGATACAGACCTCGGCCAGGGACAGTAAAAGCAGTTCTCTCTCGCGATTCTACGGAATCAAGAGGCATTTGCCAGACTAATCAACGGAGTTCTACCAAGTCCTTTATTTTCAAATGAAACCTTTTTAAAACATTCAATCAATCAATCAATATTTATTCATAGCAAAAAAGACACATTGCGTTGAACATTTTCAGAAAAAAATAATAATACACCAATTACAATACAATAAAATAAAATAAAACTTAACACAAAAACCTACCTACGTAATATTACGAAAAAAGGATTAATTAACAATGTCAAGATTTGTAAATAATAAAGAAAAACATGTCATAGAAAATTTAAATAAATAATTAATCTTAAAATTAATTTAAAATGTCACTTTTGTTACAAAATTTGTTAAACTATTTATCTGATCCATCCCTAAGGTATTCCCCCACAGAATAATATCATTTTCTTACAAGTAATGATTTAAGTTTTCTTTTAAATATTGATAGTTTGTTTATGGTCTTTAATTCCAAGGGGAGCCTATTATACAGACGTGCCGCGTAGCGAGCACTGTGTTTATAAATGTTCAGTTTTGGCCGGTCTGTGTTACCTTTAAAGGGAATATCTTTCCTCCTGGTGGTGAGTCTTACTTCTCTCTCCAGGGGTGCCTCTAATTTGCTTGGGTGCCTAATTATGTCACATAGTGTCACGAATATATAGAGACATGGGACCGTTAGAACACCCAGCTTTATAAAATAATTCCTGCAGGACTCTATTTGGGATAAGCGGAAAATTATTCTAATTGCTCGTTTTTGTGCTTCAAACGCTTTTTTGATGTTATATTGGTAGCTATTGCCCCAAAGTTTGACACTGTAACGCAGCCTTGAGTCAATTAGAGCATTATAAGTCATCTTTAGCTGCTCAATCGTAATCTAATCTCTGAGACTTCTTAGTACGTGGCAGGCCGAACTAATGCTGTTCGAAATATTCTCAAGTTCTTCCTTCCAATTTAGTAAAGAATCGATGTAAATCCCCAGAAACTTAACATTTTTCACAGCTGTGATGTCAATATTATCTAAAGCGCATTTTACCACATCCTTATTTCTAGAAGTTGATTTGAATAACATAACATTTGTTTTTTGGATATTGATGGCCAAGTCGTTTATGGAAAAACAAGTCGATAACGCCGATAGTGCCTCATTTACCTTGGAATTTAGCTCTGGTAAATTATCCGCTGCAATAACCGCGTTTGTGTCGTCAGCAAATATTATTGGTTTGACGTTTTGGAGTACCGTATTTAAAAAATCAAAGATTTCATTTTTAAATACTATGAAAAACAATGGGCCTAATATAGAACCCTGTGGTACACCTTTTTTTATAGTAACCATTTCCGATCTACAGGCGATCTCTTCAGAGCCATTAAAGGAATTGAGTTCCACATACTGTTTTCTGTTTTCCAGGTAGCTCCTTATTAAACCAAGTTGTTCATGTCTTACACCGTAGTGAGATAATTTATTTAGCAAAATGTCGTGATTAATGCTGTCGAAAGCGGAACTTAAATCCAGTAAAACTCCTGCGACTTTTTTATTTTTATTTAAGTTTGTCACTACTTCGTCTATGAGGGCATCTATTGCTTCAACAGTACCAATATCTGTTTGGTAACCAAATTGTCTCTTGTTTAATACATTGTTCCATGTGAAGTGGTCTAGTAGCCTCACCTTTATTAATCTTTCGAAAAGCTTGGAGAAAGTTGGCAGCAGGGAAATAGGCCTGTAGTTTTTTGCATTGTCCCTACTTCCCTTCTTAAAGATAGGTATGACTTTAGCAATTTTAAGATTATCGGGAAAAATATTTTTCGTAAAGTAGAAGTTGAAAGTGTTGCTCAGAGGCTCTGCCAGAATATCAATATTTTGTTTGATTACTGTAATTGGAATATCATCCTATCCAGATGAATTTTTGCTTCCCATGCCTAACACAAGACGTTTAACTTCTACAGGAGTGACTTTTTTCCATCGGAGCTCTCTGATCACCTAATAATGGATTCGCTAGATTTGGTTTTATCTGCAGCAACACTACCAGTGTCAAAAAGTTTGGAAAAGATTTCTACTACTTCCTGTGGATCGACAATTTTGCGATTATTTTCTTTGAGGTGATACTTTTCTTTACGATTTGCTTTACATTTATTTCTGTGTTTGTTCACTACTTTCCAAATAGCTTTAGCGGAATTGTTTGTTTTTTTAATCTCACATTGTACGGAATGCTTCTTTGCATGAATTACTAATTTGCGATACAAGGTTAAATACCTGGCACGATATTCTAGAATAGATTGGTCATTAATAACGTTACTAGCCGTGTTTAAAAATCTCTTCATAAGACTCGACACTCGTAGCCCCTTCGTTATTCATCGTATCTTATCTTTTTTGTTAAGGTTAATTTTTTGTCTCCTAAAATTATAAGTGTCATTAAAAGTTTCTGTAAACGCCTCGATGAAACTATCTGGTTCACCCATGTTTTTTTTATCTACCATAAGTTTATGTCGAAAAATAGCGTGGTTCTTCTCACTAAAGTTTCTCTGATAAAGCCAAATGAACTCGTTTCCGCTATTTTTCTTGCTGGTAAAAGGAGAAGCAAATTCGCATATAAGAGCAATGTGACCATCTGATAAGCCATTGTCATCAGATGAGCAATTCAAAATGTCATCAGGCGTCATGTTGGTTATTATATTGTCTAAGCCCGACTCAATATTACCTCGTCTAAAGGTAACACAGTTGTAAAGATATCGAAAATTATAACATTTTAACAGATTCTTAAATTCCATAATCTCATTAGCCTGGAGAGTCTGATCAGGGTCTAGCTCAACGAATGCGTGAAGTCTACGAACTTCAGAGGCAGAAAAAAATATCAAAAGGAAAAACTTCAAAAGAAAGATCGTTAAAAATGCTTGGGGCCAAATTAAAAGCCTTCCAAAAATTAACTCCGAAAATAATTGGAGTGGAAATGTCGGGAACAACGTGAAATTTTATTACTTTTGCGGTTTCCTTTAAAGTTACCACCAAAGAAATATAACCTGAGACAGAAGCCACAGAATCGTTAGCAGTGGCAATATTTTTGATATTATTTTCACTGTGTAACGTGTGTCCTGCTCGGAGAAAATGCGAACCCGCATCGGAACCTAAAATATAAATCGCGGATCCAGAATCCAGTAAACCGAAATATTTAGAACCACACCTCATCCCCATGAGTTAAATAATGAACCTAAGCAACTTTATGACGAGAACCACAATCTTGTTTTAAATTATTACGCCAATCGTTTTGGTCAAAAAAATTACACCGGTTCAGCCCTACAAGTTTTTTGACTGTGGAGAGTCGGACTTTTGAGACTTGCTAGAACTAGGCAGACAATTAGAGCAATTGTTGGCGTACGCTCCCTTTTTGCCGCATTTGAAGCATACAACTTCTTTGGAATTACACCCGCTGAGTGTGTGACCCTCCTTGCGACGCCTTTTACATTAGTTATCATCTACCTGTTTCACTTCCTCTAGCTTGAGTCGAGTCTTTGGCTCAACATATGACAATTCACTCGCGAGCGTGGCGTCATTGGGCTTAGGGGGTTCTTTAAAATCACCAGCGTCATCAAGACTATGTGCAAACAGTTTGCATTTGTGTTTTAATTGAGAAATATTGTCTATAGAGTGAAGAGCCAACGCCAAAATATAATTAGGCCTCATATTAAACCTAATAATGTGAAGTCTTTCAGACTCACTGACTGAATAGGACAGCCTACTAAAATAATTCTCCATTATAGCAATATTCATGAAAGCTGGTTCGGTAGGGCCTTGAGTACGCTTACAGATCTCGTCCATTAGACGCCTATCGAAATCGGGGGGAGAAAATTCCTCGATGAGAAGACGCCTTAGCGACGACCAATCGCAGAAGGTATCCCTAACACTGCGGTACTACACCAAAGCAATACCTGTAAAAAGCTCATAAGCTGACCTGAACACAGTCGCCTCGCTGATCTCCCTGGAGTGCGCGAGCTCCTCCAGCGTCTGTAAGTAAGTGCGAATGCAAGAGTGACCGTCAAAACGATGATTCATGTTTCTAACGTACTTCTCACTACTGCACGAAACCAACACTGGAGACGGAGAACACAATGGAGCGGTGGCAGGGGTGGTAGTAGGAGCCTCGTCGACCGAACTAAAAGTACTGTGGAAGCTGAAGGTCATCTTTTCGAGCCTAGAAAGGAGGGAATTAACTCTCGCTTCCAGAGTCGACAGTTGATCCTTGATGTCTGGCTTTGCTTCAATTCGCGACAAACGATGGTATAGGTGACAAGCCAAAGCTTTGACCCGGTTAAATTTCTTAAAATTCGAAGACGAAGCAGTCATAAGGACGTCAATATTTGAGAGGCTGGTGGTAACTGTAATTCCGCGTCCGGAGCGCGCGACGTAGTGTCATCGGAGGGTATTTCCTTTCCCAGACCACGAATCTGTTTTTTAAGTGCCTCAACAGTGGCCTCTGGCACTTCTTCACGAATTTCTTCCTCATAAATTAACTCGTCCTTATTCAAAAGATTAAAATTTATTGGATACTCCATTCCGGATTGATAAAAATGTATTAAAATTAAAAAATTTAAAAATCGGCTCAAGTCCCTCACAATAGAGACAAGAAACAGTTGTCTAGGACAGGAGGCGCCATCTAGTCTCAAACTACTTCATTACATAGCAGAGAGCATAAGTGGCGCCATCTTGCAATATATATTCCATAGAACTAGAATTAAGAACTCTTTGTAAGCGCCCTCTAGCGAGTATAATATTAACCTTTGATAAATCTTGCACGATCCCCCAGGGGGCGCGAAAGTATTTTCGAGGACTTTTTTTCCTTTTCTTGTACGACACGGACGAAGAATTCTCTCTCCAATAAATAACTGCAAACATTGAATTTTTGGGTTTCTTTGGTATACGAAAGCGAGGAACCCAAACAAGTTGGTGACCACACGACGAATTACGGAGTCATTTGGCCGAAGAGTCCAGCTAAAACTCGAAGATTCTCGAGAAATACGCGGAGGGCACGTGGCCACGAGGTGCTGATGAAATCTCACAAAAACCGATCAAAATCGATGTTTGTATAGACACAAAGGATTCAGAAAGAAGTCACAGGTATTCGGGAACTAAGAACCGACAAAATTAGTAAAAATTTCATTGAATATGAAAAAATTCAAGACTAAATCGAAACTATTAGTTCTGAAATAGACAAAGAATTGGCAGAAAGAGAGTGTTTTGAGAACTCCTATTATGAGTCTGTTGCTAAAGCAAAGAATTATCTTAACCACAATAATTGTCCTTCATCCAATTCAATTCATGTAAATAATGCTTCTCAACCTTTCATTCCAGATTCAAATGCAATTAAATATCCAGATATTTCCTTACCAAGCTTTACAGGCAATATCACACAGCGGATTGAATTTAGAGATAGCTTCGATGCATTGGTTAACCAGACCAACTTGAAGGCTATTCAAAAGTTCAAATACTTACGGGGTTGCTTGAAAGATAGTGCGCTGGAGGTTGTAAGCTCATTGGAGTACTCGGAGGAGAGCTATGCTATTGCATGGCAGCTTTTATGTGAGCGCTATAACAATCCTAAAGTATACAATCATTTAAGAGCCTTAATTAACATTAACAATGTCCCCACTAAAGCTAATTCCTTAAGAAATTTAGTTGACAACATTTCTAAGCACATGCGAACGCTAAAGTCACTTAACATTTCTACGGAAGATTGGGATTTACTAGTCATCTTTCTCTTGTCATCTAAACTTGAAGCACAAATTCAACGAAAATGGGAAGAAAAATGTAATTCACGAGAACTTCCAACTTTACAGGAATTTAAGGCTTTTCTGCCAGGCCAGGCAGATCTACAAGAGACGCTAGGCCAGGCAGGTTCCGATTCCAGTGAACAGCTTCCGGGTCCGCTACGGAAGGTTATGCTGGCCACGTCCTCTTCTGGTTCCCAGAATAAGGTACCACCTGGTAGTAACACTCGTCGTAATCAATGTCCTAATTGCAAAGAGAATCACTATATTAACCAATGCCCAAGGTTCTTAGCTCTGAAAACACAGTCACGCATTCAAACAATTAAAAAATTAGGCCTTTGTTTAAACTGCTTAGGTTCTAACCACGTTTTACCGAATTGCAAAGCCTCCCACTGTCGAACTTGCCAACGCAAGCACCATACCTTATTACACATAACTCAAACCGACACTCCACAGCCAAACACAAACCCAAAGTTATCAACTATGCACACTCCCAAACCAACTCATACCAATGTTGAATCTCAATCGGTCAACCTACTTACCAATCAACAAATAGGCACATTTGATCACAATGTACCAATCCAACACAAAACTGTTGTACTATCCACGGCACAAATCACAGTGTTAGATACCAATAACCAATTACATACCATGCGAGCCTTGTTAGACTCAGGGTCGCAATCTAACTACATTACTGAAGGTGCATATAGAAAATTAAACCTACCAACACATAAATTGAATATGGAGGTCATTGGGCTTAACGAAAGTATAACGAAAATTAACCGATTATGTCACCTAACTATAAACTCAATTGACAATACCTACTCTACCAAATTGTCTTGTTTCATCGTACCTAATATTCCGTCCGTCTAGGGGACGGGCTACCAATTCTACAAAGAACGCGGTTAGGTTGGGTGGTTTCAGGCTGCGTGCCTGTGGTAAATAAGGAACAACAAGTAAGATGCAATTTCACTCAAAATTCAACCAACTTTTTAAGTGACTGGGACCAAACGAAGTCTCCACATGATGATATCACAGAACGTGAAAGGGTCTTTACGACACATACACGAACGTCTGATGGTAACTTCGTAGTCAAAATTCCTCTACAGGAACCAGTCACAAACCTAGGATGATCACGACCAATTGCATTTAAACGATTTCAATCACTGGAATCTAAATTTGTTAAAAATCCCGAATTTAAGGATAAATATGTCGAATTTATGAATGACTTTATTGATGCAGGGCACATGATTGAGAAAACAACAACTGAGCCTTGCAACTACTTACCACACCACGCTGTCCTGAACCCTCAAAAATCGACAACACCCTTGCGAGTAGTTATTGACGCATCCTGTAAAACTAGTACTGGAAAGTCTTTAAATGACCTACAACACAAGGGTACCATGAACCAAGATAACTTAGATGATTTTTTGATACGATTTCGAAAACATAAATATGTCATTTGTGCCAACATAAAACAAATGTATAGAAACATATTTATTCATCCTACACAACAATATTTACAATGCGTCTTCTGGCGTGATAACTAACACAAGCCGCTCAAAACATACCAATTGACGACACTTAGTTTTGGCTTAAAATGTGCCCCATTCCTAGCTACTCGATGTTTGAAACAACTCGCAGACGAAAACAAGGAATCATTCCCAATAGCTTCTTCGGTTATTACCTCCGACTTTTATATGGATGACTTGATCCATGGCTCAGATATTAGAATAGAATATTAGAATAGACCTAGAATTAGCGGAAACAGCTGTTCAAGTTGATAACATTTTAAGGAGCGCAAACTTTAACCTAAGAAAACGGAAATCGAACTCAGAAATGGTACTAAACCATGTTAACAATTCTGCACACACACCTACCAATAACATCGAATTAACCTCGCTAGGCTCAGGTACACATAAGGTGTTGGGACTTGCGTGGTCAAGTGATAACGATAACATACGATACAAACTGATAACAGAACCAGTGCCAACCAACTTGACCAAAAGAAAGATCCACCGCCTCTGCCATTTTCGATCCATTGGGCCTTCTAGGTCCAATAATAATAATTGCCAAATGTTTCATACAACGTCTATGGAAAATAAGAATAAACTGGGGTGAAACCCTACCTTACGAATTTTGTCATGAATGGCAATCATTCTATAATCAATTAAACTCTATTAACTTAATATCTATCCCAAGAAATGTTCTTATCAGTAATTATATCATCGCAGAACTGCACGGGTTTTGCGACAGTTCATTGACCGCTTATGGCGCGGCTATCTATGTGCGATCTATAGATATTGATAACAACGTTGTTGTACGATTGCTCTGCGCAAAGTCTAGGGTGGCGCGAAATGAAACAATACCAAAACTATAACTACGGGCTTGTTTATTGTTGGCCGCATTATACAACAAGGTTAATGATGCCCTTAAACAAGAAATACCTAAAATATATTTATGGTCAGACTCTAGGGTGGCATTGGCTTGGATAAATTCGAAATCTGACAAATTGACAACCTTTGTAAAAAACAGAGTAACCGAAATTAATAAAATAACCGATAAGAAGGACTGGCACGGGGTCTGCTCGAAAGACAATCCAGCCGACCTGCTATCGAGGGGACTGGAGGCGGATAAGTTACCTACCTGCGCCCTCTGGTGGCAGGGTCCGGCTTGGTTGTCCCAGCCTACGATTTCAAATGGCATTCTGTCACAACCCTATTCTCATAATGAAACACTAAACACAACCAATTGTAACATTTCTACCAATTTAACAAACTCAGAGAATACTAGTATTGTTGAGAAACTATTAGAACGTTCGTCAAATCTTAAAAAACTAAATCGTTGCCTTGCATTTGTATTAAGATTTATTTACAATTGTAAAAATCCAAAGAATAAACAAGTTAACTCATTGACAGCCCAAGAGCTAAACAACTCATTAATGAAATTAATTGAGATGGCACAGATACAATCATATCCTACCGATTATAAATTACTTAGTAACAATAAACCCTCTCTACTCTCTTTGAATCCCTTTCTAACCGACGGTATTATTTGGGTGGGGTCGTTTAGGTCAATCTAACTTTAGTTACGACAAAAAACACCCCATAATATTACCACGTCACCATCGCCTTACCGAATTGATTGTTGTAGACTTTCACAAGCGATTGTTGCATGCAGGTCCACAATTATTATTATCGTCCTTACGTGAACAATACTGGCCAGTGCATGGCAAACAGCTAGTAGTAAATAAAGTAGTACACAAATGTGTGACGTGCTTCAGAGCTAAGCCTAAGGTAACTACACCGATTATGGGTAATTTACCCCCGTCGCGAGTTAACCCTACATTACCCTTTGTATGTACAAGCGTTGATTACGCGGGCCCTTTCAACATTAGGGACAGGAGAGGACGAGGATACAAGGCAAGTAAATGCTATATCGCCGTGTTTGTATGTTCAACAACAAAAGCTGTTCACTTGGAGCTGGTATCGAGCTTGGAAACTAATAATTTCCTCGCAGCTTTCAGACGATTCATATCCCGCAGGGGCAAACCGAAAGAAATATTAAGTAACAATGGCACTACATTTCATGGCGCCGACAATGAGCTAAAAAACCTGTATAATTTTCTAAGCGACAAATTGGATGAGTTTACAACCTCATGCGCTAGTGAGGGAATTGCCTGGAAGTAGCTTAGTGTGTACACGCCTCATACGGGGGGGTTGCACGAGGCCGCTGTAAAGACCTGTAAATATCATTTAAAACGGGTATTAAATAATTCTTTGCTGACCTTTGAGGAATTCTCAACCATTCTCACTCAAGTAGAATCCATTCTCAATTCTCGCCCTTTATGTCCGACTAGCGGTCCCCCGCGACTTCGTCCGCGCGTTTGGAGTTTGCTCCCTCCCCTCCCGTCGCAGCGTCATGTTTTATATCCTAAAGCCTTTCTCGATAAATAAGCTATCCAACACAGAAATATTTTTTCAAATCGGTCCAGCAGTTCCTGAGATAAGCGTGTTCAAACAAACAAACTCTTCAGCTTTATAATATATTAGCGCAAGCGCACGTTGTACTTAAGCTGCGAACATTATTTTTGGTGCGGAGTTATGTTAAAACTGTGATAGCTCCTAAGATATTTATTGAAATCAAATGATATAAAGGGCATTTTGGTTCTAAATGAAATGCTCGTGATGATGCATGTATTTATTTTGATAAGAATAAATACCTGTGTGTATAATACACCTCTAAAAATAATGCATTATTTTTTTGCAAATTTATTAACATAAAAAAGGTTGTAGTAAGTCAACCATAAAAGATAGACATATGCTGTCGCTGACTTTATTATAGAACTCTGCTGAAAAATCCTGTCATACATGATTTTTGTGTAACTTAAGCGGTTTCCGCAGCGTATGCAGCGGAAGCTCTCAAAAGGAATATCTTTCTCCCGTTTTCGAAACATTTTTCATTTCTGCTGTGGTCTTATGAGTCGTATCTTTATGTTATATAGCCTAAAGCCTTCCTCGATAAATGGACTATCTAACGCAAAAAAAAATTTTCAAATCGGGCCAGTAGTTTTTGAGATTAGCGCGTTCAAACAAACAAACAAACAAACTCTTCAGCTTTATAATATTAGTATAGATAACTAAATCAGCCAATGATGAGGTTTTTTGTCTGACACCAGCCCACTTCTTGATAGGCAGGACACCTATTTCGATACCTGACTATGACTATACAGATGTGCAAATGGACAGATTGACCCATTACCAGCAGTTGCAGCAACTTTACCAAATCTTCTGGCAGCGCTGGTCAAGAGACTACATTGGACTTCTGCAGACCCGCACCAAGTGGAGAAGTTCTAAAGGCGAGAGTCTACGCGACGGCACCATCGTCCTCGTGAAAGAAGACCGACTATCTCCCAACCAATGGAAGCTAGGACGCATCATCAAATGCTGCAAGGGGAAGGACGGAGTCACGAGGGTCGCGGAGATCCACACTTCATCAGGAGTCATCAAACGCGCATTCAACAACATTTGTCCCCTGCCAATCAACGGAAGCGAGTGACTAATTTTTACCTATTTAGAGTCAGTACTTAACAATCCATCATTAATTGATAGTGTGTACCTATGTATTTGTGACTGTTCTCTTGTAATGTTAAATAAAACATTTATTCTTTGTCTTTATCAATATTCCCACATAGAATACTAGTTAGAGGCTAGGTGTCTGGTACCTTAATTTTTAATTCTAAAATGTTTTTAATTATTTACCTACTTAACCCCATTAACCTTCTCTTGATAGCAAATATTTATTAAGCTAATAAATATTTGTTAAGTTGTAGTACCTAGTAAATTACCAAATAAATATTAAATACCAGAAACCTAGCTGCAATGGTTTAGATTAGAAACCTAAAAACATAGATTTCCAATTTGAATCATTTTCACTGCATTAACACCGCCCTCTGGCGGCAGCATGTCTAGGACTTGAGGCGCCATCTAGTCTCAAACTACTTCATTACATAGCAGAGAGCATAGGTGGCGCCATCTTGCAATATATATTCCATAGAACTAGAATTAAGAACTCTTTGTAAGCGCCCTCTAGCGAGTATAATATTAACCTTTGATAAATCTTGCACGATCCGCCAGGGGGCGCGCAAGTATTTTCGAGGACTTTTTTTCCTTTTCTTGTACGACACGGACGAAGAATTCTCTCTCCAATAAATAACTGCAAACATTGAATTTTTGGGTTTCTTTGGTATACGAAGGCGAGGAACCCAAACAACAGTCTTAATAAAACAACAACAGTACAGACGTTTAAAAAGACATGCTCCCTAAATGAAAATTAAGTTTCATAAAATAAATGCCTGAGGGGCGTAAAAAGAAATATAATTAACGCCCTTAGGGCTTAAAAAAAGAAAAAGAAAATTAAGCCTTACGGAAAAGTAAGGGCTTAAAAAAGGAAAAAAAAACCATTAAGCCTTGAGGGCCTAAGAGAAAAAGAAAACATACCTAAGGTCGCACACTGTTAAACAACAGGTGAGCTCTCAGTCGCCTCCTACGACTCCCTGAGCAAGTGCCAGGGCGGCCTTATTCTTACCCGAGAACCACACGGGGTATTCGGGACCGATCTCAGTTTGCAGCTAATGACACAAACTCCCCAAAATCTATTGGCCTCACGTACGGGCGCTACTGTTTAATAATAAAAAAATCCTTTGGATTACATAATTTATTGAAAAAAATTAATTTACATTACCATTAGAAGAAGTTGTTTAAAAATTATAATTATTATAGAAGTGAACAATATTAGGTAAAAAGCCGGTCTAGCCTACGGCAGATCACAATCGGAGTTGTGGGTAGATTTTGGGGTGAGACCGAAGCCGATTAGTATAAAACTAGAAAGGTTTCCTTTAGGCAGCAATCACAATTTAAACTTATAGTGTGGTAAAAGTAAATATATGAGAAGGCCAGGCACTGCTGGATGCAGCACTGGAATTATAAAGAAGGGTGAGGTTCCCGGTACGGGTTACAGGGGTACATGCCTCGGGCTGGAGAGAGATCGGAGACCCTGGAGCGGAATTGGCAGGCCGGGATCGTCCGCAAAGGTAGAATCCGAAGGCACCCGGAGAGGATGTAATAGGTTTAAACCAAAACTAAAAAACACTTCAAAAGGGGTTGGAATAACAGATTTCAGCGCTGAGTCTACTGCTGGGTCACGCCTGCCACGCCGTCTCCTTTGAACTCCAAGAGTAATGGTTTCGGGGACTGATCTCTGAGGCTGGTGGCACTGCTTGGCGGTAGTCAGGTTGATGTGAACTTCACGACGCAAAATCCAAGAAAAAAGACCCGGAATCTGCTGACCAGTACTTTTATATCAACAACTCACTGTCACTGCATTCGACCAAACGACCATAGACACGTAGAATGAAAACTATTACAATCTATTAGAATTTTAGATAAATATTTAAAAGGGATAATATTTGTACTCCGAATTAATTGGAAGCAAATTAAGAATCAAAACAAAAATAATGGGAAAGATGAAATTGCTGAGCTAAAGTAATGAGCTCGAAAAACCGAATCGCTACGTAATCTGTTGCAACGGGAAAATAATACTTCTAAGCTGTCAACTCCAGTGTCAAACTTGATGAAATATTTGTTTTGGAAGCTACAAATCAATCTCACGATTCATGAAATAAATTCAATTTAATGATAACACGAATTGCAGTGACGTAATGAGACGAAATAATGCCATAAAAACCATAAACTATCGCAGGAGGTAAGTTAAAAGAAAGGTTCCATTTTTACTATGTAACAGTTCAACCGCTTTCCCCGTGGTCAAGTCTTCTTTTGTGTTTTGGAAGTAATCCGATTGTACATTCTTAACAAAACAATGAAGCTGAAATTTAATAGTGCTGTCATGTAATTCTTCTAGTGCTTCATTTAACCCTTAAACGCACAATACGTTGGATTTGCTTGAAAATAATATATGTCGTGGGTCATGGATCAAAGAAAGATGGAGAAATATTGAAAAAAATCTTTTATGTGAAAAAAATGTGTAATTTTTTTTTTATTATTTTTGATACATTATGCGTTTAGGGTATAAAAATGAAATATATTCGGGTTTATATATAAAATATTAATTTAGTGAAATTATAACTTATTTATTGATGATGAATTACTGTTGTATTTATTTATGGAAATTGTTCAAACAATCAGCATTTATTTTATTGCTGCACAAGTAAACATTGCACTTAGTACACATAATTGAACTAAACAATTTACAATTTGTCATCTTACATCGCATACGTTTTTCTGTGCGTTTCTGCTGATGTCCAACATTGTCTAGTCTAGTGAAGGATGAAGGAACTATCTGCAGGTTCTTTCTTCGTTTGGCTGGTGGTTCTTCCTGGCTGCAGCTTGCGCTTGGTCGTCCCCTTTGACTAGGTGGTGTATAAGTACAAAAGCTTTCCGCTAGGTCCGTTCTAAACTCTGCCAAATACTATAATTCTTTTTTGGGAACACCTTTCTTGGTTTGCGCCACTTTATAAAGAACCCATGAATTAATTACGGTAAGATCTAGGAGATGATAGAAAAATCCTAAGGTACCATTTGCGCGACTCTACTTTTATGCGGTATCTTCCAAGATATGAGTCCATTAGATCAACGCCCCCCATGTGGGCGTTGTACTCTTTAACAATTTTAGGACAGGGAATTGAAATTTTTTTTTTGGCAACTTTGTCATACCTTTCAATTTTATCAATTGGTTCGACTCCGACATAGGTTGACAAAAAAGTCACTTGCTAGTTATCCTTCCAGCACTGGTCATGACCATCCCTTCATAAGTGCACATATACTCTTCGTGTGCGCCTCTAGGAATCCATTTCTTCATCACTTCTTGTTTCGTGGGCAATTTACAATTCTTACCTAATCGGTATCGCTGTACCGTCCCCAGACAAAGAATTCCTTCTGTTGCAAAATAGTGCACTACCCTTAGTCTTTGCCCTCAAAGAGGTGTAATAATTGTCGTAGTAGAGTATATGATTTACTGTTCGTGGTATGACTGTGGCTAACTTCAACACTGTTTGTCCAACAGGGCCAATGTTTGACTCCACGCGTGTAGGTTGGCTATTACTTTTACCAGATTATGTAATAAACCTGTAAGCATAGCCAAGTAGCGAACATAACATAAACAGTTTGAAGCCCCATTTATGCGGCTTATTCGGCATGTACTGCTTGAGAAAATAACACATCTTTGTAGCACACATTTGCTCATCGATTGATAACCGCTGATCTAATGGCACACTACTGAATTTGTCATTCAGATGAGTTATTACAGGTCTAAGTTTATACAGTTTATCATGTATTGTGTGTGAAACGGGAAGATGTTTATCATTAGCATTGAAATATATTGCTTGCCGAATTTTGGCAAATTTGTTAAATGGTAAGGCATCCTTTATGCCAGTAAATCCATGTACGTATGCCAATAGGCTCTTATATTTGAGTAATGATATACTGACATAAAAATTAAAATTCCAAAATATTTCCTAATATCAGAAACAGTAATAGGTGAGTGGCGATTTGCATTTTTGCATAAACTCCTTATCAAAATAAAACGAGAAATATTGATAAGGAGTATCTAGTTCCATTAACTCTTGAGGATACTCTGTACTGCCTCCAAATGCAATATTATGCTCATCGAAGGTCATGGATTGTTTTCTCCATGTAAATCTTACCTGCGAGTTTGACGATCGAAAAGCATGATGTATATTGGGTTGATCGTCATGAACAAGTAGCGGATCTTCATCATTATCCTCACCTGGAGTCAAAGCCTGTGGCAATTCCTCCCTAGTAGCATAATAATCCAGATCATCTTCATTATCGTCTTGTTTATCTGAAGAGATGTCTCCATTTTCCAATAATTGTAGCCAGTGTTTAATATTCTTGTCGTTAGAGGTCATCCTATAAACAAAATATTAAAAAAAAAACATATCCAAAGCAAAAATTCACAGACGCACCCATTCAACCAATTAAGAAATAAAATAAAAATCATTCCTAAATCATGCCCCAAAAGCAAGTTGTATCATTTTTGATACAAACAAAAAATAGCCATAAATATTAAATTATCAAATAAAATACAAAAATAAAATTGTTTTATAAGAAACTAAAGACATACCTACGTCCTGTGTATTTTTCCGTAAAGAAATATCACAATTAAACAAAGAGACTGAATTCGTCCAAAATTAAATTTCTGATGAATCGCGGGGCTCGTCAACTTTTACCGAAATGACAGATAAAATGGCCGCCTAGTGACGTTTAGACAGTTTTCAATCAAACCTTGAAGAGGCAATGGAATCATCAATTATAAAGCCAACCCTAAAAATTTATTAGAACTTGTGGAACGGCCTTAGAAAAAAATGTTGCGTTTTTGATACAACGTACGTTTAAGGGTTAAAGGCTTGCTAATTACGATCTTTTTTGGTCTCTGATTCTGAACGCATGCCTTCCAATCAACACATGGATTCGAATCTAGAGTAAAATCCCTAATGTTGGATTTTTTGCATGCATCGCAACTGCTTGACATTCTTCATTGTCGACAATACATGATACCTGTTTCAGAAGCTCTTGGTGAGTTTTCGGGAAGTCCGTCGCATGTTTTGAAATAGCCAGTAAAAAAATAATATGAGTGCGTTGTACATACGCAAACATTATAAGGAGTATCGTTAATTGGCAGAACGTGAGCTGGTCTCTCATTATAAAACACAGTCTTGCCTACAGATATTTCAGGATGAGCTTCTTTAAAATTTCGTAGGCTTCTCCAATGTTCATAATCATTGTTCTTTTTTGGATTCGCATTTTCTCTTCTGTTATATTAGACTTGACTGTTTTCGCTAAATGTTCGTGGAGGATTTTGTGCACTTGACTCATACCGATGCCTAAGCTTGTCCGAATCTGCTGATAGGTCACTCTTTTGTCAGTCTCTATCATACGCCGCACAACACAGATGTTATTTTCAGTCGTCGCCGTAGAAGGCCGTCCCTCACGTACATCATCAGTGAGATTAGTGCGACCACGTTTAAACTCATTAAACCAGTTGTAAACAGTCGCACGAGATGGGGCTTCATCATGAAAGGCCAATCGTAGTCTATCATAACTTTCTTGTTGACTTAAATGACATCGAAAGTCATTAAAAATCATTGCACGAAAATTTTCTCGTGTTAAATTCATGTTGACGTGACACAGACAATTTTCAATTTGCCGCCAAATCGTAAAACAAATGACAAATGAATGAAATATATACTCAGTAATATTGGCAAAGAGTTCTATTTTCAAATTTTAGAATATTTTTTTTATTATATTGTTTATAAGTGGCCAGTTCTAAGAACTTTCAGTTTGACCCTCGTAATATCAAATACAGCTTGTCTTTAATGCTTTTTTAGAATGTTTTTAACACTCACAGTGTCATATTTTATATTCATAAAGATGAAATAAGAAACCAAAAATTTGTGCACGGGCGGGACTTGAACCAGCAACCTTCTGGCATACCGGGCCAAACGCTCTTACCAATTGAGCTACCGTGCTGTCAGTCCGACCCTGCGAAATTTGTGGTTTCTTATGAAAACGTCAATTGCGTGACGCTTAGCGCCATCTAGCCGTCTGTTTATGAAACAGATGGCCCAAGCAGTTATTCTTTACAGAATAAATTCAACTTGGAGATTGAAATAAGAAACCAAAAATTTGTGCCCGTGCACATGCAAATGGCTATTCAGCCATTTATTATTAAATCACAGTCAGTTACAAATGACTCAAATCACAAATTATCATCTTAGAGAATCTGTACTATTAGTTCCTAGCTTTTAGTGATTGTGAAATTGAGTAAATTCAATTTAGAAATATAATAAAAGCTAGAGACTTCCCCCTGTGGGCAATGTATGACCGCTTGTAAATCATAGACACACACTACCAAATCCTCAATTAGATTTTGTTTATCCCTCTCCTTTTCAGATCTAGCGAGTAATTTTTCTATTAAATGCAAGTCATACTTTTCTTGCAAATGCAACTTATTTTCAGCATTTTTGAATGCTATGCAGTCTTCACACTGGTCCTTTTTAGGCTGCCAAAAGGAAATTTTAAAATCCTTGACGAAAATATTATAATTATTTTATACAAAACATATGGCTTATTTTCTTATTTACATTTGTCAACGTAAAGGCGATGCATAGTAGCAATAGTTTTTTTTTTTTTAGTTTTGCAAACCCGGACTGACCATCATTGAGTTAATACAATGCAGAGTTACCTAATTTCGGGTATTGATGATTCGTTTTACTAAGCCGGCTTGCAATTTTGAGCGGTTCGATACAGGGATCCAAAAAATCACGGCATCTTTCTATTTTGCCTAGCTCCCAATAAGAATTGAAAATTTGAATTCTTTTTTTCTTGGATAAAATTAGATGAGCAAGCCAGCCGACACTTGTCTGTACAAGAGTGGAGTAATGGTGTCCTGTAGAGGGAAATTAGCATATCGGCTAAGTCAACGCCGCCCATGTGTTTATTATAGGCGTGAACTAATTGAGGGCAGTCAACATTAATATTTGCTTTAGTTTCTTTCGAAAATATTTTTATCTTCTGGATGGGATGTCTATCTATGAAAGCGCTTATTAAAGTGACCACCTTGTTGACATTCCATTTAACTACCGCTAATTTGTTGCGATTGCAAACAACCTGTGCGTTGTACCCTATTTTCTTCTTCTTCATTTCTTTGTCTGAGGGCAAAAATTCTTGGCAACCTCTCAATCGGTTGGTCCTTATGGTCCCAAGGGAAAATATTCCATATACTTCTCGCAACAAATAAACGAGCTCAGAGAAAGTGAAGAAGTTGACAGCATATCCCATGGACGGCTTGTGCTTTATAGTTTTACATAAAGCTATGCCTGATTCGAACAACACCCATTATAATCTCGATCGCAAGAAAACTTTTGAGTTCGTCAACAGTCAACTGTATTGATTTACCATATTGTTGGACGGAGTACAAATTCGTATTATGAACTATATCTTCGATGATATCCGGCGAAAAAAACGCAGCAAAATAATCTAATTCTCTATCATTTGGGTTTCGTGAAGCTCATGCACATTATCATCTATACATGCCCTACTGCTCAGAGGAACCATCTTCCAGTTGTAATTTATTCTTGACTGATTTTGCTACCACAGTAGTTTTTTTGCCTTTAGATCTGGTGATTGATACAGCAGTAGCCTTTGATGTGTTGGGAACCGGTGATTGAGGAGCCACTAAAAATGATGTGCGCAAAGTAGCTGTTGAACTGCTGCTGGGAATCAGCAGTGTAAGTTTTTATATTGATTGCTTTTGATGTGCTTGGGTTCGGTAATTGAAGAGCTTCTATTGATGGTGAAGGCAGAGATTTGATTAAGTTTAATGTAGAAATAGCGTTGTAGTTACAAATTGAAGGTGATGGGAAAACTTCTTGAAAAGTCGGCGTCAGTGGTATGTATTCAAGATTGTGATCAGAAGGGCTATCAGATACTTCATCCAATATGTAAAGTCGTTCAAATGAGAAGTCTATCGAAAGTGGATCAAAACAAAAGTTGGACAGTGAAAACGGAACGATATCTGGTTCTTGGTCGGAACTGGAACTATCTCCATTGTCAGAGCCAACATTTTGTAATGGTACTAGCGCTAGGATTCTATGCGAGCGTGTTAGAGTCAAGCACTGCAGACAAAGAAAAAACATGCTATATAACCCACAAAACCTTTGTTGACGACTTTACGGTTTCAGTATTCCTTCCTATGTGTGTGTGACTGACTTAGACTGCTAACTTCTTATTTGTGTAGTACTTAGATGAAGACGGGTAAATTAAGCGATATTAACCAAGATATTGGGATTTATTATTTACAATGATAAAAAGTATACAATATTTGAACTAAAGCGAAATGAGAGACGATGGTGTCCGTGCAATAGCTTTTATAGATCGCTGCTGCGCCCTCTGTCGGTTTGTTGTGGTACTCGTAGCTCGTAGTATATCGATAAGACATAATAGATGCGGTGCTCGACGAAAGCATAGTCTTGTGTAGATGTTTCGCAAGCGCTCCGATAGATGGCTCTTAACAAACTTAAAAACACAGATTAAAACATATGCTATATAATGTTGTGTAATCATAAAGTAAGTAAAACACCTTACCTTACCTTGTACAGAGCTTGGCAATGTACTTCGTGTATACCAAAGTCTATTTAGTATTATTTACTTATTAATGACATTCCCGAAGTACACACAAAAGTGCGAGTCGATAAACACATGTATAATTGGCATGGAGATAAAGTAACTGTATTATGCACTTATTTACACTCTTAGCATGCAATGTAAAATGCAATAGTTATTGTATCCATACAAAAACACTCAACAAAATCAAAAAAAAAACTTACCTGCTTCGTAGACGCTGCCGGTAGCTTCGAAGACATTTTGATTTTGACAGATTATTGCAAATGTTGCCACATAAAAATAAATTTCTACCAAAATTAGTAGTATTTGGAAGCATACCACATGAATAAAATCATGCAAAATCGACTAAAAATATGTAGATTTTTTCTAAATCTGTGTACTTGGTGTACCAATATCAAATTAAGGGTTAAGATAACACTACTTTACGTTGTTGACACTTAGCACTTAAAGGACAGGTTTACGTTTGTATCGGGAAAATGCCAACACCTAGTACATGTCATTAAAAATAGCTTCTGTAAAGCTGATTGGTTTTGAGAATATTTTTGTCTGTAAAATATTTAGCTTTTAGGTAATATTTACTTAAAAAAATTAAATCTAGCAATATTTCATGAAGTCTAATAAATCTGTCAAGTACGTGACAGCCAGTCAGCTGTGTATAAAGATTAAAAAAGATTGAAAGCGGAAAGCAAAATGACATTTGACACTGACAGATTTACTTTTTTCGCATGTGTTACAAGACGATTCCTGATCCTAGTCAGCCCCACATATATGCTTAGTTCTGTAACAGTACACTTCAGCACTAAACCACATACTCACTGTGTGTGACTTATGTTACCCCATTGTATTCACTAAATTACACACGCGCTTTGTCATATGTTCAATACATCATAATTAATATATCTATCTAGACAAATGTTTGATGGAAATGCCGGAAGTGTCCACCATGTTGAGTGTAATTCGGCTATGACATAAGAATAACTTGGATTAATCTTTAGATTATTTAATTATTGTAATAACATTTTATTAATTGTAAATTGATTATTTAAAGATTATTGGGATACTTGTTAGATTTTTACGTTTGCCGTATAAGAAATATTCATTTTGGCGCCAAAAGGAAGTTGACTCTGATTGGTTGGTTGGTTATAAATCTAACTAGATTTATATAAGGCTACCTCGTTTTAAGCGATAATATTTTAAAGGCAGATTCAGAAAAATAAATGAAACATTTTGTACGAAAAAAAAAATTATACGTTTTCGAGAAAATCGCCTCTAAACATGTAGAAAAAGGAGTAAAATTAAACACCCCATGCCGCGTGTTTCTTTCTCTTCTTCTCTTAGCTCTCGGTCTTTGTAGGTATTGTCATACGCGCCGCCCATCGCCGCCGTGTTGCCTGCCTGCCTACACGTGTCGCGCTCGCGGCCGCTCCCTGTCCCACCGGATAGCCACGCGACGCGAGTCAGTCTGCCGAAAAAATTCGCGTTTGTATGTCGTGTGCGCGCGCGTCGCGGACCTGCGGTACGTTTTCCGGAGCCTGGGCCGGGGGACCAGCATCACATAGTTTCCCGCCGCGCCTTGACCTGGTACGGCACCTACTGCCAAACACCGCAGACGCTTGCTATGGCGGTTTCTGCACAACGAAGCCCTCCACCTTTATCACTTGAGGGTCCAAGATTTGCTGTGGGCGGGGATTACGCCTTTATCACTTGAGTGTCCAAGTTTTGCTGCTGGTGCGGACTATGCGACGAAGATCAAGCAGCTCGAGCTCGAGTCCTCCCGTTGACTACTGCGCAATTGCACGTTGTTGGGATAACTTGCATGCATAACACAATGCTGCAGTTATTCGCCACCAATTCCAGCAAAGGTTCAGTGCATACGTGTGTGAATAAACAGTGAATGCCGTGATGGCCAGTGAAAAAAAAACAGTGCTCGTGATAGCTAGATTGTCTAGTGCTCGCTTCAGTTTGCATAATAAGTTTAGGAGGCATCGCCTCAATTGGCAATTGTAAGTAATAAGTTGTACGAGTCATCTTATCATGTTCGACAATTCGATGTATTGACATTCATTATATTTACCTAATAAATCAGTGCAAATCAGCCACTCGGCGGAATCGGTCGTTTACATTGAGACATTACCCTTTCCCCTATATCACGACATTTTCTATCACCTCGACATCCTATCACCTTATCATTAAATGTAGATCACACTACATTTATGGTCCTTCGAAAAAACCTTGAACTAGTCAGTTATCATTCCCTCGTACCCTGTTCGTGAGACACGCGTCGCGGTACCTGGACTTTGGACATTATCATCGACATCGCCATTCTTCGGAAAAGTGACATTCAAGTGTAGTGCAGTGTTCTGTTTGTCCAAGTGTAGTAGCGAATCGGTTTGACTGGCCTCTCACCAGCGAGAATCCCCAGTTAAATTGAGACAAGGGTGCACATACTGCATAAGGGTTGCAGACACGGTACCTAACAACTACTTGCTCTATTATCATACATCGACATGGAATCTCTACTTCAGCGTCAAAACGAACTGATTCAGGAGATCAACAGAATTGGAATCAACTTCGCGCGAACCGCAAAACTAAGGATTACATCGACAAACGCGTAACCGCCCTAGATCAATTTTGGGGTGAGTTCGAACAAAACAATGATCAATTATTGGCTCATGAAGACGATTCTGAGTACTTTGTCAACAACATTTACCAGCAAACGAAAGACTTCTACGAGAAACAGCGTAAAATGATCGCGAGTTATCCACCGTTCTTACCACCTGTGCCAGCCGCCGTTCCCGATTCAATCAAAAAGACATTTGACAATAATTCCCGTGAAGAACGTGGCACTAACCCAGGCGGCCCCGTAGATGAACTTCTTTCGCAACAAAGGACGTACTTTAGAGCTTTGTCTCGTGTCATTAAGCGTCCAGACATTAAAGACATCGAAGAGAAATGGGAAATTGAAGACCTACTAAAAGACCTTCAGCATCGTTGGCATACAATCGTCGAATTACATATGCGCATCGACAACATCTTAAGCGGCAGTGATCAAGACTATGAAGACGAGTTTATGACATACGAAACTATGTACAACAAAATTAAACGACAGTTAAACCGCAAGTTGAGTTCAACATCCCATCTCCAGCAATCGACACCCAGGATCGACATCCCTGTGTTTTCTGGGAAGTATAGTCAGTGGCCAACATTTTTTGACCTCTTCAACGAGACTATACATAACAATAAAGGCATCAGCAATGCACAGAAAATGCAATATCTAAAGGGAAAACTACGCGGCGAAGCTGAGCGTCTCATCCAACATCTTAACATATCAGCTGAAAACTACGAGACAGCAGGAGACCTTCTTATGCATCGCTATAACAACACGCAAGTTTTATTCACAAACCAAATTGAAATATTCCTATCGCAACCATCTGTGCACCGGCAGACTTCATTCGAATTAAAACGCTTGTATGATACTACTATGGAGTGTATACATGCGATTCATAATCTTGGGGTCGATACGACATCATGGGATCCACTCATTGTTCATTTAATTTGCAAGAAACTTGACGCAGAAACCTACGCCGATTATAAGCAAACTCGCAAGGCACCGCGTGAGCTTCCGTCATTTGAAGAACTCATGAACTTCATTGAAAGTAAGTTTACTGCTCTAGAACCCATAACAAAGAAAGACAAGGACACAGAACCAAAGCCTTCGTTTTCATCTAAGCCGACATTCAAACAAGTTTTTTAAAAAAGGACATCTTACAAGCCGTATCATCAAGCTGTGGCTACATATATACCAAAGTGCCCATTATGTGAAGACAAACACGATTTGTACCAGTGTAAACGGTTCCTTAACATGAACCCGGAAACACGCCTGAAGTCAATTGCGAAACATGAAATATGCCAAAACTGCTTGTATTAACAAATTTCAATTAATTCCTCGCCTTCTACATCGACATCGAATGACATTCGACAAACAAAACCGCATAGCAACAAGCCACACAGTGTTAACCACGTGGCTGCGGATGACGAAGAGATATTACTGACAACTGTATCACTCAGAGTAAAAGCCGCTGACGGCAGCTTTATGACACTTAGAGCGCTTTTAGACCAAGGCTCTCAAGTATCACTTATATCAGAGAATGCAGCTCAGACATTAGGCCTACAGCGCCGCCATATCAATGCATCAGTCTCTGGCATTGGCACGAGTACCAAAAGTGGCAAAGGCATTGTCTCCATAGATTGTAAATCTCTATATGGAGACTACAGCTTCACGACATAAGCTCTCGTCATATCAAGAGTTATCAATTGTTTGCCAAACAACACATTCAGCAAACAATCATGGCCACATTTACAAAACATTAACCTCGCCGACCCCAACTACAACGTATCAAAACCGATCGATCTACTTCTGGATGCGAGTGTTTATTCCGACATAATCATGTCTGGACTTATCAAGGGCCCACTTCAGGCTCCCATCGCTCAACAGACAAGGTTAGGATGGATACTGTCCGGCAATGTCAGAACATTCAACTGTCACGTGGTCAAAAATGAAGTAGACGACTTATCAAAGTTTTGGGAGGTCGAGGGCATACAAGACAACGCGTCAATAATGTCAGAGAAAGATCAATATTGTGAAGATCTTTATCAAGCGACAACTCAACGACTAGACACTGGGAGATATCAAGTAGCCCTTCCCATGAAGCAAGGCTTCGAAGATCTTCTTGGGACATCAAGGCCAAAGGCTATCATGCAGTTTAAACAGCTCGAAAAAAGAATGTCCAAAAATGACATCTTATCAACTGCATATCGCAATTTCATGGAAGAATATTTGCAATTAGGTCATATGAGTCACGTGGGTGAGTCGACCGGCCGCGCGACGCCTATACCTACTTGTTACTTACCTCATCACGGCGTTTTGAATATGGACTCTACGAGCACTAAGTTTAGAACTGTATTTAATACTTCAAGCAAGACATCATCCGGACACAGCCTTAACGATCTGATGGAATGTGGTCCTAACCTGGAGCAGGACCTTCAAGGACTTATTCTGTTGTGGAGAACTCATAAATATGTTATCACTGCAGACATTGAGAAAATGTTTAGACAGATCCTTATCAGAGAACAAGACACTTCACTACAGACTATCGTCTGGAGGTCGACGCCCGAAGACCCTCTGCGTGAATTTCGTCTAACAACTGTCACGTATGGCACCAAGGCCGCGCCATTCTTGGCGATAAGGACATTGCGACAAATAGCACAGGATTACGCCAAAGATTATCCTCTTGCGGCTGCTGCGCTACAATCATCATTTTATATGGATGACCTCATGAGTGGCCATGACGACAAAATTCAGGTCAAGGAGCTACATGGACAATTAATCAAAGTTCTGCAAGGAGCCGGCATGAACTTACGCAAATGGTCGAGTAACAGCCCTGACATTATCAACGACTTGCCGTCCAACCAAATCAGCGCTCCTCTCGAGTTCCGTGATGCAGAATCTCGAAAAACATTGGGACTCCGGTGGAACCCATTATCTGACTCGTTCAGTTTTCAAAATAAAATTGACTATAATACAAATGACACACAGAAGTACACTAAGAGACAGCTTCTGTCCGACATATCGAAGATCTACGATCCTTTAGGCTGGTTATCACCTATAACTATGAAGGCAAAATTCATCTTTCAGCAGATATGGCTTACAAAGTTACAATGGGACGACGACCTGCCCATCGACATACAGACAGAATGGCAACAACTCAGAGATGATCTGAAAAACATAGAAAGGTTTCAGATTGACAGATACCTGGGTAACAAAAAAACCTATCAATTGCACGGCTTTTGTGACGCCTCAGAAAAGGCTTATGCATGCGCTGTGTACATTACAACATGTGACAGTAAGGGCGAGTACACAACGCGCTTAGTTATTGCAAAGACTAAGTTGGCCCCATATAATAAACAAATATCACTTCCGAGATTGGAATTGTTGGGAGCCTTACTTTTATCACAACTTCTGAAGAAGGTAGCAGAAACCATATCGGTATCCACTATCACCGCATGGACAGACTCAATGGTGGTGCTGGGCTGGCTCAATGGAGACGTCACTAGGTGGAAGGCATTTGTAGCTAATCGAGTGCGACAGATCACCGACGTCATACCAGCATCCCAGTGGCATCACGTGAGATCAGAAGACAACGCCGCGGACTTTGCGACCCGCGGCCTAACATCAAAATCGCTACAAGAGCACAAGTTGTGGTGGGCAGGCCCTCTGTGGCTTAATTCACCAACCCCTTGTCAAGACACACCCTCAATCAAAATTGAAACTCCGTTGATCGAAGTCAAGAAATCAACACTTGTGAACACAGCCTTACATCTGAGCGAAAATATCATAATTAAATTATTACAAGACAATAGTTCATTGACGCGAGTAACTCGCATCGTGGGCTGGATATCGCGTTTCATCACGCGATTACGACATCGAAACTGCACTTCGACACAAAATGCTGACACTCTGACAACGATCGAGTTAAAAACTGCGCAAAACATTATTATAAAGAATATTCAGTCACTGGAATTTGAAGACGACATTTATCATTTGAAGAAAGAAGGCCGCATTCAAAACCCAAGCAAGATCTCAAGCCTCAATCCTTATATAGACCAGAGTGGACTCTTGAGGATCGGCGGGAGACTAGAACACGCTTCCATCGCTCACTCTGCCAAACATCCTGTGATCATACGTGGCAAGAATCGACTGACAGAGCTTATCATAAATCAAGCACATATCACAACCTTACACGGCGGTCCCCGATTGACATTATCATTTATCCGACACATTATTGGATTATTGGGGGCATTCGCGTCGTTAAGAAAATCATCAGGCAGTGCGTTAAGTGTAGGCGCTTCAGTCAAGAAACCAGCAAGCAAATCATGGCTGACCTACCTCGGCCGAGAGTCAACTCTTCGCGACCATTCACAAACACAGGCGTGGACTTCACTGGACATGTAGAGGTCAAGGCCAACAAGGGGCGGGGCATCAAAACGACGAAAGGTTACATCGCTGTATTCGTTTGTTTTGCGACAAAGGCTGTGCATTTTGAGCTGGTGTCTGACTTGAGTACCCCTGCATTCCTGGCTGCATTCCGTCGGATGTGTGCTCGCCGTGGTACTCCTCGGCATGTATACTCCGACAACGGTACAAATTTTGTTGGTGCCGACAAGACACTGAGACAAGAATATAAGGCAATACTGGACACTATTGACACATCATTCATCAAAAACATCAACGAGCTTGGCGTCACCTGGCACTTCAACGCTCCTTCCTGCCCCCCGATTCCGCAATTTACAACATGAGTCGTTCGTCTTTAGCTTTAGCAGTGGTGCGTTTGTAGTTACACTCGAAAATATGAGACTAAACGGTATTCTGCTATTCATTTTACCAAACTTAAGCTGAAACACAACGTAAACAAACAGGCAAGGAAGCACAGATTAATAAGAGTATGTCTAAAGACAAGGAAGGAAGGGAGATGTTACCATAGACAAAAAATTACGCTCCTGTGCTTCTAGTACACAACTTGGTGGTGACTCGGGATATTATTTTTTATCTGTATAACTCGATTATCGATGTGACGACCGAGCGGAACCCTCCTCTCGATTTAACTAATGTCACAAGCTTGTAACAAGAAGAGATGTTAAAAAAATATATTTGTAGTATTTTGTTTCATAGGTACTCGTATATCACACCGTCCGGCGGTATGTGCCGGCAGCCGTGCCGGCCATGCCGCTCATGCCGCAGTGACATTTTCCATATTATCTGACAGTTAATTAACGTATGCCGCCGGCAAAGCAGCCGGGTGGCGTGGATACACCATAATGGGTGGTTAGGTTAGTTAGAATCGTTTAAAAACAAGAAACGCTGAATATTCATCGTTGCAGTAAAAAAATTGAGTTTTATGTTTTTTGGGCACTTTATATACGAATCCTAAATCTTATAGCTAAAACCTTTGTGTCTCATTTTGAGTATTAGTATTACATATCGATAAATGCATAATACGAGATTTTCGTAAGATTCGTTACTCAATGTTTGATAGTCTAGTCCGTTGTTGTTCAAGGAATTGTAAAAAAATGTTACAGACTTAGCGCAGCGACATATCTGCGCACGTGGCAATTCCAGGTAGATTAAAAGATAAAGGGCAAGACATATTATTCTAAATAAACAGGTGAAAAATAAAAGCGTTATCGGTTGCGACCAGCGGATCAGATAGTCACTTGGAGAGAAAAAAGAAGTATAAGAAGGAAGAAGGTATTTACGGAATAACTCGTTAACGTGACGTTTCGTAAAATGCTCTAAGGTTTACACAATGATATTATATTGGTTTAGGTACACGTCGAGTTTAGTAGTTAATGTTCAACTACAATATATAATTTACATTATAATTGAGACAACTCTTCATAGAATTTTAAATGTCTGTAGGTTCGTACTTATTTCTAAGATCCACAAATACGCACAATGTACTGTATTGAAAAAAAGTTGTCGTGTAAAGCTTTACACAGTCTCGCTTTTACCCTCTGGGATTGCCTACATGCAGGTATGTACTGTGTTTGCGACTACATGACAGTGTTTATTAGAATAACCATATTTATAGTTTAGTATTATTAACTACCTAAGAATACATTAAATGGCACCAGAAAATGTATAGCTTCAAAAAAGATGTATCACTTATTTTTTTAAAGAGGTCTCGAGTGTAAGTGTATTTATTTTTCTAGCGCTACGATCACTCAATGGCTATATTGGCAGTATCCCACAAGCGATAAGTACGCAAATAAAAACAAGACCTTTCCACTCCTTCACGTTATCTTTTGGGATTGCCACGTGCACAGCGCCAGTGCCGTTTGCTATACCTGTTTGTTTTGTATGAAATATTACTACGCGTAGTCTTTGTAGTAACTATTTTTTAACAATTCCTCGACCAACGACGTATTTGCGGTAGACTAATAAACAATGAGTAACGAATCTTAGCAAAATCGCGTAGTGTGCATTATTTGTTATGTAATACCTACTAAATTAAAGAATATTTTAGCCACAAGATTTAGAATATATATACTGTTGTAGAAGTGCCCAAAATAAAGCTACCAAGTATTCCGCCATCAAGTGAAATATTGCAAAGTCGAGATAACTCATTTTGTCTGTCTTAATAGGTTGCAGTTGCAGCCCCAAACTTAATATGGATCCTAAACGCTTCAAGAGCTTTCCAATCTATCTGTCATATATCTATGGCTGCGGTTTGGTCGACGTCAACGTCAAAACATTAGTAGAATACGAATCGGCTAATCTTCGATCGAACGATAAAGTTGAACTAAACCACATCTGCAACGCAACCATTTGGATGGGAAAAACTGAAAAAGTTGATAATCGTCACCAATGCAGTTGACGTTTAGTTGTATTATGACAACAAAATTGCCCCCCTGGCCCAGCGCTGGTGGGTTGTGGGAGAGCGCCGTAAAGAGCATGAAATTCCACCTCAAGCGGGTCCTGGGTGACCAAAAACTGACATACGAGGAGTTCATTACGTTGCTGCACCAAATCGAGGCGTGCATGAACTCGCGACCTTTGTACCCGTTGTCAGAAGACCCAGATGACGAAGTTCTCACACCTGGACACTTTCTGGTGGGTGACTCACTGCTAGTTAGACCACTAACCGATCCTGATGTCGTAAACTTACCAACTCGATGGCAACTTGTGCAGTCTATGAACAAGCATTTTTGGAAAAAGTGGTCAAACGCCTACCTCCAGCACCTGCAAACCAGATCAAAATGGAGACAACCTAGTGAGAATATGAAGGTCGATGACATAGTCTTTATCAAAGAAGACAATATGCCACCGGGAAAGTGGGCTATTGGACGTATTTTAGAAGTTCACCCCGGGAAGGACGGCTTTGTACGAGTTGTGAGTCTGAAAACACAACACAACGTTATAAAGCGCCCGATCACCAAACTTGTCAAGCTGCCTGTTCACAATGACACCCAACATGATCAAGCCGACTGCAGTAACGGACGTGCACACGAAGATTATCGACAACCAAAAGGACACACTCGACGTGGCGGCGGCAGTAAGAAGACATTTATGAGTAATTTTATATTACTGACACTAATTACATTTATGCCAATATTATTACCAAGTATGCAACAAGACGTGACACTCTTTAATATCACCGCAATCGACGAAGGCCAAAATCTATATTTTGATAAAATATCGGATTTACGGCACATCAAGGACGAGTGGAAGTTAGTCATTTATTACAACATGACATCTTATTGGCATGGACTCTCGGCGATAAAACAGTACGTCACACATGTGAAGTCATTATGTCACGTGAATACGCCCTACGACAGTACTGTGATGCAACTGCAACATGAGATCAATGAAATCGAGCATTACGACAAGTTGCTGCGTTATCAAAACAAACGAGTAAGGAGAGGCCTTGTGAATGGCATTGGCTACTTGGCTAATTCATTATTTGGAGTCCTTGACGAGAGATTCGCTGAACAATATAAAATCGACATAGAGGCTATCGCTCGCAATGAAAACCATCTTCAAACCTTAATCAAGAATCAAACACTTGTCATAGAATCTGAATACAATATCATCAAACGTAATGAAGATATAATGAACAAACAAGTTAACTTCATTAAGAGCACTCTGAAAAATCTCACTTGGGAAGTAGGTCAAGTGCGAATAGATAATCAAAATAGCAACTACGTCATTGCATCTTCGTTGGCGGCAAGCATTATCCTGACAAACCTGCGACGCATGCAAGATGTGTTACTCAACACAATCACTGATATCAGTCAAGGCCACATAGACATACACCTGTTTTCGCCTGAACAACTATAACAGCAAATAAACATTATATCTGGACAACTGCATGGAGACCTCGCATTACCAACTGACATAAGCGATATTCGACAGATTTACAAACTCCTTAAAGTATTCGGGAGAGTCATAGATAACTACCTTATCATTGAAGTCAGAATACCTCTCGTAAGCAATGAAGTATACGAGTTAAACAAGATCGTCACTGTGCCCCAAAGGGAGCGAGAAAGGATACGCTATGTTATCTCTTCTTATCAATACATAGCAAAGGGACCCTATTCTTTGCTCATTAGATGAACCAATATATGATCTAAAAATAAAGAGTTCAATCTGCAACATAAAGCTAATAGCGAATGACGTCACGACTAGTGAATCACCATGCTCGTCACACGTAGCGCCGTGCACCGCTGACAAGTGGATAAAATTACACCCGCGAAACAGCTGGCTGTACTCATGTTGCGATAAATGCATGGTGCGCATATTTTGTCTAACGAGAACAGCTGTGCATAGTATTACGGGGACTGGTGTTATCACTCTAGTTCAAGGTTGCGTCGTCAAGGGCGAAACCTTCACCATACGATCACACAACAATTTCTTGAGTAAAATACATCAACAAATTGACACCGTGGAAGTTCCGAAGACATCTATACTAAACACCATCATCAACAGCAGTTATATTGACACCTCCATCCCTATCGAAGATCACCAGTTGATATTCAATCATCTGCAAAAGGACATTGACCAGTTGAAGGAAAAATCGTCCGAACATCTCAATGTTCACGATATTCATCACTATTCCATAACGTACATCTTACTGACAATAATTCTAATCGTACCATGTTGCGCTGTTTACTACTGGAGATATCGTAGACAACGCGTCTCGGCGCCTGCTACCGAAGAAGCGATCGAGACTATCCCCCACGCCGTCAGCACATTCAGCGTCGACCGTGGGACTTCACCTACTCTGATGGCATCGCAACGCTTTAGAGTGCCGACTATTAATGTTTAAATTGTTTATTAATTTAATGTTTTCATTTTTAAATGTTTTTTTTTAAATGGGCAAGATGTACGAGTCATCGTATCATGTTCGACAATTCGATGTATTGACATTCATTATATTTACCTAATAAATCAGTGCAAATCAGCCACTCGGCGGAATCGGTCGTTTACATTGAGACATTACCCTTTCCCCTATATCACGACATTTTCTATCACCTCGACATCCTATCACCTTATCATTAAATGTAGTTCACACTACAAAGTAGTAATTAGATGTTACCGTAAAAATAGTAACCTGTTTTAGTGTAAATCTCTGACGTCATTGTTTCGAATGTTAACTTATCGCTGCTGATAAAAAAAATATATTTGTAAACCAATGCAGAAATTCTAGTTTTAATTTATTTTATCGTGAAATAAGACTTGTATACAGTATTGTGTTATGTACAGATATGTGTGTACACAAACTGAGCAAGTGCGATAATTTAAAGTAAAAAATAATAAAAATGTACGTAATTTTCAAAGATGTGTTCGCGTTTTATGTGTTATGTTTATTTTACGGTATCTAATAAACTAAACTTAAAACAAAACTGTGTTAAATTTACTCACGCAATTTTAAGTGCATATCCATCTACTGAATCAAATGGAATCAATAGATACTCATTAGGTAAGTAGGTAACTACAAAGTTAGATTTGGTGAGATTGGAAATTTTAATAGGTATTCTATTTAAAGTTTACTTTCACATAAGATTTGTCTTATTATTATTAAATAAACAGAGATAACACAACACAATTAGGTAGTTTCAGTTTATCATTACCTACAACACCTGTTAAAGTTAGTAATAAATTTTAATAGGTATTCTTTTTTAAAGATTACTTTCACGTCATAAGCTTTGTTATTATAAAATAAACAGAAGGAAAACAACACAATTAGGTAGTTTTAGTTTATCATACCTGCCCAGCTGTTCATATGTTTTAAGCCTGCGATAAACACATAGGTACCTAAGTTGAGATTCTGTCTTAATGTATCATACATACCCAGCTATTAGTGTTTTAGGCCTACGATTAATGAACACATACCTACCTAAGTTGAGTTTCTGTTTCAGATAATCATACCTACCCAGCTGTTTTAGGCCTCAGATAAATAGACACATACCTTCCTAAGTTTTGTCTTTGTTTTTATACCCAACTGTTTTGTTTGTTTAGCGTTTATCTAACTGATCTGTCAGTTTGATTTATTAGGTACTGATACACGTTGCTAATGTTTTTTTCATATTATTGTTTCGTAATTATAGGTTATCGAATGCAGCAGTTAGTTACCTTTATTATTATTATTATGTAGGACCAAAAAAAAGGCGCGCAGCGGCGCCCCCCTACCGCCCGAGTACCGCGCATCGGCACGTCGCATGAATGAAATAGGCATCTTCTGTCACGCTCACGCCCACGCGTCTATCTCGTTCTCGCTTAGCTAGTTCATCTTCCGTCACGCTCAGGCCCATACGTCTGTCTAGTTTTCGCTCAATCTAGTACTTATGTAAGAGACGAAAGGCGATGTCACGGAACAGGGTGCTCTTAAAAAATAATATTTTTTCTGTTAGGAAAAATAAAAACTTAAACGGGCCAATTTTCAAAAAAAATAATTATTGGGTCCTCTTTCTATGTTATTGTTTGATGCTCTGTTAAAATATTATCACTAAAACGAGGTAACCTTATATTAAATATTGTAACTATTAAAATAATAATCTAAAAGACTAACTAAATTCCGTACGATTAATAACTTAATGATTTATGAATTTACATATTTAATTAGCAGATGTTTACTAAAATACTTATTTGTTTATCCCTACAAATAAGTATTTTAGTAAATATTCAGATATGGAAACGGATGTGGTCCCCACTGTTCAGGGTTCTGATTTGTATAAAAGCGAGCTTCATGCCAGAATATGCTCTCATTTTGTACTTTCTCACACTTTGTGCCCTATCTTTGTGCTATTTTGTTGAAATAAACCTATTGGAGAAAAACCCGAAGATGTATACTACGTGTTTATTATTCAAGCACCCCACACGCGGTCACACACGTTATGACGCGATTTTGGCGTAAGAATAGACAGATGGAGTTGTCAGTATTTTAAAAGTTTATTACTTAATTATTTAAATTACCGAAATATTGTGAATTTTATAAAGATTCCATATAGTCATTCTAATCACCTGTATTTTTTGCTATTTTTACAGATACTGTATATGGTCTTGGCATTTTTATAAACATCTCCTTTGACATATTCGAAGAGTTTGACGGGACGTTTTCCACTCTTACAATCGGCATTGTATTGGCTGCAGTTATTTCTTTGACTAACCGCGATTTTATTTGTTTTCTACACAGTTGACGCAGACTTATTAAAATAAATAATAGTATGAAAACTACTATTAACACAATTTCATATTTAGTAAATGTATCTTCCGACATGTAAGTAGTTTGATCTATGACAACTTTTTCTTTGTTTTGTTGATTTCCTATTATAGTATTGTTGTTAAATTCTACAATATTGTAGGCACAAACTGCCATAAATGAATTGCGAAAGAAATGTTAAAGATGTTATATCTACCTTTATATTCATTTACATGATAGTTTATTTGCATTTTCATAGTACGTGACATTTATTAATAACACTATAATGACCTACATTATTTAATAACGTGTGCGAAGGAGAAGTAATTTGCTTACAATCCGAGTCCGAACGGTGTTATCAGAGGCTGTCTTCTCAATATCGTCGGGGTTAACTGGTATGCAATAATAGGCCCTATTTTCCCGACAATAGGAATGTTAAATCTCGCATTCTAGGGACTGGATACCTATCCGGTTAAGTGTTTTTATTTAATTGTCTATAATCACCGCAAGGTATTTTTTGACCATTTTTTTACGATATTTAACGGGCTTGCCCACGGGCTTTTACTCAGTCTACAAATCCCCATCCCACACATTAGCCTAAACCCCTCCTTGGCTGTACTGTACCAATCGGGCAATTATGGCCTTGACCGACAACAAACAGGCGGTCCGGTTGTTTCAATAAAGTGTGATACATTATGTTTTGGTACATCCTTGAAAGTTACAGCTTTACATAATTTAGGGTATTGAGATAACAAATCGTAATACGGATGATTATTATCGACCGTTATGACTGACGTTTCACATAAAATTAAATCGATCATATTAAGGTTTGTTATCCCATCCATTAACTTACGTCCATTCAAATCGATGATTAAATTTTGTATACATAAAAAGTCTGCACCAATAATTGTCTGTTTCACATCCGCTACAATTAAGGTCCACAGAGATGCTCTACGTAATTTCAAATCTAGTGCCATGGAATGTAAACCATAAGTTTTAATAGGCGCGCCGTTCGCCGCAAATACCCTATAGTCAGTATACTGTAGGTTATTTTGAATTTCAACACTTTTTTTAAAAATTTCATTGCAAATCGGGGTAACACTGATACGTTGACGCCGCTATCAATTAAAAATCGTAAACCACTGTTCTAGTCCGAGGCACACAGGCGGCAATTGACAACAGGATCACAGCCACCCGCCGTCGACTGCTCCCCTGTTAGTTTCCCGACTTGGTGTTATCCTGCTGTAAGTTTTCTTTCCAATTTAACGGTTGGACACATCGATGAGCCTTGTTGCGGTAACGAAGGTGGTAGAAATATAACCTATCTGGATCCGTCGGTTGGCTTATTTGATCTTGTTTGTGAGCGTGCGCGTGACCACGAGCAATTTCGGCAAAAAATATTTTGTCGTTGCTGCTGTCTACTCCGGTTGTTGAAAATTTATTTGTTTTTTATTCGTTGGCTTAATTGATTATTTTCCGCGATAACGGCTGATGTATCCTGTGACGTGCTCGGAAATATTTGGCTACCACTGCTACAGTGTGTATTGGGTTCGCGCTCTCCACTATCTTGTCTGCTATGGTGGCAAGTTTAGAGGTATCCTGTATGTCTGATACGGTGAGTATTCCACGATATGCAGATAATTTTGCCAAAAATTCGTAGTGCTTCGTTTTTAATTTTGTCGCGTGCTAATTCTGTCATTCGTGGCCATGATTGTGTTTTTTTTTTAATTTCTGATTCTTCATAAACTTCCAAAAGTATGTTTTTAATGCGTCATATTTTCCGGAGAAAGGTGGGTCAACCAATATATCGGTGACTTGTTGTATAGCTTCTTCATTTAATTCTCCAAGGAAGAAGTGGTAGTTAGATTCGTCTGACCATTTTTAAGGTGTCGTGACGTGGTAAGTCCGTCGGGAACACGAGCCGAAACTGATACTCCTGAAACTTCGGTTTTCACCTCGGGATTTGCCTCGTGTTGTGCCTTTCTGGCGTATTATGCCGGCCATACACCATGCTTCCTATCGTCCAATCGGCATGACGCTGCAGGCTTGATCCAATTTGCAGTTCGTCTATATACACCACACACGATCAGTTTGAATTGTCTAATCGGCAGAGACGTTCAGTTGAAGCCATGGCGTCACCGGTGACAGACTACGATGCCGTAGCCGTTTTGGGCGTTTTACTCGTAAAAATGAAACAAAAAAAATAAAAGATCGAGCAGAGTGGTGCAAACAGTGGTTAATGAAAAGAAAACAGTTTACTCATACATATTTATTTAAAGGACTGAGAATTACGCCTAAAGATTATTGTAATTATTTACGAAGGAAAGAAGAAACGTCATTCACAGATTGAAGAACACTGTTGACGAGACTGTGATCGTTTTTTCTTTTTGGTGTCGGCCTCGTTGCTAAGTTACCGGCTATAGACTGTTCATTTTGTGGCGAGGATTGTTCATTTGGTTGCGAGGATTGTTCATTTGGCTGCGAGGATTGTTCATTTGGTTGAGAGTTATTTTCAAAATCCTGAAACAAAACAATTTGAATGATTTATGGTAGTAGTGACCGTCCGAAGAAGATAGGTATTAGATATTTTTCATTTTGCGCACTTACTATATGCTGTTGTTCTATCAACTGTTCTTCATCCGCGTTTTCCTCCTCGTCATTAATAGTTGAAACAGAGGCTCTTACAAAATTTTGAATGAAGGATAGTTCTTTGTAGTACCAAAGCTTAGGTTCATACACCGCATCTGTACCAGCGCCAGACCGCTTGGTTTATGCATGCATGCCTGTTTGCTTACTTGCATGCATTAATGCATGCCTTCTTGCTTGCATGCGTATGCATGACGAATGACGCATAAATGCATCATTCGATGCATGTGTCAAACGTTACGGCGATTAAAAGTTATTTAAGGAAAAAAAAATATGGGAACCGTTACACATTGAAACAAGTTTTAATGAAAGGTTATATCGATAACTTAATCATTCTATGAAACATTAGTTTGATTTATCGTTATTTTGCACATCACAAAACAGTTGCGAAACATTTTTTTGGTGAACTGTTATTCGATGTTATGAAACAACGATTATTAACTATTCGATTAATCAAGAAAAAAAGATATTAACATTCATTGAATAGTTTTCTGTGAAATGAAATTCGATATCAAAAAATTCTGTCTTATGATAGATACCCTACAATGAGACCTCCTCTATTTGTGACAGAAAAAGATCTGGTCGTCCACGTAGTGTTCGTACGAAAAAGGTGGTCAAAGCAGTAAGGAAAAGAATTCGCGGAAATCCAGTCCGAAAGCAAAAGATTTTATCTCGGGAGATAAGGATAGCACCCAGAACCATACCATGACGCGTATTTTAAAAAATGACTTAGGACTTGCAGCCTTTAAGAGACGCAGTGATCATTTTTTAACTGATAATTTAAAAAAGAATAGGGTGGTAAAATCGAAAAAACTATTGAAGCGGTACGCAAAGAGAGGTCACAGCAAAAAATTGTTTACGGATGAGAAAATCTTTACAATTGAGCAACATTTTAACAAACAAAATGACCATATTTATGCTCAAACCTCTAAGGAAGCTTCCCAATTAGTCGGCAGAGTGCAACGTGGGCATTACCCGACTTCAGTGATGGTTTGGTGGGGTGTTAGCTATGAAGGAGTGACTGAGCCATATTTTTGTGAAAAAGGTATCAAAACATCGACACAAGTGTATCAAGATACCATTCTTGAGAAGGAAGTTAAGCCCCTTAACAACACCATGTTCAATAACTAAGCATGGTCTTTCCAACAAGACTCGGCGCCGGGTTATAAAGCTCGGTCCACGCAGTCTTGGTTAGAAGCGAACGTTTCGGACTTTATCAGAGCTGAAGACTGGCCGTCGTCTAGTCCCGATCTTAATCCGCTGGATTATGATTTATGGTCAGTTTTAGAGAGTACGGCTTGCACGAAACGCCATGATAATTTGGAGTCCCTTAAACAATCCATACGATTGGCAGTGAAGAATTTTCCCATGGAAAGAGTGCGTGCTTCTATTGATAACTGGCCACAACGTTTAAAGGACTGTATAGCAGCCAATGGAGACCACTTCGAATAAGCTTTTTATATTTTAAATTGTTTTATATTTATGTATAAAACTAACAAACTGTAAAAGTAATAAATATTATTTGCATTAAAAAAAAAGTTTTTTCTTTGTGACAATATTAATGGCAAGACTAGGTATATCACTGTAATCCGTTTCGGAGACTTTGCTTAAATCTGTTATTTCTGAAATATCTTCTGAATTGTTTTCATTAAAGTCTCTTATCTCAACAGCCTGTAACAAAAAATAATATAAAAAGTTATTCAAATTAGGTGTAATGACAGACAGAAGTGTTTACATGTAACCTATTTTTTATTTTTAGCATAACAAAGCATTGAATACCTAGATTAATTTTATTGAATACAAGTTGTTTTATTTTGTGACTATTCGGTGGGTGCCGGCAACGCGTGCCGGCCTCCGTAGTATGTACTAGGTATTCATTATTTAATTTCAATTCAAGTCGAGGTCTACAGTAAAAACAAGATTTTCTTCACGTATGTCTTTTTCCTTCTCAGATCTAGCTTCTTCTTTCTGCTTTAGATGTTCGGAATATTCTTGTTGGGATTTATTTCCGACTTTATAGAGAGCACATATTTCACACTGGTCTTTTTTTGGGTGAAACAATCCGAGATTAAGATTGTCAAATTCTTCATGAAATTTTCGGATGGATAAAGCAACTACATTACGTGTTTTACACCAATCATTGACACAAAAATCATAAAGGGATCGCTTTGAACGCCACTCTGGCAACAACTATTCTTTTGTGTACTAGCACGACAGTAGTGCGATTCCATCGCAGTGATTCTAAGGGTCATTATCAAAAAAGTGGCACCGCTTGAATTAAACCGATTTAAGGAAATGTGTCAAATATCGAGATTTGTGACAGTAAAACGAATTAATATACTCTTTGTTCATAGTTAGTTGAAGGGAACGTATTTTAGATATTAATATAGAAAATACAGCCTTTTAAAAAATCTATCTTACAGGTTAAAGAGCTTTGGTACAGGTTAATGAGAAACGATACCAGGTTAAAGAAAAATGAACAGGTTAGTAAAAAATATTGTCGATATTTATATTTTCGATGTCACTAGATGGTGGACTGTTGCTTTCAATAAAACGTTGTATTCTTGCTTTTTCTTCTTTATTTCGTTGATAAGACTTTTTCGCTGCTTCTCTCCATTTTTTCCTTAACATTTTCTGATCTCTGGGTGTTAAATTACTAATAGATATTATTTTTCCTTCATCTTTTCGTTTACGATACTTTGCCTTATTATTTTCCTTATATTTTGCATAAAGTTCGGGATTACTTTTTATCTTTTCATATCTTTTTCTTTCTAATTCTCTTTTCCGCGCCAAAACTTCTTCCCTTCTCTTAGTTTTTGACATTTTACCTTTAAAAATCGATAAATCGGTTAAATGAAATTTTCGCTTCTATGAAATTGCCTAATTTAAAGAATCAAAAATGTACTATTGATGTAATATGAAAGTTTCAACTTATTTGTAGTCCGAAATATAATTTTATTTCAAGTAAATGTAATTAATTGTTGCAATTTTTTAACAAAGTCTCTTTAACCTGGCCTCAATATCATTAACCTGGTCTTTCAGAACAGGTTAAAGAGTGGCAGGTTAATGAGAAATTGACGGTTAAGGTGTGATAAAAACAAAATAAGTACGTTTATGGGCGTGGTGTAATTTGCAAAATTGATTAAGGTACGTCCATTACACATTTTAAAATTATCGCTTACAAAAATATTAGGCTACAAAATATAAAAAATAGGTCAGATTATAGATAACATACCTGTTACAAAATCCGAGTGTCGTGCTTCGACGTAATTTGTACAAAAACAACACTAACTTGCATACGCCTTGTCGTCCCAGCGGCTCGCCAACTACTGCCTGGACCATTTACGCGAGGGGTGCGGGTCAAGTATGTAATAGTGTGTGTGTGTGAGGCGCGAGAGTGTTAGAGACAGGTTAAAGATAAAAACAATCTGGGCATAATTAAAACATCTATTGTTAGGACAGTATGTTATTATTTGAAGTGACAATTATTGTCAAGTTTATTTGGTTAGTATACTTATTTATATTTTAGTTGATTTCAAAGCATATATAAATAACATAATATTTATCAGCATATAAAAGAGTGACTAGTAGTGTTTGGACACGACAAGTTATTAAAAAACCGATGTTAAAATTTTATTTTGCTGAAAATACATTGACCCGCTTTGCTTATTTATCCTCAGCCTTTGTGTGAAAAGTCTCTCGGAACCAATATTGACATAAAATAATCAAAATCCTTGTCATTCTTTTTAAAAGCTGCCTTTTTTATTTTTCCAATTTAAAACAATCCATCTACCAATCCCAAGCGTATTCAAAAACTGTGTTCTGCAGACTTTGATAGGCTCATCATCCTTTTTAAATGATAAAATAAAGATTGTCGTCTTTTCGATTCCTCATTATTAGTTTTTCTTTCCCTTGGTCTCTTGACAGGCAAAGCTGTCACAAGATTATCAACCATTTTTTTTTTGTTTCTGCCCAACTCAGTGTCCAAAATTCTTTAAAAATATTCTGTCTATCATTTTAAAGATCCTTTTTGAGTTTCCTTACACTAGCATCTATTCTTCATAGTTCTAGGCTACCTTGGAACTTTGTAATTCCACTTTTCTTCTTTTTTTCTTCCATAGTATTTTTTTCCAGATTCTCTCAACTTTCGGTTACTCTCAGCATACCAGTTTGATTTTTGAATGTGAATCTTTTTCTTTCTTTTATTACTTTTCTTTGGATAGTTATCGTCAGACTCAGAGTCAGAGTTAATTTTGTATGGTACCAGACCTTCTTGATTATTCTCATCCGATATCAAATCATCTATTTGGATGGATGGTCTTGAGGTCCATAGCACCGATTTCTAGGACTATTTTCAATTAGTTGCAAAGTGCAGAAACCAGACTATTGGAACAGTGGTGGTCATCAGTCATTAATTTAAGCAAAGGGGATTCATCTAAGATATCTTTGAATTGGACATCTTGTTCTGTATTTTGAGGTTCAATATGACTATTGTTATTTACTTTTTGGTTCAGAGTTACATAATCATCTTTAGTGTCATTTTTTTGTGATGAGAGTATACTAGAAAAATCTCCTACAAGTACGTTAGTCAAATCGGTAGGTGAGGAGTCGCAATGTGTACTAGAGCTTAAGTCATCTGATATTTCTTTAGATATAATCATTTCAATTTCGACATTTTCAACCACAGACCATTTTTCGGGGAAGGATGCTTGAGATGATTTCAGTGCTGTTTGTCGATTTATATCTTCTTTGCTTGCACACAAGTCCAGGATTTTACGGCCACGCCAATGTTTACTCGATGACATCTGCAAATAAATAATTAATTAATGCATTCTGATAACAATAATTTAGGAAATAAAGCGAAATTAAATTAAATTATACTATACGCTTAAACTCTAAAATTACGTCCCAGTCTAAACGTGTAGTTCTTAATTTGTCAATTAGCTTTTGAAACGTGAATAAATAAATGAAATACTTGACTATAACCAATTAAAAGAAAGCTTATTAAGCAAGATATTAATTTAATCATGATTAAAAGTTAATTTATGATGATACATAATACCTGCTAAGTACAATAAATGTAAGATTTATTGTAAGGAAAAACTGCTAAATCCCACATGTTTGGGCTATAGGTTATCTGAAGTTTTATAATAAGTAATTCTTAATTTATCATTACAAACAAATAAAAAGATAACAGAATAAACACATTTCTTTCAGTCATTTAACTTTAACCTTTATTTACACTGTTATTACAGAAAACATTAATCCGGCATCGGAATCTCGGTACAAAATGGCGGCTTACGCGGAGTTAGCAGGGAACTTTTCAGGTTACGGATATGACAATTTCACGCCCAAGTAGCAATCAAAAATAGTGATTAAATCTAACCTGTCTATAGTCTATCTAAAGTTTGATTATATCAAAAAAGGTTTTATTAAGTTATTTTTTTCTTTAAAACCGAATAGTTTCAGACTACCGCTACTGAGTTCAAGAATATCCAAGCAATTCAAGAATATCCAAGACAAAGTTAAGTGTTTCTAAAACCATTTTGAATTAGGTATACTTACTCCGTACCTTTTGACTATACTCGGAATATTTTAAGGTTCACTTAAAATAAAATAGAATAATTGAAGAATTTGTTTAGTCTTGTATAGTCAAAATAGATTTCTAAGTTATATTTAAGACAAGAGTCATTTATTCTTGCTTTGCTAAAAGTATTAAGTTTATAGTACTATTAGATTTAACGGGACGTTTTAAACCAAACAAAACCAAAAAGAAAAATGGAAGAAATTGAAAAATTAAAAAGATCTGGTGGTTTTCGTCGGCGCGTTCTAAAATATAGAAAGTTAAATGCAAACAGTGTGGGATCAAGTGATTCAACTGATACACTTGCGACAAGTTCAACTCAGCCCAGCCAGCCAGCGTCGTTAACGAAGTATGTGAATTGAAAAGGAAGGAATTACCGAGCAAAACTTAGAAACTAAAATAGTGGACAGTGATTCCGATTCTAATGAATCTAAACGTAATAGTATTTTTAATTTACGAGACTAATTGAAAAACTGGTCTATTGCTCACAGTATACCACATACTGCAATCAATGGCTCAATGCAGATTATAAACCAGCATGAACCAGGTGTCGTACCAAAAGACGCTAGAACACTTCTCAATACTGTAAAGTCTGTATCTATTGAAACTTGTGGCAGTGGAGAATACTGGCATAATGGATTTTAAAAAAACATTGTGCAGTACTTTGAAAATTTAGACAAAAATATCAGTTTAAACATAAATGTTAATATCGACGGATTACCCACATACAAAAGTTCGAAAATAGAATTCTGGCCAATCTTATGTAACGTTCATGACATAAACACTGTACCTGAAATGACCATTGGATTTTACTGTGGAATTGGAAAACCTCAGTCGAACGATTTTTTAAGACCTTTTGTGACTGAAATGAAGGAAATTTTGCAAAATGGTATTAAAATAAACACTTACTTAATTACAATAAAATTGCAATTTTTCATATGTGATTCGCCAGCGAGATCTTTCATAAAAAATAAGTGATAACTACACACATCAAAAGTGTCTAGGGATCAACATATATTTTTGCAATAACTTTTCTCCTGATTGATATTAATTAAAATTTTCTTTAAGGATTCATCAAATTAAGTGTTTTCGTTTGTCTACAGTAACGAGAAACCAAGTCACCTTTGCATTAATAAAGAAATTTGCCATTTTTCTAATTAAGGGATTTTTTGTCATTTGAACCACTAACATTAAAGTTCGAAAAAAAGACTGAAATAACAGTTTTCTTTAAAATTTTATTGGGTAACTTAAACAATTAATAATCCGTGTTTCTACCGCGAACACTAACAACACAAGAACATCGGTTTGGCATACTCAAAATGAGTTCATCCAAATCTCGCTATGAAATGGCCGCCCATGTTCGTTGCAACAACAAAAAAAGGTCTTCTTGCGACTGAATACCCTCCATATTCGGCAGAGCTCTTCTCTGTAGCATATCCCATGCATGCTCAATCGGGTTCAAGTCTGGCGACTGAGCAGGCTAGGGCAGGACATTGATGTTAGCTGCGGCGAGAGTCTGTCTTACAACTCTTGCGGTGTGTGGTCGTGCATTATCATGCATTAACTGAAATAAGGGACCGATTTGCACTTGTAGAGGAACGATGACGTCTGATACAATCGTCTCAGCATAAATTTGAGCGTTGAGGTTGCCTCTGATCCGAATCAAATCAGTTCTTCCGCCGATCCAAATACCAGCCCATACCATGATGATTTCACCACTATAAAGATGGACTTCCTGGCAGGATTTCAATCGCTGTTGGCGTCCAGGGGTTCTCCAGTGTCGTATACGTCTTGTATCCGGTCTCATACCAAAACGAGACTCATCAGAAAAGCACACGAAACGCCATTGTTCTTCTGCCCAATTGCTGTGTTCAAGAGCCCATTGATATCGAATCCTACGATTGTGCATTGCTATAGGTGGTACCCGTAGTGGTCTTCGGGAATGAAGGTTCACTTCATGCACGCGGTTTCTGACTGTATGGTCGCTAATTAAGTTCCCTGAAGAGTGATGTAGCCTCACGGCTAACATCATGGCGGTTATTGTTGGAGCTCTTCGAGCTGTGATTTGAATGTCCGATACATTCAAATCACAGCTCGAAGAGCTCCGTGCGGTGCAGCGATACCGTCCTCCATGGCGCTCAGCCACGGTACCAGTGCATCGATAACGTGTCCAAAGTCGACTGATATCACTCTGACTTGTATTCAGAGCTAAAGCCACAGTACGTTGCCGGGAACCAGCTTCTATCATTCCCACGGCTCTGAGTGGTGGAATAACGTTGGTTTTAATCAGTAGTAGGGAAACAGTAGCACTAATAATGTCTTCAATGCGTTGTATGTTTATATAGGGAAAATATTGACAGCTGATTTTCATATTTTACTCGAATTTGATGGGCAGTTCATAAATCAAGGAAACATGTAATTTAAAAACAAATAACCAGACTTTACTAACTGCAGAGTGTGCGGTTTAAATCCGCCATTCTAATTTAATCAAATTTAAATACGGCAACAAGCTCCATCACAGGTCATTGATGCCCAATCTACCCCGTAAGGGATATAGGCGTGATTTTATATAAATATATCCAGCGTCACTTGCACTGCTAAGACGAATCTAACAATGCCTCATAATGTTAAAATCCATCAAACCGTTTTGGGGTTAGCCGTGTAGCCCGTGAAATAGCCGAAAAAAAAAACGATTGTAGGCCTTACCAGTTTATCCTATCGTATATAGGATTTAATTATATTTTTATATAGGATTTTGAGATGTAGTTGCATTCGCCCAATATATAATCATGTTTTACTTCAAATAAAGTTAGTCTTTATTCAGCATTCAGTTGTATCATTTCTTCTTAACTCCCAACCTTACATGGCGACCCTGCCAGAGGGTGTCGTCTTGCGCGAGTGCATCTAATACCGGCGCCGTCCCATATATGGATCCACGCGGGTGGTCATCGCTATTGCTGTGTTAATTAAAATATTCCACCATGTACTAATACATTTGACGAAGACTTTGGTGCGAGCACACGTGCATTGCAAAAACAACAATGGGGAAAACTCAATCAAAAGAAGAGGTCATAATTGACGTAATGAAAATATGAATGAAGACATAAATGACGCCCACATACGACAGTTGCAGGATCATTTGACGACCAGCAACATATTAATGATCATCATCGTACTTTGTGTGGCTCTTATTGTCATATACTTGGTGTTTCGGATTTACCGAAAATGTCACCTAAGATGTTCAACCTCACCAGCCCCCGGTCGACGAAAACAAAGTGTGAAGTGAGTGCTCTCCCAAAAGTGTGAAGTGATATATGGTGTACATCGGACAATCAGTGTTTTATATTTTAATTAGAATGCGTGGGCGATACCCATCAACATAATGAACATTAAGTTTCAGGCCGTATAGGTATATAACATTTATCATGGTAATTCTGCAAGGTTGGTAGTCTTTTATTTTTATGTAGGTATTATGTTTACAAGATTTTAGTATTTTATGGCAAAGTCTGTAAAAGAGTTGTACGAAGACTTATTAAAATTAAGAACATATTTAATAAAAAATGGGCCATCTCGAAGAAAAGGTAATTAAAATTTTAAATACAAAATTAATTGAGGCCAATATATTTGTTGAGCAGTATAATAATTATTTGCATAATATTAGTAAAGTTGAGAGATTAAACATAGAAGAGCAAACATTAATAAATAAATATTGTGATAGTTTCACTAAATTGTATGAGGAAATTTTTGAATTGTGTAAACAAGTTGAGACATTAGATAATTTGACAAACATGGATAAATTTGATTTGAGGGTTGCTTTGAACTTATTGCCAGTTATGTCCGAAGACATTTTAGTTACAAAACAATTAATTGATGGCATAGATTACTATAGCTCGATTATTAGGTTTATTACGAGGAGTCCAAAAAAAGTTAGTTAATTTTGTGTTAAAGAGTAGACTTTCACAAGGTGCCAAGTTAAAGTTAAAAAGTAGTTATGACACAGTTTCAGACCTTTTAAGTGATATGAAACGTATTTTATTGCCACAGAAATCTGCAAGTTCTATACAAAGGCAATTAATGATACTTCGGCAAAATGATTTATCGATTGATGAGTTTGGGAAAAGCTTTCCGAAATGTTCGTTGATCTTACGATTTCCCAATCCAACGGTGATGTTCAAAAATATAACGTATTAAAAGTTATTAATGAAAAAACAAGCAATCAGGCAATTTAGTGACGTATTGAGAAACCGTAGGATAAGCACGATTGTTTCAGCTCAGAGGTTCGAGTCACTGAAGGACGCGATACAAGCGGCAATCGATGAGGATGTCACGGCATCGTCGTCACCCGAAATCATGGCAATGAGGTATAATAACAATTTTAAATCGAAACAGCAATTTAGTAACAGAGGATACGGAGGAGCTGGCCGTGGACGACAGCGCGGACGCGGTCGAGGCCCCGAGCGCGGGCGCGGGCGTGCTTCATACGCGCAGGTGTCAAGGGGCGCTAGGCAGTGGGGCTAGCCGCCTCAGGCACACTCGAATGGATACCAAAATCCTACACATCGCGGAGGTAGAGGTTACAACATTCAAGGTAATAACTTTTATAATAATTACAGGGGAAATAATAGGCAATTTAGGGACCACATTCGCACTGTATCAAACGAATCACAGAATTCTCGGGATTGTCAGCCACAGCCCAGTTCATCTCAAAATCTTGAACAAGAAAACCAGTTTTTTCGAGTCTAATAGTTATCATATTTTGGCATGTGACAGTAGTTATTTTGTTAAACTTTGGTATAACAACAACTATCCGTTGACTTTCCTTTTAGACACAGGTGCATCAATTTCAGCCTTAAAATATAGTCATGTTCGCGAATTACGCATTCCAATACATAGAGATAGGATTATCATAAATGGCATCGGAGGCAAAGTTCAGGCAATTGGATACGTGATTCTAGAATTATCAGTGCACGGGCAGACTATCGAACACAAGTTTTATGTATTTGATGCTCATGGAATTTTAGGACAAGACTTTTTAAGCAAACATAGATCAATAATCAACTTTGAAGATGAAACATTGCTGCTACGTCTTAATAATTTATCTGAATTAGGCATAAAATTAATTAATTAAAAACATTTTTTAATGACTTTACCCGCTAGGTCGGAATCGATACATTACGTAGATACTAATTTAACGGAAGAATGTGTCGTATGTACAAAAGAAATATCTGAAGGTGTTTTTATTGCTAGTACTTTAGTGACACCACATAATGGTAAAAAACCCGTTCGTATCTTAAATACTAATACTAAAGATATAACGTTATCAGAAATAAATCTTGACATAGAGAGTTCTAAAGAATACAATATTTGTGTTTTTGATAGAAATGTGTAAAATGCATTGCGTGCCAAACAATTGTTTTCAAAATTAAATTTAAGTCATTTAAATAAAGAAGAACAGATAAATATACAAAATGTATGTGCTAAATACTCAGATATTTTTTACATTGAGGGTGACAAGTTGTCAACCACGGACATATACAGTCATAAAATTGAATTAAAACCAAACACGCAACTAATTTATTCTAAACCATACAGGTTGCCGCATTCTTTAAAAAATGAAATTAAAAGTCAAATCGATAATTTATTATCAGAAGGGATCATTGAGCCATGTCAAAGCGAGTGGTCAAGTCCCATATTATTAGTACCAAAAAAGCAAGATAATAATGGTCATAAGAAATGGCGTTTGGTCATAGATTACAGAAAATTAAATAATGTGATTCATGATGACAAATTTCCACTTTCAAACATAACCGAAATCTTAGATTCCTTATCTGGTTGCATGTATTTTTCACATCTTGATTTACACCAAGGTTACTACAATGTAACCTTAGATCCAAACAGTCGCAAGTACACAGCTTTTTGTTCAGGACAGTTTCAAATGACTAGGATGCCCATGGGTCTTATGACTAGCCCGAGCTCATTCTCGCGAATGATGACAATGACCATGACTGGGTTAACTTACGACAAATGTCTAGTCTACCAAGACGATTTGGTCTGCTTCAGTCGTGATTTAAATAGCCATATAAAGAACTTACAAGCAATTTTTGAACGATTGCGAAAAGTAAACTTAAAATTAAATCCACAGAAATGTAATTTTTTGCATAAGGAACTTCTTTACTTAGGCCATGTTGTCACTTCAGATGGTGTAGTGCCAGATCCAAACAAAATAGAAGTAGTTAAAAATTATCCCGTTCCAACGAAAACGGACGACGTCAAGCGTTTCGTTGCTTTCGTTAATTATTATAGGAAATTTATACCAAATTTTGCCACTAAAGCATATCCCTTAAATTTTCTATGTAGAAAAAATATTAAGTTTAATTGGGACGACGAATGTCAAAAATCATTCGAAACATTAAAACAAAATGTCATTTCACATCCCGTACTACAATATCCCGATTTTTCACAAAATAATGAATTCATTTTGCAAACCGATGCATCTGGTTATGGTCTTGGAGCAGTGTTATGTAATGGCGACGGCAGACCCGTAGCGTATGCTAGTCGTAGTTTAAATAAAGCAGAAAAAAGGTATCCAACAATTGAGAAAGAGTTGCTTGCGATTGTTTGGTCCGTTAAACATTTTAGACCATATTTATGCGGACGAAGGTTCAAAATTCAAACAGACCACAAGCCACTGATATTTTTATTTGGCATGAAAGACCCATCGAGTAGGTTATTAAAGTTTCGTTTAATTATTGAAGAGTATGATTTTATATTAGAGTATATAAAAGGTAAAGATAACTCCGCAGCGGATACGCTTTCGCGTATGACTATGACGTCGGACGAATTAAAGGAGATGAGTCAGTGCAGTTTCAATGTAACGCGAGGTCAGGCGGCTAAAAAAGCTCGGGATGCTATTGTTTCCAACAACGATTGGCTTGATCACCCAAAAGTTGTGGACATACATAGCAAACCGAAATATTTCACGGAATTACGTTTCATTAGCGCTAATGATTTAGACAGATATCGATATCGTAACGAAATTAAACACGAGAGTAAATGTTTGTGTTTTGTACCTTCTAATAATACAATCTTTATTAATTTAGCTTCCCGATCGCAACTATTGCCAGCCGAATTTGCGAAGGAACTAAGTACGTTTTGTAATTAAATCGATATAAAAAAGATATACTTTATAAAGAATAATAATAATAATATTTTTGTCAAGAAGTTATTAACTGAAATACAAAGTAATAAGAAATGGTCCGGACCGAGGATATGTATTTTAAGCGATGTAAAGAGAATAGATAATAAAGATGACCAAAATGTTATATTAAACGATTTCCACCTTTTGCCCACTAGTGGCCACGCGGGCATAAGGCGAATGATTAACAATATTAAAAAATATTACTTCTGGTCAGGTCTTGAAGACGATTTTACAAAGTTTGTTAGAAAATGTGACAAATGTCAAAAGCAAATGCACTCATCGCATTTAACTAAAGAGCCTATGCGTATTACAACTACAGCCAACTCGGCATTTGAGAATATATTTTTAGATGTAGTAGGTCCTTTGGATAGAGATATAAATAACTATGTGTACATATTAACAATACAATGCGAACTTAGTAAATACGTAGAAGCTTATCCATTATATTCTAAAAAAACGGATGAAGTAGCTAGGAACTTTGTTAACAATTTTGTTCTCAGATATGGCATTCCAAAAGAAAAAGCTACCGACAGGGGTACCGAGTTTTTGTCATCAACAATGCAGGAGGTATGTAAACTTTTACACATAACTCAATTACAGTCAACAGCATACCATCATCAAAGTATCGGCGCGTTGGAAAACTCACACAAGCATCTAGGTAACTACGAGGGTCAAACTGAAAGTTCTTAGAACTGGCCACTTATAAACAATATAATAAAAAAAATATTCTAAAATTTGAAAATAGAACTCTTTGCCAATATTACTGAGTATATATTTCATTCATTTGTCATTTGTTTTACGATTTGGCGGCAAATTGAAAATTGTCTGTGTCACGTCAACATGAATTTAACACGAGAAAATTTTCGTGCAATGATTTTTTATGACTTTCGATATCATTTAAGTCAACAAGAAAGTTATGATAGACTACGATTGGCCTTTCACGATGAAGCCCCATCTCGTGCGACTGTTTACAACTGGTTTAATGAGTTTAAACGTGGTCGCACTAATCTCACTGATGCTGTACGTGAGGGACGGCCTTCTACGGCGACGACTGAAAATAACATCTGTGTTGTGCGGCGTATGATAGAGACTGACAAAAGAGTGACCTATCAGCAGATTCGGACAAGCTTAGGCATCGGTATGAGTCAAGTGCAAAAAATCCTCCACGAACATTTAGCGGTCAGGAAGCTTTGCGCTCGGTGGATACCTCATAATTTGACTAAGGCTCAAAAACTCCATCGTGTGGATTGGTGCCGTAAAATGATTGAAAGATTTAACGGAGGTGACTCAAATGCTGTGTTCGACATACTAACAGGTGACGAAAGCTGGATTTACTGTTATGATCCTGAAACCAAAAGACAATCTGCTCAGTGGGTGTTTCCTTTCGAGGAGTTGCCAACTAAAGTGAAGAGAGATCGAAGTGCGGGAAAAAAAATGGTGGCCTCGTTCTTTGGAAGGATAGGTCATTTCGCAACAATTGTGTTAGAGGATCAAAAAACAGTTTCTGCAGAATGGTACACTACCAATTGTTTGCCACTTGTCTTGGAAAAAGTTCGAGAGAAACGACCTCGCAGTAGGATCCTCCTTCACCACGACAACGCCTCGTCGCACACCGCCAAGCGAACGATCGACTATTTGGCGACATCAAACGTTGAATTACTGGGTCACCCGCCGTATAGCCCCGACCTCGCGCCTTGTGATTTTTATTTATTTCCAAAAATTAAAGAAAAACTTAAAGGAAAGCGGTTTATGAATGCTGAAGAAGCGGTGGCTGCGTATCGCGATGCCATTGAAGAGACCCCTAAGGACGAGTGACGAGTTTTTGATTTTCTAAGAACTTTCAGTTTGACCCTCGTATTTACGCATTCAAACTGATAACCACCCGGAGGCCTGGAGCACGTGGCTTCCTTACTGGTGCTTCTCATACAACACGTCGGTACATACAGAAACAAGGTTTACCCCCTACGAATTAGTTTTTGGGAAAAAATGCGTTTTACCTTCTAATTTAAATTCAGGTCAAATAGACCCCTTGTATAATTTTGATAATTACCCGTTAGAATTAAAGTACGGGCTTCAAATGACACAACACGAAGCGAGAAATAATTTAATAGCTAGCAAGGTCAAACGAAAAATAAAGTATGATCGTAATATGAACCCAGTAAGTTATAAACCAAACGATTTGATTCTATTAAAAAATGAAACTGGTAATAAGTTCCAAAGTATATTCTTAGGTCCTTTTAAGGTGATAAGAGATTGTTCACCCAATGTTGAGATAATTAAAGATAACAAAGTATGTCTAGTACATAAGAATAGAACTAAGCTGTATATTCCAAGCGTATAGTTAAAATATCTAACACTGAATTTTATTCTAGCTCTATTATGTACTTGAGCTTAATTATTATATCTACTAAAGAATAAAAATAAAATGGATATTATGTAACCAATCATTTACCCATTCCTTATTAAAAGGTTTATACTTATTAAGATTTATGTAACTATTGTTTAAAAATAAAATAATGTAAACTTATTTTATTTTCTATAAAGGATGGTGATGCGATGTAGTAGCATTCGTCCAATATATAATCATGTTTTACTTCAAATAAAGTTAGTCTTTATTCAGCATTCAGTTGTATCATTTCTTCTTAACTCCCAACCTTACAATTTTAGGATAGGAGGTTTGGCCTAGGATAAACTGGTTTGTCCTATGGCCGGTAGGACAAACTAGTTTATCCTAGGCTGTACTAGTTGAGCCTAACATGAACAAGTACGCTTCAGGATAAACTAGTTTGACCTAGTCTGTTCTGATTTTGCCTGGACAAAAATGTTTAAGGTGCAACGTTGCGGTCCACTAGCGCCACCTTGAAGGAAAAAGTCCACCTATCTCCGCTCGTGCTGATGCCTTATGTACGTATCCAGCAAAAATAAATTCTTGGAGTTAAAGAATTTTTCAAATTGGTCCAGTAGTTTTTAATTTTATTCATTACAAACATTCAAAAATACGCAGGATTCCTCTTATAATAATATACGTAGATAAAATGTATAGAAATCGAACGATTCCGGTACTCCGGTAGTAAGAATAAGAATATTTCCCCCCCTTGCTCTTGTCTGTTATACCAATAAAGTGCGTATAAAGCAGAATTCATTAAAATACTGGCATTGAAGCGGCATAAAATGTGTAAGTAGGTAATTAAGTCATAACATCACCTAGCTGGTATAATATCTGGTCATTCAAATCTATTGGCTGAAGGACTCGTGTATTATGCAGCGGACGACTTTTTTGTCTTGATTTACTCATGAAACTAGCAGCCACTGTATTCGTGTCAGAAGCTTGCTCCATAATCTCTAGTTCTCGTTCACCTTCACGATAGGTTAAATACTCCCTCTTTTTAATGCATTGTATCTTTTTCCAGCCCGTTTTTGGGGCAGATTCTTCATCGTGTATTAATTTAACTTCATTCCGATGAAATGACCAAAACAAAGTACCACTACTCTCCCATTTGCTTGGAACAATTGTTAATATAATTTTATCATTTTCTTTCGTTTGCACTATTTTATACGGCATCCTTACAAAAGTAATAAATCTGCAACAAAATAAATTATAAACTGTTACTACAGATAAGTTGTATGTGTAAACTGTGAGCTGCCCAGAATTAAATAAACTAAGCAACTACAGACAGGATAATTATTTATCAAATGGCGCGTGTGCCGGAGTGCCGGACCAACACGAGAGGTCAGAACCCGGTAGCAAATTGCTACCAAAAGTACGGATATGCCCGCAGAGGTCAGAAAATAAAAACAAATTGCGTATAATAAATAAAAATATTTATTTATTTTTCATGCAAAAATAAAACAAAATGTAAACAAAACAATTTTACTATAAATTTAATACAATATAAAACAATATTATAGGAAAAAATAGTGAAATATCCATAGACCGTTAAAATAAATATAAATAAACACTCACTAAATAGGTAGCAAACGAAGATTTTCAAATCGTTTAGAATCAAAGTCTGTAAATCCAAGCCAAAATGTCATGTAAAGAAAAATCCTAAAACCAGGAACATAAACAGGGGTCAGTCGGTAGGATCGGTCACACCAAACCACACACAAGAAACGAATAGCAAGGAGTAGGACCGCACTCTGCGAACCGAGGTAACAGAGTGACTCAAAAGCTGTTTTCTTGCAGAAAGAATAAAAGATAAAAAATACTAGGGATAAGAACTGATTCGTCTTATCGCCTCAAGTTTTTAATACAATTCTATTCTATTAAAAGAGAATATTTACCTGAGGTTACAACATAATTACCATATTGTGTCTGTACAACTTACAGACCCATTACAAAAGCGAAACCAATAAATAAATTAAAGTTCTAGTTAACCACATTTTTTTCGAAGTGAAAAGTATACCCAGGGTGGATAACATAACCCTATTTATGAAATCTTTAATAAATAATTTAATACCTGCCAAAGCTGGCTCGCCATAACAAATATGAATTGATTAATAAACAATTAAGCTAATTATTATATTGGAACCCTGAAATGATAAAAAGTACAACTCTCAATACAATATGCCCAGATGAAGGTAGGCTACATTTTCTTTACAAAGATGTCTAATGAATTACCCAAAAGTACTGACCATGTTGTGGTGATATATTTCAAACTAATTTCAAATGCATTTACCCAAATTGATATGTTCGGCGTCTGAAACTATGTATAAAAACCACGTGCTCAGACGGTAAGAAATGTCTCGCAACAAACAAAAATCAACACCAACTTTTCTGTAGATAATTACCAGAAATAAAAAAAGGCAAAAAAAAACTGGCTATACTGACTAGTTGGGCTATCTGAGGAAAAGTCTACTGTATTGACACATTTTTCGAGTTTTTTGTTAATATTCGAGATTTCTCTCGCCTAATTTGAACTTTTAGGACTTATGCTTGCAAGTAGAACATTCCCCATAAGAGCATTCTTTGGATTTTGTAATACATAAAATAAAAGAAAATATATCATGAAGTAAGGTTAATTAGGTAAGTAAGGTAGGTAAGATAAGTTAAGTTTTTTTTATCAAATCTATTAAAATAAAATTTTAATACTTTTGTTGTCATAAGTATGTTCTCATGTTTTACGCAGGACCATGTTTCCCGACTAGATGCTTTAGGTGGCAAGATGTAGAATGGTCTATATTTTTTGAATGTAGTCAGTTTGTCTTTTCCTCCTGCAGATTTATATTTTTATATAGATTATCTAGTGTATCCAATAAATACCTTCTTTCTCTTTTATCCTTTCGAAATGATTCAAATTCTTTTCTCCCGCTGTGGCACGGCTAACGTCATTCCTTTCGAAAAAATCTTTGAGTTTATTTAAGAGCGCATGATTTTTCTTTTTTGTGTAAATGCGGCTTATTTTCAGTCCTAAATATGTTGCAATTTTCCCCTTCATTTTGTACCTTTTGACGACAGGGCAGTCGACAACACTCTTAATAATGCGTTTAGAATCACTACTCCCTGTACTTTGGGAACATTGCTTTAAAGTATCTACTAAAACATTATGTTCCATGAGTCGTTTTTTAACTTTTTTCTTTTCTTCTATGGATATATTAAGTAAATTTAGGTAGGACTTATTTCCCTATTTTCTTTATATTATTATGTTTTATGTGTCACATTATTTTTATTTTTAAACTCTTCAATATATTCTATTAATTCCTTATTCGTCTTTTCCGCTGCATTCTGTAGAGTCTCTTTCTTAACTTTTTATTTTCTTTATTCAGTAATGTTACTTTTTCTTTTAGTTATAGGTTTTCCTTCTTTATCTTATAATTTATTAATTCTCTTCTGTTGTTCTTTGCTTTTATCTTCGATATCAGTGGTATATTTTTTTAGCTTCCTTTTTATTTTCTCTCCATTTTTTTCGCATTTCATCCTGTTCTTCTGCAGACTGACAATCTTTAATTCTTTTTCGGTTCTTGTTAGTTCTTTCCACATTTTTCTTTTTAAAAGCTTCAAATTACTCCGGGTTTACATGTTTAAATCTTGCTCTGTACAATTATTGCCTTTCAGCCGGAGTAGGCATCTGTAATAAAATTAAAACACATAATACAATCTTAAACATCCATACAACAAAAGATAAATTTAATAATAAATTATATTAATAATTTGTACAACTGGTGACAGCGAATCTATAAATTCCCAACTATCAATTGCGAAAGTAAGATTATATATTTGTCTGTTCATTTGTTACGCTTTCACGCGTTATCTACTGAACCGATCATTATGAAATTTTGTAAACACCGTCGCATATGTATGCTACGGAGAAGGGCAAAGAGGAAGGATGTAAGATAAACGAGCACGAAGACGCTAGTCGTATATGTTTTTTTAAGTATATACTATTGGATCAATAATTACTTGAGCATAAAATAAGCCTATATTTAAAACTCTAGTCTCAACAAACTTTAAATTAATGGTACCTAGGTACACAAGATAGACATCGCACATACATATATAAGTAATCTACTTGAAATAATGTTTCATTCCACTATACGTGGGATCAACATTTTGCCACAATTCCAGTGTGTGTCATAACACACATAACAAACTGGAACAAACACACGCGAAAATTCTAACCTCAATAATTAATACTGGCCACAAATTTAGTCTGATTTCAATTTAAAACACGAATCACTATATTAATTGATTGTACTTTCATTACTACAAACCTTATTAGCAAACTTGGTATACTCACCGTGAAAAAATCACCCAATAAATGCCGAAAATATGCGCAACAAAGAAAATAAATTCACAAAAAGGGTGTTTTGACCACAATATGGCAGCAATGTGTCACTTTGACAGTTGTCTAAAAGTGTTGACAAATATATTTTTTTACAATAATGTTCTCTAATTTAGTAAACTAAAATCGACAGGTATACCATATAAGAATGACGCACTAGAACTTTTTTGGAGACACATACTAGATAATGATTTTTGTTAAATGCGTTGTTTAATTGCAAACATTGAAGCACTGTTATATACTGTATTTTATCACTATAGATAAACTAAGCGTCGGAAGTAAATCATTGCTGTTTCTTTGTTATTCCAAACGTATTTTTACTTCATTCTGATTAATAAAAAAAGTTTAAGGGAAAAATAAAAATAATAATTTTCAAGTAAACATGGGCTCACTTTTAAATTCCAAATAGCACCGTCTTATGTGTACTTGTAATCGGCAAAAGATAAAATGTTCGGTCAAGTTAATGTTTACCGGAGTGCCACACTCACATCTTTCTTTTCGGACAAAATGTGTTCATCCCTCTGCCGCACAACCTCTCCCTGGATCACTAATTTACCATTTGTGACGTTACAATGTCCTGTGACAATCATTTTCTAAGACGTTACAGAATGAACTGGCAGAAAATGAAGCCCTTCTATGATGAGGCAATACCCTGTATTTTTTGTCACACAATGCTTGACTTAAATTATGGCTTACTTGTGATTTCGATTTGTTGCACAGTCCATCCATGGTGATGCCGACAGACGTAAAGTGTTTGTAAAATTTTAATAGTTAGTTTAAAGCATGTTTAATAATTTACCCAATATTTATCGCGAATCTAAACACACTGATAACCTTTCCATTGAAAAAGTTTATCGACACATATATTACGGACTCAAAAACTACATGTGCTTAGGGTCTGATTTTTCCAACGTCAGATATGGAATATTTGTCGAATAAAATACAATACGCCTAATACGCCTACATTGATATCGTCACCATCGTTACTATTTGTCAGTAGGTCGTATTGTTCTTATTCAGTCGGATAAGTCGTATTATTAGTAGTAGTATTGGTTTCAAGTGCTGTTCTGTGGTCCTACCCTGTAACACAATATTCATTTTGGTTCTAGCCGTCGCGCTCACTCGAATAATGTTGTTGGTTTCGAGTGACAGGGAAAGCTTCAGTCGAACATGCTGACATTAATCAAGACACAAAGTAAAATCGGCCTAATCGTTGAGATCATAATTGTTATGGCTGATTTCTGAAGGAATAAAAAAACTCTAAAGGTATTCATAAAGATGAAATAAAAAACCAACAATTTTCGCACGGGCGGGACTTGAACCAGCAACCTTTTGACTGACCGGGCCAAACGCTCTTACGAATTGAGCTACCGTGCTGTCAGTCTCAGTTTGTCACGCACTGACGTACTCATAAAGAGACCACAAATTTCGCAAGTCCGACCTTGCGAAATTTGTGGTCTCTTTATGAGTACGTCAGTGCGTGACGCTAGTGCTAACTCTAAAGGTGTCAAATGTAAGGGGAAAAAGAGCGCGCACGTGTTGGGGGTGCTTAAAAAGTTGTATTTGCTTTGATGACTGAAAGGAATAAAATATTTACACTTTTATCTTTTTTATTAAAATAACCTAAACTAAATAACAAATTTTTAATAAAAAAAATGAAAGCCAAAAAGGTGAATAAAAAGGTTGGTCACTAATAATAAGTTTAAATCTAAAACTTGATCTATCTGTAACAATATAAAAAATATAGTTATACTTATAATCTATATTATGCTGAAAAATATACAAAAACTAACGAAACTACCTTATCGGATTATTTTGCGATTCATTCACATTACATTTTAAACTGACCTGTGTGAATAATCTACCTGTAAGAAAAGCATTGTTAGATATTCAAAACTTCAGGCTTTAAATAAAATATGATTTTAACCGCGAATATATTCGTCAACTATAAAATGACTCTCAAGAATTGTGACAAGTTCGCAAAAACATTATAAATACCATAATTATAAATACCCTAACTATAAATAAAACTAATATTTTGTCATTGCCCCATTAGTAGCTATGGCGGCGTCACACCTGGCTCGCATGGACGGACACGGACTTCGCATAAGTTTGAGCCGCGAAAAGTTTCCCAGACTTCATTAACATACGTGACAAGAGCTTCCTTAGTCCTTTCGTTTCTGTTATCCCACTTTTACCATTATTGCCCAAAGATTCTCGCTGGGATTTAAGTGAGATGATCAAGAGGGCCATTGGATTGTTTTACAATCTGGCTGTTCCTGGAACCATTGTCCTCGCGAGATGAATTTCAGGAACTTCATACCCCGGATACATAGTTCTCACCGTGGACTTCATGCTCACCTTCAACAGCTGGACATAATTTTCACCGTAGACCCTCTCAAACAAATAAAAAACCTCTCCAGGACCAACGGCGCTCATCCAGGCCCACATGTTAACTACTACTCGCCCAGATTTAAAATTAGGAAGAACGTTCCGCGGCTCATACCTGGTATTATTCACACGCCATAAGTGTCGACGCCCTAATTGACTTAGACATGAAAGATCATGATCCCTGTAGTCCCTTGCGAACCGCAACCTGGCTTGCTTGTAGGCTTCTGATAGGCAAATCTTCCGCGCTGGTTTCCTGTGGCGAATGCCAGCACGTCGCAAGGCATCTCGCACTGTATGCAGATTGCAATCGAACTCCTCTGCGAACCATCACGTACGTAGCAACCATTCTCTGCAGCTATTCGTTGGATATGATCCGTCTCTGGACCTGGCGCGGCTGCGTTCTCACATGCTCTTTACTATCTAACCGCATAATCCATTTTCTTTCGGTATTTCTCTGTAACAAAATAAAACAAGGATAATTAATCAAATATGATTATTTTGTTGTCTGTGATTAAGACGAAAATTCGCAATGTATTTTTAAGGACGTAAGTTTTGCTTATTGGTATGATATGATATTTAGTTTTGAATTAAAAATAACAATAATAAGTTCCAAAAACAATAAACTTGACCTGAACTTACAAAAGATCTGTGTTGATGTGTAGAAAGTCATAAGTTCTGTCATTATAATTACTGAACTCCTAAGCGTTAAGGAGTTCCACCATCAGATTAGCTCAACAAGATGTTGACTATGAACCGAGAAAACACGTCAACATTAAGATTCTAGAAAAAAAAACACCATATGTGCGTTTAAAATTTGAGGGTTTCCTTCGATTACAACAAGATCCCATCATCAGATCCCAAACTAACCAAAATGGGACCAACTAGAAGATATACCCTCTAGGCTCTTTGAAGTCGGTTAAAAGACAACGAAACAGTGTAAAATAAAATTGGAACATAAATTATGATAATTAATGATGTATTTAAAAATGCGAGTAAATATAGTCACTTATACATAGTTAAAATCCTTTGATCATTAGTATTTCACTTTACCAGTCTTTAAAAGTTCATGATTCACTATCCCATGTAATGCTCCATATCCAGGTCAATTTTCCTTCATACCGTAATTTAAGTCGAGTTATTCCTATTATACCGTCTACAAACTCTACGTCCAAATTATTTTTGAAATAACTATAAACCTTGATAGTGTTAATAATGTCCTTTTCTTCCTTCTATGTAGGTAGTAATAACTTTTCACCCATGAACTCTGTCTATGTTTGTTTCAGGACGTAAAATTTTTTTTTTTTTGCAAAAAACCATCATCGAACGTCGAACGCTTGTAAGTAAGTTTCCATTTTACACTGATGGAAGTCTTGCTTTTATTACTTCGCTTTGTGTTCTTCTGTCTTTTTTTTCTAAACACTGGTTCGGGTGGCGCAGTATTATGGCAATAAGTATAGCACGACAACGATGACGAAAATTGCCAAATATATGTGAATGTTTACTATACCCTGAGCAAGTATCGTAGTTTGTTATATTTGATTAGTCTGACCAATTCGCTTAATAACACAATGATGATTTAAAAGCGGTGGAGTGGGCGTCGTAGTCTTTCTGCCATGACTTCCCATTGTTATTATTTAAATTACACAAATATTGTTTAATTACAAAAACCAACTCTCTTACTCTCGACGGCGCGACGCAGGCCGTATTAGATACGGACCATATATGGTTAGCGGCGGCATAACGACTTTATGATACCAGAACTTCCTGGCAGGGTCTGGCATGGTCGTACGGGAGCGACGGAGGAAATAGTACACGCGTGAGTTGAAGGGATATACTGTCTTTATTTGGCTTTTGGTGTCCACCTAGAACAAAAATAAGCGTTTGGGTCCATCACACAAATAAAGAAATGACGGAGTCTGGTAAATTCCACACTTTGTTTCTACATTTATGATCACTTTCCGGGGCAATATCTCAGACACAATATAACTTTTATTGCTTTACGAATATAGCCGTTAACTTCCCCGTAAAGTGTTAAGAGATGAATGACGATTTTCACTTTTTTGAAAATGAAAACGGATGAATTTATAAGAATTATTTGCAAAATTTAATCGAAAAACATTGAAAAAGAATTAACACAGTTTCGGACTTCTTAATTAGCCAATGAGCATTCAGTCGTTACTTTGAGGAAAGTAAATAATACATTCAAGGATATTACTTATTAAATCAGCTGAAAATAAAAAATCTTAATTGCGATGTCAAAATTTTTTTTTTTTTAAACTCATTTTTTTTTGATAATTGCATTTACTGGGCCTTGATAATATTTGAGAGCGCCCAGCCTGTGCGCAGCTGTCTACTGACTTGAAAGTTGTATGTTTGGTGAAGAAGTTGTACGGTATGTTATCTGTACTGAAGCTTCTTGACTGACTGGGATATGAATTGAGTAGTAACAGGAGGAGGATGATAGTATGCGGTCTGGGGTGAGGGTAAAGATTGAGAAACGTTATGTGGGAGAGGAACATGTTGTGACGAAGGAATCTGCTGGTAGACACGTGGGGAAGGAGATAATGTAATCTGCGGTGACGGTGAAGGCTGAGGTACGTACTGTGGGGAAGAACGTTGCCAAGTGACTAGAGGAAAATAGGAGTGATGAGTGTCAAAACTCTAAGGTGAAAGCCCAATATTTAAGTTGTGCATTATATCCAGCACTTGCTTTTCGAAAGCTTGAATACTGCTCTCCACATATAGGAACAAATTGTTCGATGGAAAAGTCAAGCTTTGCTTGTCATCCCACCACTCACGAAGTCAAATATATTCAAACAAATGATTATTTGCAGCTTCTTTCGGATTGGTGGTTAACGTTTCATGACATAACTGCACATTTATTTATTTTTAAAAGGCGATAAGCAATGTATCCACTGACATAGGCAACCGGCTGCTTATCTAAATTCAAAAATGTATCAGCTACTTCTTCCTCCGCGTTTGTTAAGTAAGGAATATGAAGCAAAGGAAAATTATGACTGTTGGAATTATCCTGACTTAAAATATTCGATTGCGTCTTGAAATGCTCTTCTTAGTCCAAGACATCGTTTTTCCACCACTAAAAACCATGTCGTGGAAATCAGTGAGTGAACTGTTTGAGTCTTTTTGGCAAATTGCTCCTCTGCTACGGGGAGCAGTCAATTTTGAAACTATTGACGTTTTCATTGCAGCTACAAAACCTGCAACGGTTGGGTTTCTATTGGTGGGTATATACTGCCGGATTACACCGGAAAAATTTTCAAATTTAGATATTTAAAACCTAGAGACTTGCACTCAGCCCAAATATCACTTATCGAAGCAAGAGTCACAAGGTAACCCTCAATACACCTTACCTTTTTCGCTTCGCAGCCAGTTGCCAATTTTATGAACTTGACCGTTGAATTTTTATTTCTTAGTTGTGTCCACATTTCAAAATAGTCTGCTTTATATTTGGTCCATTGGCCTTTTTTGATATCATCTGGACCTGACGGACTATTGGTGTAATTGAATATTTTGTCCAGCTGTTGGATAACGTCAGCAGTATTCATGAACTCCTCAGCTTTTGCTGGATCATTTTCGGCCAGTGATATTAATTTTAATACCGCCGCGACGGTATCATTTAATATTTGTGCTGCATATTTCACCTTAATTTTATCCCGATACTTTGGCTGCACGTATATTTCTGACTCACTTTACTTAAATACAAAAAAAAACTATTTCTTTCTTCAACATGTTTTAAATGCTCCCACTTAGCCATTTTGTTATCAAAGAAGACAGCTCCATAATTAAAAAAAAAATATCGAATAGATTTAAATAAGTGGGGCACATCATATACGGTGAATATTTGTTTGTCATTCACGATAAATTTGTAATTTGAGTTTTCCTTAAACTTTAATAGTTCGTTTAATATTTTTAAGGCACACATGTTTGTTGACGCTTGGTCACAAATTGTGGCTATTACGTTAAAGCCAGTCTCGTTCAACTTATATATTATATATTTTATTAAAGAGGCCAGCTTAGATAATGAAACTGTACCCTTGACAAAGAAGAAGGCTACTGGCTGCTTGAATTTCTTTTTTAATCCTTGCAACATAAACATCAGCGCGTGGTCGGCCATGTCTTTTGTCCTTTCCCCGTTTCCATAATTGGTAAAGCCTTCTACTTTGTCTGTAAGGTTGTTATAGAGTAACCTTGGTTTAATTGCCATTTCATCAAAAAAATAAATAACACGCCCTGTCTTGTGGATTTTGAGGGCATGGTTTTTTAAAGCTATTAAAACCTCTTGGCAGATGCCCTGTTGATGATTTCATTGAATGTTCTTCAAAATTCTTTGAATCGTTGTTACAGATTAAACGGGAACTAAATAATTTAGGTATTTGTACATACAGATACAATACTTAAAAGATCTTCAAAGACATCTTTGGAGATCTTTTAAGTATTGAAAGTAAGGAAATTTTATACTTCTTTGTCCAACGACGTCGACGTGGTTTTCGTCGTTGATTTTTTACCGTCATCTCAACAATTTCCTTAAAAAATGGTGGATTTAAATCACACATTTGAAATATTTTAAACAAGATAATATTTATGATTTAAATATTAAATATGTCTCTTCCTTTAAGGTTTTAATTAAATGACAAAAAAAAAACATAAAGCTGAAAAGTCAAATGAAAAATTAAGCGTATAATATGGTGATTATTTCGGCGTTCATACATTCCCATACTCCAGAAAAGACGCGGACAGAGTTAAGAGCATTGCATTATTGACCCTATCTACTCACTACGCTCAAGTATGAAGTATGATAATCCGGGATTTATTTTAACGAATTAGCGTAACAAACGTAGCTTTCGTTTCCTTAGGATTTCCTTTTCACTTCTTTACTTGTTAAATAAAGCTTTACTATACCAAATTGTTTAGCGGTTTAAGCGTAAACAAAAATAAAGCTATTTCGGACATATCAATCTTATAAAAATAACCTTAAAATAGACTATCAAGGACATATTATTTATAACGTGCCAACAACAGAATTTCTAGGGATAATTATTGACGAACATTTAAGTTGGAAATTTCAAGTAAATCGTGTATGTGATAAATTAAGCCGCTTCGTGTTTGCACTAAGGAGATTAAGGCGCTACCCGAATTTTAACGCGCACACTAGCGCCACTTTACTAGAAAAATCATAACTCGTAAATAAAAGACCAATAAAAAATCTGGTAGACACGATTGTAGCTCTGGTTATGTGGTTTAGATGCAATGTTTAAGTTCATTAATGTTTTAACTCCGGTTTTTAGCTCTGGTTATGTGGTTTAGATGCAATGTTTAAGTTCATTAATTGCATCTAAACCACATAACCAGAGCTACAATCGTGTCTACCAGATTTTTTATTGGATTGGAACTCTGTTGATTATCTGCAGTTACAGTTAGAGAAATTGCCAAAAGTGGCCATATTTAGCAGTTTTTCTAAGTCTTAGTACAGTAAACTACTTTAGAAACAATTTAAACGTACTTAATAAACTATAGAACCTGTAATACAGTCGTGTCTACCAGATTTTTGATTGGTCTTTTATTTAACGAGTTATGATTTTTCTACTAAAGTGGCGTTAGTGTGCGCGTTAAAAATCCGGGTAGCCCCTTAAGAGAAAATGTCTCTACGGAGGTTGCTTTGGAAGCATATCATGCCTACATTGCCTCAGCTTTACAATATGGACTAATGATATAGGGCAACTCTACTAATGTAGTACTTAAAATAAAAAAAGGGCCATCTGTGGTGCTGGATATACAGATTCTTGCAGGCCATTGTTTAAACGGTTTCGATTGCTGTCTTTAACTAGCCTTTACATTAAACAAATATGTTTATTTGTTAAACAACACGGTCAGCTTTCTCTGCGAAATTGCCAGTGTCGGGAAAATGCTTACGTAAACGTTCTACATGTCTTTAAATAAGCTGCATGATTTGTCTATGGTAATTCTTTATTGGTTCGATTGTGTAATTTATTTAAATTGTTATTTTTTTTATTTTGGGCTTTTTCTCTACAGAGTCGAATACCGGTCTACTTGTAGACGGTACTAAGGGGTCTACAACAAAAAAAAAATGGTACACAAAAAGAGATGCAATAAATAAAATTTAGTCGCTTTGTTAATATGGCTGTCCCGTGTAGAGTGTGCCAAACTAAAACTACAAAGATAAAAATATCTTTCCTTATTAGTACATTAGTAAATATTTATATTTATTATTTATCTGAAAGGTTTCTTGATAAGATATAATGTTTTAAACTTTCATGGTCACTTACATTAGAACAGTTAGATACGGGATTGCTACCATGTACCTTATTATTTATGAGTTTCCGATATTTCGGCACTGTTGCTAGCGCCATGATCACGGAGTTACTGAAGAGAATTTTCGGGTGGGTTGTTATTGGCAGACATATCGGTCTACCCTCCTTCGAAGTCGTTTATTCCGCTCGCCGCCGGTACCATTGTCCACAAACTCACTATTTTCTCGCATCTTTTCTCGACACACAACACTGACAGTATCTGTTCGCGAAACAGCACTATGGTTATTTACACGGTTTTTACACATACGAACCACTGGATTCCAGACACTTGACAATTTAAACCCGTCCTCGCGATTGAAATTTTTGTATTTAGTTATTTCAATCGCTTCCCTAACCAATCTTGGTATGTAGTGGCGTTCTGTCGAGATGATCTGAGGGTTGTGGAACTCAATCCAGTGATTCGGCCCGGATTCTAATAAATGTTCCGCTATAGCAGATTTATGCCTGTCATTGTTTTTGACTGCTTTTATATGTTCACTCATTCGGCACGCTACGGAACGTTTAGTTTGACCAATATATGAGCTTCCGCAACTGCAGTCAATTTTGTAGACACCAGGTCTTTGTAAGACCTAGAACGCTTGCGTAAAAAGTGTGAATGTTTAAAGGAGTCCATTAATTTTCTAGTGAAGTGTCGTGATGCCGATATTATCCCATTGTGTGTGAGGATAAAGCCAAGACCTGACATTTACGGCTCCGCGAGTGTTCTAAGAAGTGCGAGTGTCAAATTATTACGCAAGTCGATACGAAATTGTAGGTACCAGTTGGACCAAACACAGAGTGAGTTATATAAATTACATCTTAAGTGTAGTGAGATGCTAACGAATAGTGACTTGCTAACGAATAGTGACTTTGACATTTGCGATCGTGTGACCTACTTACAAGCACAACGTACTAAGGAACTGAGAGCGATGAAACATGACCGTAAGTTAGAGTCACTATGTAAGAAACAGAAGTCCGCCGCCTACTATAAGAACTCGATCGCAACTCGAACGGTGATAAATATGTCAAGTACCGAGTTGTCCGATTCTGCAAAGTCTATTCTGGAGAAAGGGTTGAATTTTGCCATTACACCGACACGTATTCCCTATGAGGAGCTGATAGGGTCGGTTGAGGAAGGAATCATGCGTAACAAGATACCATCAGTAGATGCGGACACGTTAAGGCAAGATATTGCCGTAATATTACGTCATGTTACACCACCGAAACCGAATGTCACCTCTTCCGAATCAGCGGCTTTAAGAGAGCTTCGTATGAATGACAACATTTTAGTCCTTAAAGCAGATAAGGGTAATGCGACAGTTATTATGGATATTGTTGAGTACGACAATAAGATACAAAGTTTACTCAGCGATGTTAATACTTACAAAAAAGTAGATTTTAACCCAACGGCGAGAACTGATCGTAGCACTCGGTCACTTATCAAACAAAACGCAGACGTCATAGACGACGATATCCTTAAGTTCTTACTACGACCTAGAACTGCCCAGCCTCCTAAACTATATCGTTCACTGAATGCAGTACCGGCACAAGTACAAAATAATGGTTTTGAGATAGAGAGCGTAAAAGTTTTCAGAAATGGGTGCGCGCATACATTTAATTTTTTTCTGCCCACTGTATCGGGTTCACAAAGATGATAGCCATATTTAATGAATCTGCATTAAATTATCCTTATGTCGTATTTTTTCATGAACATTGAATATTTAATTTTTAAAGATATTAAGCACTTAAAATGATGATTTATAGTTGTGCCGATATTGTATAAAAAATATTTGATTTTTACTTTAATGCCAGACTGTAAACTAAAATAGTGAATAAAATCGTTGAGTTTCTTAGAGTTGTTTGTTTTAGGTTTTACAAATATTATCTAGTAATGTTAGGAACACTTAAGTTTTCATTATTTATTTCAAATATTGAAAAGAATAAGGTAGTGTCATTTAAAAAAAAACGTAGCTTATAAGGTTTTGGTTAATTATAAAATTACTGTCCATAACTTGTTTCTGAATTTACCTAATCTAACTATGAAACTAAAAAACTTATAAAAAATTAGTCTTCATGTTTAAATTTTTCAATAAAAATCAGAATAGCAACTCGGTATTGTTAGACGTTTTGTAGTGATACACTCCCGGATAATCCTTTTCTACTCAAATTATACAAATGTCGATAAAATTAAACTTATCTCCCTCAGTGTTCACATTGAAATTGGTTGCAGTAATATCAACGAGATCTTTAAGATCAAAAAGGAAAACAACATCTATTTCATGCACCTTGAATGACTGTGCCAATTTTCTGGCAGTTGATGTGGCATACTGTGATGGTAATTAGATGGGATTGGACTTTAAGGCTTTCTTGATGTTTTTCTCAATCAATGAATGGCTCACGTTGCCTTCATTTTGTGTATGCCCGACCACTTAAAACTTGTGTGTGATCGATTTGATATGATAGTTTGAAACAGCGTACAAGAATGCAGTTATTATAAACTTGTTTTTCCCTTTTCCACCACAGTTGACGGAGTATAAGACAATTTCTACGTCGTCACAATCTGACCATCGAGAGTGTGTCGAGCAGGGTGATATACCTTATACTCAGAATATCCAAGAGGTATTCGCTGAAGGTCATACAGGTATATGCACCGACCTCGACACACCCGGATGAAGAGGTGGAGGAAATGTATGAGGACGTAAGTAGAGACATACATACTTCCAAAACCTATTTTACTGTTTTATTGGGGGACTTCAACGCAAAACTGGGCAAGCGAGGCGAGAATGAGTTGAAGGTGGGACCTTTTGGATACGCGCAAAGGAACGCCAGGGGACAGAGGCTGGCCGACTTTCTGGAGAAGGAGGGACTCTTTGCTATGAACTCTTTCTTCCAGAAGCCGCCTCAAAGGAAGTGGACCTGGTTGAGTCCCGATGGCTCCACGAGAAACGAGATTTACTTCTTTCTGACCTCCAAGAGACGGTTATTCAATGATGTCTCCGAGATCAACAGGGTGAAAACCGGAAGCGATCACCGAATAGTTCGAGGCACATTGAATTTAAATGTCAAATTGGAAAGATCCTGCTTGATGAAGTCCACGCTCCGACCGACTCGTGCTCATATCCAAATTCCCGAGAGCTTTCAACTCGAGTTGTCAAACCGCTTTGATTGCCTAGAAAATGGCGTTACAGTGGACAAAATTAACAACGGGTTTGTGGAAACTGTTCAAACGGTGGGGTCTAAGTATTTTCGGCCTGGCCGTAAAAATAGACCTCAGAAACTGTCGGTTCACACTCTCGACCTTATGGCAAAACGTCGATCTATGGCACTGCAGACCTCCATTAATGCTAAAAACTACAGGCAGCTCAATCGACAAATATGGAAGTCCCTGCGACACGACATTCGTTGCTTTTACTCTAATAGTGTTAAAGAAACGATAGAGCTGAACCAAGGCTCCAAAGTATTTGCAAGGGACATGTCTATTGGGCAAATCCTGTTGACGAAGCTTAAGACGGAGGAGGGCAGTGTAGGGTCGATGAAAGCAGAGGTTTCGAGGGAGATCGAGAAGTTTTATGGGCAGTTGTACACCTCAGTTGCCAAACCCGTTATCAGCTCGGTCAGAGACCCAAGATCTATCCTGACCCGACACTACACCGAAGACATCCCAGACATCAGCCTCTACGAGATTAGGATGGCCCTTAAACAGCTCAAAAACAACAAGGCACCTGGCGAGGACGGAATCACAGCAGAGCTTCTGAAGGCGGGTGGAACACCGGTACTTAAAGTCCTTCAGAGACTCTTTTATTCCGTGTTGCTGGAGGGCATCACGCCCGAGGCGTGGAACAGGAGTGTGGTAGTGTTGTTCTTTAAAAAAAGAAGACAAAACCTTATTGAAAAACTATAGAACCATCTCACTCCTAAGCCATGTCTACAAGCTGTTTTCAAGTGTCATCACGAATCGTCTCGCACGTAGGTTTGATGACTTCCAGCCTCCCGAACAAGCTGGTTTCCGAAAAGGCTATAGTACCATAGACCACATCCATACGCTTAGGCAAATTATACAGAAGTCCGAGGAGTATAATATGCCTCTATGCTTAGCGTTTGTGGACTATGAGAAGGCCTTTGATTCGATCGAAACTTGGGCGGTGCTTCAGTCTCTGCAGCGGTGCCACATAGACCTATAGTCTATGTGGCACTGCTGCATATAGAGGTGTTAAAGTGCCTTTACAATAACGCCACCATGTCGGTCCGAGTACAGAAGCAGAACATGAGGGCGATTCCACTGCGGAGATGTGTTAGACAGGGAGATGTGATATCTCCGAAACTGTTCACGGCGGCATTGGAAGGCGCTTTCAAGCTTCTGGAATGGCAAGGAATTGGCATCAATGTTAATGGCGAATACATCACACTCCTCCGATTTGCCGATGATATAGTAGTTGTGGCAAAGACTCTGGACGATCTTGGCACTATGCTCGAAGACCTTGACCGAGTCTCCCAACAAGTGGGTCTTAAAATGAACATGGAGAAGACGAAAATTATGTCGGGTTCTCTTGTTGTACCCACTCCAGTATCCATTGGGAACTCAACTCTCGAAGTTGTCGACGAGTACGTCTACCTGGGACAAGTGATCCAATTGGGTAGGTCCAACTTCAAGAAAGAAGTCAATCTACGAATCCAACTCGGCTGGGCAGCGTTCGGGAAATTGCGCAAGAGTGTCTTCTCATCTCATCTACCTCAGTGTCTGAAGAACCAGTGTGTGTTACCAGTGATGACATACGGATCCGAAACATGGTCTCTTACTATGGCCCTTACAATGAAGCTCAAAATCACACAAAGAGCGATAGAAAGGGCTATGCTGGGTGTTTGAGCGATAGAAAGGGCTATGCTGGGTGTTTCTCTACGGGATCGAATCAGAAATGAGGAGATATGTAGAAGAACTAAAATAACGGACTAAGCCTTGAGAATCAGTACCAATAGTTTATTTTTGAAAGTTTTGTATTCCTGTGCCAAGTTGCGCAATAGTTTAAGCTTGTTGCGGTCCCAATTATCTGGATTTGATTTTTTTTTGCGAGTTATGGGTTTGACATTATCTGCGTTCTCACTATCAATGTCAGAAGAAGAGCTTGGCGTTCGTCTGTTACCAACCAGATCATGATTTTCAATTGGGACCAGCGTCTAAATCATCAAATTCCGTCTCTGGGCTTGGTGACACGTTCTTTGCTTCTCTTGTTATTGATATTGCAGGTGAGTTATCGTTTAAAGCTATCTCGCTGGCACCTTCTTCAAAGTTAATTCCAACATTGTTTAGCTTTGGACTTTGGCAGTGAGGTCTAATAAAATCAATTGTTTCCGGCATCAAAGAAGGGCTACTAGAGTTCTACAGTGGAAGTTCGTAGCGTTAAAGTCTGTTATTGAGTCCTTGGCTAAATCTTGATGCAACAAATTCTGTGGTTCCTCAGGCACATTCATTGGTTGTTCAGCTGGCATAACAAGTACAAAAAGATTTTCAATTAGATTGTGTCAATGGTTCTGTGTAATCGTTTTGAATATTACCATCAATCATAAAATCTTCTTCAGATGGATTTTGGCTAACTGAAAATCTAATAAACTGATTGGTGAACCACACAAGAGCTGAACTGCTTCTGCTAAATCATTTTTTTTAAGCGAGCGAGATGTTGTATTGCCTACGGCCATCATCGTAAACTAAAACTACATAAATAATTGTTGAAATCAGTCCAGTAGTTTCTGACATCAACGCATTTAAACAAACAGAAACTTAGCTTTATAATATAAGTACAAATTGATACTCCCAATGATTCAAAAGCGTTAGTGAGATTAAAGCTTTAGCTCTGGTTACAATTATCAGCTGTTATACAAATGAATGCAAACACAGCACAGAATAATAGTGATGTACTTATTTAGAAGTGTTGTTTTTATCCATTTCAACTTGTAAAATCACTGGCACAACATCTTTTTTTTTATATATTTTATGTAATAGTGGCTCAACTCAAAAGTGCCGCTATTGCATGACGACCAAGGTGCGTTCACTGCGAGCGCGAGCGGCCAATTGGGGCACATCGGTGATGTGCCCGTGTCGCATGATGAACTCGTGCTTATTTCGTTGCGCGCTAACGACACTAGAGCTACCAACTAGCTAATGATGAATTAAAATGTTGAGTCTTAAATGTGAAAAAATAGAGCCGATGGCGTAGATTACGAATCCGTCACTTACTAAATCTAGCTAAAATCGGACTTGTGCCACTACTGCATTAAGCAAGCGATATGGTTTACCTAAAGTACACAAGCGGAATGTGCCCTTGCGACCAATTGTGAGCCAAATAGACTCACCGACGTACGAATTAGCTAAGCACGTAGCAAAAGTATTGCAACCAATAGTAGGCCGAACGTCGTCTTTTGTCAGAGATTCCCGCCACTTTATTGAAATTCTGCACGAAACTACAGTGGAGATGAATGAGGTGATGGTCAGTTTTGACATAGAATCGCTGTTCACAAATGTGCCAGTAGCGGAGTGTATGGAAGTGGTGAAGGTGAAGTTGCAAGAACATGACATCCCAATGGAATACGCAGCACTTTTACATCATTGCCTATCAAAGAACTTCTTTGTTTACCGGGGTCAATACTACCTTCAAATAGATGGAGTTGCCATGGGCAGTCCCGTAGCTCCCGTGGTCGCGAATATATGAATGGAGTTTTTTGAAGAAAAAGCCCTTGCCACGACTACTACGGAGATAAAACTATGGAAGAGGTATGTAGATGACGTATATTGTATATTAAGGGGTAACAGACAAGATGTGGAGTCTCAATTGGCGTATTTAAATGGCATTCACCCTAAAATGAACTTTACCTTCGAGGTGGAAGAGGACAGAAGTCTAGCGTTTCTGGACGTAAAGATCCGTGTACGAAGTGATGGATCACTCAGTCACTCTGTGTATAGAAATTCTACTCACACTGATCGCTATCTAAACGCAACCTCACATCACCATCCTAGACATCTTGATTCGGTGGTGACTTCGCTGACGAACCGTGCTTATGATTAAGACCATGTTCAGCGGGTCCTGCAGAGTAATGGATATAAAGGACAACTTCCACCTAGACACAAAGTAAGACACAGGAAAGATAGGGTAGATAGACAACCAGTATTTTTGCCATACATAAGAGGAGTGACAGATAAGGTCGCTAACATTCTAAATAAATATTCATTAAATACTGTCTTCACTCCATTCAGAAAAGTGGCACAATGTTTACGATCTCCCAAAGACAGTTTCCCACTACAAAGACCTGGTGTCTACAAAATCGACTGCAGTTGCGGAAGCTCATATATTGGTCAAACTAAACGTTCCGTAGCGTGCCGAATGAGTGAACATATAAAAGCAGTCAAAAACAATGACAGGCATAAATCTGCTATAGCGGAACATTTATTAGAATCCGGGCCGAATCACTGGATTGAGTTCCACAACCCTCAGATCATCTCGACAGAACGCCACTACATACCAAGATTGGTTAGGGAAGCGATTGAAATAACTAAATACAAAAATTTCAATCGCGAGGACGGGTTTAAATTGTCAAGTGTCTGGAATCCAGTGGTTCGTATGTGTAAAAACCGTGTAAATAAACATAGTGCTGTTTCGCGAACAGATACTGTCAGTGTTGTGTGTCGAGAAAAGATGCGAGAAAATAGTGAGTTTGTGGACAATGGTACCGGCGGTGAGCGGAATAAACGACTTCGAAGGAGGGTAGACCGATATGTCTGCCAATAACAACCCACCCGCAAATTCTCTTCAGTAACTCCGTGATCATGGCGCTTGCAACAGTGTCGAAATATCGGAAACTCATAAATAATAAGGTACATGGTAGCAATCCCGTATCTAACTTGTTCTTGATAAGATTTCAATATACACACAGAACATCATAACTGTTACTATTCATTTTTGGTAAGACCAGTTATGTCCAAGGTCAATAGCTATGTGTGTTAGTTTAGCACAATTTTCATGGGACATACTTAAAACAATACAAATACCGTTCACATCGAAATCCATTGAAGAGAGTGGTCGCTTATTTTCTATCTGAACCACAGTGTTAAAACTTACTGGGACTGGAACTGAAAATAGAGAGCACGCTATTAACTGATTTAAGAAATCCACTTACTTCCACTTAGTAAAATACCACAAAAATTTGTTGACAGCTAACATAACTTTGTTTTTCATAGTGTTTGTATGAAGAACAAAGTTATGTTTGCAGTTGTTGAAAATGTGCTATATCTCTAAAACTTTTTTTCTCTCTCTTTATTTAGGGACTTTTATACCTATTGTACATGACAGTCCTATATTAACTTATTCTAAACATTCAAAATAGGAAGGTACTAAACTAAATTATTACTAGATCTTAACTTAATACAACTAACTACAAACTCTAGTACAGATTTGGTGTGTTTAGATGTCGGCTCAGCCAAGATCTGGTGGAACGCCCCAACCTCTAGTAGGTTAAGCCTTAACTTGAGCACTAGATCCTGTCTTTGCCTTCTGTATCGGGCACATTCTATCAAATAGCTTCTTGAATAGCCGAGGATAATGACATGTATTCGGCCTCAGTGTTGGATAAAGCTATAGTTTGTTGTTTTCTTGAATTCCAGCTTATTGCACCACCTTGAAATTTAAAGAGGAAGCCAGTGCAGGATCTTCGATCTTCAGTATCATTTGCCCAGTCTGCATCGCAATAACCATGCACAAAATCAGTTAAGTTTTTGTTATATGTCAATTTCATGTTGATTGTACCTTTTAAGTACCTAAGAATTCTCTTAACAGCCATCCAGTGTTCATAAGTAGGTTGATTATTAAATCTGCTTAAGTAATTTACTATATATGTTATATCTGGTCTTGTGCCTTGCGATAAATACAAAAAAACAACCAATCGCCTCCTGATATGGCATATCTTTTAAAATCTCATGTTCATTTTAAGCCTTCTTTAGTTTTAAATTAGCATCACAAGGTGTACATTCTGGTTTACAATTTTGCATTTCAAAGCGTGTAAGTATCATCTATATGTATAATGATTGGTCTATTGAAATTTTATTTTCGTCTTGAGTTATTCTAAAACCAATACAATCTTTGGCAAATCCCAAATCTTTCATGCAGAACTTTTGTTTCAGTTTCGACTTAATCATCTGCGCAGTCTCTTTGTTATTAAAGAAATATAATAGATCATCGACATAGACTGCAATGAAAAATATATCATCCTCATTTAAGATTCGATAGTAAATACATGGGTCTATTTTACCAATTTCTAGTAAAGCACTGTTTAGCTTGTTATTCCATTGTCTGCTTTTATCCATAAATAGACTTGTTTAATCTCCACACTTTATCATCTTCTTTGTAGCCAGGCGGTGAGGTCATATATAATTCTTCATCAATCTCACCCTGTAAAAAAGCTGTAACTGCATCCATTTGATGTATTTCATGTTTATAATTTGTAGCTAGACTTATCAAATATCTTATGGAACAGTATCGCACCACAGGAACGTATACTTCATGGTAATCAATGCCCTTAACTTGCTTGTATCCTTGCTTTATAACGTGATAAGAGGCCATTTTCATCTGTTTTTCGTCTTAAAGACCCACTTGCAGGGAATAGCAACTTTACCTTCAGGTAAGTAAACTGGTGTCCATGTCTTATTTTTAATCAGTGACTGATATTCCTCATCCATGGCTTTTTGCCATTTATCAGCTTTGTCGCTGGCAAGTGCTTCTTCTATGCTTTGAGGATCTTTGTAAAGTAAACTTTCTGTTGACTCACCATTCATACATATAAAAGATGTTGGGCATATTTCATTTTCGTGAAGCTCTTGTCGTTGAGGTAGAGTAGGCCTCAAGTTCATGTTGTGTCGTAATGGGGAGTCTGATGATTCATCAACATCGGGTAAGTATGTTTCATCATGAACATCTTCAAATACTGTGGAGTCATCATAAACATCTTCACGTTGACGTTGATCCATGACATTATCATATATGTCAATCGCGCAAAGTCCTATTTCTTCACTACCTTCGTCCGGAAAGAGGGTATTGGAGTTGGGAGACAGTGTGTTTTCTGTTTCCTCGATACTTTGCCGTGCATCGTCCATCATAAACTCTAGACGTGGTGAGTATCCATCAAAAGCCTTTTTAACTTCAGTTCTGTTACTGCTGTGAGGTACGGCGGGTAACTCTATAGGTATCAATTTGTACCTTTTCTTGTCTACGACGTTCTGGGCTACTGACGCTTCAAAAGTTTCTTCTGCCCTTTATCATCATTTATTTATTCATCATTATCGTGACCAAATCGTTTGCAAAAATTGCACTTCGGTTTCTTAGCGTGAAGGGGCGCAGCCGGCGTAGACTGTAAATCTTTTCTCAATGCAGGAGCTGCGTCGATTGTTTTTTCTTCGTATAAAGCTTCTATACTGCGAGCTTGCATAAGATCATCAAAATTCTTTATTTTATCCCTCGGCACCTTGTCTCGAATTTTCAAATTCAATAATCCGTAACGTGATATCGATTTGTTGTTTTTCAGACAGTTGCTCTCCTAATGGTAATTCCGAAAACAAAAGCCTCTTCTTCATTATAAATGAGTCCGTAGAAACATCTACGTCCTGTTTTTCACCACAAATCTCTAAGTAGATCACGTATTCTGGTTTCCTTGGTGCGAAAGTCTTTCGTAAAGCTGCCTCAAACTTGGCCCATGTTGTAATTTCGACTTTCACGCCTTGCCACCATTTTGCCGCTTCGCCTTGGAGGAGTAATGGTAGACCAGCTAATGCTTCAGAATCAGAAATGTCTTCTAGTGATTTAAATACTTGAACCGCTGTCAGGAAGGCTTCTACCGTTTTTCTGTCCTTTTGGCCGTTGTACGTATCAGTGCACGACGTCATACAACCCCTTCGCGGGGTGCTTATGGTCGCAAGAAGCTGCTTAAACTGCTCGACGGATAAGTTGACACTCATTTTATTGGATTGTCTTCTTTGCTTTTTCACAGGAATTGTTGTCTTCCGACCGTATCGCGTAGACACAAAGATAGGTGTTCTTGAGCCCGAGTTGGTCGCCACTGTGATAACTATATTCTGGGGTTCTTCACGAAAACAGCCTTCAGACGTTGTAAATTATTTATTCCAGGAAAAAGGTTAACAATTTGATGATCAATAGAGTTTTCAACTGGTAGACTTGCTCCGCCGTGCTATCGACTCTGTATGAGTGTACTTCTATGTGCCTACAAGAGCGTTCCAATAGCTTGAATGCCGCCTTATAGGTCACAAGAAGGTCCTAGGTAGGAGAATACAAATCAAAGCTTAGTCCGAGTCTTTAACTATTGAGAAAAGCCAAGAGTAACCGCGAGTCAATCGACGGCCAGCGCCATCTAGCGATGAGCGTTGGTACTAAATATGGTGCCAGGTCATACATGGAAAAAACCAAGGGTAGCCGCGAGTTAACTCACAGGTAGCGCCATCTAGCGGGGAATAGTGGCACTAAATAACTGTGCATCTTACACCTATCTATTTTCATACTGTATGTATGAGGGGTAAAAGATACAAAATATTTTTATGGCTTACACAAAATAATTTTAGTTTGACGTCCTTAGTATGTATAATAACGGCAGAAGAAATAATACAAGGGTCTTCAATTTTATACATATTTAAATATGATGATCTAATGGGCGTAAGAAATATGTCTTTTTTATTTGTTTTGTTTTTAAAAATATAAATATGTCTCTTTTATTTGTTTTACTGTTGTTTTGACCATAAATACTATTTTAATTTTTATTTGACACGTTAACATTCTTTAGTGCAGAGTATTGGAACATTTCTACTTATAGTTAAAAATGGTTCAAAATTATAAGGCTTCTTAATAGGCACTTTTTCTAAATTGTCTTCAGAAAGTCTATTTGCTATTTGGGATAGTGGGTTCTTTCCTTGCCTCAGCATACTTTTAATTAAATATAATTAATTTTCAAAGGGATATGCATTAAAGGTTTGTAGAGGACCAAATCTTTCTACTTCGTCCACCAAATGCAGTAAATTGTGTACATTACTAGTGACGTAATGAGAGCCATAAAAGTATCTATAACGTTCTACAAAATATGTAATCATTTCTCTGGCAAGAGGTAGTAAACCAAAATAGTTTTGTGTGGAACAAATTGAGACAGAGAGAGAACAATTTAAGACATCCGGCAGTATAATTATACTTAAATAAAGCAGGAAAGTCCTGAATTCGCTTGCTTTCCAATGAGCAAGACAATCCAAAGTTCTCACTGCCCTGTGAATTTCACTGGGCAGTTCGCATTTTTTCAAAAATGCGTTAAATTGTTCAATATTGTTTTGTCAAGTAATTTCCTAAGTTGCCGTCCCTCCACCCTACTAGTTAGCGTTTCATGATACTTAAGTCGATTAGATGCAAGGAATCCGCAACCGGGAAATCTTCGACCATATCAATGGGCAGTTTAAGCAAAGGTGAATCTGCCTTATGGTGTTGCCCGTAACTTTGAGCTCTAAAATTTTCGTTAGTTCGCTGGGAACTTTTTGTCGTCGAGAAAAACATGGTGTTTGATGAGTGAGAATACTCTCCTATGGTCGGGCACTTCAGGCAACCGTGTTTGCCGTTGAAATTGCAAACGCCTGCAAATATTAAACTGCTTTTATTAAAAATAATACATATACCTGCCTCGATAGAAATAAGAGAATGTGCCTATAAGTTTTACCTTTCATAAAAGCTCGTGCTGGAGAATCACACACAAAACATCTAATTCTTACTGAAACATTGTTACCATTTATGCACACTCCAGTTTCTAGTAATTGTCCCATTTCCGTTACAAAATCTTCTAAATATTCGTCTAGATTCTTCGGTTTACCTGCTCCGTAATATACTCCAATAATAAATGGAGAGCTGTTACCTTCAAAAATATTTGCTAGTATTGGCCAAAACTCCTTTTTTGAGCTATTGAAAATTGGCAAACCATCCAAATTAATGTTTAAATAGATACAATCCGGAGTCGATGACCACTTTTTTAAAATTTCTGTCAGAAGACTTACGATTCCATGGTGCCAATATTCACCGCCTGTAATTATTTTAATACAGGCAGTCCTCGTACTTACGGCATGTTAGGTTCTCGAAATACGCGACGTAAATCGAAACGACGTAAGTCGAGACATAATTTTTCATATGTTTACATGTAAAACTCAAGGGTTAGGTTCCACACGGACTCGAAATAATAAATAAAACTGCATTTATAACAAAGGACGTACTTTATTATTAAAAGTAAGTTCTTAAAATAATTATATATTATGCACTTATGAAATTGCTAGTTATTTTTGGTATTTGTGTGTTATTAATTTTAATAATAATTATAAAACTTATACATATGTAATGATAAATAATAAATTAAACTTTTGGCTTAAAGAAACTATCAATTCTAGATTGCTTGGCTTCTTTCTTCTTGCTATCATACAGAGCTTGGTAACAGTGATAGGCTGCACAAATTTTGTTATTAACGTTAAAACTTCTCTCAAAATTAGTATCATTTTCTTAAAAAAATTTCATGGCATTCTTCAAATTTGCAAAGGCTACGGAAAGTTTTTTTAGTGTAAGTTCTTTTTCAGAGTCACTAATAGAAGAAGCTATTTCTTGTGACTCGAGTGCTTCCATTTGTACTTGTGCCTCCAATTCAATAAGATCTTCATCAGTCAGTCATTGACCTTGCGACAAGTGAATTCTCCGATATGCCGGAAATCGAAACAAATGACGTATGCTTGAGGAATAGTGTCAAAACATTGTTCGACGTAACTTGAAACGACGTAAATTGAAACGACGTAAGTCGAGGACCGCCTGTACTCACTTGCCTCGGAGTGTGCAAAATAGAACGAGGGTCATTAGGAAGAATAATTTCAAATCTGTCATTTAAAATTGCCAGTAAATCTTTTTAAGCTGTTTGAGGTATATTTTTTTTCTATAGCCCATCTCCTCAACTTATTTTTGAAATCAATGTTTTTTGTGTACTCATTACATTCCTCTTCATCCAAACTGCTTTGTAGTAATCTATCATTTTCCCGCAAATCCTCTTGAATAAATATATTTTCTTGTACTGAAACCCTCACCAGCTATGGCTTGTGCTTGACCAATCCTATCCGAAGTAATCATGTCATCTTCAGTACGATTTTCACTATTAAAAGATACACTACAATGCGCTCTATTTTTCTCAATATTTATTAAACCATTTGATTAAACAATCTTGTTGTTCAATATTATTTGACCGGTTGGCCTGAGTTGGCTGGATAAGTTGATTTAAACAAGAGCGATACTCTCTTGCCACTCTTTTCTTCACAGCGCCAGTTCTTTTTTGTACACTCCATGGTTTTATTCGTTTCATACTTTGATTTAACTTTATTTTGTTTATTTATTGATATTTGTCCCTATTTTAGACGCACATTATCAAAATGGCCAAATTTTAGGTTATGTCACTACAAACTCTAAAATAGTGTCAGTAATGACTAATAGCAATAATTATGCGCTATAAATACCTTAACCAATGCAATAGACTGCTAAGTAACTTTTCTAGAAACTCTTGTACAAATTTAAGTTACATAACGATGTTAACCAGCGCTGAAAGCATTTTGTTGTATTTAAGTTTTAATTATCAATGATATAGAACTCACAGATCTAACTAGAACCATACAAGAACTTAAGTAGTTTATAAGAGTCAGATAACTCCTTTTTAACTGTTAGGGGCAGCTATAGAAGTAACCTATATAGTGTCTATAGTTACCGCTATATACAACACCTAGCTATAGTAGTTGTTAGTTATGCTTCTTGTAAATCTTAAAGCACTAAGTATCGCTTGTTAACTCTTCTAAACCTCTGTAAGCTGCTACTAAAACCATTGTATAGCTATAGTAGTATTTGAAACTGTAATATATGCTGCAGTTAGCACTAATGTGTTACTTGGGCTGTCTTCAAAGGCACGAGCTAGGTTGTCCCAAACTTATTTTGCATTTGAGGCATCTTGAATGTGCACATATAATATCGGATCGATCAATAATATAAGTTTCGACTTAGCTTTAGTATCGTTCTTCTTACTTTCTTCTTTATCGGTATCTGGAGCTTTCAAAATGCAGTCATACAGATCCTCGTGTTGCAAATATGCCTTCACTGCAAAACTCCAGTTTGCCCAATTGTCTCGTCCCGTTAGTTTGGCTATAGACATCATCTGACTGTTTGCCATTTTCAAAAAGGTTTTGAATCAAATTATACCTGAAAATTGATCTGAAAGCAAGACACGCGCGCGTCACTTTGAGGTTATGATGACTTTTATATTTTACTTCTATGTTTATTACGGCTTATTTCAATTATTTACGGCCCATAACCTAATGAAATAATAAGCCGTCACAATTACTGAATGAATTACGTTTTATTTATAAAATTAAAGATAAAAATTATACAGTGAAAACACATTACAAAGATGGACATTAGTGAGGGATGTCAGTGTTGCCAACATTATAAAACGTGCTGGCGGTCTTTTTCTCAACAGAGCTATCATCGTAAAACGCTATCTTTACGTGTAACGTTTAACTAATAACTGACTGTCATTCCATAAAAGTGGCATTATTGGTACGTACCGTAAATTTAACCGAAAAGGCATAGATGGCGTTAAAAATACTTTTTCTTCTTCTTCTTTTTTAACGGCGACGAATCAGTTAAAATGGCTTGCACTGTACTGAATTCCGCCAATGACACGTGTGAGGCTTTTATACGGGCGAAAAATTTTCATTAAAACGAAATGATTAAATAAAAAATAAATCATCTAAGCATATTTTGTTTACTTTGTGATCGTGATATGTCAATCAACTGCCAGATACTATGAAAAACGCCGCAGCGGCATGAGCGGCATGGCCGGACCGGCAGCCGCGCCGACGGTGTTGATAGATGGAAAACGCCGCTGCGGCAACACCATTTATGATGGTGTATCCATACTGCGGCGGTCATACGTCTAGAATGTCACATTCTATGGAAAATGCCGCTGTAGCATAAGCAGCATGCCGCTTATGCCGTCGGGAGTTGTGCATATGTCATAAGATATTGATTGACATTACACATATTTTCATTTTAATAAAGGTTTGAAAATTCGAAAATCATTTCAAGACTTAGCGATCCTAAACACGAATAATATTATTTTAGATTTTACTGCACTTTATTTTTAAAAGTAAATGATAAAGTCTGAAATTAACACGGGTGTGGACATTTCACAGGTTACATCTTTGCTATGACGACGAAAGCAAAAAAATATTTGAATGAGCTTGCTGTCACTGTCGCTTTGATATTATTAATGTAATATACAGCAATCATAATACAATAATCATTATTTAAATTTTATAACAATTTATTTTATTAAAAACAATGAAATATGTATAAACTATAATTATATTAATATAAATACCTACAGACCTAATAAAAAAATATCACAAATATAATTTTTACATCTAAAAAGAATATAATAAAACAAATATAATATAACACGTTTCGTATATAATATGACAATACAACTTAAATTATAGGTACAAAAACAGAAATATTGAATAAATATTAGTAGGATGGAGGACCCACCAGACACCTTTGGATTAAGGATCATGAAAGGTAAATAACAAATTAATTTCGAGAAAATTTACAATTTAGGCGGTCTTATCGCTATAAGCGATCTCTTCCAGACAATCTTTGGATAAAGAAATAATGAGCTTATAGGAAGGGGTATTATGTGCATAATAAATTAAGACAAGTTATGTTATTAATAATATTTTATGTTCAACATACATTTATTCGTATTTTATTAATAAATACAATCATAAAAATCAAAATCAAAATACATAATTATAAATAAAACAAATTAATTTAATTATGTACCAACACAATATAAACTATAAACATAATTATACATTCATATAAACCAATGTTAAATGAAAGAAATTTACCGAGACACCAGAGAAAAGGAGAATTATTTTGAAGAGATATGTTCTTTTAATCGATTTTTAAAAACAGTTATTGAAGTTGACTGCCTAATAGTAAGGGGTGAGGAGTTTCACAGTCGTACTGATTGAACTGTAAAAGAATTAGAATAATAGCTCGTTGTGTGACAGGGGGATTCAAGGTGGAGTTTCCTCGATGTCCGCATGTCAAGACCTCGCGACGGCTGCAGAAAATGAAAGCGCTCCTTGAGATAAGGTGGATTTTCGGACTGAAAAGTATGGAGTACTATAAACAGAGAATATGAAAATTACGCCGAAGTCGAAATGGGAGCTACTTGAGCCGAGAGCGGTATTTGGAGACACGATCATACTTCCGTAAAACATAGATTATCCTAATACAGAAATTTTGGAGACGTTCGAGCTTGTCGAGAAGAATTTCATTTAAATCAAGATAGCAGCTATCTGCATAATCTAGAATTGGAAACAAAAGAGCCTGGACAAGAGCAATAAAAGATTAGTGGGTATAGGTATGAAATAATTTTCCGACTTTCGTTTGCAGTTTGTTGGGACCATGAGAGCGAACAGTCAATATGTATACCCAGGTTTTTCACGGATTTGCTAAAAAGAATTTGGACACCGTCAAATGTAATCGGAGGCATGGCCGGCCAGTCAATCCTAGCAATTTGCCAAGAACCTCCCACAATTATAACCTGCGTTTTAGTAGGGTTGAGCTTGAGACCGAAGGCTTTACCCCAGTCTAGGATACGATTGAAATCAGTGTTAACCACCTCTATAACCGTAGGTATGTCTTCAAGGTACCCTTCTGAATATATTTGGAGATCGTCTGCATGAAGATGAAAAAAAGACGTAAGATTACGTTTTATAGAGTTAATAAAAATTGAAAAAAGGAGAGGAGACAGAACACCGCCTTGAGGAGCACCAACAGTCAGGTCGCACCATGCAGAGAAAGCGTCCTCTGAACGGATGCGCTGCCGACGTCCATTCAAGTAACTATGAAACCAGTCAAGCACCGTTGGAGATATGTTAAGAGAACGAAGCAGCCCCAGTAATATATCGAAATCTACGTTATTAAAGGCATTGCTAAAATCTAATAGAGCCAGCACAGTGAGTTTCTTGTCGTCCATGCCAATTCGAATATCCTCAGTTATTTTTACCAAAGCGGTAGTCGTACTGTGCCCTGGGCGAAAACCGGACTGGAACGGATTTAGGAAATGGTTATCGCAAAGGAAGACGCTGAGTTGGTGATGACCTATGCGCTCCATCACTTTGGAAAGGAACGGGAGTATTGAAATTGGACAGTAGTCAGTAAAGGAAGATGGACTTGCTTTTTTTGGAAGAGGAGTTACCTGAGCGTCTTTCCACATTGTGGGAAAACAACTCGAGGACAAAGATTCATTGAGGATGTGGGTGATTATCCGAGTCAAAATATCAATAAGCGGAAGAATCATTCGGCGACTCACACAGTCTGCTCCGACAGCATTTGAGGCAATGGAGGAGATATTCTTCTTAACATCACAAACGGATCCTTGACGAAAATTAAGGGAGGATAGCCAGGGGTTGGAAGAGATGAGAGTTGACTTAAGGTTGTATTTTTGATGGTATTATTAACACCGTCAGAAGTGTTGATTAAGAAGATCTAAATTAATATTACTCGAAATAGGATCATCCGGCTTCTTCCAACTCCAATAGACCTAAGAAATTTCCAGACCCCAGCCGAGTCTCCGTTTTCGACGGATTTATGAATATGGCGTCTTTGAGCGTCTCTACAAGAAGTGTTGCAGCGATTCCGAAGGGATTTATATTTTCGCGGTTTTTATCGGACGGGTCCAGTTTAAACTTGTTTTAAGCAGCATTCTTCTTGTCTCTCAGTGTTTTGAGTTCGATGAACTCAAAACACTGATAGCCACGGAGCAGGGACATGCTTAATTTTAACCGGCCGAATAGGAGCATGTTTATCAAACAGACCTATTAGAAGCGTGTTAAAAAGATTAAGCTTCTCGTCAACAGTTTCAGTCATCTCAATTCAAACCAGTTTGTAACCGAGGCATCATGTTTAAGTGCATCGATGTTCATTCCACTAAAATTGCGTTGCAGGAGAAATTTAGGCTTTGGTTTTGGAGGACGCACTTTATAAAAGAAGAAAATGAGGTCGTGGTAAGAAAAGGCGTCAGGGTGACATTGACTGTGCGTAGCAACGTTATTAGCCGATTAGACAATAATCAAATCAAGAAGAGAGGACACACTATTTGGAATAGCCTTAAGAGGAAGAATATTCAAATTACACGAAGAAATTAATGAAATGAGATCGGATGTATATTGCTATACCGCCACCAGTCCTGACAATACGGTCATTGGGAATTAGCTGGAAACCAGGGAGGTCAAAAGATGTCGAAGGTAAGCATGGGTTTAGCCATGTCTCAGACACCAGTACAGCGTGTATGTCTTTACGGTCAAAGGCTACAAGCATGTCCGGATAGTGGGCTGGATTGCTTTGGGCATTTATGTGAATTACATAATTTTTTTAGAAAGGTCACAAACGGTAGTATCGAGCTCATCAGAGAGAGTTGGAATAGAAGAAAGAAAGCTATCATTGCTAGAAGAAGATGATGAAAAAGAGAGAAAAAGATCTGTGTTATCAGTGTCGCTTTGGGACACGTTCATATTGGTTTAAAATAAAATAATAAATATGATATTTAAATAGATAGGGTAACGTATATACTATAAAAATTGGTTTTTTAATCAATAAATTAATTTGATTAATTTTAATCAGATTACATTAATCATGATTAGAATAATCATGATTAAAAAAGTAAGCTTAATCATGATTATTGGCGTTAATCATTAAACACTAATCGTTAATTGGTTAACTTGATTACATCCTTCAATGTTATTAATTCGTTTAATTATTATAATATTTTTGGAGTTTGCCTTGAAGTCAAAAATGTATTATTTTTATTTTGCTTATTTTCTTTCATATATTTTTTACATTCCTTTTCTGTGTCAGCGCCATGTTTCCGTTTTAAGGTCCGAACACTTCATACAAACTGCTACTGTGCTCTTGTCTGTGCATTTGTCTAGTAGAAGCTTATAATAGGTACCGTGAAATAAAGCAGAAGAAGAAAGATCTGATTCCGATTGCAATACCACTGTTGAATTCCTGGAATCGTTTGACGACACCGACGGATCATTTGAAACACCACTACTATTAGATTTATCATCACAATTCATGTTTGTTCGCTTAGTCACTGAGTGAAACAATAACACAAAATGTTGCAAAATCCGAAAAAAATATCGCCCACCGCGTGCGAGCGAGCGTGTGTCAGCGTGATAATGTTAAAACTGACTAATAGTAGTTTAGTGCTATAAAATACGAGAGAGTGAAAGAGAGAGAAGATAAGCTAACGCGAAGTACGAGGTATTTACGCAGTAAATAGGCAATAAAAGTATAGTCTGTAAAATTGGAATAAGGAATGTTGACATTTTGAATTAAGTGTTTCATGAAACAGAATTCCATTTTGATTCATTTATTACTGCTTTTGAAGTAGCATATTTATGTATTGCATAAATAAGATGTTGGTGTTGCTCTTCTAAAAATAAAAAAATAAAAAGTTAATAGTTAATCTAATAATCAAATTCACGATTAAAGATTATGATTAATAATCTTAATCATTTTAAATTAGATTATGAATAATTAATCTTAATCAAATTTTTTGATTATGATTTTTAATCATTAATTTTTAATCGTTAATTAGATTAACTTTGGGCCAACACTGCTACAAACAGTTGGCTTTACCTACCACCTGCCCATTCAGAGATCACTTGTACAGACAATAAACACAAACAATACAAATTAACAATGATGAAAAACGCTATAATACCGTTATAACACATAACGGTATTATAACACTATTTAAGTTAGCAGGATTACAATTTGAAACAAAACGCAGCTGTCAGATATGACAGATGACATTTGTCACTTACACAACTCACTTTTCTGCAAAATAGGACTGGGTATTTACGAAATAAATTAAGTAGAACTAACCGACAATTTCTGTTACATGACCAAATCAAAAAATAAAGTGTGAACAAGAGGGTAATTTGACGTGATGGGATCATGTACTTTGTACTTAACAAGATATAGCGTAATAAGAAAATACACACTGGATCCCTATCAAATCAGGGCATCTTCATACGTCTGGATCTTGTGCTCACTTCCTGACCGGTACTGGACCCTTCTGCGGCTGGTGTTCCACTCGTTGAGGGCGCCACTTCTGCAGGGACCGCCCGATTTAGCTCTTCCATAGTGGTGATGCGCTGGTGGGACCCCTCAGCCGGCGTGACAACAATAATGCCGTTCCTTGTCCAACACTTCGCGATTCCTATACGTTTTCGAGCCTCAAGAAAAACGTCAAGACGTGTCTTGGTCAGGAACTCTGACAATGTTACCCCAGTACCATTAAGTCCGGTCTTTGCGAACCAGAACTTATCCCGGTCTGCCACGCTGCAGAACTTCACCAGAATAGGCCTAGTTTCGCCTTTTGTTGCTCATCTAACACGCTGGCTTCTACTGAAGGCATTCGCCGTAAGAGGGACACGGAGTTGGTCAGCTGCAAGTTTCACGGTCCTAGTAGTTGTGTCCTCTCCCTGGGCTTCCGGTACACCGGTATTAGTAACATCTTACGTCGGCCTCTCATCTCCAACCGGTCACACTGCTGATGAAGAAGCTCGGCTTGCCTGCGTAGGTTGGACAGCGAAGCAAGAATGAATTTCTGAAAACTGGCAAACTCCACTGCCAAGGTGGCTACTGTGTTTGAAGGGGTAGCCTGCTCCAGACTTTTTTGAGATTCCGCCAGTTGTGAAGTGAATGAAGCTTGCATTTCATTCATGGCCAGCTGTAGTCCTCCATAGTACTCCATACTCCGTACTCCATTTCCAAGTTGGATATAAAAGTGATTTGTGTCCACCAGTGATGTAGTTAATGTTTGTACTAAACAAAGGATTAGCTGGCAGGTATTGTATGCCATTTTAATATATTAAAAACGTTTGTAAATATTTTAATTAATTAATATATTCTCTGCCTAAAAAATATGACCATTTAGTTTCGCGCCTACCCCCGAAAAAAAATTACTTCAACTGTTGCAAAGATAAACTAATCCAACCGTTCTTTATATGAAACGAGTCATTTAATTTTTAAATTACTGAATATAATTTAATGAAATAAAACAAAGTATACTTATAACAAAAATAAAATAACAAGACTACAAGAATATAATCAAATCTTTAAATATTTCAAAAAAAATAAATGTAATACAATTATTATTAAATATGAAACTCAACTACCTAAACAGGGAATATGTAATAGCTAAAATTATGTAAATTAAACTATCTATAATCTCGCAGGAACACCGAAAAAAAGAAACAAATTGAAATATAGGCGAAATTAAAATGGTGAGATATGTAATTTCAATTGAAATATAAATATCCAGATACTAAAGATAATGCAATGCATTAAAATGAAAACTAGACAACAAATTAATGAAGTATTGAAGTTACTTACGACGATAACAGAAGTACTAATGTTTGCCGGTACTGAAAAATCAAACAATAATAATAATAAATATCCTTTGGATATTCCCACACATCGCCATCTAGTCCCAAAGTAAACTACTCAAAGGTTGTGTTATGGGTGCCAGACAACGGATTTAATAATTAAATACTTTTTTTTTGTAAATCCATACATGATATACATAGAAAACACAAAGACCAATACAAACAGACATGTTCATGCACACAAATGTTTGTATTGTACGGGGATCGAACCCGCAACCCGCTGAGTAGTAGGCGATTACAATACATTAGGGGTATTGACATAATAGGACATACTATGATGTAAAATCTAAATGAAAAAATATAAGTAATATCTAATACCCGTGATAGAATTTAAAACAATCCAGATGTAAGCCAGGAATTTTGGGACATTCTAAACAAAAATAAGTTGCAGCTTTTCTAAGTTTGTTTTTCTCTAAGCAATAACGACAGTCTTTGCGTTTTGTTACACCTTTATTGTTTCTTGGTAGGTGTTTAGGCCAACAAAGAGATTTCCTGGTCTTACAGAACTATTAGATGCTGCAGATGAATTTTTAAATCTATTTGTATGCAACAGTTTATTGATAACATCATGTCTAAAGTCATAATAGTTTGAACTGGGCTGTTCCTGCTGATTATTAAACATCATAAAACCATTATACATCATAAATTCCATAACATGCATTATGTTTTTTTTTTACCATCTTGTGGATTGATTATGACACGGATAACATGAAATCATTTGGTCTTTTCTGTCAACATCTTTCATAAATTTGTTATATTCATGGACAACTATTGGTTTTGTAATTGCTTGACCTCTTTAATTGACATTTGTTACGAGGTCTGAAGTGTGTTCGGTATGATAATAATGATATTACATTACATTACGTTTATCTTTATAATTTGTCACACATACTCCACGTGAATTATGTCTGGCTTCTTTAGCCCTTGTAAGAGCAGGATTCCTCGATCTATTGGGTCTAAGAGTACCGGTTAAGTAAGTTTTCTTAACTGTTTTTTTTTCTTCAAGTGACACACTATTGTAAAAGTTATCCATGTACAATGAATGAACTCAATTAAAATAATATTCCATCAACATCATAACAACTGAAGGATTATGGGCGTAAAAGAGAAAACCAGGCTTGATGGTAAAGGATAATAATTTATTATTCTTAGACAACAGCAGTACAATCAAAGACCATTTTGGAGAGAGAGACAGCAATATACAATTTTTTTCACTTGTCATCGAGTAGCATTTATACGGACACTTCTATTTTATTAGTTTACACGGACAACATATATTCAACACTGGCCCTTAAACTAATAAATCCTAACTTTTTATCTCGTTTAGATTACAGTTATTTCTACAAAACAAATTACATAATTATCTTAGTATTCATATTAAATGTACATAAAACACTGTTCTACTGTAATTTATAAACTAAGATTTAGATAATAAATGTGTTACAAATTTACAATGTTTTTCTTTACATAATGATTTTGTCAGTATTTCTGCCAACATATCATTAGTACATATATACTTTAACAAAACAATCCCATTATTTACATACTCTCTAATGAAGTGATTGTCTTGTATATGTTTAGTTCGTGCATGATACAAATTGTTTTTACTTAACTTCAATGCAGACTGATTATCATTGAAAATTGTTATTACAAAATCTTTATTGATAATTTCATTCAGTAACTTGCGAATGAATAAGCCTTCCTTACAAGAATCAGAAAGGGACATGTTTTCGGCCTCGGTGCTTGACAAGGCTACCGTTTTTTGTTTGCGGTAAATACATAGCCGGTATAGGACCTGCGATCTCCGTTATCATTAGCCCAGTCTGCGTCTGCATAGCCAGTGATACCTAGTTCGCCTTTTTCAAGAGTTAAGCAATAGTTAACAGTACCTTTTAAGTAGCGCAAGACCCTTTTAGCAGCTTTCCAATGTATCTCTGAAAAACACTCGTTAAACTGACTCAGATAGCCCACTGCGTGCAAGATGTCTGGTCTGGTGCAGACAGCAATGTACATGAGAGAACCTATCAAACCTCTAAAGTCCAGTTTTTCATCCTTTTGTGTATCTTTAGGTAGCTTAAGAGCTACTTCCATTGGTGTAGGTGAAACCTTACATTCTTCTATGTTATATTTCAGCAACACCTTGTTAATATAAGTATTCTGGTTGAGAGTGATTTTATTTTTTTCTCTACACAACCTCATACCCAGTATGTGATGAGCTGGCCCTAAATCTGTAATTTGAAATTCTTTCATTAATTTAAGTTTTGCTTCAGATCTAGCTTTATTACATGTAGAAAATAAAATTATGTCATCGACATACAGAGCAATAACTGTCAAGGAGTTATTACTTGACTTGATATAAATACAGGGTTCAGATGAGGAGCTCTGAAATTCTAATTTCTCACACAAGACATGATCAATTTTTTCATACCAGGCCTTCGAAGCCTGTTTGAGACCATAAATGGCCTTGGATAATTTATATACCTTATGTTCCTGACCTTTAACTTGAAATCCTTCAGGCTGCTCCATGAAAACAGTTTCCTTCAAATCTCCATTAAGGAAAGCCGTTTTAACATCAAGATGCTCTATTTCCATGTTGTATTCTGCCGCTAAAGCTAACAATATTCGTATTGTGGAATATCTCACAACAGGAGAAAATGTCTCCTCATAGTTCACTCCATATTTTTGTGTGTAGCCCTTGGCAACCAGGCGAGCTCGATATTTTAAAATTTCTCCATCTATCCCTCGCTTGATTTTAAATACCCACTTGTATTTGACTGGTTTGTGAGACTTTTGCCTATCAGACAGGGTCCAACATTTGTTATCTACAAATGATTTGTACTCACTATTCATTGCTTCTCTCCAATGTTCAGCATCTGGCCTTCCAAGCGCTTCCTGGGGGGTAATTCAAGCTTGTAAACTCACGGCCACTTGGCCGTGAAAGGTCGCCGCGGACTGCTCACCAATAGGTCGCCTACATTTTGACATCCGCGATGGACACCGCTCCAGTGATGCGTGGTATTCATTCAACATCGTCGCTGCATGAAATTACAACTAGCAATGTCACGCGTTTTTACCCGCTGATGACTTTCAAGGACGCTATTACTGTCATCAATGTTTCAGCACTCGCGGATGCATAATTTCACAAGTTAATGTTTCTTAATAGGTAGAAAGTCATCATCAGCTGTATACTTATTGCGTAAAAACACAATTGTCTTTATTATTTACAACAAACAAACGTACATACTATAAGTAAGGATGCGAAAGTTTTGTCTAACCATAGAGCATAAACTTGAAATGAAAAGTAAAATAATGTAAAATAAGGTTTTTAATCTCTCAAGCGTATGTGAACGAGACACAATGCAAATTCTATTGTTATGCGGTTGCCTGCAACCGCTCGGGTGTTGAAGCATTATGTGCTGATCTGAACTCTAAAACTGAAACAAAAAAATACCAGAATTATTTAGTTTAATTTATTTTAAACTCTAATAAATCAACAACACAATGTATTGAACCTAGTTTTATTTAAATTTACCTATTTGCCCACATAAATTTTAATGGTGTATCCACACCTCGATCAGCAGCGGCTTCGCCGCAGGCCTACGTCAAGATATTTTGCCGCCAGGAGGAGAGGATACACCACCAGAGACAAAAACCGTTAAAAAAGAAAATACGTTTGACACAAGTTTTGTGTCATGCCATGGTTTGTCAAGAAGCTTGTCATCATATATAAAAAAACAAATAAATGTAATTTGACAGAACAGTGAGCCACTGATCATGTAAGTAGATAATCTTTTTTCAGTGAGCCGACGCTGGTGAGCTTATGTTCGATCGACACCAACCAAAACAATAGTTATGTACATTTTGCATGCCTTAATAGTCACCAATGGAAATGTTATATTCATTGTGATAGACGTGCATGTTTAATATCTGTCTTTACCTATAGTAAGCCGCCCAGACATACTATTAGGTAGGTAGCAACCTACCTATGTACGTATTTATGTTTGTATTTTCTTTCAAGATTAAAGAAAGTTTCCTTATTCACATTACAGAAGATTCAAGAGATTTGATATTAACATTCGAAAAATACATTCTCAAAAGGTAATGAACACAAGTTACAGAAATAACATGAATTTGCCTTTAGCAGCAAGGGAGCAGACACTTACTACATTTCAGCACAACATCTATGACAATCTGCACTGAACTAAAGTTTTTAAAATGTATAAGGAATAAATACAATCATTAACATTGATAAATGTTTTATTCATAAAAGCTTTTATATGCCTATGCACTCACGCTATCTTTATTTTTATGTGGCTGATCCTTTGTAATTATAAGCATGGTTACTCATGCTTGACCTACCCGGTTTGTTAGGTATGGGTAATACCTAAAAAACCGGGTAGGTACTTATTCGCAGTCATCAGCAGCAATACAGATCACTTCCTCATATCAAGGAGCTACTCTCACAATGAGTATCTCCCTCTGAAAATTTTTAACTGTTTAATGTCGTTTTGAATAGTTTAATGGACGTAACATAGAAAAATGAGACTCCTTTTGTTTTTCGATATATTAGGTGTTTGTTCTTCCTGCACAAGAGGTACAGACATTCCTCGCTCAGAACGATTTCTGATAAAATCCATTGCTCACGTATCAAGCACACTATGCTCTAGAACGCAGCAACCCAAGATGATTAACAGCAACTACTCTCTAAGCGTCTTGACGACGGAGCATCATAAATTTGCTTGATTGGCATCTTCAAGGACATTATTTCTAGGTTTGTGCTGGTCAGAGTTGAAAAAATAGTTATGAAATGACTGTAAATTGATTTATTTGCTTGCAAATACTGCTACTGATATGCCTTTTTATGTCAAAACCTCACGGATGTATTTCATCTCAAGCGATGTCATGAATCGGGCGAAGTGCGTCACGGTTATATATGCAAAAAGTATTTTAAACGTGAAGTCGTAAAGTAAGTTTTTGCATAACCGTGACATCAACAAAGGCGAGATAACAAGCAAGGGCGAGGCGAGATCAAATGAAAGGTGTAATTGAACCAAAGAGCAAAAACAGAGAGATAAAAAATAAATATTTTTATTGAAAAGTAAGGTTTTGATCTGAATTTAAAAAAACGCGTTCTAATAACAATATCTTATTAAAAAATACACTATCGGTGTCTTTAATCGCCAAGTCAAACTTTCAGCCTTACTACAAATACTAAAACATTGTTTTATGTCTTGGTTTAAACAATATTCGAAATTATGTGCTAAATACTGTTTAGAAAAATAAACGGAGCTGCGATGAGGACTGTTATATCAAACTAAATGGTATGAACAGCAAACTCAATTAAAGCCTTGAAATAAACTAGGCAAGTTTTATGTTTTATGCTGGCTGCATGGCTTTAGACCTGGAAACAGTAAAAAGGGAAAAATCATTTGTGCATATTTATTGTGTCCACACCACCCGGTGGTATTGTGTTGACGGCTCTGCTGCTCATACTGAGAAAAATATAATAATCTAGGGCTGCAGCGGCATTTTCTATGAAAAATAACGATACTATGGTATCTGACATTTTTGACGTTTGGACGCCGGTAATGCCGCCGGGCGATGTGGATACACCATTTGATTGACAGAAATGTCTATGTCTTTTGCTTTATGGTTAAGTTTTTAATTAGATTTCGCTCTCGCCCTCGCCCTAACTATCCGCCTTTGTTGATGTGACGGCTATGGTTAAGCAAAAATAAACTTTACGGTCTTAAACATTAAAATACTTTCTGTATCTACAACCATGACGTGTTTCGCCCGATTCAGAACATCGCCTGAGCTAAAATACATTCATGAGATGTCAAATAAATGTATAAGTATTAAGCTATTTTCAAGCTTTTTAAATAATTTTTCAACTCTATATTCGTCATTATTTCTTCAACTCTAGCCAGCAAAAGCCTGAAAATAATATATTTGATGTTACCAATCAAGTAAATGTTGCTGCGTCGCGATCGTTAAGACACTGAGCGCTGGTTTTAGGAGCATGTTGTGCTACTCGTAGGCACGCGAGCCCTGGGTTTTAACCAGAAAACGGTCTGGGCAAGGAACAATTCTATAAACTTGCCATTTATATTATGTTACGGTATTATGGTTTAGTTTAGCAAATGAGTATTTTTGATGAAATCTTGAATTAAGTACCTAATTATTGTAATAAAATAGAAGGACGAAGCATATACCAGGTCAACAGCGCAAGATAAAAACACAGCATCTGGCACGTTTAGTAGACTGAATCATCCATCCATCATACCTCTAATTGTATGTATTAAATAAAAAATGCATTTGAATAAATGACTTTATTTTATTAAAAGTTTTTTAGCAATAAACCTAAGCATTACACACTTAGTGTCTTACATTATCTCCATTTCTTGGGGTCAATAGCAAAACTGGATCTCTTCCTCAAACCTATAGGAGCTGCTCTACTTAGTTCAATCATTTAAATGAGATTTTCCCCCTTTAGCTCTTTTGCTCTTTACATTGGCTCAAATAATCAAGTTCATCTTGGAAGTGGATAACCGAAATAACAGAGTAAGAACGTGACATCTGCATATTATGGACAAACGAAACGATATTAAGCACTGTGCTGTATTTTATACTCTACTCCGTCTCAGTGATGCTTAGATAAAAATATAGCTTTTCATAATTTTCAACATGTCTGATGTCATCTCATAAAAATACACTATACCTACATAGAATCTGAAACAACAGCAAACGATAAAATATAGGTTATATTTCGTATGCCTCCGGAATTTTATAAAATTGATTGATTACACGTATCGCGTGCTTAGCCAAAGCATTGTTTTAGGCTAGCTAGCCTTTCTATTTAGTACCTTTGGTTAGAGTAGGACTGTAGTATTAAAGTTGGATGAACGTATCTTCATTCTCTTTGAGAATCCGCACCACGAGGATTTCCCGTTAAAAAAAGGTCCAAGATATTGCTCCGACGTGAACTTGATACTCGCTCAGGCAGAAAATGTATATCTCGCAAAATTATGCTCCAAGATCCAGCTTATATTACTGTGACGGCTCCAGGAGTCTTAACGACACAGAGTACCACAAGCTTAATCGGATTCTTCAATAGCTTTATTTTTTGGTGTGTGATGGCCAAATTTGATGAAAATTCTTTTTGTTTTATTGCAAAAAATATAATATTTTATGCAAATAGGTATTGACTTCTTGATAATCTTGACATAACTTTTCACGGATATATGTCAGACGATGTTGTGAATAGGCGATGTCCGTATTCACAGTGCACTTTAAAGTCAGTAGATACAGTGCAATGTTTTGAGTTTTTGAGCGGTCTCAGTACATATATATTTTTTAAATTTAAATACCTATGATATCATATAGTAGTAATGCCTATGGTATTATGAATATTTGACACTCAAGAATACAAGAGGAAATAAGAAATTAAAAAATTCTTATTCTTCATTTTATTGAAATACTAGTGGATACCGCATTGATTTTGATTCGATAGCATAAAAAACATATGACATTTTTGTGGCTGATACTTTTGGAGTTAGTTCTGTTAGCAAGTTTATGGATATTTTTTTATAAGAAAAACCCTCATTAATGCGGTCTCTCATCTTCATTACCTTCAAGGACCCAAAAAGGATGTTAAAAGTTAGTTTCACAACATTATTTTTCTTCCTTCCAAATACTACTTATCATTTATTTACTGTGACATCGACTGAGGCGAGGCTACAGCTTTGGCGATGCTATAATTTTTCAGCTGCCAAACGCGTCAAAGTCCATAGAAACGTGTCAAATAATTCGCCCAGGATTAGTTTCAACTCACGCCGTTTGAGACGATCGGCGCTAGATTCGATGAGAGTTTGTGAATACCAATTTCTCGACCCAGGCGAAGGTCCATATATGGATCAGTGTCGAGGTTGACTTTGTGAATCAACAGGCTGTACGGTCTGCGGAGAATCATCGGAAGTCGTCGTCAACAGGTAAGTCGCCATTTCCATTGATTCGTCGTAATCTGACGGTTCTGACGATTCTGTCGACTCTTCCGTCTCCTCTGGAATGTAAATTTTGTCCGCCGGATCATCAGGCTCAGACGAGCTCTCGGAATCATATATTGTGATAGTACTGAGTCTTTGATTGCTTTGCAATGTAGTAGTGTCATCAGATACATCAGTGTTCACAATAGATGATTCAGAGTGTTCACATTGTCCAATTTGAATAGTTTCATCATTTTTGAAATCATGAAAACATTCTACAGTTTTCTTATCGTTATCATCATGTGACACTTTACTCAGTAATTTATTCTCTAAGAAAGTCACATTCCTGGCTATGACACATTTAGTTGGTGAATCTGCTTCTAGTAATCTATACCCTTTGGTTTCATCACAGTAGCCAACAAAAATGTATTTCTTGCATTTTGAATCTAATTTTGTTCGTTTTGGGTTTAATGTATAAGCAGTGCAGCCAAAAATGCGTAAATGCTTAATTGTTACCTTTCTATCACTCCATTTTTCTTCTGGGGTGCATCCAGGAACAGCTTTTGTTGGGCAGCGGTTTCTAATGTAGACTGCAGTATTCACGGGTTGTGCCCACAACTTCTGCCCTAGTCCTGCATCCTGCAGCATGCATCTCGCCGCTTCCATTATTGTGCGGTTTGCTCGCTCTGCCACACCGTTCTGCTGTGGTGTGTGAGGGACGGTCGTTTGGTGCCGAATTCCATGTTCCTTTAAAAACATTTGAAAGTTTGAGTTAATATACTCACCACCATTATCACTTCTTATAGCTTTGATATTTTTACTTTGTGGGTTTTCCACCAGGGCTTTGAAATGTTTGAACTTTTCAAACACTTTACTTTTTCTTTTTAAGAAGTAAACAAAAGTCTTTCGAGAAAAATCATCTATGAAAAGTAAAAAATATCTTGAGCCGCTAAGAGAAGTACTTGGCATTGGCCCGCACAGGTCTGTATGAATGAGTTCTAAGACCTCAGTCGCTCTACTGTAAGATTTCTTAGGAAATGGCAATCTAGTTTGCTTCCCTTTAATACATGCTACACAGGGTTCATAATCAGATTTATCATAAGAAATGCCTGTAACCATACCTTTATTTAAGTTGAGGTTGAGGTTGAGGTGCCCAAGTCGACGATGCCAAACCTTTTCCGTCTCGTTGTTGCTTGCCTCGCACTCAACTACTGTATTCGCTAGTAGCTCGGGCTGTGAAGGCACTGTAACATTGCTAGAAACAGCTGACACTGCCCCAATAATATTAAGTTTATACACGTCATTGGTAAGTGTACCACTGACAGCAACTACCCCATTGTCATAGACTTGACACCCACTGGGGCCCAATACAATTTTGAAACCCTTTTTGACCATTGAACTTACAGACAACAGATTAGTACTTAAATTAGGAACATAGTACACATCACTGATTAATTTATAAGTACCATTTGCTAATTTTACTTTTACAGTTCCATGTCATGCAGTGTACATCTTGCCACCGTTGGCCACATTCACTACTAAACTTTTACTTTCCACAAAATCACTCATCACTGATTTATCCCGGCACATGTGGCTCGTTGCACCACTGTCGATGTACCAGGAGTCCTGTTCTACATTTACTGACAACGCTGTAAGCAACGCCTTAGGCTCGTCCATAGTCTTCTTAGTAGTCTTTTTCTTAGTCGACTTATTTGGACAATCCTTAATGAAGTGTCCAGTTTTCTTACAGGCAAAACACTTAGGCTTCTTCTGTACGGCGGCGAGTGCTGTCACGGAGTTGTCCGATTTATCGTCGCGTTTAAAATTTTCCTATAGTAGTATTGCTCTTACTGTCTCAGTGGACAACTTGATATTTGAGTTTTCTATTGCCATAATGAGTGGATCGTAATCTTCAGTTAGGCCGCTCAACATGAGCACGGCTACGAAATCGTCATCAAGTGATGATCCAATGTCGCTCAGTTGCTGCGACAGGTCTGTGATCTTCAGTAGATAGCTTTCCATGTTATCACTGTCCACCAACTTGGTCCCGAATAAGGTTCTTAACAATGCTAACCTCCTGCAAAGCCCTTTGTCTTAGTACGCCCGTAATAGATTGTTCCAAGCCTCATGGGCTGTATTCGCCGACCTCACGTGCACAAACGCTGCAGGCTGTACTGACAAAGCGATTCGAGCTAGTGCCTTTTGTACCTTTTTCTTGTCGTCTTCCGGTTTGGTTTCCTTTTCCACGTAATCCCACAAATCTTCGTGGATTAGGACCATCTTCATCATAAATTTCCACGACGAGAAGTTTTCGATTCCTTTCAGTTTATCGATTGCAAAGGAAGATACGGAAGAGTTTACCGTCGACATGCTGTTGTTATACCACCACGATGAAGTTTTCGTTTTTACGCCAACAAAATTGCGAAATACTGCGAAATATTATTGCAATATTATCCAGAATCGTACCTGGGCCCATAACCTGAAGGATTATGGGCGTAAAAGAGAAAACCCGGCTTGATAGTAAAGGATAATAATTTATTATTCTTAGACAACAGCAGTACACTCAAAGACCATTTTGGAGAGAGAGACAGCAATACATTTTTTTCCACTTGTCATCGAGTAGCATTTATACGGACACTTCTATTTTATTAGTTTACACGGACAACATATATTCAACAACAACTTTATCGGCATGACCTTTGCCCCGTAGGTCAATATCATTTTAACCACAATACATATGAATTTTTTGCGTAAAACCATTAGTGTCTGCCAGTATATATAACTTATAACCATATTTATGTCGCTTTCTTGTTATAAATTGTCTAATTTTAACGACCGCGCCACAAAACTACGCTTTCATCGCTTGTCAATTTTTTTGGAGGGGTCACCAATGAGGAGGTTAGGAATAAAAGATGACATTTACACTTTTTTTATCAGAGAATGAGAAAAATGAAATATAGCCAGTAGCGGTTTAATTGAACTAAATGATGAAATTATTTATGCTAAAATATTTTGATAAATATACCAAATACCTACGATTTTTTTAAATGTCACCTTATGATCCTATACAATGTAAATGTCTTCATTTGATTCAATCTGAAAATAAAATGTCACCTTTAGCAACTGACTTTCCTACACTTTGATGCTAAAGATTACAGGATTTAGGAAAAAAGACTTAGCTATTTAATTAAAATATATTAATATTAAACATGTCATTCTCCACGGTCTTCTTCTAGGGAGTCACATTCCCCATTATCATCACTTTCTTCATAATCATTTGTGTCGTATAAAAGTTCCAAGTACCATTTTAACTGTGGTTCCTGTTTCCATTTTTCCACGAATTCTTTTTCCAGTAATCCTTCCACATCTTTTTTCTTCTTACCTTTGATGAACTGGCCCAGTTTTTTTTCATTATTTTTTCCTTACTAAATGTGAGATTCCCCGTTTCGATAAACTTTTGGGCTTCTGTTCCTCAGGATTTTCAAATTTGTAGTTTTGTAATGTTTTAATTACACAATCAACTTTATTTTTGTCTATCTTCTTCTGTATGAATATGCGTTTTAACTGGTTCCATGCCACAGCACGCACCGGTGCGTTATAACAATTAAATTTCTATTGTGTCTCAAGTGTGGCAAATGGTTTAAGTCTCGCATACCATTGACCTTTCTGAAATATTTCTCCAAACTTTTCAGGTCATAACATTTCCAATCTTCACCTAAAAAGTGCATCTTGCCATGTCTGGATATGATTTCCTTATAATGTTCTTTGGTTGTAATGACTGTGATTTTTCGAATATCCTTTTCAACACGTCAACCCGGTCAACAGGCAAAAAGCTGTGGCCACGTACTGGATATACCAGCAATATTTCCATTAAGGATACAGGGGAATACTTTACCAACCAGTACATAAGAATGTCAACAATTAAATAATTTTTGTTTTGTCCCCCGCACCCATCACAGAATAAGTGAATGGATTTAACATCTTTCAACCTGCCATTGCTGCAGAGTTTAGGTGGTCAAATAATGTAGAACCTACTTCTGTAGATCCTGTCCCAGCCATATTTTCAGTCCAACAGGAAAAGTCAGAGTCTCTTCCATTCATGCCAACAATACAGAAATTGTAAAAACTTGTCTGTCTAGCTTAAAAACTGTGTTTTCCCAACTTCTACTTCTTCTCTGACAGAATCGTTATATAGTTTTTAGAATTAAGTCAAATTTAGTTCAAATGATAAATAGAATCTGCAGAATTTATTCCATGCATAATGGCTTTCCTTTGCTGACATTTTTTAATTAAATTACATACACTCTTCTTTTTTTCCACAGATTTATGAGACTTTTGGTCACCTCCCCTTTTCTTCATTCAGCTGTTTTCTACCCACATCAAAAGTTTTCATAAAACTCGTGCTCTGCAAACTCTAACTGACCTTTTTCTTGTCATTAAGTAAGTAAAATTTGGTTCAAAAACTACGTGGTTTTGGTCTTGCACTGCTTGTGGCGGAAGATCGATGTAGCTTTAATGCTGTTACTAGGCGACACAGGTACATATCTTGAAGAGTTTTACTTTTGTTTAGGAACAAAAGTTTTCGTTTTCTTACAATGACGTCCTCACGAAGTTTTGCACACTTGAACTGCGATCTAGGTTTGGGCCGACAATTCATAGAAAAACTTATACATAATTGATCCTTATCTTTGTATCTGCAACAATAACGAGATTAATTAAAATACAAAACTGATTTATACCAAACTAAGATGTTGAAGTCGTGAGTCAGAACTTGTCATCTCGCATTTGCTTAGCTTTTCGTACATTTGACAGCTTTTTTCGTGAACTCTTATTTATCTTCTCTACACTAGTTGTTGCTTCTTCCATTCTAAATATTTTTTCACGTCCTAAGATGATTTTTATTTTAACATCACACAAGACAATATAATGAACGCCAAAACCGCTAAGAACAGAAATCAAAACTGGAATTGTGTAAAGCAATCGTATTCATTTGACAGATCATAACGTACGGTTTGATCTGTCAAACCCTTTGTTCTTGGCCGTTTGACAGATCATACCGTACGTTTTGAACTGTCAAATAAATACGATTGCTTTACACAATCGCACCCCAAGTCTGCGACATGACTTTCACTGTTGCCATGATAAGGTTTTTTAAAGTTCTCATTTATCATTCGTTTATCGATTTATAATCCATTTACATTCCCTTTGCACAAAATGTTCTGTATTTGATTCAATTCAAATGTTATTGTACATTTTATCTACAAAAATGACACGTTTTGGTTCAAAACTGACAACTACTATTCTAAACTAATGTAAATGTTACTGCTTTAATTATGCATTTTTCTCTTAGATTTGGTCACCATTTGAACTTAAGATGTTTGTAAATTGATAAAAATCATGGTTTTGAGCCCGGTAAAAAAAACTTTTGAGCTGAATGCGTAGATATTTCTCTCACTTTTTGTTCTTAACCTCCTCCAATGTTTTCATTGTATTATTACAAAAAAACCGTAGTGGGCTTAGTAAAACAATCAGGATTAAAAGTCATATTCATGTCACAAAACGATAAATTTCGTAATATTAATAAGAATCTATCGCGACTCATATATTTTCTTCATGCCAAATCATATAAGACATCAGTTTTCCAGTAATCATTATTTCTGGCTGCATTTAAATGTCCCATAATTATGAAAAAGCAACGCCAAAAAACTGTACTCGTCAACATTGAATTCTAATTTGAAATGCGACTACTTGGGTTAGGATTCTCCAATAGCACTTTAATCGCGTACGTATTATACTGTCACATACGGTCATAAATGTGACGTTGAAAAGCAATTTAAAAAAGTCAATTGGATGTTCGGCTGGCCCGATACTATGGCTTCCGTGGCTATCTTGACCAACGGGGTCGATTGGGCTTGGGTCACCTTCCTCCATAGCTTCCTCTACATCCTCTTCCACGGTGGAGTAGGAAAAAGCCCAATCGTCTTCTTCCCTAAAGAACAATGAATTGTTAAAAAAAAAAATCTAAGATTTTTCCTCAAATCACTATTCTGCATATTATATATATAAGTAGGTTCGCAAATTAAAAATAACAGTAGTTATAAGATGCTGCCGCACATAATATGTTAAATATATAAATATAGGTATAACTATTTTTTATAAACTTAGTTTAAAATGCACGTTGCATTAAATTTATTGCATTATTTTTACACATTTACTTTTTAAACATAATGTTACCTATTAAAATATAAAAGTTTTGAATTTATACATTAAACTAAATAAAATTAAATTTGCAATCTATCCAAAACGACACCAAATACAAAATATAGTAAATTGCAGTATTGTCTTCAAGGAAAAGTGAAAATAAAAAAAGGGTTTATATAGGGTACTTACGTATCACGGAACATCTCGAGGAGGTAGTTTTCAACATCGTCGGTGGACATCGTGCAATCTACAACACTAAACTTTGCAAGACCAAAATGTTGGCAAGAGATCTGAACGGGTTGGCATGCAGACTGACGAAATATTGCAATGCAGTTCATCAAGAAAACTTACCTGAAACTACAAGTTGTAAAAAGTTTGATAAATAATATCACTCAAAAAGTATTCATCCCTTTTTTGACAAAGGATACCTGCCTAATGATGTTAACAATGGATTTCAAGATTGTCCAAATAATTGAATGCCGACGCTAGTCATGAGTGCAGTTTTATTGCTAAGTAATATTACAAGGAAAACAATAAGATTTGTTAGATCACAAATGCCGCGCCACTTTCTTTTGTTTGCTTTTTATAGCCCATAAAATAGCGATTTTTCAAAACTTTGTGAAATAAACATATGTAATTATATATATGAGTAAAAGCCAGGGAAAATACTGAAAAAAATATATTTTAAAAAATCTATTTTTTATGAAAAAACGTTGTGTTGTTTAAAAACAACATTGCGCCATTAGTATATAACACGAAGTATGGCAAATACAAAATAAAGAGAATTAAGAAGGTACATGTTATTCATTATAATAACTAAAAAAACAATTTTTGTTCTCAGTGTCGCAAAGAGAAACTTTGCATTTTATACATTTTCTGTACGTAAATCCTGAACAACTGGATATTTACAACTCTCTAGCTTTTCATTCCAAATAGCCCAATGGGATACTTGATCCAGCCGTACATCTTTTGATGGAGCAGATTGTACCTGACCTTTGCGTCTTTTCTGCTATATTTCAGCTTGTAGGTTGGAGCTGGAAGGACTACCACGCTTTCCTGTATTATTGGTTGCCAATCCAACCCTGCAGAGTGACTCAGCCAAATCCAATCTGAATTGACATGAATTCATAATTTTTGATTTCGACGCGGACGTATTATTTTGTTGTTTCACTTTTTTTATATCAGCTACGCATTTACTACAGCAACATCCAACAGCAACATGGTAGAATAGCTGCATGGTCCATTTACGACTTTTAATTCTTATGTGGTATCGAGCGACCAATGAAGGAATCCAATAAGTCTACTTGTCCCATGTGTATATTGTATTCCCTTATGGCTTTAGGGCAGGGTATAGGTATTCTTTCTTTCTTCTGTTTATCGAATCGAGTTACAGTCGTAGCTAGTTCAGCTCCCACATAGGTTGAGAGTAAGTTTACTGGCTTATTATCTTTCCAAACTATGGCACTAACGTCTACACCATCAATAGTAGCCACATTTTCCTCGTAATACTCTCTTGGAACACTTTACTTCATGATGATTTTTTATCAGGAAGCTTACAATTACGAAGGCGATTTATGCGCAGTGCCAAGAGAATAAATACCTTCCTTTGCTAGGTATGTTATAAGTTAAAGCGAAGAATAAAAATTGACGAAGTATATAATGTGGTTCACTTTTTGTGGTACCATACGAGAAAGCCTTATTACTGTATTGGCAGATTCTCCCAAATCAGATTCACTTGGCAATGGAGCTGATTTACCACGGCCAGTGAATACTTTAAACCTATGGGCGTATCCATAGATTCTATGAATAAGGAATAGCTTGATATCCCATTTATTGGTTTTATTCGGCATATATTGTTTCATATAATGGCTCAAACTTGTAGCGCACATTTGTTAATCTATGAACAATTTTGTTTTATAGGTATCAAGCTGAATGTTTCATGTAGTGAATCTACTAAGGGTATAACTAAGTAAAGTCTGTCGTAATCGGGGTGAGAACTGGGTAAGTTATTGTCTTTATTGTTAAAGTGTATGATGGAACACATTTTCTCAAAATTCTTAGAGGGCATTGTATTTTTAATCAAGTCGTATCCAAATTTGTCATTCCAATACAGTTTTCGATTTGGGTAATGGATTATTGAGCTAAAGATTAGAATACCAAGAAATGTATTTAGATCGTTTTCATCTATGTATTCAGGATTTGATCCCTGTTTTTGAGTTGAATATTAGTTAGTCTCTTCAACAATTTTTGTTACAAGTTCAGGTCTTAAAATATAACGGAAATACTCTAACGGAGACTGACATTCTAATAAATCAGAGGGCATTAGGATATTTCCTCTAAATATAAAGTCTCCTTTGCTGGTAATTAGATTTCTTTTGCGCCATATAACAGGTCTTATCGGATTACGTACGCTAGTCGAATGATTACCAGGATTTCCATCATTGATAAGTGGAGGATCGAAAGTCCATCCCCTGGCCATCATCAGAAATTACAGGTGGATCGTGGTTATCCTGGGCGTTGTCTGCATCTTCTACATCCCGGCAGCAATCTTCAGCCAGAGCATCTTCAAGTCAGTCCTGTAGTAATTACCCTCATCTTGGGGTTCAGAGTCTGTAGATTGTAAGTTATCTTCAGATTCTTCCCAGTTATGTAAAATATCAGTGATGTTTTTTCGAATAATCCAGCCATGCTTAAAAAAAATGCATCCGTCCATACATTACAATATGTAAAGAAGGCGCGCTGTTGTTTTTACACAACATGACAATGCACCATTATTTAATTTTGACATAATCACACATTACAATTATGTTTTACAAATATCAAAATCACTTAACATATATTTACATAATAATAATGACAAATAATATTGTACTTACCTTCGATTCCTCGTCTGTCACAGAGCCAAAGTTGCTTTTTACAAGTGAAATTTATATTATTATGTTTGTGTAGTGACAAAACACCATAAAAACAAAAATGAAATTGTAAATTAGATTCGTTCATCTTAACCGATTGTTAAATATTCGTAAAAATATTTCCTTCGGATATTGTCAGAGCAATCTCGCAAGATTGATGACATCACGCAGCCTACGCGTTAAAGTGTGACGGTGGCCGAGTGGTATAGTCATACGCCCGGATAGCGTATGACACGGGGTTCAATTCCTCGTCTGTCACAGAGCCAAAGTTGCTTTATACAAGTGCAATTCATATTATTAAGTTTGTATAGTGACAAAACACTATAAAAACAAAAATGTTATTATAAAACAATTCCGTTTTGCAATAAATGCAGATAGCAGTAGTATTTTTTCCAGATTTGTCATTCCTGCACCGCTTCTGCTGGTTATTCATGTCTGGTGATGATTCGGCATCCTGAATGATGTGAAGAAAATTCATTTCTTAACTGAGTATAATCAATTTGCTTCTATAATTTCGTAAATTATTATTTTTAATTAATTATATCATTTTGTAAATTAGTGATGCAAATCGGATGAGAGCCTGCAGACATCGCTTAAGTATTTCAAGGCTATTGTTTTATCATCAGATCTAAGTAAAGTATCCATGTCTCTGTTTACGGCTGATATGCCTTGGCCTAGTGTCTGCTGAAAACCTGTAAGTTTTTTGTTTCGAACTCGGACAGCTACTGAAATGGTGACGGTTATCTCAGGAATGAGTGTAAGTGCTTGAAATAGTTTGCTGTTACAGTTAGCTTGCATAAAATTTTCCTTCATTAACTGTCATCTTTAACATATCCTTTCCTCAGTGCTGGAGGTTAATAAGCCGCTAGGTTACTATTGATATCTTTCCCGAAATCAGGTTTATCTGAGAAACATCGCACCCTCAGAATGTAAGTGACTCAATCCAAAATCGCAGATTTTTCGATAATGAGTACAATGCATCTACTCTCGACAGCAAATTTTGGTTTACAGTGTATAACTTTTATAATAGCTCTTTTAATAAAACAACAATATCTGTACTATTACCTTAAGAAATTCATCAAATTCTATAATTTATATTTGATTATTTGATATATAATTAGTACATTAAAAATACCTTCTATATTTAGGTCACTCTTGTACTAAACTTATTAATTTAAAGAAAAGCTTTTTAGGATTGAGGTCTTCCACATTCTAACTTTCAAAATTATTGTGTAGCCACTTTTAGTATCGCACCACTTTTTATTCTACTCTTAAGTCACACTTGAAATTAAAGGGACAGTCAAAAATGCATGTTATTTTGTGTTTTTGTTTTGAATATTAAATGACTAGGAATATTTAACATGGTCGTAAAGTATTATAATCATAATCTTATAAAGAGAACAATCACAAAAGTTACAAAGTTCTTACAAAAAATTGTAAATTACTGTTGCACCTTAATCTCTATCTATAATTAATTATAATTACCGTTTTAATTAAGCTCATGTTGAGATCAAAATATTATCAGAACAATACAACAACAACACAAATTTCGCAAGGTCGGACTGACAGCACGGTAGCTCAATTTTATTGGTATGGCCCGGTCAGCCAAAAGGTTGCTGGTTCAAGTCCCGCCCGTGCGCAAATTTTTGGTTTCTTATTTCATCTTTTTCAATAAAAAAATAACTCTTAAATTTATATAAAAACAACATTAATAAAACTTCTTTGCAATTAAATATTTATAACATATTCTTCTAATCAACGGTTAATGTAATAGGAACTGAATTACAACAGATAAGTCTTAAACATACTTTTATTACAACGATTGTTAAACCCCACAATAACTAGGGATTAAATTTTTCCTAACCAAATCTTTTTAGTCTTTCTTTTTATTTTATTTTAATGATGATGATGAATGAATGATTTCATCTGCACCTTACATTATCTTCCTTTTATTTCGCATATGTACGCGCCTGGACCAGTTACTGCGGGGCGAGACGCGCGGGGAGGGTGTCCATGTTATAGGCCCTAGTCGGCCAGTCCATCTTTGAGGAAATGACGAATTTAAAAATTCTCTTACTATAATAGCGTAATGGGCTGGACAGCCGTCATTTTGCAGCCACATCACTTCCCTTACCTCCGGATCGATCCCTCCGAGCAGTTGTGGAAGTTGGTTCTATAAAAAGTTTAGGTACCTTTCGCCATTGAGAGTTTCAGGTAACTCGAATGGGCCAATTATTTGCCCGCCAATGATCCCAGTCCATAAATTGATCTTAAATTAATACTGGGATCTGTCTTGTCTAATTAGGTTGGGGTTTTCAAGTTGCCAACTGTGTAAATTATGCATGTTAAAGTATCCGTCTTTTTTACACGATGATTCGTCTGTCCATAATATTTTATCGTAGAAGCTAGAGTCGTCTCGCATTCTGCGTAACATTTATCGGCAAAACCGAACCCGGAGTGGCCGATCACGGGGCAGTAAACTTTGCACTCTTTGATAGTGATACGGGTACAGTTCATGCCTTTTCAACACCCGATGCACTGTCCTGGTAGAAATGCCAGTCCTCCTTGCTATGGCACGAACTGAAGTGGTAGGGACTTCATGTACCAATTCTAAAATTTAATTATCATCATAGACCATTAGGCGTCCCTCACATGCACCGCCCACGCCTGTACCTGGTATCCTCCCTTCAAGGTATGCCTGATGCACTCTAATAAACACCCGATGATCAGGGTATCGTCGATCAGGATATCTTTCTCTGTACAATCGAGCTGCTTCTCTACCATTGCATCCGCAATCGCCGTAAATTAAGTTCATTTCGGCGTATTCTCGCGGCGAGTACTGCGACATGGTTGATTCGTTACTGCCACAAACAGGTGCCAAGTCCAAGTAGCGTAGCCAAAGTCGTAGGGATCACCAAATTAACAAATCCAAATCAGTTCCTTTTTGTTTCGAAAAGTAATAACTTTTTTTCTGTAAGTCGTAACACTTATTGTTGCACCATTTTAGAATCTGCAAAAGATGGTCATTTTTTTAAAATAATGGGCACTGACAGTGTGGTACATTTTTTTGCACCAAAAGCATTTAAAGTCAAACAATTTGCTAGCAGTGAGTATTGAATTTTAAAAAACACTTTTTTTTCTAATTCAGTTTGTAAAAAAAAACAAATGAAACACTAAGTACATGTAATAAGCAATAATACTAAAAAAATACCGTCATTTTTGGAAATTATAACCAAATTTGTAAGGCAAGGTAACGTTTTTTTTTTGTAAACCCTGTACATACATTTTTTTTAAATACTGGTATGTGGTGCTTCAGTGTACAGTGTATCCACACCTTTGCTTTGGACCACTATTTACGCCACACCCTGTATACATGCAGCCTGTGGATCGAATATACTAAAAAGGCCTACAGCGTCCTACGTGTACAATATAACAATGCTTTTAGGGCGCTGATTGAGCTGCCGCGCTACTGCAGTGCTTCTGGAATGTTCGCGGAAGCAAGTACAGACGACTTTTATGCACTGATGCGTAAACGAGTGGCATCTCTTTGGCAGCGGGTGCCCGCCAGCCCCAACAGCATATTACGGACTGTTGCAGACAGGTTTGACGGGCCATTTGTGAGACACTGGATGACAGTTCACGTTAGGCCGTCAAACCTAGCTGCGAAATAAAAATGTTTTTTTTATTGAATTTTAATTTAATTAATTTGCTTAATTTATTGAAAGTTTTACTAACTTATTTTTAAGACAAAAATTGTTACTAACTACTTTATGGAAAATGTAATTTGAATTTCGAATTGTATGTTTCCGAAATAAATGAATTTATTATTATTATTATTATTATGCACATTATCAGCCTAATTTTGGTTGTGACCTTTTATTTTGTGGGTTATTGATAAAAAAATCTCAAAATAGATTACAGCAAAGGAATAGAGACTTGCTATCATTTTATTAACCGACTTCAAAAAAGGAGGTTGTTATCAATTCGACTGTATGTTTTTTTTTATTATTATTATTATTTTGTATGTATGTTTCCTCATATCTCAGTCGTTTGTAGACCGAATCGAAAAAAACTTTCGCCTACTTAGAGGAGTATCTTCGAGTTGATCCCATTTTTTTCCATTTTGGGATCTGATGATGGGATCTTGGTGTAATCGAGGGAAACCCTCAAAATTTTAAAGACACGTATAGTGTTTCTTTACTACAATCTTAATGTTGACGTGTTGTTACGTCTGATAGTCAACATCTTGTGGGGCTGAGCTGATGGTGGAACGCCTTAACGCTTAGGAGTTCAGTAATAGCTGCAACTCCCCCCCCCCCCCCTCTTATGTAATCACTAAAATGAAGAAATAAAATAAACTTAAAAAAAAAGTAAAAACCGACTTCAAAACCAAAATGCACTAAAAAGTCTTAAATAAAGTCTTCACCATTGAAAGGAAAGGAATCCGTTTTAGGCAAACAATTTCTTTTTGGAGTCGGTGCCATAACTTTGACCATCAAGCATCAACTATCACAGCAAATTAAATGTTCATCGTAATTAGTTTTTTTTTTATCGGCAGGCGCAGGTTCGTATGACAGACGAAGTTTCATATCGATCTTTCTTTGGCTCGTAAAAGTTAATGTTGAAATCTTTATTAAAAGTGTTTAAGTAAAGCCAGTAATCATATTCTGTCCTGGTATTCTCACTCTGTTATTTATTAAAATCATTACATAACTAATTTATTGTTTTTCCATGTGAAATATACTCTTTGTCTGTCGTGTGAGATTCTATTCGAGGTATTGAGTTGATGTGGTCTTTTATGTCTTGTAAAACGTCTAAATCGGTACGTTTTCTATTATAATGTTTGCCCTGTTTTTGTTCTAGGAAACTCTGACTATCGGTCTTAGCTTTAACAGTTCTTATTTGTCTGTCACTAATAGATATTATATATATAACGTATTGATGAAAAATTGTTTGCAAACCCGAATCCTGTGGTCATTTATGGTAAAGTAAAAGGTGTTGTTCGGTAATCTAGGCTTCTGACCCTTAGTGTACCTATATTTTTGCATTAAAAAAAAACAAGACAAGAAACTGAAGCAGAAAAAAAGTTCAAACCAAAATGAAAAAAAAATGTAGAAAAAAGAGATAAGAAAACACCCAAGGCAATAAAAGTCAATGAATCACAACAAGAAGAAAACGAGCTGTTGTACAAAGAGTAAGCAAAAAAATGCTAATGAGATGTCCACCTGTATATTTAATTACCTTTAAGAAGTAGACCAACAAGGAAATGTGAAGACTGTTCTACTGTACTGTGACTCATGTTATGGACAAAATAAAAATAAAACTATGTTGAGTATGTCAAGATATTTTTTGTGCATAGCTGTCAATATAGAAGTAATTCAAATCAATTATCTCATAACAGGTGATACATACAGTTGATAGCATGCACTCTACTATAGAGCGTGCCGTAAAGAAAACAACCGTGTAAGCGCCTTCCCAATGGCTTACTAACCAGGTCCATATCGAGTCTCTATTTTAGAAGGCAAAGACTTTATAAGATTCGAAGAAATTGTGAGCAAAACATTGAAGAAGAATCAACGAATTCAAATTTCGAAACTATGTATTGCAACATTTAAAAAGGCGAACTCAGACATTATGATAATAAAAAAATCTATGCTCCCAGATGCAGAAACAACATCAGTTTCCCTATGTAGCTTAGGAAATGCGCAACCAAAACTTTCCTTATATTTAACTCAGCTTCCAATTTCAATTCAAAAATATTAGGATCTTAAAAAGATACTGGACAAACAAATTATTCCCAAACGTTTCGCTCAAGAGTATTTGAATCTAAAGCATGACAAGAAAATTAAAGACTTTTTGTTGAATCAGAGGAGGAAGAAGAAGAAGATTGTGATTGAAAATAATAATGTTAAAAACGAAGTTCTAATATTTTAAAGTAATTTTCTATGTTCCTAATAAGCTAAATAAATAAGTTACAGAAACTGCCATAGCAAGCGTCTGCGGTGTTTGGCACTAGGTGCCGGTGATAATCGAGCACGTCGTTCTTGCCTTACCTGGTCAAGGCGCGACGGGAAACTATGTGATGCTGGTCACCTGGCCCAGGCTTCGGAAGACGCACCGCAGGTCCGCGACGCGCGCGCACACGACATAAAAATGCGAACTTTTTTGGCAGACTGACCTGCGTCGCGCGGCAAAATCCGGTGGGGCGGGGGAGCGGCCGCGACACGTGTAGGCAGGCAGGCAACGCGGCGCCGATGGGCGGCACGTATGGCATTACCTACAAAGACCGAGAGCGCCGCTCGGCAATGGGTGTTTTATTTTACTCTTTGTTCCACATGTTTAGAGGCGATTTTCTCGAAAACTAGCGTATAAAAATATATTTTTTTCGTACAAAATATGTTTCGTTTATTTTTCTGAATCTACCTTTTAAATATTATCACCTAAAATTTTAAAATATTGAAGAACATATTAAAAAAAAAACAGTACCCTTATCAGACTGTATGTGTGTTGGAACTGCATGAGCTTCCTCAAAAATACTCTCTAAACAAGTTTTGGTTGTTAAAGAATTTTAATTTTTCATAGGCCTAGTCAAAGTCAAAGTCAAAAATTATTTATTCAATTAAGGACACAAAATGCCACTTATGAACGTAAATAATCAGTGTAATATCAATTAATTATGGCCCGTATGGGGCTAGAACATGTCTCCTTATCTTTTGGACCCTACTAGCATAAGCATACTTACTAAATACATCAATAACACACAATATGTAGTTATAACCATCATTGTATTTGCTATGAGTTCGCATGGCACATAAATCTGCTTGCCATAGTTTATTAATATCAGATAAGATATATCTGTTTTGTGGAAACCTTTAGTGAACCGGTCTATGAAGTGTGTACGTTTCTTGTGATTCTTACCATTGTTTGATTTCATTCTTATTTATTTTTTCTCTCATAGCTTTTACAAGTTTGTCGATACTGCTATAACCCGCAGGATGTGTTGCATTATAATGAATATAGTGAATTTCTGGTATTACAATGTTGCTTCCAATTATTTTGCTATTATCAACTAATACAGTCCCATCATCATTCCAATGTACCTACTTTGCTTTGACTTGCTAATAGGAAGTTTAATAATAATTTACCTTTTTTAACGTACGATTTAGGAATTAAACTTAAGATTTGTTGTTTTGAATATATAGATTTATTTTGAACAGTGTATCTTTCATTATGTCTATCTTTCGCATTCGATGTCTGACTGACAATTGGATCTTTGTTGCTTGGATCACTACTTCTATTAAACTATTTTTTTTTTCAAAAAATCTTTTTTCAGATAGGTCAACATTAGAAGTTATTATTGGAAGCTGATAAGGTTGACGGTCTTCTCCAGTAAAGTGCAAATATCTTTGTTATGTTTGTAAATACATAATCCATTTTTTTTCTATCATCGTCGTTACTTTTAAGAATATATTGCTTTTCAGCATCTAATCGCGATTTAGGATTTTCATGACTCCTCATTCTTTTCATTTATTTTATCAATCGATCTTGGTTGAACCAGAAACAGTTTCTTAGCGTGTTTAATTTTAAACTAAACCACTTACTTGTCCACTTAATATGGATTTTAAAATAATAGGGAAAAATGCACCACCTTTTTGAACAAGTATGTTTTGTCTTACTTTGGTTGTAGTTTTACGTACAAGCTTGCGGAGTAATATAATATATTGTTTTAAAGATTTTTTATCCTTTTCTTTTAATAGAACCTTGCCTTGTAGTACATTAAGAATACACTTACAGATGCAATTTATTTCATCTTCATCACATGATTTTAATAAAGCTTTTAGGTACTTTGGTTTTAAAGTATTCAATACGACGAGCAGATCTTTATGAGTCCTTAAGCTTCCCAGCATAATTTGTAAATGACAGAACTTTGTTGGCTTTTGTCGTATTTTAACCCTATTTTCTGTACATAAACTAAACAGTTTTTTTCAGATGAATATATATTTGTTTTGAAACGACACATGTCATTGGTATTTTAGATCTATCATAAAATAACCATGCACCTCTGTCGTTGCATTTTTATAAGCTTCTTGAACAAATTTTACATTATCTGATGAGACTTGACGAATGAAATATCTAATTTGTGTTTGATCACGAGGATTTTTAAAATAAATAATATAGTTGGAATTTAAAGAAATATTTATCTGACCTTTTTCTTGATGAAACAGGATTTGAGTTATGTAAAATACCTACACTTAAATTTCTATGGTGACTACCTTTTGTATAAATATCTACCATGCGACCATCAGATTCTCTAATCAAATCATCTATTATGATCAAATTGGGTTCTTTACCATCAACATATTTATGTCAGGTAATCCTTCAAAGTAATTAACATTTTTTAAATTGTATAAAGGTTGCATCTCATCAAAACACCATGTTATTGTGGAAAAAAGGTGTATTACTTATTTCTTCCATGTTATTTATAAACAAAATTTGATTTTCCACAACCACTAGGTCCTGCAACTATTGCAGTAAATGGATGAATAAAATGTTTCATTTTTTCATTAAGTGTGAATTAAACGAGGTCCAAGAAAACACTGTTTTTTTTTCTTTTTATACTAATTAAATAAGAACAAATTTCTTATCAACTAAAGTCAACAGTAATACAATCAGTCAATCGAAGGTAAGAAGTTATTACGACTAAAGTATTAACAATTATTTTTACAAAGGTTAAATAACAAAAATATTTAGGGAATCTTAAGTTTATTACAATCAAATGCAAACAAGGTTAGATTGGTTTTGTTACATTAAAGTATACAGAATTAATTAAAATACAGAAGTTATTTAAAAAAAAACACATGAACACAAAAAAATATACAAATAGAAAATAAAACTTAAAATTCTAACAGTATTACGACTTTTTGTATTTGTAATGACCCAACGCCAACTGTTCAGTTTACGTACGAAAGATTGATGAATGAATGTAGGCATGTATATTTCACCGTCTATTAACTTAAGATTTGTTTGTGTCAAGTTAGTTCGCAATAAAATATCGAAGGAATAACACGCGTTTCTCCTTACTACACATCTACAAGCAACTCTGAACCCTATTCCGCTGCTCTAAGGCCGACATCGAGCCGGATACACAGCGATAACTCCGAGCCGCAGGTAGCGGACCCGACCGTGCGAGAACAATAGCGGACTGCATTCAATAGGCGTTTATGAATAAAGTGTGCATAAAACGACGTAAACGGGTGCTAGTGAAAGATTAATGAAATAATTAAGCTATTATTGGACTTCATCAGTGTACATGAACATTACAAACTGTCATTATGAGTGTTACGGCGGAGCAATTGCTGAGTTTATTGGAAGATAATGCCAGTTTATTAAAGAAAACACAGATTAATTTGAGGAAATGCCCTAAACAGCGATTAACTCGAGGTTATATCGAAACCCGTATCAGATGCATTGACGAATACTGGGAAGCTTTCAAGAATGCACATAGACATCTAGTACAAATCACGCCGAAGGAAGTACGTCGAGAGTTGGAATACTTTTCAAATGAGGATTATTATGCAATCGAGGAATTATATTTATGCATGTTGGCCGATTTAAAGGACATGATATATGGAAATCAAGAAAGTCAATCGAGAATTCAATCTGAATCGAGTTTAGTTACTGAGACACAGCGAGAATTGTTAAAGTTACCGAGAATACATTTACCTACTTTTACCGGTAACTACGAAGAATGGCCGACTTTTCACGATTTGTTTTCCTCGTTGGTACATACAAACTCCACGTTGAGCAAGGTTCAGAAGTTGCATTATTTGAAGTCTAGTGTTGGTGGCGAGGCTGAAACTCTTTTGAGACATGTGAACGTAACTGAGAACAACTACGATGAGGCATGGAACATACTGAAACATCGTTATGGTAACAAAAGGATTATAGTAAACTCCCTACTCAAAAGATTGTATACACAACGAAAGATTAGTGCTCCTACGGCAAATCAAATTAAGAACTTATTGGATACAACGACTGAGTGTTTACATAACCTAAAAAACCTGAATATTACGATTGAGTCGTGGGACCCGTTGATAATCTACTTGGTGGTGCAGAAATTAGATCATGACACACATAAGACATGGGAAGAACATATCTATAATGATGACTCAGAAGTATTACCTACTTGGGAAGATCTCAGAAAGTTCTTGGAATCGAAATACCGCACTCTGGAATTAATTCCATCGGTATCTAGTGCTGTGCATCCTGCAAAAAAAACAAGAATAATGAGAGAAAAAACGTTCCATGCTTCAACCGCCTCACCGACTACTACTACGAGATGTTGTAGTATGTGCCAAGAAGAAGACTCGCTATGTCATTGTAAGGACTTTGCGAAGTTACAACCTGCAGAAAGAGTTGAGTTTGCGAGAAATAAGAATTTATGCTACAATTGTCTGATACCAGGGCATGCAAGTTTTAAGTGCCGTCTCCGTATGTCCTGCAGAGTGTGTAGGCGACGTCATCATACGCTATTGCATCAAAATAGGAGCGTCGTACTATCAGACAATGTACAAGCACATCATACACAGGTTGACCATAAACAGGAGAATAATGAAGTACAGAATGAAGACCATAATACAGACGTCGCAATATCATCGCACCTAGCGACCAGAAAATCCACGGCTTTGCTTGCTACTGCCCTTATACCTGTAAAAGACGAACGTGGAAACTTGACCATATTGCGCGCCTTAATTGATCCAGGGTCACAAGCAAACTTCATCAGCGAACGAGCAGCACAATTGTTGAACGTGAAGAGAACACCTGTCAAAGGGACCATCACTGGAGTAGGGACAACACAAACGTCAGTAAACCACGTGGTACAACTAGAACTTCATTCAAGTTATGATAGTCTCTTTCAGCTTCTAGTTCAAGCATGTGTTATAGCCACGCGTTTAACTACCGACTTACCATCTCAGACTATTACAAACTCTGCACGCACTTGGTTTCACTTAGAGGGCCTGCCTCTAGCCGACCCAAGCTTTCACAAACCAGGTAGGGTAGATATGTTGTTAGGTGTCAACGTGTACGCGAGAGTTTTGAAGGAAGATGTGCTCAAGGGTCCACCTGGCTCACCATGTGCTCAAAATACAAGCTTTGGATGGATTCTTTTTGGAGATATTTTAAGCAACCTTTCTTCAGAAGAAATGATAGTCCTGCACCACAATGTCAATATGGATGATATGCTACACACATTGTGGGAAATAGACACAGATGGTAAGAAGAAATTAACCAGTGATGAAGAATTGTGTGAGAAGATTTACACATACGAGAAACGAAGAGGGAAGATATGTTGTGAAACTACCCTTCAAAACAAGTACTCAAGAATCGACCAAGGGCAACACAAGAGACATTGCTATGAAGAGATTATTACAAACGGAAAAACGATTTGAGAAGAATACAGCCCTGAAAGAGGAATACATAAAAGTAATGCGAGAATACGAAGCCTTAAACCACATCGAAGAAGTTCCCGAAGACCAAGTAGAAAAACCAGCAGTGTATCTACCCCATCATGCAGTGGTTAAAGAAAGCAGCGAGACAACGAAGGTAAGAGTCGTTTTTAATGCATCATCTCCAGGGTCAAACAATGTTTCCTTAAATGACGAACTTCTGGTGGGACCACAACTCCAAGAAGACATGCGATCGCTGGTGATGAGGTGGAGAATGAGAAAGGTTGGATATGTAGCGGATATTGAGAAGATGTACCGCCAGATTTTGGTAACCACAGAGGACTCAGACTTCCAAAGAATACTCTGGCGTGAACATCCAATCGAACCAGTTAAGGATTTGCGACTACTACGACTTACCTTTGGTACTGCATCTGCGCCGTATTTAGCTGTTAAGACTTTGCAGCAGGTCGCTGAAGATGAAGGAGAAGCCTATCCTGTTGCAGCTGAAACGATAAAAAGGGACTTTTTCATGGACGATTTGATGTCAGCTCAAGATACAACTCAAACGGCGATAGAGGTTGCTGAACAAATTACAGAAATCCTTAGGAAAGGAGGATTTAAGCTTCAGAAATGGGCATCAAACAGCAAAGACTTCATGAGAAGATTTAAACCTAATGATCACAAGGTAATTGTGAAACTAAACATTGATGATAATGAGACTATTCGAACACTGGGCTTATTTTGGAACACTGAACGAGACACATTAGAGTACAGCTTCAACTTACCCCCGCAGCCAGAAGTTATCACAAAGAGAACTATATTAGCTGAAATACAAAGACTGTTCGATCCTCTCGGCTGGTTGGCTCCTGCGCTGCTACCTGCAAAATTAATCATACAAAAATTATGGCTCCAAGGCATCAGCTGGGACGATGAAGTTGAACCTGACACAAAAAAGGAATGGTTAGGTATAAGAACAAGTTTGAATGACATAAAGGAAATAAAACTAAATAGATGGTTAAATACTACTTCTGAAAACCTACAAAATGCCACGATTCATGGTTATTGTGATGCTTCCAATAAAGCATATGGAGCAGTTGCTTACCTGAGAGTCCGCACCGCTGAAGGAAGATTCAAGGTTTCTATAATCGCAGCTCGAACACGCGTCGCACCCATCAAACCAGTTACCTTGCCGCGACTCGAACTGTGCGGAGCTCTTCTGCTGTCACAACTCCTGAAACAAATATGGGATGCCACGCGTTTTCCCCGAAGTCAAGTATTCGCATGGACGGACTCAATGATTGTTTTGTCATGGTTGCAGGGAGACCCAGGGAGGTGGCAGACTTTTGTACGCAATAGAGTGGTGACTATACTAGACAACATTGGAACTAAGTGGTATCATGTCCAATCCAATGACAACCCTGCAGATATCGCATCCAAGGGAATGCTATTAAATGATCTGAAGAACTTTGATTTATGGTGGCACGGACCGGACTGGCTGAAAACAGAAAGTATAAATTACACAAAACACAATATAAGTGACACAGATATTTCGCTAGAAAGGAAACTGGAAATTTCAGCAAACTTAGGAGTGACAAAGGAAGAAAAGACAATGATACAATTTGATGATTACAGTACATTGAATGAGCTATTAAGAACAATTGTAGTATGTGTTAAATTTCTAAATTACAAAAAGAATAAACTGAATACAGATAGAACATTGAATGAAGCTTTGGAGAAATGTGTAAGAATAATACAGAAACATGAATTTAAAGATGAAATAAAGAACCTAAAAGAAAATAAAGAATTGAATAAAACAAGTAAAATAAGAAACTTATGTCCTTACCTTGATGAGAAACAGCTCCTCAGGGTGGGCGGCCGTCTTAGACATTCAGCGTTAGAAAACAATAGGAAACATCCTATTCTATTAGATCACAACAATGGATTGGTACCTCTAATCATCGCAGATGCTCACAAAAGAACCTTGCACGGAGGCGTACAGTTAATGATGAATTACATACGAGACAGGTTCTGGATTATTCGTGTCAAGAACTTAGTTACTGCACACATACACAAATGTCTAGTATGCGCACACCAAAGAGCAAGCGATCGGACACAAATAATGGGTGATTTACCTTCAGTGCGTGTTACACCAACTCGCCCATTTCTACATTCTGGCGTGGACTACGCGGGCCCATTCTCGATACTAAGTTCACGAGGTAGAGGTGTGAGGTGCGAGAAGGGGTACATTTGTATTTTCATCTGTATGGCTACAAAGGCCCTGCACCTAGAATTGGTAGACGACATGACCACAAGTACATTTTTAGCCGCTTTCCGAAGATTTGTGTCTCGTAGAGGAAAATGCAGTCACATTTGGAGTGATCGAGGTACAAATTTTGTTGGTGCAAATAAAGAGTTAAACAAACTGTGGCATCAAGCTGGTTTAGAAATACCAGGTGAACTTAGTGACATCTTGGTGGATGAGGGCACTCAATGGCACCATGTACCTCCTTATAGTCCTAATTTTGGCGGTTTATGGGAGGCAGGTGTAAAATCCGTCAAATATCACCTGAAAAGGATATTGAATACCAACCTGACATATGAGGAGATGTCCACCACACTGTGCCAGATCGAAGCCTGTTTAAATTCAAGGCCATTGTGCCCATTAGATAGTTCTGACGTCGAAAATATTAATGTGCTAACACCAGGACACTTTCTCATAGGAGAGACTCTGCTTGCAGTTCCTGAACCAAGTCTTCTGGACATAAACACAAACAGATTGTCACGATGGCAATATGCACAAAGATTAGTTCAAGATTTTTGGAGGCGATGGCAAACAGAGTATCTGTCGAGATTACAGCAACGACCCAAGTGGCTTAAAAGGAATGAAGAATTTGAGATCGTTCTCGTAAAAGAAGACAATCTTCCTCCTGGTAAATGGGCATTGGGTCGGATCGTTCTCAAACATTGCGGTCAAGATAATATTTGCAGAGTTTATAGTCTGAGATGTGGCGGTAAAGTTATAATGAGGTCAATTTCAAAATTGTGTAAACTTCCGATTAACAGTAGTACTAGTGATCCTCGTACCTAAATTCTTACTACGAGTGTTATTTAGTAGGTAACATGAATGATTTGCTTAGTCTATTATTGTTTTTACTATTCCATCCTTTTTATTTGTAAAAGTAAATGTAAATGGTAATATTGGATATAATGTTTATTCTGTACGTTACATATTATGTATATGGTATAATTTTAAACCTATATAATGTACAATTTAGCATGTTTATTTTGGATGCATGATAGACTAGGATACGAACTGATTATTATGTACCTGCTGAATGTGATGTTAAATTTTAATGTATCTACTGTTGTTGCAATTTGGAAAACTATGTTTTGGTGGGCGGTATGTTCAGTTTACGTACGAAAGATTGATGAATGAATGTAGGCATGTATATTTCACCGTCTCCGTCTATTAACTTAAGATTTGTTTGTGTCAAGTTAGTTCGCAATAAAATATCGAAGGAATAACACGCGTTTCTCCTTACTACACATCTACAAGCAACTCTGAACCCTATTCCGCTGCTCTAAGGCCGACACCAACGTATCAATCTGATTCGGTAATATATAACGCTTGGTATCTTGGAATGATAATGAAGTTTTATTAATTTGCTGTGTAAAAATAGTGTGTTTAATTGACTTGAATTTATACATACTATGGTGTTGAATATTTTTATGGAAAAGACACGATTTGTAATTTCCTATTTCTAACTTTTTGTAATACATTTGTTAACGACTTTGGCTTTTGCAAATATTTTTTCACAATGGTATATGCATACATTTTTGATCAAAGTCCTACAAATTCCTTTAAAATATCACCGTTATTTTCATCTTTGAAACAACCTAACTTTTTTTTTGTTTATTTTAAGGTAACCAAATAAATTATCAGGTGGATAATCAGAGGTATCAAACCTAGTCATCAAATCAGGTTTTAGATCTTCATACATATAAATTATCAGTAAAAAAAGAGGGAAATAAAACTGTCAGTATCAGTATACAATAATTTAGTTTTATCACCAAACTTTTTCAAAATGTTATCATTATCAAACTCATACATACTCGTAAGTGTTTTTGAAATATCTAATTTACAAAATCCTTTATAAATGGGTTTATCATGGACTAATTTTATTTTTCGTAATTGAAATGATACTTAATTTTCTGAAAAGATTGATAAACTGTGGAATACGGGTTAAGCTATTAAATCTTGTGCTCCAAAAGCCTTACCCCGATTTTTCCAATTTGTTAATAGTTTAACATTAACTCTTTTTCTATGTTTTCCATGGTTTTACCAAAAACTAAATGGTTCATAAGTTCATAAAAATCTTTTTCAAACATTGATGTTGTATTTGTTCTCAGTTTAGTATTCAAATTATTATATTTTTGTAGCCAAGGCCTTTGATTGAATTTTAAAACTCAATGAACCTTATGTAGTTTTATGCCTAACTTAAGACATTGTTTCAAATTTCTTGAATTTTATATTTCGTTTTATTATTTAAATTTGGAACTAATTTTATATTTTTAGTATGACCTACACAAATATTTTCAGGGCAAAGAGGTAAATCGGAGTGTAAATCATGAAGTTCATTAGGATACTTTAAATCAACCAGATACGATCAAGACATCAACATCAAAATATGTGTACAAAAGTCTATACGCAATCTTTTTTTCTCAATGAGAATAAATAACATGATATCTGTTCAGCGTGAAGTATGGATTTTATTGTATTTATGTATGTTTATGTAGGTTTATTTAAAAAGCATTTATGTAAGTATATGTAATTCATTCATTTTGTTAGTTTTTTTGTTATTTTACGCCGCCTCAACTGTTTCTGTCTCACCCAATGGTTGACTGGTAGAGAATGCTTTAAAGCATTAAGTCCGCCATTTGTACTCAGTCTGGATCTACCCACTCAAATCCCCCTTTACGAAGGTATTGTGACATTGTCCAACCATAAAGATTATTTGCATCAAAATACGCAAGAAAAGATTTAGGTTTGGTTTCATCATTACTCGTTAAATATTGATTATTTGCCTTTGCATATCTATTACTTCATTGTAACACACCACCCTGCTCGGAAAAACGCAATTTTGTCAAAGTTTGTTAGTAGCTCTAATTCTATTTTAGTGAACTTTAACATGGCATCCCAACTTCAGCCGGGAGCAGTATAATAATATGCTGGATCTAAGTTGTAAGTACTAATAGAAAGATCTCGAAAATTTTCAAATACATCCGTTAAAAGTAATATGTCAGTTTTTTTATATAAATTGAAATAATATAATATGTTTGAACCTTGAAAGAGATTCCAAACATCTTGTGCACGATGGTCATTCATTATCAGATACATTTGATTTGGTGAATGTGCTATAGAAATTTTGTTGATTAGGTAACGATGTCAATTTTAACTTTTCATTAGATGTCAGGAATAAACACCATTTTTCTTTAGACGGACAAAGTCTTCATTGTTAAGAAAATTCATTTTGAATGTATGAAACTGATCATCTTTAAGGTTTTTCGCCTATTGATCAAGACTACAGGGTAAAAATTTTAGTGAATCAACAAACCTTAATTTGAACATTTGATTGTTAATAAATAAGGTTTTGGTAAAAGAAATATATCCTTCCTTATTCTGAGGTATTAAGTCAACTTGTCCTTCGACGAAGTTAAGCGTATGAACTATACAATATGAATCATACTGACTTAAATTATTAAGAAATACTGGAACGAAATTTAGAGCTCGAAACTTTTTCATGCATTATTCATGTGCAACACCTCTAAAGTTTCCGGTATGCCAATCGAAGTCTAAAATTTTATCTTCGTCTAAAACAGTTTCACAAATATGACAAACGGAAATATTATGAATTTGTTTTTGTCTTTCTCTGTCAAAGGCTTTGGAGCTTTTTGAAAGTTGTTCTTACTTAAAATTGATTTTATATCATTGTGTAATCTAGTCATAAAGACTTTTGCGCAATGGGATCCGCTATACAGTGGACACAATTGCGATTGCACAATTGTATACAGTTTCATATATTGATAAATTATCATCATAAGAACACTTTGCGTAATAACCAAAACTATAAGGTTCATATTTTTGAATGTTATTTGTATTAATAAGACTTAGATGGATCATAAACTCATGAATTAACCAGTTTTAAAAAAGCTTAAAATCAGCATAAATTACAAAAGGTATTTTTAATTTTCTTTCAAAATGATCAAACTTGAGTTTATTGTTAAATGTAGGTTCTGCAAACCACTTCTTATTTTTTTGTCACTATTTGGTAATTTAACAGTGACATGTGAGAAGTCATTTTGTTGGTGATTTAATAACCTCTCATTTGTATAAAAAACAAGTATAACAAACATCCATCACAAATGTGAACCGCATGATGTTGATTTGAAAGTTGTTTGCTTACCAAACGAGATAGATCCTTTATATAACATTAGTGGCTATTTGTACCGTTAGCCAAAGGATCAAATTTACGATCTAGTTGTAAATGATGATTCTGCTCACAATATTGTATAAAACTGTTGTGAATGATGATTCTGCTTACAATATTGTATAATACTTCATCTATTTTCTGAATAATCCTTTCAAAAAAGTATGATCTAGGAGCGCTTGTAGAGAAACAGAAGCCTCAATTTCGCTTGTTAGAATCCATATCCAAGGATAACACAATGTTTTGGCTTCTAACACGAAATAATTAGATGGATACGCAGGGAATTCTTTCCTGTTAAGATCCCGTCTCATACTCTTATAAGCGTCAATACTCATATGGGTTCGCCGCGCCGCGATACCGCACGGCGTCGCGCCGTAGCACGGTACGGTACCGCGCCGCCGCAGTGTGGTTTCTGCCGCGCTTTCATGAAGCATAAATTAGTAAACTGACATAAATTTAAGAAAGCAATGCGCAGAGTGTGGTAAGCCTACGTGAAGGTTGTGCTTTGAGTGCCTACAATTTAATAATCACAACAGTCACCAGTGCAACGCACCTGCCGGTGACGTCGACGGGTGTACCCTGCCCCATCATCGACTCCTGCTGGAAGAGTGTTAACGGTGAACGGTCGCCAGCAGTGTACGGATTACCGCACAATAATGCATAATGTCAATGACTTTATATTTAGGTCACAATCGCGACCGTTTAGGTAATAAGTTATTTACGCACACAAATAACTTCCGTATGTCTGCTTATGCATCGATATTATAATTACGAAGATTACCTTGAATAAATCAGTGTTAGAACAACTTTCAATTGAGGCTTCTGTTTCTCTTCAAGCGCTCTCAGATCATACTTTTTTGAAAGGCTTATTCAGAAAATAGATCAAGCGTTATACAATATTGTGAGCAGAATGATCATTCACGACAGTTTTATACAATATTGTGAGCAGAATCATCATTCACAACCAGATCGTAAATTTGAAGCTTCATGGGGGTTTGATGAACATTCCGTGGTGCGTCTGTTGCAGTCGGCAACCACCTATCTGGGCATGGAACTGACTGCTAGTCTCAACTTTGGAGCTAGCATCGAACGGAAAGCTCAGACTGCGGCTAAAAAACTGGGCATCCTCAACAGAGTTAAGCGATACTTCACGCCTGGACAGCTTTCGACACTCTACAAAGCACAAGTCCGTTCCTGCATGGAGTATTGCTGCCATCTCTGGGATGTATCAGCTAATTACTGTAGAGGTTTCAAGCTACGCGTAAAACCCCTACGTCTCGTTCGTTTGACTCTTCGTATTTCAAATGTAAAAAAGTTTCTTTAAAAGTAAATTTTGATAGACGTTTGTCATATCGGTCATATCGGTCATATTGATTGTTAGTCAAACCTTCGCGTATACTATTATAATTCAAGAATCTTGTGAAATAATAATAAGTATTGATTAAGAAGATATCAGAATAGAGAATCGACTTAAAGTTTAAGTGGTTTTATTGTTCATTTATTTAAATATAAAATTATCATAGATTACAGCGACGCTACGCATTCCTACAGTGGATGCGCCGGATCAATATGACCGATATGACCGATATGATCGATATGACAAACGTCTATCAAAATTAACTTTTAAAGAAACTTTTTTACATTTGAAATACGAAGAGTCGAACGAACGAGACGTAGAGGTTTTACGCGTAGCTTGAAACCTCTAAAGTACCAACTAGTTGCACTTGAAACGGTGGAAAGCAGAGATAGAAGGCTCATTGGTGATAAAAATATATGCGCCAAACTCCATAACCTGGCTCATCGACGCAAAGTTGCCTGTCTGTCGGTCTTTTACAGGCTCTATTTTGGGGAGTGTGCACAGGAACTCCATGAGCTCATTCCTCCATCCCCTTTTTACCACCGCACGTCTAGACGCACCGCGGGCTACCACCCAGACCGTATAGATATTCCACTGTTGCGAACTAAGCGCTTCGCAACATCTTTTATAATGCGCACAGCCAAAGAGTGGAACTCTTTGCCTGCATTGGTGTTTCCAAGAGAATATAATCCGAAAACTTTTAAAAACAGAGTGAACAGGCTTTTTCTGGGTGAGCTCGCTCCATCGTCGACTCTGTCTAAGCCCAATTAGGTGTAGGCTAGAGTCAAGACCAAACCCATTTCGAATAAAAAAAAAACACAGGGCAATCCATATACAAACTTTTTTTTTTGGAGGATTACTGAAAATAGTCTTTTCGCCGCAACACTTGTACCACATCGTATCACGCATAAGAAACGAACACTCCGGATGTATCTTTGCGCGCAGTTGTATCGTTTTGCCGACCACCGGATATTCAATGTGGCAAGGGGAGGGGGAGGGGAGCAACACTTGATGATCCTATAAATAAAACGAACAACACCACTAGCAACATATCCGACTATAGATTTTCTAAAATCATTAAACTCTTCGTTATCTAGCCGTTTTATAAGTTCAGCATCACATGAAGATATTTTCTGAAGAAACTTTAACGATGGAACGGAATCATCTTCCTTTTTTGTGGCGATAGGAAGGAGGGGTTAAATTAATAATTTGGGTAGCAGAGCTACAATTTAAAAATTGTTAATTGTTTTAAAGGTACACAATTACTGGTACTAAAGTAATTTATTTCCAAACGTGTAAGTAGTTTTTTGTACCCGCCCTACACTGTTTTACGTTTGGGTTGTCATTAGACTCACATTGTAAAAAAAATATTTTAAGTTGATTCTGACTGAGTTTGTACGACGGTAAGAATATCAAACGCTTTTCATTTTCAATCAGGGTTTCGTAGATGTATTTTAAGCTTTCTATATTTATTAAAATACCATTCAAACCTCTATTGCGTTGTGCTTTAACAACCGGTTTTTAATAACGAGTAATGAAATATCTTTCATATTTTTTTTATTTTCCTTTTAGTATTTGCTTTAATTTTTTAATAACTTAAGTATTTTTTAGGCCATTAATAAACTTAAATATTTCTTCCTTGTTCTGCGAGGAAATAAGTTTTTTAAAGTTGAATTCCGTCATGATGGCCCTGAAATTAAGTATGTCAAACTTATCATTTACTTTTTAATAAAATTTCCTGTTTTTTGCAGAATCTTATATTAATCTTCTCTATACATTTTTAAGCAACACTTGCTGTGAACATTTGAGCTGGCTACTAAACTTCCATTATGTTATTTTTTAAATTAGTGTGTTTTTTAGGGTTCCGTAGTCGAACGGCTTAAAACAGAACCCTTATAGTTTCATCCAGTCTGTTTGTCTGTCTGTCCGTCCGTAAGTCACAGCCACTTCATTCTGGAATTAATAGCATTACTCAGAAACGTTTCCAGGGCGAATCCTGGAAACGTCGCGGAAATAGCAGTTGGTTACAATCTAGTCCAGTGGTCGGTTGCGGTGGAACCTCGACAATAAAGAGTCAATTTATTAAATCAAATTAAGTAGGTATGGCACTGCACACTGTTCGACTTAAGTAAGTATGCATACTTGAGCTGACGATAAAAGCGTTGTACATAATCATGTACTATAGAAGGCTGGTCAGAAACCATTAAAGGGATTAATGGTGGTAGTGGTACCTTAAAATAAGCAGCAGGGTGTGCGGGCGTGGTACATCTAGAAAAAAACAGCAGTATTTTCACTAACGACTCACACACACGTAACGTAACGACTCAGAAAACTTCCTTAAAAAGCTGCTAGGACATACCTGGATAAGCAACTTGCGATAGCCAGGAAGCGGCACTGCCTTTTAGTAATTTACTGAGGGCATTTATCAGGGTTCCTCCTTCTAGTGACCTCTCAGCCAATCCATCAATCATGTCAATCGTTGAACACCAAGCACGAGCACTAGCATCCTTCACATCTGGGTTGAACTCAGGTAGCTTCGTCATCGGTGCTGAAGGTACCTTCATGGCTTCAATAAGTTGCATTATTTCTCGCTGCTGAAGTTTAAACATCATCCGCCATTGTTCTCTGCTGATATTTGGGTTTTGTGATGCCGATGATGCCTGAGTGAATACCGCTTCTGATGTCACAGACAGCGGTGAAATAGTGGCGTCACCGCCGCCTTCTGGGTCTTGTTATGCAGAGCTCGTGGCGTGGGGTCTTAGACAAATGAATTCACACAACTAGCAATCTCGCTTTGCAGGCTATATCCGTCTCCCGCGCAATCAAGATTCAATCTAAATAATAGAACGCCCGCCATCCCGATTCCCCTCACGATTAGTCACTCGTTCAAATCTATAAACGTCACGGCGTTCGTTCAACTCGTTGCAAAAACAATCAATTGAGGTCTTAATAATTTGAAATCTACGACATATAAATGACCTTCCATCCTTTGTTGATGATGTATGTGAAATAGTACTTTTTGCAGATGTTACGTCCTTAAATTTTAAGACTCCAAGGGGCAAAGATTCTTTCGACGATGTAAATGGTGCTCTTTTACAGGTGTTTCATTGGTTTACCGTTAATAAACCAAATGCATAAAATTTACAATGCCCAATGTCAAGCCAAAATCAAGCAGCGCGAGTAACTACATAGCCCCGACCGTGTGTCCATCATAGTGTCCACTTTACCTACGCTGCTAGTTACCAAGTGGGTGGACTACGCTTTCGGCATAGACTTGAGTGAAAAGCCAGTCTAGGGTTTTAGTGCTTGTCCGATTTTTTATACTCGGAAGCAAATAAGGTAGCTGCCGCAGATGTTAGCTTTGTACATAGTCAGCCGGACAACAGACGTAAGCCAGAGTACCAGAGAGGTTCTACTAATACGAGTAACGTGCTATTGCTTACCAACGACGCCAAAACAGAAGACAAACCAACCTCCGCCCATGGGTCTACCTGCCGTCTTGGCATACGACCCGAATCTCGGGAGACGCCAACCGGACTTTCTCCTGCGTGCCTTAAAGTCAGGCTGCTTCACCGATCGGCGCTTCCTTCTGGCTCCCTACAAGTTATTTATCTACTCCTTTGTCCCTCTGTCACCTCTACCCTTTCTGGGGAGTGACGTGCACAAAATACGGCTCACGCTCGTCAACGCGTCTTGTCTTATGATGACGTTTTGATCCGAAACCATCCGTGAGCGAATCTCCGCAGTCGTCGGAATCCCTCCGCCGTGTTCACCAAGTTGGTATGATAGACGGGGCCGCACGTTGATCTGTGCCAACCGTCCAGCATCTCACTGCGCTGCTCCTCGTAGAGCTCACACTCCCACAGTACGTGATCCCACGTCTCCTCTGCCGCTCCGCACAAACACTCCGCCGAATCCGCAAGTCCCAGGGAGTTTAGCCTTCTCACGAACTTCCCGTGCCCGGTCAAGATCTGCGAAACCTGGTGGTCAGGTACCACCAAGCGCACCCTGATCCTCTTCGCTACCTCCGGGAAGAAGGCGCACAACTCCCGTCCCTGCTCGCTGGAAGACTATCGGTCCTGCCATTGGGAAATCACCTCACCTCCTCCGTGATCTTATTCCGCAAGGTCCTGTGATCCCTGCCTTTGGCGCCCTCTGGGCACTCCTGCCCGACCCGTCCTGCCCGTACAATCTCCAAGAAAGCCGGCAACACCGCCGCCAGCACTGGCAGAGCCATTGTGCTCACGGTTCTGTATTAGAGATGGTGAATATATCTATTATCAGTTAAAATTAACTAATAAAAAGAAATATCACTTTTATTCAATAAATTTTATAAGCCATATCGAATAAAAATATTTATTCGAGTCGTTGATAATTAAACGCAACTAAAAGTTTTATTCATATAGATAAATCTTACCGATTGATAAAATTACCTAATGAATATTTTTAACGTAAGTCCGCAAAGAATAAAAATATCGTATTCAATCTTTCCGATAAATTTACTAGTTTATAGAGTAAGTTAACTTAAGCCTTAGCCAAACGGATTAGAGCCTAAATTTGAATGCATTTTTAGGACGCGAGTGGCGTCGCCAGGTCGCCCCAGTGAGACGAGGTGTAATGCGAGTAAAACAAATAGAAACAGTTGCATTGATTTAAACTCTATTACGTTAGCTTAAGGAAGAATAATGTTACTCGGCGTATGGAACAGCTTTCTTTTCGATATATTTAATTGAGTCTGATATTTATGCGGATACAATGTTTCGACTTTAGGCTCTAACGCGTGCAAAATAAGGCACATATTATTAAATTTACCGATGAACGTTGGATTCGCTTGCAATGATTTGTTTACTTAATTTGTGTTTTGTTGTGATCCTCTGGCTGTGACGTGCGATGCCGAGAATTTGTTTTAATAATCGTTATGATTAAAGAGTGAATCGGAACTGTTGTGATTAAATACTATTTAAAAGTCATTGATTTGCGTACTTAGTTTGTGTGACATTTTAATTGTGAGGACTAAAAATTACTTTACAACATGCCGAGGCGTAATGTGGAAATTTGGGGCCATTTTGAAAAGTGTACAAGGAGTGAAAAAGTGGCTATTTGCAAGTATTGCACAAAAAACTTATCATATAAGGGTACAACCAGTAATCTCAAAACACATTTCAAATTGAAACACCTTAGTGTGTATTCAATCATGCAACGTGATGCATCTGCTGCGGGAACGAGTGGTTCAAATGTCAGTCATAGTGATGGTTTGAGAAATCCGGGAGCTGTTGGTGCTAGTGGCAGCGACGGTAGCGCTGCCGCCGGTGGGAGCGGCGCCGCCGGTGGGAGCAGCAATGGCGGTAGAGTGTCAGCTCCTAAAGACCATAGTTCCACTCATGGCCGTCAAAATCAAGACCTAGCAGGTACTGAGCCACCAACTAAGGTTTATCGCATGATGAGTTCATACTTACCAAAGAAACTGCGACCAGGCGATAAAAAAGAAATCGATAAATGTCTAGTTAAACTTATAGCCTATGACTACCAACCTTTTTCTATTGTGGATGATGTTAGCTTTAGAGAGTTTGTGCATGCCTTAAATCCATCATACGATTTGCCAAGTAGGAAGACAATTTCCACTTCATTACTGCCAGCTTTTTATGAAGAAAGAAAGCAGTATTTCCTAAGCTATCTTAGCAAACATGCAGAAAGTGTATGTATTACTATTGACTGCTGGTCTTCAAGAACTATGTACCAATATATGGCAGTAACAGCACATTTTTTTTTCTAAAGACTTGGAGATAAAGTCTGTATCATTACAATGCGATTTACTAGATGGCAGTCATCATTACCAATGCGATTTACTTGATGGCAGTCATACAGGATCCAGGATTGCGGACGAGTTTCGATCAATAGCTAAATTGTGGGGAATATCAGAAAAAAAAAAGTTTTTTTTGTTTCTGATAACGCGGCAAATATGTTGAGAGCAAGTACTTTTTTAAACTGGAACCACTTTGGCTGTTACGAACACAAACTTAACTTGATTGTGCAAGATGCTTTAAGGACTGCCCAACTCTTAATAGAGAAAGTTACACGGAAAGTAACGTTTTTTTAAATAAAAGCGTGGCAAAAGAAAAACTCATGAAATATTAGATGAATAACCAAAACATCCCACAACCTAGAACTCTTATAAAAGCTGTTTCTACCAGATGGAATTCAACGTTATTGATGCTAGTACGATTTCTTTCTTTAAAGTAAGCTATAAAAAGTACAGTAGCTACAATCAACGCCACCCTGCCTGTCATTTCAAACGAGGAATGGGATTCCTTGTATCAAATCTGAACAGCGTTAAAACCCTTTTACGAGGTGACTAACGTTATGAGTGGTGAAAATTATTTGACCGCAATCACCGCGATGGTTATGGCTTATAGTTTGATTTCCATTTGTAATGGTTTGGCCACCAGAGATTATCACGGGCCCGTAATTGATCTTATAGGAAAAATTATTCAAGGACTTAACGAAAGGCTCGGTGAAATAATGAACAACCCAAATATTACAACCTGCACCTTACTTGATCCCAGGTTCAAACTCGTGGCTTTTTCAGACGCTCAGTCATTAGAGCAAGCTAAAACTTACGTTTTAAATTCAATGATAAGTTTAATTGTGGATGACAGTCCAGCTCCACCAACAAATCCGAATGAGAGCCCGAATATCATCTCAATTTTGGGAGAGTTAGATCAAAAGATTCAATCGTCTAGTTCACCTAAAACAGCATTAACTAAGGCCACAGAGGAATTGGGAAGAACCAGTGATTTCCCGCACAAACTGCCCTTTAGAATGGTGGCGAACACACAAATGTATTAACCCGATTCTGTTTAAAATATTTAAATGCAAGTGCATTATTATGGTGACGTCTGTGCCTTGCGAAAGAGCATTTTCTAAAGCAGGTTACATCATCAATGACAAAAGGACTCGCATAACTACATCCAAAGTGGCACATATAATGTTTTTAAATGCGAACAAAATTTAAAATTAATGAGCCTTGTACATAGACATACATATAAAACACAAAAAAACATATAAAAATGTAATAAAAAAAACAAAAAAAAGTGCACATTACGTATTGCATACGAGGGTCAAACTGAAAGTTCTTAGAACTGGCCACTTATAAACAATATAATAAAAAAAATATTCTAAAATTTGAAAATAGAACTCTTTGCCAATATTACTGAGTATATATTTCATTCATTTGTCATTTGTTTTACGATTTGGCTGCAAATTGAAAATTGTATGTGTCACGTCAACATGAATTTAACACGAGAAAATTTTCGTGCAATGATTTTTTATGACTTTCGATGTCATTTAAGTCAACAAGAAAGTTATGATAGACTACGATTGGCCTTTCACGATGAAGCCCCATCTCGTGCGACTGTTTACAACTGGTTTAATGAGTTTAAACGTGGTCGCACTAATCTCACTGATGATGTACGTGAGGGACGGCCTTCTACGGCGACGACTGAAAATAACATCTGTGTTGTGCGGCGTATGATAGAGACTGACAAAAGAGTGACCTATCAGCAGATTCGGACTAGCTTAGGCATCGGTATGAGTCAAGTGCACAAAATCCTCCACGAACATTTAGCGGTCAGGAAGCTTTGCGCCCGGTGGATACCTCATAATTTGACTAAGGCTCAAAAACTCCATCGTGTGGATTGGTGCCGTAAAATGATTGAAAGATTTAACGGAGGTGACTCAAATGCTGTGTTCGACATACTAACAGGTGACGAAAGCTGGATTTACTGTTATGATCCTGAAACCAAAAGACAATCTGCTCAGTGGGTGTTTCCTTTCGAGGAGTTGCCAACTAAAGTGAAGAGAGATCGAAGTGCGGGAAAAAAATGGTGGCCTTGTTCTTTGGAAGGATAGGTCATTTCGCAACAATTGTGTTAGAGGATCAAAAAACAGTTTCTGCAGAATGGTACACTACCAATTGTTTGCCACTTGTCTTGGAAAAAGTTCGAGAGAAACGACCTCGCAGTAGGATCCTCCTTCACCACGACAACGCCTCGTCGCACACCGCCAAGCGAACGATCGACTATTTGGCGACATCAAACGTTGAATTACTGGGTCACCCGCCGTATAGCCCCGACCTCGCGCCTTGTGATTTTTATTTATTTCCAAAAATTAAAGAAAAACTTAAAGGAAAGCGGTTTATGAATGCTGAAGAAGCGGTGGCTGCGTATCGCGATGCCATTGAAGAGACCCCTAAGGACGAGTGGGCAAAGTGCTTTTCCCAGTGGTTCCATCGCATGCAGCGGTGTATTGACGTCAATGGACAATATTTTGAAAAGATATAATAAAACTAATAACTGGCTAATGTAATCAGTTTTTGATTTTCTAAGAACTTTCAGTTTGACCCTCGTATACAAAAAAATGATTATGTACATAAAACCAATGAACTTTTAAATACGCCTAGCTATATTACACTAAGTATACTCGAACACTACACAGTCCTAAGCCTGTTAAAGTATGAAGGGAAAGTTCATTGAATATAAAAAAACGGGTAAGTAATTACTTTATTCAACTACGGTGAAAAATTTAAAAAAAATGTAACTGCATAAATATATTGACTAATATTTTCAACCATATTCAACTACAGTTAAAAATATTAAAATAATGTATCGGCATAAAAATATTAACTGATATTTTCAATCATTAAAAATATCGATATTTTTATTCAATCATTAACTTTTAACGAATATTTTTTTTCCACCAATAACGCCACCGCTATTCTATTCTATGCTATGTCAGAGCCGGTCTCTGCGTGCAAAAGAGCGCCTGCCGCACGACAAACACCGACATTCGCCGCCACCAAACCGCAGCTGCGTTTGTGACGCAGGCGACGAAGGTACCTGTATACAGGACCCTCAACGCCCGGTACCGAATGCTTCAGGTTGATGCCGAGACTCTCGACATCTTCCTGAAGCCATTCGCGGCTTTTTGGCCAATGTAGCCCGCATGCTGCAGGAAGGATCCTGCGCCGTCGATGATCACGCCTAGTACTTTTGCCAACAGCAACAGAAGAGTAAGAAATGTAAATTCTGTAAATCTACAACGTCACACTCATTAGAGAAATGTTTGAAATTCAAACGAGCTTTACGCAAAGACCGCTGGCGATTCGCACAAACACAAAAGTTGTGCTATAGATGTCTACAGTCGCGACATGCCGATATTTCTGCGTGTACAGCTCCCGTTTGTAACGTCAACGGATGTGGACTTTCACACCATCCCCTTCTACATTGGAAGAAGCCTGACTCTCAACCAAAACCCGCAGCAGACGACGAGGAAACACGTGACAGTGAGACTGTAAATACGACCGCGTTTCAGTGTAATACAGTGTCTAAAGTGTTGCTCTCAACCAAAACCCGCAGCAAACGACAAGGAACCACGTGACAGTGAGACTGTAAATACGACCGCGCTCCAGTGTAATACAGTGTCAAAAGTGTTGCTCAAAATAGTGTCCGTTACCTTATACGGTTCGAAAGGTAGTGTACACACGCACGCATTGTTGGACGACGGTTCAACCGCTACCCTGATCGCGTCTCAACTCGCTGATGAGGTAGGACTTTGGGGCCAGCCCTTTACTATGCGCGCTCAAGGCGCATGGTCTACCTACGGGAGATTTGGTATGTCAAACAGAAATTGTTAATTTTTATATTGTAAATAGTGACAATAAGCGTTTAAATTTGCGAGCGAGAAAGATTGATAAACCTAATTTGCCAAATCAATGCTTACCTAATGTAGACTTAAGTAAATATTATTCCACTAATTGTCATTTTAACTTGTGCAAGTGTAACGCCCAGCCTATGTTGTTAATCGGGCAAGATAACTACGATTTAATTGCTCCTCTTTTATGTATTAAGGGAAAATCAGGTGAGCCATACATCACTAAATCTCGTTTAGGTTGGTGTGTGCATGGGCCTACGTATAAAGGAAATATATAATCAGCTGCTCGCTTCAGTACTTAGTTGTGTAATTTACCGTGTAAACCGACCCTATCCGTAATCGTCTGCAACTGTACCTACGGCAGACCGCTAATCGCGTAGGACCCCGCGCGCCCGGTTCGATTCCCGCCGAGTGAATGTTTAGGAACTTTGTGCGGGTCGACTTGTTGTTTACGTACAAGTACTCAGTGTGCGAATGCGACGTTGCCTCAATACGCACAGCGCTTGCCTACTACTGTAGATTGTATAGATATTATTACTAATTGCATGATCAAACGAACTTACCTTAAGTGAAGTTTGATCCAAATTGTCCTGATTTCGTCGAAGAGATTTAATTGACCATGTAGTATGCCCTGCTACGCGTCTATTCACTCGCACATAGGTTTAGCGCAAGAAAGAGAAAGTAAAAAAAAACTCACTCCCTCCCACGCCTCACAGCACTGCCAGCCGCCTGTCGCTCATTCATTTCAGAGCAAGGAGACCGATGTATGAGATGTATAACATGGATTATACTTATGGTATGAGTGACGATTATTTTTGCATAAAAAAACGTACACGGCAATTGGGAAGGGTAGGACCTTAAACCTCTTCGACGAAATCAGGACCATTTGGATCGAACTTCACTTCAGGTAAGTTCGTTTGATCATCCAGTTGTCCTGCTTTTGTCGCTGAGATTTAATTGACCATGTAGATGTTCGGAGTAAAATCAATGTTGTAACAACAGCTTAAGTTGACATCCTGTCAGTGTTTGAGCATTAGAACGATCATGTTAAATAACAATTTATTGTTCACGCCACCATCTTTGACATTTAGATGTATCACAATTACTAAAAAAGAATGGATGTATGATAACTATGATAAGTTATAACTTCCTACTATAAACAAATATTTTTATTAGGGAGAAAGAAGATATTTGCTAATTTTATTTTATTTTATTAATGATAAACTACTTCGCAAAGCGAATAAACCCTCTTCAATAAATAAAGATCCAAAAAAAAAGATTAACTAAAAATATGTATTTTAGTAATCTGAAACTGAAATAGGTTTTTTTTTTAGTATTGTGGCGTGTAATAAAAATTGCAAACAATACGGAATACGTATTGTTGAGCTGAGACGGTTTCCGAATATTATAGTTTTGCACACTGAATTTGGCACGTAAAACAAATGATAATTTTATTACGAGGAAAGCTACATACAGAAAACACTTTTTAGTAAGCTCATTATCTTTGGTAAGGTAACAAGGTAAAAAGGCTTGAAGGTAAGTCAAACAAATCGTTATCTTGTTTTGCAGTTTTTAACATATTTTATAATTATAGATTTGAAATATATGATATTCTATTGCTTTTAAGTATGATTTATTAGGTATTAATGCGACTGTTTTTAAGATATTCGTCCGAATACCAAACATAAATATTTTATACATTTAAATTTCGAATACCTGAGAAAACATTTGGTTGTAAAAAGTGTTAGATGATTGATATAAAAGCAATTGATTTATAATTCATTTTAAGGAATGTTATTCTCATAAGATCGTAAAAATATTCATAGGTGTCTATCAATGCTATATGATTAAATGCTGAGTTACAAAAAGAATACGATAATTCAATGGCTTTGAAATAATATTTCAAAGCCATTGAATTATCGTTATCAGAAATTTTAAGACAAGTAAGTAGGTAATGTTTTTTTTAAAATTTATTTATATGTTATTTAAAATTTAATAAGTATTTAAGTTATGTTTCTGAAGAAGATTAAAAATCGGCTTTTGAGAGCTTTGTTGACTTTACAAGGACAAACGACCGCAAACGATTTCTCCGACAGAAGTTTTGGTACTACCCGGCCCCGGCCAAATACGTTTATCTAATATTCGACTAATCGACTAGGAATGTTCGCCGAGAATTCGATAGTCGGCACATGGACAGATTTCTCGTTGTTAATTTACTCACAATTTTATTGCCTGGATAAGTTTCTGGATTACCTTTAAGGATTACAATAAATATCAATCCTATCTTTCGAGTTAGTTACTATGAGTTTTTTTATTTATTTAACTGTACATAATATATATATTTAAGTTTAACAAATATTGACTTGTTCAATATTATGAGTAGTGTCAAAAAATCTGATTATGATTCAGAATTAGGGTACCTATTTGGACAAGAATTCTAAAAATTAACGGATATCGTATGCAAGTATCTTTGTCATATCGAGTACCCAAGGGGACTGGTTTCATACATATTTAAAAACATTCTTATATATGGTTCATAAAAAAAAACAAGAATTATTTGGTTTACAATAATTAATTGATTCAAATTTCAATGAATGGTTGTATCATATGACGTCCTCTGGCGTAAGAGTGAAGGGAAAGTCCTTTAAAAAAAACATTTTGAAAATTAAATATATTTTTTTTAACTGGGAGGCAGGCCGGACTATCGTGCCCTAAACCTATTTTGTTATAAATTTGAATTCTACAACTGTTCCACCATACTTTAGTAACTGGTGAATATTAAGATAAAATGTCTCGACTCCAAAAAGAAATTGTTTCCTTTCCTTTCAATGTTTTAAGTTTATTTAAGACTTTTTAGTGCATTTTGGTTTTGAAGTCGGTTTTTACTTTTTTAAAGTTAATTTTATTTCTCCATTTTTAGAATTTACAAGAGGGGGAGGGGGGAGGGGGGAAGTTGCACCTTATGACTCTGTTCTTTAAGAAGCTACAAACTACCTATCATATATTCTGTCATTATAATTACTGAACTCCTAAGCGTTAAGGAGTTCCACCATCAGCTCAGACCCACAAGATGTGGACTATCAGACGTAACAATACGTCAACATAAAGATTTTAGTAAAACAAAACTATAAGTGCCTTTAAAATTTGAGGGTTTCCCTCGATTACACCAAGATCCCATCTTCAGATCCCAAATCGGCAACAATGAGACCAACTAGAAGGTACACCCTCTAAGTAGGCGAAATTTTTTTTTCGGTCGACTAACGACTGAGATATGAGGTAACAAACATACAAAAAAAAAATAAAAAAACATGCAGTCAAATTGATAACCTCCTCCTTTTTTAAAGTCGGTTAAAAACACATATCTATTTTGGTCGGAATCTGATTCCGAGTGCGATACGTTGAAAAAACGCTGGAATTATGACATAACATATGATAACCCTAACAAAAGTAAGCTCAGGTTAGTTTTTGACGCTGCTGCAAAGACACAAGGCCGTTCTTTGAATGATTTCCTCTTACAAGGTCCAGATTTATCAAATTCTTGAATAGAATTATGTATCGATTTTGTAAATACCCTATTGCTGTTGTAGGTGATAATAAAGACATGTTTTTGTGTATTAAAATTAGAGATGAAGACCAACATGCTTAAAGATTTTTACGGAAAGGCAGTAATAGTCAAACTTTGCGAGAATATGCTATGACTTCACTTATTTTTGGTGCTAACTGTTCTCCGTTTGTTGCCTAATATATCAACCAAACTAAAAATGCAGCGCGATTTCAAGACGTGATACCTAGTGCTGTCCATGCTATACAAACTAGCCAATATATGGACTACTATATCGATAGTTTACCAGACTCAGATGTCGCCAAAAACATGGTGAAAGAAGTGTCGTACATCCATTAAGAAGGCGGTTTCCATAGGCGAAACTGGATGAGTAATGTCCCAGAAATACTCGAATATGTGTCGAAGGAATACCTGAGCGAGAACCTAGAAAAAAATATGATAAGTAATTCTCCGGAACGAACATTAGGTTTATTACGGTATCCTATTTCAGACGAACTAGCATTCGATATTTCTTTAAAACGCGTACCTTGTTAAATAATAATAAAGTTCTTTAAATATCAGATTTATTAAAAAGTTAATTTAAATTTAAATCACGATTTTATAATATAAAGGAATAAGTAAACACTTAAACAGAATATAAATAAACAAAGCCAGTCTAGCCTACGGCAGAAAACAATGGGAGTTGTGGGTAGATTCTGGGGTGAAACCGGAGCCGACAAGTAGAGCGTTCTTTTAGGGAGCAATCACAAATTCTAACTTAAAGTATAGTAAAATTAAATATATAAGAAGGTGTGGGCGCCAGGCACTGCTGGATGCAGCACCGAAATTATAATAAAAAAGAGTAAGGTTCCCTGTACGGGTTAACGGGGTAGATGCCTCGGGCCGGAGAGAAATCGGAGACCCTGGAGCGGAATTGGCAGGCCGGGGTCTTCCGCAAAGGTAGAACCCGAAGGCACCTGAAGAGGATGTAATGGGATTAAACCAAAACAAAAAAAAACCTGGAAAGTGACAAAAGACCTATTTTATGGAATGTCACAACCAGTACTAAAAATATACATAAATAGGGGAAATTATATTAAATAAATGCTTTTCAAATGTGAATTTACTTCAATACTGCTAGGGGAAATCTTAAATAAAGTGAATTTGGAATGAAAAACCTAAATTTGTAACACTAGGACGCGACCTTTATATCTACCCTCCAGCAAGAGTAAAAATTAAAAATTTACCTCAAAAGGGGTTGGAATAATGGATTTCAGCGCCGAGTCTACTGCTGGATCACGCCTGCCACGCTGTCTCTTGTGACCTCCAAGAATTCTGCGAGGACGAGGGAAATACCACAAAAAGTTAGTTACCGAAACAACACAACCTCAACGAACTCAAAGTGAATTGGAAAATCGCACAGTATGCAAGAATACTTACGATTAAAAGATAAATCTGAAATTGAGTAACGGTCTCGGGGACTGATCTCTGAGGCTGGTGGCACTGCTTGGCGGTAGTCAGGTTGATGTGAACTTCACGACGCAAAATCCAAGAAAAAAGACCCGGAATCTGCTGACCAGTACTTTTATATCAACAACTGTCACTGTCACTGCATTCGACCAAACGACCATAGACACGTAGAATAAAAACTATTACAATCTAATTGAATTTTAGATAAATATTTAAAAGGGATAATATTTGTACTCTGAATTAATTGGAAGCATATTAAACAAATTAAGAATCAAAACAAAAATAATTGGAAAGATGAAATTGCTGAGCTAAAGTAATGAGCTCGAAAAACCGAATCGTTGCGTTATCAGTGTCAAACTTGATGAAATATTTGTTTTTGAAGCTACAAACCAATCTCACGATTCATGAAATAAATTCAATTTAATGATAAAACGAATTGAAGTGCAGTAATGAGACTAAAGTATGCCATAAAAACCTTAAACTATCGCAGGAGGTAAGTTAAAAGAAAGGTTCCATTTTTACTATGTAGCAACCTATAGATATTTTAAATTTTACCAGAATACCTACTAAACGAGAGGTATTGCGCATTGTAATATCAATTTTCAATATTCATGGCTTCTTAGCTCCTCTTACTATTAAAGGAAAAAAAAACTCAACAAACCTGGATATTAAATAAAAAAGTGGGACGAACAAATAGGTACTAGTTTATTTGATTGTTTTCGTGAATGGGTGACTCAATTACAAATGATTGACAAGCTGCACATACCCCGGTGGTATTTTTCCGCGAGTAACCGGCTCAAACAATAAATTCTACGAAGCCTACGCGAGACTACGAATCCGTAGCCGCGTCTACGAACGCTCGGACCTCGCACGAAGATGCGAGCCCTACAGGAGAATACACGAGTGCGAGTAAGACAGGGCTAGAGCTACATGTTTTTGTGACGCATCGCCGCTGGCCTATGCCGCTGTAGCTTACTGGCGTAAGAAATACAACAACGGAAAAATAGTTGTTTCATTTATAGGTAGCAAAAACAGAGTGACGCCGCCATCAAAATCTGTTACCATTCCGGGATTGGAATTACAGGCCGCGTTACTTGGATGCCGTCTAGCGGAGGGAATAAAAAAATAACATAGATTGGAACCCGATTCTATCTACAACCGTTTTACACTGGATCCAAATTGACAGTAGAAATTATAAAACGTTTAAACGAATTAAGTAAAAAATGCAAATGGCATTACGTTCCATCCGAACAGAATGTGGCTGATTAAGCGACGAAAATCACCGACTGCGAGTTAAACAGCGACAGCGTGTGGTTCACCGGCCCTCCGTTTCTTCACGAGGAGCTTGCGTCGTGGCCCGAAGATCCTGTTAAAGACATAAAAATTGATGACACAATTTTGAAAAAGTTAACGTTGTGCACGAGAAAAATAATAATAATATTAAACGATTACCCGTACCATACCCAAGTCGATTTTCAAGTTGGTTGCGATTGCGACGTGCTGCTGCTAATGTTTTGCTGTTTATTGAAAAAAAAACTTAATCAATTGAACAACGAGTTAATGCACAGGGGGGGAAAAGTTGTTGCCTCGTCATGCACAAGCGCAAAACTTCTTAGAAGAGATTAATTGTCTGAAGCAAGGGAAGCAATTGAGACCTGATAGCCGACTGCAAACACTTACCCCGTACTTGGACAAAGACGGACTTTTGAGAGTTGGCGGACGCATAGATGCCGCAAAAGGCGTGAGCGATGATGTGAAGTCCCCTGTAATATTGGACGGCCAACATGAGACCGCGAGACTCATTGTAAAGGAATACCATATTCAAGCGAGACATGCCGGTAACGAGCAGGTGGTTATCGAGCTACGCCAAAAGTATTGGTTGGACGATTCCCTAAGAGCGGACGCACTTATTTTGGCATTACGAAGGATGGCGGAGAGGCTGGCCAAAGTCTATGTATTCGGACAACGGCACCAACATGCGATGCGCTGACAAAGAACACGGTAGACAAGGAAGAAGTTGTTCTTCAGGCAGTCAATAAAGGCGCGACTGGCACTTTATCCCACCTGTTAGCCCACACATGGGCGGTGCATGGGAGAGGCTTATTTGAAGCGTCAAAACTGCTCTAAAGGTAGTGCTGAAAGAGAGATCACCAAAGGACGAAGTTAGTTAGTTTGGCTGGGGTATTTTCCGCACTTAGCCTCATGATTGGGCCATTGTACGTATGTCCCTCCTTTTTATTCTAACCAACCCAGGCTTTCCCAGAAGGCTAGAAACCTGTTCAGATTACAAAAGGCCTCCAGGAAAGTAGCTGGGGATTTGAGAATATTTGCCCGTTGTTCTGCCACACTTGTGCACTCCATGAGCACATGATGTGGTGTTTCTTCTGCCCCCATGCACCCTCTCTGCATAGGGGGCTGTCTGTGACACCTATTGTGAAAAGGTGTTTGTTTAAGAGACTATGACCAGTTATGGTGCCTATGGCTAAGCGTAGTTTGTCTCTTGGTAATCGGATGAGGTTGCGGGCAAGCCTTTTCGATGCTACCAGAACAGCCTTCTTAGTTTGCCTGCAACCATCGCCATTTCTCCATTCATCTTGGTGTGCTGCTTCAGTTTCTTCACGTAGCCAAGTTCTTATTTGGGCCAGCGGTAGGGGCAGCAAAGGTTCCGGTCCATATACTGTCGTTGCTGATCCCCTCTTGGCTAGTTCGTCAGCTGCGTCGTTACCTAGTGAGTTACTGTGTCCTTTGTTCCATTGCAGAGTTACCTCATTTGTGTTTGCTATGGATTGTAGTGCTTTATGACACTCCAAAATAAGAACAGATGTTATGCTGTTGTTTTTTAGGGCTTGGAGCACCGATGCGCTGTCCGAGACGATTTTAATGGACGGACGACTGATAAAGGACGGAGTACTTACCACACTGTTAGCTAAAATTGAAAATATGGTTAACAGTTGGCCATTATTGCCATTAACATATGTCTCGGTAGATCCACTCAGCCAAGAAGCTTTTACGTCAAATATTTTTTTGTTAGGTTCATCTTCTAATCTACCCCGACGAGGGTTACACGACGTGGTAAACAATGAAAAAACTTAAAAATCACAATAATCTCACACTGATGCACATGCGCTTCGCGACGCGGCTGCGCCGCTTACCGCCACCGCCGCGCCGGTGCCATTCAAATGCAAGCGCGCGCACGCGGGCGCGAAGCGCATGCGTAGTAGAAGAGTGCGAGGCGGCGCGAGAGAGAATGAGAGAGAGAAGATAAGCTACGGTTTGTGGGCGGGAGCGTAATGAATGGATTTGTTTGCTTCATGAACCAAACAATATTTAATCTGCATGATTAGTTCAATCAGCTCGCTTCTAAGATTCTAAGTACTGTTATTTATTTGTTTTAATTCAAAATGCCTGTCTCAGACCAATGCCGGCCGCACGCCTGTCTAAACTTTAAAATGCCTGTCAAATGCGGCAAACGCCTGTCATATGGTAACCCTAACCCCGACCCACACTAGTTTAGAATCCCAAAAAAGTGGACTTAGGGGTGTTTTTTTTAACGTATTCCTCTTTTAATTTCAAACCACTTTTACTGATTGCAATTGTTCTTAAAACCTTGCCAATTTTGAGAAAAATAAAATTAAATATTTTTTTTGTATGGAGAAAAAGTTATTAATGTTTGCAATCCCAAAATGCGCGCGTGTCACACAATGCCACCTAGTGGACACTAAAGAACACATTATTCCCTAACATAAATGTAAGTAACTTTTTTCTGTAAACTTGCAACTTTCAGTTACAGGTGATTAAACATCGGTAGTAAATAATAATATTTATTTGGACTTTTTTGTAGATTAGATACAAAAATCCTTCAAATAGTGTTCGGATCAGACAAACAATAATAAATAAGTTACATTGTAACACCCCAACAACCATTGAAATCAGTGTCTCACATACTAATTATGAAAAAAAAGTTTTTTTATTGCCAAATATCATTCGTAGACAGCTATGGTCGTAAATTGGCTTGCGGTTTTGCGCACCTGTGTTGCACATGCGCGCGCTTTTCTTTTGGCTACCAGGAATTGTTATCAGCTAAAATGAACCTTCTATTGTTTCAAAAGGGTGTCATTTATGATTTGCAGCTTCTTAAAATAGAATTATTATAACTAGCGGATATGTTTATTTCTTAATAAGAATATAATGAAATGAATATAAAAAGTGGCTCATAACGAGTCCTAAAAATTATTGAATTTAAAAGTACCTATATCATGTAAAAATTTAATGTTAATATTTTTAAAAGTATAGGGATCTGCGCTTGTGTCAATTTCCAAGTAAACGTAGAATTCATCTTCGTCCTCAGCAGTTTCCTGTTTGTCGCTCGCTATTTCTTGCAGTGGATGACCTCGGGGAAAAATTTTTTTTTTTTTATATATTTTTCTTCAGATTAATGGATTGGAACTCACTAAAAAGTAATGAATGATGCCTTCGTTATTTTTTTTTGGACATATTTTCCGACAAATGGCTTTCTCAAATGCGTCTGAAATCTATGTTTCGGGCTTCGAACGCTTCTTCTGAAAACATGCCCACGGGAATAAAAGAAAAAGTTGGCATATATCTGCACTATGGAATAATAATTTATGAATTCCTAATGGCATATAATACCATCGGTACAAAGATATGTAAAGATGAGCAGTATCTTGACAGTACTCTCTGAATTTTTCAATATTAATATTTCTGCACACGACTTGATAACAAATTAAATAAGTAATCACTTTTTTATCTGAACAATCTTGCTATGCCACATAGAAATCTATATTTGTTACAAATTAAGCCATTTTCAGCCCAACCTTTCAAACCAATCAACAGAATTTTTGACAACGAAAATTAAAAAACAAAATCGATGAGACAAATTTAACGGTAAGGAAAAACAAGAAACAAAAAAGCGACAAAACTCAACAAACCAGACAACAACAGCTAACAAGAAATTCAACAATAACTCGGAAGCTAGCGTAGTCACAGATAAGCGAGGACGTCTACACACGAACACACTCTACCTGAGACTGAATGATGGTGATTGTAAATAATTGTAATTGTTGTCTTAATAAGCATATAAAATATTATTGAATAAATGCAAGTCATAAATGACCCTTATAACCAATAGACGGTTCATTTTAGCCAAATGTAGTTGATAACTATTCCAGGTAGCCCAAACAAAAGCGCGCGCACGTGCAACATTTTTGATTGACGTCTGTCACCGGTTACGTCTAGTGAATTATATTTTATTAATAAATAAAAATGGAAACTATAGAATAACTTAATTGTACAGTCTAAATTGAGTCAGCAGCCTCTAGCGAGCCATCGTACTGATTGTGCGCGTGCGAATTCTGAGTGTTAAAGTGATCCTACACCCATCATGCCCCTCAAAAAGTGTACAGTCTGTAAAAATAATATAACGAAGAAAACGCCTGGTTTAGAATGCAGCAGATGCAGCAGGATAGTTCATGCTGAACCAACGTGCTCTAAACCGTCAAATAAGCAGCTAAACACCCTGCGTAATGGCACTGGTATAGAGTGGAGTTGTGAAGATTGCACCCAGAATTTATCTCGTAGGTCATCGTTTATCATACCCGAAGATGATGCTGATGATGATTCTGACACAGGTCATGTCATCGGCAAGCAGCCTACCCTAAACTACGAGAAACTAGTGCAAGACATAAACAAAGAACTTAGAAAATCGATCCGAGAAAAGATTTATAATCTAGAATCGTCCCTGGAATTCCTAAGTGACCAAATCAGCACTATGGAAAATTCCCTTAAAAGCCAAGACAACAAAATCAAAACACTAGAAAATAAAAACCCAAGACTTAACCAATAAAAAAAAAACTTGGAACTACGGCTGGCAGTATTAGAACAGGATATGTAACAGTTTGAACAGGAAACGTTGTCAACTACTCTAGAAATTGCAGGCCTGCCTGATGTCCCTACGCAGGAAATCAACAAAGTTATAGGAACCGTTGCGTCTAAACTTGAAGTCTCGATAACAGATGTCCAAACGTCTCAACGTGTCACGGGGAACAAGGACAAACCTGTAACTCTTCTAATTGAAATGAAATCTACCACAGCAAGGAATCAGTGGATAACAGCCAGCAAAGAAAAACGCATTACTCTGGGAGGTGTACTGCCCGAAGTACCTAAAGAAAAAGCTGATGGTCGTATCTATATTAGGGAAGCCCTGATTAAACCCATGAAGACCTTGTTGTATCACGCGAAACAACAATTACGTGATAACTTCCAGTTTATCTGGTGTAAAGATGGCAAGGTATGCGTTAGGAAATCATACGATAGCAAAATACACTACATTAGATCCATAGTCGATATCAATCTGCTAAAAGAACAAGATAAAATTTAATAAGTAGATATAGCTTGGTTTGTAAATTAGCTGTACCCGTCAAAAAGTAAAAAAATAAATTGAAAATTGAAATATTAAAGAATATTATGGATGTACTTCTATAAACATTTTTTTTTAAAACTCCCATCTCATAGCAACCTAAACCTAACTTGCTTGCATATAAACATAAGATCATTAATTAAAAACTACACTAAACTACTTCAAGTGATTCATTGTTGTTCGTCACCATTAGATGTAATTATTTTGACAGAAGTTGGTATTCCAGAAAACATCTCAAATTTGTTCAGCATACCGGGCTATAATATGCACACAGCACTGCGAGTTAACAAAAAGGGTGGCGGTATCATAATATACACAAAAAACTTCCTAAAGTTCACTCCGATTCATTATAAAACACTAACTTACGAAAGCATAATTGGCATAATAACATTCGGTAATGACGAACCAACAGTTCTGTGTGCTATTTATAGACCACATTCTAATAATAAGACACTATTTGTAAAGGAACGAGGTAAATGCATTTCTCACTTTGAACCGAAACACAACTTACTTTTAATAGGTGATATAAATATTGACCTAAAAAGTCCCTCGTCATACAAAGATTCATACTTGGTAACTCTGAGTGAGAGTGGGTTGTCGTGTGGAATAACGGACTATACTAGAATCGCGAACAAACAAGATAATATCACAAAGCCCTGTATCGATCATATTTTTGTCCGCCTCCCGACAATGCACCCCCACTCGGCCGTAATAGATGTAGTACTAGCTGACCACTGCGCTGTCATACTTGCATGCGTGCGTGATAACAAGCGGCGTGTCATACAGGGTGGTACAAAACAAAACTTAATCGATTATAATACGTATCTCCAAGAACTAAGTAAAATAAAATGGACAGAAACTAACAAAATGAATAGCCCAAATGAAATTGTAGATTATATACACGGTTCAATAAAAAAAAATCTTACCTTTATGCTAAGAAATAATGTGTTCACGATTGAAATGAATTGTTGACACGCACGCATTTTAGAGTTACAAACATTAATAACTTTTTCTCCATACAAAAAAATATTCAGATTTTTTTTTCTTAAAATTGGCAACTTTTTGAGGAAAAGTTGCAATGACTAAAAGAGATTTAGAATCAAAAGAGGAATGAGTGAAAAAAAATTCAAGTTTATAGGTAAACATTGACCCCTTAGCCCACTTTTAAAAAAAAACTGAACCAGTGTACGACCTGGCGTGTTCGACGACGGAGACCTATACCTACGGAAGCAGTGGAGGACCGCTCAACGTCCCGCTGATCTTTTTCGGAATCGTTGGCTGAAAGAAGTTCTGCCTGCACTTTTGACACGGCAACGATGGCAACGTGAAGGCGTTCAATTTAAAGTCGGAGACCTTGTAGACCACAAGTCGACCCAACGTCTCCCCGAAATCACTAGCCCAAAGGCGTAGTCGTAATAGTGTAATGTCTCTTGTTGCAAATTAGACATTTTATAAAAGATTTGCAATTTTTAAAGAAGTGTCCTTTTTTCAAACAAATGGTACATGCTCCCTTTTTCTGTACAGTCTCTCCTCTTTGTTCTATAGAAAACCTTTGAAGTTTGTTACGTTCTATACTCTAGTGGTTCCTTTTGTCGCACCATATGCATGTAGCCACAGCTACTGATACTTCCTTTTTATTTCATGTAAATAAGCAGCTTGCTGTTTGGCCCTCTTCTATTGTTTCTTTCTTTTGGAAGTTTCTTGACATCTCAATGCGTTGATTATTTTCCACCTCTATTTGCAGAAAAAATAGTAAATTGCTTAATTCGGTGTCCATTTCCGTGCTGTGTTTTCCGAGCCGTTGCCATACTTTCATCGTGTCCTCTGGCAATATGGATTCAATAGCATACAGCATACAGCATACCATGGGTAAAATTAAGCCGCATTCTTCTTAGTTACTTCCAAGGTTTCCAACGCTCTTAATTGTGCACTTATATTATCATATAAACTTGTAATATTTATATATCTTTTTCTATTTATTATGAAGCTTAACAGTTCTCTCACATACTTGTGTTTGAAGGTCTTCCCGTTCGTATCTAGATTTTAAATGACCCATGCATTTTGTTTGATTCTCGTCCGAGACAGGATAACTTTCCTCGAGTTGGCGTGCTTCAGTTCCTGGGCTGATCGACTGTAGTAAGTAGACGAACTTGTCTGCCGGATCAAGCGTTTTGTCTTCATCTATCTTCTTAAACTGTGCTCAGAATGGTAGCCATGACTTTAATTTGCCGTCAAACTTTTGGACTTCAAGCGTCGGGAGACTTAATGACCTTTTTTGTTCTGTTATGCTGACGTTACTGATTTCTGGTGCCTTAATTTTTCTTTTTTCCCGTCGTTTCATATTTTGTTTCGGTGAGTAGCCATCTATCTCTTATTTCTCTACTTCATCGCTTTCTATCTGCAATTTTTCCTCTTCAAAGTTCGACAAGGTTTTGTTCAATATGTTTGTGTCCAGCTCATCTAGTTCGTCCTTTGTGTTTTGGATAGATTTATACAAAACTACTTTTTTTTCATACTGTGGGCTCACGTGCGCCGACGCCATTAGCACGTCGAAGGCGTTGCATTTTTTCGTGACTTGCCGGTGACATTCTGACCGCTGCATTGCTTCCATTTTCTCATACTCATCCGCAGTCGCCAATATTTTGTGTATGCAGGTTCCTTTTGAATGGAAACTCTTTATAACTTTCTGGGTCGTTTATTATTATCCACATGTACACCATGAAAACCAGTAATTTTTCGACACAGACTTCTATAGAGCCGATAGCCTCAATGGTGCCAATATAAAAATAAGAAATAAGTTCGGATACACGTTGTTCAATCTCTAACGTCATAAATGTATTGAATTCATTTCTTCTTTCCCTAGATATTAAATTTTAGCAGTTTTTCTTGCAAGGACATTACATATTCTTTAACTGTTTGGGCTCAATTAAATTATGTTTTCGATCAGTATAGGACTTATTATCAAACTTTCTTTGTTTTAATTCATTTATTGGGAAGATCCCTTAGCGTTTTCTGCCTCTTTTAAGTCTTCCTTTTCTAATATCAATCTTTTCATTTTCCATATCGTTCATGGCCTAAACACCTTCTATCACATTGTCTGTACCATTCTCTACCTCAGCACGTTCTTCAGAAAATGCGCAAATATTTTTCTCAATTTTATTTTTATTATAATTATTGTTTATTTTTTGGCATTGACTAATTTTGTTTCTTGGCTGTATTTTTGGTATAGTTTCAGATACTTGGTTTATTTCAACTTCAACATTGATTCTTTGAAAGCTTCTATGTTCGACTTCGAAATCACTGTCGTCAATTGCATCTTTGTTTACTTCGTAATTTGTATCTGTTAATGAATCGTCGCTATCAAAACCATCACCTACTTATGTTTGGAATGATTTTTTTGATTTAGGCGACATAAGCGGAACTGGAGAAACAGAATTTTATAATTGGATGGTGATAAGAGATCTGCAACATTTAAAATCACTTTCTTGGTTAAAGATGCTGTAGGTTTCTTTATGGATTTTAGTTCTTTAGGAAGAGGTGTGTATGCAGGTGCCTCGAGATTGGGCCACAAAAGTCCCAGATGACATTAAAATTCCTTGGATCTCATTTTCAAGTACATTACAGTACCTTAATATCATAAAAGTACCGCGATGGTTTTCACAGGATAATTATCGTCATGTTGTACGCCCGTTCAATTGGCACTGATGATACAATTCATGTACAACTTATAGCATCCAAGAATAAAGTCGCGCCTATAAAGCCAACCACGATGCCTCGGCTTGAGCTCTGTGGAAATTAAAAATTACATGTATATTTTGTTGCGATTCCACTGTTGTTCTTGGATGGTTGCAGATGTCGGTTCGCCGTTTGAAACCGTTCGTTCGCAATCGTGTTAATGAAATTAACGAAATTACAGCTGGGTCTGATTGGGGTTATATGCCGTCTGTCGATAATTCCGCTGATCTCGTTTCTCGTGGGGTGAAGGCTAATCTTATCAGCGCGTGTGGCCTGTGGTGGTCAGGACCAAATTATTTACAAAATCCTCCGAGTAAATGGCCTTCAAAACCCAACGAGAAGCGGGATCTGCTCGAGGTAGTCATTCATCTCACTCAAGACACTGATAATTCTTTCTCCTCTGATTCCATCTCAGCAGTCATACAAAAACATTCGAATCTCACGCGTCTCATACACACTTTTTCATACATAAATAGATTCATACATAATTGTAAAAACAAACACAATAAAATCAGTGGTGGCTTATCACTTGACGAAATTCAAAACTCTTTACGATTACGATCATTAGACACTGTCAAGCAGAAATGTTCGAAAATGAATACAAAACGCTTATCTCAGGAAAACTTTTGCCAAATAAAAATCGTCTGCTATCTATGTCTCCATTTATAGATCCTAATAATGTTATCAGAGTAGGAGGCAGATTAAATAATTCTTATGAGCAAAAACACCCAATGTTATTGTGTAGCAAACATCACATAACTAAACTTATTCTAACTAACTCGTTCACATACGCTTGAGGGATTAATCCCTCAAGCGTATGTGAACGAGACACAATAGGTATTCTATTGTTATGCGGTCGCATGCGACCGCTCGGGTGTTGAGGGATTAAGAACAGAAAACACAAAGCTTCTGCATGCGGGTCCGCTGTGCCTAGTTGTTAACATTCACCAAACTTATTGGCCTCTCGGAGGCAGAAACCTCGCGAGATAGATTGTAAACAAATGTGTAACCTGTTTCAGGCAAAAGCCTAAAAATGTTCAGCCATTTATGGGCCAGCTACCGGCACAGAGAACTAGTCTAGAGCATCCATTTTATAACTGTTATGTTGACTACACCAGGCCAGTGCAAATAATTGATAGAAAGGGCCGTGGTTGCAGATTGATTAAAGCCGACATGTGCATTTTTGTCCTTTCAGCAGTAAAGGTTGTGCATCTGGAGCGTGTCACGGAGCCGAGCAAGGAAGCGTACCTGGCCGCGTTGCGCCGGTTCATAGCTCGTAGGGGCAAACCGCATTTCATTACATCCAAAAATGGATGTAACTCCGTCGGAGCTAGTAACGAGCTTACTTCTTTTTTGTCATCATCTAATTTTCACTCTGAATTGACCAGCGAAGGTATAAAATATAGTTCTACCCCCCCTTACTTAATTGGCTTTAATTGGCTAGACGAAGCAACCGTTCAATCGGCAAAACGTCATTCGAAAACTATTCTCAACTTAACTACTCGTACTTATGAAGAGATGAATACCCTACTAACTCAAATTGAGGCCATTTTAAACTCTCGCCCTATTTCTCCTATATCCACGATTTTGCAGCGTTGACCCCTTCCCAGTTGTCGTGAAGCGACAAATGTGAAGAAGTAAAAGTTAAAGAAAGAGGTAGAAAAGAGGGAATAGAATTTATATTAAAACAAAAAAAATACAGTACCAAAATATGAGATGAGTTGATGTCTGTATGAATGTAAGTAAAGTGCAGTGGGCGTGAGTTAGTGTCTTCAGATCTTCTATAAGTATTGTCCTGGAGGCAGCAAAGGGCGGCGTCGGAGTGCAGGGCCGACACAGCGGAGGTAGCAGCGACGCCGATGTGCAGCGGTGACAGGCGCCGTGAAGAGCAGTGACGCCGATGTGCAGCGGTGACAGGCGCCGTGAAGAGCAGTGACGCCGATGTGCAGCGGTGACAGGCGCCGTGAAGAGCAGCGACGCCGATGTGCAGCGGTGACAGGCGCCGTGAAGGAGTAACTCACAGCAGTGATGAGGGTAACGGGAACTATGTAGAAAATGTTATGATCAGTTGGAGTGCCAGAAGTACTTGGTCTCGGGTCCTCTTCCGAGAAGGAGACAGGTCCCTCCCCTAGAGCGAGGAGGTGTTACTGCAGTCAATGGACTCTGATACGCCTCCGGATATGTGTCCGGTCCCTCCCCTAGCGTGAGGAGATGTTACAGCAGTCACCGGCGGTTCTTCAAGACTTCTTGAGGGAAAATGAAGAGTGTTGAACTTGTAGTATGCCTAATGAATAATAGAACTGTTCGAGCTTAGAACTCGGAATCGAATGAATTGAATGAAAAAAGTAAAGGCTTATATAGGAGCCTGGGCCGTTCAAATTTAGATCGAGGTAGGTTCAAAAATAGAACATGAATACTGGTGGTTTATAAAGGATTAAACCCGAAAAAGTAATAGACTTTGATAGAAGTTGTCAGACTTTGAAAGATATTGTCATAACAACCATGTCAATAAAGATAAAAATATGTCAAAAATCAAGCAATTTAAACAAATAATCAGGAAAACGAATCATCACCCAATGCAAATTAAAGGAAAATTGCAAACAAAGGTAAAACACAGCTATTTTTACAGCTATGTACAGAAAAGTAGAATAACAGAGCTTCGAAAGTTTGACATTTTTAGATTCACAATAAATATTGTTCAAAAAGGATTAGAAAACATCAATAATCCAAAAAATACAGAGTAATAGTATAAGAAGAGTAGAAAGGCAGGTAATGCCTATAGTTTAATGTTTACAGTACGACTTTTTAGGGAGAAAATACGAACTGCGTTATGGTAGATAGAATCTATGATTAACTCTAAGTTCGTGTTTACAGCAAATGAACCAGCAATCTTTGAATGGAAAAAGGAAATGAAAGCATGGAAAAACAAAGATAATGTGATGAAAATGTTAATGTGAGTCCGATGAATACTAAATATATTAAGGTACTCAATTTATTACACGTAATACATGTACAACGTTACACAGTTTCTTATTGGACGAACCCTCACAGCCGTTCCGTCTCTACAGGTTGCCGAGGATGCCAACCTGACTACGATGCAGCGATATCGACGGGTCCAGGCCTTGAAACAACACTTCTGGAAGCGGTTCAGGCCAAGCAAGTGGCCCTCCGGAGATGGACTTTTGCCTGAAAAGCCACTCGTCCTCATACGCGACAAAACTGCTCCTCCTTCTCTGTGGCCTCTCGGGAGTATAATGAAGATCTATCCCGGGGTCGACGGGGTGAGCAGAGTAGCGGGGGTCAAGACAAAGAAAGGAACCCTCCGGAAGGGTTTCATCAATATCTGCGTGCTGCCACTTGACCTTTGAAGACCTTCTCCCTTCAACCACCGGCCCACCGGGCGGTGCCGCGCGGGGCTCGGGTCGCGGGAGGGGCCAGCTCACGCGTCGCTCCGAGAACACTCGCCCACTGCCACTCGACCGCCATACGGAGCATACCATACCAAACAACAGTTGCGATCAAGGAGTAAACCGTTGGCTCCTTAAGCCCAGCAGAAACCACTACGTCAGACACTATAAAAAAATAATAATGAGACACTATCGGAATGGGTGAAAAGTTTAAGTGGTGAGTGAATACTTGTTAAATTTGGGAGTACTTAAGACATCGGCAAATCCTACAACTGCTGACAAAATTCACCTAAAATCTGCGTCAGTCAAGGAGTAGTTAAGTACGCTACCAAGAGTACCCAGCCATTACTGCAGGTCAAGTTCCGCAAAGGTCTATATCGAAAGCACTTTTTTGAGTAAAGCTCGTACATTCAAAACATACAAAAAATGGTGTAGTGATGAGAATAAGCCTATGGCACAATGCAAGCTATTTTGATTTACACTACAACGAATGAAAATATCTATACATAAACCTCGCATGGACCAATGTGATATCTGTACCGCTTTTAAAGAAAACGATATTACTACTAAAGAATTTCAAATTCATCAAAATATGGAAGAGGAAGCCTACGCTGCCAAGCGAAATGCACGTGTGATCTTCTGAAGTTCTGGTTTTTGCGGCAGACACTCAAAGTGTATTATTGTGCCCTAAATTACTAGTGTCTGAACAATACTACAAGCAAAAAGTGCAACTTCAAAACTACACAATATATTGCAACAATAATAAGGAAGTGCACTTATATGTGTGGCACGAGGGCCACGGTGACGTAACATCAAATACACTTCGTGTCTACTTAATTTCTTAGAACTGCAAGTAAATTCGGACTACAAAAAGATAGTGATGATCTCAGATGGCTGTGGATATCAAAATAGGAACAAAATAATTTATCTTCTGCTCTTAACGACTTTGCAAAAAACAAAGTCGTGGAAATTGAGCAAAGAATTCTGGAAAAGGGATACACAATGATGGAAGCAGACAGCGTGCACTCTACACTGGAAAAACTATTTAAACCGCCAATTTTCCTCCCCAGCGATTACCTAAACTTAATGGCTCAAGTTCGACCAATTAAGCCGTAAATAATACATCATTTAGACTACAGTTTTGCAACAAATACTTAAAATCTTGTTTTTGTTCGTTGAGACCTGGAAAAAAACCATGGGATCCTGTCGTCACCAAAATCAGAGCAATATTATACAAAAATGGAGAAATACACTATAAATTACGCCATCCAGAAGATTTGATAAAATTACTGCAACGTTTATAAACTAATAAAGCTAAGCTCTCCTCTCTCTATCAAGCTGAGAGAAAGATTGAAAAGTCTAAGTATTTGAGCTTGCAATCTCTAAAAAAGTTTATGCACAAAGACAATCATCAATTTTATGATAATCTTCGGTATTATTTTTTTCACCCTAATTAATCGTTAAAATTTATTAATATAGCTTAAAAACTGATTACGGCATGGTTATTAAAAATATTATAGATCATTTTCGTTTCCTAAAAAAGGATTTATTTGTTTTGTATAAGAGTTAATTTTATTATGAAGCTTGTGGATTTATGAAGACTTGTAATGTGATTTATTAACATTAACTTTCGATTTTATTAGGGTATCTGACCAGTCGTTGGACATTTAAGCATTTTTTTATAAGTCTTTTGATTACATCAATAATTTATGTATATTTCATAAATTTTCGGAAAATTTAATTAGTACAAGATTAGAGAAAAAGTAACCATATTTACAATAACTTACAAACAAAAAAAAAAGGAAATAATAAGAAAAGAAAAGGGAAGGGTGGGTCACTCAAACAACCCTCCCCGTGTCGCCCCCGGTACAAAGGTGCCCATAACACTCACCGCGTTTCCGCGCTGAATTGCGATGGACAGCCTTTGGGCCAGAAACGACCCAACGCGGGCGTCTTGTCCACTCTCCCGGAGTCGGCGGCCCAATTCAGCAATGAAAATCTTAGTAGCCTTGCCCCAGCAGCCGGTGGTTTCCACTGCCATCGGAACGAAACAGTAGTTGTTGGCTAGTGCGGCATACTTTTCGCGTTTTTTGGCTGCCGCAAACTCGGCAGCCGAGCCCGCTTGTTTAATGGTACGACCCAGGTGCGAGGCGGCGAAGGTGCTGACGCACGTGGCGTCCCAAAGTAAGCATTTGCCTTTCTCCCATGGCACCAAGGTCATTCCATCAGGCCTTTTACCATCGGTTCGGCTGAGGCCTGGAGGCTCAAGGACCGACGGGATATTGGCTGAAACTAGCGCTCTTCGGACAATATCGTTGAGTGCGTGATGTCTCGGGAACCTTCCCGTACACCGGCAACAACTCAACGCGTGGTGACCGTTGCTCTCGACCATAGTGCCGCAGATGCATACATGTGGTTCACAAACATCGCAGCCCAGGCGGAGAGCAACGGCCACCCGCAAAGAGTCCCCATCAAGTAAGGTTCCCATGTGTGGAGAAGGCAAAGCATGCAGCCAAGCTCCAGACTCTGGCTGGGAGACCGCCCTGAGTCTCGCCTCGTCGACGCCAGTCGCCCTAGCCAATAGTTGACTGAGGACCCTTTTCGCGCCCACATTGTCCCAAGAACGCTGTATCTCAGGTGTGTCCGGGACGGTCGTACCTGTGTTTAAGGTCGCAAAAGCCTCCAGAGCCTCGGCAGCGTAGGGTATGCGTGTCTCACCACCATTTGATGAGAGAATGATAGTGGTGAGGCTCGACACCCCATGGGCCGATGACAAGAAGGCCGGCAACCCAACGTCTCTCGCACGTCGCACGCCCAAGCCCCCATATCGGATTGGTAACGAAGCCTGACACCACTGTTCCGTACCGAGGGCCACATTCAGAATGGATTCGACGGTTTCTTTCAGCGCATTATCGAAGTCGTCGATCTCATTTGGGTATAACCAGGTGGGAACCGTTCTTAATAAATAGGTGATCTTGGGGACTGCGAAGCACATACGCAATAATATTATAGAAACATGAGCTGAAATACTGCTGAGACGTTCTCTGGCCATAAGGAGCAGCTGCCTTCTCTCTTCAATGGCTTTGGGGATAGCCACGGGGAAGATGGGGGAACCTAGAAGCGTGAAAGACTGTTTGGATAATTCCCTGAGCCCGGGAAGTATGGAGGAGAAACGGGGAAAGGACTGTCGGGATTCTGCGCTACACGGAAAGTACTCACATTTGCTCGTGTTGATCTCCAGACCAAGTTCCTTCAGGCGGGGAAGGAGTGTGAGCAAGTCTTGTTCTACTATCCCGGGCCTTCCTCCTAGGGTACCGTCGTCCAGGTACCAGACGTTCAAAGGGGACTTCAGGTCCAGGACAAACTTATGAATGGCGAGACTGAAAAGCAGAGGGCCAAGTGGGTCCCCCTGCTGGGCACCAACTTGAGATAGAATAAGTGACTTTGTATAGAACAGGTTGGATGGAGATGAATAGACCTGATGGAGAAAAGGGTAAAGAGAGGGCATCAACTCCTTTGTCTCGCTCAATAGAACGTCTCTTTCGACTGAATTGAATGCGTTTTTGACGTCTAGTTTAATAATAACGCATTCATTGTTAGCGGGATCTTCCGAAAATGCGCGGGTTGCATGGATTGCTGCTTCGCAGCCCAGACGCGTCCCGAATCCAACTTGATGTGGCCGTAAGTAGGCTCCCATCTGATCCTTTACCGTCCTACACGCGAGTTTAGCCGCCAAACGTCTGTACGTGCTGCCTACTGCGATCGGCCTCACTCCTCCGTCCTTTTTGGATAAGGCGCAGAGAGAAGCTCCGTATAAGAAAGGGCATACGGTGGGGTTCAACCGACCTGCAAGAAGGAAATTACAGAGGTTGGTTAGGCACTCGAGGAGTTTAAGACCATTGTCACCGGCCGAGCTCGACGTCAATTCTTTAAGATGAGCTGGACGGATGCCATCGAGTCCGCCGGCAGATCCGTTGTAGAACGTACTGAGTGCCAATTGGATTTCATCCGGCTTAAACTTAAATTTCATAAACCGGTATTATATCTGAGTAGCTGAAAAGTTGTTCTATTCATTTTTATTTAGTTTCAATGCGATACTTTACGTTGTTTAATTATTGAAAATAAAAATAATTTATGCAAGCAAAAAACATAGTCCTTGGACAATAATCATAGTCGCGGGACATTCAATTGACAGTCTTTGGTCAGTTCCATCTGATGATGCTGATTTACTTTGTTCTTAATTAAAGCGTACTAATTTATATATAATAAATAAAACAGATATCTTCAAGTTAAGAATAGTTTTAATCAAAGGAACTATAGACACTCAAAAAAAGTACGTATCATATAATTTAAAGTAGGTACTAAAACTTTGTATTAAATTAGCCTTTTCTGTGTAATTTTGGTAATATTCCTAACTTATCATCAGTCTTAGCAAAAAGAAGTGGGAACATACTACAAATATTAATTTGAACTTATATAGAGATTGTATTCATTTGCTGCCTCTTCGGTATTTTCTTCAAATTCAATGGACTTAGTCGAATCACCATCTGAGTTATCATTATTTTCATCGCCGTCACTATCATTATCTTCTTTATAACAAGCATGACATACAAATGAATCTGGAATATGCATTTGATGTTTAGACGGAATACATTTAACATGATAAATAGACGAACACATACCACAAACAATACCACTCGCCAGTTTCGTTGTTTGTTCAAATTTTGCATGTACCTATTTGTACTCATATTTTAATCGGAGGTCTGAGAGTTTTCGTTGGTTCTGAAATAAAAACTGTGTTAGTTACATCGTTTTGGGGGTCCGAAATATCTTAGTAAGTATCCACATTCATCCATTTTCGCTGTCAAGAATTCGGTCACTCGTCAATAAATTAATATGCCACCGCGCTGCATCAAATGCATAAAGCAGCATCCTATCGGTAAGTGCTCTAAAACGAACAGAGATGAACCCGCTTAGTGTGTCAATTAAAGAAAACCATCCGGCTAACTTCAGGGAATGCAATGCTAGAATAGCATACCTACAACGCATAAAAGAACATCAGGAACAAACCAAAAAGTATCGACAGCCTTCATTCGTCAGTGCTCATAAAACATGGGCTGCAGTTACTAAAACTAATTCAAAAACTCAACAACCTGGCTTTCAAGCGGAAAGGCCTTGATGGATCTAAAACCAAACATGATTACTTCGGTGTCGAATCATCCTAGTGCTCCTGTTCTCACTGATACAATAACTTGCAACGTTGAAACCTAATCAACAGCATATAAATACGAAACTAAATGTCATGACTCAACTACCCAAGAAATTTTCGATATATTGACCGCCATCAATAAAATTAAAAGTAAATTTGTTGCTTGTAATAATTTGCTTGACAAAAAAATGTTAGTGCTTACGCACCTAGGCCACTGTGTGTAGTGCTTGTTGTCTTAAATTGCTTTGCTGGAACGCCGACGGCATCCGTACGAAAATTACTGAGTTGCTTGATTTGGTGAACGAGTTAGGTGTCGATATTGTCGCAATTAGTGAGACCAGACTATCTGAAAAAAAAATCTCTGTCAACACCGGGGTTCGTTATTTACAGGCAGGATAAACACGATGGGCATCGAGGCCAGGGTGTGGCTATACTCTTGAGGGAAAATGTTGATCATTGTCCCATAGCGACACCTCCTACGCAGCATCTTGAAGCTGTAGGAGTAAAACTATCAATTTCGGGCACTGATCATATAATCTTTTCAACGTATCACTAAATAATGTATTATTTTTTTACAAATTTATTAACATAAAAAAGGTTGTAGTAAGTCAAGCATAAAAGACAGACATATGCTGTCGCGGACTTTATTATAGAACTCTTAATGCTGAACAATCCTGTCATACATGATTTTTGTGTAACTTAAGCGGTTTCCGCAGCGTTTGCAGCGGAAGCTCTCAAAAGGAATATCTTTCTCCCGTTTTCGCAACATTTTTCATTTCTGCTGTGGTCTTATGAGTCGTATCTTTATGTTATATAGCCTAAAGCCTTCCTCGATAAATGGACTATCCAACGTAAAAAAAATTTTTCAAATCGGGCCAGTAGTTTTTGAGATTAGCGCGTTCAAACAAACAAACAAACAAACAAACAAACAAACAAACAAACTCTTCAGCTTTATAATATTAGTATAGATATGTTATCAAACAACTGCATTGTCCAAGCCAGTGAGGACGATAGTGAGGCAGAGTGGGAACTCTGCTTCACTATCGTCCTAACTTATCTCCGACGAACCCTAACTTAGTAATTCTTCAAAATTTTGCCAACGTAAGCGAAATTGTTGCCCTTAACTCCTTGTATTCAAATCATCTACCCCTCTTTTTCACAGTGGGCGGTCGACGAAATATTAAGCCATCTCTATTAACTTACTTATATCATAAAGCCGATTGGAAAGGGTTTCGTTCGTATATAAACAACAAAATTATTTTAGATTCAAAATCTTATGAAACGCGCTCCGAAATTGATTCAAAACTCAATCATTTGAACAAATGCATCACCGAAGCTCGCAACATAAGCATACCCATGGGATTCCGTCAAAATAGTGTTAAGGATAAGTTACCCTGGTTTATCCAAAAACTTATAAGAAGTCGTAATCGTCTAAGACGTGATCTTCAGAGAGCTGAGTGCTCTGTAACTAAAATGGCTCTTAAGCGTGAAATAAATAGGCTACAAACGGTAATAAAGTCAAAAATAAGACAGTACGAGGATAGAATTTGGAAACAAAAATTAAATAAAGTAGATAACCCCAGCTCTGACATTTGGAGACTTATAAAATCTGTTCGCAGTAATCCTCTTCGAGTTACTCCTCCTCTCAAAAGACCTGATGGATCTCTTACTTGTAATACTGCCGATCAATGCGAAGTACTGTCTGAAACGTTTGTGTCTAATATGTCACTAACTATTGACTGGCAGAACCAATATGAGAAGATGTAAGTAAATCCGTTGACCTTCTTTCACACAACAATGAAAATAGTGCATATAGCCTTGTCCGACCTTGTGAACTCTTACGGCATATTAAAAAACTCAAAAAACCACAAGTCACCTGGTGAGGATAACATTCATAACCTATTGATAAAAAACCTCCCTCAAAAAGCTATTGTTTACTTAACTAAGATTGTGAATAGTAATCCTTCGCCTTAACTACTTTCCTGACGTTTGGAAAAAGGCTAAGGTAATCGTCATAAAAATGCCAAATAAAGATGCTAGCATACCAGTAAGTAGTAAGTACCTATCGTTCCATTAGTCTTCTTCCGGTTCTCGCAAAACTGTTCGAGAAAGTCATTTACTTCAGGCTCTTGAGTTTTTTCACAGCGTTTGTTGATGGACGAGCAATTAGGTTTCAGAACTAATCATTCCACCACTCACCAGCTAGTCAGGGTATCAGAACATATCGCACGTCGTTTCCGACAGCAGCAGTCTACCGGAATGTTTTTGCTAGATATTGAGAAGGCGTTCGACACGGTCTGGCATGAAGGTTTGCTTCACAAACTTTTGGCCCTAAATGTAACGACTGGTCTGGTAAAAATGATCCAATCCTACCTAACTGACCGCAGTTTTAGAGTACATATTGGTACAACCTGCTCCCAAGCGAAGAGAATACCAGCTGGAGTTCCGCAGGGGCCATATTGGGCCCATACCTGTTCCTTTTATACGTTCATGATATTCACAACCGCGCACAGAATTGGCATGCTTTGCGAATGACACAGCATCTTTTTCTTCTGCCTCTGACGAGGAGCTCATTGTTGATAGGCTGCAGCTATCGTTAGATCTATTAAGAACTTATTTTAAAAAGTGGAGATTGAAGTTAAATGATGCTAAAACCGAAGCAATTATGTTTTCCAAGAAGCGCCAAAAACCTTTAAAAACACTGCAGATTGGTTCTTATTCCATTCCATGGAATAATACAGTGAAATATCTAGGTGCCACATTTGAAAAAATCTCAAATGGACCAGCCATAAAAAGCAAGCAAAAATAAAAGGAGCAACTGCCTTGATTGGACTGCATCCTATCTTAAATCGCAGAAGTCCTTTAAGCCCTTCAACCAAGCTACGCATCTATTCGACACTGGTTCGACCCATTATCACGTATGCCTGTCCTGCTTGGCATCAAACATGCCTTACTAATCACCAATAGCTGCAAGTTATTCAAAACAAAGCTCTTTAGCTTTTAACACCCCTTTCCGCACTAACTTGCAAATTCTACATCATAATATTAATTATCCGTTATTATATCATTTTGTCTCAGAATTAACATTACTCTTTTACAATAGTATCTTAAATCACACCAATCCGCTTATCTCCAATATCAAGTGCATCTAACGCAATATCGACATCTAACCGCAGTATCCTTTAACACATCACTCGTGTAACGTCATCCATTGTGTATGCGTGAACGCAATAAGCAGTCGGCGCAGACCCCCGCCGGTCGTTCTAGCCTATCACGTGAGAGCTCCGCAACTCTGGTCACGCAAAGCGGTTTTAGTTATGTACCCGCTATTTAAAATAGTTTAAACCGTCATATTCATTGCAAATAATAAGGTCTTGTACTAAGTCCGTTGTTTACATAAAATATTTGTGTTATCTTATTGTCCTTGAGGTAAATTTAACGTAATAATTACAAAATGTCATAAGCTTTAAGTGGTGCAAGAAGCCAAAAAAAGTGTATCGTATGCATAATTGTGCTAATCAAATGTTTCTACTTGGTAAGCATGTATTTTCTTATCATTATTTAAATAAAGCTCTTTCAAAACAAACAAAACAACATTTATCCAGTATTGTTGGACATACTGTTTCATTTGAGCAGTTTTCATATGCAGTGGCTGGTGATTTTGATAAGAAAACGTTGTCGGTTATATTTGGACTTCCAATAGGCAATGATACCATTTCTTGGGATATTTCTTTATCAAGAGTTAGCTGATGATCTATTATAGATGATGCAAAGGCAGGTTTTGATAAAACAAAACTTTTGTATATATCGTAAAGTACTTTTAGGTTTTCGTCGATTACATCAAAATCTTTTAAATTCTGCAGTCCTGCTTTTTTATTAGGACCAATCAAATTTTAAAATTGGAAAAATGTAACGGTATCGTCACTATTTGGAGCATGAATGATACCAGCGTCAACATTCTTGTTACTTGGTATACATTTTGTATAATTCACTGCATTGGGATCAAAAGGTACAAAACCACAGGCTTTAAACCCATTTAAGTAAAGAATGTAAACATTACAGTCATATTTTCTTTGGAAAAGCTTGTCTCCACGTTGTAAACATTCTACATGCCTTTTATTGCCAATACCTTTCCAGTTTTCGGACACAGCTAAAATCCGCTCTCATCGCCATTGAACACACGAGTTGGATCATCCAGAACATCCAGTAAAACTATTTACGTATATCTGTTTCAGTAACACATGCGCTTGTAAAAGTTGCTAGTTCTAAGCCAAATGGTGGGATGCCGTTTGAAAAGCCCCCTAACCCATCCTTCTCCAGGATAATTATCCTTGAATGGTGTTGGTCTGGGGTTATCGGTCAAAAATTTTTGAACACTTGACTGTAAATCCTCTTATTTAACAGGAAATCCCTTTTTTGATAACTCTGCTATCCAATTTTGGGGATCATTCTCTTCTTGAGCGGTCAGATAAGGTGAAAGTCCAAATGTAGATTTGTGTTCAGGGTTTTTTACTTTGAATTGTAAGGTTGATTTGGGTACTCCATACTTTTGAGCAGTTTCTTGAATCTTACCGCCTCTTCCAACCTCATACAAGGCTTTCCTCAAACTTTCAGGATCGTAAGAACTTATTTTCTTGGGTTTAGGCATCTCGATTTGGTAAATTATAACTGCAATCAAACATTGGACACTTAATAATCATTGGACGATATCGTCCAACGACTGATTTTATACGAAAATGACAGTCATTGGACAGTGTCCAACGGCTATAAGAGTAAATAAGTAAAGAGTGGGAGAAAAATGCTACAATATTAAACCCCAAACTAATGCAATAAAGACACAAACGATTTTTGTTTTTAGAAAAAACTAGTCATTGGACAGATGTCCAACGACTATCTATCAAATAAAAATAATTGTCAAACATAGGACACGTGATAATATAACCTCAACTTACAATACCTACTGTTATGATTATGAACTAAAAATCAAGAAAAACAACAAAACTTACCATATTATCAACGTTAATCTGTGTAAACCTTTTAAGAATAACTTTTTTTTAATGTTTTTGATACCTTTGTCCTTAACAAAATAATTAATTTTACGTAAAAAATGTGTTCGGACGCAACAAAACTTTTTTTTTTCTAAACAGCGCCACCAATCTGCAGTTGTATGTCAACTATTATAAAATTCGGATACACGGAGGATTGAAAATAATGATTTCAAAGTTTGTATAGCACACACAATTCTTATGAAATGCACAGGACGGCGAAGTGTCCAATCACTGTCCAACGACTAGTAGTCAGTTTCCCTATATTGATTACCTTCGTAGATATTTAAGTATTTCTAGGTTTTATTGTTAACGTGTCACTATTTTGACGTGATATTATTTTAAGATAAGTAGATAACTTAAAAGTCACGACTTGCATCTATGATACTCGTTAATCTGATTACGTACCTTTATAAAGTTATTAGTAACTTTTTAATTAGATATTTAAAAAATATATAGACTACTTAAAAACTAACTTTAATTGATACTCGGTCAGACTGATAAATTGCCTTAATAATTCTACATAATATTTTTATTGCTTAGATGCAAACGATGTTAGTTTAAAAGTTTGTTTTGTGAGATTTCAATTTTTTGTTTGATGCTTGATAGTTCTTTAAAAAAGTAATTCTATAAAAGTTTAATCTCATTTCTGTTTACCATCTGTATTTAATTTGATTTGATAGTTACTTGTTTACCATCTATGGCACACATACAACTATTATAGGAAAATAATTTCCTGGGAATAGTTGTGAAATTAATGTAGGAGGTTCTATGGTACATCATGGAGGAATATGTAAAAGTTACCTTATTTAATAAGGATAGCGCCATGTAGAATAAAACAAACTAATAAAAATATTTAAAATTGCATAGTGTTTTTCTAACTTAGGTATCTTGAGGAATGAATATTTATCACTGAATAATACAGTTGGATTATTGTGTGTTTGCACACTTGTATTAACTATGTAAAAACACTAACATACCTGTAAAAAGTGAATAAACATAATACATAATGAATTTTACAAGTTCATAGTCATGACAACAAACACGGCAAAGTTGGCACAGACCACGCACAGACTTTAAATTTTTTTGTGAGGTTGCCTATGGCAAGTTTCGGCATTGGACCACTGTAAATTAAGACATAGAATATACCGAAACGTTAAAATTACCGAGTGATTGAATGAATGCAATGGAACACGGCGAAATCTTAGTTTAAAATAATAAAAACGCAAAAGGGACATTTGTCCCGTTGAGCCTACGACTGCATGTAAAAAAACGGGAGTTTGCTGCCGTTCAAGCTTCTAGCGGATATGCACTCAAAATGCACATTACTTTTTTTAACTGTCTTTTGATATATTGTTTGAACCGTTTAGCCTTAGATAAGCATTTCAAGCATAATGTAGATAATACACGCTTGATATGCGAAGTGAGGGTTCAGTTCCAGTCTTGGACAGAAACATTTTATTCCAAGCGTTTGCAATAAGTGCAATGAACTAATGAATGACTTACTTATTATTACGCTGTAACATTACCTTTTGTTCTGCATTAGCGGCAGGTTTACCTACCACAAACCATTACAAAATAGTGAAGCTGAAAGGCAAATCACAACTGATAATCTTCACTGATCAGATTGACGAGTTCAGAAGGCACTTAGCCTATCAGTTCGCGGTCATGCAACCATGAGGTTAGTCTAGTAGTATTATATTATCTGGGGTCTTAAGTTAGGCTAAGAGCGCACATTTGGCGAGACGCGACAAAGAGAACGAAATGATAACAATTGAAACTAAACCCTAACTTAATTACATACAGTTGAAATAGCAAACGGCTCGCTCGCAAGGACATCCCACAAGGGATGCCACAAGGGCCGCCGCGCGACTCTCACGACTACTCCTACTAGCTTCAACCGTATATCATTACTTTAAGGTTTACTTTAAATTGTTATCTTCTCGATTTTTTCGCCGCGCCTCGCCAGCTGCGCGCAAAGCTAAGTTAACTTGTTTGCGACTGCTTCACGTTCGCACGACCGTGCCGAAAACTAGTGAGCCAAGGGTTGAACTCAACAAACGATAAAGTATTAAAATCCTAGTCTGAGAATTGAGTCCAATTGAGCTCACGGCCTCCAAATTTGGTGAGTCCGATCGCATGAGCTAATATTGATTATTTCGGATATTTAATATCTATATCGGATAGCTAATATTGATTATTTGGGATATTATAAAGAAGCTATTAGGTAGTATTGAAGGCTACAGAACGAACGATCGATGGGGTGACGATTTGACGAGTTTTGAAATAGCAATAGGAGAATCCGAGGCATGATAATGGCTCATAAAAAAGTTACTTTTAATTTTCTGATATAAATAACAAAGTATAAACTAGCTATTGATAAGGAAAAAATAATAACATCATAATAAGTGAAAAATATTTATTTATTAATTAATAACTTATAACAGCATAATAAATTATTTATACTAAGATATTTATAAAAAAATATTTATAAAACGGCAGTTAAAAAATGAAAGAGAATTACATACTTCGTCATAAAATTTGCAAAATTATCGCCTTAATTTGTAACAAAATGAATACCTATAGAAACAGAAAAACAAGCTCACCTAAAGAATTACAATATTTATTTTATAATAAAAACTCTCGATGATATCTTTATTCATGATTGATTGATGATTATAAAAATTTGCAAAAACAATAATAACTCAAAAACTTTTTTAAAATAGATGTAATTTCAATTACAATATTTTTTTTTTTGAAAAAAAGATAACATCTTGATAACATTATTAATAATAAAATTTGTAAGAATAAAAAAACAAATAAAACTTCTCTACGCTCGTTCATTATGGTTATGCCATCATGAAAAATTTTTTGCTCAAATTATTATAACTTTGATTGGGAGTTCTAAAGTTACTTTTTTAAATTATTACCAACCTAAAAATAAATCTGATTAAACATTTCAAACCTAACCATCTTAGGACCAGAACTACCATTTATTTATATTTTTTTACCTTTTTGTGTGTCCAACTGGTGATTGGACAAGATTACCAAGATTTACAGACAGAAGAACGAAAATTATTATGAAGTAGTAACGAGCAATATGGCTGAAATTCAATGTCAAATTCATCATGGTTTGTAGGAAATAATGAACCTGTTGATGCTGATATTACTATTGACATAGATACCTACAATCAAAGCCATCTTATCGCTAGGAGCGTTCTCTTCTAGACAGCATCTAGGTGGAGAAAAAAGGTCACAAATAACACAAAATTACCTACGTTAAAGTCATTATTTTTGTAAATAGGCCCACATAAGGCATTTTTCCATGTTCTAACTTAATGTTATCATTCCACAGCTTCGGAACTTTTTTGGGCTACTACTGAGAAGATGGAACGGAACAAACTCAGACTTTATTATCTTGCCACTTTTTCAAGATTTACAATAAGTTTAATACAATTATGTCTTTGTGAGAGCGGAACATTAATTTGTTTGCTCACCATTAATATGAACCCAGGACTACTTTTCTCCTCGACAAATATAACAATGTTATTCTCACAATCAAAATTATAAATTTCTAAGCAAAAACTAACTCTTGCCTCTTTGTGATGAGCATTTAGTTCTATTTTCTTGTCTGGCCGGCAGAACTTCTTCCCCGGTTCCTTCAGTCTCCTCCTGACTGTATCCAAGGAAATCTAAAACAAAAAAAAAACGTGTTGGTTCCTTTTACATAGAACATGATAGTGTGAACCAACGCTATACTGCTGCAACTGTAAAAGCTTGTATGGCCGCAGCTGTACAGGCCCTGATCACACTTTACCTTAGTAAACCAAATGAACACTTTATGACTTTATTGATATTTTTGAGACTTATTTTTACTTTTATTGTTATGATAATGAATTATATTATAATATAAATTTATTCATAACAACCACTGAGATATCGGGTGGATATGGAAAATAAATAAAAACTTCATTACTATAAATTGCACTTGCACAGCCAAAGTTGCTTTTTACAAGTGCAATTTATATTATTAAGTTTGTATAGTGACAAAACATTATAAAAACAAAAAAATAATTATAACTTTATTACTCTTATTAAGGAGGGACCTAAGTAATAAATATAACTTGTGACTCGATTCAATTAAAAGCAAAATATATTTTTTTTGAAACTCTAGCAGGGGTAGTCAATAAACTATTATAGAGTATGCATTGGGCGAAGGATTGCCTTTGCAAATTTTTCATCAATTCTTTTTATAGTCGGTCTTCTTCCTGAGAGTTTGAAACAATCAAATAAGTAAGTCTCCGTGATCAACAGGGTAAAAACCGGTAGTGATCACCGTATGGTCCGAGGCATATTGAATATAAATGTCAAATTGGAAAGGTCCCGCTTGATGAAGTCCACGCTCCGACCTACTCGTGCCCATATCCAAAATCCCGAGAGCTTTCAACTCGAGTTGTCAAACCGCTTTGATTGCCTAGAGAATTGCGTATCAGTAGACGAAATAAACAACGGGTTTGTGGAAACTGTCCAAACGGTCGGATCTAAGTTTTTTAGACCTGGCCGTAAAAATAGACCTCAAAAACTCTCGGTCCACACTCTCGACCTTATGGCAGAACGTCGATCTATGGCACTGCAGACCTCCGTTAATGCTCAAACCTACAGGCAGCTTAATAGACGAATAATGAAATCTCTGCGACATGACATTCGTTCCTTTAACACGAATAGTGTTAAAGAAACAATAGAGCGGAACCAAGGCTCCAAAGTGTTTGCAAGGGACATGTCTATTGGGCAAAGCCTGTTGACGAAGCTTAAGACGGAGGACGGCAGTGTAGCGTCGACGAAAGCAGAGGTTTTGAGGGAGATCGAAAGGTTCTATGGGCAGTTGTACACCTCAGTTGCCAAACCCGTTGATAGCTCGACCGGAGACCCACGAGCTATCCTGACCCGACACTACACTGAAGACATCCCGGACATCAGCCTCTACGAGATTAGGATGGCCCTGAAACAGCTCAAAAACAATAAGGCACCTGGCGAGGACGGAATCACAGCAGAGCTCCTGAAAGCGGGTGGAACACCGGTACTTAAAGTCCTTCAGAGACTCTTTAATTCCGTTCTGCTAGAGGGCATCACGCCTGAGGCATGGAACAGGAGTGTGGTGGTGTTGTTTTTCAAAAAAGGAGACAAAACCTTATTGAAGAACTATAGACCCATCTCACTCCTGAGCCATGTCTACAAGCTGTTTTCAAGGGTCATCACGAATCGTCTCGCACGTAGGTTTGATGACTTCCAGCCTCCCGAACAAGCCGGATTCCGAAAAGGCTACAGTACCATAGACCACATTCATACGCTAAGGCAAATTATACAGAAGTCCGAGGAGTATAATATGCCTCTATGTTTAGCTTTTGTGGACTATGAGAAGGCCTTTGATTCGATCGAAACTTGGGCGGTGCTTCAGTCTCTTCAGCGGTGTCACATAGACTATAGGTATATAGAGGTGTTAAAGTGTCTATATAACAACGCCACCATGTCGGTCCGAGTACAGGAACAGAATACGAGGGCTATTCCATTGCGAAGAGGTGTAAGACAGGGCGATGTTATATCTCCGAAACTGTTTACAGCGGCATTGGAAGACGCCTTCAAGCTCCTGGAATGGGAAGGATTCGGCATCTCCGTCAATGGCGAATACATAACACACCTTCGGTTTGCCGATGACATAGTCGTTGTGGCAAAGACGCTGGATGATCTAGGCACTATGCTCGAAGACCTCGACCGAGTATCCCAACAAGTGGGTCTTAAAATGAACATGGAGAAGACGAAAATTATGTCGAGTTCCCTTGTTGTACCCACTCCAGTATCCATTGGGAACTCAACTCTCGAAGTTGTCGACGAGTACGTCTACCTGGGACAAGTGATCCAATTGGGTAGGTCCAACTTCGAGAAAGAGGTCAATCGACGAATCCAACTCGGCTGGGCAGCGTTCGGGAAACTGCGCAAGAGCGTCTTCTCGTCTCAATTACCTCAGTGTCTGAAGACGAAAGTCTTCAATCAGTGTGTGTTACCAGTGATGACATACGGATCCGAAACGTGGTCTCTTACTATGGGCCTTATAATGAAGCTCAAAATTACACAACGAGCGATGGAGCGGGCTATGCTCGGTGTTTCTCTACGAGATCGAATCAGAAACGAAGAGATACGTAGAAGAACCAAGGTAACGGACATAGCCTTGAGAATCAGTAAGCTTAAGTGGCAGTGGGCAGGGCACATAGCGCGAAGAACTGATGGCCGTTGGGGCAGGAAAGTTCTAGATTGGAGACCATTCGACCAAAGACGCAGCGTAGGACGTCCACCAACAAGATGGACAGACGACCTTAAAAAGATCGCAGGATCAAACTGGATGCAGACCGCTAGTGATCGGTCGCTGTGGAAAGCCGTGGGGGAGGCCTATGTTCAGCAGTGGACGTCCTTTGGCTGATTATGATGATGATGATGATGAAATAAGTAAGTATTTAAGCAAACTGAATGCCAGTGTTTTGAAATATGCTATATATTTTTTCATTCTATTTCTATAGATAAATCTAGGATTGATGCAATAAACTCACATTGTAAGTAGAAGAAGTAGCTCTCGTACTGGGGAAGGGATCAGCGGAGTGTGCCGCGACTATGGCCGCGTCCTCCTCTGCCGTCGTGGCTCTCTCATAGCGCTGGCGGTGGTGGGCTTCGATGGTCCCTGCCCTGACTCTTACCACCGCCGCAACCAGAAATAAACAGTTTTTCGCTAAAACAAAACGTCAAACTTAGTTTATTTGCTATTTTAAAAGTTATTAGTAAAACCATCTCAAAACTAAGAAAAAATTGGCATCGATGACGTTGGTCGTGAGTAAAAGTTAATAACATTTTAAAATATTGTTGATGGTTTATATATATATCCACGTTTTTCAAGATAAAAAATGATACCTAGTAAATGACACATCGCTCAGGTATCAAATGGCCGCCGGCGGTCGCGTAGGTAAACAAACAAGATAATAACAACAGATTGTTGTTAAACACATCCACAAACACAACAAGATTCATCCATTTTATTTTGTAATGTGATATTAAATTAAATCGTTATCTGATAGTCAAACACGCGTAATAAAGTCAAATAATGAATTGAGTCTTTTGTTATAATTGTTACGTTTATTTATGAAAATTTTAAAACTCAACTTTAGTTCGCTAAAAGTGCTTCGAAACAATGAGTAAACATGAAAACAAGTAAAGTGTTTGGGAAACTGTTTGTGTGTCTATAAATTCGAATAAAATTAATCCTTCCTAAATCTTTAAAACAAATAAAAATCTCACTTCAGTAACTAATTTGAGGTTTTAATTGATGTGAGGAAAAAAATAGCTAAGTTAACCTGCTGTTTTTTGTTTACACTTTCAAACATAACGAAAAAGTAAATAAATAAATAACTTACCGTTTCTCCAGTCTGATCACAAATGTCTTTCACACATAACACGCAATTATTCGCTCCCTCTCTACTTGGGATAGCGAAGGCGCCCTTTTTAAAAAACATCACTTTCACCAGTAATGCCGAAAACGTGACTGAGGATCTCGGGTCCGGTGGCAGACTGGCGGCGGCGCAGGGAGGCGTGGCCAACCCCCAGTATTTTGTCTCTATTGGCCGTTAGCTTTGAGTCTAATCGCACATTGGCAAATTTTGATAAAATAGACAACTTCACTAATAATATCAAGGATACTTTCTTTCTAACACTCCATACTGCGTCGTAGTTATAGATATGTATAATGGGTAGCATGACGTGCTGCCGTGTGTACCTCAAAGTACGAGATTATAACGAGTTGAATTGTTGTTTGTTGTATTTCTTTAATGCTAACATGGAGACATCTAAAATTGCCAATGTGGCTGCATTTTGAAAAAAAAAGTGATGGAAAAGTTGTGTGTAAATATTGTTGTAGAGAATTTAAGCACAGTAAAAATACATCAAACATGAAAGACCATATAATGAGAAAACACCCAGAGAAATATGAAGTTCCAAATACTTCAAATGACAAGACTTTCTTTGACATAAGCTCGGACACGGAAAACAGAAATCAGCGAACCGAATTTTATAGTGTTAATGCAACAAGGAAGAAACGGCTGGATTTATTGTTCACACAGATGATTGCCCGAGATATGGAACCATTACGACTATCTGAGCGTGAAGGCCTAAAGGAATTTGTGGCCGCTTTGGATTCAAGATACCAGTTCAAGATACCAGTTGTATATCTAGATATACAATAACTACTGAATTGCTGCCTAAACTGCATGCTACAAAAAAAGTCAAATTAGACGAAATGTTACGAGACGTTCTTAATGTAGCCCTGACTACCGATATGTGGACATCAAAAACCGATCAAGGCGTATGTGCAGTGACTGCCAATTTTATTACAAATCAAAAACTTGATGCTGCTCTTTTAGAAACTTTCGTCATGGAAGAAAGACATGCTGCTGATAATATTGCTGTGGTAAGTGCTGTAACTTGCACATATACGCGCACACACATTTCTACACCTTCGAAGGGCAAATGGAAACCAATTAATAATAAAATAAATATAGCGATAAGAAAACCTCTGATAGAATCATCGGTACAGGGTAGCCTCTAAACCATACCTTAAATAGAAAAATAATCGTATATTAACTTAAATACTATTTTATGGTAAAATCATATCAATGTAATAAGGGTTATAACTTTTTACTTTGAACGAACCATAATTTTTAATCACAATACAACGGACAACTATATTTTTAAAATAACGACATCCAATATCACGGGCCTGTGCTATACGTTATGCCCTGTACGGAATTTATAACATTTTATTTTTAAAAAGGTATTAAAATTCGAAAACCATTTCGACATTTGGCGATGCTTTACAGGTTTAAAATATTTGAAATTTGTTTTTCGTTATAAATTTAGAGAAATTATCAAAAAACTAAAAGGTACTATGGTATAGGTACTATACGGGTACAAGTCTTTGCTTAGGTATCTGATTTGACGTAAATAAGTATTTTACATACATTCAAGGTAGCTGTCATTTCGACAATGGCATTTGACACTGACACTGATACTATAATGAGTGAGTGAGAGGAGTGATAATGATAGTGATGTTCAATGGAAGTAACGTTTGATAGGAGGTCCATACAGTAAAGTTATCGATAGTTTTTTCAGTATGTAAGATGTAGAATTGGAAAAAAACTATGCATTCAAATGATTATCTAGTTTGGTGACGAAATGACAAAAGTTCTTCTGGTGATGATTTAGGTTGTGATATGATATGACCCGGCCTTGACTATGTTTTGTTTTCAAAAACTGAGCTGAAATAACTCACATAATTTACTTCTTTTTAGGTTTTAGATCGCATTTTGAAGGAATGGAACTGCCGCAATAAAATTGTTGCTCTCGTGACAGTCAGTCGTCAAACAGTCAGACAGTCGTCAAAGTTTTAAAAATTCGTCACATGCCATGTTTTGCACATACTCTAAATTTGGTAATTAAAGATGTGTTAACTGAAGCAAATGTTAAAAAGTTGATCGACAGTTGTTCAGCTATAGTAACTTACTTTAAGAGAAGCACTTTAGCGTCTGATAAATTAAAGTCCATACAAAGAGAAATGAAAAAACCCGAATTGAATTTAATTATATATATCAAAATAAGATGGAATAGTGCTTATTATATGATCAAAAGACTAATGATCGTAAGAGAAGAAATAACTTTGGCTATAAGCCAACTCCCGAATGCACCATCAAATCTAACAGCAGAAGAATATATGTTTCTGGATGAGCTCGAAAAACTTTTAGATCCATTTGACACTTCGCACCTTCGGTAAGACAAGGGCTGAAGTGCTAATATTAAAATTATACAGGACAGACGTTTTAAGGTTTTTATAGATTTATATTATGTTTTTCTACCCAAACTAATGTAAAATTGTATTTTATTTTTAGCAGTTATATACCTTATACATTAGAGAATATAAATATGGAATTTAAAAGAGTGAGTTATTTATTTATTTATACTATATTTCATGAAATATTAGTATATGCATACAAATATGCCCTTTTCGCACCAACATTTAAATAATTGTGCTATTGTGACCAAAGTGACACAGTATTGAAATTATTTTTTTAAATTAAAATACTACTTATTTTGTACTTTTTTATTCTTCTTCTTAGGAACATCTTTATAACTGACAAAAAAAACACTACAACCAGAAAATTACCTTAAAAAATTAACTTAAAAGTCACTTCTAAAAGATTTACATTAAATCTATAAAATACCACGTAAATGCGTAAGAGTTATTTATACTGATATTCTAAAATCAGTCAGTAATCACAGCAATTGTTGAAATCACAATTTGTTCTTCATAAGATATACAAAGTTAAATGGTATAGAATATGAAAACAATATTCATAAGAACATTTTCTTACAATCAACTAAGTACAGGTACACTTATACATAACTTTTTTCCATAATACTTTTAAAACCTAGGTAATAATAATCATAATACTTAAAAACCTTTTTAAGTGATAAACAAAATTAGTCTTTTAAATTAGGCACAAATTAGTAGTGCTACTAAAACTTTATTTATACAAAACGGTAACTATAAAAATAAAAATAATAAAAAATGCAGATACTGATCTACATGTTCACTAGAATGTGTTATTGAAATAAACTATTATAAAATTGTTCATAAAATTTGGGAACTATGTTTGAGGCAATTAGTTGACGGATATCTTCTTTCTTACGATCCGGAATTGGTAAAGTATCAGAATATAACACATTTAATACAATATCTATCAATTGTTTCTTATTACCCGTCCTGCCTAATTTGACTTGCGCTTCATCCCATGTGATTGATTTATAACTATATCTAAATTGGTATGTATCAGAATTCTTAGTGAACTTGATGGCTTTAATTTCTGATATTTTGATATTGTTTCTATTAACATCTTTGCTTAGATTTAAACTAACATCATCAGATAACAATTTCAAATCAAAGAATGAATCAAAATTCATTTCTTTGACTTCGAATCCGTTGCCACGTTTTTTTGCATTTCTTATGAGACATGCATACTCAGCTGGACAGTATATAGGCCCTGCTTTCTTAGCCCTTTTAACGCTCTTCTCGATGACAGAATGGACAGCGTCAGCCCTATTCTGAGTATGCCCTCGAATGAGGAATTTGTGCGTGATCGATTTTATGAAAAAAAAAAAAAAAAAAAAAAAAAAAACTGTCTGTCAACACAGCTTATTTCTATTGTAATTAAATTAAATATGTAGAATTAATTAATAATACTAAGTTTATCATAATCATTTATTAAATATACCAATTACCTTGGAGAAGTGTAGGCAAGATGCCTAGTCGACGACAACTACGATAAACACAAAAACAAAACCGCCAACGGTCGCCGGTCAAAGTGCAACGAATAACTACTAAAACCAGGGGAGTACTGATTCTAATTTCTTTTCAAGGCTATTTACCGCAATTAACACATTAATTAATACTATTATAGTACCGCAATTAAACATATCAAATTGTAATTGTAACAATATTTGACACTTTTGAGGTTATATTTTTTACGCAAGTCATCTGACCAGCCTGGGGCCGAGTAGGTGCTGTTTTCTGTTTGTTTACTGCTGTAAATACAACCTCATAAACTGCACAAGCCTCACTACGGTGAGATACGTCAAACTTCATAACATTTCGGTTCTGTTGTGCCTCTCTTTACTTGACGTATATGTGGAAGTAAAGTTGAAGATAACAACCTTTTGCCGCAGACAATTCACTCGATAACACCTATCAGGCATACTCTTCACTTACCACACGTACATACATTGCAGTAGTAACCATAATAGTGGTAGTTCTTGCTTGGACCTGGGTGGTTAGTTACTTGTTTACCTAGGTATATTATTATGGTCTTATGTCTATTATTCTTGACAAACATAAGAAACAAATATTTTTTTACTAAATATTGATTATCATTATAATATTAATAGTGTCAAGCTGTACATACATTCAGATATTTCATTATTTTTTAAGAATGCATATATATTAATTTCCCTTAGAGTGAACAGAGCAATAATAGATGTAAAAATTTTATATTTTGATTGTCTCAGTACTTGCCTAAACATCTGTTGTACACACTATTTTTAATAAATTCCAGGTAAGACTCACCATTAAAAACTAAACAAATAAAGATGACTTCCCGGACTGGAACCATAACCCGTAAGATGACTGCCCGAGAAACTGAGCTGAAACTCAGAAAGGCACTTGATGAATTAAAGGTGTCAAAGAAGTCTTGCGAAGAATTAATTCAGGAGAGAGATGAGTGTGAAGAAGTTATTAAGAAAAATATACAACAAAACACTCAACTCAAAAAAGAACTGGCTGAACTACATGCCCGGCTTCTGGAGGTAACTGAACATCGAGACGAGCTCCTCAACACTCTCAGCACCTTTGACCAGTGCAGCAGTGTCTTCGAGAAGACACTCATGCGCAACAACGAGCTAGAAAATGAGCTGCGACATGCGAACAAGACAATTCTGCACTTGGAAGAAGAAAAGAAAGATCAAGATTACACCCAAACCTTGAATCTTTATGAGGAGCTGATCGGGACCCCCAATGGCCAGGCTGCGTTTGCCAGCTCAGAATTAAATAGTAGCATTGTTCAGTCTGTAAATAATACTAAACAAAATAGGTTATCCGGTAGAAATAAGGTTAAAAAGTATATAAAAATAAATAAGTTTATAAATAAAACAAAAAAACTTATCAAGAAAAATATGGTTTTTAAAAATAATGTTAAGTTAAGGAAAGAAAAACTGGATCTATTAGACAGCTTGGAAATTTATCAAAACAAATTGCATGAAAGTAGGTCACATTGTCAACAAACAATTAAGCAATTGCAGGTCGACATTTCTAGGTTGCAGGAGTCCTTACATTCTATGACTTGTAAATATAACTCTGCCCAGGAACAAATAGCAGAACACATCCTGGCTGCAAATAATCTATTAAAGTTGAGTTCTTCCGACTCAACTTTTAACTCACTGTCTAATATAACTTACAATTTATTACCTGACTCTCAGCAGCAAGAAATTGTGGATTTGCAGTTGCATTCGCCAAACGAAAATAGCTTTAGTACATCTGAGAAATGTCCTAATACACCAAATAATAACATAAACAAATGTAGAAACGTTTTTGTTTTTTCAGACAAAATAGGAGTAGGTTATGGTTCCTTACTGAATAAAAACCTTAACTGTAATGTTATTAACCATTGTATGCCAGATGCATCTTTGGATCAAATAGTTAATTATATAATAAATTGTAATTTAAATTCTAATTCTACATTAGTAATTATGCTAGGAAATAGACAAAATCTTAATAAAAAAATACTTATCAAAAATTACGAAATATTGTCGAATTTAGATGTACACAAAATAATCTTTAGTGCCATACCATTTTCGAAAAACCACACGACGCAAGAAAATAACTGTATTCATGTATTGAATACTATATTATTTAATTTAACCCAACGTCATAGTGACAAATTTGTGTTTTTTGACACAAATAAATTTACTAACAATTCATTTTTACTGACTGGCGGCTCTTTACACCTGCCTTATAGAATTAAAAAACGAATTGCTAATTTGTTAGCATATAACATTAATAGTTTAATAATGAATCAAACCATATCTCATGGTTATCAACATGTATTTAATAATAGTAATATTGATGTAATCAACCAGACAACCTCTGACGCTTTAAACTAAGAGGGCAGACAAAGGCCAGGTCTAGTTTTAATGTTGTTCACCAAAATATACAAGGCCTGGCTGGCAAAGAGCTTGAACTTTCATTAGTTTTACATGATTTAAGTGTTCATGTAATGTGTGTGACAGAGCATTGGTATAGAAATTGGGAAATAATGATTAATATTGAAAATTATACAGTCGGTAGTTCGTTTTCAAGAGAGACCACTACTAGAGGGGGTTCGCTCATACTTGTAAATAATGAATTCAACTTTAGAGATCGCAGGGACATTGTGTCGCTCTCTTTAGAACGTACTGTCGAACTAGCGTGTACCGAGCTAGAACAATATATCATTCTATGTGTGTATAGCCCTCCCGACGCTAGTTACCAACTTTTTGAACCAATTATGGAAGAAGCACTAAATAGGGTTTCGAAATCGAATAAGAAGATAGTTGTTTGTGGAGATTTTAACTTTGATATTTTAAAAGAACGAAAAATTGCCAATCAATTTCTTAGTCTGTTTAAATCGTTTAATTTAAAGAATCTCTTTAGGGAACCGACAAGGGTGACCCCTAGTACGGCCACCTGCTTAGATAATATTTTTTGTGATGGAAATGCTAGTGTTGTTGACAAAGGTATCTTAATTGGTCTCAGTTCTGACCATAGAGGTCAAAAGGTCTTTTTTGAACACAATCATACCGCAATAACACCTGTTGAGACTATATATAGGCCTGTTACAGTAAATAGGTTGGATAGATTTAGGGATACAATAAGCGATAGTGTATATGCAACTAAACCAAATACTAGTGATAGTGTAGATAAGCAATATGAAGATCTGTTTCATTTAATTAAAAACGATTTTTATGAAATATTTCCCTTAAGGAAGAATAAATCAAACAAGCCCAAATGTCAATTTAATAATTGGGCCACGGCAGGGATTCATAAAAGTAGGAATAAACTATATGAATTGTATAGTCTTCGAGAAAGCTCGCAAGACCCAAAGTTTATTGATTACGTCAAAAATTATTCAAAAATATTTAAAAAAGTATGTGCTACGGCTAAATCACACCATCTTCGTAAAATAGTATCTAGCTCCAAAAATAAAGCAAAAGCTACATGGAGCATCATTAATAAAGAAACCTGTAAAAATAAATTAAGAGATAATAAATTTACATTAAAAATCAATGATAAAACACTAAATTCAAATCAAGAAGTTGCAACTGCTTTTGAATCGTTTTTTTCACGTATTGCGCCCACTACAACTAAAGAACTTGCCTCTTCTTCAGTAATAGCCGAATCTATTCTAAAACTTTATGTCAACGAATGTAATTCTCAATTTCACTTCATGCATGTAGGACCTGAAGTAATAATAAAAACATTTCTTGAGTTGAATATGAAAAAAACTGAGGATCTGTGGGGACTATCCGTGCATATTATAAAATCAATTATCGACACAATAGCTCCTCAACTAGCAATAATTTTTAATAAGTGTATTGATGATGGCCAATTTCCTAGTTTAATGAAGATTAGTAAAATAATACCGCTTTTCAAATCGGGTGACAAAAGCGACCCCTCAAACTTCAGGCCAATATCGATTTTGCCAGTCTTGAGTAAAGTATATGAAAACATTATATTTAACCAAATTTTAGCTCACTTTTCATCAAATAAGTTACTACATAAAAAACAATTCGGTTTTACTAAAGGTAGAAGCACTACGGATGCAGGAGTTGCTCTTTTAACACATGTTTTTGATGCCTATGATAATAGGCATGATGCTTTAGGAATTTTCTGTGATCTATCCAAAGCGTTTGATTGTGTGGACCATGAAACATTGCTCAAAAAAATACGTCATTATGGGGTATCATTAAACTCATTAAACTTAATTAATTCTTATCTATCAGGTAGAACGCAAAAAGTATATGTAAACGGAATTGAGTCTTCTGGAGCGCCTCTAACAATGGGTGTGCCCCAGGGATCTATATTGGGACCACTTTTATTTTTGATATATATAAATGACCTCCCGTATTTTGTAGGAAATCTTTGTGATATAGTATTGTTTGCAGATGATACTTCACTTATATTTAGAATTCCAAGAGGTGAAGAAAATTTTGACGATGTAAATAATACTCTTTCACAAGTGTTACATTGGTTTACGATTAACAATCTCCTTCTTAATGGAAGTAAAACTAAATGTGTAAAGTTCACGATGCCTAATGTCCGACAGGCATCAACTCAGGTTAAGATAAAAGACAAATCGCTTGATATTATCGACTCCACAACATTCTTGGGAATCACTTTAGACTCCAAACTACAATGGGGTCCTCAAATAGAGGCCTTGTCACGGAAACTAAGCTCAGCTGCTTTTGCTGTAAGAAAGATTAGACGTTTGACTGATATAGAAACAGCTAGGTTAGTTTATTTTAGTTATTTCCATAGCTTGATGTCCTACGGTATTTTACTGTGGGGCTCGGCTGCTGATATAGAATCAATTTTTGTATTACAAAAAAGAGCCGTGCGAGCTATTTATAATCTAAAACCTCAAGATTCCCTACGAGAGGTGTTTAAAGAAATTAGAATATTAACTGTAGCCTCTCAGTATATTTATGAAAATTTAATGTATGTCCGCAAAAATTTACATTCATTCAGGAAAAAAAGTGATATACACAATTATAATACTAGGAATAAAAATAAGCTTGCTATTCCACAATTAAGGCTTCGAAAGGTTGGTAATTCTTTCATAGGGAAATGTATTAAATTTTTTAATAAACTACCAGAACACATTGTAAACTTACCGATCAATAAATATAAAACTGTCATTAAAGAAACCCTTATGACGAAAGGGTATTATAAAGTAGATGATTATTTGAAAGATAATAATGTATGGACTCGCATGAATACTACAAACATTGTAAACCTTTTGAAAAGAGGCATTGACAATAGTGACTGAGTTTGTTGCGCAGCTTCTTCTCAGCACTAGCCCAAAATTGTCCCGAAGCTGTGGTAGGGTTTATATTGGGACGTGTAAAAGTGTCCTCAATGGGCCTATTTGCATAAATAAATGACTTTTATGACTTTATGACTTTTATGGGCAACATATTGACAGCATAGTAATACATCCCAAAAACGAATTTATTTTTCTGTTGGCCGCAACAGTTATCGGAGTAAAATATTATGTCTTTATTGGGTTGCTGAGTAGATAATTCTTCCAGGAATTTGTAAAGACATGTTCCTATTTCATTAGCTCCACGTTTTCCAAGGCCTTCATGCCAAAAAAAGCAAAATGTTTTATCACTATTAATATTGGAAACTGTGAAATTATAGCAGTTAAGCTTTGACTTGTAAAAGAATGCTGACGACTGGCCAATAGGACACGGTAAAACTGCCTGTAGGTCGAATATGGCTACTATGTTATTGGAATCTGTCTGTTTACTGTCTTCTATATCCTTTTCAAGTTCTAAACGGGAAAGACTCTTTTCTTCAAGGTGTAACTTATGCTTTTCTAACAGTGGTTCTTTGTCAACAGCGTTTTTGAATGCCTCACATTCATCGCATTGGTCTTTACGAGGTACAAATAAGCCTATATTAAAATCATTGTTGAAAATGCGGTGGTAAGCATCATAATTGACGGATGGTTTTCCAGCTGCTTTTCTGATAGCTTGATAGTTGCGATGGAGCTCAGCTACAGTCAGACTACCATCTATGAACTCTCTGGTAGTATTAGCCCTTAAGTAATGACTTTCTGTACGTGGAATCGAATTTATGTGATCATGAACAGATTGGATAACTTCAGCATTTAGTTTACAATTTTTACCGTGTTTGCCTCGATTATCTACAGCACTCATTCTCATAGTATTTTTAGATATATTTTCAATTACATTACGTAAAGTTTTTTCTCCAATAGCCAATGTATTTAGCAGAAACTTTTTACAGACCCTAACTTCTTTTGAACCTATCATAAAATAGTAGGTCGAATTTGGTTTTCTTGGTGGCTTAATACAGGTATTATTGTCGGTAATTTTGACTCTTCGGTATGCAGGCGGAATCAGTTTCACACAGGACGCTAGAAAGTCTCTTTGTCTCATGTGTGTTCCCAGCTCCCAGTAGGATTTAAAAATTGTATTTCTAACTTCAGAAGAAACTTTAGTGGAACATGAAAGTCGGCACTTTTCAGGGCAAGGAGGAAGAATTGATTTTGCTGCTACAATTTTTCCTCTTTTTGTAGTATACTCTTGGCCACTGTTTTTCAAACGTTTGGATATGACTTGTTTCCACTCATTCATATTTCTTTGACGTTTGCGAGACCGTTTATTTGATTCCTTCTCTAAATTAACTGGTGGGTGTAGTGTTGGTTCTGGTTCACTATTGCCTTCATTATTTTGTAAGTCCACCGTAGTATTAGGTTCAAGAAATCTGCTTCGAGAACTAGATGAACTGCTGCTAGAACTGGATGAGCTGCTGCTAGAACTGGATGAGCTGCTGTCAGAACTAGAAGAAGAGGACACGTTTCTCGATTTGATGAGTTTGGTGTAGTTCTTAGCCTGTTTCACATTTGGTTTGTATTCTGAACCAGAATCGGATTGTGAAAAATCTCCATTTTCTTCAGACTCGGTATCGTTATTACCCGGGGTTTTATTTATAATGGGTGGGCTTGCTATTACATTATCCTCCCTAGCAGATATGGTTGTCAAGGATGAATGTATTGCTTCTACAGTTTCAGTAATCTTTGGTATTGGATCCTCCATAGCAGATACAGTAATCATGGATGAATTTATCGCTCCTGTAGTTTCAGGTAACATCGGTATTGGATCCTGATTTTCAAAGTCATTGTCATCTATCCACTTCTCAACCATTGACGTAGAATTAATTTTAGAAGTAGCATTTGTCTTTTTAAAACGATTATATTCTTCAAAACTAGATTTTTCGAAATTTTCATTAACCTGAGGTTCGTTAATAGTTCTAGCTTGTATATTAGCTTGATCATCGACCATCTTCAAAATTTTTCTACCTCGAGATTCCATTTTTATTCCCTACAAGCGAAAATATTAAAACGTTTAGTTCGGTTTATTAATCAACATAATAAAAATATATACACGTCAAACTTGTAAGAATCCGTTTAAGATGCATCAGGGGTTAATAAATGGCAAAAATGGCATCGAAATTATCGCACAGTTCAATAAATAGACTCAAGATATTGTAAAGAAAACGACAGAAATGTAATCAATTTTACATGAAAAATAAAGCGGTTGGAATGACAAAGTCTTAAATGCTATTATATTTTATTTATAGATGACAAAATTGGAATGACAAAGTCAGATTTGGTATAAAGACTAGGTTATGTTTACGTATTGGACTCACAAAGGCACAACTACCCGAACGACTTTGTTCCGTCAAATATGTACTTATATATTAGGCATAAGTGCACAAAATGTGACCATGTCTTTCCAAAATATTAAACAAAAAAGGGCATATTTACCTTAATGACCTTGACTCTCCAGTACACAACCACTAGTCACGCGGGCGATGCCGCAACTGACCAATGAGATTTTGTCGCGCCAATATCATTAAAAAAACGAACGAATGGTACAAAAGCACTACTGCCCTCTCGCGAAAATAAACTGAATCTAATGAATGTCTTTGTTCCTACAGGTAGAAATTAGTTTTTTAGGCACTTTGGCATATTTAACTTATTTTCGGAAATTTTAGCACTTCGGCCCTTGTCTTACCGAAGGTGCGACTTGCACAACAGCTGTATCTGGCGAACAATATATGAAGATATCATGAATTATTCCTTTAATAAAAGGATTAAGTCTTAAAATGGTAGAATTTGAAAACGGCAACTTCTCTGAAGCCGCACAAAATGTCATACAACATATGAAGACTTCCATCAATGAAAAACTGAAACCATTTGATAGTAGATCTGCGTGTATTATTGCGACGCTATTAAACCCACATTTCAAGAAGGTCGGCTTTAAAACTGATACCGATGTAGAACGAGCAATATCCTTCGTTCAAAAAAAGTACTCTTTCTATCTATCATCAAGACAAAATATAAGAGTAGCAACTGACGAAAGCTCACTGAAAGACGATTCCGGCCCCTCCAAGATATCGAAACTAGACAGTCTTTTATCTCTTGTAGATGCTCATCAAAATAATGTGATTAATTCAGTTACTGCCAATGCTATCGTGGACCTCCGGCAATATTTGGAGAAGCCTTTGTTATCGAGGATGGAATATCCAATTGAGTACTGGACATTTAATGAAAACCATCTGAAGCACGTTGCTCTAAAATATTTAATTATACCAGGAAGCTCCACATCAGCAGAGAGACTCTTTTCAAAAGCTGGACAGATAGTTACTGAGCGCCGTACCCGTCTTAGTGGCACGCATATAAATTCATTGCTTTTCTTGAATGCTAATTATAATCAACTTAAAAATAAATAACCACATGCATCGTATATTAACTAAGATAATAGTGGACCCTAGCCATTCTTTGCCATATCTATCACATGCAATTAATAAAACCGCGAATATTAAGAGAAGGTAAAGTTTTGTGTTTGGTTTAGGTCTATTTTGGATACTTAACGCTATTTTCAATATAGGCTATATTAAGTTTAAAAGTAAGAATCAACCGAAGAGTGGAAATTTCATGAATAATTTATTGTGATTCCTACCAATTAGTGCCACAGTGCCATATTTTTTTTAACTGTTTACAGCTATTGTTATGAATGACTGATTTAACAAATTAGTTATAACATTTTTTGCTGTTTCAATTTTTTATAACATAAGGAGGCTCAATCCGTTTAATTTATGTTGTTTGTAATCTTCGTAAAAGACTAACCCCAGGTAGCTACCTACTCGCTGAATCAAATAACACTAAGGGCGACATTGCACAACGATCCCTAAATGCAATTAGGGACCCCTTAAACGTATTTATCTCACTAATAACGATTAGCGTCTTGCATAACGAAAATTAGGCCCCTAAAAACATTTAGCGAACTGTCAAAATTAAACGGACAAAACCGGCTATTTAGCGCCGCTAAACGTGTTTAGCGGACGCCATCTTTGAATGCCAGCTGATTTGTGTCGTCGTCGTGTCGTGGTGCTTATTGTGTTGTGTTTGCGGTGTGTGCAGTTATTTTCAAGTTTATAATGGATTTGTGGGAATTCTCAGATGATGATAAAGAGATAATTGAATTTATAGCTCTACCTATTACTGCAAGACAACTTTTTCCAAGATCGGATTTATTAAATACGCTTTCAGACGAGAAATTCGTCCGACGATTTCGTTTGACTAAAGCAACAACTGTGATGTTACTAGACCAAATCGAATCAGGTATAAAATACAGGATTGATAGGTAAGCCTTAGATAAATTATACTTTATTTCCTATGTAATATGCCCTATCTTTTATTTTTTAAGATCATAAAATAAAGCGGTATCTACATTTCGTTTTAGAGCGACGGCTGTAACTCCTATGAAACAGTTACTGTGTGCCTTGCGGTTCTACGCTACTGGCAGCCAATTGATAACTTGTGGTGATATGATCGGCGTCCATGAATCTACTGCATGTAGATTCATGGACGCCGATGGACAATTGTGCATCGTATGACTCACGTTATAGCGAGTATGCGCCCCATATATATAAAATATCCAACTTCAGAGGACGAATTAAAAGCATTGACGGTAGGGTTTTACAAAGTTGCGAAGTTCCCAAGGGTAGTTGGCGCAATAGACTGCACTCATGTGAGAATTATTTTCTCTGGGGGTGATAATGCGGAGTTATATAGGAATAGGAAAGGGTATTTTTCAATAAATACCCAATGTGTGGCGGCCGCAAATTAACAATTTCTTGACGTTGTGGCATGGTGGCACGGTACTGCCCATGACTCCAACATCTGGGATAACTGTGCTTTAAAACGAAGCTTTATACATGGGAAATTTAATAATAAATTTCTTTTGGGTGATAGTGGCTATGCACAAACCAACTTAATGATGACACCATTAGCCGATGGCAGTGCTGTCTCAAGAGGAGAAGTGCTTTATCAGGAGTCACAAATAAAAACAAAAAATGTGGTAGAAAGGGCGTTTGGACTGTGGAAACGAAGGTTTCCATTCTATCCCGTGGAATAAATATCCACTTATATAGAGTGCCAGGCATAATCATAGCTACAGCTGTATTGCATAATATAGCTATTGCACAAAATGAGGCAGTACCCCCTGAAGATCCAGATTACCCATTAATTGTAGAAATATCTCTAGGAAATACTGTGGTTGGTACTAGTCAGCTTAGTGGTAGCCGTAATTTAGAAAGGAGGGTTTTAATTGAGCAATATTTTGCAGCCCTATAAACTGAAATCGCACTAACATGGGTACTTATATATTTTGTAAGGGTATTTAATAATAAGCAGTTTCTTTGTTTAATCATTTAAATGAAATCATTTCTTACACTCATTTTTTATCTTAAGATCTAATAATAAAGCTTCTTTTCCCACATTTTTTCCTTTTGTTTCATTTCCATTTCTAAGTATTTTTTCTGAAGTTGTACCGGCTCTAGTTTGGCTTCAAACAGTTTTTGGAAGCTCTGATTTACAGTTGATTTTGGTTTGTTTCCTCTGTGAGCTGTAATATGAAAGCATAACATTTTAAAAAAAATATACAAACATACATGTTTGTACAACATACAATTTAATACCCACACACATACTTTAAAAACCGGAGTAATAAACAAAAAACCTACATTTATTTTTAAAAGGCAGCAAATGTACAATTGTGTGACTGGTATCTATCAAAGTATATAGAAGTGCCTACACAGGAATACTAATTTCCTATGTATAATGGGTATTTACTAGTTAAGACATAGAAAGTACTTATATTGGTCTCATCATCATCATTTATTTAATGCACAGAAGATTGATAATTTATTACAAAAAAATACATATTTTGCTACATGTTATTATATGTATACTTACTGGAGAGAGCGTCTTCTTTTTTCTTACGCAGAATTTGCACTTTTGACTGTACAGGAGTGTTCAATAATGTTGTTTTATCTATATCCATCACATTTTCCATAGTAGCGGTTGACTCTGGTTCAATATCTGTAATATGACAGTAAACAGTCAGTGAGTTATGTTTTGGAATATATAAACTCTTCATTTTACTCTTAATTCATTTATAACAGTGGTGAACATTGTAACAGATTAGCTGTCATCTTACCTAGTGTGCTCTTAGAAGTAGTTTCCTCTTCTATCGACTTAATTCTCTCTTCTACTGGCAAACTCAATTGATACTGCGACATCAGTTCAGTGTCATTATCATAAATAGTATAGAGACCATCAATTTGAGGCTCTATTAACTTTTTTATTGAGTTCAAGGGATCATCTTCCTTTGGAAGATTAGGAGAGCCACCACCTAAACAATTAAAGATAATAAAATTTAAATAAATTAATAAAGATACAATCTTAATAAAAACAAATAACATATACAAACCTGTTCCCATAATAGCCTTTTTGGCCTTGTTCTCTTCTTTTTTGCATTCCTTAACTAGTTCTTCAAAACCTTTTTGACAAAGCTCCTTTGGTTGGTTTACTGTCACCGCGACTTCTTCCCAATTTTTTCCATTTTCTTCTATAGCACTCACCAAAGCATTTCTGTGCATAGGATCTAGAATATAGAAATTACAATTAACTCAAAGACCGCAACACAAGGAATATTCAACACTTAACAGAACAGCCCACTTGTTTGGACCATTAGCCATGTTGTTCTAACGTATTATGTTTTAATTAAGCCATACTTTGACAATGGGCATTGGATATTATTTAATATTATAATATTGATTTTAATAAATTAAATAAAGTGTGTGCTCACTTTTTAAGAACATCTTTGCCTCAGTGTGTTGCTTTTTAATCTTGCTTTTTACATTTCTGTAACAACTTATTAGGTTCTCCGATATCCGATGCAGGTTACTGGTATTTGCGTTAAATACTTCGGTTATTTTTACTCACGCGTTATGTTTGTCACTTTGCTTCACACTATCAGTTTGATTGCATTCTATTATATGGACATAAGGCTTGATGGAATTGAAAAGTAACAATCCGTCTGATGAGTGTGCTATAGGCGGTGACCCAGGAGTGTAAATGAATCTTGATTGATGATTGGTCAAACGTCCGTTTATTACTACTTACTGTCTAAACTTACACTAAAGCCTAATTTATATTTATATAGGTCTATAAACCTAAACTACTAACTCTTTTCAAATACGATCGCCTGACTAGCTCTAAGTTATTATACGAAAAAACAAAATTGTGTAATATTTACATATATACAACATGTATTCTAATAAGAAAAATTTTGACAAACAAAATACATACACAAATATCGTTTACCAAACGAACCTTTAAGCACAGCTTAAGAAATACGAACAAAATTAGTATAGCAGTACCAAGAACTAATTATGGTAAAAATAATATTTTGTTTGAAGGAGCACAGTTATACAAAATAATTTACCAGCAGATATAAAAGATTGTGACATATTTGGCCTCTTTAAATCAAAATTGAAAGATTATGTACGAGATAATTATTTTTGAATCAGTGTGAGTGCGGCGTGCTGATCAATAACATTACGTTTTGTCAAACTAGTTTATAAGCTCATTATAAGTGGACTTTGTTCTTTATGAGTCTAATAAAGTTCTTTAAACTAAAACTAAGAGAGATGCGTCACACACTCCACCTTCCCCGTATTTGAGATAAAAAATGAAGTGCGATTTTTTTTATACAGTAAATCATTTTGAAAAAGCTAAGTTAATTCAATGTTATTCATCGAATATCAAAAAAGGATAATATAGTTCATGAACTCTTTTACAAACATTATATACAAAAATACGTTGGCCTGATTATTTATGCTGTGCAATTATAACTAGAACCTTGATTTATAACTAGAATCTGTTTACATTGTTTTACAAACCGTCAAGTTCTTTTTAACAAAATAAAAAACTACTTACAGTCAAATGTATGGCCTTGTCATAAAAATTATTTACTCTATTCGTTATTTACTCATAATTTGCGTACTCTTCTTTAATATAGTTCGTAGTTGTCGTAACAAACACGTTCGTGTATAAATCATAAGTATTTATTACATATCTCTTTTATTTATTTGTCGGTTGGTCAACCTTTGTCATTTATTATATAAAATAATGTAATTTCATATTATTGGTACATTTATATTTTATTTATAGTCGACTTAATTGGTATTTATTTATTTATTGGTACATTTATTTATTTTTATAATTTGCTATGCATAGCCTTTTTTATACTAGGGGCATTGTTTTAAGTAGAGATGGGACGGGTACCCGGTTTGGATCCGGTACCCGGCGGATCATGCACTTTTTCAGGATCCGGCCGGGTACCGGGTAATGGCGCCGGATACCCGGCACTGCCGGGTATTTAGGTCTAGGATAAAATTTAAATAAATATTTTCCAAGAACTAATATTCATTGCAGAAACATGAATCAGCAGAAAAATTAATACTCATAATTCAAAAGCGGTAAATTATGGTGAAGAAATACAAGCTGTTCAGCACGATCTGGGTTAAATCTGTTGCGCTTTTGCTCATAGACATTGCCAGCCTCCGAAAATAGGCGTTCACTATATACGGAGCTGGCAGGAGTGGTTAAATATCTAATCGCGAGACTCTTTACAATAGAGGAGTGACCCATATTATCGGCCCACCGCTTATTTCCTATTTCTCCACGAGACACGTTTACTTGCCACAAATTGCACTTAGCACTTTTTTCATCTTGGGTAAAAAAGGTCCAAACTGGTGACGTTTTCGAAGAAGTTGCCATAATTGGTTTTCACTTAAGTAAAATAAAATTACTGTTTATTTACGTTTTTGACAACTTCACTGTTTGAATAATAGTTAATTTATACACTTTTTGAGGCTATATTGTATGAAATCAAAGTTATCATTCCAAGCGCGTAAACAAATAGTGGCAAATTGGCCGCTTCACCTGACCTTCAGTCGCGCCCAAACAGGGAAGAGGAATGTACATCTTTTCATGCCGGGTAATTTTGCCGGGTACCCGGCTACCCGGCATAAGCTTGCGCCGGGTACTCGGTTGCCGGGTACCCGGCAAAAGTAGGGTGCATCTCTAGTTTTAAGATTCATTGATCTCCAAATATTTTTACAGAGAGAAACTCGTGTACACCATGATCAAATAAAAGATCTGATACCCTGTATTGTACCTTGTTCCATTTATTTGTCCCTTTTTTTTATAATTTCATAATAAAACGGGTTATCATTTAAGATCTTACTGATTTTCAACGGCTTACACGAAGAAACCTCGTTTACAGTCATGATCAAGCTGAAGGATTCTACCCCGCTTTTTGCCTCTCTTTATAAGGTAGGGCTACCAATTTACCTACTTTTCCTACTACTTTACCTAATTACATAAACTTTCATCAAACTTTCAAAACCAAAACATAAAACATCTAGCTGAATGAATTCTTCATCAAATTATTTTGTTTACTTTGGGTGATCAGTCCAATCGTATGACAAAACATTTTAACCAAAGTCTTCCCTTTTTCCTTTTTAGTACTCTTTACCGGCAAACCTTTAGTTTTCTTGCCCTTACTTTTATAGTGAGGTGAAATGTCTTCATCCTCACTGTTTGAATTGTAAATAATTCGCCGTTTTTTTCGCAGACCTGGTTATCTATCACTTAAATAATGTTTTTGTTTTTATTGTAGTCGTTATTTGTTGCTGGTTCCTTTTTTTGTTTTCTTAAGTTCTTTCTTTTCTTTGGTAGTTTTAGCTTTGTTTTTCTTGTCTAACTTAGATTTTATTTTTTTCCTTTCTTTCAGCTGTATTTTTTTTGTTCTATATTCTCTTTCGAATTCAATATATCTGCTGACTGTTTCGCCCTCTTAGACATGGTCAAAGGAATTTTTGGTATAGGTGATGCTTGTATTAGATTTTTTTAAGGTGTTTCAGATTCTATATTACCGCCTAAAATCTCGGCTATTGTAGAATCATTAATGTCAATCAGACTTATACCTTCTAAAATTTCAGAATCTATTAACAGACTGGGAGATTCTCTGTCAATTTGATTTGGTGGTTTCTTATTTTGTTCACAGTCATTGACAATGAGGTTGAGGTTTACGAGAAGTGCCAGGATTTTCGCTATCCAGTGCGGTATCTGATATCAGGAATGTAGTTTCTGGCAAAGCATTTCGGTCAACTGGATAAATACCGCTACCTCTTAAGCCAGCAAGAGCATTTGCAGGAGTGTCAGCTCGAATCCAAGCGTTACATATAAGCTTTCCTGCGTTGTAACGGCTGATCTATTTATTTGGATTAGGACGCATATATTGATTAGTTTCTTGGTTGAAATAGGTTTTAAATGGCCCAAATAATGATCTATCGAAAGGTTGTAAAGCTGAAGTTGTGTGACTAGGTAAACACAATAAGATTATGTTGTTGTCTGCAGCAGCTTGCAGCATATTTGGTGCACTTGAGTGTGATTTATGACCGTCTAAAATAAGCAGAACTTTACCATGCGGCTACAGAGGAATGAAATGTTCAGTTAGCCATTTATCGAAAAGCGAAGCATTTATAAATGCTGATATTTTATTCATATATACTTTTGAGCTCATTGGAAGTCCATCTTCAAATTCTGGTTTCTTATTCACACCTTTTATTATAAGAACTGGTGGAAGAAAATTACCAATTGCATTGCAACAGCCAACGATTGTCATTGTTTCACCTTTTCAGCGGATGTGACTGAATTGACGACTTTGGCACCTTTTTTCGCTATGACTTTTCCGGGTTTATTATTCAACGAGTGAATGCTCTCAAGTATGCTATTATATTTGACAATCCTAAAAATGCTAATTCATTGCTGACCAATACTTCCTTTTTGACTTCACATGCCATCAAGGCATTCATCCCGGCGTCGACAACAGAATCAACTGGTGTGATTAAGTTTATACCCACAGATTTGAGCTGCAAACATTTATTTGATAAATTGATTAGTAGTCAAGAGATTTTATCTGTCCGAAGGTTTACGAAGCGAACTTCAGAAGGGGTGGTCGCGCTGCAGACAATCTCAGTCACCTTCGCTGGTAATGTACTCCCTAGATCAGTTAATTATGGTTTGTGCACTTTGCCTGTAGAAGAATATATAAGACCAATTATTCAATACAACTAAGTATTGCAAATAAGAAGTTGTGTGCTCAATATGTTCTAAATCACATCATTATAAAGAATGTACTAATGCTGACAAACCTTTTTGTGTAAACTGCAAAGGAGAGCACAAAGCTGTGTCCAAAATTTGTCCTATAAAACAGCAAAAAATTACAGAAAACAAAGCCAAAATTGTAAATAAACAAACACTAGGATCATTCTTCCCAGCACTGGGAAAACATTCTCAAAGGCCGCTCATCTTCGCCGCTTTCTCCAATTCAAAACAAGAAAAATGATAAAAATGAAAAGGACCTTTTAGTCGATATAATTAATAATGAAAAAGTTATTAAAGCCATATAAGAAACTTTATTAGGATTGACTACAAATAAAGAAAAGAATGACTTACCAATAAATAGTTTAACAATTAAAGAAATGTTTATTAAAAATATTAGCTGCAAATATGGCGCTTAGAGGTTCTTTAAGGGTTTTGTAGCATAATGTACAGAGTTTAAAACCTAAGATTCCACTTTTATGTCATTTATTAGATTTGCAAAAGATAGATTTATGTGTATTAAATGAAACTTGGCTTCGGCCTGCAGATTTTGTAAACATAAGAGGTTATGTTATGAATCGTCAAGATGGGCTGAATGGTTACAGCGGTGTTGCCATCCTATGTAGAAAATCCATTAAGTGTAGTTTAATTAACACTCCAAGTTCAGACAGAATTCAGACAATTGCAGTAAATAATCAGTTGAGAAATAATAGTACTTTAACTGTACTAGGTATTTAGTGTCCTCCTAGAAATGGTCGCTTTCCTGTTTACACATTAAAGAATATCATAATGTCCTTACCTTCTCCTATACTTGTGATAGGAGATTGTAATGCACATCACACAGCTTTCAGTTCACTCATAAACAAAACCAGAGGAAATCAGATGTATGATATGATTGATGAATTAGACTTATTCATATTAAATAGTGGTAATTTTACTACACTTAATCGACCAAATCAATCGCCTTCAGCTATTGATGTTGCATTTATCTCTCCTTGTTTAGCTACTTCATCTGAATGGTCAGTTTATACTGATGATAGCCTTGGCAGTAATCACTTTCCAACGATGGTTAATTAATGTATTTTTTTATGAACCAAGACAAAGCTATGAAAAATTTTTGTATAATAAGGCTGATTGGGTAAGCTACACCAAGAAATCTAAAACTTTTTTTAATGAAGTCATCTATGAAGATAATCCTCTTTCAGCTTATGATCAATTTTGTATTTTATTAAGTCGTCTTAGAAATGAATTTGTTCCTGTTTATAAGAATGTTAATAATACCTAGATTACACAAATCAGTTCCATGGTGGAACGATCTTTGCGATAAGGCGGTCAATGAGATTAAAATTGCATTACGTTCTTACAGACGCCATCCAACGATACTGCAAAGATCGTTTTACTTAAAATTATCAATAAATTATGGGAAATAATCGAATCCTTCCTATTCCAGGAGCTTGAAGGCGTCTTCCAATGCCGCTGTAAACAGTTTCGGAGATATAACATCGCCCTGTCTTACACCTCTTCGCAATGGAATCGCCCTCGTATTCTGTTCTTGTACTCGGACCGACATGGTGGCGTTGTAAAATAGACACTTTAACACCTCTATATACCTATAGTCTATGTGACACCGCTGAAGAGACCGAAGCACCGCCCAAGTTTCGATCGAATCAAAGGCCTTCTCATAGTCCACAAAAGCTAAACATAGAGGCATATTATACTCCTCGGACTTCTGTATAATTTGCCTTAGCGTATGAATGTGGTCTATGGTACTGTAGCCTTTTCGGAATCCGGCTTGTTCGGGAGGCTGGAAGTCATCAAACCTACGTGCGAGACGATTGGTGATGACCCTTGAGAACAGCTTGTAGACATGGCTCAGGAGTGAGATGGGTCTATAGTTCTTCAATAAGGTTTTGTTTCCTTTTTTGAAAAACAACACCACCACACTCCTGTTCCATGCCTCAGGCGTGATGCCCTCTAGCAGAACGGAATCAAAGAATCTCTGAAGGACTTTAAGTACCGGTGTTCCACCCGTTTTTAGGAGCTCTGCTGTGATTCCGTCCTCGCCAGGTGCCTTATTGTTTTTAAGCTGTTTCAGGGCCATCTCAATCTCGTAGAGGCTGATGTCCGGGATGTCTTCAGTGTAGTGTCGGGTCAGGATAGCTCGTGGGTCTCCGGTCGAGCTATGTCGCGAACGCGATATCATTACAATCTCTTTGCTGCACTGGAGAAAGGTGGCAGCACTGTTGGTGTATGGCGTGAACTACATCGGCTACGGTTGGTACCACTGTTAAGAGAGAAGAAAAAAATGGCGGTCAACAAAATAGTGAGTTTGAGACAAATATTAATTGTTACTGAAGTTATAGAGTAAATGGTGAGAGTTTGAACCATAGAAGGTAAGAGTTTGATTTGTTTTATGCACATGAGTCTAATCTAGAGAACCATGTATGTGGATACATGATTCTGTTGAGAGTAATTAAACTTGTGGAGAGGTTGAGGAACGGCTAAGAAAGGGGAGTTGTGGAGGCTGTTTCAGGGACAAGAGTTCCCGCCTATAGGTGTCATCATCTAGAGTAGATGACACCTATTAATTAGAGTGTGGTTTTGATGCGATGGTAATTATTATTATTATAAAGAAAACTAAGAGCAAGGTGGATGACATCTGGGGATGGACATACCGTTCATTCATTTAGCCGGATCGTTCTAAGCCTATTATATTTTTACATATTGCGAAGCAGTTTATTACGAGCGACGTATTTACCTAATAATTATAAAATTCACAAATTAATTAAAGCAGTTTGTGACATGGTGGAGATTGCTGCTGGGATAGTTTCCAGTTATTCATGTTCCTGTTTTGATGCCTGCAGTATTTTTCGAATAAGCTGAAAGTTTGACTCATTCTAGAGATGTAGCATGTGAGAGTAATTGTTGATATTGATTAATCGATCGATTGTCATTGAGTGATATCAAATGTCATATATTTTAGAGTTTAGACTAAATGTACGATTAGAGTGTACATTCCGCAGAACAAAGTAAATGTACGACAAGAGATTACATTCTATGACGAGATGGAATATACTTTAAGAATAGGTCTATTCCATAGAAAAAGATGCGTGCACGAGCTGAGTCTACATTCTTAGAATAGAATGGTAGCACTACTAGAGTAGAGTGAATGTGTAACTGGCTGGGTACACATTCTTGATCATGTTAGTACGACTAGAGTAGAGAAAATGTACAACTGAGTGTACATTCTTGAAGATGTAAGCATTACAATTTTACTGAGAGTGGTGTTCACTTTTAGATAACATGTATTAAATGCGCATGTGTGTATTTTTTAGAGAGATTTAACTGAATGTACGATAAGAGTGTACATTCTGTAGAGTTAATTGAATAAAGAGTATACGATCCCGAGGTTGAATGTACGATAAGGTTGTACATTCTGTAGAGTTGATTGTATAAAAAGAGTATAGGTATGTATACAAGCCAGCATATCAAGTTACCCCGATTAGTTGAATATCCGTTTTTATCGCAATAGCACAGAATGCACGCATGGGTAACTTGATGTGCGGCCCTGTGTACAATCTCTAGTATACAAAGAGTATTCAACAAGAGCTAAGAGGATTTTACTTTATTATTAACATTCATTACGTTATTATTTCAGAGTTAAAACAGAGTTTACTTGCGAGGGCTTAAAATTGTTATTTTGCCAAGTTTGTGTAATAAGAATGAAAATTACGTCGAATATGTTTGGTAACGATCGATTGTACTTACAACGCGGTGATGCACTAATGCGCAACTAAATGTCACGCACAATAATCATTCGTTCATTTCCCCGTTTGCCGCGTTTTACGTTCATATTTTTTCTATGTCGAATTGTCGATTTTTCTCAATAAAAGAAAAGTTTTCTGTTGAACTGAAAGTGTGTGAAACGAAGGGAAAGTTTCCAGTGTTTATAAAGTGGATCTTAATGTGGAGTTGGAGTAAAAGAGTGGCACGACGCTAAGAGAATCCGACAATGGAGCCCTGGAGAACGAGGCTGCAGCTGCTTGCCGATCAGCTAGCTGATGCCACAGCGGCTATAGGAGCAGGAAACGATGATTTTTCTGCCCTGAAAATATTCACGGATATGCTTGTAGCAGAAACTAGAATGTACTTAGAGAAAATGTCCCATGAAGAAATAACAAGATACACTGAAATACAAGTTGCTGCGTTTCGACTACTCAGTACAAACCCTTACAAGTCAGAGTCTTCCAGAAGAGATGACAAAAATCATTCTAAGTTACCCAAGCTGGAATTTCCTAAATTTAACGGAGATATTCTTAAATGGATGGAATTTTGGGATAGATTCAGTTCATCTATCGATAACCAAAGGATAAATGACGTTGACAAGTTGGCGTACTTGATCTCGTGCTTGGAGCACGAAGCCTTAGCAGCAGTCGAAGGCTTGGATACTACTTCAGAAAATTACAAGTTGGCTGTAGAGATATTGAAAGATAGGTTTGGAAAACCTGGCATTGTCATTGATGCACATTATGATGCAATTCTCAATATGAAAAGAGCAACCACATCAATAGAGTGTATGAATACTTATAATGAGCTGGAGAAACACCTACGTATCCTTAAAAGCCTTGGCGAAGACACAAATCATAATAATCTTCGAAAATTGATGGTAATGAAGTACCCAGATGATTTTATTTACGAAATAAAAACAAAAGTGAAAATAGAGGAACAGAGTGTTGATGAACTGCGAAAACTGATTGAGCATACCTGCACTGCGAGGATAAGTGTGAAAAAACCTAATTTTATCAACACCCCCATGTTCTCTGTGACTGCAGCGGCCAAAGGAAGGTACAAAAGAAAGGTGGGCAATAATAGTGCATCTGTGCCCGACAGAAAGAAGAAGAAACTAGGTTGTATATTCTGTGATGGTGACCATTACAATGACTCCTGTAAAACCATACGCTCTGTAGAAGACCGCAAAAAGAAACTTAAGGGACGTTGTTACATATGTTTCAAAGTAGACCATATGGCAAGAAATTGTATTATAGGAAAAAAATGCGTCTACTGCAAGAAGTCAGGTCATAACAGAGCCCTGTGTCTATTCCGTGACAACAAACCTCTTACAAAGGATTCTACGTTCAACGGCTGCTTGAACAAAGGTACATTCCTCCAAACTGCTATTACCAATATTAAGAGTTCTGATGGCAAGTTGTACAAATGCAGAATTTTGTTAGATACAGGGAGTCAAAGGTCATATATTACTAGAGAACTATTCAAAACACTAAAATTAGACATATCAGATAAAGATCACCTTATGGTGTATACCTTTGGCCAAGAGCATCCAAAAAAGTTAGAGAGTCCTAGAGTAAAAATAAAGCTCTCCTGTGCTACAGGATTTGAGAAAGAGATTGAAGTCAATGTTGTACCCTTTATATCTCATGATGTACCTAATGTTGATTCCAGAGAGTGGTACAACCGCCACCAACAACTGAAGCTTGCAGACGACGGCTTCAGGGGCAGCAGGATTGATGTTCTTATTGGAAACGACCAGTATTTCAACTTCGTTAAAGAAGATAGAAAACAATTGAAAGATAACTTCTACTTAATAGAGACAGAATTCGGCTGGGTATGTAGTGGCCTTCTAACTCCTTCATCAGAGCAAGTGCTTAGCTTTAGCACATATGTACAAGCTTACACAACAGAAATTCTTGGATTTAATTCACCAGATTTACCAATAAAAGACAATCATGTTGCTCAACTTTGGGAATTGGACTCCATTGGTATAAGAGATGATCCAAAAGTGACCAATGAAGAAGTAGCTCTGCGTCACTTCAATGAATCTGTACTTTACAAAAATGGAAGATATCATGTTAAGTGGCCGTGGATACAATCTCCACCTCAACTACCCATCAATTATGGACTGGCATATGGAAGGTTAGTCAGTCTAATTAAGAGACTTGACAGTGAGATATTAGAGTTGTATGAAAACATCCTAAAAGAACAAGAAGCCTCTGGTATTATAGAAAGGGTTAATAATTTTAATGAAAAGATATCACATCAAGTACACTATTTACCACATCACTGTGTTATCAAAAAAGAGAACAACACTTCAAAACTTAGAATAGTTTATGATGGATCCTCAAAGGCAAAGGCTGAGCTGCTAAGTCTTAATGAATGTATGTACAAGGGTACACTTCTTTTAGAAGATTTGGTGGGACTTCTTTTAAGGTTCCGTCAACATGAAATTGGTATCACTGCAGATATTGAAAAGGCGTTCCTGCAGCTAAGTCTATATGAAGAAGACCGTGACGTGACACGTTTCTTATGGGTGAAAGATACAAAGAAAGAAGTAAGTCAAGACAATCTATTATGCTATAGATTTTGCCGCGTACTCTTTGGCGTTGTGTCCAGTCCTTTCCTGTTAAATGCTATGATAAAATATCACCTCCAGAAAGAGGATGTGTCCAACAATTTCGTAAACAAGATATATGTAGATAATCTCATAACTGGAGCTGAAAACAAAGAGGAAGCGCATAAACTGTATACCAGCATATATGAGGCGTTTCAAAAAATATCCATGAACTTAAGAGATTGGAATTCCAATGACAACAAGTTTCTTGAAGAGATACCTTTCTACCTAAAAGAAAATAAGAAGGTCACTAAAGTCTTAGGGCTTTTATGGGATACACAAGAGGACACATTACAGTTCAAACCACAAGAAATTTCAGACACCAATTTTACCAAAAGGAAGGTACTACAAGTAATAGCTTCTTTTTACAATCCATGTGGTTTAGTTACACCTGTTCTCCTGCCAGCAAAAATATTCATGCAGAAACTTTGGAAGCTAAAAGTAAAATGGGATACGAATTTACCAGAAGACTTACAAGAAGAATGGAGTCAAATCAGACGTCAATTAAAAAGTATAAATGATGTTAAAGTTCCTAGATATGTTAGTATGAGAATAGCTGAATTACACTGTTTCACTGATGCATCAAACAAAGCCTACGCTGCAGCAGTGTATTTAAAGTCGACATCAGATCCGCATACAATATTAATCATGTCTAAGACAAAACTGACTCCTCTAAAAGACCAAGACAGTCTCCAGATTCCCAGACTAGAGCTCTTAGGCGTTCTGATTGGCATACGGCTTCTAAAATATGTCAGGCAAAATATGGAAATGACTATTACCAAACAACACTTATGGACAGATAGCCAAGTCGTCATCAGCTGGTTGAGCTCAGATAAGCTCCTTCCACCCTTCATATCAAGAAGAGTCAAAGAAATACGTGACGCCAAAGATGTACAAGTAGCATACGTCAGTTCCTCTCAAAACCCAGCAGACATAGCGACCAGAGAAAATGTCATAGCGGAAAAGACAAAGTTGTGGTTTGAAGGACCTTCTTTCCTAAAGACTCAACAGAGCAGCAATGTCAAACCCGAACAGACACAGATTTTCTGCGTTCCAGAGGATCCTTCGGAAATAAATGATGCTTCTGAGATAGACAATACAACTTCAAATAACACAAGGGAAGAGAGAGAAGAAGAAACAACAGAAATGAATTGTGACATGAACAGTAATATAAAAAAAGAGCAGGAAAGACATTATCCTCAAGAATTTAAAGGAAAAACCACAGATTTGTCCAGAAGTCTTGGTTTATTCAAAGATGAGAATGGCATGTTAAGATGTAGAGGAAGAGTAGCTTTGGCAGAAATGTCTTATGATCGCAAATATCCCATTTTGCTACCCAAAGATGCAAAAGTAACTGAAGAGATAATTAAGAAAATTCATAAAGATAACTATCATGTTGGAACCAGCCACACATTATGCTTATTAAGAGAAAAATACTGGCTACCACAAGGCAGAAGTAGAGTACAAAAAATCCTCAACAAATGTTTCGAATGTAAGCGTTTTGGGGGCGGTCCATATCGACTTCCACAAACGCCTGACTTACCAGCAGAAAGAGTAAACTACTCGTCGCCTTTCACTTTTACTGGGCTAGACTACCTTGGACCTTTACTGGTAACAAATGACAAAGGCATAACCGAGAAAAGATGGATATGTATCTATACTTGCTTGGCAGTTCGTGCTATCCATTTAGAAGTGGTCAATGATCTTTCTGCTGAAGAGTGCTCACTTGCCGTGCGAAGATTTACCGCTGTCAGAGGAATGCCACAGCTCTTCTTATCAGATAACGCAACGCAATTCAAACTTACAGCTGAAGTGATGACCGGACCATACTGTATCGAAAATAAAATACAATGGAAGTTTATACCAGAATTGGCTCCCTGGCATGGAGGTCTATATGAGAGACTGGTAGCTCTTGTGAAGCATTGCATAAAGAGAACAGTAGACATTAGTCAGCTTAGAGACAACCAGTTCAGCACTATAATAAAAGAAATAGAGTCCATATTGAATACAAGACCTCTGACATATGTTGGAAGTGAACCAGAACATGTTTTGACACCAATGGACTTTCTGAGAATACATTCATGCACTACAGAACCATCAGAAGAGCCATATCTTAACCTTTCAGATACAAGTGCAAAAAGGATGTTAATAGAGGATTGGAAACGAGGCCAACGTATTTTGAAAGAATTCCAAAAAATGTTTATTAATCAATATCTTACGACATTACGCGAAAGAAGAGATGTGAAGCATAGACAGCAACGTGTGTTGAGTAGCAGATCACCAAAGGTTGGAGATGTTGTACAAATTAAAGGTGACACAGATAATAGATTGCTATGGAAAATAGGCACAATTGTGGAGCTTCATAAAGGATTGGACAATGAGATTAGAGTGGCTACTGTAAAGTCACAGGGCAAGACCTACAGAAGATCCATTGGCCACCTGTACCCACTAGAGGTAGAAGTGCAACAGGAAGAGATAGAGGTCACTGAAGACATACCCACCGAATCTAGAAGATGTCGTACTGCTGCCCAAAAAGCTAGAGCCAAAATATCAGAGTGGACTAGAGAATTAGTCCAAACAATATTTACTTTAGATTAAAAACGTATAATCTGAAACAAGCTTCATGTAAATAAATTATTAGAACTATAAATAGGAGTGTATATAATAAAGAGCTGTCTGAGAACTATAATGTATGTATTAAAGAATGATACATCTATTTTGGTGAAATACCTTTGAGAGATAATTTTGTCTAAGAGTTCTGTTTTTTTACTTTTTCTTCAGTTGGGGAATGTCGCGAACGCGATATCATTACAATCTCTTTGCTGCACTGGAGAAAGGTGGCAGCACTGTTGGTGTATGGCGTGAACTACATCGGCTACGGTTGGTACCACTGTTAAGAGAGAAGAAAAAAATGGCGGTCAACAAAATAGTGAGTTTGAGACAAATATTAATTGTTACTGAAGTTATAGAGTAAATGGTGAGAGTTTGAACCATAGAAGGTAAGAGTTTGATTTGTTTTATGCACATGAGTCTAATCTAGAGAACCATGTATGTGGATACATGATTCTGTTGAGAGTAATTAAACTTGTGGAGAGGTTGAGGAACGGCTAAGAAAGGGGAGTTGTGGAGGCTGTTTCAGGGACAAGAGTTCCCGCCTATAGGTGTCATCATCTAGAGTAGATGACACCTATTAATTAGAGTGTGGTTTTGATGCGATGGTAATTATTATTATTATCAAGAAAACTAAGAGCAAGGTGGATGACATCTGGGGATGGACATACCGTTCATTCATTTAGCCGGATCGTTCTAAGCCTATTATATTTTTACATATTGCGAAGCAGTTTATTACGAGCGACGTATTTACCTAATAATTATAAAATTCACAAATTAATTAAAGCAGTTTGTGACAAGCTATCAACGGGTTTGGCTACTGAGGTGTACAACTGCCCATAAAACCTTTCGATCTCCCTCAAAACCTCTGCTTTCGTCGACGCTACACTGCCGTCCTCCGTAGGCTTGTGTAGTACATGTACGATGTACTATTAGGAATTAGTTCATGCATGTGACCGAGTACGAACTATTCACTTCTGGTCGTTCAAATCGGTCATTAGTACATTTCATTAAGCAAATCTTGTTCGTCTATAGTTCAGTTTAGCTCGCAAGAGCTGACTAAGAACGAATAATTCCAAGTGTCAGAGTGAGTTGGACGATTACAAACGCGCGTGCGTGAACGTGATGGAAGATGTACTAGATTGCGCGAGAAAGAGATAGACGCGTGTGCGTGAGTGTTACGGAAAATGAACTAGTAAAGCGAGAACGAGACGGACGCGTGTGCCAGAGCGTGATAAAAGATGTACTAAATTGAACGACATTGACGTAAGACCATATTCGCTGTGTACGACGGACGACTAATGTCAGAGTAATCGGTGAACCATTGAACTAATAGTACTAAAAGACCGAACTAGTTCCTTTGAGCAATTGTACTAGTTCGGAGCGCTCCATTCAGTGTCCGATTAAGAACAAGACTAGTCCTCCGTCTTAAGCTTCGTCAACAGGCTTTGCCCAATAGACATGTCCCTTGCAAACACTTTGGAGCCTTTGTTCCGCTCTATTGTTTCTTTAACACTATTCGTGTTAAAGGAACGAATGTCATGTCGCAGAGATTTTATTATTCGTCTATTAAGCTGCCTGTAGGTTTGAGCATTAACGGAGGTCTGCAGTGCCATAGATCGACGTTCTGCCATAAGGTCGAGAGTGTGGACCTCGAGTTTTTGAGGTCTATTTTTACGGCCAGGTCTAAAAAACTTAGATCCGACCGTTTGGACAGTTTCCACAAACCCGTTGTTTATTTCGTCCACTGATACGCAATTCTCTAGGCAATCAAAGCGGTTTGACAACTCGAGTTGAAAGCTCTCGGGATTTTGGATATGGGCACGAGTAGGTCGGAGCGTGGACTTCATCAAGCGGGACCTTTCCAATTTGACATTTATATTCAATGTGCCTCGAATCATACGGTGATCACTGCCGGTTTTTACCCTGTTGATCACGGAGACATCATTAAATAACCGTCTCTTCGTGGTCATGACTTCTTCTATCTCATTTCTCGCCTTGCCATCCGGACTCAACCAGGTCCATTACCTTTGAGGCGGCTTCTGGAAGAAAGAGTTCATCGCAAAGAGTCCCTCCTTCTCCAGAAAGTCGGCCAGCCTATATCCCCTGGCGTTCCTTTGACCATATCCAAAAGGTCCCACTCTCAACTCACCCTCGCCTCGCTTGCCGAGTTTTGCGTTGAAGTCCCCCATAACAACAGTGAAATAGGTTTTGGAAGTGTGTATGGCTCTACTTACGTCCTCATACATTTCCTCCACCTCTTCATCCGGGTGATTCGAGGTCGGTGCATATACCTGTATGACCTTCAGCAAATACCTTTCGGTTATTCTGAGTATAAGGCATATCACCCTGTTCGACACACTCTCGATGGTTACGATGTTGTTTACGAGGGACCTGTGGACAAGAAACCCAACACCACCTTGGGACTTTTGGTCACCCTCCCAGAAGAAGAGCAGGTTGCCGGACTTCAGAGTTATTGTGTCCTCGCCCTCTCTGCGGACTTCTGATAAACCCACTATGACCCAGTGTAACCTGCTCAATTCTTCCTCCAGCTCGAGCAACTTCTCGTCTGTCCTCAGTGTGCACGCGTTATAAGTTACCAGGGCCATTTGTCGTTGGGGGTGGAAGCGCGATCGCCTCCGGGGATTCTTAGCACCCCCTGCCCCGCCGTTACCGTGACCGCTACCGGAGTCAGGAATAGCGGGGCTGCCGGAGACTGGGGGCCTGGATTGTTTGTGTCCTACCATTTAGGGGGTTTTTGCCAGTACCCGCCACGCTTGGCAGGCGGGTTGGCGAGCGCAGAGGCGCAGTATCTTTTAAGTGTGACGCTGCTGCCCATCACAGCTCAACATTTTACTGCGCCTTTTGTTGGATGGTTATCCCGCCATCGGTCGGTCGCCAGAGCCTCGTCTGTTGAAACAGGACGCACCGCGTGAAGGTGAGGTTGGCTTGGAGCTTTGGGTCTTGATCGACGAATCAAACTCGGCTGGGCAGCGTTCGGGAAACTGCGCAAGAGCGTCTTCTTGTCTCTATTACCTCAGTGTCTGAAGACGAAAGTCTTCAATCAGTGTGTGTTACCAGTGATGTACGGTGTGTGATACGGATCCGAAACGTGGTCTCTTACTATGGGCCTTATAATGAAGCTCAAAATTACACAACGAGCGATGGAGCGGGCTATGCTCGGTGTTTCTCTACGAGATCGAATCAGAAATGAGGAGATACATAGAAGAACCAAGGTAACGGATATAGCCTTGAGAATCAGTAAGCTTAAGTGGCAGTGGGTAGGGCACATAGCGCGAAGAACTGATGGCCGTTGGGGCAGGAAAGTTCTAGATTGGAGACCCTTCGACCAAAGACGCAGCGTAGGACGTCCACCAACAAGATGGACAGACGACCTTAAAAAGATCGCAGGATCAAACTGGATGCAGACCGCTAGTGATCGGTCGCTGTGGAAAGTTGTGGGGGAGGCCTATGTTCAGCAGTGGACGTCCTTTGGCTGATTATGATGATGATGATGATGGGAAATAAATCAAATTCCTAGTTCATGGAAAACTGTGACAGTTGTACCAATATTGAAACCAGAAAAAGATCCTAAACTTGCAGATTCATATAGGCCAATATCATTATCATCTTGTATTGGGAAGATCTTTGAAAATATGATAAAAACTAGGCTTGAATTATTTGCAGAATCTAGATGTATAATTCCTCCTGATCAATATGGATTCCGTAAAGGTTGCAGTACAACTGACAGTTTAATTAAGTTTGGGGGTGACATAAGGGACGCCTTTTTAAATAATAATTATCTTATAAGTGTTTTCTTAGACGTTACTGGCGCTTTTGATAACATTGATTTAATTGAGTTGGTCAAAATTTTACACAGCTATAACATACCAGGGAAAATATGCAAGTGGATATTTAACTTTTTTATTCGAGGGAAGTTTATGTTAAATTCGATAATGTTTTATACGGGCCAAGAACGGTGTAAAAAGGGGTAATGCAGGGGGCTTCATTATCGCCTTTAATTTATATTTTATATACTTCTTTAATACACAAATATGTTTCTGTTCCAAGGTTATCTATTTTGCAATATGCAGACGATATTGTAATGTACACGTATGATAAAAATATATCTCAAGCTGGAAATACTTTAAATGAATCTCTTAAATTATTATCCTTATATTATAAACAAATGCTAAAATTAGATATTAACCCGCAGAAGAGTTCAGCTGTAGTATTTAGCAATAAGATTGATTATGATCCTGTAAATATCGAAATAAGTTATTGCTCTGTAAATATTAATGTTTTCCCAGAAAAACGTTTCTTAGGTATAGTTTTTGATTCTAAATTAACCTTTCATACACATGTTTTAAAAGTAGTTCATAAAATGCAAACAAGTGTTACTATTATGAGATCTTTAGCTAGCATTTCATGGGGAATGGATCCTAAAATACTTACATGGTATTCAAGGCCATAGTAAGAAGCCATTATGATTATGGCTTAATAGTTTATGGTAAGTCTTTGCACCAGTCTCTATTTCGTAAACTGGAAGTTATTCAGAACAAAAGACTCAGAGTTATTACAGGAGCAATGTGCTTAACGCCAATTAATTCACTTGTACATATATGTGTAGATATATTACAAATAAGATTTTAGAACCTGAGCACATGACTGATTGTAGATGCATAGATCATAATATTAAATGGGAGTTAGGCTCTTTAGAAATACAGATTACAAAACCTCATATCTGCAAGCAAAAAGTGATGAATAATGAAGAATTCTTCAACTTTGTAAATATTGAAAAGAAAAATTACATTAGAATTTATACGGATGGCTCAAAAACAAATGACTTAACAAAAGCAGCTTATTACGGTTCTAAGAATAGATTTGGTCGATGTTTCACCTAGATCCAATTACGTTCATATTTACGGCAGAAGCTTATGCTATACAATCAGCCTTACAATACATCTTGGGCCTCAAAGATACTCGTTTGATCCTTATTGTTACCGATTCATTAAGTGTACTGAGTTCACATGATAATCCCTACATATCGTACAAGACCAATGTATACATCACAAAGATAAGACAGATGATTCATGAAACTAAAGACAAGATTATTGAATTCTTATGGGTTCCATCACATTGTGGAATCACAGGAAATGAAATAGTAGACAATCTTATAAAGATACCAACTCCTGCTATTAACACAATCATTCAAGCTCCTCCCGTTCCATTAACTGACTACTATCCTATTGTAAGGAAAAGGATGTTCGACTATTGGCATATAGCATGGCAGACAAGCAAGCAGTATAAAGGAAAGTGGTTCGCAGAAATACAGGAAAAAATCCCAACCAAGCCTTGGTACTTTAAATTGAAATCTCCTGCACGGAGGTTTATCACCACACTCAATAGATTAAGATTGGGACACGGAAGATTTCCAGCCCATCTCAAGAAGATCCGTATGAGCAGTGTACGAGCTAGCATCGTACATTGCGATAACCACGGCGTCAGCGACCTACATCGCAGCGGCTGACCGATGGACCCATCATGCACCGTCGGCACTCACACCGGCGGCACACAACCTCAAACCTTTATATGTTTACACACTATGCAATAATTATAAATACATGTAACAAAACAGCAATAAACCAGATATCAACCGTTCGTGTTGGTTCTCATTTCCCTCCGCTGCGGCCAAGACACCTTTAGCCGTCACTATGATCAGTCTGGTGAGCCTGCCAGACTGGCAGCGGGTCCACTACCTACCTACCGTCCTGACGCTGCTACCCTGGGCCACCTGGGAGCAGCTATCCTACCTCAACATCCTTATTATATCTAAGTATCTATTGTTAGGCTGGGCTAGGGCTCTAGGGACTTAGTATCTTAGGCAAAGGGATATCTACGCCACTAGGGAGTTAGTTTCCATCTTAACCTTTTATATACTGTACAGACGGGATTTCTTTCCGCCTGTACAAGCAGAACCGACATCTGCGAATTTTGTTCAAGTGAACAAGCCACACTTGATCATTTAATATTACAATGCCCGGCCTTTAATATACAAAGAATGCTCCTCATAGATGGCTTACTGAGGACATATAAAGATAAAGAAATTCCCCGCCTCCTGCCATCTTTGCTACAAAACACTGAAACATATGAAGACATTTACAAATACATTTTATCCACATTTCAAGAAATATAAAGATTATGGATCCGCAGAAGAATTATTAATACTCGAATATGACGACGAAGGAATGATAAATTTGAATTGAAGAAAATAAGGAAATACCCTCAAGAATAATGGCAATAATAATAAAGATTTGGCTAGATGGCTAAGCCGCAAGCCGTAAATTCGATATTTAAAAAAAATATTTCTGAGATGAAAAGTGAGGTTAACAGTATACGTCAGGAGTACAAGCAAATGAAGAAGTCAGTTCAGTCTCTGGACTCTGAATGCAGTGAGACACTTAGAAAATTTTCAGATCTGGAAAGCTCAGTCCAATTTACTTCCGATAAATACGAAGATCTAAATAAGAAAGTAGCCTCACTTGGAGTTGACACCAAAAATATTGAGAATTTGGAATCCAAAATTGATAGTCTAACTAAAGACAACAACGTGCTGCGACTGGAACTTAATGCCAATAATCAAAGAAGTCTTCTATTGAACTTGGAAATAGTCGGAGTTACTGTATCTAAGAATGAAGATTTAGTAGACTTATTAATTTCAATTGGAAAGCTAGCATCGGTCACAATAGTACCTGAGTATATTCTGGAGATTAACCGTGTAACGCCCAGAGTTAAGCTACAAGGCCGCCCAAGAAATATTATTGCTAAAGTTAAAACTCGTACAATGAAGGACAATATTATATCGGGTGTTAGAAAGATACGACTGACAACTGAAGACATTGACGTTCATGGTAGTGTGAGACCCATTTACATAAATGAACACTTAACCCAAACTAATGAACTTCTGCTAAAGAAATGCAGAGATGCAGCTAAGACGAAGCAATTTCAATATGTGTGGTCAAAAAATGGGAGAATCTTCATCAGGAAAAACTGAAATCCTGATTTACTTGTATTGCAGGCAAAGTGTCTTCGTGATTCAGATATATCCAAAATGATTTAGTATCTAGTTTCAGATATATCCAAAATGATTTAGTGTGTAGTTGTTTTTTATTTTTGTATTTTTCATTTCTTGTCAATTTGATAACATAACATTTTCATATTGTAAAGGTATTCGTCAGAGGAGCACTGTCTGTAATTAGATTAGATGTATGTTTCTACGCTGTGGCGGGGCCCTACTGTGACGCGTTTATCACCAGAACTCGTTTTTTGCAAGTAATAATATCTTTATATTCGCGCAATAAACGTGCGTCGTACAGAATCGAACAATGGCTTACTCAATATATATTTTTTACTTATAATATTATACCTGCCCCGCCCCGCCACTGTCCCCGCTCCGCGTCCTCGCGCTAGCACCGCGCAGCGCGAAGTAACGGCCCGCGCTCACTCGCTAGCATCGCAGCGCGTGGTATAATAATTAATTTACAACCTAACGCACTCGTAATAAGTACAAATACGCACGTAGGTACGTTTTTTGCATTAAAAAATTTAATTTACACGTGTTTTCATGACGGGAATACCCATTTTTTGCTCGATTTGGCAGGGGCACTACCATATATTTATACGGGACTACTGCCGCAAAACATCGTTACGAATAAAGCCAATATTGAAAAATTTAACTGAAGATTCGGCTGTATGGGCTTAATTTTCTTTGCGGTCTTTTCTAGATTTTTTAGTTTTTCGTTGATTCATACACCAAACACTACTCATATTCCAAATTTGAAGCTTCTAGGTCTGCTAGAAGTGCCTTAGAATTTTGATGATCGGTGAGTCAGTGAGTGACAAAATTAAGAAATTTGACCCGTTATAATTCTTAAAATACTGGTTCAAATTGAATGAAATTTGAAATATACCGTGTCTTTACAAGCCTGCATGATTACTGAAAATTTCAATCTTCTAGTTTTATCCACAACGAAGTTACAGGGGGTCGAAAATGGTCTGAATTGCTTCGAGAAAAGGATGGTACGGCCGTGACGCTTTTTTGCTCGACTTGGTGGGGGCACAGCCGTGCCCCCAGATTCACTAGGGAAAGTCTTTAAGTGTAAACAAACATGGCGGCTTAAATACCATAGACAATCTTTAGTGTTGAGAAAAAGTAGAGGAATTTAGTCAATTGAACTGATACAATATACAATCGATTGCATTGAATAAAAAAAAGGGGAATGATATGACTTCACTTAATCAGTGATTTAATAACGGACTTACCTGAAAACGAAACGTTGGAAACTGAGTAGTAATTTAATGTTAATTTAAAGTTTAATTGAAATTTTACTATCGTCATGAAGACTTTGAGGTTAAAAGTCCGTGATTATAATATATTACGTTTAGCAACATCATTCACACTCAAACAAAGAAAAAGAGGTTCAGTCACACAAAATTACAAAACTTACATGAATAAACAGCAAAAATAGGCAAAAGGATGACATTCAACATGAAAAGCTTTACACACGCGGTAGGTACACACGGGTCACCTTGCAGGTGGCGTTCTCCCGACTGGCGAGCGTTCGCCGCCCGAAACCACAGCGAACATATCCGTCCGATGAGTGGGTGCATCGGAAATTGTGTATAATACTCACCTCATACTACGGGTATCATGCGGGTTTGCTTGTGCATTTATTTTTTGTGTTAATATTTATTGTATTTGTATTGAGAAATAAATTTAACTAAACGTTTGTACGGATGATGACTGATTTTTAATATCAGTATGTTATTTATTCACGTGCAATTGATGATTTTTATAACATCTTGCTTGAGCAATTTAAGTGCTGAACAAATTAACGTTTTACAATATGAAAATAATAAACCTGGATTGGACTTTATTTAGACACCATTTTATTTATTTTGTAAACAAATAAAAAATCACTAAGGGCACAAGGCCAAACCTCGCATCGCATTGAAGTTTTGTATACAAATACAAAACTACGATGCGATGCGATACTTGACCTTGTGCCCTTAGTGACTTTCTGAGGAATCTGACCCAGTAGTTGTGGTATCAGTCGACTCTTCGTTAACATTTATTATGAACAGTGGCGTAACGTCTGAGAGGTCAACTATGATGCCATCTAACCTCATCATTTTGTCCTCTTCTTTTATAACATGTGCTATGCATTTACGCCACGATTCCGGAGTTACACCTTTCATTGCCTCCTCTATTAAATTTTGGACTTCTGCTAACTTGAAGGTTTTATTATTTCTTCCCACGTACGACTTCATCTGTGCCCATATTAATACAATGGGGTTGAGTTCGCAGTAATATGGTGGCAGTCTAAGAAGTGTGATGCCATGTGCTGCTGCCATTTGATCAATTACTTTTGATTTGTAATTATTCTTTACAGAATAAATTCAACTTGGAAATTGATGACGCTTCGCTATCTAATGCTTTAGAATGTTTTTAACACTCACAGTGTCATATTTTATATTTATACGTTTTCATAAGAGACCACAAATTTCGCAGGGTCGGACTGACAGCACGGTAGCTCAATTGGTAAGAGCGTTTGGCCCGGTCAGCCAAAAGGTTGCTGGTTCAAGTCCCGCCCGTGCGCAAATTTTTGGTTTCTTATTTCATCTTTATGAATATAAAATATGACACTGTGAGTGTTAAAAACATTCTAAAGCATTAGATAGCGAAGCGTCATAAATTTCCAAGTTGACAGCACGGTAGCTCAATTGGTAAGATCGTTTGGCCCGGTCAGCCAAAAGGTTGCTGGTTCAAGTCCCGCCCGTGCGCAATTTTTTTTTTTGTTTTTTTATTCTATATAATATTTATAGAGGGTTTTTATAAAACATTATAATGCCACCCTCATTGATACTACACAATTATATAAGTATATATGTATCTATCTATCTACGCTTAATTCCTTTCAAAACCATTTTGTACAGTGCTCTGGCTTCCTCTGACAATGGCAAAGCCAGAACACTGTTACAAAAGCCTACATTTAACACATTCATGTTATATTTATTATATACAGTAGCTCTTTCCACTTCGTTACGGACACATTCCATTATAATATGCACTACATCTTCCAAGAGATTACACTCGCTACAGTTGGGGGACTCAACTTTTTTCATTAAAAAGGCAAAACAATTTTATGGTATGTGTCCCGATCGAAGCCTCAAAGCGGTCACAATGTCGGTCCTACTCATATCAGCACCATCTATCCACGAGGAACGTGAAATATCGGGCTGGATGGTTTTATACCATATGCCTTTAGTAAGACATCTTTCATCAAATGATTCCTTCCACATATGTCTACATTTTTCTTTCACATTGTACAAGTGATCCGAAAAGAACGGTAAAGATCTTACTAAAATTCCATCAGTAGTGGCTTCTTTCGCCAACTTATCTACTTCTTCGTTGCCAATGATGCCGATATGAGCAGGAATCCACTGTAGCACAACACGTATATTAACCCTCGCTAAACTATCAACGATCTTCAGAATACTGTAGGCTATCGGTGTTCCTCGAAAATTCAAAGTACATCGAGCCAAATGCTGCAAGGCACTCTTTGGGTCTGTAAGAACTACAAAGAGCTGATGATGTTGCTTGTTGAGAGACTCAATATAAGATACAGCTTCTAAAATAGCTATAAGTTCCGCGCACATTAGAGACATTTTATATTTAATCTTAAATTTCATTGATAAGTTCAGCTGAGGGTCATAAAAGGCGGCTCCTATATTTTCCTTATCTAAAGAACCATCAGTATAAATCATATATGACTGGAAATATTTATCATTAATAAATTTTAAACATATTTGTCTCAAAACCAAACTATTGTAAGCCTGTTTAGCTTTATCAATATCCTGTATGTGAGGCAATACAGATTCAGAGACATTAAGATTGGTTATCCATGTATCTAAAGAGAACATTTCTAATTGCTTCGAGACATGGATATCTACTTGCTTAAGATGATTATGTGCCACTGCCAAAACTGGCGTCTTTTTCCTGCGTAACCTATGAATGTTAAAATGCTCATCCAACTTATGCAAAACATCAATGATTTCTTTACTATCTAAAAGAGATTTCGCTTTCAACCAAAACTTGCCCGCAAGGTAGTATCTACGGACTTGCAATGGTAGAATAAAAAGTTCATTTTCCATTACGTGTATTGGTGTGCTTCTCACGAAACCACCGACGATTCTCATAGCCTGATTCTGGACTCGGTCTAGTTTTTTTAAATGAGTAAGACAACTATTATCGTAAAGAAAACATGCATAATCTAATCTACTCCTAATAGTAGCGATGTATAGGCGGCGCAAATGAGACGAGTGAACGCCCCATCCCGGTCCAGCGAGACACTTCAGGATGTTTAGAAACCTGAGTGTTTTTTCAGATAATTCATTTATATGCTTTCCCCATCTTAAACCTCGATCTAACCATAAACCTTAGTATTTTATAGTATCAACAACTTGCAGAGATGCGCCTTTGATTTTTAAATTTACGTCTTCTCTTCGAAATGCTTGAGAGAATATACATACTTTGCTCTTCGTAGGTGACACGTCCAGACCTATATTAAGAAATAATTTACTAACAGTATCCAGAGCCTCTTGTAAGTTATATACTGAAGTTAATAAGTTTCTTTGGCTTGAGTATAGGACAAAATCATCTGCATATTGTGTAATGCGAATATTTTGTACACTTTTGCAAATATGTGAAGTAACTATATTAAACAACAATGGTGACAAAGGGTCCCCTTGAGCTAATCCTCGTCCTGTATTCCTGCAAATTGTGGTGTTGTCAACTTGTATTTTTAAGGATCTTTGTCGAAGGAAATTCCATAGGTAACTGCATATACGTGAACCCACACCAAGGCGGTCCATAGTTTGAATTAAAATTGAGATATCTACGTTGTTGTATGCATTGTCTATATCTATAAAACAACCGATCGTAGCCATCCTATGGATAAAACCAAGCTGAATTTCTGAAACTAAACTAGATAGACTATGTAATGTTGATCGGCTACGTCTGAAACCTGTAGTAAAATGAGATAAAATATTATTTTTCTCAATAAACCATTCTATTCTATTTTTAATAATGCTATGAAAAATTTTACACATACACGAAATCATGGATATGGGTCGTAACGATGATACTAAGTTGTTATCTCTTCCTGGTTTTGGAATTGCAACAATCATTATATCCCTCCACTGGGTAGGGACAAAGCCAAATGATAAAAACTTGTTATATAAATCGAGCAACAGATGCTTGCCATTATCTGGAAGGTTTTCTACCATAGAGTATGCTATACCATCTAGCCCCGGAGTCGTGTCTGAAAGTCGGATACTTTTTTCTAATTCTTGTATCGAAATATTAGCATTTAAACTTGAGTTAGATGACTGTAAAATAGGTTGCCTTGGGGCAGCAAAATTGGGTGTCAAGCTTTGTATTAGTTGTGAAGCTAAATCCTTATCAACAAAATTATTATTAGTCCTATACCCCTTCAGCCACCTCATTTTATACCACAGTTCCCTCTGTGTAGTCGATTGATCAATTGAGGAACAAAAGTCTTGCCAAGCCGTATTTTTTGCTATACGTATTAATTTCTGTGCTTCCCGAGTTTTCGTTTTCAATACGTCTAAATTCATAGGTGTAGGGTTTCGTCTAAATTTTGTAAGGGCTAATCGGCGCTGCGCGACTGCTTCAGAGAGAGTAGCATTCCAATAAGGTTTAGGTTTAATTTTTTTATTTGGGTTATGGTTAACTTTAATGGCAGGAATGTGTCTGTCAGCTGCTTTATTAATATACCCTACGAACAAATCATATGCTTCTTGCAGATCTTGTTGAGGCAGTACTGTAGATATGAAGTCATTATGAAGCGATTCCCTGTACTTAGCCCAATCAGCTTTCTTAAAGTTCTTTCTAGATATACCTATATTATTAGTTGTGACTACTGTAGATATTTTTATCATAAGATGGTCGCTACCTAGTGTTTCATTTAAGGTGGTCCATTCGAAATTAATAGCTATATCTGCAGACGCTGTAGAAATGTCCGGAGCAGATTTTTGCAGTCTATTTTCGACCAGTCTTATGCGTGTCGGATCGCCATTATTTAATGTTATTAATGAGTTATCTGTCAAGCTATCAAATATCTGGACACCTCTTGTATCTGTTTTCACTGACCAAGTTGTATGATGGGCATTAAAGTCCCCAAGTATCAGTGTTTTCCTATTGGCAATAGATAATATATAATCCCAGTCGCTAGCAGAAGTACGCACTGACGAAGGACAGTAAACCGATATGATATTTTCAATGTCTATACAGTTGTAAACTTTTAAATGTAGTAGTTCTATACCCGAGTTTACACTTTGAATATGAATTAATCGGCACATGATTGATTTATGGGTAATAATCGCTAGTCCGCCATAAGAATCAAAACGATCTTTACGATGTATATTGTAGCTATTAATTTGTAAGGGACTGTCCTCCTTCAGCCACGTTTCACTCAGCACTGCAATATGTATTCCCTCTCCAATCAGTATTTGTTCTAAAGCTAATAGTTTGGGTTTGAGACTTTGACAATTCCATTGCATAATATTTATTCTTACTTGTTTTTTTGGACTACTCCCCATGTAAATAATCTAGTATTATTTTTAAAATTGGCCAGTCGGAGATATTATCTACTACAACCAATATTAACCATTCTACACAACAATTGATTGTATTTTTTATCTTATTTTGTATTGAATCACTTCTTAGAAATATAATTTCTCTTAGTCTACTTAGCAGTTCACTAAAGCTTACTTCCTTTTGGGGGCATGGTCTGCATTCTGCCTGGTATCTATTTCCTGGATCTTTAGGACTGCTAGGGCGTTCTGGTGACACGGTCCTTTTCGTAGGTTGTCGACGTATTTTATTTGGACGCGGGTTACTCTTCGGCTCCGGCTCGCTGTGTACTATCGCCTCTGTCTTCACCGCTTGGGCAAACGTAGCTGGGAAGTTCTCGCGTGGATGCACGGAAGCAGGAGTGCACGTGGTTGACTTGAGTTGTGGAGTCGTCGTTGTAAAAACAGGTAGTCTGTCATCTCCTTTCTTAGCATCAGGTACTGGTGAGTCGGGAGTAACCAGAATTGACAGAGCTTTTCTGTAAGTGCAGTTGAATTCTGCCATAAGTCCTCTCAGTTTTTTCTCTCGCTGATATGTTGGACAATTTCTGGCCAAGGATATATGATTTCCGCTACAATTCACACATTTATAGTTGTGTTACAGTTTTCATGATTTCCACCGCATTTAGGGCAAACTACTTTATTATGTGGGCATTTCTTGATGGTATGACCAAGTTTCCAGCATCGAGAGCACTGTGATACAGGAAACACGTATGGATCTACTTTAACTCTCATACCCTCGACATATACATACGCTGGTAGATATGAACCCTTGAAGCAAAGTTGTATGGATTCGCTAGGAACCCATCCGTTTCCTGTAATATTTCGTCTTTTTAATCTATTAATAGATACCAGCTCTGCATTATTAGGGCAGGAGATGCTCTTCTGTATTTCCTCATCCGTCAGCTCCATGTCAACGTCCCGAATAACTCCATATGAAGTGCTTTTTTCCATAGCTTTTTGAATTCTCCAACCTTTTTCACTTAAAGTTTTACACGTCTCTAACTTGTTTACGCTCATCTCATTTGAAATATCCAAACGTACTTTGTAAGGATTTATGTATTTAACTCTAGCTATATCTGCTATTCCAGCCTCATTAAATATCCTTGCTAAGGCAAATTGCTTTGGTAGTTTCTCATTGCTGGAAATATACACCTCAATATTATCATTACTCATTTTAACTATCTTTTGTTTTCTCTTCACTACCGTCCATTCACTTTCCTCCTCATCCCTATGTCTTTTGCTTTGGCCAACAAATTCATTTCCCTCCTGCATAATATCTTCTTCATACTGTTTAAGTTCAGACGTCGAATTATTTATTTCCATAATAGGGCTGCAATTTGATCTTACACTGTCATCGCTGCATTCAATATGAGTATTTATCTCGTCCATTATAAATACGAACGTAAACAAACAGCTGGCGCGTAGACGAAGCTACATCGCAGTCCGCCGCGTAGCAAACCGGTTCTGCGCGCCCGGCGGCTGGCAATCGCACGCACAATAGATTACTCTTCGATGAAAGGAGTAAAAAACTACCTCGTACGCGTATCGACACGAGACTGCGCAAATTTTTGGTTTCTTATTTCATCTTTATGAATTTAAAATATATTTTTATTAGTATAAATTTTATAAGTACATACTTGTATACGGTGCGGATCGGGAGATATAAGGAAACAACTATGTCACATGACATATGACATGTAAACATCGGCTCTATGTATTTAAACACATTTAAATAGTTTGCTGCGGTTGTGATGCCTGAAAGTGTGCAAATTAAGTTATATGTTGCGATCAGGGACTCTGAAAATGTAAACTTCTGAACATTTGGCGAAAATTGTGAAAAAAACATCAATATATCTTCTGTGAAAAAGTGACAGTGAAGTGAACAAAGATAAACATCTACACTCTAATTGGTGGCTGAAATAATGACTCCTGAACCCTAAATTACACCTATAATTGTAGAACAACCAGAACAATAATCATTTCGTGGAGTATGTATTATTTATTACTATCATTAGTTGTGTCAACCTACACCTGTTGAGTGACGTGCTCATTATGGAATGTCAAAAGTTTTTTGATATCTTGTTTTATTTTTGAGGCAATTAGTTCTGGGTTTCCAAACTGTAGTTCTAATGTTGACATAATTTTTGCAGGTGTAGTTGAGCTAATTAATAAGGCTGTGACCGCTTCCTTGGCTGGGCCGCGCAGGCATTTCCTTAGGCGCCATAAATTTTCTTTGTCTGTGAAATTCCATAAGTGTGTAGACTCTTCATAAGCATTCTTAAATGATAGCCACTCCATAACGTCTCCAGTAAATATGGGTAATTCTTTGGGCGTACTTATTCTGCTGAGCAGATTTGCATTATGAGTAGCAGATGAAGACGTAGTGATCAAGCCCTTCAGTGCGTCCGCTAACTGCTGAACAGGACCTTCCGTGGCGTCAACTCTTGGCGGCGGAAACAGGTACTCCAGCTCATGCTGGCTGCGCTCCATCCACTTTTCAATACTTCGGCTATCATAACGACTGTCACTGTCACACTTTGATGAATTTTGACTATACTGTTCCTCGACTGCGGCAAGATCGACTTCTAGCTTCTTCTGGATTAAATCCATCTGAATACGCGCTTTTTCTTGCGCTGCCTCCAGCTCGAGTCTCTTTTTCTGTGCAATCATTGCGGTCGACGAGGTCGTCTTTTTTGTTCTCGTATTTGATCTTACGCTGTGTTGCACTGGAAATTTGCTTTCCTCCTTGACATCACTCGGTCCAGGCAACATCGTGTCATTTGGCCCAGGTAATTCTATGCCGGAAGGTTCTGGCAATTCCATGCCGGTTGTTATTTTATTCTCTTCGAGACACGCGGTTTCGTCCGCCATTTTGCCTTTTCTCCGTGAGGTGCTCCGAGTGTTCACCATTTTGCCACGCGGGGTGCGTATCATCACCGATCCGGCTCGAAGGACCACACATGTAACGGGTGAGGGTCGCAGGCCGTGGCCGTAAATGAGAACAGCAGAGTTTGGTTGAGACAAACCTAGCCCAGGCGCGGGAGTTTGACCCGCGGGAGCGCGCGGAACGTACGTATGAACTTTTGCCGTCGCGTGTGACTACTAAAAACAGGCCACTTTGTAACGAAATTCCCTGTGAGTGAGTGGTCTAGGCAGTGGATTTTGGAGTATATAATGAAAGTGTTCAAAAGGCTGTTTTATAACAGCCTTTTGAACACTTTCATGTACCCTTTTTAGGCCCCTTTTCTTCTCCATGGTCAACATGGAGAGCTTTTTGTCTTTTGAGTCAACTCCGCCCATGTATTTATTTTAGTCTATTATCAATTTCGGTTTAAAAATTAGTTCGCCAGCTCGCTGAGCAGGCAACTGAAGGTCGTTGTGGCAGGTCGATATTGCGGTGACTAGTTTGATGTCTTTTGATGACAACGACAACAACAACACTTGCAAGTTTTTTTTCCCGCCGCGTCGCCGCACTATTTTTTTCAAATTTCAGCGTGTGTCTTTCTTCCGTACAATTATTTTGTGCTGTGCACTAGTGTTTAGTATCATTCCATCGAAATTATAATGTTTCTTGTAAGAAATAGTTGCAGCAATGGCTAATACCGGTGCTGCTGCTGCTACTACAGAAGATACCACGGGAACTGATAAATACATAACCTCCTTAAAAAAACAAAAGGAATGGCATCAAGGGGTGGATCACCAGACTCTAAAACGAAATAGATTCTCTAGCAACGGAAAATAATACCAAGGTGTTTTTGCAAGTGAAAGAGGAACGTCATCGTCAACTTTTTATAAAATACGAGGACATTACCTTTGAAATAATGTCGTTGGACCGCTCCGTAGAGGAAGACGGTAGGGCTGAGCAGGCCTACACTCAGACTTTAGTTGGAATAAAGCAACTTTTGTCTGCCTTTGAAGCCTAAGCGGACAGGAAAACAGACACAATTCAAGATTTTTTTATATTTTTAATTCCGTTTTACGTTTCTGGATGCTTGTCCTTTTGAGCCTTTCTTTCTTCATATCATTCAGTCAATCATAATGTAACGTCACAAACACAGAAACAAAATGTCACAACAAACAAGCGTCAAGTTCAGTTCAACTTTAACAAAACGTGTTTCAATTCTTTCTTCAAATTAAAGTTCACCGATGGTCGCAATTGTGTACTTGTAGATAGTTCCAAAGTATTTACGGCAGCTCAGAATCTTCTTTAAATCCTGGGGGACAGCTTCAGGGGCACCCTCTGATTGCAGGTCCGAAACCAATATTAAACGTTGCAATCCGAAACTTCGGCATCTCATTATTATATGTTCTAGATCAGCCACGGATTCTTCTTTGCAGTGAGGACATTCTGCACTCTGAATTAGATTCAGTCTTTTAAGGTGAGCTGGAAATTGACAATGGCCATATCTCATTCTGTTAATGGTTGTGATTAATTTTCTATTCTGAATAAACTCATAGTTTTTGTGGTACCACGGATGTGCGGGCAACGTCTTTTGTATTTCGCGGTACCACTTGCCTTTTTCCAGACTAGAACTGTTCCAATGTTTTTTCCTAGAGGTGGCGTTGGGCTTGTGAAATTTGGAGATGGAAATCTGTGTACGGAATCTTAAAAACTGAAGAATGGTCTTCATCCGGGCTTCCTCGGGCTGCGACGTCAGCAGTTTCGTTCCCAGCGATACCTTTATGAGAAGGTAACCACAGAAATTTTTCATTTTTACTTAATATTTAACTGCCTTCGTTTTATTTTTGGCATACGAAAGTATGACCATATTTCTTCATTCCGCTCTCAACTTGATTGGCTCACTATTCGTCAGCGAAGAAATCTTCGAGTCCTTTGTACTCTTTTCAGTATTCTCGATAACCCGAATTCTCCCAACTATCTCAAATGTAATTTCAAATTTATGAGAGACATAAGTTCTCGAACCCTCCGTCCTAACAATGCCCTCCAGCTATACACAACTCTTTACAAGACAGCTTATGTCTCTAACTCCTTCACCCTCAGTGCTATAAGACTCTGGAACTCCCTCCCTGATACCATCAAGACTTCATCGTCTAAATATTCCTTGAAAAAGTCTATTCGTGAGCTTTTTCTCAGTGTGTATACCACTTGATGCGTGATAAGGTTTGTTCCTTCTCTGTTTCCCCTATATTAATATCTATTAGCCTTTGTATGGATAATTGTATGTATTCAAGTATGTTTAAGTAGGTTTATTTATTATTATTCATGTAAGTATATTAGTATTTTAAAATTAATGTTAACGCCGGCAACACTAAGTGACGTCACAGCGCGAACCGCGACGTCACACCGGAGGCGGCGAGCCCGCCATTTTTTTTTTGGGACATTGCGCTTTGAGAATCCGAAGACGATACATTATTTTTCATCATTTATATCATACATTTGTAATTTCAAGAAAGTAAAACCATCATCATTATTAAGCAGCTTTGGGTCTCATTAATCACCTACCATCAACACACAAAGGCGTAATCAAATGGTGACCCCGACGTGATTCTACGCTGCCATTTCGTTGCGAAATTCGACAAGCCAAACGAAAGGAAAACTGACTTTCTCTCCAGGACACCGCCAGCCGATGACTGCAGCGACTATTTCCGAGGGAAGTGTGTTTATTCCATATCTTTTCCATTCCTTATTTGCTTCGATTTGCGTAATTTGTCGATAATTTCGTTTCAGCAGCAACTTACCTTCATTTTAAATTTAAACTTCAGTAACCGTTATTAAGGTCTAACATCCACATATTTCTTAAAATATCAGTACATAACTTCATTAATCAAACATTATTTCATCCCAAATTCACTTTATTTTCCAAATTTCCTATCATCTTCTTACTAGTATCCCAATCATCCATCTAAATCTCATAAATATTACGATCATTACATAACCATTTCAAACGCATACGCAGATCATTTCAGGTGAAATCACTGCGAGTATTTGCCTAAACAACAAATAATAGCTGCGTAATTGCATCGAGCTACTGTTCCTACGCCCGTCTATCGTGCTCCGGGCGCCTGGACTCGAACGCAAAACAGGTTTCTTATCTGCGCAGGACCTCACGTAATTAAACGTACAACTTCAGTCTATTTTTAGCATAACTTTGGATCGGTTATTGGTGCGTGTTTTGTGTTGTGATTTAGTGTTTTCGCCGTCAAAATGGAAACTAAGCAAAACCTTGTTAAACAAAGAGGGACAATCCGTGCCAGATTAACTTTATTTGATAAATATTTAAAACCTTTAATGGAGTGCAAAGAAGTGAACGCATTACAGTTAAATGAATTACGTCTGAGATGCGATAAGGTACGTGATCTTTCTTGCAACTTCGAGGAAATACAATCACAAATCGAGTTATTAGATGAAGATACCTCAAAACAAATTGAAGAACGCGAAATCACAGAAAATATGTTCTATGATTTAATTGCAAAGGCTCAATCGTTATTAGAATTCTTTGAAAAACAAGCAAACAAGCAGGATATCTCATCTAATTTATCGAACAAGGAATGGACTTGTAATTTAAAATTACCCCCTTTGAAAATACCAAAATTTTCTGGGGATCCAAATCAATGGATTTCATTTAGGGATACATATTCTTCTCTTATTCATGATAATGATACCATAGAAGATGTGAATAAGTTTCATTATTTAAAATCGTACTTAGAGGGTGCGGCTAGTTTAGTAATAAGTTCCGTGTCTGTGTCAGCAATTAATTATCCAATTGCATGGAATTTGTTGTGTCAGCGTTATGATAACAAACGCCTTTTAATAAATGAGCACATTAAAGGCTTGTTTTCAATTGCACAGCTACATAAAGAAAGTGAACAAGGTATTCGTGAGTTAATCGATACTTTATCAAAGAATTTAAATGCTTTGCATTCGTTAGGTGAACCCACTGATAGATGGGATACTTTAATTATATACATGGCTTCGGCGAAACTTGACAGTGTGACGGCACGTAACTGGGAGGAATTTAGGAGTGATTTGGACTCGCCTACATTAGAACAATTCTTTTCTTTTCTTCGTCAACGAGCTTTTGTTTTGGAAACAATTAATGCAGGCAGGTGTGTAAAAAATGAAAAACGCAACAGTTTAACTCATGCAAAATCATTTATTGCCTCATCTGTTGATTCATCGCCTGGTAAAATGTGTCCTTTCTGTAAACAAAGTCACAGATTATTTGAATGTTCTAAATTTAAATCGCTTCCCGTTACAGAACGTATATCTAAAATAAACATCATGAAATTATGTAATAACTGTCTTCGTAGCGGCCATCAATCTTATCAGTGCAGGTTATTTAGTGGCTGTAGGATCTGCCACAAGAGACATAACACTTTATTACACAGACAAAGCTCTTTACTTACATCTACAACTGCGGTTCAAAATCACCAACCAAACACAAATACAAATGAAAATAACTTACCTAATCCAGTAGTCGACTCCGCTACATCCGGACCCTCCACTTCCGTCTCCATGTCAGTCATCACCACTAATCAAGCTCTTCTTTCTACGGCGTTAGTTAAGGTGATGAACCATGACAAAATATTCATTTTGAGGGCTTTACTGGACTCTGGCAGCCAGTCGTCTTTCATTAGCGAGAAGGCACAAAGGGAAATAGGTACCTGTACAATAAAAAATAATCATCATTGTGTTTCAGGCATTGGTAACTCAGTTTTAAATATTACTGAACATTGCACAATCAATTTACATTCCATGCATAATTCATTTAAAACACAAGTCAAATGTTTTATTCTTCCTAAAATCACTGAGCACGTTCCTCATGTTGCAGTGCGTATAGAGAACTTAGGCATTCCCAATTATGTCCAATTAGCAGATCCATCGTTTTATCAACCTTCAGACATTGATTTATTATTAGGTGCCGACATATTTTGGGACCTAATCAGGGAATCTAAAATAAATTTAGGACCAAAAAAAACAATATTGAAGGATACACACTTAGGGTGGATAGTAGCAGGCTCTATGTCATGTGACCTCTATAGTAAAATTAATAATAACATTCATTGTAATTTTTCACAAGATATTAGTGCCCAATTAAACAAATTTTGGGAACTCGAAGAGATACCGTCAATTTTAGAACAAAATAAAAATGATTTTTGTGAAACATTATTTAATCAAACTACTCGCCGAGAGATTGACGGTAGATTTTCCGTAAACATTCCACTAAAGGGTTCAATAGATTTATTAGGTGAATCGTACAATATTGCCGAAAAAAGGTTCCTGCAACTTGAAAGAAAATTAAATAACAAGTCACAATTAAGACAACAATATCTTGATTTTATCCATGAGTACGAACGTTTGGGGCATATGACCGAAGTTACTAAACCAGAGTTTGGCTGCTACCTACCGCACCACGCAGTCATAAGGGAAAACAGTGAGACGACAAAGCTACGCGTCGTCTTTGACGCTTCGGCTAAAACCTCCAGCGGGGTATCACTAAACGATATTCAATGCGTTGGACCGGTTGTTCAAGATGATCTGTTTTCAATTTTACTTAGATATAGGCAGCATAAATATGTAGCATCAGCGGACGTAGAAAAAATGTACCGCCAAATTCTGGTAGAACGTGAACAGCGAAAGTTACAACTTATTTTATGGCGTGATGATTCATCACAGCCGATAAAAATATTTCAACTGAACACTGTAACCTACGGCACCGCAGCCGCTCCATATTAAAGCACAAGATGCTTGTTACAGTTGTCAAAGGAGTGTGATGATGATATCGGTTTGTCTCAGGCGATTCAACACGACTTTTACGTCGATGATTTTCTTTCAGGTACAGACACCGAATGTGCTTTAGATCAACTAATTAGTTCTGTAACTGCAAAACTCAACTCAGCCTGCCTTCCCTTAAGGAAATGGCGAACTAATGCTCCATCAATTTTAATGAATAACACAAATAAAGATTTGCCAAAAAATTTAGGCACATTGTCAAGTCAATCCTAAAACACTTGTTTTAGGCTTGAAATGGGATCCGAGCAAAGATGTATTGCAATTTCCAGTCGATATTGAGACAAATTCAAACATAACAAAAAGAATAATTTTGTCTAATTCAGCGAAATTATTTGATCCCTTAGGTCTACTCAGCCCATGCACCATTATACCTAAAATCATTCTTCAAAAACTGTGGCTAACCAAATTAGATTGGGATGATTCAGTCGATTCATCATTTGAAAAAGAATGGCTTAGTTTCACATCTAACTTGAGGTCCATATCACAAATCGAAATTCCTAGATGTGTAATGAACAGTGATTCAGAAACAATTCAATTGCATTCATTTTCAGATGCTTCACAAGTGGCATATGCAGCTGCTATTTATATTCTTTCACAAAATAGTTCTGGGCAAATTGTATTCAGGTTATTATGCGCCAAAACGAAGGTAGCTCCCATAAAAACAATATCAATTCCGCGCTTTGAATTGTGTGGTGCCTTGCTATCAGCACGTTTGAGTGACAGAATCTTGAAAGCGTTACGTTGTAAGATCGATGCTGTGTACCATTGGACAGACTCTACAGTGGTTTTAGGTTGGTTAGCTTCGCAATCTTGTGATTTAAAACCCTTTGTTGCCAATCGTGTTAATCGTGTTAGTGAAATACAAGAGCTAACTGCATCGGGAGTTTGGAGACATGTCCCTGGCGAAAGCAATCCTGCCGACCTTGCGTCGCGAGGAGTTAACCCCAAGTCTATTCAGTCTAGTCGATTATGGTGGGAAGGCCCATCTTTTTTAAAGCAGCACTCAACCCAGTGGCCTCAGATTGCCAACCTTAAAAATATACTGGAATTGCCTGAACTTAAAACAAAAAAAACGACTACTATTACTTTACAATCTAATATAACACACACAAATTCATCAGACATCATACAGTTTGAACGATTCTCCAAATTTAGCACTTTACAACGATCGTTAGCATACGTTCTTAGATTCATTAACAACATTAAAAATAAACAAAACAAAAACACAAGTGCATTAACAACAGATGAATTAAATGCATCTTTGAATATTTTAATGAAACAACATCAAAAAGAATGTTTTTCTGATGAAATTGAATTGTTAAAAAACAAGCAAAACTTACCAGCAAAGTCTCGTATTCTATCTTTGACTCCATTTATCAATTCAAACGGCATCATCTGTGTAGGAGGCCGACTTCATAATTCTAGTGAATCCTACGAGAAAAAACATCCGAATTTGCTAGATTCAAAACATCATTTTTCAAAATTATTATTTACACATTATCACATAAAACTCTTACATGCAGGTCCTCAGCTTTTACTAACCTCATTGAGGGATAACTATTGGCCCATTAGAGGACGAATTTTAGCCAAAAGCACAGTCAACAATTGCAAATTGTGCAGGATTATGAAAGCACAAGGTTTAAATTCCATCATGGGAAACTTACCTGCCAGTAGGGTGACTCCTAGTCTCCCTTTTCACATCAGCGGCGTCGACTTCGCTGGGCCATTTCATATCACTGATCGTAAGGGTCGCGGGTGTAAAATTTCCAAATGTTATATGTGCCTATTCGTTTGTCTTACCACAAAGGCCTTACACCTAGAAATTGCAAGTGACTTAACGACCGATGCGTTCATTTTATGCTTAAGGCGATTCATGGCCCGTCGAGGGAAGCCACGCGAAATATATTGCGACAATGGTACTAATTTTGTCGGCGCAAATAACGAAATCACAACATTCTTAAAATCAAACAGTGCAGATATAGCTGGTTTTGCGTCCGACGAAGGAATCCAATTTAGGTTTTCGCCTGCATATTCTCCCCACTTTGGAGGATTGTGGGAAGTAGGGGTAAAATCCGCGAAATTTCATATTGCTAGGATACTAGGAGACAAACATTTAACATTCGAAGAGTTATCGACACTATTTTCGCAAATAGAAGCAATCCTTAACTCCCGACCGTTGACTCCTCTTTCATCCGACCCAAACGACCTCTATCCTTTGACTCCAGCACACTTCCTGATCGGTCGACCGCTTACGTCACTACCTGCCGAGAACCTATTGGAGGAATTACCTAGCCCACTCGATCGCTACAGGTGCCTGGAGAAGATGCGACAACACTTCTGGGACCGTTGGAGAAACGAATACCTAAGCGAATTGCAGAATAAATACAAATGGCAGCGCAACCAGAGAGGACTTCGGGAAGGAGACCTAGTAGTCATCAAGGAGCCCAACGCGCCACCTCTGAAATGGCGCATGGCCCGAGTACACAAATTATACCCGGGCTCTGATGGAGTATCCAGGATAGCAGATCTGTACACTACAAGAGGCATCATCCGCCGAGCTATACGGAATCTCTGTCTGCTACCGGATCCAGCGTCAGATCCAGACTCATCAAATGCTCGAAATCCGGACGATTTCGATGGGGGGGCAAGATGTTAACGCCGGCAACACTAAGTGACGTCACAGCGCGAACCGCGACGTCACACCGGAGGCGGCGAGCCCACCATTTTTTTTTTGGGACATTGCGCTTTGAGAATCCGAAGACGATACATTATTTTTCATCATTTATATCATACATTTGTAATTTCAAGAAAGTAAAACCATCATCATTATTAAGCAGCTTTGGGTCTCATTAATCACCTACCATCAACACACAAAGGCGTAATCATTAATTTGTTGCTTTTATGTGTAATTTTACGCCGCCTCAATCGTTTCTGTTTCACCCAATGGTTTACTCGTAGAGAATGCTTTAAGCATTAAGTCCGCCATTTGTTCTTTAGTTTTGTAAGTGCAATAAAGAATTTTAAAAAAAAGGAGTTTTAAGACTTCATATTTAATTTATTGAACTAGATAATTTACATTGGTATTGTTTGTAATAGCTGTAATGGCAATTGGTATTGTTTGTAATAGCTGTAATGCGAGTCAGTGAGAATTAGATAATCTATACTATTTACAATTTTATTTTCATAAACAAGTGCTTGATAAATTGCTTAGCACTCAGCAGTAAAAATGCTACAGTTAGAGCGGAGTTTGACAAATTTAGTGACCTTTTTCTGTGAATCAAATTATGCTGAAAACACAGAGTTGAAAGATTTGGAGCCATCAGTATAGATTTTGTAAAAATTAGAATATGTTTCTAAAGCTTCCAACTGGTGATTCAGACAATTTATCTTTGCAGTTACTATATCTATACAAGTATTAATCAAATTATAATCTAATTTATCTATTAATTTAATTTATTTAAATCAAGGTCCTAACTATGTACATATTTACAGTGATATTTTGCATGTGTATAATTATTCTGAGCAATTCAGGGAAATTACCAGATAAAAGATTAAAATCATCGACATAATATCGTACAATAATATTTTATTATAATTTTATATTGTCTAACCCAGGACTAGTATTTTTTCTACTTGAAATTGCATTCATAAGTTCCTGCCACGAAAAAGGTTCAGATATAAATTTTGCTTCACTGTCTCCACTTTGTTGAAAATGAATACCTAAAATATACTTATCTATCTGCTTTTCAGGTGGATCTGAAGGAACATACTTGTCCAGAAATGCTGGCAGCCACTCATCATTCCGTGATTTATGCAATGTAATACCTTTAAATTTCCTGATATAATTCCAAACAGTACTGATAGGTGTGTATCTACACACATCAAAAGTGTCTAGGGATCAAGCATTTTTATGCGGAGATCTTGAGATTGAGATGTGGCTTTGTAATACATTTATGATTTTATAAATTTACATGGATCCTTTTTGGTGCATTTCATAATTTGAAACAAGAACTGTCAATCAAATTCGAGTAAAAGATGAAAATCAGCTGTCAAAATTTTTTTCCCTATAAAAACATACAACGCATTGAAGACATTATTAGTGCTACTGTTTCCCTACTACTGATTAAAACTAACGTTATTATGGAGCAGCGACGTCATTTAAGCAGGGAAGAAATGCTCAGAGCCGTGGTAAAAGCTGGTTCCCGGCAACTTACTGTGGTTTTAGCTCTGAATACAAGTCAGAGTGTTATCAGTCGACTTTGGACACGTTACCGAAGCACTGGTACCGTGGCTGAGCGCCATGGAGGACGGTATCGCTGCGACACACGGAGACAAGACCGATACATTCAAATCACAGCTCGAAGACCTCCAACAATAACCGCCATGATGTTACCCGTGAGGCTTCATCACTCTTCAGGGAACTTAATTAGCGACCAAACAGTCAGAAACCGCTTGCATGAAGTGAACATTCATTTCCGAAGACTGCTACGGATACCACCTATAGCAATGCACAATCGTAGGATTCGATATCAATGGGCTCTTGAACACAGGAATGGGGCAGAAGAACAATGGCGTTTCGTGTGCTTTTCTGATGAGTCTCGTTTTGGTATGAGACCGGATACAAGACGTATACGACACTGGAGAACCCCTGGACGCCAACAGCGATTAAAATCCTACCAGGAAGTCCATCCTTATAGTGGTGGAACCATCATCGTATGGGCGGGTATTTGGATCAGCGGAAGAACTAATTTGATTCGGATCAGAGGCAACCTCAACGCTCAAATTTATGCTGAGACGATTGTATCAGACGTCATCGTTCCTCTACAAGTGTAAATCAGTCCCTTATTTCAGTTAATGCATGATAATGCACGACCGCACACCGCAAGAGTTGTAAGACAGACTCTCGCCGCAGCTAACATCAATGTCCTGCCCTGGCCTGCTCAGTCGCACGACTTGAACCCGATTGAGCATGCATGGGATATGCTACAGAGAAGAGCTCTGCCGAATATGGAGGGTATCTAGTCGCAAGAAGACCTTTTTTTGTTGTTGCAACGAACTTTGGCGGCCATTCCACAGCGTGATTTGGATGAACTTATTTTGAGTATGCCAAACCGATGTTCTTGTGTTGTTAGTGTTCGCGGTAGTAACACAATAAAATTTTAAAGAAAACTGTTATTTCAGTCTTTTTTTCGAACTTTAATGTTAGTGGTTCAAATGTCAAAAATCCCTTTATTAGGAAAATGGCAAATTTCTTTATTAATGCAAAGGTCACTTGGTTACCGTTACTGTAGACAAACGAAAACACTTTATTTGATAAATTCTTAAAGAAAATTTTAATTAATATCAATTAGGAGAAAAGTTATTGCAAAAATATATGTTGATCCCTAGACACTTTTGATGTGTGTATTAAAAGATTCTGATAATGTTTTCCAACTATTCTTTTTCTTCTCTCTCAGTATAATTTTTTTCTGTGCATCTACTTTTTTGTAATTTATGTAACTATTTAAGGAAAAATCTGACCTGTATTATTTTAGAGCTTCCCTACTTTTTTTGACAGCAGCATCACATTCAGTATCCCACCAAGGCACAGGCTTTCTCCTAGCGTGTTTAGATATATTTTTGGATTTTGGAGTACACATATCCATGATGTCAGTCAACATTTTACAATAAATATTATAAGTTTCCATTGCATTGTTAATGTCTACTTCAAAGTCATTAAAGTCATTCTCTGTTACAGATTAAAATTTAATCCAATATGCACGTTTGAATATGTATCGTTTACAAGGGTCGCCTATAACGTACTCCTTAGTGAAGACTTGAATATCTGTAATAGTTGGGTAATGCTAGCAGCCCATTGTGTCGTCATCAACTTCCCATTTACATAAATGGGCTATAGTGGGACTAACACCTGTAATATCTATTGCCGATTGGCGATGATTGGCACTTGGCAGTACCGACTGTAGTTAAATATCCTGTGTTAAGAATGCATACATCACACTCATCAATAAGGTCATAGATTGCATTACCTCTAGAAGTGGTTGAGCGATAGCCAAAAGCAACGTGATGCGCATTCAGATCTCCGGACATTAAAAGTGGCTTGGGTAAAATGTTAATATTTCTTTTAAAATGGTTGACTTTGAAACGATCTCCACTTGGAGGGCTGTAAGCAGTAAGAATTGACAGTTTACCCAATTCAGTATAAAGAATTATAGCAGCTGATTGTAAAGAGTCATAATATTGAGTTGTTACTATATCATACTTGTATATATTTTTAATTAAGATACCAACACCTCCTCGACCCTTAGGGCCATTTTGCTGTATAAAATTGTAATTGTTGATTGTGTTGTTGTTAATTGTGTTTATTGTTAATTGTGTTGTTGTTGTAGTGTTTATTTTAGTTATTTCCATAGCTTGATGTCCTACGGCATTTTACTGTGGGGCGCGGCTGCTGATGTAGAGACAATTTTTGGATTACAAAAAAGAGCTGTGCGAGCTATTTATAATCTTAAACGTCAAGATTCCTTACGAGAAGTGTTTAAAGAAATTAGTATATTAACTCTAGCCTCTCAGTATATTAACGAAAATTTAATGTATGTACGGAAAAAAATACATTTATTCACAAAAAATAGTGTTTGCCGTATAACAAATGTTCATTTTGGCGCCAAAAGGAAGTTGACTCTGAATGGTTGGTTGAGGTTAGATTTATATTAAATATTGTAACTATTTAAAGTAATCATCTAAAAGGCGTAAAACGTAATTCAGTTCGATAAATAACTTAATAATTAATGAATTTACATATTTAATTAGCAGATTGTTTATCCCTACAAGAAAATATTTTAGTAAATGTTCAGATATGGCAACGGATGTCGTCCCCACTGTTTTCTACCGTTGTTCAGGGTTTTGATTTGTATAAAAGCGAGAATATGCTCTCATTTTGTACTTTCTCACACTTTGTGCCCTATCTTTGTGCTATTTTGTTGAAATAAACCTATTGGAGAAGAACCTGAAGATTTATACTACGTGTTTTTTATTCAAATACCCCACACGCGATCACATATGTATAGAAAAATTATGTTTATCACAAAGCCATGTTTCATTGAAGAGACATACATTTATGTCTCGATCATTAAGAAAATTTGTTAATAGTGGTTTCTTACTGTTTAAACTCTGCACGTTAAATTGAACAACTCTAATAAAGCTTTTACCCATCTTTTTTTAAGTGTTTTTGTTAGTAGTTCTTTAATAGCTGTGGACGTCAACTTTCTTTTTTCATTTCCCAAAGTAACTAAAGTGCCAATTAGACCTTTTAAGATACTTTCATTTTTCAATATTTCCTCAATTAATTTCTCCGTAGTGATATCTGGTTGTGATTGGATTGGCTGGTTGGTGGAAGATTTATTTACAGGCATATTAGGGAAATTGGCATTGTAGTTTTTGATTAATGAATAGTCATTTTTATTCATGACACTCGCATAGCTTATTTTGAATTTTTTTTCTGCAATTTTAGACTTTTTAATAGGGCATTCTTTTGAAATAGCTAGGTGTTGACCTCCAATTTACACATTTCTGTATGTTTTCATTATTGCATGTGGAATAATGATGCTCTTCAGCACAAATTGAGCATTTTTATTTTGAGTTACATGTCTTTGCTCCATGATTGAATTTGAAACATTTAAAACATTGTAGGAGCGGTGATATATAATCGTGAACCTTAAACTTGAAAAGATCTAGGTAGACATAGTCCGGCAGTGTGTTAGCAAGGAAAGTAATGCTTACGGATCCAAGCGGCTGCATAGTGCCATTGATATTTTTCATGAATCTACGTACGCTTACAATTTCGCAGCATGAGGTGAGCTTCTTGAAAAGTTCTTAGTTACTTATGTTGTTGGAAACGAAACGTATTACTCCATTTTTTTCAATGGCCTGAGCTGAGTTAAAAGCACTGTATCCATGTTTTTTCAAAAAGTCTTCATTTTTGAGTAAATTATTGGCATTACTACCTTGGTTAAATGTAACGCCCACCTTATTGGCATTCACTCGCCGTATATCCGTGATCCCTTTAATTTCATTGCGGAATATATTGGCTATAACCAGAGGGTTTTTGTTGCCGAGTGTATCCCCCTCGACGTAGACACAATGGGTTGCATTCACAGTTTTGTTATTTTTAGTGAAAATTCTTTTGTAACCCGGTTTATCATACTGTTTGAAAAAGTCTGGGTCCTAGTTAGGGGAGGCTTTCGTAGAAAGTTCATCACTACCATCACTACTGTTTTTTTTAATAACTGAACACTACTCTTGTAGTCTTAAAATTGGTTGAAACCACACTATTTACAATTAAAACAATTAAATTAAAATATTTTAAAAGTTCGAGCCGGCTCTTGGTAAAAGCCCGCCAAAAAGTCCTCAAGCTATGCCTACTAAATTGCCACAAATAAACGTACCGCCTTTTACTGGAGAATACTCGGATTATAGAACTTCGTGGTTCTGTTCAATTCACTCATCCATAATAACGATAAATTAGAAAAAGTTATATTATTTGCGTAGTTTTCTATCTGGGGAACCGTCGGACTTGATTAAAAACTTACCACTTCTAGATAGTAGCTATGATGAAAGTCTACTTATACTTAAAGAGAGGTATGATAACGAGTTCTTAATCAAGAATGAGCACACATTGCTGGATATACCATGTATAACTAGATCAACATCTCTAATTTTAAGACAGTTTTTGTCCAATGTAAAACAACTATTCTTTTCTTTTCAAAATTCTTTATTAATATAACATAAACTTACGGAACAGGTGCATTATGACAAAAAAAAAATACACTTACATCACAGGACGAAACACTTTGTCAGGCTAGACACTTTAAAGCTTGCACAACTGATAGCATTATCTGGGGGCACGGCAGTGCCCCCACCAAGTCGAGCAAAAAAGCGTCACGGCCGTACCATCCTTTTCTCGAAGCAATTCAGACCATTTTCGACTCCCTGTAACTTCGTTGTGGATAAAACTAGAAGACTGAAATTTTCAGGAACCATGCAACATTGTAAAGACACGGTATATTTCAAATTTCATTCAATTTGAACCAGTATTTTAAGAATTATAACGGGTCAAATTTCTTCATTTTGTCACTCACTGACTCACCAATCATCAAAATTCTAAGGCACTTCTAGCAGACCTAGAAGCTTCAAATTTAGAATATAATTGGTGTTTGGTGTATGAATCAAGGAAAAACTAAAAAATCTAAAAAGAAGACCGCAAAGAAAATTAAGCTCATACAGCCAAGTCTTCAGTGAAATTTTTCAATATTGACTTTATTCGTTACGATGTTTTACGGCAGTTATTATTATCGCGTGCGAAGCCGCGGGTTTAAGCTAGTCCCATATAAATATAGGCGCATGGTAGTGCCCCTGCCAAATCGAGCAAAAGATAGGTATTCCCGTCATGAAAACACGTGTAAATTAAATTATTTAATGCAAAAAACGTACCTACGTGCGTATTCGTACTTATTACGAGTGCGTAAGGTTGTAAATTAATTATTATACCACGCGCTGCAATGCTAGCGAGTGAGCGCGGGCCGTTACTACGCGCTGAGCGGTGGCGGGGCGCGCGGAAAGGTGAATGTCGCCGAGCGAGCTGTCGCGGTGCTAGTGCGAGGCGAAAAGTTCATATCATAGAGAGGGCTTTAAGAAAATTCGTTGCTGGTAGATATACATATATACAATAAACAGAAGGTACCGAAAAGGAAAAAAGTAGAACTGTCTACAAAATACAAAAAGAAATGAGATCCCTAGATTGAATTTACACGTGTTTTCAGGCGATGGCCAAGTCTCAATATATTTACATAAAACATTAAAGAATTTTAATATTGATATGCGTCACTATAAGATGCTGTTAATTATTACGTAACAACTTAATGCTTCGAGTACGGAGATTCCAGACACAATTGATTTTCAATTGTTATGGACCACGATCGTGGTCTTAGAGACTGGACGTATTAAGACAGAAAAGCGCTTAAGTAGAGACTGAATAAATTAATAACCGACTTGGTATTACATGGATCTCACAACTTTTTACCGCAGAACAACTAAGTTGCGAGACTTGGTTTTTTTGACAAGTATTGTTTTTGATGGGATTATATTATTACATTCCAAAAGTTATTCATATTTTGTGAACAGATATTAATGGCACTATAAGAACTTTTTAGTAAATTTAAAGTACTTATTATAAACAATGAAACACAAAACCAATGATAGAATTTACAAACATACGTTAAATGAATTGAAAAAATCAATACTGAAGGTATTTTTCAAAAGACCTTGCGATGACAAACATAGCAAGATCCCTCACGTTGTGTGTTAGGCGCGTGAGGCGGGCTCAAGATAAGATGGCGTATTCGCGTAACCGGAATAATACGAGTGCGCACGAGCAACCGGCGACGTCACGCATAGTGATGGGGTAGGCGGTAGGTGCCGTAAGTGTCGATATACGTCAGGTCTTTTATTTTTGTACGTGCAATATTGTAAATTAATGGATTAGTGTGATTAGTTATATTATTAAAAAAAATGCGAGTTAATTTTAAAATGTATTTCTTTAATGTTAAGAAATGTATATGTTCGTGTAATTTTTCTAAGTTTGTTCGAAATTTGGTATTGAATGCTATCTTCAATGCCTTGTTTTGTACTACTTGCAAGGAACGGTAGTTTGAGGTACAGGTGGTGTTCCATACAGGGCACGCATATGTAAGGAGCGGCCGTATAAGGGTCTGGTAGATCCGCATTTTGGTAACTGGACTTAGGCAACTACTCCTGCTGAAGATGGGATGAAGTCCAATAATCGCAGAGGTTCCTTTGCTTTTGGTTTCGTTTACGTGTCTGGTCCACTTCAACTTTCTGTCAAAGGTAATCCCCAGATATTTTACAGAATCCTTCCAGGGAATAGAGTGTTGACCTATTTTTAAAGTTCTAGTAGGAGACTTATGTTTACGAGAAAACATGATTGCTTCTGTTTTGGTCTCATTTAGTTTTAATTTCCACATTTGAAAATAACTTTGGAGGCCATCCAATGACAATTGCAATCTACTAATAATCAGATCTTCATTCGAGGATGAAGTAAGAGATGCTGTGTCATCAGCAAAGCATGCAAGGGTTGTACGTGTCTGTATGGGGATGTCATGAACGTAAAGTATGAACAGAAAAGGGCCAAGAATGGACCCTTGAGGCACGCCTGCTGGAATATTTTTAGGCTGCGAGCAGGTATTACCTAAAAAGACCTTGAAAGTGCGATCAGTAAGATATGACTGTATCATTTTAACTAATGCAATAGGTACTTTTAGAGTCAAAAGCTTATGAAGAAGACCATCGTGCCATACCGCGTCAAAAGCCTTTTCCAAAAGATTGTGAGAAACATGCTCAGCCACTCTGACCAATTGGTGTGTCGTGGAGTGGGCACGCCTAAAGCCTAACTGTTCATTCGGTAGAAAATGCCCAGCTACTTTCAAGAGACGTGAATAAATAGCTGCCTCAAACAGCTTGGCCAAAACCGGTAGAAGGCTGATTGGGCGATAGCTAACAGGCACCCTTTCGTTCTTGTTGGTTTTTTTTTATAGCGATAACTTTTGCTGATTTCCAGGCCCTTGGAAAGTAACTAAGGCGAAGGCACCCGTTCATGATTTTAGTTAGGTACACTACGGCCTTCTGTGGTAAGTTTTTTAGTAAGGCATTGTGAATATTATCTTCACCTGGGGCTTTACGTCTTTTCAGTCTCCGTATCAGGCGCCAAACCTCATGATGGGCGTACCAAAGAGGGAATCGAGCTGCTCGGACAAGGGTCATTCAAGCTATTGATGGAATCTCGAACTTTAGAATCCAGCACAGGGTCATGCCAGTCGCAGGTTAATAGCATATTAGACTGGAAAGCATCAGCTAGTAATTCGCATTGTTCAAGGGTGTCACTGGTTAAGGAGCCATCTGCCTTTATTAGTTGGGATGTTTCCGTTGAGCTATTTTTTAAGGATTTGACCAAACGCCAGATATCAGAGCCAGGATTGTCAACTTTCGCCAGTTTATCATATCAAACAGAATTCACATGTTTTTGAATTTTTGATCTTATTACAGTTTGGAGATGGTTAATTTTGTAGCGCATTTCCTTTCTGATAAAGGGATCAACTGTACCAGAGAGGTCTCGACGCAACCGGTTACGAGATTTAATCAGTTTACGTATGTGCCATGGCAAATGTGAACCCTCGCAAGTAGGTCTAGTTTTCATGGGCACGTGCCGGTTACGAGCTTCAACCAAACAGTTGTTAAAAAATGATAGATTGTTGTCAATTTCATCTCGAGTTTGTGGAATACTTGAATCTAAGGAGATAGAATTATTTAAGTGTGAACGAAATCCTACCCAGTTGCCGTCATTGTAGTTGAAACAGTTGACTGGTGGTTTAAGCGCTACTTGACCACCTATAGTGAAGAAAAGTGGTAGGTGATTTGACAAAAGGCAATTGAGCGCATCGATATGGCTAATGCTCTGAACATTTTGTGTTATTACCAAGTTGGGATTTGTAGGTGTAAGATCAGAACGATAGTGTATAAGAGTCGGAGTACTAGCTGCGTGGATTTTATAGTCACATGATAACATGTGGTCAAAAAGCTTATTTCCGTGAGAGTTGTTAATTCCAGGTATCCAGAGGTCGTGATTTGCGTTGAAATCGCCCATAACTACAACACGTTGGCCAAGAGCCAATAAAATATCAAGGTCATTTGTAAAGAATGCGAGGTTTGGGGATTGATAAGCCGAGACAAAGATATGCTCGCGACCAGACACCACAATTCTGACTCCTACCGCCTCAAGGTGTTGTGTATTTGGTATAAGGAGAATGCTATGTTCAATGTTTTGCTTTACTAGTATAGCGACCCCTTGCCCACGACCGCTACCGTGTTTATCTTGCCTATATAAAGTGTAAGGGTTATAAGTGCAATTTTTTTGCTTAGACGGGTTTCACTGATTGCCACGATATCGGCCCTTAAGGCACCCACCAAATCCAACAACTCATGAATTTTACTTCTAACGCCGTCAGCGTTCCAACACATCAATTTTAGCTGAACGCGTTTACACACAGTGACCAAGGTGCGTAAGCACCAACATTACTTTGTCGAGCAGTGATTTACAATCGACAAATTTACTTTTTAGTTCTCTGACAGCTGTCAGAATTGTAAGGATTTCATTGGTGACTACGTCGCTGGCTTCAGGTGCTTTTTCCTGCTGTAAATAAGCTTTGTTATGGTTTTCACCTTTACTTGTTAATGTTTGTTGATGTATGTGGCCCTGTTCCTTTGGAGTTTCATATTGCGAGCTTTTGAGATTCTGCGACGGTGATGGATGAATCTTGCTCTGTAATTGTTTCGTTACGTCAGACCAAGACCTTCCCGGTAACACGTATGTTGCTGGTCTTCGTGATTTGCGTTGGTTTTCTTGTTGGTCACGAATTCGTTGGATATACGCAAGCCTCGCACTGCATTCTCTATAGTTAGCTGGATGATTCTCACTGCAGTTGACGCACTTAGCAGGTTCATTGCGGTCAGTCTTGGGGCATTGCCCCAAAGGATGCTGGTTTACACACTTTATACAACGTGGGAGCATGTTACAATTTCTCGAGGAGTGACCAAAAGCTTGGCAACGGAAGCACGGCACGGAGTGCCTAAGGTTTGATTAGACCTATATCTTGTGATCGTTACAACGCAATTTAGGATGTATTTGATTTGACGGAATTTCTTGACGTCTGCTCCAGGGGCCGACTTGATTAAAAATGGCGGACACTCAACAACTTTCTTTGTTTTCATCACAGTTACCGTGGTATCCTTAAATCCCAAGGCGGCAAGTTCGTCTGGCAGCTGTTGATGCAGGCTATGGATCTGATAATGGATTATTTCCGGACCTATTAATTCCTTTTCGCGCAAGGATGAACATATTTTGTGGAACTTTTCGCAGTTAATCGAGTCTCAACTACGACAGTTTTGGGAACTCGAAGAGGTTCCCCGCGAATGTAAGGATACACGCACCGAGGAAGAACTTGCATGCGAGGAACATTTTCTAAAAAATACTACGCGTAATATTGATGGTAGGTTTTGTGTTCGAATACCATTCAAGAAAGATCCCGCTTTATTAGGAGAAAGCTATCCGCAGGCAGAACGTAGGTTCCTAGCCCTCGAAAAACGATTACACCGCAATAGTAGCTATAAACAGCTGTATAGTGACTTCATTCACGAGTATTTACGTTTGGGTCATATGAGTCCCGTAGAACGTTACGGGTCATCTCATTTCTTTTTACCGCATCACGGTGTTTTTCGGGAACAAAGTATCACAACTAAATTGCGTGTGGTTTTTGACGCCAGTGCTGCCTCAAGTAATAACGTCTCGCTAAATGAATTGCAGATGGTAGGCCCGGCGATACAGGGTGATCTTATAGCTATATTATTGCGATTCAGAATTTACCAATATACAGCTTGTGCAGAGGTGGAGAAAATGTATAGGCAATGTCTAATTCATGAGGATCAACGAGATTACCAATTAATCTTATGGCGCGATGATCCATCTGATACTATTGGCATTTATCGCCTTAACACGGTTACCTACGGGACCGCCTCAGCACCGTTTCTTAGTTGCAGGTGCCTTAAGCAACTCGCTATTGAGTGTAATGATCCTGACGTCACACGAGTAATTAATCAAGACATGTACGTAGATGACATGATAACAAGTTGCGAAAGTAAAGACCAGTTATTGTCTATTTGCTATAAAACAGAAAATGTATTAAGCGCTGGGTGCTTTCCTCTTCATGAATGGAAGTTTAATTTAATTGTAACGACCCGGCACTTAAACAGTCTGACTCATTCAAATCGTTATCATTGATAGACAACACAAGTTCGAAAACTTTAGGCTTGGGTTGATGTAATGTTAATGACGAATTTCATTTTAGCACGCAATTAACTAATGACAATAAAATAATTACAAAACGTTACATGATGTCTCATATTTCACAGATCTTTGATCCATTAGGATTATTGAGCCCTTTTATAATTACAGCTAAAATTTTACTACAAAAACTATGGCTGTTAAAAATAGGTTGGGACGATCAGGTGCCTACATCGATAGAAAGGGAATGGAATCGGTTCGCATCATCTGTACCTTATCTAAACAATATACGCACACCACGTCATGCAGTAGGTAGCAATCCGGCGCGTCGTGAATTGCATGTTTTTTGCGATGCCTCGGAATGCGCATATGGCGCCTGCGCGTATATACGTACAATCAACAATGATTCATCCGTTACTGTCAGGTTATACTATTCAAATGGAAAAGTAGCACCGTTAAAACCTGTCAGCATTCCGCGATTAGAGTTGTGTGGGGCCTTATAAAGTGCCAGACTTTACCGTCAAATAAGTGAATCGCTTAATTTTCAATTTGATAATATCATGTTTTGGTCTGACTCGGCTATTGTATTAGGTTGGCTGAAAATGGCGCCTTATTTATTAAAAACTTTCATGCAAAATCGAATAGCGGAAATTCATGAAATAACAAAAGATTTACCTTGGTGCCATGTTAGCGGAAAAAATAAACCAGCCGACTTAGTATCGCGTGGAGATAGGTTAGAAGACCTAGAATCCTCTTCATTATGGTGGGAAGGACCGGAATTCCTTCAAGATCGTGATTTTGATTGCAATAATTTTATTTTGCAACAGAATACCGTATCAGAGTATACAGAGTTACCGGAAGTAAAACCAGTTAGGTCTGTTAACATGTTGATCGAGTCTACAGATACGTCAGTATTTTCCTTTGAAAGATTTACAAATTATAATCGCTTAAAGCGCACTTGTGCATATGTATTGCGTTTCATCAAAAACATCCGTAACCAAATCAATAAAATATACGGAGTTCTGAGTGTCGATGAACTAAAAGCGGCTGAGACGACTTTAATGAGATTGTCTCAACAAGAATCGTTCCCGGAAGAATATAAAATATTACACAATAAATGTCAGCTAAAAATTAAACACAATTTAATAAAATTAAACATATTTTTAGACCGTGACAATGTCTTACGAGTAGGTGGGAGAATTAAACATTCCCAAAGCTTTTCTTTTGACAAGAAACATCCTATTGTGCTATCCTCTAAACACTGGCTATTAATATTGCTTTTTCGGCATGAGCACAAGCGCCTACAGCATGCGGGGCCTCAAGCTTTATTGTACAACACACGCGAAGCATACTGGGTAATAGGGGATAGGAATCTCGCAAAACTAACGGTACATAAATGCATTATTTGTAAGCGATTGAGAGGTAAGACTTTATCTCCTATCATGGGAGACTTAGCCGAATATAGAATCACTCCTACATTTCCCTTTTTTACATTGCGGCGTATATTATGCTGGCCCTGTGATGGTTCTAAACCGTAAGGGAAGAGGTTCAAAACTAATAAAATCATACATAAGTTTATTTGTTTGTTTTGTGACTCGAGCAATACATCTAGAACTAGTCAGTGACCTGTCTGCTGATGCTTATCTTTTAGCATTAAAACGATTTATATCACGGCGAGGTAAACCTGCTGAAATTGTCTCTGACAATGGTAGGAATTTTGTAGGACTTGCAAACGAATTTTCAAAATTTATAACTAATTGTTCTAAAGATATTATTGAATACGCTACAAACGAAAATATTAAATTTAGATTTGCCCTACCGTATGCACCTCATTTCGCTGGATTGAGCGAGGCTGGAGTAAAGTCTTGCAAGCATCACATATTGAGAGTAATTGGCAATGCGCACTTAACATTTGAAGAGTTTATCACAGTATTAACTCAGATCGAATCCATCCTGAACTCCCGTCCTCTCAATCCCATGTCCACTGATCCACATGATTTGCTTCCTTTGAGTCCAGCCCACTTTCTGGTTGGTCGTCTCCTAACAGCGCCTGCAACGGAACCGCTGACTGCCGCCCCAGTTCACCGGCTCACTCGTTACCAGAGGCTAGAACAAATCCGACAACATTTCTGGACTAGATGGAGTAAAGAATATATCTCAGAACTGCAAATCAGAACAAAATGGAGAGAACATAAGACTGATCTTCAAACAGGCACTATGGTTGTAATCAAGGAAGACAACACACCGCCCTTGAAATGGAAATTAGGTCGTATCATCTCTACTCGACCAGGCACAGACGGAGTGTCCAGAGTAGCTGATATAAGAATAACTTCTGGAGTGATACGACGCGCTTTTCCTCGAATCTGTCCTTTGTTTGATGATCATGAAGAATAAACATTGGACGCTGGTGCTTCCAAGGCCGGGGGCCATGTTCCGTCGTGATTCAAAAGCTCAAAATCATGACCATATATGGTAATGATTCACTCCACGCAGGCGACGATGACGAAGGCGTCCTGGATTGGTCAACGCTGCTTCCTTCGGTGGGGGCTCGGCGGCAACGACCACACTTTTTTCAAAATTCTACACTCTTACGAGGGTCAAACTGAAAGTTCTTAGAAAATCAAAAACTGATTACATTAGCCAGTTATTAGTTTTATTATATCTTTTCAAAATATTGTTCATTGACGTCAATACACCGCTGCATGCGATGGAACCACTGGGAAAAGCACTTTGCCCACTCGTCCTTAGGGGTCTCTTCAATGGCATCGCGATACGCAGCCACCGCTTCTTCAGCATTCATAAACCGCTTTCCTTTAAGTTTTTCTTTAATTTTTGGAAATAAATAAAAATCACAAGGCGCGAGGTCGGGGCTATACGGCGGGTGACCCAGTAATTCAACGTTTGATGTCGCCAAATAGTCGATCGTTCGCTTGGCGGTGTGCGACGAGGCGTTGTCGTGGTGAAGGAGGATCCTACTGCGAGGTCGTTTCTCTCGAACTTTTTCCAAGACAAGTGGCAAACAATTGGTAGTGTACCATTCTGCAGAAACTGTTTTTTGATCCTCTAACACAATTGTTGCGAAATGACCTATCCTTCCAAAGAACGAGGCCACCATTTTTTTTCCCGCACTTCGATCTCTCTTCACTTTAGTTGGCAACTCCTCGAAAGGAAACACCCACTGAGCAGATTGTCTTTTGGTTTCAGGATCATGACAGTAAATCCAGCTTTCGTCACCTGTTAGTATGTCGAACACAGCATTTGAGTCACCTCCGTTAAATCTTTCAATCATTTTACGGCACCAATCCACACGATGGAGTTTTTGAGCCTTAGTCAAATTATGAGGTATCCACCGGGCGCAAAGCTTCCTGACCGCTAAATGTTCGTGGAGGATTTTGTGCACTTGACTCATACCGATGCCTAAGCTTGTCCGAATCTGCTGATAGGTCACTCTTTTGTCAGTCTCTATCATACGCCGCACAACACAGATGTTATTTTCAGTCGTCGCCGTAGAAGGCCGTCCCTCACGTACATCATCAGTGAGATTAGTGCGACCACGTTTAAACTCATTAAACCAGTTGTAAACAGTCGCACGAGATGGGGCTTCATCGTGAAAGGCCAATCGTAGTCTATCATAACTTTCTTGTTGACTTAAATGACATCGAAAGTCATAAAAAAACACTGCACGAAAATTTTCTCGTGTTAAATTCATGTTGACGTGACACAGACAATTTTCAATTTGCCGCCAAATCGTAAAACAAATGACAAATGAATGAAATATATACTCAGTAATATTGGCAAAGAGTTCTATTTTCAAATTTTAGAATATTTTTTTTATTATATTGTTTATAAGTGGCCAGTTCTAAGAACTTTCAGTTTGACCCTCGTACTTACCTTACTCCTGTGTCTATCACCATCAAATATTGTATTTTAATTTCTAATAAACCAAAATTTCAAAGTTTTAAATCGTCGCAGTAATTTATACGCCAGCTCCTCTACATATGCTGAGATGAGCTATCGCAGTTACTTATACCTGCATAAATCTGAAGAAAGAATTTTAACCAAAAGTATTACTGAATCTACCTAATAGAAAATATCTGCAATCAAAATAATGAGCTCAAGTCCTTTACTACTCAGTAGCGAAAGGAAAACTATGTATTACGCGCTGAAATCACTTGAAGTATCGCAAAAAAGCAGTTGCGCGGGACCACCGTTCCGACTATTTTAATCTAATAGGTATGTATAAGGAAAATATTTCAACGCAAAACACATATTTTAATGTAAGTGAGAAGCCACCAACCATACTTAGCGCAAGCTCCCGTTGTAAGTACTTAAGCTGCGGGTATTATTTTGATGTGGAGTTATTTCAAAACTGTGATAGCTTCTAAGATATTTATTGAAATTAAATGATGTGAACTTTGTTCAAAATAAAATGCTCGTGATGATAAATGTATTTATTTTGATAAGAATCAATACCCGTGTGTATAACACCTTCAAAATTAATGTTCGAATAAAAATAGTAAAATATTTTAACGCAAAACATACGCAGTTTTATTGTATCTAAGAAGGCAGCAACCATAGCAATTAGCGCAAGCGCACGTTGTACTTAAGCTGCGAACATTATTTTGGTGCGGAGTTATGTTTAAACTGTGATAGCTCCTAAGATATTAATTGAAATCAAATGATATAAAGGGCAACTTTGTTCTAAATGAAATGCTCGTGATGATGAATCTATTTATTTTGATAAGAATAAATACCTATGTGTATAATACACCTCTAAAAATAATGCATTATTTTTTTAACAAATTTATTAACATAAAAAAGGTTGAAGTAAGTCAACCATAAAAGATAGACATATGCTGTCGCGGACTTTATTATTGAACTCTTGATGCTGATCAATCCTGTACTACATGATTTTTGTGTAAATTAAGCGGTTTCCGCTCTCAAAAGGAATATCTTTCTCCCGTTTTCGCAACATTTTTCATTGCTACTGTGGTCTTATGAGTCGTATCTTTATGTTATATAGCCTAAAGCCTTCCTCGATAAATGGACTATCCAACGTAAAAATCATTTTTCAAATCGGGCCAGTAGTTTCTGAGATTAGCAGGTTCAAACAAACAAACAAACAAACTCTTCAGCTTTATAATATTAGTATAGATTGCTGAAGATGGCAAAACAGTACATGTCAAGGCATTTCTTGACAGTGGATCACAAATGTCTTTTGTTACTAAAGAGCTAGTAAATTGTTTCAAACTAACCCCAAGGGCTACAAATTCAAGAGTTTAGGCATTGGAAACAATATTAGTAATTTGAATGAATTTGTACTTAAATTACATTCCCTTGTCAAAGATTTTAGCATCAATACATCATGCTTCATTCTGGATAGGATAAAAACAAAATTGCCTCAGGAAAAAGTAGATATGTCAAAATTTATGTTGCTCCCCAATATCAGCCTTGATGACAAAGATTTTTACAAGCCATGTGAAATTCTATTATTAATAGGTGCCGGTGTATTTTTTCAGCTGCTGACCAATGAGCCTGTACTGCCTACAGCATCGCCTTCACTGCCCACAGCTTCTACTGCACTGCCATCTGCAAATGAAAATCAAAACAATGCCTCTGCACCTACAATTTTGAGCACCCACTTTGGCCACGTGGTAGCGGGTAACCTGCCTTATTCCTTTTTTGCACACAATCCTGTCACTTTATTTTGCAACTCCTGTGACACGCAGCTTCATAATGACATTGAAAGCCTGTGGAAGACAGAAAGCGTACCTGAAGTATTTCCTGAAAAATTAAATGAGCATGATGCTTGCGAAGAAATATTGTAGTAAACTTACCTTTGAAGTTGCCCCTTGACTCCATTAATGAAATTTTGGGTGACTCATTCCACCTAGCTCTCAAAAGATTTCACAATTTAGAAAATAGGCTACAGAAGGATCCATTTTTATTAAAACTTTATATAAATTTTATACATGAATCTATACAGTTGGGTCATGGTTCTGTAATAGACATTAACCAATACAACTTTAAAAGTGACCCACTTTCTTTTTACCACATCATCCTGTCATCAAGTTGGACAAAAGAACTACTCAATGTAGAACACTTTTTGATGCTTCAATAAACTCAAATAAATAAGTATCATTAAACGATTTGCTACTTAATGGTCCAGTGGTAAAAAATGAATTATTTGATATTTTGATTTTAGCCAGACTTGATGAATATATTTTTGTAACAGATATAAAGCACATGTTTAGAGCCATTGAGTTAAATGAAAAATATCGCTCTTTGCAAAATATACTCTGAAAAAATTCTCCTACTCAAAATGTAGAGTGTATTCAGTTAAATACTGTTACATAATGGGCTCAAATCTTCTTCGTACTTAGCCACTCGCTGTCTAGCAGAGATAGCAAAACATTACAGTGAGCAATATCCACAGGCTACCTTTATTTTAAAATACCAGACTTATGTAGACGATATCTTGGGAACTGCCCCAAGCCTTGAATTGTTAATGTAGGCCAAAAAGCAACTTTGTAAACTATGAAACTTAGGAAGCTTCCAATTACATAAATGGTCCTCTAATGCAACTAAGGTTTTGCATGATATTCCTTTGGAAAAACAATACTTTGAAAACATTGAGTTACAAAAGGACAACTTGTCTTTAAAAACTTTAGTCATCAATTATAATGTCAAGACATCAAGACATGATAACCTGGATGGAAATTTTAATATTTCATTGGTTGTTAAGTCGGTACGGTGCCTAAAATATGTTATGTATCATGACAATCTATCCTGAATAGGTACCTATTTTATCAATATCCCCCTTAATCATAATAACGCAAACAGTCTAATAAACCTGTTTTAACTATTACACTGTTTGTCTCGTTCTTTCTTGGCACTGTCATCATATGACAAAAAACGACAAGACAGTGTAATAGCTAAAATTGGTTTATTAGATTGTTTGAGTTTATATGAACAAGAGGGTAAGTATACAGTACATGCCCAGATAATTCGTATTTTGAATATCTATTAGGTTGGCAACCCTAACCCCGCCAGACGTGCGCGCAAAAACGATAATGAGCGCAGTGTTGCGGGATAATGGTGCATTGTCTATGCGCCGCCGCACCGCTGCGCGGGAAACAACATGGCCGACGCGCGCCCGCGCTCGCGTCCTAGTTGAGGTTCCAATTGAAATTACTTAATTGACGCTACTGATTATTGCGTTAGTTAATTTTTCACATGATTATACTTTAAAGCTTAGCCAACTACACTTTACAGGGTGCGGCCTGTAATAGGAGCTAAAATTTAAAATATAGGCCATTTTAGTCACCAGTTATTAACTTAAAATGTTTTTATTTTGTATATATTTTTTATGTTTATAAAATATAACCACCACAACCCACAGATTGCTGGGACCACCCTATAGTCAGAACTGACATCAGTTGGTCCGAGCGATTGGAACTTAGGGTGAGAAGCGAAAAGTGCCAGACGAAACGGAGTGCGAAAGAGCTGATCGTCGACGAGAAAGAGGAAACTCAAGACACACTCTCCACTATGACAGCAGCACTCAGCAGTGCTTTCAAGGCGATCCCGGAGATGATCACCAGAAAAATAACGAGGATGAGGAGTATAACAGCGATCGAGAAAGCAGTCGAAAAGTTTACCTCACCACCACCAGAGGAGGAAACAAACCCAAGAGTGGAACGCACCTGGGCAGACATGGGACAAGTAGCTCCACCGACTCTTAGACCAGCCTGTCAACCACAGGAGCACATGCTAAACGCCTTTATCGAGTTCGTAGCGGTAACTAAAGCCACTAGAAAAGTCAAAGAAGACACTTGCAAGGGCATCATGCAAGCGTACAATCTTGACAATCTGGGACTGCTGCGAGCTAAATTAAAGGACGCAGAGGCCGCAATATACGACAGCGAACAATCCAAGGTTATCCGTGGACAACTGTCGGGGTCGTATATAGTGGCATACAGCAACGCGTGTGGCTTCGTGGGACAGGACGAACAACTGAGTAACTTAGAGGAGGGAAAACTTGTCTTCAAAATACCGTCCGAAGACCCCATAGTCGTAGTCGCAAAGTGTACGAATGTTATGCTCGACGACAGAATAATCGAAATGGCTAACACCATATCGGGAGATCTGTCGAAAGGTAAGGTCCCGGAACACTGGACTATACCGACAATTACATGGGTCAATGGAGTCCCTGGTTGTGGCAAAACCACTTGGGTAATGTCCCAAATAAACCCCGAACAGGACATAATAATCACAACCACGACTAAAGCAGACCACAACCTTGCTTCTCCCAATCCTGCAAATAAAGTCCCTGCAAATAAGGCTATTTTGCAAAGCAATGATTGGCTGGGATGCTGCTTCTAATTACGAGCTGAGAAAAGCATGGATCTGGGGGCACGGCAGTGCCCCCACCATGTCGAGCAAAAAAGCGTCACGGCCGTACCATCCTTTTCTCGAAGCAATTCAGACCATTTTCGACCCCCTATAACTTCGTTGTGGATAAAACTGATATTTTCAGTAACCATGCAGCATTGTAAAGACACGGTATATTTCAAATTTCATTTAATTTGAACCAGTATTTTAAGAATTATAACAGGTCTAATGTCTTAATTTTGTCACTCACTGACTCACCGATCATCAAAATGCTAAGGCACTTCTAGCAGACCTAGAAGCTTTAAATTTGGAATATAAGTAGTGTTTGGTGTATGAATCAAGGAAAAACTAAAAAATCTAGAAAAGACCGCAAAGAAAATTAAGCCCATACAGCCAAGTCTTCAGTTATTAAATTTTTCAATATTGGCTTTATTCGTAACGATGTTTTACGTTACATTAATATTGATATGCGTCACTATTTGATTTGACACTACTTGATGCTGTTAATCATTACGTAACAACTTAATGCTTCGAGTACGGAGATTCCAGACACAATTGATTTTCAATTGTTATGGACCACGATCGTGGTCCTAGAGACTGGACGTATTAAGACAGAAAGTCGCTTAAGTAGAGACTGAATAAATTAATAACCGACTTGGTATTACATGGATCTCACAACTTTTTACCGTAGAACAACTGAGTTGCGAGACTGGTTTTTTTTGACAAGTATTGTTTTTGATGGGTAGAATTTTATGAAAATCTTATCAATATGCTATCCATCAATATTAATCGCTATGTTTTTATGGCTGATACAAAATGTGTTTAATTTATTGGTTTTGCGGGTGCCTCATCTTCCACTGCGCATGGATGTTGCATTTATATAAGATTGGTGGACTCTGCTGGCAATATTAAGATTTCACTGCTTTGTTAAAAAATCCAGAATTAACCCATTATACCAAAAGCTAACAATACCCAAATTGTAAAAAGTACGACCACATTTCTGCTTACCGGTTCAAGCTTAAATGGCTTCCCATTCGACATCGCAGAGAAATAAGAATCCTGTGCACTCTCTTCAACATACTTCGTAACCCTCACTTTGCGACCTATTTGGCACAGCGCTTCAACTATCTGGCTTCCACCACTTCGCGCAACCTTCGCTCATCCCATAATCTCACTCTTTACACACCTCTTTTCAAGACCGGCTTTATGTCGGACTCTTTCACCATCTCTGCGATTCGACTTTGAAATTCTCTCCCCAATGAAATCAGAATGTCTCCCAACAAATTCACTTTTAAAAAGTCTCTCAGCACCCACTATCTTAACCTTGGCTCTCTTCAGAATTAAAAACCATTTTCTTTTATTTGTGTTTTTTTTTTGGATGTCGTCAATATCATCACTTTTATCATTAATATTTTTGTATTTATTAAGTATATGTATCCTATGTATGTTTATTAGTCTTTTGCTTATGTATCCTATTATATATTTGTGTAATATTAGTATGTATGTTTATGTTAGTGCATTTTACTTTTTTTTTGTACCACTCCTCTTACTTATTATTAATATTCCGCCACTAATAAAACTCTCTGCATTACCAGGTGGTTGACTGGTAGAGAATGCCACAAGACATTAAGTCCGCCAATTGTACATTTAACAGTGCAATAAAGTTTAAATAAATAAATTGGAATTTAACGCAGCATTATTGCTTTCAAAACTTTCTCATAAAGTTTATAACACGTTATCACTGAAGCTTCACATAAATAATGTAATCTTATATTCAGATTCACAGATTGTTTTAGCATGGATTAAGACTGATCCAATTAAACTAAAAACTTTTGTTGCCAACCGAGTAAAACTAATTTCACAAAACACAGCAGGTTCATTTGGTCATATGTTAGATATGTAAAGAACTTGACAAGGCATTATTGATGTTAATTAAGTATGAACAAGAAAAACATATGAAAGATGTACCATGTACCGGTATTCATGCTTTGCAACATAAACAAAAAAAATGAAATTATATTTATGATTTATTGTGTCCATTTTTAGATGACCAGGGCTTGGTTAGAGTAGGAGGACGCCTGCAAAATGCTAGTGTGTTATATTCACAAAGGCATCCTATTACCCTACCTAAAGGTTCTCAAATTATAGGTCTCATTATAAAGTCTGAACATGTAAAGAACCTTCATTCTGGCCCAAAATTAGTTTTATCTATCAATCAGAGATTATGGACTGTTAATGCCATGAGGGAAATAAAGAAGGTCATTCATAGATGTACAATATGTTGGAATCTTAAAAAACAAATGTTAGAACAACTAATGGGCAATTTACCTAAAGTCAGAGTAATTATATGTCGTCCTTTTCAAAAAAATGGTATAGATTTTGCTGAACCGATTTCAGTAAAACAATCGTCAATGCGTCGGTCTATTGTGAGCAATGGCTACAAATGTGTAATGGTTTGTTTTGCCACCAAGGCCGTACATTTAGAAATTTGTTCAGATTTAAAAACTGTAACCTTCCTAGCCTGTCTCAAACGATTTATATTGCGGAAAGGCTTGCCTACTGACATATATTGCGATAACGCATACAGTGCGCTAGCTACGCAACGCAGGGTGTGAACCACGTCTAAGTATCTATCCATGAGTTCGAGAACGACCTTGGCGGTGGCGTTTTCGAATCCATGGATGGATTCTTCGGACATAGAAGTGTTTTTACTAGCGTAAAGTAAGCATCTTAGCTCATAGCCGGTCGTTGCTTCACAAAGCTCAAAGGATTTAATCCCGAACCGGGCCGCCTTAGTTACACTGCACCCAGCTTAGGCGACCGTTCCAGAGAAGCTACGACTCATCCAAGCTAAGGTGCTTACTTGGGATGTACAGATCGGAGATTTTTTGATTGCAATGTTTTAGTATCGGAATCGTTTAAAAAAAAACATATCTTTCCTTTCGTTGTCCACGAAATGCAGGAACCGCGTAATGAGTCAAAATCGATTCCTCGACATTACATTACAATCTTTTATTCTAGATCAATAACACATTGACATATAGAAAATCATGGCAAAATATCAGTACATTTCTGAAACGTAAGTGTCGGTTCAGTCCAAATATTTTAGAAGACCGTTTTCCGTTTCAGCAATGGAGCAATAATTTGCCATACATATCTATTTGTCTGTTTCACAATCTTTTGCATAATACTTTCATCCCAAACATGCAAAAACAATTCCACTGGGTCTTGAGACCCCACCGTTGGGGCAGGTGAACGAATGTATATTTATTTTTGACCCGAAACGAAGAAAAATCTTCGGACCAGGAAAAACATCTAGGTCTTCGTACACTTGACCCAACGGTGGTTGCTCATGACTCTCAGCCACCCCCCCCCCATCACCACTCACTCTCTCTTCACCCTCCCCATCATCGCATTCGTTCTCTTGAGCCACATAAGATGGTTCAAGAAAACCTAAATCCTCGCATTCATCCTCAACTACCCTTTCACTTAACACTACCACCGCGGCGAGCCTTCTTGGGACGAGAGGGTGTCGACTCTCTGGCGTCGTTGGCGGCTTCCAAACCTTATGAAAAGTAACCCTTCTATCACCTTATCCCACATACCACACACAGTCATCAAACAATTACAAATAAAAATAAGCAAACATGCAACAAAATTTCGCAGCCTCGGGCGGGATTCGAATCTCAATGTCTGCGCTGCTAGTTTGTTTTAAGAGTTATGTAAGCGAGTAAACCACCAATAATTTCAAATTCTTTGCCCAACAATTATATCTAAAAATGTTCGACTGGCCATACTAGCGCCAAAGATTCTTTTGCCGTCTGGAATTATCTCTTTTCGCAGTCAGTGAGGCATTTATTACTTATAAAACTATTATTTATAAAACTAACTTTGTTTCAGGAGAAAATGCCACGGAAATTTAAAATAAAAAACCTACATGCAAGGGGTTATGGCTAAGGCAGTCCAAGCCATAGTGAAGGATGAAATGAGTATGTGTGCTGCTGCTAAAAACTTTGGAATACCAACCACTACTCTTTTTGATAGATTGAGAAACAATATGTTAAATGTCGGTAGACCTCAGGCTATACCATTTTCGACTGAACAACGACTAGCAGATGCCATCGCTATAATGGAGAAGTAAGGATTCGGTCTTTCAAGAAAAGAAATTTTGAACATAGTTGCAGAGTACGTGAAAAAAACAATCTAAGCACCCCATTTACTAATAATATACCGAGTCCCGACCAGTGGCGGCTGGTGGGTTATCGAACTGGTAGTGCACTTGAAGAAAATCGAAACAAAAACTAAAAACAATTACGGTAATATAAATAAACAATAATAATTAATGAGTCACATATACAGTGAAACATGTCATTATGTCAATCATGGCTGCCATCGTCGCCTCGCGCCCATGCCGGCCGGACAATTCGCAAACATCGGGTGCTCTCGGCAATCCTCGGTTCGCCCGTGCGGCGCTCGAAAACCCGCTCATTACTCGGTACATTTCTATGAACTATCTTTTGTTTCACGCGTCAGGCGTATGGACTCGTATCTCCTACAAGTTATATTAGCAGTGCTCGTGCACTCGCCGGAGCGCACGAGAATTTGTCTTTACAGGAAAGTAAGTCTTAATAGTTTAGTAAAGCGCTCAAACTATTTCACCATAATTGGAGATTATATGTTTTATACGTTTTTGTATGTTTAAAAATAACCATTAAAATGGTAATTAAAAATAAAGATGAATTACTCAATATTTTGTAATTTTTAAATCTTTTGAATTGGTGGTTCAGCGCACGAGCGCACTTAAGGTACAGCCGCCACTGGTCCCGACTGGTTTATAAATTTCAGGAAAAGACATGGGCTTTCCATAAAAAAGCCACAACCAGTCGAATATGTCAGACAGAAATGTCAGAAAGAATGACACAGCCGCATTTTGTGTTGAATCGGAATTTTTCCTCATTATCGTTGGATCCTACAAAAACCAAAGTGGTCGAGAAGATTAATAAATATCACTGTGTTAACGGCCGTAAGTGCCACTGGAAAAAAAAAACACCTTTAATTGTTTTAAAGGAACAACATATTGCATGCTTAATAGTAATCCGGAACAAGACAAAACATCACTTTTTTGGGAAATCACGGTCAAAGTTTTGAGTCTCTACCTTGTTGTAAACATTTTCACATGTTAATAGAGCTATTTTTATTTTCTCGGTCTTAGATTGTAGTAAAGCAAATATAACTGACATAAAAGTTTGATTATATTTCTTATATCAACTGAATAAATTAAGTTTATTTACTAATGATTCGAATTATGCCAATTTAGTATTAAACTTCATGACCAATTTTCAGTTTAGTTTATTATGAAAAAATATATAATCTATTTAGATCTGTAATACTTAATACACTTTAAAAATAAAACGGTAATAAAAATACAGAAATATATCTCGAAACACCTTTATATTTGCAAATGTATAAATAACAGTTTATATATTTTTTTATCATTGCTGCTGTATTAACCTAATTATAACAGTAGTGACAATAATCAGTCGTAATAGGAACTTATAATCATTTGTACTTAACGTATTTTATTAACAATCACAAAATAGTATTTAAATTTTCATAGCGATTCACTGATGCCAGATTGGGGGGATTCCCCCCAGATTTGGGGGGTTTTAATGGCTGTGGGGGGACATTTAGGGGGATAAGATGTTTGGGGGCATTTTTGGGGGAAAAAAATGATATTGGGGAATCATTGAGTCTGGAACAAGCCATGGTATTTAATAAAATTATCTCATTTTAACGAAAATTGACTGATCTTAAGAAGTAACTCTGATCCGGAAATTGGTTCTTTCGAATCTATCCCGTGTCTGTGCATGCCATACTCCCCCACCCCGCCGCAAGTCGTTCGGCTACTTGTCTCGCTCGCTAGTCGCTCAGTCGCCGCTTGCAAAGTTCTTGTTGATTTGGATCGGACGTTCATTACTAACACGTTTTATTTTACAACCAATCTGCATAACCTATCGCAAATATTTGTGTATCGCAGATAATGCCACCAAAATATGGAAGAAGATAAAGAAAGGAGTGGGAGAGTGAGGCAATATTTGAAGGTTTGTTATGTGAAGATAGTACCTAACCTAAATAAAATCATGTCCTAAATGTTACATCTATTTCTAGACAGTGACTGATCACTTCTTGGACCATGAATTTATACGACGACGACATACATGTATGTATAGTATAATAGGAAATAATTCTAACCTAAATATAAAACTAACCTGAATGCTTTTTTGGGTTCGGTTTGGTTGGTTAGGTATGAAGTTAATGTTCAGTGAAAATTAAGTTGTGGTATGAATGTGTTTTGGTTTGGATACGTTTTTTTTTTATTAAAGGGAGGGCAGAATGCGAGCTCTAGCTTGTTGTTAGTGTGTGTTTGTGTGTGTGGGTTCAGCTGGTTCAGTTTGTTTTGAACTTTTAAATGCGGGCGATTGATGCATGTGCATGTGCACAACCTGCGTTGCCATTTTATTATATTTTCCCCATTTTCAGGGTGGCTGACAGTTTGCATTGGTGACGATACAAAAGCGTGGTGCAAAGCCTGCAAGTGCACGTTGATCGCTCACAAGAAGGATTTACTGGAACATTCCAAAACCAAAAAACATGACCAATCTTTGAAACGATCTAATGTTGTCGGACAATCAAGTAAAGTGACAGATTTTTTTGAAAAACCTTTAAAAGAACCAAGAAAGATTGCAGAGTTAAAAATTGCTGCATATGTTGCTGAATATTGCAGTATTAAATCTGTGGATCATCTAGGAGTACTAATAAAAAATTTAGACCCAACTTCTCAAGTTTTGAAAGATCTGAAGTTACACAGGTCAAAATGCACTGCTCTGATTAGAAATGTGATTTCTCCTTGTTTCTTGGAAGACTTATTGGAAGAAATTGGAGACAGACATTTTTCAGTGATCATCGATGAAACCACTACTGTTGACACTAAGAAAGTAATGTGTATGATTATTAGATTTTTAAGCCAAAAACAGAATAAGATTATCACTCAGATCTACCGATTGATAGAAATAGAAGCTGCGGATGCTACTTCATTGGCTGATGTGTTCAAAGCGCAGCTGAATGCTGATGGCCTCAATATAGATAAACTTTTGGGTATAGGAGTTGACGGTGCTAATGTCATGGTTGGCGAACACCATTCATTTTCTTCTATTTTAAAGGAAGGAAATCCTGAATTGATAACCATAAAGTGTGTTTGTCATTCATTGCATTTAGCGGCTGAATATGCGTTCAAAACGCTTCCTCGGTTTTTGGACTTCCTTATAAAAGAATGCCACAACTGGTTTTCAAATAGTACAAAAAGACAGGTTGAATAAAAACAAACATATCAGTTACTCTATGAAGGAAAAACTCCCTTAAAAATAAACAAATTGGATGGCACAAGATGGTTATCCAGATACGAGGCTCTCGTGAAAATTGTAGAGCAATGGGATGGATTAAAATTACATTTTGATTTAGCGAAGACTAGAGAACGCTGTTACACTACGGACCAACTGAGCACAATGCTTAAAAGTAAAACAAATTTGCTATACATGACTTTTCTTGGGACTTATCTCAAACCTATTACCATGGAAAATAAAGTATTTCAAGTTACTTATGCAGACCCTTTGAAGTTGTTGGAAGAAATCAATAATTTATTATTGACCTATTTAACAATTTTAATACCTCCAGCGCAACTAGAAAAAGCGGACAAAAATAGTTTATCTAAATATGATTTCGAAAATTACCTTATGGACGCGGCGTACATGAACTTTGGTTCTTCGTTTAACGAAAAGTCTGAAGGCATAAAGGACTATGAGTAACAAGACGTGAAACAACGGTGCAAAGAATTTCTCATCGAAATATGTCGACAAATTCAGAAGAGATTGACAAATAATATGAAAAATTTAGAAAATTGCAAGTTGTTGAGCCCTAAGAACGCAACATCTCAGTTAAAACCTGACATAACCAACATAGCTAAGTCTTTTAAGACCATCTGCAGTGATGTCGACTCAGTCATCCAAGAATGGAATGCTTTACAACGAACAGAGTGGAAATCCACGGAGCATACCGAAGAGTTCTGGGTTGAAGTTTTCAATATTGAGCAAAATATCAAAAACAGACGAACAGTTTCGAGGATTCGTAGTCAACCAATCTTCAGAATTACCAAAATGCTTATGAAATGAGCAAGATATAAAAAATAATTTTGACGAAATTGTGTTAGAAAGACTTCGGCAGGCAAGACAAGATCATACAATTTTGAAAGAGGAACGTGTGGCTAAAGGTGTTGAAGTTATTACTCAGACAATATTAAAGGAAAATAAAAAATGATGTGAAAGCAGAACAGAAGATCCTTTTCCTTAGTCTGAGATAATGTTGGTGAGCAGACGTGTGTTGCGTTAGCTAATTAATCCAGTGCAAATCCATACGCCAAAAACGGCGATAACTGAAATACAATACTCGTACGAATCATATTTCTTGTCAGTTTAAGATATGTTTGACAGTTTAGAAATAAAAAGTGCAGCGATTGTGAGAACAGGCTTCAAGGCCGGGTTATTGTCGATTCGCCCTCTTGTCAATCCGCTACGTTTTTGTAACTTCCATACATTCATAGTCAACTCGCCACAAACATGAAAAAGTATACGCCGATTCGCCACAGTAAAATAAAAGTAGCTGTATAAAGTACCGTTAGCAAGCAAAGAAAAACAAACTCGTCAAACAAAAATGGCCGAGTTCTTGTCACAGGTTATACTGATTACCTGATATCCATCTAGTTTAACATTTTTTTATTATTATTGATACTTTTAAGCTATAGATAGCTAGAAAATCAGCTTATTAATGTTTTTTTGGATGTAAGATTTATTATTTATATTAGATTATAATAACTCGGTTATTATTATTGTATGTAGATGTTATTAAAATTATTTATCAATACTTCAATTTATTTAATAGTCGACCTTCGATTATGGTATTCAAATTGCAAATTATGTTTTTTTTATCAATACTATTGTGAAAAACTACCTGTGATTTTAATAAATAAAAAAAACATTTTTTTTATTCTTATCATTTGTCTTTTTTCTGCAATCTCTACTTGGAAAACTAGTGTGGCGAGTTTACACATACATTTTTTAATGTCTAATGGCTATCGTTTTTGCTGGACCTACTAAGGCAAGGTGTACGTAAGGAAAATAATCCCCTATAATTAATCACCGTAGCCAGGAACAAGTGAATCACCTCCTCCTAGCAGATTGACTGTTAAACGTCTAAAGTGGGTGATATTATTTCTTTACTCTCAAAAATCACCACTTCGATCTCGTTCTAACCAATTTTCGTTGAAAGTATTTGTTAAGATCTTCATCATATATTTTTTTAATAATTTACACTAGCTCGGTTTAGAAGTTAGGTGGGGGATGGGAAGGGGGGGGGGACGCCCCTTTTTACCACTTTGGAAGCGTTCATCTATCTAACGTTAGACTTTTAAGGAAAATGATTTTAGGAACCTCTATGCCACAGACAGACAGACAGAGAGACAGACTTGACGAAACTATAAGGGTTCCGTTTTTTGCCATTTGGCTACGGAAACATAAAAAGATACCTACATCCATTGAACTATACTACCACGTATAATATAGGTATATTAGTAGAACTGTCTTTGTAAACTCAATGCCGTATAAATGTAAGTTTTATTAGGTAATCTTGAATATGTCAATTTATACTAGCCGTGTAAATACACGATGGTGTGTCAAAGTAAGCAAACGTCACTTTTGACGTTCCCTCTGTTCGCTCTCTCCATGTCCGGTGTTCTCATGTCTGTATGTGTCCCTTTGATTTTATTAATAAATCATATTATACTATCATATACCCATAACCCATCAGGTTATGGGCACAGCCAGCCGCAACGAGTCAAAATACGACAGTATTTCGCAACTAAAACTAGAAATAAATTATATACTTAGTGACCACGTTTGCGTTCCACCAACACCGTCAGCCGATCATGGCTAGAGCTGGAAGTCCGACACTTTAAAACATCGAAAAACTCAGGGGAATCGACAATTATTCCACGTGGAAGTTCTGCATGAAAATGATATTGATTCTCGTAGACCTCTGGGACACTGTCGATGAGCCGAAATAGGATGTACAGGAAGACACCAAGAAACCCACGAAGGCACTGGCGAAAATATGACTGTCGGTGCATACGAGGGTCAAACTGAAAGTTCTTAGAACTGGCCACTTATAAACAATATAATAAAAAAAAATATTCTAAAATTTGAAAATAGAACTCTTTGCTAATATTACTGAGTATATATTTCATTCATTTGTCATTTGTTTTACGATTTGGCGGCAAATTGAAAATTGTCTGTGTCACGTCAACATGAATTTAACACGAGAAAATTTTCGTGCAATGATTTTTTATGACTTTCGATGTCATTTAAGTCAACAAGAAAGTTATGATAGACTACGATTGGCCTTTCACGATGAAGCCCCATCTTGTGCGACTGTTTACAACTGGTTTAATGAGTTTAAACGTGGTCGCACTAATCTCACTGATGATGTACGTGAGGGACGGCCTTCTACGGCTACGACTGAAAATAACATCTGTGTTGTGCGGCGTATGATAGAGACTGACAAAAGAGTGACCTATCAGCAGATTCGGACAAGCTTAGGCATCGGTATGAGTCAAGTGCACAAAATCCTCCACGAACATTTAGCGGTCAGGAAGCTTTGCGCCCGGTGGATACCTCATAATTTGACTAAGGCTCAAAAACTCCATCGTGTGGATTGGTGCCGTAAAATGATTGAAAGATTTAACGGAGGTGACTCAAATGCTGTGTTCGACATACTAACAGGTGACGAAAGCTGGATTTACTGTTATGATCCTGAAACCAAAAGACGATCGAAGTGCGGGAAAAAAAATGGTGGCCTCGTTCTTTGGAAGGATAGGTCATTTCGCAACAATTGTGTTAGAGGATCAAAAAACAGTTTCTGCAGAATGGTACACTACCAATTGTTTGCCACTTGTCTTGGAAAAAGTTCGAGAGAAACGACCTCGCAGTAGGATCCTCCTTCACCACGACAACGCCTCGTCGCACACCGCCAAGCGAACGATCGACTATTTGGCGACATCAAACGTTGAATTACTGGGTCACCCGCCGTATAGCCCCGACCTTGCGCCTTGTGATTTTTATTTATTTCCAAAAATTAAAGAAAAACTTAAAGGAAAGCGGTTTATGAATGCTGAAGAAGCGGTGGCTGCGTATCGCGATGCCATTGAAGAGACCCTTAAGGACGAGTGGGCAAAGTGCTTTTCCCAGTGGTTCCATCGCATGCAGCGGTGTATTGACGTCAATGGACAATATTTTGAAAAGATATAATAAAACTAATAACTGGCTAATGTAATCAGTTTTTGATTTTCTAAGAACTTTCAGTTTGACCCTCGTACCAGTGTGTAAATGCGAAAAATGCACGTGAAGCATGGAACAACATAAGCAAGGCCTATGAAGATAAGGGTCTATGCCGAAGACTTGGTTTGTTGAGAACACTGTTCAACACCGAATTGACAGAACATGACAGCACATAAAAAAGTCATAAAAAGTCTTATAATAGAGCTACTCAGTTACTTGGGCTAGTACGAGTACATACTAATTTGTGTGGGCCAATGCCAGTAGTCTCGCTAGGTGGGGCTAGGTATTTTTTGACGTTTATAGACGACTTTAGCAGAAAAACATTTGTTTATTTTTTCACAACAAAGATGAAGTCTTTGACCATTTTTTTTTTTTAAAGTAATGGTAGAGAATAAAATAAATCTAAAAACTAAAATTTTACGCAGCGATAATGGTGGTGAATTTGTGAATTCAAAATTACAGGCTTACCTCAAGGAAAGCGGCATCAAGCACCAAACGACCGTCCCGTATTCACCACAACAGAATGGTGTGGCGGAACGAACGAATAGGACCATTGTTGAGAAAGCCAGGTGCATGTTGAGGGATGCTAGAATGAATAACAAGTTCTGGGCTGAAGGTGTTAACACCGCAGTTTATCTGAAGAGTCGGACACCTACGACGGCTGTAATTGGACAAGTACCTGAAGAAAAATGGAGTAGTAATAAGGAAGACTCAGCTCTCGAAGTTTTCGACGAGTACGTCTACCTTTTTTTTTATCGCAGGAAAACCTATTTAAGAGCCGTAGCCGAGACCGGGGGGCCTCAGCCGTGTGTGGGACTCCCACCGCTCAACAAAGAGCGGAGACTCCCCACCAAAAACCTGCGGCTTCCCTTCCCTGTCTACAGGTCTCCCATGTCGGAGTCTAGCAAAAGCCTGGGACAAGTGATCTAATTAATTGGACTATGATTGCAATGGGTATTGACAATACCTATTGCATAGTATCATGGGAGCGGCCTGTAAGTCACTTAATTAAAGGTGAACGAGCACAGCGAGCAGTTCTAAAAGTTATGTGTACACCGAAAGCCCGTTCGATACTGCACAGATACTCTTTACAAAGAGTATGGAATGCTTAGATTGCGGCAATTGTATATTCTATCAGTCTCATTTAAGTTTCATAAAACTACTATGTATACTATTCTTCAAGGCCAGCGATCGCGAAGGCAACCAATGTGGGGTAAACCTGCAAAAATCTTGTCTCCAGGAGAAGATTTTTTACTTTCATGGGACCTTTCTTATACAGTACAATTAATAACTCTTTGAACATAGTACTTCATACCAAGCGTAAATGTAAAAACGTTATCTCGAAATGGTTGACAGGCTTAAATAATGCAGACACAGAACAATGGGGAAGAACACGCAAAGCTTTTTGTAGATGGCGTAATCGTCGACTGTTCCTTGTTTACTTCTAGTGTCAAGTGTCTAGTTGCGTTTTTTTGCGATTTACGGTGTTTTTTCATTGTAAAATATATTCGATGATGTTTGTTTAAAAGCGAACTCCGTAGAAGGAATGCTTCATCTACTGGGAAAAAGGTTGATTTGATAAAGAGGTAAGCATTTAAAATATTTGAGGTTATATCCTGTTTTACTTGACATAATTTACGTTTCTTTGGACTAAATCTCCTATTTCTTCTAGGTTTGAGGCGTATGATCGAAACCTTAACTTTGGTGCTGATTGCGACATTCAAGAAGGCCCAACTTATAAGGTTCCGGCGTTCGAGAAATTTAGAGATATAAATGCTGATTCTCCACTTCCAAGCCTAAGTTAACATGCAATATATTTTTAAAGGTATGTATGTCGAATGACATAACATACCAATACCTTTTAACCATTTTTTTTTATCAGAAGAATTTGACATCTAATGTTAGCTTTTTGTTGTACAGATTTAACAGCAAGCCTCAAGCGGAAATTCTCTATGAATCATGCCATCTTTTGACTGCTCGTTTCTGCTCAGAAGGTGATAACATATATACAAGAGGTCAATGTAAAGCGAGCATGAAGAAAGTTTCATATGTAGTAGATGCAAAATTGAGTCAAGAAGACATAGAAGAAAGCCATTTTGAGTGTGATGCGGGAAGTGGCATTAATGCTTGTTGTAAACATATATCTGTGCTGCTCTGTGTTGTGCATGACAAAGTACATAACAAAATGATTAAATCACTTCAGTCATGTACTGATGACTTTAACCAACCGAAGAAGTATTTTATAACTCTCCTATTGCTGCCCAGAATTGTCCAAGTATAGAAAAAAGAACTTGCAATTATAACCTACTGAAAGAAAAAGATGTGATGCAAAACTACACGGACTATGTCCGTAATTTAGCTATAGGCTATGGCGAAAGCGCTATGCCTATTCTGCAGTCAATCCCCCTGCTAGTCCTTACGGCATTGAATGGCATCACTACCCGTGCCTGAAAAAGTCACTCCAAGAAATATAATTAGAGAATTTACTATTGAAGAATGTAACTAGTGCACAAATGGCTAATGTTGAAAGAAACACCAGAGATCAAGCAAGTTCTCCGGAGTGCCACGAAAGGAGATCATGCAGAATTACTGCCAGTATTTATTCTGTATGTCACAGTACGAGTTACAGTACTGCTTTATTACAAAAACTACTGGCACCTAAAACTGTGCACACCAGAGCTACAATCCATGGTGAAACTAATGAAGTTGTGGCTCTGTCACAGCATGATTTGTAATTAGGAGTATTTGTTGAGAAGTGGGGTTTCTTTATTAGTGCCGGGTATCCCTTTTTAGGAGCTTCTCCTGATGGGCTTTTAGGAGAAGACACAATAATTGAAATAAAGTTTCCATATAGCTCAAGGAAAAGCTTAATCAATGAAATAAGTGCCTTATTTGTATAATAATAATGGAGAGCGAGCATTAAAAAACACATCCTTATGCTCAAGTGCAAGACAGTTATATTGTACAGGTAGGCAGTACTGTAATTTTATTGTTGTGTAAACAATTTGTAGACATGAAAGTCATTATTAACCGACTTCAAAAAAGGAGGAGGTTATCAATTCGACTGTACGTTTTTTTGTATCTATGTTACCTCATATCTCAGTCGTTTGTTGACGGATTCGAAAAAAAATTTCGCCTGCTTACACGGTATACTTTCTAGTTGGTCCCATTTTTTTAATTGTTTTTTTTTTAAATCTTAATGTTGTCGTGCTGTTGCGTCTGATAGTCATAATCTTATGGAGCTTATAATAAGTAGGTTGTAGCTTCTCATGAAACAGAGTCATAAGGTGCAACTCACCCCCCCCCCCCCCCCTTCTTCTGTTATCTCTAAAAATTAAGAAATAAAATTAACTTTTAAAAAAAGTAAAAACCGACTTCAAAACCAAAATGCACTTAAAAGTCTTAAATAAACTCTTGATATTGAAAGGAAAGGAACCCATTTTCGGCAAACAATTTCGACAAGAGTCTGTGCCATCACTTTGACCATCAAGCATCAACTCTTACAGCACGAACTCCAAAAATATATTTTTTGCCTAAAATGGGTTCCTTTCCTTTCAACAGTCAAGCGTTTATTTAAGACTTTTTAGTGCATTTTGGTTTTGATTATTAATAAGGTAAAGATAAACAAAGATTTTTTATTTGTTAAACATGAGTGGTTTTTCATGCAGATGGTATAAATTAATTGTTGGTTCTACATGTCTTGCCTTCCGGTGTACAAATATGAAAAGTTATTTCCTGGCCAATTACACAAATGTTATTTAATAGTCATATAATAGAAAGGTCAATAAAACAGTCAATGTCTAGTGCATGTCACAAAATTAACAGTAAATAATTATATGTAGAGGCACTTGGAAATCAATTACTTATGTCATGGAATTATACATTAAATTCAAAAAGAAATCAAATACATTATATTATATTATTCGGTATTATTCACCTTTGGATTTATAATTTTTCAGTATCGTTAAAAAAGTCAATAAGGGCGTAATAGCATTTTTGTTTTAACATTAAAGTTAATTTTTGCTTAAATAGATTTGTGTTCTGAATTTTCAGTTCCATTGCGAGTTTATTAAAAATTTTCGGTGCCACAGCCAGAACGCGTTTTTGACATTAATGAAGTGTGATCTTCACGTAAACACAGCCTATCCCTATGACTCAGATTATGAGTATTTACGCTTCCTTTCTGCTTAAATAATTCCGGATTAGTTTTAACGAAAACGGACACTTCTAAAATAAATAATGAGGCGACGGTCAATAATCCATATTTAATAAAGAAGGGAAAGTATCAGTGGTTTTTAAGCTAAATATTGCTCTTATACATTTTTTGTAGTAAAAAAAAACTCTGTTGACATCTCTCGAGTTGCCCCAAAAAATAATACCATATCTTAAAGCTGATAAGGATGACTCTTATATCAATGAGATGCTTAACAATTTAATATTTTTTTACAATCATCACTTAGAACCCGCGATTTTAAATAAATACATGTATAAAGACTACTTGAAAGTAATAAAAAAATATATATATAATGTTGTACAGTTTTTTATTTATTTTGCTTTATAATACATTCCCTAAAATTGCAACACATGAAACATTTATTTATATTTATTTATTTAGGTCATTATCATCATTATCAGCCAAAGGACGTCCACTTCTGAACATAGGCCAACCCCACGGCTTTCCACAGCGACCGATTACTAGCGGTCTGCATCCAGTTTGATCCTGCAATCTTTATAAGGTCGTCTGTCCATCTCGTTGGTGGACGTCCTACGCTGCGTCTTTGGTCAAAGGGTCTCCAATCTAGAACTTTCCTGGACGACCTTGACCGAGTCTCCCAACAAGTGGGTTTTAAAATGAACATGGAGAAGACGAAAATTATGTCAAGTTCCCTTGTTGTACCCACTCCAGTATCCATTGGGAACTCAACTCTCGAAGTTGTCGACGAGTACGTCGGTAGGTCCAACTTCGAGAAAGAGGTCAATCGACGAATCCAACCCGGCTGGGCAGCGTTCGGGAAATTACGCAAGAGTGTTTTCTCATCTCATTTACCTTAGTGTCTAAAGACGAAAGTCCGAAATCCGAAGTCCGAAGTCCGGATCCGAAACATGGTCTCTAACTATGGGCCTTATAAAGAAGCTCAAAGTCACACAACGAGCGATGGAGAAGGCTATGCTGGGTGTTTCTCTACGTGATCGAATCAGAAATGAGGAGATACGTAGAAGAACTAAAGTAACAGACCGCTGGTCCCTATTAAGAATGTCGGTAGTACATTTTGGTCGATTTTCACTTTTTTTCATTTTTATATACTAAATACAAAGATTTATAATAATCCGTGATTTAAAAAAAAATGAATTCATTTTAACAAAATTACCCAACTTAAAAATGTCGGTTTATCTCAACCGTCCGATTAAAAACGTAGGAAGAAACCACGCGACGTTTTAAGCGGGGGGGGAAAGGGGCAAGGACTGCCCCGAGCGAGCGCGGATCTGCCAGTCGCAGCTTTGTTAGCGGGAGATTAGCACTCTTGGTGTTTCCGGATTGATCGATTGATTGTTTTACTGTGGCTTGTACTTATTTTAGTGGCTAATTATAATGTCTGGTTGTTCTAAACGAATCATAGACCTAATAACTAAAGCTTCGGCCAGGTCTGTCCCTCCAAAGAAACGAAGATGTGAAGTAAATCATAATATTTCAACTCATTCAGGTGAGAATTGTATTGTTATTGTTATAAAGTTTTAACACACTCTTTAAGAGAGTAGCATAATACTAATTTACTAATGTTTATTTGATTACATTAGTTTTAGTTTTTTATAGACCTTCATCTGGTCACTATGTTTCGATACGTTTAAAACTGTTGGTTAAGGTAGATCCGACATTTTTAATCGATATAGTAAATTAGTTTATGTCGGTAATGCCACTACCGACATTGTTAAATGTTTTTTTTTTACATTAATCTTGTTAGATGTGCCACAACCGACTTTATTTAACGTGTCTGAGTATGTTATGTGTGTCGAATGTTTCACTACTGACATTTTTAATTGCTATCCATAGTAGGCTCTTTTGTCGGATGTGCCATAACTGTCATTTTTAAGCGTGAGATATGGTATTTGAGTGGCAAATAATAATAATAAATTATAATAATAAATATTTCACAACATCACATACATTGCTCCGATCCCAAGCTAAGTAGCTAAAGCACTTGTGTTATGGAAATCGGAAACAACGGTGGTACCACAACACCCAGACCCGAGACAACATAGAAAAGATCGTTTTCTACATTGACCCAACTGGGAATCGAACCCGGAACCTCACGAGATGGCGACGCTTGAAACCAGCGTGCTAGCCACTCGACCGCGGAGGTCGTCAAAAATGTATTTTAGCTTACATTATGGGTGCTTTAGGAAATTTATTCTGTAGGGAGTTTTTAACATAAATGTTGTTTTTGTTATATTGTAGATCGAAGTAGCTCACCAATACCGAAAGAGTTTGAGGATGAGTTAGTTCAATTAAAAGATTTACTGGGACACGATGTCTTTGATGACAATATCACTGATTCAAAACCGGTCAAAAAACCTATCAATAATAACTTAGACAAACCTTCATCGCCATCAATTTTACATGATTTTGATGCTGCCACAACCGAACGCGATTCAGTGGAAAATCCAAAAGATGCAACACCAGCACAATCGCCAGTTCAAACATTGGAAGAGTCATTATTGATTGATAAAACAGATAATCCATCGACGCCAATACCATCTCCAGCTCATTCCCATGAGGAACATTGTGAAGAATCTTTTTGTCCTGTCTGTGTAGATAAAATAGTCATCAACGATGAACTATATAATATTGATCTTACTACACCTTCAAGTGTCACTGCAACATCTACAAATGGAACTCCAACTTCTAGAAAGATCTCTCGAAAAAAAACATACAAACAGGACCGTGGCAAGAAGCGATTGCGTCACAAAGAAAATTGGGTTGTTACCTTAAGAAAGAAGATGAAAAATGAAGGTAAACCATTTGTAAATCAGAAAGGAAAACATGTTGCAGAAAAAAGTTTAGGACAACCTTGTGGACCCAAATGCCGCTATAAGTGTAATGAAAATCTTCCAACAGATCAACGCCAAACCATATTTGACAAGTTTTGGAGTCTAGGTAATCGTCAGAAGCAGTGGGAGTATGTCGTTAAGTATACGAAAAAGATGCATAAGCGCCGGCAAACCACCGAAACAGTTAAGCATGATCAACAGAATACGTTTGTGTATTATCTTCCAACAGCTAGTAAAAACCAAACAAGAGTTTGCAAAACTATGTTTCTTAGTACCATATCTTCAGGGGAACGTATAATTACAACTGCCTGGAAAAAATATGATGGCGATACGGCAGTTGAAGTTGACAAAAGGGGCCAATATGACCATAAACGTCCCGTTTTAAATGATGACATGTTGCGAAGTGTTCGCGACCACGTGAATTCTTTGGATCGCACAGAGTTACATTACACGCGAAAGGATTCAAAGAAACTTTATTTAAATAATATAAAAAGTACATCTCGGATGTATGAATTGTACGCTGAATGGTTTGATACAAAAGTATATACGACAAAAGCAAACAAACGTCTATATCGTGACATTGTAAACTCGGAATTCAATCTCGCATTCCATAAACCTAAGAAAGACTTATGCGATATTTGCCACGTTTTCAGGAACAACCAATTTCCTATTGAGGAAGAGAAAAACGCTTTTGAAAAACATCAGGCCCACAAAAAAATTGCTCGACAACTTAAGCAAACAGACAAATTGGAAGCTTCTAATAATCCCAGCATAGTATCAGCTACCTTTGACTTCCAAAAAGTGCTACAATCGTCTCATGGTGAAGTTAGTATCTTTTATTACAAAAGGAAGTTAAATTCACTAAATTTTACAGTTTATAACCTTGCCTGCAAAGACGCCACATGTTATATGTGGCATGAAGGTACTGCTAAAAGGGGTGCAAATGAAGTATCTAGTTGCCTGTACGATTTTATTAAACATAATGTGCGAAATGGGGTAAACGAATTCCGGTTTTGGTCGGATAATTGTGCAGGACAAAACCGAAACCGAAATAGTCTTTGCCTTATATTTGCTTGCTTCAAAAGAGTTTAAAGTGACCATCACGCACAGATTTATGGAAAAAGGACACACTCAAAATGAGGGTGACAGTGTTCATTCTGCAATAGAAAGAGCAAGCGATCGTAAGTTACTTTTAGCTCCTGAAGAATGGTACTGTTTGGTTCGTTGGGCAAAATCTGAAGGCAATCCATATACTGTGAAAGAAATGGCTAGTGAAGACTTTTATGATTTCAAAAAATTACTGACTAATAAGAACTGGACCAAAAACACGGATAATGAAAAAGTGCAATGGACTCAAATACGAGAAATAAGAGTTCAGGCTAATGTTTATGATCGCATTGAATATAAGTATGATCTTGAAGAAAACTCAAAGACAATAATTATACTCAGATCAGGTAAACGAAACGTATCGATAAAGAATTTGAAATCTCTAAAGCCTATGACGGACCATTACGCATTCCTTTTGATAAATATAGAGACTTAGATCAAATGTGTGCATCAGGTGTAATACCAGAAAAATATAAAAGTTTTTACAAAAACTTGCTGCATACAAACTTATCGGTAGATTCTGATCATTCTGACGAGACTGATTAAAATTCTAAAATAATAGATTTGATTACTTTTGCAGGCGCTTTATCAGCCAATATTTTATATTAATGTTTTCACAAATAAGTGAAACATGTTATTTTTTTAATGTTATTGTTGATGATTCAGTTTTTGATTCTATTTTGTTACGTAAATGTGCAATGAAAAAAAATTTGGGTTTATTTTATACCTTGAAGAGTAATTATTTGTTACTTTTAATTTAAAAAAAAAACTCCTAAAGATAAGCGGTATAAACTTATAGTATAACTGTTTATTGAGTTCACCATTTTTTTAAAAGATTTTTAAACAATACTAGTATGTGCCTTAACTAAGAAAAGTGATATTAGTTATAAGTAGTTACTTATATTAGTGATTTTCTAACTTTGATGCTCCTAATGATTAGTTTTTTGATCTCAGTGTGAATATGAGGCTAATGAGACTTATCTTTTTGTAATAAATATACTTTCTCTATCATTTTGTTTGTTTATTTTACCTACTTCTGATAAAAATGCATACATAATTAATATAAGACATTAAAAAACGAATGCAAAGCCGACTAAAAATGTAGGATTTCCCACTTCGTACAAAAACTTGTGTACGTACAACGTATAATAAAGTCTGTTGTGGCACATGTGACAATCGAACACAAATTAACTCCGTTTAAAAATGTCACATGTGCCTTTTCTCATCATAAACTTAAAAAAATAAAAAATACAATAAGACAACATAAAAACATGTCTTTGATTTACATGCTGTCCAAATTTTAAGCGCCAGGCTTGAAGGGTAAACATTTTGTCAACAAAACCAACTTTAATTTGCTCTCCTGTAAAGTTGTATTTTTGCAGATCCGACTTTCTTAATAGGGACCAGCGAGACATAGCCTTGAGAATCAGTAAGCTCAAGTGGCAATGGGCAGGGCACATAGCGCGAAGAACTGATGGCCGTTGGGGCAGGAAAGTTCTAGATTATTTAGGTATATCAACAGTATAACATACAAAGCACTTACTTAAAACAGTTTAGCTCTAGTACATTACACTTATTATAGATATACACAGCATTTGCCATAACATTAAACAGTGAAAGAAGAGTCACAATACAAAAAAATATATCCAAAAAGTATGTATATATCTATCCAACCAAACAGGCTTCTTCTGGGCGAGCTCGTTTCATCTTCGACTTCGTCCTAGTCGCATTAGGCTTGGACTGGAGTCAAGAGCGAACCCATACTAAATAAATAAAAAAAAAAAAAAAATATAAATTACAAACAACAACAAACTACAAAGATGCAACAAATTTCAAAATTCACCCTCTAGGGTCAAGCGCAAATAAACTCCCTTTCCATCGTCTCCTTGAAAATGATATAAAAAAACATATGAAAAAGATTTTACTTGCTATTGCAATGTAGCTATGGTCAAGATCACTTTTCAATATTTTATAAGTTGTCGTTAAACCTATAATTCTTTCTATGTGAACTCGCTTATTTGAAAGCTCTCTATCTTTCATTATTGTGAGGCCTGGTAACTGTGATTTCCCTTTTAGAAAAGATGTTATTTGAACTGTAACATTTTTTTCTGCAAACATATTATCTTAAATTGTGAATCCTCTATCAGCTAGTATACTGTCCCCACTTTGACATTTTGTCACTGCATCTCGTAAGGACAAATTTAAAAACCTTGTAAGTGATAAAATACCGTCTATACCTTTTGATAAAAAAAATGCTAGTGACTTGTATGAACAATTATTTCAGGTAGTTAAAAAACAATTTGATATTACTTTCCCTCAAAAGAAAATAGTTATCAATAACTGTAAACCGAAATTCAGTGACTGGGCTACACGAGGAGTTTATACAAGTAGGAAAAAAATGTTTGAATTGTATAACAAAAAAGCATATAGAAAGGATCTATCGTTTCATGAGTACGTTAAGAGGTACTCAAAAATTTTCAAAAGAGTTTGCTATGTAGCTAAGTCGAATTACATACGCGATAAAATTAAAAAATCTAGTAATAAAATCAAAGAAACATGGAATATTATAAATAAAGAAACATGTAAAACGAAATCTCATGATAACAAATTTAGTCTAGAAATAAACAACAAGCTTATTAAATCTGATTACGAGGTAGCAAACGCTTTTGAGGATTACTTCTGTAACATTCCTATAGAGACGACTAAACGGTTGAGTTCTTGCTCAAGTCACGCGAAATCATTACTTGTGTCGAGTGTTCATAAGTGCGAATCCTCATTTAAATTCAGAAATATTAGTCCTTTAGACATCATAAAAACATTTAAAGAATTAAAACAAAAGAAAACAGAGGATAAATCGGGTATATCAATAGACACAATAAAACCCATTATACCTCTAATAGCTCCTTACTTATCTTATATCTTTGATGAATGTATTGACCAAAATCAGTTTCCAAATTTATTGAAACATAGTAAGGTTGTCCCTTTATTTAAATCGGGAGACAAAAGTGACCCCAGCAATTTTAGGCCTATTTCAATATTACCCACAATAAGTAAAATTTTTGAAAAACTCATTTATAATCAATTGCTTTCCCATTTTACGAGGGTCAAACTGAAAGTTCTTAGAAAATCAAAAACTGATTACATTAGCCAGTTATTAGTTTTATTATATCTTTTCAAAATATTGTCCATTGACGTCAATACACCGCTGCATGCGATGGAACCACTGGGAAAAGCACTTTGCCCACTCGTCCTTAGGGGTCTCTTCAATGGCATCGCGATACGCAGCCACCGCTTCTTCAGCATTCATAAACCGCTTTCCTTTAAGTTTTTCTTTAATTTTTGGAAATAAATAAAAATCACAAGGCGCGAGGTCGGGGCTATACGGCGGGTGACCCAGTAATTCAACGTTTGATGTCGCCAAATAGTCGATCGTTCGCTTGGCGGTGTGCGACGAGGCGTTGTCGTGGTGAAAGAGGATCCTACTGCGAGGTCGTTTCTCTCGAACTTTTTCCAAGACAAGTGGCAAACAATTGGTAGTGTACCATTCTGCAGAAACTGTTTTTTGATCCTCTAACACAATTGTTGCGAAATGACCTATCCTTCCAAAGAACGAGGCCACCATTTTTTTTCCCGCACTTCGATCTCTCTTCACTTTAGTTGGCAACTCCCTCGAAAGGAAACACCCACTGAGCAGATTGTCTTTTGGTTTCAGGATCATAACAGTAAATCCAGCTTTCGTCACCTGTTAGTATGTCGAACACAGCATTTGAGTCACCTCCGTTAAATCTTTCAATCATTTTACGGCACCAATCCACACGATGGAGTTTTTGAGCCTTAGTCAAATTATGAGGTATCCACCGGGCGCAAAGCTTCCCGACCGCTAAATGTTCGTGGAGGATTTTGTGCACTTGACTCATACCGATGCCTAAGCTTGTCCGAATCTGCTGATAGGTCACTCTTTTGTCAGTCTCTATCATACGCCGCACAACACAGATGTTATTTTCAGTCGTCGCCGTAGAAGGCCGTCCCTCACGTACATCATCAGTGAGATTAGTGCGACCACGTTTAAACTCATTAAACCAGTTGTAAACAGTCGCACGAGATGGGGCTTCATCGTGAAAGGCCAATCGTAGTCTATCATAACTTTCTTGTTGACTTAAATGACATCGAAAGTCATAAAAAATCATTGCACGAAAATTTTCTCGTGTTAAATTCATGTTGACGTGACACAGACAATTTTCAATTTGCCGCCAAATCGTAAAACAAATGACAAATGAATGAAATATATACTCAGTAATATTGGCAAAGAGTTCTATTTTCAAATTTTAGAATATTTTTTTTTATTATATTGTTTATAAGTGGCCAGTTCTAAGAACTTTCAGTTTGACCCTCGTAAACTTAATAATTTACTACACGAAAAACAGTTTAGGTTCTCTAAAGGTAGAAATACAACTGATGCCGGAGTAGCGCTCATCAGACACATTCTTGATGCTTATGAAGACAAACATGATGCCGTAGGTGTATTCTGTGATTTATCAAAGGCGTTTGATTGTGTAGACCATCAGACACTGCTCATTAAGTTAGAACACTATGGTGTCTCGGAAAACTCATCTAAGTTGTTAAGTTCGTACTTATCAGGTAGAATACAATCAGTTAACATAAATGGTACCTACTCTTCCGGAGCCCCTCTTCAAATGGGGGTCCCCCAGGGCTCAATATTGGGGCCTTTACTTTTCCTGATATATGTAAACGACCTGCCATTTTATTCCACAAATCTTTGTGAGATAGTTCTGTTTGCTGATGATACTTCTTTGATTTTTAAAATGAAAAGACATGAAGAAAATTTTGACGAAGTAAACAATACTCTCTCCAAAGTATTGAATTGGTTCACCACCAATAACTTGTTGCTGAATGCTAGTAAAACTAAATGTGTAAAATTCACTTTGCCTAATGTAAAGCAACTTACACCAAATATTGTACTAAATGGTAATAATCTAGTTTTAATAGACTCCACTGTATTTCTGGGCATTACACTTGACTCAAAATTACAGTGGGGACCTCATATTGAAGCCCTAGCTAGGAGGCTAAGCTCGGCTGCCTTTGCAGTTAGAAAAATAAGGTATCTGACTGATGTTGAAACGGCGAGGCTTGTGTATTTTAGTTACTTCCACAGTATTATGTCTTACGGTCTTCTCTTGTGGGGTTCTGCTGCAGACATTGATACCATATTTATTTTGCAGAAAAGAGCCATTCGTGCTATTTATAAACTTAGTCCTCGTGACTCCCTGAGAGAGGTCTTTAAGAAAATCAACATATTAACTGTGGCTTCTCAATACATTTTTGACAATATAATGTACGTCCGTAAAAATTTAGATTATTTCATGAAGAAGAGCGACATTCACTCATATAACACAAGAAATAAAGACAAGCTTGTCGTTCCTAACTTCAGATTAGTTAAAACTAGTAATTCGTTCATGGGAAATTGTATAAAATTCTTTAATAATATACCACACAATCTTGTCGAATTGCCGGTTGATAAATTTAAGAAACACGTTAAAAATACGCTTATGTCTAAAGGCTATTATAAGGTTCAAGACTATCTGAACGACACGAATGTGTGGTCTGTCCAGCCTGCACCGACTGATGTACTTACCTTTGATGATTTTGATTTTACGGCAGCTAGTGGTGACTGAGTTTGTTCCGGCGTTTCTTCTCAGCACTTGCCTAATTGTCTGTGTTCTGTCTCGAAGCGCTGGTAGGGCCCAAAAGATAAGGAGACATGATTCGGCCCCTTCAGGGCACAATTATTTTTATTTTATTTTTCACTGTACATTTGACGTTCATAAGTGGCATATTGTGTCCTAAATTGAATAAATATTTTTTTGATTTTGATTTTTTGATTTTTGTCATAAGTTCACTGCGCTCTACTACTTATCTGTCACTTACTGATCCTGCGTAAGCTTGAGAACAATAGGATAGCAGACCACAAGGGGTAGTACCAAATAATATTTTAAGTGTATTGGCATGTTCATAGCTACTCCATGAAGCTTGTTGTGATTTTGTGTTTTTAGGTTTTTGTACTTTAATTTCAGTGCCATCCAAAATAACTCTAATATTAGGATCATAATTTTTAAAACTTTTAGGCATATAGTACTGAGTTAATCATTTACTTGGCGAAATATTAATTTTACACCATAACTGGTAGATAAAGTTAATCCATGTTATGAAATGTTAGAAACAGTGGTTTCACTTACATTGAAGAATCTACTTAATTCAAAATTCCACCTATTTTGTCTCAGTTTCATCATTGCCAAAAAAAATAGTCTTCTGTGTTCAAGTTGATATCACTGTTACCATAATATTTGATTTTATGAGCCATCGGGCTAATAGTACACAAATTGAAATTTTCTGTATGATTCAAAACCTGTATAAAACTTAATCGCTTTAGTATCGTCTTTGTATCTATTTTTGGACCCATACACATATTCATGGTCCACCTTAGTGCTTCTATAAATAGATTCGCTATTAAAATGGTCTGCTGTTATGACTGATGAGCTTTGATCATCTGCATGAACTTCTTCCTCGCATGCTATTTCTGAAAGCAAGTCACATGTAGGGTTAACACAGGACTCGTTCTTGCTGGTTCATCATATGGTAGCACATGTTTGCTGGATGACGGCTCTGGTTCAACATGAAACAGTTTCTTCCGACTTCTTTTCTCCAGACGCTATTGTCGTTCAAGAGTATCTGGGTTATCTAGTTTAGTTTCCGTAAAACAGAAGATAGATGCACGGACGACTTCTTAAGGAACTTTGATAGTGGTTCATTACCTGTGGCAGAACAAAAAGTTCATGAGTATTGCGCAGTTATAGATATCAACAGAAGAAGAATATAACTTGAATTCAATAAATTTTGCTGCTTGTTACCTGTGTAGATACTTTTTCCAAAATAGTCTTCTTCTCATAAAGATGAAATAAGAAACCAAAAATTTGCGCACGGGCGGGACCCGAACCAGCAACCTTTTGGCTGACCGGGCCAAACGCTCTCACCAATTGAGCTACCGTGCTGTCAGTCCGACCTTGCGAAATTTGTGGTCTCCTATGAATACGTCATTGCGTAACGCTAAGCGCCATCTAGCCGTCTGTTTATGAAACAGATGGCCCAAGCAGTTATTCTTTACAGAATAAATTCAACTTGGAAATTGATGACGCTTCGCTATCTAATTTAGTCTTTTTTGTATTGAGAAGCAAGTTATTGCTAGTGAACCAATTTAATACCTTAGAGAGAGCTCTGCTAACATTGCCAAATGATTCTTCGCCTCTTCTTGATTTGAAGATTAAAGAAGTGTCTCACAAACAAACAGAACTATCTCACAGGAGTCTTTTGAATAAAAAGTAAGGTCATTAATATAGATCAAAAACAGCTAAGGTCCCAATATTGAGCCCTGGGGCAGTCCCATTTGAAGCGGGGCACCTGAGGAGTTAATGCCATTAACGTTTACTGTTTGTAGTCTGCCTGAGGTGAGAATTCAACAGTTTTGACGCATTATTATATACACCGTAATGTTCTAGCTAATACTGAGTGTTTGTGATCGACACAATCAAATGCCTTTGATAAGTCACAGAATACACCTATCGCATCATGTTTATCTTCATAGGCATCCAAAATGTGTTTGACGAGTGCCACCCCAGCCAGCATCTGTTGTATTTCTACTCTGTTTCTCATGCAGTAATTTCTTAAGTTTAAAATGGGAGAGCAATTTATTAAATATACTTTTTCAAAAATTTTGCTAAATGCAGGTAGAATGGAAATTGGCCTGAAGTTGCTTGGGTCACTTTTTTTCTCCTGACTTAAATACAGGTACAATCTTACTATATTTCATTAAAGTAGGAAATTGACCTTGATCAATACATTCGTTAAATATACCTAGTCTTGCCATAAATATTGTCACAAAGAAAAACATTTTTTTTAAATACAAATAATATTTATTACTTTTACAGTGTGTTAGTTTTATACATAAATGTAAAACAATTTAAAATATAAAAAGCTTATTCGAAGTAGTCTCCATTGGCTGCAATACAGCCCTTTAAACGTTGAGGCCAGTTATCAATAGAAGCACGCACTCTTTCCATGGGAAAATTCTTCACTGCCAATCGTATGGATTGTTTTAGGGACTCCAAATTATCATGGCTTTTAGAGCAAGCCGTACTTTCTAAAACTGACCATAAATCATAATCCAACGGATTAAGATCGGGACTAGACGACGGCCAGTCTTCAGCTCTGACGAAGTCCAAAACGTTTGCTTCTAATCAAGACTGCGTGGACCGAGCTTTACGACCCGGCGCCGAGTCTTGTTGGAAAGACCATGCTTGGTTATTGAACATGGTGTTGTTAAGGGGCTTAACTACCTTCTCAAGAATGGTATCTTGATACACTTGTGCCGATGTTTTGATACCTTTTTCACAAAAATATGGCTCAGTCACCCCTTCATAGCTAACACCCCATCAAACCGTCGCTGAAGTCGGGTAATGCCCACGTTGCACTCTGCCGACTAATTGGGAAGCTTCCTTAGAGTTTTAAGCATAAATGAGTCGATTGGTATCAAAATTGGTCAAATCCAAAAATAAACTTTTTTAATCTGTGAACGTAGTCATATTATTTAGCATAAGTACGAATAGTTTATACAAAATCGGTCAAAATATATCAAAATCGGTCAAATCCACTCACTTTGCAAGAAAAACACGTTCAAATGTGGCCTTGTTATCAAAATAAGCCAAATCCAATAATTGTAAATTTCGAATACAGTCAAATCCAAATCGACCAATCAGCTATCAGGATTCTCTATGACAAGTCAGCCATGTTGTTTTTAGTGTTGATTAGTCCGTGCCGCGTGAGTGTGATTTCTTGGTGTTTATATTTGGTTTTTTAAGTAAAAAATGGAAGATACATTTAATATAATACTTGAAACACCTCCTAATTTATCACGGAAGCGATTGCAACAAAAATCGTCATGGAAGTGTAACAGGGATAAGATTTCTTGGTAAGTTTACATTCATAATAAGGAACGGTACTGTTGCTAATCCAGGGAATGTGAACCATTGGGTCGGTGGAACGACAAATTAATTTTCGTTTCATTATACTTCGATTTTATCAAAGAACCTTCTTTACCCTAAAAAGTGTATGTCGACATTGTACGATATTATTACGGTAATTTAATTGATAATAACGATTTTTTATGTCCTTGTTGCAGATATTCTCCTAAAACACCGCCAAATACTAAAATTCCATGTCAACATTATTCAAAAGCCTATAGATGTACTTCGCTAGCAAAAAATGACATAATAAAATTTCATAACGCCTATTATAATGCACATAATAAAATAGATCAGGATAATTTTATTCCTCAGCACATTAAAGTATCTTCTATACAGCGCCGCCGTCTTAAAACTGGAACTGGTAATAAAAAATATATCAGTATTGTTTACTATGCACGAAGAAGAAACTCCAAGATACACGAAACACATTTTTAACAATTTTAGGTTTGAAAAAAGGTAGAGGAGTGGTCATGCGTAATTTCAAGAATGAAGGGGCTACAGCCAGGGAAATTAGAGGAGGAAACCGTAAAGAGAAGAAGTTTGCTGGAAAAAAAAATCTATCAAAGACTTCATTAAAAAAATAGTGCCCCTTGAAGTTCATTACTATTATAAATGATCTCATAACCTGTAGAGGTTTCTTAAATTACAAGAATTAACACTCAATAATGAGTAAACAGAATAACAGGAAATTAATGATCACACGAATCCTTTTACAGTAAGTGTCGGCGAGATTTTACATTCCACCAACAGATGGCGCTGACTGTCACTTAACTCGCGCTATACAAGCGATCTTACTTGTCCATAATGTTGTTGAATTTTTTAAGTGTAGTTAGTTCTTTAATACAGAATCTTACCTTCGAATAGTGTTTTATTAGGTCGGTAATTTGTAGGAACGAAGTGGTCCCACGAGTCGGACAAGTGAGTGCGTAGTAGGAAGTGTTAACGGCAATAGGACAAAGTGCGGTTTACAAGTGAAGTGTCATGTCACTACACGACATTTCAAAACTTGTAAACCGCACTGTCAAAATTACGGATTTCAGTGTTGTGGATGGATTGTTGGACCTTGGTAAACCGTGAGTAATAGAATAGTGCCAGGGACTTGTAAAATCTTTCGCGAGTGTAAACACATAGAACAATTTCGGAGTAAAATCGTATGAACATTGGACTTAGAAAATTCGCGAGTGAAAAACACTCAGAATAATTTCGATTCATTATGTATGAACATTGGACTTAGAAATATTGCGAGTGAAAAACACTTAGAATAATTTCGATTCATTTTGTATGAACATTTGACTTAGAAATATTGCGAGTGAAATAAACACTTAAAAAAAATTCGATTAATTTTGTATGGACACAGGACTTAGTAAATTTGCAAGTGAAATTTACTTTAACTCTTATTATTTACTAAAACACTTGAAATAGTTTAAAACCATATCTGAACTTTAAATATATACCAGTGAAAGTAAATTCTAGTTGAACTTTGATCGAAATTTATATCAAAATATTTTCATAACCAAAAAATGGAACAAATAAATAAATCGTTAAACCTACGAAATGAAAGACTAGACGAAATTAGAAAAGCTCAAGTAAACTACGGGAAATCTCCAAAGGCTAGAATCAATTTAGCATACTTGCAGACGCGTTTAGAAATACTGGAGTTGAAATGGAGTTCTTTTAAAAGTACCCATGAATACCTTGTGCAAGAGACACCTAAAGAATCAAGAAGTGCCTTAAGTTATTTTAACGATGATTTATATGAGACCTGTGAGGAGATTTACATCAATTACAAGAGCGATTTGAAAACAAAAATGTCCGAATTATCACCCGTTACGCCTACTACCGCCTTACCTGAAAACAAAAAAACAACGCCCGAGTTAAAGTTGCCGACAATTAATATACCACAATTCTCTGGAAAATACACCGAGTGGCCATCGTTTCACGACTTATTCAATTCCATCATACATACAAATCAATCAATAGATGACGTTCAGAAGCTCCACTATTTAAAATCAAGTTTGTCTGGTGAAGCAGAACAGCTGCTGCGTACAATAACAGTTACAAGTCAAAATTATAATGAAGCGTGGGAAATACTGAAAAATAGATACAATAATAAAAAAAATATTTCAAACAGCATTTTCAAGAAACTTTTTAGTATCAAAAATATAACAACCGAGTCCGCTTATCAGATTAAATACCTACTGGATGCGACTGTTGAATGTTTAAGCTCATTGAGGAATCTAGGGTTGCCAATTAAGTCGTGGGATGCGATCATGATTTATATAACAGTTTCTAAATTAGATACAGAAAGCCATCGTTTGTGGGAACAGCATATTGCTTCAGAAAAAGATGAGTTTCCTTCCTTTGACACTTTAAAAGACTTTTTAGAAACTAGGTTTAGGTCTTTAGAAATGATTGAAAACACCACTAAAACAACGAGAACCAAGGCCTTTCACACCTCAATAGAACCTACAAATATCTCTTGCGTATTCTGCAAAGAAAACCACTACATTTATCAGTGTAAACAATTTGCTAAACTACAATACAAAGAGAGACACACCTTCGTTCAAGAGAATAATTTATGTTTTAATTGTTTGATACCAAATCATTCATCTAACAAATGTATGAGGAAGACTTCGTGCCGAGTTTGCCATTAAAAACACCACTCGTTGCTGCACCCGGAGAAAAGGGATGAATCTGTAAGGGAAAATTGTCATAAAGACTCAAGTCAAAACATAGTATCACATTTCGTACATCAGCCTGGTCAAATACTATTAGCCACCGCATTGGTAGATGTGACTTCGCGTCAGGGTCAAAAACACGTCTATCTTGCTCTCATTGACCAAGGTTCACAAGCCTCGTTCGTCACCGAAGATATCGTTCAGACATTGGGTTTGAAAAAGATAAGAATCAATGGCGTGGTTTCAGGATTGAGTGAAGGCAAACAGCTTCACACCAAATACATGGTTGAAGTACAATTGCAGTCGAGACATAATACAACCTTCACTATTCCAGTAAAAGCTTATATTTTAAAATCAATCACAACATATTTACCACAACAAACAATTTCAATTTCTAACTGGCCTGAGCTGGAGCACATGACGCTGGCAGATCCGAAGTATGATACACCAAACCAGGTTCGTCTGCTGTTAGGCGCCGAAGTCTACAGTAAAATCATAGAAGTTGGATTGATCAAGAGTCCGTCTGGTATTATAGCACAGAAAACACAACTGGGCTGGATTCTTTCTGGTGATACTAGCAACACAAAACCTGTAAAACAAAACAAAATAATTAGCATGCATGTATGCGTATGTGGGAATGATCTTTTAAGAAAATTCTAGGAAGTAGAAAATGAAGTACTTACCTGTGAGAGAAAGTTAAGTAAAGATGAGCAACGATGTGAAGACATCTACAACAAAACTACAACGCGAACAGAATCAGGAAGATATAAAGTAAACTTACCTTTCAAAGAAAACATAGAGTCACCTGTATACAAATGTGGGAATACAAAAGAAATTGCAATTTCAAGATTTTTACAATTAGAAAGAAAATTAGAACAGAACCCAAAATGAAAGAAGAATACACTAAAGTTATAAAAGAATATGAAGAATTAGGTCACATGGCTTTGACAAATGAAGACGATACAAATCTTATATTCTTACCTCACCATGCTGTGATTCGGGAAGATAAAGATACCATAAAATTGAGAGTGGTATTTGACGTCTCCGCAAAGGGTTCCAAGGGACTATCACTAAACGATACACTACTAACTGGACCTGTAATACAAGATGATTTACGCACTTTGATAACTAAATGGCGACAACATAAAATAGCATTGATAAGTGATATAACAAAAATGTATAGACAAATTTTAGTGCAGGATAAAGATACCTACTACCAATATATTATATGGACAACCCTAATGAAACCTGTAGAGTCTATAGATTACTTACTGTCACATTTGGAACTGCTTGCGCACCGTACCTTGCGGTTAGAACTTTAATGAAGGCAGCTGAAGACGAAAGTGATAAATATCCTGAGGCTGCTGAAATTGTTAAAACGGCATTTTATATGGATGATCTGATGACAGGTGCCAACACAGAAGAACAGGCTATAGAAATCTATAAACAAGTCAATAAGCTATTAGAAAGCGCTGGTTTCATACTACAGAAATGGTCTAGTAATTCAGATAATTTGTTACAAATAATACAGCAAAACAAGGAAAACACACAACCATTCGAGATAAAATTAGACAAAATCATAAAAATATTGGGAGTTGCATGGGATAGGAATGATGACCAATTCAAAATATCTGTCAACTTGCCTGAACCTGTCAAACCAATTACAAAAAGAAGAGTGCTATCAGATGTAGCTCGCTTATTTGATCCCTTTGGATGGCTGGCTCCAGTTATTATTAAAGCAAAGGTGATTATACAGAAACTATGGCTATGCAGCGCTGATTGGGATGAAGAAATACCATCGGACCTTCTGGAAGAGTGGCTGATTTTTAGGCAACAACTACTAACACTACAAAATTTGAAAATAAATAGATGGATACATACTCACCCTGATAATGACAAGATTGAACTGGTTGGCTTCGCAGACGCGTCGACAGCAGCATACGCTGCAGTACTTTACGTAAGGGTGATACAAGGAGATGAAGTCTATGTCACAATTCTGGAAAGTAAAACTAAAGTAGCACCATTAAAACAAATCTCAATAGCACGGTTGGAACTATGCGCCGCCGTTTTATTGGCAAAATTACTGGCTGAAACATCAATGAAATTAAAAATACCTAGTAATCAAATATACGCCTACACCGATTCAACAATTGTTTTAGCTTGGATTCAATCACAACCTATAAAATGGCAAACATTTGTAGCTAACCGAATAACCGAAATACAAACAAGACTGGATAATGATAGATGGAATCACGTAGCTTCAGCAGAAAACCCAGCAGATATTGCTTCTCGGGGGATAGAACCCTCAGAACTGCAAACCGCTGAACTTTGGTGGAACGGACCTCATTGGATGAGAAACCCTAATATACATACCAACAAAATACAGGTTCCTGAAACAGCATTGGAAGAAAGAAAACAACATGCAGAGGTATTTTATAACAATATGGAAGAATCCATAATAAGTAGATTCTCAAGTTTCAAGAAAATGATACGAGTACTCACCTATTGCAGACGATTCCTAAACCTAAAAGAAAATAGAAATAAAATGTCTACTTACCTTACTGCGGAAGAAATGAGGACAACTCTCGACGCATGTATTAAAATTACTCAAGCAACTGAATTTGCCGAAGAACTTGAAGACCTGAAAACAAAAGGAAAGGTTAAAAGAAGTAGTAAATTAATTACACTTACACCATACATAGATAACATGGGTTTGTTACGAGTTGGTGGCAGATTACAATCAGCTAATATTATATCACATGATTATAAACACCCAATAATTATTCCAAAAAATACTCACCTGGGAGATTTGTTTATTAAGGATGCACATGAAAGAGTAATGCACGAAGGAACTGCTCTTATAATCAACTACCTAAGAAGCAAATATTGGATTATAGGCTTAAAACAGTCAGTGAAAAAATACCTTAGTAAATGCGTTACATGCACAAGATACAATGCAAGAACGCAACAACCAAATATGGGTGAACTTCCGAGCGTAAGAGTAAACCCTGGAAGAGCTTTTGAGTATTGTGGTGTAGATTTTGCTGGACCTATACAGATGAGAGTGTCAAAGGGTAGGGGACAAAAATCTCACAAAGGATACATCTCATTGTTTGTATGTATGAAAACAAAGGCTATACACTTAGAAGCTGTAAGTGACCTTACCACAGCTGGATTCATTGCAGCCTTTCGCCGATTCGTGTCACGTAGAGGTCACTGCGCGGAAATATGGAGTGACAATGGCTTGAACTTTGTTGGTGCAGCAAATGAACTTTCAAGGATGCTTAATCAAAGTATGACGAATGTATTGAAAGAAATAGCAGAAATGCTTGTAAATGATGGAACTTCATGGCACTTTATTCCTCCAAAATCACCTAATTTTGGAGGCTTGTGGGAGTCGGGCGTGAAGTCGGTTAAAGCACATCTGATGAAGACTATTGGCAACTCGACGCTTACCTTTGAAGAGTTTACTACAGTCCTTTGTCAAATTGAAGCGGTTCTAAACTCACGTCCAATAAGCAGTCTCAGCGATGATCCAAATGACACAACTCCATTAACTCCAAGTCACTTTTTAGTGGGAGAACCTTTAATTGTGATCCCAGAACCTAACAACGCTATCGATAGCATAAATCCTCTCCAACGTTGGAAGCTAACCCAACGCATGACAAAAATATTTTGGACAAGATGGTCTAAAGAATATTTGAATACCTTACAACAACGGCACAAATGGCACATAAAGGTGGATGCACCAAAGGTGGGCGACTTGGTTGTAATAAAGGAGACAGACCTCCCTCCAGCCAAATGGTTGTTGGGACGTATAACACAGCTTCATCCTGGGCCCGATGATCAAGTCAGGGTAGTAAGCTTGAAGTGCAGAGGATCGACCCTGAAGCGGCCTGTATCCAAGCTGATCCTGTTACCATGAAGAAGAACGGAGTCCTTGGCTGGCGGGATGTCGGCGAGATTTTACATTCCACCAACAGATGGCGCTGACTGTCACTTAACTCGCGCTATACAAGCGATCTTACTTGTCCATAATGTTGTTGAATTTTTTAAGTGTAGTTAGTTCTTTAATACAGAATCATACCTTCGAATAGTGTTTCATTAAGTCGGTAATTTGTAGGAACAGTAAGTAAAATAGTTAGGTAGTATAATTAAGTATATTAATTTATATCATTATCACTATCGAAATCATTATCACTTGAAAAGCAAGCGGGGGCACTGAAACTTAACCACGGAAATATTTTGTCAATAGCAACTACTGTCTCATATTACGCGCCTTTTCTCGTTAAAAGAGTGTCCTCCACAAGGAATCAGTCATTGCGTAGAACTTTCTTGATCCGGTATGGACCTTGACATTTTGCTTCCAGCTTTTTAGACTGGCCTGGTCCCGTCACTATAGCACTGGCTATTCTTACAAGGTCACCCTCTTTATAGTCTGTAGCCTTTTTTCGATTATTGTCGTACCTTTTTTTATTTATTTCCTGACCAACTTGACCTCTAACGGACCCACTTACATGAATGTTACCGCTGCGCGGGATATTCGTTTTGACGGGATTAGCTGCCATTTCCCCAACATCTATTGTTACGTCACAATTCGCTGTAAAGTGTAGTTTTAGTTCGTCATCGTGTTTTCTTCGCTTAAATTTTAAATACGTGGGTGTTTTAACTATCTAATATTGGTCTCTCGGTGAAACTATGACCTAACAGTACGTCAAAGTTGATAAGGTGATCATCTACGATAAAAACCTCAACATTTGTCTCTAAAATCCCTTGAACATCAATATTAACCAAAGTACGACCCAGTGGTAGATACTAACCCCCAAAGATAGGGACCATTTAAAACATCCCAAGACAGTCCTAAACGCAAAGCTTCACTCTCACGCAGAAGTGTCCCGTCGCTTCCTAAGTTTACCTGGCAAATACTCGGGATAGTATTAATGTTGATTACGATTCGGTATTTATCATTACTACTTTCATGCGTTGAAACCTCTAGGACATTCATTTTTGTCTTTAGCGGTGTTACCAGATTCCTTAGTTTTTGGACACTGAGAAGATTCATGGCCCAGGTAGTTGCAGACACTGCATTTGACTAGAGGTTTGGGACACTTATAGCTAGGGTGTCCAACATCATTACAATTGAAGCATGTGACTGGACTCTTAACGTTATTATTATTTTTGGGTTGGCTTACATCCGAATTTCTTGAAGAATTGCCGTTTCCTAAACTATTGCTATGGCGCTTATCTCGACTAGGGTCTTTGTATGTGTCGTTTTGAGTTCGGTTATGCCTAATGGTTTTAAAAAAATCTAGCACATCTTCGGGTTTATCAAATTTAGCAGCTTGAGCCCCAACACGGACACCCCTATCATCAATTCCGTAAAGTATACAATCCACCGCTTGCCGCCCAAAGATTTTACATCTATTTAAAAGGTTTATCTTTGAAAAGTAATAAAGTTCAAAAGATTCATCAGGGCGTGCCCGCCTAATAAGCATCTCTGTCAAAAGTTCTGCATAGTTTTCCGTAGCAGGAAATGACTCTTTAAACATAAGTTTCCATTCTGACCAAGTGTGCTTAATAGACGGCAGTCCCTGGTACCATGTCTTAGCAATTCCTGTAAGTTTTGGCAGGGCATAGTGAACCGTTTACCTGTCGGTCCAATTGTAGGTTTCAGAACACTCTTCAACTTTGTCGAGCCAAACATTGACTGTCTGCTCCTTCGACAGTGGATCAAAATCCGGGATAACATTAGCTATAGAGGCAAAAGATTCACGATCCCCTGCCTTTGATTTAAATATATTCAAAAAGTCTTCAAATAATTCTACCGACATTAATTTGGGTTGCTTAGGGCTCTTGTAATAATCATCGTTAGGCATACGACGCTTGGTCAGCGTTGCCAACGACCGGTTACGGTGTTTATTAATAGTATCGCTATGATATCTTTCACGATTCGTTTCAGATGTATCAAGGCAACTGCGGGTTTTGTCCCGTTCACGTTCCGTTAATCGATCACGGTCTCTACGTACCTCCCTCTCAAGTGTCCTTAGGCGTTCTTTCTCCTCCGACAGCCGGCGTTCTCGTTTGCACAAGGTACGAAGACTCGTACTGCTTCGGCTTCGACGGCGGCTCAGCCGACTACCACGTGCTGCTGAGCGGCTCCGTGATCGCCGGCTTTGTGGCGCGTCGTCATCACGGCGACTGCGGCTACAGCTTCGCCTCGTGCTCTCCCGTTGGCCTCGGCTTTGGCTTCGACGCGTCCCGCTGTTGCGGTGCATTTCCTGCTCTCTGCTCTCTTTTGCTTTGTTCAATTTCGTTCTCTGAAACTCAAAACAGTATTTTTTTTGTAATCCGTTATGATGAGTTCGTGAATACTTGATACATAGTATTGACCTTTACACATTTTTTTTTAATCCATTCGCATCAGGATAACTACCGTACAAAATAAGTACGCAAGGAGGTAATATGTTGTTTACCTACGTTTATAGTCCTCGCCGGGTAGTATTTTCAATAAATATCACGTTTTGGGGTATCAATCTAAACTTAACCGATAAGTAAAGTAATGGCAAACCGTAATCCGTTGTCATCAGGTCGGTGGTTGCATATTTCTATTGAAAGCTTAGTTATTCTGGCTAATTATTGATATGTCTAACCCATTTAATTTATATTTTACTATAGGTAGTACAGACGTAACACAGATTTTGAACGTAAGGATAAAGAAACATAATCCATTTACATCCGAAAATATCAACTTAAAATGTAGGTAAAACACCATGAATACCTTAGGCAACTAGTACTTTCACTGATTCTACGTTAATTTCTTAACATCTAACAATTTTCATAACGGTCGAGCTTGTAGGGTGGTATTGCAAAACAGAATTGTTCTGCAAGATCCCACTTCTGAGATGTAAAACACCTCAGAAGGGAGTCTGCCATTTAAACAACAGTAATGCAATATATTCCTTTTATTTATTTGTTCTCTTATCACCAAATAATTAATAATATAATTTACTTACATTACTGCACGACGGCTCGCTCACGAATGATGGCGGACCGAACGAATAAGTCTGAAGTTGGTTTTTGACACTGACAGCTGACAGTGTCAAAAACAACCGATACACATCACTTTCAAAATTAAAAATAACGGTATGCATTGTTACACAACGAACATGGGCACTACTCCTGAGCCATGTCTACAAGCTGTTCTCAAGGGTCATCACGAATCGTCTCGCACGTAGGTTTGATGACTTCCAGCCTCCCGAACAAGCCGGATTCCGAAAAGGCTACAGTACCATAGACCACATTCATACGCTAAGGCAAATTATACAGAAGTCCGAGGAGTATAATATGCCTCTATAATTATTATTTTTTTTTTTTTTTTTGTTTTTATAGTGTTTTGTCACTATACAAACTTAATAATATAAATAGCAAATTGCACTTGTAAAAAGCAACTTTGGCTGTTGTGACAGACGAGGAATCGAACCCCGTGTCTTACGCAATCCGGGCGTATGCCTATACCACTCGGCCACCGTCACATTAGCAAGCCTGTTGAATTTTGCAAGCGCTTTCTTTTAACGCGTAGGCTGCGTGGCGTCATCAATGTTGCGAGATTGCTCTCACAATATCCGAAGGAAATATTTTTACAAATATTTAACAATCGGTTAAGATGAACGAAGCCAATTTATAATTATTATTTTTTTTTTTATATCGGTTTGCCGATGACATAGTCGTTGTGACAAAGACGCTGGATGATCTAGGCACTATGCTCGAAGACCTCGACCGAGTATCCCAACAAGTGGGTCTTAAAATGAACATGGAGAAGACGAAAATTATGTCGAGTTCCCTTGTTGTACCCACTCCAGTATCCATTGGGAACTCAACTCTCGAAGTTGTCGACGAGTACGTCTACCTGGGACAAGTGATCCAATTGGGTAGGTCCAACTTTGAGAAAGAGGTCAATCGACGAATCCAACTCGGCTGGGCAGCGTTCGGGAAACTGCGCAAGAGCGTCTTCTCGTCTTAATTACCTCAGTGTCTGAAGACGAAAGTCTTCAATCAGTGTGTGTTACCAGTGATGACATACGGATCCGAAACGTGGTCTCTTACTATGGGCCTTATAATGAAGCTCAAAATTACACAACGAGCGATGGAGCGGGCTATGCTCGGTGTTTCTCTACGAGATCGAATCAGAAACGAAGAGATACGTAGAAGAACCAAGTTAACGGACATAGCCTTGAGAATCAGTAAGCTTAAGTGGCAGTGGGCAGGGCACATAGCGCGAAGAACTGATGCCCCGTTGGGGCAGGAAAGTTCTAGATTGGAGACCCTTCGACCAAAGACGCAGCGTAGGACGTCCACCAACAAGATGGACAGACGACCTTAAAAAGATCGCAGGATCAAACTGGATGCAGACCGCTGGTGATCGGTCGCTGTGGAAAGCCGTGGGGGAGGCCTATGTTCAGCAGTGGACGTCCTTTGGCTGATTATGATGATGATGATGATGAACATGGGCGGCCATTCCACAGCGTGATTTGGATGAACTCATTTTGAGTATGCCAAACGGATGTTCTTGTGTTGTTAGTATTCGCACTAAATAACTGAATTTACATGTGTTTTCAGGCGATTGAATTTACACGTGTTTTCAGGCGATGGCCAAGTCTCAATATATTTATATAAAACATTAAAGAATTTTAATATTGATATGCGTCACAATAAGATGCTGTTAATTATTACGTAACAACTTAATGCTTCGAGTACGGAGATTCCAGACACAATTGATTTTCAATTGTTATGGACCACGATCGTGGTCCTAGAGACTGGACGTATTAAGACAGAAAGTCGCTTAAGTAGAGACTGAATAAATTAATAACCGACTTGGTATTACATGGATCTCACAACTTTTTACCGCAGAACAACTGAGTTGCGAGACTTGTTTTTTTTGACAAGTATTGTTTTCGATGGGATCTCATTTCTTTTTGTATTTTGTAGACATTTCTACTTTTTTCCTTTTCGGTACCTTCTACTTGTTGTATATAATATGTATATCTACCAGCAACGAATTTTCTTAAAGCCCTCTCTCTGACTTATGAACTTTTCGCCTCGCGCTAGCACCGCGACAGCTCGCTCGGCTACATTGACCTTTCCGCGCGCCCCGCCACTGTCCCCGCCCCGCGCCCTCGCGCTAGTACCGCGCAGCGCAGCGCATAGTATCGGCCCGCGCACTCGCTAGCATCGCAGCGCGTGGTATAATAGTTAATTTACAACCTTACGCACTCGTAATAAGTACGAATACGAACGTAGGTACGTTTTTGCATTAAATAATTTAATTTACACGTGTTTTCATGACGGGAATACTCATTTTTTGCTCGATTTGGCAGGGGCACTACCATGCGCCTATATTTATATGGGACTAGCTTAAACCCGCGGCTTCGCACGCAATAATAATAACTGCCGTAAAACATCGTTACGAATAAAGCCAATATTGAAAAATTTAACTGAAGACTTGGCTGTATGGGCTTAATTTTTTTTGCGGTCTTTTCTAGATTTTTTAGTTTTTCCTTGATTCATACACCAAACACTACTTATATTCCAAATTTGAAGCTTCTAGCTCTGCTAGAAGTGCCTTAGCATTTTGATGATCGGTGAGTCAGTGAGTGACAAAATTAAGAAATTTGACCCGTTATAATTCTTAAAATACTGGTCCAAATTGAATGAAATTTGAAACATACCGTGTCTTTACAATGTTGCATGGTTACTGAAAATTTCAGTCTTCTAGTTTTATCCACAACGAAGTTACAGGGGGTCGAAAATGGTCTGAATTGCTTCGAGAAAAGGATGGTACGGCCGTGACGCTTTTTTGCTCGACTTGGTGGGGGCACTGCCGTGCCCCCAGATGAAATGGATATTATAATAAAAAGAATGTTCCTAATATATTAATATGTATCTAACTTGATGATTGTAGTAAAATATTATTGTTATTGTAAAATTAATTTGCATCCTATTTGTTAATGGCTAAATGGGCTGAACATAAATTTGAATGTAAAACTGCTATATACCCCCATTTAAACGCAAGTAAATTCTATTCTTTTCATATTATTCACGTCAGTTGTACGAGGGTCAAACTGAAAGTTCTTAGAACTGGCCACTTATAAACAATATAATAAAAAAAATATTCTAAAATTTGAAAATAGAACTCTTTGCCAATATTACTGAGTATATATTTCATTCATTTGTCATTTGTTTTACGATTTGGCGGCAAATTGAAAATTGTCTGTGTCACGTCAACATGAATTTAACACGAGAAAATTTTCGTGCAATGATTTTTTATGACTTTCGATGTCATTTAAGTCAACAAGAAAGTTATGATAGACTACGATTGGCCTTTCACGATGAAGCCCCATCTCGTGCGACTGTTTACAACTGGTTTAATGAGTTTAAACGTGGTCGCACTAATCTCACTGATTATGTACGTGAGGGACGGCCTTCTACGGCGACGACTGAAAATAACATCTGTGTTGTGCGGCGTATGATAGAGACTGACAAAAGAGTGACCTATCAGCAGATTCGGACAAGCTTAGGCATCGGTATGAGTCAAGTGCACAAAATCCTCCACGAACATTTAGCGGTCAGGAAGCTTTGCGCCCAGTGGATACCTCATAATTTGACTAAGGCTCAAAAACTCTATCGTGTGGATTGGTGCCGTAAAATGATTGAAAGATTTAACGGAGGTGACTCAAATGCTGTGTTCGACATACTAACAGGTGACGATAGCTGGATTTACTGTTATGATCCTGAAACCAAAAGACAATCTGCTCAGTGGGTGTTTCCTTTCGAGGAGTTGCCAACTAAAGTGAAGAGAGATCGAAGTGCGGGAAAAAAAATGGTGGCCTCGTTCTTTGGAAGGATAAGTCATTTCGCAACAATTGTGTTAGAGGATCAAAAAACAGTTTCTGCAGAATGGTACACTACCAATTGTTTGCCACTTGTCTTGGAAAAAGTTCGAGAGAAACGACCTCGCAGTAGGATCCTCCTTCACCACGACAACGCCTCGTCGCACACCGCCAAGCGAACGATCGACTATTTGGCGACATCAAATTACTGGGTCACCCGCCGTATAGCCCCGACCTCGCGCCTTGTGATTTTTATTTATTTCCAAAAATTAAAGAAAAACTTAAAGGAAAGCGGTTTATGAATGCTGAAGAAGCGGTGGCTGCGTATCGCGATGCCATTGAAGAGACCCCTAAGGACGTGTGGGCAAAGTGCTTTTCCCAGTGGTTCCATCGCATGCAGCGGTGTATTGACGTCAATGGACAATATTTTGAAAAGATATAATAAAACTAATAACTGGCTAATGTAATCAGTTTTTGATTTTCTAAGAACTTTCAGTTTGACCCTCTTATACATACAATTTCACTATAGTTGTAGGCAGTTCCAAAAGTAAATTGTCCTCTGGGAATGTATTTATTTATACATGGACAGAGGACATTTTACCAAAGGCATCTAATGAAATTGCTAGTGCTGTTTACCAATGTTTGTGCTCTAATGTAGAAAAGTATGAGAAGTTAACTATAAATACCAATGAATGTTGCAATAAAAAAAGAAAAACTGGATGACGTTAAAAAATTACTCATAGCTCATTATGGGGAAGACTGGGAGCTTATTCCAGAACTAGATAGACTAGACTAGACTAGAGAGAACTAGATTATTTTAAACATGTTTTTTTAGACCTGATGACATCCTTCAGATGATATCTACCGAATATTGTGAAATGAAAGACGAACTTCCGTCTTTTATTGTTTAAAATAGAAGTTTAAGATAATAATAAAAAATTTGACTAAGTAATTTTGTTTCATTTTTTTAACTTAACAAAACTAAGTTGACTACCTCTGACGCATACTGACTCCATTTTCTGAATAAGCCAAATCCATACAGTTTTATACATTCAAAAGAGGTCAAATCCACGAACCTAACAATCAAACATAGCCAATTCCATTGTTTAGTAACAAACTAAGTCAAATCCAATCTTTAAAAACTAATTTTGATCCTTTTTTGTATAAGATACTGGGTCTTTTTTAATTTATCACATTGAAAAACCTTGTTTAAATTTGCCGCTTAAACCTTTGACATTATCTAGTGCTGCCAAATAATAAAATTGAAAATCTCTGGATTCTGGGAATTCACCTAAAGTGGACTTAACCAATTTTGATACCAATCGACTCAAATATGGACATTTTGTTTGTTAAAATGTAGGTCAATTGTAAAGATTTTTCTATCCGTAAACAAAATTTTTCTGTGACCTACCTTTACGTACCGCTTTAGTAGTGTGATGATTTTTGTATTTAGATTCAATCAGTAGCCCTGTTGTAATCTTAACTCATAATAATAACAGTTCACGTTATTAATATAAAAACGAGTATTGTTACTTTATCGAATAACGTTATCGCTATTTAAAAATGGCAACACTGGCTGCCCCTTCCCTTCTTATTTTCTGACTTGCGGAGTGCACTCGAAAGGCGAGCCTGTCTAGTACTGACCGCCGAAGCGAAAGGTTGATGGAAGGAATCTATGTTAAGATGTAGTTATATTTATTAATGTGGCTAGGGATAGTGATTTGTATCATAGATAAGAGTGTTGATCGAATAAAGAACTTTATAAACTCAACCGAGTTTGATTCACGACACGTCGGAAGTGGAAGAGGAAACCTTCAGCTCACAAAGGGTACGTACGTACTATTATTCTTTTTATACTATACGAATAGTAAAATATTTTATTATACTTTATTTGTTAATCGCTTATGAATTAGTTTTCGTAAAGTAAGAAGCTTTTGCTTAAAATTGATCAGTTTGTTGGGATAGTATTTTGCTATGGTATGTAGACTGTAGCGATACTATCCTGATAAAATTGTGTTAAGTTTCTAACTGACCATTTGGTCGAGGCTACTCCTTGATAATGTTCAGTGGATACGAGACATGAGTACGTGCAACTAAATAGCTAAATATGATAAATGACCTCAGTAGTTCCTCCATCCGAATAGGAAATACGAAAAGAAATAGGTATTATACCCTATTCACCAGGCCAAGTCTATAAATGTAAACTAACATGGCGGCTTGAATACCATAGACAAACTTTAATGCTGAGAAAAAGTAGAGGAATTTAGTCAATTGAACTGATACAATATTCAATCGATTGCTATTAATGAAAAATAGCGAAAATTGAAATGATTTAACTTTGCAAATATATAATATCGGTCTTATTACGTGTAAACAAAACAGGAAATTGAGAAGTGATTATATTATAATTTAATGATACTTTAGTCATAAATACTTAACGGTTAAATGACCGTGAATGTATCTTAGGTTTAGAAATAAAATTCACATCCAAACAGGAAAAAGAGGAACGGTCACACACAATTACGAAATTGTATATAGAAATTGAATATACATTTTATCGAACGTTTGTATGGGTGATTACTGATAGCATTAAGTAATTTTAAAAGGTTAAGCACAAATTAATCCTTCATTTAAAAAATGCGTATTATTTACATGCAATTGATGATTTCTATAACACCATGCTTGAACAATTCAATTAATTAACAAAAACGTTCGACAATATGAAAATTAAAAACCTAAAAGTGTTATTAAAGTTTATTTAGTGAGATTTTTTGAAGTAAGAATACTTTGCTGAATAGGCATCGAAATCGGTGCACCAAAATGCTAGACAATCGCGGACAAACCGCATCAAAATCTATCATCATTACCTAGCATTTTGCTAGGTAATCGCGAAAATTTATATACATACCTTATTTTTAGTCGGATAAATGTATTAAGAAAGATTTGAATAACTCTAATTAGTAATTGGAAAAAATAATTTCAGTTCATTATGATAATAAAAAACTCGGACAACCCATATGATTTTTATTCCAAATGACAAAATTCTAATAGAAAGAAATATATTTATGAATTATTAAATATAAAAAGATTTAATAGGGTGTAATAGTTTTACTGACGCTTCTGATCATTTCTTGCTCTGCGGACGACGCTCTGTCGAGATAGGATTCGGTAGGAAGTTATATCACCAGCATAGTTACATTACCATGACCTTACGGCGGACTTACTTGCTAGCGACGATGTAACTTTTTGTATTGAAAATTTTAGTTCTGTAAGTGACCGCTAGTGGTGCTGAGCAATTTTCCATAGAATTTTACGTCGTAAACTAAATCTAAATCATACAAGTTTCAGGTTTTGCGCACACAACGTTACGCGTTGTATATCCAATTATAATAATATTATTATGTATACAACAATTTACTTACAATGATTAAGAACAAACCATTTCATGAACAGTAATCTATACTTTTTAATATTATAAAGCTGAAGAGTTTGTTTGTTTGTTTGAACGCGCTAATCTCAAAAACAACTGGCCAGATTTGAATTATTTTTACGTTGGTTAGTCCATTTATCGAGGAAGGCTTTACGCTATATAACATAAAGATACGACTCATAAGACCACAGCAGCAATGAAAAATGTTGCGAAAACGGGAGAAAGATATTCCTTTTGAGAGCTTCCGCTGCGTACGCTGCGGAAACCGCTTAAGTTACACGAAAATCATGTATGACAGGATTGTTCAGCATTAAGATTTCTATAATAAAGTCTGCGACAGCATATGTCTATCTTTTATGGTTGTCTTACTACAACCTTTTTTATGTTAATAAATTTGTAAAAAAATAATGCATTATTTTTAGAGGTGTATTATACACACAGGATTTTTTTTTATCAAAACAAATAGATTCATCATCACGAGCATTTCATTTAGAACAAAGTTGCCCTTTATTTCATTTGATTTCAATAAATATCTTAGGAGCTATCACAGTTTTAACATAACTCCGCACCAAAATAATGTTCGCAGCTTAAGTACAAAACGTGCGCAATTTGATTTGATATTGTTCTTCTTATTCTCTGTAAAGTGATTGATTACATTAGGTTAAAGGCTTAATTAATAGGTTGGTTGACTTAATTTATATTTACCAATCTTAATGCAAAATTTGATTTCATTGTAATTGGGTATTGTTTTGTTGTATCTTTACAAAGCTTTGACGTTTTCGACATTTTTTATGACAAAATTGTTAAGTTTTGTTTATCTTCTCACCATTTTTAAATTACCTACCAAATTACATTTTTTTATATTCTCAAATAATAGCATATTTTTATGCTATTATTTGAGAATATTGCTGCAACATATTCGCGGAATATCTTATTTGTAAGATAATTAGCCTAAATAATTAAAAAATCTAAAGTCACTATTCCACGCGGACGAAGTCGCGGGCACAGCTAGTATGTAATAAAACAACAAAATTTTGATATCATTCCTTTCTATAAACTCGCACGTTTAGTAATATTGACCATTATATTACTATACATGCGAGTTTCCAATAATCAATTGAATCAATCAATTGAACGAAATTGGTGTCCCAACACTAAATTAAAAAATATGAAGTTTTTCGTCATCTTCTTGTTTTTGTGGTGTTTGTGTCAAAATGGTGGAATTTTTCGTATGGATAACGATTTTTACTTTAAATAAGTGTGTTTGAATGCTATAATCATATTTATATTGTTACGGCATAATTGGTAAGGGTGTTTGTGAGATCTGTGAAGAAATTTACGTGTGTATGTGCCGAGAATTTTCTGATAATAAGGTTAATAAGTTAGTCAATGGTTTGTTTACATTTATGGACTTTGCCGTGTGAATAGGGTATAAATATTATCATGTTATTGCCTATTGTAGGTAGCTATGTTTAGTAGATTGAGAATATCCGTTCAACCTGTAACTGCTTTTTTTTTTTTTTAATCTTTATTTATTTAAAGAGGATTTTTTTCTTGTTAGAAAAAGCCATCCTCATAGGTACAACAAAAAGTGCCTTATAAATTAGTATTATTTCTGCAGTTTATACCCTTATTTACTAGATTGTACAAAGCCCTGGCATCATCGGAGACAGGTGAAGCTAAAATAGTATTACAAAAGCCTACGTCCAAAACTCTGATACAGTATTGGTTAATAAATTCCTGCCTTACGGCTTCGTTTCGGACACACTCCATAAGAATATGGTACGTATCTTCTAGCATGTGGCATTCTGTACAGTCAGGTGATACCGATTTGCGCATCAAATGTGCGAACTTGTTCAGAGGGATGTGTCCGGAGCGCAGGCTTAGCGCTAAGACTGTGGTATGTCTACTCATGTTAGCCTTGTCAATCCAAGTGTGTCCTGGTAATTCTGATTGAATGGTCTTGTACCATATTCCTTTTGTAAGTGAACGCTCATCAAAGTATTCACGCCACAGCCTTTTACAATGATTTTTAGGAACAGAGTATAAGTCTGTATAGCAAGGGCGACAATCATATGGGATTCCGTCTACAGGGGCTGACCTTGCCAAATAGTCTACATATTCATTGCCCTCCAGTCCCACATGGGCAGGTACCCACTGCAAAACTACATGCTTGTTTTGTCGTTGAAGCTCACGTAGGCAGTTTATTATTACGTAGGCTATCGGGGTGCCTCGAAAAGTCGAGGTACAACGAGCCAGATGTTGTAACGCGCTTCTGGAGTCAGAGAATATAACAAACTTTTGGCCTTTTAGGGACTGTATATAAGGCAGTGCCTCGCTTATTGCTATGAGCTCTGCATACATTATTGAAATCTTGGGAATGATTTGTAGTTGAATTTTGTCTCCAGTTTGAATGTCAAAAAAAGCAGCACCTATATCGCTGCCAGTTATTGAACCATCAGTATAAAGCTTATAATGGTCCGGGTAAGTATCATTTATAAATTCATAGCACAAATTCTGGAGTTCTACTCTTTGCAAGTTTTGCTTTTTGTTTACATTGTTCATACTAGGCTTAATGGTGTTTTGGAAGTCTAATATTCGAACCCAGGTATCAAGAGAAAACATATCTAATAGATTGCATCTGTGTATCGGAACATCGTGTAAGTATCTGTCAATGAGGACCAGAAGAGGCAGTTTTTTTCTTCGCCAGAAAGTTTTGGTTTCACAAACATAGGCTAAAGTCTCTAAAGTCTGAATGGTTGAGTTGGTGTTAAATGATTTGCACTTCAGCCAGAATTTTGCGGCTAGATAGTGGCGTCTTATGAAGAGGGGCTGAAGGAAGAGTTCAAGCTCCATCACGTGGATAGGTGTCGTTTTGATAAAGCCACCAATGATGCGCATACACGTGTTTTGAATTTTATCAAGTTTGGCCAAAGAAGTCTTGCAACAATTGTCGTATGCAAAACCGGCATAGTCAAGCCTACTTCGGATTATAGAAATATAAAGGCGTCTTAAGTGTCTCGGATGAACTCCCCAGCGAGGGCCTACTAGTATTTTTAATATATCTATCTGTTTTTCTAGTTTTCGACTCAATTCATTGACATGTTTTGTCCATCGGAGAGATTCATCTAGCCAAACCCCGAGGTACTTGACGTTATCTACTACTTGTAATATACTGTTGTTTAATTTTAGTTGAACTAATCGATCATCCTCTCTTCTCCTAAAGCTTCTGTTAAAGTTACACACTTTAGTCTTGGTTGTGGAGATGTCTAAGCCTATTTCGGTAAGCTTGTCGTTAAATATATTTAGGGATACAAATACAAATACAAATTTATTCTGAAATAAGAAAGTACAACATTAGAAAATAAGTACACTGGTTCCCACTCTAGGATTCCCTGTGTCGTAGGGACCAGTCTCTTTCGTCTAGCTAGTCGTCGTACATTTGTTGCTTTAATAATTTTAAGTGGGCTTACAAAATAACTAATATTAAGAAGAGTTAAAGTAAACAGAGAAAATAATTAGAGGATTTACAACAAAAAAAGAAAGTACATAGTTCTCTCTCTCTGTGTGCGTGCGTGCGTTTGTGTGTGTGTGTGTGTGTGTGTGTGTGTGTGTGTGTGTGTGTGTGTGTGTGTGTGTGTGTGTGTGTGCGCGTGCGTGCGTGCATGCGTGTGTGTGTGTGTGGGTGTGGGCGGGTTTGTGTGCTTATGTTTGTGCTTACATCCATCAAACTAACTTTTATGGCGTAACCAATTGTTCTGTGTCTGCATAATTTAAGCCTGTTAACCATTTCGAGATAACGTTTTTACATGTACGCTTGGTATGAAGTACTATGTTCAAAGAGTTATTAATTGTACTGTATAAGAAAGGTCCCATGAAAGTAAAAGATCTTCTCCCGAAGACAAGATTTTTTGCAGGTTTACCCCACATTGGTTGCCTTCGCGATCGCTGGCCTTGTAGCATAGTATTCAGAGCAGTTTTATGAAACTTAAGAGAGACTGATAGAATATACAATTGCCGCAATCTAAGCATACCACACACTTTGTAAAGCGTATCTGTGCAGTATCGAACGGGCTTTCGGTGTATAACTTTTAGAACTGCTCGCTGTGCTCGTTCACCTTTAATTAAGTGACTTTTACAAGCTGCTCCCCAAGATACTATGCAATAGGTTAGGATTGATTGGCAAAGTGCTACGTAAAGTGTTTCCATAAGTTTAGTATCTGAAATATTGCGAAGTCTTTTAAAAATGTGCATTAATTTTCTAATCCGTGAGCTCAGATAGTCTATTTGCTTAGTCCACTTAAGGTGTTGATCAATAAAGACTCCTAGATATTTTATATAGTTGCTATTTTCGAAGGTAGGACAATTACAGAATAATTGGGGGTTTGTGCAAGAGTGTAGCTTAAGTTCGGACTGGTTGGATGGAATTGTACGTTTTGTTACACTGAAGTTAATCACTTTTGTTTTTTCCATATTGAGTGTGAGAAGATTATGCTTTAACCAATCAGCCACCCTTCGCATACCTGTTTCTGCTGCATCGTGTGTTGCTCTCCAAGTTTTTCCATAGAAAATAATCGCTGTGTCATCAGCATATGTAAAAATTTTAGCATTGTCCAACCTTAGAGTGCAGAGACCATTGATGTAAATGATGAAGAGTGTTGGTCCAAGGACGCTGCCTTGAGGGATACCATATTTCGTGTTGGCGAAGTCACTATATAAGTCTCCTATACGCACTCTTTGCTTTCGGTTTGTAAGATAGGAGCAAAACCAATTCAATGCTGTACCGCGAATGCCTAGCTGCTCTAGCTTCTTTAGGAGAATTGGCCTGGATATGGTGTCGAAGGCTTTTGCTAAATCGAGGAATATGCCAGAACATCTAAGGCCCTTGTCTAATTTAGATATAACAAAGTCCGAAAGGTTGGTTACTGCTTCCTCCGTCGATCTCTTGTTTCGGAAACCGTACTGATTTTCACTTAGCAAATTTTTGTCCTCTAGATATTTCAGTAGTCTGCTATTCATGACTTTTTCTAATATCTTAGAAAAAGACGATAACAAGGATATTGGTCTATAATTTGCTATAGTCTGTTTGTCTCCTAATTTGTAGATCGGACAAACATTTGCTATTTTTATGTCGGATGGCACTATACCCGAGGCTAGGCTAAGATTGCATATAAATGCAATAGGAGCCGCAAGCATATGTTTGGCATTCTTAAGAGCTCGATTATTAATACCATCCCATCCGGGTGCTGCATCACTTTTTAGGCTGGATATAATTTTTATGATTTCAGTTTCATCTGTAGGGGTCATAAAAAAGGAGCTGTCCTGTGGAAGCCTGTTATCATCTAAAGTGTGATTAATATTGACTAGTTCCGATTCCGTTTTATTAAGAACATCCATTGTTTTTTCAGCTAAGTGGTCACCAACTGAAGCAAAATAGTTATTTATCGCATTCACGATTTCACTAGATTCTTGCTGTGAACCTAGGAGTGCGACATTCGAAACGTCTCTTCTTTTGATGTTACAGAGATTTTTTACAGCATCCCAAGTCTTTTTACTATCTCCTCTAGCCCTGTCCAAAATACTCTTTTCATGTGCGGTTTTAAGACTTCGTATGATATTGTTACAATAGTTCCTGTAGTTTTTGTATTTAATTTGTATAGAAAGATCATGCTTATTTTCTTCTTTCTTGGCATTTTTATGTAATAAATCGCGTTTCCGGATACACCTAAGCAGATTTTCGGTCATCCAAGGTTTTCTTATTGCTTTTGAGTTTCGAATTAGAACATTTGTGGAGTTTAATTTAATTTTAGTGCTAAGAGTACTCACGAATTCTGAGAGGGCATCCGAAGCATCATGATGGTGATATATAGTGTTCCAGTCAATTTTTTCAATATCCCTCATCAGGCCATCATAGTTAATTTTTGTAAATTGCTTATTTTCGCTGAGATTATTAGAGCAAACAGTAAATTTATCTATTGCAACAATCAGTGTATCATGGTCAGTTATACCTGTATCGCACACTACTACCTTGGCCGTTCCATGAGTTTTCATGATGGATGCTTGTAATGTATCTAAACTCTCATTAAGATCTTTGTTAGTAGTGAACAATACAAAGTCATCTGCAAATTGTGATAGATGAGCCTCAGAAATAGATTGGCAAATAGAAATAGTGAGTATATTAAAAAGAAGAGGTGACAAGGGGTCGCCTTGGGCTAGTCCCCGACCAGTAGTGCGAGTAAAAGATGAGTCTTGACACTGAATTTTGAGTTCTCGTTTGTGGAGAAAATTCCATAAATATTGACATAATTTAGAGCCCATTTTTAGACGGTCCATAATTACTAGCAATGAGTTGATGTTAACATTATTGTAGGCACTGTCTATATCAATGAAGCACGCAAGAGTATGTTGTTTACGAGAGAAACCAATTAAGATGTTATTTATTAAGTAAGCAAGATTGTCGTATGTTGATTTAGATTTTCTGAATCCTATCGTATACTCTGAAAATAAATTGTTATGTTCGCAAAACCACTCAAGGCGACTATTTAAGATGGCGTGAAACACCTTGCAGATGCAAGACATCATTACAATAGGACGGAGAGATGAAACACTAGAAAGGTCTCTTCCAGGCTTAGGAATAGCGACAACACGCATGTCTCTCCATTGTTTAGGAGTAAAACCTGTTTTATAGAATACATTTAGTAGTTGGGTTAAAATAGTCTTACCATTATGTGGTAGATTCCTGATCATACTGTACGAAATGTTGTCATATCCCACAGAGGAATCAGAGGGTCGTATTGACTTTTCTAATTCACAGATTGTAATTTCAGCACTAAGATGTTCATTTTTGGATTTAAATATGGGGGGCTCAGGCGTGACAAAGTCTGGAGTAAGGGTAATTAGCAGCTCGTAGGCTTTATCTTCACTGATACATCTATCAGCAGTTTTATATCCCTTCGCCCAGCGCATCTTGTTAAAGGTATCACGCGGCGAAGTAGACTCGTCTAAAGATGAGCAGAATTTCCGCCTGCAACTGTTCTAGGGCTAATATTTTTGTGTTCATAAATAATTATACCTACAATAAAAATACAAAAACAGACTTTGCATTCATAATTTGTTAACAGACTTATAAACTATGGTAGTAAGTTCAACAATTGTGTATTTTTAATCAATTGTGTTAAATTTCAACCAATTCAATCCAATTTAATTATAAATATTCGAATCATTCCTTATTTCAATTCAATTAAGTTTGTTATATGACTTGAGTGCCCTTTAGGGTAAATAATTTGTTAATACACCCATTGAGTATGTAAGTGAGTTAAACAATACTGAGTTTTTATTTATTTATTTAACTGATTTCAATTTAAACCAACTCAAGTAAATTAAATAAGAATCATTTTTCTTTCACTTCAATTCCATTTGATATGACTTGATATAAGGCATTTTCAGGTAAACGCCTTATTGCCAATACAACCCAATTAAAATAAATATACATTTATATTTTAAATTAATATTCATTCGAACTCATTCATATTTATATTTATTTAGGTACATCAACAGTATAACATACACAGCACTTACTTAGATTAATATACAGTTACGTTCTAGTACATTACACTAATTATAGATATACACAGCATTTGCCATAACATTTAACAGTGAAAGGAGAGTCACAATACAAAGAAATGTATCCAAAAAGTATGTATATATCTATCCAACCAAACAATATAAATTTCCAACAACAACAAACTACAAAGATGCAACAAATTTCAAAATTCACCCTCTAGGGTCTAGCGCAAATAAACCCCCTCTCCATCGTCTCCTTGATATAATGCAATGAGTCACTAAAAATGTTCAAGTTGCTGTTTTTGTTCAGCTCGTTATATTCTGTTATCATTCTGGCGAGCGGGGAAAAAGCTCCCAAGTTGGTGCGAAAACTGGGACGGCAAAATGTTTTGGTGATTGGAAACCGGGGAAGCGAGTGTGGAACCGTCAGAGGCACCTTGGAAAGAAGTTGGGGGCAGTCAATTCGTGAGTTAACAATTTATAACTCATTCAATACATAACTTGAAATAAAGGTCATAGTGTCAGATTTTACAAAGTAGTTTTAGCGGCCAGGTGTGTCGCGTGGGCCAAGTGTGTCCTTAAATAGCGGCCAGGTGTGTCGCATGGGCCAAGTGTGTCCTTATGTAGCGACCAGGTGTGTCGCATGGACCAAGTGTGTCCTCAAATAGCGGCCAGGTGTGTCGCGTGGACCAAGTGTGTCCTTAGGTAGCGCCCAAGTGTCGCTTGGGTCAAGAAGTGTGTCCATAGTTCTGTACATTTAATTATTCAAAAGCAGCAGAAGTGGCCAAGTCAGTCAATCAATCAACCAAATTTATTTATTGATACATGTACAATAGTTATGTACATGTAAGTTATGTTTAGTAGCTATATATTTTCCTCGATTAGATCGGGCCATTTGTGCCATGAAAGAGCTATGTGTGTTTTACAAAAGGTCAAGTCTAACTGTGAATTCTTTTACTAGAAATTTTCATTAGCAACGGTCATGTGAGCCATATAGGCGCTCTTACTTGCGTTCAGGATTATTTGCAACATTATTCCTTTACTAAAATTATGCTCTAACTAGCGGTCCCCCGCGACTTCGTCCGCGCGTTTTGAGTTTGCTCCCTCCCCTCCCGTCGCAGTGTCATGTTTTATATCCTACAGCCTTTCTCGATAAATAAGCTATCCAACACAGAAATATTTTTTCAAATCGGTCCAGCAGTTCCTGAGATAAGCGCGTTCAAACAAACAAACTTTATAATATATTAGCGCAAGCGCACGTTGTACTTAAGCTGCGAACATTATTTTGGTGCGGAGTTAAGTTAAAACTGTGATAGCTCCTAAGATATTTATTGAAATCAAATGATATAAAGGGCAACTTGGTTCTCAATGTAATGCTTGTGATGATGAATGTATTTATTTTGATAAGAATAAATACCTGTGTGTATAATACACCTCTTAAAATAATGCATTATTTTTTTACAAATTTATAAACATAAAAAAGGTTGTAGTAAGTCAACCATAAAAGATAGACATATGCTGTCGCGGACTTTATTATAGAACTCTTAATGCTGAACAATTCTGTCATACATGATTTTTGTGTTACTTAAGCGGTTTCCGCAGCGTACGCAGCGGAAGCTCTCAAAAGGAATATCTTTCTCCCGTTTTCGCAATATTTTTTATTTCTGCTGTGGTCTTATGAGTCGTATCTTTATGTTATATAGCCTAAAGCCTTCCTCGATAAATGGACTATCCAACATAACAATAATTTTTCAAATCGGGCCAGTAGTTTTTGAGATTAGCGCGTTCAAACAAACAAACAAACAAACAAACAAACAAACAAACAAACAAACTCTTCAGCTTTATAATATTAGTATAGATAAATGAATAGGCTCCACAGTAATTAGATTTAAAGACATTTATTCTTATAAATACATACAGTTCATTTACAAAGATAATTATTGAAACCATATCTTAGTAAAAAAATACCATATCCAAAATATGATTTTGTTGATAACAATACTAATGCTGGTATTCTTTTTCTTCCGAGGAGATGAGACTGAAGAGCACGAGACCAAACCAGGCTGGTTGGGCCTAAAAAGACGAAAGAGCTCGCGATCGAGGTTGAGGACATCGACTTCTTCTAAAGGAAGTCACAAATCAAAAACTACCCTTTCGGCGTCACCAACGCTCGAAACCGTCGAGTCACCTGAAATTACCGTTTCACACAATCCGAAGTGACTGTTTGGCTCCGATCACAAAAAAAAGAACAACTACTACGTCTAAATTGTAGTATATTCATTCACTGTATAAGTCCTTGTACACACAATTCTGATATATTTCGCGGAGGTTTATCTTGATTCCCGTCGTTTTAAAACCATTGCGCGGTCGCGGGTACGCTGGGATGTTATTTATCATTTACAAAAAAAAAAAAACACTTCTAGAATGGGTTATTTTATTGCGATTGAGTACAGAATTTTGAATATATGTACAGTCGACAGCACATCAAATTACCCACTTTTGTTGCAAACATAAACTTATTGCAATTGCATAAGATACCGCAGTTTCTACCTTGACGTGCTGTTTTCCGTACAACTGGTAATTTTGGTAAATGTATAAACATCAGAAGCCCTTTTTACCGTCTTGTATGAGATCAATTAAAAATAAATTAGTGTAATATTTATATTGTAATCGCTCCCACATACCTAATATACTAAGTTGAGTTAATAAATTGTGGAGTAATTATATTAATTATGGGACAGATAGTCCTATACTTATACATATTAATATTAATTTATGACTTCTATAAACATTTAGGAATCAAATAACTTACTACATATTTCTGTAATACTGCACAAACAATAAAAAAAAATGAAATTGTACATCAATAACGAGCTTTGGTAGGTATACTTTACTTTTACTTATTAAATAATCTTCTTATAAGTATTCCTCACTAGTAGACAGTCAGTTATACATTTCAAATCAAAATCAAAATCAAATCAAAATCTTTATTTCCAATATCTTGTTTACAATATTTTTGCAGAGTCTTCCCGGTAAGTAGTCTTAATGACACTTGTATTGGGAATGGCTCGCAACTTCCCTAAAGGTATAGCCGACAGATATAGGTAGGTAATTATAAAGTTAGTTACATTAGTGGTTACCGGCACTAAGAGGCTGGTACCGAGAAAAAGTACTTAATTATAATTATGACTAAGTGTGTGACACAGATTCAATTCTGTGCTATTAATTGAAACTAAATAAAAACAAAGAAAAGAAATACAGACGCGCCACTTGGTATTCAAGTGGAGGGCGTTTAACGGTATGCTCATTTACTATTTTATTTGTGTGTGTGTGTGTGTGTGTGTGTGTGTGTGTGTGTGTGTGTGTGTGTGTGTGTGTGTGTGTGCGTGTGTGTGCGTGCGTGCGTGCGTGCGTGCGTGCTATGAGTCAGAATTGTCAGTGTGAGGGCGTGAGATTGCGTTTGCGCACAAATGTACAAGTCCAGGTGCTATACCTATTATAGTATGTTTGTGTTTACCTACATGATGCCAAGGGATATCTGTAAGCCCTACGGATTATTCCTTGCGTACATAAATTAATATATCCTCAATGTCTACATAAATTTGTTTAAGGGGCTACCCGGATATTTTGCGCGCTCACTAGCGCCACTTTAGTAGAAAAATCATAACTCGTTAAATTAAAGTCCAATCAAAAATCTGGTAGATACGATTGTAGTACAGGTTCTATAGTTTATTTAGTACGTTTAAATTGTTTCTTAAGTAGTTTACTGTAGTTAGAGTTAGAAAAACTGCTAAATATGGCCACTTTTAGCATTTTTGCTAACTGTAACTGCAGATAACTCTGTTTAATTGAACTTAAACATTGTGTCTAAACCACATAATCAGAGCTACAATCGTATCTACCAGATTTTTGATTGGTCTTTTATTTACCGAGTTATGATTTTTCTAGTAAAGTGGCGCTAGTGTGCGCGGTAAAAATCCGGGTAGCGCCTTAAAATGACATTTTTTATCTATAAATCATTACCCCGACAATTTGTAAAAACATTAGTTTTGTAATATTATTTTTATACCTATTGTCTTTTAGCACTTTAATTATATACGTCTGTCTAGTTTTCGCTCAATCTAGTACTTACGTAAGAGACGAAAGGCATTGTCGTGGGACAGGGTGCCCTTAAAGAATAATATTTTTTTTGTTAGGAGAAATAAAATCGTATGCGGGCCAGTTTTCAAAAAAAATAAATTAAAATGAGTCCTCTTTCTATGTTATTGTTTGATGCTCTGTTAAAATATTATCACTTAAAACGAGGTGACCTTACATAATATACTAAGCATTGACTTGAAAAGAAATATATTTTCATTTATGAATTTTATATTGACGCCAAACACGACGTTTGCTCTGCAATATGCTAGGGTTTGTAGCTAGCCGTGTAAACAAACGATGGTGTGTTAAAGTAAGAAAACGTCACTTTTGACGTTCCCTCTGTGCGTTCTCTCCATCCATGTCCGGTGTTCTCATAACCAGTGGCGGCTGTACCTAAGTGCGCTCGTGCGCTGAACCACCAATTCAAAAGATTTTAAAAATGACAAAATATTAAGTACCTAATTCATCTTTATTTTTAAAATACCATTTTAATAGTTAGTTTTAAACAAACAAAAACGTATACAAGATTAAATCTCCAATTATGGTGACACTGTTTGAGCGCTTTACTTAACTATTAAGACTTATTTCCCTGTAAAGACCAATTCTCGTGCGCTTCGGCGAGTGCACGAGGACTGCTAAAATAACTTGTAGGAGATACGAGTTCATACGCCTGACGCGTGAAACAAAAGATAGTTCATAGAAATGTACCGAGTAGTGAGTGGGTTTTCGAGCGCCGCACATGCGAACCGAGGATTGCCAAGAGCACCCGATGTTTGACGAATTGGCCGGCCGGCATGGGCGCGAGGCGACGACGGCAGCCATGATTGACATCTCGTTATCCCTTTGAAAGGCAAAGGGAATATATTTACCACCTTATTTTTATTATCTGTGGAAAAAAGAATAAAAAATAAAAATAAAAAAACAAAAATTTACGCTGGCAACTACACAGATATCAACCATTGTTTTGACGTTTAGAAAACGTCACCTGTCAGTTGAAAAGTTTTCACAGTGGACGGTTGATCGTGAAAAAATCGGCTTTTTTTGTACTTCTTTGTAAATTTTTTCAAATCTCGAGGATCTGGAAGTGCTGGAGGTAAGAATTGATTATTATTGTTTCTTTATGTTTTTTCTAAAAGATATGACCAATATTTCGTTGATTACTTATTCTGGGTTACTACAATATTGATGTTTTGTGGTGGGAAGAATATTCCCTCTGCCCCTGGGTTGCACAATAGGCAGAGGGAATATTTTTGAATAAGTATAGAAATTATTTGGTTTATTAACTTTTTATTTTTGCAGATGAGTCGGAAAAAGTTAGCAGATTCAGAAAAAGAGCAAGCCCTTGAAGAACTTTTTGATTTTCCTGAAAGTCCTGAACATTCTGAGGATGATTTGGAGTTGGATGATGAAGTAGAAACTCAATACAGTACAGTCAAACTTCAGAGCATTCTGGAGAGTCTCGACGACGGTACAGAAACTATTTCTACACCATTTTTGGAAAGCCATAATAGCCCTCAACCATCTCTATCGGAATTCGACTGCCAACCTTTGTCTTCAGTTCAAGAAATTTGTAGTCCTAGTCCATCTTCAAGCCGAGTAACGCGATCCCGGCCTTCGACTGGTCCTAGTAATACTGTCAAATCGTCTATACTAACCTCCTCTTCTGTTCCTGATGATACAAGTAGTGAATCTGATACAGATCAATCCGACGACGCTGAAGAATGTTGGAAAAAAGTTCATAGGACTAATTGGGCTGATAGACCAAAACCTGAAACGTTTGATGAAACTCCATTAGCACCAAAACGAAAAGTCGGCAACAGAACAAGGCCAGTCTGATTCTTTGAAAAGTTCTTTTCAAACGAAGTATATGAGCAAATTATTTATCAGACAAATTTATATGCTGCCCAAGAGAAAATTGAAAACTGGTCGCCTCTTGTCGAATCTTCCAGAGCTTAAGGCCTTTTTAGGCATAATAATCGTTATGGGCTATCACATTTTGCCATCCATAGATCTGTACTGGTCTTCTGATCCTGGATTTAGAGTGAATGAAATTGCCGATATTATGCCTGTAAAAAGATTTAAAAAAATCTTAAGACGTATACATCTTAACGACAATACAAAACAACCAAAAAAGGACAGTCTTGATTACGATAAGTTATACAAAATACGTCCAGTATTAAATTTAATTAACCAAGCCTGTCAAGATAATGCAGAGGAATCTTCTTCGCAAAGCATTGATGAGTCCATGATTTTGTTCAAAGGGAGGTCATCCCTCAAACAATATATGCCTCTCAAACCGATAAAGCGTGGGTACAAAGTCTGGTGTCGGTGTGATAGCCAGACAGGTTATCTTTACGAGTTCGATATTTACACTGGTAAAACTTCAAATTCAGTGGAACAAGGATTAGGAGCAAATGTAGTAAAAAAACTGACTAAGAAACTTATAGAGAAGAAAGTACAGAGTGTGTATATAACGTTTGACAATTTCTTTTGCGATTGTAAAATCCTGGAGTTTATGTATCAAAACAAAATTTATGCCACAGGTACAGTGCGTCGGCAAAGAGCTGATATGCCAGCTCTTATAAAAGGTGACAAAAGTAAGAAGCTACGGCTATCGAAGGGAGAATTCAAGTGGCGAATAAAGGGGAATGTGGCGTTTGTCGTATGGCAAGATAACAAAGAGGGTCTTCTCATGAGCAATGCATTCCACCCTAAAGTCAATCAAACTAGCGTTTCAAGGACCCAGAAAGATGGCTCTACAGAATTTGTGAAATGTCCCCTTGTCACGAAGGAATATACAGCGAGAATGGGTGGAGTCGACCGATTCGACCATTTGAAAAGTACATATACAGTGGGGCGAAGAAGCAAGAGGTGGTGGCTCCGAATATTTTATTTCCTGATTGACAGCGCTATAACTAACGCTTTTATTCTAAGCAATAAGAACGACATCAAGTTTTCGCATCTCGAATTCTGCGTGGCTCTAGCCAGAGGACTTGTAAGTGGTTTTACCAGTAGAAAAAGACGTTCTACTATGGCCGATTACGTAGTTAGGAAAAAAATACTGGTGCCCGACACGACTCGCCAAAAAGCTGTAAATATAGTGGCTGAAGAGGTGAGTTACACAAATGTAGGTGATCATATGCCTTCTCCATTGTCAACGTACAAACGCTGTCGTCTTTGCAGTACAAAAGATAATGATAAGCGCTCTAAAATAATGTGTTTGAAATGCAAAGTGCCACTGTGCATTGTCCCTTGTTTTTATGCATTTCATAAAAAATAATTTCTTTCATATGCGTTTATTCTTATAGGTAAATAAATAATAAGCAGTCATTAATGTATAATAAAGTTGAGTCATTGATGTATAATAAAGTTGAGTGTTATAATTTACTAATTAAGACTAACAAAATTAATTGATATTAAAAATTACGGTAACAGCAACGGGCAACGGGAATATTTTTACCACCATGGAAATAATAATAATAATAGTAATTTTGAAATTGATATTTATTTCTACCTTCAAAAGCAAGCCAAAATCAAAAACACTTCTCTTTTTGCACTACCAGAACACTGGGCCTGTTAAAGGGTTATCAGACTACCAGTATAGTTACACTGTATGTGTAACGCATTAATTATTGTTTATTTATAATACCGTAATTGTTTTCAGTTATTGTTTCAATTTTCTTAAAGTGCACTACCAGTTCGATAACCCACTAGCCGCCACTGCTCATAACTGTACATGTCCTTTTGATTTTAATAAATAAATCTTTTGTAATCGGGGCTGGTATTTCTGTTTTTACCCATAACCTATCTTAATACCTCGCTGCCTGCATCTGCCATGTATAACTTGTTTCCATAATACACTGCGTACGCAGTACATAAGCATGTCGTGTTTACTTCAGCTCTCGCGGTATGACTTATACAACCGAAACGGTGAATGAATTGGACGGCTTAGAAGTAGCTTGATCTTTTGACCGTGACTTGCCTGTCGCGTCTGTTAACTTGCAACAATCGTCATCTTTATCAGCAACGCCAGTGCCTATTGAAACCTGCAAACGTGACATGCCTGTCGCGGCTGTTAACTTGAACCAATCAGCATCGGGAGCGCCAGTAGTACAAATTTTACTTTTATGTGTAGTTTGCGGCAAAGAATGTACAGGAGCACATTCATGCTACTCGTGTGCACGAAATGTTCACGAAATTAATGGAATAACATATAACGGTTAAGGATCGCACCTATTATTCTATTTAAAGATACAAAACTACCGAAAACATAAGAAAAACCGCAAAAAATGAAAACCCACTCATCACAGAAATTTCCTGACATTGACGTGAGATCTTTACTTCTTATAGAGATACCAAAGATAGATCCTGGACCATTGGATCAAAAAAATGTATTAGTAAAAGTTTTAGAAAACCGAAATAAAAAGTCATAAAATTGGAACATCAGTAAATGCAATAGAGATTTCAAACATTGCTTTGAATGATCCTATACCAAATGAAAACTTGACTCAGAGAAATATGCCATAAATTGTCGCCCTTTGGTGGCCAAGGTTATTTAAAATGTTCCTGTTAAAATCGATTGTATTGTTAATTTTTAAATTCCAACAAATACGATGGTCTAAATTATAATTGAAATAACTTTAATCATCATGATTCTCTTGCCCTGTTCCCAGTTTATCTAGGGTCGGCGCAGTACGTTTTCCTCTTCCACACTCTTCTTACCGTCAAGCTAGATACCGGAGCAGAATGAAATGTGCTACCGAAACATTAGATATACAAAACAAATGCTAAATTGAATGCTAGCCGAACAAGAAATCTAATAAGTTACACAGATGATATAATGGTATTTCTGAAGGAAACAGAATTACTATTGTTAAGAATTCGAATAAATGATAGCAGCTATTTATTTAAAATTTACGACACTATGTAAAATAAAAAATGTATGATGAGAGATGCTGGCTACGGTCTCTGCACAACGAAGGCCTCCACCCTCATCATCACTTGAGGGTCCAAGGTTTGCTGCTGGCGCGTACTACGCTCATATCACTTCGAGATCCAAGCTTTGCTGCTGGCGCGGACTACGCGCCGAAGGTCGATCAGCTTGAGCTCGAGTTCTCCCGTTGACAACTGCGGCTGCAGTTATTAACCACCTTTTTCAGCAAAAGTTCATTGCATACGTGTATCAGTGCTGCGATGGCGATTTGAAAGAAATTCTGTGCTCGATTACTAGCTAGATTGACTAGTGCTCGCTTCAATTTGGATTATTAGATTAGGTAGGAGGCATCGCTTCTATCAGCAATCGTAAAATAAGATTTTACCTACTGTGTAAAATAGAAAACTGTTTTGACTGCAAAGCTCTCACATAATTGTTTGTTACGCGATTATAGTGTTAGCTGATAAGAAAAGATTTCATTGTGTAATAACTAATTAGATATGGTAATTACATAGGCGCTACCTGGATTATTACCGCGCACACTAGCGCCACTTTACTAGAAAAATCATAACTCGGTAAATAAAAGACCAATCAAAAATCTGGTAGATACGATTGTAGCTCTGATTATGTGGTTTAGACACAATGTTTAAGTTCAATTAAACAGAGTTATCTGCAGTTACAGTTAGCAAAAATGCTAAAAGTGGCCATATTTAGCAGTTTTTCTAACTCTAACTACAGTAAACTACTTTAGAAACAATTTAAACGTACTAAATAAACTATAGAACCTGTACTACAATCGCATCTACCAGATTTTTGATTGGACTTTAATTTAACGAGTTATAATTTTTCCACTAAAGTGGCGCTAGTGAGCGCGCTAAAAATCCGGGTAGCCCCTTAAACTGTGCAAATGCAATGAAACGAATGGAAGTAAAAACAAATATAGATGTAGTCATTTTTCGACGGGTTCGCGTTGCGTTGCGCCCGATATTATGTTTCCTTACGGTAACTAATAAACGAAACCAAATTGTGTTTTATTTACTTACGCTATTTCAGTACATTTCTATTTAATCAAAGGGATCAGTGGGTAGTTAGTAGTAGTAGGTACAATATTTTGTAAGATTGAACGCAGTCAGGTCATTAATGTTGAATGTAAATTTAAATTGTAAACTACATTCACATTCAAAAAGCCAGCACTGCAAATGAAGTTTGGGAAAACCTTTCCCGTGCTTTCGAAAAAGAAAAAGGAACACAAGAAAACAATAATAGCTTTCATTTAGCTGCTGCTTTTAGCCTGTTCAGATCATATTAATGCTTGGTATATTGGTGCTTCAGCTCACATGACCTCATGCAAAGACATTCTACAAGATATAACTAAACCAGTGATTAACAGTATAAAAGTGGCAGACAGCAAAAGCCTTCCCGTTCAATGCACTGCGAAAGTATGCTTAGAGGTTTATTATGAAAAAATGAATGTCAACAAAGTTTTGTTCCGAAACGTTTTGTATGTACCTGGATTGGCAATTAACTTGCTGTCAATAAGTCAGGCTGTGTCACATCACTAACAGTAACAGTGTGATTGTGACAATAGCAAACTTTATTAACAACAAGTATCAACTGAATATGCCTGGAAGCTTTGCATGCATGTCTTATGTAAATCAACAAGATATTTACCAGTGGCAACAAAGGACCCATCCTTCTTCTTTATTTTCAAAGTTTACAAAAATTACCTGAATATACAGACGGAATAACCGTACCTGTAAATAAACATAATTTAAAGTAAATTAAAATACCTGTCAAGAAGGCAAACAGACACGCTTGCCCTTCAAGAGTCAAGGCTCTCAGAGTAAAGGTCCATTAGTACTGATCCATTCTGACTTATTTGAACCTATGAAAACATAATCAATAGGAGGACCAAGGTACTTTCTTACATTTTTGGATGATTTCTCAAAGTTGATATTCGTGTACACTCTTCAGAATAAGACCGAAGTACTAAGTTCAATATCATTATTTTCTTATAACGAATCCGGTAATAATAACTAAAATGACTAACGTATTTTTTTCATTAATAAATAAGCCAGCAATTACACAGCTCAATTAATGTATCAAAAACTCACCCAGTCTTTGGTACTTGCGTTGTAACAATGCGCACTTATGTTTCGCTAAATTAACATAATTTCCCTAAATTTTCTCTTAATCATAAAACTTATAATAGGAAAAAAATATATAAATAATGTGATAATAGACAAATAATATTTTACTATAGTAACTCGTACCGCGAACAACAGAGCTGGCAACCGACCGGTTAGGAACGGATCACGCACACCGTTCAGCGTCTCATTCAAATTCGCATCGCGAGTCGAAGGCAGTCCCGATTCCAACACTTGGAGTGCGGATGTGCGTTAATTAAGCTACCAAACATTGAATTTATAACGGCTTCAGATATACGCCAAAATATATTACGAGTCTAGGAATCGCTTAAAGAATAATGAAATATGCAGCTGTGCTTGTTAAAGTGTTCTTATTCTTGGTGAGTTGTGAATTGATTATTTTATGCTTGTGTTTGTGCTTAAGTATGTACTATTCTCGCAGATTAGTAGTATACCTACCTTCTTTTCTTAAAAAAAAATAACGGTCGATAATGAAATCGGTGCACGTAATGCTATGTTGCACAAAACATAATCTTATTATCCTTATATCATTCACTACGACCTCGTACAATCGCAATTTACCGTAAAGAATGTGTAAATTGTTCAGTCACTCTTATTTTAAAATTAGGTAAACTTATAATTTGTAACTTTTTGAAATCAAGATAGTGTATTATTTCATTAAAAATGCTGCTTAATCCTTTTTTATAAACAATGTTGTGTGTTGACCGCACCTAGCTTAGTAATTATTTCTAACCGTTTTTTAATTTTTTTTTTGAATATCAACCTCCATGATTATTTTGCCCGCCTAGCAAACGCTAAATTGTAGGTAGTCTACCTAGCTTAACAATCCTAGTGCTTCCTTCTTTCTGGTTTTAAGAATAGGGTTCTTAAATTATCGTGTCGTTCTAGGAACACATCCCTGATTAGGGAAACTGAGAAACTAACCACCTGCGGTGATTGACGCCGGAAGGAGGAGACTGGGGCTAATTGGAAGAGAGGCGGAAAGTAAAGAAGAGGGAGAAGAAGGGATCAGGAGAACAGGGGAGTGTTGCCGGTGGACTTCGATTTGAGCGGGAATAGACCTTAGCCGAACTACCCCTCCAACTTATTTGCAATAAATATTTAATTTATTTTATTCGTTATCTTTCATTTTATTTTTAATCTTATTTGCCCACCCTCCTAAAAGGTGACAATAGAAGAGATCGTTTTCTACATTGACCGGACCGGGAAACGAACCCGTAACCTCACGAGATGGCGACGCATGAAACCAGCGTGCTAGCCACTCGACCACGGAGGTCGTTGCATGATAAATGTCACCCATATGGCAATAGAATCAAAATAGATGCAAGAAAAGGCAAAGGAACAGGAAAGAAGACAAAGAATGTGAATTAATTTATTATCAAACTTATTGGACCTCCGATAGCCATCTTACAATGATTATATTAGGAGCGATGGCCATACTATATATTATAAAAAAAGATTTTTTACGTGATTTATGGAAGACTGATTAAAACCAAAGTGTTTATGTTGATTAATAATAAATGCCTTATTAGAAAATAAATAAATAAAATAAATAAATATCCTTTTGACATTTCCACACATCGCCATCTAGTCCCAAAGTAAGCTACTCAAAGCTTGTGTTATGGGTGCCAGACAACGGATATAATACTTAAATACTTTTTGTTTGTAAATACATACATGATATACATAGAAAACACCCAGACCAATACAAACAGACATGTTCATGCACACAAATGTTTGTATTGTGCGGGGATCGAACCCGCACCCGCTGCGTAGCTGTCGTCAAATATCAGGTCTTTTTAAATCCTTGCATTTTCCACAAATCGTCATTTAAAAAACTATGGCCATCAATCCTCAAATACCAGTAGGGTACTACTGTCTCTTTTTTAAATATTTATTTTAGAAATGTCATGTATGCATTTGGTGTGGTTTCTTTTTTATAGTATTCGTTCTTTATTTTTATGTATTATTATTACAGATTGATTCTGAAAGTACACATACAATGGCAGACTATCCATTACACAACAGTGCAATTTATGAAGTAGTTGCAGAGGGGCCACCTTTTGAAAACCAAACAGAAACATATGCTGGAGGTGTACAGTCTCAAGAAAATCCTCAAAGTACATTAAATGATTTGCTCGTAGTAATTACCCAGAATCATGAATAAATAATAAAGAAAAATAGCAGAAATTTCCGTCCAGCTATCAGAAGTTAACAAAAATAATAGTCGATTTGTATGCACACTTGCACAAGCTGAAGGATCTCAAAAACAAAAGTTTACTTTATGCCCCGGCTACACGCTCCGTCTTGCCTGCGAGCATGCCTGCACAAACCAGTTTGCGCAGGTAAGCGCGCGCGTGTAGACGGCGAGACGGTACACGGTGTTTTTTTGCCCTTAAAAAGTGACATCCTCAATTTATTGCTTTATTGCATTGAGCTATATGTTTAGATGGCAAGAATAGAACACCCAGGAGTCCAGTGTTCTTAGTTTATTTTTAAAAAAATCTCAAAGTTTTCGTGACCTTTGAAGGACAAAGAGAGAAAAAAAATCCCTATAAAAAAACTATGAGGGGCTGATTAATCTTTGTGTCACGGGTGTTTAGAGCTTTTTGATGATCATATTTTTAAACTATTATTTTGTTGAAACTGTGTATGATAACGGAACAATATTTATTTTTATAGTTTTTTGTTATTATTTTTTATTTATTTTTCTAGTTCGAAGTAGATTGTCTAGCTGCAACAAAGCTATTCTTTATAATGATAAGCACTTACGACACAAGTTGCACGTTCCAGTACCGCCGGCATTTAGAGATATTCAATTTTAAAATTGTTGATTAGGGTTGTCACTCAAGTTGGTGGCTTTCGCTTAACTGGTTGTAAATAAATTAAATAAAATACATTAGTGCAGGAAATGCTGACGTGCAAATGTGCGAGCATCGAATTGACTTGATTATTGTGCGGTTGCTAAACCGTACACACTAAGACGGTCAATGTCCGGAATTTTTAATTTATTGTTTATGTTGTTTTAAATGCTGTTTGTTCTATGACACCTCCATCTGAAATTCTCCCATTCACGCCAAATTCGGATATTATGAACTCATATTATGACAAACATATAGATAATATAGTGCAAAAAGCATCAAAGGCCTTGGGTTTTATTATGAGGACTTCAGTCGACTTTCGTTCGCTAAAGACTGTAAAAATATTGTATTGTGTTTACGTCCACAGCCATTTGGAATATGCATCGCAGGTATGGAATCCCCAGTATTCTATTTACATCAATAGAATTGAAAGCATACAGAAACGTTTCCTTCGTTTCTTAGATTTTAAAGCGCATGTGTATAGTACCGATTACCAGCATAGGTGTGAGCGATACCATTTCCTACCACTAGAGACAAGACGGAACATAAGTGACATTTGTTTCTTGGCAAAGATTGCCACCGGTGTCATAGATAGCCCAGAACTGCTATCGAAAATATCATTAAACACCAACATGCCAAGGTTCCGATCACGCCCAATACTATATGTACCCTTAGTCCATGCAAATTACAGGCAGAACGCATTTCTGATCCGTAGTTGTAAAAGTTTTTCCAAATTATCTATCGACATTGACCTGTTCTTTACAAGCACTACCTCTATTAAGCGATTAATGACTAAATCATATTTTGAGATTCTCAATCTTCGTGATAAATTGGACTAACACCATTGTTCCTTAGATATATATTTTCCTACTTTGTTTTTTTTTGTATTAAGAGATTATTGTTTCTTTCCTCTGGATTGTAGTTGCCCCAATCGGACCTTATTTATAAATCTGACTACTAATATGTGGAGATTTATTATTAGTATTGATGTTTAGCATTAAGTTATTTAGATATAGTGATTATTAAAACTGTAAATCTTCCTAAGAATATATAAATAAATAAATATAAATAAATAAATAATTAGCATTAACCACCGCCATCAAAACCATACTATGAAATCCTTTGTAATTATAATAATAAGAACCCTGTTCTTCTGGTGGAGTAATCCGCACATGCTTGCCATCCACTGCGCCTAGGCAATGGGGAAAGTTCCATCTCTCTTCAAAATCCTGTGCTATGAGCTTCCAATCTTCCTGCGTCTTTGGGATCTGAAACCAATTATTTGTTTTAGGATTACATGGAGACGGCATTAAAACACTGGATTTTCAGACACAGGATCAACTTCTGTTAATTCTACTTTAGCGCATCGACCTTCATCACAACTATCTACAAGTAACAGCAATGATCCTCGTTCACCATCAAATGAAGATGAAAGTAGGTCATCTACTACAAGAGCTTTACCACCAAGACATAGTAGAAAGCGAAGCACGAGTGAAGTGGACCACACAATATCTGTTATAGGAAAACGTTTAATTAAATCAAAAGAAGACAGGCATGATATATTTGGACGAAACGTAGCTCATAAACTTAGAAGCCTGCCTAATGATCAATGATTTTTTCTTGAAAAAATATAAATGATGCTTTTTTTGAAGCAGAGATGGGAAACCTAAATAGAAGCTGTTGCGTAAATGTACGAGCTCAAACATCTTTGAATATGGCTGTAAATCCACCAAGGATTTCAATACCAGGAATCGAAAATTCTACGGCAACTATGTCATCACAAGCACCAAGGTTCCAGAAAGTCAGTTCAGTGCCCAACAAAACGATAGTGTTCAAGTAAATTTTGATTCAAATGATTTTACTTGCCTATCCCAATACATTGTTAATGATAAACCATAACTTCATGTATTCTTTGCATAGAACTTGATAAATGGCTTTACATGTGTCCGGAATTATTTTTGACAATGCTTGATGAGATATTGCTGCTGAGTATCTGTGGTCCCTATAAGTCTTCTTAGTAGCTAAAAACCTTAGTGTACAAGTTAATCTTTCATGAAGGGATATAGTCTGGCGCATAACAGTATCTTGTTTTTTAATTATGGGTGTCACTAAATGCAGTAATTCATTATAGGCGGTTTCATACAATCTTAGGTAACCTCGCCAGTCTTCTGGATCTTCTCTCAAGTCTTCGATTAAGTTAATCTGTGAATGTATGTTTCTTCGTAACAATCATCTTTTGCTCCACTTACTTCTACGGCGTCGCTTGATTGCTTGTTGTTTCTTTATCAGTAAACAATAAAATAATGCTCCTCTTATAAAAAACCCTCTTCCGTTGGCAACATGGTGCGTTGACGAGATCACAAAACACAACTAGGGACTGCACAGTTAGTTTGCACGAGCTTACCTGCATCGTATGGCCACTACACGGTGTTCCGTCTTTTTGCACAGTCATGAATGCACAAACCGGACTGCGCAGGCAAGATGAGCGTGTAGCCAGGCCATTAGAACCAATAAATACAGTTGAAGACCTGGAACAATTTGATGAACAACTATCGGACCCTGCTATGTTTGAAAGCTTACTGCAAAAATATTCAATTTTGTGCTCTGTAGCAAAAGGGAATGGATATAATTGTGCATACGGATTATTAGTTTCCCTCTTTTCAAAAGAAATCTTACGCCTATGTTCATGGACTGGAGGTAGTCGTGGTGAAGATGCCAAAATTGGATTTAAGCGCTTCAAGAATTTAACATACATATTTTTTTGAAATGGTTCACTGTTGGGTCTGTACATATACACAATACAAAATAATGAAGAATTTTTAAAGTCAATTTTGAGGAATGAATGCGCTAAAAATGAAAGAAACAAAAAAACATTCGAAAATCAAGCAAAAAAAGTAAGAAGACTCTAAAACAAAAAAATAATGGCAATGAAACTATTGAACAATATCACAACAAAAAGAAGACAAAAGGAGACAATATCAGTGATATTAACCTGGATATTAATGAAGAGGAGGAAGTTTAATCTGTTTGTTAGACTTTTCATTTGCATAATTGAACTTTTAAACGGGTCAGTAAAGATTTTTTATACTTTTTATCTTTAAAATTCAAACTATAACCAATACAAATGGGAGATTTTAAATTTACCAATAATTTTAGCAAATAATTTGATAAGTTTTCTTTGGTTTTTATTGTGTGTTACTTTAAACAACTAAACATTATAAATTGCACTTGTAAAAAGGGTTCGATTCCTTGTGCGAAACAGAACAATATGAAAATACATTTTATGTAGGTAGAATAAAACATTTTTTTCATGATGAATGTTTCATACTTTGTTACTAGGTCACTATTAAGTTTTTAAATTAATATTTTTTCAATGCTAGTATTATGTTGTCTGTGATTTGAAGACTGATTAATATAACTCGAAGAAGAATTTGTTTAGATGAAGATCAACTCTAATAATGTTAAATTAACCTTTATAGAGTCAATCTTCGAGTAGCTGTTAATTTTAAATGATTTTATCAATCAGATGAAAGAACAATCTTGAATTCAATGCTTCGGTATCGTTGTCTTTTCCTGCATCTAGAATACAAAATGTTGTATATCTACGTATGTATACTACGGCGCGTACTGTGCCACCTCCATCTTTGACAATAAATCAGTGTGCTAATAGCTGTCAGTGATTTCACTCGTACTCTCGATTTGCATACATAACAGTGGCGAGAGTCTTACCCGCGTTTTACGAAATAAAAACCGTTGGAAATATGTCGCTTTTCGGTATTATGTCAGCTTTAGACCACAATATTGCAGACTGGAAAACCTACAAAAGCAGATTAATTCAGTGGTTGATAGCAAACGACATTGCTGAGCACAAAGATACATCAGGAGTTTAAAGGCGAGCGATACTACTTAGTGCACTTACGGACGGCACCTACAAACTCACCGCCGATCTCGCTTTACCACAGGATATGCAAGATTTGGCGTACGATGATATCGTGAAATTGTTAGAAAATCATTTCACAACAAAAAATTGTGGATTCAGCGAGAGATACAAGTTCTACGCGGCATCGCAGCAGGGTGAGACGTACCCCCAGTGGGCCGCAAGGCTAAGGGGGCTCCCGGCGCATTGTAGTTTCAATGACGTAGAAGAAGCTCTGCGTGATCGCTTTATAATGGGCATGATCTCGGGACCTGAGCGGGAAAAGCTATTCGCTCAAGAAATCCATGGTTTGACGTTGGCGAAGGCAGTGGAAATGGCGGAAAGAATCCGCTGTGCCCGGGCAGGCGCCACATCCTCTACTTCACTTCAGCAGGACCCGGTTGTAACGTTGTATATTTTTGTCTAAGTTCGCGTGAAACGAAAAGCTAAATGGATGTAGGACTCCAGTCCATGGTCGTGAAACTTTTGCATAGATATGACGGATGCTGACACTGACATTTGTGTGTGACAGCTGCTGATTTTTCCGGTTCCGGCACTGTTGGTGGTGCGTCGGAGTGGAACGTGTGTTATAATGTAAAAAGCAAATAAAATCCATTTCGGGGCACGTTTGTTTTTTTTTTTTTGATAGATTTTCCTGGTAAGTATCTGCAGAAAGGTTGGTGTTGATTTTTGTTTGTTGCGAGACATTTCTTAGAGTCTGAGCACGTGGTTCTTTTTATAGTTTCAGACGCCGCGAACATGTCAATTTGGATGATGAATACATTTTGAAATTAATTTGATATAAATGTCTAGAAATGGTTAGTAATTTTGGGTAATTCATTAGAAATCTTTGTAAAGAAAATGAAGCCTACCCACACCTGGGCATGTTGTATTGAGAGTTGTACTTTTTATCATTTCAGGTCTCCAATAGAAATCTTCAATAGTAGCTTAATTGTGCATTAATTAATTCAAAATTTATGTGGCGAGCCAGCTTTTGCAGGTATTTAAATTAGTTATTAAAGGTGCTTTAGAATGATTTTAACACTCACAGTGTCATATTTTATATTCATAAAGATGAAATAAGAAACCAAAAATTTGCGCACGGGCGGGTCTTGAACCAGCAACCTTTTGGCAGACCAGGCCAAACGCTCTTACCAATTGAGCTATCGTGCTGTCAGTCCGACCCTGCGAAATTTGTGGTTTCTTATGAAAACGTCAATTGCGTGACGCTTAGTGCCATCTAGCCGTCCGTTTATGAAACAGTTGGCCCAAGCAGTTATTCTTTACAGAATAAATTCAACTTGGAAATTGATGTCGCTTCGCTATTTAATGCTTTAGAATGATTTTAACACTCACAGTGACATATTTTATATTCATAAAGATGAAATAAGAAACCAAAAATTTGCGCACGGGCGGGACTTGAATCAGCAACCTTTTGGCAGACCGGGCCAAACGCTCTTACCAATTGAGCTACCGTGCTGTCAGTCCGACCCTGCGAAATTTGTGGTTTCTTATGAAAACGTCAATTGCGTGACGCTTAGCGCCATCTAGCCGTCTGTTTATGAAACAGATGGCCCAAGCAGTTATTCTTTACAGAATAAATTCTATATTATATATATCGCTATTTAATGCTTTAGAATGATTTTAACACTCACAGTGTTATATTTTATACTCATAAAGATGAAATAAAAAACCAAAAAAACCTTTAATAACTAAATCACGGTTTAGTTATTAAAGGTTTCATGAATAGGGTGAATAAAAAAAATATGTGATTAACTAGAACTTTCTTTTATTTCTAGGTTTCGCTTTTGATATGTGTCTGTAAGTTGGACAGTCCCAATTTGGTGATCATATTGTAACCTCAGGTAAATATTTATTGTAAAAAGTCAGTGTTTAAAACTTTGTACTTTGGGTTGTGCGTTGAACTAAAATTTAGTTAATTCTTTTCAGTGACCTTTACCGTAAGTAAGAACTTCCTTTGCCTTTTGGTTGCCTTTGGTTTTGCTTCCCGTCTTCTGGTTATGAGGATGGAACGGCATTTGTGAAGAATTTGGGTAACATAGTTTTTTTTTTTTGGTTTGATGCAACAACACATTAAAACAGGAACCTCCGTTCATATTCATGCTCGCCACTTTGCCGAACAGTTGGGTTCAAACATTTATTTAATAAAGACAAAGAGGAATCTGGTTAGGTCTGGCTAAAGTCATTCTTAAAACGAAGTGCAGAAATAAGCACCAGAAAGACAGAGGGTGTTTCTTTGGCCCGTTGCAAAGCATTAAATTGTGATGAAGTGAATGCCTATTATGATATTCTTCATGGTCTGCTGGAAGAGGACGAAATATTTTTCAAACCGTCTCATATTTTTAATATGGATGAAACCGGATTTCAACTGAATAATCGACCAGGTCATGTCCTTGCAAAGAAGGGTTCATAAGTAGTATCTACGGTTACCTCTACAGAAAAGAGTGAGACAATTACGGTAATTGCATGTTGTAATGCTGAAGGAGTATTTCTTCCACCTGCATGCATTAAGGTAAAAACAAGAAACAAGAATGGCAAGATGGAATGCCACCTGGATCGGTGTTGTTCATGTCCCAAAAATGTGCTTATGTAAATGCTGCTTTATTTTTTGAGTGGCTCAAAACACATTTTCTACTAACAAAACCAGCTGCAAAAGTTTTACTCTGTCTGGATGGCCATACATCACACTGCAATTCTGTTGAGATGTTAGAATTTGCTGCTGCTAATGATATCTATTTATTTACGCTACCGTGTCACACAACACACTATCTACAAACAAATATAAATAAAAACATGTATTGTTTCACTTCAAATTACAGTAACAGTTTTACATGTTAAACTTAGTATAATCAACAATCAGCCAACCACCATCGAACAAGGAAACACTTGATAGATCTGTGTTTAAGTCACTTATAGCGTACTACAATGAAGCATGCCGCATGTGGCTAAAGCGTAATCCCGGAAGACGTCTTACTCGACTTCAGTTCGGAGGATTGCTGTCGGAAGCCTGAGGCAAAGGGGCAACTAATGAAAATACTGTAGCAGGCTTTAAAGCAACTGGCATATACCCGTTTAATCATTCTGCAGTCCCAGATCATGCTTTTGCTTCTACAGATGCAAATATACAGAACTATGAAAATCAGCCTGATCGTTCATCAAGAGACTTCTTGTCAACAAAGATGCGGTATCTTTATGTTGCTCTAGTGCTTGTTATCTGTATGCTTTTGTCCTTTACAAAAAGTTGAACAAAGTTATTTGAACTCCGGACTTAAAACTGCATGAGGAGATGTCGGAACTTAACGAAGATGCAGCAGCCCTTCCTTACTAGAAACTACGACTACGATTATTTGAGGGACAGTAGAACTCTTTCGCTGCCTGACATGGACGAAATGGATCAACCTGGTTCATTTAAGGTTACTACCGCACAAAACAACTGCACTACTTTACCTGAGAAGGAAATTAATCAACCTGGTTCGTCTAAACGGCTTTAACTGGAAGAAGAAAAGACACCATCAAAATTTTTAAACGTTATATCCCCCATAAAAAACGTACCAATTCAGAAAGCGAGCTAAACAAGTTGCGACAATATTAACATCAGAAGAACACATTGCCCATCGAAAAAAATGTGACGAAAAAAAGAACAAAACACTTGCAAAACCTAAAATATACACAGATAAGAATAAGACAAACGAAATGAGTGCACAAAAAAGACAAATGAATGGAAGATATCAAAACCCGAATACTATACAAGTTACGAAAATCAAGAAGGAGAAATCAACCCAAAAACATGGCAAAAAGAAAGCCAAGGAGCGAAAAGAATCGTAGGAACCGAAGATGATGAGGAACCGATTCTTCTAGAAAACGGTGATTCTTCCCTTGTTCAATCTTTGGTTGATGATTGCGTAGGATGTGGTGATAACTATTATAAAACAGACCCTACAGAAGACTCGATTCAGTGTATTATATGCAAGCGATGGGCGCTCGAAAATTGCACTGAATATGATGATAAATGTCACCCATGTGGCAATAGAATCAAAATAGATGCAAGAAAAGGCAAAGGAACAGCGGGTCTAAAAAGGCCAAATCGCGCAATATTGCTTGAAGGAATTTATTTCCTGAATTCTTTGCAATTCCGTAACAATTCCTGTAATTTTCTTAAAATCGTCACTAAATTAAGCAGAATTGAGGCAATTCAATTCATACACAGATTCATATTTGGCGTCTATGTTGCCGCATGCAAAAATGAAAATCGTACTTTTTCTAGTTATTAATCCTTTGTTTTATTACATTTTGCGAAGTGAATCTTGAAAAAATGACTTTAGAATCATCTTTTTTCAGTGAAAGTTATGATATTACATCAAAACATCAATAGTAGAAGGCTAAAAGTACATTATAAAATATTAGTCACAATTTCATTTTGCGACTGGTAACAATTTTAAGTGTCGCCTAACCAGCTTAAAAAAACAACAACATAATTTCCTAAAAGTGAATATTTGGTGGTATTTGAGTGTTTTGAGGAACTTTAATGCATTCCAAGTTCTATTTTTGTGATTTGAATGAGAAGAAACTTTTTTTCGGCGGTAGGTGTAAAAAAACGTTGCGAAGTGCTCCCAAATTAATTTTTCAATTTAGATTAATTAACAACAAAATAAATTATAATTTCGGGTTTATTGTTAACTTCAAAGTCTGACTAAAAACATATTGTGTGGGCAACATAAATATATGAAGATTTAAAATCTTGCCTTGCCTACCTGCCGGCTAACCACTATCACATCATCACAGTCACTGCAAAATTTATGCGCTTCACTATGACTACTTTGGAACAAGTCACGGACACACAAAGATCACTGGAAAACAGCTTGCTGCAAAGGATGGCCGATTTCGAGTCTCAGCTTCGGGCATCAACATCTTCACCACTCACTTCGGCTGACAGCATTGGTCAACTGAAAAAAGAGTTCCATGCTTTCAAGGAGCATGTTGGTAACATCATTGGTCTCCTGCGCCAATAGATAGCTGAGCTCACCAAGTGTGTTGATATCATAGAAACCCGTCATCGCCGCAAGTTCCTGGTTGTCAGTGGAATCCCAGAGTCTCACAATTCAGATGATAAAAGAGCCAGGTCATCAACATCATCCACAGCAGGCTTCAACTCCAGGATATCAAAGCAGCATCCATCGTCAACTGCCACAGGCTAGGAGTTGCCTCAGAGGGCCGGAACCGCCCACTGCCGGTCAAATTTGCCGACTGCAACATCAGATCATCAATTAAGAAGACTTTGCTACGTGGTTCAAGTGTAGTGTTCAGTGAATTTCTGACTCAGTTCAGGCAATTGGTGTTCACCACTGCTCGCAAACACTTCGGCACTGGACGAGGAGACGTATAATTTGTTCTGCTGAACTGGATGTTCTCGCCGCCAACCACCCAAGTGTCCAGACAAGTGAGCAGAAGCCCGAGGCTGGCTCCAGCAAGGTCGCTTCTACATCCAAGTCGCAGCCTTCGATCGCGAAGACTTCAGATGTCACCAAGGGGAAGCGTTCAACCAGAGCCAAGTAAGTGGAATCTTCAATCTCTTAGTTTCATTTTGCTGGCACATTTCATTACGCACCTATTTGTTTATTATGCGAGTCTATTAATCTATTTACCCACATAAGTTATTGTGTCATTTTATGCCACTGCCCTACAAATCTGATTTTTATATTTTATTGTACGGTTTAAGGGTAGGTATATCTTATTTTTCTGTAATTTTGACCGACAAGTCGTTCGACACTCGCTCGACTCGTGTTTTTTTCTTGTTGTGTCAGTGACACATAGTGTCACTGTCACTTTGACAGAAGTCGAACTTACCGACCTGCGTTCCGATTCACAATTTTATGTACGTTTTTTGATAGTACTTATTATGTAACGATAACGTTATTAGTTACTTGTTATTTTTATGAAAATGCAAAATTCTTACGTACATATTAGACGTTCCCTCTTCTATATTTTATTTTACTAGAATATATAATATTAAATATATTTGAATGATATTTGATGACGACGATTCCTTTTTTTCTACATGTGATGCTGATAATTATTTTTATTCGGCTGGTGATATAACTTACACAACGACGCTTTCGTTCCAATTAGATTCTCTTGTTTGCGTATTCAAAGGATTTTTATGTATAGCACATAAATGCTCAAAGTATACCTCATCACCATGAGCTAATAAGACTCTTTTTCAACTTGTAACGTCCATGCAATTCTTGTCGCTTTCGCCTCCGCTCGCATCTCTTCCCTGAATTGGCGCATTTCCACCACGAACATCTGAAAGTCGGTCAGCTCAACGGACATATTGAGTGCAGTGTCATCGAGCATAGATGCGTCCATCTCTACCGGCCTGGATGCCCCGCGTCGCAGGGTAACTCCGTCTTCACGTCCGACGTCCGCAGCACGCACGGGAGTGTTTGTGTTGTCACCCTTGGGCCGCTTACTCTTGCATGTAACGCAACTCCAGGCGGCCCTGTGCTCTCCCGTTAAGGTGTTATAGAAGCGCTGTTCCGACACCCCCGCGCACTCCAGATCGTAGTGCATCTGGCATAGACTGCAAGTGAGGAACCGACGGTGGTCTATTTTCTGCCTGCAGCCACTGCAGCATCTGCGGTCGCAGACGTCATCCAAACGCGACATTACAAAAGCGGAAAAAACACTGTCGCGGCGATATATTTTGGAAGTGATAATGTGTGTTATGTTTGCACTTCACTTGCACTTGTGTTTGTTGTGATTTTTAATTACGTATTATGCTGTTTTTAATAATAAATTTGAGGAGCAAAAATAAGGTACGTCTTTACTCTACCCACGTCCCAACCCAATTTGAGCAACCATAGTTTTTGCAATAAAACTTTCCCGAGCATGACAGTTGGGCTTAGGATACCTAACGGGTCAAAGATTTGTGACACAGTCGATAAAATTACTCGTTTTGTGATAGGAGTGAGATTACTTTCGAACTGCGTAGTAAAATGAAACTCGTCGGATGTATTATAATATCCTAGACCTAAAGTCTTGCTTTGACTGTGTTCGCCTAACGATAGTTCCTTAGAACACTGGGACATGGGTACCGACGACCGGTTATCAGTTGCATTGAAATTAAAAGTCCACTTGCGCAACGGAAAACAGCCTTTTTCGAGTACGTTTGCAGTATTTTTACATAATTCGATTAATCTATTTTTATCGTCATGAGTTGTGATCATGTCGTCGACATAAAAATCCTCATTTATGATCCTTTTGACGTCACAGTCTAAACAGTCTTACGCTAATTGTTTTAAACATCGAGAACTTAGAAATGGTGCTGAGGCTGTCCCGTATGTGACTGTGTTCAAGCGGTATACGTCAATAGGCTGTGATGAGTCATCACGCCAGAGAATCAGCTGTAGGTCTCGCTGATCGGGCGTAACAAGTACCTGTCTGTACATTTTTTCTACGTCGGCGTAAGCTATGTAAATTGTAAATATATTGTATATTGTATATTGTAAATTGAAAACAAATCACCCTGTATCGGAGGTCCTACTAACTGGATATCGTTAAAGGACTTTCCACTAGAGGAAAGTGCACTGGCGTTAAATACCACTCTCAATTTGGTGGTAGTACTGTGCGCTCGAAATACGCCGTGATGCGGCATGATAAAATGAGGTTCACCATATAATTTAGCCATAGACATATGACCTAAATCAATATACTCATGGATGAACTCAGAGTACATTTTTTTTATAGCTCGGTACGCGGTCTAATCTTTTTTCTAACGCTAGAAACTGCCGTTCTGCTTGAGAGTACGTCTTACCTAAGGAATCAGCTGATTCTTTGAGCGGGATGCGAACGCAAAACCTTCCGTCAATATCGCGTGTAGTATTATTTACGAAAGATTTTTCACACTCCAGCTCACTATCGCTGAGCGCGTTATTGACCTTGGGTAGTTCTTCAAGCTCCCAGAACTTAAGCAGTTGCGTATCAATGGATTGTGAAGTACTATCGTTAATTTGTGAAACGTTACAATGAACTTGACTGTTTCTTTGAGTTTTGTTATTGAATGAACCCGAAATAACCCAACCAAACTGAGTATTTTGCAAAAACGGGCCATTCGGTAATCGCATCTTTCCTTCGATAAGCAAGTCCCAAAAATGATCTGCGCCGATTAAAATATCAATTTCTTGGGCTTCTAAAAACTGTGGATTAGCAAGTCGCACATTGTCTGGTATCCGTATTTGCGCGCTTTGTATGATAACGCCAGGTAATGTTGAAGTTATTTGCGGCAATACGAAACATTTAATGCGCATGGAATAGGTATTAAAGCGCGATCTAATTTCTACGTCGCAAATCTGAGTTGATTCAAAAATCAAAAAATCAAAAAAATATTTATTCAATTTAGGACACAACATGCCACTTATGAACGTCAAATGTACAGTGAAAAATAAAATAAAAATAATTGTGCCCTGAAGGGGCCGAATCATGTCTCCTTATCTTTTGGGCCCTACCAGCGCTTCGAGACAGAACACAGACAATTAGGCAAGTGCTGAGAAGAAACGCCGGAACAAACTCAGTCACCACTAGCTGCCGTAAAATCAAAATCATCAAAGGTAAGTACATCAGTCGGTGCAGGCTGGACAGACCACACATTCGTGTCGTTCAGATAGTCTTGAACCTTATAATAGCCTTTAGACATAAGCGTGTTTTTAACGTGTTTCTTAAATTTATCAACCGGCAATTCGACAAGATTGTGTGGTATATTATTAAAGAATTTTATACAATTTCACATGAACGAATTACTAGTTTTAACTAATCTGAAGTTAGGAACGACAAGCTTGTGTTTATTTCTTGTGTTATATGAGTGAATGTCGCTCTTCTTCATGAAATAATCTAAATTTTTACGGACGTACATTATATTGTCAAAAATGTATTGAGAAGCCACAGTTAATATGTTGATTTTCTTAAAGACCTCTCTCAGGGAGTCACGAGGACTAAGTTTATAAATACGAGGGTCAAACTGAAAGTTCTTAGAACTGGCCACTTATAAACAATATAATAAAAAAAATATTCTAAAATTTGAAAATGGAACTCTTTGCCAATATTACTGAGTATATATTTCATTCATTTGTCATTTGTTTTACGATTTGGCGGCAAATTGAAAATTGTCTGTGTCACGTCAACATGAATTTAACACGAGAAAATTTTCGTGCAATGATTTTTCTTGACTTTCGATGTCATTTAAGTCAACAAGAAAGTTATGATAGACTACGATTGGCCTTTCACGATGAAGCCCCATCTCGTGCGACTGTTTACAACTGGTTTAATGAGTTTAAACGTGGTCGCACTAATCTCACTGATGATGTACGTGAGGGACGGCCTTCTACGGCGACGACTGAAAATAACATCTGTGTTGTGCGGCGTATGATAGAGACTGACAAAAGAGTGACCATTCAGCAGATTCGGACAAGCTTAGGCATCGGTATGAGTCAAGTGCACAAAATCCTCCACGAACATTTAGCGGTCAGGAAGCTTTGCGCCCGGTGGATACCTCATAATTTGACTAAGGCTCAAAAACTCCATCGTGTGGATTGGTGCCGTAAAATGATTGAAAGATTTAACGGAGGTGACTCAAATGCTGTGTTCGACATACTAACAGGTGACGAAAGCTGGATTTACTGTTATGATCCTGAAACCAAAAGACAATCTGCTCAGTGGGTGTTTCCTTTCGAGGAGTTGCCAACTAAAGTGAACAGAGATCGAAGTGCGGGAAAAAAATGGTGGCCTCGTTCTTTGGAAGGATAGGTCATTTCGCAACAATTGTGTTAGATGATCAAAAATCAGTTTCTGCAGAATGGTACACTACCAATTGTTTGCCACTTGTCTTGGAAAAAGTTCGAGAGAAACGACCTCGCAGTAGGATCCTCCTTCACCACGACAACGCCTCGTCGCACACCGCCAAGCGAACGATCGACTATTTGGCGACATCAAACGTTGAATTACTGGGTCACCCGCCGTATAGCCCCGACCTCGCGCCTTGTGATTTTTATTTATTTCCAAAAATTAAAGAAAAACTTAAAGGAAAGCGGTTTATGAATGCTGAAGGAGCGGTGGCTGCGTATCGCGATGCCATTGAAGAGGCCCCTAAGGACGAGTGGGCAAAGTGCTTTTCCCAGTGGTTCCATCGCATGCAGCGGTGTATTGACGTCAATGGACAATATTTTGAAAAGATATAATAAAACTAATAACTGGCTAATGTAATCAGTTTTTGATTTTCTAAGAACTTTCAGTTTGACCCTCGTAGCACGAATGGCTCTTTTCTGCAAAATAAATATGGTATCAATGTCTGCAGCAGAACCCCACAAGAGAAGACCGTAAGACATAATACTGTGGAAGTAACTAAAATACACAAGCCTCGCCGTTTCAACATCAGTCAGATACCTTATTTTTCTAACTGCAAAGGCAGTCGAGCTTAGCCTCCTAGCTAGGGCTTCAATATGAGGTCCCCACTGTAATTTTGAGTCAAGTGTAATGCCCAGAAATACAGTGAGGTCTATTAAAACTAGATTATTACCATTTAGTACAATATTTGGTGTAAGTTGCTTTACATTAGGCAAAGTGAATTTTACACATTTAGTTTTACTAGCATTCAGCAACAAGAGAGTATTGTTTACTTCGTCAGAATTTTCTTCATGTCTTTTCATTTTAAAAATCAAAGAAGTATCATCAGCAAACAGAACTATCTCACAAAGATTTGTGGAATAAAATGGCAGGTCGTTTACATATATCCGGAAAAGTAAAGGCCCCAATATTGAGCCCTGGAGGACCCCCATTTGAAGAGGGGCTCCGGAAGAGTAGGTACCATTTATGTTAACTGATTGTATTCTACCTGATAAGTACGAACTTAACAACTTAGATGAGTTTTCCGAGACACCATAGTGTTCTAATTTAATGAGCAGTGTCTGATGGTCTACACAATCAAACGCCTTTGATAAATCACAGAATACACCTACGGCATCATGTTTGTCTTCATAAAATAAATAAAATAAAATAAATTTATTTCAGGTAACAGAAACACCCATACATTATTGTTAGTAAAAATAGAAAAAGAATCAAATACAGTAATTTTTTGAAAAAAAAAATAAGTATTAGTTTAATTAATTTAAAATAACTAAAAGAAATCTAAAATTAATAATAATAATATAAATGGCGATAGACTCGGGAACGCCAAGTCCAGTGCTTTATGCCGTGGCATGCAGCCGTATCCAGCGCCCAAGTAGTGGAGTGTCCCATCTATCTGCCATTGTGCTTAGGATGCTGTTAGACCTGGCCCGCAAACGTTTCAGGAATGATGCCACACGCTTCCTAATGATGGCATGGAAACCATCCGTCTGCATTTCCGCAAACATTCCCGACGCGCTGCAAAAACGAGGCAGCCCCATCAGCATCCTAAACCCGTTATTATACTGGACCCGCAACGCGCTGTACACCCGCTGCGTATAGTTAACCCATAAGTTGCTCGTGTAAAAAGACTGGCAGTAGGCTTTGAAAATAGTTATCTTAACCTGCCTACTGCAACGAGCAAACCTACGGGCCACCATATTACATCGGATGGACAGCGCCCTGCGTTCCCGCTCAATATCCGCGTTGTCACACATATTCTCAGTGACCCAATGACCCAGATACTTAAATTGTGATACACGTTTTAGTGGTGAATTATAGATAGTAAAGGTAGTCCCACTTGGACAAGTTTTGGCTCCTGCCTTGAAAACCATGAATTCACTCTTTTGCACATTGTATCTGAGTCCATGGGACGCTGCATATTTTTCACAAATATTCAATAATTTTAACATTGCACCAATAGATGGGCTGAGCAGAACCATGTCGTCCGCGTAACTTATGTTGTTAACGCATACACCGTCAATATGACAACCAACATTGGTTCCGCTCAGCTCCTCTATCAGGCCATTAATATATAAATTAAAGAGCCTAGGAGATGTCAGACCCCCTTGCCTCACACCGCATTCAAGTCTATAAACATCTGAGTATGTATTTGCCCATCTAACACAATTGGTCTGCCGCTCGTACCAGGACCGCAGCAGTTCAACCAACTCATACGGCGTATCAGTCTCATTTTGAAGTTTTTTCCATATTAAGTCATACGATACCAAGTCGAAGGCCTTGGACAAGTCAAGAAAACACGCAAAGACCGGAGTGTTCCTTTCAGTGTAGTACTGGACAGTCTGCTTGAGGCACAAGATGGCACTTTCCGTCGAAAGGCCAGGTTGAAAGCCAAACTGAGCATCATTCAATTTTATGTGCCTGCTTAAATGTTGATCAAGCAAACTATCCAGCACCTTGGCCACTACAGTGGCCAACGAAATTGGTCTGTAATTTGACAAGTCCGATGGATCCTCCGACCTGTTCTTAATAACTGGCACAACTATGGTACGCATAAGGTCATCTGGCAGGTAAGAGTGGCTGAGACAGAGGTTGTACAGCAAAGATAGGGCCCTTGGTAAATGGATACCTGCACACTGCAGGTGTTCTATGCTGAGGTGGTCGTGACCAGGGGATTTACCCCGTACCATGCCCTTAATGACGCGGTCTACATCCTTCGCAGAAAATCTTACATTTAGATTGCCTGTACGAGCCTCATCACCGAACACCGCAGCCGCAGGCCCAAGAGGCGAGACCACTCTGAAGTGAGACTGAAAGGCCCCCGCTATCTCCAGATGATCATGAAAGCCAGCGACACTCACCGGCAGGCTCACCGCTGGATTTAGTTTAATTATAGGAACTGGAGTTTCAGATGCAGATTGAATCAGTTTGTAAATCCGTTTTATGTCTCTTTGCAGTCGCTTAACAAATACAGTAGCACAGTCGATTCCACGATATGTCACTAAGCGATTATACGAATTATCGTAATTACAAACAATGTTATAAGCAAACGCTGCAGGCAAATGTTTTTGTACTTTTGCTGTACAGGAGCCACTGCTCTCGGAGCAAGGCTCTAATATCGTCTCGAAGTCAGCGTAGATAACAAAAGGCACGTTCTGCATGCAATGATAGTTTTTAAATTGCATTATAGTGCCACTATCGGGGAGTACCGTGACCACTACTCCGCAAACGTGCTCATCATAATCTCGATCTGATTTAAAAAATAACAAACATTCTTCACAGAAATGTAATTTCCCATGATGCTTTGTAATTTGATTGCGAACTAATTTTGTTAAGTTTTTAATAAGACAATAATGAGATTTTATGTTTTTTTCTAACAAAAGCATGTTAACATGGTTTCTTTTTCGAGACAATGTTTTATAGAACGGTCCAACAATATTTTGTTTCTTGTCAATCCCATATACGTTGACGCTAATCTCTTTATTATTATTCTCAAACATTTTAATATCTTTCAATGATACTGGAAAATGCATATTATCGATATTTAAAACTTCAGAAAAGTGTGAATAGGATGAGATTCGATTAGCGTTTTTTACATCAGGATATAAAGCGCTCATTACTGTCCAAACAAAGCAATATTCATCACTATTTCTTATATTAATGCACGCTTTTTGCTTTAATATTTTTTGGTAAATCTATATAACTAGAACCACTTAATGGTGAATATTTATTTATGTTGATTTCGAGATAAAGAATATCCATAAGGGACCAACCACTTCCCATTTCTTGGAATTCATTCATTCATCATCTTTTTACAAATAACCTGCGAAACAATATTCAACAAATCATCAAAAAGGTAATTATGAAAGGCTGGAAAATTTTCTGTTGCAAATGATTTGATTTCCACTGAATCATCTTTAGGCAAAATCATGTTGGCAAATAATGCAAAGGTAACTTTTACATTAGTGTGAGATGCTATAGCAGAATCGGGCACTTTACGCAGCCTAGACGAAATGGAATGCACCTATAAAAATCCGGGAGATGTATGGCGATATTATGAAAACAATCGGGAGTTTTTTTTCCTTAAAATTAATTAAAACAACGTCTCTCAATAAATGTTTATATTATGTTTTTCTAAATTTTTTTGCCTTTACTTCAAAATAGCTTCAAAGCAAAAACTTTTCTGTAAAACGCTAGTGACAAGTCGCAACGAACAACAGACGTGAAGTTGCAGCAGGTTGGTTGATTCTTATTTTAATACGGTTCATTTAAAAATATGTATTTATTCTTTATGCTACTCATTGAACTATGATTCTTAATTAGGCCGAAGAATCAAAGCAAAAACCGGTTCATTTCGCTTTGCAATGTTGCTAAATTAGGAAACTATAACTGTCAAAGCTTTGCTATGGAATATCCAACTTTATTTTATAGGGTTAAAGTATAGTTTACTGTACACATTTTACAAAGAAATGTATGTTAGATTGCATATCATTTCGTTTTGTTTCGTTTTACGCAGTTTTACTTGTAAAGAAATGTTATGCCGTGGTGTTCTTAAAAATCGGGAGAATTGAGTAGGAATCCGGGACATCGGGAGATATTTACTGAAATCGGGAGACCTGGCAACAGTGGGAATGCATGAAGTGCTGTGGTGAAGTAATTGGCAACTTCTGACCATCAGGAGCCTGTTCGCGAACGGCACTGATGCGATACGAAACGATGCGACCTCTAAAAGCTGAATTAACCGTCTCAATCCCTTGGTCATAGCTTAATGCGGTATTATCTTTATGAATAGTACTGCGCAAGTGCCCAGAAAAAAACTTTCCTGAGTATGGATTTATTACATATTGAACAAAAAATAGTTTTTGAGCTATGCATGATTAGAATAGAATGGAAGTTATGGTGGGCAATAGTAAATTTAATTAAAATGTAAATGCTTAAGTGAAACAAATTTTACACACTACCTTTGATTTATTATTATTTATGTTTGACATCATTATTATTATATTTAATTTAAAATGACTGTGCTCTTATTTTAGGTTGTTATATTGTATTACAGTACAGTCGGATGGATGAAAGCTAAAATAACATACTTATTAGTATTTACTAAACAAAAATAAAATAAAAACCTAAGAAAAAAAACAAAAAAAAAGACTATGGCTACCTTACTTTTTCTTCTCCGCGTAAAACGTCGGCTCTATAATTTTAAACACCTTATTACTATCTTTAAATATTTTCTTAACGCTATCCCACAACGGATCGTCGTGGTTGAGCCTAATCCTCAAGCAGCCGCTCCACTTGTCAAAGCGTTCCCGGGGGTCCACCTCGATGATTTCGGAGACGTTGAAGACTCGTAGGTCGATGTAGACGTCGCCATCAGCCTGCAGAGTGCCTTGGCGGCTGATCCCGCCCGCGACGCGCCTCGATAGCGACGACCACAGTGGTTGTTGCTTCGGAGTAAGGAAAGTTATTGTTGTCGTGATAGTACTGTGTGAATTGCATCCACAATCGCCAATCTGAGCTGTCGCAGCTCATTTAAAATGGCCTCTTGGGTGGCTACACCCCGCTGCTCAACATTTAGGCGCTGCTCCTCAAATGCCATTACCCATGAGCCCAGAGAGGTGGCTGGCAAACCTCTTCTAGCCCTTAAAACTCTTCTGGCTGGCTGGGCCTGGGACTCTGGAAAAAGATTTCATTTCACATTATACTAAAGCCCGTAATGGAGGAAGCCCTTAGCGAGTAGGTAATCAGGAGACAAACTGCAGCCACTTTTGGCTTTTGATAGATATTTATAAAAACATTTTTAATTATTTTTAAACTTTAATTATGTATGATATGACCCCTTAATTCAATGAGCACACCTAATGATATTTTGAATTTGACTCATTAAATTCCAGACAATTATACTATTCCAATGTTATTCAGTTGTTATAAAAAAATGCATTATTGATATTGCATTATGAACATATTAATCACAAATTCAGTCTAAGAGCAACGTTATTTCTCATTTGTGTTGTATGCCATAATGTTTTCATACTTACGATTCTGTGAAGAAGATTCTACAGGCTGAGAGGTTTGAGGTGGAAGAGCAGAATGTAGTGGCTCATCGGGTTGCTCTTCATCTGCAGGTACCTCCAACAGGATATCTTTAAAAAATAAGTTTTGTTTGAATATCACAAGAAAACATAAATATCCAATCAGTGTGACATTAATATCTTTAGGCTTGCTGGAATCTATTGGTGCCACTAAACAATATTTTTCTATGGTCTGGTTTTATCGGGCTGGACGAGTTAAACCATACTGAATTCACATCCATGTGTCCCTTGCAGAATTGTGGTGGAAAAAGCACCTAATAGCATTAGCTGTCAGGTCCACAAATAATAGGTAATATTATGTTTTATATTGGGCCATATTCAAAAAATATATATAAATTGCTTACCATCTTGTGAAGCAACCTCTGGGGGCGCTGCAGTTGATGTAGAAGCAGCTGATGCTGGCTCACTTGCCTGAAAATAATATTAAAAATAACTGATAATAGGCTAAGTCGAGAAAAGGGTTTGAATTGAAATGGGCTCTAAAGTTACATGATAAATTGTTATAAAAGTAAGGTATTATTTTGTGTCCAGGAATCAATGCAATGCAAAAACTTTTTAAAAGTAATTTTAAGTACCTACTACTTATAAAATTACTTACAGGATAAAATGCTGGAACCCTGCCTTCCACCTGCTGACTCCCAAATCCCTCACCCATAATTGTAATAATACGACGGTCAGTGTCAGAAATGGGAGGGGAAGTTGATGGCCCACCACCGGCAGCGCTGGCAGCTCGCTTTGCCAGATACTTCCGGTCTGCCCAGACCTAAAAGACAGATAAATAAATAACTATGGAACCAAGTTCATAATTTTATTGATTGCCTCTTATAAGGCATTTTATTATCTTGCATTGTTGGGGGCATCTAAAACTGCCTAGCAGAAACAAACTAACAAAAAAAAGTTACGAACAAAGTAACTTTTATAAAGTTACTGTCCAATACGCCATGTACTTTACTGTTGCAACATCAGTGGATTCATCCAGTATTATAGAATAACTTTGCCCACCAAGTTCTTCTAACAGTTCTTTAAGCATGGCTGGTTCAACGACATTCTTTATAATGGCAGAGCACTTTGTTCTGTGTAATTGTATATTTTCAAGAGGACTACCCATACCACAGGTTTTCAAAACTTCTGTCAAATGGTCTATGCTACGGATGGAGCTATGAGCAGCGATGTAAGTAGAAATTTTTATGTCCATTATTTTTTCTTTTGTTGAAGTGTCTTTAACTGAAGAGTAGCCAAATGATGCAAGTTTGGGTTGTGTTTTTGCAAATCTTAATTCCTTGTCTTTATGTGTTTTACTTTTCATGTGCTTTTCTAAATCAGTTTTGTGTGCACGGAGTGGTGAAACACATAATTTACAATATGCCTCACCTTTTCCACTATCTGTCAGTTCCACGGGTGCTCGAGTTAGCCAATCTGTAAAATAAAAGTGTGGGTTAGTTGGAGATTATTAATATTATCATATTAATAAACCCTTCGACTAGAGAGAGGTATCGCCTGCGTTCGAAATTTCCGCAAGAATTTTCTTGTAGAATAGTATTTAGTATTATATTATCTGTGCCCTTAGGAACTTTATAGCTTTAAAATGAGTTATTTAATCAATTAATCATTAATGGAGCAAAAAATATCTCTCCATGGCCTCCATCCATTCATCCTCACAAACTTTCACATATAAACAATGCATCTAAATAATATTTAAAATAGTCAGAAATAAAGATAAAACATCTCGTAAGAAGGTTAGTACTTACTTTTAAATGCTGGAATTTTTTCCCATTCGTCACGATAATGCTTCACGTATTTTCCGTGCTTTCCCATTTTTGTCACAACTACAATACAATGTCTTTAAAATCAGACGACGAACGAAAAATGAACTGAGTGAACACGCACAGCAGGATAAGTGACCTAAAATTTACTGAAGTTTTCCCAAACTACTTAGTCGTTTAGTATAATACGTATAATTACAATGGTTATCAACAACCAAGCGAATACTCTATCTTGGTTGCATCATAAATTTGGTTACATAATAGCTAAGACAAATTCAGGGTATTCCCGCCGGAAACTAACCATAAACAAACAGGGTGACCATCTTAATATCAAATTGTACCAACATTACACACACGCATGGCCACATGCCTCTTGACCTAGTAGGTAGTATATATACAGGGTGTCCCAGAAATAGTGAATCAAACTGCTATGGGAGGCAGCTTGACTAATGTCCTATCCATAAAAAATATTAAAAAAACGCACATGAACTTCAAAAAAAAAAGAATATCCAAAAAGAAACGGGAAAATCATAATTTTTTTCTAAGTTTCCAGCTCTAATTATCGCGTTTTGGGATAATTTGTATTTTTTTTCTGCCAATATTAATTGTTAGCGGTTGCTTCGACTGATTGTTAACATTTTACAAAAAAAAAATGAATTTCCCGTTTTTTGTATATATTTTTTTTTTTGATGGTCATGTGCGTTTTATTTTTTTTCGTATTTTTTATGGATTGGACATTATTCAAGCTGCCTCCCATATCAGTTTGATTCAATATTTCTGGGACACCCTGTATATAAAAAAAAAACTACAGTTGAGTAGCCTAATTGGCGACCAGTCGCCTTTTAGATTTTTTCGTCGCCGATTCTCGTTCTGAGTAGCCTAAACGGCGATAAATCGCCTACGTTGGCAACACTGCTCAGAATCGCATGAAAATGTCATCACTTAGATCACAAAACGAAAGTAAACAAAAAAAGTTATGTGTATAATACTGCGGGAGGAAATATCCTCTCAACATCAAAATGTTATTAGTGGGACGTGACATTCTCTATTTGGTTGGCCTATCTTAGGTATTTTAAAGTGTATTCACAAAATTTCTTTGATAAAAATTGCTAATGTTTTAGTAACATACGGAGCATTCCACTAATTTTAACTGTAGTAGAATGCATAAATATACTGATTAAAAGCGTTAAAACTATTTAAATACAAGTAATTTTAAAATTTTCATGTTATTACCGGTTTTTAGAACAGGCACTATAAATAACCTTTTTCAATCATTCGTTCACGTAACTTTGTCTATGCGTCCGAACTAAACCTAAGCATCCGAAAATATTTCATGGTAGCTACGAGTCACGTATTTCGGTCGGGTTACGGACGGGCCCGAAAATACGGACTAACGTTTCATTGTAGGCCCCCAGGCTCAACCGCGCCTCCAAACAGGTTTTCAGAGACGATACCTCCGGTTTTACTGCACCAACAAAGAAATAATTATAATAATAATCAGTACCTATGAGTAAAGCAAATAAAAAACGAGAAATGCGTTAGTTATAATAAATTTACATACCCAGACTTTTTTTCAGGTTTCTCCCTCTTCGTCCCTTTAGCCTTGCTTTTGCAGGCTTTAGCCTTCTTAGAAGACCTGTAACAAAATAAAGTAAAGTAAAATATCTAATCGCTGTAAAAAAAAGACTATTTATGGAGAAATAGAATAATATGTTAAGTAAAAAATAATAATACTTATTTTTATTATAATAGAGGAGTGTGGTCTAAGGGTAAACAACTCTGTACCTGAGATCTTCTTCGCCTGAAGAAGACTCCGATTGAGACTCCGCACCCAAATCTGCAATGGCGTTGCGTTTTCTGCAAGATGAATCGGTCCTACATGTAACACAAATAAAAATAAGTTTATAAAAAAAACACTTTTAAATGACATTGTATAAGCACAATTAACAGAGTTAGAATTCGTACCGAGACTTTTTGGTGGGTTTCTCCTTCTTCACCACTTGCCTTGCTGTCTTTGTTAGTTTTCTTAGGTGGGCTGTAACAATATGTGTATATAATTTATAAGTTTGATTAGGATTAAAATGCATTTAGAGTTGTCGTCACTTAATTCTCACTCATAATCTAAGTAGTAATTTAAATTTACCTTGGATATTCTTCCGGATCCGACGACGACTCTGACTCTGAGTCAAAGCAAGCGACGGCAGCGCTACGGTTATTGTAGTCTGATTCCGACCTGAAAATATGAATTAGGTATACAAAATATCTGTGATTTATAAATACAATATCCTCTAAAAATCAATACAATATCCTATTCTCAAACAAATTAACTCGTTTAACTCTCCTCTAAAATAGACTTTAAAAATACAAAACCTCACAAAAGGTATTTTAGGCCTTGACTCATTAATTCAGACACAAAACAAACATAGTTTCACTGTCTAGACCATTGAGAGCTCAATAAAATAAAATAAAAATAACTCACGAACATTTATCCTGAGAATGAAGAGCAGCGCTACCACGAAGTTTTCAGTATGAAGATGATCGGTGACCACGAACAGTAATAGCAATGGGTGTACTTACCGATCATTTTATACCAAATTTACACTCACACAAATAAAGTAAAAATTACCAAATTATACACACGATGAAAATAATGCCAATCAGCTATTGATTGAAAAACGAACAAAACAAGTTGATCAAATTACTTACAAAAATACGTTTGTAGGAAATCGTCAACTTGCAATATTTGTTATTTCAAGTACTAGTTATTACCCACGGCATGACTCGGACAAGATTATTAATATAAATTTTCATTAATTATTGATTGACTTGTAGTAGGTATAACCATTAGTTTAACAAATTAATCTTGTAAAAATATTAAAAACCTAATCGTTAGTGAGTTTTCATAATAAAACTTGTCTAGCATATTATTTTATATCCACGTCTCATCATCATCACCCAGTTTCAAGGCGTTGAAAATAAAAAGTCGGAATGTACCTACCCACTAACATAAAAATAACAATGTTATACGATGAAAAATTAAGTTTACCTATAATCCATCACAAATCCATTGATTCAATTAACGTTATTGAGTAATAAATCATTTAAACCAACTACAAAGAAGGAGGTTCTTAATGTGTCGAAATCTATTTGTAACATATGAAATAATATCATAAAATCATTCGTCGATCACACTTGACATCGTTTACAGTTGATGGCAAAATTATCGGGTTTATCAACTTTACGTTACAATATTAAAACCACCAATATCTATAAACCATTCGACCACACTTTTTTTTTAAAAAATATTGCTCATATCAAAACAATCACCAGATTATTTTTAACGATCAACAGTATTCCTTTAAACTTTGCATAATAGGTAAATATATGTATAATACCAAACCATTCAAATGAATTCGGCTCAAACAATGTCGAAAACGAAATTATTAAGACCAATTAATTCAGGATATTATTAACAAAGTCATACAACTTAGTATTTTTAAGGATTATTAGCTCCCAATTCGTTGCTCGCAAGTGTAATATGTAACAAGATACGTCATGTAAGCAGATTTAGGTTTACTTACACACTTATGCTTAGGAAGCTAAGTTAGCGATATGTTGAATATAAAGCGTCATATACACAACCTGAGAATAATGTAAGAAAGAAATAATTAATTGTGGAAAAAATCCCTCTTATTTTATCGTAAACAAAAACCTACTTGTCTATTATCAATTCCTTTTCTTAATTTTTAAATGAGTAGTATTTTAAAAGCTGTAGGCCTACCGCGCAAGTGTCGTCGGCATCGGTATCGACTACTTTTTGACAGCCGACGGCATATTTTGTACCGCGCAACTTCCCAAGCCGAGCTGTCAGTTTAACAATCGACGTCGATGGTGAAAGCACAGATAAGATAGGGCGAAAGAACGAATGAAACGCTATATTTGACAGTAAATAGCTACCGCGCAAAAAAATCCAAACCGGCGTCGAATACGAAACGATGGTTTGAAGTGTCATTTCAATACGGCACCTCATGAGTAGTCGGTTTGATTATTTTGTTTGTAAAAAGTTAGATTGTTCCAATTATAGCCTGCTTTTTTGAAATATTCTGCTTTCTAGCGACTAATTAAAGAACACTTTATCTTTTTATTTGAATAATTAATCGTTTTTGCTGTGTTGTTGTTTTCTTTGTGTTTTACAACGACAACGATTTCATCGGACGGTTTCGCTTATCAAAAGCAAATTTTGTGAGGCTATGTGAAGATATTGTACCACACTTGCCCACAAATGAAAGGACCAGCGGGATAAATCCCGAAATTAAGGTACGTATGTATACGTGGACAATTGGTTGCAAAATGTGGCATATTCTATGATTCTTCCGGACATAGGGCCAATGATTGACCTCATACATATATTTATGTTTACAGATACTGACTGCATTGAATTCTTATGCTACCGGTAGTTACCAAAGAAGTGTGGGGGAGAATGACTTTCTTCACCTGAGCCAACAATAAACATCCAATTGCTTGAATGATGTAACAAAGGCTCTCAAAACTCCTGCCATTTTGAGGAAATATATAAAATTTCCTCGAACCCAGATGGAACGAGTCACTGTAGCAATGAGGTACTTAGTTTTGATGCTATTGGATTAATGGTAAGAAGGTACAATAAATAAATATTGAAATACCTAATACTAAGCTATTTTCAGATTTTATGAGAAGATGGGATTTACTGGGGTCATCGGCTGTATAGATAGGACCCATGTGTCTATTATAAGTCCAAGTGATCATGAATAGGCATTCTATAACAGAAAGAGCTACCATTCCCTTAATGTTCTTGCGGTGAGATATATACTTTATTTTACATTTTTTTGTCCAATGTGGGAGAGCCTTATGTCTAGCAGTGAACTCAATCCATTCTGTCTGTACCATATTGGTGTTGATAAACTTAGAGTGTTTCAATTATTCCTTAGTCTCTTTTTAGTTTTTAATTTACAACTTGTAGCAGTAAGAATAAAAGTGTTAAAATATTTTCAGATTTGTGATGTGGATCTCAAGATCTTGCATGTTGATCTTTTGGTGGTGCAAGCCACGACTCTCATGTTTGGAACATGTGCCCGGTCAATCCGGTCATGCGAAGACTGCATGACCATTACTCCATGATCATGGCACTAGCAACAGTGCAAAAATATCGGAAACTCACAAATAAAAAGGTACGTGGTAGCCATCTCGTAGACAGTTATCCATATCATGTTACTGACCATGAAAGTTTAAAACAATACATATTATGTTTTTATAGTAGGTATATTTATTAAATAAAATATTCTAATGAATGTCTATTTATTATTTAAATGTATGTCTGTTAACATTTATTAGTATGTAGGTAAGATATTATGTATAATGAGTTGAAATAATGTGTATTTTCTTCTTTTTATTCAACACTCCTACACACATCTCTCTGCATGACCCTAAGGTTGTCTGGTAGAGAATGCTTTCAGCATTAAGTCCAACAATTGTACACATTTTAGTGCAATAAGAATTATAATAAATAAAAATAATAAAAAAGAGAATGACAGCAATTCAATTCAATTGCAGGTGACTCTGGCTATGCTCAGCATCCCTGGATGATGACTCCTATTCTCCGTTCTGAGCCGAATTCAATGGAAGCGCATTATACGTCGGCCCACGTGCGCACACGGAATGTCGTCGAGCGCACTTTTGGTGTGCTTAAGTCCCGGTTCAGCTGCCTCTTGGCGCACAGAATGCTGCACTACAAACCACAAAAGGCAGCACAGATTTTGAACGCATGTGTTGTGCTTCACAATTTTATAAATGACCCACTTGTCGAGGTCGATAGTGAGGCATTGGGTCGAGATGAAGAACGCCAGCCTCCACGTGCGTCAGGCCACCCTCACGGAGACGAACGCTTCGTTGACAGGCAACATATAGCGAAGAGGTTGTGGCGCAACCGACACTAATTTATTGCGACGTGAATTTGGCTGGTATACATCTATATATTTTAAATGAACTCACTATAAATGCTGAAGCTCATAGCTCCAAAGTAAAGCGAGAATTCATTACAAAATTATATTTATTTACAGCATGACTCAAGAACGAAGACACCAATAGAATTAAGTTAAAATACTTAAGTATAATTGTTATTTAAGTGGACTCATATGGTCCTTAAAATATAATTAAAATTAAGTTTAAATCCTTAAGTTTAATTGTTATTTAAATGGACTTATTTGGTCCTTAAAATGTAAATTATTATCCTGAAATACTTAAGTTCAAATATGTTATTTATGTTGACTTATATGGTCTTTGAAATGAAAGTAATCCCGGCTGAGTTTCTTGCCCATTCTTCTCAGTAATTGGTGTAATCTAATTGGGCGGATATTTGTATTTAATAAACTACATTTAAAGAGTGCTAGTTAACCAAACTTCATTTGACATTTTATTTACAACAAATTATGTAACAATGAGTGCATTCCAGCAGATTATCGCTACTTATCTTCGGCCACCATGGGGTACATTTTATTTTAGTCATGGCAAGTAATAAAATCGAACATTTGAATAAATTAATGTACATAGTTAAAAATTACTCTATGGTGATCGATGACTTGGCGATTACTCTGCTGGAATGCAGCCAATGTAACAATAATTAATACTCTATGAGATCTTGAGAAAAATTTCATAGCTTACCCACGCAATGGTTGTCTGGTAGAGAATTGGAGCGTTTTAAAGACTGCAAATGCAGCCAGGACCAACAGCTTAACGTGCCTTCCTTCCTATTACTTTCACATTACTTTAATCACAAAAAAAATAATTCATTTTCATTCAAGTTTGCCATTTTTAATAGCCAATTGTGGAATTTATCGTTTTTATATCAATAAATATAAAAATGGTAAAAAAATCCACAAGTTTTTAGAAATTATGATTCTGAATAATCTGTTACCTCTCCTTTATAGGCTGTTTGGAAGACGAGTGCAATCATCTTCCAAACATCCTGTATATATAGAAGGAATTTTGGGAGTTGGGAGTGTTTGATAGAAAAACATTTTTAATAAAATCAATATTTTATATTAAGAAAAACATTTTAGGTAGGTTTTGCTTTACGGTAAGGGGTTTTTTGAGTAAAGGTATTGATTGAGAAATAACTGTTATTAACATACTGTGGTCGTTCAACTATACATTTTCATAATAAACCCATAGATGCCACTGACTTGACACAGTAGCGCCGTGACTGAGCTTCTTTTTATTTAAAACATTTCCCTGAGGCTGTTGGGTTAAAAAGTTCAAAAGTGCGGGCGGTAGCTAGGTAGCCCTGCATGTTGGTGAGGCAGTCTTTGATTTGAAGAAGTGTAGCGGCAGCACTGCCTAACTAAGATAAAAATATGTTTAGGTACTAATGGTTTGAGTAAATTGATTGAGAAATAACTACCTATAGTGGCCGTTTAACAATTTACAATTTTTAAAAACAAAAACATAAGGCCTTTGAATTCATCTACTGTCAGCGGTCACGTAGCATGTTGTTTATTTCTAGAAGTGTAGCGGCTGCATCCTTTTGGGACGCGACTGAACGCCCAAATAGCGCCACCGCTCGCTCTAAGAGCGCAACCCTGCGCTCGTCAGCCTCGAGCCTGCGCTGGTCCAGGGCAAGGCGGTTTTGCTCCGCCTCCCATGCCCAGCGCGGCTGCGGAATTTCCGTTGAGTCTGGAAAAATAAAAACGGTACTGAAGACAACCTGCAGTGCCCTTATTCATGTCGGAACCTATACTATTTTTAAGGCGGTCAACCCAATGCACCGCGCTGTCGCAGAGCGTAGATTTTACAACTCGTAAATTATCACACACTTACGTCACGCCACTGAGTGCTACGTCACGCCACTGAGTGCTACGTCACGCCACTGAGTGCTACTTTTTCGATGCCCCATCACCGCATTCAGTGTGGCCGCCAACTACTCCCATTGCTGCCTCACAGCGGCCTTGGCCTGAGGCGTGTCCAAAGAGACTGGCCCGTAGCCAAGGCCCTGTGCTCCTCCATGAAGCTCACGAGGAGCTCGATGTGCTGCAAACTTACTTTTCTTGCCGCTGGCATCTACAAAATACATACGAATGAATTCACTATTATGGGATAATATTTGTTAGATATTATCTAACAAATTTTGAGTAAGTAATAAAGTGCAAAACAATGTTTACTTACTTCCTCAATTATTTATCACAAAACAAACAAAGATGCACAAGCCACAGATTATGATAACCGGCTTGGGCTGTCATGTCAACAAACACAGATTATGATAGAATAATAAATTTAACGTTCCGTTACCGTATCACGCGTTTAATAAAAATTGACTAAAAACACTAAACACCACGGAATTAAGTGACTTTCTTTATGGAATCAAGTAAACTCAGAATAATTTTTCCTTGGAGTGCCTTTCAACCAACAAAATTGTAAAAATACTTCAACAACATTTTTGTAATAAATTGAATGTTCTGCATAAAACGGACCGCAAATCGACGGCGTTTTTCCATTCATTCTCGCTCTCGACGCTCGACAAATCGACGCAAAATTATTTGCGCGGTACGGATTATTCGACAGCGTCGGCATCGGCATCGGTTTCGAACGTCGAAATCGAGTTCAAGTCGACGACACTTGCGCGGTAGGGCTGCTGGTTCATACATGTCGCGCAGGGAATCCCCCGACCCCCTCTACGTGCACTCTATCATCAATTATTTTTTCACTTGTTATTATTTGTTACGCCCACGACACGTTTATAGGTTATAGACAATTGTTTTGATTTTTGCGGCTTATTATCAATGAAAGTGATCTGTTTTTGTGTGGGATAATGAAACCTAAATCCAGTTGTATTTGGAACTACTTCAATGAAGTTAATTCAGATTCGGCAAAGTGTAAACTGTGTATGAAGACGTATTCAAGAAAGGGAGGTACGACAACGTCCTTAAAAAGTCATTTGAAGTCTGTCCATGCCACTGAATATGAAGAATTCATTAAGTCAGAAACTGAAAAAAAAGATACTGTACAGCCTTCGACTTCGACGCCCCTTCAGGATGCTAAAAAACAAATGACTTTAAAAGAAACTTTGCTGAAGAATACAAAATGGTGCACTTCTAATGCTAAATCTAAGGAAATTGACAGATTAATTTCGGAAATGATTGCTTTGCAAGACCTACCCTTCAATTTTGTGGAAGGTATAGGATTTCGACGACTGATGCAGTTTACTGTGCCAAATTATCAGTTAAGGGGAAGACAATTTTTTACGGAAAATATTTGTGGTCATTTATATGAAACATTAGCTAAAAATATTAAAGATTTGCTCACACAATTTGAAAAGATCTCCTTTACAACAGACATTTGGACCGAACCAAGTTCGAGTGTGTCTTTATTGAGTCTGACAGCGCATGGCATAAACAGAGATTTTAAAAGGCTAAAAGTTATTTTAAAATGCCATACATTTGACGGAAGACATACAGGAGATCTAGTTCTTGAAAAAATTAACAGTATGTTGATGGAATGGGGCATCACCAAAGAGAAAATTCATTGTTTTGTACGCGACTCAGGATCTAATATAATACGAGCAATGAAACTCGGCGACTTACCTGATGTCAGTTGCACAGTACATCAGTTGCAGATATGTGTGCGAACATTGTTAGATTCTGATGAAGATATTAAAGCCTTATTATCGAAATGCAAAAAATTTCGACGCATTTTAATCATTCCCAAATAGCTCAGACTGAACTGCATAAAATACAAAAAGAACAACTCAACCAAGAATGTTTGAGTGTAAAACAGGATTGTAGTACGCGGTAAGTTCTTTAATTTGTGCATTTATTTTTTTACCTCCAGATCAGTCCAGGTTATATTTCAATCAAAGTTCTATGCACGCTAATACAATGAATTCAGATAAAACTACTAAATAGAATTTATTAAAACTTGCTGTCGTATAAGGACGCTGATTATAAAGAGCGTAAATATTTAGTTTTTATCATTAATTTGATTTAAGTTATACGGTATATAAGTGTAAATTGTAAGCGTTAATTAAATTTATTAATCTTTACAGGTGGAATAGTACATTTTATATGTTGGAAAGAATGATTAAAATACAGGATTCTCTATGCCTGTACGCAGTTAAACACAACATCTCTCAGTTGTCTCCTGAAGAATGGCTGCAGCTTAAAAAAATAGTAACTATACTTCAACCTTTTGAAGAAATTACCCGAAATATGAGTGATAATAACGCCAGTATCTCATCAGTAATTCCACTTATACACACACTCAAGTATACATTACAAACTGAAGCCAGTAAACAAGATACGAATGAAAAATTTAAAAGTATAATAAAATGCACCGTCGATCAATTAAATTCCAAATTTGGTGACCTTCAAACAAACAATTTCTTTGCAATAGCAACCTATCTAGATCCTCGGTATAAAACAAAATTTTTTAATGAAGTGGTTAAAGAGAAAATTGAAACCGAAATAATGTCAATATTTGATGCAGTTGCAGACACATCTAAAAACGAGGCCGATAATATTGGCGCTCCTGTAGAAAAACGGGCAAGAATGGAATTACCAGCAGAAGCTAGCCATAGTAATGTGCAAACAGTTTTGTCGAATATATTGTCAAGTAGTGATAGTGATGAAGACAATGATGATATAACATCTGGAAGATATGCAGTTTTTGACAAATTTGTTGTAATGAAAAGTATGTTAAATGAGTACAATAAAGAAAAACGTATAAGTATTAGTGATGACCCGTTATTGTGGTGGAAAGTAAATGGAAATACAAAATTCCAGCCCCTGCAATCCATTGCCCGGCAATATTTGTCATGTCCACCGGGCTCGGTAGCTAGCGAACAACTTTTTAGTGGTGCAGGCCTAATTTACGACTCTTTAAGAAATAGATTGGATGGGGACAAAGCATCAAAGCTTTTGTTCATAAAGTACAATACATTACTTTTGGAGTCCATTTTGAATTAATTTGTTTTAGCTTTTGTTCATTTATTGTAATGTTACCAAATGTAACACGCTACTTTGGGTTTTAATTTTAATTAAACTTTAATTAAATTCATTAATTTTATCTTTTGTTTATTTGGAATTATGCCATTTTTTTTTCACAGTTGTTTATTATTTTATAATAAAAAATGAAAAGAATTGACTATAAATCATATTTTATTTGTCCTTAAACAAACTGACCCTGCCTCCGATTCCGATTCCGATTCCGATAAACCAAATTTGAAAACTCCGATTCCGATTTCGGTTCCGATAAAACGACTTCCGTTACATCTCTGGTACGGATTATTCGACAGCGTCGGCATCGGCATCGGTTTCGAACGTCGAAATCGAGTTCAAGTCGACGACACTTGCGCGGTAGGGCTGCTGTTTTGAAATATTGTGCTAGAAATACTTATCAGCTAAGATGATAAAAATGTGTATTTCAAACAGCCCTCGATAAGAATATTTTAATGCGGCGATAGGCAAAGGTTCAAACCGATGCTCAATACACAAACATTTGCCCTGACGACGAATTCGAACCCGCGACAGCTGTTTGTATGATGAGAATGCCACGGTACGGTCGCTTTTAACGGTTTTAAAGGTTCTACTGTTAAAATCTTATAATTTAATATTCAATATAAGTGAACTGAACATTATACTAAATAAAAGTATGTAAATAATAAATAAAAATAAAATAAAAATAAAGAATAAATTAGAAATAGATTTCATTATTTTACTCCTACTAATTTTTCATAACAGTATGCACTTCCCTTAACATACATGCGCGTCACGCTGACCTTAGCTACCTTTTAGTTGAAGCAATAATCCCGTGTGCATAACATCTTTCCTATTTAATTTTGATCAAACTACTACAGGGTGACCCCGAAAACAATCGACAAACTTTAAGGGTAGGTTGTATTACGGATATACATGCATTCTGTGGAATCAAATTAAAAATCGTAAGCGTTGAAATTGTAATCGTGTTTTCGCACTAGCCAGACATAAAGTCCATAAATAAGCATAATACAAATTAAAAACAACCTAAATCAAGCTTACAAAGTAAAACTCATAAAATATTACATTAAACATGCTAAGCACTTTTGTTCACAAGAGTGCGACTCTAAATTTCTATTATAAACTTGCAATAAATAGCATGTTTATAATAACAATATCTCTATGAAGCGCGTCGCCAAACGTGTAGGTACGGAAAGTGCTAAGAAAATATAATCCTTATCTCAATCGCATAAAGCGTACGATGCGCAAGATTCGCCCCACCCACAGGCTAGCTCTTTGAACCCGCCGCCGCGCGCCCCGGGCGTGCCCCGTAAACAGAAAAAATCCGTTCAGTGACCGCGCGACCGTGACCTAATTAGGCGATTTTGTGATAAGTTTGTTTAGATCGCAACAATGACGTAAAAGTATAGACACGTTCTACACTAACATTAAAACATTTTAAAGTGGCGCAAGGATTACTCTATATACGAACGTATAGTTGTGTATTACGACACTAAGCGCTAATAAAGACAACAGATGGGGCATGTCTGTTGATAGAAAGAGATAAATATATGACATTCGTAACGTATTGATTGCTACTGAGCGCTCATTGGCGCGAGCGCGTGACACCTCGCTCTTTAGCCTAATGTCAGCCATTGCTAAATTATGGTAAAGCATAAATACTTGTTTTAAGTTTTAAACTTATAAATGAAAAAAACTATACTAATGAATGAAATGACACGTTTTTCTTGTCTCTAACAGTTGCAGTGTAATTGGTACTACTCCTAAACACATAGGAAGGCATTTTTACCAGCAAACATGAAATAATTTAAGGCGTTGTTGGGACGTCAGCCATAAAGAGAAAGCGTGCCCAACTGAATGCACTCCGGGCAATTACCTGCCTTTCGTGTAGCCATTTTCGAGCGCATAGGACGTATCTATGTAATTTAAAAACATCTTAGGATCGCAATGACATTCGTTGGATTGCAGTGAAGTGATAGTGCATGGTTCGTGATAATGTCGTACTCTAACCGCGAGCTTTTTTTATGGTGTACTCGCAGATAAATAACCTCCGAGAAACGCAGAGACGTTTTCGTCAGCCCAATCAGCTGCTGGCCAGCGCGATCCCCCGATCTCACGCCTTTGGATATTTATTTGTGGGGTGAAATTAAAACCATGGTGTACGCAAGTGAATGTTCATCAGTGGTTCAGCTCAGGGAATGGGTTGTTTGTGCATTTGACGTTTTAAAATTCTCGAAGGGAAGTTTTACAATCCAACAACCATCGGCGTCGTGCTCGGTTGGGCTTGTGCATTCACAGGGAAGGTGGTCACTTTGAACAATTATTAAAATACACGTAGCTCTGGTAAGTTAATTTTGATAGATGTTTTTGTTTTTTGTTTTTCTCTTGTAAATTTTATTTATAATACACGTTGTAAAAAGCCCGCGTAATACGAATACCTACGAGGCGTAATGCTGTAGGTCCGCATCGTCTCTCGGCCGCAACTCGCGACTTTCCGCCTGTACAGTTGCGTACAAAACATGTTGACCAAAATGTACAATAGCATATTTTTGGTTTTTTATGTACTGCTCCGATCACCCTAATACTTTTATTTCTTTATCAGTACTATTGATGAAACATCCTCGTAAGTTTTGTCGACTGATTTCAAATTCACCCAGTAGTTACCGTTATTGATTATTTATTAGTTTTACGATAAAATAAATACCTAATAGTGAAACAATTACGCGAACTGAATCTTTTTTATTTTATTTCAGTAAGTATTGGTTCATAATTTCAGTAAGTAGTGATTTGATAGTAAGTATATTAATATAACTTTTCCGTACTTATATTCATGCTTTTATATTATGGCTATGTTTCTTATGTTTTGTATGCGCCTGCAAGCCGGGATACAGCCAGAAAGAAATACCCGTTACGGTATGGTTGTAAACAAATCATTTGAAATGTTTCCATAATAAAACTGTAATGATATAAATTCGTAAAAAGTTTTGTTCGTTGATTAAGTTGATATTGTTATAATGCTAAAGTGTGTGTCCTGCTGGTTGGGGATGCAGCCAGACAGAAGTACCCGTTTTCGGTACGGCTGTAAACTGAAGCATTGAACAATACCTACGAAATCAATGTTTAACATTATCAATCCATAAGTTATTAAACTGCAAATTACGATGCTAAAGTGTATGCCCTGCTGGTTGGGGATGCAGCCAGAAAGAAGTACCCGTTTTTCTGTACGGCTGTAAACTGAAGCAAAATCAATTCATAAATTCATTAAAATGCAAATGCAAAGTAAATAAAATTAATTATTTAAGCTTAACGAATGAAAAAAAAAAACAGTTCAGTTCGATTTTATACGTTTAAAAGTAATCAAGCAATAACGGTAACAGTGTTTGTTATATTGGTGTAAAATGTGCATCGTTCATCGGTTGCTGTGAACAGGTATGTCTGTCTGATTGTTTGACGAATTGGGGAGACTAGATCAAGACGATGTATTTTAAAGACGCGGCAGGCCGCGCCGTTAGCGAGCTTGCTAGCGGTTGAATTGAAATACAGCGTTCTTGAGCTAGACTTCCCAATTCATTTACTACTGTTATAGTAATTCAATTTTATATTTTTCATGTATACTCATATCATCTTCATTCTCCTTCTTTGCAGTATCTATGCCTGTCAGCCAACTACAAGAAGAACACAGGATGTGGAACAGATAATGAGAGGTTGGAAGTATTGAACACAAATCCTGTCTCGCACACACTAGGTGACCAACCGGTGCGAGATATTACACCAAAGGCCTTCTTAACCCTATGAAAGTAATATGCAGCGCGTGTGATCCAAGAGCCTATGCCATGGGACGCCATCCTTTCTCGCCAATAATAACTAATCATTAGGTCACGTCGGTAGCTTTAAGTATATGAAATAATTATGTTTTGTGATGTAAAATAAAAATACTGAATAATAACCATATCTTTTTTTAAACCGAGACTCGTTCTGTAGTGTCTAAAAACGCCGAAGAATGAGCAAACTAAAGAATTTCTATTAGCCCATTCCTCAGATTCTCTTGCAGCAAAGCTTCTTTTTAGGGTTCCGTAGCCGAATGGCAAAAAACGGAACCCTTATAGTTTCGTCAAGTCTGTCTGTCTGTCTGTCTGTCCGTCCGTATGTCACAGCCATTTTATTCTGTAACTATAAGCATTACACTGTTGAAATTCGGTAGGAAGATGTATCCTGTTAACCGCTTACCGATTCTCATACAAAAAATAAAAAATAATGACATTTAAGGGGGGGGGGCTCCCATACATGAAACTGAAACCAAAAAAAATTTTTTTAGTCAAACCTATGCGTGTGGGGTGTCAATGGATAGGTATTTTAAAATGACATTGAGGTTCCTTAAACCATTTTCTTTTCAAGTCTAACGTTTCATAGCTAGACGCTTCCAAAGTGGTAAAACTTGCTTGGTTTAGAAGTTAGATGGGGGGGGGGCATCTAACTTCTAAACCAAGCAAGTGTAAATTTTGAAAAAAATATGTGATGTAGATCTTAATAAATACTTTCAACGAAAATTGTTTCGGACGGGATCGAACGAGTAGTTTTTGAGATATAGCACATTTTCTACAACCGCAAATATAACTTTGTACTTCATACAAACACTATGAAAAACAAAGTTATATTTGCAGTCGACAAAATATTGTGGTATTTTACTTAGTAGAAGTAAGTGGGTTCCCTAATTCAGTTAAAGTTGGCACGGAACCCTCAGTGCGCGAGTCCGACTCGCACTTGGCCGGTTTTTGCTGAACTTCCAGCAAGTCTCTCATTGAATACCTATGTTGTGACACCATAAATATATATAAACTTGACACCATAAATATAAATAAAATGTAATTGTATCCATATCAAGTATTCATTTAACAACTTTACAATATTAAGGTTGTATGATATATTTCACATACTCATTTTATTATGTATTTAATGTCCCAACTCAGGCGTTTTCACAGTCCACACCGACATTCTTAAAAAATTGCGACAAACGTACAATTCACGCATAATAGTCAAATAACCTTTGGCTGTTTATTTTACACACAAAAAAAAATCTTTTTCATTTCTCCTGTTCGGAAAATAGGTTTAGGTTTGAAGAGTTTATTCTCAAAAAAGACAAGCCACTTACATGAGAATAGAATAACTTAGAGTTAAATAATCTAAATTAGAACGCCAAACTAACAAAAATATAATAATAAATTACATGCTATGAATTATACAACAAACAGTGTGTTGTTTTGAACTATAAATTCTGACAATTTGGATTTAAAACTATTAAAAGAACTTATATTTTTTAAACCAGATGGCAGTTTATCATAAAGCCGTGCTCCCTCAAATGTGATACTTTTTTTGGCATAATTTGTGCGTACTTTTGGCAAGACGAGCAAACTTGGTCGACGGAGACTGCGTTTACTTATTTGGGATTTTTTATGAGTGTCAAATTTATATGAATGGACTTATCAAGAATTTTTCTAATTAATATGCAAGTGTTATAAATGAAGAGCTCTTTAATATTCATAATTTTCGTATCTTCGTAGATTTTATCAGTAGGCGTTAAAAATGGATAGTTAAATAATAATTTAATAACTTTGTTTTGCATTCTTTGTAGTCCCTGTAATTTTGTCTTTGGAGCACTGCCCCAAATTTCAATAAAATATAATAGTTGAGATTTGATGAGTGAGTTATAAATATTGTAACGCAGTTTTTTAGGAATGCAATAACTTGTATTGCGAAGGGAGCCAATCAAAGATGAAAGTTTATTCCTTACATAATCAATCTGGTTATTCCATGATAGATATTGGTCCAGTCGCAGGCCAAGGTATTTTTCAGTGTTTATTTTTTTCTAAGGGGACGCTATCTATAATTAAAGGTGCGTGCGATTCAATTATTTTATTTTTTGCTCTAAAAACAATGTAACAAGTTTTATAAGTGTTAACCGTTAATAAATTCTTCTTAAACCACTCTGTTAATACTTTTAAATCTTTGTTAGCGTCTTGAATTAAATTATGAATGTCAGTCCCAAAATAAAATAAACATGTGTCGTCGGCATATACGAGGGTCAAACTGAAAGTTCTTAGAACTAGCCACTTATAAACAATATAATAAAAAAAATATTCTAAAATTTGAAAATAGAACTCTTTGCCAATATTACTGAGTATATATTTCATTCATTTGTCATTTGTTTTACGATTTGGCGGCAAATTGAAAATTGTCTGTGTCACGTCAACATGAATTTAACACGAGAAAATTTTCGTGCAATGATTTTTTATGACTTTCGATGTCATTTAAGTCAACAAGAAAGTTATGATAGACTACGATTGGCCTTTCACGATGAAGCCCCATCTCGTGCGACTGTTTACAACTGGTTTAATGAGTTTAAACGTGGTCGCACTAATCTCACTGATGATGTACGTGAGGGACGGCCTTCTACGGCGACGACTGAAAATAACATCTGTGTTGTGCGGCGTATGATAGAGACTGACAAAAGAGTGACCTATCAGCAGATTCGGACAAGCTTAGGCATCGGTATGAGTCAAGTGCACAAAATCCTCCACGAACATTTAGCGGTCAGGAAGCTTTGCGCCCGGTGGATACCTCATAATTTGACTAAGGCTCAAAAACTCCATCGTGTGGATTGGTGCCGTAAAATGATTGAAAGATTTAACGGAGGTGACTCAAATGCTGTGTTCGACATACTAACAGGTGACGGAAGCTGGATTTACTGTTATGATCCTGAAACCAAAAGACAATCTGCTCAGTGGGTGTTTCCTTTCGAGGAGTTGCCAACTAAAGTGGAGAGAGATCGAAGTGCGGGAAAAAAATGGTGGCCTCGTTCTTTGGAAGGATAGGTCATTTCGCAACAATTGTGTTAGAGGATCAAAAAACAGTTTCTGCAGAATGGTACACTACCAATTGTTTGCCACTTGTCTTGGAAAAAGTTTGAGAGAAACGACCTCGCAGTAGGATCCTCCTTCACCACGACAACGCCTCGTCGCACACCGCCAAGCGAACGATCGACTATTTGGCGACATCAAACGTTGAATTACTGGGTCACCCGCCGTATAGCCCCGACCTCGCGCCTTGTGATTTTTACTTATTTCCAAAAATTAAAGAAAAACTTAAAGGAAAGCGGTTTATGAATGCTGAAGAAGCGGTGGCTGCGTATCGCGATGCCATTGAAGAGACCCCTAAGGACGAGTGGGCAAAGTGCTTTTCCCAGTGGTTCCATCGCATGCAGCGGTGTATTGACGTCAATGGACAATATTTTGAAAAGATATAATAAAACTAATAACTGGCTAATGTAATCAGTTTTTGATTTTCTAAGAACTTTCAGTTTGACCCTCGTAATGTTGTCTGACCACTAAGTCCTAAGCTAGTGATGTCGTTAATATAGTTTAAAAATAAAAGTGGTCCAAGTATGGAACCTTGAGGCACGCCATACGTTACTGGTAACGCACTACTCTGGTGTTCATTGATTTTTACTATTTGCGATCTATTTTTTAAGTAGGACTCGAGTAATTTTAGAGCATTGCCTTTGATACCGATGCTTTTCAACTTATTCAAAAGAAGCTTGTGACTTACGGTATCAAAAGCTTTTTTAAGTCAATAAATACGCCTAGTGCAATGTTCCTTTTATCAATGCTATCCTTTATTTTTGTTATCAAATCAACAGCTGCTGCTCTAGTGTTACACTTTGCTCTAAAACCATACTGCCTTTCTGTTATAAAATTAAATGAGTTGAGATAGTGTGTCAAGCGTTTGTGTATGATTTTTTCAAAAATCTTTGACAAGACCGGGAGAACAGAGATAGGACGGTAGTTTCCTGGGTCAGTTTTTGAACCTGATTTATAAATTGGTGTCACTTTGGCAATTTTTAAAGTATCTGGAAAAAACCCGTCACACATTAGTTTATTGAAACATTTTGACAAGTTATCAGAGACAAGACTTTGTATGCATTTAATAGATTTGGTGTTAATCTTATCTATACCGCTGCTTGAATTTGAGTCTAGTTTCTTAATAATTTCAAAAACTTCATCTGCACTGCATGGAAGTAGGTTTGATAGTTCGTGTCCAACTATCATTGTAGCAGCGATATTAGAGTTTGTTGTTTGGGTTGTGTCAATATGTATTTTATTTGCTAGTGTGGACCCTACTGTTGAAAAGTATTTATTAAAAGTCTCACAAATCTCGTCCATATTTGTTATTGTTCTAGAGTCTATTGTAATCTTTGAGAGAGCATTGCTTTGTTTAATTTTATTGCTAGTGAGTGAATTTATAAGTGTCCAAATTTTTTTCGGGTTGTTATTGCATTTATTAAATAGTTTAAAGTAATAATTATTTTTTGTGTCTTGAATTAATTTTGCCACGCTATCCCGTTTAAGTTTGAAATTATGTTCCAAAACTTCATTATCTGGGTTTTTTTTGTGCTGCATCCATAGAGAGTTCCTTTGGTATATTTCAGTAATGATTTCATCATTAATCCAATCCTTTTGAGGTAAATTAAATGCTTTCTTCTTTATAACTTTGCTCTCTGCTACACTTTGCTTTATCATAATTTCGAGATCATTGTAATTGTCTGGTTCATTTGCCAGTTTCCTTGATTCAAAGGAGGTCTTTAGCTTTTCATAATCTATTGCTTCGTAGCTCGTTTTAATTCTCCAAAGTGGTTTGTATTTGTTGAGTTGCAAGTAGATCTGTCTGTGGTCAGACATGGCTGAATTTATCAAAGCTAAGTGAAAATGTTCATCTTTTAAGTTCGTGCTGACGTGGTCTAATAAAGAGTTTTTGGTTTCTGATTGCCTTGTATAGTAATTCTTGTTTATTTTATTCAATAATTTATGTCCAGATTCATTCAATGTTTGTTTATATCTTTTTTGAGTTTTCGTTCTTTCAAGTAGATCAATGTTGAAGTCTCCAAACACAATTGTTCTAGTTCGTTGCTGTAGCTGGGCATCATATGTTTCTAAAAATTTTTCAAAATTCGTATGGCCAGGATTATAGACCACGCCTACATTCAAGGCAAACCTTTCTATGTGTATCCACAAATAATTATTACCATCTTCATAAGTTGATTCGGATAAATTGTGTTTTAAATTGTTAATTACGTAGATTGAAACACCTCCGCCCTTCATGTCTGTTCTATAGTTATAATAGTGCTTATAATTAGTTATTTGAAGTTGTGAATTTTGGTTTTCGTTTTCCATCCAGGTTTCTGTTATTAGAATAATGTGAACAGTCGTTGGAATAGATTTGATTATGCATTTCAGTTCGTCTAGTTTTCCTTTCTTTAGTATACTTCTAGCATTTAAATATAGAAATGAGAGCCGTGACTTCTTTATCTCCAATTGTTTGTAATCGGTAACTATTTGATAGCTTACTTTGTCAAATGAATAGTTGCTCACTGTTTTGTTGACTTGACTTGTTGTTGACTTGCTGAGTTTTTTGGAGCTGACTTTATGATAGTCGGTATACCATTTATGTATTTAATAGTGATATCACTCTCTCCATTGTTCATTCGACATGTCAGTTCATTTTTTATAGACTGGAAGTACTTATATTGGGCTGGTGTCTGATCCGAAAAAATTTTAATGTTATCAGGTATTCTTTCTTTGTTACGAAGAACTAACTGCACTGGTTCCGGTCTATCAAAGCAAACTTTGACTCTCCGCGTTTTCTCAGGATTGTACTTGCCGAGACGAAAGATTTTGTTGGGTTTCGGAATGTCTTTACTCACATTAAAAGTAATGGTTAAAACATCAAATTCATCTTTAAGTATTCTCTCTTTACTGTTTGTTGTAGTTTGTTCTGGAATACCAACAATAATAATATTATTCTCACGTTTTTTTCGCTCCTGGACCTCGCTAACTATTTGTTCGTTCAGATGCAGTTGATTAACTTGAGTGGATAATGGATTAATCTTTAACTCCTTAATGTCAGTTTCTAAATGCACTAAATTTTGTTTCATCGGTAGATATTTTGGCTTCTAAGTGACATAATTGCTGTATGATACTGTTCTGCTCCGTTGCTATTTTCGATGTTTCCGATTTAATGTCTTGAACTTGCTTGCAAATGTCTGCTATTTGCGAGGTAACTAAGCATCTTGTCTGATCATGGGAGGCTCTTATGTCACTCATTTCGCTTTTTATCTCAACCATATTAGTATTCATCTACTCATCATCTGTGCATTTGTACCAACGTAATTCTCTAACAAGGAAGTTATGCGCGATAGTTCGTTACGCATTTGTTTCATTTCATCTGAGCATCCGCATCCGCTTTCTGGCTGCTTACGTTTGCGAAAAGTTATCTGTGCATCGATTTGTTCTTGGCTGATTTTGGACAAGTCTGGTTGCGAGCAGCTGCCTCCATTATCGGTCATAGTTGGGCGTCTTACACTCAATGTTTGACTTAAATCTGGTATTGTGGTTGCCAACCCTGTCGTCCCAGGTAGCGATGAGCCGGGTGGTGATCTTTGTACTTTAGGCATTTTTTTTGTGTTTATTGTCTACACTACTTTAATAAAGGCCGGTTTTGCTCGGAAAACAATATTTAACAAACAAAAAGAGTAATTTGTAGGCAAGTCGCCGAGGCTCGAACCCGTAGGAGTCCACGTATAGCGAGTGCAGCGGCGTCAGTTGTATGCAATGCGCCAGAGTAGCTTAAGTGTCTGCGGCGAAAATAATGATAGCACTCTAAGTTTGTTTTACAAGTTTCGCAGAGAAGCCGGTAGAATGATTTTGTGTATTGTTTTTGAAGGGCACTGATACTGTTCACAATCACTGAGTTTTGCTTGAAATGTTATAGTTTTTCGATGTTTTTGTCACTGTTGCAAATTTATTTCACTTATTACATATCGCTGTCCTTAGGTTAGTTCTATAACTTCTGAAGTAAGCACAAATAGCCGCAAATATTGACGATTTTACCACATTTAGGAATTTTTTTTTGAGGAGCACACAAAAGCGTAACTGTCTCGTCGGCGTCCCGTCGGGTTGCACTTTCATGTGAAGATAGACGGGTGGAAAATAGCTTTTCCATCCCTAGGGTGGAATGTAATTAAGTTTTATCAAAAATGGTACTAAAGATAAATGAGTCACATTATATTATTAAAATAAACAAGCCTTTCATATTTTAAAGATAAGCAAATCATTAAAAGCGTGTTTACTATGGTCACTGACTTAAAAAAAACAATTGGTCTATTTTTTTACACTTGAATATCTACAAATATACTTCGGTTGCCCGCCATACAGTGTCACTTTTTTTATAAATTGTCACATTATGTTTGTCTTTAACGATATATTTTTAGTTTTGTCGATTATTGCATAGACTATTAAGCAGGCGGAGGCGACTTGCCGCCATTTTTATTGTTCATTCATCTTCTTACTCACTCCCTCAGCTGTCATTCATAACGCTATCTCATTAGGCAAATTTGAACCTGGAATTTGACATAATCTGTGGTAGTTGTCGACGAGTACGTCTACCTGGGACAAGTGATCCAATTGGGTAGGTCCAACTTCGAGAAAGAGGTCAATCGACGAATCCAACTCGGCTGGGCAGCTTTCGGGAAATTGCGCAAGAGTTTCTTCTCATCTCATCTACCTCAGTGTCTGAAGACGAAAGTCTTCAACCAGTGTGTGTTACCAGTGATGACATACGGATCCGAAACATGTTCTCTTACTATGGGCCTTATAATGAAGCTCAAAATCACACAACGAGCGATGGAGAGGACTTTGCTGGGTGTTTCTCTACGGCATTGTCCACGAATGGACATATTTTTTGATATAAAACCTTTGTTTTTTTGTGTCTATGAAATTCCGTATGTTTTTTATACTTTCGATTGTTTTTTGATTACTGATTTGTACGTCATATGAATTACACGATACTGAAAGCAAAAAATGTGATTTTGATTATAACGAGTCAATCACAAAGTTTCGAGCCTTTAAAAACCAGTGAAAGTGAATAAATTATGTCAAGGTTTGGTATAATACAGGAGGGTAAGTAGGTAGTATAGTATGGTTAAGACGAGATCACTGAAAGATGAGCCAGTCGAGGCCGAGGCTCTTTCTGAGACCGCGCCAGCGCCAAGCATTAGCGAACCTGTAGGCCCCGTAGAAGTAGATACAACTCGCCCTTCGTCGTCAAGCGCACGCAGTCGCCGATCCTCCGCGACGGTCGTTGCGAGGAAACTCGCAGCGGAGGCACGACATGCTCGCTACCTCGCAGAATTGGAGGCAGCAGCGCTGCAAGCGCAACAAAAGACGAGGGAGCTGGAGCGCAAAGCTGCGGACGCCGAGCTCCGAGCCGAGTTAGCTTCTATAGAAGCATCCAGTGTCACCGAGTCCCGCGTATCCCAGTGGATACAAGATTCAATGACACATTTTCCTGAACCAAAGCAACTAGACACTAACATCGAATTATGTCCACAGGTGATGCACTGTGATATATCTGCTACCGCCTCTCAAGTGCCAGCAGCGGACCCCTCGTCGACGCGAAATCAAGGGGTCACTGCTTCCGACGGGCACTGCAACAGAGTGGGCTGCTCGATCGGAGTATCACAGCTCGTAGATGGACTACGCAATTTTTCCATGAAATACAACAATAAAAACGTCATATTACCTAATTTCGATGGCAAGTCTCCTTTGGACTGGTTAATGTTCAAAAGAGCTTTCGTAGATACGGCTGGGTCTTTTACAGATGTAGAAAACTTATCACGACTTAACAAGGCATTGAAAGGCGCAGCGCGGGAAGAAGAAGGCCTGATACTTGTAATGGCTCATCGGGCTGATGACGTCATGCAGACGTTGGAGCGACGTTTCGGCAGGCCCGAGCTGATTGTGTTGCAAGAGCTAAACGCTGTCAGAGCCTTGCCTAAGATTGGACCGGAGGTAAGTGACCTAACCAAATTCGCTACTCGTGTTAGGAACTGTGTCGAAGTGGTGAAGTTATTAGAACGTTTCGACTTCTTGTGTTCCCCTGAGTTGTTTGGTGTGCTCCTAAGCAAGTTTCCACCGCTGCTGCGTACACGATGGCTGGATTTTGCGGCTCACGAGCGAATAGGTAAATCTAGGGTCGAGATGCTGTCGGATTTCCTGTCTCGTGAGGTGGACCTTACGATCAAGTTTGGTGCGGTGGCTGACGCCACGTCGTCATTAGGCCCGGTTTATCACAGGACGCACACTGTTTCCGAGGAGGAGGTCATATCTAAAATTCCAAAACAAACCATAAAAAAATTAGATCATCCAATTTGTCCTTTTTGTAAACTGTTTCATAACCTGTCAGACTGCGAAAATTTTAATAAGTTGTCAATTGATGACAGATGGCAATTCATAAAGAAAAATAAAATATGCCATCGCTGTTTGAAAGCAGGTTATCATATTTTTAAAACGTGTCGCAGAAATAAATGTAACTGTGAGGTTAAAGATTGTATAGGCAGACATCACACTTTATTACATGATTATAATTTTGTTCCAAAGCCGTTAATTTCTGCACACATCAATGAACGTTCGGAACCTACACCAACTTCAGTACCCGCCTGTAACGAAGTTAAATCCGAGCAAGTCAATACAAACGCTGCCGCTTCTTTAGTTAATCTTACTTTACGTCCTTTGTTGAAAGTAGTGGCTGTAACGCTCTCTGGGCCTGCTGGTAGCGTCGATAAATTCGCGTTACTAGACGACGGGTCCACAGCCACACTTATCGATTCCAACATTGCCTCTCGGATAGGAGCCGGGGGACCTGAGGGACTTATTCGTTTAGATTGTGTAGGAGGGTTATCTAAAGAGAGTTCAATTTAATATGTTGACTTCAAAATTAAAGGCCGACATGCAAACGAGTACTATTCGATAAAAGGGGCGAGGTCAATAGCTAACTTAGGTCTGCTTAGTCAAGTTAACACTCGAGACAGCTTACGTTCTTTCCCATACTTAGCCGATATAGAAGATGAGCTATATTATGACGAAGCAAAGCCAATGTTAGTCATAGGCGTCGATAATTGGCCCCTGATAGTCGCGTCAGAAATTAGGTGTGGCACCAAATCACAGCCGGTAGCCATTCGCACACGCCTCGGTTGGGTATTATTCGGCTTTTCAAGCAGTAAAACCCAGGTGGTAGGTTCGTCTGTCGTATATCATGTGGTCCCATGCGACAATCCGAAGCGCGATTTAGAGGCTCTCATAAAAGAGCAATATCGATTAGATGCTCTTGGAATTACTAAATATGAGCGCCGTAATGTAGAAAATGATAGGGCCGTAGAAATTTTAGAGAAAACTACTAATCGTATTAAAAATGGTCATTTTGAAGTTGGGTTACTATGGAAGTCTGATGGTCCCAAGGTGCCTTGCAGTTTTCCTTTGGCATTTTCAAGGTTCAAAAGTCTCGAATTGAAGATGTCAAAGGATCCTGTATACGCGGAACGATACCGAGCTAATATACACGACTCGCTTGCCAAAGGATACGCGGAAGAATGCACGGGTTACCCTCCGAAGTCACTTTGTTGGTATTTGCCTCATTTTGGTGTGGTGAATCCCAACAAACAGGCAAAACTCCGCCTTGTTCACGACGCCGCAGCTAAGGTTCAGGGTGTGTCGTTAAATTCTTTGCTTCTGACAGGCCCCGATCTTTTACAGCCTCTTCTTGGAATTTCGATGCGGTTTAGGGAAGGAAAGATTGCGTTGACGGCAGACATTAAGGAGATGTTTCCAAAAATAAAAATACGAGAAGAAGATCGCGATGCGCAGCGTTTTCTTTGGCGCGACGATCCGAAAGGCCCATTGAAAACGTTTCGCATGTCTTCTATGATCTATGGGGCTTGCTCTAGCCCTTCAACCGCGATATACATTCTCAACCGTAACGCATCAGAATTCAAAGAAGACTTTCCTGATGCCGTTAAAGCCATTGCAACTGATACCTACATGGACGACTACATTGGAAGCGTCAGTTCTGAAAACGAAGCGACCCATTTGGCAGCGAATATTTTTGAAATTCATAAACGCGGTGGTTTTGAAATGCGGAACTGGGTCTCCAATGTGCCGAGCAGTTTGAATTTACTGCCAAAAGAGTCGCTTTCTGATCTCACAGACAAGTCAAGTAATATAGATTTATGTAGCTCGCAATCGTCCACCTTCACCCGTACACTTGGGCTATTTTGGAATCCAACTCACGACATCATCGGTTTCAATCCGGGCATTCATTTTTATTCCTCGCCTCATAAATTAACCAAACGTGAAGTTTTAGCACAAGTCATGCGCATTTATGATCCCTTAGGTCTTTTAGCACCTATTGTAGTGAGAGGTCGGATTCTTTTTCAAAATTTGTGGCGTAAAGGTCTCAATTGGGACGACAAGCTATCAGAAGAAGATCAAATAGCTTGGAAATGTTGGTTTGAGAGTCGTAAAGCTATTTTGCAATTCCAAGTGCCACGTTGCTATAATTTAGAAAACTTTGTTGAATTGCAATTACACGTTGTTTGTGATGCGAGTGAACTGGCTCATGCTGCCATGGCTTATTGGAGGTTTACTCTTGCCAGTGGTGAGGTTAAACTTTCGTTCATAGCCAGCAAGGCACGGGTTTCTCCACTGAAGCCTGCTTCAATCCCACGCTTGGAATTGCAGGGAGCTTTGATAGCCTCTCGATTGGCCTCTAGTATCATCGAAGTGCATCGGCTTGTACCGATCCGTCGCTACTTCTGGTTTGATTCAATGATCGTACTGAGCTGGTTGCGTAGTGACGCAAGAAACTTTACCTTTTGTTGCCCATCGTGTAGGCGAGATTTAGGAAAACAGTACGGTTGACGAATGGCGGTGGGTTCCTAGCGAACAAAATGCAGCTGATGATGCAACTAGGAGCCTGCGGCATTGAGTCACGTTGGATTTTAGGACCAGATTTTTTATTGGCTCCTTTTGGAGATTGGCCTTCAGAAAAGGTTTCGATAGGTTGCCAAGCCCTTGGCCAAGAAGAGCTCAAACCATCCTTTAGAAACGATGTCACTACGGGTAAATTTTCGACCCCCAATGTAGATTCCATAAATGTCATCCAATCGGTTCATCAGGGGTCTACCTTGTTTCGCATAATTTTTATTGTCATAATTTTATTTGGCATATCATCAAATAGCATAAACTTCCTTTCGCAGAACATCAATTAGCATTCACTCATTTATCAGACGTTCAAAACGCATAATCGTGTAAGCTAGAATCATCTTTAGGCAGAAATTTAATATCCATAATAGTCTTAAAGCAGAATCATCCTAACGCAGAAAGTTCACAGATAGAATCGTCTTGTGGCATACAATTCGTATATATAGTCATTAATAGGCAGAATCATCCTATCGCAGAAAGTTCACAGTCCGAATCGTCTTTTGGCATATTTTTCATATTTAATATTCTCCTAAAAACCTTAATTTCTCTGTGTACCCCAAGTAGTTCTATCTCAGCAATACAAACATAAAACATGCATGGCAAATCAAACATGCAGCATGCAAGCAAGCATTCAGCATGTAAGCAAGCAAGCAAAGCATGCAGCAAGCAAGCATGCAGCATGCAGCACGCAAGCAAGCATGCAACATGCATGGTTTCTGTCACGGCTCCGGCGTTGCGGGGCTCCGGCAGTCCCACGCGAACTTATCGTCGCAGATGGTTTTCGCTCACCACCTGCTCCTTAGCTCGCGGGCTGCCTCGCCCCTCCGCGCCTACGCGATTTTGAATTACACTCTAGGGGTGGGGCAAACAAGACTGCGTGGAGTCGGTTTTGCACCGATTCGTTTCTGTCACTAACTTTTGTACCACAACTTAATGACTTTTTAATTCAATCTTAGGGTAAAATACTATTTAAAAGAAATAGCAATATGCGAAGTGAAATTATTCTAAAGGAAAATCTGCTTTCTTCATAGTATGCCTCACACAAGCTTGTCGTTCCTAACTTCAGATTAGTTAAAACTAGTAATTCGTTCATGGGAAATTGTATAAAATTCTTTAATAATATACCACACAATCTTGTCGAATTGCCGGTTGATAAATTTAAGAAACACGTTAAAAACACGCTTATTTCTAAAGGCTATTATAAGGTTCAAGACTATCTGAACGACACGAATGTGTGGTCTGTCCAGCCTGCACCGACTGATGTACTTACCTTTGATGATTTTGATTTTACGGCAGCTAGTGGTGACTGAATTTGTTCCGGCGTTTCTTCTCAGCACTTGCCTAATTGTCTGTGTTCTGTCTCGAAGCGCTGGTAGGGCCCAAAAGATAAGGGGACATGATTCGGCCCCTTCAGGGCACAATTATTTTTATCTTATTTTTCACTGTACATTTGACGTTCATAAGTGGCATATTGTGTCCTAAATTGAATAAATATTTTTTGATTTTGATTTTGAGTCAAATTATGCCAAATAAACATTATGCTTAGCGAAAGTATGCAAAGTAAAATTTTGCCAAAGGTAATTATGCCTTATAAATTTCTGCTATCTTAAAAGTATGCCATTGTAAATTCGGGCATATAAATATTCGACCAAACAATAATTATGCTAACAGAAAATTCTGCCTGAATAATATTCGACTAAAGAAAATTATGCCAAGTGTGTTATGCCAAGTGACTTTCGGAACAAAAAGATTCTGCCAGATAGAGGGAACCCGTTCATCAGCTTCCCTTACCAGTGGTAGCTAACGTCATACATTTTAGTTCTTGGATTAGGCTGGTAAGGGCAACTGCGCGGGTTCATTCATTCATTTAACTCATATTCATTCATAAAAATCGCGTGTTTTAAAATTCTTGGATTAGGGATATTTGTGCCTCTTCTCCTTGCCTGACCACATTAAGAGCAGAAGATATCGTTAGAGCAGAGAAGCACGTCCTAGCTGAAAGTCAGCGGAACACTTTTACGGACGAGATCATGTGTATATCAAGCGGACAACAAATTCCCAAAAAGAGCCGTCTGGCTACGTTGACTCCTATTTTGATAGATGGATTGTTGCGGCTCCGGGGACGAGCGTCGGCTGCAGTCACGCAGCCACCTATCATTCTTGACGGCAAAGAGCCAGCAGTTCGCCTCCTTATACAACATTTTCATACTAAGTTCGCCCATTGTAACACTGAGACAGTAGTCAACGAGCTGCGCCAGGAATTTTGGATTGTTGGTTTACGGAATGCTGTGCGTTCAGTGGTGCACAGATAGAGAGTCAATTGTGTAAATTACTACGCCAACCAACGCTTCAACCTCCAATGGCGGACCTACCAGAAGAACGACTTGCACACCATCAACGCCCTTTCTCATATGTCGGGGTTGATTACTTTGGGCCCATTGAGGTAACGATCGGACGCAGAAAAGAGAAACGTTGGGTAGCCCTTTTCACCTGCCTAGTTATCTGTGCGGTGCACTTGGAGATCGTCACCAGTTTGTCAGCGGATTCTGCCATCATGTGTCTCCGAAGATTCATCGCACGTAGAGGAACACCTGGTGTCATCTACTCAGATAATGGGACGTCCTTCGTCGGAGCCAATCGAAACATGCGGGCTCTTTACGACAAGGCAGTCGCCGAGTTCGCTGGAACCAGAAAGATTTATTGGCGATTTATCCCTCCATCTGCTCCATTTATGGGAGGGGCCTGGGAACGGCTCGTGCGTACTGTAAAAACGGCGTTGAAAGCAACACTTAGAGAGCGAGCTCCACGGGAGGAGATTTTAGCAACTCTGCTGGCAGAAGCGGAGGCCATCGTGAATACTCGACCTCTTACGCACGTCTCTCCGGACGCCGAGGACGCAGAGGCTTTGACACCGAATCATTTTCTTATTGGAGAGTCGTCAGGTCGAGCCTTCCCCCCGGTGGATCTAACGGACGCAGACTTGGCAGGCAGGAGTAGTTGGCGCAAGGCCTTACGCCTAGCCGATCATTTTTGGCGACGTTGGGTTGTAGAGTACCTTCCGACTCTGGCCCCACGTCGCGTTCTGGGAACAGATGTTTCGATCAGGGTCGGAGACCCGGTCCTCATCGCGGATGGAGACCTTCCGAGGGGGACTTGGCCACGTGGTGTGGTCGAGGCACTGTTCCCGGGCCGCGATGGTGTGGTCAGAGTGGTCGACGTACGAACTGCGGGAGGTACCCTGCGTCGCCATGTCAGAAAACTCGTCCTTCTCTAATTAAAGGCGCCAGGATGTCCACGAATGGACATATTTTTTGATATAAAACCTTTGTTTTTTTGTGTCTATGAAATTCCGTATGTTTTTTATACTTTCGATTGTTTTTTGATTACTGATTTGTACGTCATATGAATTACACGATACTGAAAGCAAAAAATGTGATTTTGATTATTACGACTCAATCATAGGCATCGAATCAGAAATGAGGAGATACGTAGAAGAACTAAGGTAACGGATATAGCCTTGAGAATCAGTAAGCTCAAGTGGCAATGGGCAGGGCACATATCGCGAAGAACTGATGGCCGTTGGGGCAGGAAAGTTCTAGTTTGGAGACCTTTCGACCAGAGACGCAGCGTGGGACGTCCACCAACAAGATGTACAGACGACCTTATAAAAGATCGCAGGATCAAATTGGATGCAGACCGCTAGTGATCGCTCGCTTTGGAAAGCCGTTGGGGAGGCCTATGTTCAGCAGTGGACGTCCTTTGGCTGATAATGATGATGATGATGTGGTAGTTTTGGTGACCTGTCACCTTGTTTTCGCGAGGTTGCGTTCCACTACTATTATTACCTATTGTCTGTGAGAAAAATCGATCGATATTTTTAACAATGATTTGAAATATTTGATATCGTCCGCTTTTTATGTAGTACTCTGTTGTCTTCCGTGCCTTTACTGTCATTCTAATCTTGTGTTTTATGTATAACGACAGTGAAAAAACTGATATGTAATGTAAAAACTTGAGGTTTCATCTCTCGCCAAACAACATAATATCTAAATAAATTTATTTATTTTTCCTCACAGTCGAAATGAAAAATAGTATGTATAACTCGGGTTAAAGCACCTATTTCACTCTCGAATTTTAAAGCGCTCTCACTCTTTTCGAGCGCTAAGAAAGAATTTCTCGAGTGAAATGGGTCACTTTCTCCCCTTGTATAACAATCTACTATTTCTATGTAGGTACAAAAATCTTGTCGTAATATGGCATGCTCCAAAAGGGTTTCATACAGTCCTAAATCTGCCATTTTTAGGTTTAAAGATCTTTATTCTCCTAAGAAATACAAGTTTCACTTAAAATGAGATAAAATAAGATTTAAAAATAAATAAATACTAAATATACTGGCGGCCAGTAGGTACCCACTTCAATATGATGCTTAAGCTTCTTTTTGAAGGAATTCAAAGACTTACAATTTCTTATGTCAGACGGTAGATTGTTATAAAGCTTTGCTCCCTCAAATAAAATAGTCTTCCTTCCATAACCAGTCCTAGGAGTCCCTATATTTAGTTCTTTTTTATTCCGAAGGCTACTAGTGTGATTACTTTTTTCTAGTTTTATATTAGATTTTACGGCATTGTTTACAATTTAATAAACTAAAAGGCAAGTATTATAGTGGTATAATTGACTTATGTTAATTTTTTTGTTTTTTTTTTATATAACTGTTCGGTCGGTGTATGAAATGGATAGCGATGTAGGACTTTTATTGTTTTGTTTTGGCACCTCTGTAATGAATCCACATGAAGAGCTGCGGCTGACCCCCAAATTTTTAACTTATTTTACCTTAAAACAGGAAACCTGATGTGTAAGATGTTGCTCATGAGTAACTTTTTATGAATCTGCTTATTGACATATTTTCGTGCTCTAGCAACTCTCATTTAGTGGACCATTTCAGGATTTCTCAAAGAAAACTGTCAAATGAATCCATTGCCGAATATGAATCCTATCTAAATCATAATATGAATTGTCGAGGAAGTAGCCATTTTGCGATTTCTAATCCAATTCATAATACTAATCTCAGAAGAATTGCTCAAAGCGGCCTTTTTAGACCCTCAGGAAAGAAGACAAAGAATGTGAATTAATTGATTTCAAAGATTATCAAACTTATTGGACCTTCTACGGCCAAGTCACATTAATATGGCCAACTTGGAGCAACCACTATGGCCATCTTACAATGATTATACAGGGTGTAACAAAAAGGCGAAATAAAATTTTAAGGACGTGTAGAGTAGTAAATGTGTAGTTCCTATGCAAAACCAGAAACTCGTGCGAGTATAAATTACTGAGTTAATTGATGCTAAAGTTTTAACAAAAACTTATCGGTGACAACCCTAAATATCAGCTGTTAGATGTAAACAAACTCATAAATCGAGATTAAATAGGAAACAGATGTGAAACTTTCATAAAATGTGCAGTGATCCTCTCAATGATCATTGAATTAATTAAATAAACAATAAATTAGTCGTTTTAAGTGTTTCGGTTTCTCACTGTGTTGCAACGCTAAGATGTTATTACTGGTGAAGAATTGATTATTGAACTTATTATAAAACAACTTTAAGACGATATTTGAGATTATGAGTTATCATGAAGCGTTTTAAGTCGTAGATGGGCTTTATTCGAAATTCTGGTGCTGCATGACTTAGTATTGATCAACATCCTTAATGATTTCATTCATTCGGTCTACCGGTACCACCACCAATATGACAAAATTACCTCGACTACTTGACCTACCGGGTGATATCGGACACTACCGCGAACTAATGGCGCATAACGCCGCAAAACGTAGTATCTGCCGCTACATGGCTAGAGGCAGATACTACGTTTATTACTTCGTCTGAATAAATCTGCTACGCTATTGTTTTGGGTTCGTTATTTTATTCGTTTAGACTTAGAAATAATAATTAAGAAATAAAAATAATAAGTTAGAGAGACTACTAAAAATAATAACAATTTAACAACAGCAGTAACTCGGCAAATACATTCTACTACTAGTTTTAAATCAGTGGCTCCTCTGCACTTATTTTATCATTGACCAAACAATGCAGTCCACGTGGACTGCGGCGCCTTTAAGTCAAAAGTCAAAGTGCGCCGAACCAATCAGTAATCGTTCCGTAAAAATTTGCAAAGATGCGTAAGCCAATAATATCCTGTCGCCTGACTACACCTACGCCTTAGCCCCGCCTCGCGGAAATATTTAAAAATATTGCGGGATCCGCATATTCGAAAAGATAAAATTTAAGACATTTTCGAAAATGTTTTAGTAAAAAAAATGTATTTGATAACTTAAGTTATTTGTTTGTTTAACTTAAAATAAGTTTTGACATTCCTACTTTCTTTAAAAGAGTAGTGAAACTTTAATTTATGTTAAGGGTTTTTTCCATTACTTACATGGAACCCTGCGAAATGTGAGGGACATTTCGGACTTTTTTTCTACAATCTTCTAAATTTTTTTTAGTTGCTCGTATTCGTTCCCGTTGTACACTCGTTATCCATTTTCCGAATTTCGATCAGTATGTCTCGTGAAGAACATTCTTCGTATTCAAATAGTGAAAAATGATATTATGCGTGGGCGCTTCTTTCGGGAGCATCAATGGTGCTCGCGAGTTGTATTGTCAGCGGTTCATCGAAGGCAGGCCCCTCGCGGAGCAGCGGCGTTTACCTTCGTACACCTGCTTCAGGAACCTGTGTCTCCGGCTGCAGAGCACTGGCTCGTTTAGACCGCCTGCAAGTGAAGGTCGTCCAAGCACATGGGAGCGGTCAGACCTGGAGACCCTGATTTTGTCGCATTTCGAACGTGATCCACGAACATCTGGCGTACGCTGCGGTCTGATGGATTATATCCGTACCATTTCTCTCGAGTTCAGGAGTTGACCCCAGCGGACTTCGGTCCAAGGGTCACATTTTGTGAGTGGTACCGAATCCGGATGGAAGAAGACGCCAGTTTCGGTGAAAATGTACAGTGAACGGATGAGGCGTCATTTACCCGGGGCGGCCGACGAGGACGACGACGTTGAGGATTACTTAGAAGATTTGCTGTCAGTGTACCGGAGTATTGTTTACCAGCACGACGGTGCTACAGCGCACTCCGCGCGCCGCGTGCGGGAATATCTCGATGGACGATATGGTGCTTAGTGTTGGCAGAGGGGGTCCCGTGCAGTGGCCTGCCCGTGCGCCCGACCTTACCGTTATGGATTTTTTTTGTGGGGCTAAGTGAAAAACCAAGCGTAAGCAGTGGAGTGCAAAAGTGCTGATGAAATGCCAAATAGAATAAACCTAGCGTTTCAAGCCATTACGCCTCAGAGTCCCAGCTTGCATTGAGCACGGTGGCAGACATTTTGAGCCGTTTTTGTAAATTAATAATAATAATATGTAGGCTTTTTGTGTGTGTGAAAGTGATAATAAGGCAAACTTCCTAAAAATCATTACGTTTGTAGTGAAGCTATGTGCACAAAGTGGTAAGTAGTATGTAACACAAAACAGATCATACAACTTGATGTTTGTTTATGTTGTGTAGATTTTTACAGTGAGTACTAGTTATTAACCATCAAATAATTACCTACTTCATGCATATTAGTTTTATTGTTTGAACTTCTTATCGGTAGAGATTTTTTTCCCGTTTTGACTATTAGCGTTGTGTTTGTGACTGGTTATTTGTAACCGACTTCGATGTCGAGTAAATAACTAAAACATGTAGTTTATTCGGTAAAATTACTGATGGCCGGACAAATATTCAAAAGTGTTTTTCTGGTAAAATCTGTGTATTTGCTGGGTAAAATTATGAGGTACAGCAAATAAGTGTGTTGTTCTTTGTAAATGTAAGTAAAAGTCATAGTTGGTGTTATTGTCCTAAACATTAATTACTGTTTTCTGTAAATAATTTTAAAAAAGAAATGTTCCTACCTGAATATTTTTTAATGTCTCTTAATAATTTTGCAAATAAATGCATTAATCTGATTATCTTTGTTATCATTCAGTCCCACTCCCATCAAAGCTAAGATAGGTAGGTAGTTAGATAGTTTTGGGTGGGCAGGCTGTAAGAAGGCAGCGCGTCGCGGCGCGCAGCGTCCGCGCATCAGCTGATCGTGCGGCGGGCGGGGTGCGGGCGGGGGTTCGCTAACGAATGACCGCAGATTCAGAGTTGTCAACACTTTCGGTTAAAAAACAATTTATTTACTTAGTATAGAAAAAAAAGGTGTTTATTTTTAACTAAAATTTTTACTACTTAATGTTCACATTACATACATACATACCCTTAAATATTATTTCGCCTTTTTGTTACACCCTGTATTAGGAGAGATGATCATACTAAAGATTATAAAAAAATATACGTGATTTATGGAAGACGGATTCAAACCAAAGTGTTTATGTTGATTAATAATAAATGCCTTATCTATATTAATGATTTCGTCAAGGGGTACGGTAGACTCGATCGAAGCCTTACTAGAATAACAAAACAATTAAATATATTGATTTCGAGTCGACAACATATATCTGGAGAATTTCGTTAAATTCTAATAGCACTGAAAAACAAACCGCAGTCGCCATTGTCATCATCGTCCATACCGAATCCGGCAACGGCGACTTCTGCACTCTTGATTTTGTTTAGTCGCCATTGACAAGGCGTATAGTGTATAGATATGAAAGATATGAAAGATTATAGATAGATTGGAAAGCTCTTGGAGCGTTTAGGACCTTTATAAATTTTATATATTTAGGGGAAGCAACCTGTGGCGTCGCTAGCGTCGTTTTATTTTTCTTTTATGCGGATGATATACAGGCAAAGGTATAAAACCATCATACATTAATTAAGTTATAATATTTTAATTCTCGACTAATTAATGCGGGCTCATCTCTTCTCCAAGAAAAAATGTGTTTTAGTGTGATAATTGGTTGTATGAGTGATAAAAGACGACCTTCGTTGTGTAGTGGCTAAGAACGCTGGTTTCAAGGCGTCGCCGCTCCGAGGTCCTCGGTTCGATTCCTGGTCAGGTCAATGTAGAAATCAAAATTTTCTATATTGTCTCGGGTCTGGGTGATGTGGTACCACCGTTGAGTCTGATTTCCATAATACAAGTGCATTAGCTACTTACTTTGGGGTCAGAGCCAGCGGCATAATCAGAAACAACTAATAGCACTGCGTTGTGAACAATAGATAATAACGGTCATACCGGTTTTGGGGATAATCTCAGGCGCATAAATCTTAAGGAAATAAAAATAAAAATATGCGCCAGACAACACACCAATTGTCGTGGTTTCGAAGTAAAGATTTTTTAAAAAAAGGTAAGTTTTTTGCCATTATACTATTGTTTTTAGTTTTCAAGTTATAATAAGTGATAAAAATCGTATTTCAGTGTAATTTAGCGTGAAAATTAAAATTATGTTCATGTATATATGCGCGAGCAAAGCTATTGTTTTTGAGGTTATAGTGCATTGAAACAATAAAAACTATTGAAATTTCACACTATCACACAGATATTTCTCATGCGCATCCATTTTAACATACATTTTACCTTTTTGATAAGTGGCTAATCAATATTTATTACCGAATTGCCGAAGTGAAATTGACGTTGATAGTTAGCGCGTGAACGAATATTTTGTGTCACATTTTCCGAGTAAACAGCAATCAAATATTGTTAAAAACGCTCATCATTACACAGATAATTTATTAGAGAATGTAGATAAGTACATTGTTTTCAATTTCAATAATATTTTGTAGTTATTTCGTTCATAACCCTAAAGTGCTGTCTGAACGCCCTTATTGCGACCACATGGAGTTGACTTTACTCGGCACATTTTTGCCACGCTTGCGCGGCGTTGTACCACTGCCGTGACGTCATCGCATCAGAGATAATACAGGGTGGCAGGCTAGTGTCTAGTATTAGCTTTCAATGTCCTGAATAACAATAACTTTTTGTTTTCTTTTTAGGCTTATTTATTTAAGTTCCGCGATTTCTCCGTCAATAGTAGACTTTATTTTTTTACTTTTTGGTTTTTAAGTCTTTTTTTTCATTTTATAAATAACTTGTGGTCTCCCGCGACTTCGTCCGCGCGTTTTTCGATTTTTTCTCACCTTTTAAACCTTCCCTAGACCTCCACGAACATTTCAAGACTAAGATATGATAAATCCGTTCAGCCGTTCTCGAGTTTTAGTGAGACTAACGAACAGCAATTCATTTTTATATATATATAGATAAAGGTAATTTGGAAACAATCAATGAAGTCAAGTTCAGATGATGGGACCTAATACACTTAATAAAATGCATAACGTCTTTAATTTACATTTATTTATTAAAATAATCGAAGTTATTATTGGGTGACCATTTTCCGTTGTCGTGAAATATAAAATACGTTACCATGAAATGTAAAATGATAGTAAAAAAGAACTAGCTATGAGATGAACTGTGTTAAAAAAACATTACCATTGATTATGATAGACGAAAATTATGAGATTAAAACCATTGAATTTACATATGTCCAACAAAAGATTGATACCCGCGTATCCCCCGAGCGGCAGTCGCCAGGCGGGACTATTGCTTACTCGGTAGAGGAGGCTATCGTTGACGAAGCGACGCCGTCTGGATCTCGTCTCAGGGTAGTACTAATTATAAACTAGTTTTTCCTGCGAATTCGTCTGTGTGAATGCCAAAACACGAAATGTTTCAAACAGGTTATTTTTGACGGCTTTGATGCTGTTTCTTCAATTTATATCAATATGCAACTAAAAAGCATGAATATGGTGTCAAGTTTTTGAGATATTGGTGATTTGTAAGGCCTTTAAAGTTTGTCTTTGCTAATGATGATACCAAATACTATTATTTTTTCTAAAACTTGCCTACTGAACGTTATTCATCTTATAATTTTGGGGGTTTACTTGCTAACAAAACTAACTTTTTAAACAAACTAACCGCACGGAACTTAAGGTTTGAATCCCGCTCGAGGCTACCAAATTTTATTCCATGTTTTTTTTTTATTGGTGATTGTTTGTTGACTGTGTTTGGCATGTGGGATAAGGTGATAGAAAGATTTATTTTCATTAGTTTTGGAAGCCACCAACGACGCCGGAGACGTCGATGCCCTCTCGCCCCAAGAATGCTCGCCGCGGACTCAAATTAGAGGATAAGGATATCCTTAAATTCTTGGCGGATTCTGGGAGCAATGTAGAACCCGACGGGGACGAAGATGAGGAAGAGGTTAACACTAACAACATCCAGGAGGAGCGATTGTTGATGAGGCAGTTACGGGATGAGGTTGTGGAAGTGCTAAGTGTGGACGATGAGTGCGAGGATGGAGGTTCTCTTGAGCGGAGGAGAAAACGTGACTGTAGAGCATGAACAGAGAGTGAGTGGCGATGCTAAGATGATTGCTCAATAAGCAACCACCGGTGGGTCAGGTATACGAAGGCCTAGATGTTTTTTCTTGGACCGAAGATTTCTCTTCATTTTTGGGCCAAGAGGAAACATACCTTCGTTCACCTGGCCCAACGGTGGGGTCTCAAGACCCCGTGGATATTTTTTTGAATGTATGGAATGAAGGTATAATGGAAGAAATGAAAGAGACAAATAGATATGCATGGCAAGTTATCGGGCCATTACCTGAAACGAAGAACGGTATTCCAAAATATTTGACCTGGACCGAAACCGTTTCAGAATTTTACCGGTATTTTGCCTTGCTTATCTATATGCCGTTGTGCTACAGGGGTAGAGTGCGAGACTATTGGGCGACAGGATTTCTTGAAATGCCGGAACTGCGTAAAATGATCTCGAGGAATCGATTCCTCATACGCGGTTCCTGCATTTCGTTGATAATGAAATGTACGAACCTGGCATGTCGACTTACGAGACAAAAATATTAAAATCAAGCCAATACTAAAGCATTGCAATGGGAAATTTGCAGAGCTATACATCCCGGGTAAGCACTTGAGTTTGGATGAGTCATTGCTTCTCTAGAACGGTCGCCTTAGCTGGGTACAGTGTATCCGTACTAAGGCGGCCCGGTTCGGGATCAAGTAATTCGAACTTTGCGAGGCAACGACTGGTTACCTACTAAGGTGCCTACTGTATGCGGGCAAAAAATCCTCCATATCCCCTCGGATATGGAGGATTTTTTGCCCGCATACAGTAGGACGACTTTAGCGGTGCAGTTCTCGAATCCATGGATGGATTCCTCAATCCATCCATGGATTCGAGAACTGCACCGCTAAAGTCGTTCTCGAACTCATGGATGGATACTTGGACGTGGGGCATACCCTGGTCATGGACAATTGGTACAACCAATTATCCTTGACTAGTTTTTTAAAAAGGAGGCTCACTGATGTTATTGGGACGATAAATCGTCGTCGGGTTCATATTCCCGATGACATCAAGAGCGCAGACGAGAGACGCATGCAGCGCAGTCAACAGGTGGCTCGGCATTGCGGTGACATAAATTTGATCGCCTGGAAAGACGTCAAACTTGTCACCGCAATATCGACCTACCACAACGACGTGCAGTTGCCGGCTCAGCGAGCTGGTGAAAGGATTCCCAAACCCATCGCCATCATCGATTGCAACAAATACTGCTTTCCTCAAACATGCGAAATCAGAAATTGTTCCTATCTTAACTCACTTCGCAAATCTGTGCTTTAACAAAGGGGTTTTCCCATCGGCTCTTAAACAGTCAGTAATCACTCCCGTATATAAGGCAGGAGATAGAGACAGTGTTAATAATTATAGACCAATATCTGTTCTATCAGCAATTTCTAAAATAATCGAGAAGTTACTAAACAGACGGTTGCTCAATTATCTTAGCACGTTTAATATCCTATCGCCCTCTCAATACGGGTTTCGAAAAGGAAAATGCACAGAAGATGCGGTCACTGCTCTAAGTACACTAGTGATTGAGCAACTAGATAAACACAAAAAATGTATTGCTGTATTCTTAGATCTGAAGAAAGCGTTTGACACTGTCTCTATACCCATCCTTGTGCGCAAACTAGAATCAATTGGGATACATGGAATGCCTCTAGAATTATTCAAAGACTATCTCTCTAATAGACGCCAACGAGTAAAACTAGATTCTGTCATGAGTGGAGATACGGAGGTAACATATGGTGTACCTCAAGGAAGCGTTCTTGGACCCACGCTGTTCCTTTTATATATAAATGACCTCTGTGACATGCATATTGATAACGGATCAATTTTTTCTTACGCCGATGATACTGCTGTAGTTTTTACCGCTGAGACTTGGAGTGCTGTTAGGGAGTATACAGAGAATGGCCTAAGAAAAATAAGCAAATGGCTGCGTAATAACTTACTCACACTTAACACGGATAAGACTAATTATATTTGCTTCAGCATCTATAACAGCATACATCCTGTTGTAACAGACATAAAAATCCATAGCTGTAAATATGATTTGAATCGACAAATTTGTGAATGTCCGGCTATTAAAAGGGTTGGTGAGGCGAAGTACTTGGGGGTTTTCGTGGACCAGCGGCTCTCTTGGTATCCTCACATAGAACATGTTATCTCAAGACTCAGGAAGCTCATCTGGATATTTAAAACATTACGAAATGTAGTGCCAAGAGTGGTCGCTGGCCCGCGGGGCCCGGGTAGGAGTCTCCTCACTGACATTTATATTTCGCTGGTTCAATCAATAGTGATATATTGTATACCAGTCTGGGGTGGTGCAGCCAAAACACGGTTTCTAGATGTGGAGCGTGCCCAACGTAGCTTACTTAAGGTAATGTCATTTAAAAAGATAGGATTCTCTACAGAGCTGCTTTACGAAATCACCAATCTTCACTCGGTTAGGAAGCTGTACATATTGCAGTCGGCATTAAAAAGACACAAATCCTTACCTTTCGACTCTGAAAGACACAAAAACAAGAGGAGATACATTGCTTTTCAAGCTCCTATAGTAAATACGGCGTTTGCTAAAAGGCAGTACAACAAAAGATCGATCCATCTCTACAACATTATCAATAAGGAAAAAAATATACACAGTACGAAATTTCACGAATGCAAAAAAATAGTCTCAGAATGGTTGAAGCCAAAGAACTATGACGAAATTGAGGCACTTCTGATTTAGTCAACTCACACACACACTCTCACTCATATGCTCACACGCATGCACACACACACACACATACACACACACACACACACACACACACACACACACACACACACACACACACACACACACACACACACACACACACATTCACACACACACACACACGCACACACACACACACACGCACACTATTATTATTGTATCAGAATCTTAGCTTAATTATTACCTTAAGTCTTAGTATTAGTATGTATAATAAACTCGTGTTATGGAAGAGCAGTGTCTCCTGACACAGGCAATTTGTAGCCTAAAAGGAGACACTGGATGTACAAACTGAATAATGTGTACCCAATGTTAAAGCCAATAAACAATTTTAATTTTAATTTTTTTAATTTTTTTAAATATATGGGCGGGGTAGATACTAAGGACCAAAAACTCTCCATGTACCCCATGGAGAAGAAAAGGGGCCAAAATGGTATATGATAGTGTTCAAAAGGCTGTTGAATACCAGCCTTTTGGACAGTTTCATCATATACACGAAAAATCCGCTGCCCATACCCCTCACTCACAGGGAGTTTCGTTCTGAAGTGGCCCGCGGTCTTTTGGAACGTTTCTCTGTGAGCGAGCCGGGATCGTTGGTATGTCAGATGATTTTGGTATGTTAATGAATGATAATATAATCGTATGTGTAGAAGGTGCAGTTGTAGGTGTAGGTGGCACTGTGCAGCAGGAAAACGATTGGGGATTTTTAGCAGTAAACGTTTATTTCGAACACACGACACACGGACAGTAAACGGTTTTCAAGTAGCGGCGGGTGCGCGTGCGATTTTACGGTCGTAGTACGGAAGCAGACTAAATTTTCAAAATTAACGAGCCCGGTACAAAGTAAGGAATTTTTAGCGGCGCAGCCAAATTATACAAAAAAAAAATGTTTCAAAGTAATTTATTTGTATGGAATACTGTTATTTTAAGCTGTTTCTAGTTGGTCACTAAAAATTATTAATAATAAAAATTATTTACACAACGAAATCTTTGTTCAAAGTGACAAATTCTCAGGATCCTGTACTGTCCCTCGGACAAATTCTAGTAAAAAGGGCGTCGTGATTTATTTAATTTTGTATCAAGGTAATTCTGTATCAAGGTCATATGATACCCAAATTAATAAGTTTACTATTTCTTCTTGCTAGGTAGAATAATTATTATGTTATTTTCCCAAGAATATATTTAAAATCTTGTCAACATTTTGTTCCCACGATTTCATATCAGGATCCTGGTCGGTGTAAAATAAGCAAATACCAGCTAGACTTTTTGGCGTGCGATGTTGCCGTTCAGCTGAGTGGATCAGACGTACGAAAAAGACAAAGAATATCATCTAGCTATTCGCACCTAGCGCGTTGTTTGGTTAGCCCGGCGCGGTCAGCAAGGGAAGTGGTGTCGTAATCAGTGGAATTCCCAGAATCCGGGTAAGATATTTTTTTACTTAATAAATAAATAATATGAGTAATTATAGCGTTTTGATATGTAAGTTGCTGACACAAAGGCATAGTTTTGCTTAATTTTGGTTTAACTGGTTCCATGCCACAGCACGCACCGGTGCGTTATAACAATTAAATTTCTATTGTGTCTCATGTGTGGCAGCAAATGGGTGTTATAAATTGATCTGTTTTTTTTTAAATTTTGGACAGAAATTCTCAGGATCCTGGTCTCAGGTTCATGTCAAATTGAAACCCAGGATACTAAGAACCATCCAGGATCCTGATAAGTTCATACTAAAACTTTGTTTCTGCGTAAGATAATTTACAACTTTCTACCTATGAACATTAAACTACGTATACAATAATATAAGAAATCATTTGAGTAGCTGTCTTAATTAAATATCTACAGATAACTAGCATTAGTACTGGTCTACTTTTAGTATTCACGTTATCTTTTAGAAACTTCGGCATAAATCATAAAACATTAATTTTACCGATCTTAGCAGTTCCTAGTACTATTTTGATTTTAGTAATTTACACTACAACTAAACTTTTGCCATGCCATAATAAATCTTTAAGAGTCAAATAACATTGATTGTTCACATATTAGTGTAAAATTAAGTTGGTTGCATTGCACTATATTTTGAACACTAAATATTATATTTTGCTGTACAGAAGCAATCGCAAAACCAAAGAAAAAATAACAGAAGAAGATATATTAGAGAAAAAAAGGAAAGCTGAAAATTAAGGTATGAAAAAAAATAAAAAAATCCTCAGAAATTAGCACCTGAAAAAAAAAGAAAGCAAAAATATAAAAAAATGAGAGAATGTGGCAAAAAGAAACTAGTGTCTGAAATGACGGCTCGTGAAAAGAGGCAAGCTCGGAAAAATTGAAAAGGGATACTCAGACAAATCCTACAAAAAAAGAAAGTTAAATACTAATATGATGAACCAATTTGTAAGAGAAAATACCCCGTCTAGTTTGAACGAACAACCTATGAGTCCCGGACCTGAACAACCACAGCAAGAAAATCTTGATATAAATACTCCTCAGCCGTTGTCTCCGACGCCAAATCTAAGACTGAAATCAGCTCGAAAACGATCACAGAAGCAACGTTATTAAAAAAACAGGAGTTAAAGCGCAAAAACGTTTTAATTGTAAAGCTGAAGCAAAAACTCAGCAAATATAAAATTTGAAGAAACAAAAGAAACAACTGGAGCTTACTGTTGTAATGCATATCTAAAATATAAGACTAGTGCTGCCATCTATGTTGTCTAATGTCAAATTTTACTTTGAGAAATAAATTAGTCATTGAGCTATCTTCTTACGTGACGTATTATTTTAAGTTATGGGCCGCAAGCTCATAATTTTGAAACATTTAACCAGTTTTTGCAGTATTCGCAAGTGTTAAAAGACTATTTCAAAACCGTTATTGAAGATTAATAGACAATGTCGTGGAAGGATTGTTATATTTAGTGGTTTTAGTAACATCGAAGTTGTAAATTCAAAATGTCAACGAACTACCTCATCAACGTTCCCAAGCTAACCAGACGTGATAATTACAGCGAATGGTTTTTTGCGGCGGAGAATTTCCTAATTCTTGAAGGCATGAAGCATTGTGGGAAGCAAGATTCAGAAAAAGAAATTAAATCTATAGATGATGAAAAAACTAAGGCTAAATTGATAATGACAATCGACCCGTCCTTATATGTACACGTAAAGAATGTTAAATCTTCAAAAGAATTATGGGATAAGCTGAAACAATTATTCGATGACAACGGGTTTTCACGCAAAGTAAGCCTCCTACGGAATTTGATTTCGATTCGTCGAGAGAATTGCAGTTCAATGACGTCGTATGTAACGCAGATTATTGATACAGCACAGAAACTCAGTGGAACAGGATTCGAAATTAATGACCAGTGGACAGGATCATTGCTATTAGCGGGATTGCCTGATCGTTTCTCCCCTATGATCATGGCAATCGAGCACTCAGGCATTCCTATTACATCCGATTCCATCAAAACCAAATTGTTGGACATGGATTTAGCAAGTGATGATGAGAGTGAAGTTAGCGGAGCTTTTGCGGTTCGTTCGAAGTACAAAGGAAAATAAAATAACTTGTCTATGGCCGGAAAACATGAAATTGGCAACACTAGCTTGTCAAAGTCAAACGTCAAGCAGATTAAGTGCTACCGATGTAAACAAATCGGCCAAATACCCAAAAAACAAACGAAAACAACTCATCTAATCAGAAGAATAAGGAAAGAATGCAGTCAAATGCTTTTAGCGCAGTTTTCCTAAGCGGAACATTCAATAAAAATGAATGGTACATCGACTCGGGTGCGAGTGTACACCTAACAGCAAACGAAAGTTGGGTTATGAATGCAAAGTATGAACAAAATAGAGAAATTGTTGTTGCTAACAGTTATGTGGTATCAGTATTGTGTTCTGGCGATGTAAAAATTACTACTACAACTGACAAACATGAATGGGACATTGTAGTGAAAGACGTTTTTTGTGTACCAAGCCTGACCACAATTTGCTGTCTGTCAGCCAACTGATTATGCAGGGAAACAGTGTTTCTTTCAAGGAAAATGGTTGTTCAGTTTATAATCAGAAAAATGAACTAGTTCTTACAGCTGTATTGGTCAATGGACTTTACAAAGTGAACCTGTTCAAACAAGAATGTTTAGCAGCATCACTTGTTTCAGGAATAACTTGACATCGCAGATAAGGACACATAAATAAAGATTATTTAAATAAGATGAAGAATGTCGGCATGTCACTTGATGATAAAGTTAATATCAGCAAATCCTCATGTACCACATGTTGCGAAGCAAAACAATGCAGACTACCATTCAAAAGCACTGGCCAGCGAAGTTGTAATCTACTAGATATTGTGCACACAGACATTTGTGGACCTATGGAGACAACTTCTATAAGGGGGTCCAGATACTTCTTGTTGTTTGTGGATGATCATAGCCGGATGACATTCATTTATTTCTTAAAACAAAAAATGAGGCTTTGAAGTATTTCAAAATTTTTAAAGCTCAGGTAGAAAATCAAACGAACCGAACAATCAAAGTATTAAGTAGTGATAATGGGCTGGAATATTGCAACAAAGAATTTAATGATTACCTGGACGGTGCTGGTGTGATTCATCAAAAAACCAATCCATACACTCCGGAACAAAACAGATTATGTGAAAGGTTTAACCGCACCATTGTAGAAAAAGCAAGATGTCTTCTTTTTGATGCCAATCTAGGTAAAGAATTCTGGGGTGAAGCCACCAATACGGCAGTATACCTGCAGAATTGAATTGTGGCAGCAGCATTAGATTAGGCATGGGTCGTAACAGGTAAAACTAAATACCTTTTACAGCTGTTCCTGTTATCAAAAAATAACTGTTCCAAATACCTGTTATTAAATACTCCCTGTTGTTTTCATAATGAGTCTCAAATAACTACTGTCACTATAGTCTATCAACAGGAGCGTACCACTTGCTGATCGCCAGTCGGTCGCTCATGAGCACCCATGTTCCTTTTCCTCTTGCATATTAAGTGAAACTACTTTGTAAGTGTTTGCGAGCGTTGGCGTCCTTTTTACTATTTCGAGAAGGCAATTAAAAGCAAAAAATAATAATACCAAAAACAATATTTTTTATTATTGTGATGATTTTTGTATTTAGATTCAATCAGTAGCCTGTTGTAATCTTAACTCATTATAATAACAGTTGACGTTATTTATGTAAAAACGAGTATTGTTACTTTATCGAATAACGTTATCGCTATCGCTATTTAAAAATGGCAACACTGGCTGCCCCTTCCCTTCTTATTTTCTGACTTGCGGAGTGCACTCGAAAGGCGGGCTAGTCTAGTGCTGACCGCCGAAGCGAAAGGTTGAGGGAAGGAACCTATGTTAAATTGTAGTTATAATTATTAATTTGGCTAGAGGTAGTGATTTGTATCATAGATAAGTGTGTTGATGGAATAAAGAACTTTATAAACTCAACCGAGTTTGATTCACGACACGTCGGAAGTGGAAGAGGAAACCTTCAGCTCACAAAGGGTATGTATGTACTATTATTTTCAAATGATAAGAGCAAGTAATATTATTTAATAAAATTTTCTTGAAGATAACGCCATAAATACCACGATAGGATAGCATTGGTTGGGATAATATTCTGCTGCGGTTGAACTGTAGCAATATTATCCTGATTTAATCGTGTTAAGTTTCCAACTGATCGTTTGGTCAAAGCTACTCCTTGATAATGATCTGAGGTGATTAATACGAGTACGCTCATAAGCAAAGTAGGTAGGTAACAAATTGTCGGGCTAGCCCTAGGTTGTTCTTAATATGAACTGGGTCTATGCTAACTCGACGCAGTCGTGCTAAGCTATCATCAAATCATTTGGGCAAGGCTACCCTTTGCTAATGGTATGTGAAAGCTAAATGCGCGATTTATTAAATTGGGTCAACTACGTAGGCATGTTTAACAAAATATTATAATTTTTTTTCTCATAATTATCGGGGTAGTGTTAGGTTGCATTGGTTGGGATAATATTTTGCTGCGGTTAAGCTGTTGCACTATTATCCTGACTAAATTGTGTTACGTTTCTAACTGGGCATTTGGTCAAGGCTACTCCTTGATAATGTTCAGTGGATACGAGACACGAGTACGTGCAACTAAATAGCTAAATATAATAAATGACCTCAGTAGTTCCTTCATCCTAATAGGAAATACGAAAAGAAATAGGTATTAAATATTATCATGTCACTGCCTATTGTAGGTAGCTATGTTTAGTTGATTGAGAATAACCGTTCAACCTGCAACTGTTCTAGGGCTAATATTTTTGTGTTCATAAATAATTATACCTACAATAAATAAATAAAACTTTATTTCAGACTTTGCATTCATAATTTGTTAACAGACTTATAAACTATGTTAGTGAGTTCAACAATTGTGTGTTTTTAATCAATTGTGTTAAATTTCAACCAATTCAATCCAATTTAATTATAAACATTCGAATCATTTCTTATTTCAATTCAATTTCGTTTGTTATGACTTGAATTGAGTGCCCTTTAGGGTATATAATTTGTTAATACACCCATTGATTATGTAAGTGAGTTAAATAATACTGAGTTTTTTATATTTATTAAACTGAGTTCAATTTAAACCAACTTAAGTAAATTAAATTAGAATCATTTTACTTTTACTTCAATTCCATTTGATATGACTTGATATAAAGGCTTTTTAGGTAAATGACTTATTGCCAATTCAACCCAATTAAAATTCATATACATTTTTATTTTAAATTCGAATTCATTCAATATATAACTTCAAATAAAGGCCATAGTGTCAGATTTTACAAAGTAGTTTTAGCGGCCAGGTGTGTCGCGTGGTCCAAATAAGTCCTTAGGTAGCGGCCAGGTCTGTCGCATGGGCCAAGTGTGTCCTTATGTAGCGACCAGGTGTGTCGCATGGACCAAGTGTGTCCTCAAATAGCGGCCAGGTGTGTCGCGTGGACCAAGTGTGTCCTTAAATAGCGGCCAGGTGTGTCGCGTGGACCAAGTGTGTCCTCAAATAGCGGCCAGGTGTGTCGCGTGGACCAAGTGTGTCCTCAAATAGCGGCCAGGTGTGTCGCGTGGACCAAGTGTGTCCTTAGGTAGCGGCCAAGAGTGTCGCTTGGGCCTAGTGTGTCCATAGTTCTGTACATTTAATTATTCAAAAGCAGCAGAAGTGACCAAGTCAGTCAATCAATCAACAAAATTCATTTATTGTGTAATACATGTACATTAGTTATGTACATGTAAGTTATGTATAGTAGCTATGTATTTTCCTCGATTAGATCGGGCCATTTGTGCCATGAAAGAGCTATGTATGTTTTACAAAAGGTCAAGTCTAACTGTGAATTCTTTTACTAGAAATTTTCATTAGCAACGGTCATGTGAGCCATATAGGCGCTCTTACTTGCGTTCAGGATTATTTGCAACATCATTCCTTTACTAAAATTATGCTCTAATAAATGAATAGACTCCATAGTAATTAGATTTAAAGATATTTATTCTCAAAAATACATACAGTTCATTTACAAAGATAATTATTGAAACCATAACTTAGTAAATAAATACCATATCCAAAATATGATTTTGTTGATAACAACACTAATGCTGGTATTCTTTTTCTTCCGAGGTGATGAGACTGAAGAGCACGAGACCAAACCAGGCTGGTTGGGCCTAAAAAGACGAAAGAGCTCGCGATCGAGGTTGAGGACATCGACATCTTCTAAAGGAAGTCACAAATCAAAAGTACCCTTTCGGCGTCACCAACGCTCGAAACCGTCGAGTCACCTGAAATTACCGTTTCACACAATCCGAAGTGACTGTTTGGCTCCGATCACAAAAAGAAAAAAAGAACAACTTCTATGTTTTAATTGTAATATATTCATTCATTGAATAAGTCCTTGTACACACAATTCTGATATTTTTCGCAGAGGTTTATCTTGATTCCCGTCGTTTTAGAACCATTGCAGCGTTCGTGGTCGCGGGTAGGCTAGGATGTTATTTATCCAAAAGAAAATAATATCATCACTTCTTCTTAGTAGAATGGGTTATTTTGTTGCGATTGAGTACAGAATTTTGAATATATGTACAGTCCGACAGCACATCAAATTATCCACTTTTGTTGCAAACTTAACCTTATTGCAATTGCATAAGATACCGCACGTTTTACCTTTACGTGCTGTTTTCCGTAAAACTGATAATTTTGGTAAATGTATAATCGCTCCCACAGACCTAATATACTAAGTTGACTTTGCGAAAAATACCGCGCATTTATCACGATCATGAGAAAAATATACCTATTGAAACACGATGTCAGTAAATTCTTACTTGAATTAACGTTGTGACTTAATTATTTCAAAACAAAGATTTAATTAATTCATTGACGCGGTGATTTTATTGTCGGCTAACTTAAACGCCATTAAAGTCGCGTAGCGCGTTATAATGCAGTTCGTTTACATTCATAGAAAATACCCTTACTTCCTCTACATAAATTGTTCTGTCGTTTTAACCATACTAGAACTATAAAGGGTAGCAGATTCCGTTGCAATTTTGATAGCGCAGTTAACCGCCAAACTTGTAAGACATAAAATTTATATAAAAAGTTTATAAATTATCATTTATTTAATGAAAGAAATACACAGAAGATAAATAATTAATTACAAACTTAACATCGCTCGCTACATGTAAGTAAAACAATTTTATAGGTAAGTTTTACCTGTTAATAAACTGTGGAGTAATTACATTAATTTTGGGACAGATGGTCCTAAACTTATACATATTAATATTAATTTATGACTTCTATAAATATTGAGGAATCAAATAACTTACTACATATTTCTGTAATACTGCACAAACAATAAAAAAATAAATAATTGAAATTATACATCAATAACGAGCTTCATTAGGTATACTTTACTTATTAAATAACCATCTTATAAGTATTCCTGACTAGTAGACAGTCAGTTATACATAAATTAATGTATCCTCAATGTCTACATTAATTTGTTTTAAATGACATTGTTTATCTATAAACCATTACTCCGACAATTTGTAAAAACATTTGTTTTGTAATATTATTTTTATACTTATTGTCTTTTAGCACTTTTATTATATACGTCTGTCTAGTTTTCGCTCAATCTAGTACTTACGTAAGAGACGAAAGGCATTGTCGCGGGACAGGGTGCCCTTAAAGAATAATATATTTTTTTGTTAGGAAAAATAAAATCATATGCGAGCCAGTTTTCAAAAAAAAATGAGGCCTCTTTCTATGTTATTGTTTGATGCTCTGTTAAAATATTCTCACTTAAAACGAGGTGACCTTACATAATATACTAATCATTGACTTCAAAAGAAATATATTTTCATATATGAATTTTATATTGACGCCAAACACGACGTTTGCTCTGCAATATGCTTGGGTTTGGAATAACTAAAGACGCGTTGTAATACATTTAAATGGGGACTAGGGACGTCTACACACCAAAACGTAAATAGGAGACCGTGATCTCATAGGTCAATTAATAAATAATTATGCACAAAGGCTTTATTTCAAAACTGGTTTTTATTCTAGTTCCCCACTTTGATATTTTTCTGTATTCTTGGCAATATCATGCCGTTTATTATTATTTTTTACATGTAACAGCATAATATCGTTGAGTTTACTTTGCTGAGTAAATTGTATTTGAAGTAGGGCTTAATTATTAATGTCATTTGACTATTAAATCTAACCTCAATTCTATTTAAATTATTTGTATAATGATTAATAAAGTGAAGTAAGTACTTGTTCCTACTACTAAATAAAAACCACATCTTCATGTACTGTTCGTATATAATTAACAAATATGTATTAATATGGGCCCTTAAATATTGAATTTTTCTCATACGGACACACATAATATTAGGGAAAGTTAAACTACAAAGTAATATTTTATGGTAACAATAAATTGAAAGATCATAAGAGATTATATAAGTCACTCAGATCATATAATAATAATAATGATCCCTTAAATGACTGTATCTCTGTAAACAGTCTTTATAAGAGATTGAGATTCCATTCAATTGCAATAAAAAACAAACAACGAGTTATTAATAATATACATAATAGCTTAATTCTACTTGTATGACTAAGTGCTAAGATTCATAACTTTCATTATTGATATGTGCCACGCAAATTACGAAATTTAACTTTAAAAAAAAAGTTATCTAAGTAGCTTCAATAATTCTTGATTATGTTCTCCCCGATTAACAAGTGACGTTTATTATGGATGCTTTACTGATTTTCTTAATATCTATCTCAATACATAGGTTTATATCCTAATACATTACTTAATATGAAAAATTCAAATCATGAGACTGTGTTTCAGAAAGAAACTTTATTGTTTTCTCCTTATTATTTTATTTACTTTATACTTATTATCATTATACAAACTGTGAACTATTATCATGTTGCTGAATGCACCGTTCAGTCATTCCTTTAAGTTATTCAAAAATTGAATTAGATGCTAGAAAATGACGATAATAGAAATTAAAGACTCGGAAACATATTGTAATGGAGTATAATGATGTTATTTGTAGAAACGAGGTATTAATTTGACAACCTCCGTGGTGTAGTGGCTAGGCACGCTTGTTTCAAGGCGTCGCCGCTCTTAGTTCCCGGGTTCGATTCCCGGTCGGGTCAATATAGATATCAAAATTTTCTATATTGTCTTAGGTCTGGGTGTTGTGGTACCAACTTTGTGTCTGATTTTCATAACACTGAACAATGTATGTGATTGGTGTCCAATAATTTGTTTTTTACTGTGTATGTAGATAAGGTCTCTTTAAAGTTAGGATCTTAAAACTACAAAAAGTTACCAATAAATTTCATTCATTCATCAATTTAAAAGTCAATTAAGTTAAAGATTCTTTCCATTTTGTTATCTTAAAATCAGATGTTTTTTTTTTTTAAATTCCTATTAAATATATAAGACCATAATAGATTGTTATTAAATAAAATGGCTTCGATAAATGACCCTTTGTCATTCATAGACAGGAGTAAAAAAAAACATTAGTTTCATTAATAATTACGATTGCGATCATAATTATAATAACATAACCATACTTAACCTTTTAGCCTTTAAAACGAAATAACCATGAAATTATAGGTACATAATAGGTTATGAACCCGGTAACATAAAAGATATAAGATGTATAAAATGTTCGTTGCCGCAAGTCTTACAAGACACTGGATTAATACTTCACCCTTGATAAAGCATAATCAATCTAAAGATTCAATAGATCAATCGATATTGGTCAAGTAAACCAAAAAAAATTTAAAATGATAAAAAGTACTAGAAATGTGATAATTGCTATTAATAAGAATATTTTGTAATTATGTATTTCTGAGTGAGCTCAACAGTATAATTGTAGCATAACCTTTATTTTTTGTTAGACTTAAATGCCGAATGTGATGATTTTATAATGTGTACTCAACAGCTTAATTTTGGCATAATCTTTATTGCTTGTAATATGATAAATGTAGTATGCTGTAGTAGTATTGATATAAATGCGCCATTGTAAATATTTTATAAAATGCACCAGGAGGTGCATTAGGTCGGATGGCCGAATGTGATGATTTTTGTATTTAGATTCAATCAGTAGCCTGTTGTAATCTTAACTCATTATAATAACAGTTGACGTTATTTATGTAAAAACGAGTATTGTTACTTTATCGAATAACGTTATCGCTATCGCTATTTAAAAATGGCAACACTGGCTGCCCCTTCCCTTTTTATTTTCTGACTTGCGGAGTGCACTCGAAAGGCGGGCTAGTCTAGTGCTGACCGCCGAAGCGAAAGGTTGAGGGAAGGAACCTATGTTAAATTGTAGTTATAATTATTAATTTGGCTAGAGGTAGTGATTTGTATCATAGATAAGTGTGTTGATGGAATAAAGAACTTTATAAACTCAACCGAGTTTGATTCACGACATTATTATTATTGATTATAGATTCCAATCGAAAAGAAAAAAACACAGACCACAAATTGTAATTAAAACCACGATATATAACTGACTGTCAATCATACACTTCCGTTTCTGCCGCATACTACGATCGCGGTCGTCAAGTTGAACGCCAAAGTGAATGTTCGCAGGCTTGGCGGTCGTCGCGGACGGCGAGTGTAACGCTCTCAACCATACTCTTACTTTATCTGTGCACTCAACCTCAGCTGATTGTCAAAATCACATCTTTGTAGTTCGTTAAGGGCGCTGCCGAGCTGCACGTTCGGAAACAAAGATCAAATGTAAACAATTTACCTTTTGTCTTCTTGTCTTACTTTATTACAGAAAAGACTTACTTACTTCATCCATAGTAAAGATAAGTATTGTTACTACTAAGAGCAAACCGATTACTTATACGAAATAATATAGAAAGATCTACAAAATAACTTTTGCAGTTATTTTTTTATGTCATAGGTATTTGTTATTATTGTTTATGTTTCCGAACGTTCTATCCAGAAAGTTATGAAGCCAAATAAAATATATCTGTTTGATGAAACTGAGTATTATGTCAAGTGACTACTAAACTTTGAAAAACAAATGTACTATGAAAAACAGAGAAGAAAGATCGATAAATACAATACCAAATTATAAAGACACTTGGTTTGCTTGAGTGACGAATGCGTATAGGGATCAACTTTATTTTGACAGTTATAGGTATGAAATACTAGGTGCATCTCTTTCTAGCCCCTAGAAAGCTGCGGGAAAGAAAGAGACACACCTAGTATTTATCTATCAGCTAGAACAGATAACAGCGTGAAGTGTGTGTGCGTGTCGGTACGCTGCGTATTGGGAACAGTGGGTATTGATAACAGTGATTTCATTGAACAGGTATTTATCCTACGAGGAACAGCTGTTACGGCCGATATTTAAATACTTGTTATATATAACTGTTACGATAAATACGCCTCATCGCTACATTAGATAACAAAACTCCATACGAGCTGTGGACTGGCTCCAAACCCGACATTAGCCATATAAGAATCTTCGGTAGCACTGTGATGGTTCATGTAGCAAAAGAAAAGAGAAAGGAGTGGGACAAGAAGGCGACCAAAAATATTCTCATAAGATATCCAGATAACATAAAAGGATATAGGGTGTACAATCCTGAAACAAGGACTGTAACAACAAGTAGGGACGTGATCATCATTGAGGAGGAATCAAAATCTGAACAACTCATTGAAATTCAAGGTCAGAATATTGACTCAGTGGGGGATAGTATGAAACATGATGATACACAGCAACAACAGATTGAACCACTGTCAAATCAAAGTGACGAAAGTTATAGAGAGAGTTTTCAAGATGATGACGAGACATATGTCCCCAATGACTATGAAGACGCAAACTGCACTATCAATGATGGAGAGAAAGAGAGTCCGCAGTGCCGACCTAAACGGATAAGGAAAGCTCCAGAAAGGTATGGGCTATTAAACCTGTGTGTCAACAGTGACACATATGATGATGTGGCTGGTTTGTCTCTGCGTGACGCCTTAAATGGACCAGAGAAGGAGCCGTGGGAGTCGGTTGTCAAAGAAGAGTTGCAATGTTTTGAAGAAAATGATGCGTGGGAGTTGTGTGATGCACCAAAAAGTGGTAGATTAGTACAGTGCAAGTGGGTGCTACGAAAAAAGTATGACTGTGAAAATAAAGTTCGTTTTCGTGCTCGTTTAGTAGCAAAAGGATTTTCACAAGTTGAAGGTATAGACTTTACAGAAACATTCTCACCAGTAGTTAGACACACTACTTTAAGGTTACTTTTGGCATTGACAGTAAAACTGGGTTTGACTATAACACATCTCGATGTAACTACTGCTTTCTTAAATGGAACTCTACAAGAAACAATTTATATGCAGATACCAGAAGGTTTTTCTGAAAATATACATAGTGTTCAAGTACTTAAATTAAAAAAAAGCTATCTATGGTCTCAAACAGTCTTCGAGAGCATGGAATAAAAGAGTAGATGAATGTTTGTTAAACATGAGTTATAGTAGATCAAAAATAGAACCATGTATGTACACAAAAAATTAAAATAATTTGAAAACTATTATTACATTGTTGACGATTTCTTTATTTTTTCTAATAATATTAGTGAAACTGAATATTTGAAGCGTGTACTGGTTAGTCAATTCAAAATTAAGGATCTAGGAGAAATAAGGAAATGTCTAGGTGTAAACGTAAATCTTGATAAATATGAACAATCAATAACATTAAATCAGAAAGATTATATAGATCAGCTACTGCATGGATTTAATACGAGTCAGTGTAAACCTGTCAAGACCCCAATGGAAACTAAGTTGAATGTATCAAACATGAGCAAAGTGTATTAAATTTTCATTAATAGAAGGGATTGTTGATGGAGATTGGGGTGGAAACATAATTGATAGGAAGTCATATACTGGAATTTGTTTCACTTTATCTGTTTGTGTGATATCTTGGGAAACAAAAAAAACAAAATACTGTTGCTTTGTCCAGCAGTGAAGCCGAATATATGGCAATTACTGAAGCTTGCAAAGAAGCAGTTTATTTACGGAATTTACAGTATGAAATAACACAAAAAATGTACACTATCGACCTTTTTAACGCCAATCAGAGTGCACAGAAGTTAACAGTAAATCCAGTCTTTCACAAAAGAACAAAACACATTGACATCAAATATCATTTTTGTAGAGTGTATAGCAAATAATATTGTAAATGTTTTGTATTTGTCAACGGCTGAAATGCCTGCTGATTTGTTCACCAAAAGTTTATGTTCTGTCAAACATTATAAAGTTTTAGATAAGTTAGGTGTCCAAATAGTTTAAGTTCCAGTGTACTTATATTGTTAGATATAGTGGGGGTGCTGTAATGCATATCTAAAATATAAGACTAGTGCTGCCATCTATGTTGTCTAATGTCAAACTTTACTTTGAGAAATAAATAAGTCGTTGAGCTATTACACCTAATACAAAAATGACCCAACTAGCTGAAGATCCAACAACACGGCCTGACGTTATAAAAAGGCTTTATTCGGCGATGTATTAACAGATAATATATCTAATCTGAAGACTCGTCAAGAGAAAGAAGTAGCAAATAAATTGCTTTTGGGCCAGATTGTGAAATAACGAAAGGTTTGGAAGATAAAGAACAAGGTTATTACTTATAAAAAGATGTGGAGACAAGAAAAGCGACAAAAGGCTGAAAAGAAACAAAAAAAGATGCTTAAAACATATTGTTCAAACTTTTTTGGAAGACGTTAAGTATAGTAGACTGTGTGAAGGCAAGAAGGAATTCGTAAGAAATAAAGTAACTAAACAAAAGGTACAAAGACGCTACAGGTTAGACACACAAAAAAATCTCCACAAAGAATATTTAAAATTAGGAAATGACCCTTTGAGCTACTACATGTTTACGAGACTAGCACACGCCTGGATAGTCGCCCCAAAAATAACGGATCGAGACACATGCTTGTATACTGTTCACGCCAACTTTTTATAACTCTTTATAACGCAAAAAATAATAAAAGTACCAACATATCAAAATCTGTTAAACGCTGTCTGCTGATACAGATTCAACGAAACATGTTTGAAGAGAAAGTGTGAAGTTTGTGCTGAAAAATCCCTTCCTATCTGCGATTTCAACGCAGAAATGCCGATTTATTACAATCACTGGGTGGCATCAAATGAAACCATACGAGGGTCAAACTGAAAGTTCTTAGAACTGGCCACTTATAAACAATATAATAAAAAAAAATGTTCTAAAATTTGAAAATAGAACTCTTTGCCAATATTACTGAGTATATATTTCATTCATTTGTCATTTGTTTTACGATTTGGCGGCAAATTGAAAATTGTCTGTGTCACGTCAACATGAATTTAACACGAGAAAATTTTCGTGCAATTATTTTTTATGACTTTCGATGTCATTTAAGTCAACAAGAAAGTTATGATAGACTACGATTGGCCTTTCACGATGAAGCCCCATCTCGTGCAACTGTTTACAACTGGTTTAATGAGTTTAAACGTGGTCGCACTAATCTCACTGATGATGTACGTGAGGGACGGCCTTCTACGGCGACGACTGAAAATAACATCTGAGTTGTGCGGCGTATGATAGAGACTGACAAAAGAGTGACCTATCAGCAGATTCGGACAAGCTTAGGCATCGGTATGAGTCAAGTGCACAAAATCCTCCACGAACATTTAGCGGTCAGGAAGCTTTGCGCCCGGTGGATACCTCATAATTTACTAAGGCTCAAAAACTCCATCGTGTGGATTTGTGCCGTAAAATGATTGAAAGATTTAACGGAGGTGACTCAAATGCTGTGTTCGACATACTAACAGGTGACGAAAGCTGGATTTACTGTTATGATCCTGAAACCAAAAGACAATCTGCTCAGTGGGTGTTTCCTTTCGAGGAGTTGCCAACTAAAGTGAAGAGAGATCAAAGTGCGGGAAAAAAAATGGTGGCCTCGTTCTTTGGAAGGATAGGTCATTTCGCAACAATTGTGTTAGAGGATCAAAAAACAGTTTCTGCAGAATGGTACACTACCAATTGTTTGCCACTTGTCTTGGAAAAAGTTCGAGAGAAACGACCTCGCAGTAGGATCCTCCTTCACCACGACAACGCCTCGTCGCACACCGCCAAGCGAACGATCGACTATTTGGCGACATCAAACGTTGAATTACTGGGTCACCCGCCGTATAGCCCCGACCTCGCGCCTTGTGATTTTTATTTATTTCCAAAAATTAAAGAAAAACTTAAAGGAAAGCGGTTTATGAATGCTGAAGAAGCGGTGGCAGCGTATCGCGATGCCATTGAAGAGACCCCTAAGGACGAGTGGGCAAAGTGCTTTTCCCAGTGGTTCCATCGCATGCAGCGGTGTATTGACGTCAATGGACAATATTTTGAAAAGATATAATAAAACTAATAACTGGCTAATGTAATCAGTTTTTGATTTTCTAAGAACTTTCAGTTTGACCCTCGTAACAGACATTAAAACTAAGAAAGAAAGGCAAATTGTAAAGCAAAAAAGGGAAAGTTTCGCGACCACAGCGCAAGAACTTGTTTTGAAATTGAAAAAGGATTAAAGTACAATTTTTCAGCATGAAAGAAACATTGTTCACCAGTACCAAGCAATATCGGAAAAGACAAACATTTACAGACAAACTGTGTAAATAGTTTTGTAGGACTTTGTTTATAAAAATGTACTATGTTGTTTTCATAATAAATAAATAATAATAACAAAAGAAGAAATCCCTAACTGAAAAAGAAGCCATGATACACATGGATTTTTCAGAAAACTTCTGTACGACATACAACGAAGAAATACAATCTTTTCATTTTGGAGGTTCGCGTACACAGCTCTCTCTTCACACAGTAGTTGTGTATTGCTACGGCCGCACTCATCGCGATAACCCGAATATTCACGTTATCGCGATATGTGTAGCCAAGTATTCGCGAACCCTTCGGCACTTCGGGCGAAGCTTCGGACTTATCGCTTCGCTGTCGGTAAACTCTCGCAGATCAAAGGGTTTTATTGCGATGAACTTCGCGGTGCGCGGCCACACTTCAGTCGGCCCGTACGCATCGGCCAAGCGGACGTGTTTTCAACGCTACTATTTTCTCTATAGTTTTCACTACAGTGCTGAACGAACATGGATTGGAGCAACGAAAAAATTTTAGAATTCATTGCGAATTATGAGACTGAGCCGATATTGTGGAACCCATTAGAAACTGGCCATAAAAGAAAAGATCTCTGCTATGACGCTTGGTTGAGGATTAAAAACAACTTAAGCTGGGCATGTACGGTGGAAGATTTGAAGAAAAAACGCGACTCCCTCATGGCATACTATAGGCAACAACTAAACAAGAAAAAAAAATCTTTCAAATCTGGAGCTGGGAGAGACGAAGTTTACCAAGTTAACTGGTTTGCTTTTGATGCCCTTAACAGCTTTCTGCAGCCTATCTATGATTGTAAACAAACGATCCATACACAGGTAGGAAATAACAACTACTTTATGCATGCTTAGATTATTTATTATTAAGTTTAAAGAGATAAATACCTCACCTTATTATTTGCTGCCATAAAATACAGAGCGACCGCGGCGTCCATGTTGTTTTTGCGTTTGTACATCGCGATAACATTTGAGCGATAAACTTCGTCTATTATATGTGGCCACCAAGATTCGCCGTAGCCCGAAGACGAAGTTTATCGCCCGAATGTTATCGCGATGAGTGCGGCCGTAGCATATTTGAAGGGATCTAAAAGATCATATTGCACTGTATCATCAGATTTAAGTCACAATGTTTATAAAAAAATATTTATTTAATCAAGTAACACGTCTCATTACTTGTTAGTTATAAAGGACTTAACCTATGTTAGTATCATTTTACTAATTCATTTCTTACACTTTTGTTTTTTATTCGTTTTTGTTGCAAAACTCCTGCGGCGGTTGTGCAACAAAAAATAATATAGCGGCCATTTATGCCATTTGGGCACCCTTAAAGCCGGTACTGGAGGAATTACCAAGGCAAATAGAAATCATCCATTTCTTGAGTGACGGTCCAGCGACACAATATCGCAACAAAATCATGTTCTTCACGCTAGCGTCTAAAATGACAGATCTGTACCCTGGACTTATAAATTGGACTTGGAATTACCACGAAGCAGGCCATGGGAAAGAGGCACCAGAAGGTATAGGCGCCGTATGCAAAAGAACTGCAAATGATGTCGTAGCATGTGGAGGTGATGTCATTTGACAACTTGACTGAGTTCTGTGGTGTTATACAAAGTCGCTGCCAAGGTGTGACACTTTTTGTCGTCACTAAAAACGAAATCGAGGACATGGAAAGATTGATTACGGGCGATCAACATAATTTTATCGCTTTTAATGGCACACTCAAAGTCCACCAAGCAAGGACCGGATTAGCGGCTAATTTTTAAAACCTCTTTAAGTGGTCATCATTACGATAGGCTTACCCTTTCGTATAGGTAATCCTTTAAAAAGCTTATCCAGACAAAAGGCATACGGTAAGTCTTTTGTACATACAGTTACCCTATCCTTATGATAGGCTAAGCGTTTACCAAATCATTGAAAGGATTTTTTTTCTGCTTTATTGACAGGGTTTTTTCCAGGCGAGACGCCTGCGATCGCCTTTTCCATCGTTCGTTGGTCAATGGTCAAACATTTATTCATAATGCGCCTGCTGCCGTTGCACTACATACCTATGTTATATCAGATGACTATTATTTGACTTGTAATGGCGTCAAAACGTAAATTAGAGAACAAAGATCTACGTAAATTAGAGTGTGAACCATTATTTTCACAGCCACCAGACACCAATCTAGGTAAGTACCTGTACTCTTAACTGTGTATGTGCTCGCGTGGTGTCCAACAGTTTTTTTCTGACCAAGCGTGGTTGGCGAGTATGTGTGTATCTGTGTGTGTTTGTCTTGATTTTAATAGGTTTGGGTAGACAGAAACATACTTTGAAATATACATACAGCCAGCCTGAGCGCTTTGAGTCTTTGACCGTTTGCCGCCACCGTCGCCGCTGGCCGCCAGGGAAAGCGCTTCTTAAAGGGTTAGCCTATGAGATAGGGTTACCCTATGAGTAATGGTTTTGTAAGAGTAACGTAACGTGCATGTTTTAACAGCTTATTTAAAGGTAAACCCTTTTAAAGGCTTTCCATATGATACAGTTAGTCGATTGAAATGGTTACCAAGCGATAGGGGTTTTTTATCCAATAAAAATATTCAAGCCTATCAATTAGCCGCTAAAAACCCGCGTCATGGAAAGCGCTTCCTGTCCCAGCCACCAAGTACATGGCAGTGCCTTTATGCCACGGAAGATACAAATGAAGACCCTCAGCTGTTTTTGTGATGATGGTATTATGTGTGAACATTACCGGATGGGTCTTCTAGATAACTCATCAATAAATTTCAAAGACGTCTACGAAAGTGAGACAGAATCCCTTGCAGCCTGATGACATGAGCGTTACAAGCGATCTTACGTTAAATTTGGAAAACCCAGAAGTTTTAGCCACCGTGCCTGATTTGGAAATCGACTCAACTACTCTCTTCCCAGACTTACACCAACAGCCATCTAAACAAAAAAAAAGAAGAAAAAATAGGTAAAACTCACAAAAGAAAAAACCAAGATGCTGTTAACGAGCAACCAAAAACGAAAAAAGACATGATTTTAAGGAAAGATAAAGTTAAAAAGGCAGCTAACGATAAAAAATCAGACTCAAAACAGAAACGAAAATTAAATTCTAAGAAATGTTGAGGCAAAGAAAATAAATGAAAAAATGCAAAGAAAAATAAATACAGTGACTGCGAGTGCCTTATTTGTGGTGGTCTCTACAGCGAAGATACAACAGGAAATGACTGGTTCCAGTGTCTCTTATGCATTAATTGGGCACATGATGGATGCATTAAAGGTGATTCTACATTGTTTACATGTCCTGACTGCTCAGCTGACTGTGATTACAAAATAAAGCTAAAAAAATTACTGTATTGAAACCGCCAAAGTTGTTAATTTCTTTTTTATTATTTTCTGTTACTAGATTGAAGAGTCTTTAAGCCTCAGACCTCATTATGTTAATGTTGTTAACTATAAGATTTTACTAAATTAAACTTAGAATAATAATGCCTAATGCTCAGTGATCATTTGATGACTAGAATTCTAGTTCAAGACTGTTTAAACATAGAATTAGTATCTTAGCCAAGCGAAAAGCTGTTTCTCGTTATTTAAGATACTGGTACTATTATAATAGTAGATTTAAGTGTCTAAGCCTCAGACCTCATATGTTCATGTTGTTAACTATCTTTAAGAAGATTTCACTTTATTAAACTTAGAATTATAATTAATATTAAATTTTTGTTTTTATAGTGTTTTGTCACTAACAAACAAATAATATAAATACAAACCTTATAATATAAATAGCAAATTGCACTTGTAAAAAGCAATTGTATATATAAATGTCTTACATTGCCCGGATGCGTAAGATATTTATATATATATATATATAAATGTCTTACGCAATCCGGGCGTATGTCAAGTGTGACAGCTGCTGTTTATGTCTGAGCACATGGTTCTTTTTATCGTTTCAGACGCCGCCAACATGTCAATTTGGATGAATTCATTTCGAAATTGATTTGATATAAATGACTGGAAAATGTAAGTACTTTTGGAAACTCCTCTGGAAATCCTTGTAAAGAAAATGTAGCCTACCTGCATCTGGGCATATTGTATTGAGAGTTGTAATTTTTATCATTTCAGGTCTCAAATAGAATAATTAGCATAAATGTTTAGTAATCAATTCAAAATTTATATGGCGAGCCAGCTGTTGCAGGTATTAAATTGGTATATGAAAGATTTCATAAATAGGGTGATGAAAAGTATACCCACCCTACCCTCACTTAAAAAAAAAAGTGGTTAACTAGAACTTTCTTTTATTTCTAGGTTTCGCTTTTGATATGTGTCTGTAAGTTGTACAGTCACAATTTGGTGATCGTGTTGTAACCTCGGGTAAATATTTACTATGAACGTTTAGCTTTGAACTAACATTTTGTAAATTCTTTTCAGTGACCTTACTTAGACCTCATTTGGATTATTTTTGAAGTCAGATTTTACTTATGGAATGATTTGCTTCTTGTCTGCTGTTTTGAGGATGGACCGGTATCGGTGAAATTTTTGGGGTAACGTTGCAGAGTTGTTTGTAGTTTGATGCAATAAAGATTTGAAATAGTAACCTCGGTTGAAATCCAAGGTTGGTTTTCCTTTTATTTACTTTAACTTTAGTGAAAAGTGGGATAATTTAGCTATTAATTTAAGCATAATTTAGGAATCCCTTTGAGGATAAATTTTAGAATCAATTAGGAAATTAAAAACTTGAATTGGTGGTTTATCTTTATTTAATTAGAAATTTGTTAACATAGAGATTTGTAATTAATAAATTAGAACCTAACCTAGTCTCTACTGAATTCTGAGCTATTAAGTTTTGTATTTGACTTTTTGAAGGTGTTAAAAGGTAGATAAGTAATAGCAAATTTGAATAAACTTTTGTTGCCAAATGCTATACCCGGATTTCTTTATTTCATTCGAATATTAGTACCTTTTAAACACCCTTTGTCCACACAAGCCGGGAGTGACTGTGACACATAATGCTCAATGATCATTTGATGTCTAGAGTTACTGTTTAAGTATAGAATTAGTATCTAAACCTATTATTTGTTTGTACGTTTACATATAAGCTATTTTTTGTTTGTACTATTAAAACTTAATTTAATAATACAAATTCTAAAAATCATGTAATATATTATAATACAAACGTTGATCTCTATAGATATTTGTTGTGTTACTCAGTTTCCTGGTGACCTTCTCAGTTTCCCGTGGCTTGATTTCCTTAAAATGGTCATAAATGGAAAACTAAAATATTTTGACTGTTTCACTCTAGATGCGCTAAAAGCTTGGACGAATAAACCACTGGACGCGCAATAACAGGCAATTTCGCTTGTGCCCCCTTAGCCACGAAGCGGGCTTTTTGGCCTCACTTACAGATGACGTCTTGTCAGTACGGTGATAGAGCTCAGTGAGAAACATTGTCGGAAAAAATGGGTAAATGTGGCTTATTTTTGTGTAAAAATTATAGCGGCAAGACAAAAAATATTCATTTTCATCCGCAAGTAACGTTTTATCCCAAAAAAACTAATATTTTTCATGAAAATAGTGAAATGTGTTTTCCAAGAGAAAAGTAACATTGCCATTTAAAAAAGTGATGATCAGTAATTACAAAATCAACAAGATAACGTATACTTTATACGGTAGGATTGTCGTATGTTTATCATTCGTTCTCTTGTCAGTTTGATTATAATTGTGCTTGACAATTGTCGATAAATCGTATCGATAAACATTTGTTAAATTTTTTATGTTTTTTTTTTTAAATAAAATGATAAATCTGTAAAAAGTTTCACTCGAGAGTAGATTAAGGTAATCTTAAAAATACAACAGTTTGCTTTAAAATTTTAAACTGAATATTTTATGACAATACATCTTTAAAATATAATTTCAGATTTCTTGTGGATCCATTAAGTAATATTAAGTGGGTCGAAGGGAGACAAAATGGATCCCCACAAAACATCACCGAATATGTGGTATCCATTTGACACCAGTGTGATTTAATGCCAACGCAAAAGTCTACTGCTTAATTATCCCATAGGAGGATTTAAATGGTGCTGGGTTGTATGTACTTATGGGCGGTTTCACAATGTCTTAGGAAGTTCTATTTAGTATTACTTGCCAGACCGTTCATATGAACGTTCTATGTTTCAGTTGTTCATTCGATGGTTTGTGCATAAAACATGTCCATAATGTAATTTATTGTTTTAGTAATTAAAAATACATGTCTTTTTACAAAAGATTCGTTCATTCATTCGTTCCGCACATATCGATAAAAAATATCGACACTTTTATGCACTAAATGTCAAAAATTGACACGACAAGCTCCCCCGCCCCGCAGAAATTGGCTAATGATGTTTTCATACATTCGCTCTTGCGTTTCATATCCAGTGGTTATTTCATCCAAGGCTAAAAGACGTTGTACTCTTGTTATTAGACTGAATTCCGCAACCAGAATGTTTGAAAAAATATTAGCCGATATCAAACTCAGTTTCGTCCATAGTTTGTAGATCTACCCATTACCAGATATAGGTGTGAAGATATACCTACTTATATACACAATACTTATTATTATTTGTACATTTGTCTAATATATTTTCTACTTTAAGGTCGATAACGAAGAGTTGACGCTAATCGAAGAGTCACTGGTGACTGATAATGTTTCTTCGGACAAAGAAAAAAAAACAAGAATCAATGCCGTCAGTCAGCACAGATTTTATTTCTTTAGAAGAAGAGGAGAAAGCAAATATACAGGGTGGTCCACAAGGTGACGTCAAATTTTTTTTTGTTTCCTTACATTTAGCGCTATCCTAATATACCCTACATGTAAATAAAAAAATATTGGACACCAATCACATACAGTGCTCTGATCCCAAAATAAGTAGCCAATGCACTTGTTTTATAGAAACCAGACACAACGGAACCCGGAACCTCACGATATGGCGACGCTTGCAACCAGCGTGCTAGCCACTCGACCACAGAGGTCGTCAAATATGTTACCCGATTTTTGATAGTTTTCGAGATATATTTTTTTCCTTAATTACAGTATTTTCGGTCTAATCAGTTTAAAAAAACGTTTTCTCCACTTTTTATTACGTTATGTCAGTTTTTTTGCAGAATGATCCTTATCAATCAAACTAAAGTTTCCGCAAAAAATACTGAAAGTCAATAGTTTCCGTAATAGCTAGTCAGATTAATTTTGAACTGTAATTAAAAAAAGTGGTTTCTCAGTTATTTAGATCATTTCAAAAACTTCCCGAAAGTCTTAAGCTTTAAAAATAAACAAAAAAAACTAGTACTTAATGGGGTAATTTTCGCCGAGAACTGGTTCCAAATGCAATAAGGTAAAAATGTAAGAAAATTGAAATACCTTTGTCACTTACTCATACGAATAATTTGGATTATTTGTAAGGAAATACCTCAATAAAAACAAATAGCTCTCCATGCTTTAGAATGTTTTAACACTCACAGTGTCATATTTTATGTTCATAAAGATGAAATTTCATAAACAGACGGCAAGATGGCGCTAAGCGTCACGCAATTGACGTTTTCATAAGAAACCACAAATTTCGCAGGGTCGGACTGACAGCACGGTAGCTCAATTGGTAAGAGCGTTTGGCCCGGTCTGCCTAAAGGTTGCTGGTTCAAGTCCCGCCCGTGCGCAAATTTTTGGTTTCTTATTTCATCTTTATGAAAATAGCTCTCCAATTTAATCAACAAATTTTAAAATAGGGACTTTAGTATTAGTGACTCATGACTCATTTCATTATTCAGTTGTGTAGCTCATCTCAAACAAACAAAAAGCTAGCCCGTGTAACCGGTTTTGTAAGGGTCTTTCTTGCCTATTTTTTAACTTACTACGACACATTTCGTTATCACTCAGTCGTTCACTGCCATCGCTCGTGTTACTACTGTTTGTTTTCGTTTACGTTATTATTCCTCAACTAGAGCGCAAAGAGGTACACACAGGTAGGTACGAACTACCTGTGCTTAGGATTTGCACTTTGAATTTGGATTGCTTAGTGATTTGGATTCCTTTCGTGATTGTTCTTAACATGAGTTATTCTCTGAGTGAATAAGCAGAGATGCACTACTTTTACGGCGTTGCCCAAGGAAATGGGCGTTTAGCGGCGAGGCTTTATCAACAACAATTAGAGCGACGAGGAGAACAACGGGATTAGTACCCTGATCACAGAGTTTTTATTACCACCCACAACACGCTGATGGCTGGAAGGATCCCTGGACGTAATCAGTCAGGAAGGAATACCTAGATTGGATCCCGATATGAGAAATGAAGTCCTAGAACAAGTCCAAAGAGAACCTTCTACTAGGTAGTTCAAGAGTAATAACAAGAACAACAGGAATACCACGGACCACAGTTTTAAGAATACTAAAATCAGGTAAGTTGTTTTATTTTTACTAGTTCGAAACCCCTAAAAGCAGGACCAGCACAAATTACACAGCTAGAAAAAGCCACCACACAACGAAAGAGTTCTTTATTTAACTCTATCTAGCAAGCCTGTGCCCAAGCAATTCAATTTAAAGTAATTACCTTTTTTTAGAATGCTACCATGCTTATCGCATACAACGCGTCCAACAACTTCTTATTAAGCACTAGTTTTATTTATTTATTTTAAAAAAGCTAAGGATTTCGGGAAGTTTTTGAAATTATCTAAGAAACCGTGAAACCACTTTTTTTTTATTACAGTTCAAAATTAAGCTCTGACTAGCTAATACGGAAACTATTTCGGTAAATTTTTCGAAAACTTTGGTTGGGCTTAGCTAGCTGTTAATTTTATCTAAGTTAGTTTGATTGATATGGGTCATACTGCAAAAAAAAACTGACATAACGTAATAAAAAGTGGAGAAAACATTTTTTAAAACGGATTAGACCGAAAATTCTGAAAATTTAGGATAAAAAAATATACTCGAAAACTAACAAAAATCGGGTAACATAACATATTTGGATAGCCCTAAATGTAAGGAAACAAAAAAAAAATTTGGACGTCACCTTTTGGATCATCCAGTATAAAATGGCTGGCAGACCAACGAAGAAACGTAAATATTCAAGCAGCTTTAGTACAGAACATCAGCCCCTAGGACTAATTATGTATATTAAGCACTTTAAAATATCACCACTCAAGTATCGGTACATTCAGTTGGTTCTATGATTTATGAATGTGTTCAATGTCAAGCACTTCAATTTATAGGTGAAAATATTAAAAATAATTTAAAAAAATGTTGTCATAATGGGAAAGTATACATAGACCAAGATACAGTTTTGAAGCCAATTCTAGATTTATTAGTATCAAAAAACATGATCCATGGGCCATGTAGCCCTGGATATATAACTTCACCCTGCATAAAAGTGATGGAAAGGCCTCTAAATGTCCAAAAAACTATCCAAAGACATTTCGCGGAGAAACTAGAGATGGTACCCGAAATGGAGGTTATGCTATAATAAGAAGAAGAGACGATGGAAGAACAATAAAAAAGAAAGATTTCGAGTGTGATAACAGATGGTTGATGCCCTACAATCCCTATCTATGTAAAAAAATTAATGCTCACATAAATGTGGAAATTAGTTCAACAGTCGAAAGTCTGAATTATATAAATATATATATCTATAAATGTCATGACCGAGCAAAGATACAAATCACAGTAGCGCCACAAGAGTCCAGTGATCAATCGACATCAAGTGATGAAAACCATGATGAAATTAAGGCTTATATTGATAGCAGGTATGTTTTGGCTCTTAAAGCAGTTTGGCGAATGTTAGAATTTTCAGTGCACAAAATGAGTCACACAATTATTCAGTTTAGTGTTCATTTGGAAAACCAACACACTGTCGTATTTACTGATCAGAATGTTCATAAAGCAGCTGCTAGGTCAGCTGAAAAATCAACATTATTAGCATTTTTTGAACTAGACAGAACAAAAGAAAGTGCTCGACAATATCTTTACACCGAAATTCCGACACATTTCAGATTTATCCATGGACAGTGGCAACCACGAATATCTCAGTCAGTCGCTGATAAAGTAATTGCAAGAATGTATAATTATTCTTTTTCTGATCGGGAACGATATTATCTCTGGCAATTATTTCTTTACTTGAAAGAGCCAACTTGCTTCAGAGATGTTAGAAGTTATGAAAATACTATTTTCATCTCTTCTGTTCGGAAAATTGAACTTTCATGTGAAGTTAGACGGGTGGAAAACAGCTTTTCCATCCCTAGGGTGGAAAGTAATTTAGTTTTAATTACTACGATCAGACATGGAGTTAAAGATAATTGAGTCACATCATATTATTAAAATAAACAAGCTTTCCGTATTTTAAGGATTAGCTAAACATTAAAAGCGTTTTTATTATGATCACTGATTTTATTATGCCAAATGTAAAATTATGCCAAATGTAGATTACATTTGGCATAATTTTTATCAATTTACAATCTACAAATATAATATTCGGTTGCCCGCCATACATAGTGACACTTTCTTTTTCATTTTAAATTGTCACATTTTGTTTGTCTTTGACAATATATTTTTTTAGTTTGGTCGATTATTGCACAGATTATTAAGCAGCCGGAGATGACTTGCCGCGATTTTGTTGTTCATTAATCTTCTTACTCACTCCCACCTTTAGCTGTAACTCATAGTGCTATCTTATGAGGCAAAATTGAAATTGGAATTTGACATAACCTGTGGTAGTTATGGTGACAAGCACGTCGGCTGCGGCCGCCAATCTATTTACTTGACCGTAGTACGGAAATTACACGCAAAACGTGAGCCCCGCACTCGTGTTACACTGCAGAATATGCACTTACAGCAGTGCGGCAGCTCACGCAAAGCGTGTTTTTTACCTAAACGGCAGTGCGGCTTAACGCAAAAGCGTGTGAACGTCGGACGCAACGCCTGTGCGGGGTCACGCGTTTTACGTGAGATTTCTGCTCCAACGACAGTGCTGACCACACGTTTTATGTGTAAAAAAATGCATAACGCGAGTGCGGATCAACACATACGATGTGTTACGAGTACATTAGAGAAGAGGAAACCAATGATATTAAAATTGTATATTTAGAAATTATTACGGCGTAATATCACATTTTGGAATATTCATTTTAATTATTTTTTATGTGCGCTTAGGTTGATAGTAAATGATTCCACATTATTTCGTAAAATAAGGTTAAGCAGTGTTACCAAGCCTACTGTTTTAACAGTAGATTTGCTGTTTTCACATTAATGTCCATGTTTTCTCTTTCATTCCTATTTTTAAGTTTTTCAACTAGCGTTCAGCGCCACCTAGTACACTATGTTTTTTTTATAACCATTATGTAATTAAACGCAATGACACTGGATATCTTTCTCTTCTCTTGTCTCGATTCTATATTTTTAAGCATTGGGAAATCCCAGTTTATTAATGACAGCTAGGCCTATTGTATTGCAAATACAATAGGCCTAGCGTGCTTCAGTCACAGACAAACAACATTTTTCAAAATTGTGTTGTGCGCAAATAGATTTAATTAGGTTTTTGTTGTTGTGATTATTAATATTACAATAAATGTGAGTTCTGGTAACTAAGAAAAATGTTAATAGTTAATTATATGAGCAAAAGTATGAAATCTGTAATGATACGAAATTCCTATCCAATGGAAATAATGGTAAACCATGCCTATCCAGTGTAATATTTATTATGTTACGATTAGTCAATAAGAAATTATTTTCAGTTTAAAGGGCCTCCACCTCCAATAGGAGAGAAACCGCCTGACAAGCGTGAAAGCGTACAGGATAGGACAGTTAGTTTATTAATTCTTTAATAAATAAATAAATATAATTCATTTACATAATAAATTAATTGATGTATATTAATACAATAACAACAATCGGTAGTCACACAACCTTGGTAGAGGTCGGGGAAACCGTTCGGGGCAATGGCCCCCTTCGGTAGATTCTGGCGCTGTCCGTGGCTACGGACAGGTCGTTGGGTTGGGGGAGACGTTTCCGTCTCACGTCCTGGGTTGGGTTGGCGCTGGCGAGCTTTTCAGCTACAAGCCAGCGTCGTGGTCAGTTTGGTGGGGTGTCGTGTCCGGGTGGTCATCGACCATCGGCGAGGCTTGCGCCTGCAAGCCGATAGTCGGGTTGGTCTTGTCAGTGCTGTCTTCATCAGCGACGATGAGGTCTCATGGGAACGCTCGGTGGGAGGTCGAATCATGGTCTGGGGGCCTCGAGTGATACGGGACGATATTCCTCAAATGCGGGTGACGGGATCCCTCCGCGCTGAAAATCTGCGTCGTGGTATGCGTCCCGCTGCCACGACTTATGCTGAGCGGGTACTTTTTTGACTCAAGTCGCCTGATTTTGTAATATATGTATATTAAGCTTGATGTAATTTTTTTTGAGTCAAATAAATGCAATTTCTTTTTTTCTTTCTCTTCGGATTATGCTCTCGGCGAGGTGTTTGACAAAGTCATCCACCGCTTCGATCTTGAGCTCTCTCCGCAACACTTCATTTCTGACGTAGCGGGGGCAGCAGCAACGGTCCTCAGTGTCAGCGATTGCTGGGCTTCTATTTTCCTACGTAGGTGCCGGTTGGTAAGCGAGTACCACGCTGGTGCAGCGTAGGTGAGGCGGGTACGGACGTAGGCTTTGTAGACGCCCAGCTTCGCTCTGATGGGAAGGTTGGACGACAAGATGGGTCTCCAGCTTGGCTCTCGCTACTCTCGTGGTGTTATTGAGAACCTTGATATGTGGAGTCATCTTCAGCAGGCGGTCTATGGTCACCCCCAGGTATTTTACCGTGGGGGTCCATGGAATGGACTCACCTCGGAGTTAAAGCTGGGGCGGCATAATTCTCCTGTTGCTGACCAGGATGTCTTGGGTCTTCTTTGGGTTAGCCGAGAGCTTCCATTCGTCCAACCATTGCGGTAACAAGTCCAGGGTGCACTGGATTTTTATCGCAGCATGGTAAAGCTTTATCGAGGAAGCCACGTAGGCCGCATCATCAGCGTACAGCGCAAGCGTGACTTCCTCCCCTACAGGTATGTCGTCCGTGTACTTGGATTAGCACACGGGCGAGAGACAACTCCCCTGTGGGACTCCTGCTAGGATCGGCCGTTCAGTAGAAATGGCGTCCTCCACTGCCACTTGGAAGCGCCGGTCTTGGAGGAACGACCGAACCAGCTTTACTAGGCGTCGGGGCGCAGAGGTGTTTGCAATTTTGAACAGCAGTCCTTTATTCCAGACGAGGTCAAACGCCTTCTCCATATGAAGGAACACTCCGACGGAGTGCTCCTTTCGGTTCTGGGCGGCCGCCAGTTGTTCAAGGACGCGGGCTAGCTGTTGGGTGGTGGAGTGTTCGGCTCTGAAGCCGAATTGCTCTTCTCTGGGCTCGATGTGTGGAAGGAGATGAGGAAGCAGCAGTTTCTCTAGCACCTCCTTCGAAACTGTGGGCAGCAGTGTTATGGGCCGATAACTATCGGCTCGCGGAACATCTTTTCCAGGCTTGGGAGTCATGATGACTCGACCTAGTTTCCAGCTCTGTGGGAAGTGGCCAAATCTCAGGGCTCCGTTGAAGATTCTAGTCAGCGTCGCGACTGAGCGCAGGGGAAGGTGACGTAGAACCTCGTTGGGGATGCGATCTGGGCCTGGAGCTTTCCTCAGCGGAGTCTTCAGCAGTGCCTTCCGAATCTGTCCCGGTGTGAGGACAATGGGGACTTCATGGCTTTGGACGTCATGACCAAAGTAGTTCTCGAGGAAGTCCATTACCGTCTTCTCGTGGCAGGCGTTAACTATCGGGTTCGGCTGGAACTGGGTTTCGAGATCTGCGAATATCTGGTCTCTGTGCGGACAGAGACCAGATATTACCAAGAAGTTCGTGGCCGCAGGGCCGATGTTGGTCTTTGAGGGGGCGTGTAGGCGGGCGGCTGCCCGTGAATCACCGAGAAAGTCTATGGACTTTGTTCCAGTCCTCGCTGGCGTCATCGATCTCTCGCAGCCAGGTGTTTTCTGTTTCTGTCGCCAGAAGCTTAGACACCTCGTCGGCTATGCGGTTGAGGCGAGACTTCAGAGCGGGACAGAGGGAATTCATCCATTCTCTTCTGAGCTTCCCTATTTTCTCAATCTTCCTCTTGATAAAGGATGAATATTAATACAATAGATGAAGGGCCACTGAGGTCATTATCCGGAAAAATACTAACATCGCGTGATCTATTACCGTACAGCGACATCTATTGACTATTTATGAAATTATCATAATATCGTTTGATAAACCTCTGAACCTAGAGAAAAGAAAAACGTTTGTGGCAACATATTGCCTGTTTTCTGAAAATTATTAATAGTTAATTTCAATAAACGGACCCAGTTTATGCATAGTAAAGTATGTTCTATAATGGGATTTTGAGAATGTTTGTTTACTTTTTGTTATTCTTGACATACGTATTAAATTTAACACATTATTGAGACACGAGTTCTTTGCAGGTGAATGTAGTAAGCGAACTTCATATCACCCCGGTCCCGTCTCCGTTTTTGTAAATGTATTAATGTTATTTTCCTTTTCGGAGCCAAAAATAATTAACAGAGCATAGATAATAAAAATCATTTGACCCTTTCTGTTTTAAGTCCTGTTGTAACTGGCTCGACGTTTTTTTGCCCAGCATTGCTTCGACATTTTGTGTTTCCGTAGCTGAATGGCAAAAAACAGAACCCTTATAGTTTTGTCCAGTCTGTTTGTCTGTCCATCCGTATGTCACTGCCACTTTATTCTGAAACTATTAGCATTACACAATTGAAACTTAGTAGGTAGATGTCGCTTTGAGATTCTCATACAAAAAAAAGACGTGTGGCACTCGGAGTCTGCCGCGGTAAAGCAATTTCATAGTATTTTTTATAACCTAATGCAATTATAATTATAATGCTGATACAACTTATGCCACCTTTCGGCGGGTTGCTGAACTAAATAGACAAGCATGATATTTCAAAAGTCATTAAAAGTTCTGCTATTCATCGATGGAAAAACTAAAAAGTATCACCGCTGTGCCGGTCGGAGTGGGGGGTGTTAGGTTTGTTGGAATTTCTGGATTTCGTCTACACGCTCGAGGCTCGCGATAAAAGCTATGCAATAGCATAATAAAATATAATGAAACCTATAAAAGGGTGGGCTCTCAGATTCAACTAATATACGATTAAGCGAGTGTACATTTTAAAGAAAAAAAAAAGTCGTGTGGCTCTCGGAGACTGCCGCGGTAAAGCTATTACATAGCATTTTTTATCAACTTATGTCATTATCATTATTTGTTCATTTTATTTATACAACCAATGCCACCTAAAGGCGGGTTGCTGAACTAAAGATACAAGCGTGATATTTCAAAAAGTCATTAAAAGGTCTGCTATTCATCGATAAATGGAAAAACTAAAAAGTATCACCGTTGTGCCGGTCGGAGTTGGTTATTTTCGTTACTTAATTTCTGGATTCGGGCTCCACGCTCAAGGCCCGCGATAGAAGCTTTGCAATAGCTTAAAAATCATGATATTGATCTTAACAAATACTTTCGACGAAAATTAGTTTGAAGTGGAAGTAAGTGGATCCCTAATTTAGTCTGGCACGGAACCTTCAGTGCGCGAGTCAGACTCATTTTTATGTGCAAGAATTTCAAACATACATACATCCCATTGAACTATTATTACAAGCGTATGGAACTGACACTACGAACAAATCTTGTGCGCCATGAATTAACGCCACTTGTCTTCAACTCATACAAATGTTTTCATATTAGAATTTCAAATATCAAGTAATACGTCATAATCTTCTCATGTATTTGCGACACATTTTTTGTTTCGCATAGCTTCTTCTCTATATGTAGTAATAACAACTCACTTATAATACATATATTAATTCAGTATTTTCATTCTACGGATAACAATCCTCTTTCCTGAAGCGAGGCCTTTTGCCCAACGTTGCTTACTGTAATTATATAACCTCAAAATAAAAAAATAGTAACGTTTCACTTATGAATCAGATGGGTATATTCTAGTTATACAATGGTTTAATTAGCCAACCTAACCATTCCTTGGCTGTTGAGTTAGGCAGGCTTCTCAAAAATTAGTAGTGCTCAACTCTTACAATACTACTACTACTACTTGGTATTTATTTACATATTTACAAGTTCATTTATAAATATGTAGTATGCAAAATGTAATGAGGTAATATTAATTTGATCTATTTATTGATCCAAAAAATCGAAATCTTAGCGCGAGCTATCCTTTTAAAACGCCATCTTTACGTATAACGTTAAACTAATTACGTATAACTGACTGTCATTCCATAAAAGTAGCATTATTGGTACGTACCGTAGATTTAACCTAAAAGGCATAGATAGGTGCATTAAGAAACACTTGTTGTTCTTCTTTTTTTAATGGCGACGAATAAGTTAAAATGGCTTGCGCCGTTCTGAATTCCACCAATGACACGTGTGAGGCTTTAACACGGACGAAAAGTTTTCATTAAAACAAAATGATTAAATAAAATAAGTCATATAAGCATATTTCAACGAAAAACGAAAAGAAAACAGTGAAAAGAAACACTTGTTTACTTTGTGATCGTGATATGTCAATCTTACTGTCAGATACTATGAAAAACGCCGCGACGAGCTTGCTGTCAGTGACGCTTTGACATATAGTGTTGTAGTTGCTTCCGGTGTTGTATTGGAAATTATCGATAGTTTTTAGAACATTGAAGATTCTAAGACCGCAGATGTATTATGCAATCAAAAGTTAAAATAGAATTGAAACGAATCTAATTATGAAACGATTATTATATTTATTTACACGACCAAAACTTTACAATAGTATGCATAATATAATAGCCAACTCGGTTCATCGCTAGCTCGTAAAGCTTCGTCGGTAACGGTCACCCGCAGCTTTGAATATGTAAGTACACGCCAAGGGTGACGTCTGGTTGAAAAAAATGTGTGTGACGCAAGAGCTTAGAATATAAGGTTATTTCCAAGAAGTATTTTGATTCCTGGCAAAAATAAATCACTTAGTAAATATCGGTATTAAAAGGATAACTTCTCGATGAAACAAAAAAATCGATAGTTTTTCGCGTCCCTACCTACAGACGGACGCCAAACAATCCCTCCGCTCTAAACGCCATTTTTGATTGTGAATGGTGAACGGCGCCCGCGCGTGCGCGAAATCTTTTAACGAGAGGAAGGTATGTACCAATGTGTAAATTTGAATTTAATTGTATCGCTCAACGTTGATTTTTTTTAATTTTACCGAGTACTAATTAAAAACTTGTAATTGTTTCAGATATTGTTTCATTTTCATTTCGACTTAATTTCAACATGGGTGCCGCCCAAACAGCGCCGAGGTATGTTGTTTAACTTGCTGTTTTAAGAATTTGAGACACGAAACGTGGTGTGAAAGGAGACAATTATAACTTAGTGTTTTTTTTTGCATCAGTCAACGTACGCGTGGCCGGATCCAAGTTTCAACGTCGTCGGTCGTAAGGTTATGTACATAGTAATATGTCTCTTGCTATTGTATTGTAACGTCTCGTTGACTTTCGAGTGCTCCACTAACATAGAATTAATCATAACTGTGTGTGTGCTTTGAAACTAACCGAACAATTTAGCTGCAAGTCCAATATTGATTTACTATTCGTGGCTGCTATGAGCACTCTGTATGCGTGTGCTGTGTTTGATGCTAACACGATTTGAACACCACTTTTTATATATTTATTTCTGTGTATGCTAAAACTAACCTAAATAAAAACAAGATATTGCTAGGTATGTTTTTCATTGGGTCTTTTGTTTATCAATCTTTCCTCAGATTCAGTGATGATTTGCCTCAAGGCAGCGGCCACTGGTAGTGGCGACGTCGCTCAAACTGACTCAAAGTAAGTCCTTAATTTAATTAATTTTATGCTATTCAAATTTGATTAAATGGATCATTGAGAATAATACCCATAAATAATAATATTGTTTTAAGCCAAACATATATTTCTTTCTCAAAGTTATATTAAATGATAAATAACATATCGTCGTCTAAAATTGTTAAACTGCTAACTCCACTTTGCTCGTATGAGGGTTTTTGGTGTCAATGGAAAGAGAAAGAAAATACCTCTCCACGCGGAATTCTGCTAAACACGTCCAAATTCAAAAAGCCGCAATAATATCACCCAATCAAAACTGATAAATAAATAATACTAATTTTCGCGTGTAAAAAATGACAACTCCGCCATTTTGTTCGTGCAACTGAGCAACGACAAGTGTTTGCATTATTTAATTCTGAAATAAATAGTTTTTGGTGTTCAAACTTAGTTCTGTGTTGATTTTCGTGCAAGGTAAGTACATTTTAATGTTTCCTTAATAATTCCTGCCTTTTAATAATGAAGAATAACCAATTTTATGTGATCGCTTCAATGGTTGGGAGATAGCAACTTTTACTTCTAACTTTTAGAAACACAAGCACACGTATTCGTGGAGATAGCATGTTTTATTTCTTATTTACTTCGACTTTAATAATCGTCGTAATAGTTGCTTTGGATGTTGTTTGTCTATCTACATAACTTAATACCTTATTAAACTGTTGTATTACCCTTTAACTGTAGTACTGATGCCTATTATAAATGCGGAAATACGGGTGGTTATTTGGAAGGATACTTATATATTTTGCTCTTTCACGCCAAAACTACATTAGGGATGTAGCCGATTTTTTGACACCGAAATATAATATAGCATAAATAGTAAATACATACCGTCTTATAACAAAACCAAGACTAAACTTAGTACCGAACTTAAAAATGGGCTTATTAGAGTGCGACGTACATAAAAGATTAGAAAATAAGTGTGGGCGCTATTGACGTTTTTTTTATCAAGTCGGCCGACCTATGGGCTGCTATGTTAACAACAATAGCACCCTTATTTATTTTCTCCTCTTTTATGTCGCACTTATAATAAGCCTTTGGTTGTAATCGGTTGTAACGGTTGGTGTTATTGGTTTGCTTTGGCTTAGTTTGTGGGCTTAATTTTCCTGTGTTGTTTCAGATGAACAAAAACATTAATTCAAAAATAAATCCACAATGCTTTCGAGGAAAACGAATGGTGGAAATGTGCGTGAGTAGTACGCCTGATGTGATGATACCCAACCCGCCATCAACTTTATCAACTACTACACCTGCTTTTGCTTCTCACGCTGCTGAATCCAGTGTCTTTGACAGTGAACCACAAGAAATTTTACCAACTTCCTTTAGTATTGACCCTAACTCCAATGTAATTTTATTAACATCTACCGATAACTATGGTATTGATATGACCCAATGCGATAATGAAGATGCTGAAATAGACATAATAAATTTACCGGTAGTACTTGAAACGTCTCTCGCCACTGAAACTTATTACGACGCGGTTGCTAATACTAACAATAACCCTTCCACTAAAGAACTCACTAATGACATAAGTAGTATCACGCATTCAGCTCTTAAAAACAGCCTACCTACATCTATTATTAACCTGGGCGCTTATCAAACCTTGAATAAAAATGTCCAATGCACTACAGAATCTACCGCTGCTATGCCTAGCACATCTACTTGCATGTTTATTACAAACACCGACTACAGAGAAGAAAGCTATGAAGGACACAACAGTGACAGTTGTTCAACTACTATTAGTAATATTTCATTGAATTTGCTTTCTAATCAGCAAAATTTACTCGAAATTGAAACCACTGAGCCTGAAGTAAGAAATGTACAAGAATCAGAAAATTACATAAATTTGGTGCCGTATTCAATTTCATCCGATACTGACACTGAACTACCTGTTAAAAGTAAAGTAAAAAATAAGAAACACAAAGTTGATCGTAAAAACTGGTTTGCGGTTAAGAACAAAAGTTTAAGAGAAACTGGGTCGAAATACTACGGAAGAGTGAAAATTGATTCAAAGTGGGTATATGAAGTCGAAAAAGAACCAAAAAAACTGAGGGATCGTTGCAAATGTAAAGGATCAAAACTACTAAAATGTGACAAAATACAAGAAACCACGAGAGCAGAGACTTTCACTAAGTTCTGGAAGAAGCTATCCTGGGGTGAAAAAAAAGTATACATTGATGAACACGTTATATCCTTACCAGTCAAACGACAAAGAGACCGGAAAAATGTGGAAGAATCACGAAGAACACAATCTTTAGTCTACTATTTACCTGGTGAACCCGGAAAACCTAAGCTAAGAGTCTGCAAAACTATGTTTTTGAATACTCTAAATATTGGCAGAATGGCAATACTTGGATGGAAAAAAAAACTTAACGATGGACGCCGACCTAGCGAGCAACGTGTTGCGTCTCAAAATATTCCTAGTATCAATGAAAGACAATTTAATGCCACAGAATTTTTAGATGCTTTGCCTAAAATGGAATCGCATTATTGCAGATCGTCTACTTCGAGGAATTACTTATTGCCTGAATGGCAATGCAAAAAAGCCTTGTATGATTTTTACGTTTCACACTGGTGCGCTTCGCGCAACATAACACCGTTATCAACGACAACTTTTTACAAGAATATTGACGATAGAAACATTTCACTTTTTCGTCCTAAAAAAGACGAGTGCGAGAAATGTGCATTGTACAAAGCAGGCAATTTAGAAGAAGATGAGTATAGTTTACATACAACTAAGAAAGAAGAAGCCAGAAAAGAAAAAGAGAAGGATAAAGACGATTTATCATGCATTGTGATAGCCGCAGATATGCAAGCAGTTTTACTTTGTCCTGTTTCCAAAATAAGTACCCTTTACTATAAAACGAAGCTCCAAGTCCACAATCTGTGCTTCAAAAACTTGAAAAATACAGCTGCGTTTTCGTACATATGGAACGAAAGCGAGGGAGGCGTAAATGCCGAAGAGTTTGCTTCCATTTGGGTAAATTTTCTGGAAAAAGAAATTATTCCACTTTTATCTTCCGAATGTAATCGGATTGTAATTTATACAGATGGGTGTGGCTACCAAAACAGAAACGCTGTGTTATTAAATGCATTGCTTAATTTTTCTATGAAACATAATGTGTCTATAGAACAGAAGTATCTAGAAGTTGGCCACACACAAATGGAGGTGGACTCTATGCATTCCACAATTGAGAGAAATCTGAAAAATAAGATTGTCAATGTCCCAGCTGACTACATAAACATTATAAAAAACGCACGCAAGGAGCCTTACACGGTCCAATATTTAACACACGATTTTTTCAAAAACTTCAACTGTGTTCAGGCATATAAAAGTATTAGACCAGGACGATCAGTCGGAGATGCAAAAGTCAATGATATTCGTGCACTTAAATACAGACCCTCAGGAGAAATATTGTACAAGATAAGCTTCAAGGATCCTTGGACTGTTCTGCCACAAAGGAGAATAGTAGTCCAGAATTTTATATATGATGAACTGCCAGTTTTGCATCAAGACCGTTTACCAATAAAAGAGAGAAAATATCAAGATTTGCAACAAATAAAGCTAATTCTCCCAGTCGACTATCGTGAATTTTACGACAACTTGCCGCACTAATGTTATAAAACTATTGTAGTAAACTAGTTGTGTTTAATAAACAAAATAATTTCACATTTTCTTTACCTATGTTTTTGATTTCAATGCCCTTTCTTTAGTTGCAAATACGCTAACTCCTCATTTTCTTTCATATATTTGTGATAATTTACATAGAAATCCTGATAACTCCTTTTTTTTGCTGTAAGTTCTTGAAAATAGCACAATTTCAATAGATTGTTTTATTAACAAATACGTAAAGTAATTATTGACCAACGGGATTTTCAGTTTTCCGCTGTTTATCATAAAACGAAAAATTTAACATTTTATTCTTCTCCTGAAAAAACTGACGAACGGAGTTAGCAGTTTAGCACTTTTAGACGACGATATATGTTTTTACTATGACTCAAGTAACTACTTGAGTAGTTAAATGCAACTGCATTTAACTACCTAACTAACACCTATTTTGTAATGGTGATTCTTAGTATTATGTAATATAAATGCTAATTTTCTTGTCATTAATTGCAAGTGTTTAATTTTAATTCAAATAATAATATTGGACATTCTTTTCAGTGAAGAACTGTTTATAGCTACCGAGGAGCCGGTTGAAATAGCTTACATAGAAAAAGCTGAAGAAACCTTAAGGTTAGTAGTTTGCAATTTGGTTATGTTAGCTGTAAGGTAAATATTATAAAATATGTGTTAACATTTGGTTTTCTTACATTCAGCTATGAAGAGCCCTCCATCTCCACCACCACCACCATCGCCCACCACCAGCGCCAGAATGAGAAGACAAGAAGAGTTCTGCCTCCGTACCTCCCTCCTTTAGAGCCCGTCCAGGAGCGGCGGCAGCTCACTAAAGAGGAGCTGGAGGTACTGCAGGAGCGGTGGCGTGCAGCGGTGGCGGGAGCGGAGGCGAGCACCGAAGCATTAGTTAAAAAAATCGGGGAGCTCTATGCAGTTTAAAAATTATATCCAATAAAATGAACTTGTAAATAGGTAAGTTGTTCTTGTTTTTCTTTCCCTCAAGCGAGACACAATGCAAATTCTATTGTTATGCGGTTGCCTGCAACCGCTAGGGTGTTGAAGCATTAAATACCTATGATGTCTAACAGATGAATATATCAGTAGGTATAAGAAATCATAAGTTATTTACAATAAGACATTAATCTGGTTAGATGGCTAGCTTAGGCATAACTGTGATGGTACAAGAACTATCCTATTTAACCAAGTTAATCTATTGGCCATCTCTCAAATTCCAATCAATAGTTAGTTTGGTTTCTATTGTGGACTGGCCTGCGGGGGGTGGGGGTTAGGTTAGGTTAGGCCGCTCACTCTCGCCGCGCCATTGTGCCCCGCAGAAATACTTAATACAAAAACCCGCCAATTGCGAGTTGGACTCGCGCACTGAGGGTTCCGTGCAAAATTTTAACTGAATTAGACTTACTTCCACTTAGTAAAATATTACAATGTTTTTTTTTTGACATTCCCACACATCGCCATCTAGTCCCAAAGTAAGCTACTCAAAGCTTGTGTTATTGGTGCCAGACAACGGATATAATACTTAACTACTTTTTTGTTTGTAAATACATACATGATATACATAGAAAACACCCAGACCAATACAAACAGAAATGTTCATGCACACAAATGTTTGTATTGTGCGGGGATCGAACCCGAAACCCGCTGCGTAGAAGGCGATTTCACGACCACTACACCAGACGGGTCGTCAAAATCGTTTTGTTGACAGCAAACATAACTTTGTTTCTGATAGTGTTTGAATGAAGAACAAAGTTATGTTTGCGGTTGTTAAAAATGTAATATATATAATAGTATAGACTTGAAATAAAAGCGATATTGCGTTTCTGTAAAGAATTATAGAATTTATTTACATCAGTTTCCTGCTCATAAAATCATACATAACATCTTTCTATTAATAAAATCTTACCTGTAAAGAATTATAGAAACTACATTTAAAGCCTCTATTTCCAGTTTTCTACAATTTACTTATTTCGTAATTAATTATTATGTTTTTACAATAAAACTCAAAATCTGAAATATTTAAGTGTCTGTCAAAAGTGATGTGACATCATATCTACAGCTAAAGCCATAGTGGCCAGTTTAATTATTAAAAAGGTTTATAAACTCTTTTAACATCTCCCCCCTTGGAAAAAAAAATTACTAATATAGCATGTAATTTTTTTAAACAACAGTAACAATCGGCGAGAGTTTGGTGATGTGGTAGAAATTTGATTCTGTCTTCTTATGCCCCACATCAACTTCATAAATTGAATCCGAAATCTTTTTTAAAATTTTGTAAGGCCCAATCCTTAGTTCATCCAATTTGTTTCTATTTAGTCTATTTCCATTCTCTACGTAAACGAGGTCTCCCTCTTTAAATTTATATTCTTTCCTGTGTGCGTCGTAAATACGTTTATTATAATAATGAGACTTAAGTGTATTTTTGAGAGCTATTTCTCTATCTCTTTTTAAATTCTCTTCTGTTAAGCTTGATTTCAACTCAGGTGGTAAAATATTAACGTTTTCCCCTTCTAAAAGATACTTTGGAGCAAATTTTGTTGTAGTATGTTCAGTTTCGTTATATTTTTCAACACAAATTTGTGCAATAGTTGTCCATGCGATTTTCTTATCATTCTCATTAATTTTGCATCTTATTTTATTAACTAAAGTCTGGTTTAGCCGTTCATTTAGTCCATTTGAAAATGGTGCATCCACAGCAGTAAAAACTATTCGTATATTATTTTTATTTAAAAAATCCTTGAATTCTTTGGAATTAATGCCAGGGTATTGGTCTGTCAAAATCATATCTATATCATAACTTTTCGTGACATTTTTCACTAATTTGATAAAGTCAAGTTTTGGGTTTTTGATGTTAGAATGTAAGCATATCTCGTAAAATGATCCACTAGAAGATGAAGATATCTCTTTGTCGATCGTGATCCTCCAAAACCGCCAATAGTATCAATGGATACGATTTCAAATGGGCGCGTTGCTGGACCTAAATGTGACATTAAACCGTATTTAGATCTTTTTCGGGATTTATTTTTCAGGCAGACTTCGCATTCATCACATATTTGTTTAATGTTATTAATAATATTCTTTGCAGTATAGAATGGTGTAATTTTACTTGTCATTTGTGTTCTCCCAAGATGGCAGTAAGTATGATGGATGTCTTTTATAAGAGTCTTACTTAGTTCCTCTGATAGTACTATTTTGATTCTTCCCTTATTTTCTTTATAGTAAATTCCATTTTGAAATATTAATTTGTTTTTAAAATTTTGTAAGTTTTCATTTTTGTCCTGATCTTCTTTAATCTTTTGTAGGCTAATTAAATTCACTACTTTCAAAAAGTCATCACTATTATCATTTGGGTTCAAGACCGGATTCCGGCTTAAACAGTCTGCTTCTTGATTAGATTTCCCAGGATTATACTTTATTTTAAAATCATATTGCGATAAATAATACGTCAAATCACCAAGTTCTTCATCTGTTCTAGCCTTTATATTCATGTTTTCTAAAGGTTTGTGATCCGAATACACCATAAATTCTTTACCCATAAGCCAATGTTGCCAATATTTTACCGCTTCTTTTATTGCCAGACATTCAAGATATATAGCCTTCTTCTTTTTTTGTGGTTCAGTTAATTTTTTCGAAAAATAAGCAACTGGTTTACTTTCACCGTTTTCATCTTTTTGTTTCAACACAGCTCCAACTCCTTTTGTACTTGCATCTGTGTAGATTTGTATTGGCAAGTCGGGATCATAAATTCTTAAGACTGGTTCTGAGCATAACAGTTTTTTTATTTTATCAAATGATTCCTGGCATTCGGCTGACCATATAAATTTCACATCTTTTCTTAATAAATTGTGTAACGGATCTAAAATTATTGCACCACAAGGAATGAATTTATGATGGAAATTTATTTTTCCTAAAAATTGACGTACATTCTTCCTGGTTTCTGGCACGGGAAAATTCTTTATCGCAGTTAAATAATCTTTCAACGGTCGAATTGAATTGTATTCTATAATATGTCCTAGATATTTCGCATGATTTTCCGCAAAACTACACTTTGAAAATTTTAGCCGAAAACCCTCTTTAAGAATTGCATCCAACAATCTAGATAAATGTTGTATATGTTCCTCAAAAGTCTTCGAAAATACTAAAATATCGTCGATAAAATTTACTGCAAAGTTAGACATTTTGTGCTTTCTTATGATATTACTCAAAATTCTTTGAAAAATTGATGGAGCAGTCTTCAATCCAAACGGTAGGCATGTCCATCGGTAATGTCCCTCTTGAGTAACAAAAGCAGTTTTGTGTTTATCTTGAATTTTCAACGGTATGGACCAAAATGCTGAATTTATATCTAAAGTTGAAAAATATTTGCAGTTTACAGTTTTGATCATCAAATCTTCTATTAATGGAAACGGTTGAGATTGAGGAACAACTATTTGGTTTAATTCTCTGAAGTCTATACATAATCTTGTTTTTTTATCATCTTCTTTTTTATATGCTAGCGTTACTGGAGCTGCGAACGGGCTATAAGACTCCTCAATTAATCCTTTCTCAAGTAATTTTGATATTTGACTCTCTATTTCTCTTCTGTCTTCAAATGAACATCGATATGGTCGTTTACAACAATATTTATCCACCATTAGGTCAATATGCGCCTCATAATCACGAACAGTACCAATATCATATTTATCTTTAGCAAATACTGATTTATATTTTTCGACTAAGTTATTTATTTCTGATTTCTGACATAAATCTAAATGATTTATTTCCATCAAAAAGTTTTCTGTCTCAATATGTTCATTAAAATTTATTTCACATTCTCTTTCATATTCAAATTTTGTTATTTCTTCGTCTGTGTTCGAGAACAATCCTTTTTTATTTTTGTCACCTAGTTCATCAGGAATTACGACATTCGCTGTATTTAAAGTATCATTTGTTAAACTGTTAGATTGCATTATCTTTAAATCTTCAGTTTGAATTAATTTGAATTTCTTGATGCAATCCAGACCAATCAGAAAATCATAATTGAAGTTTTTATTATCTATGATAAAAACATCCATTATTTCTTCCCTATTATATATCTTTATTTTCAAAATTACCATGCCATTTGTTTCATTCTCACCATTAATAGTTTTTAGATTTACTTTTTGCAGTTCAAGTTATCATCTTTCTGTTGTATTTTTAGTAATTTTGCATTTATCAGTGATACATTAGAACCGGAGTCATAAATTCCAGAAACATTTAAAGTATCATTCAATAGCAAACTTACCCTTATTAATGGTGGTACTTCTAGTTTTTTGGATTCTTTTCATTTAATTCCACTTCTAATTCCGAGTTGTTTACAGTCTTTACAACAGCTTTTTGTTTGTCCCTTTTAAACCAACAATTTTCTTCAAGATGATAACGTTTCCCCTTTTTGTCAGCGATACAAATCGGACATGGCTTCTTTTCTTCATATTTTTTTGTATTTGCATCTTGATTTATAATTTTGTTATCATATTTATTATTTTTAACAAGGTATTCTAGTTTTCCAATTTCATTGTACAGAGTTTCCGTTTCTTTTAAAGTCTCTCTATCAATTTTATCTGCTACATAATTAGGTAAGCCAAATACAATAAGGTCAATAAGTGTTCCAGTATCAATTGTTTTCCTTACTTCCAATAGTAGTTTTTCTTTTTTTAAAGCATAATCAAGTAATGATCCTGTTTGATACTTAAAAGCAAGGGTGTATCTAATTGGTGACCATCCCTTGGTTGCAAATGTCTCACAAAAGTTATTTTCCCATATGTCCCATTTAGACTCCACTGTATGCTTTATCAACATGCAGCTATACCAATCTACAGCAGAGTATTCCAAAAAGTTTTTCAATATTTCAATTTTCTTTTGGTCCATTCTTTGTTAAAATCCTTTATCCACTGGTGGGCATTTGAGTTTTTTCCTGTAAATTTTTGAAGTATAAAATCCTTTGCGACTGTTCCTAAATTTTGGTCTGCGCATGACTTATTTTCTTTTTCCTCAAGCAACTTCTCCAACAATTTATTAAGATGTAGTAGATTTATTAGACTGGAATAACTCGAAGTACCTTCCTTTGCATCTTCAAACATTTTTTCTAGGTAAATATCCATAAACTGTAAATTATTTTCTTCATCTAAGTATGTTTTTGAAATATTATCTGTCAATGTTATCCATATTCTCCTTTTTTGGTATCTCTTTATCAGTGTTTTCTTAACTTTGGTATAGTTGGAAGTGCTTGTTATTTCAGTGTGCAAATTTGCAGGTTGATATTCATTCGGTATTTCATATATCTGCCCACTAGTTGTAGCTATTGAGGTTATGCATAAAACATTCGATTTTCCATCTTCGGTAGGTTTAACTTCGAAATCGAATCTCAGTTTCTCCATATTACTTGCAATCGAAGCAAAAATGTAGTTTTATAATAGTATAGACTTGAAATAAAAGCGATATTGCGTTTCTGTAAAGAATTATAGAATTTATTTACATCAGTTTCCTGCTCATAAAATCATACATAAAATCTTTCTATTAATAAAATCTTACCTGTAAAGAATTATAGAAACTACATTTAAAGCCTCTATTTCCAGTTTTCTACAATTTACTTATTTCGTAATTAATTATTATGTTTTCAGAATAAAACTCAAAATCTGAAATATTTAAGTGTCTGTCAAAAGTGATGTGACATCATATCTACAGCTAAAGCCATAGTGGCCAGTTCAATTATTAAAAAGGTTTATAAACTCTTTTTACATATATATTATAGTTGAAAGTCTTTGTTAAGATCTGCATTATATAAATTGTTTCAAAATTTACACTAGCTTAGTTTAAAAGTTAGAAGGGGGGGACGCCCATTTTACCACTGTGGAAGCGTCTGGCTATGAAACGTTAGACTTTAAATGAAATGGTTTTAGGTACCTCTATGCCATTTTAAGAGATCTATCCATAGACCCCACACGCATAGGTTTGACTTTTTTTTCGGTTTTAGTTTCATGTATGGAAGGCCCCCCTTAAATATTGTAATTTTATATTTTTTGTATAAGAATTGGAAAGCGGTTAACGGGATACATCTTCCTACAAATTTTCAACAGTGTGATGCTTATAGTTACCGAACAAAGTGGCTGTGACATACGGACAGACATAGAGACTTGACGAAAGTATAAAGGTATTCGGCTACGGAATCCTAAAACCCCTTTTTTTAAATACACTTTTATTATGTACCTATTTCACTAAAAACAAATTCACTCTGGTTTTTCTAACATGAAGGTGGTGATGATAAAAATATATGCGCCAAACTCCATAGCCTGGCTCATCGACGCAAAGTTGCCTGTCTGTCGGTCTTTTACAGGCTCTATTTTGGGGAGTGTGCACAGGAACTCCATGAGCTCATTCCTCCATCCCCTTTTTACCACCGCACGTCTAGATGCACCGCGGGCTACCACCCATACCGTGTAGATATTCCACTGTTGCGAACTAAGCGCTTCGCAAAATCTTTTATAATGCGCACAACCAAACAGTGGAACTCTTTGCCTACATCAGTGTTTCCAAGAGAATATTACCCGAAAACTTTTAAGAACAGAGTGAACAGGCTTCTTCTGGGTGAGCTCGCTCCATCGTCGACTCTGTCTAAGCCCAATTAGGTGTAGGCTAGAGTCAAGAGCAAACCCATTTCGAATAAAAAAAAGAAAAAAAAAGAAGGTTAACTGGAAATTGCTTCAAGCAATAAGACCGCCTGAATTGTGTTTTTTTTATAGGTAAGTATTTAGTATTTTGTGGCATAAAGTATATTTATCATTATTATTATGTATGTCTTTACTAATCTCGGGACCATGAGGTCCCAGACCTTTAGAAGGCGTACATGAGGCCGAAGCTAACACGCAAAGGCCCGTTAGACACCATTAATCTAAAGACTGTGTGGCACAAACCGACAATTATCCCTGTATGTACTATAAGTGCATTGAGGACAACCCCGGTGCGTGTGTTATTATTATTGTTATCAGATTATTACACTACAGAACTAAATATTTTAGTATACTCTTTTTAATATATTAACATGGCAAAATTAGAAAATATTTGCAGAGATGAACTAATCCAACCGCTTTTATAAAAAATGGGGCGTATGAAAGTTACATTTTCATAAAAAATATTAAATATAAAAAGGGTATAAAATTCAACATAACCATTCTTCAGAAACACAAAATTTCACATTTAATGAGAATGACAATGTTTATAAAAAAATTATACACTTCAAACCATACACAAAAAAATCAGATTTCCTGAAAAAAAAAAAGAATGGAGGACCCACCACACTCCCTTGGATTACGGATCATCTTGGCAAACTATGAATTTACTTCAATAGTTGCAAAGATGTATTAATCCAACCCTCCTTTATATACAATGGGGCATTTAAATCTTTTATCACTGAATAAAAGGTAAAATAAAAAATACTATAACATAATACTATATGATTCTACTTCGTATTAGCTATCGAGAAGTAAAAATAACTTATTTTTAAGTTAATAAACACGCGTCAAATGAATTGTTAAAAAAGGGTTGAGTGCGTTGCTTTGCCCTATTGTTTAGCAGGTAGAGACCCTTTTTTGGGAATTTAGATGTAAATACGCTCGGGTTGGGGTGCAGGGTCTTCCGGTCGGTCAAAGGACAATCTTGTTATGACAGGCAGTCGCCCCGAACTATTCGTCGCTGCTACTTGTGTTTCGCTACTTTCGCTCGCTCGCTACCTGCTATATCATGCCGCGTTTAAGTGAATTTTCCCCGGCACACATTGCCGATATTCACTTTTACTATGGAGTGGGACGTGGAAGTGCCAGAGCTGCACTCGCGGCTTACATGGCTGCGTTTCCTCTGAGGCAACCCATGCCTTCTGCCCGCAACTTCCAGGAAGTTCACAGAAGATTATCTCTTGTTGGACTTGGGTCAAGTAGAGATCGTCGCGAGTAATTATTGACGTGGCTATTGAACAAGCAGTCTTAAGGGATTTGTATGCTGATCCAACTATAAGTACAAGACGTCTGGCTCTACGTCATGGAATTTCACAAAAATCAGCTTGGCGCATTTTAAGAAAAGAAGGGCTGCATCCTTATCACTACCAACATGTGCAGCATCTACATGAAGACGTAGACTGGCGTCCAAGGTGCGTGATGTCTACCTGGATATTAAGAAAAAATAGAGCCAACCCGAACTTTCCCGCAACAGTTTTGTGGATGGACGAAGCCACTTTCACTAGAGACAACATAACCAATTGCCGAAATTTGCACAAGTGGTGTCCTAAAGGTGAAAACCCGAAATTGAAACGAGCATCCACATTCCAAGTGCGATTTTCAATTAATGTTTGGGCTGGTTTAATCGATGATATGTTGATTGGCCAGTAATATTGCCGGGAACTTTGACTGGTGAAAGATTTTTAAGCCTTTTAACAAATGACCTTCCTGAACTGTTGGCGGATGTACCACTGGCTTTACACCGAAGAATGTATTTGCAGATGGATGGATGTCCGGCCCATTAAATAATTATAAATATAAATATTCTTTGGACATTCCCACACATCGCCATCTAGCCCCAAATTAAGCTAATCAAAGCTTGTGTTATGGGTGCCAGACAACGGATATAATACTTAAATACTTTTTGTTTGTAAATACATACATGATATACATAGAAAACACCCAGACCAATACAAACAGACATGTTCATGCACACAAATGTTTGTATTGTGCGGGGATCGAACCCGCACTCGCTGCGTAGTAGGCGATTTCTCGACCACTACACCAGACAGGTCGTCAAAATTATCGTGACAAATGGATCGGCCGGCAAGGACCTGTAGGGTGGCCTGCGCGCTCACTCGATATGACGCCTCTGGATTACTTTTTATGAGGGACTATGAAACAGCGCGTCTACAGTACACAATTAAAAAATTAAGCCGATTTGCATGACCGCATAATTAACTGCGCAAATGATATTCGTCAAGACCCCGACATGATAAGGAGAGCGACACAACAAATTTTACTTCGTTCGACTATGTGCTTACAACAACGAGGAGGACATTTTGAGCACCTGATGCACTAAATTTGATAAAAAGTCAATAAATAATTTTAATTCAATTCTTTTGTTTCATTTAATAACACCTAGAATAAACTATCTCTAAAAGAGTAATAAGTGGCGCCTCTTGAGTGTCATTCTTTAACAGTTGATATGAAACGTTGTAATTAAGTTATAAGCACGACATTTTTACCACTGGACAGCTAATATAATGTAGAATAGTTTGAAATTATAAAACATGCAGGTAAAGCATCGGTTTTAATAAGAAATTTAGCAATTACTGAAAAAAATGATAAAAAAAGCACATTTTATTTCTGTATAGTGGGCAGTTTTTTCACGGATTTAAATTTTATGAGGACGCCTGACCATCTACGATCATCGTTAAGTTAATTCATTGTTACAAACCAACTAATTTGAATGAAACAAGGTTTAATTTACACGAAGGTCACAGTAGGGAACAAAAACTTAAAAAAAAATCCATAAAAAAATAGCGATTTTTTAAATATGTTTTCCGTCGATAAAATTAAGCATAGAATGCCATATTTCAATATGTGCACTTTATGAAGACTCACACTGTGTAAATGAATTTATTACATAAAATAACACCCGGTATACAGTCGGAACCACATCCTTCTAGAATTACGACGCGAAAAATGTAATGTCTTTATAGGCTCAAAATTAAATCACCGGAAATTTTACATTGTTTTATCTAATCTTTCTGTTATATTAATGTGATAAATGGATATTTAAAGCATTTGGAATAAGAACATATAAGGCAAAATAACATGCAGCTAAGCCAGGTGAGGCCATGCTAAAAAAATAAGCCTTTTGTTCTCATTTCGCACTATTGTCCCAAGTAATTCAAAGAAACGCAGCCGAACGAATGTCGGGACTATTTAGAAATAAGAGTTTATTGACTATAATAAAACAAATCACATAATTTCAAGGCTTACGCTTACTTTGTTTGCAACTTTGTCTGGTATGTCCATTATTTTTCAGATAAAATAACACGTCTTTACTTAATCTATACTAATATTATAAAGCTGAAGAGTTTGTTTGTTTGTTTGTTTGTTTGTTTGTTTGAACGCGCTAATCTCAAAAACTACAAGCCCGATTTGAAAAATTATTTTTACGTTGGATAGTCCATTTATCGAGGAAGGCTTTAGGCTATATAACATAAAGATACGACTCATAAGACCACAGCAGAAATGAAAAATGTTGCGAAAACGGGAGAAAGATATTCCTTTTGAGAGCTTTCGCTGCATACGCTGCGGAAACCGCTTAAGTAACACAAAAATCATGTATGACAGGATTGTTCAGCATTAAGAGTTCTATAATAAAGTCCGCAACAGCATATGTCTATCTTTTATGGTTGACTTACTACAAGCTTTTTTAGAGGTGTATTATAGACACAGGTATTTATTCTTATCAAAATAAATACATTCATCATCACAAGCATTTCATTTAGAACCAAGTAGCCCTTTATATCATTTGATTTCAATAAATATCTTAGGAGCTATCACAGTTATAACATAACTCCGCACCAAAATAATGTTCGCAGCTTAAGTAGTACGTGCGCTTCACAGATCTGCGCTTGCGCTAACATATTATAAAGCTGAAGAGTTTGTTTGTTTGAACGCGCTTATCTCAGGAACTGCTGGACCGATTTAAAAAAATATTGCTGTCTTGGATAGCTTATTTATCGAGAAAGGCTATAGGATATAAAACATGACGCTGCGACGGGAGGGGAGGGAGCAAACTCAAAACGCGCGGACGAAGTCGCGGGGGAACGCTATATATTACAAATCTGAAGAGTTTGTTTGTTTGAACGCGCTTATCTCAGGAACTGCTGGACCGATTTGAAAAAAAAAAACTGTGTTGGATAGCTTATTTATCGAGAAAGGCTTTAGAATATAAAACATGACGCTGCGACGGGAGGGGAGGGAGCAAACTCAAAACGCGCGGACGAAGTCGCGGGGGACCGCTAGTAAAATATATAATAATATCGTAAAGACTTCTTTGATTAATTTGGTTCAGGTTATGTTTAAAAATGTTAGTCCCATTTTAATTTAATTTTAGACTAAATTATTTGTGGTCCGAAATAATTAGATCTTATGTATGCATTATAAATGTACCATTTTGCGGTCTTAATTAATACTTGCCAAATGTTCATTATCACTAAAAGATTTAATAACATGACGTGGCATAAGATAAATTATTTCAGTAATTTTTAATGTTACAACATCCAAACAGATATCATGCATTTTCGGTTCGTAAATGTGGTGTAGGGTGTGTGGGGCATCGATGACCCAAGGGTATTCGATGACCCAGGTACTTATCTGAGAAACGTGACGTTGCCAGTTCGTGCAATTCCCGGTAAACAACGCGGCTGAGGTAGCGCCTCTCGCCCCCCAGTTGCCGGCGTGCTTCCGTGTAAGACGTGTGTGTACGAGACATTTTTGTGATTTTCCAGTGAAAAAGTAAAAAAAAAACAGGTATTTTTTTTTCGATATTATTCAGTTTGTACATTGTACTCAGATATGTACTTGTTTCGATATTATGAATCGTTTAATTGTGGTTTTTATGGACTATTTGTCAAATCAATCACGTGGTTTGATTGGTGGCTACATAACCTCAAATTGTTTATGTCGGGGTGGGTACTGTTTGAACCACTGGCATGGGGTACTCTTTGAACCATGGTTCAAAGAGTACTACACTTTTTTCAGTACAACTTCACCACAGTCTATTTTTATTTTTATTTTTTATTTTTATTTTTTATTTTATGGTACTGCAACAAAATACAAATTGATACTTAAACTAAGTTACATTTTTTTATGCTATAACATTAAATTTGCATTTCGATTATAGCAATACACATCATTTTCATACAGCAATACATGAAAACTATATAATAAAAAGGTTAACAAACAAACACTGATGAATTATTAACTCGTGTATCTCTTTAAGTAAATTAAATAAGATTCAGAAAAAATATCAACTTCCCTACTAACAGTATTATACAATCTGCACATTCGGTAAATTGGATTATTATACGTTACATTATTACGACATACTGGAAGATCAAAAAGTTGCTGCCTTCTTTTGCTACCACTTGTCTTAAATGAAAGATGGCCCAACAAATACCCTGTGTCCCATTCAGAATTGGCAATCTTGTAGAGCGTTGATAAGCCAGCAATATCCCGTCTAGATTGAAGGGTGCATAATTTAAAATGCTCGAGTCTAGACTCGTAGGTATCTAGCCTCCGCCTTAAACCGAATTTGGCGCTGACGTAGCGAAGAAAACGCCTTTGAGTTGCTTCTATTCTGTCAATATGAGAGCTGTAGAAAGGGGACCATACGACTGAGCAATATTCCAGCACACTTCTTATAAGAGTGGTAAACAAATAAACGACACTAGCTGGCTTGCGAAAGGGCCTGATTGTTCGGAGAACAAATCCCATGGTCCTGTTAGCCTTCGAAATCATATAAGAATAATGTTCAGTGAAAGAGAGCTTCCCGTCCAGCACAACGTCGAGATCTTTGACCGTTTCCTGTCTAGTTAATGCAATGTTGTTAATAGTATAAGTGTTGTCTATTAAAAGCTTATTTTTAGTTCAAGTAAACAAGTGACACTTTGATATGTTAAGAGTCATGTTGTTATTTGAGCACCATTGGTATAATTTATTAATGTCATCCTGTAATGCAACACTGTCCTCGAGGGAGTTGATTTTATTGAATATTTTTAAGTCATCGGCATAGGCAAGACATTCGCATGTTATTGAATCTATTAAATCGTTAATAAATAATATAAATAAGAAGGGACCTAAGTTAGAGCCCTGAGGTACACCCGATTTAGGAACAAATGGCGCAGATTCATACCCATGTACCTTTACGATTTGAGTACGATTCGATAGATAAGATGCAAGCCAACGCAGAAGGGAGCCATGAATTCCAAGGTGGTTTACTTTGCGGATCAGAACTCCGTGATCAACCCTGTCAAACGCCTTGGCAAAATCCGTATATATGGAATCAACTTGTGTGCGTTTGTCAAGAGCTTCAGCTAAGTAATTGACGTAACATAATAAATTCGAGGCAGTCGAACGTCCTCTAACAAAGCCATGCTGCCGTGGACTTATTATGTGTTTAAAATGGAAAGAGATATGTTTATGAATTAAGCTTTCGAAAATTTTGGAGAAGCAGCTCAATATACTAATTGGCCTGTAATTTGATATATCTGACTTGTCGCCAGATTTATGTATGGGGACCACGGAGGCGACTCCCAATGAAGTTGGGAAATGACCAGTGCTAAGGCTTTCGTCTAGTTACTTTTTAGGGTTTCGTAGTCCACCTAGAAACCCTTATAGTTTCGTTATGTCTGTCCGTCCGTCCGTCCGTCTGTATGCCGCGCCCCTGTAAAAACCTCAGTTTTTGACCTATTAATATGAAATTTGGTAAGAAGATAGATTATAATGACGCAAATCTAGAAATGTAAAAAAACAATTCAAAAATATTATTTTCGGACCCCCTCCCATACAAGTGAAAGGGGGGCAAAAAAAAAAGTTTGTAGAATATTGAGTGGGGTATCGTTAGACAGGTCTTATAAAATAAAATGGAGGTTTCTTTGAAAAAAAATCTCTAAAAAAATTCTGTCTCGAGATATTTGCATTCAAAGTCGCAGTATTTTCACAAATTTGTTCCAGTCATATCTTCGAAACTATAAATGCAAAAATTATGGAAAAATATGCAATATAGCTCTTTTTTTGTAGTAGTTTTGAAAACTATAATGAAAGATGTAGCATTAGTTTGAGAAATATTTAGGAAAAACCATTTCAACAAACTATATAATAATCTGTCAAGGTGAAGTGATCCTTATAGCTTTCGTATAAGGTTACAATCAAATTTTGAAGACAATCATGTTGTTTTAAGTAAACATATAAGGCTACGAAACCCTACATACGGGCGTGTCCGACACGCTCTTGGCCAATTTTTTGATATGATATATGATTCCTAATACTTCATTTATTTTCAGAATGGGGCGAAATACTTTAGGAAGAGAGAGGCGTAAAAGAGGAACCCATACAGCAGAAAGTATGCAAAAGGCAATTGATACGCATTTAGCAGGTGAAAGTTTACGGAAATCTGCCAAAGAATTTAAAATTCCTTACCCCACACTAAGGAGGTACGTAAAAAAAGTATCCGAAACCCATCAATAAATCTAGAATCGAACTACGCAGTAAAAAATATTTTTACAGAAGAGCAAGAGGTCAGCCTGAAAGATTATATGCTTGATTGTTCAGACAAGTTTTATGGCTTGACGCTTAAACAATGCCGGCAATTGGCGTATGAAATGGCGAAAATAAATAATGTCGAAGTTCCTCTTTCCTGGGAAAGAAATGAAATGGCGGGCAGAGACTGGCTACGCGGTTTCAGAAAAAGACATCCAGAGATGTCTCTGCGGAGACCAGAACCTTGCAGTCAGGGCGACAGCTTTCAATAAAGAAAATGTATCGCGATTTTTCAAAAACCTGCAAGATGTTATTAGCCGCCACCCAGACTTTGGAAATGGTAACAGAATTTACAATCTTGGCGAAACGGCGACCACAACGGTTCAACGCCCTCAGAGGGTAATGGCACGTAAGGGACAAAGCGTTTCAAAAATAACCAGTGGCGAGCGCGGAGTGTTGGTTACAACCTGTTGTATTGTGAATGCCATAGGACAGGCCATACCTCCTGTTCTGGTATTTCCGAGGAAAAATTTTAAGCCTCACATGATGCGTGGAGCTCCACCCGGATCACTTGGCCTTGCCACCCCGACAGGATGGATGAATGGCTCTCTATTTGTTGATGTTATGAAACACTTCATAAAACATGTTTCTGCATCTAAGGAAAACCCGGCCCTGCTTGTTATGGATAACCACGAGAGCCATCTCTCCATAGAGGCCATCAACCTTGCAAAGTCATGCGGTGTAACGATTTTGACTTTACACCCACACACTACTGCCAAATTACAGCCATTGGACGTTGGCCTTAACGGGCCCTTTAAAATATTTTATAATTCGGCAGTCGATGCATGGCTCATACGTAATCCCGGAAAGTCCTTTACAATATATGAAATCGCAGAGTGTGTGGGTGAAGCATATTTGCGGGCTATGACACCGTTAAACATCACAGCCGCATTTAAAAAATGCGGTATATTCCCGTATAATGAGAATATATTCACTGAAATAGACTATTTACCGAGTTCTGTCACCGACCGGCCAATGCCAAGTATCAAAAATGAAGACATTACAGACGCGGAAAGCTCAATTGACGCAGAAGACGAGATAGCTCACGCAAACGAAAAGGAAAAATCACCTCAATCAATCAATAATTCACCTTCGATAATGGACGATACATCTGCTCCCGCTCCGACATCTGCAGCTATGACTCCAGAAAAAAAGCCTCGTATGTCATTTGATGCACCAAGTACGTCCCGGGCGTCCCGGCCACCTTTAATAACAGCTATGACTCCAGAAAAAAAGCCTCGTATGTCATTTGATGCACCAAGTACCTCCCAGACAGCTTTAATATCTCCACAAATGTTTAGGCCACCAATAAAAGCAGGACCACGAAAAAATATCAAACGACGTAGACAAGCCGGAAGAAGTCTGATTGCCACTGATACCCCAGAAAAAGACGCATTGGCAGCAAAGAAAAAAACAAAAACTGAAAAGAATAAAGTACAATACAATAATAAACGTTGTGAATAATCCCACAGAGAGAAAGCTGTTTTACCTTAACGGCCCAAGAGGAACTGGAAAGACTTTTGTATTTACAACTATTTTACATATTTTAAGATCTGAAAACAAAATATGCCTACCCATAGTTAGCGTTTTCTGGTATTGCAGCGACTCTGTTAGATGGTGGTAGAAGAGCTCACTCGCGATTTCAAAATCCAATTGATTCAGATGTAGATTCTACGTCTCATATGTCGTTAGGGTCACCAGCCGCTAAGTTGTTGAAGGAAACTCATTTAGTCATTTGGGATGAAGCACCTTTGACTAAATGTCATGATATTGTTGTAGTTGATCGACTCCTTCAAGATATAATGAAAAATAAATTACCTTTTGGAGGCAAAACTTTGTTTCTAAAAGATTTTCGTCAGATTTGACCAGTTGTAGTTGATGGGTCACGAAATGCAACTATAAAAGCTTCAATTAAGCACTTTTCAATGTGGCCAAACTTTACCGAACTCCAATTGGCTCATAATATGAGAGCTAATAATGATTAAGAGTTTGACCAATGGTTGTTAAAGGTAGGTGATGGATGAGCTAATGAAGATGATGACGACCTCATTAAGCTGCCTCTACGATGCATTGTAGATAATTCAATTGCATACCAGAATTGTTTTTGGTGGTTCCCTTAACACAAATGATTATAAAAGTTATTCAATGAAAGCTATATTTACTTCGAAAAACGATGATTGATTTCAATTAAACGACCAAGTTGTGGAGAAAATCCCCGGCTTGCTTAAAATTTATGAGAGTTCTGACACTGTGGTTGAGGTCGATCAGAATGATGTTTTAAACTATCCTGTAGAATTCCTAATTTTTTTAACACCTGTAGGACTACCACAACACATGCTAAAATTAAAAAAAATGGTTGTATAGTAATGCTTTTGAGAAGTTTAAACCTGACTGTCGGGTTGTGCAACGGAACCCGTCTTATTGTTAGAGCGTTAGCTTCACGTGTCATTGATGCCGAAATTATTTGTGGTAGCCATGTGGGAACCAGTCTTTTTAGTCCTCGAATCCATCTCCAGCCATCTTACAGTCAACTGCCTTTTCAATTTAGTCGGTTTCAGTTTCCCGTTCGCATAGCATTCGCTATGACAATTAATAAAAGCCAGGGATAAACTTTCGACAAAATCGGTCTATTTTTACCAAATCCTGTGTTCACCCATGGCCAGCTCTATGTTTGCTTTCTCTCGAGTTCGAACATTCGATGATGTAAAAATTCAAATTGCCAACACTAACAAGGCTTAACGAAAAATGTTATATATAGAGACATTTTATGATACTCAACCTGTGATGTATAATAGAGATTATTCCTTTATCTATACTAATATTATAAAGCTGAAGAGTTTGTTTGTTTGTTTGTTTGTTTGTTTGTTTGAACGCGCTAATCTCAGAAACTACTGGCCCGATTTGAAAAATTCTTTTTATGTTAGATAGTCCATTTATCGAGGAAGGCTATAAGCTATATTACATAAAGATACGACTCACAAGACCACAGCAGCAATGAAAAATGTTGCGAAAACGGGAGAAAGATATTCCTTTTGAGAGCTTCCGCTGCGTACGCTGCGGAAACCGCTAAAGTTACACAAAAACCATGTATGACAAGATTGTTCAGCATTAAGAGTTCTATAATAAAGTCCGCAACAGCATAAGTCTATCTTTTATGGTTGACTTACTACAACCTTTTTTATGTTAATAAATTTGTAAAAAAATAATGCATCATTTTTAGAGGTGTATTATACACACAGTTATTTATTCTTATCAAAATAAATACATTCATCATCACGAGCATTTCATTTAGAACAAAGTTGCCCTTTATATCATTTGATTCCAATAAATATCTTAGGAGCTATCACAGTTTTAACATAACTCCGCACCAAAATAATGTTCGCAGCTCAAGTACAACGTGCGCTTGCGCTAATTATATTATAAAGCTGAAGAGTTTGTTGGTTTGAACGCGGAGTTATGTTAAATCTGTGATAGCTCCTAAGATATTTATTGGAATCAAATGATATAAAGGGCAACTTTGTTCTAAATGAAATGCTCGTGATGATGAATGTATTTATTTTGATAAGAATAAATAACTGTGTGTATAATACACCTCAAAAATAAAGCATTATTTTTTAACAAATTTATCAACATAAAAAAGGTTGTAGTAAGTCAACCATAAAAGATAGACATATGCTGTCGCGGACTTTATTATAGAACTCTTAATGCTGAACAATCCTGTCATACATGATTTTTGTGTAACTTAAGCGGTTTCCGCAGCGTATGCAGCGGAAGCTCTCAAAAGGAATATCTTTCTCCCGTTTTCGCAACATTTTTCATTTCTGCTGTGGTCTTATGAGTCGTATCTTTATGTTATATAGCCTAAAGCCTTCCTCGATAAATAGACTATCCAACGTAAAAATAATTTTTCAAATCGGGCCAGTAGTTTTTGAGATTAGCGCGTTCAAACAAACAAACAAACAAACAAACAAACAAACAAACAAACAAACAAACAAACTCTTCAGCTTTATAATATTAGTATAGATAGCGGTCCCCCGCGACTTCGTCCGCGCGTTTTGAGTTTGCTCCCTCCCCTCCCGTAGCAGCGTCATGTTTTATATCCTAAAGCCTTTCTCGACAAATAAGCTATCCATCACAAATACAAATATTTTTTTTCAAATCGGTCCAGCAGTTCCTGAGATAAGCGCGTTCAAACAAACAAACTCTTCAGCTTTATAATATATTAGCGCAAGCGCACGTTTTGTACTTAAGCTGCGAACATTATTTTGGTGCGGAGTTATGTTAAAACTGTGATAGCTCCTAAGATATTTATTGAAATCAAATGATATAAAGGGCAACTTGGTTCTAAATGAAATGCTCGTGATGATGAATGTATTTATTTTGATAAGAATAAATACCTGTGTGTATAATACACCTCTAAAAATAATGCTTTTTTTTACCAATTTATTAACATAAAAAAGGTTGTAGTAAGTCAACCATAAAAGACAGACATATGCTGTTGCGGACTTTATTATAGAACTCCTAACGCTGAACAATCCTGTCATACATGATTTTTGTGTAACTTAAGCGGTTTCCGCAGCGTATGCAGCGGAAGCTCTCAAAAGGAATATCTTTCTCCCGTTTTCGCAACATTTTTCATTTCTGCTGTGGTCTTATGAGTCGTATCTTTATGTTATATAGCCTAAAGCCTTCCTCGATAAATGGACTATCCAACGTAAAAAAAATTTTTCAAATCGGCCCAGTAGTTTTTGAGATTAGCGCGTTCAAACAAACAAACAAACAAACTCTTCAGCTTTATAATATTAGTATAGATTAGTAAGTACTCATCTACCCGCCAAAGTAGAGAAAGAGACTGAGTCCTTAAAACAAAGCGGTGTACAGAGGATAAACTTTAAAAGTTATATATTTTGTTAATTTAAGTTAATGTAGTTAGAATGTTGATTTAAAATAAAAAATATTTGTGTAAAAACTATTGCAGTTTTTATTTAATATATTTATTAAACACAATGAACGAAGCTACACGAATCTATGGCTTTCCTTTAATATTCCTTGAGAACAGATGACTACAGAAATATTTACCTACATTGTGTACCTAGATGTGTATTATGAGTCAGTCACATTTCACCTGAGCGGAGCCGGGTTTTTCACTAGTTGAAATAAATATCAGATCTTTTTAATTCCTTGCGTTTTCCACAAATCGTCATTTAAAACAAACTATGGCCATCAATCCTCGAATTACCCTAGCTTAACATAAGCGTTACAGGGCTTGCAGAAAAACATTGAGCATAATATTTATTAACTAGTGGTCCCCCGCGACTTCGTCCGCGCGTTTTTCATTTCTTTTCGCCTTTTAAACCTTCCCTAGACCTCCACGAATACTTCAAGACTAAGATAAGATAAATCCGTTCAGCCGTTGTCGAGTTTTAGTTTAGAGAGACTAACTAACAGCAATTCATTTTTATATATATAATAGATTTATTTATTTCATTTTTATTTATTATTATAGTATAAGTATTTTTATGATTCTATCTGTGTATAAATTAGCTGTATATTTGAAAAAAAACGTGATTAAAATATGGTATGATTAAAGTCTAATCAATAATCCTGTAGAAATATTTGACGTTTACAGTGTTACCAATTTTCGACGAAAAAAAAATAGTGTTGTGACCAGAAGAATGAAACACATCAATGTCATTCATTCACTCAAACACTCTTAGAACGCCTCGAATTAAATAAATTCTTATTTTATTTCATCTATCAAGCAATTGTAAAGTCTAGTTTTGTTTGGTATAAAAATATTAACATTGGTAGGCTTGTCTCTTTATTAATTATTTGTTGAAGTTGAATCTATTAATTGTTTTTTTTTTACTCCCTTCCTATTGATAGATTGTTCTAAAATTTAACAACATAACATTTCTTGTTTTGGAAACTACACCTACATTATGCGTAATTGTAAGTTGAAGATGGCCGACGTTTTTAAATGGCGAATTTCATATAACCTATTAGTATTATACCTATTAGTAGTAGTATTATACCTATTAGTAGAAGATTTCTCTGTAAAAATCAAATCAAATTCAATATAGCCGCCAACCAAATGTCAGGATCAGGATCAAAATTAACCGGTTAATTTGAGTAAAGGCGGTGCAACGGAGTGCTTCCTCTATTAACCGATTTAAACCAGTACTTGAAAACCGGTTCCGATCCCTGGAGTATTGGCATTATTCTTTCACTCGGCATGCACTTACCACAGTTACTGGTTTAAAACGTTTTATTTGCAAGTGCAATTATATTTAGGTACAACAATAATAAACAAAACAATCAATCATTCATTTGTAATTATTACTAACTTGGTTTTAGACTCCCTGAAAATTGGTGCTTCTCGTTTTTAAAAGAATTCACATACATAAGTACATTTTCCTTATAGGTATGTATGTATAATATGTTCGTTCGTACAACCTTTGTTTGAGTGAACAGAATGAACGAAATAAACCAAATGAACGAACCACATCATTAATAAAATAAATGTGGTAACATTATTTTACAAAGTGACACTAGCATGTGTCAAATCTTTCTACAGGATTATTGATTATACTTTAGGTACATGTATACTAATTATTCAAAGAAGGTCGGTCAAATTGGACCTGAAAGTGACCACAAATGGTATAAATATGAAAAAAAAACTTTTTTTGTTATTATTTTTTATAATATTTGTCTTATTTTAATTTAAACCCTCGTTAAAATGATATTTTCAATAAGAATTATTATTTTTTTTCTCACCTTGACTTAATGTATTATGCGTGAAACGGATTTTTTATTTTTATTTCATACGTTTCGTTTCATGAACTTCAAACTGCGTATTTATTAAAAATTCATAGGCGTATGGAAAACCCAAAAATATGTAGATATTTTTCATAATATTCGATTTTTTGATAATTAAATTAGTTTCTATTAAAAGAATAATATTTTGTACACTGTAAAACTAATAAAATGGATAAAACCTTTTCTGTAACTTATTTAAAAAAAAAGAAACGTCAACTGGCAATGACACTGACAAACAAAAACACTCTTCTAGGGGTGTGACAGCCTAGTTCTAAAAATTTACACCGTGGTGCTGCGATCGTTGGTAGGTACTAGATAGTCTGTGGTCTGCCCGCCATGTTGCTTGTGGCAGGTTTGAATATGTCATCTCGTCTATGAGGTCTGTGTTCGTACTTGTGCGCACTGTTGCCAACTTAGCTACTTTATAGCTAGATCTAAAAATTTTTTGATGTCAGGCAGCTACAATTTTTTGAAACTTGTAGCTAAACTTTTTAGCTACTTTTCCTGGCAACTTTTGGTTGTAGGTTAGAGCGATGAAATAAAAGATGCCTCCCGGGAATCCCCGAAAAATAGACCAGAAGCAATAAGCTCCCACTAGAGTGAGCGAGATAACCTATAATGCGACTTGCTTACTCACTAAAGGGATTCCCCTTTTACTACTTTCGTGGGTCTTTGCTTCAATTTCATTTTATTCTTTTCATTCCATTGATCGTCATCGATAGACTCAGTTGGTTAATCGGTTTGAAGGAAAATAATAGTGAAAATTGATTTACCATTCAAAAAAAAATATTACGCCCAGGAAAATATGGATGAGTTCAAGGTTGGTTAAAACCAGCAAGTGGAGACTCAACCAAAGCATTTTTACATATTGTTCTATGGAAATACTTGCCAAGCTGTTTGATATTAAGAAACATGCCCAGACGAAAAAACATAAACACAAATTGGAACTGAAAACAGGTTGGTGTTTAGTTCAGAACTTTATTTTATCTTGCCTCATCATTAACCCATTCACACAGCTATAATCTCACCTTCTCTGATATGCAAATGCTCACTATCATAGAGAAATGATACAAGTCAGTCTTAGGAGGTAAAAATTAGAGACAGACGTTCAAACCACCAAGCCGTCACGGCTTTTCCTTTTAATTAAATATAAATTGGAAATAATATTTGTATTTTTCAGCTTGTCGACAGATTACAATTATATAAAAAAAAAACATTATTATCTTTATTTACAGGTAGTAAAGAGATTTCTTTCAAAGTTATTGGCAAAGAAAGTTCAAGCAGGCCTTGTGATGCAGCTGAAGGTGCTATGACGTTATTTATCGCTGAGCATTGTTGAGTGTGGACCACTCGGGCGAGCTATGCAGTAAGTGCTTCAAAGATTCTGAAGCCACTGATGGGTTAAAGCTACATCGAACGAAATGCACAGAAGTAATGAAAAAAGGTGTTAACCTCACTCTTTCGCCAGGAACTTTTGGACGACATTGGAAACCAGAGAATTACAAGTTGAATAATAATCAAATGATTAGTATAGGTACAGATAACGCATCAGTTATGACAGGGATCAACAACGGCGTTCACGCTATATTAAAACGTGATTATGGTCTTCAACATTTGATACTGATACGCTGTGTCTGTCACTCATTACAGCTTGAAGTGACTCATGCGTCTGAAAATTCTCTGCCAAGAACTGTTGAGTTTTTAGTTAGAGAAATTTGTAAGTGGTTTTCTGTTTTACCAAAAAGGAGAGATGAATATAAAAAAATAAGCTTATTAACTGTGGAGAAGCACCTTTAAAAATTTCAAAGGTGTGCGATACTCGTTAGTTGTCGATAGAGCCAGTAGTTGCAAAGATTCTATCGCAATGGGAAGAGTGAAAATTGCATTTTAACTTGGTCAGAGGACATAAAAATTGTTACGCTGCTGAACTTATATACAATATATAGGATAATAAACACTATTTATATTTAATATTTTTGAGAAGCGTTTTAAATGATGTTTAAATTGCAATCAAGGCATTTGAGGGCGAAGACACTAACCCGTTCAAACTGCTGAACACTCTTAAAACACTGATACAGTCAGTTAGCCAGAGAATATTAATGCCAACAAGATTGCGGAGGAACATTATGGATCCCATAACTGATAGAGATTTACGCCCTAGGCAGTTTCTTGGTTATATATATGAAACAGAAATAACTAAACATTCGTTTGATCCCGAGACTTCAAATGCAATAAGACAACGCTGCGTCACATTATTAATGCGCCTGGTTATCGAATTACAACAAAGGCTTCCAGATCACTATAAAAAATTTGAATCTATGCAGTTACTAAGTCCTGAAGAAGCAGTAAAACACGTGAAAACGAAACGATATTGTGAATCTAGCTAAAATTTTGGGATTCACACCAGAAAAATAGATCAGATAATGGAACAATGGCATATTCTTCATTCATTCAGATGGGTATCGCAAGAAATTGTACCGCTTTGGGTGGAAGTTAAAAAGTATAAAAATGCTAATGGAGATAATATACTTGAAGACATAAGTGAACTCGCTATATTATGTATTTCACTTTCACATTCGAATGCTGAGGTAGAAAGATTATACTTCCATATGAATTTGATAAAAAATTAACAGAGGAATAGAATGAGTTAAGTAACTCCTAATTCTATCCTCTGTATAAGAGATTCGCTCAGGAAAAGCGGCCAATAACTACGTCCTTCCAAGTCCGTATTTGACAAAATGGGTACTGTGAAAAAGTATTCAAAATCAAGTAAAGCTGATTCAGCTGCACAAGATGAACCATCATTTTCCCAGTGTCCACAACCTTCTACATCTTCCTCTTGTATTTAATTGAACAAGTACTTTTTTTTTGTAAATTATCTATCAAGTAGTTATATACACACCGGCACAATTAGCGGAACACAAAAAAAGCAGGATTTTAAAATCTTTTACTTGAGGAACTGGCCAGTTATGATTTTTTTTTTAATTTATTGTCAAATTTGAAAATAGAAAATTAGATGACATACACTTTTTTCATTCATTTGTTTTACTTTCCCGAACAATACGTTTTGTCAACTTGTTCGAGTAATAACAACGTAATTGTATTTTTTTTTAAATATTTTTTTAATAAATTTGTTGTTCTATAGGCAATTTTGTTTATTAAAAGCTCTTTAGTATGCCTGACTTAACATCACTGGAAATCATTAGGGCTGATGAAATGAGAAGAAATGGCCATACCCACAGATCGATTGCCTCAAGGCTTCGTCGACCAGTATCAACGATTCATCGCAGCATCCAGCGGTACAGATCGTCTAATTCTCTTGTGAGGAGGAGGGGACAAGGTAGAAAAAGATGTACATCGAGGCGAGATGACAGGTTTTTACAACTTGGAGTTTGTAGGAATACGCGATTAACGGCTATACAAGCTCGAAATGAACTGGAAGACGATCGAGGAGTACGAGTAAGTGAGCGTACAGTTCGCAGGAGATTTGAAGAAGTTGGTTTAGGGTCGTATATACCTGCCAAAGGCCCAGAACTTGAGAGATATCACCGCGTAAACCGATTAAGCTATGCGCGAGAACATCGTCATTGGGATTTGAACGAATGGCAGCAGGTTCTCTTTACTGATGAGTGCAGAGTTCTTTTAAAACAGATCGATGGGAGACAGCGAATATGGAGACGCAAAGGAGAACGCCACATACAGTCTAATTTTGAACACACAGTGGCTTATGGTGGCAGCTCGATTATGGTTTGGGGAGGGATATGTTTGGGAGCTCGCACAGAGTTAGTGATAGTCACAGGAGGGACCATGACAGCAGATCGACACATCAGAGACATTTTAGAAGAACATGTTGTACCATTTGCCCCATTTATTGGTGACGACTTTATTCTAATGCAAGATAATGCTCGTGCTCATAGTGCACAATCGGTACAGGCATATCTGAGCCACGTAGGTATACCGGTGATGCAGTGGCCAGTAAATTCCCCCGATATGAATCAGAAAGAAAGAAGGGTTAAATCCAGAATGCCACCCCCCAACAATTTGAATGAACTTGGAAACGCATTACTTGAGGAGTGGGAGCGGTTGCCTCAAGAAATCATCGATAACATAATCTGTAGCATGCCCAGACGAATGGAAACCGTAATCAGAGCAAGAGGGGAAAACACTCGTTATTATATTTTGTTTGAACTTTATTGTTAAATCATTTAATGCTTACTTTTTTTATTTTTTTGTGATGGTTCATAATCATCAAAAAGTTCACTTATTTCAAATTTCTTTATTTTTCAATAAAAAATAACGAAGTCTTTTCAAAGTCGTTGTTAAAAGATGTTAATCAATTTTTTATTTTGTGTCTAATTACATTTTCGTCAAATATATGCGTTATTGTCTCATAGTCTCACTTTTTTTTCTGTTCCGCTAATTTTGCCGGTGTGTATATAATGTCGTATAAAATGTAAAATATAGTATTAGTATTAAAGTTCATAGCTGATTTATTTGTGTTTTATTTTGTTAATTTAATTTAAGGTGCAATAAATATTAAATCCTTTAGTAAAAGATCTCTGTGTGATTTTTAGTAATCATGTAAAACGGTATTTATTTTTATTGGAAAAATTAAGCTATATTCTAGCTACTTTCCAGGAGGAACAAATTACTCAATATAGCAACTTTCTGCAAAATCTCGTAGTAATTCTCGTGGCAAATTCGTTGTTAATTTTGTTGTTTTCGTTTCTTTTTATATTGTTTTTGTTATTATTTATTGTTCAAGTTGTTTGTTATCCTTATTAGTTGTTTTCAATAAACTGTTATGGCGCCTATAAAGTGCTGTGTTGAAGGTTGCGATGCAACAAGTGCAACACATCGGCTTTTCTGTTTACCGAGGAAAGATCATTTAAGAAACCAGTGGATGTCCTTCCTCGTTCCCAAAAGTCCAAGTTTACTTGGTCTAACAAAAGACTAATTGATCACTCGACGTGTCTGTGAAAGACATTTCGACTGCACGCAGTTTGATCCAGAAGGCAAAAGATTAGCATACGCCTATCCTTGCCTATTTACGGACGATGAAATCGCTCGCGGTGAACCTCTACCTGCAGCTGAAGAACGTAAGTTCTTTTAAACATATAAATCCTCTGAAACCTTCACTTGGTTGATAAAATGTACTAAAATGAATGTATCTACTTATCTGAAAAATATACTATAAGAAAAATTAAAACTATCCAGGCTTTGATTAAAGTTAAAGACAGCAGAAGATATGTATATATACTCGTATATATGTGAATAAAGTGAGTACATGAGTTGTACAAACAACTGCGACGATTTGTATTGCTTGCCCCCCACTAATTATGTCATTCTGTCTCTTTCTCTATCTTCATAGTGTTAATTCGATCCATTTTTTATTATCTAATGTATGAATGTGAGTGTACATACCTTCTGCTATTTTCATCAAAGTATTCATATCCAGGCTATTCAATATCACTTCATTTTCAAAACATAACCTTTTAAAAACGGCTAAACATATTTTCTTGGTTTTTGTGTGATTGACTCATGTTTATGATAGTTTATTTTAGTCTAACTGTCGAATTATTTTCAGTGGCAAATGTTTTGAATGAACATAATTACTACAAAGAACAAGATGATAATGAGGAAGATGTTGATGAAATAATGTTGGTGATTGGAAAACCTGGTATGTATTTTTACGAGGGTCAAACTGAAAGTTCTTAGAACTGGCCACTTATAAACAATATAATAAAAAAATACTCTAAAATTTGAAAATAGAACTCTTTGCCAATATTACTGAGTATATACTTCATTCATTTGTCATTTGTTTTACGATTTGGCGGCAAATTGAAAATTGTCTGTGTCACGTCAACATGAATTTAACACGAGAAAATTTTCGTGCAATGATTTTTTATGACTTTCGATGTCATTTAAGTCAACAAGAAAGTTATGATAGACTACGATTGGCCTTTCACGATGAAGCCCCATCTCGTGCGACTGTTTACAACTGGTTTAATGAGTTTAAACGTGGTCGCACTAATCTCACTGATGATGTACGTGAGGGACGGCCTTCTACGGCGACGACTGAAAATAACATCTGTGTTGTGCGGCGTATGATAGAGACTGACAAAAGAGTGACCTATCAGCAGATTCGGACAAGCTTAGGCATCGGTATGAGTCAAGTGCACAAAATCCTCCACGAACATTTAGCGGTCAGGAAGCTTTGCGCCCGGTGGATACCTCATAATTTGACTAAGGCTCAAAAACTCCATCGTGTGGATTGGTGCCGTAAAATGATTGAAAGATTTAACGGAGGTGACTCAAATGCTGTGTTCGACATACTAACAGGTGACGAAAGCTGGATTTACTGTTATGATCCTGAAACCAAAAGACAATCTGCTCAGTGGGTGTTTCCTTTCGAGGAGTTGCCAACTAAAGTGAAGAGAGATCGAAGTGCGGGAAAAAAAATGGTGGCCTCGTTCTTTGGAAGGATAGGTCATTTCGCAACAATTGTGTTAGAGGATTAAAAACAGTTTCTGCAGAATGGTACACTACCAATTGTTTGCCACTTGTATTGGAAAAAGTTCGAGAGAAACGACCTCGCAGTAGGATCCTCCTTCACCACGACAACGCCTCGTCGCACACCGCCAAGCGAACGATCGACTATTTGGCGACATCAAACGTTGAATTACTGGGTCACCCGCCGTATAGGCCCGACCTCGCGCCTTGTGATTTTTATTTATTTCCAAAAATTAAAGAAAAACTTAAAGGAAAGCGGTTTATGAATGCTGAAGAAGCGGTGGCTGCGTATCGCGATGCCATTGAAGAGACCCCTAAGGACGAGTGGGCAAAGTGCTTTTCCCAGTGGTTCCATCGCATGCAGCGGTGTATTGACGTCAATGGACAATATTTTGAAAAGATATAATAAAACTAATAACTGGCTAATGTAATCAGTTTTTGATTTTCTAAGAACTTTCAGTTTGACCCTCGTATTACTGACCCAAATATAAATACTAGTTTAGATATTGTTGCTAATTTGCTTCTTAGTAAAATTTGTTTATAGTAAAAACTGTTGAATGGACTGACTTTTAATAAAAAAAATCAGATGAAAGCTTCCATGAACATCCTTCATGTTTTCCTGAAGCCATCTCTTCTTGTTCACCATCTGAAATCGTCTCTTCATCAGTAATCAATCAAAAAGGTAGGTTACTAAAAATGACAAGGAGGTACTTGTTGACAAAAATGCAGTAAACAGTAAAGTGCTTATTACACTTATACTGATTTAGTCACTAATTCGGCAATCGGCATACATTGCTGGGAAGCTTGGTTCTGATAATCCCAACACATAAAATAACGTTATATATTAATATAACGTTATTTTAGACGGTTTTCCTATTGTTATCCTATTTTTTTTAGACGGTTTTCATTAGAAGAAAAATTAATGGCTTTGCTGATGATGAAGCAGAGTCCAAAAGAATACAAATTATTGGAGACAATGTTTGCTTTGCCAAATAAAAGGACATTGCACCGCCTATCGGAAAAAAATAACTGTGAAACCAGGACTCAATCCCCAAATATTCAAATTTATAAGAAAAAAAAATGGGAGCCCAAGAAGAAGTTATGCACCATTGTATTTGATGAAGTTGATTACGCCTCATCTGAGTTATGATGAAAAAAATGACCAAATTATTGGGTTTGTGAACATAGCTGGTGAAAACAGATTAAAAATCTGTGACAATGCTCTCGTTTTTATGTTGCGAGGGATATGCTTTCCCTGGCGTCAAAGTGTGGCGTATTTTTGTGAAGAGACAGTATTAGTAGTAGTCTCGCAGGTAGCACAAACTGGCTTAACGCCTTTGGGAATAGTTTGCGACCAGGGCTCCACAATTCTTACCACTTTAAAAACAATGAGACAAGATAAATTTTTCGTCTCCGAAATATTGAGGGTCTGCATGATGGTGTTTCTTTTCATCTTCTACTTACTTCTGTGACAAAAACTCAAGTGAGTTTCTTATTATAATAATACTAAATCCATAAAAAAGTCACTTATGTTTGATGTGTGGTTGACACTACACTACAATGCAACAAGGAATGTAGGAAGTTTATTACGTGTATTCTTTACAGATGGCTCGGTGAACATGGCTGGACATAATTTAAGCATATTTTTTAACCCACCTCACCTTTTGAAGGGCTTAAGAAACAATTTTCTTACCAAAAATATTATTTAGAATGAGAAAAGGGCAAGTTGAGAAGACATCAAGTTTAGTATATGATTTGGATAGTAAGTTAGGCCACACAAGGGCACTGCCAAATTTATCTTAGCAACATGTCAACCGCGAAAAAATTAATAAAATGAAAGTGAGCATAGCTGCTTAAGTCTTAAGTGCCAGAACTGCTGCTATGTTGAAGTATACTAATGCACTGAGTAAGTTTTATTATCAGTAATTATAAGTTTATTCAATCTTTTGTGTAGGTAGCATTGTACTCTGAAGTCGGTGTTTTCAAATCGCCTTACGGACTGCGTCGTTGTTTATTTAACTATTTCCTGTAACTTTACGCAATCCATTAACTTTAGTATTCTAAATTAAGAATATGGGTATGGAGATTTTTATTATTGTCTTTATAAAAATTAGGAGAGGGATGCCTTAGCTTCTTCATAATATATCAACTTAGTTACCTAATTATAAATTACAACACCCCTTTTTTTATATAGAATAATATAATTAATAATAACATATTTATGACTTACTTTCAGAATCGCTTCATGGAAAACCATACCCCGGCGGTTCTAAACGCGGAAAAATGCGAAAAGCTGTAAAGCCAGATTCTGCACATGAATCATTTTGGAGAGAGGCCATAAAAAAAAATGATAAAATTTGAGGATTGTGTCAGCAAAGCTGCTACAAAAGAAGGAAAACCGAGGTTGGTGCAAGTGCCAACTGTGATAGGGTAGATCACGACCTTAAACAGTTTTTTAAGGTTATCCAAATTATTATTTCAAAAGTATGGCGTGGGTTTCTACTACCCGAGATGCATTAACCAAGACCCACTGGAAAACTTTTTTGGGAGGATAAGGGCCCTTAATTATAGAAACGTCAACCCAACATCAAGTACATTTATATATGCTTTTAATCATTATTTCTTACAAACATTATGGGCCCTCATTCCAGATTTTCCAACTGTGAAGCGGACCATGGAGAGACCTTGATGGATATAGGTTTTTTTTTTAAGAGGATATAGAAGAAAACAAAGAAAACCAAAGTGCGAAGTTCTCTCCCGTCCACTTCGCAAATAGATCCTCCACCATCGTGGATCACAAGAAGCTATTTTAGAAAAAGTTAAAGTACAATGCTCTGCATATACTGCAGGATATATATGTAGAAAATTAACTAAATATATTAAATTTAAAAATATTTGCAAACTTATACAAGTAGCACGATAGAGGGAATCCACGCCTATATAAAACTAAGAGAATATAAAAATATAAAAATGACAATTTGGTTGACCCGAAGGATAAAGTAATAAGATATTCCAGAGATATAAGCCAACATGTGCGGTTCTATGTTAGTAAAAATGGGCATAATATAGTTTAAAAAATATTGAGCACCTACCAGTTTTCTTGGTTGGGCTGTGCTGATCATTGCTCAGTCGTGAAATTATATTTTATAAAATTGTTTAATTACAATTACACAATTGGTGTAATACCATTAATAAAATTTTCAAAGGTGGCATTGATGCCAAGTATATGTCCACAATGGATGAAGTCCAAAAACAATCTTTAAAAAAATACCATATCTTTAGAAAAGGTGTGCACAAATAAAATGTTTAAGGGTATATTCACTTTACTATTAAATAGCTGCTATCTGCGGCTTCGCCCGCGCGTATGTTTTTTTTTGTAATCTCGCATCTTTCCCAATTTTTTCTGACATATGATCCTTCTCTAGATAATAACGAACCCAATTAAAAAATAATTAGCGAAATCGGTCTAGCCGCTCAGGGTGATGCGATGGCCAAGAGAAATAGCGATTCATTTTTATATATGTATATAGAATGAATAAGGGCTTATTTTGTTATTGGATTCAGTTATCTCAAAAAGCATGATAACTTTGTTCTCCAGAAAATACTTATATGTATAACGTAATTATCTCGACTACTGTTTGAGTAATTAAAGTAATATTTTTTATAAAAGTTTATCTTATATCTAAAGGAAAATACGTAGAATCATATACTTTTGTAAGAAAACTCAGTTTAATATTTTTAAGAAAGACGTATCAAAAAGTAGTAGTGACACTAACTAAAATTTGTAAAAAAACAATAAAAAAATTAAAGAATGTAAGCTTACATTTAAGTTCAGATGATTTGTAACAATTATTTGCTATATAAAAATTTCACATTTATTTGTTTTTATCTTAAAGTAGAAATAGTCCCTATAAAATACGAGAAGGCAGCCCAGCGCCTGCAACAAATGTCGATAGTATGGATATCACTAGACTAAGTATCGAAATAATTAATATCGAAAGTCACAACACTACGTGTCAGAAATGTCTGTCGAATATGTCAATTGCAGCGCCACGGTGCTGTTTTTAGGAACTGAGCAATTTTTCACTGTCGTATCCGTACTTTAGTACAAATAAGTAATCTGTGCACTTTTCTTCACTTCTAGGTTGATGGTGCCTCCTTGCGTTTTTGGATTTCTTTATTTTTTGACCCCTGCATCGATTTACGGACCCTGATATCTGCGACTTTTGACGACCACCATCTGCATATTTTTCCTGGACACCGATATTGCCTTTTGTATCGGATTTTGTATTGGAACTGTGCTGCGCATAATGAGACTATGTCTCTCTCCGGAAGCGTCATGCAGAATACATGAGATACGCTGCGAATCCTGTGTTAATTGCAACATATGTGTGAACACACTTCGTCGACACCTTGTACTTACACTTTATACCAGAATCATCTCTGTGACCTGTGAATGGATTTATCCAGTAATAGTAAGTTTTACTATCTGTTGAACTTGAGCTACTCCAAAATCATATTTATTCATTAGTAACAATACATATTATGATTAAGACTTATTGTTTCATCAATTAAATAATTCGATTCCTTAACTTGTCAAGCATCAACCGTCCTACCGGCGGACATAACAATAGAAAAACTGTTGGAGTCAAGTTTTTGTAGCCTGACTGATTACAAAATACATTGACTGTCTTGATTCCTGTCACAAAAAAAAATCTGAAGAGCTTACAGGTTGTATTTACTTTTTTATTAACTTTTCAGGTAGCAGAAGAAGATTACATTTGTAATGAATGTTGGCAATTAGCCATTCAACAGATTAAAAATTGTGACCGTGTGTGGGGTGCTTGAATAATAAACACGTAGTATTCACAGGTTCTGCTCCAATAGATTTATTTCAACAAAATAGCACAAAGATAAGGCACAAAGTCAGAGAAAGTACGAATAGAGAGCCATATTCTGGCATGCAGCTCGCTTTTATACAAATCAAAACCCTGAACAACGGTAGGAAAACAGTGGTGACGACATCCGTTTCCATATATTGACATTTACTATAATATTTATTTGTAGGAATAGACAATCTGCTTATTAAATATATCAACTCAATAATTATTTAGTTATTCATCGTACTCAATTAAGTAAGCCTTTTAGATTATTATTTTAATAGTTACAATATTTAAAATAAATCTAACCTCCACCAACCAATCAGAGTCAACTTCCTATTGGCGGCAAAATGATTATTTGTTATACGGCAAACATAAAAATCTAATAAGTTTCCCTATAAACATTAAATAATCAATTTAGAATTAATAAAATATCGATGGTGGAAGTATCAATTAATGTAAGGGACATTTTCCGCAAAATGTGTTAAATATACCACCGTCTTCAGAATTTTAGGCTCATCGATTGGTATACTTGAAATTTAGAAATCTTTGAAAAAGTGTCCGTTACCTTACATATTTTTAGTTATCGAAATACGACTTTTGGCGATAGAAATAATTTAAAGGACGTCAATTTATTTTACTTCTTACAAAATAAAGTAAGTCTTTTTAATAATACAATTTGGCCCTTACCTTAAACTGTTGGAGTACAAGTAAAGGCAAGCAGTAAAAGATGTTAGACAATACAAACCGAAACCGAAGAAAATACAAGATGAAATATGATTCAGAGCAATGGCGATACCATATATTTATAAAGAAAGGTTGAAGATTTCTATTTCAAAATATGGAATAATTCCAAAAAGATTTCATGCTGAATATCTAAACCGTCCTTATAAAGCAACTTTTAAGGATACCCTGAATGAAACTGATGAAGATGATATTGACGGTAGGCCTGATGAAGATTAAATATAATACAGAATTTCTAATTATTAGAAGTTAAGAGTTGATTGTTTGCTGGACATGTGTTAAAATATTAAACAACTTGTTAAAATCACAAATGCTAACCCTGACAGATTTTCATATAAACTAATTTTTCAAATTATTCTGTTATAATAATTCTTAAGAAAACGATTTGTTAATTAAATAAAATTATGAGAAATTATATGGTTTATATAAAACACAGGAATAAAGGCCACTTTCACAGTCCAGAGTAAAATTTTAGCTCAAAGATAGTCCATAACGTTGGATTAAATCAATAATTTAATTTGATATGCAAATTTATTGATTAAACCTGTGTTAAGGACTAACTCTGGATTAAAATTTAACTCGACTTTGTGCAAGTGGCTAATATTTAAACGTTTTAGTACTTACAGAAACTGAAAATGATTAAATATTAACAGAAAAATAAAAGATTTTGATTATTTTAAAATAACTAGTAATATGAGTTTGTATAGAAAAAACCTAGAATGGTGCTCTTAGCAGATAGCCCATTATTTGTAAGAATGTTTTAAGTTAATAAACATAATAGTAAATAAATACGAGAGTGAATAAATACAGTAGTTCTTTTTTTTGTTACTGTTTTGAGTTGTGTTAATGTTACAGTTGTTACAAAATGTCAATATATCATGGTGTTGTCTACTCTCATTTTCTGGCCTTATTGTAAATATACTACTGAATTATTTCTTATATAGTTAGGTAGCTAGCTAATTGGGTTCAAAAAGAATATTTAAATAAAAAATAAACAATATTAACAAATATTATCTATATATTTTTGTAACTTACATCATTATTCACTGTTAAAATTGTTAGTTACAATAATATTACTATCGTTTATTTATTCTTTAATGTTCCTTACAACATACAGGTGTTCCATATTGTGAAATTCCAACATTGTAAGGAACAATCAAGCTCGGTTCTTTAATGTAAGGGACATGCTATCTTTTAAACTACCAAGTTTTCTTATATTTTGCGTGTATATTATCTGTGTATTATTACCTGTCGGCCATTATTAGGAAACGCGTCGCGTCCTTGCTGCAGCGAGTGCGGGACAGCGCCAACAGCCTCTTGAAGGTGGTCGCGGCGAGACTGGACGCGGACAGTGCTGTTATGCAGCACTGGACACGCGTCCATCTCGTCAAAGACACTAAAATTAGCTATAATAATTTTAATTTTAATTAAATCAATCAATTTAAATTTAATTTTACTGTACTAACATAGTTTTTTAAGCTTTCTTTGTTACTAACACTATATGGACCCTAGTCCGAAATAAACGTATTTTTTTATTTTTTTTTTATTATGAAAGAAGAGAAAAATCTAAAATACTTTGCCATAGAAACTATTTAAATCCTAACTGCGCATAAAAATATATTGAGGTATAAAGGAAAAAAAAACTTGTTTTAGCCATCGTGAAAAGTCGTATTTTGTCCCTTACATTAATTGATACTTCCACCATAGATATTATTATAATAATAAGATAATCTAAAGATAAATCCAAAATATTATTATATCATAGCCGAGTCACATTCAACATGGTGGACACTTCCGGCATTTCCATAACAAACGTTAAATAGGTTTGCCACCTAGATAGGTGTATAAATTATGATATATTGAACATAATATGACGAAGAGAATGTGTAATTTAGTGAATACAGTGGGGTTACATAAGCCACACACAGTGAGTATGTGGTTTAGTGCATAAGTCTACTTTTACAGAACTAAGTAAATGTGTGGGGCAGACTAGGATCGGGAATCATCGTGTAACATGATCAATTAGTAAATGAGCTAGGTAGCTCATCTTCTCGTGGCCACTTACATGTTTGCATCCAGTGCGGTAGATCCATATTAAAGATTTTGAGGAACAATCAACCTTTTTTGCAGCAAGCAATATAAACAGATGTTGAAAATAGATATGCACCTCGTCAGGTACCTATATTTCAATTCATTTACACATTTCTGAATAATGCAATGTTAGCCTTAGTATCTCATACATAAATCATAATATAATATTGTTAATTACAGTTAACTACATCTGATCGTATGTGCCATCATTGTTGGATGAGTGTGAAAAGATCAGCAGTGCTATTCTTTAAGTGTTAATATCGTAAAAGCCTTGATTGCAGCTTCTGTCACAGTGAAGACCGCGAGTTTGGTATACTCTAATTTACTTTTCAACGCTGTTCAAAACTAGCGCCGCACGGCTGTGAACGGCGTAATTAGGAATCACGAGTTTGACATTGTTTCTATGAATTTGTTATTCTCTAAGTAAAACAGCCTACAGTTCTGATGACAGCTTCGACAAACGCCTACGATTTTTAATGTCAAACGAAAAGCTAGTATTTTGTTGCTGTTATCGAGGCTGTTTATTGTTTTTGTGTTATTTACAGGGTTAATCGGATAAAATATGTGTGTGCATATAGTTTCTTTGTGTTTGCGATCAAAAAAATGGAAATTTTTACAGCATTTCAAAACTTTGTGAGGTTACAAATTACTGCAGGAAAGGTTATGTTCCCAATATTTAATGTAAGTATGAACTAACGTATGTGTATGCCATAATGGTATTACAATATTTGCCATTCATCTGTAAATATAGTGTATATATCGCAAAAAGAGTACAAGTTTTATTAATCCCTCAAGCATATGTAAACGAGACACAATGGATTTTCTATTGTTATGCGGTCGCATGCGACCGCTTCGGTGTTTATGCGTTATATACCATAAACATCATTTATGTTTACACAGTTAAAAGTCAGGTTAGGTTAGTAAATAATAAACATTATTTCATTTCAGGTGAAAAACATTCAATGCACATAAGCATTGGCTTTATTTGATAAACATCCGTTTGCAATCTTAAGCCTGGTAATCAAGCATAGTACCGGCTTGACACAGCGGTGTGAAATGAACCATTAGAAATCTGAAGGTCAGCTTTTGATGTTACAATGAGTATTTTATTTTAAATTTTGACTTTATAACATTCCATTATTTAATCTAATTAACTTATTAATGTTTAATAAATTTACATTATTAATGTATTAAAAATAAACTTTAAAATATCAGGTGTGATGAAATTATAACACTGAGACTTTTTCAATACTTTTATTCTTCGAACTGGGTACAACTTTAGATACAACCTCTTCAACTTGATGCCGCAAACCAACTGCCCTGCCGGACTCCGCGCTCTCCCCGAATACAAAACTCCCCTCCAAAATATATCGGTGTTGCCAGGAAATAAATTTAAATGTAACTGTTATAAATACCAGTTCGAATAAACGATAGCAGCTATTTATTTGAAAATTACGACATTCGGCCGTCCTACATCGAGCAGCCTCCTGGCACTCGAATGGCTTGCAGTTCAGTTGGGTTGAAACGAGTACATAAATAACCAAACATTACCTTATGATTTTGAATAGTAAAAATAGCATCTAAGTGCAATCTAAAGTTTTCAAACGGAATTTAAATAATTTAACATGTGCATGAATAATTATTAATGCCAAGAAAATTATAGTGTAATAAATAAAACATGAAATTTTCATTTTACACTCATAATAATGAAATAAATGAAAATGAAATAATAATAAAAAATTTGGTTGCAAAATGCTAAGAAAGTATTTATAAAATTTGTTTCAGATAATTAATAATTTCCTTGAATCATTACGACATTCGCGCAGTAATAGCAAATATTCTACATTATATTTCAACAGTTTGTATATACCAGACCGTCTAGTATTAAAGTTAAATCTAAATACAAATATATCTTCTTATTGATCTACTTAACCATTCGAAACAGCATATAAATAATTTGAATACAATTTTGGTAAGATTTATCAAGATTAAGTTATAATTAAAACTGTAAATCAATATTAATTTAGTTTTCTTTGGGTCTTATTTTATTTTATATAAAATAATAAATAAATAAATAAATATCCTTTGGACATTCCCACACATCGCCATCTAGTCCCAAAGTAAGCTACTCAAAGCTTGTGTTATGGGTGCCAGACAACGGATATAATACTTAAATACTTTTTGTTTGTAAATACATACATAATATACATAGAAAACACCCAGACCAATACAATCAGACATGTTCATGCACACAAATGTTTGTATTGTGCGAGGATCGAACCCGCAACCCGCTGCGTAGTAGGCGATTTCTCGACCACTACACCAAACGGGTCGTCAAAATAAAGCAAATAATTCAAACATTGTACAACATTAAACATGGCAGATAAAATATTTGTGCCAGCAAACATTGTTAAATATTGTTCTTACAGCGTCGCCAACACCATCACTAGATGGCGATAATTTATGATAGATATCATTCATGGATATGGTGATAAAATGCTATGAATTCGTAAAATTATAAAAAAAATGCCCATTGATTTGATTATACAGCAACAATGTCTACATTGAGTAATTATAAGCTGTAGAACTAATATTTTAAAAAATATTTTGAAATCTTGCAGATTTTGTGTACTACTTCGACTCAAGCTTACAACCGTCTCAGTGTTTTTATTTAAGGTTGTCAATTGATCTAATCATTCATCAAAAGCGGCGATTTCAACTACTGTAAGTTTACTTTTGCGTACTCTGAATATTCATAAAAAAAATTAAATAACTTTCAAAATCCATTAAAACGTTCTCAACAAACGTAACTTGTAACTTTATAAGCGGCTGCTTAATACCAGACTTGTAGATGCACTACATTAAAACTGTTTAGTTTTACTCATTAACTAGCGGTAACTAAGTTTAAAGTGCAATTTGTTAATTAAGTTATAGTTTATGTAACGCTAAGTGCACATTATAAAGAATTAAATTGAATAAAATACGCTTTAGAATGTTTTGAGAGTTTAAGTCGTAATGTTATTCGTCTGTAAATAGTGATCTTACATTTACTGACCTTCAAACATAGCTAATAAAGTTTTGTAATGTAACCTAAATATTTTATTTATAAAAAGTGCAGTGTATTGCTTTTACATTATCAAGGTGTAATGTACCAAACATTTGCCAGACAGCTTAAAAACTAAATCATATTCAGTTTATCTGTTAAAAGAAGCCTGATACAACATTTCCTAAAAGATCTTGATATTTAATAGTGTATAAATTATTTCAAATCCAATAAATCATCAAATTAGATTAAAAGTTTATAACACTTATTATTTATAAAATTATAATAAAAAAACAATTACAATTACTTACAGTTACGTAATGCGTTTCTCAAATGCGAACGGAGAACCGGTTAGGACGAAACTTTTATCAATACCACCCGCAACATTATTGATACTTAATGAATGATTCGATTCTTGTTAAAGTTAAGCCAAAAGTAAAAATAAAAATAATTCGTGTAACATGTCACCTGTTTGCAATTCCTAATACCATTTGTGTTTTGTATATCTTTGGTCAAGTGAATTGTATTCTTTGGGAGCAATAAATAATTAAGGTTTATCAAGCAAAAAGCTGTGGTGTACTTTTACTTAATTTAAAAAAGAAATCACAATCATACCCTTTTTGTGAACCAAAAATTCAGAAAAAACAACCCATACGATAGGGAATGGTTGGATGTGCGCACAAGAAATTGCAAGTTAAGATGAATACACACAAAATAAGCATTATTTTCCCAAATTTACTAACCTTATTCTGAATCAAGTAATAGTTTTTTAGCATGATGGGGAAATTATATTAAATGGTTCTAGTGTTACTAATTTAATCCACTGAGACCTAGGTAAGATACGGTACTTGTTTTCATAGTATGAAAACAAAGACGGTTTAGTAACAGAAACACTATGATATGTTTATAAAACTCATCGAAAGAAAAATATACAATGATATAAGTTGTAAGAATTAAAAATGAAAGCTTGCTATTATGTATTATTTTTGTTGTTCTGAATGTAATCATATAATGCAGTATTTGATGAAAATATGTCAAATATCGTGTTCTGATAACTACAACAGTAAAATAGAGCCTAAGGCAGTATATATAATAGGTACTTGCTTTACGATTTACTTAAATTAAATTTCAAATAATATTTCGTCTAAATTTTTAAAAGCTTAGGCAAACAGCCTATTCATAAGAATGTCTTTAGAAAAATTAAACTCCAGCTATACTAGCTGCTTAATATTGCTCTTTGGGATTATTTGATTGATTATTTCATGGGGAAATGATTTTTTTTTTATGAATCATCAGAATGTTTTATAGACTTACCAATACTACACTTAAAACAATTGTTACAAAGAGGAAACCCTCAAGAGGGTAGGTCATTACAAAAGTGTATTATAACGCAGAAAATTATTTCAAGGCTAATAAAATGTACCGACTTAAATTGAATACCTACTACAACATAGTCAACTCCTTGAAAAGAGGCATTGAAAACAGTGACAGTTTCTTGTGCTGCTCAGCATTAGGTACCCCCAAAATTGCCCCAAAGCTGTATTAGGGTATAATTTGGAGCTTTGAGTGGGTCCAGCCAACTACACGTCTTCCTTCTCGGCTCTGCCTCTTAGTGACATCCTCCATCGTTCACCGTGGGGTCTTTGCTTCTTTCGAGCTCATGCGCGACATCGCGTGTGATGCAGACTCATCAGATCGCATAAGACAAAAATCATTAGGATTCATCAGATGCCTTTATTGTATAATCATTAGTCTTCATAACTTAGTAGAAATTAATAATAATACACTTATAATTTATAATAATAAAATATGAAAAACTTTGTCATGTATTGATAAATTAGATTTTGCTACGGGACAAAATATTGTATGACATTTAAATAAAGTTTTCACGCCTTGCATTGCTTTTTGTAAAAACCTGTGAACCTGTGCTTTTAACTAGCATTTTATATTTTAACACATTTTCGCTAGTAAATGATTGGAATTTAATCAAGTAGGCAGAAAACATTTATTCTTTAATAGAATATTAATTTTGAACCTGAAAATTTCAATTATGAATTCGAAGTTATGAGTAAATGTTTTTCTCAAGGGTTTTTAAGAAGTAAAATAAAAGCAATTATGAAAAAATTAGCACAAGGGCATAAGGTAATATTTATGAAAAATTGCATATTTTATTTAACTTTTACATATAAAAATATCTTTCATTTATGGTAGGTAATTAATATAGCACTCAAAATTTCATCACCCTTATAACTTTGCCTAGCATCAAGATTATTATCTAGCTATGTTAGCCACTTGTAAGTTTACCATTAACTTATATCACTGTATCAAAAAAACTATGTCATTAAGAGAATAACCGCGTGGCAAACTCAGTTCATACTAGAGTACAAACGGACATATAATCAGCCACAGTTGCCTCCGTCAGAGAAATATCGCACTTAACTATCATCTGACAAGGAACCTGTCAATTTGCACATTTAGCTACAAAATCAGTCCATATAAAAGTAATAAACTTAACAATTCCCCGACGAAAAAAAAACAACCACTCGGCATATTTAGTTACAAAACCAATCCATATAAAAGTTGTCGGTGACTATCAGTCTGACAGTGACATTTAATCACTCTAAAGCAAATAATTCCTATTAGGGTCATAGCCCACTTAACTATTTCTCGGTATGGAAAAAAATGAAGTAGCGTACTTAGTTACAAAATTAATTCATATCGAAGTACATCTTAATCAGTCTGACATTGACACACTTATCAGTATGAAGGCAAATTATTCTCGATAGGGATAAAACTATCCAGTGAGGAAGAAAATAACCAGTTGGGATACTTAGTGACGAAATCAATTCATATGAAAGTAGAAACTGACAATTTATCAGTCTAGGGCAAACTATTCTTGTCAGGGCCATAGCACACTTAACTATTCCCCGACAAATAAAACAACTAGGTAGCATACTAGGTAGCATACTTACAAAATCAATTCATACTAAAGAACAAACTGACAAACCTAACCAGTCTTAGGCAAATCATTATCGTCAGGGTCATAGTACACTTAACTATTCCCAGACAACGAAAACAACCATGTATCATACATAGCGATGAAAGCAATTCATATTAAAGTACAAACTGACACACATAATCAGTCTAAGGCAAATTACTCTCGTCAGGGTCATAGCGCACTTAACTATTCCCTAACAAAGAAAACAGTAAAGTAGCATAATTAACTACGAAATCATTTTATATTAAAGTGCAAACTGGCACACTTAATTAGTCTAAGGGAAATTATTCGCGTCAGGGTCATAGCACACTTAACTAATCCCAGACAAAGAAAGCAACCAGGTATCACACTTAGCTACGAAAGCAACTCATATTAAAGTACAAACTGACACTTAATCAGTCTAAGGCAAATTATTCTCGTCAGGGTCATAGCACAAAACAAAACCTTTAAACTTATCTAGCAATGAAACTAAAACTGAGTTCACTTATACATTATATTACTTTTTATGCTAATAGCATACATTTACGACTATAAGTTACATTAAATTGGCACAGCTATCATTATCAATTCGGATGACTATATTTTTACAGCTCACCTAGATGGCTACTTCTTTTGCACACAGCACACCTACATGGCTACTTCTTTTGAACACAGCACACCTACATGGCTACTTCTTTTGCACACAGCACACCTACATGGCTACTTCTTTTGCACACAGCACACCTACATGGCTACTTCTTTTGCACACAGCACACCTACATGGCTACACGGCCTTCAGATTCACTTCAAATAAAAACCAAGATCACTTCACATGGTTATATTTTAATAGCACACCTACATGGCTATTATTTTTCTACGCAGCACACATACATGGCTACATGGCTTCATGGCCTTCAAATAATTTCATTTTAAACAAATACTAATATCACATGACAACAGAACTTCTCATAACTTTATTGAAGGTCATATAACCTTTAAATAAAATGAATCTGTTGAAATTCTGATGGCAATTAACTTTTCAATATCCAAGCAATTGCAGGCATAACAATAAAATATCTATCGTGTCTCGTTCACACACGCTTCAGAGGTTAATGAGAATAATGTAAGGTTATTTCAAGTTCTTCTAAACCTAATATTTAAATACAATGTTCAAAATGAAACAGTCTAATCTGATGGTTATGGATGAGCCAAATGCTGCACCTATTTTATCGGAGAGTAGCCCCGACCAAAAACAGCGCAAGCACTAGCCCACTCAATACCATCATTGTCTCTTCGTGTAAAGTGCCCACAAGGGGTGCCTGTGACTCCGGAGAGCAATGGGTGTGAAATCAGTGTATGTAGTGTGGTTTGTATATAGAATTCGTTTATTAATATCTGAGAAGCGTTATAATCACTTTAAGAATAATAAAAACTACTTACAGTTTCTCTCGGACATAGCTCGTGGGACAGCACCACTTCTGACTTGTGATGAAATTATAACACTGAGACTTTTTCAATACTTTTATTCTTCGAACTGGGTACAACTTTAGATACAACCTCTTCAACTTGATGCCGCAAACCAACTGCCCTGCCGGACTCCGCGCTCTCCCCGAATACAAAACTCCCCTCCAAAATATATCGGTGTTGCCAGGAAATAAATTTAAATGTAACTGTTATAAATACCAGTTCGAATAAACGATAGCAGCTATTTATTTGAAAATTACGACACAGGTTTTGTTAATAATTCCTTGAACTAATAAGCTTATAGCAGGTAAAGAAATTATGAAGATAAATTCTTTAGTATTAATAAAAATCATGAGTTAAAATAAAAATAACGTAAATGTGTATGTAAATTTCCTTCATTTGTGATACACACAACTTACATAACAAGACCAACTCACTACTATTTTATCACTATCACATCATAATGGTGCCCTTAAGTAATCATTTCCATTTAAAAAAAAATGTTACCCTGTATTATCTTACCATCCCTATCGAATCATTAATAGTAAGCTTACATTAGGCATAAAGTATCTCTTCTCCATGATTTTAATCAACTTGCATCCTGCATCACGCAAGAATCACTGGAAACAAAAATATTCAAGGTTAATAACTATTATATCAAATGAATGATAAAAATATTCTTTGTTTGGTATACTACTTACCTCCTGTTCTATTTATACACATTCAAACACACTTAGATTAACTATTTCCAGCATGCAATCCGGAATGTGATGCAATATGTAAAAAAAATAAGAGGGTCGAACACATTTCAATCATTTCTTGGAATTTATTTTTTGTTAGTGAGCAAATCAACTCCAAGAGCATGACATTAACTTTTTTAAATTCATAGTTGCAATGACCATACTGTTCTGCCTTTATATTTTTACACTAAATATCCCTCTATTATAATAAATGTACATAAATGTCAACACTTTTCCGTTTTATACAATAAAAAGGATTCTTTATATATTTTTTCTTATAAAAAATTGGCAAAACGTGCCAATCGAGAATGTTCGATTGTCCAAAACAAGCATACGTCACACCACACTAGCACAGCCGTGCGAACAGTCGAACAATCACACAGCCGAGAGATCGACAACGAGCTAATATCGCTCTGAGAATACCAATAAAACAGCCTTGACCACCGCCGTCGATGCTGCGGCGGTGACATCCGTGAGCAAAGCCTAAAGCGCGGGCACAAAACGATTCTTAGAGAATTGCATAACAGTTCAAATTTTCACAAGATGGCTGGCTGTAGACGTTGAATGGCGTTGAGAGGTTGTGGGAAAGGTTGCAGCAAAAACGTAAAACTTTAAAAAGTCTTGCCACAAGACTACCACAAGACCCTTTAGAAAATTTATTTGGGCGCATTAGAGGCAATAGTGATTCAAATAGCAACCCTACAACTGGCCAATTTGTTGCAAGCTTAAAAATCGCAATTTGGAGCAACGTTTTTCAAACAGGAAGTGGTAATTATTGTGAATATGATCAAAATGAGGGCAAAATTGATAATTTTAAATTGTTTTTAAAATCAAATGCTCCAAATAGAGCCCCAGATGATGTTCCACTAGTGTCTTCAACTAGTGGATCATCTTCAGTGCAGGCAATAAACTTAAATATTGACGTACCTATATTGGAGGTATGTGGTGGTGAATTACAAGCGTGCACGTATTTGCGTTGATTTACTATCAAAGATTATAAAAGTGACTTATTGCCCTCTAATTATTACCACTACAGACCGTTCACAAATGCATGATTATAAAGGAAGTTTAAAATATGCCAATGAAAATGTTGTGCTTTGTGTAGAACGATGTGCTTCTTTTATTAATAATTATTTAGTCGTAAATAACAATGCACATAAAACAAATCTGATAAAAGAAATGACAGCTAATATCAAAGAAACATTTGATTTTGAATTTTTTAATAACTGCACACTGCACAAACAAAAAAACATCGATTATTTATCAAAAAGTGTGACTCACATAATTATTAAAAGATTTCGTATCTGTAACATACAATAGATCTTTTGCGCAAGAAGTGTCTACCAGCACTTGCGGCCACTGCAGGGAAGTTGGTCATACCATGAAAGATTAAGCTAAGAAGGCCGAACCGCCAAAGTGCGCTACATGCTTGCGCTTCAACAAGCCGCACGCTCACAAGACGGGAGATGCCGATTTCCCAGCAAAAAGGGCAGGTGAGACCCGGTACATCGGTACTGTCGATTATGAGGGCACGTAATTATTTTACTAAGATTGAGGTATTGCATAAGGTTTAATAGGTATTTTAGGTTTTAATTTGTTAAAATTTATACGTAGGAATTATATGAAATGTATTGAAACAAAAAGTGCACGACAAAAGAAGTTGAGTGATGCAGAAAAAAAATAAAAGAGAAAGAGTATGATAGAAAAAGGCGAGAAAAAATGAAAAATAATACTGAATCTTTAGAAAAACTGCGGGAAAAAGAAAGATTAAAATATTTAAAGAAAAAAGAGAAAGGTCAAGTTAAACCAGTTATTAATATGAATGCTAGAGAACTTACGCGAAAGCGAAAACAATAGAAAGAAAATAGTAAAGTGTATAGGATTAATAAAGCCATAGCACACCAAAATTTACAAAGAATAATTGATGATACACCTCCGCCAAGTCCAGTATCAGTTGTGCAGCAAATTAGAGAAGATGTAGCTGCTCGAAATAGACGACAGATGCGAAGGCGACGAGCTATTTTGTATGCAAAGATTGCAAATTTGGAAAAAAAATTGAAGAATGCAGTGAAGTTAAGCGAAAAATATAAGAAGAGATATTTGAGAACTAAAACAAAAAAACTGACCCCGAATCGCCTGGAACTAAAGTAGATGCGCTTCTAAAGAATGTTAACGTTCCTGAGAGTGTGAAGAAGAAATTACTTTTTGGAGAAGCGTTAACAAGAGATCTAGAGACTAGTTACAAAGATCTTGGAAAGAAACATGAAAAAAAGAAAAAATATTACAAAATGTTGAAATTGAAATCATTGCAGAAATATAAGTTACTTCATGCATCGAAACCTTTTTTTAAACATGATACTTTCAAAAGACAAAAGCCTCGAAAAATAAGCGATAAAATGATGAAGGTAAAGGACGATGTAATTAAATTTTTGGAGAAAGATGAAAACTCAAGGATGTGCCCGGGGAAAAAAGACGTATCTTAAATAAAAAAAAATGGTAAAACTAAACAAAAGCGTGTTTAATATGATACACTTCAAAATTTACACAAAAAGTTTTTAAGCACGGTCAATTATAAGATAGGCTTATCAACCTTTTGCAGATTCAGACCCTTTTGGGTTACTTGGCAAAACGTGAATACCGACTCCAAGAAGCCTTGTTTTACTTGTATGTATGAATGTACACGGGTGCGCGAGAGTTTCTGTTTTCGTTCGTTACTTACGATCGAATATAAAATATGTTTACCGAGTGTCGGGCTTGCGGTGTCCGGATTCCCGATGATTGCTATCTGAAGTGCTCAAATGCAAAGTGCGAAAAAGTGTACGATCTAAAGTGTCTAGGACTTACGCAAAACGAAATCAACGGTTTTTCGGAGAAGTTCGTTGAACAGTGGATATGCCCAGAGTGTGTTTGCTCCAAACCAAAACGGATTGATCCGGATACACCAGTTAGAAGCACACTAGATAGTAAATCATTTACACTAAATCCCAACGTAAACACCCAGCGGGGGAGCCGCACAAAAACACACGATGAATCAATCGTCGAGTACGGAAACGAAGGTATTTTGCTATCGGAGTTCAGAGAATTCAAGTTTGAATTGCTCAGGCGTTTAGATTTCCAAACCAAGGCTATCAAACACCTTACCGAAATATATTCTTCTACTAAATCAGAGTTGGAGGATCTAAGGGCCGACATGAACGTTCTGCGAGATGAATTAACTCAAAGAGATTTTTTAAAAACACGCGAAGCGCGCAGCCAACAGAATGATACAAGCGGCAGTGCAACAAATAGCATAAACACTGCGATCGAAGTAACGAGTCAGACCGGGCGATCTAAGTCATACGCTGCGACGACTCGCAAAAACGGCACGAATGAGGTTCCGAATCCGATTTAGAATATTTCTACCCGCATAAGTCACGCAAGTGAGGCCACGAAATCAGCGTCTAGAGAAATGAGAAATATCACTCCTCTATGTCAATCACAAGACCAGTCTCGAAATGCTCATAGTGTTGAAACGAACAAGGAGAGGGAGGAAGAAAATGTAAATGAAAAGGGGTGGACGACAGTTAGCTCGAAAAAGGGAGCCTACCAGTCGAAAAACGTTAAGAAAGGAAAAAACACTGACTTAGTAGAAATACAAGCCACTGAAAGAAAGAAGCACCTTCACGTATAGAGATTAACTTCGGAAACTACAGTGGAAAAGTTAACATCACACGTAAAAAAAGTATGTGGCCTGGATGTTTACGTGAAAATTGATAAAATCAAGCATAAAATTGCAAGGGATTACGCTTCCTTTATTGTAACAGTACCTGAATCAATGTATGATAAGATGTGACAACCGGAAGTGTGGCCTAAAAATGCTGAATTTTGCGAATGGATTTGGTTTCGAAAATCACTCAAACCGATCAAATAGCAAACTTATTATTGATTTTTAATGCTAGCGGCCTACGGACAAAGTTGAACCTTTTTTGCAACAAAATTGAATCACTGGATGCGGACATAATTGCTATTACCGAATCGGGATGCAATAATTCCATAATGGATGCCGAACTTGTACGAGGGTCAAACGGAAAGTTCTTAGAAAATCAAAAACTGATTACATTAGCCGGTTATTAGTTTTATTATATCTTTTCAAAATATTGTCCATTGACGTCAATACACCGCTGCATGCGATGGAACCACTGGGAAAAGCACTTTGCCCGCTCGTCTTTAGGGGTCTCTTCAATGGCATCGCGATACGCAGCCACCGCTTCTTCAGCATTCATAAACCGCTTTCCTTTAAGTTTTTCTTTAATTTTTGGAAATAAATAAAAATCACAAGGCGCGAGGTCGGGGCTATACGGCGGGTGACCCAGTAATTCAACGTTTGATGTCGCCAAATAGTCGATCGTTCGCTTGGCGGTGTGCGACGAGGCGTTGTCGTGGTGAAGAAGGATCCTACTGCGAGGTCGTTTCTCTCGAACTTTTTCCAAGACAAGTGGCAAACAATTGGTAGTGTACCATTCTGCAGAAACTGTTTTTTGATCCTCTAACACAATTGTTGCGAAATGACCTATCCTTCCAAAGAACGAGGTCAACATTTTTTTTCCCGCACTTCGATCTCTCTTCACTTTAGTTGGCAACTCCTCGAAAGGAAACACCCACTGAGCAGATTGTCTTTTGGTTTCAGGATCATAACAGTAAATCCAGCTTTCGTCACCTGTTAGTATGTCGAACACAGCATTTGAGTCACCTCCGTTAAATCTTTCAATCATTTTACGGCACCAATCCACACGATGGAGTTTTTGAGCCTTAGTCAAATTATGAGGTATCCACCGGGCGCAAAGCTTCCTGACCGCTAAATGTTCGTGGAGGATTTTGTGCACTTGACTCATACCGATGCCTAAGCTTGTCCGAATCTGCTGATAGGTCACTCTTTTGTCAGTCTCTATCATACGCCGCACAACACAGATGTTATTTTCAGTCGTCGCCGTAGAAGGCCGTCCCTCACGTACATTATCAGTGAGATTAGTGCGACCACGTTTAAACTCATTAAACCAGTTGTAAACAGTCGCACGAGATGGGGCTTCATAGTGAAAGGCCAATCGTAGTCTATCATAACTTTCTTGTTGACTTAAATGACATCGAAAGTCATAAAAAATCATTGCACGAAAATTTTCTCGTGTTAAATTCATGTTGACGTGACACAGACAATTTTCAATTTGCCGCCAAATCGTAAAACAAATGACAAATGAATGAAATATATACTCAGTAATATTGGCAAAGAGTTCTATTTTCAAATTTTAGAATATTTTTTTTATTATATTGTTTATAAGTGGCCAGTTCTAAGAACTTTCAGTTTGACCCTCGTACCACCTGGTTACCAAATAATAAGGTGCGATCGAGCGGACGGGCGGGAACAAGGCGGCACGTTTCTCGTGGCCACACACCGACTGCAACTGCGTCGAGTTGAGGCGCCGGGTGACGTCATCATAGATAACTACTCTTTCGAACTGGTTTGTGCTACTGTGCATGTTAATTGTATTCAATTATGTTTATGTTGCGTTGTTTACATTCCGCCAAATACAATTGAAAATGAGTACATTACATGTTTTAGATTAATTGAACAGTTGTGTGTAAAATATAAACAGGTAATTGTGATAGGCGATTTTAATTTGTATTCTTGCAATGAAAATCTTTTATATTATTTTGAGTATTTTGTCTCTTTCTGCGAATTCGCTCAACTGAACAACATACCTAATTGTAATGAAAGGCAACTTGACTTAGTATTGTGCACGTTGGGATTATGTGATAGCATATAGGTGCGAGAGGCAACGGAATCACTGGTGAGTGCCGACAGGCATCACCGGCCCCTGGCAGTGACTCTGCAGATAAGCACTGGTAGACCACAGTCTGGGCGGTCACGGACAGAGGCTGACATCTCCAATCGAGGGGCATCAGCGTCGTTCAATTTTTATATTATCAAATGGCATACAACATCCTGAAGAGGCTGTGGAATGTTTTTATAGTATTTTAAACAATGTATTGGATTCCTGTGTACCTAAAAAAAAACTAAATAAAACTAAATCTAGAAATTATCCGCAGTGGTACACATCTGATATAATAGAAAAATTAAAATTAAAAGCTAAATTGCATAACCAATATAAACAAACTAAATCTATTTCTGATTATGAAATTTTTTCAGCCCATAGGGCGCATATCAAGCAGAGTATAAATGAGCAGTTCCGAAAGTATGAAGAACGCGTACAAAATAACTTGGCTAAGGATCGTAAATCTTTTTGGAAATATATTAAGTCAAAACGCGATGCCATCTCGAAGACTAAAATACTAAAGGACGGGGTAGAATTGCAAGATCATGAATGTGCAACTGAATTTGCAAATTACTTCTATTCCGTGTACAACAGTGAGCCGGCACGGCTCGACGTAAGCGAGGCGGGGGCGACGGGCGGCGACGACAGCGCGCGCGTGCTCGTCCCGCGGCTTTCACTCGAGCAGGTGCGGACCGCGCTTTCCCGCCTCAAGCCAAAACAATCGGCAGGCCCGGATGGTATACCTGTGTTCGTGGTGCAAGATTGTCGGTCGGTTCTGGAAGAACCTCTGTTATATTTGTTCAACTTATGCCTGAGCAACTCGTTTTTTCCGGACTGTTGGAAAAAAACACGCGTAATACCAATTCCGAAAGGAGGTGGAGGAACGACGGTAGATTCTTATAGACTGGTAGCTATTCTGTCGACACCGGCTAAGGTGTTCGAGGCTGCCATTTAGAGTAGTGTTCAGGAGCAAGTATCATCACAGCTGTCCGACGCCCAGCATGGCTTTAGACCAGTGCCCTGTTTATCAAAAATTACAAGTCTACAAGTTACAAATGACAGGTTACAGGATCTTTTTTACAAGTATATAGAAAATCTGTTTATCAAAAATTATCTACACGCTTTGTAAACTCATAAGATCCACTTGTAAATCGAAAATCAAAAATATTGTATGTTGATCAAATGCTGTATTTTCTTATTTCGTAAGTTGAAACCTCATCTTAGATGCATAGTTCATTTCCATAAAACCGTTGAGAATGATTGTTCTATTTATAAATAAAATAATGTAAAATTGTAGACTTAATGCAAAAGGCATTCGTTGACCATAACCACTGTACAAAAACAATCAATGGCCTGTTTATCAAAAAGTTTCAAGCAATTTTATGGTACAAAATGTCCATTAAATAGAAATATGTGTTTATCAAAACTACACGTGTAAACTACAAGTAACAAGTGTCAATATTGATGTCACATGTATGTTTTTACACTTGTATTATCAATTTTGTTTATCAAAAATATCCCTGTCAGCTACATATGTAGAAAATAACGTCAAAATCTTGAGAGCGTTCTGCGACCCTCCATTCCGTATTACAAGCTTACAAGTGAAGTGTTTCGCACCATAATAAAATATTGATAACCGATTTTTAATTTTAAAATGTGGTCAAGTGACTCTAGCGACGAAGAAAATTACAATATTCGAATCACTGAACCTCGAACCTATCGAATTTGTATTGATTACGGTCATATGGAAGAGACATATAAATTTAATGAAAGATTCCGACTTTCAGCCGAAAAATTGGAAACATTAAGGAACATTTTAGGTCATTATTTACATAGAAACTCACGGAGAAACCAAGCCCTATCAACTAAATTAATATTACAAATTGCACTACATTGGCTTGGCACCGGCGCTCAAAATCATGCTGTTTCTGATATGCATGGAGTCACTAAAGGAAGTGTGTGTAATGCTGTCCATAGCGTCGTAGCAGCCGTCAATACAGAAATTTATAAGGACTATGTTAAATGGCCGCATAATATGCAAGACGTAGTGCAAAAATTCCATATGCTGAAAGGAATGCCTCTAGTTTTTGGCTGTTTAGACGGAACTCTTATTCAAATAGATGCTCCTCATCATCACGAAGAGGTATTAGTCGACCGACACGGAAAGCATTCAATCAACTGTTTGGTAGTCTGCGGACCTGACAAAATGTTTTACCACTCCTACGCCAATTGGCCCGGCAGCACACATGATAGTAGAGTGTTAAGAAACAGTCAGCTGTACGAACAGTTCGAGAATGGATGGAGACCTATGCCACAAGGGATACTCCTTGGCGATTCTGCCTACCCTTTGAAAAACTGGCTTATTACTCCTATGGTAATAAATACCAATGATCCAGCAAATACTACATTTCTGAATGCGCATAAATCAACTCGGCGTCTAATTGAGAATGCCATTGAAATCCTGCGAGAAAAGTTCCCGTGTTTGAACCATTTACGGGTTCAACCCAAATTTGCTTGCGACATTTTTAATTGCTGCGTAACATTGTGTAATTTTATTAGGGAAAACGAAGACGAAAACGACTCTATTTTTTGATTATTTGATTTGCTTTGAAATCGGTTATCCGGATTTTCGATTAAACGGAATACCCCTGGATTTAATTGATCCGGATAATCGGGATTCTAATGTTCTCATAAAAACTTTTTAACCTTTGATAATTAAAGCATCTTCAACACTTATTAAACTATGGCCGTTCGAAATGGTGAGAGTCTGGTGACCTGTAACACAGGTACTTTACCTAGCATAGGCACCAGCCTCACACGTACGTCTTGCTCCTAACTTTAAGTATCTAAGATGTCATTATTTATAAGTAAGATTGTATGTGTTGAGAAAATAAAGATTATTGATTATTGAATCCGTGATTCTCGCACATCCCACTTTTGAGGTGTGACCGCGTGTAGGGTGCTTGAATAATTAACACGTAGTATAAATGCTTTAGAATGTTTTTAACACTCACAGTGTCATATTTTATATTCATAAAGATGAAATAAGAAACCAAAAATTTGCGTACGGGCGGGACTTGAACCAGCAACCTTTTGGCAGACCGGGCCAAACGCTCTTACCAATTGAGCTACCGTGCTGTTAGTCCGACCCTGTGAAATTTGTGGTTTCTTATGAAAACGTCAATTGCGTGACGCTTAGCGCCATCTAAAGAATAACTGCTTGGGCCATCTGTTTATGAAACAGATGGCCCAAGCAGTTATTCTTTACAGAATAAATTCAACTTGAAAATTGATGTCGCTTCGCTATCTAATGCTTTAGAATGTTTTTAACACTCACAGTGTCATATTTTATATTCATAAAGATGAAATAAGAAACCTAAACTTTGCGTACGGGTGGGACTTCAGCGGGACTTTGCGGGACTACAGTGTCATATTTTATATTCATAAAGATGAAATAAATCGCACAGGAGCTATACTCTTGTTTCGCTCTCTATTGCTAAGCCGTCTCGAATATGCATCCGTCATCTGGTCACCTCAGTACCTTACGCACATCGATAGGATACAGGCGATACAAAGGCGTTTTCTTAGAGTTCTTACATACAGGTACGGACTTAAACGTGAGTTGCAAACTTACGGTGATCGACTGCATTATTTTAAGCTTAACAGTTTACGCAAACGCCGTAAAGCACATGGTATCTTTTACCTACACAGGATACTGAGCGGGTCAGTTTTTACTTCAGCCTTATCAAAAATCAACATCAAAATACCAAAGCGCTCTTTAAGGCTTCCGCGAACTTTTGAACTGCTCCTCTGCTCTAGCAACGCAACATCTCATAGTGCCATGCTCAGAATATGTCGCGATTTTAATGATCTCACATCGATCCAGGAAAAATTGTACAAACAGAAAAATCCAAATTCGGCAAAAGAAAATATAACTGTGGTCGACAGATCGAAGGTCATTGGGCGATGGATTGGATGATTGGATTATCCAAGATGGGAGCGATGATCTTCGGCTGGAAGTGTGTCATGACAATAATAGGTCTGCGTAAAAGTTGGTGTCACTCATCAAAACGCATGTTCAGGAAGGTTGTATCATCCATACTGATTATTAAACAGCTGACATGAGCCTTCCTGAGCATGGATATACCCATAAGAGGGTGATTCACAGTGATCAAACTTTATTTGTGGTACCAGATGGGTCAAACACGCATCGCATTGAGAGCCAGTGGAGGGGACTGAAAAAAAATCAGGCAGGAACAAAATAAAGCAGACTTCACGGATTGGCTGTGCGAATACTCATGGAGGCGGAGAATAAGGGGCAACCATACCGATCTGTTCGAAGAATTATTAAAGCCAATTAATTATGTGTAAGTGGACAGTAGACATTGTATTATTTAGTATAATGTCTGCCCACCTTAGACGAAACCGAGTTAGTCAACCCCGATCCTACGTGGTACTAGTCTGCCCTACCCCTAGAGAGAATATAAAAGCCCGGAGGAGATTTCACTCCCTTCCCCACGCTTCCTTTGCTTAAGCGCCCGAGTAGCTTCGATTTTAGCTGCGTCCACGCCGTTGCGGGGGATATTTGCGTCGGACAGGCCCAAATCGGTAAGTAACATAGATGTAAAGTTCGGCAGCGGCCTCTCAGACCTTTTGTCACCACTTACGTAACTTTTTAACATATTTAGGCTGTATTGTTATTTTCGTTTTTGACAGCTGTTTTTTGCAATGTATAATTCTGAACCTCCGAAAAAGAAGCGTATGAATTCGAAGGCTAGAAATGTGCTGCCAAGCACTAGTAAACAGATTCCATTCGCCGCAAGTTCTAAATTTGATTGTCAAATTAAAGAATGGCTGATACAGTAAGACTCAGGTGGATCGGAAGCTGAAGATATTCCCGAAAATTATATCCTGGAGCAAAGTGATCATAACTCTGAAACAGAAGAAAGTGCCTCTGAAGACAAAGAACTGGTAATGCCCCAAGCTACGAGGCAGGAGTAGATTCAGGAAAATCAATCTTCAGAAAGTGACAGTGACAAGTACACCAGCAGTCGCCGGACGCGAAGATGGCCTATGTTGATATTTTATCGGATGTTGGATATATGTACCAGAGCCCAAGATATTTATCGAGGACTGTTCATCAAAATATTTGCAAGAAACGCGGTTTTAGAATACATAAAGCGTAGAGTTTATAATACTCAAATTCCGCGCGATATACGAATCAACTTGGCGCGTATTTTGGGTTCTGATTTACCACCTGAACCACAAAACCTCAAGAACATGCCAAAAATACGCAAAACCTGTGCCAGTCGTCCTACTAAGGTTAATCGCAAATCAAATTATCTATGTAGTTCATGTGGAAAACACGTGTGCTTGCAGTGTGCGAAACAGTTATGCCCTGACTGCCAATGAAAATACAAAAGTTTGACCACTGTCAATTTTGTGAAAAGACACTTATGATGAGTTCATTAATATTTTTTTAGATGATTATTATCCTAACTTTATGGAAAAAAAGTATTTTTGATATAATATGTTTATTTTATTTTTTTAGCCACTAATTGTTAAACTGTTAAACATTTTTTTTATTACAGAGACTTAATACGTTTTGATGGAAAGATCCTAATAAAAAAATATATTTAGAGTATACTACTATGCTTATCTTGATCATTTAATATACTACTAATCTGTCTTTAAACACTTTGGTATGCTACCATACTTAATTTCAATGCTATAGACCTGATACGGCAGCGGTCTCTCAGACCGCTCGTCACCAGTTACGTTACACGAAAACCATGTCACCAGTTAAAGGTTAAATTTCGTGTTTTTTTTTAACAGACAACAGTAATCTCTTTATACCCCTGAAAGAGGATAGGCAACTTCGTAGGGAATAGGTTAGTCACCCCTCTCCAACCTCTTCCCCCTACCCCTTATTCGATGATCCAAAACTGAATTTATGAACTAAACTAATTTTATTTGCAATTTTTTGTGATAACAAAAGGGGTGCACCTTTTGCCTCTGTTCCTAAATAAGCTCCGATTTTCCTATCATAAGTTCTGTCATTAAAATCACTCAACTCCAAAGCGTTTAGGAGTTCCAGCATCTGCTCACCTCAACAAGTCTTCATTATATTTCTAGTACAAAAACACTTAACTGTGTCTTATGAATTCGAGGTTTTCCCTGGATTACACCAAGATCTTTTAAGGTTTAAAGTTCATGAGTACCCACCACCGCTACTACAATGCTATAAATGCTTCATATTTAATCATGGAGCAAAGACGTGTAACCATACAATAATGTTCCATTTGTGCTGATGAGCATCACTATTCCACATATATTAATGAAACCATACAAAAATGTGTAACTGTTGGTAAATGTGGACTGTATGAATGGAACAGATAATGGAAACAACGTGTATGATCTTGGTACAACAATATTATATTGAAATTAATACAATAAGAACCGGCAAGACATTACTGCTAACCTGACATTACGACAACTGCCTTTTTTATAGAAAAAGGCAGTTATCATTGTCATTAGACATGAGTGTATCAAAAAGCTAAAAAAGGTCGGATCGCCAACAACTGTGGAACTCAACACTTGGCTATTTTAATAGAAAGCCCAATCAAAAAGGCTAAAATTTCGTAACAAAATAAGCTATTAAATTAAATTAAATTACTCTTAGCATAACTAAAGTGTGACATAGTACAGTGCAATTTCAATAGAAAAGTTGTCGTTTTACAAGTTTAGATAATTACTCTTTATTTCTACTTAGGACAAGTGATTCAATTGGGTAGGTCCAACTTTGAGAAAGAGGTCAATCGACGAATCCAACTCGGCTGGGCAGCGTTCGGGAAACTGCGCAAGAGCGTTTTCTCGTCTCAATTACCTCAGTGTCTAAAGACGAAAGTCTTTAACCAGTGTGTGTTACCAGTGATGACATACGGATCCGAAACGTGGTCTCTAACTATGGGCCTCATAAAAAAGCTCAAAATTACACAACGAGCGATGGAGCAGGCTATGTTCGGTGTTTCTCTACGAGATCGAATCAGAAACGAGGAGATGCGTAGAAGAACTAAGGTAACGGACATAGCCTTGAGAATCAGTAAGCTTAAGTGGCAGTGGGCAGGGCACATAACGCGAAGAACTGATGGCCGTTGGGGCAAGAAAGTTCTAGATTGGAGACCCTTCGACCAAAGACGCAGCGTAGGAAGTCTACCAACAAGATGGACAGTCGACCTTAAAAAGATCGCAGGATCAAACTGGATGCAGACCGCTAGTGATCGGTCGCTATGGAAAGCCGTGGGGGAGGCCTATGTTCAGCAGTGGACGTCCTTTGGCTGATAATGATGATGATGATGACTCTTTATTTCAGATCATAGATACAATGTTAGTCAAAATTGAAATTACAGCAGGCACAAGCGGCACTGGGCAATACTACGCGATTGCAGTGCCTAAAGAAGGGATTGTCAAATTTTTCAGACAACTTCTTCAGGATGGTGATGGCACTCGCTCGCAGTCTGCTCTGTGGTGACACAGTTTTTTTCTCTTAAGCAGACTCGAACAATGTCCATTCGAGCTTCGGCGAAGTCCCAATATCATCCTAAAGGCGTTGTTATACTGAACACGAAGAGCATCGATAGATTTTTGAGTATACACTGACCAGAGGCTGCACGTGTATAAAGTCTGGCAGAAAGCCTCAAATAATGATATTTTTACTACATGTCAGCTACGGGAAAATTATCTAGTCAGCATATTGCTCTTATCGTCTCTGCTCTTCTCTTCCCTTCTCTTTCGATGTCAAGATCATCACCGAGCGTATCGATTACAACATGTCCCTAAATTAGTTAACTCTTTTCAGTGGAATTTCTTTTGACAAGATAGGTGGTACAGCATATTCTATTTTAGTGCCCTTTGGTGTAAGTACCATAACCTCGCTTTTTTACATTGTAACACAGTCCATGGTTCTGCAATTTTTTCACACATTCCTATACGCTTTCTTAAGGCACTAACAGATGGTGCCAGCAGCACCATATCGTCAGCGTAGCTGTTATTGATGGGAGTCCCATTAATGTAAAATCCTTTTGGCTGTCTGCTGAGACCAAGTATCAGTTAGACTTTATTTTGAAGAAAAAAATAGTTTCAGAAATAAATAGCTTAAAAATTCCCTTTTTTTCTTCTTCAATCCATTTTTTTTAAATTTTAATTCACCATTGATACATAGATAGACTCATTAATTACCTTTAATTTGACGTAAGTATCATTGAAATCTATTTCAAACTTCAAAAGTTATAGGCTTCTATCGTAAGTATGGTAGCGTTGAAGATAAAAAAAATATAAACCTATAAAAATTCAAATTTACTTAAACATTATTATTTTTTTGATTTTCCGTAGCTAGAATGAGTTCGTTTATAAGAATTATTTTTTGTGCACCAACGAAAGACACTATAACATAGACAGGATTTTAGGATCGGCTCCCTAAAACACACAAGATCTTTAAATATTTAACCATCTACTTGCATTTTTAATTATTTATTTTACATGGTTTGTAAATGATAGTTTCTCATTTAAGTAAACTCCCAAAAACTTTTCTCTGTCAGCAAGAAGAGCAGACTTATTGTATAAAATATTAATATTATGAGTACAAGACTTTTTACTCTAAATTACAGCACCACTTTACTGTCATTTATTTCTAATTTCAATTTATTTTTATAAAAAATATGTATTTGAGCGAGTCCTCTATTTAAAGTTAATAATGGCTATATTTATATATTTTTTACACTGTACAAGACTAAATCATCTGCAAACAGCAGGAAGTTCACACCTTCTTGTGTTAGGTATTGGAAAAGATGAGAAGTATAAATATTGTAAAATAAAGGTACAAAAAAAATAGAAATGCAGAGATGGATGACAGAAAAAAATATAGCTTTAAATCAAGAAATGAAAAAAATTGAACTGTATGATTTGATTAAAAAAAATAAAGAAAAATATATTTCTTACAAGATTGACGACATACTTCAGCCATATGGCATAAAAGTTCTTCGATTGCCACCATATCATCCTGAACTAAACCCCATAGAAAATGTGTGGGGAATTTTAAAAAATTATATTGCTTCACATAATGTCGATCAAAATGTGACGGAAATAATGAAACTCATAAATGAACGTTTAAGTCAAATTGATGAAGGGATGTGGGGTAATACTTGTCGACATGTACAAAAGAAAGAAGAAGAATACTATAGACATTTTGACATGGAGTCAGATATCATAATTAACCTTGGTGAGAGCAGCGAATCCGAAAATTCATCATTAGATTTTTCAAGTAGCGATGCAGAATAATGTTCAATAAATAAACATTAAATTACGAAATAACTGTTTTTTTTAAACCCGTATATTATAACCCGTAAATAACAGTATTTGTATTTGTACCCGACTGTACCTCTTGTCACGCACACAAAGTCACTGTATATGTACAAGGTTTACCCACACATAAGGCCGCGCGCACAACTGAGTTGAACTATCTGTAAGATAGTGGCCCTCTGCATACATCTCTTATAGACTTGTTTTGGTCCATAAAGTACATTATTGTACTTTACAAACATTTCTCTGCCATATAAATATGAAAAAATCCAATTACAGATTTTGCCTTCAACGCCGATCTCGGACAGAAAGCTGACTAAGACTTTGGGGTTTAAATTATCAAAGGCACCCTGTATATCTAAAAAAAACAGGCGAAGTGCGAGTCGGACTCGCCCACTGAGGGTTCCGTGCCAACTTTAACTGAATTAGAAATCCACTTACTTCCACTAAGTTAAAATACCACAATATTTTATTGACAGCAAATATAACTTTGTTTTTCATAGTATTTGTATGAAAACAAAGTTGCGGTTGTTGAAAATGTGCTATATCTCAAAAACTTCTCGTTCGATCTTGTCCGAACCAATTTCCGTTGAAACTTTTTGTTAAGATCTGCATTATATATTTATTTTCAAAATTTACACTCGCTTATTTTAGAAGTTAAAGGGGGGGGGGGGGGAGCGCCCATTTTACAACTTTGGAAGCGTATATCTCGCAAACGTTAGACGTTTAGAGAAAATGGTTTTGGAACTCGTATTTTATTTTAAAGAGAATAATACTTATAGTTACAGAATAAAATAGCTGTGACGGACGGACAGACGGACGGACGGACGGACGGACGGACAGACGGACAGACAGACAGCCACACAGACAGACAGACAGACAGACAGACAGACAGACAGACAGACAGACAGACAGACAGACAGACAGACAGACAGACAGACAGACAGACAGACAGACAGACAGACAGACTTACAGACAGACAGACAGACAGACAGACAGACAGAAAATGACAAATCAGCAGTAACGTCTCGTCCAAGAGATTCATCAACATTCTTTAGTCCCGAAGCTGTACGGCCATAACCAAAAACGGCACCTCGCTCTAAGTCTAATCGAGGTCGCAAGAAAAAGTGTGCCATCTTAACTGACACTCCGGAAAAAGAGTGCTTCAGAAGAAAAAGTTAAAGTCAATAAGGAAAAGCAAAGAGTTAATAAACGTAAAGTGGAGAATAAAGCAAAGAAATCCAGTAAACAGCCTAAGGATAGAGTGAAAAAGAAACTATTACAAGAGAGTTTTTAAGAAGACGATGATGAGGATGAGACCGTTTGCTTAGGCTGTGACTCATCATATTGTGAAGATAAATCTGGTCTGGACTGGGTTGAATGTTTATCCTGTAAACAATCGTCGCATGTAACCTGCATAAAAGGCGATGCAGCTGCTTATGTTTGCATAAACTGCAACTCAGATTCTGATTACGATGACTGATTTTCAGCACTGGTTTAAAGTGACAACACCGCTACGGCTAGTGCTGCTGGTCCTAGTGGGGCTGAAGGCTCTAGTGGAGCTGCTGGTCTGAGGCGACAATCCTCATCATCGTCTGATGAGAAGTATGTCCCTCCTCCGTCTGGCTCCACTGGCAGAAGAATACTTTATACTGCTGATGAGTTGAGGTTTGTTTTAATTTTAATTGTGTGTTTTATATACTTTTAAACCACAGTAATTATTGTGTTGCAAAGTGTTTTAACGAAATCAGGGCATTATTATTTTCAATTCTCTTGGAACTTTATTTTGATTTCGTTTGTTACAGGTCTCTATGGCCCTGGCAAAGGCTTTATAAAAAACTTGGCATGAACAATGTGTTCAATTTGCTGAGGAGAGAGGCCTGATAACCACTCAAAAGATGTGTCCTTATCATCGGACCAGACAGATGACTCTTTTCAGAGACGGAGCAGGCCGATTGGGCAAATTCCGTTGTCGGAAGACTCCATGTCGGGCCCAATCTATCAGCCGATCAAAGGGGACCTGGTTTGAAGATGCTCGAATACCATTAACGGTTATATTTCAATTAATGTTTGCGTTCAGTGACCAATATTCGTACCATCAGGTTATGAGAGAGGTTGCCGAAGAAGATATCACTTGTCTGTCAACATCATCAGTTGTACCAGTAGTTGTTTATGAACTTGAACATCATGACGAACAAGTTAAAATTGGAGGACCCGGAAAAGTAGTTTAAATTGATGAATGCAAATTTAGAAAAAGGAAATATAATAGAGGAAGGCACATCGAGGGTCACTGGGTGATTGGAATAATAATAATAAATATTTATTTCTTCACAAAAAGTTGAACTGAATGATCGAAGACAACAGTGATGACCTACGATTAGAAGTGTGTCCCGATAATGTTCGCACTGCTGAGATCCTGGTGCCACTGATCCAGAAACATGTGGAGGTAGGTTCCACTATACATACCGATTTTTGGAGAGCCTACCTCAGCCTTCCTGATTATGGATATATTCACAAACGGGTCAAACACAGTGACCCGGAAAATCGTTTTGTGGCACCAGACGGGACACACACACACACAAAGAATAGAGAGTCAGTGGAGAAATTTAAAGAAAACTTTTAGACAAAAACAAAATAAGAAAGACTTCACGGATTGGCTGATTGAATATTCATGGAGACGAAAAATCACAACAAAACATGGCGATTCGTTTGAAGAAATAATTAAAGCGATTAAATATGTATATCCAATAATATAAATAAATTTTATACACTATTTACTGTTTTATTTACAACCCTGTTACTAGAAATATTTTATAGGATAGGTTATCGTAGTACTAAAAATTGTAGAATATTATATGCAATAAATGTAGTCGGAGCAGATAGGTTTCAACTTGTAGCTTCAACTCTTCGATTCCAGCTAAATTACAAAAAAAAATATATTACCCAAAAACGAATCGCTTAGGTTAGGTTAGAACTTAGATAACCCAGTAAAAAAATGGCCCCAGTCCATTAGTTTAAGGCACAACGCCACTGGGGCAAAGCTCCCCCGTCATGTGCCCCCCCCCCCTTGCTTCCCTCCCCATAATTTGTCGGTCCATGAATAATTTTTACACCCTTTTCCTTAACCTAACCTCAAAACTTAAAATTGATTTTTCTCGAAAACTTTAAGGTCGTTGATCCTCCCCTTCACAGGGGGGGGGGTCCCCTCTCCCTCCCCCTCCCCTTAAATCAGCGGTCCACGTACTAAACCCAATACAAAACTTTTCCATAGAAGTTAACCTAAAGCCTAACTTCTATGGAAAAGTACTTTATCTTTAGTTTTGAGTTGGTGGTAGTGTACCATGAAAATGCCACTATCATAATTATTTTGTTTTTAGATTCCTGCAAGCATAGCGTCATGGCCATACAAAGTGTTTTACACTTGATATTGTCACAAAAAATGTATAAATAATTAATTATCCATGACAATATGAAAAGTGGGATGTTTGTGAGAAAGTGCAGGCTGTTTAAGTTTCCTTCCAGCCTGATTGTGGATCTGATTAAGTATTTCAAAACTAATTTTCTTTATCTTTCAGGTGAATGAAAATGACATCATCTGTGAAGCATGCTGGAATAATGCAAATAGTTTGTCTCTTGACGAAAATAGACCAGAAGATTCACCATTAGGACACCGTCGAATTTGCATACACTGTGGACGGTCCCTTTTACGACGTGTCAGATGCCGTCAGTTGAGGACAGGATCAGTTCAAGAGCGCAGAGTAACTGAAGTCGTAAAAGAATTGATATTGCCACGGACGGTTTGTGCTTCAATTGCAAAGTTTATACCTTACTTATTAAAATATGACCTATCAAAGAGCATACTTTATTATTATTTTATTTGCAAGATATAATGTAGTTGCGTTGAAAGAGTTGCAATGTGGTAGAAAAAACTATTCCAGTACAATCAGCAGCACGTCAGGTTACCCATTTGAACTATGAAACACCTTTTATTTCGTATAGAGACAGTCTCAAGGTCAAAGTGGGGTAGTCTGACTTGGCTGTGTGTACCTATTTAAAATTCCCCCGAGTTAAAGTCATTATTTTTATTTTCAGATGGGTGCTTCAAGTGTTGTCTGTAACTCCTGTTGGGTTCGAGCAACAATCCCGTCATTTCCATTCTGGCCCATCTACTTTTACTTCATCTGCAATGAATATCAATGAACCTTCGAATATTCAAGAACCTCCACCAATGCCAGAACCAACTGCGGCATCTCAACCTGCACCAAATGTGCCTCATGTTAGTACAATAGAGTTTGACAGAGTTACTCTGTCGATGAGAAAACAATTATTCAAAATGTACAATTATTCTGTGCCTCCTAATAACAGATTATGTGATTTTCACTTGACATGTACATGGGATTTCCTAAATGATATCACAACTAGCATTGTAAACAGTTTCACTGCAAATCATATTCAAGATATGTTATCTTTGAATAACTCTGAAGTTAATTTGCTTAACTTTGAAGATATTGAAAATATGGAAGATCATGTATTTTATCATTGGGTGGGTTTTAGTAGTCATAATAACGAAGAACTTAAACCTATAGTAATACTAGGTGCCAACCTATATTTATGTACAAAAAAGTTCAAATTATGAGTACCAAAAAAAGACATACAGTCTACATAAATATGATAATCTTGTTAAACCATTTTTAATTGTTAGCACACATGGATACATTATTGATGTACTAGGCCCCTATCCAGCAACAATTTCAGATGCAGATATTATAAATAAAGAGTTCACAGAAAACTCTGTTTTAAGAGAATTTTTCAACCTGGAGATGCATTTATTCTGGATAGGGGTTTCCGTGATGCCTTGCCCTTACTAAATGATTGTGGATATAGAATATATGTACCTAGTAGTTTACAGGAGGGTGAATCACAAGTTTCGACAATTAAAGCAAATAAAACAAGGGCATTAACTATTTGTAAATGGGTCGTAGAGGCAGTTAACGGAAGGTTCAAAAGAGACTTTAAGCTTCTACGACTTTTTAGAGAGATTTTTTTAATAAATCAAGAAATCTTATGATACATTTTAAAGTGGCTGCCGCATTCATTAATGCTTTTCACCCTACTGTCAGAGACTGCAGTGATGCTCAGGAAATTCTTGAAAAAATTAATGAAAATATGTATATTGAAAATAGACTCAGTGTTTATGTACTAAGCAATAATTTAAATCGACGCAGGGCGCAATTTCAACAGATAAACATAGAAACAGACAATTTGAGGGATTTTCCTGAGCTTTCACTCAGCGAACTAATTCTTGTTTCATTAGGTACATATCAAATAAAACAGGCCCGTTCCTTTTATGGGGAGCATGTAAGGGAAAATAGCTCATATGTCATTGAAGTGTGCAGGGAGGTGGACAGCGATCTACTGCAAGAGCTGTCAATATCTGAATCAACCTGGCTATTGAGGGGGAGAATCAAGTCCAGACATATTAACAAGAAAATACATTTAGTATACATACTATGACAGCTTTTTGGGAAGCAGGGATGCTATCATTCAATATTATTGCAATTGTATAGTTGGAAAACGGACGGTTCGTTGCTGTGCTCATACGATGAGCATAATCTGGTGGACACCAAGAAAATATAACACCGCCTGCACAGTTTTTGGATAGTATATTAATATTTTATTACGGATGATGAAGAAGAATAAAAAATGTTTCAATCAACTTTTGTTTTTTTATACATATTTATTTAAGCGTATACCCAAATGCTTTACAATGTCAGCATGTGTGATAGGTAGATACGCATTATAAGTATGTTAACAATTTATATTCACCGTTGTATTGATCAGTCTGCTGCCTTAATACGTAATAAAAGGCCTAAGAATGTTAAAGATAAAAACCTATCAAAATCGGTTCATTCATTTAAGAGCTACGATACCACAGACAGACTAACGTTCTTCTTTTTATGTCGGGAGTTTACAAAAATCAGAAACTAGCACTTTTTGTAATGAAAATAGTCATAGGGTACATAACCTAAAATATTTTCAGTAATTTTTTTTACTGATTTGGCCATTGAAAATTGTAGTGAAAATGGGCCTCGTGAGTAAACTATAGTTGACCTAAATAAAGGCCAAGTTACAGCTCTGTAACGCCAGGACCAAGTGTGTATAGGAACCGGGTTTCTCCTTTTGCAAGGTCGGACTGACAGCACGGTAGCTCAATTGGTAAGAGCGTTTGGCCCGGTCCGCCAAAAGGTTGCTGGTTCAAGTCCCGCCCGTGCGCAAATTTTTGGTTTCTTATTTCATCTTTGTGAATATAAAATATGACGCTGTGAGTGTTAAAACATTCTAAACCATTAGATAGCGAAGCGTCATCAATTTCCAAGTTGAATTTATTCTGTAAAGAATAACTGCTTGGGCCCACTGTTTCATAAACAGACGGCTAGATGGCGCTAAGGGCCATACCTCACCGAGATGCCATGGCGACGTGGCCAGCGACGTTGCCAACTAGTTCATATTGAGATGTATGACGTCTAACTCACTTGGCGACCGACTGGCGGCGTTGCCAAGTAGCCAGAGTAGCCAGAGTCGACCGCTCCGCATGCGGCGACTGGTGACGCTGGCTACCTGGCAACGCCGCCAGTTGTTTGCACGTGTTTGTATGCTCCGTCACTCACTCAGTCGCCAACCAGTCGCTGCGTTGAACGCACGTCGGTACTGAGAGCAAAATGTCGTTCGATACTGAGAGATTTATCATAGAAATTGAAAATCGGCCGTGTTTATGGAACAACGGATTGAAAGAGTACTCTGACCGGAACTTGAAAATTAAATGTTGGGATGAAATGGTGAACATTTTTAAAGAAAAAGAAGATATGACAAATGAAGAAAAAAAGCAACTATGTAAGTGCAATGTTTTATTAATATTTTGTTAAACTTATATATTTCTATCTTGCCATGGTAGTGGGTTATGATTAACAAAATAGTCTGCAAGTTTGTCTCGAACTGTTAATGCTGTTCTCCCTCCTCTATTACGATTCTGATCTGTAGCAGGTTCGAACCCCGTTACTACCAAAGTATCGTCATATGAATAGCCATCTCTAGAACGTACAAAATTATGCAAAATACAACATGTCTTAACAATCTTCTTTGCTAAATCTATATTAACATTCAGTGGCCTGTGGAATATCCTCCACTTATTAGATAATATACCAAATGTGCACTCGATATAACGGCGTGCTCTAGATAAACGATAGTTAAAAATTCTTTGTTTGTAACTGAGATTGTGTCCTCCGTAAGGTCTCATGAGGTTTTCGTGTAGTCCGAAAGCTTCATCTCCTACAATTGTATAAGGAATATTGTCACCATTTTCTATCAGTGGTTTGGCCTCAGGGATACTTAAAGAATTGCTCATGAGGTTAGTGTAAAAAGAGCTTTCCTTAAAAATCCCCGAATCGCTGCTTTTTCCATACGCTCCAACATCTATATACGTGAAATTATAATTAGCATCACATATTGCGAGTAGAACAATTGAAAAGTAATGTTTATAGTTGTAGTATAGTGATCCGGAATTTACTGACTGAATTATTCTGATGTGTTTTCCGTCAATGGCACCAATGCAATGTGGGAAATTGGTGTTTTTTTTAAATCCTCTTGCAATGCTTTCCCAATCATTTTCTGTAGTAGGTAATATTATAAATTGTCTTTGATGTTTGCATATAGCGTCACACACTTCTCTAATTATTGTACATATTGTTGTATAACCGAGTCTGTAGTTGTAATATAGTTCCATAATTGTACAACCTGTTGCAAGATACCTGCAAAAAAAAATTATAAGTCTAACTTAAAATTTACTTTCAGCTGTTACATTACAAAGAAAGTGGAAGAGTATCCGCGGCTGCTTCACAAGGGAAATTGGCCGCCAAAAAAATGTTAAGTCTGGATCTGGCGGTGAATCACGTAAAAGTGAATATATCTTCTTTAAACAGCTGCAATTCTTAAAAAATGTTGTAGCTATAAAGGAACCTGAACACGTTGCTGATGAAGAACCTGCGGAGAACTCTGAACCAGATATACGGATGGTACAACGTAAAAAAAAGAGAACAAAGGCCACTACGTGTCCCGAAGATGATAAAATCCTTGAAACTCTACAGAGAAGCATCGAGACGAGGGAAAAATTTGACGAAAAAAATGATGACGAAGACAGGTTATTTATGTTGTCTTTGGTAGGTACATTAAAAAAAGTACCTCCAGAAAGAAAAATGGATACGAAAATGAAGATAATGTCTATACTCGACAGCGCAACTAAGCCTGTATATTACCCCCAAAGCTCATGGTCGCAATCCCAACAAATGCAACAGTCTCCTTCAAGCTACCATCCTGGATATTCTACTCGTTCCGGAGGATCTGAAATGCCACACACCTTACATACACCTTTGTCGAATTTGTCAAATTACTCCGACGAATCGACCATTTTAGACATGTATGATTAAATTATAAATATATGCTTACCTTAATGTCACAAATAGTTTTTCTTCAGGACTTATAGATTTTCTTAATATTGTATCTTGTTTAGTTAAATCATTTCGACATAAACTCAATAATTCATCAAATGATGTTAGTGACATCCTCAGATAATTGAACATTTTTTCAGGGTATTTTCTTAAATCTTCATAGAGTTTGAGAAAAACACCGCTTTGATTTCGGTTTGATACAAACGGATGTACCCATATTTTATTCTTTTTTCGTTTCATCTTTTTGCGACGCTGGTAATAATATAATAACAGTGCAGTTTCCACGTCCATTCCTGATTGTGTCGAGACAGAACTGAATGTATTGGCGACGCGATTGGGCGACTCAGTCTGGCGACGCAGGGACATCAGACGTAGCCATGGCAACGTCGCTGGCCACGTCGCCATGGCATCTCGGTGAGGTATGGCCCTAAGCGTCATGGAATGACGTATCCATAAGAGACCACAAATTTCGCAAGGTCGGACTGACAGCACGGTAGCTCAATTGGTAAGAGCGTTTAGCCCGGTCAGCCAAGAGGTTGCTGGTTCAAGTCCCGTCCGTGCGCAAATTTTTGGTTTCTTATTTCATCGTTATGAATAGTGAAAGGGAGTCAATAATCTTGCATGTATAAAAGACACCTGTTTTTGATTATGAAAAAAAAACTTTTCAACACCTTGTTTAAGTTATTATTTTTCATATTTTAAGTGTAAGTTTCAATGAATTTATGAAAAAAACGTCTAAAAATTGTTTTGTTGTCAAATGTATACTGTATGCGTTTAGTGCTGTATTGTGATTATGAGTATTATTTGATTGTGTTTGGGCTTTGGACTTAGTTAGCTTTGCTTTTTAGGATAGCTAAGGGGTTAGAAGACCGAAACATTGAAAGCATATTATCCGCTCTCGAAAACTACCCTAATGTATGACACCTATTGCATGAGTTAGAGGCTGAACAGGACGACATGGATCCAGAATTAGCTGTTGAAGAAGATCATCCACCAGATAAGGTTCAAAGTCCAGGACCTCCATCTACTCGACCACTATCAAGTACTGTTAGTGTAGCAACTTGGAGACAAATAAGTAGGGATTTGATATGGAAAAAATCCTATCTCGAATTTAGTGAAGATCGTATTCGATTTTTAGGTTATACAGACCTTTCCCCAGAATTAGACAATCTTGACACCTCATTTCAACTTTTTAATGAAAATATTTTACTGGAAATCGTAGCTGAGATTAATTTATATATCACACAAAAAGGCATTTTCAATTTTCCTCCTGTAAATGTCACGGAAATTCGTTTGTTTCTGGGGATTATTATATTGACGACGATGTATCACTACCCAAATGTGAGATCAGATTGTGGTAAATATGGTTCAAAAATATAACTGAAACGATGACGGTTAATCGATTCGAGAAATTGAGATCTCTCATTCATTTTAATGATAACTCATTGCACAAGCCTCATGGTCATCCAAATCACGACCGTCTTTATAAAATAAGACCTATAGAGGAACATTTGAATTAGTTGTTTTTGACTGTGGCACCGTTTGAACAGAGGCTTTCTTTAGATGAGCAAATGTGCTCGAAACAAAGATTGCACATTTTATGAAACAGTATCGCCAGAACAAACCCCATAAATGGGGTTTCAATTTATATGTGCTATGCTCTTTGTAACCACATTATCTATTTTGACAATTGTTACACGTCGTTATATATACCCAAGGAATTTATACGTTGGGCATAATTCAGAGAAACCGCCTTGGAAAGAACTATAAGTTGCCGGCAGTCAACGATCTTATGAAGACCAAGATCTGTTCCAAGAGTGAGGTATGAGGTATAAAAGTATGAGGAGGTAGTAGCAGACAACGAAGGAGTGGACGTTCTCAGTCACTAGCTGGTTGTCACACTGGCTTCGACCAGCAGCAGCTGCAGATCAGCAGATTTGACAAAAAAAAGAGGAAAAAAGTATCCATTTCCTGCTAAAAATAGCAAAAGACTACAAAGCCCACACGGGCGGAGTGGATTTGATGGACAGTTTTTTGGGCCGCTACAAAATAAGGATCAAAAGTCGAAAGTGGTACTTGAGACTATTTTATCATATGGTCGACATGGCGGTGATCAATTTATGGATAATTTATAAAAAAATATCCAAACATTATACTGGGCGTTTTCTTTCAGATCTTGCAGAGGCTTTATGCAATTATAAAAAAGCACTGAACCCAAGAGAGGAAGGCCTTCAAGCAGTAACATGGAAAGGGTGATAGAAGCAAAGACACCGTGGTCCCATGAAGCCAGTTCCTCCAGGATGTGCGGACAGATGGTGTAGGCCAAGATGAAAAAAGACGTGCTTCTAAAAAAAGATGCAAACTTCCCAGTTGTAAAAGGTTTTTCGCGGACTGAGTGTACTAAATGTAGGGTTGCACTGCGTCATACTATAAATCGAAATTGTTTTGCTGTATTTCAATCAAAATAGTTTATATATTTTTGCTTATATATTTTTGTCATAATTAGTAAGATCTTCTTTAGATATGTAAGAATTACATTTGTCTTTAACGCATTGTGTTGCTAAATGTCTACGTTCATATTTTTTTGTAATAAATACCTATTTTCTTACCAATCATTTTTTTATTATTTTTCAAGTATTTAGATACTTATTTCGAATCATTTTTTGAGTCCATAGTAAAAACGCATGCGTTTAAGGGTTAAAAAATATAACGCATAATTCAAAATTTGTTAGAACCAGCCCCAGTCTCCCCTATCAATTGAACCACATAAAAAGATATGTCTTGTTTGTCAAAAACGATACAAAACAAAATCATCTAATCTATATTTAGCGTATCTGTTTCACGCGTTTATAGTAAGCTCTGTTTATTTTCCATTAAATAAGTTTGACTAAACTCGTTTCTTGTACCTTTAAAGGTGGGTACTGACCAACGTTACGAGGTGTAATGTAACATGTTACACAGCGAGCATTCGTGCAGTCAGTACGTCGAGCAACGAGCCGCTCGTTGCTCGCTTTGAGTGCTCCACCCGGCTGTCGGTTTTTTGGCGAATCCTTTGAGCGTTACGCGGTTCGATCAGTACGCACTTGCAAGTCGTCCCGAGCGCACGCGCGTTGCGAGTAATCACACGTCGTTTCTGTCGGATTTATTTATGGAGTGGGACAGAGAAAAAACTCTGTATTTTATAGAAAAATACAGAGAAGAGGAAGTCTTGTGGAACCCATCTCATCCAGAGCATTATAACAAACTCAAGAAAGAAGACGCTTGGAATAGATTGGCTTCGTTACTCGACAGCGAAAGAGAAACATGTAAAAAGAAAATGACAAGTTTACTGGCATCATTGAGGAGGGAAAAACAAAAAACTAAACAATCAACTAGTACAGGAAAAGGTACGTAATTATTTATTAAGTTTTTAAGTACGAGTATAGTTCTTGCTTGCAACTCAAGAGCGCGCGTGGCCTTTCGATGTAGGTATAATTCTGTGGATCCGTATCGTATACTTTTCATTGTGTGCGTGCGCTCGCTACTGAACTGACGGATTAGTCTGGTTAGGTTAAAACAAGAAGAAACTTAACTACTTCTGATGTTGAAGTAGACAATAAGTCTGAAAAAATCTACATAAATGAACGTATCTACATAATATCAGCCTCGTGTGAGGATAGTTCAAAGAGTTTTCAGTGAAAATGATTATGTCATTTAATTAACTAATGTACAAAGTTCATTGTGGATGTCTAATTTGCTTGATTCTTACGAAATGTCATGATTTACGTTCGATGAAGGTTTGTTGAGCAAATTTTTCAAGTATAAAAAAATGTACTTGTTTAACTACAAAGAAAGCTCACGCACGCTCGTGAATTGCAAGATCTATAAATAAGCCCACAAGTAACAGATACAATTTGGTTTTTTATTTAATTTTTTTACAATTATTTTGCTAGTATAGATTACGATATTCTCGAAATATACTACTTTGGGTCGACATTTGTTAATTTCAACTTCAATTTCAAGTGCAGATGAAGTGTACCATAGTACTTGGTTTGCATACAAAGCTATGATATTTCTACTGGATAGGAATACACCTCGTGCTACAACAGATACTGTAAGTTCATTTTAAGCATAATTTTCTTGCCAGCTTACAGACCCTTGCTGAATGCAGTATTCAGCAACTTCATTACGAATATTGTGAGCAGATCTTGTAGCCCTTCGCGGTCTTATTTGCAAGGGTAACATACTAGTCAAGTCATTGTTACCTTCTCTCCAGTTTCTTAATCTGACCTGGCCGTTCGATTCTTCGTCGAAACTACCTGCAGGGGTATATACCTGAGCATTATTACCTTTTCTTAAAAAAATTGTGAAGGCATGTTATTGCTGTTACGACAGATGTTGCGGTATTCGGTTCTAACAACATAGGTTTCCGCAAAACTCTAAACACTGCAGACAATATGCCGAACACATTTTCCACCACTCTACGAGCTCTGCAAAGTCGGTAGTTATATATTCTTTCCTTAGAACCACGTTCATGATATCCTGCATATACTTTCATCATATTTTCGGAAAGAGCAAAAGCTTCATCGCCAACAAAGTAAAACGGAATTTCTTCTGTTCTTGCTGGCAATGCAGTGGGTTGAGGGATGTTTAGTGCATCATTTTTTAGTTTTTCGTTTAATTCACAGTTGTTAAAAACTCCTCCATCAGTTATTCTTCCTTGACATCCAATGTTTACATACAAAAAGTTATATTTCGCGTCAACAACTGCCAGTAATACGATGCTGAAGAAACCCTTGTAATTATAAAATTCACTTCCACTGTTGATCGGTGACTGCAGTATAATATGTTTACCATCAATTGCGCCTAGGCAATGTGGAAAATTCCACAAAGTATCATAGTCATTTGCTACAACCAGCCATTGTTCCGGTGTTTCTGGCATCTGAAATAATGATTTATATTTATTTTCAGCTACGTGAAGGTGAAGGTGCTTTAGTACAACCGCCTGATGATTGCCCTTCGCCTGCCAATAAAAGCGACAATGAATGCCCTCCGTCTGCCAATAAAAGCGACAATGATTGCCCTCCGCCTTCAAAAAAAAGGAAGAAAGCAGTCGCCCCAAGCCCGGAAGAGATAATGGCATCTACTTTCAATATTTTAAAAAAGAAAACCGAGCAAACGGAGTCAACTTCGCACAAACTTGACGAATGTGAAGCCTATGGTATTTTTTTGGCAAATAAATTAAGATCTTATTCAAAGACAACAAAAATACATGTGCAACATTACATATCAAATATATTGTTTAGTGCTGATCGTGGAGAATATGACTATGTTGGCATGAATACTAACAATTATTATTTACAAGGATACTCTACACAACCAAATGTTGGCATGAATACTACCCAACCAATTTCAAGAGCCTCACAGATGCCACAGCCAAGCCCTGAAACACCTGCATCAAATACATCCCATCAAAATGACTGTGGGTCACCAGCTTTAAGTGAACAATTTATTGCAGAATATGGTGATTTAATTAATTAAATAATTTGATATGTAATGACAATTTTTTTCTGATTTAATTAAAACAGTACATACCTTTACATATTCTTTTAATGCTCCAATAAGGGCTTCGCTGACCTCTTTTACTATAAATCCTATTCGTTGCTTTGATATCTTGAAAAGATATTGCATACTAGTATAGGAATCTCCTGTTGCATAAAAACGAAGCGTTAGTGCTAATCGTTCCGTGACACTGATTGCTTTTCTATAATTTGTATCCTTTTTATGTACACTTGGACCAATTAAATTCACGAGTTCTTTAAAATCGATCGGAGACATGCGTACAAAGTTTTTATACTGTCCAGTAATCATTTGGTTTTTTAAAATTGCTATCAATGACAAACCACCACATATGCCTCTGTTTTTAAATAAGTTTGATGTCTAGTAACGTTTTTTCTTCTTAATTTGGATGAAACAATAATTAATTAGAATCAAAGATACCAACGCGTCCTCACTGTCGGCCATCTTGAGTGAACTGACGGCGAAAGCGGAGCACAGAGTTTTGGCGAGCATGTTACGCTGATTTTAAAACACAGCGTAACATGCTCGATGCGTAACACGCTCGATGCGAATGTTACATTACACCTCGTAACGTTGGTCAGTACCCACAAAACGAACACCTCTCAGAGCTGGCAAACACTATTACCTACATCACACCTTAAAAAGTGGGGCCGAAATGTGGTGTTGTAATGCCATTAACACATGCAAAGCAAAGTTAAAGATGTTTCGAAGAACTGTATTGCAAGAAGATTGACATACCTGCACAACAAACGCACTTAAAATAGATTTCAAACGGAAGGTACGCGAATAAGTAATTGAGGAATTTAGTATTCCTATTTAAGTCTGGTTTATATAAAGCAAGAAACAAGGCTCTGAAGGTTCAAGGACAAAATTACCTACTAGATCTACAAACGACACTGATGCCATAAAAATATAAAATAATATATATTTTTTTAAGTGGAAAAAGCCTAAGTAATAATTGTTTTTATGCATTGCATATTGCATACATTTGGACGATGACTTAAATACTGACGAAAAGTTCCATTATTTACTACAGGCAATGGAGAAGGGTGTCTTGCGCACATGAGATAATTGAGAGATTTCGTCCATGTGGCAAAAACTACCTCAAAGCCGTAGAGACGCTGAAGGAACGATTAGCAAAAGAAGTGTTTATTATAGATTATTATGTTAGAGAACTTCTTCAATTAGTAATGAGTAAAAACATGTCCAAATTATCCGTGACAGCTATTTATGATAAGGTTATGACTCAAATTATGGCATTGGAGTCTTTGGGCTTAGCACAAGATAAGTACGCCTCATTTCTAATTCCCCTAGTCGAGTCAGCCCTGTCAGACGAAACATTAAGAGCTTGGCATAGATCGAGTTTTCATCAAGAAAAAAGTGGCATACCACTTTCGAAGCTGCTTTTTTTTTTAAAGCTGGAAGTCGAAGCTGAAGGTAGAATTCAAGCAGCCAGACTCAGTCACACAAACTTGTATGAGTATGTTACACCATCAGCTGCTTGCTTAACCCCATCTGTCAAAGACGTCAAGCAGGACAACGTGACAACTTCGGAGAAAAAAGACGAAAAATCTGTGAAAGCAGAAGTTTGCGTATGGTGTGATAAAAGTTTTTATCCAAGCTTAGAGTGCAAAATAGCCATGAAGATGAGTCTAGAGCAGCGAAAACAGTTTTTAATGAAAAAGAAAGCATGTTTGATTTGCTTTAGAATGGGCCATATTGCGAAATGGTGTAAGAAGAGTCCTAAATGTTTGCTGTGCGGAAAAAGACACTACACTCTTATGTGCGCAGATTTGCCAACCACAGATAAACACACAACACCTACAACGATGAACCACACTGCGGAAAATAGCACTGTTTTACTTCAAACGCTAAAAGTAAGAATAGTTTCTGATGACGTGGATATAATTGTAAGAGCTCTATTGGATTCAGGTGCACAGAGGACATTTATTAAGCAAGATGTATGATGTATTTATATCTATACTATTATAATATTATAAAGCTGAAGAGTTTGTTTGTTTGAACCTGCTAATCTCAGAAACTACTGGCCCGATTTGAAAAAATATTTTTACGGTAGATAGTCCTTTTATCGAGGAAGGCTTTAGGCTATATAACATAAAGATACGACTTATAAGACCACAGCAGCAATGAAAAATGTTGCGAAAACGGGAGAAAGATATTCCTTTTGAGAGCTTCCGCTGCGTACGCTGCGGAAACCGCTTAAGTTACACAAAAATCATGTATGACTGGATTGTTCAGCATCAAGAGTTCTATAATAAAGTCCGCGACAGCATACGTCTATCTTTTATCGTTGACTCACTACAACCTTTTTTATGTTAATAAATTTGTAAAAAAATAATGCATTATTTTTAGATGTGTTATTATACACACAGGTATTTATTCTTATCAAAATAAATACATTCATCATCACGAGCATTTCATTTAGAACAAATTTGCCCTTTATATCATTTCATTTCAATAAATATCTTAGGAGCTATCACAGTTTTAACATAACTCCGCACCAAAATAATGTTCGCAGCTTAAATACAACGTGCGTTTGCGCTAATTGCTATGGTTGCTGGCTTCTTAGTTACAATAAAACTGCGTATGTTTTGCGTTAAATATTTTACTATTTTTATTCGAACATTATTTTTGAAGGTGTTACACACGGATATTGATTCTTATCAAAATAAATACATTCATCATCACGAGCATTTCATTTTGAACAAAGTTCACATCATTTGATTTCAATAAATATTTGACGACCCGTCTGGTGTAGTGGTCGAGAAATCGCCTACTACGCAGCGGGTGCGGGTTCGATCCCCGCACAATACAAACATTTGTGTGCATGAACATATCTGTTTGTATTGGTCTGGGTGTTTTCTATGTATATCATGTATGTATTTACAAACAAAAAGTATTTAAGTATTATATCCCTTGTCTGGCACCCATAACACAAGCTTTGAGTAGCTTACTTTGGGACTAGATGGCGATGTGTGGGAATGTCCAAAGGAAAGGATATTTTATCTTAGAAGCTATCATAGTTTTGAAATAACTCCACGTCAAAATAATACTCGCAGCTTAAGTACTTACAACGCGAGCTTGCGCTTACTATGGTTGGTGGCTTCCTACTTACATTAAAATATGTGTTTTGCGTTGAAATATTTTTGTTATACATACCTATTAGATTAATTTAGTCGGCTCCCTACGGAACGGTTGTCTTGCGCAACTGCTTTTTTCGCGATACTTCAAGTGTTTTCAGCGCGTAATACATAGTTTTCCTTTCGGTACTGAGTAGTAAAGGACTTGAGCTCATTATTTTGATTGCAGATATTTTCTATTAGGTAGATTCAGTAATACTTTTGGTTAAAACTCTTTCTTCAGATTTATGCAGGTTAAAGTTTTCTTTTCGCCACTGAGTAGGTTTTAATTTTGAATGCATCTATTAATTATTAAGTTTAATAGATTTAGTAGGTAATTACTTTTGTTATTCTTTCTTCTGATTTATGTAGGTATAAGTAACTGCGATAGCTCATCTCAGCATGTATTTTTTTTTTTTGACTTAGTAATAAGTACCATTTAAAGTAGGTAGGAGGTAGGTATTAAATCTAAATGTGCATTTATAATTTGATTTTGTAGAGGTAATTTGATTTGATATTGTTCTTCTTATTCTCTGTAAAGTGATTGATTACATTAGGTTAATGCTTAATTAATAGGATGGTTGACTTGATTTATATTTACCAATCTTAATGCAAAATTTGATTTCATTGTAATTGGGTATTGTTTTGTTGTATCTCTACAAAGCTTTGACGTTTTGGACATTTTTTAGGACAAAATTGTTAAGTTTTGTTTATCTTCTCACCATTTTTATATTACCTACCAAATTATAATTTTTAATAAAAAGTACCTACTGCATTAATAAGTAGAATGCCTAGAAAAAGGACTCAGCTTTCTCGGCAGTCTGCCACGTCTACAACGTCCATACTTCTCAAACCGAATGCTATTATTTGAGAAAATTGCTGCAACGTAAAATAATTAGCCTAAATAATTAAAAAATCTACCCAAAGTCACTATTTCACGCGGACGAAGTCGCGGGCACAGCTAGCTAGCTATATATAAATGCGAAAGTTTGTATGTTTGTTACTCAATCACGCAAAAAGTACTCAATGGATTTTGATGAAACTTGCCAGTAATGTAGCTTGGACATAAAAATAACACGTAGGCTCCTTTTTATCCCGAAATTCTAACGGGAACGGGCTCAAATTCCACGCAGACGAAGTCGCAGACGGCCGCTAGTAACTTTAATTTTTAAATTATATTAGAGGTCTCACATATTAATGACATTATATGATAGAGATTTTTCACATATTGCTATTAATATTGAACCCTAACCAACTTAGTATAAATGTAAATCTGAATTTGTTTGCATGTTTATTAAACTTTCACGCACGACTACACCGCTGAAACGATCAATTGATTGATAATTAATACAGTGTTCTCAAACTGTCAAAATGAGTGATGGAAGGTCTTCCATCACTCATTTTGATATTTCGTCTTCTTTCTAAAAAGGCAAAAATAAAAAAAGATGAACAAGAACATGCACTTCAGAAGACCAGAAAAATAGAATCATTTTTTAAAAGTGAAAACAGCAGCGAGGATTTACGTATTGCACAAGAGAACTCGGGGACAGAGATGTGAATTATTTGAAATTCATATATTTGAAATGCAAATACAAAATGCAAAATACCCATTTTTATTTTATATTTGAAATACTTTTTTCTAAATGTGTTTTGTATTTTATTTGAAATACTCTATATAAATATTTAGTATTTATAAAATACAAAATAGTTTTGTTGCATTTTTAATTCATTTTTACAATTTTTCCATTCTATTTCATTTTATTTATGAACGCACTGATCGTGATCGGAGTGTTGTCATTGTCATTTGTCAACTAGAACAATAATGCCAACATTGCGGCCCGTGTGGGCCCGTGAGAGCCAAAAAGAAAAGAAAACATTGCGCGTCAGTCAACTGTCAAACCATCGTCAAACAAACTTGAGGTCAAAGGCGTGGTCTTGTGTTTATTAGTTTTGTTTGTGATTTTTCTCAGTTTTCTTCGCTTGCTGGATATAAATAATTAAAATGTAAGTAATACATCACTTTTATAAATAATTTGTAACTTAGCATCAAGTAGTTTACTAAGTACATAGTTATTGTTATTTTTACTAGCCTAACCTAAAATATAATTTAACCGATATCGAACAACGTTAGTTGGTCACAATGTCGCATTATTCGTGCCCATTCGATGTTATTGTTTAATTCATGGATTTTACGTGTTTATTGAAATAGCATTTTTATTTACTAACCCTTAATCTGCACGATAACGAAAAGCTATTATTTATTATACACTAGCTTCCTACGACAGACGTTGTCCTGTCGTAAAAAAAAGTTAATGTGGCCGTTGAGTTTACTCAATTTCTTTATTTTATCAAGCACCATTCTTAATTTTTATGGTACCTCGAAAGAAAATAAAAACCTAGGATCACTTTGTTTGTCTGTCTGTCAGCCTGTGTATGTCTGTGCTAGCCGTTTACGCGTGATGATGCCGTGTGCAAGGGATTCATTTTTATATGTATATTGTAAGTACAGTACATAAGTAAGTAATGTTATTAATAACCTCTTATTTTTTCAGGGACAAGAGCATTCCATTCATATTAAAACACTTCTTCAAAGACATTACAAATGATCCTGGAAGTGGCGTAAATATATCTGGAACTTGCAAAAAGTGTTCGAAAACACTAAAAGGAAGTTTGAATTCTACATCCAACTTTTTGAACCATTTAAAAGTAAGTTAAGCTAAAAATTTTAATTTTATTTTGTTAATCAAATTATTTTGATTTCAAAACAGATTAGCTAATAAATAGGATTTTATGTAATATGAAATAATATAATCGCAGATATTCTATGCTTTAAAATATTAATCATACTTTTGCAGAGAAAAGGACATGCTGATATATTAGCAGAGTACGAGAAACTCAAAATACAACATAACAGGAAGAGGAAAAATGTTGGTGACACTGGTGAGGGATGCAGTTCATCTAAAACATTGAAACAATCCACTCTTCCAGCCATCTTACCAAAGTCAGTTAATTTCGACAAGTTACTTGTGAATTTTTTAGTGGATACCGTGTCACCTATATCAATTGTAGAAAATAAATCCTTTAAGGCTCTAATTGAAGGTGCACAGCAATTAAGTGTTCCACCGAAAATAATGTGCAGGCAAACATGTAATAAAAAATTGCAGAACAATACACAGAATACCTAGAAAATACAAAAGGACAATTGAGAAAGGTTGATTTTATATGCACCACAGCGGATATATGGTCATCATCTAAGAGAAGCTATCTAGGCGTAACTGCTCATTGGAGTGATTGTGATAAATTTAATCGGAAAAGTGTAACTTTGGCTTGCAGAAGATTCAAGGGAACACATAGTTATGATAAAGTAGCTGAGCTGATTGCAGAGATTCATTCTGAATTTGATTTGAAACTGTCAAAAATAATAAAGACTATTACGGACAATGGATCAAATATGGTCAAAGCTTTTAGAATGTATGGACAAGATTCAGATACAGGAATAAGTAAGCAAAATATTGATGTAATGCATGATAATATTGACGATGAAGATGATGACGATGATGATAATGTGTTAACCCTAAGGCAATTTTTGGAGTTATTTGAAGAATTCGAAGAGTTGCAACTGCCTAATCATGAAAGGTGTGCCACACACACATTACATTTAATAGCTTCACAAGATATGGATAACTAGCCTTAGGATTTTGGAATCTAGTCCCAAAGTAATTCATACAAAAGAATGTATGACACAGCTATGGCAAAATGTCGAGCAGTTTGGAATCTGTGTTCGAGGTCTCCTAAAGCCTGTGAAATATATCTAGAATCAACTGGAAAATCCCCTACTTATCCATGTCCAACAAGATGGAATTCATACCATAATTGCATTCAAGATCTATTGGCAGTCAAGGGTACCCTAAATGAAACTTTTAAGAAACTAGGGTTGGCTATTTTTAAAGAAATTGAAATTCAATTTCTTCTTGAATATGTAAGCTGTTCAAAGCCTGATGGGATCAGAAGTTTAGAAGGGGACAAAGATACTTATTATGGATGTCTTATACCAGAACTGATGAGAATGCAAAGAATTCTAAGCAGCTTGAAAATGGATAACCTTACATATTGTGATGTATTGATAGATGTTATTACAGAAAGTCTTAATAGGCGTTTTGAGAGATTTTATAATTAGAAGAGCCAAAAGCAAAAGATGGCATAATAGCATCAGTATCTTATCCCTTTTTCAAAATGAAATGGGTGCCAAAAGCCAACAGAGAATATATCAAAGAAGTATTTGTTTCAGAAGTGAGAAAGATAAAACAAGAAGACGAAAAGAGTTCCCAACACACTGACTCTTATAAAAAGAAGGAAAGGACAGAATCTTATTATATGTTTGTTGAGGACTCTGATTCTTCAGCAGCCAGTAATAATGTTAATACGACTATAATAGATCTGGAAACACTACAATATTTAAAAGATGAAGAAAATACTTTAGAATCCTTGAACAGATATCCTAATGTAAAAAAACTCTTCCTTAAATATAATACCTGCTTACCAAGTTCTGCCCCTGTAGAACGACTATTTTCATTTGGTGGAATGATTAAGAGGCCCCATAGGCGGAACATGAAAGATGAACTCTTTGAACAAATACTAGTTCTAAAATCAGTTCAATAAATAAAAGTGGTTATGCTTAACAATGTATTTTATTTTCCAAACCTATTTTAAAAATACGTATTTTGCATTTTGTATTTAAATACTTTTATTCAAAACTACTTTGTATTTCTATTTGAAATAGTGCTAGCAACTATGCATTTGCATTTTGTATTTAAATACTTTTACTAAACTATTTTTCACATCTCTGCTCGGGGACTATTAGTAATATGGAAAAATAAATATGAACAAGTTCTATTCCGATTGAGGCGAAGAGCGACCATCACAATCAGCCAGATCAGTTGCATTCAATAAAACTTGCTCATCCTCCTGATTCTGACATCCAAAAACCTTCAACAAGTGGCTAATATAAAGTCAGATAGCGAAAAAATGGCTACAGTTGCGACGTTTATTGAAATTGAATCAACCATAAAACTAAACAAAGATCCAGCCTTCTGGGGGATAAACGATTTAACAAGAGATATTATTGCAAGAAATGGTTTCGAACAAAACAAAACCTGTGACTTCACAAAAAGTGGAAGAATGTATTCCGATCATCGCCGTTATTTACCAAAAAATATATATTACAGAAAAATGAAGAATAACGAAATTAAAGAAAGGAATTGGCTCGTCTATTCGGAAAGCAAAGGCTCCGTATTCTATGGACCCTGTTTGGCCTTTGGATCTATTGAGAACAGAACACAGTTTGACGAGGAAGGGTTCAATGATTGGAATAATGCAGAAGTTCGAGTAGCTCATCACGATAACTCTCAAAATCATAAATCCTGCATTCTCGCTTTAAGAGCTAATAGGGGTATGATTCACCCCCCTCGAATGGAGCACGCCTTGTCGTGGCGAGGGGGCTCAGTAGCCTGTCGCAATCCAGCGGCAGGTGAAGCCAAGATGCTCCGTGGAGAGTGCCGCTGCGTCTGCTCCCGTATCGGGCGGCAGTGGCCATAGTGAGTCGCGTCTGTCTCGCATCGAGCGGCGACTCACTAAAAGTCGTTGGACTCCCGGCACCCCTCTGGCTTATCAGAGGAAGCAGGGGATGTCCTGAGGACTTTGGTCCTCTGGGCGAGCTCGGCGTGCTTTTACCGTCGGGCGTGGATCGCCTCGTCGGGAGGGTCTCGGACAGACGGTGTGGGGACACCTCTGTCCAATCACCAGGGACCTCCTGAGGCGCCAGTGTGCCGTCGGGAGTGGGATCGCCCCACTCCGTGGAGATCCGTCCTACTGTTAGAGGGTGGAGGTTGCGCTGGCAAGGGTCGCGGGACTGTTGAGACACCGCGGCCCCCGCTGTCACAGCCAACAAACGCGGCGGGCGTCGTCGGGTTTTAGTGGGTATAACCGAATTCGGGGTAGTACCACACACGCCCCTCCGTTCCCCGACAGAGAGGTACGGTGCGTAATTGGCATTTCTTGACGTTAAAAAAAAGGGGTATGATTCACGGCAATATCCAACCTTCCTTAACTACCTAACTTACCGAACAAATTTCTTACTGGAGGAACATTTTAAGGAGGGTTGTTGCTGTAATAAAAGGATTAGCTTCTAGAATTAATAGCAGAGTTTGACCCATTACTAACCAAACACATTGAAAGATATGCAAACCAGGGATCTGGAACAACTAGCTACCTTTCGAAAACTGTCTGCGACGAATTTATTTATTTACTGGCTGAAAAAGTACTAATATACATCAGTTATCTATACTAATATTATAAAACTGAAGAGTTTGTTTGTGTTTGTTTGTTTGTTTGTTTGTTTGAACGCGCTAATCTCAAAAACTACTGGCCCGATTTAAAAATTTTTTTTTACGTTGGATAGTCCATTTATCGAGGAAGGCTTTAGGCTATATAACATAAGGATACAACTCATAATACCACAGCAGAAATGAAAAATGTTGCGAAAACGGGAGAAAGATATTCCTTTTGAGAGTTTCCGCTGCATATGCTGCGGGAACCGCTTAAGTTACACAAAAATCATGTATGACAAGATTGTTTAGCATTAAGAGTTCTATAATAAAGTCCGCGACAGCATATGTCTATCTTTTATGGTTGACTTACTACAACCTTTTTTATGTTAACAAATTTGTAAAAAAATAATGAATTATTTTTAGAGGTGTATTATACACACAGGTATTTATTCTTATCAAAATAATTACATTCATCATCACGAGCATTTCATTTAGAACCAAGTTGCCCTTTATATCATTTGATTTCAATAAATATCTTAGGAGCTATCACAGTTTTAACAAAACTCCGCACCAAAATAATGTTCGCAGCTTAAGTACAACGTGCGCTTGCGCTAATATATTATAAAGCTGAAGAGTTTGTTTTTTTGAACGCTTATCTCAGGAACTGCTGGACCGATTTGAAAAAATATTTCTGTGTTGGATAGCTTATTTATATAGAAAGGCTTTAGGATGTTAAACATGACGCTGCGACGGGAGGGGAGGGAGCAAACTCAAAACGCGCGGACGAAGTCGCGGGGGACCGCTAGTGAGATATAAAGGCCAAGTATTTTTCTTTGATCGTGGATTCTACACCAGATGTAGCACATTTAGATCAGCTAACACTTGTGATTCGATATGTTTTAGATAATGGAGAACCATGTGAGAGTAGTACAGAGGCCTGCCACTTTTTTATGTTGTTAGAGGAGGTATATACTTTCTTCGTGAAATCAACTGAACGTTGGAAAAAAATAACGAATGAGATAAGAAGAGGAAAAACACTCAAGAGAGTGAACCTCACTCGTTGGTCGGCGTCTAAAACATTCCTGGGATGAAGTAATTACAGTTTTAAAAATGATTGAAAATGACAGTACAGAGAAACCGGTCCCGCGAAATGAGGCAAAGGGAATTCGCATCAAATTAGAAAAACTAGAAACTGCGTTCATGGTCTTATTATGGAATGTTATTTTGGAAAAATTAAATAAAGTGAGCATTCAGATTCAGAGCTCATCTGTAGATGTATTGACGGTATCTGATCTCTATGGATCTCTAGTAGAGTTTATAATAGCAGAACGAGAAAACTTTGACTATTTCGAAGAAAAAGCAATGGAGATGAGCACATTTAAGGAATATCAAGGTAAAATAAAAAGACAACCTAAAAGAAAAAAGATGACGGATGAAACAACGAATGAAGAACCTGAAATACCCACCAGCTCTAGAGATTATTTCAGAGTGAATACCTTTTTGGTCATCCTTGATAGATTGAGAGCTGAAATACAGAGAAGGCATAATGCTCACTTAAACTTTAAAGACAAATTTTCATTTTTAACAAAAATGACTGAACTTTCAACACAAACAGTTACAGAAAAAGCTCAGTCTCTCGTAAAATATTGTACCAATGATTTAGAGGACGATTTGATTCAAGAATGTGTGCATTTTCAAAGTCACATTTCCTCTGACAAAACTGCAGAGTGTGCAGTGAAGCCAGAATCAAACCCACTACTCAGTCTCTCAACTTTTTTGAGGAATCAAAGTCTGTCTAATGTATACCCCAACTTGGATAAAACTCTCCGCATTGCACTTTCCACTTCTGCTACAAATTGTTCTGGGGAAAGGAGTTTTTCCTGTTTAAAACGCGTAAAGAATTATCAAAGGTCTTCATTGCCTCAAGAAAAAATGAATTCTCTAGCTCTTCTCTACAAAGAGGCTGAGATAATGAACATCATAAACTATGATGATATTATTAATGATTTTGCTATTAAAAAGGCCCGTAAAAAAATGTATATCTTGATTTTTATTTCATTACGCTCCTTCTTAATGACTAATTCTAATTTTATTTAACTGTAAGGCCTTCTTTACTAAAAAAGGAAAATTATTATTTTAGAAAGGTATGTAAGTACATGGGGCGGCGGAAATAAAGTAGCCTACACGCACACACTAAAACATAAATCCGGCACTGGTTACTTCTTTTCATATTTTATGTATTTGCTCGAAGTAACGTTCGTTAACTATTTTGTTACCCATAATTTTATTTCCACGTCCATTTTAATAATATGCAGAATTGTTGAATCATCGAATTTTACTTCACAAGTCCGTATTGCCAAACGATTTTGTAGGAGGCGCGGAGGGAGAGCAGCCTCCGCCCGTTGTAACAAGGAGGCCCCGCGCGAGCCGCAGCGGCTGAGGCTGGTCATAGGTGCGTAGGCGAGCTTGGGTGACTGCACCTTGTTACGGCAAAGGCGACGAGGCTGCTATTCCCGCAGCTGCGGAGACAAGGAAATCCTAAAGCATGCTGCTTGTTTGCATGCCTGCTTGCTTGCTGCATGCCTGCTTGCTTTCTTGCTGCATGCCTGCTTGCTTGCTGCATGCATGCCTTCGTTCTTGAGGAAAAAAAATGGGAACCGTTGCACATTGAAACATGTTTTTATGAATGGTTTAATCAATAACGTAATAATTATATTAAACATTAGTTTCATATGTCGTTATTCTGCTTAACAAAACGATTGCAAAACATATTTTTTTTGTGAATTGTTATTCGAAATGATATTTATGAAACGGCGATTATCGGCTATTCGATTAATCAAGAAAAAAAGATACAAACATTAATTGAATAGTTTTCTGTGAAATGAAATTCGGTATCAAAAAATTCTGTCTTGATAGATACCCATGGAATTGTTCGGGTGCACGGCATCGCACAATAAATTTGATGGAAGCGTTGCACCGTAGACAACAATGAAGTCAATAAAAAGCCTGGACTTATACAACTCATTTCGAAAATAAAAGACGAAGCGGAGTACTACAAGGAATATAGAAAACCTGTTCCTCGGAGTACAAAATCTATAAAAAGTGACAAAAAATAGAATTAAATTTATGTTCATATAGAGAAGGAAACACCAGTTTAGAAGATATCGCAAAAAAATTTATCTATATACTAAATACATGCCTATGCTAAGCAATTCATACTCAAGTGTTTTATTTATTGAATTTATCTGTCGACTCTACCAAAATTATTTTGGGGTTTAAGTGGAATTTAAGTATGGGAAAATTTTTTAATGTAATTTTAAAACTGAAAATCACTTTGGGGTTATAGTGGAATGAATGTATGGAATGTAAATCTTCGAGAACAATGGGCTTTGGGATGATGTGGCATAAACCGCAAAAATGTCGTGGACAATCTTAGGACAACGGATCCAACATGACCAGCATATACAAAGGATGAAGTGGCATAAACCGCAAAAATGTCGTGGACAATCTTAGGACAATGGATCCAACATGACCAGCATATACTTTTTACCGCAGAACAACTGAGTTGCGAGACTTGGTATTTTTGACAAGTATTGTTTTTGATGGGTATTCTATACAATTAAAAACATGCTGTTGCCTCATACAGGGTGTTAAGTACAATAATAATCAACATTTACAGATAAATATTACAAATATATAATTCTTTGAACAAAATAATCTCATAATATTCCCCTTTAATATACTTTCTCTGTCAAACACTGACTCTGACTTAAAGGTGATAAATTAATTAAACCTATCAAGTTATCGAGGAAGGCTCTTCATTTAATTAAACCTATTAGAATAGCTGATTTGTTTTGGTCTAAGGATCCTAGTCAGTCTCTTATGATGTTCTTTTGTCAATTATTAATATTTTTTTGAATGAAACCGACAAGCCAAATTAGAAGATAGTCACAACTAGGAAACAAGAGCGAAGAATGAACTAATTCATACAATCAAAGCTTCCAGATTCTCTTCTTCAGATGCAGAACCATCAAATGCTTTGGAGCTTTAATCTGCTGATGATAGACAACAATGTCACCTGCCAATAACCAGGGCTTGACACCGGTTAAAGATTTACCGGTATTATAACGGTTAAACCGGTTTTATCGTAAAATTCCGTTCCGGAGCGGAACCAAATAAAAGTGATACTGTAAACCTTAATAAACCGGTTAATTCCTGGCCGCTTGCGACAAACGCAACGCGACTTGTTTCTTGACCGAATATTCTTCGAAAGAGGTTAGAATAATTATCAGATTCTACAGAATTAATCCTTTTGACATTTTATTGTTCATATAATATAATTAAAATTTCCAAAAATATGTCGAATTATTACCACAGTACGTATCTGATAGGATAATAAACAAAATAAATTTTATTGAATAAAAACAAACGTCAATGCGCTCACCGCACGCAGATCTTAACGAAGTTGAGGTGGTTGTCCTGGCTGAACGAAAAGTTAAACCGGTTAATGAAAAATACCCATATTTTTCCGAACCAGTTTAAAAACCGGTTCAAAGGAACATAACCTTTTTCAAAAAGTTCCACCTGTATTTTCGTTAAACCGGTTCAGAAAAAATACCGGTTTCCAAGCCCTGCCAATAACATCATCAAAACCCTGGGGTCTTTCTGGATACTCAGTGGATGGAAGAGGAATTTGACGAGGTACCTACCACAAAGCAACATAAACAATCATTTATAGGGGGGTAATGGCACAAATATGAAGAATCTATTCAATTTGCAAAAAAGATGCATTGCATTGCATTAATTCAAATAATATCCGTACAATGTGATACATATGTATTTGTAATGTCAAGGCAAATATTTACAAGTTTAAACAACAGAAACAATTCAATAGAAAATTTGTACCTCTAGTCTATGGAATAAATTCCTATCTTCATTCATTTTGGACCTATACTGATGGTGATGTAACATCATGCCCTACCGCCTATACTTTAAGCAACATTTACTACAAGATTAGAAAACAATACATATGCCCTGTGTGAAACGGCTGTGTTTATTTACCATTTTTTTATTTAATTTCATATTTTATGTATGTTACGTCATAAGGTATTTTTAATATGACCCTATTTTATTTGTTATCTGCTGCCTAAATAAAATTAATAAATTAATTCCTTTATTTTAAGTTTCACACTTTCCGGGGCAGTAAACAGCTATAGCTGTAAAACAATATAAATTTTATTGTGTCTGGGATACCATGCCAGTAAGAATTAAATAGTTGATTGATAATGCTTTTTATAGTATTGATGACTTTTGCAAGTATAAAGAAACAGAATATATTGTTGACATTGTTGTTGTTTAATTTATACTCGTTCTGATTGTAAAAAGATACTTTACCGTCAATTGAGATAAGACATTTTTGAGCCTGATTTGGCTGTGTTTAAGCTGCAAGTATGTTTTGTCTATCCTAATTTGTTTAAGTTCAGAGGCTTCATTTGGATAGACACAACGCTGTTCAAATGAGTACCTATGAGATCTACCTCAGAAACCAGACAAAGGCTCCTCAGATAAGTTGTTGTATTTCAAGAGTTCACTTACTGACTGAGAATAGATGAGTGCCCATGACAAATTATAGTTTTAAAAGTTAACATAGTATAAGACTTAAGTTTGAGTTTTGTTAAGCTTTATACGCAGTGCAAATGCAATGTTTGCATAATATCCTGCAAGCATTCGCAAGTTCAGTGCATCTACTGTCATCAAGTTAGTTTGTTTGGGAAGCTGTTTTATACTGCTCAGTTTTCTGAAACCAAAGCCCACAAACTTAATGGCAAAATTTTGATTCCTTTTAGTACGCTGAATATCATATTATCTTCCTTCGCTCTATGAATTTTAATTAAACAATGGCTTTAATCCATTGTATTTAAAATAATATGAGGTAGGGAGGGGTGATAAGTACTTACAATACAACCATGGAAATAATCACTTACAATAGTCTACCCATGACTATCTTTAAATCACACTCATCTGCTTCAGTTAAATCCCAATAAAAAAGCCACTTCACCAACATTACAATGCCAATAACTTGAGAATTTGTAGGAAGGATCAGATAAGTCGGCTTACTATACAACTAACAGTAGGTACATGAAGTAAATAAAAGCATTACCTACTTTATCTGAAGACGAACATCAACAACAAACATGTTTGAGAAAAGGCATTATCAAAATACCTGAGGAAGTTGACCAACTACAAGACAACAACTAAATCAAACACACAGAATAATAATAATAATAATAAATATCCTTTGGACATTCCCACACATCGCCATCTAGCCCCAAAGTAAGCTACTCAAAGCTTGTGTTATGGGTGCCAGACAACGGATATAATACTTAAATACTTTTTTGTTTGTAAATACATACATGATATACATAGAAAACACCCAGAAAGCCAACTTCAACTCCAAAGAGGTGGTACACTACTATACATTAACTCATAGGTTCTTTAGTTCTTTAATTATGTCATTTTATTTTTAATCTAAACAAGATAAATATTGCATGTACCTATGACATAAAGCGAAGACGCTTTTTTGCAAAAACGACTTTTGCAAACATTGTAACTAACCTACAAAAACAGGATCACATAAGTATTAATCAAAGCTAACAGAAACAAACATTTGTTATACAATTTACGATCTAGTGCCGAATATCCAGAAAACTCTACTCTAAACAAGATAGTCACATTAAACGCCATTATAGTAATTTACTTTAAATTTTCTCTATTAAGTGCCTACTTGTAACAACAATAATAAATAGGCAGGTAGGTAGGTACCTAACAATAACAACACAGAGCAGTTTTTATTTTATTTTATACAAGTTTAACGTCTTTGGCTGTACGCCATACAGACAATTCTTCATTTATTGTATTTTGATTTTTCCACACGAAAACTAACACTAAACTAGCTTAACTTAACCTAACTCATTAAAATGCGAGGTGGTCCGCATTCCAATGCTCAACAAGGAAGCTAAGCGCAGGAACAGCGATCGGGGTAAGACGGCGCAATTAGAGCTCGCTTCACCAAAATTCTCACTTTAACTTCATTGTTTTCTACAAAAGCACAAATTATCATGACCATTCCACCGCACAATCAAAATAATTGACCCGAAAAAAACTATTTCTAAAATGAAGAAATATGGTCCGTCCTTCCCTTTTCGTTCCCGCGCAAAACTCAGAGCAGTGTTTGTGAAATAGGTTGTGAACGGCTCAGGGCTGCCAGGTGCAAAAATGGTGTGATCGTACGACAACTACTAATAAAATCGTATACCAAGGAAATTTTGAAATGAAAAGATGGTACATCCTAAAACTACAAAGTTTTTTTTTATTAAAAATTACAAAAAAACGTTTGATTTTGGACACGACTAGAGATGGGTGACGTGAAAACACCCAGTGGGAAAATACCGGGGAAAATACCCATTTAGGGTAAAGATAGGGTTTTTACCCGGGTAAATTCCCAAATCAGGGGTAAAAACCGGCCAAGTGCGAGTCGGACTCGCGCACTGAAGGTTCCGTGCCAACTTTAACTGACTTAGGGAATCCACTTACTTCTACTTAGTAAAATACCACAATATTTTGTTGACTGCAAATATAACTTTGTTTTTCATAGTGTTTGTATGTAGTACAAAGTTATGATTGCGGTTGTTGAAAATGTGCTATATCTCAAAAACTACTAGTTCGATCTCGTTCGAAACAATTTTCGTTGAAAGTATTTGTTAAGATCTACATTCCGTATTTTTTTCAAATTTTACACTTGCTTGGTTTAGAAATAAGATGGGGGGAACGCCCATTTTACCACTTTGGAAGCGTCTAGCTATGAAACGTAAGACTTTAAAAGAAAATGGTTTTAGGAACCTCTATGTCATTTTAAAAGACCTATCCATAGACACCCCGCACGCATAGGTTTGACTAAGTTTTTTTTTTTTGGTTTTAGTTTCATGTATGGGAGCCCCCCCCCTTAAATGTCATTATTTTTTATTTTTTGTATGAGAATCAGTAAGCGGTTAATAGGATACATCTTCCTACCAAATTTAACGTTTATCGTGTAACGCTTTTAGTTACAGAATAAAATGGCTGTGACATACGGACGGACAGACAGACAGACAGACAGACTTGACGAAACTATAAGGGTTCCGTTTTTCGCCATTCGGCTACGGAACCCTAAAAACGATTATTTGTTAATATGGGATGGGGTGATGACAGACCGAAATTCGGTATATATAGTTAGTTTAGAACATGTTCATTATACTTCATCTTTAACAAACAAAAATACCAATTACATGATGATTGTTTGTCAATATAAATGCCCGTGCCGGTAACAGCAGTTATAGTCTTTAGTCTAAAAGGTATCACAATTAAATCAAAAACCACTCAAAAGTCCATAAGAGGAACAGATGATAATCTAGTTACGGTCGGTTCGACGTGGGTCGATCATTATACCCGTGTTCAGAACTAAAATGCATTTGTTTTTAGTTTTGTTTACTTTTAAACGTAGTTATTATTCAGTAGTATTATAACGTTATAAAATGTTTTTCAACATTTATTCCTTTTTCCAAAATTGTTTTTGTAACTCCACAAAATAGGTTTTTGTGTCCGCCATGACTTCTTTATTTGATGTGTTTTGTTCTTCTTCGCAGCAAGGTTTTTATATCGGGGAATTTAAAAGCAATCATAGGGTCCTTTTTGGTCCCTAAAGTCACAGTCGGACGAGTGAGGTTTATGTAAAAACACTGCTTCGACATTTTTACTCGTAACTGCTTGTTTTGCGGTGGTAGCAATCGCGGCAGCCATCACGCTGACACCTTTTTGACATGGCTCTCCATAATCAGATTTGACAACCCCCAAATATTCTTTTATTTCAACGCATGTTTTTAGTCCAAAAATAAATTACGGGTCGTTTTGCTCCTGTTCAATTTTATCAATATACACCAGACACGAGAGATTAAAATAGCTCTCAAAAACTCCGCAAATAAAATAATTCCAAAATTAAGCACAATGTAATTAATGATGGTTGTGCCAAATTTAATACCTAACGCCACCTATCGTCGAAACGGGAACTTATTGATCGACCTAGTATTATGACTGACGTCTTTGTTCATTACAACCTAGTATTTGTATACGAAACCGGACAAAGCAAAATTTGTTGTGTTGAAAACTGTTTTTTTAAGGACTTATCACATAAAGTTAAAAAAAAAAACAAAAATTGCTCTCCGGGAGTGCCGGCAGAAGTGAAAACTTGAATATCAACGTTGTGCATTTTTGATTTTTTGGAATAGTTAGGGAATAATTTTGAATGAATTGCTCTTATTATCAATATAAAAGTACTATCATTTTTGTGATAGAATACAATAATAATAATAATAGTAATAATAATAATAATATAATATTTTTATAGAATACAATATTTATTTATTGCGCTATCGTACACAAACATTACAATTTATATTATATTAAATTACATTAAAAAGTTTATCTCTCAGAAAAATCAACTTACATCCATAATTTCGCCAACCGCCTTACGGTTTTTCGATCAGCCTACGTGTCCTGACGCGAGTTTCACATTTTTCCCCCATCCCACAAAAATGCTCAACGCCGCTAAAGAAGTTTTCACTTCAAAACTCTGCTAAATATTTTGTATTTCACAAGTAGAATCAATGCAATTCAGTTTTGTTTTAAGTTCGGCCTTAATAAAATTGCATAATGTGTTTGATTTGGTTGTAGACTGACAGATGTTAAGTTTGTGGCACAGCTTATATTTACCCATAATTTTGGTATTTACTGGTTCTTTCCCTCGTTTTTACCCATTTTGGGTAAATACCGGGTAGAGTCCCATCACTAGACACGACACAACAATTACAATTAACAAACTTTTCATTAGAAAAAAAAACTGTGGTCATATTGTTTAACTTTTCTTTTGTCGGCTTCATTCCCCGAAACTCTTAGTTACTAATTAGCCGTAGGCTGTAGGACGTTCGTTTCATTATGAAATATTGCCAGGTATATAAAAATCGTAAATTTACCGAACGATCTCGGTCTAGCGGTCGTACATGAGTCAAAGTGCAAAAAAAAATCGTAGGATACGATTTAAATCGTACATCTGGCAGCCCTGGAACGGCTTCACATCACATTTACAATACACACTCAGAGGCTTTTTATTACCTGTGCCACGACAAGGTACTCTTACTTATCAAACTACCCATGGAAACATGTTTTACAGTCCGTTTTTTTGCTAGTCGAATAATTAAAACCATCATTTTATAACTTTTAAATTATAATATCAGTAAATAAAATGTATAATGTTTAATTTCAAGATATCTCAGTGCTAAGCAATGAATTACCTATGGAGTTGGTGAGTTTTTTGTTTATCTTATTATAAAACGAATTATTTCGGAAAAAAGGAATTTCAAGATTGTTAACAATATTCGACAAACAAAAAGAAACTGACTTTAGATGTGTTGTTATAGTGGCCATTGTTTTTTTTTTCCATCGCAAGTTCAACGTAACAGTCCTCAATTTTCTGCTGTTATATTGCAAAATATAACGTAGTTTCGCTTTTTATTGTTACAAATTGTTTATGTTATCTTTTAAGATCTGCGAAAAGTGTATTGAAAAAAATATTTAAGAAACTATAGGATAATTCATTTATTCCCAACACAAGTGTCATTCCACTACATATAGAGAAAACTCGGCAAAACACTTTCATGTATATTTTTGAAACAAAAAAAATAATTTAAGCCAAAATGATGAAACATACAAGTTTAAACTGCACTTACTTGGTTTTTGTTGTCCGCAACTATTATCTGAGTAGAATAACATCACAATTAGGATGTTTCAGAATTAATTCTTCCAGAAAAATGGAAACACAAAAGCCAATTTCGTTGACTCCATGGTTGACTAAGCTCTCATGCCAAAAGAAACAGGAAGTCTTTATATTCTTTAAATCTGTCACCTAAAAACCAAATTAATATTATAGTAAGTAATTAGTATAGTTATTCTTTTCGGTCTGATACGTTAATTGTCAGCATTTGAGCTGTGTAGATCTTACCTATTTTGATTTGCGAACAAGACATTTTGTCCTCGTCTTTAGTAAGAAAATTTTGCCAATATACTAATTGCTAATTTAAAATGCTAATCATTATTAATAAGAAACACGCTGTGACTATTAGCAGCGATTCAGTAGCGATGCTGACGTCCGTTAGCATCAATGTAGTCTCAAAATGTCTTTTGTAAACATTTACACACCGCGCTACTTTTAGCAACGATACAGTCGCGATGCGGAAGCTGGAAATTGTCAAATTATAAATAAATAAATATCCTTTGGACATTCCCACACATCGCCATCTAGTCCCAACGTAAGCTACTCAAAGCTTGTGTTATGGGTGCCAGACAACGGATATAATACTAAAATACTTGTTGTTTGTAAATACATACATGATATACATATAAAACACCCAGACCAATACAAACAGACATGTTCATGCACACAAATGTTTGTATTGTGCGGGGATCGAACCCGCAACCCGCTGCGTAATAGGCGATTTCTCGACCACTACACCAGACGGGTCGTAATTATGTACCGAAGTTTGGCGACTGCATCTATACAAACGTTAGCGCGTTAGCATCGATGCAGTCACGCTTCTTTCGAATATATGGCGTTCAAACAAATGTACTGTCGCCGACATGGAATACATTTGGGTTTTCAGTAAAGTGACCAATAGGTGAAATAGGCTGTCAGTCAAATGGCTTGTCGATAACATGGCAGTGATGAAATGGGTTTCGTTAAAAAGACTTTCTATAAACAGACCGACTCCCATTTCCAACTGTTTAAATCGACGCTTTCTGGCACGGTAAGGCAGGAGAATGTAATCGACACAGTTTTGGTGGGCTGAAAAAATACAGAACCATTATCTTTTTGTGTTCTTCTCATAAATCGTCTGACGCTTACAACTTTGTGTAAGCATAAAATTGCTTTGCATATCTGGAAATTACTCATATCTGTTGGCACATGGTATATGACTCCGGTTACTTCAGTCCCTGACGCTGGTATGGAAGCTTTTATATGGTAGCTTTCCAAGAATTTGTCATTTTTGATGGCGGCATTAGCAAGGGAGGGTTGAGTGAAAATGTCACCCACCTTATAGCGATTAACTCTTATGAGCTGCTTAACGCCTTTATTATATTTTTTTACTCCATTTGAGAGCGACATAAGATCTCGATCTCCTATGGGTTTGTCATTAACTGTACTTTCTAAAAAGACAATATATTCAAAATTTCCACCGCTCTCTGGATACAGCCTCGTATATGAGGGAACTCTTAATTCTTTGTAATTATCTGTATGACTTTGTGACTCGTATTGCTCATCTTCTGAACTCGAGTCTCTCGATCCGGACCCCTCGTAGGAAGACATACCTTTGGCTGAAGTAGGAGCTGCCCCGTCACTGCGTCACCTCATCCGGCCTTTTTCTTTTCTTGAGGCGTTTCTTCCCCATTCTGTCTCCTCAGAAACCTGAAAAATTAATAGGATTAATAATTTATCAAAAGGAGCTAAGCAAAAACTCGACCACCGATCACAACGTTTCCCGCGCGTTTTCTAGGTGACCATAACCAATAAACTTTGTCTCTTTTATTTAATGCTCAAAATAATCTGTGCCAGGCATAGGCGACTCAGGATAATGTGTTCTAGGTCTTTTAGCTAGGCATGGGTCGTAACAGGTAAAACTAAATACCTGTTACAGCTGTTCCTGTTATCAAAAAATAACTGGTCCAAATACCTGTTATTAAATACTCCCTGTTATTTTCATAATGAGTCTCAAATAACTACTTATTACATGCAAAAGATACAAGGCTGATTAAATAAGTGAAGTTTACAGTTCGGTAAGTTATTGTCTAGACAGCCACATAAAGGATCCTGATTTATTTTCACAGAAAAAGTGCAAGAATATTAAAGGCTACTTATTAATCAACGAGCACAATCATAAAAACTTTCCTTCATGCTTATCAGGCTTAGGACTGTCAGCTTGCAATGCAATATTTGACATACGTACTTATTTATCAAATTTGATTTTATTTATGTAACAAGATCAATTAAATTATATAAAGCCAATCAAATAACATTTATGAAGGGTATGACTGTATACTTAAAACTATCCCAATGCAACAAACTGGCGCATTTAAAAGTTTTGATTTGATTTTATGTACACAGGCTATTTACAGTTTTATATGTACATAACAATATTCACAAATAAATAAACATAATAAGTTATGAGGTATTTACAAGTTTTGGTGAAGAAAAATCAGCTGTTGCAGTTTTCTTACGCCTAGGCGTATACGCCTTTCATTCATTATGTAACCAGCCGCTGAAAACACGCGTTCGCACGGCACAGACGATGCCATAACACACATATTTCTTACAGCAATTTTATACAAGTGAGGATACAGTGTTTTGTGGGCTCTCCACCAAGCCATAGGGCATTCTCTCCTCGGCAACATTCTATCCTCCAAATAACGCTGGACCTCGACAGTAGCGCGTGACTGGGCTGTCCCCTCTGGTTGGATATGATTTGTAAGGTACAGCGGCGACTGGCTCCGCAGGTTCCTCTCCTGATGTGGAGGTCGCTGGTTGGAATGATGCCGACGACGATTGTTGCGTTGCTGCAACGAGCGAAATGACGCATTTTTTGATGTCATTAGCTAAGCGCTGGTCGTCGAAATAAAATTTGAAGCGAGGATCTATAAACATGCAATCTGCAAAAATTCTATTGCGATCCAAGTTAGGAAACCTCGTTTTCAGGTTTCCTATCAGGTCTTGGCGTAAATTTTCAACCAAGGGCATCAGCGCCTCGGTAATGCTCTCTAACGCCTTTATCAACCTTTGAGTAATGGGAAATTACTAGACTGCCTGTAAGAAAGTTTTGCCCACTTAACATTTCCGTAGCTTCCTCACAGGGCTGAAGGACCAAGCACATGTCCTGACAAACTGTCCATTCGTATGATGTTAACGTCTGCATGTTTAGATTAACTAGAGCTCTGTTTATTGGCTCTTTGAAGGCTACAAATCTTTTGAGCATGCTGTATGTTGAATTCCAACGTGTTGGGACTTCCTGGATCAGTCTCCGTGGCGCGGCGACAGCCTGCTCCTGGTATTTTTTTTGAGTGGGCATTTAATATTGGCGCCATTATCCGACAACGCTAAAATAATTTTGGTTGTGACACCCCAATCGTCACAAATACCTTTTAAAACTCGAGCTAAGTATTTTGCAGTGTGATTTTCTGCTTACAGGGGAAGGCAGTCTAACAGAAAGGACCGCAACTGGAATCCGTCGTCTGTAATATAATGACCAGTTACGGCCATCATAGAATCATGCGCGGCATTACTCCATAAATCTACGGTGATACAAATCGATTCTACTTCTGCACAGATTCTTTCTTTCATTTCTGCTCTTGATTTTTCATACAAAACCGGCAGCATATTGTTAGAAAAATATTTCCGTGTGGGGATAACGTAATTAGGAATCGCGAAGGAAATTAACTCCCGAAAGCCTCGATCTTCTACCACCCGGAAAGGTTGATAATCTTTTATAAAATATTCATGATTTTGCCATCAATTTCCGGTTTTGCAAAATTTGACCTTCTCGGCATAAAACTTGTAATGGGTTGATGGCCATAGGTCCTTCTTGGTGCTTGATGTGCTGACTGCGGAATGGTGCCCGTTTGTTGTACCTGCTGCTGCTGAGGTGCTGGAGGTGGAATTTGTAGACTTTCTGCCGGACTCGTGAGGTGCGCGCGGGCTCTATTTGGTGACTACAGTTAGCTCCGTCATCACTTCCTAGTCGGTTAACTAAACTAATCGTGGGATGTTTACGATCAATATGTTTTTTCAAATTTGTCACGGAAGATTTATAACTAAGTTTGGTTTTACATATATTACAAGTAGCACAGTAACCACCAATGTCCGTAAAATGGTCCCAAACTACACGTTTCTTATTTACACTAGCCATTGTTGCTTACAATATAAACACGACTAAAAACTTACCTAGTCACTTAACTACAAAATTTTACAACTAAAATCTATTCTGTACAGATTACAAGTATATTTACAAATTTTCAATTCAAGAGACTATTATTTAACACTTCAAAACTGAAATCTAAAAGTTTACTTTCGCTCCTAAAAATCAAAACAGAAGAAAAAGTAACGGATTTTTTGAAAATTACTTTTAATCATCATTCAAATTAACACTTTATTTTAGATAATTTAAAGTTCATATCTTTCTTTCAAATTTACGAATCGTGTTTTTATTCTTTAGATCTTATGGCACAGAATATATTTAAAACTTATGGTCTGACGGTGCATCCACACCGCCCGCCGTCACGGGCCGGTGGCCGTGCCGGCGGCCATGCCGGTCTTGCCGCAGCGACTTTTTTGATACAATCTGCCAATACAATAAAATTTTCTTTCAAATTCATGCCGGGCAGTGTGAATACACCGTGGAAAACGGTCCGAAATGTGAACATGACATCAGTAAACCGAATTTTCAATTCATTACATTGCATGCATATCACGGTTAAGAGGAATGGTTAGAAATAAAGCCAGCTTCACCAAAACATTTTTAGTTTATTTATTTTCCTCGAATCAGTAATCGATTCGAACTAATTAATCGATATCTTAATCAAGGTCTGGCTGCATGTCTTTGTTTCCCTTGCCGATATGGTGTATCCACACCGCCCAGCGGCGGATATAAATACTGTCACTAAAGTCTATCAACAGGAGCGTACCACTTGCTGATCGCCATTCGGTCGCTCATGAGCACCCATGTTCCTTTTCCTCCTGCATATTAAGTGAAACTACTTTGTGAGTGTTTGCGATCGTTGGCGTCCTTTTAACTATTTCGAGACGTTAATTAAAAGCAAAAAAATAATAATACCAAAAACAATATTTTTTATTATTATTATTGATTATAGATTCCAATCGAAAAGAAAAAAACACAGCCACAAATTGCACAAGTTAAAACCACGATACATAACTGACTGTCAATCATACACTTCCGTTTCTGCCGCATACTACGATCGCGGTCGTCAAGTTGAACGCCAAAGTGAATGTTCGCAGGCTTGGTGGTCGTCGCAGACGGCGAGTGTAACGCTCTCAACCATACTCTTACTTTATCTGTGCACTCAACCTCAGCTGATTGTCAAAATTACTTTGTAGTTCGTTAGGGGCGCTGCCGAGCTGCACGTTCGGAAACAAAGATCAATTTTAAATAATTTACCTTTTGTCTTCTTATCTTACTTTATTACAGAAAATACTAACTTCATCCATGGTAAAGATAAGTAGTGTTTGTAATTGTAATTGTAATAATATAGAAAGATCTACAAAATAATTTTTGCAGTTATATTTTTATGTCATAGGTATTTGTTATTATTGTTTGTGTTTCCGAACGTTCTATCCAGACATGATCCAGACAGATGAAGCCAAATAAAATATATTTTATCTGTTTGATGAAACGGAGTATTATGTCAAGTGAGTACTAAACTTTTCTGTATATTAAAATACTAGGTGCTTCTCTTTCAAATGTACTATCAAAAACAGAGAAGAAAGATCGATAAATACAAAACCAAATTATAAAGACACTTGGTTTGCTTGAGTGACGAATGCGTATAGGGATCAACGTTATTTTGTCAGTTATAGATATAAAATACTAGGTGCATATCTTTCTAGCCCCTTGAAAGCTGCGGAGAAGAAAGAGACACACCTAGTATTTATCTATCAGCTAGCTAGAACAGGTAACAGCGTGAAGTGTGTGTGCGGTTCGGTAGGTACGCTGCGTATTGGGAACAGTGGGTATTGATGATAACAGTGATTTCATTGAACAGGTATTTATCCTACGAGGAACAGCTGTTACGGCCGATATTTAAATACTTGTTATACATAACTGATACGATAAATACGCCTCATCGCTACTTTTAGCTGTCCCCAAGGATTTAAATGGAAATGGAATCTGCAATCTGACATAGTCTGTGGTATTTTTCATAATACGGTAAGGCTGCTTCCTTTAATAAATACTAAAATCAAGTTTATGTGCGGCGTACGTATTTTGTAAAAATACTAAATAAATATGATTTATTCGTACTATTTGAACAGATGTCAAGAAAAATATTTACCCACCTCCAAGTTTTTCTTGAGGGTAATAGAAAATTGGGGGCCCCAACTTAACATTATTAGTGATAATAATTGAGGGGTCCTATGTTCTTCTCTGACATATTATACCAAAACACAAAAATATATTTCAAATAAAAGTAACAATATTTACAATATAACTGTTTTGCATTACAACAAAACAGATATTATGTGTCGGATAAAACACAGTGTTGGGTGAAGAAGCGGTCATGATCCTTGCCTAAATTTAGTCTATGGAATTAAAAAACTTACCAGGATTGTCGTTGATTCGATGTGACTTTACCTTTCTTGACACCAGGTGGCGCGCCTTTGTATGAATTCTGGCACGTTGAAACCTGTCATTGTCAATAGTCTCTCACCAGCAAGGCATTGCTGCAACACTGTGTTTTATCCGACACATAATATCTGTTTTGTTGTAATGCAAAACAGTTATATTATGTGTCTTTCTAAAACACAGTGTTGGGTGAAGACCTGTTTGTTATCTGCTGGTGTCAAGCACAACGCTATTGATATTCCATTAATTAATATAAGTAAAACAAAACTTACATATTAAAAATAAATTACTAAAAAATTTAGTTAATCCAATTAGAATAACCTAGTAATTGCACACAATTAGGTTTACTCTCATCCTCATTACTTTTCATTGAGATCAAATGAAATCATAAATTATTAACTATGTAACTAAAAAACAATTTAAGAAACTTATTAATTTCAAACACAAATTCAAACATAAATTCAAACACTTTTAAAATTGTTATATAACAAATCTGCACCAGAAGTATCTAATGGATATTGAATTTCCCTGCAGTAATGCTTTCTGAAAGTTTCAGCGCACCTCCAATTGGCCCTTTCTAGGATCTCATCTATTGGTCGGTTTTCAAACCAACTACGAGAAGAAACAGCAGAACGAATACTCCCTGGAGGGGCATCAATTCCTACTTCTCTGAGAATAGTCCGTATCCAATTTGCAATGTTAGTTCTGGATGCAGGCTTAACTATACCCGTACAAGAAATAAATAAACTATTGATTTGCGTTTGAGATCTTCTTTCCCTTGAAAGTTGAATCAGCTTTTTAACATGCCTTACAGGGCAGACATTTTCATCAGGATGTCTAATCAGAGCCCATCCTGACTGTCTGTGAGAATTGGAATCTGTCTTAGATCCAAACCGTGGCCATAATGTTAACTGGTCCTCTTCTTCAATAAGGTTGTCGTCAGACATATCTAACAAGGTTAGGTCATGGACTCTGCGTCCAGAAGCAAGAAGAAGTATAAGAGCAGTTCTTCGAGATATATTAAATAATGTATCCACTATGGGAGTACTCAGGAGCCAGTCAAATAATAATTTTATATCAAACACTTGAGTCCTTTTTATCTTTGGTCTTGCAAGAGAAATAGCTTTTAGAATCTGATGAACAAAAAAGTTTTTAGCAATATCTTCAGCTGAAGTCGCACAGAAGGTAGGTACAGCTGACTTGTGCAAGAGTATTGTACGATATGCAAGTCCATCCTCTAAAAACAATTTTGCCAAAAACCTAGCAACATCATTCCCTGTTGGGGTACTAGGATCTATATTGTTAGTCCCACACCAAGAAATCCATCTCTTGATGGGGGCTTTATATGTTAATAAAGTGGATTCTCGCCAACTTTGCTTCAATAACTCTTTTTCTCCTGTAGCCCAATGGGCTATTTGAGCTTTCCACCCCCAATTTTCCAAGCTAGGAGAGAAAGTTTGTCTGCTTGTGGAGGGCTCTGCCCCGTTGTCAAATCTACCAAGGTCTTCCGCAGATCTTTTATCGGTAGAGGGTCTGTCAGAGCTCTGGCCCGGAGATCCGGCATCCAAAAGCATTGTGGCCATTGGGGAGCTATTAGAATGTATGTCCCTCTGGATACATTCAGGTGTGCCAGAACCTGCGGGATCAGGTTGGGAGGTGGAAACACCCATCCCAACTGACAGTCCCAAGGACGACTGAAGGCGTCGCAAAAAATTGCGTACCCATCTGTCAAGTCTAGAGTGACATATCTTGGTACGACTGCGGAGGCCGCCGAAGCGAACAAATCTGTGTCTGGTACGCCCCATAGTCTGAATATGGCCTCCGTGGCCTGGGGTAATAGGTGCCACTCGGGAACTGCTCGACCTCTGGATAGACGGTCTGCAATCCCGTTTAGTCTTCCTGGGAGATACCTTGCCGTCAGCGTTATTTTTAGCTGATCTGTCAACTCTAGAAGTTTCGTGGTAAGGTTTAGGAGAGCCAGAGAGCGAGTGCCTCCTTCGTTTCTGACGTACGCTACAAGTGTTCTGTTGTCTGACTGAATCAGAATGTGAGCTTCTCTCAATGTGTCTTGTTGGTCTAAGATTGTACCATACACTGCATACATCTCCTTGACGTTGGAGTGCCACCTGCTCTGAATGGGCGTCCACGTTCCTGACAGATACATCCCGTTTAGCTGAGCGCCCCACCCCGCATCCGCTGCGTCGGTGGTTAAGAAGTGTGTGACCTGCTTTGGGTGTAACGGTCTGGTAGCATGGTCTAATGCTTTTTGCCACCATTGAAGATCCAGCTGGACAGGCTGAGACAGAACTCTCCTCTCCTTCAGATGGCCTTTGTGAAAACCTCTCAGAAACAGTTGCATTCTGCGGCAGTGAAGGCGTCCTCCGTGGACGGTCATTGACGCAAAATTTAGATGGCCCAAAAGGCTTTGAGCATTTTTCAGATTTAATGTCTTTGTTACTTCTATCTTTGATAAAATGTCTTTTATTTTCCGAACTTTTTTCTGTGGTAATGCTATGGTGTTTCTGAGAGTGTTCCAAGTTATGCCTAAATATTCCAGCTCCTGTGTAGGATCTACAACACACTTTGGATAGTTGACATGCCATCCTAAAGTTTCTAGCAAGCTCAGCGTTTCCGCAACCTGAGTGACTAGACTGGACCGATTTTGATGAGCTAACAATTAATCGTCCAAATATACCAGCATTCGAACACCTCTGGCACGTAGAGTTTCCGCAACCCAATTTGACACAGCTGAAAAAATCTGTGGTGCCGAAGAGAGGCCAAAGGGGAGAGCTGTTGACTGTAGTATTTCCTGATTGTAAATGACTCTCAGAAACCTTCTGTGAGCCTCCGCTATAGGTATGTGAAAGTACGCATTCTGAAGGTCTATCTTGACCAACCAGTCCTGATCCTGCAAAAAATCTACTACATCTGCCTGAGAAATGAGGTGAAAATGCTTTGTGGCTATATGTGAATTGAGTTGACGAAGGTCGAAAATTGGTCTCATTCCACCGTATGATTTTTTCACTAAAAACATTCTGGAATGGAATCCCGGATTCAGCACTGGAGGTGTTTCTAAAATATTTTTGTCCTTCAGATCCTGGATCATGTTTGTCATCTCCGGTGAAGTTTTGGTAGAAAACTTTTTCTGAACTTTCTTGTAGGGGAACATCAATGGGGGCTTTTGCTTCCAAGGAAGTCTGCAACCTGAGATTATTTTCAAAATAAATTGTGTCGCTCCCATCTGTTTCCAACACTCTACATGGTTCTTTAGGCATCCTCCATTGAAGTTCCCTAGTTGGCAGTCAATTTTGTTTTGGATTGGTATTGGTCTGATCTGGGTTTCTATTGCCACGAAAGGGCTTTTTTGCGACGAACTTAGATCTTTTATCATGACTTTTAAAATTAGTATTTTTATTTGGAGTGGGTTTACTGTTTTGCTTTTGATAGGAATTTGATTGATAGGAGCTCTGTGGTCTCTTCTTTAAATAGGAAGGTGTGTCTAACCAGGTCTGTGATCCACCTAAAGAATTAATAATCGGTTGGAGGGCTTCTCGGCTAAATAAATATTCTGCACTAGGAGGAACATTTTGCAAAGTTGCTCGGAGGTTTGTATTACTAATCACTTTAAGAATGCGATCACGCCTTAGCTCTATACATTCAGCCCGTTTTCCACAAATCATCTGTAAGGTAGTTTCAAAATTTTTGGCAGAAGCAGATCCCGGGCCAAACATAACAGAAAATTTTTCAAGTAAATTGTTCCCGTTTATTTCTGATGGATTTTTAGAAACCCAGTCCAAAATGTCCTAAAGAGATCTCTGAATAATATTCTTTTGTTCTAAAACAACATTAGATAAACTGGCCATAAGTGTCTCGGTAGAAGCTAAATAATCTTTTGATTTATTAAAATGGCATAATTCCTCATTTATTTTTAACCCTATAAACCCAGGTGTGGCCGCCTGAGATTGCATCACTTTCTTATAACGAATACCCTTCCATGCTTGAGAATCAAACTGTTGCAATTTACATAGTTCTTTAAGTCGTTCTGAGTTTGCAGGAGGTACCACTCTCCTTTCATCATGGTCAATGTTTACCTCACCAAGTGACAAGGTACTTGAGATAGGTAGACTCAAAAACTGATTGGGTGGTGCAGAGTCAGATTGTGCACCGGTCTCGGTACAGTATTGTTGTTGTTGCGACGAAGAAGGCAAATTGCATGCAATGTAGTTAGAAATGTAATTCATTTGAGTCATCAAGGTATCGACTCGGGGGTCGCAATATGTACGAGGATGTGAAGAAATCTTAGACTTAGAGTACTTACGTCTCTTATTCGGTGGTGGTGACGCAAATCTTTCATCCTCCGAGGATGAAGATGAGGAAGACGAGTCGGAATCCAACTCGGTTCGCGGCTGTCCCCCGTCCGGGGCGACAGACCCCGACCTTTCACTGTCACCATCCATCATTAAACACTAAAACTACTGTGTTTTATCACTTTAACTCACTTTTAAAAACTTATAGAAAATTTTTGCTCTTTACGCGGCAAAAATCACAACGCTATTGACAATGACAGGTTTCAACGTGCCAGAATTCATACAAAGGCGCGCCACCTGGTGTCAAGAAAGGTAAAGTCACATCGAATCAACGACAATCCTGGTAAGTTTTTTAATTCCATAGACTAAATTTAGGCAAGGATCATGACCGCTTCTTCACCCAACACTGTGTTTTAGAAAGACACATAATAACTTACAAAAAAAGGGAAATAATAAGAAAAGAAAAGGGAAGGGTGGGTCACTCAAACAACCCTCCCCGTGTCGCCCCCGGTACAAAGGTGCCCATAACACTCACCGCGTTTCCGCGCTGAATTGCAATGGACAGCCTTTGGGCCAGAAACGACCCAACGCGGGCGTCTTGACCACTCTCCCGGAGGCCGATAATATAAAATACCACGGCTGTTCTCTTGCCGCACAGCCTTTCAGGCCTTATTGAAAATTTACACCCCTTATTTATAAGGAAAAAGAAAGATGAATTAATAATTTCGATCTTGGCTGTATGGGTTATATCCCTTGCGTGCACCGAATCAGAGACTGTTGAAATAAAAGAAAGATGAAACGATGTTAGCGACACCACAGGTGCAGCCCTAACATTATATGGATCCTAAACTAGGCATGTCGATTCATTTAAAAAAAAATCGATCTCCTATTCGATTCAAATCGGAAATACTAGAATCGATTCTTATTTATATCGAGCATTAAAAGATTGATTTTCGATTAATCGAGCCAATTTCAAATATGACTGATTGCCTAATAAAGATACAGGACATTATTGATGACTATTTACTGCAAACACAAGTAATTGGATAAAAGTATTAATAAATAAATAAAACAATATCACGCCTATATTCTTTCGAAAGAATAGGTAGAAGAGGTGGAAATCGAACCCAGGATCTTTTGCTCAGCAGTAGTGCTTGCGACCACTAAACTAATGTGTGTTAATTTCTAGTCTTGCCTAAATACTCGTAAGTCGGTTAATAAATAAATCATTTTTTTTAAAGTAAGTAACGCCACCTTCGGAAGCGTTCATAAATATTTACTTTGCTATACGACGCGTTCAAATTATTGACCAAGGGTACCGATTGCTTTTGTGTCCGACAACAGCAAAAAAAAAAAACGCAGCCAATTCAGGAATATTATCGCTTGTTCTTTAAATGGATCGGTCCGATTCTGGAGGTTTATGAATCGATTCATTGAATCGATGTGAAAAATCGATTAGATTTTTCGACATGCCTATCCCAAACGCTCCAAGAGCTTCCAAATCTATCTGTCATATTTGTAATCTGTATTTCTATGCAATTTTTTTGGTTTTCGTTTTGAGTTGTGCTAACAGTGCTAAGAATAGAAATCCATGTATTCATTTCATGAACTAAAACTTAACTGATATTATTGGCGATAAACTTACCTAAAGTGGTTATTATTAGTTAGCCCAGTGAGTAGGTACCTATATTCTTTGGTTAGCCCTATGTTGTCATATTAGGATGTGAGTTTTTCGTGCTGTTGTTTATGTCATTCATCCTCGTGTGTAATAAAACGTAATAATATTTCTTTTTTATCGTTTGTTGTTGAAAAATAGTGGTAGTCGTTAGACATATTCACAGAGAAGTGGACATTTAACCTTATTGGTTTTGAATATTGTTTGATCATTTCCTCAGCCTGATGGCTTGTACCTACATGGTATTTTAGAATATATGATATTTGAAGTTACCATTCCTCCTATTAGGAGGGAACAAACATACTGTTTTCAAAAGTTATTTGTAAATACACAGGCAAGCATTATCATCTAATGCTCTTTCTTCCGAATTGATTCTCGTGTTTTGTGTAGCTTAAAAAATGCCTCTCATTCCAGTGTGCGTCCTGGCTTCATGTAGTTTTTTCAGTGCTCTGTCACAAGCAACACTCCGTTAGTCCTTACTGGAGGATAACTTATACAGTATCCACACAGCTTTAATACTAGTAAAGAGAATATAATTGGCAAACTGATAACAACTAATTAGTCTCTCAAGTGTATGTAAATGAGATACAATAGATATTCTACTGTTATGGGGTAGCCTGAAACCACTCAGGTGTTGAAGCGTTATTATGAGTCTCAAGGATTTGTCACACGAGGTCTGGTCTCAAAATTAAATGGGCAAGATTAAGAGTTAAATATCTTAATCTTTAAACACTTTCCGGAGCAGGCTATAGCTGTAAAACATTAAAAATTCTATTGTGTCCGGGACACCGCTCCGGAAAAAGTTAAACATCTTTGTTTTTTTTTTAATTTTAAAGATATTATAATCATAGCCATAGATAATGAGGTTTTAAAGTTAAATCATATGTATTAGGGTGAATCAACTTTTCTTTGTACGTGATCAACAAAAGACTTATATTTTTGAATTGATTAGTTTTCTGCTTGAAATGTGTCAGGACTACGTAAAATTTAATAAAGTTTTAGATTGTTAGCCGTGCAGCAAACTATGTAATGATTTTTAAGGAATTACAAGTATTTAAACTGAATGAGAGCTAAAAGAATGTCCTTAGGATAACCAATGTTTCAACATGATTTTCAGAAATAAAAAGAGTTGTTTTTAAAATTGACATTAGAGATGAAACACATATCCGGCAACTATCCGTTATCCGGCGTAAAATTAGTATCCGGCCGGATGCCGGATAGTAAACCAACATCCGGCCGGATACCAGATACAATAAAAGGCTAAAGTATTTAGACATTGTTTAATTATTTCACAAAAACAAAAATAAATTTACCACCAAAACATAATGTATGCGTGAAAATTACAATTTACATCGTAAGACAATTATTCAAATATAAGATTTAGTATTCATACTGCACTAAAGGTAGATTATGGTGAATAAACACCAACTTCTCTGCGTTAACAGGCAACAAACGGTTTCGCTTCTCCTCATAGACAAGGCCAGCTTCGGAAAAAAGCCTTTCACTGTAGACACTGCTACATGGTGCTGAAAGATAAATTCTGACAAATTTGCTCAAGGCTGGATATTGACTCTTATTAGCTGCCCACCACTTGTATGGATCTTGATTGCGATCAATGCGCACTAATTTTAAGTAAAAGTCAATCTCATTTGCCATTGCATTTTTTTTCTTGATCATGTAACTGACTACCGCTATTCTCATATGCGACCTCGTCGAAGCAATCCCAGAAAGTGTCGTGAGCTTCACGAGACATAGCTGACCCTGCATTGTCTTCTTCTCTACTCTTTTTAGCTGGTGTCGAAGACGAGTCCTACTGAGAGAAGACTCGTCACAAGACATTTTTATAAATTCCAATAAAATCTTTTGGCGCGCTCTTTCAGCTATCTAAGAAAGTTGCGATCAAATAATTAGGATCTTGACTTAAAGAGCTGAAACGACTTTCTAATTCGGCTTTCAGGGTGGCCCTCATGTGTGGCAAATCAGGAGTTCTTTGCTCAGTTTCATTTTTATCTAAATATTTCTTTAAAGCAGTAACGTGTGGTATTACTTCCGACACGCAGGATAGACCAGAACTTGTTATTTTCGTAATTTCTTCAAATGGCTTCAATAGTTTAACGTATTGTTCCAGTAAACACCATTCTTGAGGCGTCAAACTGGCGAGTGTAACATTATCAGCAACATACTATACAGGGTGGTCTAAGTAGTGACGTCAATAAATTTTTTTTAGATTCCTCTCACCTGGGGGTATCCGAAAATACCCCATGTATGTTCCGCGATTTTTTGTAGTTTTCGAGTTATGATTTTTTTTTGTGTTTTTTTAATATTCTCTACCCGCGAGGATTCAAAAATTCATATCTTTTTTTCTATTATGTATTTTGCAATGATTTTTTTGTGCCGTGGTCGTTGTTAATGCTGTCTTACTAATAAAAATAATGCATCTTTTTAAACTTACTAAAAGGCACTAAAAGAAACTTGAAAGTTCGAACTCTGATTTTTATTAGGATTTAATCAAAAATTCTACTTCAATTTAAAAATACAAAAAGTAGTTTCCATAGCTTCTGCTTAGGTTTAAAAACTTTGCGGGGTCCTAAGCTCCTAAGATCATTTAAAAAAATTGGTACTTAGTTGGCCTTTTTTTGTTGTAATCGGCCTTCGAAGGCGGATAGGCTAAAAATCGTTGAAATAAAATTAAAGCGTTAAAAATTCTTTTATCTACTTTTTATCATTCTTATGGTAAATTTAAGTTTAAAAAGATATTTTAAAATCATCTTAATTTAAAATCCTGTAATTTTTTTTATTGAAAATCAAAATTATTACTGAATCAATAACAACAGGTAGTTCGTCACCAAAATTATTTAAAAATTACACGAGTAAAATAATTTGAAATTTGCTGTTTTGGATAGCAAATAAAAGTCACAATTTACAAAATAATTTTATTACAATAAATTTTCAAAATTCCTTCCTCCAACTTGAATACAAAGTTGACAACGTTTGAGAAAGTTGCTTTTTAATTGCCTAAAGCTACTTGAATATTCTTGCTTTATTTTTCTTTCCGCATCTGAAAGTTTTTGTCGCAATTCTGCTTCGTTGTTGCTCTCCGTCGCGTACACAAGCTATTTATAAAATCCCCAAACAAAAAAGTCGATGGGGTTGAGGTCTGGCGAACGTGCAGGCCATTCGATCGGCCCTGCACGCCCAATCCATCTTCCTGGAAAAGTAGCGTTCAAATGCTCTCTTACTTGTACAACATAGTGACAGGGCGCGCCATCTTGCTGGAAAATCATATCTCGTCGTAATTGGAGATTCACATCTTCTAACAATTCACTAAGATTGTTTTGGAGAAAATTTAAATAAGTATCTACATTTAACCTGGCCGGTAATTCAAAGGGCCCAATTAACTCTCCATTAAGGACCCCAGTCCAAAGGTTGACACTAAAGCGTGTTTGAAAGTTTAACGCCCTTGCCAAATGGGGGTTCTCTATGGCCCAGCTATGATAGTTGTGTATGTTGAACACTCCAGTCCTTTCGAATCGGGATTCGTCCGTCCACAGTATTTTATTAAAAAAATTGGGATCTTCTTCAGATCTTTGTAACTTTGCTTCACAAAAAGCCACTCTCCTTGGGTAGTCAGATTCATGAAGCTGCTGGACACGCTGTATGTGGTACGCATGGTACCCTTCTGTGAACAAAAAAAAACTCTGCTAAGTACTTGTCATAAGTAAACTGGTGCGGCCTTGGTCATTGCTGCTCTGAATGCACGCATGGTTTCTTTGGCAATAGCTAAGACAGAGTACTAAATAGGGATAGACATAAAAGGATAGACATAAAAGTTCAGTTTTTAAGGTAGTTTTTAGTTAAGCTCCTTTGCTATATTTTCTCCGGTATGAGAACCAGAAAAAGGCAACATCGAAAGAACCCCGTGTTCCAAGTCAAAATCAGGAGACAGCCAATGAGCTGTGAAGCTCAAAAAGCTGGCATTGTTGTGTAAACAAGTCCAAATATCTGAAGTTACAGAAATAGCAACAGCACCTGAAATATTTCCTTTAATTTTGTCATATATTCTGTCGTATATGTCAGGGCTGATTTTTTGAGCAAAGTATGTGCGGCTTGGCACTTTGTATCGGGGTAAAGCTTGTTGTAAGAGTCGGGTTAATCCTGTTCTTTCTACAACAGATAGCGGCTCATTGTCAAGAGCAATCATTTCTGCTATCAAATAGTGGTATTTCTTAGCTTTTGCGTCGTTTACGTCCCGAAGTAATTTCCTGTCGAATGATTCTGGCACAGTTAATTGCTTTGTTGTCGTAGCTGAAGATGAACTGGTTCCAGGAATGGGTACTATCATTGACGGTGTAGTACTTACAGTAATATCTGCCTGGTCTTTACTTACTGCTTTATATTCGTTTGGATGTTTTGATTTTAGGTGATTTTTCATAGCAGAAGTACTTAGAAAAAATAGAATGGCAATAAATAAAAATGGCAGCAGCATTGTCTTTCACATTAATTTATTCACGATATCAATATACGCACGTTCTCATCAGAATCAAACAAACAAGTACAAAATTACAATTATTAATCACTTGGGTAAACGAGTAATTAAAAACAAAAGTTGAGTTTTACTCGGTTATACATACCTGCCTTTTTACCTTCTCCACCACGAGAAATGTTAACATTACACAACAAACACACGGCAAACTTACTATTATCAGTACTTATTTCAAAATATTCCCATAACGGTGATCTTTTCTGAATCGAAGCCATTTTTGTATTTATGTTTCATAACCTCAAAAAATACACTCGCTAGCTACACTCCACAAGAGATAACTCGACCATTTCAAATTGAACATCATATTCTATTTAACTGCTATCGAATTTGACACCTTTAAACAATATTGTGTTATACTTGGTCTGCGTTCGGAAACGGGTAGATTTTTTTACCCTTGGTCGTTCGGAAACCCGTGAAAATTTTATCTGACAGGAGTAAATAACCTGACAGCTAACTTGACATTACTCTTGAAATACTGTATCCCGTGTAAGACATCACACTTGTGACTGTCGTTGTGTGGTTTTTCTTCGTATTTAATGGTTTATTTTAGTTACCCTCGGTTTCACTCGGATGGTTTTACAAACGGATTAGGGTAATTTTACTAATTTTTACTCGATATCATGTAAAAAGTACCCGGTAACGCGGTTTCCGAACGGACCCTTGTTTAACAATACAACGGGAATCGATCTAGATGGCGCTATTTACTTACCAACCAACACAACTTGCAACGAGAATGACAAGGTGTATCAAAAAGTACACTTTAGGTGCACAAGATGGCTCTGCTGAGACAATATCGAACGGCCGGATATCCGGCCATCCGGCCAGGAGGGCAGCCGGATATCCGGTATCCGGTATCCGGCCAAACAGCTATCCGTTTCATCTCTAATTGATTTGCTTTATTGTTTCAAACAAAATGAAAAAAAAAACCTTAATATTGTCAAATTTAATATTATAGAAATAATTAGCCAAGAAAACATTTATCATGTCTCTTGGGTCACCGCTGTAATAGAAAATATTTGACTATTCCCGTATTTTTAATTTCCTGAATAATATCTAAAAATAAACAAATACTTCTTATTCCTCCTACGAATAGTACACAAAAATAAAAATAAATGTTCAATTATTATTCATACTAAAACACAAAAAGAAAATTATCATTGCGTAATTTAGGGACAACAGGGTGACCCATAGGACAATTTTGGTGACTCAAGGGACACATTTAATTAAACAATACAAATAATTAGTCAAGTTGCACTACGCAGCCAAATCTAAATTAGGAAAATGAAGCTTAATTAAATTTCAGACGTTAAACAAAAATCAGTAATAAGTAGAGTCTCTCTCAATTTGTGTTAACTTAAGAAAGATCTGAAGTAAAACATACTGCCTATAAATTTTTCAAAATCTTCAAACAAAACATTATATAAAATATTAAAAATAGTAATAATAAGTCTTCTAAGTAAGATTATCTTTGGTTTTTTAGGAACCTTGATTACTTTTCGTATACTTCAATACACTTTTCAAATTGGTAATAAATCTGCCCCCGTTTAATAAAAGTCATCGGCCTTGGAAGAATTTCAACAATATCTGTATAATCTACATCAGCTCTGTCATTTTTGTTTAAAATAAAAACCTTTTTTGCTTGACAGATTTCATGAATGTCACCCTTATTTCCCCATCATCATCTAAATCATCCACCACACACGCATATTTGGTTTAGGCGCATTAGGGCTAATTCTCATTTTGGCAACCGACTCGCTAATGGACTAGTTCTCATTATGGCCACTTCTCATTTTGGCTACTTCTGCTTAGGGCTACTTCTGATTAGGGCTACTTCTCACTTGGGCTACTTCTCATTAGGGCTACTTCTCATTAAGGCTACTTATCATTAGGGCTATTTCTCATTACGGCTACTTCTCAAAATTTGGGAATGTTTATTGAAATAAGTACTGTCCGTATGTATATAAAGATGTTTATTCATTCATTCATTCATAAGAGAAAAGTGACATAATTTTAAGAATAAATCAACATAAATTGAACCAATGTAAAAGGTGAGTATTCAATATTATAAGAATTACCTCTTGTAATTACTATAGTCTGGTTTGAAACAAACATTTATTTATTTATAACATACACAAATTAACAGGTAAAAGATATACATTACTAGTTGTCACTTCTTTGAAATTACCTTAATTTCAATAAAATCAACATAAATTTTGACTCCAAACTCAAGAACAGTCAATTTCAAACAAAAAAAAAAAGGTTTAGGCGCATTAGGGCTAATTCTCATTTTGGCAACCGACTCGCTAATGGACTAGTTCTCATTATGGCCACTTCTCATTTTGGCTACTTCTGCTTAGGGCTACTTCTGATTAGGGCTACTTCTCACTTGGGCTACTTCTCATTAGGGCTACTTCTCATTAAGGCTACTTATCATTAGGGCTATTTCTCATTAGGGCTACTTCTCAAAATTTGGGAATGTTTATTGAAATAAGTACTGTCCGTATGTATATAAAGATGTTTATTCATTCATTCATTCATAAGAGAACAGTGACACAATTTTAAGAATAAATCAACATTAATTGAACCAATGTAATAGGTAAGTATTTAATATTATAAGTATTACCTCTTGTAATTACTTCAGTCTGGTTTGAAACTAATATTTATTTATTATTAACATACATAAATCAACAGATAAAGGATAGGTAAACATTACTATTTGTCACTTCTTTGAATTACTTTAATTTCAATAAAATCAACATAAATCCACACAATAATAAACACAAATCTTACATAATGTGTCATTTTTTTTAAATGTTATAACTGTTATTTGTCAATTTTTCGTTTCGTAAGTACTTTTTTGTGCTTTTTGTCGATATGAACTTATTATACCATTTTTTTTGGTTTAGGCGCATTAGGGCTAATTCTCATTTTGGCAACCGACTCGCTAATGGACTAGTTCTCATTATGGCCACTTCTCATTTTGGCTACTTCTGCTTAGGGCTACTTCTGATTAGGGCTACTTCTCACTTGGGCTACTTCTCATTAGGGCTACTTCTCATTAAGGCTACTTATCATTAGGGCTATTTCTCATTACGGCTACTTCTCAAAATTTGGGAATGTTTATTGAAATAAGTACTGTCCGTATGTATATAAAGATGTTTATTCATTCATTCATTCATAAGAGAACAGTGACACAATTTTAAGAATAAATCAACATTAATTGAACCAATGTAATAGGTAAGTATTTAATATTATAAGTATTACCTCTTGTAATTACTTCAGTCTGGTTTGAAACTAATATTTATTTATTATTAACATACATAAATCAACAGATAAAGGATAGGTAAACATTACTATTTGTCACTTCTTTGAATTACTTTAATTTCAATAAAATCAACATAAATCCACACAATAATAAACACAAATCTTACATAATGTGTCATTTTTTTTAAATGTTATAACTGTTATTTGTCAATTTTTCGTTTCGTAAGTACTTTTTTGTGCTTTTTGTCGATATGAACTTATTATACCATTTTTTTTGGTTTAGGCGCATTAGGGCTAATTCTCATTTTGGCAACCGACTCGCTAATGGACTAGTTCTCATTATGGCCACTTCTCATTTTGGCTACTTCTGCTTAGGGCTACTTCTGATTAGGGCTACTTCTCACTTGGGCTACTTCTCATTAGGGCTACTTCTCATTAAGGCTACTTATCATTAGGGCTATTTCTCATTACGGCTACTTCTCAAAATTTGGGAATGTTTATTGAAATAAGTACTGTCCGTATGTATATAAAGATGTTTATTCATTCATTCATTCATAAGAGAAAAGTGACATAATTTTAAGAATAAATCAACATAAATTGAACCAATGTAAAAGGTGAGTATTCAATATTATAAGAATTACCTCTTGTAATTACTATAGTCTGGTTTGAAACAAACATTTATTTATTTATAACATACACAAATTAACAGGTAAAAGATATACATTACTAGTTGTCACTTCTTTGAAATTACCTTAATTTCAATAAAATCAACATAAATTTTGACTCCAAACTCAAGAACAGTCAATTTCAAACAAAAAAAAATGGTATAATAAGTTCATATCGACAAAAAGCACAAAAAAGTACTTACGAAACGAAAAATTGACAAATAACAGTTATAACATTTAAAAAAAATGACACATTATGTAAGATTTGTGTTTATTATTGTGTGGATTTATGTTGATTTTATTGAAATTAAAGTAATTCAAAGAAGTGACAAATAGTAATGTTTACCTATCCTTTATCTGTTGATTTATGTATGTTAATAATAAATAAATGTTAGTTTCAAACCAGACTGAAGTAATTACAAGAGGTAATACTTATAATATTAAATACTTACCTATTACATTGGTTCAATTAATGTTGATTTATTCTTAAAATTGTGTCACTGTTCTCTTATGAATGAATGAATGAATAAACATCTTTATATACATACGGACAGTACTTATTTCAATAAACATTCCCAAATTTTGAGAAGTAGCCCTAATGAGAAATAGCCCTAATGATAAGTAGCCTTAATGAGAAGTAGCCCTAATGAGAAGTAGCCCAAGTGAGAAGTAGCCCTAATCAGAAGTAGCCCTTAGCAGAAGTAGCCAAAATGAGAAGTGGCCATAATGAGAACTAGTCCATTAGCGAGTCGGTTGCCAAAATGAGAATTAGCCCTAATGCGCCTAAACCGCATGCATATTTGTATATCTTGCCTTTAGTAGCGTAAACATTTACAACTAAATAATCACCACAACGTACCGGTTGATTTTCTTTATCTGTGGATGTGGATGGATAAGCGACTTGTTTTTTTTGTATGTCTTGCTGTTCGTCTTCTGACAGTTCTTCAGGAGTGTTGTATACTAAATCATAACAGTTTCTTCGCCCAGGTTTGCATAAATCCACCAATTGAATCTCACTTAAAGGTATTGATGTTGTCTTACGCTTTATGATGTCACTTAAAGGTGCTTCATCCTCAGAACTCTTTATAGCTCAGCATTAACATTGGAGACACTATTGCTTACTTTTTCGATTTCTGCAGGTGCAACAGAAGCAACGGGTATAGGCCGATACGTTTTCGGTTGTAAACATTCACAGAAACCCCTTGTACAGAAGCAGCTGAGGGTTCTATATTTTAATTCTTCTCGTACATCCGAAAATATTTGGTGAACTTTTAATGTTCCCATGAGAGGTAAAATGTTAGGAGAAAGTTGTTTTGTTACTATATCTATATCCTCAGCTGTAATTAGGTAGAGTTTGATTTTACTTTTACCATCCAGTTTTTTGTACAACGATGCAGCACAGGAAATGTCTTCACCACGAGCAACAATATCATCTGCCGTTCGTTTGAGATAGCCACCAATACCATAGGCAGGGCCCTTGCCGTGGTCAGCTTCAAAAAATGACCAGGTCTCCGGAACCCATAATCAAATGTTTTTGTTACACTGAAATAAAAATTTTGTTTTTGCCTATATTGGCTAAATGGACCGTCGGTAAAAAAGTGAAGGGTTTCTATTTCAGGATAATTAGCTTTTATATCTTTAAGGACAGGGTCAAGATGAGCCCAAATGGTACCAGGTTGGTGATTTGTGCATGCTGACACAGAACAGTAAGATTTAACTTTGTGTTTATGCTGTTCATCTGGGATATAAACAACTACAGTATGCAAAGAGACTTGGTTCCCCGACCCTCCAAAATGATGCGCTTGAATCTCTTTATGAAATTTGCAATTATAATTCTCGCTGAAATCAGCAACAACGACCACTTCGGTATTCTCTATATTATCTACCGCGTCTCTAAAATTTTTGAATTGTATTTTCATATTATATATGTGTTTTTTTAATGATTTTAGTTCATCATTAAATATTTTCATCAATTCTTGAACTGTCCGTTCTTTGTCTTGCTGTACATTTTTGAATACTTTAACTTTTTTACCGTCCTTTTCATATTGTTCCTGAAGTCTTCCCCATTCTTTCTATTGTATTATTTCTTTATGTTTGATAGATTCGTGCATAATATACCGACTTTGACATTGTTTGCAAGTGCCATACATACATGCTTGATTTTTCGGATCACAAACAGTAGCTGTAATTAAAATGTTCAGGTCATCTGTGTTAATTATTAACTTTTTTCTCAAAGCGCTGGCTTTGAAAGCAGGATTTGTGTGAGTTTTGCATAAACACATTTCACGTCCATCTACAGAAGGCTTCAACACATAAAAAGGTCGATTTTTTGTGAAGTAAAAATACGAGCACTTTATTTCAGGGTTTTCTTGTTTAAAGGTTTTGTATAAGTTTTTCATATTATCCAGTATAAACCTCTTCTGGGCTTTAATACCATTTTTAGTTTTGGTTTCCTTTTTCCCTGCTGTAGCCCTGGATACGTCGTCTCGCAAGAAAAAAACTTTAATTTTATGTGGAAGGTTTGTTAAATTTTTTCGCACTTTCACCGTAGATCTCAATTTTTCTTTTAGTCCTAGTGTTTCTTTTATTAATTCTTCTTTTTTTGATTTATCAACATTTCCTAAGATATTTTTTAAGATATTTTTCTCTTTTATCTTTTTAGTGCTCTTGTATTTTTCTTTTATGGCATTAGTTAACGTAACGTATTTTTCGTTTTTATCTGTCTCAGGGCGATTTTTGTCTTTCTTTTTGGACATTCTATTTAAACGTTTCTTATATTTTTCGTATTTTTTCTTTAATTTCATAATTTCTTCCTTGAGTTTCAAATTTTCTCTGTATAATTTAGATCTATCTTTTCTTATTTTTTTCCGACCATTTTCTTTGCGCTTTGAAACATCAGGCGAGTTCCGAATACTAGGCGAGTTACGAGATAGAGAAGCATCCGTATTATCGTTAATAATCGGAAGTCTGTTGTCATGTAATAAGGATGGAGAACTAGATGGAGTCATGTCAAGCAAACGGTTGAGATTAGCCTTACGTTTTCTCGTTTTTTGTTTTCTTAGCCTCCAGATAGTCCGTGCATTGTACCTTTCTGTGGGTGTAAGGTCTTTTACTAATCTTTTTTTCTTTTGATAGTTTTCTCTCTTCTTCTTTTTGTACGCTTCATACTTTTCAGGATCTTTTTTCAATTTTTCTTTACATCTTCTTTGCTTTTCAGCCGCAGTTAACGCCATTTTATCTAAAATACGTTGGTATTTTAGTTTTAGAAATAAATGGTGAAAGTATAGATCATTCAAACTAGCTTTAATTTAACAAGTTCTAGAGACAATTACTATGAAAAGTAAATTAATAACATTTAAAAAAGAGACTATTTAAGAGTATTTAATTGAAATTTCACAACATAAAATACTAAAGTCTCCTGGGTCACCAAACATTTCTCTTGGGTCACCAATATAGTGACCCAGGGGAACGGTTACCCAGGAGACATTTATACATAAAACATTGATATTTTAGAGAAATAACAAAAAAATAATAATAAAAACCTTGTCAAGGCAAAATTAGACTTAATATCTTTGTTATAAGTAATTAATTACTAAAGAATCGTTGAAAACTTACCGTTATTTCGAAGTGAGTCAGCGGAATCACAATAAATACACGCGCACTGTTTCCGAGTCGCGGTCGAAATGGTCGAGCCAATTCAAGGACAGAGCACCGGTAACCGACATCGTATGATTCGCAGATTTGTTTCCTATTGGCTGTCTCCACAATATCTCTATCTCGCTTTCACTTATTGTTTTCAGATTATGGTAAGCCAGCGGACCTCGATAATGTATTCAAATCAGCGACATACTTTTAATGAATTTCAGAAAAAAAATATGTATTTGCTGATATTGATTTAACTTAATATTTAAGTAAATAAAATATTGTACTTTATTATATTTAATTTAGAATTAGAACGTTCTTAGTAAGTTTTTATATGAGGATGCGAAATTTAACATGACACAGCTAAAGGGACAGGTGGAATTTGTATGGGCGAACAATTTTGTCCCTTAGCAAACCAAATTAATTCTTATTTATAGTGAAAGTGCCGCGACTTAATATCAAAATAATGTTTCTTGTTCATCTAATTTCATAAATTAAGTAGCAATATTTAAAAAAAATATGATATTTAGAAGAAAACTTGATCTAAATGTCAAGGACAACTTTTGACATACAAAAATTGATCCACCCATTATCATGTTAAATTGCTGCCGAACAAACTACATACATATCTTTTAACCTTTAAAAAACCAATTATCTATTGCTGTGACTAAAAACAAACACAGGAATGCCGTGGTCATGTCTTACGTCTTATAAATTTCACTTTCTGGGTAAACAATGAATAGAATAGAATAGAATATATTTATTTGCACTTGAAGAGGGTACATTTTTGGGCTTTTAAATAGTTCTGATTCACATCTTCAGCTTACAAATGTTGCATGCAAATATGTTAAATGTATTATTACAGGTAATTTTACTTATATTTTAATCTATACTAATATTATAAAGCTGAAGAGTTTGTTTGTTTGTTTGTTTGTTTGAACGCGCTAATCTCAGAAACTACTGGCTCGATTTGAAAAAATATTTTTATGTTGGATAGTCCATTTATCGAGGAAGGCTTTAAGCTATATAACATAAAGATACGACTCACAAGACCACAGCAGCAATGAAAAATGTTGCGAAAACGGGAGAAAGATATTCCTTTTGAGAGCTTCCGCTGCGTGCGCTGCGGAAACCGCTAAAGTTACACAAAAATCATGTATGACAGGATTGTTCAGCATTAATAGTTCTATAATAAAGTCTGCGACAGCATAAGTCTATCTTTTATGGTTGACTTACTACAACCTTTTTTATGTTAATAAATTTGTAAAAAAATAGTGCATCATTTTTAGAGGTGTATTATACACACAGATATTTATTCTTATTAAAATAAATACATTCATCATCACGAGCATTTCATTTAGAACAAAGTTGCCCTTTATATCATTTGATTCCAATAAATATCTTAGGAGCTATCACAGTTTTAACATAACTCCGCACCAAAATAATGTTCGCAGCTTAAGTACAACGTGCGCTTGCGCTAATTATATTATAAAGCTGAAGAGTTTGTTGGTTTGAACGCGCTTATCTCAGGAACTGGTGAACCGATGAAGATGAAAAAATATTTCTGTGTTAGATAGCTTATTTATTGAGAAAGGCTTTAGGATATAAAACATCACGCTGCGACGGGAGGGGAGGGAGCAAACTCAAAACGCGCGGACGAAGTCGCGGGGGACCGCTAGTGTTACAATATTCAAGTAGTGATTTATAAATGTCAATTTTATTCAATCATTAAAGTACTGTAAAATGGGGCTATTTGAAACGTTTTTTAGCTTAAAAGTGTGTTTAATAAAAGAAAAATGAATGAATTAAGTCAACAAGGGGTTTTTTGTGTAGTTCTAGTAAAGTTCTCTAGATCACTATCACTCCTTTACTTCTACAGTAAACCGATTTGAAGATATACATTTTAAAACATGCTTTTCCAAATAACGCTACTATGGGGTTATTTGGTATCCAAAATTTTTTAGGCCTTTCTTTCTTCATTTATTGGGAATATCTTAGAGTAACTGGTTTCGACTTTAGAGCAATTTGACTTATTTTGGTCAATAAAATACCGAATTATATGAAGTCAGTCGTACGAATCAAAATTATATTTGGGGTTATTTGGAATTTCATTTAAATTTAATAGAGTATTGCCTATTGAAAGTAAGCTATATTTGGAATTTTTAAGGGTCAGCTATTTTTACGTTAGTAAGTAATCCGTATTTAAATAAAACCCAAATTGTATTTTTATTAAAATAAGTATTTATTCTAATTTCTTTTATACCTATTCATTGAGAAATAGTAACCACAATAGAGACCTATTTAAACATAATGTCACAACAAATAATAACATACACACACAAGTACTATGAAATTATTCAACACAAGGTAGTTTTTATTTTTCGATTACGTAATTACCAAGACAGTGATAAAGTCTACAAAAAAATAAGTAATTCTAGAAACATAAAACTTGAAGAAAGATAGAAAATAAAAGTATACCCTCAAAAATACTTCCGTTAAATAAAGTTAGAAAAAAAATAAGAAATGCTAAAACATGAAAGTTGAAGGATGATCGAAATATAAAAGTATAATATAATTAAACCTCAAAAATACAACTCGTCTTTTTTATCAGCGAGTTAGAGAACTCATTGGCTTTTATTAGATTTTTAATCATTACAACTTTTTCACAATCCATATATCGTCAACCTCGTCTCGATCAATTATCTTGTTAATCCGAAATGCAAACTGTGTTTTTTTATTGTTTTGTAAAAAAAATATTGTATATTTCGTCGATGAAGTACCAATACCTCGTAAGTATTGATAATCAAATTTTACACCAGAAGAAAAAAACTGTTTAAAAATAATGCTTTATTTATTTTTATTAACTATTGATAGTAAAATAGTTTCCAATACATTAACTTTTTTAAGTTACAAAGGGATGTGAATATTTTTACGTTTTATAGTGATTTAGGGCTGATTTTTCAATAGTCAGATAAGAAATATTCGTCGAACAAAATACAATATGGCTAATTTGAAAATGTCACCTAATTGTCAGCAATCATAGGTACCTGAAATCTGTCGCTTTATAATTTATCAGTCTGATAAGTTTTATCTGTCCATTGAACAATCGACCCTTAGTCACTTTGGAGATATTGATTCTAGAACTTGAAAATCCACTTTAATGTTAGGAGTTATTTCTTGTGAGTAAAACAAATAATTGAATGAGTTATTTTTATTAAACAATAATAGTTTACAATGTTCTATAATGACAAAAGCAAAACAATCATTAAACTTAAACCAAACATGTTTTTTTTAAATCTCTTTTAGAAAACTAAAAAATAACACCAAAAGAGCTAAAAATCTTCTCGATTTTTAAAAATATATTTTACATGCTTTTTTAATTAAATGAATTTAAGCTTAAATTTTAGGCAATGTATCGTAGTATGTATGGCAATCAGATGGTAGTACGTTTTTCATGCTTTGCAAATGATTAAATTTTGTGGTCGTTATAGGAAGAGGTGCGTTATTCATTTGTAAGTAGGTATTAACACCTGCAAAAATTTTAGGCCTCGTTGGTAAATCGACCAAGTCATCATCAAAATTCAATTTAATTGTAATTTTTCCGTCATCTGTATACCTGATGGGCCGAATGTTTGTTATAGTTGGGGTCCCTCGTTTTCCGACCTGGCCGAATACTTGAATACCGGATAGTTGCAGCACTAGCATAGTTTTTAACAAAACTGTAGTCAACATCAACAGCTTCGTAAGGAAACGGATGTATTCGAGCTTCCTTCGTCACAGAAATGTAATCGCTCGGTAGATGTATCTCTCGGATTTTAAGCTTTCGTTCTATAGCGCTATGGACTGAGTCGCACTCCATTTGAATGTGACCCGGTTCAACAAACTTTTGCTCTATCTATTTGAACGTTATGTCTTATACTAAAATCAATAAGGGCATTACTTAGCACGTTATTCCGATTTTGATACGTACACCCATCAGAAAAATATATGATCGGCACGCCAATAGGCAAAAAAAAACCTTTCTAGGTAATTTAAAATAAAACTAGTGAATGTACTAGCCGTCAAACCGCCGCCGTTTCAACGAACATGATGATGAAATAACAGACAGTATGGTGACTTACTGCATTATAAATCGTGAAATTTTGAGTAGTTAATTTGGTCTTAAAATAAAGGGAACTGGCAGTCAAGTAGGGACTTTGACACTTTTTTTTGAACTTTGACAGCCTCAAAGCCATTGTTAAAAGAATAATTTCACCCCTTGCTGCTTTCGCTTTGTCTTCTTCTTTCTCTCGTCTAGCCCGATTTTTTGTCAATATGACGTACGTACTCCTCTGTGCTTAAATTACCAACCGCATGACTGCTACAGACGTCGCACATATCTTTTTTTAAGGTATATATCGACAATTTTTAGTCGTTAAATGCTTTTTCAAATGTAAACCTACAGGTGGTAGGCTCTTGGCATTCTGAACAATACTTTTTGTATGTGTTATATAGATCGACCATTGAGCGAAAAGATGGTTCTAATTATAACATGGTTGTCTCCTTACGTCTGTAATGCGATGGTAGCTTCGGCATATCGTCCAAGAAACTGTTCAGGGTAAGCAACTTTCTTTCCTCCCCACGCCTGACAGATTGAGCTTTTCTCGAATTTTGGACCTCCTGAGAAGGTATCATGCCAAAAGTTGACTGTTTTACCCAAGTTTGTACCGTAAAAGATCCCAAACAAAATGTATTTAAAAACATATTTCTGCATACTAGCACGTTAGTGTTTGAATTTGGATCAAGTGGAAGAAAGTAGTGCAATGTAGCCCCGCGCCTAGAATGGTTCGTTAAAGTTTTTCGAGATACATCAGAGCGTTTGACTAAACTTGCAATGAACTTTTCTTTGGTCCCAATTGAGATTATTATTTATCGCTAACTTCCTTACATTTCCTATTATGGCTCCTTTCACAGAATTTTGATTTGCATCTATCTTTTATTTGTCTGGGGGTCTAATTTTATTGTGTTCCATTTTGCTATTTGCTGCTTTTGTGTAGCCCAAGTATTCTTATCCTCCCATCCTGAGTTTTTTATTCTTTAACTTTTTCCATTCATTACAATCTTTATTTTTTCTTCGTTTTCTGCCTTCAGTTAATTCACCATGGAATACATTTTGGGAATTTGAAGATGATGCATGAACAGCTACTACGTTTTCATCATCATCATCACTTGAAGAAGACGACGGCTTATAAGAACTAGAGGAGGAATTGGCGTAAACATCAACTTCGTCTTCACTATTGTTCCAGAGTGGAAAATTAGAAGAAAACAAATCAGATGGAATAATCGAAGGGCTTCCAACTAAATCTTATCTGCTAGTTTCAGATACGTCTTGAAAAAATTTAAAGTCAGGATCTGAAATTCCTTCTGGAATCATAAATTTTGATGAAGGTGGCACAGATGATTCTCTTTCTTTAATGCTGCAAGAAGTGTCAATGGTTAGATTTGATACCGAAAGAGATTTTACCATGAATAATTTGGGGTGTTGCTCAAAAAACATAAAGTCTCTTTTAACTTCATATTCATTTTCGATGTTAGATGTATCAGCACCTAAAAAATTATATCATTCAATAAATTTAGGAACTTTATGTAACTATACCGGGTAAAAAAAATCTAATGATTGCTGAGAAAATCCTAAAACAACACTTTTTTTCACTAAACAAACGTTTTCTAACTAAAATGTGGAGTCAATTTGTTGAACTTCATTGCTATTCAATAAAATAGAGGTCCGCTAGATCACAATAATATGACAATAATGACTACGACTATGTTGGCTTATGTGGGATCAATCCCACGAGCGCTTGTAACTCATAAATTTACGCATTACACTCACACACACACTCTATAGTTCTATATACAGGGTGTCCCTAAAACAATGGATAACCCTGTTAGTATGGATAGGCTTCATTATGGCCTCCTTGTTCTCAAATTTTGACCTTAGTAAAAATATCGTGGTTTACGAGATATTTAATATTTTGTTTTTTTTTCAAAAATAAATATACGTGCGTTTAGTTTTTATAGTACCATTTTCAAATCAAATCAAGTCAAATCAAGAGGTTTTTCAATGTAGTTTTTTTTAATTTTACAATGGATAGTTCAGTTATCAAAATCAAAGATTAAAATTGGACAAACCTAAACTGTAAGTGCTTAAAAAAAATTAAGGCACAAAAAAATAGAGTATAAATTTATTTTTATTCATGTTTGATAAGCTACGGTGTCAAAAAAATTTACGACACTCATCGTGCCCATCGTCTTTAAAACTTGCTTAGTTATTTTAGATTTAAAAATGTATCATAAGCCTAAATATGCTGTATTACTTAAATTTAATGGCTACTTGTATAGCAAATTGAACATTTCACAGAACTCTGTAATAATTAATTGTTATTACAATAGTGGCATGAGATATTTCTTGCAAGTGAAAAAAATGAATGATAGCAAATTATTTATCATTCAGAGGAAATGAATAAGGAATTTTAAATGAAACAACATTAATTTTCAATCACTTATTTATAAAAAATGCTTAAATTGACGTCCTCGCGCTCTAATACACGCCCTACATCTTTTTATAAAAGAAAGTTTAATGCGACGCGCGTATCGTGACGTCTTTATGTAAACAGCTGCGTTTTGAATTCGAGACCGCAACTCTGCAATAGTTGACGTGACGTTGATTTGCGTAGACGAGGTCTTTTAAACACCCCCAATAAAAAAATCCAAGGGATTTAGATCTGGTGATCTTGGCGGCCATAAAATAGGCCCAAGCCGGCCTGTCCATCTGTGTGGAAAATTTTCATTTAGGTATGTTCTCACCCTTGTTGCGTAATGAGCTGGGCACCCATCGTTCTGCAGCCACATGCTCCGCCTTATTTCTAATGAAACATCTCCTAACAGGCCAGATAATTCATTTTGAAGAAAATCCAGGTAAATTTCACCATTAAGAGTGGCTGGAAGCTCATTAGGCCCGATCACCTGGCCATCAATAATCCCAGTCCACAGGTTGATTTTAAACTGTATCTGGGGTCGATCTACCCTCATGTTAAATGGATTTTCTAGCTCCCAGCTGTGTAAGTTGTGTATGTTTAAATAGTCATCTTTCCGTCATGAGGATTCATCGGTCCACAAAATTTTATTAAAAAATTGTGGGTCCTCCCGCATTATTCTTAACATAATTCTGCAGAATGCAACCCTGCGTCGATAATCGGCACTTTGCAGGGTTGGTACCCTTTGGATGTAGAAAGGATGCAAAAGGTACTTTTTCAAAATACAATGCACTTTACTTTTCGCAATGCCGGTTCGGCGTGCAATGCTACGACAGAACGTGTCGAATCTTCTTCGATTTCATCGAGCACTTCGTCTTCATCGTCGTCTGCAGTGTTGCCAACTTAGTATTCAAGCTTAGAGCTTTCTTTGCAGCCTGTGATGAGGAAATCTCTGCAGCGAGAGTAAAACTCTTTTAATTGTTCTTTTTTTGCAGATATGTCTGGTTTTTGTGTTTCTATCATAATTTTTACCCCCAAATACATTTCAGGGAGGAAATATCGCGTATCTTCTGGGACGATTGACCTAATATTATTTTGTAGGACATGATCCCTTTGCATGTAACACATTAATAATTCTTTGTACGTTACTCTTATGTGTTCATCCAGTTCCACCAATTTTGAGTCTGCGCTTTGAAAATACTCGTTGAGTTTAACAAATTTTGGTAAAATCCATTGCAGAAATAAAAAGTAAAGCTTAATGAAATCGTCATGCAGCTCATGGTAAACTAATTCTGCAGCTGCAGTTTTTTCTTCGAGCCATTTCTGCGTAAAAAACAATTTAAGGCTGTTCCACTGTTCAAGCAGCTTGTTCACAACTGATAGCAGGGAAAGCCACCGAGTTTGTGATGGATATAAAATCTTGTGGATTTTTGTGGTAGTAAAAACTTGAAATTCCAAATATTGGGCTTGCCGTTTTGAACTTAGTTTAAAAAAACCGTAAATGTTTCGCGCCAAATCTTCGCATCGTCTTGGCAATTTTTTGCATGCCTCACTGGCACACAAATGCATAGAATGGCATATACTTTTAAAAATAAAAATCCCCGGCAGATTTTCTCGCAAACGGCTGGCTACTGAATTTTGTGATCCCATCATTACATTGCAGCCATCTGAAGCGAATCCTATTATATTTTCTAATGGGATCCCTCTATCAGTAAATTTCTTTATAATAAGATCATACATGGCTTCTGCTGTAGCTCCCTCTGCTGCCATCGTAAAATCACCTGCTTCAAATAAAGATGCCAGTTCCCATAGTGAGGACATGACTTTTTTTGCTGCTCATCAAAATAACGGATAATAATGCACATGGTTTTTGTGGCCGAAATATCCGTTGATTCATCGACCAATATGCTGAATTTATCAGTTTTAATAATGTTTTCTAAATAATCTTTTTGGAAATCACCAATAACATTTTTTACCGTAGACGTGCATTTTTTTCGTTTTATGGCAATCTCGGCAGCAATTCTGGAGTCGGGAAAACAAGATTTTAGTACCTCTGATAAATGATCCATGGCCATAAATGATATGTTGTGCTCTGCGACGAATGCACTAAGTTTTATTTCAGCTTCCATTACTTTTCTATTGTGATCAGTTTGTCGATTCTGAAAATAAGTGCTAACGTCTCTTGTAGAAGAGCTCGCTGATGCTTTTCTTACGTGTTGCGTATTTGAAACATGACGTTTTAAAGTTGAAATTTCGCAAGAAAGTTTGACGTCGCACATTGTAAACGTTATGTTACAGCCGTGCTGCAGTTTGTAGTCTTATGTTTCGACGTAAAGGAAAGTTTTTAGTGGAAAAAAGCAGTAATTGTTATTATTGTAATTTATTTTAAGTTCATAAGAAGTAAACAGTCATACTGCTGTTTTTATTTTTTAAGTTTATCTTTTTGGTTAAGTAAGCGCATTTAAGATAATTTCCTTACCTAGTTAATATAACTATTAAAAAGATAATCGTGTATACAAGACTAGCGATGTAAAAAAAGCAAACGCATTTAAATCATAATATTTGTTACTATTTATTTTCTACATTAAATTTTAGGTATAAACATATTATTAATTAATATGTCATATTTTTTAATTTATTATTTGCGTTATATCACATAATCTACTAATCCTTAAGAAAAAAAGTGATGGAATATAAATTCTCAAAACTATTTTCTTGAATTAATTCGTCAAATTAAACAAGAAAAATATGAAAAAAAAATTGCGTATGTATCTTTAAACGTACTTTTCAAATATGATAAAATCGATGATTCAATGTAAATTCACTTATGCCTATTTTCCACTGAGGGTACGATTTGGTTGTGTAGAGTATCCTTGTAAATAATAATTGTTAGTATTCATGCCAACATAGTCATATTCTCCACGATCAGCACTAAACAATATATTTGATATGTAATGTTGCACATGTATTTTTGTTGTCTTTGAATAAGATCTTAATTTATTTGCCAAAAAAATACCATAGGCTTCACATTCGTCAAGTTTGTGCGAAGTTGACTCCGTTTGCTCGGTTTTCTTTTTTAAAATATTGAAAGTAGATGCCATTATCTCTTCCGGGCTTGGGGCGACTGCTTTCTTCCTTTTTTTTGAAGGCGGAGGGCAATCATTGTCGCTTTTATTGGCAGACGGAAGGCATTCATTGTCGCTTTTATTGGCAGGCGAAGGGCAATCATCAGGCGGTTGTACTAAAGCACCTTCACCTTCACGTAGCTGAAAATAAATATAAATCATTATTTCAGATGCCAGAAACACCGGAACAATGGCTGGTTGTAGCAAATGACTATGATACTTTGTGGAATTTTCCACATTGCCTAGGCGCAATTGATGGTAAACATATTATACTGCAGTCACCGATCAACAGTGGAAGTGAATTTTATAATTACAAGGGTTTCTTCAGCATCGTATTACTGGCAGTTGTTGACGCGAAATATAACTTTTTGTATGTAAACATTGGATGTCAAGGAAGAATATCTGATGGAGGAGTTTTTAACAACTGTGAATTAAACGAAAAACTAAAAAATGATGCACTAAACATCCCTCAACCCACTGCATTGCCAGCAAGAACAGAAGAAATTCCGTTTTACTTTGTTGGCGATGAAGCTTTTGCTCTTTCCGAAAATATGATGAAAGTATATGCAGGATATCATGAACGTGGTTCTAAGGAAAGAATATATAACTACCGACTTTGCAGAGCTCGTAGAGTGGTGGAAAATGTGTTCGGCATATTGTCTGCAGTGTTTAGAGTTTTGCGGAAACCTATGTTGTTAGAACCGAATACCGCAACATCTGTCGTAACAGCAATAACATGCCTTCACAATTTTTTTAAGAAAAGGTAATAATGCTCAGGTATATACCCCTGCAGGTAGTTTCGACGAAGAATCGAACGGCCAGGTCAGATTAGGAAACTGGAGAGAAGGTAACAATGACATGACTAGTATGTTACCCTTGCAAATAAGACCGCGAAGGGCTACAAGATCTGCTCACAATATTCGTAATGAAGTTGCTGAATACTGCATTCAGCAAGGGTCTGTAAGCTGGCAAGAAAATTATGCTTAAAATGAACTTACAGTATCTGTTGTAGCACGAGGTGTATTCCTATCCAGTAGAAATATCATAGCTTTGTATGCAAACCAAGTACTATGGTACACTTCATCTGCACCTGAAATTGAAGTTGAAATTAACAAATGTCGACCCAAAGTAGTATATTTCGAGAATATCGTAATCTATACTAGCAAAATAATTGTAAAAAAATTAAATAAAAAACCAAATTGTATCTGTTACTTGTGGGCTTATTTATAGATCTTGCAATTCACGAGCGTGCGTGAGCTTTCTTTGTAGTTAAACAAGTACATTTTTTTATACTTGAAAAATTTGCTCAACAAACCTTCATCGAACGTAAATCATGACATTTTGTAAGAATCAAGCAAATTAGACATCCACAATGAACTTTGTACATTAGTTAATTAAATGACATAATCATTTTCACTGAAAACTCTTTGAACTATCCTCACACGAGGCTGATATTATTAGATACGTTCATTTATGTAGATTTTTTCAGACTTATTGTCTACTTCAACATCAGAAGTAGTTAAGTTTCTTCTTGTTTTAACCTAACCAGACTAATCCGTCAGTTCAGTAGCGAGCGCACGCACACAATGAAAAGTATACGATACGGATCCACAGAATTATACCTACATCGAAAGGCCACGCGCGCTCTTGAGTTGCAAGCAAGAACTATACTCGTACTTAAAAACTTAATAAATAATTACGTACCTTTTCCTGTACTAGTTGATTGTTTAGTTTTTTGTTTTTCCCTCCTCAATGATGCCAGTAAACTTGTCATTTTCTTTTTACATGTTTCTCTTTCGCTGTCGAGTAACGAAGCCAATCTATTCCAAGCGTCTTCTTTCTTGAGTTTGTTATAATGCTCTGGATGAGATGGGTTCCACAAGACTTCCTCTTCTCTGTATTTTTCTATAAAATACAGAGTTTTTTCTCTGTCCCACTCCATAAATAAATCCGACAGAAACGACGTGTGATTACTCGCAACGCGCGTGCGCTCGGGACGACTTGCAAGTGCGTACTGATCGAACCGCGTAACGCTCAAAGGATTCGCCAAAAAACCGACAGCCGGGTGGAGCACTCAAAGCGAGCAACGAGCGGCTCGTTGCTCGCTGGTTTCCCCGTAACACGACGTACTGACTGCCCGAATGCTCGCTGTGTAACATGTTACATTACACCTCGTAACGTTGGTCAGTACCCACCTTAATATAATGCTCTGAGATGGGTTCCACAAGACTTCCTCTTCTCTGTATTTTTCTATAAAATACAGAGTTTTTTCTCTGTCCCACTCCATAAATAAATCCGACAGAAACGACGTGTGATTACTCGCAACGCGCGTGCGCTCGGGACGACTTGCAAGTGCGTACTGATCGAACCGCGTAACGCTCAAAGGATTCGCCAAAAAACCGACAGCCGGGTGGAGCACTCAAAGCGAGCAACGAGCGGCTCGTTGCTCGCTGGTTTCCCCGTAACACGACGTACTGACTGCACGAATGCTCGCTGTGTAACATGTTACATTACACCTCGTAACGTTGGTCAGTACCCACCTTAATAATAGCACTAGGTACTATTAATCCTCATCTGACCATAAGTAACATATGTTGTCGTCATCGTGAAAATCAATCACCAAGGAACTTCCACTTGGGCCCGCTGCAGCCTGATCAGGGTTGTTGTATGCAGCCATTGTCCCTATTTTTTTTAGTACTTCAGTTGGCAGTATGTAGTTGTGACAGCATTTTTTTTGACGCCGTAATCCTGCCCTGATGGTAATGATGGCATTCGTGGTGGTGTTGTGTAGTCTATTGCGAGCCTTGTTTTTAACTATATTCAGTTGGCTAAAGACTCGTTCCACTCCCCCATTAGACCACGGCAAAGAAATCATCGACAAGGCAAATGAACACAATTCTATAAAAGGATTATTGCCAGCTGCATCTTGATATTTCAAAACTCCGGACCAAAATGAAATAGTGTTGTCCTTTTCTCCCATGGTACAAGAGATATATTGACCCACTGTGTTTCTGCCTTCGCGATAAAATCCTCGCTGTGGCCCATTTCTCGTACTAGTGAAGTTATTCTTTCCTTTACTTGCTTCAATGTGTTTGAAACTGACAACTGGTTGACTTTTTTCAAAACATTGTAATTTTCTGGAAGTCTCTGTTTCAGTTGTTTTATGAGCTCTACTGTGAACTTCACACATTTATCCCTGAATTGCTCTTCATCTTGGGTTGAAAAGCGATTGCTCTCTCGTATTTCTGAAAGCTTACTTTCGACTTTGAATCCTAGATAAGGATGTGGGACCAAGAAATCTTCTAAATTTTGTATTTCAAATACATTGATGTTACTAGTAGGATTCAGAACTTTTTTTCCGAGAGATTCTATAGCCGTGATTAGGTCATTAAGTAACTTGCTAGGATCAATATTATTTGACTGAAAAATTTCTACTAGCCCCTGTAATTGATCCAAAACGCTGTGGATATATAACAAATATGCTTCGTTTGTGGGATTCGTGTATAAATTGTAAAGTGTTTCTGCACTGTAGCATTTTTCAGTGTTCCTTGTAATACCAAAGTGTAATTTTAATTCTATCTATTGGTCTAATATTCTTTTAACTGCAGTTTCAACAGAAAGCCACCTGGTTGCACATGCTTGTGTAATTTTTAGCGGTTCTTCATCGTTAATTGTGAGATATAAATTTCTGTATGCGTTTTGTCTGTTTGACGATTTCGAGAACCAGTTGTAGGTTTCCTGTATAATATATTCGAGATGCCTAGGTAAATTTTCAGCAGAAGCATGAGAAACTGCTAGTTGAATTGAATGGCACGAGCATTTAATCATGACGAGATGGGGTACCTCCTCTTTAAGTTACTGGTATACTCCGCTATGTACACTTGTCATTACATTGGCGTTGTCAACTCCTATACCAGAAAGCTTTTTGATGTCAAGTCCATGTGCAAGTAGTGTTTTTTTTACAGTTTGCGTAATGGATTCAGCGTCGCCTTTACTTAACTCTCCAAGCGTAAGGAAATTTGACACTATCTCATATGAAGTCTTACTAAAATATTGAATAACAAGTCCCAGTAACTTTGTTACACTTATATCAGTGCTCTCGTCTAACAAGAGGCTGTACGGTCCATCACCAACATCTTCACGTAATTTGGACGCAAAATGTGGCGCCAAAATATTTTTTAGTATAGCTGTACATTTCGTCCGGTGCAATTTTATATCAGCTTTAAATTCTTTTTTACATAAAGCCCCAAGATGGTCTACCGGTAATATTGAAGAATGAGCGGCAATATACAATGTCAGAGAAGCCTCAGATGAGCTCTTCAATTCGTCAAACTTTGGCTTTGCTTGAAAGGTCATTTTTTGTTGTCTCGAAGAAAAGGGCTCGGCAGCTTTCAAGTGTTTTTTGCGCTTTATGTGATTAATTAAGTCATTTTTTTTGCGTTTATTTCGCATCGACAATAACTGCAGAAGGCTTTCGTATTGTCATTGCTGACTTCTTTTAATCAGCCCTGAAAATCAGGCTCAGAGAGCCATTCCTGGCGGAATTTCTGGGTGTATGGTTTACTACAGGACATAATTTCACAATAGTCTTCACTTCAGTCACTTTCTTAACAAACAAACTTAACTTTAGCACAAAACAAGCACTAATCTCTCAAATGGCATAAACTTTTCACATACGTAAGATGAATGAATTACCATGTAAGCGCAAGAAAGAAATCGTGTACGGCGACTGTGGAGAATTCCCCCGGGAGGGGAATTCCCCGTTCGCACCGCGCCGTTGCCCCGTACGAATCTCTTTGTGATCTATGGTTAGGTACAATATAAAATGGCTGCGTTCAATAATAATTAGCTAATTCAATAATAATAATAATGAGCTAGAATAGTCTTAAAAAGAAGCTAAGGAGCTAAACTGGTTTTTATAGAGCTGATACATGATAAATAGAGCCAAATCTAGCTCTAAAAGAGCTGAATTGGCAACACTGGTCGTCTGCCGGTCTTTCTGCCCCCGCACCACCAACACCTCCACTGCCCGGAAGCCTCCCTTCGCAGTACGAGTTATGAACTCGAATAAAAACCGATAATCCGCTATTCAAATTAACAAAACATATTTTTTTTAAAATACAGAATACTATGGCTTCTGATACCTTTTTAGAATCTAGAATAACTAAGCAAGTTTTTAAGACGATGGGCACGATGAGTGTCGTACATTTTTTTGACACCGTAGCTTATCAAACATGAATAAAAATAAATTTATTTACTCTATTTTTTGTGCCTTAATTTTTTTAAGCACTTACAGGTTAGGTTTGTCCAATTTTAATCTTTGGTTTTGATAACTGAACTATCCATTGTGAAATTAAAAAAAACTACATTGAAAAACCTCTCGATTTGTAAAAATGGCACTATAAAAACTAAACGCACGTATAATTTTTATGAAAAAAAAAACAAAATATTGAATATCTCGTAAACCACGATACTTTTACTAAGGTCAAAATTTGAGAACAAGGAGGCCATAATGAAGCCTATCCATACTTACAGGGTTATCCATTGTTTTAGGGACACCCTGTATAAAGAAAATAAGACATCACTTACTTTTTGTTGATGTTTTCTGTCGTGTATTTAATTGAATCATACCAAGAATCTTTCTTGATCTATGCCCAAAGCGAAAATTTGTCATTTTCCTGAAAAAAAACAAACAAAAATAAGAAATGTTTAAAGTATGTACCTATGACTAAATGAAATAAAGTTAACACACGAAGGGATTGTAGGTAAGTATCTTTTATCTGCGCCTCCTTGTAGGGATGGCGAATTTTTACGAAAAAGATCGATTTTTAAATCGATTCGAATCGTAGTCTAATGAATCGATTCACGAAAAAATCGGGGCCTACAAAATCGAGTCTTAAAAAATCGATCTTTTTTTCAAGTTTACGTTAACAATGTAAATTTGTATCAATTTTACTAAAAACAAGATTAATATTGCAATTAACGATATCTTATCAATAAAATCAGGGAATTCAAAAATAACAATTATTTTTATTACCGTATCAAACTATAAGATCAACTATAAAAAAAAGTATTTATATACTGAATGTTTTTATTGATTGCAAAAAAGTAAAAAATAAGGTAAGAGTTAAAAGTTTAAATATTTAGCATTGGGAATTATATCTGGGAACTATAGTTCCCAATGCTCAATATCTAAACTTTTTAAAAACAACAGCCTGTCAAGCCTTTTGGGATCCAAGCGGTTAGCTCATCACTTGCGATGTTTCCAGCAATTGAAAACAGGCGCTCACAAGGAACGGATGATCCAACGATACTCATATACATCATGGCGATTGGGTGAACGTGATGATAAATGGAGCTCTTTTGTTCTTCTTCTTATAATTCAGGCACATTCAACTAAATGCAAATAATTGTATGGTTTATACCAAAACAAAAAAATCGAATGTCGATTTTCAAGGGTGATATATCGATTTCAGTGAATCGACACTGTACTTCATATCGATTTAAAAAATCGATATTTTCTGCTCGAAAAATCGATTCTTCGATTAATCGATCTCAGATCGCCATCCCTACCTCCTTGTAGTTAGACGTACGTGTACCATGTACGACATGGCGCGCGATACCTACTTGGTTGCGTAAATTTTGCCATACTTCTCACTCAGCCACTTATGCTTAGCTCGGAGAGGCACGGATTTCAGAAACGTACTTCACAAAAATATACCATGCTAATGAAATAACAGCATAAAAAAAGTTGAACTGGTTCAATTCATTCTATAATCTTCATTCCTAACTAACAATTTTAAATGTCACAAAACAAAACTTTTGAAGAAATACCTACTATCTGATATTTTCGTGGTAATAAGCAGGAGAATTGAAATAAAATCTTTAAATTTAACATTAAAAATGATTAGACTTACCTTTACTTTGATAATCTCTCCAAATATATTGAAATGAGTGGCACATAACTATAAATTGTTCAGGAGCAAAACGAAAACCAATCGTCTCAATTACGACACCCCGCAAGTGTTTTTTTCTGGAACTAAATCAAATCAAAACGCAGGTTGTATCTTTATCTAGCTCTATCAAATGGCGAGGAACGCGCTGGCCAGCGATCGTGTGATTGTTGTTAGTCTTATGCAGAGCGCGCGCTAGTGTAGTCGTTGTCTGTGCAGTTAGGTGATATTTCCATAAAATATATACGAACAAATGAATTTTGTCACTTAGTAGATATTTTCACATAGCTCAAGAAGCTTTTTGGTAAAGAAATGTTGGATAGGAGTTAATTCAATCTATGCGAATATGAGTTTTTGTCTATTGTAATAAAAAAGTAATTTTGGACTAAAATGTCAGTTAGGAGGTATTGCGTACGTCATCGACGATTTACGTTCGTCAATTTTAATATTTTCGATAAATCCAACATAATATTTATATTTTCCACCATTACAGAAGCGCACCAAAACATGGTCATTCATAGCATATAAAGATTCTATTGTGTGTTCATTAATTTTTTGGTCGCTTTTTACCTGTTCTTGGCTCATATTATTATAATTTTGGTTATTTTCATCACAATTTATACCATCTAAATCCGGTTCAAAATTTTTCTCTATTGGTAAGGGATACACATTGTCTTTTTTAGAATCAACGGATTCACGAGTCTGTGAAAGAACACCTGTTTTCTCACACAATGTTGCTGATATAATCTTATATTCATGTATATCATAGGCTCCATATTCTCGTTCAGTCTAAGCTATCATCAGTATTTTGTTTTGTAGATCCTGCAGTTACATTACATAGTATTTAACAGATGATATTTTGCAATCTTTTACGTCACAATTTTGATGGTCTTATGTGTCTGTTGGCCCTTCGTTGGAAAAGCTATATTCATGTACGTGTGTGATGGTACATCTTTATGTTTTTTAAAATGTATTTGGTGGCAATCACGGGGACTTTGAGGAATCCGGGGTTCATCCTTTCGGTTATCACATGGCGTTGCTGAATTGCTTGGGTTGTTGCCACTCTTATCAGTTACGTTTTCTAATCTAGTATTATTATGAGTCTTTAAGTTACAATCAGATCTAGCTATCAACTTGTCGTCATGGTCAGGAATTCGAATATTTTCTGAAGCTGTTGGCTGGTTACGAGTTTATTGCATTCGCAGCTTTCACTAACATCAGAACCATTTTCATCTAAATCCACATCAATAAGGTCCGAGCCACTGTGGATGCTCATAATATCTGACACACAAGTAGTGTCAGAATCTCTCGACTTTCTCTTGGTTTTCTTATTTTTGGAATTCTCGGCTTTAATACTAGCTATCAAAAATTTAATACTTTCTGGATCTAAGTCTAGATCTATTTTTGCCTTTAAAAAATAAAATCTATGTAAGATTTTCACCAGATGGTTGTTCTATTTTTAAATCACGTATCTCTATCTGCTTTTTATCTATTTTTGGTTTACTTCTCTTAGCCTTGCCTTTGCCTTTAATAGATGTATATTCTCCAATTTCTGGTTTCTTACTCGTTTCTCTAATCTATTCCTGTTGTAATCTTTGATCATCTGAGCTGACGTTTTTGGAATTTAAGTCATAAGCAAAAGCTTTACCTTTACATAACCCAGAAGGACCTGCAATTGACTGCGTATCTAGCAGATTCGATTCTCCATTTTCAATTCCTCCTGAGATTTCAGAGTCGGTGTTATTCCTATCTTTGTCAAACGATTTTCTATTCGTCTTTTGGCGTGACTTTTGCTTCTTTGTATTTTTCCGCTTTTGTTGCGGCTTGGCTTTTTCTGTTTGATTGCCTTTTCACCTTTTTAACAATGATACAGGTTCTTAATTTAATTAAATAATTACAATTGAATTAAATGTTCATTTAAAAGTTTTCTTTATGAATCTTCATATTTGTTACATTTTACCTTATTTTTTTAATATAAATAAAGTAATTGGAATACTTCTCCAGATGACTTACCCTTAAGTAATTTTTTTAGCAATCTTGGGGCTATTTGAAACTCTTACCTTTATCCTTATTTATGCATAGACAACTGTAGAAGGGGTTATTTGAAATATTTTTCCAAATAACCCCAAAATGCATCTCAAGAAGCCCAATCACAAAACATAGGAATAGTATTTTACTCGTTAGGAATCTGCAGAAAACACACATATGCATATTTGATTGGCGTGGTACACACGGCAGCACATCAGACTACTACACTTTACCTTGAGCGCTCTTAAAGTTGAACTGAGAGAATCGGGCGTAAGAGACAGATAGCTTATATCAGTCCCGCTTCAAACGAGTCGTGCTGTAATGCCGCTACGCGACGTCACTTGTCTGGAGTAGTAAGGACAGCTGCCGCGGCCACTGAAATACGAAAACCTAGCTCAAATAAATGTTCGCGCGACGCTCGCTGCTTTAAATAATACAGAAAAATATTTAGTCCTATTTATTTGGTTTAAGGGCGTAGTTTGTTTGATATTATTTATATTTAATAAAGTAACATAAAATTACCAACAATTAAAAAAATATATGCCTCTGGGCGGGCTTTAAACCAACTAAACACAAATATTAGGCATATTATATGCTTAAATAAAAGTATTATAAATAAAAATAATTATAAATATATATTTTATCGTTTCGTGCACAGGAGTAGACAGCAGAGCTGAAATGGGAGACAAAAGTTTATTTTGTGTTTCCACACTTAAAAGTGCTAAATCGATTTAGATGAAATTTTGTGTTACTTGAGACCCTTCTCTGCTTGCATTGCTATTTTATCTTTTCGTGCACTGGATGAGGGCAGAGTTGAAATAGGAGACGAAAGTTTGTTTTTTGTTTCCACACTTAAACTGCTAAACAGATTTAGATGGAATCAGTTATGGGACCCGAACGAAGCTTACATTTTCATTCGCGACATAAAAAACAGTTGTTAGGATGGAATAAACACGTCAGCGACGCTCGCAGGTTGGCTAGGCTTGGCTTCAAAATGTGGGTATTACATGGTAGGCCTACAGCTGGACCTGTATATGATGACATGGTGCTAAGCGTAAATCCTTCATATCATAACTAAAATGGTGGCACAAAGGCACCAGGAGCAATTGACTCAGTCAAACATTGTGAAATGGAAAAATGAAATGTCAAAGGCTTACAGCTTAAGATGTGGGGTAAGGCAGGGGGGCCTGACTTCTCCAATTCTTTTCAATTTATATGTTAATGAACTGATCGCTAGACTCAGCAGTATGCGTGTCGGTTGCTATATTGACAAAGTATGTGTTAGTAATATAAGTTACGCGGACGACATGATGCTGCTGTGCCCATCGGTCAGTGGCCTAAGAAAATTAATAAATGTATGTGAAAACTATGTAGAAGCACACGGCATAAAATATAATACGTCGAAGAGTGAAATACGAGTAATGGTTTTCCGGCGAAAAAAGGAGACCGGCAAAAAAGGAGAATTATCCCTTGCATGTACCGGTAATCTCTTTTAACAATAAACCTCTGAACAGGGTGAAGTCCTTTAAATACTTAGGTCACATTTTGACCGAGGATTTGAGGGACAACGCTGACATTGAGAGGGATCGCAGAGCACTAGCTGTCAGGGCCAATATGATAGTCCACAGATTTAGATATTGCTCCGCACGGGTTAAAGTTACTCTATTTAGATAGGGTTCTCGATAGGGTTCAGGTCAGGGCTCTTTGTAGGCCATAGCAGGCGGACAATATCATCTCGAGACGCAAGCTACTGCTTGACTATCCTCGCGGTGTGCACCTGGCAGATACTTGGCACAAATATATAATCCCCTCCGGATAATGGAGGCGTACTGTGGGCAATATGACGTCGCGCAGAATCTCAAGATACTGCTCGGCATTCATGCGCCCACTTACCTCCGGGTCCCATAGAGCTCATCCAGCCCCAAAAGTTTATACTTATTCTCCCGCTTGATCTGTTAGGGAGTGTATTAAGCTCCACATATCGTTCGTTTCTAATGCGCCATAATATTTTTCGGCCGTCTTGGTCCGACCGGAAACTTTTTTCGTCAACAAATATGACGATATTGTTTTCCCAGTCAAAATTTTAATATTCTAGGCAAAAACTTACACTTGCCTCTTTATGGTGGGCGTGTAGCTCTATTTTTTTTAGCAGGGCGGTAAATTTTTTTCCGGCTTCTTTTAGCCGTCGCCGCACGGTATCCATTGAAACCTATAGCAAGGAAAAATGTTTTTTTTGTTACTAGTGACTCTCAAAGTCACAATACAAGTTGGATAATAAAAACCTCAGGTTACTTAGCTCGAAGTGATTCAGATCTAGTTTGAATAAATATTTGTTTAAATAAATCAAAAAGCTTTAATACAATAAAATAAGACTTGTCAGATCAGCCTGATAAATTATGATCAGTAAGACGGAACATAATTTAGCTAAATTTTGCAAAGAAAAAAGGCATCACGTAAATTTCCACAAGTGATTGAAGATATAATTTAATGGTTTTGAAAATAATAAATTATTGGATAAAAGTAAATTTTGTTTTCTCCGCTGTCACATTTACTATCCTAATCAGTTAATTTGCTTTCGGGCAAGTAGGCAAAATATAAACTCACTCTGTATTCGGACGAGGTGGCTCTTGTGCTAAGGAAAGGATCCTCTGAGTGGGCAGCGACTCTAGCCGCATCCTCCGCCGATGTTGTAGCCTTCATATCTTCTTCGGTGGTGGGCTTCGGGGGTCCCCGATTCTTCCCATCGGCGGATTTAAAAATATACCGTTTTACTCTGAAAGCAAATGTCAAAAATATAATCATGTTTATTTATATTGACAGCATTAATTATTTTAATTAAAACGCCTAAACATAACAGCTATGTTAGTTAGTTGTCGTTTGCGTAGAGTAGGTAAACTAAACCCAAATAAACTTTTCACAACGACATTTTTAATAGATAATGAAATGTCTACACTTTGCCAACAAAAAATTCAATTAACAAACGCAGCGCGACATCATATTAGATACTAAATTATAAATAGAAGCGAACAGTAAAAAGTAAAGAAGAGTTTTGTTTTGTCACTTCAGAATAAAACAAGCAAAAACTTTTTTAATAATTATAGTCAGTCATCTCATCAGTGGAAGCAGCAATACAACGACCTTAGACTGAAGTCGAAGAAAATTATACGGAAAGCGAAAAGGAAACAGCTGGAAGACATCATAGCTGAGATGCAGACCTTGATAAGATCTAATGAATCACGCAAGTTTTACCAAGAAATACGAGCAGTAAAGAAAGGCTACCAACCCACCACACAATTCCTACTTGATGATGCGGGCAATCTCGTAACAGATTCAGATGATTTAAAGAGCAGATGGCGCGAATATTTCCAGGGCTTACTAAATTGTCCGGAGCCGGAGCAACCCGTCACTTCTGTATCCGGGATATATGTTGATATGGAAGTACCAGAAGAAGACCCATTATCGTTTGAAGAGGTTAGGAAAGCAATAATGAGGCTCAAAAATAATAAGGCACCCGGCATTGACAGTTTGCACGCCGAGATCTGGAAATACGGAGGAGGTGCTGTCCAGTCAACTCTGTACGAATTGCTTTGCAAAATTTGGACGGCTGAAAAACAGCCCGGCGAATGAAACATTGGAGTCATATGCCCTGTTCATAAAAAGGGTTATAGGAAGACATGTTCCAACTACCGAGGTATCGCTCTCCTTCCGACAGCTTATAAGGTACTGTCGTATGTGCTTCTGGATAGACTCGAACCGTACGCGGAAAAAATCATAGGAGACTATCAGTGTGGATTCCGGCATAACCGTAGGGTTGTAGGAAGACATGTTACAACTACCGAGGTATCGCTCTCCTTCCGACAGCTTATAAGGTACTGTCGTATGTGCTTCTGGATAGACTCGAACCGTACGCGGAAAAAATCATAGGAGACTATCAGTGTGGATTCCGGCATAACCGTAGCACCGTGGACCAAATCTTCCTTCTAAAGCAACTGATGGAGAAGAAATGGGAATATGCTCAGAGCATCCACTCGCTGTTTGTCGACTTCAGTAAGGCCTACGACAGTATCGATAGAGAATCACTGTACAACATACTTGACAGCTTTGGCATCCCACAAAAGCTAATTACGCTACTTAAGGTTGCGACAAGAGTGAGCAAGATGCGCGTCAGGGTTGAGGGTGAATTGACGGAGGAGTTCGATGTGGTAACGGGACATAAACAAGGAGATGCTTTGTCTCCAATGCTCTTCAACCTGGCTCTAGAATATGTCATCCGGAAAGTTATGTCTCTGGACATAGGTGTACGACTGAACGGACAACATAGGGTCATTGGTTACGCGGATGACTTGGCTCTCCTGGGCCAGACCAAGGGAGAAGTAGAGATTGCGGTGCAGAACCTTGCTTTTGAGGCATCCAGAGTTGGACTCAGAATAAATCAGGAGAAGACGGAATATCTCCACATGAAGCGTTATAAAAACACAAGGCAACAGCGCGAACATCTGCGATGTGGAGATATTATTTTTAAAGGAGCCGCAAAATTTAAGTACTTGGGGTGTACCATTACCGACACAAACACAAGGGAAGAGGAGATAGATACCCGTATACAGAATGCCTTGCGATGTACAGCTGCCCTTCACAAGGTGCTGGTGTCAAAGCTTCTTAGCAGGAGAACCAAGATACGGATATACAAAACTGTCATAAGACCGATCTTGATGTACGGCAGTGAGGTTTGGACGCTAACCCTTAAGGAAGAAGAAAAGCTTTTAGTGGCGGAGAGGAAGATCATGAGGAAGATTCTGGGTCCAACTCAGAGAGAAGATGGCAGCTGGAGGGTCCGGAAAAACCAAGAGATCGAGGAGCTGGTTGCCGAACCTAACATCGTGGGAGAAGCCAAAGCCCAGAGACTCCGTTGGATGGGCCATCTCGAAAGAATGGGGGAGGATCGTAGCGCCAAAGCAGTGTATCTTGGAATACCTCGTGGCCGCCGCCCCGTCGGCCGGCCCAGATACCGCTGGAAGGACGCCGTCCTATCAGATCTGCAGGAGCTACAAGTTGCAGACTGGCAAGAGGCGGCGCAAGACCGGATCAGATGGCGTTCTCTTGTGTCGGAGGCCAAGACACACTTTGGGTCGCTTCGCCAAAGGAGTAAGTAAGTATAGTCAGTCATCATAATAAAATGAAAGTTTTGGGAGTAACGCACGAATCCAAACTTCTAAGCTACTTCATGTTTATGACAGCTATCATAATCAACTAGGGGCAAATTAAAGCACATTACAACTTCAGTTATTTATGCTAGCCGCCATTGTTGTTAATTACTCAATGTTATGTTTTAGAATGTTTTTAACACTCACAGTGTCATATTTTATATTCATAAAGATGAAATAAGAATCCAAAAATTTGTGCACTTTGCGACTTGAACCAGCAACCTTTTAGCTGACCGGGCCAAACGCTCTTACCAATTGAGCTACCGTGCTGTCAGTCCGACCCTGCGAAATTTGTGGTCTCTTATAAATACGCCATTGCATGACGCTTAGCGCCATCTAGCGGTCTGTTAAAGAAACAGATGGCCCAATCAGAAATAGACGGCTTAACATCTTAACATCAAGTGAACAATACAACATAAACAATCTTTTTCCTTTAAAAATAATGATGAAATCTAGTCTCACGGACAATTTAAGTATAATCAACGCTGTTATATCAAAGAATAACGGTATCACTGTACCTAATTATTAAAATAGAGCACATAAAATTGCGAATAATCTTCCTTACTAATAATACTAGTTACAATAATACAGTAATAGTCAAGTTTAAGAGATCAACATTTTTATCAACTGAACTAGACAAGAAATTGTTTTTAAATTAATATGAATAATTGGAGATGAAAGGTCCTAAAACAATTCCTTGTCGGGTTCAGGCACAGAGCTACATTACAGTCGGAGCATTTAAATAAACTCCTTTTGTCACACCCAGAGAGACGACATCGTTGTTGTTTGCCTAGATGTTCTGGTAGGTGAATATTGCCATGTAAGCGTCGCATTTTTGATGGTATGGGCACTATTCCCAGGTTTAACAGGTCTTCGCAATCATTTTCCGTCTCGTTGAGTTCTTCCAACTGATACTTTTCTATTATGTGACCGAATGGCATTTGGTAATATCTCAATTGCTGTATCTTTTTTACTGGGACGCCTTTTTCTATTTCTTGTTGTTTAACTCGTACATAAGCCAGGAATTGGAGATAGCTAGGTCTATCATATGAGATACAAACCTCACAGGCCACTTCTTGGTTCGACTTCTTGTCAGACAAACTGCAATCAATCGATCCGCTATGTCTACCCCTACTCATTTTAGAGTTGTATTGCTTGATAACTTCTGGCCTTACAACTTGTATATACTGCTCGTCTTTTTGCACCAACGGGAACAAACATCGGTTTCATAAGTTGCGTGAGCTGTTGAGAGCATTACAACAGGTTTATTGTCCATCCATTCCGTGATTGCAATAGTATTATCGGTGTTAGTCAATACTTGTTAACTCCCTCTGCCTCATTTTTTCATGCTTGAATCGGATTCGAGTACATTTCTGGCGGCTGCCGGTATTCTGTTTTTCATTAATGTGCCGGCACAATAATAAAAAACAGAATACACATTACAGTCGGAGCAATTAAGTGATTAAGCGTAAACAGGCTTGAGTTAGTTTTCTTGTTAGCAGAGTTGTAACAGGACCGTTTTGTAATCCAGCACGGTTTTAACTTTGATTTTTGGAGGGTTAACTCCGTAGCCAAATGGCAAAAAATGAAACCTTTATAGTTTCGTAAAGTCTGTCTGTCTGTTTGTTTGTCTACCCGTCCGTATGTCACAGAAATTGAAATTTGGTAGGTAGATGTATCCTGTTAACCGCTTTACGATTCTTATAAAAAAAGAACTACATAAAACTAAAACCGTATTTGTTTTTTGCCAAACCTAAGCGTGTGGGGTGTCTATGAATAGGTCTTTTAAAATGACACAAAGGTTTTCAAAACCGTTTCCTTTTAAAGTCTCACGTATGATAGATCATACAAACACTAAGAAAATCAAAGTAATATTTGCTGTCACAAAATATTGTGGTATTTTAGCTCAGTGGAAGTAATTGGATTCCCTAATTCAGTTAAATTGGCACGGAACCCTCCGACTCGCATTCGCGGTTTTTTCTTTTATGAAATTTTGAGTGATTCTGGCAATATTTGTACCTAATTGCTTTACTAATAATTTATACCGTAAAATTCATTATCTATAGAAATAAAACGACTTTTATACGGATTAACTTTTCGCGAGTTAATTAGCTTAAAATAAGTTTATTAGTTTATGATATCTTAAAATCTAAACCGGAATTGACAATCTTACGTGCAGATAAAGGAAACGCCACAGTTATAATGGATACATTAGATTATAAACTCGAAATATCACAGTTACTGTCGGACGAAACAACCTACATGTAAAAATAGATCAAAAGAGCAAAATATTAAAGAAAACCAGCGACCTAGTGAAAAAACATAGTGATAGTTTAAATCTTGATGCTGCAATTGTGCAAAAATGTGCAAAACATGTGCAAAACCACCTAAACTGTATGGGCTGCCTAAAATACACAAAACCAATGTTCCTCTTCGTCCTATTGTAAGTCAGCTTGATTCCCCAACGTACAAGCTGGCGAAGCATTTGGCGAAAACACTATCTGTACTACGAGGAGGAGGAACTACGGCACATCTTAAGGTTTCCTTGGACTTCATAAGCCAAATAAAGACCTTGCAATTGGCAGAAAATGAAATAATGGTTAGTTATGTTTGATATACAGTCCCTATTTACAAGTTTACCTGTGAAAGACTGCATTGAAATTACCAGAAGGAAGATAGTTGAATTGGATATGCCCATAGAATATGCAGAACTATTAGAGCATTGCCTAAAATCTGGCTATTTATTATGGGACGGTGAATTCTACATACAAATTGATGGTGTAGCGATGGGTTCCCCAGTATCACCTGTTGTTGCTGATATCTTCATGGAAGATTTTGAGGCCACAGCTTTGAACACATCACCTTCAAATTTCAAGCCGCCAAAGAAGATTAACCAATTTTACCACCTGTCAAGTGCACCATACCTCTTCAAGATGCAGGGTTGTAAAGTCTGGAATGTGACTGTGGCCTTTCCTACATCGGGCAAACCAAACGAAGTATAGGCGTGCGGAAAAAAGAACATATAGCTGACGTTAAACATAGACGAAACATAAAATCTGCAGTGTGTGAACATGCCTTAGACAAACCAAACCACTTCATACGATTTGACCAACTCAAAGTACTGTCAAAAGAACGTCGGTTCATTCTACGTATGCTACGCGAAGCTATAGAAATAAGAAAATATCCAAATTTCAAGGAGTGCGATCGTATTCATTTGACAGTTCATAACGTACGGTTTGATCTGTCAAACCCTTTGTTCTTTGCCGTTTGACAGATCATACCGTACGTTTTGAATTGTCAAATGAATACGATTGCTTTACACAATCGCACCCCAGTTCTAACTAGGACCCAAGCTAGACGACTCACTGCAAGATCGATAGGAGAAAGAAAGTATTGAGTGACGGTAGTGTATATTTTTCAAAACTCTGTAAATGACAAATTACATCTTAGTCTACCCGTGACCACGAACGCTGTAAAGTGTTCGAAACGTCGGGATAAAATTAATAAACTCGCGAAAAGGTAATCCGTAAAAAGTTGTTTTATTTCGATGAGTACTATTCGCGTTAACTTCAGAAACAAGTATTCATTATCTATAGAGGGCTATAGATTCAAAAGCGCCTTTGTCCAGTTTTTTATTTTTTACACAATATACTTAAAACCTGTTTGCGGCTACTACAGCAAGACTTTAAGATTTCATTTGATGTTAAATCATCTAAACTTTAATAAAATTCCATTATCTGAAAGCGTTGTTAACGTTATTTTTTATTATTTTTAATTTGGATAGAGTAGGTTTTGCTTCTAAACGTTGGATAGAGGCGGTTTTGGGTTCACATAACCTGGCCTTGTTGATGGTATTATGCGTTACTGTCAAGAAGTACTAGTATGGCTAAAGTAATCAAATTGATGTGAAATCAGAAAACATTTTATTAAATGTTTTTTATTAGTCTAAAAATTTAACAACAGTATTATTTAAGTAATATAAAATATTCGAATGCCCTAAAATTATCATTCTACAGTAAAAACTTCTTCCTTAAAAATTAAACTCAAATTCCAATTTCTTCCATTTATTCACAGGGTTCTTCATTTTCGCCTTCACCAGGAGTAGTTTCGTCTAAAACATTCTTGTAAAATTTTAGCTGGCTTGAACCAAGTTCTGTTTTCCAATTATCACCGAAGTGTTTGCATAACAATGTATTCACGTCGATATGTTTTAAGGCAGACACATTCACTTGTAACCGTGGTACGTCTCTAACTTCAAACTCAGACATCGAGGTTACACCTCGTTTCATTATACTTTTGGAAACACCCATATCATTTCTATAATTTATTTCGCCTCTTAATAAAAACCGCCACGGCTTTTTCTTTACTCTTGTCACGTAATATCTCTTGCATTCATTAAATTTAAAATGATATTGTGCATGGGGCTTCATCACTTCACTACCATAAGTCTTCAAATCTTTCACTTTACAGTCTTCACCCAATTTTGTAACAACGCCATATCTCTCATAAATATTATGATATTCGGATGGATCGAGTATGACTCTTTTTCAATGATCCCAAACACTCGGTCTGCCGGCATGAATGAATGCCCGGGAACAGGAAAAATGAGTTCAATAGTTTTAATATGTCTTGGAGCATACATTAATAACCAATGAGCAACTATCGCTATCATTGTGGATTTTTTATCTTGTGAAGCACACCCGTCAGCCATTATTCGGATCTTTTTTTCCCTGTTAAATCTGCCTTTGAAAGTAGATCGAAAACTGCCGATGCAATTTCATTTGAAGATTTAGCGTGGACATTTTCTGTCCACGTATATATGCGGACGTTTTCTTTTTGGAATTTATTTGTACTTGTACCTATCACGATAGTGAATTTGTAAATATACAATTGCCGAGAATAGCAAGCAATCTGGTCTGCAACTTTAGGCAAGACCTGATTTTTTTGGCAGTCAAAAGAAATTGTAAACGTTTCGTTATCAAGCTCCCGCAAAAACATATAAAAGGATTTGGCTTTCAATTTATAAATTCGTAATGCCGTCATGAGAACCACTATTTCAGTTTCCACCTTCTTATTTTTAATTTTCTCCGACAACTCATTTTGAACAAGTCAACTCTGGGTGTTTTAAACCCAATATTATAATGTACTACAAAAATCCTTCTCAAAAAGCAATGTCGCACCTTAAGATTTTCATCAGTCTGATTTTCTTGATAAAGTCTCCACATTTTTTTATGTTGAGGTCTGAAGATACATATTTTCTTGTTGACGTGGCTGATCTGCAATAATGAGATTCAATACATTGAAATGTCTCGATGAATCTCATCACATTTTCATTTTTAGCTAAAATTTTCCTAGATACTCTATCTCCACCTCGACGCTCTTGGGGCATTTGGCCAGATACTAAAAATATCTTAGCTATGTTTCGGAGTCTATGGGTACCGACGCCTAATATGTTTTTAAAAGCGTTTTGACAAATTCTCACTAATTTGTACGATTTTCTATATGTACGAATATAATATTTCGTAAAAAATTCAGCTTCAGCACGGTTTTTTACTTTACGTCTTCGTCTCTGTGGTGTACTGACTTTTATGAATTTTAATATAAAATTGTCTTGATACACTTTATCCGCCTTGGAAAAAAATCCTTGGTGAAATTTTCTTATGTCTTGAGGATTTAAATCGTTGCATTTTATTTTACCCATTTTTTTATGTACACAATTTTTATATCATTTATATTCGGTGGTATTTTAGCAAAATACCTGTAATATAAAAAAACGGTTAATTTAATGTATTTGAAATAACATAAAATTAAATAAAATTTATTATTCACAATTACATGTCAGCACAATTAAAATAACATAAAGAAATACAAAAATATATTTTTAAAATCTTTTGGCAGTGACATTTTTTAAAACTATATAAATAATAAAATGAATTTAAATAGTAAAATTTTCTGTTAAGTTAAACAATCATCATAATAAATCTTAAAGCAAGAGTGACGTTCGGCGCGATATTGTTGCTTGGTCATTACGGTATTGACCCGTCCATTACAACTTCTCATACAAAACATGGTCAGGGTAACTTACCTTGCACGCTTTTGCACGTTACGTTTCCATTGTTTTTCATTCCGCAATGAAAAACAATGGAAACGTAACGTGCAAGGTAAGTTACCCTGACCATGTTTTGTATGAGAAGATGTAATGGACGGGTCAATACCGTAATGACCAAGCAACAATATCGCGCCGAACGTCACTCTAAGAAAGAAAACGGATCCGCATCCGTTTTCTTCCTTTATTATCCTGCACTGAAGCAATATTAATTTCCATTTTGCGTTCTTTTACTATTAAAAATCAACAAAATAACAGGACGAAATGTTCAACAAACAACACGCGGACGCCATTACAGTTACTAACACAGCCCGGTTCTGTGATTGGTCGCCATCCCACTAGGACCAGCAATCCCACTAGGAATAGCAGGTGAAGTAGGCACAAGCGGCTCACTAGAGTCCATCACTTGCGCACTACACAAGCATCTCAACAGAGTCCAACACTTGCACTTAACTCAACTTTTCAGGCGATTCAGCGGAACTCGAAGACTGGGGCTTCGGAGACGCCATTCATACGTATGTAGTCAGACAGGAGTACGTAAAACGTTCTCGACTGCAAGAGCAACAAACAATGACTGGTATTTGCAGACACAAAGCGCATGAACAAAATGGCGTCGTTGCGTTTCGTTGATGCACAGTTTAAATTATAATTAAATTAAATTATTAATATTTTCAATAAATTACACGTTAATAGGTACATAAAATTTTACATTTAAAAAGTATTTGAAACATAAGTACCCCAAAAAGACCCTAAAATGTTGTTTTCATTGACTGTATAGAATCAACATTAACGTAACGAAACGCATCTGTCAGATCGTAGTTTTATAAGGTTGGTATCATATCATAATAGTGACGTAGAATTATCAAAAATGTTGATCTAATTTTGCAATTTTGAATAATTTAATTCTCGAAAACTACTAGGTTGCTTCAAAAAACGACTTAACCGAAAGACTTATTGCATCATGTAGTTTCTGACAAGAAATTATGAAACGCAAGATCAGCGTCCTTCAAAGTACAGTATATCCAGAAATCTTGATATACGCTACGTCTAAAATCTTTTAGACAGAGTTTGTCGAGACCTTTGTTAGGATCTCCTTGAAGGTCCTAGTACAAAAGAAATGCATTGACTACTGAACAGTATAAGAAATGAAAGATTATGTGGTGCCACCATTTTATAGATTTTGAATTTTCTATGCATTAGCCCTTCAGTTGGTGAAACTTATCAACAAAGTTCATGTTGTCATTGTAATCTTTGATGGCTTCTGGACAGTTAATTTCAACAGCTTTGCCATTTCCCCCTATCTCTAACATTTCCAGTATACATCTCGAAGTCTAGACAATAGCCAGAGGATGTACATTTAGTCCAAACTATGCGTTTGGTTAGTTTTTTGGGCATGTATTGATTGAGATAACTACTTCCTTTGAATTTTGTCATAGACTCATCTATACCTATATATGAGTCGTATAAAATCAAAACCGGCAATGTAGGTCCGACCTGACTTTAAACAAGAACCAATCAGAGGCTGCCTTCTCTACGATTGGTTGTATTCTATTGTGCGCTGTTGCCACTTCGCTTTATAAATCGCGCAACATCTCGTAAGAATTATTGCTGTGATCGGAAGACCTATGTTTGTTGTTTTGTGACGTTGTGATTAACATCTAGCTGGTCCCTTTTTTGCCATGTCAGGAGCTGCTGATGGGATCTTGGAGTAATCGAGTGAAACCCTCATAAGTGCTGCTAAATTCAGTTACATGTAAACGATAAAATCTGCTTATTGTGACCAAGTGGCGTGACTGGTGTTATTTGTGACCCCAAATTGCCGGTTAAGTTGAAGGGACTGGTCTATAAGACCATCATTAAACCCGTCCTTTTGTTCGGTAGTGAAGCGTGGCCGGTGCTTGAGCTACACAAGCAGGAACTGCGTGTCACGGAGATGGAACATGCTGCTGTGGATGTGCAGAGTCACGCGAAAAGATCGCATTAGGAACCCCCGCATCCGTGCCAGCCTGCATGTTCGTGACAAAGCGGACAAGCTGCAGGGAAGTCACCTTCGCTGGCACGGTCATGATTTGCGGAAACCGCTACGTGGGTAACAAATGTGTAGCCATGCTGCCTTTGCCGGGCCCTGGCAGAAGGGGTAGACCCAAAAAGTGCTGGCTTGTCGGCGTGAAAGATGATATGCGAGCTAATAAACTTTCCACAGAGGATGCCCAAGACCGTGCAAAGTAGAGACGTAAAAGTTAGAAGACGGACCCCGGGCGTCATCGCACGCAATTGGGATTAACTCCGGGATGAGGAGGATTAAATCTGCTTACGCACATCATGCACGGACTCCAAATGAATTTGTTGTTTCGTTCTAAGCAAATGGGAAATGCGTTATTTTGAGCTATTCAGACAGTTTTTGAAGGCGGTTCAATATTTGAAGTTACTTATTTATTACATTTTTTTATTTCTTCATATTTAATATTACCCATATCTCAAAAACCGGGCAAGTGCGAGTCGGACTTAGGGTTCCGTGTCAACTTCCACAGAGCCAAAATACAACAATGTTTTGTTGACAGCAAACATAACTTTGTTTTTCATAGTGTTTATATGAAGAACAAAGTCATGTTTGCGGTTGCTAAAACTGTGTTATATTTTAAAAACTACTAGTTCGATCTCGTTCAAAGTTTTTGTTAAGATCTACATTATATATTTTTTTTTAAATTTACACTCTCTTAGTTCAAAAGTTAAAGGGGGAGGGAGGACGCCCATTTTACCACTTTGGAAGCGTATATCTCTCAAACGTTTGACTTTAGGAGAAAATAGTTTTAAGAACCTCTATGTTATTTTGAAAGGTCTATCTATAGACACCCCACACGCATAGGTGTGACAAAAAAATTTTTTTTGGCTTTAGTTTCATGTATGGGAGCCCCCCCTTAAATATCATTATTTTAATTTTTTGTATGAGAATCGTAAAGCAGTTAACAGAATACATCTTTCTACCAAGTTTCAACTGTGTAATGATAATAGTTTCAGAATAAAGTGGCTGTGACCTGATTGAACGAAAATAGAAGAATGTCGCTATGACTTCTCCTTTTCCGCTTTCCATAAATCCATGGACACCCATTCAAATATACAAACATACATACACTTGCGAAATTCAGCACACATGTTTGGAAGCCTTAATAGATCAACTTCGTTAAATATTATCAAATTCTAACGATATCACATACATACACATCGAGTTGATTACCTCCTTTTTTTAAAGTCATTAAAAAAAGAATGAAAGAACTAGCGGTCGAGTATAAATAGGTCTGCACGCCGCCTAGAAGCCCAGTATTAGTAAAAAAACCTGCCAAGTGCGAGTCGGACTCGCGCACTGAAAGTTCCGTGCCAACTATAACTGAATTAAGGATCCACTTACTTCCAACTAGGCAAAATACCAAAATGTTTTGTTGACAGCAAATATAACTTTGTTTTTCATAGTGTTGGTTGAAGAACAAATTTATGTTTGCGGTTGATGAAAATCTATTTCAAAAAGTATTCATCACAGGATACCCGAAACAATTTTAAATAACAGTTTCCGCCTGTTTCTTTACGTGAGTGATTTGAAGTTTATAGGTCCAAGACTAGAAATTACAGGGAGGGGGGGGGGGGCACCGTGTAAACGACTTTGGCGGGCTATATCTCGCAAATGGTAAAGCTGATAAAAAAGTGTTGTATGTAAGGGGGTGCACTCAAAAAAATAATTATACATGTAGGGGGGCCTACATGTATAGGTAGGTTAACAAGGGTTACTTTTAATTTTTCGTATTTTTAAAATTGAGATCTATATGTAAAGTATCCTCGAACCAAGTAACATGCAAATCAGTCCATAAACATAGAAGATATTGTGCTGTGACAAACTAAGACGGACATACTGAAAGATCTTATAAGGGTTCCTTGTCGGACTGCGGATCCCTAAAAACAGTGAAGCAACCACTAGCAGAGCAGAAGAAGAAATAGTGAAAAGTAAAAATTGAAAATTAAACCGCCTTCAAAAAACTGAATAAAGTCGTATTCTATTTAGGAAAAACAATTTTTTTTGGAGTCGTTGCATGATGCGTTGATGTAGGTGATCTTGACATCATGTACAAATAGAGGACAAATGCGTTGTTTTGAGCTTTTTAGTCAGTTTTAAAAGGCGGTTTAATTTATTAAATGATTTTTTTACTTTATGATTTTTAATTATTACTCATATAGTTTTGAATGCTTTCACATGCTTTAGATATCTCTTCTCGGCAAATGTTGATCAGACGGCTTGTGGCATCAGTTAATTGTTGATCTCACGGGTTGTGGCATTAGTTTATTATTGATCCGTTGACAATTGTATTATTTGACTAATGTATATAAGGTCACCTTGTTTTAAGTGATAATATTTAAAGGGCCAATTCAGTAAAATTCGCGCGTTAGACTGTATCGATGCTAAAAGTAGCGCAGTGTGTAAAGGTTGACATTTTGCGACTGCATTAATGCAGTATCGCGACTGCATCGCTGCTAAAAGTTGCAGTGTGTAATGGGTCTTAAATCCACCGACACTCGCGGGCCGGCCAGCGCGTCGCGCGTTGTGCCGTCATAAGCGTACGGTATCTTAAAACTACGAGATCTCCTAAGAAAATTTTTAAAATTTAATAGTATAAAAGGCAATTATGTTCAACATTAAATGCTTTTGATTAATAAAGTATTGATTTGGATAAATATTAATAAAGTTCTTATGAAAATATGTAAGTAATGCACTACTGTAAAACATTTATTATTACCATAAAAAGGTTATAGTGAGCAAACCTTAAGAGAAAGATATTTTATTATGCTCTAGCGGACTTTTCTGTAGAACTATTTGAAGAAAACATTTTGTGCCGTACATCAATTTTTGCAGAGTACGCAGAAATAGCTCGAAAATTAGTTTTTTTTCCGGCTTCATTAACACTTATCGTCATTACTTTGGTATTTAGACACGAACATCTTTATGAAATATAGCCTATGTGTTATTCCAATATATAAGCTAAATTTGTGTAAAGTTTCATCGAAATCTATTCAGTAGTTTTTGCGTGAAGAAGTAACAAACACACACTCACAAACTTTCGCATTTATAATATTAGTGGGATTTTAAACTTTGTCAAACATTCTAATCTAATTAATTTTTTATACATAAAATTAGCGTATGAGGACATACCCACCTGACGAATGGCCGAGCATAATTCGGGGATGGGGACATCCCCGCAGCAGGATGGCCGTCTGCAAGGATTGGTCACGAAAATTGTACTTGTCTATCCATTACATTTGAACTGTAGTGTGTGTAGCATGACGTTGTACTTGTATGTATAAATATTGACATTGGATCACACTTATTTCCAATAGAAATAAGTGTGATCCAAATGTTTAGACATTTGGTAGTGGCGTAGGCCAATGCTGCGGGTTTGATCTTTGATATAAGCTTTAGAATTTTAATCGTATTAGTACTATGTTTGAACATCAATTGGTTAAATCAAAATACTTCGCACTATCGTGCTTCATATGTATGTAGCATATAAAATAATAATTATAATCTTCTTAAAACTAACATAATTAAAACACGTATAATCTTACACGATCTTATTTCAAAAAGGTCGGCCGGCGCATTAACCCATTTAGACCGATATTTCTTTTTATACAAAAATTTAGTTTTTTTGGTAAGAACTTATTAAATGAACCCTAAAAAGCATTTAAAAATATTCAGAAAATGGGGGGCTATTAGGGGGCCGTGCCGTATAGGGTACAGTAGGTTTGTGATACATAATAAAACATTCTACATGGACACCAACATTGCATTTAACGCATCTTTGCCGTCATATCGAGAATCAGAAGTTATTCAAGATGGCCGACTGGGACCTGGCTTTTCACGCTTTTTATTACCATCAATAATTGCATTTGCAATGCGTCGTCGAAAATTTAGCAAATCCATGTTTCCACCATTATATCTGTAGAGTAACCACGCATTTTGGACAGACATATCAATACACTGAAGAATCAGAGGCATATACCACTTTTTTCATCGAATGCTAGTTCGTAATGACGATATATTCTGATCTGATAAATCTACGCCGCCCATGTTCTTATTATATTGTTGAATAAGATGGGGTTGAGACACAGACATCTTCTTTTTTTGTTGCTGAGAATAGCGTTCAGTTTTGTGCACCGGGCTTATACCAACTGCATTGGAACAAACTAATACCATACTGTTATCATGCCACTTGCAAATGATAATTTCGTCAGATGCACGATAATCGTAAAAGCCTCTCTCTTTTGTTTTTGCTTCCTTGTTTCCCAGTAGCGGACATTTTCCAGACCTATTTTCTCTAATAGTTCCAGTAATACGGAAGACCCTCTCAGTCAGTTCTTGAACCAAAGGCAAACCCGTAAAGAAATTGTCTACAAAGAGATGGTAGTCTCTGCCGTATCCCTGGCACCTGGCACCTACTGCAGTATTTAGTTTACCGCAATCTTTCAGATTATAAACAAAGCAAGTTGCTTTGTTCAGAGAAGAGGCGTTTGACCATCAGGTCAATTGAGCTAATTTAGCCCTGTAATCAAGTGGTGCCTCCTTTCTGGTAGAATTATGAGGATGGAATAGTTCGAATCTAGATACCTCACAGGGCTCCTTGGTCTACCAGCTCATAAAGGTGGTGTTTGGTATGGTTTACATATAATTAAAGGATGTATTTACTTACTATAAGTTATAAAGGAATAAACGCGCTAAAACGGAATTCGGCAAAAACGCAAGTTACTTGACACTTTGCGGAGCTTGTACACCGAAACTTGGGTTAAATAACCAAACGCGTATTTTAGAGGTGTACACAGACTAAAAGTATAGATTTATATATTTATAGCCCAGTTTTTTCATCGATAGTAATGGTAAAGTTACGTTACCAGCGGAATATTGACGATTGTGTGAAAAACTACCGTAACCAAATATCAGAATGGCTATTTTAATGATTATTGGTTAAGGTAATTCTTTTCTTTCTTCAAAACACACAATCATAAATATTCAATCGCTGGTACGTTACATAACCATTAAAACGGATCAAAAAAACTGCCCCTTAGTAGTAGGTACGTTAAGTAGGTATAAGAAGATAAACATTTGAATAGCAGGTAAGATAAGTTTTAGGTTAAAGTGTTGGTACTTCACGGGTACTTGATTACATTTGTGAAAATTGTTCTATTTCTGTTTAATTACCGTTGGTCTTATACTAACGGTAATCTATCTATATATACCAACGGTATTCTTGTTACTAGAGTGGAATAGATCGGTATTTGTCAGATTAAGATGTAGACGTAGCGTGATTATAATAGCTGTAGATTTTTTTTTCTTTCATGTAAATATTATTAACTTGTGTGTTTATTTGCATCCATGTCCTTTTACCTAACACAGGGGCATTCTTTAATACCTCAAGGCATTTAGCCATGCCTGGGTTTGTTTTAGTTTTGACGTTGTCTTTGAAATATTTTTTCACTGCCTGTAGTTCTTCTTTTGTCCAACGTGTATGAGTTTTCTTTCGCCTACGCGTTTCTACTGCACAAAGTAATTCATCCGAACTAGAAGGCGATTCTTCTGAAAGACTGAAGTGCTTTGCGTTTTCTGTTTACTTTTTGTTTTTGGCGTCCATCGATCTGTGGGTTCATATCTTTTTCAACACTACTTTCACTTGATGAATCTTGCAAAGGAATTTTCCCTGAATATCTTTCCAGTTTGTGATTATGTCCTTCTGAAAGACAATGAAGTGCTTTGTGTTTTCTGTTTACTTTATGTTTTTGGCGTCCATCGATTTGTGGGTTCATATCCTTTTCAACACTACTTTCACTTGACAAATCTTGCAAAGGAATTTTCCTAGAATATGTTTTCAGTTTGTGATTACGTAACTTGCTTTTATGTGAATCACCTTGAAACTGCCCCTTAACATTTCTCTTTTTTTCATTTGCCTTAGAGACTCCATTCCGATCATGAAATTTAGAAAAGTCTTTTACTGCATCTGTGTTTTTTTCTGTCTCACTTGACACAGTTTGTCTTCTACTAGATTTATGCAAGGATTTTGTTCTTTAATTCCAATTTTCACATTTTCTACAATTTTATCTTCCAAATTATTTTTTTCTTGTGTCTCTTTACCAGTTTGGTAATTTTGTAACGTTTCCTCATTTTGTACAGTTTCATATGTATCTCCCAAATTATTTTTTCTTGTATCTCTTTACAAGTTTGGTCATTATGTAACTTTTTCTGATTTTCTACAGTTTCGTCTGTATCTTCCAAATTATTATTTTTTTGTATCTTTTCACCAGATTGATCATTATTTTTCTCATTTTCTTCTTGTTCTAACAGGAAATGCACATCTTGACTTGTATTCATCACTTGTGTTGAATCTTGTAGTTTTGTCTGTCTTATAGATTCATTTTCTAGCTTTATCGATGTCACAGTTTCCGGTTTTTTATTATTACATTTACCTGAACCCTTTCCAGAGTCCAATTCTATAGGTTGCTTTTTTGTTTTCAAATACCATTAGAGATGATCCGTTTATTGCCTTTTGGAGCACTTGTAAGGGTATCTGTAGTTACTTGAGTGAACTGCTAGATCATGGCCCAATCCCGCCAAATGTTCAGTATATTGATCATTTTTCTTTGCATACAACTGAGACATCGTTGCTACGTGGCGCAATCGTTTACGAGCTTGTAGTAAAGGGCGAATATGCGGCGCTTCTCTTGTTTTTAAGTAGGTTAGGTTTTCTAGGTAGGTAGGTATTTAAAACCCGCCCGAGAGAAGCATTCCGTTGTCTACTTCAGATTAGTTAAAACTAGTAATTCGTTTATGGGAAATTGTATAAAATTATTTAATAATATACGAGGGTCAAACTGAAAGTTCTTAGAAAATCAAAAACTGATTACATTAGCCAGTTATTAGTTTTATTATATCTTTTCAAAATATTGTCCATTGACGTCAATACACCGCTGCATGCGATGGAACCACTGGGAAAAGCACTTTGCCCACTCGTCCTTAGGGGTCTCTTCAATGGCATCTTGATACGCAGCCACCGCTTCTTCAGCATTCATAAACCGCTTTCCTTTAAGTTTTTCTTTAATTTTTGGAAATAAATAAAAATCACAAGGCGCGAGGTCGGGGCTATACGGCGGGTGACCCAGTAATTCAACGTTTGATGTCGCCAAATAGTCGATCGTTCGCTTGGCGGTGTGCGACGAGGCGTTGTCGTGGTGAAGGAGGATCCTACTGCGAGGTCGTTTCTCTCGAACTTTTTCCAAGACAAGTGGCAAACAATTGGTAGTGTACCATTCTGCAGAAACTGTTTTTTGATCCTCTAACACAATTGTTGCGAAATGACCTATCCTTCCAAAGAACGAGGCCACCATTTTTTTTCCCGCACTTCGATCTCTCTTCACTTTAGTTGGCAACTCCTCGAAAGGAAACACCCACTGAGCAGATTGTCTTTTGGTTTCAGGATCATAACAGTAAATCCAGCTTTCGTCACCTGTTAGTATGTCGAACACAGCATTTGAGTCACCTCCGTTAAATCTTTCAATCATTTTACGGCACCAATCCACACGATGGAGTTTTTGAGCCTTAGTCAAATTATGAGGTATCCACCGGGCGCAAAGCTTCCTGACCGCTAAATGTTCGTGGAGGATTTTGTGCACTTGACTCATACCGATGCCTAAGCTTGTCCAAATCTGCTGATAGGTCACTCTTTTGTCAGTCTCTATCATACGCCGCACAACACAGATGTTATTTTCAGTCGTCGCCGTAGAAGGCCGTCCCTCACGTACATCATCAGTGAGATTAGTGCGACCACGTTTAAACTCATTAAACCAGTTGTAAACAGTCGCACGAGATGGGGCTTCATCGTGAAAGGCCAATCGTAGTCTATCATAACTTTCTTGTTGACTTAAATGACATCGAAAGTCATAAAAAATCATTGCACGAAAATTTTCTCGTGTTAAATTCATGTTGACGTGACACAAACAATTTTCAATTTGCCGCCAAATCGTAAAACAAATGACAAATGAATGAAATATATACTCAGTAATATTGGCAAAGAGTTCTATTTTCAAATTTTAGAATATTTTTTTTATTATATTGTTTATAAGTGGCCAGTTCTAAGAACTTTCAGTTTGACCCTCGTACCACACAATCTTGTCGAATTGCCGGTTGATAAATTTAAGAAACACGTTAAAACACGCTTTTGTCTAAAGGCTATTATAAGGTTCAAGACCATCTAAACGACACGAATGTGTGGTCCGTCCAGCTTGCACCGACTGATGTTCTTACCTTTGATGATTATGATTTTACGGTAGCTAGTGGTGACTGAGTTTGTTCCGGCGTTTCTTCTCAGAACTTGCCTAATTGTCTGTGTTCTGTCCCGAAGCCCTGGTAGGGCCCAAAAGATAAGGAGACATGATTTGACGTTCATAATTGCAAGACCTAAATTGAAATATACACTTTGACTTTTGACTACTTCGTCTATTTAAACATTCACCAAAATGTTGGTGTTAATTAATTTTTATTATCAAATCGTTACTGATTAGTCACTGTGTGTGACCGAATCTCAACGCAATGGTGGATCCATACGCAACAATTACCGGCATATTCGCCCCTTCTGGACAAACTCTTAAATCAAAACCTATGTAGCTGTAGGCATGACCTTCACCAAGTAGTAATCAGTCAGGTATCAAAAGAACGCCGGCAGTCGCGTAAACAAAATAATAGGAGTAACAATAGACTGTTGATAAACACATACGTGAAAGATTAATGTGGATTTTAAACATATCAACTGAACGTATAACTTATTCATGCACTTGTTTTCACCACCCCAGTGCATACCCACATGCAAAATGAAGAAAAATACCTACCCCCAATCTGGCTCCTGGCGCGGAAACGCGTACCTAGGTATTTGTTCTATTTATAAATTAACACAAAAGTACATTTTGTCTTTACTTACCCATATCGTCCATGTCCAACACAATAATCTTGATATTATTCACATTCACTACGGACACATTATCTGTACGAGAAACAAACTTCGACTGATCTATGCCAACTAACGTGGAGACGCGGACGCAAAAACGTGCGTCCGCGTCTCCTCGTTAGTTAGTTAGCACTGTTGCCGCTCTGCTGCGGCGTTTGAAAAAGGCAAGTTACCGCGGCAAATGTTGATCAAGCGAAGTTTATATCCACTTGAGTGTCCGCGGGGCCGCGACGATTATACGGTTGTACGTCCAGAGCTGCGCGACTGCGCGCGAACGATCGCCAAGCGTGCTCCCTCATGACAAAAAAATCGTTATAGCAAAAAAATTAGGCTAGATATTTAGAAATTAAAAAATACTCCAAAAAGGATAAAGAATAGGGATTAATTTAAAACAACTTCTTTAATTTAGAAGTCTAGTTATTAATGTTAAATCGAAGGCGAAACTTGAAAAACTAGTAAAATTTTCGACAAATTATCGATATTCTTTTTTTTATTTAATTATATCTTTACTAGTATACTCCTATTTAATTTAAATACTAATCTAGACTATATTACCTTTCTATTTACATATATAACCTTATTTCTTTAACTACTACTATGGAAAATAAAAAAAACAAATCTACCTACTCCCTCAGATTCTCAACACGGCTTCTCGACGTAAAATATCGGCAAGATGGCCGCCCGGCTAAGGTATATCTTACACACGGAATATTAGAGCTTTCAAAATTAAACACGTTCATTTTATTTAAATGTTTTGAAATTGAAAATATATTTGAAAAAATGAAATACACATTAACAAAAACTAATGCTTGTGGTAGACCCGGAAACAATTATCAATGCATAAATTTATGCCACATTCCATGCATTTCCAGGACGTTCTACTGTTTTTCTTTTGTCTGGAGCATATCCAGCAGCGGCTTCGGTTTGTTCCGGTCCTCACTGGGAAATGGTCATGTTCGACGACTGGCCTTGTCGAGTAGTCACGTGGTCGGGTCGGTGCATTTACTATCAGTCGAGTCTCAGTAGTTGGGTCAAGTTGTCGGTGCACTTTAATCAACTCTTCCGCCAACACACGTCTGAAATTCCTTTGCGATATTTTGTGAACTGTATTGCTGTTGTATATCACAAAGCAATTTAACACAAAACCGTTTTGTTGAATAAGTGGCGGAAGAGCTTTTTATACCAAATGGTTTCTTGAGCGCTCGAGTGGTTGGGCAGAGAGATATTGATCTTTACGATCAACACCGCCCATGCTCTTATTGTAGTCTAGTACCAATTGAGGGTTTATATGTCAGTCTGTCGTACTTTTGTCTTGTCGCAATCTAAGGATTATGGTATGTCGAGATCAAACTAACTAAGTTAGCATCCCGCCATACCATAATCGACACATCGGGACAGTAAGTGGCCACTACTTTTCCCTGTCGTAAGTCAGATTTTGTCAACGTTTTCAATGAACTGGGAACAAATTCCCTGTTCAGTCTTAATGTACCGTAAACGTTAGTTTTTTGTCGTTCCAGGCACCTTACTAACAATAGGCTATCGTAAAAATTGTCCATTATTAGCGTGTGCCCTTTGTTGAGAAGCGGCTCAACTAAGTCGTAGACAATTTTCGCAGTCAGGTTGTCCGGTCGTACGTCCTTTGTCGTCGCGTCAATTGTCGGTTCGGTCGTCGGTTCGGTCGTGTCGTCTGTCGTCGGTTCGGTCGTCTCGTCAGTCGTCACGTCTGTCCGTGGGAATTTATGTTGCTTACCCGTGTATACAAAAAACTTCCAAAGGTACCCAGTAGAAGATTCACATACTTCGTATGTCATCACTCCTGCTTGGGCAGCTTTGGAAGCAATTTTTTGTGCGAAATTAAGTCGACCGTGCCATTTTAAAAGTGATTCATCGATTACTATTTCTTGGGAAAGGTTGAAAAGTCTGCTAAATTTACTGTTTAAATAATCGAGAACGGGTCGGATTTTAAAAAGTCTATCTGTCGTGTCTGTCTGGTCATTGTCATTAAAATGAAGAAATGATTTTAATAAGAAGAATCTATTATATGACATAATTTTCGAAAACAATGGCATTGTAGCAAAGCCGTTGCACGAAAAGTATGACTGTTCTTCGGGAAGGGGGTATAGACCTTGCAAAATGATAATTGCAAAAAAAATAAGCATTTCGTCCCTAGTCGTCTCAGTCCAGCATCTTAGTCTCGAGTTCGCCGTCAATTTGCCTGAGTTCGTCAGTTTGTCTATTTAGTCTCTGGCGTATTTATTCGTCTCTGTACAAAGTTTGTCGATAAAGTCATCGTCGATCATGGTTCTAAAAACGTCCAGTCCAGTCGTAAAAGTAAACGTCGGCCCTGGGGTTGGTCCTAAAAATGTTTGTCGCTGTCCAGTGAAATTTGTAACGTCCCTCGTCCAGTCGTAGTCATAACTGTCAGTAGTTGCAATCAACCGTACGGCGGCGTCATTATTAGCATCCTACACAGCCATGACTCTGGCTTCGAACGCTGTAAGGTCGCTATCAGTAGCGGGTTCGGCAGTTGCGTTCCGTGGAGCCGTGACTGGAAGGATGCTTGAGGAGTCAGACTTGTCCATGTCCAAGTCCAAGTCATTGTCACTGTCGTCGTCGTAAATATGTCGTAGCCAGTCGTCTACGGTATCACCGAAGTGATCATCTAGCACTCCTGAGAAGAAAAAAGAAAACTTAGATTGATGATAAGACACTCAACCTTAACATCTTTCAACATTATGTAAAAGCTTACTGATTGCAGATGGTCTGTTTGAGCATGAAGGGAGGGGTATCTCTACCTCTGCCCCAAATTCATCTAAATCTGGACACAAATTTTAATAAGAAAGGACTGAACAAATAAATTGTTTTCAAATTATAATTCAGCCTCAAAATCGTAAGCAAATTCATAGTCTGAATTGGAACTGTTTGGCTCCGTATCCGCTTCAGGCGTACCTATGTTTCCCTCCTCAAACTGGTCAACTGCAACAAAAATGAATAAATAAATTATTTTTTCCTAAAAACCAAATTCAATTCAGTTCAGATTTTGACCTACTTATTTCTATCTCCACTGCTGAAGATGGACCAGCTTGTTCGTGGTCTCCTGCAACAAACACACAATTATAACATAGCTTTAGTAAAATATTGAATAAATCTATTCAAAATGCTGAAGCCAAATAATTACCAATTAGTAAGCCCGAGCAACCAGCAACAGGCTCAAGAGACGAACCTGTGGCCCGAGCTTGTACATCGTCTCCTGCAATAAACGCACAATTCATATATTTTTGTAAACAATTATTAAAAACGAATTGAACAACTCTTTTATTAAGTATATACCAATTGCCGCTGTAGCCGCAGCTGAAACAAAGCAGCACGGCTCTCTATCAGGAGATGGCTTCCTAAAAGCAATGATAAACATGTTAAGGAAAATGAACTAGTTTTTATAATATTTGTAAGATACGTTATAAATGAAATCTGTACCTGGTGCTTCTCTTGCGGGTTGGGGCATCGGGTAAAAGCATCCTCTGCAACTCCGCTTGTCTTTTGCGGCTGACGAGCTCAGCCCAGGCTTCAGCAGACAGCCCCGCCATGTGCCGCTGGGTCACTTGCCACTGCGCCCTCACAATTAGCAGTTGGTCGCTAATAATATATTGATAACATTTAATCGTCAAACATAAATGTAACATACATTATTATTATAGATAACAAGTTCAAATTATGGTTCTGTTGCCGAGCTCCCTTCTGCTCGTCCCCGAGCTCCCCTTCCTCCTCGTCCCCGAGCTCCTCTACGTCCTCGTCCCTGGCGTCCCCTCTCACCTTCACCGATATTTCCGCTTGACCTAAACAGTTATTAATGCTTAGAGATGTCTTTACACCAAATAATTTTCCAGGTTTCCTTAATCAGGCATTAAGCCCGATCTTTCCACGTCATATGCGAGGTTACAATTAAACCATCAAACAAAAGCCATAACAGTGCGTCAGCCAGAAAGCAGGACTCATGGTGCAGAGCGTTTCTGGATTGGAGACCATAGGACCGAAAAAGACCCATTAGAAGAACATAGATGAGGTGGAAGGATGACATCAAGGATGATGAAGGAATAGTGGGCCGCCGAGGTGGAACATAGCCTAAGATGATGATGAAATTTTACTAATATAATGGAAGATTAATCATGCTCTTCGAGCAACAGCTTCAACAATAACGTATGCTGTGGTCAATAAACGCCCATAATAACTGTACCCTACCTACCGGGTGTGCAACTTACGTAAATAACTCAAAAAAAGGAAACTCATGACGGGATTAGATTCAAAAAAAAAAAAAAGATTATTATTTCAATATTTAGCACGTATAGACCACGTGCTTAATATTGAAATAATTATCAACTAATATTTATTTATTTAAAAAAGACCGGCTAAGTGCGAGTCGGTCTCGCGCACGTAGGGTTCCGTGCCAACTTTAACTGAATTAGGGAATCCACTTACTTCCACTTAGTAAAATACCACAATATTTTGTTGACAGCAAATATTACTTTGTTTTCCATAGTGTTTGTGTGAAGTACGAAGTTATGTTTGCGGTTGTTGAAAATGTGCTATATCTCAAAAACTTCTCGTTCGATCCCGTCCAAATCAATTTTCGTTGAAAGTATTTGTTAAGATCTACATTGTTTTTTTTTTTTCAAAATTTACACTCGCTTAGTTTAGAAGTTAGAGGGGGGGGGGGGAGGACGCACTAATCACGCACGCTAGCAAAACATTATAAGATGAATGAGTCACAAACACCAAACCAAAAAACATACGTAAGCAAAGCTAATTTTTCCGTTTGAACCCCTATTTATGCCAAAGTCCAAAACGTCCTGGGTACTACATGAACCAGCATAAATTAACCTGCGGAGGGTATTCAAATATAATTAAATCTAAAGCTTAATCTAACATATTTCGATCAAAAAAGAGTATACCTACAATATTTATTAACCAATTGTTCTCAATTTTATAATATTTCATTTATTTAAACACTTTACCTAATTTAAACAAACGCAAATAGCCGACATTTGTTGGAATTCGATCTCCTCCATGGCTTCGTATTGTGATTAGAACAAATCAAGATGGCAAATACTACGATTATTGCACAAAAATGATTAGCCTGGATTATATAGAATTATTATTAATATCGCAAGAACAAACAATAAAACCATATTACTTAGTGCATTTTAAAAACCTCGATCGCATAAGTGACTTGCAAAAACTTGACACTTCATCTATTTTTTATTAATTCACAATCTAAGATGGGCGCTCGTTTATTTTTTTAAATGACGGAGCAAGGTTATAGGTTTCACTCTTAATAGCCTTAAACGAATGACAGTAACGTTATTTTTAACACTAAGTTTTTTTTTCGAACCATAGCTCACTGGGTGCTCTAGTACCCGGGACGTACAACCGTACTTTTTTTTTCTGGGTACTATAGCACTCGGGACGCGCAAGTGGATATTGATCAACAAAAGTATTCTCAGTCTAAAAAAAAGACGGTTAAAAGATCAACAATTACCGTGACAGCCGTTGATGAGCTAGAGTCTTTGCGTCGCATTTAAGCATAGCGTCGTAAGGTGGAGAATTCACATATTGCAGAATTAGCACGATAACCTCAAAACTGCCTGAGTATTAAGTGGGTAAACGTGGATCAACAATTAATGCGGATTTCAGCCTGATCAACCATGGCCGAAAGGAGGACCATATATATATATGTCATCTTATAATGTAATTATGTAATGTAATGATTATATTTATGTAATCAGACTCGTGCAGTATATAAGTGTTTAAGTATCCTAAGAATGTAATATAATGCAGTACTTTTGTGTGTAGGTAAATAACGAGCGTTTCATACTTTTATAAATCGTATTTTAATATTGGTACAGAGCATGGTAAGAGATTCGCACTTGGCTGTTTTTAATGTACAGTCGCGAAACTTTACGCTTTTCCACTTTGCAAATAAAATGATTTGATCGGAATCTTACGCACAGTACCAAAAATCGAAAGGGAAAGTCTCGGCACGCGCAAGCGATTTTCATTAAGTACATTTGTAGTCAGTAAAAAATAAAACTTTTTATTTATCCAATTTATGCATCTAATACATGCTCTTAATGCTCAAACCTACAGGCAGCTTAACAGACGAATATTGAAGTCTCTGCGGCATGACATTTGTTCCTTTAACACGAATTGTGTTAAAGAAACAATAGAGCGGAACCAAGGCTCCAAAGTGTTTGCAAGGGACATGTCTATTGGGCAAAGCCTGTTGACGAAGCTTAAGACGGAGTAAGGCAGTGTAGCGTGAGCGTCGAAGAAAGCAGAGGTTGGTATGGGCAGTTGTACACCTCAGTTGCCAAACCCGTTGATAGCTCGGTCAGAGACCCACGAGCTATCCTGACCCGACACCACACCGAAGACATCCCGGACATCAGCCTCTACGAGATTAGGATGGCCCTGAAACAACTTAAAATCAATAAAGCACCTGGCGAGGACGGAATCACAGCAGAGCTTCTGAAAGCGGGTGGAACACCGGTACTTAAAGTCCTTCAGAGAGTATTTAATTCCGTTCTGCTAGATGGCATCACACCTGAGGCATGGAACAGGAGTGTGGTGGTGCTGTTCTTCAAACAAGGAGACAAAACCTAATTGAAGAACTATAGACCCATCTCACTCCTGAGTCATGTCTACAAGCTGTTCTCAAGGGTCATCACGAATCGTCTCGCACGTAGGTTTGATGACTTCCAGCCTCCCGAACAAGCCGGATCCTGAAAAGGCTACAGTACCATAGAGAACATTCATACGCTAATGCAAATTATACAGAAGTCCGAGGAGTATAATATGCCTCTATGTTTAGCTTTTGCGGACTATGAAAAGGCCTTTGATTCGATCGAAACTTGGGCGGTGCTTCGGTCTCTTCAGCGGTGTCACATAGACTATAGGTATATACAGGTGTTAAAATGTCTATATAACAACGCCACCATGTCGGTCCGAGTACAGGAACAGAAGACGAGGGCGATTCCATTGCAAAGAGGTGTAAGACAGGGCGATGTAATATCTCCGAAACTGTTTACAGCGGCATTGGAAGACGCCTTCAAGCTCCTGGAATGGGAAGGATTCGGCATCTCCGTCAATGGCGAATACATAACACACCTTCGGTTTGCCGATGATATAGTCGTTGTGGCAAAGACGCTGGATGATCTTGGCACTAGGCTCGAAGACCTCGACCGAGTATCCCAACAAGTGGGTCTTAAAATGAACATGGAAAAGACGAAAATTATGTCAAGCTCCCTTGTTGTACCCACTACAGTATCTGTTGGGAACTCAACTCTCGGAGTTGTCGACGAGTAACTATGGGCCTCATAAAGAAGTTCAAAACTACACAACGAGCGATGGAGCGGGCTATGCTCGGTGTTTCTCTACGAGATCGAATCAGAAACGAGGAGATACGTAGAAGAACCAAGGTAAGGGACATAGCCTTGAGAATCAGTAAGCTTAAGTGGCAGTGGGCAGGTCACATAGCGCGAAGAACTGATGGCCGTTGGGGCAGGAAAGTTCTAGATTGGAGACCCTTCGACCAAAGACGCAGCGTAGGACGTCCACCAAGAAGATGGACAGATGACCTTAAAAAGATCGCAGGATCAAACTGGATGCAGACCGCTAGTGATCGGTCGCTATGGAAAGCCGTGGGGGAGGCCTATGTTCAGCAGTGGACGTCCTTTGGCTGTAAATGATGATGATGATGATGAATACATGTATTAATAGCTAAATTTACAAATTTCCATCTCTGAGAATTTTTTTATTTTTCTTTTGTTTGGTTTTAAGAAGTTTGTTTTTACGTTGTGTCGTATGCTAAATTCTTAATCTTATAAATATTTTTTTTAAATAATCGATTGGAAAGCAGGGACACGGCATTACAAAAATATCATCATGTATATGCTTGAGAATGTTTTGTACAACATTTGTAATATTCTGGTTAATATTAAAAAATGATCGAAATTTCTTTTCCATTAATTCAATAAATCTTACAAAATTATCCGGAGGAATTATGAGAAATCCAGCTTGTACATTCCTTTCATTGAAATCCTTATGGTGACTAAAACAAGAATCTCTGCTAATATTATATTTTCAGATCTTTTGATGTACAGATTTTTTTTGTCACATTGGTGTCGATGAAGACATTTTCTGTATAAATAACCTGCAACATAAACGAGGGAATTTTTCTCAGGTAAATCGAAATTGAAATTGTTTGTTTCAACATAAAGAGGTATAACATTTGAGTTAAATGACATTTCTGATGTATCTTCATAAAAAACATAACGATCATCAACTTTCACGAGCAATAAATCAAAATCTTCTTCACAGTTAGTACCTTTCGGGGTTTTTTAAATATTGGAAACAAACATTTTTTGAACGTATTACTGACTTGTTGGCACTTTGGCTCCTGACAATTACCACCTGATTGTCTAACTTTCCCAAAAAAAATTTCAAGCGCGTCTTGATTTAAACGCCTTGTAAATAAAAATTCAAATCCTTGTGATTTCAAATCTTCGAAAAGCTGCAATATTGAATTTATGGACACATAAAATCCATCTATAAAATTCACGGTTTTCGTTACGTCAATTCCTGTTTGAATCTTCACTAACTTCAATGGCTTCAAAAATTTCAAAATTTCCTGTAAAATCTCTAGCTGAAAATCTTCACCGCAAAAAGCTCGTTTGAATTTGGCTGGAGATCGTAATGTACTTGAATTCAGAATGTCAAATAAATTATTTATTTTCTTAATTGAATCAGCAGTGTCTAATGCAGTGGCATGCATTTCATTTAAATCGACATAAGTCTTCAATGCTTAAGTCCTAAATCCTAAAATCTCCAATTCTCTCTATGAAATCTTCTCGACCCACAGCTTTAAGCCAGTTGTTTCGCCTTTTAAAAAAACATGTACTTAAAGAAGTAAATTTTGGTAATAATTCCATAGAGAACCACTTCAAACTAGGTGCATTACAACTTTGTAATGTTCTATATACAACAACGGTTGGCCGTGTATAGTATAAAAAAGAATTAACTTCCATTTTATAGTAGGAGTTCACAATCCTTCTTCAGTGACCATCGTCCTTTGTTTTAAGTCTTAATTAGTTAAACCGTCACATCTTTAATAAGCTCATAGTATCAAGTCATCAATAGGCCTAACCTAAGTAAGTGCGCATACTTATTGTAAAGGTGAACCACGGAACCCTACACTGCGCGTGGCCTGACATGCACGTGGTTGTTTTTTTTAAGTCAATTTTTAATACACAAAAGTGAAAATATCTTGTGACATTAGTGCCTAGTTATACAAACATTGCATGCTTGCATTTTTTTAAGTTGGTTAGTTAAATTACCGTGATTTACAGACGGGCCAACATACCGCCATGAACGAAACTATGACTATAAGATTTAATTCCTTATTTAAATAATTTATGAACGTATGTGCCTATACCTACATATAAAAGATCAAACGTAATTAGTAAAACTTTTTACAAACAAACACACTTTGATTCCTACAAACCTCCTTAAGCCGTGTCTCCTGCTACCATGTTTTTGTCAGAAAATGTTTCTAACATGTTCTCTATACTCTACGAACGTGTTTTTTTTTAAATAGCATTTTATATGTTTTTTCTGACAAAAAACATGGTAGCAAGAGAAACGGCTTTACTAAAACAAAAACACAATACTGTAATGAACTTATTATGTACTTTCGCCATTATGAGCGGTAAACCTTATCGCCATTCGCAATTTTTGTTACCTATTTTGGATGTAACCTACCATAATTAAAGATTTAAAATGTGTAAGTATTTATATTTAGAAAATTACCTGACAAGGTCCTTTGGATACACAAAAAAAGAAATATTTTTGATTTTTCGGCCATTATTTGGGCAAACCGTACAAAAACTTGGCATCTTTAAAGAGGCTCGGCGTAAAATTGCACAATTTTAACGTCCGCACTCCGCGCGCCGTATCGCTGCCGCAATAGTGCAACGTGATTTTTTTATCAGTGGTAGATCTCATTAAGAGTAATCTTTCTGTACTAGTCACAAGTTGCACTTTTGAGTTTTTAAGGATAAAAAAATAAAAATAAAAAATGTGTAAAAATAATAACAACTCGGTATTTAGAGGCGATTTTTCGAAAGTAAAATCTGGAGGACATGCGTCTTCTGATGCTACATCAGACTGTATTTAGCAAAAATAAATATCTTGGCCGGTTACGTTTTCAGATATATTTTTTTCCTGAAAAGGTCACGTAAACTTGTAGTATTTGAAATAGACACGTGAGAGGTTTACTAAGGCATTTAAAATATATCCCTTGATCTAATAACGCTTGAAACAGCAAAGGGAAATTTTTCAAATCAAATTGAAAACTGTGCGCCGCTCTATGAAGCTTGGCTTCTGGTTGGTTATTTATTCATGTGGCGGCGCTGCCGCTCGCGGACCGCGCCTGTGACTGTTTAAATTTCTTAGCGAGTGACTACTACGTTACAACGAAATAACTAAAAAAAAAATAAGATAAGTGTTCCTAATTATGACATTATTTATTAAAACAAATTTTGTAGGTATTCATCATTACTTGTTGAAAGAAATAGGTTTGAGATTAAAATACCAACGCAGTTACTTACGTCATTCTAACTTAAAATAAACAGAAACAGGCCAATAAACTTACTTTAAAAGCATAATCTTATAAGTACCTACCAAAGTACCCACTTAAGTAATTTTGTATTTGAATTTTACGTAGTCCCAAATCTAATAGTCCAAGTGCTATCGTTCATTATTTTACTTTTGCTATATAATATCACCCCTAATACTCTAATAAAATAAATCTGAAATTTGATAGCTTTCTATTTTTTAATTCGGTTAAAAATTTTTTTTATAGGTACGATAGATAAGGCTCACATTAATAAAAGTATCTTTTTATAGTTAGTACGGACAATAGCAAGGGTAGGTTAGGTTAGGTGAACACTGTAGTATCTTATGCAGTTGACATTAGGGCAACTTTGCAACAAGTGCGTAACCTGATATGCCTGATATGCACGTCAGGTTACCTAGTTTTGTTGCAAACTAGCCTTTATTACAACCGTATAAGATACCGTGTTTATCTTAACGTGAGTGGTGCCGTACTACGCAGCGCATCACACGACCCGTCTGGTGTAGTCACCAGACGGGTCGTGTGATGTACATACAGTGTGTGTTTGGTTTGTACTTTTATTTCTCCCAGTTCAGTAATTTTGAACGAAATACAGAGTAAACACTTATTTTAATTTTAAATGAATGCTGACCCTATCAATTACTTTCTCCGATTGAACACAGTCAAGAAATGTGCTATTTTATTTACTTTGGTTAGCGCGTTGTTACCTACATGTATGTTCGTACCACGCGCCGCTCGCAACCCTGACACATTCAAAGTCACGAAACTGCGATAGCGTTACGAGTTAGAAAGAGACACGCATAATCGGGAGATGAAACAAATACTGAATGAAAGTCGTGCGAAGTGAATTGCACTTTATTGCGTTGCACCGTAAGTGGCTTTTAATTTTATCTTTCTTATCACAGTGATCCTTCTGTACGCAGTACTTTTATATTTTCTGTGATATAGTATCAAAATATTGAACGAAATCCAACTTATTTTTTATATTTACCTATTGATTTCTAATTCAATGAACTTTCCTTTGTAAAGTAAAACAGCCTTAGGACTGTTGGGAATCAATTACCTATTTATATGCTTACATTACATAAATTGATATTGCAGTCATGATCCAGGCATACAAGTTCATTAATTGTATTTACGTAATTTGTTTGTTTTTACTACTTACATCGTTATTTACACTTTTAATCGTATTTATCTACATTTGTCTTTCACACTATCTTGCACATTAAATGTCAGTATAATCATAATTTAAATTCTTGTTTATTTATAATTCAGTATTTACAATAAATTTATTTTGACTAGTTTTTTGAAGAATTAAGGAACATTATTTTTTAAACTTAAGCAGTCGTAAGCCATGTTCTTCCGTCTGATATCATTGTACCCTGCTTTTGAGAAAGCCGTTTCGCAGGGAACTGATTTACACATTATATTTGAGCTCTAAATACGAGTAAATATCTTGTAGAGCGTAGTAAAAATTGTGCGGTCTTCTTACCACCATTGGATCGGGCCATTCAGTTCGAGTTCTCTTAAGTAAATATTGAGTTTCTCAATAGAGAGTTATCTCCGGCCGTTCTTGGTTGACGAGGAGACAATATTTTTCTATCGATTTTTTTCCACAAAGATGAACAGGACACGGGATCACGAGACTGGTTCTTCTTGTTCAAGGACTATAACTTTATTTAGTAGCGCGGTCTTTGAAGGCGTGTTGCTTGAAACGGGGATCTAATAGAGTGCAAATCCCAATTGCTTGATTTTGTTTAATATCCCCAAACTCTATACCTAGGGCTTGCAAATATTCGAAAATGTTTAATATTCGAATATTCGATTATTTTGGAGACATTATTCGAATAATTCGAATAATATTCGAATAGTGTTAAATAAACTTTAAATACTTAAAACAATGTTTTAATCATATAATTAGGACCTCATATGCCTTCTTTATAATCAAATAATATACTTAATGTCCTTATTATAATCAACACAATTTAAAAATAAAAGTATCAACAAATGTGGAGTTTTATCAAAAATCTTCTGTATTAGTTTAACAAAATCTAAATTCTAATACTTTTTCACTATTCTGATCAAATTATCAAAACACATTAAACGTATTGCTAAAATAGGAACTTCATTATATAAATCAGTAATTTTTTCGACGATTAATCATAATCATATATGGCAATCACTACTTAGTGCCTGCCTTGATAATATGACCTCAGAAAACTTAAGGCGTCTAAAGAGTCATCATTTAAAGCACATCGGAGATGATTGCAAATGAATTTCGAGGAGGAAAACACTCTTTCACATCCAACACTAGTCGGCGAAATGCATGATAGAAATTTGTACGCTTGGCTTAAATATATTTGTCTGGGTCCTCCTCTATCAAAAAGCGTGATTTGCATTCGAATTGCTGTTTCCAACTCTTTCATATTAGTTAAAGATGTAGAAAAAGGACAAAAAAAGGGAATGAGTATGGTTTACAATAACGTCACCATGTCGGCCTGAGTACAGGAGCAGAACACGAGGGCGATTCCACTGTAGAGAGGTGTGAGACAGGGAGATGTTATATCTGCGAAACTGTTCACAGCGGCAATGAAAGACGCCTTCAATCTTCTGGAATGGGAAGGAATCGGCATCAATGTTAGTGGCGAATACATCACACATCTCCGATTTGCCGATGGTATAGTCGTTGTGGCAAAGACGCTGGACGATCTTAGCACTATGCTCGAATACCTTGACCGAGTATCCCAACAAGTGGGTCTTAAAATGAACATGGAAAAGACGAAAATTATGTCGAGATCCCTTGCTGTACCCACTCCAGTATCCGTTGGGAACTCAACTCTTGAAGTTGTCGACAGTACATCTACCTGGGGCATGTGATCCAATTGGGTAGGTCCAACTTTGAGAAGGAGACCAATAGACGAATTTAATTCGGCTGGGCAGCGTTCAAGAAACTGCGCAAGAGTGTCTTCTCATATCAACTACCTCAGTGTCTGAAGACGAAAGTCTTCAACCAGTGTGTGTTACCAGTGATGACATACGAATCCGATAGATGGTCTCTAACTATGGGCCTTTAACAAGCTCAAAATCACACAACGAGCGATGGAGAGAGCTATGCTGGGTGTTTCTCTACGAGATCGAATCAGAAACGAGGAGATACGTAGAAGAACTAAGGTAACGGACATAGCCTTGACAATCAGTAAGCTAAAGTGGCAGTGGGCAGGGCACATAGCGCGAAGAACTGATGGCCGTTGGGGCAGGAAAGTTCTAGATTGGAGACCCTTCGACCAAAGACGCAGTGTAGAACATCCACCGACAAGATGGACAGACGACCTTATAAAGATCGCAGGATCAAACTGGATCCAGACCGCTAGTGATCGGTCGCTGTGGAAAGCCGTGGGGGAGGCCTATGTTCAGCAGTGGACGTCCTTTGGCTGACAATGATGAATGATGAATGATGATGATGGTTCAAGTGACAGATACTAACCGAACGTTACCGATCACTTCCGAGTTGCAACGAAGTTCGTCCGGCGGCGTCGGCTTTCTGGATTCGCGCGAAAATTAAACAAACCGTTGTACAATTTAAGTATAAATTAGTGCCGTCGAATATTCGAATAATCGGTTTTCTAAATTCGAATATTCGAAACGACTTACAATTCGAATAATTCGAATATTCGAATGCAAGCCCTAAGTCTATACCCTGTTTTAGTTTTAATACAGGACATTTACCGACTCAAAAGAAATTTCGCTGCAATAATTGGTCACATACAGTGTTTAGTCCAGTAATTAAGACAAGAGCTTTGCTTGCTTAAAGGGAACGTCTTCGAAGTACAGCCATCAATATTGGCACAAATACTCACGCACTGTTGTTGAACTAGATTCTGGACTTCAAGTTGTTCGGTGTACTCAGACAACAATAACTCATTGGAAGACGTTTTTGTGCTAAGCAACTCATAACTAGAGTTAACAGCTGCAACTAACTCCTTGAACCCTTTATCCTCTACGATACTGAATGGTTCAATTGGACTTGTTATCATTTTTAATAAAGATTGGTCAATTTTCTTTTTTTCTTCTGGCCTTAATTGGCGAGGTTAGTAAGATGCAATAGTCCTTTGTCGTGGTCGGTTAAACACTTATCTTGGCATGACTGTGAATTCTTAAATTTCCTAAAAAAATGTATATTTTTTACTTACAGATGATCCAAATAAGCTATAAAAAATATATTGTTTTAAGTTTTTGTGAAACAGGATGCATCATACTCGTATGTGTTACTTTGCCAAGCTTCCTACAATATTAGTTACCTTAAACACGTAAAATGGACGTTGTCAAATACAGGTAACAGGGAAATGATAAGTCAATTTCTAAAGAAATCAATTTTATTGAAATATAAACAAATGACCTTAAGCCAAAAACTATTATTTATTTATCATTGGAAATGCATATTCAAATAAGACAACAATAATTATAAAAACTTAAACTTATTTATATGGAAATCTATTAAGTTATGATGGAACTGAATTGAACTCATAAAAACAGTTCCTTTAATCAACCAAACACAGTCGTTAATCACATTTTATACATTTTATATTTGTTTGTCCATTTTTACAGCTTTTACATCTACCACGAGACGTGCAAACAGGCCAGTGATCCAAGTTGTCATACTTGACGGCATCAAGGGGCCTGGCAGATGGAGGTTTCTTGATTCAAAGTGCTACGGTAGGTAGGTATATAAAACTTGTGACTACACCTTTCCAAACATGAAATTTTATCTCTACGTAGTAAATATTGCATACTTCAGAATAGTATTGTATGACATTATTGTCAATTTACAACGAAGGCATCTTGGTAGAGTCTACTGTGTCCATTTACTTGCAACTACAATATAAAAATTGTAAAGTGTACAAGTAAAGCGCTTTCAAATGATACCAAATACGGAATATTTAACTTTACTTTATTTTTTTACTCTGTATGTTTTGTGTATGTTTTGTCCGCTAGAGGGCGCCACATCAGATTTTGTGAAACCCCATATAGCCTACCAACCAGCGGATAATTAAGACGCTTCTAATGCTACGGCCGCACTCATCGCGATAACATTCGGGCGATAAACTTCGTCTTCGGGCTACGGCGAATCTTGGTGGCCACATATAATAGACGAAGTTTATCGCTCAAATGTTATCGCGATATACAAACGCAAAAACGCCGCGGTTGCTCTGTATTTTATGGCAGCAAATAATTATTTTTTACATCTATATCAAATAAAAAACATATCTAAAGCAAGAAAAAGAAGAAAGCGAGTGATAAATATTCACAAATCAAGAACTCCGTGAGTAAAAAGTGTTAGTCAATGCATACGTTATTGCATAGAAAGAAACCATAACATTTTTTTTAATTTGATCTCAGAGACTTCATACGCAAATTTTTTTCTGATCTTACTGCTGAGCCAGCCCAATTTTTCAACTTCCTACGCATGTCTACAACCGATTTTGAAATATTGCTACAGAAAGTGGCACCAATAATCATAAAAAAAATTACTAATTTTAGAGAAGCAATTCCAGCAAAAGTCCGCTTAGCGGTAACACTTCGGTATTTAGCAACAGGAGACAGCTTTCGAAGCCTGCATTTTCTATTCAAAATGTCTCACCAAATTATTTCCGAAATAGTGCACGAGACGTGCAACGCTATCCTAAAGGTTTTAGAGGACCAAGTTAAGGTACGTAAATAAAACTCCTTAGGTTCGATCATATTTCAGTTTTATTTCAATTAAAGTTATTTTATATCTAAGTGAGTGATTTTATAAATAATTTAAGAATCAGCTAACATTATTTCCCCTGTTTCGGAAATTATAATTTGTGCAGCTTTTCTCGGTGGCAGTACTCCGGTGTTCTGAACGGATGAAGAGTTTTGGACAACAGTCTGCAATGATGTCGATGGTGATGAGATCAAGAGTGGTTGATATGGTTCATTGTGTGAAGGTGACTGGGTCGATTGTTGTTGGTGCCCGGATGGTGATTGGGGTGATTGGTGCTGCTGAGTGTATGGGGACTGGGGCGATTGGTGTTGTTGGCTGTATGGGGACTGTGGCGATTGGTGTTGCTGGATGTATGGAGACTGGGGCGATTGATGTTGCTGGCTGTATGAGGACTGTGGCGATTGGTGTTGTTGGCTGTATGGGGACTGTGGCGATTGGGGTTGTTGGCTGTAAGGTGACTGGGATGTCTGATGTGGTAAATTATTTGTTTGTAGGAATGATTGAGGTAATCCTGCAGTGGGTTCATTAAGTCTATCTACCATGCATGCTTTGAAAACAATGTTATGAATATCATTCATAAAAATTTCCTTTGCATGAGGATTCTGAATTTTCCTTATTTTACTTGCTATTAACTTTCCAAACAATTCATATTCGTCATTTTCAGTATTTTTTATATACTTAAATGCTTCGTTCATTTGTTGCCTGGCAGTCTTTATTTCAGAAGATAAATCATATCGTGCTCTTTTTGTTTGTTGAGTATTTACATCACTGCTGGCCCCATTTCTATTTTCTTCAGCTGCTGCAGAAGTTGTAGAAGCTGAAGCCTGTTCCTCACCTTCAGTAACCTGTTGAACCAAAAAATAATATAATCATTTGTTTCAGATGCCTACAAATGAACAAGAGTGGTTGGAAAAAGAAGCCGATTTCCATAGTGTGTTTCCACATTGTGTAGCAGCAATGGATGGGAAACATGTAGTCATATTGGCACCGCATCACAGCGGGAGTGAATTTTACAACTACAAACATACATACAGCATTGTACTGTTAGCTTTAGTTGATAAAAAATACAAATTCATATTTGCAGACGTTGGATGTCAGGGACGAATTAGTGATGGAGGGGTATTTCGGAATAGTGTATTATTCCGAAAATTAAACAGAAATGATCTTAAATTACCACCTCCTTCACCACTACCTGGTTGCGACGATGCAATACCATATGTATTTTTAGCCGATAATGCATTCCCACTTCATACAAATATAATGAAACCCTTCCCAGGTGAACACCCAGAAGGAAGTTTAAAAAGAAATTTTAATAAGAAATTATCACACGCTAGAATTGTAGTGGAAAATGTATTTGGGGTAATGTCTGCTATTTTTAGAGTATTAAGAAAACCAATACCACTGCAACCGGATCATGCCTCTAACATTGTGATGACATGCATATTACTACATAACTTCCTAAAGAATAGCGAAACATCCAATAATTTTTATGCTCCACCAGACTTCTTCGATAGGATTGACAATAATGAGGTAATCCCCGGCGCTTGGAGGAAAGAACAGCCAGTTGACGGTGCCTTGCGCTCTTTTACAGCTATAGCCAGAAAAAATGCTTCTACACCAACAAATATACGGGACAAATTTGCTCAAGTTCTCGCCAACCGTTGAAAATGTTTTTTTTTTTATTCCGTGTTATAATTAATTCACTGTTTTAATGTTAACTTGGTAATTTAAAAAATAGCGAGGTGAGGTATTTATCTCTTTAAACTTAATAATAAATAATCTAAGCATGCATAAAGTAGTTGTTATTTCCTACCTGTGTATGTATCGTTTGTTTACAATCATAGATAGGCTGCAGAAAGCTGTTAAGGGCATCAAAAGCAAACCAGTTAACTTGGTAAACTTCGTCTCTCCCAGCTCCAGATTTGAAAGATTTTTTTTTCTTGTTTAGGTGTTGCCTATAGTATGCCATGAGGGAGTCGCGTTTTTTCTTCAAATCTTCCACCGTACATGCCCAGCTTAAGTTGTTTTTAATCCTCAACCAAGCGTCATAGCAGAGATCTTTTCTTTTATGGCCAGTTTCTAATGGGTTCCACAATATCGGCTCAGTCTCATAATTCGCAATGAATTCTAAAATTTTTTCGTTGCTCCAATCCATGTTCGTTCAGCACTGTAGTGAAAACTATAGAGAAAATACTAGCGTTGAAAACACGTCCGCTTGGCCGATGCGTACGGGCCGACTGAAGTGTGGCCGCGCACCGCGAAGTTCATCGCAATAAAACCCTTTGATCTGCGAGAGTTTACCGACAGCGAAGCGATAAGCCCGAAGCTTCGCCCGAAGTGCCGAAGGGTTCGCGAATACTTGGCTACACATATCGCGATAACGTGAATATTCGGGTTATCGCGATGAGTGCGGCCGTAGCATAATGATATGTCATTTGTCGAATTCTGATAAGTAGTTTAGAAGTTACGAGGGAACAGATGAACATACGTACATAGCCTGTCAAAATCATAACCCTCCTTTTGCTTTGCCGTAGTCGGGTAAAAATACTGTGGAACTTGGTGTTTTGTAAATGCTTTTGCATAGAGCTACGAGGGTCAAACTGAAAGTTCTTAGAACTGGCCACTTATAAACAATATAATAAAAAAAATATTCTAAAATTTGAAAATAGAACTCTTTGCCAATATTACTGAGTATATATTTCATTCATTTGTCATTTGTTTTACGATTTGGCGGCAAATTGAAAATTGTCTGTGTCACGTCAACATGAATTTAACACGAGAAAATTTTCGTGCAATGATTTTTTATGACTTTCGATGTCATTTAAGTCAACAAGAAAGTTATGATAGACTACGATTGGCCTTTCACGATGAAGCCCCATCTCGTGCGACTGTTTACAACTGGTTTAATGAGTTTAAACGTGGTCGCACTAATCTCACTGATGATGTACGTGAGGGACGGCCTTCTACGGCGACGACTGAAAATAACATCTGTGTTGTGCGGCGTATGATAGAGACTGACAAAAGAGTGACCTATCAGCAGATTCGGACAAGCTTAGGCATCGGTATGAGTCAAGTGCACAAAATCCTCCACGAACATTTAGCGGTCAGGAAGCTTTGCGCCCGGTGGATACCTCATAATTTGACTAAGGCTCAAAAACTCCATCGTGTGGATTGGTGCCGTAAAATGATTGAAAGATTTAACGGAGGTGACTCAAATGCTGTGTTCGACATACTAACAGGTGACGAAAGCTGGATTTACTGTTATGATCCTGAAACCAAAAGACAATCTGCTCAGTGGGTGTTTCCTTTCGAGGAGTTGCCAACTAAAGTGAAGAGAGATCGAAGTGCGGGAAAAAAAATGGTGGCCTCGTTCTTTGGAAGGATAGGTCATTTCGCAACAATTGTGTTAGAGGATCAAAAAACAGTTTCTGCAGAATGGTACACTACCAATTGTTTGCCACTTGTCTTGGAAAAAGTTCGAGAGAAACGACCTCGCAGTAGGATCCTCCTTCACCACGACAACGCCTCGTCGCACACCGCCAAGCGAACGATCGACTATTTGGCGACATCAAACGTTGAATTACTGGGTCACCCGCCGTATAGCCCCGACCTCGCGCCTTGTGATTTTTATTTATTTCCAAAAATTAAAGAAAAACTTAAAGGAAAGCGGTTTATGAATGCTGAAGAAGCGGTGGCTGCGTATCGCGATGCCATTGAAGAGACCCCTAAGGACGAGTGGGCAAAGTGCTTTTCGCAGTGGTTCCATCGCATGCAGCGGTGTATTGACGTCAATGGACAATATTTTGAAAAGATATAATAAAACTAATAACTGGCTAATGTAATCAGTTTTTGATTTTCTAAGAACTTTCAGTTTGACCCTCGTAGTACAACTATTGCCCCCAATTCAAAGTGCAATTCAGCATTAGTATAATAACACTGCCTGAAAGTTTCATCGCCGCCATAAAGAAGAAAATCGCAAATGTAGCCAGATATGGCAGCTTGAGCAAACATTTTGAAACCCCATTTCGATGGTTTCATTTACATATACTGCTTTCGGCTTCCGGCTTTTTTTCCTTTGTAAGGTACCATCATTTCGTCAACACTAAATTTATGTCCTTCTTCGTATTTTAAAAAGCTTTCTCGAACCATATCAAGAAGCGGTCTTATTTTAAAAAATCTCTGCATCATCTTCATCATTAAATATTAATATATAATAATTTACTATAATCTGTGGATATCATAATAAGCACCCCACGTGTTTTGTATACTAATATGTTGTTTTCAATTCATAACTGCTAATGCGCAAGAACCTTGTCAAATTATCAAACAAAAGTACAGTAAACAAAAAGAACGACTGTTACTGTTAATACACGGTAGGTGACGATAGTGCGTTTAGTAATTAACTCTATGTACCAAAAGGCATCTAAACCTGCCCTTTAGAATGCCAATGGTTCTTTCAACAGAATTCTTTGCTGTGTTATGCAATGTATTGTAATACTCTTCAGGAGTACCAGGCTCAGGGTTAGTGCATGGGGTCATCATATATGACCTCTGCCCATATGCAGAATCACCTGAAAACATTTTAGCGTTGTCATCTTCATCTAACTTTTAATGAATGTGATTGAAAATGAGAGACCATTATAATGATGAGTCCTAAATTCTATATGAACCTAATAAGTGCACCGTTTCTCCAGAACTTATTAATTGTTCTAAATGGTTTTTAATTACTGTGCTATTAAAGACAAAACTGTCATGGGTGGCCCCTCTAAATGTAGCATTTACATGCAAGATATTCAAATCACAGTCATTAATCTGCAAACAAATAATATTTGAAATTTTAAAAATAATTAAAATATTGAAACCAATATTCATTATATCTAAAATGCATGGAAATAATGTTATGCTATGGGATAGGATTACAAGATGAAAATGAAAACTACTTACAATTCAAACTTTCCTGGCATGGTAACCTTTTCTGCAGTAGTATCGTTCCTCTTGGGACGAATCATAGCCACCAAAGTACCATCAACGCAGCCTATCACACCAGGTATTTTGAATTTGTAATAACCAATTTGGGGCATTACGAATATTTATGTTACATATATATGAATTTAATAAATATTCGCGAAAAGCATCCGTGAAATAGTGTTTTATTCCATGAGTTGATATACTACTCTCAACAATTTGTTAGTTACCTTAGTTTCAGGGCTTCTCTTTCAATAATATTCTGTGGAAATCCTATATACTTTTTAATTATTTCAGGGTGGTTAAGAGCATTGACCACTACTCGGATGGCTTGGCTGGCAGATCACTGCGAAATATAATTAAAAAGAGATTTCCCAACCACATTTTGGTAGCTTCCGGTTGCTAGAAATGATAATGTACATAGTATCTGAAAAAAGAAAACAACGATATTTATGGTTATGAATTATTATGAAAAAATCACGGATAGTTCATTTTTCTTGATTTAGATACCTATTATCCTATTTAGGCTATTATTATAAGTATTTATTACCAACCCAATCTCGCCATTAACAGCCGTACGGCGCTGGTTTCGAGCAGTCGTTGAAAAGTAAGATACAGAATACCAAACGCGCGGTGACCGCTGTGACAGAAGATGCAGACAAGGATTTTACGATATTTGGGCTTGGAGAAATGGTGAATCGCACTACAGGTACTTTATATTGGGGCACAGCGGTTGCTATAAGCCTCTGAAAGCCGACGCGTTCCACAAGTGATAATGGTTCGTTGTCTAAAGCAAACCTTTTACCGATCAAGTAATGATATTTTATAGATTTCGGATCATTCATGTCCCACAACAATTTCCTCTCTGCGGTTTCGTTCAGGGTGTGCTCTTCTCTTGATCTGGACGTTCCAGGTACTGCTAGTATCTTAGAATCGGTAGAAGTAGAAATAACGCCCTTATTGCTGCCACTTGTCGAGGGAACATCAGTCAAAGTAGCGTACTCCTCAGCATGTTTCGTTTTAAGATGATTTTTTAAAGAAGTTGTAGCTAAAAAAAAAGAATTCCTTTTCACTATTTTTTTATTTGTTTTTATATGCCATGTTCACACAATGACGGCTCGTGGATAATGACGGACAGTCTCAAATCACGTTTCACCAAAAGCACGAATCATTATTTATTTATTTAATTTTATTTAAATACTTTATTGCACAAATTTAGTGTACAAAGGTGGACTTAATGCTAAAAGCATTCTCTGCCAGTCAAACCTTTAGGTCATGCAGAAAGATAGCAACGGGTGCAGTGAAAAAAAAAAACACAAATTAAAATAGGAAAATAGTAACAAGAATCTAATAAATATATATATATAATAAACCATTTATTCAGTTTATTATATATATATATAATAAACTGAATAAATAACTATATCGATAAATAAATAAACTACAAAATATTTATAAGTATAAACATAAACACAAATAAAGCATAAATACATACATATAATAATAATATTATGCAATTATTCACTCTTTCAGAAATGTACGAACTTTATTCTTGAAAGACAACTTTGCATCGGTTCTCTTTATATCCACGGGGAGAGAATTCCACAGTCGTGTTGCCGTCACTGTGAAAGACTTGGAAACGTACGAGGAACGGTGGGCCAGCGTGCCTAGCCGGAGATTGTCAGATGAACGGAGAGACCGATCATGGGTTTGACACAGATATGGAAACATATCTTGAAGATAAGAAGGAGAATAGGGGTATAAAGAATAGCGTGTAGAATGCAAAGAACTCGAGAGTCTCTACGTTGACGGATGGTAAGCCAATTCAGTTGTGCTCTGTAACTGGAGACATGATCGTATTTACGGAGGCCGAAAATGAATCTGATACAACTGTTGAGAAGACGTTCGAGTTTATCGATGAAGGCTTCAGTGAGATTAGTACAGCACGAATCAGCATAATCAATGATAGGTATTACAAGAGTTTGCATAAGTAGAAGTTTTGTCTTAAATGGGAGAAAGAATTTTAAGCGGTAGAGACTTCTCAAACAAGTAACAACCTTACGGCTGACCTCTGCCATGTGATCAGTCCATCCCAGCGTAGTGTCAATGATTAGACCCAAATTCTTGACACTAGAACAGAAAGGAATTGTCGTGCCTTCATATGTTATCGGGTCAAGATCAACGGAACTAAGCCTAGAGATCAGTCCTGGACTGCCTACGATGATAGCCTGACACTTGGTAGGGTTAACTGAGATTCCAAAATTATGCGACCAAGATGAAATATATTGTAAGGTGTCGTTCATTAACTGTATTGCAGTGGATATGTCAGCAATTTCAGATTACACATACAATTGAAGATCATCGGCATACAAATGATACGAGCAGCGAAGGTTGAGGGTGATTATATTTATAAATATTGAAAAAAGAAGGGGCGATATTATCCCACCCTGTGGAACACCAGAAGTCAGCTTGTGCCAGTCAGAACATGAATTCGAAGTTTTGATTGACTGCTGGCGACCACGCAGGTAGGATGAAAACCAATCTAGAGCTGAGGGAGACACCTTTAAGTGAGATAGGACAGCCAGAAGGAGATCATAATCAACAGCATTAAATGTGTTAGAAAAATCGATTAAAACAAGGAGTGTAACCTTAGAGGAATCCATCCCATCTCTTATGTCTTCAGTTACCTTCAGCAGAGCAGTGGTAGTGCTATGGCCTGCGCGAAACCCAGACTGAAAAGGATTCAAGAGATTGTTCTTAAAAAGGTGGGAGGATAACTGTTTAAGAGCACATGACTCTGTTATTTTGGAAAGAAATGGCAAAATAGAAATCGGCCGGTATTGGCTCGGTGAAGTGGGATTGGCAACTTTGGGGAGTGGTACGACGAGAGCTTTACGCCAAACATCTGGGTACGTGCCAGTGACTAAAGACCAATTGACTATATGTGTGATGACAGGTAATATAATTTTCAGCAATGGCACTATCATCAAACGGCTGACGCCATCCACCCCTGTCGCTTTAGATGTTATTGCGAAGATGGCCTTGCTTATATCAGTTTCAGTGACAGGGGAAAATGAGAACGGGTCTACATCAGGAGCAGGGAGAGAATGTAAATATGCTAAAGAATTAGATTTAATGAGGACATCAAGAGTCGGGAGGTTCGTAAAATGCCGGTTTATGTCATTAAGGTCAAAAGGTATATGGTTGTCATCAGGCTTTGATTTTCCAACCCCAAGCGATTTTAGAAAATTCCAGGCGTTTGAAGAAGAACTCCTTTTGATTTCAGCATGTATGTGACGACGTTTAGCTGCTCGTATCATTTGGTTGCAACGATTTCGCGCAGTTTTGTACTTAGCCCAGTTCACATCAGACCTATCCCCTTTAAAAGTACGGAACGCCTTATTTCGTTTAGACATAGCCATTTGAATATCCTTTGTTAACCAAGGAGCCGGTGATCGTTTAATGCGGACTGTATGTACGGGTGCGTGTTTGTCAAATAGGCTAAGAATGTTGCTGCACAATAATTCCACTTTAAGATCAATGTTGGCTGCAACGACTACGGTATTCCAATCAATCGGAGCAGCATCTTTCAAGAGGTCATCATGATTGATACGCGTGTAGCTACGCAGCTGAACCGTCTTGGGCTTATTCCGAGGAGGTCTAATACGGTAAGCTAAAAATAACAAATCGTGTCTAGAGAAACCTGGAGCCAACATTTGACCATGACCAAGCACAGACTGTTCAGATGAGGTCAGCACGTGATCGAGCCAGGTATCATGAGTACCAATGTTGTAATGAGTGGGAAGAAATGGAAGATGCTGCAGGCCAGTGGACTTCAGCATATGTTGAAATTTATCAGATCGAGGAGGATCTCCGGCAGGTTCGGTATTGAAGTCACCCATGATTATGTGATGAGAGTAGTCCGTACAAAGTGGTTCAAGGGTAACTTCAAGCTGGCTGAAGTAATCAATTCCTGGAGGGCAATACACAACCCCAAGTAAAGCTTTGGTACCACTTAAACTTATTTCAATGAATAAATATTCTGCTGACGCAGAATAGATAGCTGGAGATGATGCGACTATTGCAAATGGGATATCCGATCTCAGGTAAATTGCTACTCCACCGCCAACCTTACTAACTCTGTCATTTCTAATAAGCACATAACCAGGTAGACTGTATGCGACTGAAAGCATGGAAGGTTTGAGCCATGACTCGGAAACTAAAACGGCGTGGATTACATCAGACGAAAAGCTATCCAACAGCTCACTATGATGTTTAGGGATGCTCTGAGCGTTTATGTGGCATATGTTCAGTGATTTTTGGAAACCTCCAAAACAGTTTTTGAGCTGAATACCAAGTGTTTCAATATCAGACGTCACAGAATTGAATGAGTCATTATTACAAGAACAAAATGAAACGGAAGAATTTGACGAGTTAAGAGTCATAATTGCAAATAAATGAATATAATAATAATAAAATAATAATAATATTCAAACTAAGTAATAATTTAAGAGAAAGCTACTAGTTTAAGGATAATGAAGGGCAAGCAACCCCTAAATACTTACTCCCTGCATTACCCACCAGCTTTGCTAAGCAAAAGAACTAAAACTAACATCACACATGATAAAATAATATAAAACACAAATGTTGTAACATAAAAGATAAAACAAAAAGTGATTTCAACATAATAACATTGATATTATCGAGCACTGTTCGGAACGTAACTAGTTAAAAATAACATTATTTGTCCAAGAAAAAATCATGGTCCAGATCGATTACAAAGAGGAAAAGAAAAGAACGAAAAAAAAAACTACATTGACAGTATTGACACTGACAGTGACAGTCCGTCTCGACTCGAATACAATTTAGGTTATGTTGCCGTGTTTTCAAATTGTGTTATAGCGAAAATACCTTCATTTAAATATAACAAAATTATTTACATAAAAGATATAGCTAGATATATCGTTAGTAGATCACTAAAATTACTTATTTTTCGCTGCGGATACTTGTTTACGAGTTGCCACCTTAGACGACGAACTCGAAGTAGTAGCCTGAGGAGGAGGTCGTGTTGTTACCTGCTGCACCGGCGCCGTTGATGCTTGTGAACTGACGGTGTTTCCGGGCTTCGGGAACCTGGAGATCAGCTCTTGTAGCTCCTAATCATTATTCTTTTGTAACGAGAAACGCCGTAAGGAAATTCAGAAAATGACCACATTTTGATGAATCGTGAAAAATAACCATTGCGTACGCAATGTGAACACCCAACCGGCATAACGTATCGTTGTTGTGTTTTATGACGAATCGTCAATGAATAAACAAGCCATTAAATTAAGTTTTGACTTACTTGCTTTGTTTCCTTCTCCGCCTCTTGTTATCTTGTTTTTACACAACAAACACTCGGCCAGTTTATTATTTTCACTATCAATCTCATAATATTCCATATGGCCGATTTCTTATTAACTGGTGTCATTTTTTAACACACAAACAATTGAAAAAGAACTAATCAACTTTTCTACAAATTCGTAGGTGATGTTTTATTTTTATAATAATCAGACAAAGCGTTACGTGACGTGCATACTCGCAATAAAAACAAACAATCAAATGAGCCCGAGCTCGAGCCCTAGCTCAAGTGAGACAGGTCGCGACACGATTTTGCGTTCGACAAGCATATTCTTAATGCCGAATGTTCGGCGGCTGAATATTCGGTGCTTCAGCCAATAGCGTTGCAGAACATTCGATATTTGGCTAAATCACTATTCGTGGCAACTCTAGTAGCCATACAAGTTATGGTCGAAAAGAAGAGATGTGATCAAGTTTACGCAGACAGAAAATAAAGCGGATGCCAGAATTTATTAGGCGGCCAAGCTTGTTTAAAAGGTCTTGATTGAAATCAGGATAGCACACATCAGCATAATCAATTAGGGGAGACCTAAAGATGACAGGGAGGAAATTTTTAAACCTGAAGAGCGAACGCAACGTGCCCATAACCTTTCGACTCACCTCAGAAACGTAGACGTTCTAATTTAGCGTTTGATCGATGTGCAGACCGAGAGTTTTGACACTAGTACAGTATTGGATATTAACCCCGTTGAAGCAGACCGGCGCTACATCGGCATAGGTGACATTTGCCGCTTACTGCCGATACTTCTATGAAATTGCCTGCCTTGATCCGTAGTAACCTCAAAAAATGTGCCAAATCTACAAATCCAATTTTCATAAAATACTTTTGCAATTATCTCCGCTGTTATCTCTGAAAGTAGTATAGCTTCTGACCATCGTGTGAAACGATCTACCATAGTTATTAAATAAAGCGTCTCTCCATAGCATGACCGCCAAATCGGTACAATAAGTACCACTTCACCCTGTCTCACGTCGGCTTTTGTCAAAGTCTTTATTGAGTACGGTACAAATTCGCGGGCAAGTCGTAAAGTTCCGTGAACGTCAGTCCATCCGTCTCTCTTAAGGCACCTCGCTAATAATGGACTATTGTAAAAATTGACCATTATCAGAGTGTGCCCCTTGTTTAGTAAAGGCTCCAGTAAGTTATACATAACGTGACCATTTATTTTTTAAGCCAGAACGGTACATCTGCAGAAATATATAATAAAAATAAATGTTTGCAGTGTTTTATAATATGTATTTTTTTTATAGAAGATAGAATAAGGATAACATAAAATAATCAAAGAACGTGGCGTGACTACTAAGTCATATTTTTGTATTTATCGGCGGAACAAATTTGTTTGAAAATATCGGATTGTTTTTAGATAAGTGTGGAACTCAGTACATGATTTATTTATATTTATAGCTTTCATTACTGCGACACTCAACTGTGTTTTATCACTTGTCCATTTATTATTTCATTTGAGAAAAAACTTTTGTTAAATTTGCCCATTCATACACTTCTAGTTCTGTGTTGAATTGACACCACTGCTCTAAGTATTCTTTGCAGTTTTATAAAACTCAGCCGCCGCAGTAATTGTAATTTTACAAGCAGGTTACGGACGCTGTGGGTAAGGTAGGTATATCCTCTTGATGACAGGTCGTAGGTCTTCACGCCAACTTGGGCAGCCTTTGTAGCGATCTTTTGGGCAAAGCCCAGCCGCCCCTGTCACTTTAGAAGCGACTCATCTCACTCTACCCCCCTCCCCCCCCCCCCCCCCCAAACAAGCCGCTAAATAAACACTAAAAAATGGTGACCACACAGCTAACCTTTTTTTTTATTAAGGGGGGAATGCAACTATTTAGATTCCCTCGTCTCCGGCGCTGCGGGAAGTGCAGCCTCTTAGCCCTTACGTTACAAATCGCAGTCAACCATTTGCGATTTTTTACGGGTTGGCGGAGGCTGCTATGGTATTACACTCAATTTTTTAGGTATAGTATAACTGTTTATCTAGATTTACGTGTAAACTAAGAAAAGCAGAGCTCTTAACTAAGTACTAAACTAATTTAAGGGATATTAAATAAAAACTGTATTAATAAATTCTATATTTTATAAACATATAGGATACACTTTTTTAATTCCTCAAAACTATCCCGTAGGTGCAAGCAGTTGTTTCGCCGCTAATAAGATTCTATGAGCCAGTCGGTGAAATTGTCTTAATGATTTTCTTTGCCTTCCAGCCGTTTCATGAGACGCCAGTGACTTTCAATTCTTTGGGTGTGGGTACCATCTGGTGCCACAAATTTATTAGTTGGATCACTATGGTTCACCTTCTTGTGTATATAGCCATGTTTAGAAAGGCAATCATATGCTTTTCAGCAGTCTGGGTGGATAGTAGTGCCTTCCCGAACATGTTTTTTGGTGAGGGATATGAGCACTTGAGCGGTTCTCTCATTATCTGGGCAGACCTCCAGTCGGAGGTCATCAGTCCCATCTTCTATCATACCCAACACCCAATGGCCTTCAATATTTCGCCCTCTGTTATATTTGAGCCTTCCAAACTTTGATTCATCAATTTGCACAATTGTATTAGGGTCGCCAATTTTGTCATCATGGTCTGTGTTTTCTAATACATGAACAATGAGTGTTTCACGGCAATAACTGTACCAGTCGGACATGGTGCGCTGCGACAGGACGGTCTCCTTCTAGTGGCTGGTCTCCCGTCGTGCAGCTTCATAAGTTGACTCCACACAAAACATAGTCAGTATTTGGAAAATGGTATGGAGTGGGTGTCGTGCATTTCAAACCACGTCCACGTGGCTCGGCTTGGTACGGCAGCGGAATTGGCCAATTTTAATGATTTTCAATAATTAATCCTGAAAAAACTGGTGGAGGACCACTCCGGGCCGAATCAATGTCTGATACAGAACAACGAATTTTGACCATTATGGGACCGGGGTTTGGCCAGGGTATTGGCCAATGTAAGAGTTAATGCCTTCGCTAATATGGTTAAATAAACAATTACTTTTATCAAAAGTATTTTTTTAGCATAATCTATTTAATTTAACTAAACATAATTTTTTTCATGTTTAGCAAATAAAGCAAGGAAATGATCCACTTGCACCTGCAGAAGAAGAAATCGCATCGCATAAGCATACAATTGTGTATTATTTTGAATTATGCCAGTATCTTTTGTTATTATTTTTAAACAAGCATTGTTGTTATAGAGAAATTCCACATAGAGACACACCTATTTTACTAGCTGAGTCCGAGGAAGTGAATATTGACACGGTTCCACCACAGCTAAGAACTAGTGATAATATTAAGAAGGCAAGTGTGAGAAGCCCCACGCCAGCAAATACTAACCCTGCTCTCCCTGTGCAAAGACGGACTCGCCGCACTAGTTATCACAGTATGTTAAAATTGTATATTTTTTGGAGACTGTTTTTGCTTTGCATTTCATATTTAATAACAGAGAGAGACTAGTGTCTTCATTTGTTTCATAAGAATAAACTCTGAACTGTCTAAAAAAATACTAAAGTATATACACCACTACATAATATTATTGTACATGATGTTTTTTTGCCCGTTATATTGACTTAGCTAGATTTTTATGCAATCAATATTTGTTTTATCTCGACCAATGGCTTATTTAGACGAAGCCCGTAAAATATTATCACAGGTGGAGTTCCAAAGAGCTGCAGCAGATGCTGAAAAAGCTCGAGCCCGCCAACTGTGTTAACTCTGAATTTGGGACGACAGATAAGTAGTGTATTATTGGGCATTCTGTCCCCCAGTCGTCCGCTTCGCTCCCGACCGTTCGCTGCGCTCACTCTGGTATGACAGAATGCCCAATAATACACTACGAATCAGTGGTGCAATATATTCAGCAAACCTTCAGTTCACAACCGGAAGTTCAACAAACTGCGTGGCAGTGAATTTTTCATGAATCCCATTAAATTTATCTATCGTCACTATTTTCATCATTCCGTTGAAACCCGTCAATCAGAACGGTTGAGTAAAAAGAAATGAGATTTATAAAACAAAAAGAATCTCTTAGATTACAATGTATATGTCCAGTCTCTTCAAATCAGTGTAAGAGGCATGGCAAATTATTGCCAAACACTATCCGAAGCATTGTTTGTGGTCCATCAAACTGCGGAAAAACTAACTTAGTAATAAGTCTATTGCTACACCAGGATGGGCCTCGTTTTCGTAACCTTTATGTATATTCGAAGTCTTTGTATCAACCTAAGTACATATTTTTAGAAAAGGTATTGGAGAAAATTTCAGAAATATCTTACTACAAGTATAATGATAATAGCGAAATTCTAACGCCACACGAAGCTTTGCCCGACTCAATTTTTATTTTTGATGATGTTGCGTGCGAGAAACAAAACAATATTCGCGATTACTTTGCCATGGGAAGACATAAAAACATTGACTGCTTTTATATTAATCAAACCTACACCAAAATACCTAAGCAACTCGTAAGAGACAATGCTAATCTGATAATATTATTTAAACAAGACGACATTAACCTGAGACATATATACGATGAGCATGTGGGATCTGATATGACGTGGTCACAGTTCCGTAAAATGTGTTCAACAGTGTGGAAAAAACCATACAGTTATGTCGTCATCAATAAGGATTGTGAACGAAACAAAGGTTGTTACAGAATGAAGTTTGATACATTCATAATAGTGGATTAAATGTTTTATTTCTTGTATAAGTAACTATTACTTGGACGAAAACGAATCAGTTACAATCAGGAAGTCATACAAAGTGGAATCCTTAACAATGGAGCGAAACCTTAAGGAACAAATTGTAAAGTCAGCATCAGCTGTAAAAAAAAAGGTAGAAATGATAAAGGATTCAAAAAAGGACAACGACTTGGCTCTGGAAACAATATTTAAACCAATTGTAAGCCCCCTTAAACTATTGACTTGTAGAACTGCCAACAAACGCCTCATAGATGAAGAGACAGAACAAAGCCAATCAGTGAAAAGAACTAAACACACAAAAAGTGAGTCATCAAATATTTCTGACGAAGATTTTGATTACTTTAAAGCGGATGATGACAACGAAGAATATTTTGAAGAAGATGAAGTTAATATAGAAAATGAAAACTGTAAAACGCCTAACAAAACCCTTACTGCACCACCCACTGAAGGTGATGATGATCATGAGAGCTCATTCAAATCTCTTCAGTCCTCGCCAAGTACTGGCAATAATAATAATGATTCTTTATCATGGTCTGTATCATCTGAAGTAATGAAAGATATACCTTTCGGTATTAGGAACGTAAAGGGGAAACTAATGCTTGGCAATACGCGTGTTCACGATGATGACCATATTATAAAAATTGGAAGTCGCAGCCTCAAAAAGACTCCTGGCTTGAGAGAGTTATTGTATGAAAAGATCCCAAATTTAGAAATTATTACAGAACAAGATTTACAAAATTATAAATTAATACTTATGGATACCAATGCTTACAGACGCAACTTTGATTCTTCGAAACCAATTAACAGTAACAAAAGTTTTAAGTATATGAAAGTAATCAAACCATTATTTAAGTTCGCTAGAAGTCATACAAGTAGTTTGGAAAGTCTCCGACAGGGCAAAGGCATCGATATTTTAAAAGAAGTGAAGAACGATACCGATTTGGTTTACTGGGATGATCCCAATGAATTAGTGGAAAGGTTAAAATTACTACTTGGATCATGGGCAGCTGGCAACACTGGGGTACAAAATGAAATTTATGCAATACTTGAAGAGTTGTATGAAGCTGGAATTATAAAACAAATCAAATATATAAAGCTTCCATCAGGAGGATCAGGCAGTGTCATTAAACTACGGAAGCGGACCAGACGACAATGAATATTGACAAATTTGGTCATCATATTCACAAACGTTTACGACTATCAGAATTCAGTAATATTTTTAGCGACATCCTAGTGCGAACAGATGAAGGAGACTTTGACTTAAAATCATCGAGATTAAAGGGACTACAAATTCCGGAAAGGAACGATGAGGCTGTAAATAAAGAATACGTGGATAAAAGTGTTGATGAACTAAAAAATGAACTGAATAATATTCAAAGCAATTTAAAAAAGTATCTTAACAATTTAGAAAAACTTACTACTACAAATTTTAGTAAATTGTACTACACAAAAAAAGAAATTGACCTCATGCTACCATCAAAAGTTGTTAATAATGAGTAAACAAGATATAGTTAACGAACTTCACAAGGCGGCAAGAAGAAATTTCATTCGTCGACATACTGTTATTAAAGGAATCGATGATTTATGGCAAGCTGATCTCATGGATTTTCAAAAGTATGCATCATTCAATAAAGGATACAAATATGTTTTAGTAGTAATTGATGCTTTATCAAAATACGTTTGGGTTAGACCGTTGAAGACGAAATCTAAGACATGCGTTGCAAATGCTATGCACAACATATTTTCTGAATCCACACGAAAGCCAAAAAATTTACAAACAGATCTAGGTACAGAGTTTTACAATGATTCTTTTGAAAAATTAATGAAAAGTAACAACATAAACCATTATTCCACATATTCTGTTAAAAAAGCTTCCATAGTAGAACGCGTAATTAGAACCATAAAATCCCATCTTTACAAAGCATTCAGTTTATGCGGACGATATGAATGGGTTCAAAGTAATTTAGATTCTGTTGTGAATCACTACAACAATACTTGTCACCGTATCACAAAATTCAAACCAATCAATGTAAATCGTTCAAATGAGCTTTTAGTAAGGTCTAATATTTTTAAAACACAACATGGAAAGATAGCACGTCCAGGTCCAACTTTGAGAGTTGGTGATTTTGTTCGTATAAGTAAATATAAAGGTGATTTTTATAAAGGCTATACTCCTAATTGGTCTACGGAAATATTTCGCATTGTTAAAATCGGTCAAACCAATCCTCAAACGTATCAAATAGCTGACAAACACAATCAAATTATCTTAGGTTCTTTTTACCGGTATGAGTTACAAAAAACTAATTTTCCTGACATTTACCTTATTGAAAAAGTTATAAAAAGAAAAGGAAACAAACTATTTGTAAAATGGTTAGGGCTAGGTAATGAAGAGAACACTTGGATAAACAAAAAAGAATTAGTGGTGTAGTGGAGAGGTATATAAATAACACAAATCATTTCTTCACGACACTTAGTGCTTATCAATGAAGGAAGGCAGTGGTATAATTGATAAATTGATTGATCGTTTGCCAGTTGAGCTACACTTACCAGGCTATCAATTTTGTGGTCCTGGTACAAAACTTCAAAAACGGATACAAAAAGGTGATCGAGGAGTTAATAGATTAGACGAAGCTTGCATGCATCACGATATTGCATACATTAATAAAGATTCAAAAGTACGACGTAAAGCTGATTTAGCACTTTTGAACATGGCTAAAAAAAGGTTGAATTCGAAAGACGCAGGCAAAGGAGAAAAAATTTCCTCATGGATAGTAAAAAACGCAATGAAAGCAAAAATCAAAGCAGGCGGAGCAATAAAATCGTTTCATAAAGGAATTAAAAAGATTAAATCTCATTTAAAAAAACATAAATCGAAAAATCACACTTCGTCTATAAAATATGCTTATGCAGCGGCAAAGAAATTGTTTCGGAATAAGAAAGGAATACGTTTGCCTCGTTATATTCCTCTCCCAAAGAGTGGTGGAGTTTTGCCACTCATCCCCATATTTGCTGGGCTATCGGCTTTAGGTTCACTTGCTGGAGGTGCAGCAGGTATAGCGAAAGCTGTTAATGATTCTAAGGCTGCACAAAAAAGTCTTCAGGAAGCTGAGAGACACAACAGGATGATGGAAGCAGTGGCTCTTGGAAAAGGATTATATATAAAACCACATAAAAAAGGAGCAGGTTTATATCTTAGTCCATCAAAAAACTAAATAAACGGCTGCCCAGACGTGCACTCACTAACCTTGATATAATACAACATGCCACTGATATACCTTATTTTCGTGGTGTTTACATGAGAGATACGTTACCATTGAAACCTAGAAAGATAGAATGTGGAATTATGAATTTGGATAGCAACATAAATCCTGGCACGCATTGGGTAGCCTATGTGAAGCAAAATGAATACATAGAATATTATGATAGCTTTGGAAATTTGAAACCACCAATAGAATTTATGAAATATGTACATGACTTGCCTGTAAACTATAATTATGCAAGACATCAAGCATTTGGTACTACAAACTGTGGGCATTTGTGTCTAAAATTTTTAAGAAATTATTGGAAGAATCATTTATATAATGAAAGAAGAAAATAAATATGTCAGTTTCAAAATGTCTTTCACTGTGTCTATAACTGGGAGAGGAGCTTCCTTATCAACAAATTACTCACCAACATTGGAGCTTCAAGGAGACTATGAATGTGGTCTTTTGTACTTTTCCACTTTCAACTCTATTCCTAATATAGATGAGCGTAATAATAAGTTTTACTATGGTGAAAATGAAATTATCGAAATTCCTGAAGGGTCTTTCGAGCTTCAAGATATTTGTGATTATTTAAAATGCAACATTAAGAACACAATTTTAAAAATCACTTGCAATAATAATACATTAAAAACAAACATCTTTTGTTCAAAAGATGTTCATTTCAATAAGAGTGCATCATTAGCTCAAATTTTAGGGTTTGGGAAGGAAACAATAAATGCTAATATAAGTACAGATTCACAATATCCTGTCAACATTCTATCAACGACCATCGTACGGATCGAATGCGATGTTGTTAGTGGTTCATTTGTAAACGGGAAAGCAAGCCATATTATTTATGAATTTGTGCCGAATGTACCACCTGGTTATAGAATAATTGAAGTTCCAAAAAATTTGATTTATTTTCCTGTTAATCAATCATCAATAAGCGCTATCAATATAAGACTCTTGGACGCAGACAATAAAGAAATTAACCTGCGAGGTGAAGAAGTTCAACTCTATTTACATTTTCGAAGAAAATGATAAATTTCAATAAAAGCTCCCCTCAGTCGAATATTCGAGTCAGTGCTGAAAGATCATCCCGCAAAGGCACACCGCTACAGCTTAAAAAGATACTTACCAAGACCAATAAAGAATTCCTAAAGAAAATTGGGTTAATAAAATGAATATCTTAAATATATCTGAACAAACTACATACGACAACAGCATTGAAGGTTTCGAGTATCATTCATACAAGCCATACGTAACAAGTTTCAACAAGAATGATGAAATAAGAATTCCGATTAATCAGCAAGACCTATACGTACTGCCATCACTTAGTAGTCTGTACATCGAGGGAAAAGTGAGTGTTCATAACACCACGACCAAAGCAAAAATATCAGATGTAAACTTCGTTAATAATCCGGCATTGTTCCTATTTCAAGATATTCGTTACGAATTGAATGGAGTAGAAATAGATAAAATTAAAAATGCTGGTTTAACTACAACTATAAAGTCATATCTGTCCTTAAGTGAAAACGAGTCAAAATATGCTCGTGTTTGGGGGTGGTCAACAGGGGGAACCAAAAATACAGGAGATGGATCGTTTTCTGTATCAATTCCTTTAAGCAAGATATTAGGATTTGCAGAAGATTATCAAAAAATTATCATGAACTGTAAACACGAGTTAGTGCTACTTAGAAGCAATACGAACCTTAATGCGATAAAATTAAATGCAGGAGAAGCTGTAGATGATATTACAATAAATAAAATCATTTGGAGAGTGCCACACATTAAAGTGTCTGATCGAGAAAGAATAAATCTATTAAAGCATTTAGAGAGAGATCGTGCTATTCCATTAGCGTTTCGCAACTGGGATCTTTACGAATACCCATTACTACCTAAAACACGCAAACATACTTGGTCTATCAAAACTTCATCGCAAATAGAGAAACCGCGCTTTGTTATCATTGCTTTACAAACTAACCGGAAACACAACAGTCAATTGTCAATGGCAGAGTTTGATCATTGTCACGTGCGTGATGTAAGAGTATTTTTGAATTCATCATATTATCCATATGAAGGATTGAACATCAATTTCTCCGAAGACAAATTTACTTTATTATATGAACAATATACAAGATTTCAACAGTCGTATCATGGACGTCGACCAGAGCCGTTGTTGAGCTTAAACGAATTTAAAAACATTGCTCCTTTATTCGTTATTGATTGTTCACGACAACACGAAACGCTTAAAGGATCTATTGATGTGCGAGTCGAAATTGAAACAGACCAAGAAATTCCAGATAAGACAGCTGCATACTGCTTGATTTTAAACGATTGTTTATACGAATATAAGCCTTTGAGTAACATTGTAAAGAAAATATCATGAATAATTATAATACAGTAATCGTTGATTTGCAAGGATTCAAGGACATCGATAATAAATTCTTGGTTAAAGAAATGGCAGTAGCTACTCCAGAGTATACTTACGTGTTTTTAATAAAGCCTCCGTATCCGTTCTCTGCATTAAGTGATGAAGAAAAGAAATGTGTTCGTTGGATTGAAAGAAATAGAGGTTATTTATGGAGTGAGGGCTATATAGACTACAGAGAATTTCTTAGAATGATCAATGGTTTTTTGAAAAATAAAAGAATTATAGTCAAAGGGGGAGAAAAAGTAAAATGGATGCAAGAGTTGTGTGATAATAATAATAGTGTTTTCGATATAACGCGTCAAGGTACTCCTAATTTGAATAATCTTAATGAACTCTATTGTAAAGACAAAATTATGTTTAATTGTTTTTATCATGATAAGTATTGTGCGTTACGAAATGTTTTAAGTTTAAAGAAATGGTGTATGGATAACAATGTATTTTATTAATGCTTATTTTTTGAAATAAATAATTGTAACATTGAATTAAATGTTTTATTTATTTTTATACCTCAATTTATTCCTACCTACATTTTTAGGGGACTTAGTAAAAAACATATTTTTTGCATATTAGTTAATTTATTTATTTAATTACATTTACAACTAGGATTATTAAACAATATTCTAATAACTTAAAAACGTAAATCAACTAAAAGTTAGAACCACATAACTTTTTTGATATCTTCTTAATTACACATTCTGTCATATCCATTATTTCGTCCACTGCGTCATGAACAACGTATTGAGCACTAAGTAACACGCACTCGCTGTCAGCGTCCGGCGTCGAGGTCGACGAGCTTGTCCTTGTTGATTCACATTCGCAGACCAAGTCCAGCACCTTTATCTGGATCATCTTGAAACCTTTCTGTTCGTTGCACACCACAAAAGATTTAGGAGCTATTCGCTTATTCTTTTTTGATGGAACACGTTTTCTCTTCTTTTGTTTAACTTCTGTCGATTGCGAACCAAACAAATCCTTGTATTGTTGCGTAAAGTTTTCTAATGGGTCTTGAGCGTATTGAGGAAAAACGTCGTATCCATCCGCCATTATCTGTAAAGAAAAGAAATCTCATATTAAAATCAAGAAGTTATTATTATAACTATAATAACCCTTTTATTTTAAAAAGTATTCGATAAAGGATAACTACAACATACCTGATTTATAATATAATTATTTCACAGTAATCACAAAGCAGGTCTTTCGTTGCGGTCTCCCAGTTTCCTACTAATTTCAGTCAGCAGTTGTTCTGTCTTATAATAGATGACGTCCCAATGGTCGTACACCAAATACTGGCTTTTTGCTCGCCCTCTGATTTCCACTTCAGTTTTATCCGCTGAATCCACTGCTTCCATGATTTCTATTTTAATTATGAGCTTTGGTATTCTATGATCATTCGATGCAAAGTAGCTGGTTTGCGGTGAAGAGAGGTACTGATGGTTGGACTGCATTTTAAGTTCGACGCAATCTTTATGTGAATGCACTGAGCACGAATAATGAACTAAATTTAGAATGATTAAGCTTTGTCTATATAGGTAATCAAGAACATGAGACGTGTGAGACGAAGTGTCATAAGCACGTGTACTACATGTTTTAACATGTTCAATAATCATTTTTCAGTATAGCAAATATTTCTTCCAGTAAGTTGAAACGAAATACGACGCGCGCTAAATAACACTCGTGTTAGCAACTTGTTTTAACCTGCACTTTTAAATGCACACGTGTTTTTGTGCGATAACTGAATACCTACATAAACTCTTAACTATTCTTAACTATTCATTAGAAATAGGGGATATTTAATAAATCAAAAAAAATATCGTATCATCATTTATTTGCGATATAAGTACAATGTACAAGGAGGTAACTTAATTTCTAGAATATAAATTCTAAAACAGTTCTATTAAAAGAGTCCATTCTATTACTTGCACAAGCATCAGTGTAATACCTTATATTATGGGTTCTTACAGTACATACATTACTTATGACATATTATAATCAGAAGACACAAAATCACTTCAAATCATTGTAAACTATTCATTACCATCATAAAATTACAGTGCAAATAGTTACCTAACTTTAAACAAATAATATACATTTCGTTTGATACAATTTAAATATTAAGAATGGCTCTATGACCCCAAGCTCTCGTAGATACTTTGTCAGACAAAATGTGACGCTTGTCATCGTTGCGGCTTAGTGCAACTTTTTTAAGGCTACGTGTGAATATTTCATGTTTAATAGATTTGAATAAAACGTTGGTTTTTCTCACTACATCCCCATCATATAAGCTTTTTTTGTATTGAGATATTGAAATATCGCGAACAACGCATGATTTCACCCCCTTTGCTTTTTTAATAGTACTGTTAACAGTTTTTATACAGTACAGTTTTGATCGTAATCCAACAAATTCTGATATTATGTTCCCTCCCATTTCGTCTTTGAAAAGACCAGGAACTTTTTTGTTCAAAAGTGGTAAGCTATGTATATTTTCTGCTGGAAAGTTACTAGTATCGAAATAATTCAATAATAATTGTTTTAAATCTTTATAGAAATCAGGGGTTTGAATCTGATAGACAAAACTGTCTGTGTCTGTGTAGCACATGCGTAAGCGGTTTGTATACGTCGGCTCAAAGACTGAGTAATGAAAATCATACATGTGGCTTTTGGACAGTTCCAAAACTGTAAACCCGATGTATATTGGTTTGTCTAAAACAGCACGCTCAGGTTTAGTTTGTATTGCAACCAAATTTTCACTGAAAACTGAAGCACTATGGAAATTCGAATTTGCTATTAATCTATCAGCACAATATCTTTTTTTTGTTTTATTTTGTTTATCACTCCATTTATTAACTAAATGAACATTGACCCTTTTTTCATTATTTTCCAATGTCTTTCCGAAAATGCTGTTATTGAGCAGTTTAAAAAAGTCTTGTTCAAAAGTTGACTGAGCCTGTTGCCTTAAGCTTGTGTTTAAATCGATATATTGTTTCAAGTAAGGGCTCTGCCGAAACGTTATAGCTCGATGAATTTTTTTTAACTTTAACCCATGTTTTATACATGTTTTTAAATGAACATAATGGATTACGTAAAAATATTTATCATAAAGATTGGGAACAAGTTTTGAATTTTTCCCTCCAGGAGGAATACATTTTTCAGGACAAAATGGTAATTCATTATGCCTGTCATGCAACTCTTTTGGATAGCTAAGATCGACCTCGAGAATAAACCCGTATTCCGCGTTGTCAGGAATATTGGTTACATCGAGTCTAACAATTTCTGTTTGATTTAAAAACCTAAAGTCCGAGAATGGCAATGATTGACACATGCTAAATCCGTACAAGTTATTACAATCTATGTAAACCACGTAAGTTTCGGGTTGTTGTTTATCATATTCTGGAACATATTTGTTATTTGCTTTCGCATGCCTGTGTGAGCACATACACACACCTCCCCTTACACCGGATTGAATCATGCGCACCATGGCAAGGTCATCAATTAGCTCTAGCTCAACGCCTGTTTTAAAAAGCATCGCATCAAATGATAAACTCGGAGCAGTGACATAAAACGCAGGGTCTAACTGATAGTGAAGTTTACATGTTCTTCTAAATTTTTCGAAAATATCGGTCAATAAGATGACATCGACTTTTAGGTATAAGTCAGTATATTGGCCCAAGTTTTTAATATTGAATTCGGTCCATACGGATTGTGCGTGCTTATAATCTTCATCAGATATATGCTCATTTGTAATAGAACTGTAAAACATTTTTTTTTCTGGAAGAGATCGCTCTTTATAACGGTCCCAACTATCCATGTACTCGTATGGGTAAATTCCTTTTCGTGATAGTAAATTGAATTGTGTTTCAATAGGAAAGTGGGTACGCATATGATTAAATTCTTCTTTTTGAATAGTTTTAGCTAATCTGTTCAAGCTGGTACCTAAAAATTTAAACGAATCTACAAACCGAACTTGTATGAACTCATTGCCAGAAACAGGAATGAATTTTGTAAACGATACATAATTCTCCTTCGTTTTAGGTATAACTTTTATAGTTCCAGGCAATTCACCTAATTGTTTTATAAATAAATGACAATCATACCCGGATAAATTATGAAAAAATATTGGAATAAACTTTGGTGTTTTGTACTGTAAATTACAATATCTATGTGCTGCGCCACGATAGAAACCGCTTATGTGGCAATGATCACGAACTTTGTCGGTAAACAAAAAATTGTCGCAAATATGGCAACGAGTAGCTTGCATAAAGTCAGCTTCATCTTGTTCTGTAAAAAATATTGGAGAGTTTTGGGATAAAATTGTATAAATCTCGCGTACATCGCGATAGATAGAATCTATAAACTTTTGAACACAGTCTTGACCTCGATAAGTGACGTAACGATTATGACTTTCATTCACAGAACATACTATATTATATGCAAACGCTGCTGGAACATGGTGTTGTAACGTTTTTGTGTGTGTGGTATCGGAAACTAAAGAACTGTTCTGAGACGGTTCTAAAATGGTTTCAAAATCTGCATAAATTACGAACGGAACGTTTTGTTTACGCTCATAGTTTTTGAATTTAATTACCGAACCTTTTTCAGGTAAAACAGTAACGATACCGCTACATAAATGACTTTCGAGTTCTTCGCATGTAGTAAAATACACTAGACATGTGTCACAAAAATAGATTTTACTGTGATGTGATGTAATTTGACTCCGTATAAGTCGCGACAAATCTTTTATTAAACAATAGTGTGTAGTGGTCCCGTTATCTAATAGTAATAAATGAATAGTCTTTTTGTTTTGACTGTTTCCGGACTTATAAAGAGGTCCAATGATAGTCTTATTATTTTTTAAACCGTAAATGATGAAACTCAACCTAGGATTGTTTTTCTCAAATGTATTTATATCTGCGAATGTGACAGGAAAAGACATTCCTTCGTCATTTAGAACGAGACGAAAATCGGGATAAGATGAGACCCGTTCAGGATGCTTTTGCGAAGGATAAAGAGCAGCTACAACGCTCCATAAGAAACAAAACTGATCTTTATTATGAATGTTTATGCATGCTTTCTTATTTTGAATGCATTTTGGTAGTGGCAAAAAAGAGCTGCCTCCTAATGGTTGATATTTATTTATGTTAATTTCTAAATGTGAATTGTCAAGAAATGCCCAACCACTATCATTCTCCTGAAATTCGTCTATTTTCTTTTTTAAAGAACTTTGAAGCTTTAAAAAAATAGTGTTAAAATTATAGTTCTGATAAATAACAAAATTTTTTGTGAGAAATGATTTCATTTCTTGTGTGCTGTCTTTAAATAGTATGAACAGGGAAAATAGCTCAAAATTAACTTTTATAGTGGTATGCTTTTTTAAGGCATCATCAATAAGTAATTTTATTTTATTACTGATTGAATACAAAAAGGAGTCTAACGAGGCTTTATCAGTTTCAATTGGAACGATTCGATATGAAACGATACGAGAGCGAAATGCAGATGCAACAATTTCCACGCCATCGCTATGCGGTTGGGTGGAGTTATTTTGTTTATGCGATCGACTGCGTATATGACCTATCCAAGACTTTGAGCCGATCGATGTATTACAAACCGAACAGAATGGCATAATTGCTTAACTTACTTTTATTTGCAATGTTAAATATACCTACCTATCAAAAACAATAATAAATCAAAAAAACAATATAAGATACGAAAATGTAATTAATATTTCAAAATGTAATTAATATTTATAAACTTATTGCTAAATTCTCCTAAAATCTACTTACTTAATATTAATTTTATTACTGTAATATACCGGGTCACTATTATTAAAAATGGCGTAGGCCTTGGCGAGGAAGTCCTGCAGGGATTCCCACTCGCGAGACTGTTCGGAGCACTGCAGCTTCACCGACGCCAACGCCTTCTTGTATCGCTGGTCTGCAGGGGTGTTTCTGGCGTCGTCGGTATTGTACACCTTCAGGTCCACATAAAACTCTCCATCGACAGTTGCGGCGCGACGACACTGACCGGACGACACGCGGGAGGTAAAGCTGGAGCCAAGGCTGGGGCGACTGGAGTCCTTGTTGGTCGTCCGCTCGTCGTTGTTTATAATGGCGAACAGACTCTTCGGCTTTTTGTGCGATCTGAAAAATCAATTATAATAAATAGCCTTTAAATAAATAATAAATATCCTTTCCTACACATCGCCATCTAGTCACAAAATAAGCTACTCAAAGCTTGTATTATGGGTGCCAAACAACGGATATAATACTTAATTATTTTGTAAATACATACATGATATACATAGAAAACACCCAGACCAGTACAAACAGACATGTTCATGCACACAAATGTTTGTATTGTGCGGGGATCGAACCCGCAACCCGCTGCGTAGTAGTCGATTTCTCGACCACTACTCCAGACGGGTCGTCAGTATAATAATAAGAAATAGTAGATATGCTTCAAGTTAATAGGTATACAAGTATAGAGTAGTTTTAGTTTGGATATAGTGTATTAGTTTTTTTAACGTTTTATGTCTATTGTGTATGTATTATTAAGTGGTTATTTTATTACTCTCAACTGGCGGTAGCAGAGAGCTTTGAATTGAATGCATCGACAACCACATGTATAAGTTTTATAACCTGATAAAAAATACTACTAAACTGGACTTACTGGGAAGAGGAAGGCTGCGTGTAGGCTTCCACGTTGATAACAGGAGGAATGGCGGATTTCCGCTTCCTGGGCTTTGGTGCGACGGCAGCTGGGGCAGGCTTGCTCTTGCTTTTGCTCTTGCTTTTGGCCGACGATTGCTGTGGTGGCGGTGGTGGCAAGGGCTCTTCAGCTGCTACCTCATCGCTGCTTGATGCGTACTCAGAATCCGACCTTAAAAGAAAAAATATGATAATATTTATAAAAAAGAAAAAACAATTATTTTGGACTGAGCGAAGCGAAAGCGAAAAAGCTAAAGCGAAAAAAATAATCATTAATGGCAAGACGGAAATCAAACTGGCTAACACTTGCTTCAGGAAAGTAACGAAGATAATCACTATCGTTAAAATAAAACTTTGTAAAATGATTAAAATAATAAAATAATGAAGGTACTTACTAACATTTTTGGGTCGCAGGATCTGGTGTCTTGTGCTTTCACAGGAAAAATCTTGAGGAATAATAAATTTTTGCCACAGAAATCCGTATTTATGCGATAAATAATGAATCATCAGCAAAATGAAATCATTATTTGGTTGATAACGTAAGTTGCTACAAAAACAGCAAGCGATTGTATACCGTAATATAATAGACAGTCCATACATTTTATGAAAAGTAAGTATGTAACATATTCCCTTATACATTGCAACATTATCGTTATTTCATGATCACATTTAAAGAAATCATAGTCGTGTTTCATTATGTAGCAGTCAACGTGAAAAAGAAATTTGAGTGCAATAAGTGCTAATATTTAATAGGTAGGTACTCAATCAATAACCTTACCAAGTACATGCCTTTTTTCTGTAGATATATATGGTTTTCAGAAACATTTATAAGTAGTTATTACTCGAAATATGATAGTTGTAAAGTTAATCCATTTGACACAGTTTTAATGTCAAAGTTTTTCATTTATAAGAATTGAAATAAATATTTGAAAGTGCATATCATACATAATAAAATTAAAGGTAAACGTGAGGTAAACATAGTATCCATGAGGTATTTCTGGACAAAACTCAAACAGTCATTTGCTTCTTTTTAATGCAACATAAAGTAAACACGATGAGTGTTAAGTTACAGCTCTCAAGCATTTACATAGAAAGCTTAAAAGCTGAGTCTGCAACTGCATCGTTAGTACAGGAGCCAACATGATTTAATCAATCATTAACAGGAATATTAAGCTTTTATTTCTTGTTTTTTTTTTTGACCTTATAACTTGAATTGGTGGTTCAGTTCATTTATATAATTACGATCTAAGATTATTCTTATAAGTCTATAAGTAACAAAAAAAAAAGAAAAAAAAAAAAAAAACACTAGTAGATATCCAGATTTTCATTCATGAATATTTCAAATTATAAAAAGCATTAGGATCTTAAATGCTATGCGAGCATACCTACCTACAAAAAGTGTTCTAGTAATAATGACAGATTAATGCATCTGACTCCTAGACTAGACACAGGTAACTCACGTTCCCACGCAACGCGCCGCGTATCGTATCAGTTAAGCTCCGAATTAGTTAGCATGAGTTTGAAGTGACAATTACTAAAAGTGTGTTTAATGTGTGCCAGTGTTTAATTGATTACAAAATGTAAGTATATTTTTTTTCATCCACTTATTTGACTTGTAGCAGTAAGTAAAGTTTATTAATTGATTTTATCAAATCTATTATTATTTAATTTGGATGAAAAAGATTTAGTAAGACAAGTAAGCATAAAAGTAGCATGACTCTCCTTTAAATTCATTTGTATCTACATATGTTATTTTTTGTTTTGTTGTAATGTACCTACTTATTATCCAGAATTACCTCGATCATAACTTTTGGATTTACTCTAACACTTTATTATACGATTAGATTTTAAACTTTCGCGTTACATTGCAACTAGTACCTACTTTGATATCAGAATCTTACTGTAAATGTCTCATTTGGAATGTCATCTGAAAACATAACCCTGATCCACCCGTGTTTAGGTATTCCGTATTGATCTTTCAATTCATATTTTAAACTGGTTAATTAAAATACAGCTGTTATCAATTTCAGGTTGCTATGCTGTAGGGAGGCTGCCATACAACACAAATTACAACGGTATAGATATTTACTGCGTATAAAGAAAATGGGTAAGATTTATTATGTATTAATTCTAAATTGTACATTTCCATTAAAAAATGAAGAAGATTGTTGAACATTTTTATGAAAAACAATCAGATATTGGTGAAGTATTTCAAGAAGAGATGATTAGTGTGAAAGTGTTTTAATTATTTTCTTTGCATTTAGCACAAACTACTTTTTTTATTTTGTTGACATGTAAAATGTTCAAGAGTTATTATACCTTATGTAGGTAGATACACATTAAAAATTTGCATTGTTAATAAAAAATGTATATATTTTGAGCATAATATTTACCATTAATTAAAATTTTACATTGATTAACAATAATATTTAATTTTTTTATTACGATAAAATACATTACTTTTTTATGGAATTCATTCGATAATAAAATGATTGAATTAAATTGATATTTAAACAAAATATAATTATGTTAGTAAGTAGGAAGGTTCGGTGAGAGAATCTTGCCATGGGTCTCTCTGAAGATACTTACCTTGGTTCTTCAGCCGAAATTGCTAGGCGATACATACAGTAATGGAATCTTGTCATGGGTCCGGAGCTGTTTGTATTATGATAGGTAGTAATTCGGTGAGAGAATCTTGCCATGGGTCTCTCTGAAGATACTTACCTTGGTTCTTCAGCCGAAATTGCTAGGCGATACATACAGCAATGGAATCTTGTCATGGGTTCGGAGCTGTTTGTATCATGATAGGTAGTAATTCGGTGAGAGAATCTTGCCATGGGTCTCTCTGAAGATACTTACCTTGGTTCTTCAGCCGAAATTGCTAGGCGATACATACAGTAATGGAATCTTGTCATGGGTCCGGAGCTGTTTGTATCATGATAGGTAGTAATTCGGAGAGCAAATCTCGCCACGGGTCTCTCTAAAGATATTTACAAACCGCAGTTAATCGTGTCCCATTAATTCGTAGTGTATTATTGGGCATTCTGTCATACCAGAGTGAGCGCAGCGAACGGTCTGGAGCGAAGCGGACGACTGGGGGACAGAATGCCCAATAATACACTACTCAGATATCTTGCAAGAAATGGAAATAGTACATATTCCATGTATTAATTTAAAAAATATAAATGTTATATAAACAACAATAATGACAATGTTTAACTTAAAAACTTTAAATCTATTTATCTTGCTGACCAAAGTCTTTGCATCAATAAATCTCGTGTAGCTTGTCCAGCAGATAATAGAGTATTGCTTCTATCAGTTGTAGACAGAACGGACTCCGATTGTGTTTATTTTAGTCAGAGCCACTTAGGATAACTTTAACTTGTTACCAATTAACCAAATAATGAATCTGCATAGATGATTCATGTTGTTCCTCTTGTGGTGTGAGCTCTGAAACAAGTAGTCTAACACCATTGACAATATTGTGTAGAACAACACAAGCATTTGTTAGTTAACCTGCCATTAGGTATGGCATGTCGCTCTCACATTAATTACTGTTTAAATAGTTTTAAGCTACCTATCTAGAGACAAAGTGTATTAAAACAGTGTAATTGTGTTGGTGAACAAAATAAACATTGAAGTGCAGTCGGCGTTTGATTATATCCTTAACATCAAGTGTTCCTTCGAGCCGGATTTGAACCAGCGACCTATGGATCTATTCACAATTTCAACAAAATACCAGTTAATGGGCATAAAACTACGTAAAAACGTCCTGCAGTACAATGAACACCTTATCTCAGGTTTGCAGCTACATTAGAACATACAATTACAATGGATATTGACGCACTGAAAGCGCAACGAAGCATCATCAAAGGAAAGCTAACGAGGCTCGCTAATTTTATTAACTCTTATGTATAAACAAGCCATAGGCTTGTTTATACCTAAGAGCTACTTATCCTAATAGAAAGCCAAGTTGTCAGTTAGTCGCTGCCAAATCTAAAGTTGCTCCCATTAAAAAACAACAGTCAATCCCTCGATTGGAATTAAATGGCGCACTTGTTTTATCTAAACTTACAGATAGATTCATTACTTCAACTAATGACATTATTACTATTAATCAAATCTATCTTTTAACAGATTCATCTATAGTCCTAAGTTGGATCAAAACTCCGTACAAAATTAAGCTTCATGCTTATGTATCTCATCGACTTATGCAAATCATTGATATATCTAACAGTGACAACTGGTACTATATAAATACCAAACAAAACCCGGCTGACACCATCACTCGAGGACTCATGCCTGCCTCCCTACAGTCATGCACATTGTGGTGGCAAGGCCCCCATTGGATGTATGAAGACCCATTTTCATGGCCCATAACTACATCATTTCAGCCAGTGGAGCTCACTCAGAATCCCTCAGTAGGTCATACTGATCCTACTCATAATAAGACTAGTTTTACTACAAATGTCACAGACATACCCATTAATTATGCCTTTTTTTATAACCATTTTTGCAAGTTTTCAAATGTTACCAGCTTAATAAGATCAGTTGCTTATTTCTTTAGATTTTTGCACATTTTAAAAAACAAAGACAGACGTACATCATTCATATCTGTCTCTGAGTTGAAAAATGCTCATGATTTTATAATAAAAACATGTCAAAATTATCATTATCAGAAAGAAATTAGTGAATTACAATCCACTCAATCCAAATCACTTCAAAATGATTTCATTGACCATTCAAAAATGTCACATTTATTCAAATTTAGTTCTCTTAGAAAGTTAAATCCCTTTCTAGACGAATCAAATCTTCTAAGAGTAGGAGGGCGTATTCGCCACTCTAACATTCCATTTAGTCAAGCGCATCCTCTGATATTGCCCTCTAAATGTCACATAACTAGCATTATCATACAACATTATCACTTAAAACTACTACATGCAGGCATACAGAACACCCTGTACAATATCAGACTCAAATACTGGCCTATCAATGGTAGAGGTGCGGTAAAGAAATGTATCCACTCTTGTGTCAGGTGTACTAGGTATCAGGGTCGAGTCTGTGGACAACAAATGGCAGATCTTCCAGCAGCTAGAGTGACATTGACTCGTGCATTCACTCATGTAGGAATTGATTTTAGTGGTGCTATAGCTGTTAGGAATTCTATGACTAGAAATTGTAGATACAACAAAGGTTACATATGTCTATTTGTGTGTTTGTCTACACGTGCAATACATCTCGAGTTAGTTATGGATATGTCTTCTCAGTCATTTATTTGTGCCTTGAAACGATTCATCTCTAGGAGAGGAATACCTACTTGTTTGTATACAGACAATGCTACTAATTTTAAAGGTTCAAAATCTGATTTACATGACCTGTATAAGATGTTTAAAGATGAAAATTGTTACAGTGAAATAATAAACTATGTATCTTCTAATTACATTGAATATAAGTTTACTGTTCCATTAGCTAGCCACATGGGTGGAATCTACGAAGCAGGGATAAAAAGTGTAAAATCTTTATTAAAGAGACATTTGTTTAGTACCGTAAACTGGGGTTACTTTGATCAATTTTAGATTTTAAATTGTTGCTGTGCCTCAAGTTTAAGAGATAAAAACCAAAAAAAAATTGACTATAATCGGTTTTTTTTATACTTTAGCCTAAACCCTTTAAAAATATTTAAATTACTAGAACTTAAGAAATAAAAAATAAAAACCACGTGATCAAAGTTAAACCGCTAGTGGGGTTACATTGATCACCTATGTTTTTTTAACGGATTATCAAAGTAGACCCAATTACAAACACAAGAAAAAAAAAGAAAAAAAAAATCACCAATGAATTTTAAAATGAGAAGGCTTTAATGTTTGGGGGTTACTTTGATAGGGTAAATTAAAAGAGTAAAAATGAGTTTTAGTCTTTAATCAGTCTTTACTAAAATATTAATCAGTCATAATTATTGTACTGTTTACTTATATCTATGAGAGATGTATCATCCATAAAAATAATCAAAAATATCACTAATTGTACAAACTAATCAACTCGCCTTAGGCAACATAAATGTAGGTAGCAAGAACATTCTTTAAACTCTAAAATGTTAATATCAAAACAAAACTCTACATTGAAATAATCAACTTGCCTTATGCAAAATAAATGTAAGTACAAAAACATTCTCAAAACTCTAAAATGTCAATGTCAAAAGAAAACTCCACATTATAGTCTGATACATTTTCAACCAGTTTCGGTTCTGGAAGATAAGCAATAATGTCATTTTTTTCTATAGATGAAATGTCATCCTTTACCAATTTAAACATCTTTTTATTTCCGACTGATTTAAATCCTTCTACAACGATGAATGGTGATAATTGTGTTATTCGACAAACATACTTAAACGTTTTTTTCCCTCGAGCAGTAAAAAACTTAGCAAGAACATATCGACCAACACAAAGTTGTTCATCATCGTTTCCTTGTGTATTGATAAGACCGACATCTCCTACACTTTGCTCAACTTCAGCGTGTGTTACTTCTGTATTTATGTCGTGTGTTGAAGTACCTGGAGTAGCTTCCATTTCTAGTTCAAATGAGTCGGATTGCTGGACTTCTTCATTATGTGCATTAAGAGTCTCATCAACATTTGCATCTATAGTTGATACACTAGCTCCAGGAGCTACATTTAAACGTGCTCTTCTACGTGTCGTTGGGGCAGAAGATGAACTACCGAATCTCTGTTCACGCAAATAATCTGTTAAAACAGATTCTACTTCTTCTGATGGGTTCTCCGGTTCATGGTTACCTGGTAATCTCTTAAACACCTGTTCTGGGTTAAATGGGAAAATTCCGGTTGCTTTGAAACCACTAAGCATGTTCCGTTTGATGCCAGATACCTCATTGGAAAATGGTGCGTTTGGCTTTGATTGAACCGAGTTCATCTTTTGTAGAGCCTTATCCAGCAGACGGGGAAATGCGTCCTTTGGAACGGTAGCCATTTTCATGTTACGAGCTTTCCACTCAGTCAGAATAGCTCGCCATGCTGCCTTCATGGGTCTAAAAAATCCTACATCAAGGGGCTGACACAGGTGAGTTGAATGGGGTACCAAGCAGACGAAGTCTATTTCGTTTTCTTCGCAGAGTCTCACAACATCCACGTCTAAGTGCGACGACAGATTATCACCTATCATCACTTTACGACCAGGTAAGTTTTTAGCGTGTGGTAGAAAGCACGTAATAAACCAGTCTCTAAACGTTACAGAATCAAACCAACCACTAGTGGTTCTGTTGAATCTTGTTCCAGTAGAACAGCAATGCTTATCACAACAAGGCGAACCTTTTGGCGCTCCCTCCTTCCATGTATCATATAAGTGTATGCTTTTATAAATGACGTATGGCGGAAGCATAACACCATCTGCTGATCCACAAATCATAATAGAGGTTGAACTTTTTGAATAATTAGTCACTTTTTTGGGGTACTTGACACCGCGCCTATATATTCCTTGTCGTTTACCGGGGTCATCGCTCAAATTTGACTCATCGTAGTTAAAAATATTGGAAGCCGGAAGGTCTGCAACGATTGGCCTTAAATTATCAAAATATTCTTTCAAGGTATCTTTTGATACTTTAGCCCTCGCTCTTTTGATATTGGCTGCGATTCTTTGTGAATAGTTATTCTTGTGCCTTTTTAGAATAGAATAAGCCCAATCGGATCCTGGCAGATTGTTAGAAAATTTAGCTACCCTTCGGCCCTGCTTGTCCAAGTAAGCTTTAGCCAAAAACCTTAAGTCTAAGGTTGTCAAAGGATAACCCCAATCAGCACATTTGGCTGCAGCCTTCAACAGCGCCATTTCTTCAGAAGTCGAAAAAACTGTTTGGGCACCCGGATTATTACCAAAATTTCCTTTGTATTTATTAAATAACGTCCCATATGGAATCTTGTAATGTCGTGAAGCAGCGCGTATAGACATTTTCCCGTCAACTATTTGTGTTAAAGCTTCGTTTAACAAGCTATCACTGTAATTTTTGTAGTCTCGAGAACCAAGTTTTCGTTGGTAATCTCGCGGCATCTTGCTGCAACAAAAAACACGTAAATAAATAAGTAAAAACAGCGCTGTATCGTGTTTAGTGGGGTTACTTTGATCACCGATCAATTTCACCCCGAAGGATGATCAATGACACCCCGTGTAAAATATCTATTAGCTACGCTGTCAATTTTGAGGTTAGAAAACCATAATATTTTTTTCATACATTCTTATCATAGTATTTTCAACGTATTGTGCATTACAATCGGTTAGTAATAATAGCAAATTACTTACAAGGAAAGTTTTACACCTTTGAAAAAATCAAAAATTATAACTCACGTACCTTTTTGCTAAAAACACACGAAATTAACCAACGTACACGTTTCTTCTTCGAGTGGAAAGATGGCCGACTATCAGTGATGCCAACACTAAAAAAAAATCCTACCAAAGCGCTACTATTTTGCACAAAAACGCATTTATTTGAAAAAATAAAGTTTCGGTCAATGTCACCCCGCCAATCAAAGTAACCCCAGTCTACGGTACTAAGCTAACATATGAATATTTGTACACTGTATTAACACAAATTGAATGTATACTTAACTCTAGACCGCTCTATCCATTGACAGATTTACCCTATGATTTAACTTGCTTAACTCCAGCTCATTTCATTGTAGGTACAGCTTTAACTGACTTACCTGAACCTAATGTTTTAGATCTGAATGAGTCTAGACTTAATGTGTATCAGAAAATTATGCAAATTAAACAAAAGTTTTGGAAACAGTTTTATTTAAGCTATTTGTCAGAATTACAAACTAGAAATAAGTGGTTACAAGTACAGAAAAATGTTAACATAGGAGACCTTGTAATAATTAAGGATGAAAATACTCCTCCAACCTGTTGGCTCTTAGACAGAATATCTTCTACTAATGTTAATAAGACTGACAATTTAGTTAGGTCAGCTGTTGTACGCACTTCCAAAGGAGAGTATACTAGACCTATTCATAAACTAATTTTGCTACCAATAAAAAACAATTAACTATAAAGAACTGCATCAGCAAATTATGTTTGATCCCAAGATAAATGTCAGTTATTGTAGGGCTGATGTAGTTCCCATTTATTTGATTATTACCTAAAGTTTTTCCCATGTATTAAGTGAATGTTTTGTTAGTTGTCTTATATAAATATGAGTAAATTGCACTCAGCTACTACTTAATTTGTATACTTTGTTCCATATGCTACATGTGTATTGCCTGTATTATCAGTTGTGCTAATGACTTGTGTCTAACATAATTCTGAAAATATTGTAAAGGCTCAAAACTTACCTAACCTTCAAATACTTAAATATACTACAACTTAAATCTAACATAATTTTTTGAAGTTTAACTTGTATCTTAGCTACTAGTTACTATTTACTTACCTCTGTGTAACTAACATTGATTTTTTAATTATGTAAACCCTTACATACTTACATGCTACTATATAGAATTGCTTACCTATTTAATTTGAATTTGTATACTTACTACTATAGCTTTCACTTTAAAATAAGGTGCGAGAATGTTTAGTATTACCATACTAAATGTATGTCCTTCTCGCTCTAGCTCTCTTCCGTCTCGGTTTCGAACCAAGCGTAATGTCGCTCTCACATTAATTACTGTTTAAATAGTTTTAAGCTACCTATCTAGAGACAAAGTGTATTAAAACAGTGTAATTGTGTTGGTGAACAAAATAAACATTGAAGTGCAGTCGGCGTTTGATTATATCCTTAACAGTGGGATTGTAATGTAATTATCTATCCACTAAAAGACAACGCCATCGTGAGTTTAAAACTCCAATGCACCTCTCAACTATATTCCTGACTCTACAGTGCAAGTCAGTGTAATGGTGTTGAGGAGTATCAGGTTGTGTCCACTAATGGTCTGAATCACCTAAAAATAAAATAAAAACTGATGATTTATCTTTGAATAAAGGGCGTTTATCTATTATATTATTGTAGTTTAGTACTTTTCTTACCTAATAACCATAATGTTGCATTTTCAGATACATGGAGATTTTCAAGATAGTTTTTCATTATATGAGCATTCCACACATAAGATTCATGTGTGCGCGCTCGCTCCACTATGGCTAGCATCAACACTCATAATATTCAAATCGGAATGACGGACGTAAAATTCTATTATTCTTTAATTTGTTATTGTATGTTTTGTAGCAAAAGTTCATTTTTTTTTTTACTGTAAGTAGTAATATATGTAAAATTATTACTTTACAAGACTAATTATTTTTGCCATAATTTATGGACAAGTAAACATTGATAAAAACATCCAGCCAACGACAACATTGTCATTTAAATATGTATTATATATATATATATTTTCAAACTCTAAACATTTGCTACAATCTTTTTTGATAACTATGTATGTAATGAGGACTAGTTGGTCGACGATGAACTACATATTTTTAAGCACATTTTTTGGCAGCGGTGCATACTTGGTTGAGGCACGTAAGGCACATCGGTTTCTGACAACGGTAACAAAAGTATTTGATACGCCTCTTCATACGGCTAGGGCAGATTACACAGGTCTTTCTAATATTTGAGTCTGTGTTTATATAATTTGTTCGTGGAAGAGGATCAGGCATGTCCAAAGGACCAATGACGCGTTCTATACTTAGTCGCAGTTCACGTGGAATCCTATCATTGTATACACGTAGTATCATTTCAGTTAACACTAATTCCTGTGCAAAAGAAACCAAAAATCGCCATGTTCGATGGTACGCTTATTCCTGCAGTTATTATATAATACAATGGTATTTACATCACTGAGATCGATCATTCTATAAAATAGAACCATGGGCCACCGTCATATTATCTGCGAACTATAATAAATTGATCATTTTTTGTCCACTTTATCAGCACCTCCTTTTGTTTTATAAAAGTCGGTTAAAATAACGGGCTTAGAGGGTCCATTATCACTTTCTTTAGTATGATGCATAGACGATACTAATATAACAGCTTTTTTAGGCTTAGGCACATACGAAACCATTGTATAAACCTTCTCTTTCTCGTCTAACTCTTCTCCAATTACCATTTCTCCATTTCCTTCATAATTCAATCTGCAACTTAAATCAAGAAAGTTGTAGTAAACAAAAGTACCCGCATTATATACATTGCTTATTGCTTATTTGTTTCCCACAAACTACATACATGATTTCTTCTTGAGCTACCTCACTAAGGTGTCCTGCTCTCATCGCCATCATCTTCAGATTGTTCTGACTTCGTATTGTGGTACTTTCTAAAATATAATCAAGATCGCCAACATCACCGTCAAATTCACTGCAGTTTTCATCACTCTTATTCATACCGATACGTTTCAACGATTTCTGCATCCTGCAAAGGTCTGTTCCACCTTCGCTGCTTTGGATACGATGACATAGATGCCAAATCTTCATCATGTGAAGGACGTTTTCGCGCTGATGATGGCGCTTTCTTTTGCTTAGGCATTCTTAAACATATAAACTGACGATACGCCTGTTAGACACTATGAACTTAGATACACAAATACCGAGGAGACGAACAGGAGACGTTCAAAATTTTTGTACATAAAGGCGGCGCCAGACCTAGCAACAATATTTGAACACATATTTGAAGGACGAACACATGTTTGAACAAATATTGTCGCAACCTGCCAGACATAGTTTGCAAACACATCTCTCCACAGTACGTTGACTAACCACAAACAAGATTGACGACGATTTTGTAGATGCAGTTTGCTTGTACTATTTAAGTGCATGTAATTATTTATTAAATGTCCAAACAAATACTCATCTGTTAAAACAGCCAAAACAAAGGCGTGAATGGATGTGTGAAATGTATCGTAACAGAACAAGGTAAGTAAAAAGTTCATTCAAAACGTCATGAAACCTATTAAATTTTAAAATATTACAAAACAGTTCACATAATCTAATATATATAAATCTCGTGTCACAATGTTTGTCCTCAATGGACTCCTAAACCACTTAACCGATTATAATAAAATTCGCAAACCATGTGCAGTTCGATCCAACTTGAGAGATAGGATAGTTTAAATCTCAATTTATCATAACTGCACCCGTGTGAAGCCGGGGCGGGTCGCTAGTTAATTATAAAATTTCCAGTTACAATTCTATCTTTGTACGTACTATAAAATAAATCTGAGCGAAATTTTATCAAAATCGGATGAATAGCATTCATCAATAATGAATAGCAATGAAATTTATTCGATTTGGATAAAATTTTGCACGTAAGTATATATTTTGTGCTGCAAATAGGAAAATAAAATTATACTTAATTACCGATATTGCAAAGTGATTGTTTGAAAGTGGTTAGTCCCGGAACTCCGTGTTATAAATTTATTTTTACCAAACCAGTATAGAAACGTTAGATTTCCTTTACTTGCCGCACATTACCGATATTTTTTAAAAAGAAATATTCGTAGAAATGTTCGTAGTTTACTTGTATTTAGTAAATTTAGCTTTAGGTCTGCTAAGTACCCAATTTCAGCAAATTTACCAAATAAAATAGCTATACAACATACGTTTCAGAAATTATCATTGCTAAAATACGTCCCGTGTAATGTTCGGCAAATAAAGGAAATGTAACGTAACGTACCTATAGTAATGCTTTAGAATGTTTTTTTTTAACACTCACAGTGTCATATTTTATATTCATAAAGATGAAATAAGAAACCAAAAATTTGCGCACGGGCGGGACTTGAACCAGCAACCTTTTGGCAAACCGGGCCAAACGCTCTTACCAATTGAGCTACCGTGCTGTTAGTTCGACCCTGCGAAATTTGTGGTCTCTTATGTAAACGTCAATTGCGTGACGCTTAGCGCCATCTAGCCGTCTGTTTATGAAACAGATGGCCCAAGCAGTTATTCTTTACAGAATAAATTCAACTTGGAAATTGATGTCGCTTCGCTATCTAATGCTTTAGAATGTTTTTTTTTAACACTCACAGTGTCATATTTTATATTCATAAAGATGAAATAAGAAACCAAAAATTTGCGCACGGGCGGGACTTGAACCAGCAACCTTTTGGCAAACCGGGCCAAACGCTCTTACCAATTGAGCTACCGTGCTGTTAGTCCGACCCTGCGAAATTTGTGGTCTCTTATGTAAACGTCAATTGCGTGACGCTTAGCGCCATCTAGCCGTCTGTTTATGAAACAGATGGCCCAAGCAGTTATTCTTTACAGAATAAATTCAACTTGGAAATTGATGTCGCTTCATGAAAAAAAATGCTTGACGAGATGATGCCTCGACCAGTAGGCTACTTTAGTAACTTTTGTAGAATGTCCTCTCAAGATTTTGAAACACTACTACACAAAAATCTGCAATAATTTCAAAATCAGACACAAATTTCGGAATGTCAGTACCTTCGAAAGTGAGATTAGCATTGACATTACGATTTTTAGCAACCGGCGATAGTGACATGAGTCTACAATATCTATTTAAAATCTCTCATCAATTAATTTCTACTATTGTTTTTGAAGTCTGCAAAGGTCTGATTTGTGTTCTAGAAGAGGAAATAAAGGTGAATAAAAAATACAAATAAAATATTAAAATATTTAATAGAGATCTTTATAGAACCATAGCAAAATTATAATCTAGTAGAGTACTAGGAATACTTAGTAACATTCTAATCATAATCACTACAACTACTGTATGCTTCTTGAATTATATTGCGGCTTCTAGGAGGTGGTATAATAGTTTCAGAAAGAATTTGAATGTTCTCATTGGTTACTTTAGGCTTCTTGTATGAGTTAGCTGAGGTACCCGGAACATTAGGATCAAATAAATTTGAAGTGTACAGATTATTATTAATTACTGAGTCTTGTATTACTGAGTCTGGAAATGTAGTTTCTAGCAAGCTAATTTGAATAGCATATTTGCTTTGAGAGTTTTTCTGAGGTAACTGTACACCGAATGGTGTGGATGCCTTTAAAGGGACTTCATAATTTAAAATTGTTTGCGAGCTTGGCATATTTGTTTGTGAAGCCACTTGAGGTTGCATCAACAGCCTGGATGAATCAAAATGTACAGGTTGATTGTACTGGGATTTGCCTAAATTTGATAAATGTGAAGTTTTGTTACGGCCTCGTTTTTTGGCATTAAATATGTGATTGAAAACAAGGTTATCAATTTCATTAATTAGTATTAGTCTATCGTCTTCGTCCATGGTTTTAAGTTTTTGAGATAAAAGCTGACCGTACAAATCACATTCATTTAATTCTCTATCAACCTGATTGGACCTGTTTTTAATAATTGTAAAAGCTTCATCCATTTGTTTTTAGCACCTAATAAATCTTGCATACCACGTTGCCTCTTTGACATACGGGAAGATTCTGATCCACTCTGGCTGTTTAAGTCTCGTGACAGTGGTCGATCGTTGTTCAATTCATATGAAAGTGGACTATTATTCGATTGCTCTGATATGGTTTCATTTAGAAAGAAAGAAAGAAACACTTTATTCGATCGAATACATATTTAGAAAAAAAAACATGCCCAAAAAAAAACAGGACTATTCGAATCGAAAAGGCACCCGCTCAGCATAATTCGTGGCAGCGGAACGCATACCACGACGCTGATTTTCGGCGGGTGCCTTTGTGGGTAGATTTTAATGTCGAAATAATTATTTAAATAATAAAATACAATAATAAAATTCGAACGAATGCAAAAAATAATAATAATAACACTAACCATTAAACAAACAAACATAATAAAGACAGGACAAATGCTGACACAAATATTACAAAAAAAATATATAAAATAAAAACAATTTGAATAAAATAATTATAATTTACAATAATATTATGTTATTATTAAAAATATATTTATTTAATAAATTATTACAATTACATTATAATTATAATGAATTAAATTGAGAAAAAAGGAGAAAGAAATAGGTTTATAACAATAAATTAAAAATCAGTAACAATAAATAATAGTCCAACAACAGAAGCCTTTAAATGGTAACCCTTAAATATACATGTGCGTTCAGCCTACGGGGCATATAGAGCCAAGTCACAAGCCCTGCGAAGAGAAAAAAATAGAAAAAAAAAGAAGTCTTTGGTTTGAAGGGGTATTGCTCGCGGCGGCCATCATGTTTTCCGACAACATACGAAGCAAACCGAACAATCATGCCACGCAATCCAGCCACGTATTAGGAGGAGACATGTTTTTGGACACGTTGGGATTGATGGCTTCAGAACTAACTGCGAAGCTGGAAGGAACAATCAATCATCGAGTTCCGATTAATGCTTATAACGGCGACGGACGCGACGCGTCACGACCACGCAGCAGGACAGAAGCTGTTTAGGGTGCACACGCGGACGTACAGTTAAGAAGGTAATAGAGTAAGTGCTGTTTGACTTTTAATTTGAAAGTTGTTTTTACTTTTAGGGCGCGCAATGGTGGGGGCAACGAGTTCCAGCACCGTGTCGCAGCGAATTTGAAGGAACCGCGGAATGCGACTGTGCGGTGTCTTGGGGTTAGAAAGACGCTTACACACTCCTTCCACGCCCATTCCCACTCCGAGCCCATGCCAAGTTCTCATGTAAGTAACGCGGTTTCTGTGTCTTTATGACTTCGAACATCAGGCTTGCTAAGTGGAGTTTTCTGCGTGCCTCCATCCGCAGCATGCTCGCAGCACTAATGTATGGAGAGACGTGAGTCCGTGGCGGGATATGATAGCAGAAGCGCACGCAGGCATTTTGCACTCGCTGAATGAGCTTTTCTGTCCTTGCCAGCAGACAGGGGCCATATACTGTGTCGCAGTAATTAAGCTTGGATAGAACAAGTGACTCGCAGAGTGTTTTCCTGATTGCTTCGCTCAGATATGGCCTTATTCTGTATAGAAGCTTGAGTCTATAAAAACAGTTTCTCGTGCATTCAGTGATATGACTTTCAAATCTCAAATTGCTATCAAAAATCAGACCCAGGTTTCTTGCTCTATCTACCCTTTCCACTGGCTCTCCATTTATGGTAATATTTATTGTATTAATGCGTAATTTTGAGAATGTTTTTAGGTGTTCCTATTATTAATAGTTTGGATTTTTTTGGTTTTAGTGTGAGGCAGTTTCTCTTACTCCACTCGCTTATCCTTTTTAGCTCATTGTTCACTGTGATCACTGCGCTACTACATTGCTCAGGGTCAAATGAGAAGTACAATTGCAGATCATCTGCATAAAGATGGTAGCTACAGCGAGTGATGCTTTCAGTGATGTCCGCACTGTACAGGATGTAGAGGATTGGGCCCAAGATTGAACCCTGAGGAACCCCCCTTTTCACCACTCGTGGTGCAGAATGTACTTTGACACCATCTGCTCCGGTTATCTCCACAAACTGCTGACGCTGATAAAGGTAACTGTAGAACCACTTTATGGCTCCAAAATCAAGTCCGTAGTATGTTAGCTTTGAGAGCAGCAGGGGGATACTGATGGAGTCAAACGCCCGTGAATAATCCAGCAGCAGTAGGAATGTCACAGCCCCTTGGTCCTGCGCAGTAAGCAAGTCATCTACCACCTTTGCGAGTGCAGTTCCTGCTCCATGGCCCCTCCGGAAGCCAGATTGATGACGAGGCAGCATATTATTGTTCTCTAGATATTTTGTCAACTGATCACACACTATTCTTTCTAGTACTTTTGACAAGCAGGGAAGGATACTAATAGGGCGAAGATCTTGCAATGTCTCAGGTGGATTGGTTTTCGGTAGTGGCCTCACAACCGCTACCTTCCAACTGTCAGGGAACGTATGTTCTACCAACGATTGATTTATTATGGAAGTGACAGTATCCAGTGAGTGTGGCAGTGTCAACAAGAGCATGTCCAAAGAGATCCCATCGTGCCCCTGAGCATTTGAACGAAGTTGCTTAATAGTCCTCATTACCAAGTCCCCGTCCACGGCTTGAAGGGAGAATTTAGCCTGTTCACTGAACCTATGTATCTCATAATAAGTAAGTTGTGATAAAGAGACATTTTCACAGCCAGGTGCATCCAGAAAGTGTGCGTTAATGAGGTCAGGATCAGCTAAATGGGGTGGCAAGTCTGCAGGCATCTTTTTATCGGGTAGTATTGAACCCTTCAGACTTTTCCATAACCTTTTTGGCTCCTTCAGGTTATTATTTATGTGCTTTTCAAAGAAACAAACCTTCTCTCTCTCTATTGCCTCCTGTACTATGTGTTTCATTATCTTGTATCTGTCTTTGAGAGATTCAGTTCCATGTTGTTTAAGTTGGCTGAAATATCTGTCCCTGATGCGCATCATTTCTTTGACAGTGCCTGTGATCCAAGGGTGTGGAGGATGTGAAAATTTCCTAGTTTTTATGGGAGCATGCAAATCCATCAGTCCCCTGAGACAAAGTGTGAAGGCATCGACAAGCCTGTTGACACCCACACCGTGGGGTCTCTCGAAAAAGTTCCAATCCACCACAGAGAGGTCTTTGTCCAACTGATCAATGAGTATGTCCTTCAGGGGTCTATATGTCACCCATCTTGGGCGAGGTTTGGCCTTTTTAATTTTGAACTTAGCCAGTATCATGGCATGTGCTCCCATGTCTGGGGAATACCTTACTGCTACATGCGAGGCTGGGACATCAGTACACACTACGTCGATCAGAGTGCTGCTGTGATCAGTAAAGTGAGTTGGCTCTTTTACCAGTTGTACCAAGTTCAGGGTTTGCGTAAACTTAGTAAACGCCCTGTACTTAGGGCAACTCTCTACCAGCTGGTCAATGTTGAAGTCTCCTACAAGTATGATACCATCAGCCCCCCCAAAGAATAATACAGATTCAGTGATTGCATCGAGGAAATCCCCTACATTCTGCCATGGAGGTTTGTAAGCCGTTCCCACAACCACGACTTGGTTTTGCATACGTAAGGACAGCCACATTTGTTGAACTGAAGCCTCAGTGTTGGGGTGCTGGCATATTCGAGCATTAGTACCTCGGCGAATGTAGAAGCCCACACCTCCCCCACGACTCCTAGGTATGCATTTAGATCTTGGTATGTGCTTCAGTTGATACCCTGGTAGCCTGGGAGCACGGCAGTCGTCGTGGTCCTCTATCCAAGTTTCGTTAATAGCAAGTAAATCCGGCTCCTCTTCCTCAACCGCCACCGTGAGCTCCTCATGTTTCGTCCCCAGAGAACCCGCATTGAATAGACCAACTACTAGGTTTTTTAACCCGCCGCCTGTGTTATAATAGGTGAGTTGAATAAAAACCAATAAGGCAGTCCAATATTGAATAAGTTTGCAATACAAAAAAATGGTATTAACAGATTAATTTCATTTGGAATTAGAATGTTATAATTATTTAAATAAATTAGAGAAAGACTAATATAAAATAAAGGCTGAATTAAATATTTGTTATTTATTATGATCATCACTACCACAATAATTTGACTAATATGTGCTCTTTTTATTTTTAGATTGGCTGGACACACATAGTGAATCAAAGGTGACCACTGGGTAACATCAATAGTGCTATTGGAAAATTGGCTTCTAAAGTTACATACATCAGTCAGCAAACAAAAAGGTAAGAGACTCGCTCTTTTAAATAAATCAGTCATATGTTTACATTCTACTTTTACCTTTCGTACTTTACTTATACATATTCCTGTTACAGTGCCTGGTTTCGACGTGTCAGCATTAGAGCACGGCGGAAAAAACTCTCTCGAGGTCACCCGTCGTCCGGATCTGATATACCTGCGACCCATCTGCCTTGCGGGCGTAAAGTATTTTTAGTAGCGACCCATCCTCTGTACTTCCCTGCCAAACAAAAAAAATATTAATTCAAACAAACATGACTGTGATTTTGTTACATTACTAATTTAATCATTTTGTCTGTTTCAGCTACCGGTATCTCCAAATAGTTGGTTAAGAAAAGCAGTAGGGTATGAAAAGCTATTTCCACATTGTATAGGAGATTTGGATGGGAAACACGTTGTACTTGAATCACCCATTCACAGCGGATCTGAGTATTACAATTATAAAAAAAGATTCAGTATTGTACTTCTAGCTTTAGTTGATGCTGATTATCTTTTCATTTTCGCCGATATTGGTTGCCAAGGCAGAATGAGTGATGTTGGGGTGCTAAGAAATAGTATATTATGGGATAAAATTAATGAAAATACGTTAAATCTACTACACCCTTGTCCATTACCAGGCAGAATTAATAAAACGCCATATGTTTTTGTTGCTGACAGTGCATTTGCATTATGTAATAACGTGATGAAGCCATATCCAGGCAAACACACAGAACGAAGCAAGAAAAGAAATTTTAATCGTATGTTGTCAAAAGCTAGAGTTAAAGTAGAAAATGTTTTTGGTATTATGTCATCAATATTTTCAAGTTTTCAAAAAGCCTTTGCTTCTACAACCTGATAAAGCGTCTATTGTAACAATGACTTGTGTATATTTGCATAATTTTTTGAGAAAAAGTAAAACATCACAACAATATTACTCTCCACCAGAATCATTTCATCGAGTTGTTAACAATATCTTTCTACCCGGAACTTGGCGAAACGAAGAGCAACCCGGTGGTCTGATACCAATGCCGTCGTTGCATCCCCGAAGAGCAGCGGCTAGTGCACAGAACATTAGAGACGAGTTTGCTGAGTATTTCGCTACAAGGCAAAGTTTATGCTTTTCTTGCGAATTATAAGTTATAACGGGGGTCAGGGATAGTTATCCTTAAATTGTAACCACGAATCCAGACCACTATTTTGAGTATCAAACAACAAGTATTTTTATAAAATTGAAAAAAAATAAAGATTTTCCGATAACAAATTCCATTTGTTCTGAATTCAGAATAGTGTTCCAAGTGCACTGGCGAAGTTAAAGGATAGCTGGCCCTTATACCCTGTATAGAATTAATAATGACTTTTCTGTCTACATTTTGTATAGGTTTCGGTTGATTAAAACTTTATGTACTCAATATTGTTAGTAAAAATTGCAATAAATATATTAAAATAAATTCTTTGTTTGAGTTACCCTAGACTCTGTACATATCGTTGGATGGTAATCACATACAGGACCCATAAAACTGTAAATGTTTTAGAATGCAAACTACGACGGTTTATAAATTTCAGGCGATCCAGCTCCAGTTTTAGTCGAGTCTTTAATTTTTTTAAAGCATTCTCTATATTGGGTCGTTAAACTATTCCTTTTCTTCTTCAAGTCTTCAATTGAGCAAGGAATCGAAAAAATGTTTTTTTATTCTCTCCCACGCGTCACTGACTAATATTCTATTTTTGTGTTGCTTACTTTTGGGATTTCATATGCATGGTTCCCCTTGAAGCAATTCAATAAACTCGAGTACGCACTCATTGCTCCAGTCCATCTTTACATATCAAAATACGTAAGCGCGCACAACTTTGTAGTTGCTGATAAAACAAACGACCGTCCCGCTCGTCACTGCTCGCGCGACTTAACTTTGCACAAGTGTGGCAGGCTAAACAAACATTTGAACAAAGTGGACTTTGAACGCTTTGATGTGCGCTAAAAAACCGACACCGCTCGGCAAAGTGCCAATATTTGCGCACATATTTGAACAAATGCTCGAAGTCTCGTGCCAGACTATAGCTACAAACATGTGTTCAAATATTTGAAACTAGGTCTGGCGCCGGCTTAAGAACCGTACTCACGTCTGTGAGACGTCGATGACTCAGTTCCGGCCACCTGTGCACTCGTCGCGCTCGCGAAGTCGACTGACACTTCAAAATGGCGGTTGAGTAAGGCTTCGTTCACACGTCATTGTCCTTCACGTTTTTTTCGTATTCGTTTTTTAACGTAGAATCACCCGGGTCTTCACGCGGCAAATTTTTATTCGTGTAAAAGACGAATAGCCGTAATCTTCACACAGTTGTCATGGTGTGTAGACGTCACTGATGGATCCACGCGTGGTTGTACTTTTATATTGGTAACGAAGGATCCAACGGTGTCGCCGCCGACAAAACAGAAATTTTGGGTACATCCTATTTATCAAGAAATTGTGCAAACATTTGAAAAATTATTTGCAAATCTTAGAAACGATGAAAAAAGGTTTTTTAATTACTTTCGAACGACTGATGCAAGTTTTGAAAAGCTATTAACTTATGCGGCAATGCATTAGTACTAAAATGAAATTAGCCATCTGCTTAAGCTAAGTACACAAATAAAAATACACAGGTTGTGATTATTTAAGTTTTATTAATATTAATTATTATAATTAAAAAATATATATTTGACCAATTTTACTATAGTATATTCGTGTTTCGTATTAAACGACATTCTAATCAATATAGGTGTAGTTTAAATAGCAGGATTCGACAGAAGACTGACTTTGAAGAGAAGACGTTGTAGTCATATTTGTACTGATAGAATTTGTAGCTTCTTGTATATTACTATTTTGGTATTGCTGTGTAAAATATCATTTGTGAACTGATGAGAGAAAGACGACGATTCACGAATTTAGTGATTGTAACAATAATTTTATGTTTTTCACATTTTAAAAATCCGAAATTATTGTTATTAAATATTTTAAAACATTCATTTTTAATGTCTTTTCAATGTGCATTCGTTTCCAAAAAGTTATTTAATGATGTTGAGCAAGATTCTACACATTTCATTAACTCTGTGGATGCGTACTCTAAACTAGTTTTCGAAGGCTCATACTCCTTTATTTCTACAAATAAATGCTCTAAAGCTTTATCTTTTGCAATAATATTTGAAATACCTACATTCATTACATTTATACTTTTGTCTAATTTTCCTTATTATGTATCCACTGACATAAGCACAAGCTTGAATTTTGCTGACATTATCCCAACATAATATTTCAACATTTTCTTCATTTTCTTTATCTTTTATAGTTTGTTGATTTTCTACTTTGTTTGCCATAGTTTCTTCTAGAATTTGAAGTTGTAAGTCATCGTTTTCTTATCCTCTGGTTTTGTTATACAATAATGTTTTAAAACCGATTTAATACTGCGGTTTTCAGCGCCGCGATGAATTGCCCAGCAGTGGGGCTAGTATTAGACCCACAGTTTCCTCTTATACATCCAAATAAATTTTCGAGTGGATCCTGTTGTAGTTTTCTTGTGGACAAACTTCTTAATTGAGGGTTTCGGTTCTTTAAATTTTTCCAAAACATTTCTATACCATTTAAAGTCCATACCCAGCCATCGACAGATGGTGGTTTGTTTCGGCAGCCAATAAACTGTATATTTTTAAATAGATGTTTCATTTTTTTTAAATGGTGTGGTGTTTTTTCAGTCATATTTGTAGAATGTCGTTTTCCTCCTCTTTGGTCAGGTGTGTCACTATTAGGACAGTCAAAAAGGTTGTCTATGTCAGCAATTAAATCCGCGGTTACTGTTGCTTCAGCTGGTAGCTCTCCTGAAAAATATTAATTAATATAATTAACATATGTTTCGAATGGGATACTTTTAATTGCACATCAAAAAAATAGACACCTACCAATTTGTTTTCATCATTTATATAGATTTTTTACTTTTTGTTAGAGTCCTATGTCCCCCACCCTCTCCTAACTAAACGGTAGTAGGCAGATACGTGAAAAAAATCACAGCAATAGCATATGTGATATATTCAGAAGGAAAACTATCACGGCTATGATCAGTAAACAAATTATGCAGTTGTAGTCGATAAACTTAAAGCAAAATAATTTTCATGTAAATTTTCGCTTTATTTTTTTTTCCTTCAAAACGCGTTAAGATATGAACCTGAAACTAGTCATATATTGATTTTGACTGCCTATTTAAGCTGTAAAAAAAAACTATAAGTCAGTGCCATCAAAAGATATAACCGGTTTCATCTCAAAATTTCGGATTTAAGTGAATCAACAACATATAAATTGCATTATAATCAAGTAATACATGGCATTATTAGGGCAATTAAAGTGCTTAAATGCTTAGTAGATACGGAACTCTTCGTATGCGAGTCCGACTCGCACTTGGCCAGTTTTTTATATAGATAAATAAAGATTTGCATAGAGATTTGCAAAAAAATATAAATTTCTTTATGCATGGTGCATAAGCAGATATGTAGGCAACTATTATTTCACCTTGTGCAATTTTGGCATACATTCCGGCTGCGACGGAGTGACTCAACACTTGAGCTGCTAGTTTGACCCTTTTTTAGGGTTCCGTAGCCGAATGGCAAAAAACGGAACCCTTATAGTTTCGTCAAGTCTGTCTGTCTGTCTGTCTGTCTGTCTGTCCGTCCGTATGACACAGCCATTTTATTCTGTAACTATAAGCATTACACTGTTGAAATTTGGTAGGAAGATGTATCCTGTTAACTGCTTACCGATTCTCATACAAAAAATAAAAAATAATGTCATTTAAGGGGGAGCTCCGATACATGAAACTAAAACCAATTTTTTTTTTAGTATAACCTATGCGTGTGGGGTGTCTATAGATAGGTCTTGTAAAATGATATTGAGGTTACTAAAACCATTTTCTTTTAAAGTCTAACGTTTCATAGCTATCCGCTTCCAAAGTGGTAAAATGGGCGTCCCCCCCATCTAACTTCTAAACCAAGAGAGTGTAAATTTAAAAAAAAAACATATATAATATAGATCGTCACAAATACTTTTAACGAAAATTGGTTTGGACAAGATCGAACGAATAGTTTTTGAGATATAGCATGTTTTCAACAACCGCAAACATAACTTTGACTTCATACAAACACTATGAAAAACAAAGTTACATGTGCAGTCAACAAAATATTGTGGTATTTTACTAAGTAGAAGTAAGTGGATTGCATAATTCAGTTAAAGTTGGCACGGAACCCTCAGTGCGTGAGTCCGACTCGCACTTGGCCGGTTTTTTTTTCTGTTTGGTGTTGGGGTTAATATGTTGTGCTCGCAGTTTGGGAGCAAAGACAAAATTTGCGTTTCGATTATCAATTTCATAGAACTGAACTATGTGACTCCATTTTGCAATTCCTGTAATAAAAATTATATCAAGTAAAAATAGTATATTGTTCACCGCGCCCTTCGGGCCACAAACTACTCCCTCACTAGAAATCCGTCACTTTCTCCTAAGTTCTTCATTCTACTTTATACTACACCCGTGAGGAACACTGTATACGAGAACAGTATTACATTTTTATGAGACTGTCAAGGAAATTTAAAATATGAGGGTGCTGCGTGGCATTCTTGGAGCATAGCATTCGCATAGCCAACTAATGCTGTCTACGCACCATATAGCCGGCGAATCGGTGTGTTAACAGCATTAATTTAATTCAGGGTGTAAGGGACGGCTATCGCAAAACTTTGACAATGAACTCAAGTTTTTATCTACCAGTCAATCTTTCAGTGATCAAAACAACAACAAAAACAAATAGCGGACCAACTGAATAAATTGACAACCTACTAAATAATAGGATAAGTTAATTTTAGAAATAAAAATAATATTCAAAACTGGCTTACCTTCTCCTATTTTATCCCCAGATTTTATATTGGTTTTGTGCTTAATATCATATTTTAGAAACAAATTTCTAAAGTACTTCAGTAAATGTGGAACATCAAAGAGGAATACAATGTCATGATCCATATATTTAAAATTAGGATTCTGCGCAGTAGCTCCTAGAAGAATGAGCGCTCTCTCATTTACGCCATCCATATCACATACAGTCGCAGATATATTTATTTTTGCTTGAAAGCAATGATGCAAGACCTGAAATGATTATAATGACTTCCTTAATTGATCTTATCTTAAATTCAAACATCATTTCAATTAAATCTTTTGCTAATCCTTTATAATGGAGTGTCAAATACTCGAAAATGCGATTTAGTATGAATGGAAAAGGTAAGAAGAATTGTTTTTGAGAGTTATTCAAAACCAGGACTAAAATAAGATAACTTATACATGGAATTATACATAGTTATGTATAACCCAAATAAATTACTTACCTCTTTAATTAAAGCAGAATGTCTGTCGGCAGTTACGGTAGATCCGGAAATAAAAAGCAACTGGTTGTTTTAGCTGTTTCCGGATTCCACATAGCATAAATACCAGTGCATATGATGCTATTTCTGAGGTACGGCGCTGTTGGTAGCCTTCTATGTGATCCTCTTTGCTGTTATATAGTAAATGTTTTTTTATAGCCATTTCATCAAATGTTAAGATATACTCATTGTCCTTAGAGTCTTGTTTCCCGATGATTTTTTTTAGCATTTGAAAACTTTTTTCATTGATTCCAACTTTTAAATTAAATTGTTGGAGGAGCTTCTTCAGAGAACTTGGCGAGGGTAATATTATAAGTCTGCGCAACAAGTTATAGCATGTTGGAGACCTTTTATAAATCCGGAGATCAGTAATTTTTTGCTCTCTGGTCCAACGTCTGCCGTTTTCTTTTCTTTTAAAACTTTTAATTTCCCCTTGTAACATCAGAGCTAAATTTGGTGCTAATTTTTCTGACAAATATGTCACATATTTGTCTTTTTCCAGCTCCTTTAAAACTTGGTCATTAGATATTTTTTTCAATTCTGTTTCTCAACTGACATATTTTTTGCAAGGCTTTTCTGCATTTAAGCCTGTAAAGTTTTTCTTTATCAGTTATAGCTTTAGATGTGGGAGTATGTGGGTCATCCACTTAACTGTTTTTCTGGATCCAATTAAATTGGTATTCTTCATTAAAACATGGAAGTGTGAAGGGCCAGCAGCTGCATCATCCATGTTAGTAGGTGTGTTTGTCCTTTTTTGAGTCATTGCATCATGAGCTGCTTCAGATGTGGGTGTACGTGGGTCATCCACTTTTTCAGCTGTTTTTCTGAATGCAATTAAATTGGTTTTCTCCATCAAAACATTGGAGTTGAAGGACCTGCTACTGCATCATCCTTGTTGCTAGGTATATTTGCCCTTTTTAGAGTCATCGCATCATGAGCTGCTATGTTGCAGGGAATGTGCAATTCTACTCTAAGAAAACATAAAATGACTATTGAGTTTTAATGTTCTATGATGTGCAGTGATCGGAACAACCGGAGTATATTTACCTAAACTTCGCGGAACAGAGAGAAGAATCGGAGACTTCCTTACGACAACATTTTTTTTCGGGACATCTTCCGGGACATCACTTCAGTACATTAACATATAAATTAAACAGTAAAAGAATTGAATATAATCCCTGGTTTTGTTCAACACATTTTTTAGGTACAAATGAAACAACCAATATAAATTAAAAATCACTTTTTATTGTAACAATTTTAATAAAAATCAGTTTGATTTTCAACCTATATATAACAATTATAAAATTTAAAAAAGCCATGTCAAAGTAAGTAAGACATTCAACCAATCAGCGTTCGCCGGATCATTTTACCGCGAGACGCCGTAAATTGATCAATTACCAGAAATGTATACGTTAAATAATACATTCGTCTTGCCGCTTGTGATTTCGCGAATGTTTATAAACTAACTAGGAAATTGATCAACTTACGATTCTTGTTATTACAGGGTTATACAGTCATATATACGGGGTGTTTTTCTTAAACCCGGCAGGCCTTAACGGGGTGATAGTACCTATGAATGAATATGAGCAACTTTTTCTGTGGGACCAACCCTGAAATCGCATAAAATCAGCTGCTTCATACATTTTGATACGGTAGGTATTGAACTTTTATATGAAACAGCTGATATTTTTTCTCGCGATTTCAGAAGTTATCCTATAGAGAAAGTTGCTTACATTCATGGGTACTATCACCCTGTTAAGGCTTACTGGGTTTAAGAAAAACACCAGTATATATTGTGTTACTTTTAAAAAATAAATATTTTTTTGATGTAATTCACTAACAGCGTGGCATAATATAAAGGCGAAGAGAGGACATCAATTGCTGAGCCACTTTCCAATCCTCACAATTCCGTCGTATTATACTAATCGCATCTAAACTTAACTCCATTTACGAACATAATATGGAGTGTTTGGAGTTTTGATGCATTCGGTAAAATCTATTTTTAAAAAACTGCAGTTGTTTTTGACTTGTTTGGCACAAGCCCTCAATAGAGCGATATATACCAAGTTTTTAAATGTCGTCATTATCCTGACTATCAAAAACAGCATCGTCACTAATATTGTTTTCTTGTAGAAAATTAAAATAAATGACCATTATTTTTTCCAGATTTTCAATGCTACGTCTATTTCTTTTTACACTTAAAATTCACTTATAAATGGAAAATGACCTTTCAACGTCCACAGACGTGAGTGGTGCAAATTTGAATAAATTTTCGTCATCTACGTCAATTCCCTTTACAATTTTTTCACATATTTCCCTTATTGTATCGTAGTCATGATTTCGTTCCAAAACTTTCTCAAACTTATTTTCAATTTCTTCATTGGACGACCAACTTAAAACACATCTAACGTCGTCAATAATATGTAAGCTTTCTGATACTTGTAAATTAGATTCTTGCAATTTCGATAATATCGTTTCTCGATTTAATTTGTATTTGAGAAGACATATTAATTTTTGTGATGAGGGCGCCACTGAACTTAGCAGGGACTCCTAAGCAGTTAACGTGAATTCCGCTGAGTAATTCCAACAAACAAATCAAGCATTTTCTTGTATTGATCATATAAATACAAAACAATGTTAAAAATATATTTTATTTTAGCTGACCTTGATATTTGGCACACTTGCAGTATTCAGTAATCGTCCAGATCCAATCAAAACGAAGGCAGTATCCAGATTCAGGTCAGGTAAAATACATTAGATTATGATAAACAAGACTAGGACAAAAATTACGTATCCACAGTAAAACACACATGCGCACTTGACAACGGATTGTATGAGACTGCTATTGCTACTTTTCTATGCATAAAAAGAATAGCAGCGACAGCTGCTTTCTCTTTTACACTTTACAAAAAACGCAAACAAAAGAATAGATGCGCCGACTTCTGTCTCTATCTCTTTCAAACAAACAGACCAGGAAGTCGGGACTCGAGCCATGAGTATTTCGAATGTGAGAAAATTGGTTTTATGAAGGTATTTAGTTATAGATGACAGTTTAGATTTAAATATAAATCTTGGGGTTAATCGCAAAAATAAAGAAATTAGAAACAAAAGCCTCAGTCGAAATTTTTCTCCAATTTCATAGGTAAAAACCTATTAGATGAAGGCGTCACTAAAGTTACACAAAATCGTATCTTAGAACTGGAAACAAATATAGATACTGGTTTTGTAAAAAGCATTTGTTCACTTTGTAAGAGTTTTGCATTATTTTTTTGGACATAATTATTTGGGTAAACAAAAACAAATAAATACACATTTTGCAATTTAAACTGTTCTTAATAATAAGTGTTACAATAAAAAAAATGCTTTTAAAATATATTGGTTGTTTTATTTGTACCTAAAAATCATTCTGAACTAAACCTGGGATTGTACTCAATTCTTTTACTGTATTAAATTATTTTTATGTAAGTACTAAAGTGATGTCCCGGAAGATGTCCCGATAAAAATGTTGTCGTAAGGAAGTCTCCGATTCTTGTCTCTGTTCCGCGAAGTTTAGGTAAATATACTCCGGTCGTTCCGATCACTGATGATGTGCTATGAAACGAAGAAATTCTCAGCCATATACAATGTATGATTAGAAACTTACATTAGATTATTCAATTTAGGGCAGAAAATGCCACTTATGAATGTCAAAAATTTAAAAATCAGTTATATTGTAAAGTACAGCCACAGCACATCAGACTATAAATTTTTGTTGTTTGCAGCCCTTATTCCAACAGCATAATATCCGCTTGTATAATAATAGATACCGCAGTGTTTAGCTTGAGGTGCTGTTGTCCGTAAATAAATTATTTTACATTTATAAATAAATTACAATAATCCATGGTATACACCTCCTCTGTTAGTTTTCAAATATGTTTCTCATAATCCAGCTGCTTTCTTTGTGTTGTTGTTACACAATTTTAAAAAATGGTTAGAATTATAAAACAGTATTTACCTTAACATCTCCCGGTACTGCTGATCTATGCAGCAATTTATTTTCAAAGTCGATAAATGATGTTCGCTTAAAATGTTTGTCACACAAAATCTGGTGTTCTGAATACAGTTTTCTTTGAAACTCTGTTGTGCAGGATTTGTCAGGGAAACATTATTTTGCCCACAGCTCACAACTGAAAAAGCACAGTTTCAATCATTTATTTACCGTAATCATTTACTAATTATAGTTTCTTTAGTTAGCTTGATGATCAACATACCGAAGCACATTTGTGTTTCCAGGATTAGGGAAACGGTAAAGATTCACGTTAGGCTCATTTTCAGGCGAACGTCCACACTTAAAACATTTTCAATGGTTTTATTTCATTGTGAAGAGATATTTTGACCAAAATACTACAGTTCATAGAAAATGCCACACACAGAAAACAAGAGTCACTATCTCACAGAGTTTTCTTGGAGTCTCTACCTCAAAATACAAAACACTGTAATACAAGTTGCTAACGGAGGAACTGGAGCTCAACTCAACGTTACAAACTTAAATACAATAGCACAATCATTAATTTTCAGAAAGATCCGAAAACAAACGAAATATGTCACATAAAGCCAGCCATTTTGTCAGGTTTGCCAAAACACAAAAAAAAACGTTACTACAATTTACTAAAGTTTGATACTTCTCTAAGTTTCTAAAGTTAAGTCGCCTCTAATCATGAAATCAACTGTTTTTCAGCATAAAATGATTAAACTTTAATAAAATAATTGTAAAAGACAAACATTTACAATTATCTGGAAATAAGAAAATATTAATTACGTTGTTTTATTTCCTACCAAATAACAAACCTACGGGTTCATATTGCAACACTTTTCAAATGGCATTTGACGTAAACTTTTAGTACTGCTAGACAAAAATAATATTTGCATTAAATGTTTAATAATGCTAATAGCAACACTCCTCCGCTCCCCGTAGGTATTGGATTTTGCGTATGAGAGTGGCGCTAGTAGTAAGGAAAATGTCAAAATAACTATGCAAGTTTTGTAGTTCTGTTTTTTGCCACTAGCAAATTGATCTTGTTTGTCGGAATGTTTCGCAGGCTTAGAACAAAGTGAACAAGGGTTGACGAAACCCTAAAATAAGAAAAGAATCACACAAACAATAAGTTTTGGGCCTAAATAAATAAATAACTTAATATTTTAATAATTATTTTATTGCTTAATTATCTAGGTACATTATTTTGTGCAATGAACCGGGGGCTGGTACACAGAGAACCGTGAGTGTAAATAATGAACTATGATAATAACCAAAGCCTACAAATAATTGTATTTCAATGAAAGTAGTGAAAAAAATAATTAATTTGCATCACGTTTTAAATAACATACATGACAAAATATCACCTTTTAAATATAAATTAACACGTTTACAACAAAAATATTTTTTTTGTTATCATAGTGTTTTGTCTTTATACAAACTTAATAATCGAACGAAATCTAGGTTCGATTCCTCGTCTGTCACACAGCCAAAGTTGATTTTTACAAGTGCAATTTATATATAAGTTTACATCTTTTAGTAAATGAGTTTATTTTATAGTCACATTTCTAAAATAGACTCGTTTCCTCGTATCATGAATTACCTTTCATATATTTTTTTACATATCTTCGTAAGGTCGGATATGGTACTCGAATGTTGTATACTCGTATGCTGTCTTTTGCAGCCTTTCTCAAGCTTATGTCACTGAGATGTAAATTGACCGCAGTCTTCATGGCTTCAGGTAAGAGAGCCGTTTTTTTTTCTCGCAGATCTATTTAATTTTGTTCTTCCCATCTTGAAATGTGGGAAACGATTTACTTAGAATTTTATTTATCTGAAGTTATACTCAATCAACCAAAAAGTGGTACTCAACGAACAAAGGGTGGTACTCATTAAAACACTGTTTCAATGTGTAGGGTAAGGGGGGGGGGCGGGCACAGCATAATACATAAGCAGTCTTTGCTCTATCATTTTCCAACAGAAATGTTATAAAAACCTATTATTATAATATTTATTGGCACTTTTTCCGAGATCAAAATTTTGTTTCACTGTGCCCCAAGTCTGGGGTTGAGTGAAACAGACCTAGGGGCACAGTAGAACAAACGAAATAAAACGTATCCATAATATACGTTATGGATACGTTGTTTTTTAGTTGATGTTTTACTTATCTGTGGGAATACTTTAAGTACTATGCCTCGGTATGTTAGTGTATTTTTAGACACAACTGCCATATCTGGTTGTAGAGGAAAGTGAAAGCCGTTAAACTTGCCACTTTCTCTCAGGTAGCTAATATCATATTCGTTCTTTTCAATGTCACAGCCGTAGTTTCTCTGGAAATTGGACGACCACAAAATCGTTTTTTTTTTGGTGCGTCGTAATAAGATAATGGGATGTCATCTGATTCAGAACTCATATTTTCTTCAGAGTCCTCAAAAATATTCTTTATGACCCGATGGACTTCTTTGTCGGAGTATTTTCTTTATTTAGGATTATTTGCTATGTTGTACCTGTAGCAGATATACCTTAAACATATTTTCTGCACTGTAGTGCGGAGACCACACCGGACAGCAATATTCCAAAACTCCTGATTAAACTAACAAGCACAACATACTACAAGGCCTTTTGAAATCTTTGGTGGTTCTGATCATGAAACCTAACAGGTTATTTCCTCTATTAATTATATGTTCGTAATGCTGGTGGAATGTTAACTCCTCATCGAAGTAAACACCTAAGTCTCTCACAACTTGTTTTCTGACCAATATGTTGATCAGAATATGATATTGATGAATATATCTGGTCTAATTTTTGGTGCAGGAAATTCCGCAGCTTTTGCTTACGTTAAGGCTCATTTTATTTAAGTCACACCAGTCCGACACAGTAATGAGATTTGTTGCACTGCACATCTTGATATATCAGTGACATCCATGTATATTTTCAAATCATCTGCATAAATCAGAGATGGATATGAAAGACGCTTGATCAAATCATTTATGAAGATCACAAATAGAAGAGTTTCTAAATGCGATCCCTGTGGGACTCCAGATGATACCAGAATAGGAGTGGATGAAAAGCCCTTTATTGCTACTAATTGAGTACACCAGTAGCAAAAACATGGCAGAGATAGTTTTTGAACTCCAAGAGGTTGCTCAAAGTCGATCTCTTTCTAACAAATCCATGCTGTCTATTAGATATGTACACATTTAAGTGATTGTACAGAGGCCCATATACTAGTGACCCAAAGAGTTTTGCAATTCAAGGAAGGATGCTTATTGGCCGATAGTTTGAGCAAGAAGTCTAATCACCTGATTTAAATATACCAATACAAATACAAATTTCTTTATTTATAAACAGGTGATTTTACATTTCCATATTGCGTCGAGGATTTCTTTTAAGTAAATGAATACTTGTGGTAGAATATCGCCGCTCTCCATATTTATTTAACAATAGATTAGAAAAATCCCAGTTTATAAACTGTTTTCTAAACAAAATATCAATAGAGAACTTGTTGTTTTTCAATTATATTATATTTATAGTCAAAATTTGTGCATTCTTTAGATTAGATTATTTCAATTCATTACATTGAATTGCATTTAAATAATGTTTGTTACTCAATATTCATATACAAAATAATGGTGTATGAGTTTAAGTGTAAATGTGTGTGTGTGTGTGTGAGTGGGTGTGGGTGTGTGGGTGTGTGTTGTAGTTAATTTTATTGTTCTAGAAATGTCTCAGTTTCCTCATAGCTGCATGATTTAAGAAATGAGGTGATCGACTCTTTGCATGTATATTTATTATTTGGGTAGATATTTAAAATTTTATTTACGTTATTGTATAATTTAGCAGATCGTGACTTATACTGCCTCCTAGCGTAAACCATTCTTACAGCAGGAACAAGAGCTACGTTATAATAACGTCTTCTGGAAACTATATGGGCATTGTTAGGTATATATTTATGGAGTTTCAGGATTGTGTTTAAAATGTAGATCTGTCTTACCGAAGTACATCACTTAGTTTATAAAGATCTTCGGTAGAGTATTTGTACGGTTTCAAATGAATGACTTTCAAAAGACCTCTTTGCGCTATTTCTATATCTTTAAACTTGACCTTACTTGCCCTTCCCCAAATCGGTATACAATAAGCCAAAAGTGACTGAGCCAGTGAAATGTACACTAATTTAAGGAGCTTTTTATCGGCAACGCACCGAAGCTTCTGAAATACCCACATGAGTTTTCTGGTTCTTGCCATCATCAGTTCAAGGTAGGCATGCCAGGAAAGCCTCTGGTCAACTAGTACTCCTACGTATTTAATTTCTGTCACTTTGGTAATTACTTTACAATCACACGAAAAATATTCCTGGCCATGACCACATTCATGAATTTGTATCTTGAAGTGTGTTTTAGGTTGTGATGAATTATAATTTGTGAACACTATGTAATTAGTTTTTATTGTGTAAAGTGTCAAAAGATTTAATTTTAACCAGATTGCTATTCTTGCAAGCCCTGCCTCTGCAGCCTGATGTACGGAGTTCCACGTATTTCCAGTAAATATGATAGCAGTATCGTCTGCATATGAAAAAACTTTTCCTGAGTTGATGTTTATGTTACACAGACTGTTTATATATAATATTAAAAATAGAGTAGGACCTAGAACACTGCCTTGCGGCACTCCGTACGTTACAATATGATATTAAACATTTTATGGATGTTCACATAATTAAAATTAAACATTTTATGTATTCGTTGTGGAAAGTAGAATATGATGGCCTGTTTTTTAGTTTATGTTTTACTTATATGTGGGAATAATTTAAGTACTATGCCTCGGTATGTTAGTGTATTTTTGGACACAACTGCCATATCTGGTTCTAGAGGAGAGTGAAATCTGTTAAACCTGCCACTTTCTCTCAGGTAGCTGATATCATATTCGTTCTTCTCAATGTCACAGCCGTAGTTTCCGTGGAAATTGGACGACCACATAATCGTTATTTGGTGCGTCGTAACAAGATAATGGGATGACATATGATTCAGAACTCATATTTTCTTCAGAGTTCTCAATAATATTCTTTATGTTTCGATGGACTTTTTTGTCGGAGTATTTTCTGTGTTTAGGATTATTTGCCATTTCGCGTTTATTTTGTCTTGTTTTCTTAAAAACCGTTCAACCACTACGAACTTAATAACGTTTACTAATTTCTTGACCTCTGGTATGGATGGAGGAGGAGAAGTTCATGCAGTGTTTACTGACTACTGCAAAGCGTTTGATCGGATAGACCACTCAATACTCCTAAATAAGCTACTGTTAGCCGGAATACACGGTAATCCTTTCAGGTGGTTCACCTCCTACATAGAGAATCGAAGTCAAGCAGTAGCTACGAATGGTTACTGCTCTAAGTGGAATTCCGTCCCCTCTGGTGTGCCTCAAGGTTCGCTTCTAGGATCCTGGCTGTTTAATATTTTCATTAATGACGTGTCTATCTGTTATCAAAATTCATATTTTCTTCTATACGCGGATGACATGAAAATATATGAACAAATAAACAGTCTCAATGATTGTAATTTACTTCAGCTTGATCTTGGCAGATTTGAAGAGTATTGTAATAAAAATAAATTAGATTTAAATATTTCAAAGTGTTTTATTATATGTTTCAGTCGTAAACTCAATATGACAGATTAAACGTACTCGCTCAAAGGGACGGAATTAAGTTATGTTGATAAAATTTGGGACTTAAGTATAACCCACGACTCCAAATCCGAATTAACCTACGAGGCTCACGTGGATCAAATAGTCAAGAAAGCCACCAGGTCACTAGGTTTTATAATGTGTTATTGCTCTCAATTTCGCAGACTGACAGTTGCTAAGCTCTTATTTTGCACATATGTGCGCAGTATCCTCGAGTATAGCTCACAAGTTTGGAACCCACAGTATGAAGTTTACGTTGATAAAATAGAATGCATACAGCGTAAGTTTATGAGATTTTTGCAATACAAAAGCAGAACCTACATAGAAAACTATAAACACAGGTGCAACAAACATCATACTCTACCGCTGCAGGAAAGAAGAAATATGGCTGACTTAGTACTTCTATTTAAAATAGCTCAGTCAAAAATAGATTCTCCACGCCTCCTTTCTTTAATTAATCTCAGAGTACCGCACAGAACCCTGAGGAAGCCGGCGGCTCTTTCCATCCAGCACAGTGCCACGAAATATAGGCAGAACTCTTTTTTCATTAGAGCTCCCAATGTATTTAATGTTATGGCCGATGAGCTCGAGTTAGACTTATTTAACACTAGTTTTATTACTCTAAAAAAGCGTTACTCACAACGATGGTTTGATGCGGTGCACTGACTGGACGTATCTCATACTTCGTTTACGTTGTTAAGTTTTAACCCATTTCGTTTGTTATTTTTATAAGTTACCGTAATATGTACTTACAAGCTATACTTAGTATTTATATGTGGAAACACGTAAATGGTTTAAAGTTATTTATCTAGTGTTTAATGTAGTCTTAAGATACTGTAGTGTGTCCTTTTCCATTTCTTCTTTAACAGCTGTTTCAGTTCTTGTGTTCTTTCTTTCTTTAGCTTTTTGTTATCCTCTGCATGCTATGGGGCTTGCCAAACTTCCGTCCTCAATCTGTTGACTGAGCTGCTGCACTCGTAGATGGTTGTTGAGTAAGGTCAATTGATGGGTTACGAACCACGTGAGTGTGTGTAGTGTATGAATCTCGGCTTCTGAGCTTGTGGCTTGAAAAGGTTGTGCTTCCAGGTCAACGGCTTCTGCTTCATTTTGTTCATGTCCTTCTTTTGGTTGAGGCATAGGCCGGTTTGTGATTTCGCTTTACATCAAATCTTATTTATTTATTTAAACTTTATTGCACTGTAAGTTGTACAATTGGCGGACTTAATGCCTAGTGGCATTCTCTACCAGTCAACCACCTGGTAATGCAGAGAGTTTAATCAGTGGCGGAATATTAATAATATGTGAGAAGAGTGGTAAGAAAAAGAAGTAAAATGCACTAACATAAACATACATACTAATATTACACAAATATATAATAGGATACATAAGCAAAAGAATAATAAACATACAAAGAATACATAAACTTAATAAATACAAAATTATGAATGATAAAGCTGATGATAATGATGATAATGACAAATCGTCATCGGTAAAGATATTTCGGTCAAAAGGGAATATCCTGGTCTTTCGGAACCCTAATTTTATGTTTCCTTACGTCATCGCTTTTTCAAATGCCACTCCCAGTATTTCTGATATGTTGTAAAAAGTCAAAGGTACTCCGTGGTTTCTTAGCAGCCATTACTGCTCCATTGTAAAATGTCTGTAGGGGTCCATAGACTGAAACATCCAGGGGTTGTAGCTTTGCGCTTGTATGCGGTGGGATCGTCAAAATAGTGACGCCATTATCCTTGGGATTGTTCAATGATTGTGGGGCCAAATGACTCTTATGGTTATCTAAAATCAAAAGACAAAAATTGTCACGTAAATTTTAAAGAAGTTGATGTCTGAAAAACGATTTGCCAAATTAATTAACACACGACCCACATAAATTCACTTTGACAACTGAATTAATATAGCAGTTTGACCACGAGACTATGCAGTTAATAAAACAAATCAGTATTTGAGAAAAGGACAGAGTTATTCCCTGTCTTTCACTCTGCCCCGCGTTCCACTGTGCACCCCCTTACCTATTCTCTTGAAGTGGTTTATTATGTACCACCCCGTAGTTCTATAACTACTAAGACTTTGAGGTTCTGTAGGCACATGCACTAGCATGCAGTAATTATCGAGACCATCATAAATTAAAGCGCTGATAACCACTAATGTATCCAGCCAATTAAAATTCAGATATTATATACCTAAATATTACTTACCTTATTTTATTCCAAATTCCAGTAGAAAAACTCAAAACGTCACGGCTTACGTACGGCCGTCTGCGCTGCTAGCTAGCTGCCGACTGGGGAGAGAGGGGAGTTCCTTGTAGACGATTATGTTATGAAGTCTGCACCAAACTGCAAGCACGCAATTTTAAATTATTCGCTTGGTGCACTATGTACCAACGGTTCATTGTCAACCACTCTACCCTGCATAATATGTTCTAAAACTAGTTAGAAATTCGATAGGAGCTTACTATTTGAGCATTAAGTAAATGATATCGTTTCCTGTTAAAATATCTTTTCTCATACTCTGATGGCCTCACAATAGCAATGTGATCCTATTAATATAGCCAAGTAAACCTGGGAATCCAAACTTTTGATATAATCTGAAAATCAAAGTTAAGTCAAAATAATTTTATCATATAAAGTAGTTACAAATAGGTTTAGCTGTTGTTTACATACCCATGTTTAATTACATTCCTTTCTTGCCTGCTTAGAGGGACACGTATATATATATTTAGATCTAAAATGGTCATTATTAAGAGCTATTGTGACAGCACGCATACATTTGTACACAATGACTTGATGCATCTTGTGGTGTGCACTAGCTCCTATAAATCTTTGATAAGACCCAGATGCATAAAAACTTAGGGCAGTCAAAACCTAAAAGCCAAATAGTATTTAAGTATGTGGTAAGTTACAATGAAACTAATAAACATAATTATTTCATGTACCTATACGTGCTTAGTTTAGACTCTGCTGATAAGCCTTCTTTACTAGAAATATTCTCCAATTCATCTAGTGTGCACTGTATTATGAATTCCCGTACAAAACTGTCAAATGAGATGAACTGCAAATATCAAATGTTTCAGGTTAATTTTATGATTCATCAAATAACTTTTTATTTTAAGATTTCAAAAATGAATCATATTGTGAATGAAACATGAAACATCAAATGTGGCCGTTTTAGACCCAGTTACATTAACTCTTTCATTTGTTATTAGGGCCTTACGAATTTGGGCGGGGACTTGTATCACGTAATTGCAGGTCTCAGCATTTTTTTTCCTGACTTGTGGCTTAATTTGATTGTTGATAAAAAGTTATCCAAAGGCGTGTCTTAAAGTTTATCCGCTATGTTTTGATGGTATAAGCAGCTTAAAGCTTCAGTCTCTTTTATTCATGTCGGCACTCCTATCACAACAATCCTGGGCTGACGTTTATGGTGCTCATCCAAAGTGAACCCTGAGCTGGTCAATTGCGGTGACTGCTTCAGCTTTTCAATATCGTCTTTGGAGTCTGTGCTGATGATGACGTCACCGTTCCCCGTTTTACGCAAACTTCTCACATGCTCTTTCCTTTTCTTCAGGCCTGATAATTTTCTGAACGTGGTTCTTTGTTTCTTTACTCGACTTTCTTTTATCAGTAGCCCCTGAAACGTCCAATGTCACTATTGTTGCCAAGCCCATATACTCCTCAAATGTCCGTGGTCACTATTGTTGCCAGCAAGGTCAAATAAATTCAAGTATGGCGCCCACCGACCCCACCGTTCGGATTTCCCTGATTTTCCGCCCATAGACTGTTTCGAATGATAAATAACGTGTTATTTAACCTAGTATTAATCAAATGAACCCATCGATAAACCTTAGTCGTCACAATTTTAAAAATAAAAGTGCCAAAGTCAAGGGCCACTTGAGAAACTCAGCTGAGTGCTTGTTGTTTTGTACGCTTTTTCTTATTTATTACGTTTTATTATCAGTATTACATTGATATAGGTATCAAAAAAAAGCTAAATAAAAGTGTTAAACGTTGTGATATTCAGTTCAGTGCAGTTTTATTCGTGTTGAGTGAAAAAACATCGTAAAATGGACACTTGCTGTACGGTAAGTTTGCAGTTGATTTCGTTCAATCTTCGCACTTGTTGAATATTTCTGTTTATAAAATACTTTACCAGATTCTGCATTTATTCAGCTTTCTGGCAGTATTTACTTATAAGCAGTGGATAATTTTTTTTTTGCGCGCCGCGCTCTAAAAACGTAAAAAAAAAGTAAAAAAAAACGTAGAGGTCACGCCCGCCCGAGGTCGCGGACGCTAAGCATATACCCGGCCGCGCGGCCTGTACGTTCGTTCGGGTAGGATACATAGCGACTGAACTAAAACTCGTGGGTCGAATAAATTTATTTGAAATCTTTTTTTAACCATATCGGCGAAAGAAGCTGTTTCCTGTGCGGTTTTGACGATTGTTCAATAGTCTGTTTAAGGTTTTGCAGTTATTTGTAAGGTCATGATTTTCTTTCAGAGCGTTTAGATTGTAATGAGCTTGGATGGTTTTTTGCTAGACAGATTGGTATTGCACGTGTCGTGAATCAAACTCGGTTGAGTTTATAAAGTTCTTTATTCGATCAACACACTTATCTTTGATACAAATCACTATCTCTAGACACATCAATAATTATAACTATATTTTAACATAGGTTCCTTCCCTTAACCTTTCGCTTCGGCGGTCAGCACTAGACTGCCTCGCCTTTCGAGTGCACTTCGCAAGTCAGAAAATAAGAAGGGGCAGCCAGTGTTGCCATTATTAAATAGCGATAACGTTATTCGATAAAGTAACAATACTTGATTTTATATAAATATAAATAACGTTAACTGTTATTATGAGGAGTTAAGATTACAAGAGGCTACTGATTGAATCTAAGTACAAAAATCATCACATTCGGCCATCCGACCTAATGCACCTCCTGGTGCATTTTTAAAAATATTTACAATGGCGCATTTATATTAATACTACTACAGCATACTACATTTATCATATTACAAGCAATAAAAATTAAGCTGTTGGGCTAACTCAGTAATTCTAAGTTTACTTTAGCGTACACATTAGAAAATCATCACATTCGGCATTTAAGTTTAATTAATTACAATTATCACATTTCTAGTTCTTTTAATAATTATAACCTATTTTTGGTTGACTTGAGTTGCTGTAGCTTTGACCAATATAGATTGACCTATTGAATCTTTAGATTGATTATACTTTGCCTGCTTACCTGCCTTATAAGACTTGTGGCAACGAACATTTTATGTAACCGGGTTCATAATCTATTATGTACCTATAGTTTCATAGTTACTTCGTTCTACAGGCTAATAAGTTAAGAATGGTTATGTTATTATACTTATGATAACAATCGTAACTATTAATTTGACTAATCTTTTTTTTTACTCCTGTCTATGAATGACAAAAAGTCATTTATCGAAGCCATATTTATTTTATTTTATTACAGTATTATCTTCTAATATACTTAACAAGATTTAAAAAAAAAACTGATTTTAAGATAACAATATGGCAAGAATCTAACTAAATTGACTTTTAAATTGATGAATGAATGAAAATGTATAGGTAACCTATTGTAGTTTTAAGTGTGTGACATATAAACGATCCTAACTTAAAAGATACCTTATCTACATAAACAGTTTATTTAAAAAGTAATAAATTAGTCAAGTCAGTAAAAGACAAACTAATTGGACACCAATCACATATTGAGCAATATGATAATAGTTCACAATTTGTATAATGATATGTATAAGGTAAATAAAATAATCAGGTTAAAACAAAAGTTCCTTTCTGAAACACAGTCTCATGATTTGAATTTTTCATATTGAGTCATGTATAAAACTATGTATTGAGATAGATATTAGAAAGTCACTAAAGCATCCAAAATAAATGTCACTTATTAATCGTGGAGAACATAATCAAGAATTATTGAAGCTACTTAGATAACTTTTAAAAAAAGTTAAATTTCGTAATTTGCGTGGCGCATATCAATGAAAGTTATGAATCTTAGCACTTAAAGTCATACGAGAAGAATTAAGCTATTATGTGGTTTTGGTTTTTTTATTGGAATTGAATGGTTACCTTAATGTCTGTTCTCAATCCCTTATAAATACTGTTTACGGAGATACAGACATTTAAGGGATCATTATTATTATTTATAGAATCTCTTATGATCTTACAATTTATTGTGCACATAATATTACTTTGTAGTTTAACTTTCCCTAATATTATGTGTGTTCGGATGAGAAAAAATCAATATTTCAGGGCCCATATTAATCATATTTGTTAATTATTAACGAACAGTACATGAAGGTGTGGTCTTAATTTAGTAGTAGGAACAAGTACCTACTTCACTTTATTAATCATTATACAATTAATATAAATAGAATTGAGATTAGATTTAATAGTCAAATGACATTAATAATTAAACCCTACCACGAATACAATTTACTCAGCAAAGTAAACTCAACGATATGCTGTTACATGTAAAAAAGAATAAACTGCATGATATTGCCAAGAATACAGAAAAATATCTAAGTGGGGAACTAGAATAAAAACTAGTTTTGAAATAAAGCCTTTGTGCATAATGATCTATTAATTGACCTATGAGATCACGGTCTCCTATTTACGCTGACGTTTTGGCGTGTAGACGTCCCTAGTCCCCATTTAAATGTATTGCGATGCGTCTTTAGTTATTCCAAAGCCAAGCATATTGCAGAGCAAACGTCGTGTTTGGCGTCAATATAATATTCATAAATGAAAATATATTTCTTTTCAAGTCAATGCTTAGTACATTATGTAAGGTCACCTCGTTATAAGTGATAATATTTTAACAGAGCATCAAACAATAAAATAGAAAGAAGACCCTTTTTTTTGATAACTGGCCTGCATACGATTTTATTTTTCCTAACAAAAAAATATTATTCTTTAAGGGCACCCTGACCCGCGACAATGCCTTTCGTCTCTTACATAAGTACTAAATTGAGCGAAAACTAGACAGACGTATATAATAAAAGTGCTAAGAGACAATAAGTATAAAAATAATATCACAAAACAAATGTTTTTACAAATCGTCGGAGTAATGATTTATAGATAAACAATGTCATTTAAAACAAATTTATATAGACATTGAGGATACATTAATTTAACTGACTGTCTACTAGTCAGGAGTACTTATAGGAAGGTTATTTAATAAGTAAAAGTAAAGTATAGCTACCTAAGCTCATTCTTGATGTATAATTTCAATTATTTATTTTTCTATTGTTTGTGCAGTATTACAGAAATATTATGTAGTAAGTTATTTGGTTCCTTAATGTTTATAGTAGTCATAAATAAATATTAATATGTATAGGTATAGGACCATCTGTTCCAAAATTAATATAATTACTCCACAATTTATTAACAGGTAAAACTCACCTATAAAATTGCTTTACTTTGCTGTACCCTACCGGGTGTGCACATGTAGCGAGCGATGTTAAGTTTGTAATTAATTATTTATCTACTGTGTATTTCTTTCATCAAATAAATGATAATTGATAAACTTTTTATATACATTTTATGTCTTACAAGTTTGGCGGTTAACTGCGCTGTCAAAATTGCAACGGAATCTGCTACTCTTTACAGTTCTAGTATGGTTAAAACGACAGAACAATTTATATAAAGGAAGTAAGGGTATTTTCTATGAATGTTGTATAAACGAACTGCATTGTAACGCGTTACGCGACTTTAATGGCGTTTAAGTAACCCGACATTAAAATTACCGCGTCAATGAATTAATTAAATCTTTGTTTTGAAGTAAGTCACGACGTTAATTCAAGTAAGAATTTAGTGACATCGTATGCTAATAGGTATATTTTTCTCATGATCGTAGTAAATGCGCGGTATTTTTCGCAAAGTCAACTTAGTATAAGATTAGGTCTGTGGGAGCGATTAAAAAATGAATATTACACTAATTTATTTTTAATTAAAGCATTGACAGTGATCTCATACAAGACGGTGAAAAGGGCTTCTGATGTTTATGCATTTACCAAAATTATCAGTTGTACGGAAAACAGCACGTCAAGGTAAAAACTGCAGTATCTTAGGTTAAGTTTGCAACAAAAGTGGGTAATTTGATGTGCTGTCGACTGTACATATATTCAAAATTCTGTACTCAATCGTAGCAAAATAACCCATTCTACTAAGAAGAAGTGATGATATTTTTTTTCTTTTGTAAATGATAAATAACATCTTAGCCTACTCGCGACCACGAACGCTGCAATGGTTAAAACGTCGGGAATCAAGATAAACCTCCGCGAAAAATATCAGAATTGTGTGTACAAGGACTTATCCAGTGAATGAATATACTACAGTTAAAACATAGTAGTTGTTATTTCTTCCTCTTTGTGATCGGAGTCAAACAGTTACTTCGGATTGTGTGAAACGGTAATTTCAGGTGACTCGACGGCTTCGAGCGTTGGTGACGCCGAAATAGTACTTTTTGATTTGTGACTTCCTTTAGAAGATGTCGATGTCCTCAACCTCGATCGCGAGCTCTTTCGTCTTTTGAGGCCCAACCAGCCTGGTTTGGTCTCGTGCTCTTCAGTCTCATCACCTCGGAAGAAAAAGAATACCAGCATTAGTGTTGTTATCAACAAAATCATACTTTGGATATGGTAATTATTTACTAAGTTATGGTTTAAATAATTATCTTTGTAAATGAACTATATGTATTTATGACAATAAATGTCTTCAAACCTAATTACTATGGAGCCATATCTTCATTTATTAGAGCATAATTTTAGTAAAGGAACAATGTTGCAAATAATCCTGAAAGCAAGTAAGTGCGCCTGTATGGCTCACATGACCGTTGCTAATGAAAAATTCTAGTAAAAGAATTCACAGTTAGACTTGACCTTTTGTAAAACATATATAGCTTCTTCATGGCACAAATGGCCCGATCTAATCGAGAAAAATACATAGCTAGTATACATAACTGATGTACATGTATTCCACAATACATGAATTTAATTGATTGATTGATTGACTGACTTGGCCACTACTACTGCTTTTGAATAAAAAAAAAGTACAGAACTATGGACACACTCGGTCCACGCGATACACCTGGCCGCTATTTGAGGACACACTTGGCCCACGTGACACACCTGGCCGCTATTTGAGGACACACTTGATCCATGCGACACACCTGGCCGCTACTTAAGGACACACTTGGTCCACGCGACACACCTGGTCGCTACATAAGGACACACTTGGCCCATGCGACACACCTGGCCGCTACTTAAGGACGCACTTGGCCCACGCGACACACCTGGCCGCTAAAACTTCTTTGTAAAATCTGACACTATGGCCTTTATTTCAAGTTATATATTGAATGAGTACGAATGTATATTAATTTAAAATTAAAATGTATATGAATTCAAATTGGGTTGAATTGGCAATAAGGCATTTACCTTAAAATGCCTTTATATCCAGTCATATCAAATAAAGTGAAAGAAAAATTATTCTAATTTAATTTACTTGATTTAGCTTAAATTGAACTCAGTTAAATAAATAAAAAAAACTCAGTATTGTTTAACTCACTTACATAATCAATGGGTGTAAATACCCTAAAGGGCACTCAATTCATGCGATATAACGAAATTGAATTGAAATAAGAAATGATTCGAATATTAATAATTAAATTGGATTGAATTGGTTGAAATTTAACACAATTGATTAAAACACACAATTGTTGAACTCACTAACATAGTTTATAAGTCTGTTAACAAATTATGAATGCAAAGTCTGAAATAAAGATTTTTTACTGTATAATTATTTATGAACACAAAAATATTAGCCCTAGAACAGTTGCAGGTTGAACGGTTATTCTCAATCAACTAAACATAGCTACCTACAATAGGCAGTGACATGATAATATTTAATACGTATTTCTTTTCGTATTTCCTATTAGGATGAAGGAACTACTGAGGTCATTTATTATGTTTAGCTATTTAGTTGCACGTACTCGTGTCTCGTATCCACTGAACATTACCAAGGAGTAGCCTTGACCAAATGGTCAGTTAGAAACGTAACACAATTTAGTCAGGATAATAGTGCAACAGCTTAACCTTAATATGAATAAATATTAATAATTAAATTGAATTGAATTGGTTGAAATTTAACACAATTGATTAAAACACACAATTGTTGAACTCACTAACATAGTTTATAAGTCTGTTAACAAATTATGAATGCAAAGTCTGAAATAAAGATTTTTTTTACTGTATAATTATTTATGAACACAAAAATATTAGCCCTAGAACAGTTGCAGGTTGAACGGTTATTCTCAATCAACTAAACATAGTTACCTACAATAGGCAGTGACATGATAATATTTAATACCTATTTCTTTTCGTATTTCCTATTAGGATGAGGGAACTACTGAGGTCATTTATTATATTTAGCTATTTAGTTGCACGTACTCGTGTCTCGTATCCACTGAACATTACCAAGGAGTAGCCTTGACCAAATGGTCAGTTAGAAACGTAACACAATTTAGTCAGGATAATAGTGCAACAGCTTAACCGCAGCAAAATATTATCCCAACCAATGCAACATAATAATACCCCGATAATTATGAGAAAAAAAAAATATATTTTGTTAAACATGCCTACGTAGTTGACCCAATTTAATAAATCGCGCATTTATCTTTCACATACCATTAGCAAAGGGTAGCCTTGCCCAAATGATTTGATGATAGCTTAGCACGACTGCGTCGAGTTAGCATAGGCCCAGTTCATATTAATAACAACCTAGGGCTAGCCCGACAATTTGTTACCTACCTACTTTGCTTATGAGCATACTCGTATTAGTCACCACAGATCATTATCAAGGAGTAGCCTTGACCAAACGATCAGTTGGAAACTTAACATGATTAAATCAGGATAATATTGCTACAGTTCAACCGCAGCAGAATATTATCCCAACCAATGCTATCCTATCGTGGTATTTATGGCGTTATCTTCAAGAAAATTTTCTTAAATAATATTACTTGCTCTTATCATTTGAAAATAATAGTACATACCTTTTGTGGGCTGTAGATTTCTTCTCGCTTCTGAACTGTCGTGAATCAAACTCGGTTGAGTTTATAAAGTTCTTTATTCGATCAACACACTTATCTTTGATACAAATCACTATCTCTAGACACATCAATAATTATAACTATATTTTAACATAGGTTCCTTCCCTTAACCTTTCGCTTCGGCGGTCAGCACTAGACTGCCTCGCCTTTCGAGTGCACTTCGCAAGTCAGAAAATAAGAAGGGGGCAGCCAGTGTTGCCATTATTAAATAGCGATAACGTTATTCGATAAAGTAACAATACTTGATTTTATATAAATATAAATAACGTTAACTGTTATTATGAGGAGTTAAGATTACAAGAGGCTACTGATTGAATCTAAGTACAAAAATCATCACACACGTAATGCTTTAGAATGATTTTAACACTCACAGAGTTAAAATCATTCTAAAGCATTACGTGCAATACCAATCTGTAGTATTGCACGGCCAATTGAGATGTACCATGACTCACTTTCCTGCACAGGTTATGAATCCTTACTTTTAGATCCGAGTCCAACTTCCCTTCTGGGGATAGTGCAGACTTCGTTCAGGCACTGTTTTATTTTTTTCATCCAGTTCTGGAGCTCTTGAGTAGACACTACTTCTATAGGTGTGGGGCGCGTGGCGGTTGCGTGGGTTTGGGCGGCGGGCTGCGGCGCGTCAGTCCACTTTTATTAAAAGGACTGCTTTTTACTGACACTTTTGTGAAAAAAACGCACTTTACTCATACATAGTAATTGCACATAGTCCAAACTGAATTGACATAGATTCCGCGTGACGTGAAACTAGGTCGCAATTTAGCAGGCTGTTGTTAATTTATATGCTGACAAGAGACAGAGAAAATATCGAAGCGACGTGCCTCCATCGGTCGCCAACTTCTCTTGTCGAGCTTGTGGCAGACTTCGCCGCTCTCGCATTGATCTACTCAGCCATGAAAAGAGATGCATTTCAAACATTACACCATATACCGTCTGAAATAGACGAATAGGCCATTGATGATTGTTTATTTATTATTACTCAATAAATTTGACACGTCCGATCACATGCTTGATCTTGGCTCGACTCGAAGTGAAAAAAATAAATAACTTAAAACCTAACTAGTTAAGATATAAGAAACAACTTTTTTTCATCTTTACGTTTCTCTTTTACGAGCATCCTGCTGCGCCACTTGCAAACGGTACTTCATAGTTAAAGGATAAATAATTCTGGATTATATAAAAAGGTTCGATACATTGAATACTCTAAAGGGAATTCTACTCGGTTTATCAAATACCAGTTCAAATGGAGTGTATTTGGTTTCAGTAGGGACAGTGTTGTTAAAACTATAGCACCTTAAAGGTAACCATTCGCTCCACGTATCTTTTTGGCCACTGCACTGAATTCGCAAAAATGTGCCTAAATTCTTATGCGTTTATAATGCTCCTGTTGATTGGTGGTGATAGACTGTCGAATTATTTTTTTCGATGTTTAATATTTTTCATACCTGCTCCATTACTGATGAAATGAATTCTGCTCCACGATCTGTTGCTATAGTATTTGGTACACCATATCTTAATATAAACTTACTTACTAATTATCTTGCTACACTGTCAGTTTCTTTATTTTTCAACGGGAACGACTCCACTAACTTTGTAAGTTCGCATTGAATAGTCAAAATATAATCAGATAAATTTATCAAATGATGAAAACAATAGAAATTTTCTTCCGCACAGTATAAGTCTTATACTGATTACAGTCATGCATTAAGCTTAGGTGCGCTCGAAGTGCGCTTATGTTAAAACACACCTTTTGGCACATAAAACAGACGTCGGTTATGGTTACAAAATGTGAAATAATAAAAAAAAAACTACATAATATAACTACATTAAGTTAAATGTTGCAGTCTGTCATTAAGGCCTCTGCTGACTTTGAGTCTTTGTCATGGGGGCTAGAGAGTTTATAAAAACTTTTCTGAATAAAATACCAAGGTCCATAAGAATCTAACAGGTACTCTGCATTTAGGGTCCAAATAATTTTTAGCAAGTGTCAATGAATTCTAGTATATTATGCAGGTTGTAAAATGTATTAGGGTTTACAATAACGAAGTATGACTATAGTAGACAACGTAGGTCCTACAATGGCTATATAAGGTTAAGATGCTTAACCTCTTTGCGTAACTTATTTGTAAGGCTAGACGCGGGAGACACAATGAAACAAAGTGATAGCGCGCACTGTTGGTTTATTAAGAGCTAAAATTACACTAGTTGAAGACTTATATACTAAACTTACATAACTAATATGGGGTAAGGTAGCGCATACACTACACCTCCCTCGTTTTTGAAAAAAAAAAGAAAGAAATATTTTTTTTTTTTTGTGAAATTATTTAATTTTGAAGAAAAACCATCAACTTGACATTAAAATATTTAAGCGAAAGTAATTTTGAATAGGTAGAATTAGGGCCCCCGCGCACTAGGCAGCCTGGCTGCGCAGAATATTTGCGCAGCCAGTTATAACAGCCAATCAACGACTAGTCTAGATCCTTCCGTCGAGCAATAAGCTTATAATTATTGCTTACCTAACTCGTAAAAAACGCAAAATAAAGAAAAGATACTGGATTCATCCTCTTTTTCTAGAAAGACACTCAAAAGGCTTATTCCAAACCTATTTCAAAGATATTCGCGCATTCCCAGACCGGTATTTTAACTACACGAGGATGTCAGTGCAATCGTTTGATAACCTTTTGAAAAAAATACGAAATTCAATCAATGGCATTGATACTCCTATGCGAGCTTGTATAAAACCTGAAGAAAAACTGGTGATAACTTTGAGGTGAGTACGAAAATGAAAGATATTGTTAATCAGTCTCTTAACATTTATTAGGTATTTATTTCTTACATGTATGGTAAATGAATTACCTAGTTCAAGTTGTCCTGTGTAGTAAATAATTCTAGTAATTCAGAACCCTGAGACACATCTGTTGCATTTGTGTCAGTTGGTGATAACGCATCAGTATAAACAGTATTATCTTGCTTGTCTGGAACAGCCGTAGAATACCCACGGCGGCCTTCAGTGGTCGAGGCTTCTGGTCTATAATTCGAGTGTGTCGAGTATCCATAGCGATACTGCCCACTGCTTGTGGTTTCCGGTCCATATTCAGTCGAGTATCCTTGACCTTGGCGATATTGTTCACTGAACGATGTTTGTGGTCTACATGATCTGGCGGCCGATGCCCCTGGTTCATAATTAACATTACGTTGGCGAAACGGAGTAAATTCGGAATCGTGAGTTTGCATTTGAGCTCTTTTTATAACTTCAATTAACTCCATTTTTGTAGAAAGCTTACGATGTCTCGGGATGTTTTTAAAATCATCTAGAAGTGAAATTATAAACAGTCTATCTGAATCAGACTCTTGCTGTCTTTCACGCTCTTCTCTCATTACAATACTTTCCCTTAATACCTGCACCAAATTATCGTCGTCACTTGTCTTCTTCTTTTTGGAAACAGGTCGTTCACCTTGAGTACTACCGCTGCTAGCGTTGGTTTCGGCAGTGCGTGTTTCATCCATGCTATTTTGAGTTTCATTAATTACCATGGTAGGCCGAAGAAAATGAAGTTGTTCGAAATATACGTATGGACTCTTACGCGAAGCTGCTGATCCACTTTTAATACAATTCTGCGTTTTACTTCCCTGCTGTAACTAGTCCTGATGTTCTTCCACTTGCTCTGTAGAGATTTACCTGAAAATTATATTTGTTCTTTGTTACAGATATCTTGCTACAGGATGTTCTTTAATGGAATTGAGTCATAATTATCGGATTGGACATACAACTGTCCGAGATATCATACATGAAGTTTGTATGGCGATTTGGGAGAATATGAGACAGTCATCGTTTCCAGAATTAAATGAAGAGAGGTGGCTTGAAATAGCAAAAGGTTTCAATGAAAATGCAAATTATCCCAATTGCGTTGGTGCCATCGATGGCAAGCATATAAAAGTGATAAAACCCAGCGATCCAGGGTCACTGTACTATAATTATAAAAATTATTGTTCCATCGTTTTACTTGCTGTATGCGATGCAGATTACAAATTCACATATATAGATGTTGGGGCTTATGGAAAATGTAGTGACTCATCGATATATAAAAAATCCATTTTGTATCAAAAACTTGTCAACAAAGATTTACAAATTCCGGAGAAGCACCCCATATCAAATAATGGAGTACCGATGCCATACGTCATAGTGAGGGAAGAGGCATTTGGCTTATGTGAAAATTTAATGAGACCTTATGGAGGTAGGAGTTTAACAGCGGAGAAAAGAATCTTCAACTATAGACTGTCTCAGGCAAGGCGGTACATAGAATGCACGTTTGGGATATTAGCCAACAAATGGAGAATTTTTCACCGCCCACTAGATGTCCGACAGGAACTTGCAATAGCCATAGTACAAGCTTGCTGTGTCTTACATAACTACGTGCGCGAAAGAGACGGGTATAGGTTTCAAGACACACTGTACATTCCACCAGAACTGGAAATAACCGGTGGACCCACAAATAGAGGAAGCCGATCATCAGCATCCTATAGGGATTTATTTGCGGATTATTTTATTAATGCAAATCCATTAGAATGGCAAAACAGATGTGCATTAGAATAGTGCCTACCTATTTATCTAAATAAAACATTGAAGTGAAAATACCTAGTTAAGTACCAAAAAAGAACAATAACGAATACATAGTTATTCTGCGATACTTTACAAAAATATTGATTGGTGTTGCAGAATCACCCTGTATTATACTGTATAATCCAGATAATAAAAATACATGCTTACCAAATTCTTTTTTGTCATTTTCTGATAAACTTTCCGAGCACATTTGGTTCGTGATTTCTTCCCATCTTCTTTTCTTTAAATCCCGATCACTGTATTCTTCCGATGTTATATCCCAAATTGCTTTACGGCTTTCAATTTCCCGAATAAATTTCTCTGTGTCGAAAGTCATCTCAAAGTTCGGAACGCAAAATACGTCTGGCTGCTACAACTAGTGCGCGGAGACTGACCGCAGCCACATACATTCGCCTACACACGTTCTGGCTGCGCGCAGCCAGCTGGCTGCCGTGCATATAGGCGCGTTTCATTGGCTGCCGCAGCCGAGATTTCGTGGCTGCCTAGTATAGTGCGTGGGCTCGTATACAACGTCATATGTTTGACTGGCTGCCGCAGCCTGGCTGCGCAGCCAGGCTGCGGCAACTAACTAATACATCCAACTGATATAAAAATAAAACTGATTGTAAATAACCAAAACATCCAACTGATATAAAAATAGAACTGATTGTAAATGAAGTTGAATCACAGACATTGTTATTATTATTTTAACAAAAAAATATAATAACAATGTCTGTTTATAAAATTCTGCAAACAAGATTTATTATAACCATACAAATGCATGAGTTTATAATGCGTAAATTGTTATATTTGACCAATAATTCTATGACATAGAAAAAATATAATCTGTACTATTAAAAATGCAAATGCGATATTGAGCATCATGTGCACGAGGGCACGGGAGATGAAATGATACGAAGAAAGTAACGAGTAATAGATTTTATGCAGTTACTAGTTACATAAATGGATCAATAAATATTAGTGGGCGCGCGTGTGTCGTGCGTGGCTGCCAGAGCCGAATAGGCCGACCGCTGTGCTGGAGCCGGCGCTCGCGGTGAGGTCCCTCCCCGCGCGTCTCGCCCCGCAGAAACTGGTCCAGGCGCGTACATATTGGGCCCCCTTGAAAGCTCAGGTTTCAAGAGAGGTTTCTTGTAGTAGACAGATTCGGTTGAGTGCGCGCCTGATGATTCCTCTTGAGGTCTCTATGTCTGCGACACGAGGTACTCCGTCCGTGCCAGGATGCAAGGCCTTGACTCGCCCCAATCGCCAAAGAAGTGGGGGAAGGTTTTCTTCCTTCAATATAACAAGGTCTCCTTGCTGTAGGTCTCTGCTACGTGCTCTCCATTTTGAGCGATGCTGCAGCTCAGTAATGTATTCAGCCTGCCATCGCTGCCAGAAGCGTTGTCTCATTTGCTCTAGTAGTCGGAAGCGGTAGAAAGCGTTGATTTCTCGGAGATCTGGGGCCGGAAGCGACATCATTGGCCTGCCAAGGAGAAAATGCCCTGGTGTGAGCGCTACGTAGTCGTTAGGAGAAGAAGAGAGAGGGGAAATAGGACGACTGTTGAGGATAGCCTCGATTTGAGAAAATAGAGTCGATAGCTCCTCAAATGTTAGATGCGTGTTCCCTAATATGCGCTTTATATGAAATTTGGCGGACTTAATGCCTGCCTCTACATAGCCATTGAAGTTAGGAGCGTAAGCCGGCGAGAAAATAAATTGAATGTCATGATCAGATGCAAATTCTTTTATAGAGACTGAATGATGCTTAAAAAAATCATTAACTTCCTTCGCAGCTGCAACTAAGTTCCTGCCACTGTCGCAATATACTTCTCTAGGCTTACAGACAGTATAAAAGATTCCTTAGAGAGTTCGCTTACAGCTTCTAAATGAACACATTTATATCTAAGGCATTTAAAAAGACAAATATAATATTTAGTGATTTTACATCCTCGTCCCCGCCGATCCGTTATGAGGAAAGGCCCAGCAAAGTCAACGGAGACAGATAAAAATGGCAAGTCAGGAGTGACTCTATGAGAAGGTAAGTTACCCATAATGTTAGTCATTGTTTTACCATAATGACGAGTGCACGTGACGCATCTGCGAGCCGTGCGTCGCGCCAGGTCTCTACCTCCAAAACTGCTCGCGTATGGATGCCAGCATGAGCTGTGGTCCCGCATGTAAGAGGCGTGAGTGTTCATGTGTAAATATGAGCTTTGTAAGAGAGTGCTTTGCACAAAGAAGTATCGGATGCCGCTTAGAATAATCGCATGTAGATTTATCTAGCCTGCCCCCCACTCTCAGGACTCCCTGAGAGTCGATAAATGGTGCAAGTGCTGCTATATGGGACTTGGGATTTAATTGTTTGTTCTGAGTTATTATAATTAATTCCTTCGTGAATGATTGTCTTTGTGAAATCTCGACTAAAGTTCTTAATGAGGTTTCGAGTTCGATTACCTTTAATGGACCTGTTATTTTATTTTTTCTACATTTGATATTAATGAAACGATGCAAATAAGCAACAATGCGTTGAAGTTTTTTTAAACTAGAGTATCGTTCAAAGTCTATGATGTTTTCAGATAAATCAGTTGGTGATATATTATAAAGAAGCAATGTGGTTGGGTTGAGTTGTATTCGTTTTTGAGGTATGATTGAAAGAAAGAAAGAAAGAAAATGAATTTATTCGACCAAAAAGTTGGAATAATTACATATATATTTAAAAAAAAACATATGCTTAGGCCGAAAAAGGCACCCGCTCAGCATTGGTCGTGGCAGCAGCAGAACGCAAACCACGACGCTGATTTTCAGCGAGTGCCTTTGTGGGTAGGTACAAAAAAAATGAAATAAAAATAAAAATAACACAAGCTATTAAAAACAACATAAAATAATATTAACAATATTTTAACTTAAAATTACGATAAGAATAACAAACATGTAGGTATTATTTAAAATTTAAAATTATCATTTTATTCAATTCATTGGCATATAAATTAAAATTGGATCAATTAAATTACATAATAATAAATTATTGGCTTAGGGTCACCTTGGTGAGCCCATTGTTCATTGTGCATTGTGCGATTACTCGCGGAACGGAATGTGGCCAAACCCAAGATTCAGAGAAGAAAAAAAAGTAACAAAAAAAAAAAAAAACTCTGATCTTGGGCTCGGCTCGGCGGCAGCCATTTTATCTATGTATCCGACAAAGTCCCGAGAGTCACCGAAAATAATGCCACGTAAAAGACAGTGCCACGTACATAATTAATCAAGACAAGTTAAAGACACACGTTGACATTGCTGGCTTCAGTCTACAAGGAAGGGGAGCCTTGGATAACCCCAAACAATCACGTCCGGACTGTACGAATGACGGCGACGTGGACATGGGGGCCAGGAGGAGCCTACGCGGGCAAATCATGTAATGCAATGTGCTTTTCGGCGTGATCGGTGACAGGTTGCACGGGTTCAGCTATGTTTAGATTTGCGACCCCCTTGTTTGACGCGCATATCCCGTTGGTAAGTGAACGCGTGCTTTTCGTTTTCACGTTGAATTTGTAATAAGTGTTGCTTTAAATTAATTTTAAACGTTGATTTCACTTTCAGGGCGCGCAAAGGCGGGGGCAGCGAGTTCCAGCACCGTGTCGCAGCAAATTTGAAAGAGCCGCGGAATGTTATTGTGCGGTGTCTTGGGGTCAGAAAAACGCCTACACATTCCCTCCTCCCACGCCCATTCCCGCCCCGAGCCCACACCAAGTTCTCATGTAAGTAGCTTGGTTTATGTGTCTTAATGATTTCAAACATCAGGCTGGCTAAGTGGAGTTTTCTGCGAGCCTCCATCCGTAGCATGCTTGCATCACTAATGTATGGGGTAACATGAGTCCGAGGTGGGATGGGATAGCAAAAACGCACGCAGGCATTTTGCACTCGCTGAATCATCTTCGCTGACTTTGCTAGCAGACACGGACCATACACTGTGTCGCAATAATTGAGCTTGGATAGCACGAGTGACTCGCAAAGGCTTTTCCTGATTGCCTCACTCAGATATGGTCTTATTTTGTACAGAAGCTTAAGTCGATAAAAACAGTTTCTCGTACATTCTGCTATGTGGCTCTCAAATCTCAGGTTGCTATCAAATAGTAGGCCCAAGTTTCTTGCCCTGTCTACCCTTTCTACTGGTTCTCCATTTATTGTTATATTTATTGTATTGATGTCTAGTTTTAAAATGTTTTTGGGTGTTCCTATAATCAAAAGTTTAGATTTTTTGGGATTGAGTGTGAGACAGTTTTTCTGGCACCACTTGTTTATCTTTTTCAGCTCATTGTTCACTGTAGTCACTGCACTGCTGCAATGTTTAGGATCAAAAGAGAGGTACAATTGCAGATCATCTGCATAAAGGTGGTGGCTGCAGTGAGTTACACATCTGGTGATATGGGCACTGTACAGGATGTAGAGAATTGGTCCCAAGATTGAGCCCTGGGGCACGCCTCTTCTCACCGTTTGTGGTGCAGATTGCTCTTTAACACCGTCTGATCTACTTACCTCCACATACTGCTGTCTCTGGTAAAGGTAACTATGAAACCACTTAACGGCTCTGGAATCTAGTCCGTAATAACTTAGCTTCGAGAGCAGCAGGGGAATGCTGATGGAATCAAATGCCCGCGAGAAATCTAGTAGAAGCAAGAATGTGACATTTCCCTGATCCTGTGCAGACAGCAGGTCATCCACCACTTTTGAAAGTGCAGTTCCTGTTCCATGGCCCTTACGGAATCCAGATTGATGACGAGGTAACATGTCATTGTCTTCCAGATATTTTGTCAGCTGATCGCAGACTATTCTCTCCAGTACCTTTGACAAACAGGGCAGTATGCTAATAGGGCGAAGGTCCTGCAATGTTTCCGGTGGACTGATCTTCGGTAGTGGCCTCACCACTGCTACCTTCCAACTGTCAGGGAATGTGTGTTCCATTAAAGATTGGTTTATTATTGAGGTTATAGCATCCAGTGAGTATGGCAGAGTCAGCAGGAGCATGTCTAATGAGATTTCATCATGCCCCTGAGCATTCGAGCGCAGTCGGCTTATGGTCTTCATTACTAGGTCACTGCTTACAGTCTGAAAAGAAAACAGAGCCCTATCACTGAACCTATGTGTTTCAAAATAAGTTAGCTGTGACATAGAAACTCTTCCACGTCCTGGTGCATCCAAAAAGTAAGCATTAATGAGGTTAGGATCATTGAAATGGGGAGGCAGGTCCACAGGTGTCTTTTTATCAGGCAGTAATGTACCCTTTAAATTATTCCATAGTTTTTTTGGCTCCCTTAGGTTACTATTAATATGTTTGGAAAAGAAACAGGCTTTCTCTCTCTCTATTGCCCCTTGTACTATTTGTTTCATCATCTTATAACTGCCTTTAAGAGATGAGGTGCCTCGTTGTTTAAATTGTTTAAAGTATCTATCCCTGATGCGCATCATTTCCCTGACAGTATTGGTGAGCCAAGGGTGTGGAGGATTTGTAAATTTTCTCGTTTTAATGGGAGCATGCAGATCCATTAGTCCCCGAATGCAAAGTGTAAAGGCATCAACAAGCTTATTGACATCAGCACCGAGTGGTGGTCTCTCAAAAAAGTTCCAATCCACTAAAGACAGGTCTTTATTTAGCTGATCCAATAGTATGTCCTTTAGGGGTCTGTATGTTACCCATCTGGGGTTAGGTTTGACCTTTTTGATTTTAAACTCTGCCAGGATCATACCATGCGCTCCCATGTCTGGGGAGTACCTCACTACTACCCGAGAAGCTGGGACATCAGTACACACCACATCGATCAGTGTGCTGCTGTGGTCAGTAAAGTGAGTAGGCTCTTTTACCAGCTGCAGTAAATTTAGGGCTTGTGTGAACTGAGTGAATGCTCTATATTTGGGGCAATCCTCCTTCAGCTGGTCAATGTTAAAGTCCCCGACCAATATAATACCATCAGCCCCACCAAAAGATATCACAGATTCAGTAACTGCATCGAGAAACACTCCCACATTCTGCCATGGGGGCTTGTATGCCGTGCCAACAGCCAACACCCTGTTATGCAGCCGTAAAGACAGCCACATTTGTTGCACTGTAGTGTCAGTGTTGGGGTGCTGACATATTCTTGCATTAATGCCTCTGCGAATGTAGAAGCCCACACCCCCCCCCCCACGATCCCTAGGTATACAACTGGGTCTCGGTATGTGCTTCAGTTGATACCCTGCTAGTCTAGGAGCACGGCAGTCATCCTGGTCCTCCATCCAGGTTTCATTGATAGCTAACAAATCTGGTTCCTCTTCCTCCACTGCCACCATAAGCTCCTCCTGCCTTGTCCCCAGAGAAACCGCATTGAACAGACCAACTACTAGATTATTTAACCTGCCGCCTGTGTTGTCATGGGTAAGTTAGATAAAAACCAATAAGGCAGTATATTATTGGGCAAGATTATAACAATACAATAGAAAAATGATATTAATTTATTAATTTTGATTAGATGTGAATGAATCATAAAATTAAATTGAGAATAATTAAAATACAATATAGGAATAATTACTTGATTTCTATCAGTTACAATAATTATCACAATAATCTCATATTTAATATGTCTTCTTTCTATTTTTAGGTTGACTGTACTAACAAAGTGAATCTGATGTGTCAATGTTACAATATCAGTTATGTGCTTGGGCAATTCCCTTCCTAAATTACAAGTAATGCATGAAGGCTGCAGTAAATTAAAAGGTAAGAGCCATGATATTCTAAAGCATTCAATTGTATGTTTATGTTTTACCTTAGTTGTATGTGCTTTAATAATGAAATGTCCTCTTTCAGTGCCTGCTTTCGCCGTGTCCCGACTGGGGCACAGGAGGGAAGACCCTCTCGATGTCATCCATCGTCCGGATCTGATAGACCTGCGCCCCGTCTCCCTTGCGGGCAAAGATGCGGCCTCGTCGCGTCCAGGCATACCTCCACTGCAGCCGTCGGCCCTCCTCACGCACCCGGTGAAAAAGCTGGCGGTTGGAGCGCGTCAGGCGCTCGTTGACGAACACCCGGCCGCCGCCCTCGGCCACCAGGCCCCGGCGCACACGCGCGGCGCGCAGCATCTCGTCGCGCACGTGGCGGCGCGCCAGGCGCACCACGACGCGGCGCGCGCGAGCCCCGCCAGCCTCCGCCGGGGGCGCGCAAAAGCGCTCCGCGAACACCACGTCGCGCTCCTCCAGCGGCACGCCCAGGCGCCCGGCCAGCACCAGCACGGCGTGCATGACGCTCTCCCCCTTCTGCTCCGGGAGCTGGCCGATCTCGAGGTCGGACAGCAGCGCCTCCTGCTCCCGGTCGTTGAGCTCGAGCTTGAGCTCCGCGACGGCCCGCTCCAGCCCCGCGACGACGCCCGCCTCAGCGTCCGGGTCGGCCTCCGCTCGGCGCCGGTCCGCGGCGTCCAGCCTGTACTCTACGGCGTCGATGCGCGCCCCGACGGCGACGCCGGCGGTGCTGGCGGCCATTTCGATTGCACGGACACGCTCCTCGACGTCACTTAAGCGTGCCTCGCAGCGGACGATCCTGCCGGAGAGCGCTAGCACATCATCGCGAAGAGCATCGATCCTGGACTGGGTCGCTTTTGCCTCCGCTCGCATCTCTTCCCTGAATTGGCGCATTTCCACCATGAACAGCTAAAAATCGGTTAGCTCAACGGACATATTGAGTGCAGTGTCATCGAGCATAGACGTCCATCTCTACCGGCCTGGATGCCCCGCGTCGCAGGGTAACTCCGTCTTCACGTCCGACGTCGTCAGCACGCACGGGAGTGTTAGTGTTGTCACCCTTAGGCCGCTTAATCTTGCATGTAACGCAACTCCAGGCGGCCCTGTGCTCTCCCGTTAAGGTGTTGTAGAAGCGCTGTTCCGACACACCTGCGCACTCCAGATCGTAGTGCATCTGACATAGACTGCAAGTGAGGAACCGACGGTGGTCTATTTCCTGCCTGCAGCCACTGCAGCATCTACGGTCGCAGACGTCATCCAAGCGCGGCATTTCAATAGCGGAAAAACGCTATCGCGGCGATATATTTTGGAAGTGATATTGTGTGTTATGTTTGCACTTCACTTGCACTTGTGTTTGTTGTGATTTAATTGTGATTTAATTTACTTATTAATCTGTTTTGAATATTAAATATGAGGAGCAAAAATAAGGTATGTGTTTACTCTACCCACCATGATCACCTATGGGTCCTGATATTAACCAACCTAATTGTGAACCATGTAAAACAGGTAATCTATGTCCTAAATGATGTTGTTCTGAGCCTATGAGTAGCCACAATATGTCGGCTCCTAATAAGATGTCTATCTGCGAAGGCTGATTAAAGGAAGGATCAGCTAATTTTATAAATGATGGTACTTTAAGATGATCTATCATGATGCTTGTCTTAGGAAGTTTTTCTGTAATATGAGGAAGTACTAGAAAATCATGGTCGCGAACGAATGTACTCTGCCTTGATCTTATGACTGCAGAGCAGCGCTCTGGAACGATGCTCACTGATGTGTCCCCTATGTCTATGACGTTAGATGTATTGGAGGGCTTGGAAGTCAGCTGAAGACGTAATTTTAAGCTATTCGTTATAAAAGAAGCTTGACTTCCACTATCTATGAGGGCGCGGACTGTTTCCACCTTATTATTTTGAGGATTAAATATTTCAATCAAAGCAGTGGACAGCAATACTTCAGATGAAGATAGTGCTGACATGACGTTAGGGGAATTGGAAGCTAAAACCACACTACCCTTTTCGACAGGAGGCAAATCATTGGAATATGAAAGTGCAGATGCGTTTACGAGAGGTGTGTGCGTTTGGTGTGTACCTAAAGAAGTCGTGGGGGCTGTGGTGTGTTTGTGTAAGATTGTGTTATGACGCCTCTTACATCGCGACAACCTCCCAGGCGGCAGCGGCTTGCGTCGTGATCCTGACGCAAGCAGTTGAAGCGGAGCTTGAGTTTTGCAGTTTGGGCCCATTTTTCATCGGTTGATAGACTGTTGAAAACCTTGCAGTCAAAGATGCGATGTCTGCCCTGGCACACGACGCACGGTCGCTGATCGTCCTTGTTAGCTGAAATGACGAATGATTTGGTATGATTATTTTCAAACTTAGGCTGAGGTTTCGAAATTTTATCCCTTTTGGCTCTAAATAATGTTTCTTAAACGTCTGCACGTGCTTTTAAGAAGGCTTTAAAATCATTTAAAGTTGGAAGCTCCTTTAGACCATTACGATATTCCTCCCATTTGGTACTGGTAACTTGATCTAATTTAGTTGTAACCATATGAATCATGATCGTATCCCATTGGTCAGTGGGTTGACTAAGCGTTTTTAATGCCCGTAAGTTTTTGGTGACATGATTACTAAGGTATCTTAGGGATTTATCGGATTCACGCTGTAAAGGTTCAATATTAAATAAACTATTAAGATTGTTAGTAATTAGTTGACGATCATTATTGTATCTTTCGCATAGAAGTTCCCAAGCTTGAGTGTAGTTTTGACCTGATACTTTTAGGTTAGAAATAACGCGTGCAGCTTCACCCTCAAGATATGAACAAAGATAGTGAAACTTGTGTATGGGTTGAATACTCTCATTTTTGTGAATGAGAGATTCATAGGTGTCGCGGAATTCGAACCACTTGTAATAAGCTCCATCAAATTTGTGAATCTGTATCATAGGTAATTTGAAGCCCATTGACCCTCGACAATGATGACTATGGCTGCAAGAAGGAGCGCTTTGAGCTGCGTCATGGAAGTCCTCTTTAAGCTTTGACGCTTCAATAATGTTCTGAGCTATAGCAATTACACGATGAAGGTTTTCTTCTATACTGTCCCTTTCGGAAAGTTCATTAACTAAATCAGCACCATTCAGAACTTCTATGCGAGATTGCATTGTCTCAAATTTATCAACCGTTAACATGAATTTATGTAACTTAAGTGTCAGCTCGTTGATTTGAATTGAGGTTAATTTATCCCTTTCTAGTGTCTTTAAAAGATTATAAAACCTTGTTATCTGTCCCTTAATTGAACTACGTTTGAACTTAAGCTCAGATAATTCGTCTTAAAACTTGACGGGATCGGAAGAAGCTGACGATTGATTATCTGTATTCGTCATTGTTATGTAAGTATTTTAATCAAATGTGAAAATTCAAAATAAATAATCAATGAGACTGACAAATAAGTTACGGAAAGGAAAGCTAAAATACTAAATTGCGAACGGCTTACGCTCCTTTGTTATCCTATCGATGAACGGCCGGCAGGCATCGGTTGACCTTGACGTGCCGGGCAGGTGCAATAACACGCGGTGACCAAGTGCACGCTGTTCACGGCTTCCCGAAATTCAGTCCCGTTTAGGGCCACTTTCTCTGAAATTGGTATGAAGAAAAATGATTGCAGTGCGAACGTAAGCAAGTGGTGCAATAGATGGGTATGAAAGATGAATTTACGGTGAATCCAAATTATTTATGAATAAATTATTCTGTGCATAATGCCGTGCTACAAAATCTACAAAAATCTTATAGGACGTAAAATAAGCGCATAAATGTTTTAATTTGGGCAAGATGTATGTGGCAATATATAACACAAAGCTGTAAAGAAGAGGATGCATGAGATAAACAATGATGTAGCTATCGTAGGAAGGCGCTGCATTGAAAACACGTGGTAGTGTTAACCAGCGAAAGAAGGCGATAGCGGTAATAATGATGTAAAATATATGACGAAATGCTCAAAATCGGGTATACCATAAAAGATGCAAGAAGTAAAAAGATGCTTGTAAAAGAAGAAGTATTTTAAACACACAAAAAAATTAAGTGCTATTCGACTCTAAAATATCAAATCTCGGAGGATAATGAAGGAAATGATAGGTAGCTCACGGCACTCTCCTTGTATGATGACGAAGCAGGCACGGCGCAGCTGTTTCGGTCCCAACTCGATCTTCTTCCTTGACGATCGCGAGATTGACCGCGTGGCGTGCGTACGATTTGACCTACTTTCCGAGCAAAATGGAGTTGCGCGTCCACCCGGGGGCGCCAAAATATGTGCACGAGGGCACGGGAGATGTGAAATGATACGAAGAAAGTAACGAGTAATAGATTTTATGCAGTTACTAGTTACATAAATGAATCAATAAATATAAGTGGGCGCGCGTGTGCCGTGCGTGGCTGCCAGAGCCGAATAGGCCGACCGCTGTGCTGGAGCCGGCGCTCGCGGTGAGGTCCCTCCCCGAGCGTCTCGCCCCGCAGAAACTGGTCCAGGCGCGTACACATCATATAAATAAAGACGGCAAACCCAAAATGAATTAATTTCACATGAAATTTATTTTTGAAAAATCGTTACATTATTGTGTTCAAAAATATTGTTAATAATAAAGATATTTATTTAAGACATGAATCGTGCACGCCCTAATTTCAATAAGAAGGTCACGATTTAAGTCTCTACTGGACTCCAACTTATCTCACGGAGGAAAACCCGTTCACACCATGATCGAATGGAAGGAACTGACACTTCTTGTACCTATTTTGTATCTTTTTTCCATTATTGAATCACATAAAAATCATAGAGAATCACGAATTAAGACCTTATACTTAGGGCGGCTTGCACAACGATCCCTAAATGCAATTAGGAACCCCTTAAACGTATTTATCTCATTAATCACGATAAGCGTCTTGCATAACGAAAATTAGGCCCCTAAAAACATATAGCGAACTGTCAAAATTAAACGGACAAAACCAGCTATTTAGCGCCGCTAAACGTGTTTAGCGGACGCCATCTTTGAATGCCAGCTGATTTGTCGTGGTGTTTATTGTGTTGTGTTTGCGGTGTGTGCAGTTATTTTCAAGTTTATAATGGATTTGTGGGAATTCTCAGATGATGATGAAGAGATAATTGAATTTATAGCTCGACCTATTACTGCAAGACAACTTTTTCCAAGATCGGATTTATTTAATACGCTTTCAGACGAGTAATTCGTCCGACGATTTCGTTTGACTAAAGCAACAACAGTGATGTTACTAGACCAAATCGAATCAGGTATAAAATACAGGATTGATAGGTAAGCCTTAGATAAATTCTACTTTATTTCCAATGTAATATGCCCTATCTTTTTTTTTAAGATCATAAAATAAAGCGGTATCTACCTTTCGTTTCAGAGCGACGGCTGTAACTTCTATGAATCAGTTACTGTGTGCCATGCGATTCTACTCTACTGGCAGCCAATTGATAACTTGTGGTGATATGATCGGCGACCATGAATCTACTGCATGTAGAATTGTGCATCGTGTGACTCACGCTATAGCGAGTATGCGCCCCATATATATAAAATATTCAACTTCAGAGGACGAATTAAAAGCATTGACGGTAAGGTTTTACAAAATTGCGAAGTTCCCAAGGGTAGTTGGCTCAATAGACTACACTCATGTGAGAATTATTTCCCCTGTAGGTGATAATACGGAGTTATATAGGAACAGGAAAGGGTATTTTTCAATAAATACCCAATGTGTGGCGGCAACAAATTTACAATTTCTTGACGTTGTGGCAAGATGGCACGGTTCTGCCCATGACTCCAACATCTGGGATAACTGTGCTTTAAAACGAAGCTTTATACAAGGGAAATTTAATAATAAATTTATTTTGGGTGATAGTGGCTATGCACAAACCAACTTTATGATGACACCATTATCCGATGGCAGTGCTGTCTCAAGAGGAGAAGTGCTTTATCAGGAGTCACAAATAAAAACAAGAAATGTGATAGAAAGGGCGTTTGGACTGTGGAAACGAAGGTTTCCAATTCCATCCCGTGGAATAAATATCCACTTATATAGAGTGCCAGGCATAATCATAGCTACAGCTGTATTGCATAATATAGCTATTGCACAAAATGAGAGAGCGTCTTCTTTTTTCTCACGCAGAATTTGCACGCTTGACTGTACAGGAGTGTTCAATAATGTTGTTTTATCTATATCCATCACATTTTCCATATTAGCGGTTGACTCTGGTTCAATATCTGTAATATGACAGTAAACAGTCAGTGAGTTATGTTTTGGAATATATTAACTCTTCATTTCACTCTTAATTCAATTAAAACAGAGGTGAAGGGTACGTATTACAATACCGAATTTTAAAATACCGAATTTTATAAGCCCTACGAACGGAAGGCCGAATTTTAGAATGCCGAATGTTTATATGATCGAAAGTTCTAAATACCGAAAGTTTGAAATCCCGAAAATTCAAAATACCGAATCGTATAAAACCTATGATTGGAAATCCGAATACTAAAATGCCGAATTTTAAAATACCGACTGTTTATATGACCGAAAGTTTAATATACCGAAAAACTTAAAAACCCCGAAGATTAAAAATACCGAATTTTACAAGACCTCTGAACGAAACGCCAAATAAATTGTATGCCATTGAGATTGAGGTTCATTACAAAAAACACATTTTGATTGACCCCGAATCGCCGTGGTCCTTCGCCGTGGTACTAGTCTGCCCGATACTAGAGTGTAATTCAAAAGCCGGAGGCGCGGAGGGAGAGCAGCCCTCGCCCGCTGTAGCAAATCTCAGGCTCCCGTGCGAGCTGGAGCGGCTGAGGCTGGTCGCCGTGGGCGACCAGCAAGCCGAAGCTGCGGAGGCGAGCGTGGGTGCCTGAGATTCGCTACGCTAGGGCGAAAGGGCTGCACTTCCCGCAGCGCCGGAGAAGAGCAAAACCTATGCATGCTGCTACATGCATGCCTGTTTGATTGCTTGCAGTGCTGCATGCCTGCTTGCTACATGCATGCATGCCTGCTTGCTACATGCATGCATGCCTGCTTGCTTGATTGCTTGCATGCTGCATGCCTGCTTGATTGCTTGCATGCTGCATGCCTGCTTGTTTGCTTGCATGCTACATGCCTGCTTGCTACATGCATGCCTGTTTGATTGCTTGCCCGCAAAGTTAATCTTACTTTCGAGATTTTGAACTTCGGTATACTAACTGTAGGTATATTCATCTTCGGGATTTTAAACATTCGAGATATGAACCTTCGGTTTTTCAAACTTTCGGGATTTTGAACTTTCGGTTATTTGAAATTCGGCATATTGAGCTTCGGTATATCGGATATAGGTATTTCATTCGTTCGGTATTTTGATTTTCGACGTTTCAAGCGTAGGTATTTCATTTGTAGGTATTATGAACTTTCGGTATTATAAGACGTACCCGAGGTGAACATTGTAACAGATTAGCTGTCATCTTACCTAGTGTGCTCTTAGAAATAGTTTCCTCTTCTATCGGCTTAATTCTCTCTTCTACTGGCAAACTCAATTGATACTGCGACATCAGTTCAGTGTCATTATCATAAATAGTATAGAGACCATCAATTTGAGGCTCTATTAACTTTTTTATTGAGTTCAAGGGCTCATCTTCCTTTGGAAGATTAGGGCCACCACCTAAACAATTAAAGATAATAAAATTTAAATAAATTAATAAAGATACAATCTAAATAAAAACAAATTAAATATACAAACCTGTTCCCATAATAGCGTTTTTGACCTTGTTCTCTTCTTTTTTGCATTCCTTAACTAGTTCTTCAAAACCTTTTTGACAAAGCTCCTTTGGTTGGTTTACTGTCACCGCGACTTCTTCCCAATTTTTTCCATTTTCTTCTATAACACTCACCAAAGCATTTCTGTGCGTAGGATCTAGTATATACAAAATTACAATTAACTCAAAGACCGCAACACAAAGAATATTCAACACTTAACAGAACAGCCCACTTGTTTGGACCATAAGCCATGTTGTGCTAACGTATTATGTTTTAATTAAGCCATACTTTGACAATGGGCATTGGATATTATTTATTATTATAATATTGATTTTAATAAATTAAATAAAGTGTGTACTTCAGTTCTTAACAACATCTTTGCCTCAGAGTGTTGCTTTTTAGAGTTCCGTAGCCGAATGGCAAAAAACGGAACCCTTATAGTTTCGTCAAGTCTGTCTGTCTGTCCGTCCGTATGTCACACCCATTTTATTCTGTAACTATAAGCATCACACAATTGAAATTTGGTAGGAAGATGTATCTTGTGAACCGCTTACCGATTCTCATACAAAAAATAAAAAATAATGACAGTTAAGGGGGGCTCTCATACATGAAACTAAAATCAAAAAAAAAATTTTTTGTCAAACCTATGCGTGTGTGGTGTTTACGGATAGGTCTTTTAAAATAACATAGAGGTTTCTAAAACCATTTTCGTTTAAAGTCTAACGTTTCATAGCTAGACTCTTCCAAAGTGGTAAAATGGGCGCCCCCCCCCCCCATCTAATTTCAAAACTTAGCAAGTGTAAATTTTGAAAAAAATATATGATGTAGATCTTAATAAATACTTTCAACGAAAATTGGTTCGTACGGGATCGAACAAGTAATTTTTGAGATGTAGCACATTTTCAACAACCGCAAACATAAATTTGTACTTCATACAATCACTATGAAAAACAAAGTTATATTTGTAGGCAACAAAATATTGTGGTATTTGACTAAGTAGAAGTAAATGGATTCCCTAATTCAGTTAAAGTTGGCACGGAACCCTCAGTGCGCGAGTCCGACTCGCACTTGGCCGGTTTTTAATCTTGCTTTTTACATTTCTGTAACAATTTATTAGGTTCTCCGATGTCCGATGCAGGTTACTGGTATTTGCGTTAAGTAATTCGATTATTTTTACCCACGCGTTATGTTTGTCACTTTGCTTCACACTATCAGTTTGTTTGCATACTATTATATATGGACATAAGGCTTGATGGAATTGAAAAGTAACAATTGATCTTCTTTTGAAAAATTAGGAGCACGAGTTCTCGTCTGTTTGGTAGATTTCTCAGCCATTATTATTTAAATATCCGTAAAATATTAAAAAATACCACGGTAACAAACAAAAACGCAAGTTTCAAATAAAATGAACAGTACCCCAATCACGAACTTTTGACGTTTTCGTCACGTTATCGTAGCGAGTTTACGTAGTACAACGTTAGTCGGCATCACGAAGCACTCTCGTGTCGTGTAGTAAACTCGATAGCATTGACGAAGATGACGTCATACTAACGTAAACATGGCCGTTGAATTACACGTCCAGAAACAAGTGAAGCGATCTTTTTTATGAATATTATCGAAATATATCATGATATTCCAGTAAAATCTAAGAGAAATCAATAACGGAACAAAATTGCGATCAATATGTTTGGCAGGGTTAGCAAATGTAAAAATTTGGTCTATTAAAATATGACGATATATGTTTTTCTGTAATCTTTAGTTTTTTGAACTGTTTAGTAGACTGTCAATTGACAGATTGACGTTATGCCATCATATTGTGTCAAATTTTCAAAGTTATACAAAAGATTTAATTAAAAATTATGAAAAAATATTAAAATAACGAGGACAAGTCGTTTGCAGTACAACGTAACATATTTGTTTTTTGAAAAAGTAAGTACGTAAAAGTAATACAAGGATAAGTGATTAAAATGCTTTTATTCATTGGCTATTATAGCGAGACAAACTCTAGCTAGATCTTATTTCTCAAGAAATTGTGATATATCCAAGCCCTCAGCTCTCCAAAAGGACGCTGTTTCTAACAAATGGAATGAAAGCATTAACGTCAATATAAAAACATATATATTATTTTTCAGAATGAAACCAGACCAAAATAATGTATAGAAATACGCCTTCCCAGCTAGAAGAAATAAAGTGAGTCTAGCAGTTCCAGCGGTCTTCGTTACTTCCATATGTCATATTGAGAGTAAAGATGAACCCAACAGGATTAAAATCGATACACCTGTTACAAGTGCCCTGTTCCTGATTTCTTTTGGAGTTAAATACAAGGAGTCAAAGATAAAAATATTGTAATAAATTTCATATTTCTAGTGCATTGTCTTAATTTTAGAATTATAAATATGACCACTAACGTTTTATTCCACACGTTTCTTTATTTATCGCCAAAAGCCAAAGCTCTGTCTGTTGTGATATGTGAGATTTTGAGCACATATAGTAAGAAACTATTATAACACTAGTACACACACACCTGTTGAAGACTTTCGTCTTCAAACACTGAGGTTAATGAGACAGACGACGCTCTTGCGCAGTTTCCCGACCTCTGCCTAGCCGGCCACGTTAGATTCGTTGATAGACCTCTTTCTTAAAACCTCTTGTTGTAAGGCTCGGTTAAGGCTTTCGACTGTAGTTCCAAAATCTCATCTTTGCCTGTACGAATAGTATATTATCAATAAACCGGACGTGAGAGATGTATTTGCTATTGATTGATGCCGAATCTTTCCCATTCCAGGAGCTTGATTCGTCTTCAAATGCAGCTGTATGATAATTTTAGAAAAAAAACAATTTAGGCGGTCTTAGTATTACCTAGTTTCTCTTCGCTCATTTTTGACACACAGAATCTCAAGTAATTTTGTTGCAACTCACGATACTATACGTCAAAGAAAGGTTCGTGATCGCAAATCCAGTTTAACACTATAGATAATATTAACGCACAATAAAGGTCAGGTATTTAAGCTGCCAAATTTAGTTTGTTTTACGTCCGAAAGAGGCGCTTTCAGATTCTCATTCAAATGATTACGTTACTATACGAATACTTTGACGCAAATTATTCGTGATAGGGGTACTGTACGTCGTACCTACTGACAGTTTTGACATTGACATGTTTCTTTTTTTATGCGGCACTTAGACAAATCCCGTTCCCATTCGCACTAGTTCGTCATCAATTTGATGCTAAACGTCACTAAGACTAAGCGTCGTGTAGAACGGAACGCACGATACTTTTTTACCGACGCGTTAATAATGCTTAGTTAAATAGCCATAAAAAAGTTGTCGTGCAAGACATCCACTAAACGTGTTTAAGTTAAACGTATTTTGCCACTAATCATGTTTAGCTAAACGCAATTATCTCGTATTTACGTTTTACGTTGTGCAAGCCGCCCTTAGTCTCCAACAGGCTTTAGCGATGAAGCTCGTTCACGTTGCTTTTACCCTGAAGGAACTGATCTCTTTCTAATATTTTGTACCTCAACTTGTATCAATATTAATGAACAAGTAATTATTCTCATGTTTCCCATATTCGGATTACTCAAATCGATTTCCCTATATTTGCATTAAACTTACATTCACTTCCAAGAATAATTTAGTTTACAAAATATTCGAAGTGGAATTTCGGATGATCAGCCCAATTGAAAATTGTCGTTTCGACAACGTTCGATAACCATGATAAACGGGTGCTACCATACTGAAAAAAGCTTTTTTTTAATATGGCGACATATTATTTACGTTCATTAAAAAAATATCATTCGTTCATTTTACGTCCGATTTGGCTCAAAAACTTCAACTTGAATAAAAAAAATTAAAAAATAGCGTAATAACCTTAGACGAAGTATATTATAGACTTGACAGCCGCGTTCACCCGTATGAGACAGATATAAAGTACTTTCGTATTTTGGGGTGGCCATGTCCATAAAAATTTACTCCCCACATGAATATACTATAGTCTTGTTCTTAATCGGACACTAAAAGGAGCGCTCCGAACTAGTACAATTGCACAAAGGAACTAGTTCGGTCTTTTAGTACTATTAGTTCAATGGTTCATCGATTACTCTGACATCAGTCGTCTGTCGTACACAGCGAATATGGTCGTACGTCAATGTCGTTCAATTTAGTATATCTTCTATCACGCTCTGGCACACGCGTCCGTCTCGTTCTCGCCTTACTAGTTCATTTTCCGTCACACTCACGCACACGCGTCTGTCTCGTTCTCGCGCGATGTAGTACATCTTCCATCACGTTCACGCACGCGCGTTTGTAATCGTCCAACTCACTCTGACACTTGGTATTATTCGTTCTTAGCCGGCTCTTGCGAGCTAAACTGAACTATAGACATACAAAATTTGCTTAATGAATTTACTAAAGACCGATTTGAACGACCAAAAGTGAATAGTTCGTACTCGGTCACATGCATGAACTAGTTCCTAATAGTACATCGTACATGTACTACACAAGTCTAATATACTAGTACCCTTAATAACAACAATAAAAACTTAATTTTACAGTCGAAATCTTTATTTTTTGTACAAAAAGATATTAACACAAGGATAATACAAAAAATATGTACAAATTAAAATGTTTATGGAGGAAATAGGATTTTTAACGCCATAGAACAGAATATATCCGCCAATTGTACAACTTACAGTGCAATAAAGTTTAAATAAACAAATAACTTTCATTGGCCTTTAAATAAGGTTATTTTATTATTTATTTTGCGTACATAGTCACTTAAGTTCACAATGGATTTTGTAGTGTAATGAATTCTTACATTCAAATATTTTTTGCAGGTGGCTTTAATTAGTAATGGAAAATGTTGTTCTGAGGGAGCACGTTGATCATTTTAAAATAAATCCAAGCCTAAAGATCGTTTTAGGCATATCTGTAACAGATTATGCATATGATTAGTTTTCAAGCTGATTTTATTTTCTCTGTATGCTTTTTCAGCTATTTCACACAACTTAATAATTGATTTAGAAGGGTAATGAAGGCCATCCTTGTATTTTTTAAACTGCAAAGTATTTACACTTTTATCTTCTGCAGTAAGTAATGACAAGCAATTTTGACACTTTAATTGGGATTTTAAGCCCTTCACCACAAAGCCTGCAATATAAATAATCACTGTACGTGAAAATTCTGTAAGTCGTGTTGGGTCTGCAATATAATCATGGTTTTTGTCCACCACTACTTCTTTATCTAAATCTTGAAAAATGTAAAGATCTTCGTCTAATAATCGATTCCGATCGGTTGTTTTATTTATCGCAATTTCTTGTTTGCTATAAACCAAAATATTTATATCTGTTACTGGCACGCAATTGCCTGAAGTTAGATGTTTCAATTCACCGTGAACTAACAATCTTTTGAAAGCAGATTTAAATTGTATGGCCGTAGGGTTGTTATTAAATCCCCCCTTAGCTCTCACAGCACTAAAAAATATTTCTAGGTGATCTTTGCTGAGTTTATAAGAGGATAAAAATTGCAACAAATCGTTTTTGACATACTCATTAAATATAATTATGATACTTTTTATTGCTATTAGGAACCCAAAGAAACCAGTTTTCCTATTTGTTTGCAAAATGTTCGTTTGACCAATTTTCAAACTGTTTATGTAGCCGTAAATTTCATCAAGAAATTTATCGATATTTTCGAAATTGTGAGTATTGAGCGGTTTTTTGCAACCAAAAGCTTGAATTTAAAATATCGAATAGTGTATTAAATTTTCTAATAAAATCTATAGTAGCTTCAGAATTTTGGAATTGTGATAGTTTTAAATTATCCTTACATAACTCTATAGAAGTGGCTACGGATTCACTAAATAACTGAGCCGCCAGTCTCACTTTCATTATTTGTTTCTTATAGTTGACATGAGCTGCTCGAACTTTATTACCAAGATGACAACCTTCATTTTCTTGGAGTTCCACGAGGGATTGCACTAAGTGCCAAGCAATCGTTTTTCCTTCGCCATTTATTAAGAAACCTTTATCGCCAAATGTGTTTCTTACTAATTTCAGCATATGAGAGGGATCCGGGAAAATTGTGACTTTTTTGCCTTTGTGTGTAAATACAGGATTAATAGCATCGCCATCTAGTTGGCACCCCAACACTCTGGCCATTGAAAAATTTTCTGCGCAGCCATCAAATGTGAGGGAAACAATATCCACACCACGTTCGCTAACGAGATCTATGCATGTCTTGACTAAAGATGATTTTTATTCCGCAGTGACACCATTAACCAGAAAATAACCTGAATAATTCCAGCTAATTTCCAGCTGCCATTGAGACACGTGAGCATAAAAACTAAAGCCTATTAAGCGACAGGTAAGCTGTCGCTTTGTTCTGTAGTACGTCCGTAATTTGCAAAACCTACAAAGTTCTTTCCGTCCCACTCTACATTTTCGAATTGCCATTTCATCAAAGCACAAACTGCATATTTTTTTTTTGAATTATTATTTTTTGCAAATGTTTCTAGAGCTTGAAGCGCTTCAGATGAAAATCCTGCTTCACCATCTACAGTTGCATACCAACGCACCAATGTACGTGTATGGGGTAGGCAAGTTTTGAAATGTTGCCGCACATAATTGTAGGCGCGTGGACTGATAAAATGGAGATTTAATGCAAATTTTCGCATTTCAGGTGAAAATTAACTTTTGTTAGGCTTAATGAATTCGGAGCCATTATTAAGCACGGAAAGTAAATCTGCTGCTTCCTGATTGATAAACCGATTTATTTTTAATTTTTCTATAATATCAGTCAATTCTGCTTTTTTTTGACAAGTTGTCGAGCCTTCGATCTTAATGCAGCTATTTTTTTTCTTTCGGTTTCGGTTGAAAGGTAACTGCTTCAATTTGGCAGTCCATGTGTTTGGCGTGATTTGATGTTGAGGGTTCATTCTAAAAATAAACGCAAACGTAACAATGTTAGTTCAAATCATGATTTCAATAATTTAAATGCAAAAAGATACTTACTGTGTGAATGTCGCAATCCATGGGTAAAACTTCGGTAGTTCTCCTAGATGAAGGTAATTCAGGACCAACTAAAGGTTGAAAGTTAACTGCTTTAATTTGGCAGTCCATGTTTTGATTTGATGTTGAGGGTTCATTCTGAAAATAAACGAAAACGTTGTAACAATTTACGTTCAAATCATGATTTCAATCATTTAAATTATTTTCAAACAACTTTTTCGTGCAGTGATATGTTTTGTACGTTTTGGACATAGTTAATTGCACTTCTCACCTGGTAATCCAAAGATGATTTAAAAACACAATTTAAAATGTTGGGATCTTCTTTAGAGACATAATGGAATTCACCACAATTAGCAGCCTGAAACATTAAAAATATTTATGATTTCAAATGTATTTATTGAGATATGTATTTTAATTATGTACACTACAATTTTCAAATAAATAAGTATGATCTAAGATATAGATGGAATTGCGGCTTTCTTAACTTTAAACTTACTTCAATGCCTAATGTTGGTATTGTATACTTTGCCAAACAAGTCTTCCGTTGCTTTTTTTGAAAGCATTCGGTTTTAAAATGAATGGAGCACATGCGAGTGTGTTTGGTGGGCTGCCAGTTATGCCGTCCAGTCGCTGCAATCCAAACCTTTCGTATCGTCTCGTCTTTTGGAAATCTATAGAAATTATCACAAATCATATTAAATTCAAATAAACGCAGTAACGCAGCCAGCATTATAGCCTCCTTGCCTTGCCACAGGGAAATGGTTTCGTTTTTGAATAGGTTAGTCTTATTTTTTTTATGTTGCATGTCTTAGTTTTAAATTTTTCTTGTTTGTTATTAATAAAGTTCATTTAAACCTATTCAAATAATAATGATCACTACACTACATCTCATTAAATGTTCATCTAGCAATTAAAATACTTATACGATTTATAAAACTAGTCGAATTTAAATTACCCTTAAAATCGAGAACTTTTACCCTTTGTATTGTGGTATCCCTAAAGGTAACGATAATCCAGCAGCCATAGACGACCTTTTATATTTGGTCAGGTAATAATACAAAAATATTTTACATTTCGATTGATAATTCACTACTTTTTTCCACTAGTATGTATGTTCTTTTATAGGATTTAGGATTAATGCACTAAGATGCAGGCAAAACATATAGGAACAATATAAATGAGGCGTACTTACGAGTGAAATGTTATGTTTTCATATTGACGCTCAGTACGGCTTTTACATCCGAGCACACTACAATTTACCATGTTAGATGCAGGCAAAACATATAGGAACAATATAAATGAGGCGTACTTACGAGTGAAATGTTATGTTTTCATATTGACGCTCAGTACGGCTTTTACATCCGAGCACACTACAATTTACCATGTTGAGTATGTAAAACAATCACTTGGTAATCGACAAAACACTTCACTTGCACAAAGTTTATTTTAAATTTGCAATTTTATTGTATTATTTCGCATAGACGTCAAATGTCTGCCCTTATCTCAATTGTGGCAGGCGGAAATTACCTATAAACGGTGATAAGGACAAAAAACAATATCTGCGTCTCTCTCACTCTTAAGTACTTTTGTATACAGCCATCACTTTCTTACTTGTCAATTATAAATATGTGTCAAATCTACAGGATACATAATCTAAGGTAATAACATATATCGAAATGACGTTCATTGACATGGTGTTTGACTGTTGTGTCGGTTTTGTAAGAAAAGTTTTAAAAGTTTTTACAAAGAAAATGTCTTCGAAAACGCGAGTAACCAATTTTTATAGATGTTTTGTTGAATCTAAATGGAAAACACTAATGTCGTTTTCTGCTTATAGAAAACTACGCAGCAACAAGGCACAGATTTTATATCTATGCCAATATATGCAGCAGCACCCCGACTTTGCGGCGTGGGAGTACCGCACTCCTCATGGTGCCGCACAGATAGAACGGCAGTGGGTCTAGCTGGAGCTAGTTGCAGAACTGCGGCGGTTGATACAGACGCAAGAAATGCGAGTCAGGCAATCGTAAGTAGTGTCCCATGCCACAATCTATTAAAATTTATGAAAGGGATAAGATAAATAAATACAACTCCCACATTTATGTTTTAAATTTGTTTTATAATTATAAAAAATAGTTTCTTATAATAGTTTCCCTCCGAGCTCTGGCTACTCGAAGTAACTGTGCTGGCTCTATGTCACGACCTTCTGGCAAGTTATTGTTATGGTCTTCCTCCTCCTCCTCCATCGGTACTAGTACAAATTATAAAAATATCATTTGAATATAAAACAATCATAGTATTGTAATGTAAATATTTCAATGGTCATTATAGTAGTGTTATTTATTATAAAATAGCTTTAATAATAATAACCACTAATTATTAATTAAAAAATATATTTACCCAAAATGTTTCATTAGATTATAAATTACGCAACTTGCGTAAACTATCTCCGATGCCTTGTCAGGAGCATAATGGAGCACGCGATCCATCCCGAGGCAACGCACACTGCCTTTAAGATAACCGTTAGTTCGCTCAATTGCGTTACGAACTTGGCAGTGCCAGTTAGTGTAACGTTCCGCAGGGGACGCTGGTTCGGCATGTAAGATTAGGGTCATAAGCCATGGTTCTAAGGATACCCAGAGTCACCTGTAACAAAATAAAAGAGTATTAAGAATATACATTATGTTTTTTTTTTTCAGGAGACGACGTCATTAATGAATAAAACTATAACAAGACTGATTTTATATATGTAAAAAAGATATCAATAAATCTACATTAAATTTTCTTACTTAGTTTCATTTACCTTTACTTAACCAAGACAATGCAGATGGCAACGATGAGAAGATTAATTAAATTAGGTTTTCTAAACAAATTATACAATAATTAAATAAATTATTGATTAACTCGGAAACCAGAACTGTAGGAAAAGAAATAACTTTATATTGTACATCACAGGTAAATTAGTAGTTTATTTTAAGGAAATGTAAGATAAGATAAGATAAGATTGCACACCAGAAAGGTTAATAACAAATGTGCTTACCCAAAAAAAAATAGTTTTCGATTCTTTCTGTATGGAGCTTCCTTATTCCTCCTTTACAGAGCAATGGGCCCATATAAAGGAGTCATGGACTCTCCCTAGGTATCTAGCATTAACGCATAGACCCGGCAATCTACATCTGCAATCTAGGTAAAGAACCTTTATTTTAGCCACTAAAATCTTATTTATAATTGATGACATTTTACTATCTTATTATATTTTCCTTACCAATTGCACATTGAGAGTGTTTGCAGCCCTTCTCACATTTTTGAATTGGGCCCTTTCTGGCCCAGGAGGTGGGAATATTTTAATATGGGTGCAGTAAATTAGTCCCAACACCCCGGGACTCCAAACTTCTCCTGAAACTTGCCCGCAAGTCTCCTCCGGGCTGTTTCATTATTTGGGAAGTGGACCCATTCCGGTAATAATTTGTAAGAAATACATTTATATAACATATTACAACATTATTAAAACGTATGTATTGTAAGCGGGATTTGCAAATAATACGATGCGATGACGTTTAAAACTATATTGCTTATATTTTGATACACGAGCAGTCCAATTACGCCGAAGCTCGAACGCCAGCTCCGCCATCTTGACCGCTTCCTTAGTTTTGTTCGTCGTCCGACGCTAGGGCAGTGCGCCTAGTCGATATACACGCTAACAGTATGTAACAAAGGTTTCTAAAGTAATATGGGCAACTTAAATAAATAGCCTTTGAAAATTGGTTTAAGACACTGCTTGCTGTTGTCTGGGCTTGGCACAGTGAGTGGTCCTGACCAAGTTAGCGCTGGTAGCCCCCGTTGGCCAAAAATTGGATTGAACATAATACCTGAATGAAAACAATTATGATTATGTAGTTTATACATCCATTGCTTAAATTTCAAAAATATTGTATGAAATTAAAAAATAGATGGATTAACCTCAAGCATTTTAAACGACTCAAACATATCACCTTATAATTTTCTATTTCTTTAAGCATGCCGAAGTGTTTTGATTAATGTGATAACGAAAATTATCTTAAGGTGCACGGGTAGACCTTCATTTTTTGGCTCCAGGTCCACCCGAAGCCTATCAATGACGTAGTGAGCCATCACTTTTGAGATGCGCCAGATCCACTGAAATTCCCTGTCGGGAAGATCAAAGGGATCGCACACGTCTCCGATGGCTCTGCGTTGAATTTTGCGCCTTTCGCGCCCTTCATAAATAGATATAACTGAATTATAATATGGCAGAGCCATTATCAAATAAAAATACTTATCGTTCGCAAAAATAGTCGACGACAATATACCTTTTCCAAATGTCAAAAATAGATAGAAATTGACAAATAAAAGTGTCCCATGTTAGGGTTCGTCGACAGTCTTATCGTATTTCGTATTTTGACTGGAGGATATGACTTTTTGAAGATGCCATGTTAGCAACGGTGGCTATGTCGATTATTGACAACGAGACGCGATCGAATGCCTAGATATTTTTTTATCATGGCGTGCATGTTAAGCCCTCAGACTGGGAAATTGTAAGATCGAAGAACATCTCTGATATTCTTTACCGTAATCATCAAAATCATTTTGTTTAATATTCATCAATTCTTTTTGCAAGGCACTGGCTGACTTTTTCAGTAACACAATAGTTCTCATATCTTTTAAAAGATTGGCTTTGGCTACTGAATCATAGTTAGTCGATAATTCAACTTAGCGGCTTGTGATAGCCTGTTTTTCAACACAAAAGAAATCAACGCAACGAAGCAACTTCAATAACTGAACTGTAATTATCTATACTATCAATTAATTGCTGTGTGTTCGAAAGTTCATCACTTATAATAATTGGTAATAAGCTCAAAGCTACTTTAAGGTCATATTTCTCCATTTTTGTAAGACTTTTAACGGACTCAGAAAATTGACACAACGAAATAATCTCTTTGTATAATATATTGAAATTTTTACAATGTTTCTGTATAAGAATATCCTCTTCCTTACCTAATACGTCTATCTTATCTATTTGCTCTATGTAATAATTATATTTTTGAACTGTGAACTTAGCCTCATTTAACTTTTTCTTTAAAATATCTCCTGTCCTCCTATCTTAATTAAATATGTTCGTATTTTTAATAAATCATCATACAAATTCTTTATAAATGTTGCCATAGATCATTGTAATACTAAGCAATATTGATATGAAATCCCTAAACGTAAAAGTAGTAAAAATAATAATAATAACGTACCTTTGTATGCGGAATTACAAGGATGTCATGTCACCATCGCATTAAAAAAAAAAGACTGTAATTTAAACGCAATTATTGAACCCTTTTTTTACTATTAAAATAATTACCTATGAGTATGTAAATAATATAAAGATTTTTTAACCAAAACGTTTATATTTATCGCCGTGTACGCAAAACTATTATGACCGCATCACGCACAACTTACATTGTAACCGCACTTTTTAATTTTCACACTGTTTCCTCCTCGACTTTCAAATCAGGGTATAACTGGCGTCGCCGAAAAGACAAACGTCCCCTGTAGTTACCGCTATGCTCGACCTTCTGGCGAATCCAGCTTATATGGCATTTTCTGTATATTCGAAATATGATAAATGATGATGATATATGATGGTGATGATCATCATCAGTATATTAGAGTTTGACAAATGGAATCGCAGCTCGTCCACTGCCGCGTTATTTGTGCCCGCTGCTGCGTTTTGGGCAATTATCACTTCCTCCTTAGATTGTTTTGCACCCATTTTTCCGATTGTAGCGAACGACCGTCGCGACTAGGGCACTTCAATATTATTATTATATCCATGGCTTTGGATTTCTACCGAGAACAAAGATGTTTACGAATCACAATTTATATGCGGCCACTGATTAATATATTAGTAGCTATCTACAGATGCGACAGTGACGTTTAGCCTATAGTTCCAAACAGTTCGTTGTGGCGCTAGTATCGAAATAAATAATAAATAAATAAATATCCTTTGGACATTCCCACACATCGCCATCATTTGACATTAGATCTGTAGTGATTTCCTATCTCTAATGGATATCGACATCGACAAATAGTGATGCACTTTATTGATAATTTTTTCGACAACCACTACAGATTCCTCTTACATTAATTATTTTTCAAAATTTGATAAAACATAATATCAAAAACTGATTTTTATTTGTTTGTTGTTTTTTTCTTAAAATGTATTTCTTATATTTTTGAAGAGCCAGCTTTTGAGGGGTACCCATATTGGCAACATATTTTTCACTTATTACACCCTTTAAATTTTAATTAATAAATTTAACAAAATTATAGACTTGAAGCCGTATTACATAAGTCACAAAAGTTCTCACTAGGATTTTTTTATGCTCCTGGCTGCAGCCAAAGCAGGAAAAGCTACGATTGTTAATAATTGCTTTTAATTTTTTTCCGATTCCTGGTCGATTACAATGCTCATGTAGATAGTTAAAAATTATGTTGCAAGCATCTCTATATAACATAAGGAATCTTTGCGTTGGATATACCAAATTATTATGCTTTAAAGCTTTAAATTCTCGAAATTGAATATACTTGTGGATATTCGACCTTATACTATTCGACTAGTAGTATACGTTTTTAAACATGCCATACAAGTCAGAGCTCGACTAATCTTTCTACAGATATAACCCGCTACATACGCAGAACATTGAACTTTTATTTTCTCCAGTATGGCTTGGTCGATAATAGTTTGTCTTTGGCTTGCTCAAGCAGAAATTGATGCTGGTGTAGAGGAGGAGACTTTAATATTGACATTTATATTTTCTTTGTCATCATGATCCTCAAATAAATAATTCACACCTTTTAAAGTCTCCCCGTCATCCCTTTCGCAGTTTGCTTGTTGTGAATGGAGCTCTGAACTCTTTAAATTCGACAAAACCAGGCTTTTAAAAGTGTATTTAAAAACGTTTGCATTCGGATTATTGTAGCGATAATTGTAAGACCTGATGCGTCCAAAAAAATTATTATTTATTCATAATTATTTTGAATACAATTAATAATTTTGAAATACCAAAAAAACTTTCCAATGTTTTTATCCATCCCATTAGAGATGGGACGCTTGCATGTTTTCGCTGTCCTGATTGGATCAAATATCTAATAATTTTTTTTTTTTTTTATAGCATCAACCCAAAATGCATGATGTTATGACTTTGGTTTTACGGCTTTCCTCAATTTGCCTTTACTAGCACTCCCCAGATAGCCATTGACGCTGTCGAACAATTTGCCGATGAACTCCACAACTTCAGCAGTGGATTCCATTGTAGAGCTACCAGCCATACCTCTTTCTTTATCTCAAAAATAAAATTAGAATGGAACAAACATACAACTTTATTTTTTCTGCTTTAAGTGTGACTGCAGAAACAGAGAACAGACAGACACAAATAACAGAAACATAATTAAATAATTAATGGTCATATGCATTAAATATTCTGCCTACCAATCATGCAATAAAAATTAGATCTTTTAGGTTGCATTCTGACAATTTAAAAGCAAAAACTAAAAAAAATGTGCCCCATAAAATTCAACACATTTTGGAAATATAAAATAGAAATTAACTAGTTCATAAGTGTATCCTAACATAGCAGCAGTTCGAGCACTGAGAACTTGTGCAGCTACGCTCACCTTCATTTTCTTCAACTTTGTTGGGTCAAAATGATATTCTGTCAGGTTAGGTAATGCTCTATTATGACCTATTCTATTGTCCAGATCAAAGTGAAGGCAATGTCCCTCCAAGTCGCGACTTTATTGTTCCACAGAATGTCTTTGTTTATGAAGTTGTTCCTCATTCCCTTCAGCAAGTGTGGTGGATCATAGAACGTAAACATATGACACCCTGATATATGTACTGTTCCATCTGAAAATTAAAAAAATGGAATTATAATGCCTGCTGCACACAGTGCCAAAAACAGCTGACTTATGTGTAGCAGCCATAATATGAAAGTAATAGATAAAGAATAGTAATGAAGTGCATTGCAACATATTTTTTATATGAAATATTTAAAACCGGTATTCAATATTTGAATGTGACTTAATCTAGGATTGGGCTTGGTTCAACTTCTGGGACAGACAGATTGTAATGACATCAATATACATATTTTTTTGCATAATATTTCTTACCATCGTGAGCACCTTCAGCAATCCGTTTTTAATAGTTTCCTCACGCAAACTTTGCATTGCTGTTCTAAAGGTCTAACTTAATGAATCAGGACTCATATCTCTTGTTCTTGTCTGTGATCAAAGCTCTAGCTTTGATCACAGACAAGAACAAGAGGTATGAGTCCTGATTCATTAAGTTTGGTAACTAGATTTTTTAATATTTTCTTCAGTTCTAGTGCTGCTATCGTACCTTAACAAAACTAATATGCAATACACTGCCTCCATGAACTACAAATGCCTCTAATCATAAAGACTAGGGCATGGTCACAATATTTAATATTATTTTCTCCCACAAATCCATCTATAACATCTTTCTTTTTATCGAAAGTAAGGTAGGGTGTAAGGGCCACTTCGTCAAAAACGACTGTGCATATTTTTTTCTGTGATGTCCAATTTTGTGTGGTTTTTTGTATGTATCCAAAAATTTTAGGATTCAAGCCTGGCTCAAAATATTTTTTTCAGATAATCTGTGCAGGGTCCTTTTGTTCGGCAGAGCAAAGATGCTTTTCAACAATTTATATACCTTTGGACCACGTTTTAGAATCATTAAGGCACGAAGTTTATCTTCGAGTGAAAACCTTCTGGCCATTTTATTTTTTCTGACAAGCTTTAATTGCATCATGAGGAAGGCCTTTGCTTGTTTGTTCAGTAGATTAATTTTGTTCAAAAATTCTGTATCTTGTGAATACAGATGTACCTGGTGCAATCCTTCAGGTCCAGAATTCCCAAGATTTTCTGTAGCAATTTCTTTAACTTCTCGGATATATTTTCGCTTCCTTGCAGAAACCCTTCGTGTAACAGACAAACTTTTCATCTTGTTAGTTGATAGTCTGTTTACTATGGGTGCCTGACTGGATGTAGCTGAATATAAAAAATAATACCATGATTACATACTTACTAGTAATTTATTTAATAAAGCTATTGCATTAGGATAATATAATATGATTAATGGATACTTTAATTTATCTTATTATTAATATGTGGTTTTTAATCTAGCCCTAAGACTAATGAGTAGTTAATCAAATTAATGTTTTGAGAATTACAATCAATTGTGAACTAATTATGTCATTTAACTAAAATTATGAAAAGTTTTTTGTTAGTAACAACTATAATAACTTGTGCAGCTGTAGATTGTGGCATATTTTCCAGAGGTAGTGCAGATATAGATTTTTGATTTGATTGTTGATTTATTTCGGCAATGGCCTTATGGTCTCCCCTCGAACTTGAAGTACTCGGAAGGGGAGAGTCAATTTTGGCCGTGATGTAAATTATTATTTTTGTATTAGTGTTTTTTTTATTTTTTATAAAACACTTGATTTAGAAAACAAACTCACCTGAAACTTTGTATGCCAGGGTGGATGATGGTTCCCCTTGGTATTGTTGAATAACATGGCTTGTAGAAGGTACCATATCCATATTTCCCGTAAACAAACAAAAGTTGTGTTCCCGAAAGTTTTCGTCATCTGCAAGTTAAAAATAATCAAATAAATTAACAAGTATTTAGTGTAATTCATATTTATGCAAAAAATAATCTGGCACACATAAAAATAAACTTAATAGCTAACTGTGTATCACTCTTGATATATTTTCTAGCTTATTGTGTTTAAAATGTTTGTTTGCTCATAGCAAACCCTTGCTAAATATGAATAAAAAAATATTTTGTGTTAACTTCACCTGCTTTTGCAATAAAAGGGAGGAATCATCATCATCATATCATCATCAATTTGCATCTTCATGTTATTATGATCACTCAGAAAATTAGGCTCTGAAACAAATAAATTGATATTTAAAATAAAAATATGTACTTCTTGTAAAATAAAGTGTTATAACCTATTGAGATATTTTAAAACATTTCATTTAACATCTTGTCAGATTCAAAAATATTAAGGCGGGATTAGACGAGAATTGCTGAAATTTCAAGTATTTTTGTTCACTAGAACTTTGACCTGAAGTAATTATATTTTGAATTATATATTGCGTTACAACACTTTTTGTAGTTTTGGTCAGTCACTTCACAAGGTGCCCGCCTTCTTAAAATTTTAAAATAAATCAATATATATTTTTTTTAAATGCTACCTAAAACTTTTATTTATTCCAAACCTCTGTGAATATAAATTGATGAAAAAATATTTTGACTCAATAATATTATTATTGTGATTCCGGAGGGCACCGCCTTCTTCATTTTCAATACAAAAAAAATGTTATTAAAATAATTAATTTTAATTACAAATTCGTTGTAATATTGCATCCTCCAAGGAATGTCATTTGTATGAGAAATGTCAGTTGCTTCATATCTTGTTTAAAATAAACATTTACATCATAAACGTTATCAAGAGTAGTGTCCCATAAATCTGAGCCCTAATAAATTTATTTTCTTATTGGCTAGCAAATTGTGTATTTAAATGTTTTGCTAATATCTTGGGCAAGGCAAAAGTTAAAAATATAAATGCCTGAAAACACGTGTAAATTCAATCGCTTGAAAACACATGTAAATTCAATTATTTAGTGCGATGGCCAAGTCTTAATATATTTATATAAAACAATAAAGAATTTTAATATTGATATGCGTCACTATAAGATGCTGTTAATTATTACGTAACAACTTAATGCTTCGAGTACGGAGATTCCAGACACAATTGATTTTCAATTGTTATGGACCACGATCGTGGTCTTAGAGACTGGACGTATTAAGACAGAAAGTCGCGAAAGAGACTGAATAAATTAATAACCGACTTGGTATTACATGGATTTCACAACTTTTTACCGCAGAACAACTGAGTTGCGGGACTTGGTTTTTTTGACAAGTATTGTTTTTAATGGGATCTCATTTCTTTTTGTATTTTGTAGAAGTTCTGCTTTTTTCCTTTTCGGTACCTTCTACTTATTATATATATATATATATATATATATATATAAGAAAATTCGTTGCTGGTAGATATATATATACATATATATTCCTAACTATTCCTGAATTATTAAGAAAATCATCAAATTCTTTATTGCAGAATTCTTTTCCATTGTCGCTCCGCAATGTCTTTATTTTCTTATTAAGCTGGTTTTCTACCAGTGCCTTGTATCTCTTAAAACAAGTAAAGACTTCACCTTTAGTCTTCATAAAGTAGATATAGATCTGCGACTACAGTCATCTACAAACAATATGAAATATCTCGAGCCTCCAAAGGACTCCTTGCTAAAGGGACCACATACATCTTTATGTACAACTTGCAGTAGCTCATTGCTTCTACTGCCATTCTGTGGAAAAGGTAATCTACTCTGTTTACCTTCGCAGCACACTATACATGACGACTTCGAAATATCTGCCTTCCTGTCCAGTGTGAGCCCTTCCACAGCATCCTGCATTCTATTTAGGTAATTGCTGTTGACATGGCCAAGTCTGCGATGCCAAATGCTACATGTGTCTACTGCTGCTGCCAATACTTCACGTAGTCTCAGCTTGTAAACACCATTTAATAATGTAGCTGTACCAACTAATTCACCACTGTTATTGTAGATTTCACAGCCACTGCTGGTGAATTGTATTCTATTTCCTTTAGCTATCAGTTGACTCACCGAAATGAGATTGGTGGTCAAATTCGGTACACATAATACGCCCTCTATAGGCACATCATACTCGCAGTTGTCAGTCAAAGTCGTAATCATCACATCACCCGAGCATTTAACCGGCACTGTTTGCCTGTTTTCAACCACAATTTCTTTGATCGGATGCTCGACACTAACATTTCTAATCCAGTGTTCATTGGCGGTTAAATGAGCACTTGCACCAGAATCAATATACCAGTCGTTCTTGGAAAAATTGACATTTAGAAATACGGCACTGAACGCATGTGTTTGTTTAAGTTCACTTGACTTGTTATTTACTGAATCTTTCTCATTATTGGTGCACTGGTTTCTATAGTGTCCTGTTTGCTTACACTTATAACATTTTATAACCTTTGTTGACTTCGACTTTGACACATTTGAGTTTGACGTCTGTCCTCCATTGCCTTTGGTATCTCCATTTCCGCCAATGCTACCAACCTTATTATGTTTACGGAAACTCGCAAATGCTCCACTGATGTCGCCACTGTCCTCCCCCAAGTCCATCAACTTTGTTTTAATGGCGTCTGTGGTAATGGCGATTCCAGAATGTTCGATCGCCATAATCATGGGCGAATATTTTCTGATAATCCAGCCAAAAGAAGCTATCCATCCCACTCACTCATCATTGATGTTAAAGCCCGATCCACTTAATTTCTGACTTGTCTCAATAATTTGCGTAACGTACGAAGTCATGGATGAGCAATTTTCTAGGCGTATTGAAATTAAAGTTCTAAGTAGGCTTATCCTCCTCGTGAAACCCGAATCGTCGAACAATTGCTTCAGTTTCTCCCATAACTCTTTGGTAGTCTTCGAATTTTTGATGTGCACATAAAGCGACGAGTCGATCGTCAGGATCAACTTAGCCTTAGTTTTCTGATCCGCTGCGGCTTCTTCTAACTTTGTTTCTTTGATGTAATCAATATATCCTTCCAATATGAGAAAATTCTCCGCTGCGAACGCCCATTCACTGTAATTCTCCCGCCCTTTTAACTTGGGCACGCTAACCATGTAGTTCGTCGCCATTGCACCAATTTTCACAAATACAGTTCAAAGTTCGGTAACAAACACAGCGAAGGGTTTTCTTAGTCTGCGAAAAATACTAATCGGCACAAACATGCAAGTATTTTCGCGAGAATCCGCGTAAAAACTGGGCCCATAACCTCTAATAAAACGCCGGTTGTAAGATTCGAACGGAACTGACTTTATTTGACACAACTGTGACATAGACAAAAAAGTGTACCATTACATGCCAATAGATGGCGCTACTAGTAGTTGAAACTATGATTATTTGCATATAATTTAACAACAATAACCTATAATTACTGAAACACTAAATAATGTATTTTTTCAAGTAAATTATTCTCACTACCTTTTTAACATAGTTACCTTTTTTCGGCTTCCTATCCTCATACCTAGAAGTGTCAAACTTAGTGTCAATACTCGTACTTTTAAAAGGCAATGATGAATCTAAAATAAAATACTGAACAAGTGTACTTATTAGTATGAATCTAAACTCTGCCATGTACGTGTTTTGCTATTATATGCGTCTTCTAAATAGTCCTTAGTACGAGTCCGTTTTATTAAAGCCTGGTTGTATTGTTCCGTTAGTTATTTTTAAATACCTGGTACACAAAAAAATTAATAGCCTAGATGTATTGTTCTGTTAGTTATTTTAAATAGTACACAAAAAAACTTACCAACAATGACTGCAACAGAAGATTCTCTTGCGTCAGAGTGACCAACTAGGGATGGCCGGTCCAAGGAATTTATAATAAGGGTTTCCTCCCATGTAGGGTACAGTTAAATTTGCTTGCCGACGTAATCAAGCAAATTTCTTTTTCGCATTTACTTTTCTGTCTTGCCATGTCTGAAAAAAAAAAACAATAAATGTCAGCATTATCATTGATCAGGTACTGATTTAGTTGTCTGTTGCCAACAGAAACACACTGAAACAGTTTTAGGGTGTATTTCTACAGGTGTAAAATTATTTTTAACAAGCACACCCGGCAAACTTCATTACCCTCCTATGACCTTTTTTCGGCAACGAGGAACTCAACAAAGTAAAAATATTGGAAGTGGAAGTTATAAGTGTGAAACTAACCTGCCTTTGTTTTAAGTATATGTATAAAACAAAAAAAATATATAGGTACTTCAAGAAGAAACACAATTCCTCCAAATAACAGTCCATTTTATTAACATAAATTATTTGATACCAGGTTATTGGTTAGGTAAGGTGCAGTAATAATGAATTACCTAGTCTTGCCATAAATATTGTCACAAAGAAAAATATTTTTTTTTAATTTTAAATATTTGCTCTGAAGAAAAAGGTTCGAGCTGCAAAAGGTAATTTTACAAAAAGTCCAACTTTTCTCCAATTATATTATAGTTCTGCTGTTACGTTGCACAAAATAAATATTTTCGGGTCATTACTTTGACATTTGGTGGCCCTATAGCAAAGGAAAAAAAAACTAAGAATATGTAGTTAAATATTCGTTAATTATGACTACCCTTTAAAAATATAATATCTCAAGAATAAGCAAAAAGTAGCAAAATCTTTTTTCACCATAAGGTAGCTAAGATCTCAAAGAATTTTCTAAATAGACAATCAATGCCGGAGCTCTTCGGTGTAAACAACTTTTACTCTTGAGTTTGTTAAAGTTTTTGAAAAGAAACTGATGAATAATCACTCGTCTATGTTTCAATTTATTTCCGACATTATAAAAAATATTGCTTAAAGCACTATACAGTGTGTCCCTGGATAAAGTGCAATCGCGAAAGGGGATGAAACTAGACCATGAATCATTGACTAGAAAAATATTAAAAAAATATATAAAAAAATATTGTAGGATTTATTGGTATTTTAAGAATTTCATGTTTCATTAAGGACTCTATGTACAAAAGTATTGATTTCTTCCAAAACAATGGGTCTATTTCTTTGAAAAAAAAAAACAGTATGCCTAATACCTGGCGATGACCATGAAATAATAAATAGTCCGCAAAAAAGTAACTATCTTGGGTAAAAAAATGTATTTTTATGAAAAAAATGATTTTTTAGACGTTTATTTTAAAAAACTTTAAATTACTAAAAAATGTGCCCTATAACTATGTAATTTTATAGCTTCCTTTTATTCTTTACCATTTTAGCTTCCAAATAAAAAAAAAAACAATGTTCTAACTCAAAAATTGGCTAGGTAGGAGTTATTTACATTTTAGTAGGTAATAAAAGTCAGACTTTAATCACAATAACTTTATTAATAAAATTATCCGTAATTTACAATTTTGCATTTTTATTTAATGCATTAAATGTTCAAAATGGCCTCCTCGATTTTGGACGGAAACAATGGAAAAAAACGGTCTCTACCTGCACGGTAACACGATTAGGCTCCACTTTAAAAGTTCGTAGATAGCGTGTTTTTTTAGTTAGAACATTGGTTTTTTTTATTTGGAAGCTAAAATGGTAAAGAATAAAAGTAAGCTATAAAATTACATAGTTATAGGGCACATTTTTTTAGTAATTTGAAGTTTTTTAAAATAGACGTCTAAAAAAAACATTTTTTTCATAAAAATTCATTTTTTTACCCAAGATAGTTACTTTTTTGCGGACTATTTATTATTTCATGGTCATCGCCAGGTATTAGGCATACTGTTTTTTTTTTTCAAAGAAATAGACCCATTATTTTGGAAGAAATCAATACTTTTGTACATAGAGTCCTTAATGAAACATGAAATTCTTAAAATACCAATAAATCCTACAATATTTTTTTATATATTTTTTAAATATTTTTCTAGTCAATGATTCATGGTCTAGTTTCATCCCCTTTCGGGATTGCACTTTATCCAGGGACACACTGTAGAAACGAAATACACTTACCTGCTTCAACACAATCATTTTTTTTAACTTTATGTTTTACACTTATTTAAAGAATTGAGCATTTAAAAGTTACGCATAAATTTAAAGCCGATAAGATAAACGTTTCACTTTGATTGACATCTTAGTTTCGAGTAGCATTATAAAGGCTGGGATTGACCGAAAAGATAGGTATTTACTTTTTCTGATCCGTTCATTGTTTAAGTCAATTAGAAATACTATTTTGTCTATCCTCATTAAAGTTTAGAAACTTTGTTTTTGGCCGCTCAGATTGTCCAAATACCCCTATGTGCGACGGCCAGTCTTCAGCTCTGATGAAGCCCGAAACGTTCGCTTCTAACCAAGACTGCGTAGACCGAGCTTTATGACCCGTCGCCGAGTCTTGTTGGAAAGACCATGCTTAGTTATTGAATATGGTGTTGGTAAGGGGCTTAACTACCTTCTCAAGAGTGGTATCTTAATACACTTGTGCCGATGTTTTGATACCTTTTTCACAAAAATATGGCTCAGTCACTCCTTCATAGCTAACACTTTACCAAACCATCACTGAAGTCGGGTAATGCCCACGTTGCACTCTGCTGACTAATTGGGAAGCTTCCTTAGGGGTTTGAGCATAAATACGGTCATTTTGTTCCTTAGAGGTTTGAGCATAAATACGGTCATTTTGTTTTTTTTTTCATCCGTAAACAAAATTTTTCTGTGACCTCCCTTTGCGTATCGCTTCAGTAGTTTTTTTTTACTTTACCACAATATTATTTTTTAAAATTATCAGTTAAAAAATGACCAATGCGTCTCTCATAGGCTTTAAGTCCTAAGTCATCTTTTAAAATACATGGTTCTGAGTGCTACACACTTGACGTATACGAAGATCACCGTTCTATTGTAAAAGTTCGAGTGATACATAAAACTGCTATTCTCGAGCACCGATAGAAAAATTCACTTTCGAATTTCATTACGACGTTCCATTACAGTTATCGTACGGGCGTTTTTAAAAATGCCGAAATAAAGTAAATTTAAGTCCATCTAAAAAAAAAAATTTGGTGAAATTAGACAATAAATCTATTTGTTTGTTTATTTTGATGACCATATTCACAAAACTATACATATTGTTAAAAAATAGAATAACGGTAGATCAATAATTAAAATTTCATTATTCATGCATAGCATGAAATGAAACGCAGCGAGGCGCCATATTACCTTACTCTATGACCATAAATGACAATGTGTGTGTGTGTGTGTGTCAAAATTGTTGATTGTTGCAAATATCGATTTTTCAGTGACTGTTATTGTTTTCTAAACTTTTGCCTAAAATAGGAATAAGTAAGAATTACGATGCTAAATACAAACAAAAACTAGATATTATTTTCTAAGGTTGGTATGACGCTGTTGAATATGCTTATAATTTACCTAACTACAAGAAAGAGACATATAATAATTCTTTAGTAGTAATAGATTTGGATAATTAACATCACAGATATGAGTGCACCTTCTTAATGTGATAGATAAGTGGTGTGACCGTGTGTGGGGTGCTTGAATAATAAACACGTAGTATAAATCTTCAGGTTCTTCTCCAATAGTTTTATTTAAACAAAATAGCACAGAGATAAGGCACAAAGTCAGAGAAAGTACAAATAGAGGCCATATTCTGGCATGCAGCTCGCTTTTATACAAATCAAAACCCTGAACAACGGTAGGAAAACAGTGGGTACGACATCCGTTTCCATACTATATGAACATTTACTATAATATTTATTTGTAGGGATAAACAATCTGCTAATTAAATATAAAATCATTAATTATTTAGTTATTCATCGTACCGAATTTAGTAAGCCTTTTAGATTATTATTTTAATAGTTACAATATTTAAAATAAATCTAACCTCCACCAACCAATCAGAGGCAACTTCCTTTTGGCGGCAAAATGAACATTTGTTATACGGCAAACATAAAAATCTAATAAGTGTCCCAATAATCTTTAAATATTCAATTTACAATTAATAAAATATTATTATAATAATAAGATAATCCAAAATATTCTTATATCATAGCCGAGTTACATTCAACATGGTGGACACTTCCGGCATTTCCATAACAAACGTTAAATAGGTTTGACACCTAAATAGGTGTATAAATTATGATGTATTGAACATAATATGATGAAGAGAATGTGTAATTTAGTGAATACAGTGGGGTTACATAAGTCACACACAGTGAGTATGTGGTTTAGTGCACAAGTCTACTATTACAGAACTAAGTAAATATGTGGGGCAGACTAGGATCGGTAATCATCGTGTAACAGTAGTGTTCTTACAAAGCAAACTATTTTTATTTAAAGATAGTCTGGATTATGTTGTAGCAAAGAGAATATTTAGTGGCCAATATAATGCGATAAAAGACTGGTTTAAATACATGGAAATACTTGAATACCTTAATTCTCTGGTATCTAGGTACCTAAGTACTTAATGCATTAGACACATAATGATAGTTTTATTTCATAATTTATAAATCAAACCATCAGATTTTTCATTCATAACCTAAATCTATGCATATAGTATTGCCTATAGTTACCTTATTATAAATAAATACCTAGTACATTAGCAATCTGTTCTATGAGTGCTTGAATGAGTTTAAACATAGTTTATGGATTCCACATCAATTATCTACAATAATCATTATTATCCCAGAAAAGAGATACTGAGCTAAAATAAATAATGGTGTTCAAGTTTTGTTTTTGTTTTGTGTATAGTAGGTAACTTTCTGTGATATTTATGTTGGTTATTGTTTTTTTACAGAAGCGAGCAGTAGAACAAATTATAATAATCAAAAAGGAAGGAGTGCCAAATGAAGGGATTTTAAATACTCCTTGAAACACAACCGCATGCATTTCACAACAAAATAAATGATAAGTTAGAAAAGTATTGCATTGAATTAAAGGATGTAAACTTTCCTGATTAATATGACCAATGGCTTTAAATAGTTTTTTTTTAACAATAACATTATTGCTTCTTAAATGTTGTGTGTTCTGACTGATGTATGAAGAAAATAAAACCACTTGCTAAATTGGTATTTTTTTATTTGTATGAAATTTATTTATTTATACTGTTTAATCTTCCTTAGTCATTGACATTAGGAAATTTGAATTCAGGATTGTTTTCAATACATAGGGGAAATCCATGATCATGAGCTTGAAACAAAGTCAATATATAAAACCAGGGTCTGAAAATAAACCTGAAGGTGACCAAAGGTACTCTGTGATAAGACAACAAAACCTAATCGAGTTGGGCTCGTAGATTCAAATTGTCAAGTACTTTGTCTCTAGATAGTATCCAGGGTTGGAAAGCTCTTAACATAACATTAAGTCCTATCGAGGTTACCGCTGCCTAACCAGCAAAGAGCCGAAATCGCTTACACCTTGTGACGACTTTTGTTTGAAACGACGCCTGTTTTGTATCTTGTGTGCAAGCAATTTTCCTTGGAAAGTGGTAAGTCGGGAGTGACCACGGCCTAGGCATGCCAGACAAACGGAGATCCTGTTTTTTGTAAGTCAATTCATGTACTCAGAACTACTCTAAAACGCAGTACCCTTCTGAAAACCGCATCAAAATCGGTTTAGCCAAACATGATATTAATTAGGGGGCAAAAAAACATTGTATATTGGACACACAGAAAACCTTCGTTACTTGAAGTCGGCTAAAAATCATACAAAGTAAATGTACATTTTCTCGATTTTAGGTTAGGTAATCATTTCACCTGATTAGAACCTCAATAGTTCGTATACGAATTTCAAAATCTATTGGTCTCCAGCAATCGAAATGTTCGTGTGACATTCCATCGAATTAGTTTGACTGTGAAGATCTGAGAATACACAAGCCTTGTTTCCTTCGAAAAAAATTCGAGTGGTGAACTTTTTTACAAGTGTAAACTTTTTTCGATCATGCGAGAATCGGCCTCCTGACCACGCGTCGCTACGGAACGGATTTTCGAGTTTTCTCTCGCTGGGCTGGGGTCAATGATGTCCGACGATGCCAGGGAGGTCAATGATAATATCGATGGCTCCTAAGTAGACTATCGTATGTTAGAAATGTTAACTTTACAGGAGAGCCATTTTAAGATGTTTTCATAAACAGTTTCGTAGATATTATAGCTTAAGATTTGATTTTTTTACCATTTGTAGTTAATATTATGGCGGTTAATGAAGTATTAAAATATATCTTCGAAAACATGTACTTTCAGAGATATTGTTGATACAATATTTTACTTGGAGATTATATGGTGCAGAGAATCTTAAGTAAGACATACTATTTTTTACACCGTATGTTCTTTGATAAAAAATATCGTACGTGTTACTTACTCAATTATACTTAGGTCAGTAGGATTTGTTTTTTGCGCGTATGTTACATTTACCATATTTTACTTAGTAGGAAGATGAATTTTACAATTGTATCAAATAAACAAAATTCGTCCCCTTAAAGGCAAAACCGATTATCAGCATAGAACACAGTTTTGAGTAAAAGCATTTTGAAAGTTTGACAGCTGGTAGCCTATTATTGTGCAGGGCCATTTCATTTGTTTAGTAGTTATAACAAACAAGAAACTATATACTTTTACTTGTAGACAGAAATGAACCTTTAGAATTTTGACATGTTCGAAAAAATCAAAAAACAATACCGAAAAGGAACGCATTTAGCCGGTTTTCGTTGAATCTTAATTATTTTAAATTTTTATGTATATCAGACGAATTTGTCTTAAATTGATAAATTTTGCTTTATGTAACGATTGAGCTAAATGTAACTGACATGTAAATTAGGAATGTTGGAAGTTTATATTCTTAGTTTGAGGAATAAAGAGAAAAAAATATTTTATAACTGTTTCTGCCTGACTAATAATAAAAATAAAAATAAAGTTAATTGTAGCTTCGTATTCTTTTTATAAGAAGTTCTTATAATCGTAATAATAGTTAGCAAATCATGCTCGTAACAATTTTTGTGAAAGAAATAAAAAGGTTTTAAAATTAAAAATTAAAAACTTAACAAAATTTTAATTAGTTTAATCATAAAACACTAAACATTTGACCACACAACTCACTTGGGTGATCGGGTTAGGAAATGATGAAAAAAAATTAATAATTAGAAGAACTACTGATATTGTTCCTAAAGGTACTCGTATATCAGATTCACTCGTTGTCCGATTCTGATATATCGGAATCAGATAGAGTTAAATCAGGTAGACGGTCAACACAGGTGTCTTCCGTACGTAAAGAGTTGAACCAACCGTGGTACTCTTCTGGTATGACTCCTTTTTTGCAGAGAATAAGAAGATCTTTCTTTTTCGCCACCGATATAGGCAGAGGTTTCGAATACAGCTTTTGCAAACTCGGGAAATCACTTTGAGTGTTCTCAGGTCTCGGTCTGTCGATTTGTTGCCTCGTTTTCTTCCGTGTTGAGTACCCATGATCGAAGGAGGTAGAAGAAGTAGGACCAGTCTGTGTTGCAGCGTTGGTGACATCAATTATCATAAAATTGTTCGACATGTCATAATTATAATAAATATTTTTATCACCCTTGATGTATTTCATTCGTTTGATTTTAAGCCATTGAACACGTTCGCCTCGTATATTTTTATTTCTATTTAACATAACAGAGTCTGCTAATTTTTTGAGATCGAAGAATTCTGAATGTTTGAATTGTTTTACATGATAACAATTTTTTGTAATTTTTTTGTCTCCGTCCCTGTAAACTTTCTTTGATCGAGCTCTTTTAAATACATTATCCCAGTCATTTAAGCTAAAGAAATCACAATTTTTTTGTGCGGTTTCAATAGCACTATGCATTGAATCGACTTCCATGTAGGAATGCCCTGACTCTAAAAAATTGTGTTCCAAAACCTTTAACTGTTCGGTGTTTTGCATGATCCACAACAGTAGTGCAGCAATATATTGATTCCTGTTTTGCCCACCACAAGTATCGGAAAATAAACTTAGCTCTGATACATTTTTAGGAATACAAGTGGTCAAGTAGTGTAATAAAATAGATCCTATCTCTGAGCTGCCTTTTCTGCCATGAATTTCTGACCAAAAGAAACAATAAGCTTCATTAGGATCCTTATTTTCATATAATGTTAAATTGTAAACCGTCAATTTTCTTGTGTAATACAAGAGTCCAACATCTGTGCTTGGAATTTGTAAAATGGCCTGTAAATCAAATGTGAGCGTCAAAAAATCATTTTCTTTCTCAGCTCTCTCTTTGTCATTTTCTTTTTCAGAATTACATGTGTTCTTCCTCTGAATGTGCTCTTTACACTCTTGTTCTAGCTTCATCTTACCTTCGCCGTCAGCTTGATTGTATTTATTGCATAAGAGGCACTGATCTTTCTTGGGCACATAGAATCCCAGATTGAACTCAGTAGAAAAAAATCTACGATATGTCATTTCAGAAACAATTTTTGATGGCGCGAGTTCATTTTTATGACATTGCTTTAGGTACTCTTGGTACATTTTGTGTAGTGTAAGGGTTCTGTCTAAATATTTACGTCTCAGCTTCTTTCTAACGTAATGACTCTCCATGGTAGGGAAGGACACGATATGTCTTTTAACATCTTCAACTACTTCGGAAGGAGTTTTGTTAGCTGGTGTGTGTTTTCCACGAGGATCAGAATCTTTGGAATAACAACCTGAGCGATCTCGTCGCTTTATTGCATCTGTAATTACTGATGGAGCAATACACAATGTTTTACAGAAGAAATTTTGACATACATTTTCTTTCTTGTCATCTACGCAAAAAAAAAACATTGCTTTGCATAAGCTCGTATTGTAGTCCTTTTTCTATCTTGTAGAACTCTTTTCGTTGGATTAACGTTGACATGAGTCAAAACGAAATTTTTCTTGCAAATAAAGTCCATGTTCCAGTATTTTCTGCAAAGCAGCATGCGGTCACTTTCTGTAAACTTATCATTGCAATGAAATTTGCATTTTGAACAGTCAACTTGCTTAGGAACTTTGGGATTTCTTAATTTATTTTTGGTCAAATAAGGTAATCCTTCTGCCCTTCGTTTTGCAGCAACGTTTCTATTCCAGGATTCGATTATTAATACGCCATCGCGCCCGTGGTCTCACTGATTTCCAAAAACGCAAAAATATTTCATTTAATACCGAATGCGCTACTTTAAACGAATCATTGTTGTTCATATTCGGAACCTGTTTTTTACCAAACACTAAAGCTATTGCTTGTGATCGAGCTGATCTTAGCTTTTCTTTTTTAGTGTTATTAACATCGTCATTCAGCAATTCATCCAGCGTAATTAATTGCGAATCATCTGAGTCTGATAGAGTAGGCGCTAATTTCAGGTCTTCTGGTATGTACGTGGGGTCTTCGTCAGAAAAATCACTATCAAAATTAAATATTTTTTCCATTTCTGCTTCAATATGTACCTCTTCTGTTTTCTTTTGTAGTTTTGAATGGTGTCTCTCTGCAATCAGTTAAAATAGCTGTATTAACAAAATACAAATTTTTAGTTCTCTAAAGTTTTTATTGGAATTCGCGAAAACAAACCTGATTTACGTCTTTTTGTAGCGCGTATCTCAACATTCCATTCGGATGCTTTGCCTCTTTTTGAATTGTTACCTAAAAAATAATATTTTTAGACTGTTTCCTGAATTGTTTTGTTATAAAGTGTTTAAATCGCACCGCGGGATCAAGTTTCAGTAAAGACTAACATGATTAATAATAATATAGGTAATAAACTGGTTTGAAGATGTATGTCAAAATTTCATCAGTAATTACAGATGCAATAAAGCAAGGAGATCGCTCAGGTTGATATTGTTACAACATTACATTAGTCTTTGAAATAAGAGAAGTGAAAATTACCTGGGACATTAAGCTGGTTAACATCATTTTGTAAATCAGTTTCGTCGGTTTCTGCAGCTATAATTTTTGATGTTGTTGCAGTATCGATATCTGTAACTAATAAAGTTATTAGTAGGTGGAAACCAATGTGCAGTCAACAGAAGAACATTACTAATTCCTTCTGCAGTTATTATCATAACATTATTAAACTTTCCAGTAACCAAACATTACTTATTGCCGTAAATCAAACCCAATAATTATAACTACTTAATGGAAGTCCGATAAGTTATTATAAGACTTTATTACTAAATATCAAACAAATTTTACCTTAATTGGTTGAACCATTTAAGCGTTAAGAAGTAGACCCACTTTAGCATTTACATCATTTAAAGAGCGTTATATTATAGTGAAACTAACTGTCGCTCATGGCTTCGCCCACGTGATTCCCGTTCCCTTGGGACTATAAGGATTAAATGTAGCCTATGTTTTATTCTGCTCTCTAAACTACACTCCTGGAAAGGTTCATCAAAATCCGTCGAGTAGTTTTTGCGTGAAAGAGTAACAAACATAAATATCCTTTGATAAATATCCTTTGGACATTCCCACACATCGCCATCTAGTCCCAAAGTAAGCTACTCAAAGCTTGTGTTATGGGTGCCAGACAACGGATATAATACTTCAATACTTTTTTTTGTAAATACATACATGATATACATAGAAAACACCCAGACCAATACAAACAGACATGGTCATGCACACAAATGTTTGTATTGTGCGGGGATTGAACCCGCACCCGCTGCGTAGTAGGCGATTTCTCGACCACTACACCAAACGGGTCGTCAAACATCCATCCATACTCACAAATCACAACTCACATTTATAATAATAAAAATAATAACCCCGTTGTTGTTGCCCGCGACTTCGCCCGCGTAGAGTACTATTTCTGTATCTTACAGGAATTGGGCATTTTTTTTTAGATAAAAAGCTATATTATGTTATTCCAGACTATAATCTATCTCTGTGCCAAATTTCATCTATATACGTTCAGTAGTTTTTGCGTGAAGAAGTAACAAACACACACTCACAAACTTTCGCCTTTATAATATAATTAAAACCTTTTTTTGAAGTACCACAGGTAAGTATGTAAAGAGACAGAAATATGTTTAGCTCACCCGTATCCGATGTTAGGCCTGAAGAATCTGTGCATAAAGTATTGACTTTCGAACCTAACTGCTCCATCTGTGTCAGGTAGCAATCGTAGGCCAGAGATAAAGCTAGGTCAACTTCATTGTCATTGAATTCTGCAATCTTGGTATAGTTTGCTTTTCCTTAAATCATAAAATTAAGGTACTTTATTATGTATTACACTGTGATTTCATTCATAACCTCAAAATTACTGTTAAAATGCTATTTTGCTTTAAATAGACGTTAACCTTGTAAACTTACCTCCATTGTCACTATTTTCTTCGTTCATCTTCTCAATGCAACACTTCTTTCGCGTATTTAAGCAGTAATAATATGCCAAAACAAAACACAACTTAACTGACGCGTGCGTCTCATTTGCTTGAAGAACCGACTAATGGCCGACACACACCTTGTGTGCGAGCGAGACAAACGATTAGCAGCAAATAGTTGGTTTTGTTTGAATTAAATTCGATTTTATCTTTTGCTACTGCTCGGAAAAAAAAATAATATTGAGACTTATCTTTCTTAGTTTGAAGTAAATTAATTAATTAAGACGTAATAATATACAGCAAATAACAAGTAAAATCAGTTATATTGTTTACTTTATAAGTATGATAATATATCAGAAGTTTGTTCACATCGAAAATCGACTAAAGTCATTAAGTATATTCTTAGTGAACATAATAATCTATTTTCGTCTAATACACCACAGCAAATATAATGTAAGAAACAAAATGTGTTTTTGCTTGTAATATTTGTATAAAATGCTCTGTAGGCCTAACATGCACGCCTCGGTACCGTTTATCGTGTCGATAAAAATATTTTATTTCCTAAACAACATGTTTTCCCACATTTGTTTGACTTATAATATAATCCTTATTGCTTTTAAATACAAATGAAAACATAAAAAATACTAAAAACCTTTTTAAATATGATTAAAAAGTCGTCTGAAATTTATCGATTGATGATAAATAGGCGCGCATCTTAGGCCCGCTGCTATAAATCTTTAGTCGTTTTTTCGTGAAATCATTTTTAAAAAACACGACTTTAACCTGTTTTGTTGCCAGGTATCTCTCTAAATACTGATGATAGCAGATAATCGGTTTTACCTGTATGTAGAGCAAAAAAAAACGAATCGAACTGTGCATTTAACTCAAATTTGCAAAAAACTGCAGTTAATCGGTTTTGCTTTTAAGGGAACGAAATTAAACAAAATAATACTATAGAAACAAAAAAAACCTTTATTTTAAAAAAAAATCGCAATATCGTAAAATGCCAATCTTGCATTTTTACAGCCATTATAATCAATTAACAAACTAATACTTTAAGTATTAGTATTACTAATTATGATTGATCCACACTGGTCTCTCATAACAAGAGAAAAGATGTACAAATTTTGGTTAATTATCTAAAAGTATAACTGGAACCATAATCAACAAAACTAATAACAAAAAAATATGAACTTAAGTTCTCTTTGACTCGCCGATTTTTCAATTGTCAGATAAAAATTAACAAACAATTTTGATTTACTGAAATCAGAACATAATTTTAGAAATTAATGTGATAATAGCTGCTTGTATGATAAAAAAAATACTTTTTGTATTCTTTTATTTTATCTGACAATTAAAAAATTACACTTGTCTATAGAATACTCATTGCACGTGACAAAAAAAACAACTTAACAAAAACATGTCTTAATTATTAAAAATATAACACAAATGTAACCTACTTTAATCAGTCCGTACCTTGTACATTGAGATCATGAATAATGTGTCTTGCCTAACGCAATACTTTGGTATTCTACTCTGAATCAGTATCAAAAACATCTTGGTTATTACTGTTGTTGACTGCAACGAGTTTTTTTTTTGTAGAAGTTGTGATGAATTGCCGGAATGATGCCTTTATCACAAAGGCTTATTAAGTCATTTTTCTTAGCTTTAGGTTTAGGTAACACGCGGTTGTAAAGAGGACCAGCAATATCTTGTAGTCGCCGTCTCGTATTGGTCTTCGTGATAATCGTCATATATTCAGATTCAGTTAAATTGTATTTATAAAGCAGTTTATTTGGATTACAAGGAAGTACTTTTAGTTCTTTTATCTTTGACCATTTGACATTTTCTCCGTTTACATTTTTTGTCCAATTTTTGCCAGTTAAGGTAGGTCCATCTCAATAACGCTGTAAGGAGTTCCGTCTTGTTTAGCCCATCGCACTAATGCAAACCATTTCATAGGAGTATAAATCAATTTATTTTTGGCACATCTTTCAATCAAAGCGTGGACACTGTCTCCTTCTTGCTGTGTATGGCCTTTTTCTTAAAATGTGTGTTTTATTGTGATATTGTATTGTTGCGCCAATAACATATATGCAGCGAAGACTATCCGATTTCGATTTTGCCCGGTGCAATTGTTGGACCAAAATCTAAACTCAACGGCACCTGCTTCAACTCCTTTAGAGATATAATCTGCCAGACAGCTAGCTACCTCGTTGGCACCTCTTTTGGCTTCACCTTCATGCCACATATAGCAAGAGGCCCTTTTCTGAGCAAGATCAAATACTGTAAAGTTCATGGTCCCTAACTTTCGTTTATAATAAAAATTAACTTTAAAAAAAAGTAAAAACCGACTTCAAAACCAAAATGCACTAAAAAGTCTTAAATAAACTCTTGACTATTGAAAGGAATATTATTTCAATAGGAATATTAATTTCAATAGTCAAGAGTTTATTTAAGACTTTTTAGTGCATTTTGGTTTTGAAGTCGGTTTTTACTTTTTTTTAAAGTTAATTTTATTTCTTCATTTTTAGAGATTACAGGAGAATGGGAGGGGGGGACCTTATGACTCTGTTTTTAAGAAGCTCCAAACTACCTATTATAAGTTCTTTCATTATAATTACTGAACTCCTAAGCGTTAAGGAGTTCCACCATCAGCTCAGCCCCACAAGATGTTGACTATTAGACGTAACAACATGTCAACATTAAGATTCAAGTAAAGAAACACTATACGTGCCTTTAAAATTTGAGGGTTTCCCTCGATTACACCAAGATCCCATCATCAGATCCCAAATTGAAAAAAATGGGACCAACTAGAAGGTATACCCTCTAAGTAGGCGAAAAAATGTTTCGATTTGGTTGACAAACGACTGAGATATGAGGTAACAAACATAAAAAAAAAAAAAAAACAGTCGAATTGATAACCTCCTCCTTTTTTGAAGTCGGTTAAAAATATACTAACTTCGCCGTAGGGAGCGTTTAAGACCTTTTGAAAGTCAAAAGTAGCACCTATGTTTTTTCCATTAGAATTCACTGCCTCTCTTTTGTCTGTAGCTTTTAATTCTCGCGCCGTTTTTTTATTTGAAATGTGGGATACGTTACTTTCCTGTTCATTTTCCTTGCGATTTTCCGTATTTTTATACGTGTGACAAGACAAGTGTCACATTGGTCTTTTTGGGGCAAAAAACTAATCTTGAAGTTGTCATTAACAACAGTCTTATACTGACGTTCAGTTTCGGCTTTACTGCTATACAAATTTACATCCAACCATTCATTATACATAACAAAAAGTTTATGATAATCTAAATCAGAGTCCAAGTATAATCTGGAATTGTCTTTTCTAAGATAATGGGATTCTACCGGCTGCAAACACTTGATATGATCGTACACACTTCTTATAACATCTTCTGTTATTTTACGAGGATGTTTTTTGTGCTTCCCTCGATCATCACCTGCTATGGTGCGCGTCGATGACTCAGTTTTTGGTATAGCTGTGTACACAAATTGTTCGCTTATTGCTAATGTTGCTAAAAACCTGTTTTTTTGCAGACATTCAAGTAATTTGTTTTTGTATTTTGATCAATGGCAGGAAGAGGTAAGTTATACTTAAGCGTGTATTTTCGTCGTGATTCTCTATCAGTAAAAACTCTTCTCTTTAGGTTTCGGCTTACCAAGTTGGATACATAAGCCCATTGTTTCTGATGGTCTCCAAGTTTCCAGAAAGCTTAAAAAATTGTTTTTCTTTGATCATTTGATATCTTTTCAAAACATTTCATCCGACACTTACATGGCGATTTCATACTTTTCTTTGGCTGTTTTTTGCCTTTTCGACTCATGTATGCCTTACTAAGATTTTTAAATGTCTTCCTCTTTGTGTCGATCCATTCATGCATATGTTTTCGCCTACTATTTCCTTTATCTTTTCGAACGTTTTTTTTTAGTGGTAGGGGTCACAAAATCACTTGAATTGCAAGTTAATGGCGTATTAGCTTGAGGTGTAGAATAAGCAGAAAAATTGGATATTTGAGATTGTGGTTCCTGTATAGGGTTTCCAATGAAATATGGGCAAAAACTATTTATGCAATCAATGTCTAAATGGTTAATAGGACAGTAATTAAGGGACGACGGATGCGGTGTATGAGGTGTGCAAAGCTAGCATCATGGTAATATGACATATTTTCGGAATTGGCAGTTAAATCATCACACTGTGCAAATATTGAAGGACTTGAAGGTTGAACTTGATAGCTGCTATGGTCTAAATTTGAATCCGGTTGTTTATGCGATAGCGTGTCACTTCTAAACACAATATCTGCTTTCGTTGTTGGCCTGGAATTAGCTATGGTCTCGATCAAATCTTCAACTGGAAACCAAAACAATTAATGTACAAGAGAATGTTATATATTTTTTCTAAACAGTGAAACACCAAAAAATTGATCATCTAATCATGGAAAGGGTAGGTAATTAATTAACAAATTATGAAAGAATAAAGTTTACCATCATGGCTGGTGGGAGAAATAGGCGGTGTTTCGTTTAAATCGTCATTAATCATATCGGAAAGTGCGTTTATTTCAGCTTAATCAGCACTTTGCGGCAGTGGTGAGTCTGAAACAGTTAAAAAATAATTATAAGATATATATTTTTTCATAGAAACCGCGTAGACAATAGTATGATAAATATACGATATAAAAAGTAATTTTATTTACCAACGTAAATAGCAGCAAGCAGTACATACAATAATGAACCTTTATAGATAATCTACGTAAGTAATCGTATGTATATCATACGATACAAATAGCAATTTCAAAAGCGGCGTATACAACCGTATGTATTAAATACGATATATTTTTTTAAATAAACCGACGTACATAATCGTATGTATTATTTACCATAGTTTCGGATAATTTATAATTAAAACTGAGAGAAAAAAAAAGTAATGATATGAATGAATAACTTACCTATCATTCTGTGGGTTTCATCAAAATCATTATTATTATCAATGCATTGCTCGTCATTTTGAGGAACAAAATTTGTTTTATTAACATCCTGGTTTAATTCACATGCTAAATCACAAAGTCTGCGCGCTCTTGATCTCTTGTGAAAGTTTTTATATGGGTTATCCATAATTTTAACGTTATTTAGTATAAAATTTGGTCACCAAAACAAAGTAAAATAATAACTCGCTTATCGAGCGCAGCGTGCGCCTTAACCGCGTATCGAGTCGCAACTGGCGCATACCATAGACGACTCCCCCCTGCGCCCGCGCGGTACTCCTCGTACAATATCGTTATTGAAACTTACTCCTGCATGCGCCGCACGCGAGGTTTATGTACGATTGTTTACGTGAAAAAAAAACTTTGTTTTTCAGTTTATTAATTTTTTTGTTCCTAAAATTGATAGTTTGTAATAATTCAATTCTGAATTGCTAAAAACAAGAATATCGGTATTTTGTTGGATACGGTAGTTTACGTAAGAGCCATCGATATGATGTTTAGACTCTAAAACAGGGATGCACAGACTTATTAAGACTAGGGGCCACTCGGGCAAATTATGAACTGATGGCGGGCCGCCAGAAGTATAGGTAATTAAAGACAATAAAGAATTGATAATTATGTATTAAAATTGAAAAAGAATTTATTAATTTGAAGCGTGGCACTGCATAGTGCTTACAATCTTTTTTATATTTGGCTCAAATTTACTTGTAGCAACACGTAAAACTGCTTCCAAACTTTCATTTGCAAGGCGGTTTCGATTTTTTGTTTTATTATTATTTAGTATTGAAAAGGTTTGTTCACATATATAGGTAGAACCAAATAAGCTGGCACATTTCAGAGCGTTTATGCGCAACTCTTTGTACGTATTTTTATCAATGCAGCGGTAAAAGTTCAGCAAGTCTCCTTCGTTGAATTTGTTGCGTAAATCTTGGTCGTTTTGAATGTCGATAATTTCTAACTGCATTGACTCTGGCGCATTTTCAACTGAAATCGTGAAAGGATTGCTGAATATGTCCAACAGAGGTTTCACTTTTTTAAACTCCGAAAAACTTTTGCGAAAAGATTGAATCAAAATATCTAGCTTTTCTACATAACTGAAATTAATCGCAGTTTTGTTGAATTTTTCAGCCATTTTCTTATAATTCGGAAAATGATTGTAATTTCCAGAATTCAATTGCGATCTGAAAAGTGTCAGCTTGCATTGAAAGGATGATACGTGAGCGTAGAGCTGGGATATCAGTTGATTTTTGCCTTGAAGCCGTGTGTTCAAGACATTCAAATGATTTGTAATGTCAACTAAAAAAGCCAAATCACACAACCAATCAGGATTTTTAAGTTCCGGGACATCCTTTTGCTTTTCCGCCAGAAATATTCCAATTTCTTCTATTAAATTTAGAAATCGTTCCAGGGTCAATCCACGACTTAGCCACCTTACTTCTGTATAATACAGTAAATCTCCATATTCGCTTTCGATGTCATCAAGGAATTGTTTGAATTGCCTGTGATTGAGTCCTCGTGATTTTATGAAATTTACAGTCGAAACTACCACTTTCATGACATTTTGAAATTCAATTTTTTTAGAACAGAGGGCTTCTTGGTGTATAATGCAGTGAAACTGCATGAGATCTTCAGCGTTTATGTTTTTTTCTTGCAGATGCTTTTTCAGCAAAGTAACTAGCCCAGAATTGACACCAATCATCGAAGGAGCACCGTCAGTGGCAACTCCCGATAATTTTGATAAGTCCAAATCAGTTTTTGAACACTCATCCAAAAGTACATTGAGTATATCAACTCCTCTGGTTTGACCTTTCAATGAACACATTCCTAACAACTCTTCTAAGACTTCAAAATCTTGAGTAACACCTCGTATGAATATGAGAAGTTGAGCTGTGGAAGTAATATCAGTGGATTCGTCGAGTGCTAATGAAAAAAATTCAATGATCTTAGTTTTTTCATTTAATTGTTCCGCAATATTACCTGACAAAGACATAATACGTCTTTGGATAGTCATACGATTCAGTTGAATTTTCTCAAACTTTTTTGCTGCTTCTGGACACATTTTCTTAGCGGCAATTTCTATGCATTCTTTTACAAAATCCCCATCATTGAAGGGGCGACTGCGCTTTGCTATCATTCGAGAAATTTCATAACTAACTTCTGTAGCTGTTTCTGAATCTTGGATGGGTTTTGTAAACATAGCTTGCTGACCAATAAGCTCCCGTTTTAAAGACAACATTTTTTGCTTTCTTAATTCGCCTGTAAACTTGGTAAAAGTAGGATGCTGCGTTTCATAGTGCCTTTTTACATTATATTCCTTTGCAATCGCAACAGAATTCTTGCAAATTAAACAAACGACTTTATTATGCGACCATACAAAAAAGTATTTCTCAGTCCAAATTTCTTGAAACTGCCGATTTTCATCTTTAACCTTACGTTTTTTACTAGGTCCTGGCTTGTCCATGTTGCGTTCTAATCCTGGCTAGGATTAACACAGCACCTAAAAACAATTACAGTACCTACTTAAATTACCCATCCTTTTTTAAATTAGCAAAAATAATTGATTTAAATAGGTAGGGAAACACTTATTAATAACAGAGTTTTACTTACGATTTCACAACACAATTATACACGGCACTTGACGGGAAATCTACGTTGAATGTGGATAAAAATATATGACACCGGCTAGTCGAGTTAAAATCTACACTAGAACTATTGACACTTCACTCAAATTAAAACCGAACTATGGGTCGCTGCGGTTAGCGTGGCTTTTATACCGCGCGTATAGAGTCGAAAACTGTCTGGAGAAATCTCGAAACCGACTCTGGAAGCTTCGTGTATCTACCTACGCGAGCAATCGGGAATTCGTGCACTTAAGAGGTTTTATTCTGGAATAGAATTCAATATTTTTCGAATGTACGAGAGTATTATTTTTGCTGTCGGCGGGCCACCAGTATTCGACCGGCGGGCCGCAAGCGGCCCGCGGGCCGCGGTCTGTGCATCCCTGCTCTAAAACAACCATGTGTGAATATGATCCGTCATTTATGTGTATAATGTAACGATTTAACAAAAAAAACAATCGGTAATTGTTACTTGGCTTGGTTGGATAGTGCAGTGTCGGACATCATTGACCGCGTTGGCGTTTAATGTGTTAACCGATTTTGATAAAACTAACTTTGTACCCTAAGTTGAATTATACCTGTTAGACCTAAAGAAGAATCATTTCAATACAACTTCTGGTTTCAAAGTAATCGTCGGACAAAAATACATACACTTACGAAATTTTCCAGATGTGTTTAGAAGCGTAATTAGATCATCACACTCAAATATTATCAAAATATAACATACATACAGGTCGAAAAATACATATTTTTTTTCGAAGTCGGTAAAACTGCTAAAACCAACAACTCTGATCCTAAATAAATACCGACATAAAAGAATCCAAAACGACGAGGTTCCATGCTTTTTCATTTTCTTTGGTGAATTACGGTGTTTTTGTGAATTTATTATTTTAGTAAAAATGTAAAAAAAAGCTGTGAAAAGTGTGGTGACAGTTGTCCGTCAAAGTTGAGGGACTTTTCGTAGTTTAGTAATGAAACATAAAGTTAGAATTATTGTTGAAAAGGGCCATATTCTTTTTACGTGTACGTAATCAATAATGAAAGCATAAATATAGTACTTACCTGAAAACTTTGTGTGGGGAACGATAAGTGTTGTTTCAATCTAAGCCACTCCGTAAATAAAATAGGTAAGTACGTGCGGTAATGCGTATGGACGGAAATTCTTTATTCCTTCGTAGGAGTCCACGCGACCCACCCAACTAGACGGTATAAATTGATAATTTTTATTTCCTATACAAACTGTATTTTATGAATTTTTGAATGAAAATCTCAACTTGATAAAATTACCAACTTCATGATATTATCTTGGTTCCAATGGAATAGTAGACCAGGCTCCCCGGTGGGTCGTAAAGCAAACAACGTGTTAAGCTTTATTATTACACTTTTTTATCACACTGTGGTAAAGGGATTCTTGGATACCAAACAGCCGGTAAGACTTAATCGTATATTATATTCAAGGAAGAGTCGGAGTTTACAATCAAACTATGACACCACGTAGATTTTAGCAAACGTATATAGCGGAGTATTACCACTGTGCTATAATCTTAGTGAGTTTCTCCAGAAGACTATATTAGTGTTTCGATAGATTGAAAGTTACTATATAGGCAGGAAAGTCCCTAATATGTGAGATGCATTACAAAATTTAGTCCGAGTCTTTAAGCATTGGGAAAAACCAATAGTAGCCGCGAGTCAACGTCTGGCTGTCTAGCCAGCGCCATCTAGGGGCGGATAGCAACGTGATGGTTGGTGTTTAAGTTATTATCTTACAACGATATAATTTTGGTTCAAATGTTTTTCTAATGTAGCATTTTTGAAGTATTCATAATAAAAACCACTTAATTTATCCACCATATCTTTAACGAACTCTTCATCTCTCTCTTTTTGAACACTTTTTAAATGTAGAAAAGTAAATATTATAAAAATACAATTCTTTTTCACTGAACAAAACAGTTCGCCTTGGATTTAATAGAAATAGGGGTGTTCGTTCTTAAGAACTAATTCACCGTTTACTAAACTTAAATAGGGCACAGTGATGGGGTTGATATCACAGTATCTGGCAGTGTAAGGGAATATCACTTCTACAATTGAATCATCCCGAAATAAACCATCGGGTGTAGCTACCAAAAATGGGTGGCTTTGTGACAAAAAGATTCCACATTTTCTCACTTGTACACTGTACATATAATAAATTTTAGCTATGGCAATTGACTTGTTGATTCGGTCATGCATTGTGGTTTTGGATATAAACTCTTTTGGATTGATTATTTTATTTGCCAAGTTAGCTTTATAAGATTCTATACAATGACAAATTGTATGAAATTTACTTGCGGTTAAATGAGTTTTATGTCACTCTTCCCAAAACTTACAGGTATTTTGCTCTCTTGTATTTTCTCCAATCATTATTAATTATCGTTGAGTAACATTATCCAAATGCAATCTCTCCATTGCGAACTGTTCACCAGCTTTTTCCTCATAATATAAATAATCCCACTCTGCTGCATAGGTATTAGCAGGATAAAATTTTTGTTTTAAAGGTGCGGGATGTCAGGCCATAGTTAATTATTAAATTTCTGACATAGCCAGCATATGATTTTGGTATTATAGCAACATTTATTGGTTCATAGTTTATATAATATTTTTTCTGCTTCCTTGGCAAATCATTACATTTTAAAGAAGAGGAATGGAATGGTTTAGACCTTTTAAAAGTCATTAGCTTCTGGGTACAAACTTGGTGCAGATAATACATTTGTCTTGGACCATATGTGTAATGCCATATAATGCTACTAGTACATGTTTACAATGAGCTTCATGTCCATTTCCTACTGCACATTCGCAATGTGTTTCTTCTGTGGAACCATAAGCATTCCTTAGTTTTATATCAACCACATAAAAAAAAAAAACATTGATGCCATGCACTGACATTTGATGTATGTAAAATCTCCAGCTCTAACTGCACAAGGTGTGAGTAAATGTCGATTCTCATACATTTGCAAAGCATTGCTTGTTTTCTTTTTGTACACTTCTGCAAAAGCCTGAATGTGATGTTTTGTAAATGCAGACAGTATGGTTTTCGAATTAAAATCTTTGTAATGTTCATTTTAGGGTGTTATCATTTGGGCATCATTCGTAACCTCGTTTACCTCGGTTGTTATATTAAAATTTACATCATATGCTTCTAATCTGAAACAATAAACACAAAAATTAATTCTACACGATGTGAGATAGCACAACAAAATTAATGGTGTTATTTGTGCTAATATTTAATACCTACCTGGCTACGAGAACAGCCTTCTTTCCTGTTGTTTCGTTTTGCGCAACTCTTTTTTTAATTGAGCCACAGTCAACAAGGAATACATTTTATTTTAATAAAGGCAAACGAGGAACACCAAATTTGAAAACAACGTAGATAAGATTAATGTTGAGGACGGCTTAATGAGGTACCAACCATTGTCGCGCCATCTGTACTGTAATTGACATTGACTTCGTCAGCCCATTCTCGTGTGTTTATTTTCGGTGATAAACAGTTTCCTTCGATTTTTTCTACAAATACAATGAAAGTTACTGTACCAAATCGTGATTTTCAACCCGTGTGAAAAATGAGCCAATACGCAACCGTTCTATTAACTGGGACGAAGAAAGAAAAGTAGTATTCATGTAAATTATTTAAACACTAATTGCTTTGATTTCGTTTGATGATTTATTTATTTGTAATATTGAATTTGCAGCAATTATTACGGTCTGTACTTAAGAATTACTCACAAATCATTGAAAAGAAATCTCTGGATACAAATACCAACAAAATATAGTTAAAAGTCTGGAAAGAAGTCCACAAAAAGTATGTATCTGACCAGAAAAATAACTTGGACCTATTCGAAAGTATACCTAGTCTTGCCATAAATATTGTCACAAAGAAAAAATAAATAAATGCAAATTATATTTATTACTTTTACAGTGTGTTAATTTTATACATAATTATAAAACAATTTAAAATATAAAAAGCTTATTCGAAGTGGTCTTCATTGGCTGCAATACAGTCCTTTAAACGTTGAGGCCAGTTATCAATAGAAGAACGCACTCTTTCCATGGGAAAATTCTTCACTGCCGATCGTGTGGATTGTTTTAGGGACTCCAAATTATCATGGCGTTTAGAGCAAGCCGTACTCTCTAAAACTGACCATAAATAATAATCCAGCGGATTAAGATCGGCACTAGACTATGGCCAGTCTTCAGGTCTGATGAAGTCCGAAAAGTTCGCTTCTAACCAAGACTGCTTGGACCGAGCTTTATGACCCGGCGCCGAGTCTTGTTGGAAAGACCATGCTTTGTTATTGAACATGGTTGTGTTAAGGGGCTTAACTACCTTCTTAAAAATGGTATCTTGATACACTTTTGCCGATGTTTTGATACCTTTTTCACAAAAATATGGCTCAGTAACTCCTTCATAGCATACACCCCACCAAACCATCACTGAAGTCGGGTAATGCCCACGTGACACTCTGCCGACTAATTGGAAAGCTTCCTTATAGGTTTGAGCATAAAAACGGTCATTTTGTTTGTTAAAATGTTGCTCAATTGTAAAGATTTTCTCATCCGTAAACAAAATTTTTCTGTGACCTCACTTTGCGTACCGTGTTTTTTTTTTCGATTTTACCCCCCCCTATTTTTTAAATTTTTACTTAAAAAATGACCAGTGCGTCTCTTATAGGCTGCAAATCCTAAGTCATCTTTTAAAATACGCGACATGGTTCTGAGTGCTATCTTCATCTCCCGGGATAAATAAAATCTTTTGGTTTCGGACAGGTTTTCTGCGAATTCTTTCCCTTACTGCTTTGACCACCTTTTTCGTACGAACACTACGTGGACGGCCAGATATTTTTCTGTCACAAACAGAGGAGGTTTCATTGTACCTATTGATAGCTTTGACCTCTTAGCAATTAGTGCTGAAGGATGCGTTTTTTGAAGAGGAAATAAATTCATAAAGATGAAATAAGAAACCAAAAAATTTCGCACGGGCGGGACTTGAACCAGCAACCTTTTGGCTGACCGGGCCAAACGCTCTTACCAATTGAACTACCGTGCTGTCAGTCCGACCCTGCGAATTTTGTGGTCTCTTATGAAAACATCAATTGCGTGACGCTGACTGAATATAAAATATGACACTGAGTGTTAAAAAAAACATTCTAAAGCATGAGAAAATAAATGCCATGATAACAAAGCGAGATCTATTATTGGCCACTTCAGTTATTCATTGACAGGTCCAAAATCCTTGGTTTCGCACTAGTCCGCAAAATATTTTCATTCCCATTAATTTTCAATCGATAATCAAGCTGCCACTCGCCTTACAACACCCCGTTTACCCACTTGCACTAGGTCGGTGTGGTGGAGTAAGGCCCAAATCCACCTCATAGTTGAGGTGAGGCCTGTGGCCAACAGTGAGACGTTAAAGTCTTAATTTTAAAGACAAACTGTAAAATAAAAAAATGCATTTTGCTGTCTAGTGCAGAACAACAAACTATGCCAACCAAAAAAGTAGCAGCATGTTTGTTGTAGCAAATAGTTGAGTCCAAGCAATTTTAAATTATGAAGTGTGTAATATGAATAAATACTTATATATATTAAAACTAAAACAACTAGTAATAGCCAGCGCGCACGAGGAACTTACACCCACCCACTATCTTAACCTTAGCTCTCTTCAGAATTAAAAACTATTTTCTTTTATTTGTGTTTTTTGGATGTCATCAATATCATCACTTTTATCGTTCATATTTTTGTATTCATTAAGTATATGTATTCTATGAATGTTTATCAGTCTTTTGCCTCCGTTTCCTATTAAATATTTGTGTAATATTAGTATGTATGTTTATGTTAGTGTATTTTACTTCTTTTTTTGTACCACTCCTCTCACTTATTATTAATATTCCGCTACTAATTAAACTCTCTGCATTACCAGGTGGTTGACTGGTAGAGAATGCCATTAGGCATTAAGTCCGCCAAGTGTACATTTTACAGTACAATAAATATTTAAAAAAAAAAAACTTTTAGTCCACCAAAACGGTACCCGATTTACATCAACTTCTTATGTCGTAAAGCGGTTTTGTCCCCCGCGGTCAAAAGTCCGTCGTCTGCGCCGGCGATAATCTGCAACAAACAACAAACATTGTGAGTTTGTTGGTTTGTTATTTGAAAGAAACGGATAATCATTTTCTTCTAAAATAAAAATGCAAAGTAAGGTTGTAAACTCAGCTATATTATTCCAGATATCTCAGTTATATTATGCAGGTTAAATCTTGTACTAAGTAATCATCAAAATGAATTTTTTTTGGAATTTCTTATTCATGAAAATAAAAATCAGCTGTTTTATTTTATAAATTTAGAATCAATAGCTAAGGTATTTATTACAGTTTTATCAAGTCGTTCAATGTTTTCTAATATTGAAGATGAATCGATTTTTTAAATATGTAAGAAACTAATTAACTAACCACCTTAAATACCGAAGTAATCGCGCAAATAGGATAATTATTTGTGTGTATTAGTGTGTGCGTGTGAGAATGACAAAAATGTGGCTTATTTTCTTTTACAAAGTTGTATGATTTCGACGGCGATTTGCCATTAAAAGATTTCGCATTGAAATCTTTTAATGGAATTGTTCTCATGTAAGTGACTTAGTTAATAAGTCTTAGTGAGAATAAAGATTTTTAAACAACAAAACAAAAAATATTTAAAAAAAACTTTTCTTGTACATAAACATAATATTAATAATAAAACATACTGAATTCACTTTATGAATTCCAAAAACTAAATTTGTATACAAATCACTATAAACAATAGTTTTAAAATTGGATAACTGATATATTATTTATTACATAATATTCAGGAATATCTTCTTTAAAATCTCACAACACAACATAATTGAAATTGTACTTTATACCATTCACCTCGCACCAATCAAATCAATGATAAAATTTTCACTATCATCATTATCCAATATCAATTTTCCACATGAAATATTATTTTCTTACCCTTTTTTAGTAGCAAACCGAAAATTTTGTTTCAGCTGAGACCTTACTTATAAACTTACCATTTAACAATATGAGTGTTAATATGTTTAACCATTAAATCAGTTAGCTGGTTCCTTTTATTAGCATTTAGATGCCCGTGGGTTTTGTACAATTTTAGTATACTGCTACCACCTGGTGAGGTTTTCAACAAAGTCTCCAAATCAAAATTCGGAAAACTTTTAGTTTCACTAGTTGTTGCTATAAGCTGAGTTAAGGATATTTCGTCGAGATTTATAACCGGACTAGAGTTTATTTCTTCACTTTCTTTCGTTGTTGTAATGGATTCTGAACAATAATACATATTTTAATAAAATATGTGAAGGCATCACCTTATTACATTTAAGTATTGTTGAGTACTCACATGTGCAGTAAAAAGTTCGGCGATCTATTCTTGTAACAGTATTCTTGTCCCTTAATGTAGGCACAGTTCCCTAATGTTTTCTGAATAAAGCTTTGGTAACAACTCGATTGTTATTCCGTTTTCTGAAAAAGTTTCACACTAATGTACTTAGTTTAAATATAGCATTTATCAGCCACAAATTATTATGCAAAACGATAAAATAATAGCTAGGTATCACAGACAAACCAGGTATTGAATAAATACTTTACTGATAATTGCAATTGTTATATCCGGAGAAAACACCACTCTTTGAAAAGATCCTAAATTCTCTCCATCTGACCAATTGTAGTAGGTAACTATTATCACAGACATCACAAGTACCTAACACGATAAAAAGAAACAACACGGCGCGTCTGCGGTAAAAACAGTTAAAATCACGAATTGCGGTAAAAACTCAGTAGCAACTTCTTTATGTCTGGTCGGAGGTCCGGGAATAGGATATCCGGCCGGTGAGAATGCGTTTTGATATTGCCATAAAACAAGATGTTATTATCTTCACCGAAGTTTTTTTTTTTAAATAAGTAATCGTTTACTTAATACTTAAATATTTTTGACAACAAAATCCTATTTATTGAATCTGTAAACAAAATTTTACTAACAGATATATTTTTGTACTCTCAGTATCAAGCTTAAGGTGATATTTACAAAAGACCAACTGTTTGACTTGATCAAACATTGCAGAATAATATTTGCTACGTTTATTTCGAGGAGTTGATTCTAACTTTGACAGGCAAGAAGAAACAAGGACATTCATTCATTAGAATGTTTTAAGTATTTGCTATATAAATTAAGTTCATGACCCGATTCATAGCCATATAATAAACCTGCTATGTGAATTTATAACATATAAACAGTTAATCATAAACAATTACAATAAAATCCTAACCCTAAGACAAAGAACTGATTCATCTTTCTGCTTTGCCAAGCAGTTGTTTGGTAGAGACTATAAAAAGCTTTATTGTGGAAAACAGGTTAAAATGTTGAACAAAGCTAAAGGTAGTGAAACAGTACAATTGCATTAAATCCTAACCCTGAGACGAAAAAAAAACTTTCTGCATTGCCGATCGGTCGTTTGGTAGAGACTGTCGTAAGGCGCTAATTGTACATAAATCATAAAAAACTTTTTTCTGGAACACTGGTTAAAATGTTAAACGAAGGTAAAGGTAGTTAATAACATACAATTGCAAAAAAATCCTAATCCTAAGACATAAAACTGACTTAACTTTCTGCATTGCCAAGCGGGTGACTGGTAGAGACTGAGGGATTTTCTCTCTTCCTGGAGTTGTCTATTCCCACATGATGGTGGGGTCTGCCTTTCTTGTCTTCCTTCTCCACCTCCCCCTGTCGGATGTGTCGCTCACAGCGACGTTGCAGGCAACGAGGTCTCGCTTTACTACGTCGGACCACCTTGTTTTCGGTTTACTTTTACGTTGGGGACCGAAGATGTTGAAAGAACAATGGCAGAAATTTACCTGAGTTTATTTTGAAGCGTCTAAAAATGTGACCTATACAAAAACTTATCATTTATTTAAGATGTTTTTTTCACGAAAACGGTTTCTCATTTAAAAGCCGGGCTTAAATTGTTAATGTAATAAAAAGCTCTCATTTGAATCTAAGCTGCCATTTAAAGAAAAAAATACTGTATGCGTCATATTTTTATCAATTTGATTGTACTCTTAAGAAAAACATGAAATAGAAATAACTAAGGTTTTCAACATAGAAAGATGTAAACGTATTTTAAAACAATTTAATGTAACTTGATTGCAAAATGATTTATTGAAAAAGGGAATAGACTATTAACACAAATTATAAAATACAACAGCAACACTGACATCCGTCTAAAAAAAAACAAAAGTCAAACGTCACTTTGACAGTAGCTTGTCTTGACTACTTCGCTACCTGCGTTGTTATTTAAAAAAAGTTGTTTATTTTGAATGGGTTTTGGATTTGGATTATCTTTATTCTTGACTCTCGCATGGCTGTTTTCGGGCATTATTGTTATATTTTGACTGCCGAATTGCCTCTTAGGAACGTTCTTTAGTAGGTTTTTCAGATTTTTATTATATTAGACGCGTTCATTTCGATATAACCTAAAAATACAAAAATAAAGATAACTTTTTTTGTGGCCTCGACCAAACGAAATTCTTATTGATTATGATAATTCAGTGCAACTGCAATCATTTAATCATTTTTTCAATCGTAGACGCTTAAAATATTTTTCAGGTAAAACATTGTATGGGGCCTTGCCATTGTTCTTTAAGGCCTTGTTGGCTGTGCAGTCAGGGGGCCGTCTCGAGATGTGGCCAAACCACCGTAATCGGCTCTCTTGCAGCTTGTCCGCGATGTCGCGCACGCCAAAGCTACCGCGAACGAATTCGCTGCGTATCATGTCGAGCCTCGTCACTCCGCACATCCACCGCAACATCTTCATTTCGGCCACTTGGATGGTTTGTAGTTGCCGCTGAGTGAGGGTCCAGGTTTCGCTGCCGTACATAAGGACAGGTCTTATTATAGCCTTATACACCAACCCACACACATTATATACATTTGAGCCAACCATAAACTTGAGCTTAACTGGCATTTTCGGATCACAGGTCACCCCCGTAAGTTCTCGCCACTTCATCGAGGCAGATGCGATTCGGTGTTGGATGTTTTCTTCAAAACCCGCAGAATTTGCAACAATGTGCCCAGATACTTGTACTCCTCACAGCATGAAACCTGTTGGCCGCGTATGAGAAGTAGAGCCGCTAGGGAATTCGACGCGCTGTTTAACACCATGTACTGTGTCTTCGCAACGCTCAACACTAAGCCACCCACAGACAATTGGCGACACAGACTGAGGCATTGAGTCCGCCAATTGTAGATTAATCTTTTTTTTATTGTGAAACAGGTTAAAATGTTGAACAAAGGTAAAGGTGCTGCCGTGTCCTGCCTAAAACTAGGGCGTCCAATGATAAAAATACAATACAACTTACCATGCAATGAAGTTTAAGTCAATAAAATAAAATTAAAACAACAAAACAAACGATCCTGAGGAGAGAGAAGACCGATGATCATGAATGATATGATTTAAAATAATGCTTCACAACAAAATGTCGTTTGAGTAGTTTCAAGGTTCCAGAATTTTATCTTTAAGATCAACCATCATGTCGAGCCTCATTCAGCCGAGAGTGATTCGATCCGACACTAGCGTCTAAAAACGGCTCATCCGTCATCATCCACATCATCATCGGTCTCGTTCTCACTCAGACCAGCCCTTGCCTCTCTCCTCCTTACAACGTCCCTAGCTAAGGTAAGAAGCTCAGTGGGTACGTCGTCATCGGTGGACCAAATTTCATTAAGGGGACGTCCCACTTCCCACTGAATACCTGAGCTGACCACCCTTTCGCGCAGTCTTCCCCCACTTCTTACTCTGCTATGAAAAATTTGGAACTCTATTTTAAATACCTTTGTCATGAGACGTTTTTCCTCTTTTCTGTGGGAAAACAAACGATAAATTTTAAATAATGTACCAAAGTGAGAAATACTTATTAAAAGTTTACGTCATAGTCGCTCTGATCTGAATCACCATCATCCTCACTCTCTTCCTTACACTTGTTGGAGAGCTGCGCAACGAAATCCGCTGACGGCTCCTCGTCCTCTCCCACTCGCCAAGATGACATTCTATAGTAATAATTTATTACTTTAGAAAATATAATATACTGTAGAAAGTTTAAATATATAACACGTTATTGTTTATTACTAGTAAACAATAACATGTTATACTTAAATTTATAGTTATTTATTATTTATTGCAAACTTTATGCAATCACTTGAAAAAAAAACACCTCATCATTAATTATCATCTATTTATACTTTATTGCACAATCAGAAATTGTTAAAAAGGTTTACCATATTTAAGGGCTCCTTTTTCAACAAAAGCAGTAATTGACGAAAATTCACAGATATCCAATATGTACGAATGGTCTTAATGCCGTTTTTTTACCAAAATGCAGCTCTGCAATGGCGACAAGTTATTTTGACCAGTATTTTATTGACAATATAGCCAGAATGTAATATAGGATATTGTTTTTAAAATCAGGTACAGTATTTCTCTGCTTCTGCTTGTCATAAGTCATCTGCTTGTTTTCATAAGTTTGTCTATGTGTCTGTTTTCATCTGCGTCACTTGTTAGTGAACTGTTGGGAAAAAGAGTTAATAAATTACATTCTGTGCTTCTGAACTCGAGAACAGGAGTCGTTTTGTAATTTGAATCCATACAAGGAGTTGATGCTGGGCTTGATACTATTCCGAAACAGTAGTTTCCGCATCGTATACCAGAACTGAAGAGCGTCCAGATTGTTGGAGTTATAAAATTTAATGTTCCTTCTTAGAATAGATCATAGACTAGGAGTCAATTAAGTGCTTATGACAGACACCTGTTTTTGGTTGTTATTCTAGAAAAAACGTTGTACTATGAACGTTTCGTGAGGTCGTGTAATGTCGAATTATTGTATGTGTTTACCGAAATATAATTTATCTTCGATCTAGAACTACCTCTAGATCGAATACGTGAGAATAACATCTCATGGTGATCTTCAGAGAAATTGATATTCTGGCAATTAATGAAAGCTGGATTCGCGACGGAGAGGAGGCGGCCGCACCCTCTATACCACAGTACAGATTTATACATAGGGCTAGGAAAGGTATGAGAAAGGGCGGTGGAGTAGGTTTTTACGTAAAAAAAGGAATCGCGACCAAAGTGCGACAGCACCCGGAATTGCAGCTGGAACAACTTTGGCTTGAAGTCAGATTGCCTGAAAGGAAGCTGACGCTTGGAACGGCTTATAGGCCGGAAAGTGTGGCGGTTTCTGAAGCCTTCGATTCTCTGAGCGATTCTATAAGTATTATTTTGTCTTCCGATTGTATCTGCATGTTGAGTGACCTAAATATCGATGTAAATTCAGTAGAATCGACGTCTACAAGGCAACTCTCCATTTTTTGTAAACAGCATATAATCTTGACCAACTGGTTAATGAACCGACGAGGATAACTGATAATACAGAAACAATTTTGGACATAGTCCTCACTGCCGATTTGAAGTCCCGTTGCAAAAGTGTCAAGGTGGTACACAACAGTTGCTTGAGTGATCACGCAACAGTTATAGTCGATTTTGATATAAGGAAGCCTAAGCTCTTTAAACAAGTTATACATCAACGTGCATTGCACAATATAATACCAAATCTTTTTGACGTAGACCTGGAGACGATTCCTTGGCATTTTGTTACCCAGGCACAGACGGTTGATGAAATGGTTGAGCTCTTTACCGGTTACATTACAACGCTGTTTGATCTGCACGCTCCAACGAGGAAAATTATAATTAAAGACTGACTGAAGCCATGGATCACCGCCACTATACAATTGATGATGAATCTTAGAAATCGAGCATTATCTAAATTCCATAATACTAGGATGGACTCAGCTAAGAAATATTATATAAACTTAAAAAACTATGTGACAACGGCCATCAGGCATGAAAAAAGCGTGTTTTAATTCATTCATAAATAATAACTTAGGTAAACCTATAACATTATGGAAAAATATTAAAAACACAGCACTGGTAAATAACTTCCATGCAAATGGTATCCCTTCTCATATTATCGATCCTAACAAAATAAGTGATTATTTCAATACCTTACCACTGTCTGGAGATGTTCCATTGGACCAATTACCAGACAATTTTATGAAACCTAAACTACCAAATTTCGTTCAATTTGAATAATACAACTAAAAGATTTACGCCCGATTTCTATTTTACCAATTTTATCTAAAATATTAGAAAGAGTAGTACTAAATCAAGTGGTAGACTACTTAGACAAGAGCAATGTCATACCTAAGTACCAGTCGTGCTTTCGCCGAGGTCGGGGTACTGAAACAGCCCTACTCCATGTGACAGACGATCTGTACAGAAGCTTCAGACATGGGACTTAGCAGCATTTTAATACTTCTCGATTATACGAGGACTTTTGATTGCGTAAATCCAGGGCTTCTGCTGGCAAAACTGCATCACTACGGTTTCTCCACTAACACCCGTAAATGGTTCGAAACTTTTCTGGTGAACAGACAACAAACAGTGGTTACTGAGGGCAGTGATGGACAAAAGATGTTTTCATCTTCTGTTGTGACTGATCGAGGCCTACCACAGGGGTCGATACTGAGTCTTATACTGTTTACAATTTTCACGGCTGACTTACCTGATTGCATAGAAACATGTAAATAACATCTATATGCTGATGATACACAGATATACAACTCGTTTGATGCCAAAAATACTGGAGAGGCTATTAGGAAAGTAAATATTGATCTTCAAAATATATACAATTGGTCTCAAAACAACGCCTTAGTTCTGAATCCTAATAAATCTGAAGTGGTAGTTATGGGAACCAACCTTCAAATTGAAAAAGACATTGGCAGCAACGAACAGGTGTCCATCAATTGCGTGGCCCTTGCGAGGGTCGATTCGGCTCGAAACCTGGGACTGCTTTTGTATGGGCAACAAAAATACGAAGACCACGTAAACGGACAAATAAGGAATGCTTTTTTTAGACTTAAAACTCTATACAATATCAGACCATATTTAAGGGAAGAAATCCGTCTACTATTGATTGACGCACTCGTTCTATCTCCTGTTAACTACTGTAGCCCTGTGATCGGTCCAAAGTTGAGCTCCAGCCTAGAAAGGGATATACAACGTGTGCAGAATGCATGTGCTCGGTTTTGCTGGGATATTCCGAGAAGAGAATACATAACTCCATACCTCAATAGAAAAGGCATTCTAAATATGAAAGCTCGTAGGGAACTCCAGTATGCTTGTACAGTCCACAGGGTGATTTGGAGCAAAAACCCGGATTACCTATTCGAAAAACTAAACTGGGTAAAAAGCTACCCTGAGAAGTCTTCGGTCTGCGAGGCAAGACATGTTGATAATACCGAAACATTGTTCCACACGCTATAGAGGATCTTTCAAATTCTATGTTGCAAGCATTTGGAATGACCTGCCTCCTCAGCTGAAATTCAGGATGAGTATGCAGTGCTTTAAAGGAAAATACAAAGCTGCGTTGCAAAAAAAAACAGCTTGCTACGGAAGATCTTACTCGTGGCTTTTGGAAGTTACTGGCGCTGAACGACTTCATTTAAATGTTGACAAAGACAATACATTTAAATACACATATATACACCATACACACATATATTTACATTAACACACATAATGCACCGAGTGTACTGGCTTCTCGCTCTCTTGTTTTCGCGCTTTTACATTTTTCGTTTTATGAAAACCCTTGCATCACTTTTTAGTATAGTATTAGTAATGATTTCTGTTTTATATATATAGTCTTTAATTTTTACATGCGTGTACAATTAGCTTGCGATAGTTACTAAGCCCCCATTACATCTTCTCGTTTACCACCTAGAGAGAAATGGGAATGACTGAAAATCAGCGCTGGCTAGGCCGGTAGGGCCTACCCAGCATACGCTGAGTCACTTCCATTTGCCATTTACGTATTGCAATCAACTTGTTATCATTATGTACTTGTATCATTGTAAAGACAATATATATTTTTTCACTACATTTCATTTCATAAATATTAAATAGTTGCTTCACTGTCAATAATGTCTGGATGTTTGAGGCATTTCAAAAATTCAATGGCATTTGCAAATTAGCTACTTAAAGTTTGTACAACTAATCATACATTTATTTTTTTCCGTAAAAATGCACGTGCGTTTATCTATTTTGTTAACTTATTTAACTCCTTTTTCTTGTAAGCTCTGTAATAGTTTGTCAAACTGAAAATTAATTTTGAAATTTTCTAAAGATAATGACATTTCAGCGAATAAGTTCCTAGCTATCTTAACCATATGAGCAGGATCAAGGATACAATACACTTTTACTTGTACCTTTGATCCTGCTCATATCCGATGAAGTAAGTTTTCATTCAGTGAAATTCAGAAGAACAGCCCAATATCTCAAATGTATTTGAATTCGCAGTAGCTTACACCAATATCTGCCAATTTGCGAATAGCTGTTTCTACAAGTTTTGCTTGGATGGACGCTGATATTTTGTCTACAAAACAGTATGCGATTAGGCATTTTAATTTGTCTTTTAGTGATACAATCTGAAATACTGACGCTTCAGTTGCCATTTTTTTCAGGATCTTCGGACACAACGTCTACAAAAACGATACGCCCGCAAATTTTATCTTTAGTTAGGTCATATACAAGTTGAGATTTTATGTGCATAGAATCAAAGATCAATGCTACATCCACCAAGCCAGGATTTTCGGAAACTACTTTTTTTTGTATTAAAAACTTCTTCCATGAAACCGACATCACAGTCATGGGTCGATAAAATGCGGCGCAATGTTGCAGGATGAGGGAGCGAAACATGTTTTCTTAAAAACTGATACGCTTTGCCGGAATAATAATATAATCACAACGCAAACGATTAAACATCGGTATTATACCTAGCACCTTGGTTTGAGAAACTATTGTTTAATTGTGGACCATATTTTGTACCTCGTCATAATTATCCCACTTTTAAATTAATATTTAGCAATGATTTCAGATTGTAATTTGTTTCTTTACGTCGTTTTAACTTTTGGGATAAGATTTTGATATCCCGATGTAGTTAATTTTTTCTTGGCGTGTTTAATCTTAAAGATGTCTGTGTTTCATTTCAAAAGTGCTATAATAAAGCTTTTAGCATTAATACAGCCAGCAACAATGTCGTTGTACAACTATCAGCAATTTTCAGTGCACTTAAACCTATAATAGCACTTTAAGACGTAGAAAAATGCTTAATGCACTTAAATAGCATCAACGTGAACCATGGGAATGCCTAATGCTGTATAAGTACATTAATTTGTGCCAGTATAATGCACTTAAAAACCGTTATACAGCTTTGAGCAGTCTTGAATGCTCTTTGTTGTATAATAGCACTATAAGACGGTAAGTAAGAGCCTAACGCCGTTCAACAGCATGGACGTGAGCCAGTGAAATGGTTGCATTTTTAAAGGTCACCTCAGTGCTGTTGTACTGCTAACAGCACTTTATTAAAATACAAGTGAGTTATACTAATGCATTTAGCAGTATATTACGTTAGTTTTGGTATAACTTGTCAGCCATTTTGGTGAAAATTCAAAAGTTAAATGTTTTTCTAGTGAATGGTGAAGGTGTATTGCAATCGTGTGTGTATTTAAAAATTTTGAATTGCAATCAACAAAATTTTGAGATAATATAGTCTACTTACGCGTGTTTATTTCATATAAATATAAATAAAAAATTGCTTCGCAAAATGTTGAAAAAATTATTTAAAATAAGAGCAAGAACTGGAGGTATCAGGCGAAAGATATTGAAGGAATATGCAAGAATTATGTTGCCGTCGAGTCCGATTAATACACAGCAGAACAATTCGTGCGAGGTGAATAGTAGTGAAATTATAGAGGGTTCCGTAGGTCACCAAAATCAATTACAACTTGCCAATATTATTAAAAAAAATAACGATACGGAATGTTTGTCTTTTGAAAAATGTTCTAGCGCGAATAATGAGAATATTAAAAAAAAACGTATTTATACCTGTTCTCCTGAATCTGTCAGACCTGAGAGCTCCAACGAAAACGAAGATGACAATGATTTCGATAAATATTTAAAATTTCCTTCATTTCGAGAAAATATAAGACAGTGGGCTATTGAAAGGAACATTCATCAAATAGCATTAAAAGATCTTGCAAAAATTATGAATGAATTAATTCCTGAAATATTACCCATGGATCCAAGGACTATTTTAAAAAACACCTAGATTTGTCAATATAAAAGAAATTGAGGGGGGAGAATATTGGCATAATGGGATTACTAATAATTTAATTTCGCTACTGGAGAACTGGACAGATGTTCCAGATAAAATATCTCTTAATTTCAATTTTGATGGCTTACCAATTTTTAAAAGCTCAAAAAAATAATTTTGGCCGATACTCTGTAATATTTCTGAAAATCCCAACATCAAACCCCTAGTGATTGGAATTTATAATGGGATTGGGAAACCTAAAAGTATCACAGCTTATTTAGAAGATTTTATCTCTGATATTAGTCGTTTATTGGAGGAGGGAATTACACTGACGCAAAATTCTGAAAAGAAAGTCACAATAATGATTAGATGTTTTATTTGTGACTCGCCTGCAAGAGCTTTCATTAAAGGTAATCATACAATAAAATTAAACGGATTCAATTGTTACACGTATTTATAGTCAAGCAAAAGTACCTTACCAACTACTTTACCTTACGTAATGAATAATAGAAATTGTGTTAAAACCGTTTTAATTGAATTCGTTTAATGTTATTGGATCCATATTAGCCATTATAAAGCAATTTTTGTCGAATGGATCGTGTGTGTTCTTTAAAACAACCAATACATACATTTATTTAATACTCTATTTTTTACATTGTTTTTTATATGAAATATTTAATATTAATTATTAAATTTTAAATATTTTCTTTTTCATTCCTTTTTATAATATAATGGTAGTGTAAATTTGACTTATTTTTTTTTCAGGTGTTTGTAATTTTAACGGAAAACACGGCTGCATGAAGTGCGTTACATTAGGTGAATATTCACATAATTCACACACCGTTATTTTCCCTGACATTAATTGTTCTGATAGAACAAATGATGGATTCCGCAATAAACTTTATGGTTCGCACCATAAAAATGATTCTTTCCAGTGGGAGATTCATTGCATTTAATTGACCTAGGAGTTATGAAAAGATTACTAGTTGGATGGCGTGATGGTAATTTCGGTAAATTTGTAACGAAATGGCGTGCTAAAGATATTGAAATTGTAACGAATTTCTTAACTAAGTGCAAACTACCGTCTGATATTCATCGAGCAGTTAGAGGTCTGGAGTATCTCGCATTTTGAAAAGGATCTGAACATAAAACTTTTTTGTTCTATCTTAGTATCGTTATACTGCCTGATGTGCCAAGTGCCGTATTTTCACACTTTCTGAAATTGTACTGTGGCATTACAATTTGTTCAACTGAACGTCATTTGAGTTTGCTCCCACTAGCTAAGGAATTGCTGCAAGATTTTGTCAAGAAGTACAAAGACTATTATGGAGTGGATAACGTCACCAGTAACGTGCATAATTTAACACATATAACTGCAGAGGTCGAACGATTTGGACCTTTACAATCTTTCAGTGCTTACCCTTTTGAGAATGAGCTGTATTGTATCAAAAGATTATTGAGAGATGGAAAGAATCCGCTATCACAAATAGCAAACAGAATAGTTGAAGCTTCGACCTCGGTTAAAAAACCTGAGTTAGGTGAAAACCCTGATTATCCATTTATAACGACCAGCAGGAATGATTGCAGAATACTTCATTTACGACAGTTAAAGGTTTCCTCAAAAATGACAGACATATATATATTGACTACTGCTAACGACATCGTTAAAATCATTGATATAGTCAAAAAAACTAATGGAATTAGTATTACCGGATTTAAAATAAGTAATAAAGAAGATGTGTTTACATATCCCATAAATTCTTCTTATTTACATGTATACAAAGTAAAAAATGATGATGATAGCAATAATGATATTGTCTTTGATCCTACCGACCTACAATGTAAATTAGTTTGTTTGCATCATAATGGATACTCATATTTCATACCACTCTTGCATACGTACCAATAAAAGTCTCTTGTTAAATTACAAAGTTTTTTGTTTCTGAACATTTTAGGCTAATCAACAGTTTTTCACATAGTTTAATCTTTTTAAAAAAAAAAATAACCCCAATGAATCCGATTTGAAAAAATACATACATTTTTTTATGTTATATGCCCCGTAAGTTGCTAATACGCTGGAGATTTGGCAAAGTAGTAATAAAAATATTAAAATCTTTTTGCAACTAACGCTTTTTTTAAATGTAAAAATACAATTACTTATTGTAAAAAAAGATAAGAAATAAGTAACATACTAAACAAAATATCGAAAAAAATAAAATCGTCGGGAAAACACATATAAAAATTGCCGCCAGGCGAATTAGCAATTTGCGAAGCTTAAGACTGCCTGTCCACCGAGGCGGAGCGAGGCCGCGGAGCGGAGAAATACGGAAGGATGTGGATCACGGAGACTTTTTGCAATCGTATTGGTTAATTTCTCCGTTTGTCCGCTCCACGGCCTCGCTCCGCTCCGGTGGACAGGCAGTGTAAATAAGGTTTATTGAATTTTTCAAATAAGGGCGATGATACAAGATTGTTGTCTCTTACATCAAAGTAACATATTTTATTCTTATCAATGCCATAATGAGTAGATAGGTTAAAAATTTATTTGTCTTTGAGAACATTTTTATCAAGATTCGATAAAAATTGTGTTCCGCTTCCTACATGTAGAGTTATTTTGCCAATCAGGCAGATTAAAGTTTGAAAAGTGAAATGTATTGTTACGGGTAATGCTAGAAGCTGTAGTTAACCTAGCAGGTGTGTGCTAGCCGTGATTATATTTGTACATTTCACTTTTCTGCCTGATTGGCAGATTAACCCTACATATAGAAAGCCCAACAATTTTTTTATTGAAACTATAAAAAGTATTCTAAAAGACAAATAGTCTTAATATTAAAAAAAGGACTATTCGACTAATCAGTCAGTAACGAAAAACTAATCATCAAAATTAATCATAATTCAATTATGATTAATCCAGTCGTCAATTATGGTAATTGACGACTTGATTAATTAAACAAAAGATCTTGTAAGTACAAAAGTGTAAAGTCTGTTTTTATTGCCTGTCGAATGTTGTACACAATCTTGACAAACTCACAATCTACATAGGAAATTCAACATTGATATCTTTTAAAAACAAATAATTAATTAATTTTATTCACTGATATTATTTTAAAAATTAAAAACAGATTGTTTACAATATTCAACTGGCAAAGAAAAACGGACTTTAGATATAAATAAAATAAAAATTAGAAATGATTTGACGACTTGATTAATACAAAAGTGTAAAGTCCGTTTTTTATTGCTTGTCGAATGTTAAAACAATCTTGACAAACTCACAATCTACATAGGAACTTCAGCATTAAAAACTGATACCTTTTTAAATCAAATAATTAATTATATTTATTCACTAATATTATTTTAAACGTTAAAAAATGATTGTTTGCAATATTCAACTAGCAAAGAAAAACGGACTTTAGATATTTATTAAATTAAAAATTTTATGTATAGAACTATTCCAGCAGTGGGACGGTACAGATTAACTTTTCGAATTCAGCTGCTAGGGGCGCTTGTGTAGCGTGAGGTCCCCGAAATGTCAAATGTCACTGTTTGTAGGATGAATGTGCGGGTTTATTTTTAACTAGTTACGTACGGCTCAATGAGTGAGAGTGTTTAAAAGGGTACAAAAACGCATAATGTACTGCACTGAATAACATTTTGTCCTGTAAAACTGTTTAACCTTACACAGTCTCCCTCTTCCCCTAAGGGATTGCCAAAATGCAGTTACGAACTGTATTTGCAACTAAATGACAGTTTTTATTGGAAATAAATAAAAATATACAATTTTTATAGTTCAGTATTATAAATTACTTGGAAAGAAATTGAATCGCACCATAAAAGTGACAAACTTCCATAAAAATATTTCATTATTTTTTTATAAACAGGCTTTAATTTATATCCGGTATCAATTGGAATCGGGTGGGTTAAAATAGCATGGATTGGATTTATCCAGTGGCTGGGTTTATATCCGGGTAAGCGCCCATCTATAATTGTAATATTACGCACATATTAATACTATGTGATGGACTGAATAAATTGTTGTCCTGTAAAACTGTAAAACCTTACACAGTCTCCTTCTTCCCCTTTGGGATTGCCAACATGCAGGTACACAATATATTTGCAACTAAATTACAGTTTTTATTAGATTATGACAGAGAAATTCTCTTAAAATAAAAATAAACCATTGTTATAGTAGAGTATATAAATTACTTGAAAATAAATTTCATTGCACCAGAAAAGTTACTTAATTCAATAAAAATATTTCACTTAATTTTTTAAAACAGGCTTCAATTCGTACCCGGTATTAATTCGGATCGGGTGGGTAAAAATAGCGTGTATTGGATATAATTTATCCAGCGGCTGGGTTTTCGTGGAATGGTTAAGGTTGCGTTCTTTCAATAAATAATAAAAACGTTATTCTGTTGCGTAAATTAAAAAAAAATGTATTTTTACCACCCTAACTACTAGTAATAGGTGTGATAATGAGGGTGTCATTTAAAATCTAAGCCAGTTATTAAATGAGAAATAAAATATTATAAAAAGACAAACATGTTATGGTTTTATTATACCTTTGCTTGCACAGAATCAGCATAAAAGAAAAACAAAACGACGCTGGCGACACCACAGTTTGCAGCCCCAAACTTTATATGGGTCCCAAACGCTAGAAGAGCTTTCCAATCTGTATATCATTTTGTAGAGCTGAGAAATCACTTTGAAATAAAGAACCATGGCTTTGTACTTTGTAATCATTGTATTTTTTAAATATTCCAACGAAAAGAATAACGATTTTTTAAATGACTTAAAATAATATCTTTTACATAAAAATATAAATAAATACGCGTTTTAAATAATTATTCCTTCCTACAGAGTCGCCAACGCCATCTAGTGAGAATATAAAATGCTCTGAGTGCCAATATGATTGCAGTCCGAAATGGGTTTTATTGGTTTGCTCAAGGATCCCTAAAATTGTAAAGTAATGGCACTATATCAGTCTACATCGAGGCTACTGGTGTCCCGGTGAATCTATAAAGGGCTTCTTTATTGCCAATGACACTACAATAGTTCACACAAAGTCTTCTAACTGGCCTCTGGCATGATAACTGTTCACATGTGAATATTTATTTTGCCGGTAGCATTAATATGGCTCACCGTGCTGCTATAGAAAGACACCATTTTGTTAACATTTTATAACCTAAAAATTGTGTGATTCTGATCTATTAATTAGATCAAGTGTCTTAAATATTCATGATTAACACAATTTTACAATGCCTATCTGTTACCATTGTGTTAATTATACAAAATACACTCTTTTCTAGTTATACACTTGTGATTTGATTATTGCACACATATCGTTTTCTTTTATTTTATAACCAAAACACAATATATCGAAAGCGCGTGAAAAATATCAATGAATACTATATAGACATTCACAGTAAACTTCATTGCGTAGTAATATTTGGAGTTATGAGTAAAATAAGAACCAAAACCTTTCTGGTAATTAAAATAATTTTGTTGTTGCTTCTCCGTTCCTTCGTTCATTTGTCAAAGCTATCATAGTAAAAAACGAACTTCATAAAAATAATGTCATTTTTATATTACTATCATAGTGCCATGGCATTAGAGTTGTTTTTGCAATGATGAAATGTTTATTGATATACCAACTGTGAACACTTAAATAGCTCGTATAATGTTTTCAGCATATTTTCATGCTACTGTAATGCTGTAAACATTTTTCTTATTAATAGAATGCTAATATAATGCTTATGTAATGCAATTGACATCTTCATTGATCGTAATAATGCTTCTAGAATGCTATTGGCATTTTCGTTGACCATAATAATGTTTTTTTAGTGCAATTGACATTTTTTTGGCTTTAATAATGCTTATTTACGATCTAAAGCCGTATAATTTGTGTCCAAATTAGCACGATATTAGCCCTATATACGTTTACAATGCTACTATAATGCTAACTCAAAATGCTTCAACGATACATTAATGCTGTAAGTCGGTCGATATACTGCTGTCATGTGTTACTTGGGTTATTATCGAAAATTGGTTTTTACTAACTGTTGTAGCTTAAAACCTACACTAACGTGTAAGTGTGATGAAAGTTAAAAAGTAAAAAGACATCCGGTACCCTTAAACAGCAGTTTATAAGTAAGTTATTGTAAGCGTGTTTATTACGCACCTTGGACGCGATTCCAGTCGTTATTGCAAGTAAACTTACTTTCTGAGTTAGTTTCATAATCCAGGTGATTGTGCACAATGCGTCCATCTCGCAGTACTGCTGCAAAAGCAAACTCTGACTCTGAATTGGACATGCAAGCTCTTACCTCAGAAATCTGCTTATTCTGCCAAGAAATATCAGCCCTCAAAGAACAACTGGCAAATGCTGTCGTCTCGATTTCTAGCTGTAATGTGCGGCTGGACGACATCACAAACCAACTATCTCGCTCTAACGACCGCATCAAACAGCTGGAGGAGCAAAACTCTGCAAACAAAAATACAATACAACTTTTACAAGACCAATTGAACTACCAATTGCAACAGCAACTTCAAAACGAGTTAGAAGTTGTCGGCGTGCCTGAAAAAGGAGACGAAATCTTAACTAATATCATAGTTACTACAGGTTCACAGATTGGGGTTTCCCTCCTTGACTCGGACTTGGATGAAGTCAAAAGGGCCACTGCGCGTCGTTCTTCGCAGGTCGCAGCTGACAGTCAAAATCAGCCCCCACGTCTTTTAATTGTGAGGTTCACACGCAAGCAAAAACGTGACGAATTTATAAGGGCGGCCAAATCCCGGAGAAATCTAAACTCCAAGGATTTTGTCCCTTGCGGCACGGAATCGAGAATCTACGTGAACGATCGTTGACTCGTGAAAACCGACTTTTATTTAGTGACTGCAGAATCCGATATAAACTATTGGACTACAAACACTGCTAGACAAATGGAGGTAACATATTCATTCGCAAGAGAGAAGGCTCTGGGCCTATTTATATTCGTCGTAGGGCTGATTTGGATCGCTACTTGGGTGATGAACACTCAATCCACAGCGCTGTTGATCAATTCTCCACATCCAAAACATCTAAGAGCAGCTGTGTTTTATTTAATTTTTCATTACCTGCAATTTCTGTTACTTAATTTACTATTTCTTCCTAGTTCTTTAATAACAGTTAAAATAACTTCAGTTATCAATTCGACTGTATGTTTTTTTTTTAGTATATTACTGGTAAAGTCGGGTTACTTTGGCTACTTTTTCATATATTTATTCAAATCTCTTTGGCATAAAGACTCTTGGTGACTTAAAAGTGTTATAGTGATTTTATTAGGTCAACAAGGTTTGTAGCTAATTATAAATAAATTATGTAATGAAAAATTATGAACAGGTATATAATTTTTATTATTATTTTTATTGAGCCAAAGTTGATCTGTGAGGAGGGTGACTTTGGCTCGTAGATTATTTTTGGTACAAAACCTTTATTTAACTTGGCACAGAGCTAAATTAAAACGTTAAAATGAAAGGTATAACTGTAATAAACATTTTGACATACACAACTTCTTTATTTCTTAACGAAAACTTACAAAATATATAAAATTAAAAAAAAATAACTTACATCTTTTAACAGTGTTATTAGTGAGAATCATCTAAGGTAGGCTGTTTCAAAATACTTACGTTTTCCTTACTAACAAAATACTACTTTAAATAATATTTCTATAAAAAGTATAAACATTATTCTCGTAATAATGTAACAAGTATCAATGTTTTCTAAATTACCTTATAGAATCTAAAATTGCACAGCTTTATTATTGAGATCAACCGATGTTGATCATCGATTTTTATATCGTTAGTACCTACTTAATCATTTTTATTTATTTATTTATATATTCTTTATTGCACAAACAAAATGAAGTACAAATGGCGGACTTAATGCTTTAAAGCATTCTCTACCAGTCAACCATTGGGTGAGACAGAAACAGTTGAGGCGGCGAAAAATAACAAAAAAAGTAACAAAATGAATGAACTACATATACATCTAACTCAGGTACTGAGACACACACTTTTTGAAATCGAAAACGGTCTGTGGAAATCCGAATTCAGATAGTGCTGACATATGAGCAACGAACGAGCTCTCTTATAGCTCTGTGAATACTATAGGTCAACCTGGTTTATTTTTTATACTTATCTTTTAATTTGTTTTTGATGATGCTCAATGGAATGTTGTATTTTTCGGCAGTTTCTCGCTGAGTCATGGCCCTAGACCTCACAACATTCAAGCATTCTTGGAGATCTGCATCTGTGTAAAAATCTGTATTAGTGCAAATAAATAAATAATAATTATTAATTAAAAAAATAATCGACATATTAATAATTTATTATTAATTAATTATTAATAATTATTAATATGATCGGGTAACTTTGGCTCAAGAGCCAATGTTACCCGAAATTATGACCCCACACTTAGTAATGACGTTTTTTTAATAAAAAATATGAAAAATCAATTGTTTCTATGATCTTTCTACTCCCTAATATATTTCTGACCCGATTAATTATAATATCAACCGAAACTTACCTTAAAATTTCAGTTTCACAAGAAAGTATGCAGACGTATATAAAACACGTCGTCACATGTCAGAATTCAGAAATAAAAATGGCAGTTTTACACTTAACAAACAAGCGTCCAACCAATTAAAAATGAGGGCCAGTAATGCCATTCAACGAATTCCGCTTGAAGTAGCACGACTACTGTTTTCGCTGCAAATTTGCGGGAAGTTATTTTTTATTTTTTATTTGAGTCAAAGTTGCCCGAAGGAGCTAAAGTAACCCGACCTTACGGTACCTCATATCTCAGTCGTTTGTCGACCGAATCGAAAAATTTTTTCGCCTACTTAGAGGGTGTACCTTCTAGTTGGTCCCATTTTTTTCCATTTTGGGATCTGATGATGGGATCTTGGTGTAATCGAGGGAAACCTTCAAATTTTAAAGGCACGTATAGTGTTTCTTTACTAGAATCTTAATGTTGACGTGTTGTTACGTCTGATAGTCAACACCTTGTGGGGCTGAGCTGATGGTGGAACTCCTTAACGCTTAGGAGTTCAGTAATTATAATGACGGAACTTATGAAAGGTAATTTGTAGCTTCTTAAAAAATAGAATCATAAGGTGCAACTCCCCCCCCCCCCTCTTATGTAATCACTAAAAATGAAGGAATAAAAGAATAAAATAAACTTTAAAAAAAAAGTAAAAACCGACTTCAAAACCAAAATGCACTAAAAAGTCTTAAATAAACTCTTCACCATTGAAAGAAAAGGAATCCATTTAAGGGAAACATTTTCTTTTTGGAGTCGGTGCCATCACTTTGACCATCAAGCATTAACTATCACAGCAGAGACTCCAAAAAGAAATTGTTTGCCTAAAACGGATTCCTTTTCTTTCAATGGTGAAGAATTTATTTAAGACTTTTTAGTGCACTTTGGTTTTGAAGTCAGTTTTTACTTTTTTTTTAAAGTTTATTTTATTGCTGGAATTATTACATGAAATAATAATTGTAAAGTTTAATAATGTATTCTCCTCTAGGTGTTTGCCTGTAAGAACACTTTACATGCACGAGCTCTGCTTGTACACTTGACATGGTCTACTAGACAGTTGTTATTTCGAGTTGGTTTATTAACTACGGGAATAAGTGAATATTCAGCCATGAGACTCAAATACTCTGCAGGACCACTGTCGTTGATATTAATTTTGATATTAATGTCGCCAGAAACCATAAATTCAGATTTGTTATGTCAGCTTCAAGATACGATTCTAAAGAGTTAAGGAAGGGAGTAATGTTGGAAAAAGACGGCGAACGATAGATACCGAGGATTGATAAGCGATTTGGTATTTCAATACGTAAACAATTTGCGTCATCAAAAGCAGGTTCGCTGACAATTGTACATAGCTCTGAATTTATAAATGCAACAACACCGCCATTCTGATTGATAAATTTTTCTGTGCGGTAAGAATTGTAGCCTTCAAGACGAGGTAATGTTGACTGTTCATTTTGCAAACATTCTGTCAGTATGAGAATGTCAAAGCTGATATTAAGTCTCGTAATGGAAATCAGAAAAGCATCAAAGTTTTGTTGTAAACTTCTTATATTAAAGGTCAAAATTTTAAATTTAAATTGATTAGTTAAAATACTCTTGCACAGCTCCGGATCTCCAGGCTCCAGACTCTACCATATGGCATTCCACGTTATAGTAGTTATCTATATCCTGAGTTATCTGTAAAGGAATCATTTTTGAATTTTAATATGAATATAAACAAATTGTGCAATGAAATGCGATATGGTATGTGTAGGCAAACCAAAATTTGTTATTATTCCGAGCAGCGTTCGCAGCGCGCGCCTCCCACCATTAGCTGTTTCTATGCGCGCAAAATTGCCTTATATGGTCATGAAGCGGGTGAGCAACGCGTAGCCACGCCTCCCCCGCTCCCCATTGCATGCCCCGCAACGGTTGCCAAGCGGGGCCCACGGGCGGCACGCGCAGATCACCAGTCCGTTGTCAACTCTCGATATATACTTACGTACAAGCGGTACTCGCGAGGCGCGCGACGCGATCGTCTTTATTTCATTAATTTAAGTTATTTTGCTGTTCTGCTGTGTAAAAAGTATTTGCAATAAACTGTATCAACTTAAAAACACAGTGTTATCACTTCGACACCGATGCCGAACCCCGCGCCTAAATTACAGTATGAGTACCCATTGAGAGCTATAATATAAGAAGTTGGACGCCATGATTGATCTTGTAAAATTGTTTTGACCTGTCAGAGTAAAATAGTCAATGACAGCTATTGAATGTTTAAGTTGTGGCTTTTTTGACATTAATACAAGATGAAACAGAGAGCTATGAAAAGAAATAGAGTGTTGGTTATGCAAGTATTGATATTGGCGGTAAAACAAAATAGAATGCGGGTTATACAAGTTGAGGAATAATAATAATAATAATAAGTGCCGTGATAGTTAATGCTTGATGGTCAAAGTGATGGCACCGACTCCAAAAAGAAATTGTTTGACTAAAACGGATTCCTTTTCTTTCAATGGTGAAGAGTTTTTTTAATTAAATTGAAAAAATACTACAAGAAAGCAAAGAACGACAAGAAAAAGTAAAAAAAATTGGAAGTTGAGTACGTCATTGCTCACAATAGGATTCATCTGCTTGAGGATCAAATACACGATATGCAGAAAAATCAGCTCAAAAAAGTTATTGAAATAAGGAACGTTCCTAAGCAGGAAAATGAAAATTTACAAAGTGTTGTGATGAACATGATCGCAGCTCTTGATGGCAGCACGGTCGGTATTAAGGATATTTATCGTAGAGGTATGGACAATGCTCCAATAACGGTAGAATTAACGAGTTTGGATGAAAAGATTAACATACTCAAAGCAGTTAAAAAGTTCAACAACATCAATAAAAATGAAAAACTAAATACAAGTCTCTTGGGTTTAAACATTTCTCGGAAGCCAATCTACGTTTCCGAACAACTGACAACAAGGACTGAAATATTACTATCCTCAGCCAAAGAATTTGTAAAGGATGGATCTTTTAAATATTGCTGGATCTCCAAAGGAGCAGTTTTACTAAGAAAAGAAGATGGTCAATTGTAATAAAAAAGCCTGAAGATCTGGAGGCGATTAAGTCTAAACAACAAGATTGACTAATCTTTGATGTCTCAAATCAAGGAGAGTCGCTGGGCTTGTTACTTCGTTGCCTGGTTCTAGCCTTCACACATTGTATTTACCTAGTCAGTATGAAGTATCTTAATTTTATAGTTGCGTCGTCAAATTCACTAATCAAACATATTGTCAATATTTATTATAATTATAATATATTTATGCTATTTCTCAATCTATTGTATTATCCATATTTCTACTTATCATTATCTATATGCACTGCCTCATACCAATCGTACAACTGTTTCGATAATACTAACTGTCACTACTCACACTGTGTCGTAAATTCGGGCGTGGACAATCTACCCAATTTACCAACGTACGAGGGTCAAACTGAAAGTTCTTAGAACTGGCCACTTATAAACAATATAATAAAAAAAATATTCTAAAATTTGAAAATAGAACTCTTTGCCAATATTACTGAGTATATATTTCATTCATTTGTCATTTGTTTTACGATTTGGCGGCAAATTGAAAATTGTCTGTGTCACGTCAACATGAATTTAACACGAGAAAATTTTCGTGCAATGTTTTTTTATGACTTTCGATGTCATTTAAGTCAACAAGAAAGTTATGATAGACTACGATTGGCCTTTCACGATGAAGCCCCATCACGTGCGACTGTTTACAACTGGTTTAATGAGTTTAAACGTGGTCGCACTAATCTCACTGATGATGTACGTGAGGGACGGCCTTCTACGGCGACGACTGAAAATAACATCTGTGTTGTGCGGCGTATGATAGAGACTGACAAAAGAGTGACCTATCAGCAGATTCGGACAAGCTTAGGCATCGGTATGAGTCAAGTGCACAAAATCCTCCACGAACATTTAGCGGTCAGGAAGCTTTGCGCCCGGTGGATACCTCATAATTTGAATAAGGCTCAAAAACTCCATCGTGTGGATTGGTGCCGTAAAATGATTGAAAGATTTAACGGAGGTGACTCAAATGCTGTGTTCGACATACTAACAGGTGACGAAAGCTGGATTTACTGTTATGATCCTGAAACCAAAAGACAATCTGCTCAGTGGGTGTTTCCTTTTGAGGAGTTGCCAACTAAAGTGAAGAGAGATCGAAGTGCGGGAAAAAAAATGGTGGCCTCGTTCTTTGGAAGGATAGGTCATTTCGCAACAATTGTGTTAGAGGATCAAAAAACAGTTTCTGCAGAATGGTACACTACCAATTGTTTGCCACTTGTCTTGGAAAAAGTTCGAGAGCAACGACCTCGCAGTAGGATCCTCCTTCACCACGACAACGCCTCGTCGCACACCGCCAAGCGAACGATCGACTATTTGGCGACATCAAACGTTGAATTACTGGGTCACCCGCCGTATAGCCCCGACCTCGCGCCTTGTGATTTTTATTTATTTCCAAAAATTAAAGAAAAACTTAAAGGAAAGCGGTTTATGAATGCTGAAGAAGCGGTGGCTGCGTATCGCGATGCCATTGAAGAGACCCCTAAGGACGAGTGGGCAAAGTGCTTTTCCCAGTGGTTCCATCGCATGCAGCGGTGTATTGACGTCAATGGACAATATTTTGAAAAGATATAATAAAACTAATAACTGGCTAATGTAATCAGTTTTTGATTTTCTAAGAACTTTCAGTTTGACCCTCGTATACTCGGTATGCATCAACAAGGCACATTAACCAAAACAGTGGTGTTGTCATATACATACGCGATTAATTACAAGCAACTGTTCACGAGCCGCAAATAATTGATGCTGATAGTCTAATGGTAAGGATGTGTGACCAGTTTGCATTATTAGCTATCTATAGATCTCCATCTTTTCGTAAAGTTGATAGATTCCTTCAGTCATTGCACCGTACTATGACAGGACTTAATAAAATAAAGTCAATAACTTTGACAGGTGACCTGAACATTGATATTGCGAATGATAATGAGGACACAAGATCAAATAAGTACCTAACACAATTGTCAATGTATGGTCTCTTACCAGCCCACACACTACCAACACGAGGTGCTAAATGTTATGATCACTTCTTTACATCTATCAATAGTATAGCCACAACATTAGTTTGCGAGTCTACCATCACAGATCACAGGTCTTTAATAATATCATTGTCAATTAGAATGTCTAGCACAACCAATAGCTTATATTTGCAACCTGTGCTTTTCAAGTGGCGCATTTCCTAAACATCTGTAAAAGTCTGTCATTACACCGGTGCACAAGTCTGGGGATAGAAACAGTGTCATCAATTACAGGCCCATTTCTCTGTTGCCAACTCTTGCTAAAGTGATTGAGAGGGTGATCAACTCACGACTCGTGAATTACCTTGAATCGAATGGCATTCTATCAGCGAATCAATTTGGCTTTAGAGCAAAAACCTGATGCCATTGAAAATGTCTTAAAACATATTGTTGGAAACCTGGATTCATCGAAAAAAAGCCTAGCTGTCTTCTTGGACTTGGCAAAGGCCTTCGACACTGTGTCTATTCCCATACTTATTCGTAAACTAGAATGTGTAGGTGTGAGGGGAATTCCGCTTCAATTGTTTAAGTCCTACGTTAGCAACAGAACACAGTGTGTGTGCATTGATGGGATAAGAAGTGTTGATGAGGACATTGACTTTGAAGTCCCCCAAGGATCCGTCCTTGGCCCAACATTGTTTTTAATATATTTAAAAGAACTTAGTCAAACCATTTTGCCAAATACAAAAAATATTTCAATCGCTGATGATACAGTGATATTATTTGACGGATTATCGTGGGATGAAGTTAAAAAAACAAGTGAATATGGCATTGGAATAGTTTTAAAATGGCTTAATGATAATATTCTGACTCTTAACTTTGAAAAAACTAAATATATGACTGTTAGCATAAATAGTAGTACACAACTTAAAAACTTTTCCCTAACAGCGCATACATGCGATGGCTGGCCTGGCTGTGTCTGTCCTAACCTATCAGCGGCTTCGTCTTTAAAATATCTAGGGATTATTATAGATCAGAACTTGAATTGGAAGAATCAAATAGATGTCATAAGTAAAAGAATTAGAAAAGTTATTTGTATTTTTAAAAAAATAAGACGCATTAAAGACACTGACACAATCAAAACAGTTTATTACTCGCTTTGCCAATCACTAATAACATATGGTATAACTTCGTGGGGAGGAGCTAGAAAATCACATCTTATAACTATAGAAAGGGCACAACGAGCTGTTATAAAAGTATTAACATTTTAAAATATTTGCTATCCTACTACTAACCTTTAACAAGAATTTGGCGTCTTAACAGTGCGACAACTATTTATTAAAAACATTTTACTTAGACAACATCGGCTACCTCCGTCTCCAATCACGTCAAGGCGACGCTGACCTCCGGTGTATTTGTTCCTGCTTACAAAACAGTTTTCTCACGATGCTTTTGCTTTTACTTAGGTCCCTGGCTTTACAATACTATCAATGCAAACTATCAGATACTACGAGACAAAACATACTTTGGTTGTAAAAAAATAGTACTGGCATTTCTGTCTGGACAAACGTACAATTCTACGGAGCAGTTATTGGTACACAAGGCACAAGGCAGTTAATATATAAGGTCCTCAAACCATTTAATTTTTACATTTACAATTATTATTAGTGTTTATTTACATACATGTATACATATAAATACATATGAAATGTATATTTTCATTCTGGTATAAAAAGCAACATAGTGAGGTAAAAAAATATACATAATATTATATCAGTAGTGTATAATTGGGGGTTCTGGATCAAAAAAGATCCAGAACGCCCCAATTATACACAGTGAAAACTCATTTACGAATGCTAAAAACTCATTTTAGAAATGAATAATAAACTACTCGAATCAGTATCAAAACCTTTTTTCACTATTTCAATTATCAAAACATACCTAATGAACTCATGCTAGGTAATCGGATTCTGTACGCTCGCAAGTTGCATCGAATCTGATCTCGCTGCGCATGCGCGCTACCTTATAAGTACTCAGCTGTTGCTGTGTGAACGAGTGAATAGAATTGCTAATAAATACGATTAAGCCTATCACCTCGCATAAGCGATGCTTCCAAATGCTTGAGCTATGTTATGAATGAAGATAATGACTAAGTATATTGACTGCATAAATATGTTATATAGTTGGATTTGTTTCGATGATATAGGTAGTGATGATAAGTTGTAAATGTTAATCTTTGAAAAGATTAAATTATTTCTTTAATGACACCTTTAAAAACTAAATGATAACTAGTATGAAATTGCTTGATTGATACCTACATTTTCGTTGGAAAAAAACTGTTTGATAGTAGTAAAATAATTATTCATTACCTATTTATAGCACTTCAATTCATTGTCGACATCGGGTTATCAATTATATAATATCTCTTTGTATGCCACACGCTTTAAAACGATGTTATCGTAATGAAACTATGGTTATTCATGCGTGATTTATTTATTTCTGAAAAAACTTTCACCTCAGAAAAAAAAAAACAAATAATGCTATGGTAAACCTAGGGAAAATAAGACCAAATTGCTAATGTTTTGTATTTATTGACTTAAGACATTAATAAACTCAAATAATTACTAAGACAATATCAATTATAAATAGTTGGGATAACAACATTTAAGAACTAGATTCTATTATTAGCTAATCTTGAACTTTATTTATAACGTCCTTTACAGCACTGTATATGTCATCAAATAACACACTCTTGACCACATGTTGAACGCATACTTCGGCATCGCAATTGCACATTGAATCTCCAGATTTCGGAAAATTATCAGAATCATAGATTTCGATTTTGATGATTTTTGAGCCTCGTTTCATCGGCTTCTTTATGTATGAATAAATTGGTTGTTCCATTTGTGCTCTTTTTCTAGATGCAGTCTCAAGACCTAAAGTTTTTTGTCCTGGTTTTTGAACCGTTGTCGATTCCATAGGCACAAAATTGAACAAATCTTCTGCGTCCTGTAAAAAAAAAAAAAAAGATTTATTATAATATTTGATAACACATACTGCTAAGCGCTAATTGAATGATGATCTTAATTCAATTTTAAATAAATTAAATATCTAAACGAAACTTACCGACATAGTTGTATAACTGTAAACTCAATTAAATACGATGAATTTTTCCTACGCTGTATGCTCAGAAACACTGAATGCTTTTTACCTCAATATTTTCTTTATATACAAAAAAAGCATTATTCATAGAGTTCAAAATGTAAAGTTAAAACACATTTCATTCTGTATTTAGTTCTGTCCAAATATGTAACGATGTCTAGTTACTTGATCCGCCTTTGTTCGATGTGCAAAGCACCCTACTCACTTATGCAACTATCGCTGCCATCAAAGTGCATCATTTTATTTCTATTAATAAAGGAAGTCGTTACGCTAAAACGTAACGATTGTCGCATAAGTGGAAAGGGTTCTTTATAGTGGTAAATATGCACTAGAAATAAACTTGTCCTAATGTTTAAATATTATTATTCATAAAAAAAACATACATTCATACCTATCTTACGACCTGTGTCATGATATTAAAAAAAAAAATGTTCGGTAAGTGTTATCTGCCAGATACTTCATACAAATGATGTTCTGTATTTGAATTATTCGATAGTTAGTGATTATTTTGTCGAGATTGAAACATGCTCTTACAAAAATATTATGGATGTAAAACCAGGATATCTCACTAGTTTATATATTACTTGGATTAGTGTTCATGCAGAAGTAATTTTTGCTTCACAAGCACCAATCCAAATAATGTTGGTATGATCACATGGATACTTTCCTTATTTGGTGAGACATCCACGTGAATATTGGGTACTTAAACCGGGTAAGAAAACACAGGAGCACAATCCCACTCTTCATCGACTGGAAATACGCAGCCTGCAGTTTGCCTGAAGTTAAAGGAATACCAGCGGTTTTAAAAATGTGAGTGTTTTTTATAATTATTTTTATTTTTATTTAATTACTAAATACTCGAATAGTGACTTATTAGTATTCGAATAGTTTTTTTTATTTAAAAAAGTTTCACTGTATTTAGTATTTGAATGGTTGTTTTATTTGAATAAATTTCTTACATGACAAGTTAAACTATACCTACTATTTGAATGTGCACTTATGAATATAAAGAATAGTAGGACTTATTCGGTTCTAATTTAAAGTTAATTGAAAGCTTTAGGTGTAATAACACCTTCTTAATTTTACTAGTAAATAACTTTACTAAAATCATTTTATATAACTACATGTAATTATTAATTCCGTCCCAACATTAGCGATACTTTTATTGATATTTGTTGATGACAGTTCATATCATTTGTTTCAGGTCGAATGCCGAAGAACTATTTCCCTCAGAGGATGAGTCTTCACCGCAACCTGAAGTGATAGAAAAAAAGAAAAGCAAACGGTGCAAATCATCATCATCTACCTCGAGTGCTGCAAAGAAGACGAAGATTAACCCCGTGCAAATGTCATCGCGTGTCACTGCTGCGCAATTATTCGGCAGTGATAGCGAAGAAGAAGAGGTGTCAGCACCAATCCCTGTGCCACATGGTAAATTACTATCATATATCTCTCGAAGACTCGCGAATGGATTTGCACGTCAGACCTATCCTTCAAAACCTGGCTCACACTTTATAGAGCTGAAAGTTTATAAGTGCAACGATATTGAGAAGGTGTCTCCAGTAAATAGGTGGAGGCAAGCCATCATCACTGTTAAAAATCAAACTGATGATAGCACTGAGGCTTGGAGACATCTATCCAACTTTATAATCGCTACTCGCAAAGAGTATAGAACTTGCCCACCCACATTTGTAAGCAATTATTATTAAAATGTATCTTTCATATATTATTAACTGAATTTCATATCATTTTACCATTACATTTAATCTCCGTGTATACTCATAGGTATAATAGGTACTTATCATTCCATTTAATTCCAATTACTCATAGGTACTTTATAATTTATCTTTAAGACTAAATGTATAATTGTATAATAATTAACCTATGTAAACTGATTTTATCAATAAATAATCATGAAATCAATGTTAATTGTATTTTTTTTATTTTTTTTACAGTTCACTCGACTAAGTCTGAGGCAACCAGTATATATTGTCAAAAATGTCATATTGAAGTACCTAAACATAAATACAGATATCATTTGAGAACAAATATTCACAAATCCAATTCTTTATTGAAAACTGAATTCAGCAATATTGAAATAATTGCAACAGCTTTTAGAAACAGAATTGTTACATATCGCTTAAACCCAACACAAGAAGTCGAGTACCTCACTCCTGAGGCGTTCTTGTGTGGAAAACAAAGTGATGTTTTAAAAGTTATAAAATTATTGATGTTGAGACATGATTGCATTAAAATGAGTTTTGAATTATTTGTTAACTTTATATTACCAGAATCGAATGAACAAAAGCTTAAATCTTTTAACACAAAGTACGAAGTTGTTTACAGAAGTACAGATTTAAATGAATTATATTTGAATATAGTTGAGAAATTAAAAGACAAATTGATCGAGTTTCAAGAATGCAAATCTGGTTGGTCTTATTTTAAAATAAATAATTTAGAAATTAATATTTGCAAATATTGTCCCATGAGAGGGGGGAGTTATATTCCTTTACCAGCTAAAATCAAGAATACAAAAAGTTGTCTTAATATTCAAAATAACGATAATCATTGTTTCTTATGGAGCATTATTGCAGCATTATTTCCAGCCAAATGTAATGGGTGTCGAGTAAATTCATACCCTCACTATTCAGATGTTTTAAATACAGAGAAAATGTCATTCCCACCTACAGTAAATGATATTAAATTATTTGAAAAAAATAATCCTAATATAAGTATTAATATTTATGGTTTGAATAAAAGTACAGTTACAGGTCCGCTGTATATGACCAAAGAAAAGAAAATTAATCACATTAATTTATTATACTTTGAACAGCAAGGTAAAGGACACTATTGCTTAATAAAAGACCTAGTACGATTAGTTCGATGGCAAATAAGTCGTCACAAGGGTCAGACCTATTTTTGTGATTCTTGTTTACAATTTTTCACAAAAGAAGAAAAGTATTATTCACATTACTGTTCTCACGTTTTAACCGTTTTGCCAGAAAAAAATACTTTTATTCAGTTTAAAAATTACGAACGTAAACAAAAAATTAATTTTATAATTTATGCTGATTTTGAGAGTATGCTAATAAATTGTGAAACTGAGAGTACCAAAAATACTAAAAATGTTAAATTACACGTTCCAACATGTTTCGCATATTATGTGTGCTGTTCATATGATTCTCAGTTGAATAAATATGTAACGTATAAAGGAAATGATTGTGTTGAAATATTTGTCAAATGGCTGTTTAATGACATTCAAAATATCTATGATATACTAACTCAAAATAATGATATGAAGCCTATGACTCTCGAACAAATAGATAATTACGAAAATGCTATAAAATGTCATATTTGTAATCATTATTTATTTGGCGATAAAGTTCGTGATCATGATCACATAACATCGGAATATAGAGGTGCGGCACACTCTCTTTGCAATTTAAAGTATAGAGTGTGTCCATTTATACCTGTTGTCTTTCATAATCTGTCAGGTTACGATTCTCATTTATTTATAAAAGAACTTGCTGAATACAATGGAGCTATAAAAATTATTCCGAAATCTAAAGAGAAATATACATGTATAACTAAAATTATAGATTCCTCAAACAAGTCCCAGAATATTCAAATTAAGTTTATAGATTCTTTTCAATTTTTATGTTCTAGCTTGGATGATTTGAGTAAAAATTTGGCACCTGGCGAATTTCATAATTTAACCAAAGAATTCAATGATAGTGAAAATATAGAACTATTAAGACAAAAAGGAATTTATCCTTATGATTACATCGATTCATGGTCAAAGTATGAAGAGAATCAACTACCTCCTAAAGATTGTTTTTTTAATACTTTAAAATCCGAGCACATCACTGACTCTGAATATGCTCATGCTCAAGCTGTGTGGTCCGAATTTAATATTCAAACTTTAGGAGAATACACTGATTTATATTTAAAATGCGATGTCTTATTACTATGTGACATATTTGAGCATTTTAGAAATATGAGTCTAAGACATTATAATCTTGACCCAGCTTATTACGTATCTGCACCTAATTTAAGTTGGGATGCAATGCTCTTATGCACTGGTGTTCAGTTAGAATTAATTAATGATTTAGACATGTACCAAATGCTAGAAAAAGGTATACGAGGAGGATTAGCTCAATGTTCGCTTCGAAATGCAAAAGCGAATAATAAATTCACTCCATATTTTGATGATTCAAAACCAACGTCATATTTAGTTTATCTTGATTGCAACAATCTTTACGGTTATGCAATGAGACAGAAAATGCCAGTATCAGATTTTGTATTTCTATCCCAAGATGAAATTGAATATTTTAATATATTGTCAATACCAAACGATGGTGAATATGGATATATTTTAGAAGTAGATATTATTTACCCAGAACATTTACATGATCTCCACAGTGATTTGCCATTTGCACCAGAAAAATTCATTCCACCGGGAGGCAAATCCAAAAAGTTAATTGCATCCTTATACCATAAATACCGATACGTAATTCACTTTGCTCACTTAAAAGAATGTATAAAAAATGGCTTAGTTTTACAGAAAATACACCGTATTCTCGGCTTTAGACAAGATGATTTTTTGAGAAATTATATTGATTTAAATACTCGCTTAAGACAAAGTGCTAAAACATCATTTGAAAAAGATTTTTTTAAGTTGTTAAATAATGCTGTATTTGGGAAAACGATCGAGAACAAACGTAAGCAAGTTAATGTTAAATTAATTACAAAATGGAATGATTCAGATAACAAAACAAACAAGTACATCGGTGCAGAAAAAACACTGTTGAAACCCAATGTCAAAACAATTTGTGTTTTTTCAGAAAATTTTGTCGCTGTTCATTTGAGCCCCGAAAAAATCGTGTTAGATAGACCAATATATATTGGTTTTACTGTACTTGAATTTGCTAAGCAGCATTTATATCAATTTCACTATGATTTTATTAAAAGAAAATATAATACCCATGCTAAACTCTGTTACACAGACACTGACAGTCTTCTTTATCATATTTATACAGATGACTTTCATAAAGATCTCAAAAATGATATTTTAAAATTTGATACCAGTAATTTTGATGACAATAATCCATATGATATACCTAAAATAAATGCTAAAGTTCCAGGGTTATTCAAAGATGAACTAGGTGGATCCATTATTACCGAATTTGTAGGATTAAGAGCTAAGCTTTACTGTTTAAAAAGTGTTAAAACTACTATAAAGAAAGCGAAAGGTGTTTCAAAACCTGTAACCAATCGATTGAAAATTTCTGATTATAGAAATGCATTGTACTCGAAAGACGTGATAAGACATAAAATGAATATGATTAAATCTGTAAAACATGTTCTATACTCACAGCAAGTAAATAAAGTTGTTTTGAATAGTAATGATGACAAAAGACAAATATTGTCAAACAATATAGAGACATTGCCTTGGGGGCACAAAAATTCAATTTTTTGAAATTTAAATATGTTAATTATAATGTTATTTATCTTATATAAGAAATTGTAAATAGAAATATTTTGTCAACCCTGTATAATGTAATAAATATAATGATTGTTTCGATGTAATAGTTATGTAGTAAAGAAATTTTGCATTAATAAAATATTATTAGAAAGTTTAAACTGTTTTATTTATCTAACTAAATCAGTGTTATGGAACTGTAAATTATAGTCACGTGACAACATATGTATGACGTATCCCGACGTTATCCCATTATTAAGTATTTAAAGACTTACATTAATCAGTTGTGTATCAGTTTATAATGAAGTTCGTCAAGCAAGCTCATACTTTGGAAATTAATAATATAACAGGAGAATGTCAAAAGCGAATTGTTAAACATAGTATACTTTTTCCTAATACAATCCGATGTATAATATGTGGTCCATCTAACTGTGGAAAAACAAATGTAATGTTAAATTTATTATTACATGAAAATGGGTTGAAATTTAAACACATCTATTTGTATTCAAAAACACCATATCAACCAAAATATCTTTTTCTGAGTCAAGTCATGAAAAGGGTTCCTGGTGCTCAGTTTAACATATTTAATGATAACATCCAAGTTATTCAACCTGATAAGGCTTTAAAAAATTCTGTTATGATTTTCGATGATGTCGCATGTGAAAATCAAATAAACATTCGTAATTATTTTTCAATGGGAAGACATAACCAGATTAATTGTTTTTATTTATCTCAAACATATTCAAAGATACCCAAGCAACTAATAAGAGATAATGCCAATCTCTTGATTATCTTTAAGCAAGATAACACTAATTTAAAACATATATACAATGAACATGTTAATACAGATATGAGCTGGACAGAGTTTAATAAGATATGTTCAAACATATGGACAGATCGATTTAGTTTTGTTTTAATAAATAAAGATTGTGACTTAAGTAAAGGCAGGTATAGAAAAGGTTTTGACACATTTATCTGTTTCTAGAGCTATTCCTATATAAATAAACTTTTAAGAAGGTAATTTCAATTGAATAGAAATATCAGTTAGCAACAGGCGCGTGCAAATACATCTGATGGAAGCTGAAATTAAAGAGCAACTGGTTAAATCAGTAATAAATATCAAAAATAAAATTAAACAGATTCAAGATGAGGAAGATATTAGTAATTTCAAATTTAAAAAGGTATTTAAGCCTATCACAGAAAATTTGGAGACGATCATTAAAACTTATGATAATAATGATAAAGGTAAACCCGCACTCAATGTTTCTATAGATATGGGTACGACAAAGAGCACAACTGAAGAAGATTCAGATTATGACCAATTTAAAAAGAACATAGTTGCAGACTCCAGTGAAAAATCAGAATATTTTGAATATACAGATGGTAAAGGTCCATGTGAAAATGATGATGATGATACTTTGAGATCACTGAATAAAGAAGAACTTGTTAGTATTTACGATACCAATATTAATGTACCATTCGGAATACGAACTGAAAATAAAAAAACTATGATGGGAAATCGTAAGGTCTCAATTTTAGCTAAAAAAAATGAATCAAAGTCTGAAAATGTCTATGTAGTAAGCATAGGTGACAGAAACTATGAATTAACTGAAGGTTTAAAAGAACTTCTCATTCGTAGTAAGCCTAATCTAAAAGCAGTTAATGAAGGGGATATATTAACATATAAAGATATACTTTGTTATACAAATGCTCATAAACGAAAATTCAGCCCATACGGTCAAATAAAAGGTGACAAAGGATTGAAATATCTGAAAATTATCAAACCTTTATTTGCTAATGAAACGGAACCCAAGACTGGTGGCTATATACCAGTGTGCAAAAAATATAAAAGTGATACAGATTATGTATATTGGGACGATCCTAATGAATTAATAGAAAGGCTTAAGCTATTAATTGCTTCACAAAGTGCGGGAAACACAAATCATGATAATGAAATTGTATCAATAATTGAAGAACTAAAAGAATCTGGCGTTATAAAGTAATAAAAAGCTTGTAACAATTATAACAACTTCTATTAGTCGATAAGACAGCATAGACGATGAATGTATGCAAGAATACTATTTGTAAGCCAATTCAAAACAACCACAAATCTGCAGAATACATGAACATTTCGAGTGAATCTAACCCCACCATTTGTACATATAAAGAAAACATCGATAAATTTAAAAATAATATATTAGAAAAAATTGCAAATATTAATAAAGTTATTGCAACTTTAGCGAGCAGAATAGAAAAGATTGAAAAAAAAGCCGATATCAGAGAACTCGCAGGACAATTAAATAAACATTATGAGCAAAGCAGACGTTGTAAATGAAATCTGTAAAAATGCAAGAATCAATTATCCGCGAAGAAACGTTATCTTGAAAGATATTGATGATCTTTGGGAAGCAGATTTAATAGACATGCAAGCCATGTCACGAGTTAATGCTGGTTATAAATACATATTAGTGATTATTGATTGTTTTTCAAAGTTTGCGTGGGCTATTGCATTAAGGCAAAAAAACAAAGAACATGTATCAAACGCATTTAAAATGTTATTGCAAAATGGAAGGATTCCCAAAAATCTACATACTGACCGTGGAAAAGAATTTTATAATGATAAATTCAATAGTATTACGAATGAATACAATATAAATCATTATTCTACATATTCAAATAAAAAGGCTTCCATCGTTGAAAGATTTATAAGAACTCTAAAGGGTAAATTGTACAAAGAATTTAACTTAAATGGGAACTATAAATGGAGTAATGGCTTACTGAGCAAAAAGTTACACGAGTATAATAATAACGTGCATAGAACTATTGGGCAGACACCAGCCTCGATATCTAATCACAATAAAGAAATTGTTATGCAAAAATACTTTAAATTGGCTGCTGATAAGAAAGTAATTAAATCCAAAAAATATCGTGTGGGTGACTATGTCAGAGTAAGTAAATACAAAGCTTGTTTTGATAAAAGTTATACACCTAACTGGTCAACAGAAATTTTTAAGATTTATAAAGTACAAGAATCTAATCCTACCACTTATTTAATTAAGGACTCTAAATCTCGCCCGATACTTGGTGCATTTTATTCCCAAGAGCTTCAGAAAACTAAATATCATGATGTTTATTTAGTTGAAAAGGTTCTGAGAAGAAAAGGAAATCTGGTGTATGTAAAATGGTTAGGACTACCAAGTAGTGAAAACAGTTGGATTAATAAAACAAATGTATTATAATTGGTGCTTTAAGTTTGCAACACTTGTTTGTGTTCTTATTTAAAGGTATAACTTGATAATTGTGGTTCATTTCATTCTATTTGCTAAAACAATCAAGTCTATTTTAAGACAAAAATTATTTATTTAAAATTATCTAAAATGAAAAGAAAACGGGCTACGTCAGTTTTAAGTAATTCTGAAAACTGCGAAGGGTATAATGAACAAAAAAGAAAGATTTCAGGCGGAAGCGTAAAGAAAACATTTAAAGCTATTGTATCAGGTGCCAAAAAACATATAAATAAAATAAAACCTAAATGCAAAAAGGCTTTGGTGAAATTAGCATGTGCAACAGCCCAAGAATTAATATCTGATTTACCAGTTAAAATTCCAAGAATTATACCTGTTCCAAAAAGTGGCGGATTTTTACCTCTGATACCGATATTTGCTGGATTATCTGCTGCTGGTAGTTTAGTGGGAGGTGTTGCTGGCGTTGCGAAAGCTTTAAATGCAATCAAAGCAGCCAAAAAACAATTATCAGAACTTGAAAGACATAATAAGCAAATAGAAGCCGTGTGCATTGGAAAAGGACTACAATTAAAGCCGCACAAAAATGGGCTCAGAATATACGTCACTAAAACAAAAAACTGAATTCTAGGCTACCCAATAGAGCTTTAACTAACATCGACATTATGAAGTATTCGGTTAATATTCCCTTTTTTCGTGGGGTATTTATGAGAGATGAATTACCGCAAAAACCTTTATCAATTGAATGTGGTGTCATAAACCTTGATTCAATTAAAAGTTCTGGTACGCATTGGGTAGCCTATGGAAAATTAAATAACTACATTGAATATTTTGATAGCTATGGTAATCTGAAACCTCCTAAAGAATTACTTAAATATTTAGGGGAAAATATAAATTACAATTATGATAATTTACAAAAGAATCATTCGTATAATTGCGGACATTTATGTTTGAAATTTTTAAAATCATTCTGGGAGAGAAATATGAAATAAATTAGTCAAATTATAATGTGTTTGCATTTCTTGTATCAGCAAATTACTCATAAATAATGGTAACAATACTGAAATATGCACATTTGATCATTGTCTGTGACAGAAACTGCTTTGCTCATTTGATATTAATTAATTCAGTTATTATTCGATTGTGTTTGAATATATCGTCATGATTATATTTAATAAAAATCGTGTTGTTAACGATAAAGCCAATATTTCACTTTCTTTATTGAAAGGGATCAGACGTGTCAGTGTGGTTAAGAAGAAAAAAATCACTAAAGAAAACAAAAAGTTTCTACAATATCTTGGATTTAAATTACAAAATGCTACAAATCACAGATCTACCACAACACGACAACTCAATTGAAAGCTATGAAATCCATAGTTACAATCCTTATAGTACTAGTTTTAAGGATAATGATGAAATTAGAATACCTATTCACCAACAAGACATATATGTGTTACCTTCTGCAAGTTCTATTTATATAGAAGGCCATGCTAATGTTACATCTAAAGATTCAACAGGAAAAATCGTAAAAAAAGATGTCAATTTCATTAACAACCCAATGTTGTATTTATTTCAAGATGTACGATATGAATTGAATGGTGTTGAAATAGATCGTATTAAAAATGTTGGAATCACTACAACAATTAAATCATACATTTCTATGAATGAAGGTGAAAATAAAGCTGCCGCAGTATGGGGGTGGAATTTACAAGGCACAAAACTGAAAAATGGTCAGTTTAGCGCCATTATTCCATTAAATAAAGTATTAGGATTTGCGGAAGACTATAACAAAATAATTATAAACTGTAGACATGAACTGATACTGCAAAGAAGTAGCACTGTTACAAACTGTGTACATTTACAAAATGATGATAATATAGAAATAAGCATTCAAAAAATTCAGTGGCGTGTTCCTCATGTTAAAGTTTCCGATCGCAATAAATTGATGCTACTCAAACATTTAGAAAAAAATCGCGCAGTACAGCTGGCATTTAGAAATTGGGATTTGTATGAATACCCTTTATTACCTAAAACTACTAAACATTCATGGTCAGTCAAAACCGCTTCACAATTAGAGAAACCAAGATTTGTAATTTTAGCCCTACAAACTGATAGAAAATCGAATAAAACTAAAAGTTCGTCAGTTTTTGATCATTGTAAAGTATCTAACGTAAAACTTTTTTTGAATTCACAATATTTTCCTTATGATTCACTTAATCTGAAATTCGATGAGGATAAATACAATATATTATATGAAATGTATGCTAACTTTCGTCAGTCGTATTACAACGCTGGTATTGATCCGTTGCTAAATTTGGTTCAATTTAAAGAGAAGGCTCCACTTATTGTAATCGACTGCTCGAGACAAAACGATACGCTTAAAACCGGTCCTGTTGATGTTCGGATAGAAATTGAATGTTCTGAAATAATACCAGAAAATACAACTGCTTTCTGTCTTATTATTAATGATCGCATTTTTGAATACCAACCTCTAAGTAATATCGTGAGAAAATTATCATGAATAATATTAACTACGCAATCGTGGATGTACAAGGATTCAAGAGCGAGCAAAATGAGTTCATTCCTAAGGAAATAGCTATCATATGCAATGACAAGATTTTCATTCTTCTGATAAAACCACCATTCCCATTTTATAACTTAACAAAAAAAGAACGCATACAAGTATCGTGGATAGAAAGAAATAGAGGAATTTATTGGAATCAAGGATTTGTGCCCTTCTTTAGTTATAAGAACGTAGTAGGTGATTTTTTGAAAAATAAATGTATTTATACTAAAGGCTACGAAAAAGTACTGTGGATAAAAGAAATGTTTGATACCTATAATGTACATAATTTAGAAGATAAAGATTGTCCTAGTTTAGAACGTTTGCATTGTAAATATTCAACTTCGTTCAATATTTTAAGCTGTATATATCATAATAAATATTGTGCTTTAAAAAATGTATTCTATTTAAATAAGTGGTGTAAAGAAAATGATGTTTTGGATTATTAAAATAATTAATTAACTAAAGAACTTGTTTTATTTTCTAACCAACCTAATCTTTATAAAAGTACAAGTATTTTGAGATTTGATCAGTAATAAACATTTTCAAATGTTGGATCTGGAAATGAGAACTCATTATACAAGATTGCACATTAAGTAGATAGGTTATATTCAAATATAGGCTTCATATTCAATGTAAAGGAACCTTCTATTTGAATCATTCGAATAGTTTATTATTCTCTTATAAAATTTGTTTTAAGCATTCGTAAATGACTTCTCAGTGTGTATAATTGGGGCGTTCTGGATCTTTTTTGATCCAGAACCCCCAATTATACACTACTTATATCTATTATATCAAACTCCATACTTTTCATCTACCTGCTCTGATATTGGTACCTACTGTAAATTAAAGATGTTTATGACGCAACATTTTCATGTATACCTAATACACATATTACTTGCATTTTAGTTTTTGTAAAAAAAAGTCATATCTTACTAAAAGACTGTTAAAGTTTAGTCTTTTCTTATTTATTTATTTTAGTAATACAGATTAGTTTAAAACGTATGACTAATGTTATACAACTATGATTACCTTAAATTTTTGCGTTTACCGTAGTAACTTGTCAACATGAAATGAACGGAGAACGAAACTACTCTGCCGCAACACAGTTTAATTACTAGTGCGGAGGGTAGATATCACGATCTTTGACAAAACAAACTCACTTCGCTCATAAACACAAGTTAAATTCATTTTAGATGTTGATTCATTATCTTAATAGCTACTTCATATGGCCTGATTTGAAAAAAAAAATATACTAATGCGTAATTAATGTCTTTGAGGGCCGATTTCCAGCGTCAGGTGGGACATATCGGACTGAATCGGAATAAAGCGACCAATTTTAGAATGACATTTTTATAGGTGGTTACTGACGTAATAGATTGTATTTATACATGTATAGGCGTATTGTATGTTGTTGGATGAATATTTCTTGTCTGACGTTGGAAAATCAGGCCTGAGTTAGTGAGTAGTAATCACTCGCAACTAAAGTAATAAATCATAATTTCACAACTAACTCATTTTTTCTAGAACCCACCGACGAATATGAAGTTGACTCATTTATTTTAAATTCCTAGACAGATTGTGCTCCAGGACTAGATGGAATTTCAAACCGGCTTCTAAAAGTCATCAGACCCCACATCCTTTCTCCTCTTACCCATGTTCTCAACCTAAGCATTGCAGCAGGTCTATTCCCAGAGGACCGGAAAACGGCCTCGGTCACGCCTGTGCACAAAAGATGCGACAAGGATTCACCTTGTAATTATCGTCCCATTTCACTCTTAGGCGCTTTCTCTAAGATCTTAGAAAAAATTGTGAATAAAATACTGGTTAACTTTCTCGAGGTAAATAATCTACTTAGTCCGCGGCAATTCGGTTTTCGACGCAACAAATCTACCGAACAGGCGGTTTGTCTTCTAACTAACTTAATATCGGAACAACTAGACAAGGGTAACGCTTGTATTGGGGTGTTTTTAGACTTAGCCAAGGCTTTTGACACCGTTTCAGTCCCTATTCTATTAAGTAAATTAGATAAAATGGGTATTCGCGGCCTAGCTCTGCAATGGTTTAAAAGCTACCTGACACACCGATCTCAAAGAGTCAAATTAGATACCTTCACCAGCCATTCCTTACCCATCAGTTTTGGAGTTCCCCAGGGTAGTATCCTGGGGCCTACCTTGTTTCTTGCATACATTAATGATATCACCCTGCTTGACCTTCAAAACGCGGAAACCATTTGCTATGCTGACGATTCCGCTATCATATTCCGAGGTACCTCTTGGAAATGTGTCCACCACTATCCAGAAAAAGGCATGTCTGCTATTAGTCATTGGTTAAATAATAACTTGCTTACATTAAACACCAACAAAACATCATTTTTATCATTTTATAAAACCGCTGCATCTAGACCTTATTCTGCAAACCATCTGAAAATTCACAATAATTATTGCCCAGTTATCCAGCAAATTCCTAACATTAATACTGATCAGATTTGTCTATGTAAAACTATTGACAAAAGTTCTCAGGTCAAATACCTTGGCATAATTCTTGACGAAAACCTAAATTTAAAAAAAACATATTGATTTAGTCTCTACTCGAGTTAGGAAAATAGCTGGTATCATGAGACTTCTGAGATACTCCGCTAACATTTATCTCCTCAAAAAAGTTTATATTACTCTCTGTCAGTCTATAACCACATACTGCATTACATCATGGGGTGGTACGGCAGCTGCAACCCTTTTTTTTTTAACGTCAGGAAATGCAGTTTACGAACCGTACCTCTCCGTCGTGGAACGCAGTTTCGTGGCTTTGAATGTGTCAGGGTTGCGAGCGGCGCGTGGCACGAACATACGCGTAGGTAACAACGCGCTAACCAAATAAATAAAATAGTCTAGGAGCTAGCACATTTCTTGACTGTGTTCTATCGGAGAAAGTAATTGATAGTGTCAGCGTTCATTAAATATTAAAATAAGTGTTTACTCTGTATTTCATTCAAAATTACTGAACTCGGAGAATTGAACGTACAAACCAAACACACATAGTATGTACACACGGCAGCATGTCAGACTACTACACTTTGACCTTGAGCGCTTTGAAAGTTGAACGGAGAGAATCGTGCGAAAGAGACAAGTATCCTTTTTCAGTCCCACTTCAAATGAGTTGTGCAGTCGTGCTGCATTGCACCGCGGGCTCGCTTCTCATGTGATTTTAGCGGGAAGGATAGTGTGATTTATTGATATGCAAACAAGCGGTTTCTTTACTTTTGGTTTTTTATGTTATAGGAGCAGTTTTGCAGATTATATATTTATTACTTTTAGTGCCTGTATAACTGGTTCCTGTTAAAGTTCCATATAGCTATCTGGGACCCGTGAAACAAGCCCTCAGAATACTTTTTGAGTTTTATCTCATTTAAACTCTTTACTCTCTCGTTACATTTTCAAAGAATGCTTTGGCCCCCCTTTTATTATTTACTTTTAATTACGTCGCCCGTTTTTTAAATAAATATTTATAAAAGTATCGTGAGAAGTAAAATAGCGCTTATGCACTCAAAATGCACATTACTTTTTTACTGTCTTTTACTATATTGTTTGAACCGTTTAGCCTTAGGTAAAGCATTTCAAGCATAATGTAGAAAATACCCGCTTGGTATGCAAAGTGTTGGTTCAGTTCCAGTCTTGGACGAAAACATTTTATTCAAAGCGTTTGCAATAAGTGCAATGAACTAATGAATGACTGACTTATTATTACGCTGTAAAATTACCTTTTGTTCTGCATTAACGGCAGGTTTACCACAAACCATTACAAAATAGTGAAGCTAAAGGGCAAATTGCAACTGATAAGCTTCACTGATCAGATTGACGAGTTCAGAAGGCACTTAACCCATCAGTTCGCGGTCATGCAATCATGAAGTTAGTCTAGTAGTATTATATTATCTGGGGTCTTAAGTTAGGCTAAGAGCGCACATTTGGCGAGACGCGACAAAGAGAACGAAAAGATAACAATTGAAACTAAACCCTGACTTAATTACAGTTGAAATAGCAAACGGTTCGCTCGCAAGGACATCCCGATGCCACAAGAGCCACCGCACGACTCTCATGACTAATCTTACTAGCTTCAACCTTATATCATTACTTTAAGGTTTACTTTAAATTTTCTTTTAATCTGTTACCTTCTCGATTATTTTCGCGCGCCTCGCTAGCTGCGCGCAAAGCTAAGTTAACTTGTTTACGACTGCTTCATGTTCGCACGGCCGTCGACCGTGCGGAAAACTAGTGAGACAAGGGTTGAACCCCAAAAAACGATAATTAAAATCCTAGTCTGAGAATTGAATCCAATTGAGCTCACGGCCTCCTATTTAGTGTGTCCGATCGCATGAGCTAATATTGATTATTTCGGATATTTAATATCTATATTGGATAGCTAAATTTGATTATTTCGGATATTATAAAGAAGATATTAGATAGTATTGAAGGCTACAGAACAAACGATCGATGGGGTGACAATTTGACGAGTTTTGAAACGCAATAGGAAAATCCGAGACATGATAATGGCTCATAAAAATACTTTTAATATTCTGATATAAATAACAAAGTATTAACTAGCTATTGATTAGAAAAAATAATAACATCATAATAAGTGGAAAATATTAATTTATTAATTAATAACTAATAACAGCATAATAAATTATTTATACTAAGATATTTATAAAAACGGGAGTTAGAAAAATGAAAGAGAATTACATTCTCCATCATAAAATTTGCAAAATTATCGCTTAAATTTGTAACAAAATGAATATCTATAGAAACAGAAAAACAAGCTAACCTAAAAAATTACAATATTTATTTTATAATAAAAACTCTCGATGATATCTTTATTCATGATTGATTGATGATTATATATTATTAACACTAAAATTTGCAAAAACATTTATATCTCACTTTTTTAAAATAGAAGTAATTTCAATTACAATATAACATTTTATGAAAAAAAGCTCTTCTTGATAACATTATTAACAAATTATTTTATGTTTAAATTATTTTTACCTTTTTGTGTGTCCAACTGGTGATTGGACAAGATTACCAAGATTTACAGACAGAAGGACGAAAATTATTATGACAGTAGTAACAAGCAATATGGCTGAAATTCAATTTCAAATTCATCATGGTTTGTAGGTAATAATGAACATGTTGATGCTGATATTACTATTGATATAGATACCTACAATCAAAGCCATCTTACCGCTAGGAGCGTTCTCTTCCAGACTACATCTAGGTGGAGAAAAAAGGTCACAAGCACAGAGAACTTTTGTATATATAGAAATAGAGATACTACTCTGTGGTTAAATCAGGAAGTGCGCAAGTGCCTCCTCTGGATGCGAGTTTTGGGACTAATACCTATATATGTACATCTACGTATCATCATACGTACATACGTACGTATTATATAAGTTAACTTTTTTTTTCTGTTGCCTACCTATAAATTACAGGGCTTTTCTTAGCTCTTAAAATTTATTTTTACTTATCGTTATTTCAATTGCAATGGCTTTTTGAAACCATTACATAAGAAATATTAAATAAGTAGTGCAATAAAAATAAATCTTCGTAACTAAAAAATAGCTCTGTGGTGCTGGTGCTACCAGTATTTTAATATACCAAAAAACTTAACTTATAACAAATAATAAACACTTACGTTCAAATTTATTTATTTTTCCTTTTGAAACATTTAGTATGATACTTTTTTTTACTTTTACTTAAATGAGTCAGAATCATCATCACATTCTCTTTTATTTCTTAGAATGTTATTTATTTCTTTGCAGTAATTGTGAATGAAAAATCTGCAAGATATCTTAAGTAAAAATGAAATCAGCTGCTCTTTATGGAGGTCACATTTTAAAAATTCAAAATCTACAAACATGAGGATTATCGTTTTTATTAATTCTTGGACATTGTTTTTTTCCAAATTGTTTTTTAAAATAATATAATTGATATCTTGCAGACTTGAAATGAAGCACAAAAGAGAATTAGTAGGACTACAAAGCCATTTTTTACTACTATACTCCCTATATTTAATATATTCTGGCTCATCATTACTCAATAAATCTTGATTACATTGTCTGCACCCCTTGAATACATGTTTCTGTTTTTTTAAAAAAATAGCCGCCGACATATTGCAAGCCACCAATCTTGCGGGGATCAACAGCTTTTTCTTCAAGGGGTGCAATAATAACTTCAGGAATTTCATCTAAATTAGATATTTTTGGAATGCAGTCACTCTCAGTGATGATGATTGTGCTTAGGGAATAACAGTTATCTGTCTCGCAATTTGCTCCTGGGGCATGGGCACTGGATAGGCTGTTAACTAACAATGTTGCGTATGCAGACTCGAATTTATCCGCAGAAGGGTTGACGTTGCGGCACCCGTGACTACTAATGGACCCAAAAAGTTTTCAATTGGGTCCTGATTCAGGTGCCGCAAAAGAGAAGTTATGCCATATTTGGTGACCTATTTTTTGTCAGATATTCAAATCCTTCCAGTGTCCACACCCAGTTTTTTAAAGTAGGCACATTTTCAACTTTAGCATTACAATTATTTATAAATTTAAAATCCTTCATCATTCTTCTTGCTTCTTCCCACACTTTGTGATGAGGTGAAGTTGGTGTCACGGGTCCTAGGAGCGGCTTTCCATGTCTTTTTCGCTTCCCGAAACTTCCATTTACGGAGTCAAAAACTCCGTCATAAAAGATTAAGATATCTGCTGTGTCTTGCACTCTGTTGCAAGTATACCTTTATCTGCAAAGAAATTTATTGTCATGGAACCGCTGATATGAAATAATTTCTATAAGATTAGAAATTTAAGTAAAATGTATCAAGAAACATTCTTGAACCTCATTCTTGTCTTTTATTACACTTACTGAACTATATAGGACGAGGGAATGAAAACGATTTAAGTTAGTTTATATTAAAAAATTGCTCTAATAATTTTAGTAACAATGAAAACTTGCCAAAATTTTTCATTTCAGACACTCTTCATCTTTCATAATATTTAGTTACACATCTTACCTGATAGAAAGCCCATATTGGTTCCTACAGTTTGGCTGAAAACTTGAGTGGCATATTTTACTTTTTGTTTTGGGATTTTGGTCGGAACACAATCTGTAAGTTTAGGCACTAGTCTGATACCTCGGTAGCCTGGGTGTTCATTGTGTAAATTTTCTATGTGTGACCATTTGGCGGTTTTCTCTTGTTTTTTTTTTTGTATTTTAGGTTTTTTGTAAGTAAATTGTTTCTTATGCATTTCATTAGATGTGGTGGATCGTATAGGGGAATAATTTCTTGATGATTTATAAAAAAGGAATTATTCTTTGATTCTTTCCCTTCTCTTAAGAGTTCCCCTTCTCTTTCTTGCATCAGTAGTTTAATACATTGCATATTGTTTGTGCCTTGGTCACACACTGTTGCTACTACTATAAGGCCTGCATTTTGCAATTCTGCAATAACTTGTTAGAGTTGTTTAGATAACTCTGCTCCTTTTGTGGCAGCTTGTGAAAATGTGTACGCCACAGGCTGCTTATAATTTTTTACCAAGCCTCTTACCATGAAAACTTGCGCATGATCTGCAAATTCCGGCCGAGTTTCCATTCCGTCAGTCACAAAACCACTGACACTATCTTTTCTTTCATTATATGCCTCACTTGACTTAAGTGCCATCTCGTTAAATAACACTATGCACAGTTTGTGTTCGATTTTCATTTTTTCTGTTGCCTTTTTTATTTGTTGAAATATTTTTTTATTTATTCCTGGCTTGATGTTGGCTGTACTAAGAAGTTTTGCCAATATTGTTGGTGACGGCAATATAAATATCTTTCTAAAAAATCTATATCCCTTTGGGCTTTGTTTGAAAATAGATAGTGCCATATTAATTTCTTTAAGCGTAAAACGCCGTCCTCTCATTCCTTTTTTACATTCTCGGAATTGAAGCAAAATTAAAATTTTTGCCGTGCTAGACAAATTGTCTAATATCTTAATAAATTCTGGGTTGGTGATAATGTTTTGCATAGCTTTGATTTTGATCTTTTGTTTTTTGGCTTTGTTGCGGCATTTGCTCAATTGAATGCCAACTTTTATCAATTTCCTACGCAAACGGTCTTCAGTTTTGGATATGGGAGTTTGTAGATACTTTCTTTTATCTTTCTTCTTTTTTAAACTCTCAATATAAGACCCTGCAATAAAAGGAAACACATTAATATAATTTTATGAATATACTAGCTGTGCCCGCGACTTCGTCCGCGTGGAATAGTGACTTTGGGTAGATTTTTTAATTATTTAGGCTAATTATTTTACAAATAAGATATACCCCGAATATGTTGCAGCAATATTCTCAAATAATAGCATTCAGTTTGAGACGGATGGACGTTGTAGACGTGGCAGACTGCAGAGAAAGCCTAGGCATTCTACTTATTAATTCAGTAGGTACTCTTTTATTAAAAATTAAAATTTGGTAGGTAATTTAAAAATGGTGAGAAGATAAACAAAACTTAACAATTTTGTCATAAAAAAATGTCCAAAACGTCAAAGCTTTGTAGAGATACAACAAAACAATACCCAATTACAATGAAATCAAATTTTGCATTAAGATTGGTAAATATAAATTAAGTCAACCAACCTATTAATCCCTCAAGCGTATGTGAACGAGACACAATGCAAATTCTATTGTTATGCGGTTGCCTGCAACCGCTCGGGTGTTGAAGCATTATTAAGCATTAACCTAATGTAATCAATCACTTTACAGAGAATAAGAAGAACAATATCAAATCAAATTACCTACTACAAAATCAAATTATAAATGCACATTTAGATTCAATACCTACCTCCTACCTACTTTAAATGGTACTTATTACTAAGTCAAGAAAAACTTTTATTACATGCTGAGATGAGCTATCACAGTAACTTATACCTGCATAAATCAAAAGAAAGAATAACAAAAGTAATTACCTACTAAATCTATTAAACTAAATAATTAATAGATGCATTCAAAATTAAAACCTACTCAGTGGCGAAAAGAAGACTTTAACCTGCATAAATCTGAAGAAAGAATTTTAACCAAAAGTATTACTGAATTTACCTAATAGAAAATATCTGCAATCAAAATAATGAGCTCAAGTCCTTTACTACTCAGTAGCGAAAGGAAAACTATGTATTACGCGCTGAAATCACTTGAAGTATCGCAAAAAAGCAGTTGCGCGGGACAACCGTTCTGTAGGGAGCCGACTAAATTAATCTAATAGGTATGTACAAGGAAAATATTTCAACGCAAAACACATATTTTAATGTAAGTGAGAAGCCATCAACCATACTTAGCGCAAGCTCGCGTTGTATTGTACTTAAGCTGCGAGTATTATTTTGATGTGGAGTTATTTCAAAACTGTGATAGCTTCTAAGATTTCTATTGAAATCAAATGATGTAAACTTTGTTCAAAATGAAATGCTCGTGATGATGAATGTATTTATTTTGATAAAAATCAATACCCGTGTGTAAAACACCTACAAAAATAATGTTCGAATAAAAATAGTAAAATATTTTAACGCAAAACATACGCAGTTTTATTGTAACTAAGAAGCCAGCAACCATAGCAATTAGCGCAAGCGCACGTTGTACTTAAGCTGCGAACATTATTTTGGTGCGGAGTTATGTTAAAACTGTGATAGCTCCTAAGATATTTATTGAAATCAAATGATAAAAAGGGCAACTTTGTTTTAAATGAAATGCTCGTGATGATGAATCTATTTATTTTGATAAGAATTAATACATGTGTGTATAAAACACCTGTAAAAATAATGCATTATTTTTTTACAAATTTATTAACATAAAAAAGGTTGTAGTAAGTCAACCGTAAAAGATAGACATATGCTGTCGCGGATTTTATTATAGAACTCTTGATGCTGAACAATCTTGTTATACATGATTTTTGTGTAACTTAAGTGGTTTCCGCAGCGTACGCAGCGGAAGCTCTCAAAAGGAATATCTTTATCCCGTTTTCGCAACATTTTTCATTGCTGCTGTGGTCTTATGAGTCGTATATTTATGTTATACACCGTGCTTTTTTAACCGTCTTAAAGCCGAAGGCCACTTAAAGTATCCAATAACTATTTGCTATTCGTAAAATAAAACTTGGTTATTATTAAGATTTCAAAAACTAAGACATTAAAAAAGGTTATTAGCACAATTCAGAACGAAACATCCTGTAACGAGCACGCCGCGCGGGTCATTCACTCGGTTGTCTCACACTACTGACCTAGTTTTACGAGGGGGTAGTGGGCGTGGCCGTCAAAGGATTGCGCTAGCGCATTATTGGGTGAAGGTCCACGTTGACTATCTTAGATTGGCTAACGGTTCGGCACGCGTGGGACGGCAAGGTCAAGGAATGCATTGTTGAAAACGTAAACATTATATCCAGGATGATACATTACTATCTTGAATTATTTAGATATTTTTACACTAAAATTATATGGAGTATAAAAAAGGATAACTCATGTCCTAGAGGTTTATTAAGATGGTTAATAACGTGGCTTTCGGCTCTAAGACGGTTAAAAAAGCACGGTGTATAGCCTAAAGCCTTCCTCGATAAATGGACTATCCAACGTTAAAATATTTTTTCAAATCGGGCCAGTAGTTTCTGAGATTAGCAGGTTCAAACAAACAAACAAACTCTTCAGCTTTATAATATTAGTATAGATATTAGTATAGATTAAATTTGAAACACAATATTTATACTGATATTATAAAGCTGAATAGTTTGTTTGTTTGTTTGATCACGCTTATCTCAGGAATTACTAAAACGATTTGACACATTATTATTGTGTTGGATAGCTAAAAACGATTACGACATGAGTTAAAAGACCAGAGCAACAATGAAAACTGTTCCAAAAACGGGGGAGGGGGGGGGGGAATATTCATTTTGATAGCTTTCGCTGCGTACGCTGCGTAAACCGATGAAGATACACAAAAATGATGTATCACATGATTGTTCAGCATTAACAGCTTTATCACTACAACCCTTATTATTTTAATTAATTTGTATACTGCACTATTTTTAAAGGTGCATTATGCACACGGGTATTTATTCTTATGAAAATAAATACATTTATCAATTTAAACAGAATTGCTCTTTACACCATTTGTTTTCAATACATATCTTAGAAGCTATCACAGTTTTAACATAACTCGGCACCAAAATAATCCTCGCAGCTTAAGTACAACGCGCGCTTGCGCTAACTGCTATGGTGGCTGGCTTCTTACTTACAAGGAAAATTGTATGATTTCGTTGAAATATTTTACGGGATATCTTTGCTATGTCTAACAGGAAAGGAGTAATATCAATAGGCGCGCATAACTGCTGATTTATTACAATAAGATATTAGTGTCGGTTGTTCAATACAATCGACGTCAAACATCTATCTAGGTACATAGAAAATAAATACGGCTTTGGTTAGGCATGAATGATGGTGCAACTGAGCTTAATATTTATAGTTAAGTCCCAGTGTAACAGAAAAGTACATTTAGGTACTAAGTAGCTATTATTTATAAACCTACTATAATATTATATAAAAACATAACCCTCCTTTTTGCTTTGCCGTAGTCGGGTAAAAACGAAGGAAATGAGACGATTTCTAAAATGATTTTGTGTTACATAGCTTATTTCCCAAGGAAAGGCTCTGCAGTATAAAACAGCATGAGACGTAGATAGATCCTATGGTCGCTGCACTGGACTCTGCAAGGAGGCACTATCGAGGTCACCGCAGCCTATAACCACCTCAAGAACCAAAATCTCTTGCACCACGCGTTGTTTTTTGCTTGAAGTGACGCCCGTTTTTGTGTGTGCAAGCGATTTTCGTTGTGAAGGTGGTCAGGCGGTAGAGACCTCGATCGTACAAACCATACTAATAGGTTTAGTGTTTGCGTTGAAACATTTGACGGGAAATCCAAAATATACGTGGGTAACGCCGCGGGGGCCCCCGCATTATTAACAGTAATTGAATGAATTACTAGTTCTCACCTCGGTTAATCTTCATGTGAACACCTTTATCATCAGCAGTTACAGAAGCAGGTAGTGGGATACCAGAATCTAAGCAGGCAGACTCTGCAACCGGATCTGGAAGCAAATTATTTTTTTACTTGGGTGAAGTAGCAAAAATAGCTCTCAAAGTTCTAATTGAATAACATTATCAGAGAGTTTGATGTTGTGTTACTGAATAACCTGAATTATTAAGTTTAGAACTCACCGTTGTTATTCTTTCTTTGAACATCTTCATCAGCACTTTGAACCCACTGACAAACAGGTTGTAGAGACTCCGTAACAGTTTCTGGAAAGTAAATTATCACAAAATGTTAATTACTTTTAATTGTATTTATCTTCTTTAAGTTCTAATTGAATACCATTATAAGAAAGTTTGATGTTGTGTAACTGGATAACCCAAATTATTAAGTCAAGAACTCACCGTTGTAATTCTTTCTTTGAACATCTTCATAAGAACTTTGAATCCCTTGACAAACAGGTTGTAGAGACTCTCACCCGTATGTTCAGTCGTTTCCTCGACTCCACTCATACTCACCTCAACCTTAACTCATCTAATCGGTATGCTTAAACGCCAAAAAAATCCTCGACTCAAAGTTTTGCTCAGTCGAGGTGAGGAAGGTTTGAGTAAACGACTGTCAAACTCAAGGTACCTAGCGACCTACCTTAAGGAATACTCATCTATTGTCAAATGCTATAAACCACGTCAAAGTGAAGTGTGATATAATTTGTTTGAAACAATTCAAGATGGATTTCGAAAAAAATATCGAATATATCTACGACTCGCCTTATCCAGAGCGCCGGTACTTGCGTGATGCAGAAAATCCCGTTGAATTTTACGATGATATGGAATTTCAAAGACGGTATCGGTTCCGAAAAGACACTGTTGTGAATGTATTAGTGCCTCTGATTTGTGGTACCTACTAATGCAAATCAAAATAATAGGGGTCTTCCAGTTCCACCCCTTATCCAAGTGTTATTATCATTGCGATTTTATGCAACTGGAAACTTTCAAGTAAGTTATCTTATTTATCTTTTCTATAATAACTAGAATGTTACACATATAATTTTTTAATCGAAATCTTATTTATTTATTATTATTTCAGATTGTGTGCGGCGACTTACACAAAATAAGTCAAACGGCTACATCACGAATTGTTAGCAGGACTTCAGAAGAACTTTGTCGAAAAATAGGTCAATTTATAAAGTTTCAACAAAGAAACCAGTTTCCTGAAGTAAAAAGAATTTTTTTCCTTAAGGCTGGCTTCCCAGGTGCGTTAGGTTGCATAGATTGCACTCCTATCCCAATAAGAAATCCCAGCAGAGAAAGTGGAGAAGTATTTCGGAACCGAAAGGGATGGATCTCGATAAATGTACAGATAGTGTGTGGGCCAGATATGGAAATATATGACATTGTAGCACGTTGGCCAGGGTATGTGCATGATTCAAGTTTTTTTTCAAATAGCTGGTGTTGTACGAGGTTCGAGAGTGGTGAACTTAACTGGAATATTGATTGGAGACGGTGGATAACATCATTTATGTTTACTCCACTTCCTAACCCTAGAACACTGGCCGAGATGCAATATAACCAATCCCACATACACACAAGAAATGTCATAGAAAGATTGAATGGAGTATTAATAAGAAGGTTTGCTTGTTTGTCGAGAAAGTTACAGAACAACCTGCACAACACATGCAACATTATAGTCGCGTGTGCTGTTCTTCATAACATAAGTATACGTTATAATGAAGAATTGCCTGAACAGACTACACCTACAGAGATTTTTCCTTCACTTAACGTACGGGATAAGAAAGCATTTTTTATAAAAAAATGTCTTCCATATTTATGTTATTTGTAAAAATATTGTAATAAAACAAAGCTTTTTATTGAAATTGCTTTTTTATTATTAATAAATTTAACTCCGCCTCCTCTCTCTTTGCTTTACTGCAGGCCAGGATTTTTTCCGCACTCAATCGCTCTAGGTGAGCTTTGCGGAAGACTTCTTCAGCTGCCTGAGCTAGCCACTTTTTTTATTGGACCTGCAGCTCGTGCAGCTCCTCCTCCCGTTCCTTCATCATTACATAATTTGTTTTTCGTAAGTTAAACTCTTCAGCTATAACTTTTGTACGAATATTTTTTCCACCTGGACAGTAAAAAAATATTATAACACAAGCTATTAACTAAATGATAAAATTCCGTTTAATTAAATAGCAGCATCTTACCAAATTTTTGTTGCTCTGCACTGCCACCTGTATGCTGGGAAGTAGATCTACAGCCAGCATCTGTAAGGAATAATTAAATATTGATGGGACATTACAGGATGTGCAATTAAAACAAAATCCTATACTGAGCAATATTTGTATTGATGAATATTGAAGTATGTAAAAAAATTGGTGTTTATGAGAATAGTCTTAACTAAACGGTGTAGTTACCGTTTAGTTTTAATAAATAAATAAATAAATAAATATCCCTTGGACATTCCCACACAACGCCATCTAGTCCCAAAGTAAGCTACTTAAAGCTTGTGTTATGGGTGCCAGACAACGGATATAATACTTAAATACTTTTTTTTTTTGTAAATACATACATGATATACATAGAAAACACCCAGACCAATACAAACAGACATGTTCATGCACACAAATGTTTGTATTGTGCGGGGATCGAACCCGCAACCCGCTGCGTAGTAGGCGATTTCTCGACCACTACACCAGACGGGTCGTCGTTTTGTTTACCTCTTTGAGATGTTCCGCTGGTTTGAAGTTCGTTGTGTTGGCCCTCTACTGCTTCTTTCTCCGCGATGAATCCACTATCCAAGATTGATTCACTCTCTGGAAAGTAGGACATAAAAGTATATGTTTCGCATGGACTACAAAAACTATTCTGAGATATGTTCGTTATAAGTTATAGAAAATACCTTGCGATTGGTTTGTATCGCTATCCACAACGAAGGTTAACTCCACGTCCGTAACATCGTTAAGAGCCTCGTCAATCAAAGTGTCTTCTCTAGTTGATGTGCCTGAACTGTGTGTCAGCAATAATTATGGTGTTATTTAATAAGTATAAAGACAAAGTTCAACTTTACTTACCTGTAATGTTCTTAGATTTCGCTGACATGGGACTAATGTCGCACAACTCTGGAGCTACTGAATATAAAGTTGCAGGTTCTGAAAATAAATTGCATATGCTTAGTTTAGCTAGGTATTTAAAATTAATGGAAATTTAAGAAATTTTCAATACAATAGAAGCTAAGCAGAAATTTGATTTGAAAACCGCACTTAAACTTTCATGATAAATCTGAACATTATGAGCACACGCCACAAAAATAGATATAGACAATTAATATTTAATTTTAATTCGGATCACAAAATTTGTAAAGCCTCAATATTATTATTTTTATACCTGTTGATGGGCCTTGTGTATTTTGAATTGGTCTCAAAGGTCTTGTTTCCACAGGAGTATTATTTGTTAGTACTGAAAATCCTGAAATTTCATACAATACAATATTATATTTAAAAAAAGACTGAAAAACTAATGTGCTGTATTTAATTACTTTAAACTACCTATTGTTAGAAACAGGAAAAATTCAAACAAATTATGGGAATGTATGTAAATAATTATTGCGAATGGGATCTAATGGAAACTAATGCATCTGAACCCAGATATGTAGCCCAGTAAAAAAGAACTTGTCTGAAATTTAAGGTACTGTGTGCTAAAAATGGAACAAAACATGTTTGTTACTTCTGTAAAAGATAATTTAATCAAGAATGGGTTAGTATAAGTTTCAAGTACCCAGAAAAGCAATTTCTAGAGTTACTTTTAGTGGCAATAAATGTAAAACTAATAAATAGTCAGCTAGGTATTGCAGCACACATTTCTAATAACTAAGGTGTAACTTTTTGCAAGACAACAGTAAGGTAGGGTAAGCACATATTCTGTAGATGTTTAAAGGTATTATGACTGACCTAGCATGTGTTTAGTTGGCACTGCTATATTGCTCAGTCGTTTATTTCGACACCAGTACTTTTCTTCAAAATGTCTTTGACATATGCGGCGGTACTTAAATATATGACTATTTTCGAGACCCAGAATTTCACCGCCAACAGCATGAAGCCATGTGTTGAAAAGATCTTTGTACTTTTCTGGATTCGGAAATTTATGTAAAACTTCAGATCCTGGAAAAGGCAAAAGCTGTGTGAGATGATGAAAGTAGCTCAACTCAGTTATTACGGAATTGTCGGCTTTCTTATAAATAGAGTTATAGTGATTCATTTATACCTGAACCAGCGGAACAATCCGGGACACAATATATTTTGTTTGACATTTTTGAAAACACACAAGAACGGTCACTAAAGAGTCCTATCTCAGTTCTTAGTTTAAGATCTCCACTAGCACAAAACTCGACGCGGCTGGAGGACTCGAGGGTCTACTCAACGGACTTAAGCGGAAAATGCACTAGAAACGATAATAAACTTTAAAACAAGCAAACACACCAGTTACGCGCACACGCTGCAACGGGCGGCCATTTGCATGTGATATTGCCAACACTGGAACAGAAGTACTTACCAAAATTTTTCTGTAAATAAAAAGGTAACATTAACCTTAATGGCCCATCAAGATAAAATATAAAATTATTGCTCGTATGGAAAAGGAAAATTTATGCTGTTTTGAAAATTACTTTAAATTCAGTGAAAATTCCCGTCATATACATAATATTAAGATATTGGCAAGAAACAGCAGCATTAAAAAACAGTATACCTTTTCTCCTAATAGTAATTGATTTATGCAGATGTTTGTTCTAGCAAATATAGTTAATTTTATTAATTTAGTTTTGTTTCTAGTTTTAAGAAAATCCTACTATCTCAATATTATAAACAAAAACTGGTCACCCTGAAACTTTAATTTCCGGTACAGGTACAGCGCCATCTAGCCACTTACGACAAAATTAAAGTGTTAGTGCTGCCATCTATATACGTGTTTCAGAACATTATTATTATAATACTAACAAATGTGAAACAGTCTTGGTTGCAAGAAAATGCACTTATCAGGGTATCTTCTAAAATTGCCACACTTCTGTTCAGCGTATTACCCTGTAGGCAATGAGAAGATTGTATTGCCTGGTCACAAGTAACACAAAATTACCTACGTTCAAGTCATTATTTTTGAAAATAGGCCTTAGATAGGACATAAGGCATTTTTCCATGTCCTAACTTAATGTTATCATACTACAGCTTCGGAACTTTTTGGGCTACTACTGAGAAGAGGGAGCGGAACAAACTTTATTACCTTGCCAATTTTTCAAGATTTACAATAAGTTTAATACAATTATACCTTTGTGAGAGCCGAACATTACTTTGTTTGCTCACCATTAATATGAACCCAGGACTACTTTTCTCGTCGACAAATATAACAATGTTATTCTACCAATAAAAATTATAAATTTCTAAGCAAAAACTAACTCTTGCCTCTTTGTGATGAGCATTTAATTATATTTTCTTGTCTGGCCGGCAGCACTTCTTCCCCGCTTCCTTCAGTCTCCTCCTGACTGTACCCAAGAAAATCTAAAACGAAAGAAAAAAAACAGGTGTTGGTTCCTTTTACATAGAACATGATAATGTGAACCAACGCTATACTGCTGCAACTGTAAAAGCTTGTATGGCCGCAGCTGTACAGGCCCTGATCACACTATACCTTAGCAAACCAAATGAACACTTTATGATTTTTTAGATGTTTTTGAGACTTATTTTTACTTCTATTGTTATGATAATGAATTATATTATAATATAAATTTATTCATTACAACCACTGAGATATCGGGCCGATATGGAAAATTAACTAGCTAAGCACTAGCACAACTAAAGTTGCTTTTTACAAGTGCAATTTATATTATTAAGTTTGTTTATTGACAAAACATTATAAAAACAAAATAATAATTGTAATTTTATTACTCTTTTTCCCTATTAAGGAGGGACCTTATTAATAAATATAACTTGCAACTCGATTAAATTAAAGCAAAATATTTTTGTTATATAATATTTCATAGCAGGGGTTGTCAATAAATTATTATAGAGTATGCATTGGAAGGGCTGCCTTTGCAAATGTTCCATCTATTCTTTTTTATAGTAGGTCTACTTCCTGAGAGTTTGAAACAATCAAATCAGTAAGTATTTAAGCAAACTAAATGCCAGTGTTTTAAAATATGCTATATATATTTTTTCATTCTATTTCTATAGATAAATCTAGGATTGATAGAATAAACTCACATTGTAAGTAGAAGAAGTAGCTCTCGTACTGAGGAAGGGATCAATGGAGTGTGCCGCGACTATGGCCGCGTCCTCCTCTGCCGTCGTGGCTTTCTCATAGCCCTGGCGGTGGTGGGCTTCGATGGTCTCCGACTCTTCCCACCGCCGCAACCAAAAATAAACAGTTTTTCGCTAAAACAAAACGTCAAACTTAGTTTATTTGCTATTTAAAAGTTATTAGTAAATTCATCTCAAAACTAAAAAAAAATTGGCATCGATGACGTTGGTCGTGAGTAAAAGATAATAACATTTGAAAATATTGTTGATGGTTTATATATATATCCACATCTTTCAAGAAAAAAAACGATACCTAGCTAAGATGACACATCGTTCAGGTATCAAATGGCCGCCGGCGGTCGCGTAGTAGCGCAAACAAAATAATAACAACAGATTGTTGTTAAACACATCCGTAATATTAATCCATTTTATTTTGTAATGTGATATTAAATTGAATCGTTATCTGACAGTCAAACACTCGTAATAAAATCAAATATTGAATTGAGTCTTTTGTTACAATTGTTACGTTAGTGGTTCAAAACTGAGAAAACATGAAAACAAGTAAGTGTTTGGGAAACTGTTTGTGTGTCTATAAATACGAATGAAATTTATCCTTTCTAAATCTTTAAAACAAATAAAAATCTCACTTCAGTAACTAATGTGAGGTTTTAATTGATGTGAGGAAAATCATAGCTAAGTTAACCTGCTGTTTTTGTTTACACTTTCAAACATAACAAAAAAGGAAATAAATCAATAACTTACCGTTACTTCAGTCTGATCACAAATGTCTTTCACACGTTACCCACTTTGTCTTAATGCAATTATTCGCTCCCTCTCTACTTGGGATAGCGAAGGCGCCATATTTATAAAAAAAACACTTTCTCTTTGGTAATTAACAACATGCGAACAATTCCAGTAATGCCGAAAACGTGACTGAGGACCTCGCTCTGGTCCGGTGGCGGACTGGCGGCCGCGCAGGGAGGCGTGGCCAACCCCCAGTATTTTTCTCTATTGGCCGTTAGCTTTGAGTCTAATCGCACATTGGCAAATTTTGATAAAATAGACAACTTCACCAATAATATCAAGGAGTCTTTCTTTCTAACACTCCATACTGCGTCGTAGTTATTGATATGTATAATGAATAGCATGACGTGCTGCCGTGTGTACATCACACCTAACCATATAAAATTGTAGTACGGACAATTGCACATTCAGGTAAACACTGCGGTATCTTATGCGGTTTTAATAAAGGCTAGTTTGCAACAAAAGTGGGTAACCTGATGTGCTGGAGACTGTACATTCGCCAGCATATCAGGTTACACACTTTGGTTGCAAAGTAGTCCTAATGTCAACTGCATAAGATACCACAGTGTTAAGCTAACCTAACCTACCCTTGCTTTTGTCCGTACTAACTATAAAAAGACACTTTTATTAATGTGATATATCTATCGCCCTATCTATCGTACCTATATAAATGATTTTTAATCGACTCCAAAAATAGAAGGCTATCAAATTCGAGATTTATTTTATTGCAGTACTAGCTGACCCGGCAAACTTCGTACCGCCTAACAGTCAATGAATGTCGTGTTACTTTTTAGCTACGTAAAACAATGATACATAATAAATTTATGTGTGTAGATAGAAACAAAAAATATTTTATTATGATGAATGATGGTGACAACATACATACAGAATGAGAATAAAAAAAAAATATAAAAAAATTTGAATTAGGTACGTACTTCAAACTTATGTCAAAAAAAATGATTGAAAACTGTGTTGTGCAGATTGGAAAAAAAAAACTCGGATTGATTCATTAATAGGATTTTCATTCAAGCACTTTGTGGTAAACGACATTCTTTGTTTTTTGGTCAGGCGCAAGAACAAATAGAGCGGATGGTTTGCCGACACGTGAGCATGCCACGTACAATTGGACCATGAGAAAAACATGCATTTTCTAGATTGAGGCCACAAATAGTCAAGGATGGGCCCTGTGATTTGTTGATCGTCATGGCGAAGGCAAAAAGAATCGGGAATTCGTTTAAACTCAAAGGGCATATCCGTTGGGATCATCGGAATTCTTGGAATAAGAACTTTCTCATCTTTAAATTTTCCTTTAAGTATCGACGCGTGAATCACATTTCTCATCAGTTTTCTTATCACCAAACGCGTTCCATTACACAGTTTTGGTTGGTTTAAATTTCTAAGCATGATGACTACCGAGCCAACTTTAAGTTTTAAATTGTGCGGTGGTAAACCAGGCACATCCAAGGAGTTTAAAAATTTAGTTGGATAATTAGTGGCTTCTTCTTTGTTTGTTACACAGTCGATAGATTTGAATGAATACAGAGTACCTACGATTTGATTTTAATTATAAAATTTAGGTCATCTTAATCTTTATTTTTAGCGGCCAAAATTGCTCGCTCACTTAACCATTTAGTATTTTTGTGGTTGGCAATGATATCCGGGAATACTTTGTTGATAAGCTCGTCTTTTGATGATACGAAATTGCAAAAATTTGGAGGAAATGAAATCAAACCGCTCGATTTGTCAACAGGAACACGGCCATTACCGATAGTCAGCAATTGCTTCGAGAAATCATCAGCAGATAGATCGTTCATTAATGCAACTCTCATATAGACAGTTGAAGTTTCTTTACATATCGCCACAGATTTGATGCTTTGAGGCAAGCGTTTATTTCGTCGGAAGCAGTTGATCTTGGAATGACTGGTAGTGTGTGTCGGAAATCGCCAGATAATAAAATCATTGCACCACTAAAACATCTCGAGTCATTGCACAGATCTTTTAATGTTCGGTGTGCTTCCAATGCGCGTTTGTGCGCCATTGTGCATTGTCCCATATGATGATTTTTGATGCTACTAAAACTTTGGCCATTGCAGAGTGTTTCGAAATGTTACACGTCGGTTGTTCAGTAGTTTGAAGGTTTAATGGCAATTTTAACGCTGAGTGAGCCGTACGACATCCGTCTAACAATGTGGCCGCTATTCCAGAATAAGCAATAGCTACCGCAATTTCGGATCTCGCACGTACAGGGGCCAAAATCGATGACATGAGGAATGTCTTCCCAGTTCCACCGGGGGCATCCAAAATTCCAATTCCAATTCGTTTGAACTGATTGGATTAGTTCAAGTGGATCATATTCACGTTCACGTTCCAATTCTCTATTAAATGCGTCATTCATTCCGCGATCTGGCGCTGGCATTCCTAACCTTACTAACAAACTGCCGCACATGAGGTAACACATATCTTCGATCAAGAGCAAAGTCTGGTTATGGATCTCCTCATTCACTTCAAGATCGGAATTTCTTGAGCTGACGCGAATTCGATGTAAAATATCTTCTGCCATGTTATCTTTGTATTTGTTCCACAGGTCACGTGGGTTCGATGGGAAGCATGTTGAAATGATGATAGCAAATAATGTGCGTATCTGACTTGAAGATGCAGAAATAATTGCTTCAGCGATTGTCGTGTCCCAATGAGTATCGTTTTTAAGCAAATTTAGCTCTTGACATGCTGCACGAAATGTGGGGCACACGGTACCATTAACAGTTCGTAGTGATTCAAATGATGTTGGCCCTCGAACATGTACCAGCAAGAACCGCAAATAGAAACATTCATCATTCTTCGGATGAACTGTGTAAATACGACCAAGAGCATCAGTAGAACGCATATCTGGATGACCAGGAACTGCATCGCCTTGCTTCCGACGTTGAAATTTCTTCTATGTAGCGTTCGGGTATTGTAACGCGTAGTTGCCCAGTATTGCATCGTGTAAGTACAATATCACGTGTTTCCAAGTTTTCACCAACAATCAGGATTGCCACTTCATCGATTGTTGGAGCATTAAATGTGCGTCCATGTGTTCCAGCTGGTCTTTTATCTGCTCTGATCACAACTTTATAGTCATCACTTGGCATGCGCTCTGAATCAGCCTTGAACAGCCTGACCAATGTATGATGTTCATGAAGCATTTGCTGCAGATCTTGGAGAATTGCTCTTTTCGTAGCTGTGTTGATCCCTTGACTCCGGTCAAGTTGTTCTTCCATATTGCCCATGAAGTATATTTGCAAGAATTTATGCTGTGCATCTTCTATAGGTTGCAATGATCCAATGCGATGGCAAATCTGGCCTTGAATCTGTAAAGTCAAAACCATAGTTATAGTTAGATTTACAAACACTTTTTTTACAAACACTTTTTTTTTAAATAATAACATGCCTTTTTTATTTCAGAGACAAATACAGAAATCTAACAAACTACATTCCAGTTTTTTTTTACAATGATAGAAAATAAAGTTTTTAACGTAAATTACCTTAAATGTCGGATTATATCCATGTTCTTCGATAATTGAAGTCCAAATGAAGTCATTTAGAAACAGACATTGTATTTTTGAGTGTTCGCTAGAAAATGTCGTGATTCTAGTGTTTCGCCATAAAGCAGGGAGCACAATGGCTCTGGTGGCGGGACCAATAATGGCGATTGCACTTTACCACTAAGGCAGCACAAACCAGGCGTTTCACCAGCAAACTTCAATGCTCCACAATGCTGGCAAACAACGTCCATTGAACCAATGCAAACTAAACGATGCAAGCTGTAGTCGATCGTGCAATCATACAGAAACGCTGCTCGATTCAAATCAATACTTGAAAGAAGAAAAGATTAGATCTTCTAGGGCGTGGCATTGTTATTAAAATAACAATACCGCGTGTGCACTCGCATAAAACCACTAAATATAATAACAGTGCCTGAACTTTCGAGACATAGACAATAGCTCAAAGAGTATATAACCACTACGCATGAATAGCTTATCAAGAAAAATCATAGACAACCTATAAAAAGACATTTATAGTGTTATTACAAAAAAGATAAACACATGTTGAACGCGTGATTAAAAATTCTTCTATTACAAAATCGTGTTTAAGCATTGGTTAAAGTTAGACATGTTTTAAGCCTTGTTTAAAACAAAACACTTGCTAATGTTTGTTTAACGCGCGTCTAACCTCAAATTTGTTAAGTTTTGCGAGTTTAGTTGTGTTGGAAATTTGATACAAAATTCATTAATATGGATATAAACCTTTTAGATAATATTGATATAGAAGATTTAGATTACTTGGGAAGCTTTCGAGACACCCAAATAAATAGAACACGAATTAATCCTTTTCAGTATTACGATGAGCTTAGTTTCAAAAGAAAATACAGGTTTAGTAAATCTTTTGCGAACAAAATATTTCACATTATAAAAGACGATCTTCCACGTGATCCTCGAGGTGGAACTGTAGATCAACAAATAGAAGTGGCATGTGCTCTGCGGTGTTGGGCCCGTCATCAGGTAAGCTTGCGCCCAATTTGTTATTTTACAACTAAATATATTTTAATTTTGACTTGTCTGTAGTTGGCTTTGTTCAGTTTTAATATTTAATTTTTTTTTGCATTTTATTTTTTGATTTCTAAATGTTATTCATGTTTTTATTTATTTTTATTTCTAATTTTGTATACTTACAATTATATGTCATATATGTTATCTTAAGATTGGTCTATGCCTGATAATAAGAAAATGTTTTATTTATATTATAGATTCAAGATGATAGTGGTGACTTGCATGGCATATCACAACCAACTGTCAGCAAAATATGCAAGAACGTTGCAGAAGCACTAGCTAAAAGAGCTCACTCTTTCATTGATATGCCATGCTCTTTGGAAGAACAAACAGAGGAAATAAGAAATTTTAGAGGTATCTGCAACTTCCCAACAGTTAGTGGAGCAATAGACTGCACACATGTAAAGATAAAAAAAGTCTCAGGTGACCATAGTGAAGCATATGTCAATAGAAAGGGTTACTACTCTTTGAATGTCCAAGTAGTCTGTGATTCAAATCTCAAGATAAGGAATATTGTCGCCAGATGGAGAGGAAGTGTCCACGATTCACGCATTTTCAATGAAAGTGCAATAAAACAGAGGTTAGAAAATTCAGAATTCCATGGCAGACTATTGGGAGATAGCGGGTATGCCTGTACTCCATATCTTTTCACACCATTGCTTAATCCAAGCAATGAGAAAGAAGAGGCTTACAACAGAGCACACATTAGAACCAGGAATACAGTTGAACGATGCTTTGGCTTATGGAAGCAACGGTTCAGGTGTCTCTTAAGAGGTATGCATACCAAACTGAGCACAGCCAAAACTACTATTGTAGCATTGGCAGTACTTCATAATATTGCAATAGACATGAATGAGCGTATACATATTGTACGTTATGTTCGACGCCGGAGGCGACGAGTACAACGCCCTACAGATACAATAAGAGGAGCAATAATTAGAAGAAATTTTATCAACCAAAATTTTTAATAATATAAACTTAAAATAATTCCTTAAATATATCCTATTCTAAACTTTTTTTAATTACTTTTATTTCTAACTCCTTCTTCTCTTTTTCTAATAATAATATATCTATTTCTAATTTATGCCGTAACTGCTGATGACACAGTTCTTGTCTATGAATTTTCATTTTCAATTCATGTTCCTCCTCTAAACACTCCGTCATACGTTTTTTTAAAACAATGTTACTAGAGGTAATGATTCCTTTGTGGCTGGTTCTGAAAAATCAATAATAATAATTGATTAGTAGTAGTAGTAGATATGAACTTCATGTTTATTTTACAGTTCAATAACCTCGTAAGACCCAAGTTTCCAGACACAATAGAAAATCATTTGTGTCTGGCCCAAAAGGGGACATTGGGTCTTACGAGGTTAATCAATAAAGTTTTGCCTAACAATAAAATTAATTGAGATCAAAATCGACATGAAGTCATATCCATATAAGTTACCGGTAAGCTCACAGGTTATTCTATCAGACACTAAGATACTTACTCAGTTTTTTGAGGCTTAGGCCTTCCAGCGTTAGTTTTGATTTTGGGGCGTTTTATTTCTTTTTTGTTTTCCTGTTCTATATGCACCTGTAGATAAAAATAAAAAAAAAACAGAAGTAGTATTAGAATTTAGATTGTAATAACTTTCATTGAATTTAAAGTTTACCTCGTCATTAAATACATCAGCAACTGTAACCACTTCATTCACGAATGAACCTTCTGCTTCATTCACAATATCCTGCAAAAATAACATCAGTTTAAAAATAAATATCTACTAGAAAAACTTAAATTTACATCCTGTCATCATCATTCTTACCTCATTTATTTCAATATCATATATTGTATCATTGTGCGCCTCACATTCCATTTCAATTGGTTTTTCCTATAAATAAATATGTATTATTAATTATTATTAATATTACATGATCATATGTATGTATAGTATGTTATGTATGTATAGTTGCCTACCTATAGATAGTTACTCGTATATGCGCGTGGCTGCGCCCACCGCCCGACCGCATCGCTCTTGAATAAACAGTGTGTCTTAAACTAACCGCCGTGTTACTTGTGTCCGATCCCCGAACATATCAGTGGCGACTTACTACTTACCCACAACAAAAAAAAAATGGCCAGCTTCGGAATTCTGTCGAGTTTTGATCATAATTTGCAAAATTGGAGTACGTACAAAGGGCGTATAAATCAGTTTTTTATCGCAAATAACATAACCGAGATCAGTGACGCGACGGGCACTAAAAGACGCGCAATATTTTAGAGCGCACTCAAAGACGGTACGTACAAGCTAGTAGCAGATTTAGCTTTGCCTAAGAAAATAGAAGACGTGCCATACGAGGACATTCTTTCGTTATTGGACACCCATTTTACGCCAAAGCGTATTGGATTTTCAGAAAGGTACAACTTTTATGCTGCGACGCAGCAGCCGGGCGAAGGTCACGCACAATGGGCCGCAAGGTTACGCGGTTTAACGGCCCACTGCCAATTCAAAAACATCGAGGAGGCTTTACGAGACCGCTTCATCATGGGCATGTTACCAGGACTCGAAAAAGAGAAGTTGTACGTACAGAACTTGGAAGACGTTACACTTGCAAAGGCGGTGGAGTTAGCAGAGAGCCTACGGTGCGCTAAAATTGGCGCAGGGACTAGCAATGGCGGCACAGGACCTGCTGGCGCATCTTCGGAGCAACTGTTCAAACTGCAAGCTAAAGGAAATACCAACGTTTCGAAGAATAAATGTGCAGTCTGTGGTTATACGAACCACAAAACGACTGAGTGCCGTTTTTCGAAATATACGTGTAAAAAGTGCAATGTGAAAGGTCACCTACGTAAAATGTGTGGAAAAGTGAATTACGTAGAAAATACAAGTGACGTGGAAGAGGGCGAAGGCGATGACGGTAAGTTGTTTAATATACGATCGGTCAAGGGCGAGCCTCTGGTGGAGACGTTATTAATTTACGGGGTAAAATTAAAATTTGAAATTGATAGCGGATCCGCGGTAACAGTTATATCTGAAAGTTTATACAAATCAAGCTTTAGCGATGTGCCGTTGTTACCTACAAATAAGAGGCTAATGAGCTACACAGGTGACAGCATAACATGTGTAGGTATGGTTCCCCTACCTGTGTCATACGCCGGACTCACTCACACACTGTCTGTTTACGTAATTCGCAACGGTGGACCGCCATTGTTGGGTCGTGATTTCTTATCACTTTTTAAACTTGAGTTATTAGCAAATAACTATTGTGTACAAGATGAACGGACCATAGGAAATTTACAGTTACGTTATCCCGACGTTTTTTCGGATAAGTTAGGGAGATTTAATAAATATAAAGTAAAACTTACCTTAAAAGATAATGTTAAGCCTGTATTTTTTAAGGCACACCCAATTGCATTTGCATTAAAGGATAAGGTTGAAAAAGAAATCGATAAATTGATCGATTTAGGAATTCTAGTACCTGTTGATCACTCAGATTACGCATCCCCTGTTGTGCCGGTTTTAAAACGTAACGGGAACGTTAGGCTGTGTGCTGACTACTCTGTGAGCATAAACAAACAGCTAGTGATTGAGCAGTATCCCTTGCCTACAATTAAGGAATTGTTTGCGCGACTGCATGGGGGTCAGCAGTTCACAAAACTAGATTTGTCGATGGCGTATAATCAATTTGTCTTAGATGACGCCTCACAAAACATAACATGTATAAACACACACCGCGGCCTTTACGAATATACTCGACTCGTGTTCGGCCTTTCCAGTGCACCGGCTATCTTCCAAAAGGCTATGGAAGGTATTTTAGCAGGTTTAGACGGAGTTTTGTGCCTACTGGACGATGTGTGCATAACTGGGTGTAATAAAAAACAACACCTGGAACGCCTGGAAGCGGTGCTGGAAAGGTTGCAAGCCGCTGGACTAACCTTGCAGAAAGAGAAATGCGAGTATTTCAAAGACGAGATAAGTTATCTCGGTTACATTATAAATAAAGACGGATTAAAGAAATGTCCAAACAAAGTTAAAGCCATATCAGATTGTCCGCCTCCTAGTAATGTCAGTCAGCTACAGTCATTTCTAGGGTTAGTAAATTATTATAGAAATTTCATATCAAACGCATCTTCCTTATTGAGCCCCTTGTACGAGCTGTTAAAAAAAAAAGTCAAATGGAATTTGACTAGCGAGCATAACGACGTATTTCAAACAGTTAAAAAATTATTGGCCTCGGACCAAGTTCTTGCGCATTTCAACCCAGGCGCAAAGTTAGTATTAACAGTTGACGCATCCCCTAACGGGTTAGGCGCTATTCTGTCTCAAATAGACGCAGACGGACTCGAGAGACCAATATCATTTGCTTCGCGAACTCTTAATACTGAAGAAAAACGCTATTCCCAGATACAAAAGGAAGCAACTGCTATAATATTTGGGGTACGCAGGTACCACCAATATTTATATGGAAAATCAGACCCATTTGTACTTCGCACTGACCATAAACCTCTTATTTCGATTTTCGGCCCTTATCGTGGCATACCAGAAGTCACAGCCAATCGGTTGCAAAGGTATGCAATGTCACGGTAATATTATGTCTACAGTATTGTAACTTCATACAAACAGACGACGCGCGAGCTATACCTACTCGCTCGGATGTTGGCATGCGCTCGGCATGCTACAGTCGCGGACGTGCCGCAGTGATGACCGGACGGTGCGTTGGTTTTTAATCAGTAACCGCGCGAATTTTTACTAGAAATAAGTCAAAATAAGTACAAGTAGCTATTTAATATGGCAAGTAGAATATATTGTGCTATTTTTGGTTGCATGAATTATTCAATAACGCACCCAGAGATAACTTTTTTTCGACTACCTGGAAACTCCGAAAGGTAAGACTATGAAATAATAAGACTTACTATTAGGTAAGTAGGTACCTACCTACTACGTAATTTGTGTCTTGTGTCTTAATGTATTGGTATTTCCTTTTTAACCGACTTCAAAAAAAGGACGTTATCAATTCCATGTATGTATGTAATATTGTTGGAATTGTACCATTTTTGCGTATGTTAATCTATACTACCTTCTGAACCATATGAATGAGTGTTTGTATGTATGTAATATTTGTATGTATGAATGAATATATGTATGTTTGTCCACGAGTTTCTCGAAAACTAGACGGTTGATTGCGATGATTCTTTTTTTGTCTACTTGAGTATCGTTGAACTTAGAAAAAAGTGTAAGTTTCATCAAAATCAATTTAGTAGTTTTTGTGCTATGATCATTTAAATAATATATTTGTATTATGTCGTATTTCTCGAAAACCTGAGAGCCAAAAACCCATAAACACTTTTATCTATTTCTTATTTTTTCATATTAATTTATCATGTTGTCATATTAATATTTCATATTGTTTTTCTTTATTTATCTATTAGTATCTGTACTAATAGATAAATAAATAAAAAGTAATAAATTTACAATCTCAAAACTAGATAGAAACTCAAAGAAGGCAGATGCAATAAAATAAAACGCTGTAGGTGGGCCAGCCCTATCGCATGCTAACGTACAGTGCTGCTGTAGGTACTTATTTCAAGGACACGGGCCAGTTACAATACTGATAGACATAATATTACCGTGGCAATGTTTTTAAGTGGTTACAATTATTGCATTGAGTACATACGTAGCGCAGATAATAGCGCAGACTATCTGTCTCGTGCGAGCCTGCCGGCGCCGGCGCCCGTACCACCTGCCGATGACTCACCATTAATAGAATGCGATCGCGCGGCCTACGTGAACTTCGTAATCGACGGGAGCCTTCCAGTTACAATAGATCAATTACGCGAAGAAACTAAGAAAGATGTGTTACTGTCCAAGGTCATTAAGCTAATAATGGAAGGTTGGCCGCCTAAATTAAAGGATTTACATTTAAAACCATTCTTTTTATATAAAAATCAACTCTCATTCGAAAACGGTTGCCTTATGAGAGGACACAAAGTAGTTATACCACAAGCTTTGCAGGATAGAGTTTTGAATGAGTTACATAATTCGCATTTAGGCATTGTTAAGACCAAAGCGGAAGCTAGATCGCGATTATGGTTTCCGGGAATCGACCAAGCCCTCGAACGACTAATAAGCACGTGTGACGTTTGTATTCAGTTACGGCCTTCACCTCCGCGCGCCCCTTGCTCGCCTTGGAAATACCCTTCCCAACCATTCTATAGGGTACACATAGATTTTCTTGGCCCAATATATAGTCATACGTACCTTGTAATTATGGATTCCTATTCGAAATGGGTAGAAGTATACGACATGAATTCGAGCAGTTCTGCAGCAGTCGTTGAAAAATTAATTGACTTTATGTCTAGATACGGACAACCTCAAACAATAGTGAGTGACAACGGCACAGCATTTACATCCTATGAATTTCAACAATTCTGTGAAACAAACGGTATAACTCACGTTACGTCCCCAGCTTACCACTAGGCCAGCAATGGGCAGGCAGAAAGCTATGTAAAGATTGTAAAAAAAGGAATTAAGTCTTGCATTAATCCTTCTACTAGCATCAGAAGGACAAAAATGAAACTTCAAAAATATTTATTTGATTATAGGAACTCACTACACTCCGCCACAGGCTTTTCACCCGCCGAACTAGTGTTTGGTCATAAATTAAGGTCTCGCTTGGATTTCATTAATCCCAAAACCATCCAACCTCCGCCCTCTACTACGTCACCTGGTAATAATGTGAAAAATAATCAGTGTTTACAGAGTAAATATTACGGAACTAACACACAAAGCTTTGAATCCGGTACAAATGTATTGTTTAAAAAATTCATAAATAAAAATAAGTACATATGGTGTAAGGGTATTGTAGTTAAACGTATTGGTCGAGTCATATACCTAGTAAAAGACATCAATTCGTCAATGTGTAGTAAAAAACACAAAGATCAGATGTTGCTGTACAAGGGACGCCTTCTTGAAACTAATAACCCAAGACGGGATCCTGACATAAGCATCCAAGACATAGCACAAGCAGCGGTACAGTCGTCGAAGATATCAGACACGGATACGGCAGGTGATCTTGGCCACTCGTCCGCCTCCTTCAGGGGAGACACTGATAGTCATGGTACGTGTACGACGTCAGCATCCACGACAGTTCACCCACCGGCAGCCGATGAAGAGGAAGAAGAACACTTTGCGGAAGCTATGTCTGAAGCCGTAAACGATGACGACACTCAGAGTATTGGGTCAGAGTCTAATCAACCCTCCGAAACGGTTTCATCACCTCGATTACGTAGGCGTCCCAAAATAGACTATAAACAATATTTTTAGTTGTAAGTACTTTCATACTGTAATAGTCAACTAGGGGTAGGATATATGTTATGTATGTATAGTTGCCTACCTATAGATAGTTACTCGTATATGCGCGTGGCTGCGCCCACCGCCCGACCGCATCGCTCTTGAATAAACAGTGTGTCTTAAACTAACCGGCGTGTTACTTGTGTCCGATCCCCGAACATATCACATGGAAATTGCACTACCGAACAGAGCTAGCTTAGATTATAGCTGAATCGTTTGTACACATTATTCATTAGTACACAAACACATGAGTAAACTAAGTAACTAAGATACTGATGTCTTTATCAACATGAGCTGCATATTGGGTAGGTAGTATTTATGATTATAAGTTAGTGAATATCGTTAACTTACTGCATTTTCATAAACTCCATCGCTGTCAAACTTATTTTCTTCAATAATAAAATCAGTTGGGCATAACTCCTTAACCGTTAAATCATCTGGAGAAGGAGACGGTGGTCTATGTCCCCCTCCAGTGACTCGTACAGCCCTTTTGTGTTCTGACACATTTTTTTTGGCCGATAGTTTTATTCTCCGCCAGAAACCTTTGATTTGAGCTATGTCTCTGTGTTTCCCAGTTAGTTCCTGTAATCTGTAAATATGTAAAATTAAGCATATTAACTGTCAATAAGTATGTGACTGCCAAAGAGTCGACATGGATACACATAATGAACATACTTATTTCGCACGTTCAGCCATTCCAAATTCTTTTTTTTATTGGTGTTTGTGTCTGTTTGTTTGTTTTCTATAATCGCCGCTGAATGTCGCATTATTTCCAGAAACAGGTCCCGAAACAAATTAAAGATAAGTCAGATAATAAGTTAGGAAATCAACACATGCATGACCACCCATCGGCGGCGGCTGCGTGGTAATTCTGGCGTACTTATGCAGCATAAAAAGATATTTACCTTTTCTTCTTGTGTAAAATTTTCCCCACGTTGGCGACTTTTATTTTCATCTTTTCCGATATTCATTTTAATTGAAAACTAAGAAAATAGACTTCACAACAACTCGTAGAACGGCGAACGCGGTGGACTGAGTAACAGTGCAGTGACACTGACAGCCAAGCAATATGACACTTTTGACAGCTGACAACCATAACGTTCCGTTAGCTCTGATCATTTAATTATGATTTCTTTTAATTTGCCTTAATTCCGTATAATATAATGAAATGGGAGAAAATCAATAAAATTAGACAAAATTATAATTAAAACAAGTGGTAATCAGTCAGTTTTGTGCATGAAATTTGTAATCAGTTCGTACGCAATTTGCATAGAATGGGACGTGTATGAATGAACGAAAGCCAGTTGAACGAACGTATTGTAATGTTGCCATAGTTAAAAAGATTAAACTAGTTTTAGTTAGACATAGCTTAAACATGGTTTTGTAATAGAGAACGTTAAACATCAATCTAAACAGGGTTTATATCTTTAGACAGTGTTTACCAAAACACGTGTTTAACCAATGTTTAATATTTTTTTTGTAATAACACTGTTACACTTTTGTTAACCTGTAGTTTTTTTCCTTAATCTCATAACCTTTACCAACTGATTTTTTATTCCCTAAATTCTGTTCCTTGCCGATGAATTTCAGTATTTACTAGAGAATAAATCTTAGGTATTATTTTCGGGAATTAAAAATTAAATAATTCATAAATAATTTTCGAAAATTAATGTCTAAAACAAACAAATATAAAACAGTACCTGAACTTTGTAGACATTTTACAAAAAATAAATTTCTGAACGCACACATGATGTCTTCAGAAAATAAAAAGTTGTTGCTTAAAGGTCTCAGCAACCAGGCCATAGCACCAAAAAATAATGTTGTTACACTATTTGACAGGATTGGACAACAAATTTTTGACATGTTATAAACAAATCAGCATCTATTGAAATGATTAAGTATTCATTACACATATTGAGTTTTCATTGTTTTTAAGGTGTATATTGCTATTCAGGACGGAAACAAATCCAACAAATCAAAAACCATGGCAATCGGTCCAGCCGTTCTCGAGTTAATAAGTGTTGTAACAAACACGACTTTCTTTTATATACAGGGTGTTACCAAAAGACGAAATAAAATTTAAAGGACGTGTAGAGTAGTAAATGTGTAGTTCCTAAGCAAAACCAGAAACTCGTGCGAGTATAAATTACTGAGTTAATTGATGCTAAAGTTTTAACAAAAACTTATCGGTGACAACCCTAAATATCAGCTGTTAGGTGTAAACAAACTCATTGTTACGGACACCCAATCGTGTTTTAGTAATAAGTTTAGTTATATTTATTTGTAAGGATTTTTGATGATAATAAATATAATTTTCAGTTAGTGCCATAGCGAGTAAGCATTGTAATTAGCTTAGGGCTCGTTTTATTTCAATAATAAGAAACCTGTTAGTTAGGAATTCCTATTTGCAAATTAGGTAGGCAGGTAGGGTAACAATTAACTAGCTAGGAAATATTAAGAAATATGTAGGTAGTTTGGTACAGGGGCGAGGGAGACCCTAGTAGGCTGTCTCGCTCAGGTGGAGCGAGGCCGGTAAAGCCTTCGAATTTCCTGTCCCCCATATCGCACTTTCTGAGGGTAGGTAGGAAACCCATAGAGTGGATTGTTGCGAATGGGAATTTTATCACGATTAATGTAGGTAGGTTACAAAAACGTAAGAAGGAATACGCAGATGATGTTATGTGTCCGTCCTTGTTTGTAACTAATCTGTATTAGTCGATAAGTCAGACATGTATTTTTGGTTAAATAAAGGGCCGTGAGCGGGCCAGATCGTACGCGCTCTCACGGTCACCGATCTCAAAAAGAAGAGTTTTATTTAGAATCTACAGTCTACACATCGAAGGAAAGATCGTCGGAAAATTGACTCAGCCTGCCTGTAGTCAATATCGTCTGGTCCTTGCGATCCGGATATAAGAAGAAATCAGCAACGCGGCATCGACTTGTGCTTTGGTTAGCACACACGCCGAGGGATCTACGCCGAAGCACAGTGTAACCAGGAGCCGCGAATCGGCCTATACTCCTGTGAAGAGACGATCACATTTACACGGGTGTTCCGTGGCTCGGGCATTCACCACCTAACGGTGCCAAACGGTGTCTGTCTCGAGTTTAACGCCGATTCCCAGGCGGTGCAGTTTTCGGGCGAACTGCCACATATCGCGCCAGCGATTGTGAACAAGTCCGACCGGCGCCGGTACGGTGTGCGTAAGCGTGGGGGCCGGACTGTAGGCACTGCGGAGGGTTCTGGACATTCCAGCCAGAACTGAGCACCCCACGGATGCGTTCAATTTTCCAAGATGCCAAGGGAGGATTAGCGGAACGGTAAAAATGAAATTGATTTTCCTACATCATGCCCACTTCCTGCATCGGACGTTAACGTTCCATACGTTTTCATAGGAGATGGTGCTTTTGCATTGAGTATGCATGTTATGAAACCCTACCCAGGACAGCATAACATCGGTTCACCAAAAAGAATATTCAATCAATGTTTATCTAGAGCTCGGGTAGTAGTCAAAAAAATCATAACAATTAATCTAGCTAAACTTATGTCATAAACCCCTATGTTGAAATATATATCATACGACTTATTGAAAACACATTTTTTGACTGGGTATAATACGGCAAAATAAGAACAAAACACCTAAATCAAGCTGTAAATTATCGTATGCTACAGTTACATAAATAACTTAACCGTTTTTGTAGTATAACAAACTAAAGTACTAAAAAGGAGATCAACCACTTTCTATGGAGCTTTGGTACCGATGTCAAGTTATTTGTACCGCAACCAAACTTATGCCAAAATAAGCCTTAATGTACAAGCATACTACCAGAATTACCATATTTTTGACTACTAGTGGGATTATCTAGTTATCTTGATTCGAAAATTAATACAAAAACAGCTGCTTTTCGGAATTAATATCAAGACCAAATCCTTTTTGTTACATAATAGGAACAACTTAATTCAACTATGTTTTAGGACAACCTAAAGAACCTATTTTAATTGAGAATTATTCTTTGTTTTTTTTAAATGAACCCGCTGTTACTCAATTTTTTTAGAGTACATAGAGTTGGAATGAGATTGTAAACTAAATCCCATCAAAAACAATACTTGTCAAAAAAACCAAGTCTCGCAACTCAGTTGTTCTGCGGTAAAAAGTTGTGAGAATGGCCAAGTCTCAATATATTTATATAAAACATTGAATAATTTTAATATTGATATGCGTCACTATAAGATGCTGTTAATTCTTACGTAACAACTTAATGCTTCGAGTACGGAGATTCCAGACATAATTGATTTTCAATTGTTATGGACCACGATCGTGGTCCTAGAGACTGGACGTATTAAGACAGAAAGTCGCTTAAGTAGAGACTGAATAAATTAATAACCGACTTGGTATTACATGGATCTCACAACTTTTTACCGCAGAACAACTGAGTTGCGAGACTTGTTTTTTTTGACAAGTATTGTTTTTGATGGGATCTCATTTCTTTTTGTATTTTGTAGACAGTTCTACTTTTTTCCTTTTCGGTACCTTCTACTTATTGTATATATGTATATCTACCAGCAACGAATTTTCTTAAAGCCCTCTCTCTGACTTATGAACTTTTCGCCTCGCGCTAGCACCGCGACAGCTCGCTCGGCGACATTCACCTTTCCGCGCGCCCCGCCACTGTCCCCGCCCCGCGCCCTCGCGCTAGCACCACGCAGCGCGTAGTAACGGCCCGCGCTCACTCGCTAGCATCGCAGCGCGTGGTATAATAATTAATTTACAACCTTACGCACTCGTAATAAGTACAAATACGCACGTAGGTACGTTTTTTGCATAAAATAATTTAATTTACACGTGTTTTCATGAGGGGAATACCCATTTTTTGCTCGATTTAGCAGGGGCACTACCATGCGCCTATATTTATATGGGACTAGCTTAAACCCGCGGCTTCACACGCAATAATAATAACTGCCGTAAAACATCGTTACGAATAAAGCCAATATTTGAAAAATTTAACTGAAGACTTGGCTGTATGGACTTAATTTTCTTTGCGGTCTTTTCTAGATTTTTTAGTTTTTCCTTGATTCATACACCAAACACTACTTATATTCCAAATTTGAAGCTTCTAGGTCTGCTAGAAGTGCCTTAGAATTTTGATGATCGGTGAGTCAGTGAGTGACAAAATTAAGAAATTTGCCCATTATAATTCATAAAATACTGGTACAAATTGAATGAAATTTGAAATATACCGTGTTTTTACAATGCTGCATGGTTACTGAAAATTTCAGTCTTCTAGTTTTATCCACAACGAAGTTACAGGGGGTCGAAAATGGTCTGAATTGCTTCGAGAAAAGGATGCCCCCAGATTCATTCTAAATCAATTTTAATTCGTTTAAGTCGTACTTGCACTACGACTCGTTTAAATATAATTAGCGTTTTTGTATATTACAATCATTATTTTCTTTATCAGCTATTTGGCATCGACACAATCAGAGAGATGATTCAAGTACCTATATTTAGTAATAAGCTATGTAACGAGTCGTGTTGACCTTTATGAAAAAGTAATATATAAATAAAAAAAACACAAACATAATTATTATTTCTATATTACTATTCATTCTCCATATCTTCCCTTACAAGTATGTCGTCTTAGAAGGTTGCCGGTGCATTTACATTTCGGTGCCGTGCCCACCCCAAAAACCAAACTACCATCATTGTGTGGGCACAGCAATCAACAGTTCTTTTGCCAACAATACAGTTACAATAATATGCCTTTATTAAACTGATGGTGATCTACAGTATCTGTGGCTTGCCCTAATAAAATATAGACAAAATATGTTTTACCTGTAAGATATCTAGCTTGTATTTTGGCACGAACCAATGAATCATTTTCATTGAAATAACTGTCAACCGTGATGTGCCCAATCCTTTCAAGATTTTCGCAAACATCAATGCTATAGCTACCGTTTTGGCGGATATGCTCACCAAAATAGGACCGCGCTTGTTTTATTTGATATTTTCCCAATGCAAACAATATAAGATTTTCCATTGTTAGAATTGGGAATAAACTCAATTGAGGCTTATCTCCATTTATTGGTCTTAAAGCAGCTCGTCTCCTATTCACATTGTGTTGTTCAATAAAATCTGCAAGTTGATTAGGCACATCTATTCCTTCTCTAATACGGTTCAAGATTGCTGCTGCATCAGGTCGATCAGTAATTAATGTATGAAATACATTAATCAATGCAGCAGCAGTCCTGAAATCAGTCATGACATTTCGACAGGTATTAGTAAAGTATGTTTGTCTGAGTAATTTATAATCTCTTTTGAATTTGCCATTTATTACCTCGATAACCCATCTTCAAATAGTAACACATCGAGATTTGTTGGCTCGTATTGTTGGCAGTTGTGTTTCACCTTCTTCTAATGACTCATTCAGCAAATAAATCTTTCAGTTGAAATTTATAAAATTATTTTGCTTTAAATTTCCGCGAAGCGACGCCGGCGCAGGCAACTAACAACACGAACCGTCACCGTGTTTAGTATTAGTTCAGGCAAATGCAGGATGCACCACCCGCCCTCCCTCAATACGCATGCGGCACAGCTGATGCAATTATTAGTACCCAACACCAACGTGCAAAAAACCTCGACGCGTTTCGCCACTACACGTGGCATCCTCAGGAGATGTTGTCGCCTCGGCGGAGCACGGACGACTGAACTGTGTCGGCTCATCGGCTGGCGAACAGGCCTTTTATACTTTCCGACCACTAATGAGGTGACGTAATCGTTGTAACGGAAATTTGAAAATGAAGTTAATCCGTTGGTAGTTGACGGTTATTATTAATACATTGTTGATTTGAAAATATATTTAGAAGTTGAGAGGCGGTATAACTGACCTGTTCGTTCAACAATGTAAGTGTATTATCTTTATTATGTTTTATTATTTCTAATTGTTCCAAAACGGATAGTTTCAAGCCTTCTTTACAAGTATGAAGGACAGAAAACGTATGATTATCAGGAATACTATGTCATGAATCTAAAAGATGTTTGGCGGAATGAGACCTCTCAGGATGGTTGTTTCGGTAAGCGGAAATATGCTCTTTATAACGTTTGTTGAAGCTACGGCCAGTCTGACCTACATAAATGGCGTTACATGCACTTGGTGTTTATCAAGCTTATCTTATTACTTAAGCCTATAAACACCTAAAATCTGGTGTTTATAGGTTTAGCTGTAGTGCATGTAACGCCATTTATGTAGGTCAGACCGGCCGTAGCTTCAACACACGTTATAAAGAGCATATTTCCGCTTACCGCTTACGTTGGGTACTAATTAGCATTAGCTGTACCGTATGCGTATTGAAGGAGGGCGGGTGGTGCATCCTGCATTTGCCTGAACTAATACTAAACGCGGTGACGGTTCGTGTTGTTAGTTGCCTGCGCCGGCGTCGCTTCGCGGAAATTTAAAGCAAAATAATTTTATAAATTTCAACTTAAAAATGGATTTCCGCAAAGTAACGCCTGGTTCCATTAATTAAATAAATCTTTCATAATTTGTGCATCAGAAATAGTTGCAGAATAAGGACCCCATGCATCTATGATATGACCATTCGAAGCTACAAGCAGAAATGGCTTCACCAAATTCCGATATTTGTGAAGGCTGTAACTCTTTTTCTGGAAATGATAATTGGAGCTCTTTTGTAGGTAAATATATGTAGCATCTGCAATGACTATTACTTTATTGTTATTTTCGGTTCCGAACAAACCATTGGGTATTAAAAGATTCTTGTTTAAAAGGGCTTCTCGACTTAAGGATTCTATTCCTATGTGTTGAGGTACAAATTCCTGGGAAAGAAACTCACGAGCCTGTTTAAGTGTCTTGCTACAGTTGTTGCTGGCATTTGGAGTAAAGTGCCTAGTCTCTGATTCGAGTCTCCTGTTCTTAATTTTAATAAATAAATACCAACTATTGATTTGGGGTTACGGGCAGTACTTAATGAAGGACATTCATTTATTATTCTAATAATTTGTTCTGCTGAATGACCCGACCAATTATGGCATATATGCGGGCTCCACGTCTCAATATTTTCAAAATCTAATTTAAAACCATTTTGTAAGCCATTTAGTAGATTTAACATGTCTTCAATTTGTTCGGGAGTAAATGTTGCAATAAATTCATTTTGTTGAACAACCACTTCCCAATTAAATTGTCTTATATGTTCAATGCATATGCTTGCCGATGTAGGAACATATAATTTTAAATCCGATAATAGCCTTAGTCTTATTGTTTTGGGTACATGAAGCCTTTCCACATTACTGCAGTTAGGATAAATACAGTGTCTTGAAGTTGCCTGCCGAAGTTGCCAGGTACCTGCATACTTGAACTTGCAGTTTGGATTTGAGGCTGCTGAATATCAGGCATAAAGAATTTTACAATATTGTCAGGACTTAATGTGAAAAAAAATATGTTTTGTGCCTTGCCATTTTGTAGTAATTATACGGCATCAGAAAATAACAGTATTCATTTACTGAATCCTTTATTATTTAACTTAATTAAGCGTCATAATGACAAATTTGTGTTTTTTGACACAAATAAATTTATTGACAACAGATTTAGTTTGACAGGACAATTAATCAATTGACAACCTCTAAGGATTTAAACAAAGAAGTCAGACAAAAGCCAGGCCTGCATTCAATATTGTGCATCATAATATACAAGGCCTGGCTGGCAAAGAACTCGAAGTGTCTTTATTTTTACAAGATTTTGATGTTCAAATTATGTGTGTAACGGAACATTGGTTTCTTAGGCATGAATTAATGTTAAGCATAGATTATTATAAAGATGGTAGTTCGTTCACTAGAGAGACAACTACTAGAGGAGGGTCACTCATTCTTTTGAAAAATCAATTAAAATATAAAGAGCGTAAAGATATTGTATCACTTACTATTGAATTTGCATGTGTTGAGTTAGACCAATATATTATAATAAGTGTATATAGTCCTCCTAATGCAGATTACGGCCTTTTTGAAGCTACAATGGAAATAGCCTTATCGAAAGTTTCTAAGCAAAGTAAATCTTTAATAATATGTGGTGATTTTAACGTAGATATACTTAAAAAAACGCAACAGTCAATGAGTTTTCTTGGTCTCTTTAAGTCTTTTGACTTAATTAACGTTTTTAACGAACCTACGAGAGTGACTCCTACAACGGCTACGTGCTTAGATAACATTTTCTGTAATATTAAAGTTATAATAAATCAATTTTACAATGTTTAAAGTCCGACTACAGAGGACAAAAAGTCGCGTTTGAACACAGTCCCGTCTTAAATGCTGTGGACATTGTTTAGAGGCCAATCACTGTAAATAGAATAGATAGATTTAAAAGTAAGATTTGCGAAGTTGTTCAATCTTTAATTCCCAGTAATAGTAACAACGCTGATAAACTTTCTGAAGATTTATTCATTTTGATAAAGAACGAATATAACCAAATATTTCCAAAAATAACAGTAAAGTAAAATCAGGTTAAGTTTTAATTTAATGAATTGGCTACAGTTGGTATTTATAAAAGTAGGAATAAATAATATGAACTATATAACATTAAAGAACAGACCCAGGACCCACACATTATAGAATATGTGAGGAACTACTCAAAAATCTTTAAAAAAAGTATGTGTCCAGGTTAAGTCTAACCATATTCGAAGAATAGTTACCAGTTCCAAGGATAAGGCGAAAGGTACCTGGAACATTATAAACAAGGAAACGTGTAAAAACAAAACAAAAGATCATTCGTTTTTCTTAAAATTTGAAAGTAAGATAGTTAATTCTGATTTAGAGGTTGCAAATGTCTTTGAAATTTTATTACTGATATTGCAACATTAACAACCAAAGCTCTTGCATCATCTCCAGAACAAGCCCAATCTATTCTTAGATCGAATATTGACGAATGTAATTCTTTACTGAACTTTAGGCATGTATTCTCAGAGAATATTATAAAAACATTCCATAAACTTAATTTTAAAAAAACCTGAGGACTTATGGGGATGAATTATCTGTTCATATAATTAAAACCATTATTGAATTTTTAGCACCGCGTTTATCGATCATATTTAATAAATGTGTCGATGAAGGCCAGCTTCCAAATTTAATGAAATTTAGTAAAATCGTTCCACTTTTTAAATCAGGAGAATAAAGCGACCCCTCCAACTTTCGACCAATATAAATTTTACCTGTGCTTAGTAAATTTTTTGAAAAGATAATTTTTAATCAACTTCTATTTCATTTCACAACAAATCAATTATTACATAATAAACGATTTGGTTTTACAAAAAGGTAGAAGTACTGCTGATGCTGGAGTTGCTTTCTTGAAACATGTATTTGATGCATACGACGGTAGGTGTGATGCTTTAGGGGTATTTGTGACCTCTCTAAAGCATTTGATTGTGTAGACCATGAGACCTTATTGAAAAAACTTCAACATTACGGCGTTTCGATTGATGCGCTAAATCTATTCAAATCTTATGTTAGTGATAGAACTTAAAAGGTTTATATTAATGGAACTGAGTCTCCTGGAGCACTTCTAAAGATGGGAGTGCCCCAAGGATCGATATTGGGACCGTTGTTGTTTCTGATATATATAAATGACCTTCCCTACTTTTTCGATGATGTATGTGAAATATGTAGTACTGTTCGCAGATGATACTTCCTAAATTTTTAAGACTCCAAGGGCCAAAGAATCTTTTGACGATGTAAATGGTGCTTTTTCACAGGTTCTTCATTGCTTTCCCGTTAATAATTTAGTGCTTAATGCGGGTAAAACCAAATGCATAAAATTTAGAATGCCTAATGTCAGAGAAGTCCCAACGCAGATTATGGTTAAAGATGAGCCACTAGATACTATACAAAGCTCAACGTTTTTGGGAATAACCGTAGATAATAATCTTCAATGGGATCCACATATCGAGACCTTGTCAGGGAAACTTAGTTCAGCTGCCTTTGCAGTAAGAAAGAAGGCTTTTGACTGACGTTGAAACGGCAAGGTTAGTTTATTTTAGCTATGTCTTATGGTATCTTGTTATGGGGCTCGGCTGCTGATATAGAATCAATATTTATACTGCAAAAGCGAGCTGTGCGGGCTATTTACAATCTCAAATCTGTCTATTCTTTAAGGGAATTGTTTAAAGAAGTCAAGATACTTACAGTGTATTCACAATTTATTTATGAAAATTCGATTTATGTTCGTAAAAACTTGCACTTATTTCCTAAAAAAAGTGATTTACATGATTTCAATAACAGAAACGAGAATAAACTTGCCGTTCCAAACTTCAAACTTCAGAAGATTTATTGGAAGATGTATTACTTTCTTTAATAAATTGCCTCAAAATGTAATTGAATTACCTTTATATAAATTCAAATCTATTGTTAAACAACGTTTAATAACTAAAGGATATTATAGGATAAATGATTATATGAACGATAACAATGTATGGTCTAGCTTGTAAGAACATTTAAATTGTAATATTTTTAAAAGAGGCATTGACAATAGTGACTGAGTTTGTTGCGCAGCTTCTTCTCAGCACTAGCCCACAATTGTCCCGAAGCTGTGGTAGGGCCAATGTTGGGACGTGTATAAGTGCTAGCAAAAGCCTATGTACATATTAAATTAATTTTGAATTTTGATTTTTTTTTTGCTCTTTAGACACTTGTGGCACAATAACTTGACGTTGAATATTCCTTTTAGCAGCTACCCAACATGCATAACATACACGAGGTGCTACGGGGAGCTAAAACAGAATAATATGATCCATCATGTTATGCTACTATACTTGACAAAGTAAAGAACATGAAAAATACAAAAAGGGAAGTAAATACAACCAATCTTATCAAAAGGGTAAATATACATAGATATTTATACAAGGAAAAATACTGCTTTTTCTGTCAAGGCCTGAGTGCAACATGAAACAGTAAACATTGTTATATGTGGGGCTGATGGCTTTAACAGTTATAGGCTATAATAGCACAAAGAGTATGTAACTAACCTCGCGTGGAGAAATTCTTGATGCAATATACAATCTCTCAGGTGTATTTAATTGAAGAGAATTACTCCTGATTCTTAATATGGATCGACCACAACAAACGCAGACATGTTGATAACCCAATTGTTGTTGAGGCGATTCTGCTTCATCCAAACTTCTTTGCACAGCAATCATGCATTGATAACATAAAAAGACTTGATCAGTGACCTAAAAACATTTTGCATACATGAATTTATTCACATATTGAATTGATTCAATTGGTTCACGAACTGCACAACAAATACTTAAAAATAAGTAAATGGTTACGTTTTGACACTTCTGTTACTTAAATGTGGGTAGGTTAGGTTACCCTAAGAACAATAAAAAAGTTTAAATAAACTACATTGAAACCTTAGTTACCCACCTGTCGTTGCGGTTGCCACTGGTATAATCGTTGGATAATTTCAGGTCCGCTCTGTGCGAGCATAGTTCGTCGTTCTCGGTGGGTAGATAAACCACAGTTAAAACAAGAAGTTCTCCCCATGGCTACAAAATAAACAAACAAACAACAATATTAATACTAATATTTATTATTTCTAATGGTAAACGACTGTAATACTGGATTTCGAAGTTCAAAATTGCGATTAACTGTAGCCCTAAAGTACAGAAACGCGACTCAGGTTAATGCGAAAGTGTGCCACATCGATACACATCATTTCGAATGTTTCCCACCGCGATGCACGTTAGTGCGAAAGTGCGCTAGGCCGATACACATGATTTCGAATGCTTACCATCGCGATGAGCGTTAGTTCAAAAGACTTAACTTACCGTTAGCTTGTCCCCGCTTGCATTTCCTTTTCGAACATTTTGATTATGGGGCAAGTTGTTAAATATTTATGAAAAATACATAAACAACTTGTTTTTTGCATTTGTTATTATTGTATAAGGCAGTAGGGTTTCTTTTTTAATTATATGAAGTGTCGTACGTGGAACAATAAAAAATGAAACTTATTTCATGTCACATGAGTTAATTTATTAAATAAGTAGGTAATAAAAAGCTATAACAGCAAAACAATATTTTAATATTTATCAAAGAAAAAGAAACAATTGGCCCTTATAGTATAAACCAACAAAAATCGATTACATGAGTTAATTTATCAATTAAGTAATAAAAAAAGCTACAACAGCAAAACAATATTTTAGTATTAACAAAGAACAAGAAACAATGGCCCTTGTAATGAGTATAAAGTAACATAAATAAATCTAATGAAATTAAACCTTCATGTAAGCTAGGTGTGCTAGACCGCTTAGTAATCTTTGAAATCCATAGATTCTTTTTGTGACATGTGCTCTCTTATTTTTTTTGTGTGGTTAGAGATACTTCTTTTAGTTTTCTTTATATTGGCAGATATCCTTGCTACTTCAAATGTCGTGTTTTTCTGCTCTTTAATTAATTCATTCAATGTTTTGTAAATATTAACTTTTTTTCTATTCAAGAGGCTATTCCAGCGATTGTGCCAGTTTTCAATAGCATTCTGAGTTGTCGGAATGTTTGCATTAACGCAATCAAAAACTGATCATACTCGCGGAGAAAATCTAGGAGGCGACCTTTTTAACTGAAATTTCTGCTTACATTTTTTTGACTTCACTGACACTCGTGTGTATGTCCCACCAATGTAAAATTTGAAAAACCAATCTGTTACTTTACTTGCTGCTTGAGGAATGATTCGGTCACGAACAATTTCAAACGCTTCTGGTATTTCCGACGGATTCAAAAAAGCCAACGCTGCCAGCTGTCGCATTTTGTGCGCAAATTCACTATCGCTAGTGTACTTTTTTGCCAATCCGTTATTTTGAATGTGCTTCCATATAATTTGCGTTAAGTGAAAGTAGCAGCATTTATGTTGTGCATTAGGGATGACTTTTTCACAGGCTTTCATAGCTGCTAATTCAAAATCGGTTATTATGAATTCAGGCTGCAGAACAATTTTTAATTGATGGAGTGTGTATCTCACAACGATTTCCAAAAAAGCTACGTACAGCCGTTCGCTTTTGTTTGAAAATAATCCGTACACAAGCGGTAGTATTTGATTTGTGTCATCATTTTTGCCTACAAGTCCATGTATTGAATAAAGTTGGTAAAACAATTCTGGACAGCACTGGAATGTTCCATCCATTATCCAAAACTTCGATAGATGTAAAAGACGTAAATTTTGTTTAGTACTAAAAACCATAACGATACCAATATCTGCATCATTGAAATGACCGATTAAAAATTGTTCCCCTTCAATCTCAGCGAATTGGTCCGGTATAGTAAAATCTTTTAAACTTTTAGGAAGTTTTGGTTCATTTCGAACACGTTCTCTGTGTATAACCATTCGCATGGCGGCTTTGGAAGGCATAAAAGGAGTCGATGTTGACGGTACGTCCTGTATGGCTTTTTGTATTATTTGTCCAGGTCGATCTAAACTATGTTCTGCTCTTCTTTTCAATGAAGCTCGCAATACATGTGCACGCGCAAATTCATGATCAGGTTCATGGAAATGGCAAATATTTTTAGTTGTACTCATAAAATGATGATCACCAACCTTTTTTGTGATTATCGCAGAAGAACAACTCGTAGATTTCTTCCTGACACAACACCAGTAAAATGTATCATTGCACTGTTTGTTTAACATATAAAGAAAACCATCTACTAGCAAGAGATCTTTATTTTTATGCGATTTGACAAACTCACAAGGTGCATCCATTTTTAACGTAATGACGACAACATTGAATTGGGGAAGCAATATTGTACGTGTTCTATCTACCCACATTTGTCAATAATAAATTACGAACTAAGCTGTAGCTGTTTATTAATTATTACCTTGTTCGTAATCCAACGTTTAGGTAAGGTACTATTATTTATAAATAATTAGGTACTATTATTTATAAATAATAGTACCTACATTACAGTATAATATATATATCTCGCAAAACAGGAATGAGTAATAAATCGGCAATATACAAATAATCATAATATTAATTACGTAGCGCCTATATAATTTTGTTGGTGACAGCGCCGCGAAAAAAAAAGCTTGTAATGTATCAGGCGCCATTATATTATTTTGTATTTATTGGTAGGTTTCGAGTTAACAGAGAATATTTGTGTCTAGAGAAACTGTCTGTCTATGTGGCAAGCCTTCGCATTTACTGGACTTTCGCACTAAGCATCGCGGTGGTAAGCATTCGACATCATGTGTATCGGCCTAGCGCACTTTCGCACTAACGTGCTTCGCGGTGGGAAACATTCGAAATGATGTGTATCGATGTGGCACACTTTCGCATTAACCTGAGTCGCGTTTCTGTACTTTAGGGCTACAGTTAATCGCAATTTTTAACTTCGAAATCCAGTATTACAGTCGTTATTATCGAGTAAACTCACAGGTAGCGCCATCTAGCGGGAAAAAGTGGTACTAAATAATTGTGCATCTTACAAATAACAATTATTTTCCTTTAGATTTTCGAGTAAAATCATTTAGTTCTTATTTTTTTAAATCATAACGATTCTCGATTGACAGATATCGATTTCTTTCTGCGTTCCTTTTTACGGTAGCTGAAAAAAGTATGTATTATATATTTGAATCCGGTTTTTAGACTTAAATCCACCCATCAGGAGTGTACACAGCAGAATTTTTACATTTTTGTTCAATTTTGGAGTGTACAGAAAGAATCACATTCCATGTGGCTATGCCCAGGGTAAAAAAAATCGTGATCTATTGTGTGTATTGTTACCAAGTATAACAACATGCAAAAGAAAATATATTTTTTATGATGGCCGCCACAGTTATCGGACATCATCCTTACATGTGTTATACCTTCCTTTCCAGAAATATATTTATAATCACAAGTTGCTATCTTCTATACTTCCACGTTTCCCTTCCGTTTCATCCCAAGTAAAACAATCGACGTCCTCATCTCCAAATTTATACATAAAAAAAATATAAACAAAAAAAAATACAAATAAATAATAAATCATTATAAACACTTACGCACATAAAAAATAGTCCAGAAGCACCTTTAGGTGTTTGAAGGACCGCTTCCTGGTCAAAATTGAAAGCTAATGTGTTTGTGTCAGTCTTTGCTGCTTCTTTATCAGCATCTCGACGCACAAAAGCATCGCCACGTCGCTTAAGATGCTTTGAATACTCGACTTCCTTAATAATTGTCTCTTTACTTTTCGAAAATTTATGAGCTACGGATTTTTTTGCACAGATCCTTTTTCGGTACGTGGAATCTTAATTCATATGAACCGAACACTTTTCGATATGTTTCTATACCCGCCGCCATTGATCCTTCTTCTTCACATTTTTCTTTATATTTTTTATACATTATATTAATATTCAGTTCGGAATCTAAATATCTATACTTTGTATTCAGACGGCAATAATCGGACTCTACGACAGGGAATGTATCAATAAATAGACAGTTTATTGGGTAGAGGTTTTTTGCCCCTTTTATCTGGTATTAGAACACCTTCTGAACAAACGTTTTTTAGAGCTCCGCTTGCCAACCCTTCTTTTATGTTAAGAGTGTCTTACAGCCGTTCCCTATGTGCAAACTAAGATCAAAGTTAGATAGTCGAACTGTTGTCATCAGCTATCGTTCTTAAGAAACTGTTTCTATATTACAGATAGGTGTTGATTAACTCAAGTTAGCAGATGATAGGCCGCATTATCCATGCCCTCCCTTACGTTTCGAATTACGCAGTTTTATAAAACACTCTCAATTACGTCGCGTCATCGTTTTCACGATATTTGTCGTCATAATGATACATTAACACCTGGTTTCTGAATGATACATTAACGCATGTTATCGTGAAAATTACGTAACAAGGTGTTAATCTCTATTTAAACGCAGTTCGGGTTTCTGAACCTGCCAATTGACAGGTTGTCATTGCACATGTCACATCTCTCATTAATCGCCAATTATGGAAGATTTGGGTTTCCGAAAACGTTTTTTGCATGTCAACTTCTTGTTAATACTAAATTAGCTAATTAGCGAAAATCGATCACTTAACGGAGTGTCAAAAGACTTTTGCATACTTCTTTTTTATGAACTGAATTGAAAAAATACAATGTCATCTGATTTATCTGCTGATGATATATCCATAACAAGTGACGAGGAAGATCTGATGCCAACTCACTTGTTTAGAGAGCGAATGCATCCAATAGATCACTATAATGATTTGGAATTTAGGGCCCGCTACAGAATTTCAAAAATTGTTTTCTTTGAACTAATGGGATTACTGTCACATCTGGAACCCATGACCCAACGTTACCATGCCATCAGCGCTGCGGAACAAGTGCTGCTGGCCATAAGTTTTTATGCTTCTGGAGGCTTTCAAATATCTGTGGCAGATCATATTCGAGTACACAAGTCGACAGCGTGCCGAATAATTAAAAAGGTATCTACTGAAAATGCCAAATTAAGGCCTCAATTTGTTAACATGCCAACGTCTGATTCAGAACAAACAAGGGTCCGGAATGGATTTTATGCCATAAGCGGGTTCCCCAATGTGATTGGGGCTGTAGACTGCACTCATATCAAAATTCAGTCTCCTGGTGAGCCATCTGCAGAACTGTTCCGTAACCGAAAAGGTAATTTTTCACTTAATGTTCAGGCAGTTTGTGATGCAGAATTATCCATCTTAGACATAATATGTAGGTGGCCAGGATCTGTTCATGACACCACATTTTTTAATGACACACACATGCGTGCTTATTTTGAGATGGGGGTTTATGGAAGTAATGTTTTACTAGGAGACAGTGGTTATCCCTGCCGTAAGTACCTGTTGACTCCATTTTTACAGCCTGCAAATTCTCAAATCATGCTCAAATTGCTAGAAGAAACCCTGTAGAAAAATGTTTTGGGGTTTTAAAGAGACGCTTTCCTTGTCTGTCTATGGGGCTACGCGTAAAGCTGGATACTGCTATGCACATAGTTGTAGCTTGTGTTGTTTTACATAATATTGCCCTAAGCCACAATGATATTATTGAAGACCTGCCACATATGGATTCAGAGATGGTACCAATGCTTCCCCAGCCCGGAGGATCGAATGAAAATTTTTCAGTTCGATCTGCTTTACTGATAACCCACTTTAACCAGTAAGTACCTTAATCAATGAATACACAATTGTAAATAAGAATTACATTTAATCGGTCAAGCACCTTAAAAAGAGACACAAAATATTTTGTCAGTGGACTGTTCTATTGAGTGTAAATTAGAATCACTTTTAATTAATTACTTTTACCATATAATTATCGACTGTTTTGTTTTTGAATTAAATTCAAATTCCTTAATGTTAATTTCTATATCAAGGAGTTTTTCTCTTTTTAAAGAGATTTTATAATTTATTATATTTGTTTTTATTTTCAAGTATTCCACATTCTAGTTTTTTTTGTAGAACATTTTTTTAATTAATGTAGTGCTTACAATATTTTTCTTTTGTTTCAGTTGAATATTTTGTCTTGAAGAGAAAGTGTTTTTTTAGGTATCTTTTTTTGGCAATGTTTTTTGCAGATCTTCCTCTGACGAAACATCAATTTTCTGCAATGCAGGCTCTGCAGCAATTTCTGTTTTATGACTGTCTAAAATAAATAAAAAAATACTAGTTACATTGTGTATCATTGTATAAAGCAATATTAATGTGGCATATATATCCTGTACATTAGAGTACTATGGCCCATTGTGGGATATCTGATGATATGATAATTGATGATAACTTACCTGTGGTATCTCGCTTAAAATATGCAGTTGCACTGTCACAGTTGTTGGACAACGGTTTCAACTGGTCTCCCATCAATGCTATCATTCGTGCACCAACTTCACTTAACAGTGGTGTGTGTTCCTCCACCAGTTGCCATTATAGCTTTTTGAAAATTAATTATTTTACATTAAAATATCACTAACCAGTAGTGCTTAACTATAATAGTTGTGACGATAATTGTATAATTAGTGTGTTGTCAAAGTTTCTAGGATCATAAAGATTATTTGTAAATATTTTTGAAGATTTTTTCATATACACACCTCGTCTTCAGCTTTATCTTTTTTAAATTGTTTAAGATCGGTTTCAAGTATTCTTTTTCCATGTTACTCTGCTTCTAAAATGTTAGATAAAAACAATATTACCAGGCAGGTGATGTAAAAGGTAACCAGACATAGATGTCGCGTATGGCAGTAAATTTAATCACATTTTTTGCTTCCACTCATGTCTTAAATTATGCAATAGGCGGAGACCCAGGAGTGTGAATAAAACGTGTTGTTTGGTCGAACGTCCGTTTATTACTACTAAACAACACTATACATATTATATAAGAACCTAACCTAAGGGAGATGCGTCACACACTACACCTCCCCTGTATTTGAGAAAAAAAATGTAGTGCTTTTTTTTATAAATAGATTTTTTTTAAAAAGCTTGGTTATTTAAAGTTATGATCCGAATATTAAAAACAATGACAATTAATGAAAATTTTACCAACATTTTATGCGAAAAATACATTTGCCTGATTACTCATTCTGTGCAATTATAACTAAAATCTGTATAACATTGTTTTTACCATGTGTATTTTTTTAACCCAAAACAAAATTAAGTTAGAACAATTCGAATCCAAAATCATAAGTTATGTAAAAATTTCCAAACTGAAATTTCCAAAAAAAAACGAACATACAATTTCATTTAAAATTCAAATCTGAATGAAACAAAGTTGTAAAAATATATTTAAAATACATTAATGTTTAAAATGTTTATCATTATGTTATAATTTAGTTTGCAAATTTGAAATGTAGACAACAATAGGGAATAAAAATAGTAGAATAAAAATCCTATGTAAATATTTTAATATTCCAATGGTACCAAAATAAAACTGAAATTACACTGAAACTTTTAAGGTAAGGTCAACAACACAAAACCATTATCATAGTAACGTTAAAAAATACATAAATTAACCAAAGCAATCTAAAATTCATTTGAAAAACAAATCAATAAAAACGTTTTATGTAATACTAATGCGTTACGTTTCATTTATTTATTAAATAAACATTGTCTTATTTAACGATTGTGTAGACGAGTCAATCAACATTGTTGACATTTTCGAAACACATCTTCATTTAAATATCAAATGTAAAAATATATTTTAAAAGTCAATTATTCATTTGTAGTCTTAGAGATTAAAATTAAACTCATTTCAATAAAAACGTAAAAACAGTAACACAAATACCTTCGTCAATACCTATAATCAGTGGATACCAAAAACAACATTATCTTTAAAAATTAATTCAAATAAGAATTTAATTACCAACATAATTTTTAACTTATTCTTGCAGAGTTACTCATATGAGCTGTTTTTTTATAGATATTTTCCTAAAACCACTAACTGTCAATGTATGACCTTGTCATAAAAATATTAATTTAATATTTGCCTATAATATTATCTCCACCTAGTCACATACAATGTTATTTTTCCTATAATTCTTACATCTCAACAACTACCTAATCTCTTTAGTCATTTACTCATATTTGTGCGGACTCTTCTTTAATTTAGTTTGTAATCGAAACAAACAAACGTACGTACGTGTATAAATCTTTAGTATTTATTACTTAACTCTTTTATTTATTTGTCAGTTGCCAGCCTTTGTCATTTATTAAGACGCAATAATGTAATTACATATTATTGGTACATTTATATTTTATTTATAGTCGACTTAATTGGTACTTTTATTATGTATTTATTTATTGGTACATTTATTTATTTATATAATTTGCTATGCATAGCCTTATTAATATAGGGGCATTGTTTTAAGATTCATTGATCTCCAAATATTTTCACAGAGAGAAACTCGTCTTCACCATGATCAAATAAAGGATCTGACACCCTATATTGTACCTTGTACCATTTATTTGTACCTTATTTTATTTTATTTATATTAATTTCATAATAAAACGGGTTATCATTTAAGATCTTTTCTGATCTCCAACGGCTTACACGAAGAAACCTCGTTTACGTCATGTTCAAGCTGAAGGATTCTACACCGCTTTTTGCCTCTCGTTATAAGGTAGGGCAACCTATTTAACTACTTCTCCTACTATTTTATCTCATTACATAAACTTTCATCTAACCTTCAAAACCAAAACATAAAACATCAACAGAAATGATTTTTTCAGCAAATTATTTTGTTTACTTTTGGGTGATCAGTCCAATCGTATGACAAAATATTTTAACCAAAGTCTTCCCCTTTCCTTCATGAATCTTACTAACATACCTATGAAACTAATAAAATTCTACCTATTCCTTTTCCATACTAATTATAAAATTATTTTCTAACCCTGTATGAATGTAACTAATGCACTCTACATTGGTACAAAAGCTATTCAATACATCCACGTAAACCTACAAAACATCACACAACAAATCGTATCCTATACTCCCTTCAATTTTTTTTATTTAATGTCATTTCCGTAAATTAAATTGTCATATCCGTGAAAGAAATAAACTCTGATCGTCAAATCGATAAACTAACTATCCACTCTTTATCTTTCTTTACTATCTTCTTTAATTACGTTTCAATATAAGAAATATTATGATTGTAAAAATGTTTGGTATCCAACTGCTAACAAGTAATATTAAACTTTAGAACTTCCTAGAACTTACTACGAATAAAGGTTTAAGATGATGCAATAGAAATGCTATCATACAAAACATTTCTAGTAACGCTACATGATATTCAGTACGGTCAGCTTTACGCTTCTTTAGAATCGTCGCGAACAAACAACTGCAATAATGTCACTCATCAGCAAATTTGATCTACACGTGCGAATGTGAACTTTGTATGATGTCGCAACTACTTCCCTTTTTAGGATTTCAACAAAACTCAATTAAAAATTAACCTAAAGTGTTTATAAATGAAAACTTTAAACAAATCATACTAATTTGGCCTTCTTTGAAGTTATGATTACAAGTATTTACTTAGTTTAGAATATGAAATTAAGTTACAAAAAATATATAAATTTATCTCAAACAAGTTAATGTAAAAAAATGAATAATTATTTACTTACGTTGTTATATCCTGAAGTAATGGGGTAATTTTTACTACTTTGAATGTACTTTAAGTACGATAGGTCCTATAAAATATCAAATTCCGAAATACATAGATAGTATGCTATGTGGAAACTCAATAAACAATAAAAGATTTGACTATGAATAGTCCAGTCACCTTAGGGGTTTCACCTCGCAATCGGAGATAATAAGCTGGAAACTCGTATATAGCTTCATTTTGGCGTTCTAAAAGTTGTCTCAAAAGTCTCAATAAACCTCGTGTCTGCGTCGTAAGTTATTCGAGGTCAAAGGTCACGAAAATCGGTTTTTGCCATTATCTCCGTTTCTATGGCTCCAATCACTTCAAGACCTATTATAAAAATTGAAGATAATGAAATTTGGCACAACTTTTGTTCCAACTTTTTTTTTGTACGCTCAACCCTTTTCGAGATAGAGAGCGGAGAGCACCCAGCGCTCAGGCATATATACTATTATACAAGGTCAACCGTGAATCTCGGTGAATAATACCTTGTATATAGTTACTTATTCCTTAAAATATTATTAATAATAAATAATTTGTATTATTTATTAATTAATACATTGTATTCAATATTTTATATATATATATAATAAATTTATTTACTTTTATTTGATAATAGATGGAAATAAATTAATTGATAGATAGATAGAGAGATGGTAAATTGAAATAAGTCAAGTAAATATAATTTAAGTTAATTTTTATTTAGTAACTGTACTTTTGTTACAATTAAAATTAAAAATAAAATATCAATTTTCTTCTTCTTCTTCTTCATCATCATCTGCTGGGGAATTGAAACTTTCGATTTCATCTTCATCATCTTCGTTGACTTGTATAATTGTCTCCAAACCTTCTAAAATGTCTGGATCGAATGCAGTTTCTTCCTCAGAATCGTCTTGCAATATAACAGCATTGAGACAAGCTTGCTGATTGCATTGTCCACAAGCTAAAGTACATTGCAAGCCCGATTTTCTGCATCCGCAGCGTGAACCACAACCATTCTTACAATTACAAAATATTGTACTGAGTAATTCATCTGGAGCTGGTGGTAATAGTGTGGTTATTGGCTGCAGAAACTCATCTTGGAGTACCCAGCCCCATTCTTGAGGTTCTAAATCATGTCCTAACCATTTTTGAATTTGGTAATAAACACGATTTATGTGTTGATGTTAAATAAAAATTCTATTCTATTCTATTCTAAGAGCAAATACTTAATAATTTTCTCTACTTACAATCTTTACATATATCTATATATCTATATATATATATATATATAGAGAGATACCATCACGGTAAACGTTGATCTTTCGAGACGTACGATCAGTTAAAAGTTGATCCAAAAACAAATGTTGATCCGAAGGCCTTATGTTAATCCATTACGCTTTTTTTCATACAAATGTGACTCCAATCGGATCAACATTTGACATCCTTGTGACGTCACTTGACTGAAAATTACGCTTGTCAAATGTGGCTCCAATATACAAATCCGCTCCGATAAATGTTGATCCGATTCAAACGGACCAATCATAATGAAGAATTTTATACTTCCACCGTGATTGGCCGACGTTGGTCACTGCAACGTTGCCGTTTCGCGCACTACAAATGTTGATCCGTACAGAATAGATAAACGAACCTATAATTGGTTGTTGGGTGGGATTAGGGCATCGAGAACCGGCCATTATTTTTAAGAACCGGGTTTTCGGTTCCAAACACTTTCCAGAACCGGGTACCCGGTGCTTTCGGTTTTTTCAGTTAATTTCATTTTTTTTAATGAATATGGATAAAACACGAAAAACATAATAAAACTAGTAAGAAAATTATATAAGGATAATCAAATCAAATCATACAATTTAGTTGCAAATGTGCCCAGCTCATTCCGCGCCTTTGCGCATTCCAATGTAAGTTTTGAGTCGAATTCATCAGCAGCCAGGACCTAAAGAGCAGCCTGACTGATAAAATGAGGATATTTTAACCCTCTTTCAACAGATTTTCGTGTACGCAATCTATGATGGCGTACATTTCGGCTTGGTATACAGTAGCAAAGACACCTAGGCTGGTGGATTTGCCTACTCTGGAGTTGCCACTGTAGATTCCTGTACCTGCCTGACCTCCCATTTTGGAGCCGGAGCATGGCCATTCTTGCCTACCCCTGAATAAACAGGTGGAGCAGTGGAGGGTTTAGGATAGCCTCTATTAACAGAGTTGGTGTGGATGAGAGAGCCCCTGTAGTCATAAGACTGGCGATTCTTTGCAGGCTGTTGAGGGTCGTAAGGTACGGTAGTAGGTCCCAGAAACAATTCACAATTTACATGTTGAAAAATTCAAGAAAACCATTAAAGACAAATTGATTAAAAAGTTTTATTATACTTTATCAGAATATTTGGAAGACTCCAAAGCTTGGGATTAATCCGCAATTTCTATAAGGTTATCTTATCACATTTTAAAAATAATAGTTTTTATGAATCGTTTGATTATTTATAGTAAATTCTTAATGAGATATTTGACAATCAAAAAGTGGTGTACTGCACATTCTATTTTGAATAAATGAGTTGACTTTGACTTTAGTTGGAATGAGTGTATGGTTGGTTGGGATGGGTGGTTGGTGTAATTAGTAATATAAAACTACAAAGGCTTTAGAATTATATACTTTTGTGTTTATTCTTTTCAAAGTGGCTAACAAAAAGCAAGACCTTATACAAGGAAAGTTTCCTCTTTCTTACACCTGTAAAATAATAACATCGAAAATCACATTAGACTTTGACAATTAAAACTTAAATATTTTCCCATTTAACAAAAAATAACTCTTCTAAAAACTAATAATACTCTTGTAATACACTATTGTAATGCTTTTGTAAGCTAAGGAAATCAAATTACTTATGGACTGATGTTGCCACAATGTAAAAGTAAATTAAATGCCTATTAACATAATTTTTTTATACGTGGTGTAAAAGAACAGTTCGGATACTTTGGGGGATTGCTGTATCCGCGTAATTAAACAACTTTCCCCTAGGAACATAAGCCGAATTAGAATTTTTTTTGGCATTCCATATGAAATTGCTGATCAGCTGACAAATTACTATGGGGAGTCGAATTTTTTTTGTTAGAATTTGACCTATTATCCTTGAGAAAAGTTGTTCAGTTTCACGGGTACAACAATCCTACAAAGTATCCGTACTGTTATTTGCACTGTTTATTTTTACACCCTGTATTTTAAAAAATCTATCAAAACATAATAGTATGTAATTAGTCTCTGAAATATACATTAAGAATATAAAGTAATAAAAAAACTTAAACGTCTCCTTAAGTAATAATTTTAACAATATTGTTCAAAACAAATCCAATCGTGGAAGAACCATGAAGACAAACAATGAAGATATAAGTTAAGGTCAGAATGACTCATTAAAATATTGATTCCAAAAAATACTTCAACTTATTTGGCAGTGCCTCTAGTAAAGCATTTTGAAATTGTGTAAATATTTTACGAATTATGATTATTTTTCTTTTGGCGGCGCTAGTTCCGAGTCATCCTGGCCTTAACGTATATCTTCTTTGTTTGTCTTCATGGTTAGACTTTGACTTTGACAATTAAAACTTAAATATTTTCCCTTTAACTCTTCTAAAAACTAATAATACCCTTGTAATACACTATTATACTACACCTGCTCGGAAAGTGCCTTGATACTTTATCAAATTTACGGTAGAAAGTACGTCATTGCATATCGAAAAAAATATGCGGGGAGAAAACGCATCTGAGCGGGAGAGAAAAGTGTATGAAAATCCATTTCTAACGTGGTTTTTCTTTTTTAATTTTGGTTAAGACTATGCGCCGGCAACCTAAATATCAAATGCCAAAAAGTTTTTACAGTGAGTTTTTATCTCCAAGTTCGCAAAATGATACTGGCCACTGCTGTGTGTCGGATGGTGTCGAGCTGGCAGTGCGACCCTGCGGCCCTGCGGCGGCAGGATAAACAATTTGAAAAAAGAATATGTGAAAATTGCAGACGCCATTCGCGCCATTTTCAATTAGTAAAGATTTAGTTTTTTATTTTCCTCGTAGGTGTAGTATAAAGCACTATGTATCACTCGAGAGAAAGTGCGATTCCCGATCTCGGGTGTTTTAAAGCCCGAGCCACCCTCGACGGTAATCGGTCACTTTCTCCTCTCGGTGAACAATGTACTATTGTAATGCTTTTGTAAGCTAAGGAGATCAAATTATGGGCAGATGTTGCAACAATGTAAAAGTTAATTAAACGCCTATCAACATAATTTTTTTATACGTGGTGTAAAAAAACAGTTCGGATAGTTTGGGGGATTGCTGTATCCGCGAAATTAAACAACTTTCCCCTAGGAACATAGGTCGAATTAGACAAAATTTTAGCCTTCCATATGAAATTGCTGATCAGCTGACAAATTACTATGGGGAGTCCAAATTTTATTGTTAGAACTCGACCTATTATCCTTGAGAAAAGTTGTTCAGTTTCACGGGTACAACAATCCTCCAAAGTAGCCGTACTGTTATTTGTACTGTTTATTTTTACACACTGTATTTAAAAAAAAATAGCAAAACATAATAGTATGTAATTAGTCTTTAAAATATACATTAAAAAATATATTAATAAAAAAAACTTAAACGTCTCCTAAAGTAATAACTTTTTCAAAACAAATCCAATCATGGAAGAACCAAGACAAACAAAGAAGATATACGTAAAGATAGTAAAAAAACTTTCAACATCGATATTTTTATTTATTTTTATAAATATTATTTACGTATGAATTTAGTTGCATCCACGTTCTTGTTTGCAGAATTGGCGCTTTTTTGAGAATTTCCAGACATTTAGCCTTTCCAGGGTTAATCTTGTTTTTAATGTATTCTTTAAAATAAAACTTTACAGCCTTAACTTCTTCGTTTGTCCAAAATCTATGTGATGACTTATTTCTTCTTTGCACAATAAGTTCTTCATCTTCATCGCTATCTTGTAATAGACATTTTTTGGTCTTCTTTTTTCTTCCAATATTAATTTCTTCGTCGCTGTCCTGTAATGAACGTTTCTTGGTCTTTTTTTTTATTAGTTTCTTACAGCTTTTATTATTGAGGTCTTCACTTGAAGAAGATACATTTAGTCGTGCTTTGTTTTGTTTTTTTGATTCCTTCGGGGTTTTCTTTTTGGTTTCCATTTGGTCATTATCTTCTTCATTGTCCTCTAGTGAACGTTTTTTAGTCCTCTTCTGTGTTGGTATATCATTGCTACCATTACTAAAGTCTTCACTTGAAGAATATAAGTCTTGTTTGGTTTTCTTTGGTTTCGTTACTTTTTTATTATTTTTCTCTTTGGTTTCCGTCTGATTAGCATTTTTCCTTTTGAATCTTGTTTGAATGTTATTACCATAATTCTGATTTTTACGTATTGAATTGATTTTCGTAAAAGTTTTATTTAATTTAGAAATATAAGGCTCTCCCGGTAGGTTATTAAAGTCATCTGTATAATTTATTTCTTGTATTTCTACTTGGTTTTTTGCTTTTGATTTTTCTTCAGAGTTTTCTTTCGATTCTTCGCGATCATCTCTTTTTGATTTTTTAAGCTTAGATGTGTTTAAGCTTAGATTATACAAAGAAAAAGCCATAAAGTCTCGCCAGTTACCAAAGGCTCTCAAACTAGGCTTTGCCTGTATCTTGAGAGACCAGATGCAATGTAATATGCTGAAGTATTGGCACTTTAAGATAAGTGAATGGTGTGTGTGTTGTGTGTGTGTGTGTGTGTGTGTGTGTGTGTGTGTGTGTGTGTGTGTGTGTGTGTGTGTGTGTGTGTGTGTGTGTGTGTGTGTGTGTGTGTGTGTGTGGGCGGGCACAGGCAGTCTGTATATACGACGACTAACAATGGTGTCAAAGTTTTCCAGGTGCGTGGCGAACCTGTGAGTATCTAGAGAAGCAGTTAAGATATACAGCTGCCTCACTCGCAACATCTTCATATCATTATATACGGCATTTGTGGGGTACAAAATTGGTTTTCCCAGCATTACCTTGAAAATACCACGTTGCGTCCTTTCCAGCTCCAGCATGAAAGTTTTTGCAGCACCACCCCAGACTCTCATACAATATGTGATTATCGAATGGCACACAGCATAATAAACGGTTTTCATGGCATCTAAATCCGCGCACCTTCTCAAAATTCGCATAATACCAGTTACTTTTCTTACTTTGTTGGCAACAAAATGAATATGACTTGCGAAGGTAAGGTGCTCATCCAATAATAGGCCAAGGTATTTCAGCTCACTTGCCCGCTGGATCGCGAGGCAATTGCAGACGGTAGGGGTGGCACCTCGGAAGCGGCAAGAATGGATACGCAGATTATATGCCCTGGTTGGACAAGACGCAGCTGTGATATGAAAACATAAGTATTTAGTTTTTTTAGTATTTAGGGTGAGCAGGTTTTGTTCCAACCACTCATATATGCGTGCTAGGCCACACTCAGCGGCTTCAAAGGCTCTGTCCCAATCGCTACCTCTAAAAAGAATAGCGGTATCATCAGCGTAACAAATAAGTTCGGCTGAGGGTATATCAAGGTCATGTATATTGTTAATGTAAATAATAAAGAGAGTCGGCCCAAGTATGCTTCCTTGAGGAACTCCGTAGTTGACTGGGAGTCTGTCACTTGCTAGTCCGTCAATGCGCGTCAGTTGGCTCCTACCAGACAAGTAGCTCCTAAACCACTCCAAAGCTATACCCCGAATTCCCATACATTCTAATTTCCTTAGAAGGATGGGAGTCGAGACCGTATCGAAAGCCTTGGCGAGGTCCAGGAATACTGCAATACAGTTAAGGCCGCCATCAAGATAAGCCGAAACTAGGTTTGTCATTAACATCACAGCATCCTCAGTTGATTTCTTTTGACGGAAACCGAACTGTCTATCAGAAAGTAATCTATGTGATTCCAAGAAGTCAACCAAGCGCTTATTTACTAATTTCTCAAGGAGTTTGGAGAAGGTATTAAGAAGGGAAATTGGTCTATAGTTAGATGGCAGGTCAGCAGACCCGTCCTTATGGATCGGCGTAATTGAAGCAGTTTTCCAAAAATTTGGGAAAACGCCCGAAGAAAGGCTAAGATTAAAAATGTAGGTTAGCGGTGTGATAATTTGCTTTTTAATGCTCTTTACTAATAGATTCGAAATGCCATCTAGCCCTGTAGAAGTCTTGTCCTTTAGCTGAGAGATGAGGAAGCTGACTTCCAAGACATCAGTAGGTGCAAGGAATAACGAGTGCTGAGGACTGCTTTTAGTGGTAACCATACTTGAAAGGACTTCTTCCGTCCTATTTACCCTGGCAAGGATATCTTTAGCGAGTTTTTGACCAACAGAAGAAAAATACTCATTACAGAAGCTCAGAGAGTCCGACTGATTAGGCTTAGTGGTAAGCAAGTTGGTAGCGGCACTCTTTTTTTCTTTGAAGTGACAAATATTTTTAATTGTGTTCCAAAATTTCTTTGGATTCTTATGATTCGACTTCAGTTCACTAGAATTATATTCGTCCTTGACCCGCCTCAAAATGTCATTACAAAAGTTTCGGTATCTTTTGTATGAGATCTGGGTAATTTCATTAGAGGGGAAACGTTTAGCTAGGGAGTGTAAATGATCTCTGTGGTGAATACAGCGTAATAGACCTGGGGTCATCCATGGACTCAGCGCGAACTTTGATCTACTGATACGCACTATCCTTGAGCTACTTAGGACAGCAGAATTCACAATATCTACAAAAGCTTGGACAGCGTCGTTTACGTCCTTTTTCCCGGTGACAAGAGACCAGTCCACTACCTCCAGGGCGTCGTTGACACTCTTAAAGTCCACGATAGTCTTACAACGACTTGGTTTCTCTCCTTTAGACCCAACTGATAAACCGAGAGCAACTGGCAAGTGATCAGTGATAGCGGTTTCGCAGACTACACCCACTGCTTGGTCAGAGGACTTAATAAAGATATGATCCAAGCATGCAGAGTTTCTAGTGCATCTAGTGATTGCAGGTCTAAAACCATAGTGACTTAGTATTAGTAAGTAATCCGACGGATCACATTTATCCTTATCGACAGATAGGATATCGATGTTCAAGTCCCCAGCCAAAATTATGCGTGACTTCTGAGACAGACCTTCTAAAAAAGATGTTAGGGAATCCACAAACTTATTTTTATAGTTGAAAGAAGGTGACCTGTATAATCCCAAGATATCTATTTCATTTTGTATTGTTAAATGAAGTGCACAGGCCTCATCAAACACGGGTTCTGCCACCGAGACACTCCATAAATCTCTGACATATGCGACAACCCCCCCATTCTGATTGATATTTCTGCATGTATGAAAGCTTAAATAACCTGGGATCTGCCCAATAACCGCAGTGTCTGTCAGTCTACACTCAGTGAGAATAATGACGTCAAAGTTGACCCTGATATCACGAAGGAGAAGCGAGAATGCATCAAAGTTTTTTGAGATACTTCTAATGTTAAAAGTTATTACTTTGAAGTTATACTCCTTACCGAAAATAGTAGTGCAATTTGAAGGCAGGCAAGTTTCACAAACAATATCTAACGTAGAGTCTATATTATTCCAGAGTAGTTCACTATTCATTTTCACAAGCCTGATTCATAAGACTCCGATGGTGTACTAAGTTGGCAGTTAGCCGAAAGAGCTTAACAAGAAGCTCGGTGCGTGTTGTTGATAGTGCGATGTAATTGTGAATAGAATTTGGGAATAAATTGTTGTGTGTGATAAATTGATGTACAGTACAAACAAGAGTTCTCACAAAAACCGTGCGAATGATAATCAGAATCATTAACCTTAGACAGTTACTAATTAAAATCAAGACAGAAAACATAATTAAATGACAATTGATAAGTTTGTGATAAAAGTAATAAAAAGGTATACAATATAGTTGTATTGGATTACAATCGTTAGGAACACTGTTTCGCAACCGGGTCGGTAGTGTTTTGTGCTATAAGTTTGTCAAGTATAGCTTCCGTGTTGACACGTAACACAGAGCTGGTCTCAGTTCTTCGCATAAAAATGTTTCCATTAGATGTCCATACGAACTTGAAGTTCAACTCCCTCCCGGCCGCCCTCGCCTTGCCAAAAAGAACCCGGTTTGCCTTAGTAAGGTGTTCATTGATGAACACTTTTCGCGAGTTTCCTGCTATCTCCAACTTATCAGTGGTGATATCGCGCCGCACGCGAGCCGCTCGCAGCAATTGGTCACGTGGTGCACGCCTAACGAAAGTGACCACGACAGGCCTGGGTAGCTGCAGCTCCACCTTTTCAGAGGCCTTAGGCTTGCCAACGCGTCGGACATCGTCAATTTCCTTGGGGTCCAGATCAACTCCAAGCTTGGTTGATAACACGGTTACAGTGTGGAATAGATTTTCTTGCTTATGTTCTGTAAGGCCCGTTATCTCAATGTCACGGAGATATTGACGTTGTTGTTGTGAGGCCAGCTCCTGACGTAGGTCCGCAACTTCGAGCCGAAGAGTAGCGGCTTCGCTTTTGTACTGTTCCAGATCTCTTACTTGTGATTTCAATTCATTTATTTCCTTGCGGAAATCAAAGATGTCCTCAGTAGTTGAATTTAACGAAGCCGTGAAGTCCAGCATCTCCTGTTTCATCAGTGCAAAGGCGCTCTGCATATCCTTCACAATTCTGTAGAACGAAGCAGGAGTTACCGGGGTTGAGTCACGCTCGTCGACGATGTCGTCGTCGAGTACATCGGCATCGGCGCTGCCCTCATCCGTAGCAGAGTTTTCGGGAGTGGGTCGTATCGGGGTCGAGTCCGAGTTTTATTGTCATTTTCTCCGTTATCTTCTTTATTACCGGCTAATTTCGGGTAAGGCTCTCTCGGTACGTTATTAAAGTCATCTGTATAATTTATTTCTTGTATTTCTACTTGGTTTTTTGCTTTTAATTTTTCTTCATAGTTTTCTTTCGATTCTTCGCGTTCATCTCTTTGTTTTTTTATTTCTGGTTTTTTATTGTCATTTTCTCCTTTACCTTCTTCTGATTCTCTATGATTGTCTTCTTCGTTTTCTCCTTTTGAGTTTTCTTCATTATCTTTTGACTTTTCTTTTAAATGTGTTTCTTGTTCTGAATTTTCTCCAGATTTTACTGGTGATCCAGGTGTTACTCCAGGTAATCTGTTTTGATAAGGTTCATATTTCATGAGCTGGGAACCAACCACTGCTTTTTGCAATACTTGTAAGGGTAATCGGTAATTTTTGGCATGCACAGCAATATCATGCCCCAAAAATCCAGCTAAATGTTCCGTGTATTGATCATTTTGTTTTGCATGCAATTGTGACATAGTCGCTGTATGATGCCTCATCCCTGTTGAAGTAAGCATTTCAGGTCGTTTTAAATTACAGAGTTTTTTTTATTTTATCTAAACATTTTCCTCCATCAAACGGTTCATCTGTAGAAGGTCTTGCAAAAAGCAGTGGATTAGTTATCGGAATTTTCAAATCATCACGACAGGCGATTATAAGATCTATATTTTCTTTCATAGTTTTCGTAAGTAGTATTGGCACTGAACGTGTTCTTTTTCCGGGTATTTGGAAGACGTCTAAAGTTTTGATTGACTTTCTTTGCTGAGGAGTTAAAGTTTTTAGAACTTCTTCAGGAATCTCTTCATTTTTCCGATTGATGTAAAATGTAAGCTCTGCCTCAGCTACATCTCCAGCACGTTTCCTGTCCAGCATGATTATGTGAGCTATAGTAACAGAGCATAAAGACTCATAGTTAATGACGTTGCAATCAATTTTCAATTTCCTTCCATATTTTACTTCTAACTTGGCTATGGTTTCCATCACTGTTTTGATATCGTCTTCTAGAGGAAGAACGTTCTCTTTTACCATATGTCGGCGCTTCTTGGTTTTTTCTGCGTTGGAAGATACTTCCCACTGCCAATTTATCGTTACAAGTTGTTTGAAGTCGTCTAGTTTCTTTTTGTATAATTCTTTAAAAGCCGTAGACTCAGAGCTCATGATGGACTGTGAGTATAAAATATCTACACAGCCGAGCACAGCTGGTAATATTCTAGCTGGAATACTTGGAACTCTAACTTGACCCGTATCTTCATTGAATCCACACATTTCTTTTACAGCCGCAATAAAGACTTCGTACTTTTCCGGATCTAAAGCATCTGTCAATGTTTCGACAGAAGAATCATGATTACGAATTAACATCAACAAAGTTGCCAAATCCCTCATCTTCGAACATATTGCTTTACGGCTTCGACGTTCTTTTTTTTTTAATAATCGTGTCCCATAAGCTAAGATGAGTCGATCATTTTTCACCACCAAAGCAGTATCATCGGCACGAAAATGAGGCAATATCTTTTTTTTAAGCTCTTCAGATGCTGTGTCAGTATTTGGTATAATCGTTATGCTGTTCTTCGTAAGAACTCTGCCTTTAGAAGTGTTCGTCCCACATTTCTTAAAATGTTTATAAAAGGTAGAGCGTTTAAATGTCCCTAAGCAATTTTTGCATGTTGCAAAGCTTGAAGGGCTTGATGTCATGTCATTGTTTCTCCTTTTAGCGGGTAGTAATGTCATTGATCCGTCTCTATCAAAGCATACCTTAGAATTATGCAAAAAGTTGCCTTTATTCCTGAGCTTACCTGTAATTTCTTGACGTTTCATTTTACGTATTTTTGGATCTTCATCTTTAATAGATTTATATTGGATTACTTCAATTTCGTTTTCATGGTGCCTTAGAAGATGCCTTGTGAAGTTGGTTACAAGTTGCTGACAGTAAAAACAAGCATTTCGACGTGTCCACGAACGTTTATTATCTCCGGATTTATTTTGAGATTCAATTTTTTCAACTTCTTCCATAGGCAATTGTTTTTGAGTTTTTGGTGAATTAGTTTCTTTGGGCATATCTTTTGAACTGCTTTTTAAAAACTTCTTATTTTCTTTATTAGTCTTCTTAGACAGCTTTTCACATTTATTTTTAAGCCTTTTTTTTGTTCTTTTTACAATGGGGTCATCATAAAATTCATATTCATCCTGCAACAACAGTCATCATTATTACTACAGTCATCATATTATATATCGCTTGATCGATGAAGTTATAATACAGGGTGAAACATAAGATGAGCAAAACCTTAAAATGACTATCAAACTGCACAACTTTGAACGGAATTTCTTTAATTACGGAATCAACTCAGAAAAACATCGTGCTAGTAAAACTTGTTCAGTTTGATAAGGAACTTACTTAGAATAATGGTCTAAATGCATGTCTCATTTGAGTCCAAGTTTTCGGTAAACTATCCCTTAGAGTGCAAAAGTTTTTTAATACGTACATATTCTTTATCGTGCATGGAAATACTCTCAGGATCAAAGTCAGAACCATCGGTTGGTGAAAAGTCCGACTGGTGACTTTCATTTTCTTCAGTCTCAGCCGGTTGAGCCTGCAAATTTTTTTATTAACAAATTGGTTAACATATTTTTAATAAATTTTTTGAACCACGACAAAAACAAATTTTATTTTATGCAATCAAGTACCTTGTTGATTTCGCTATCATCTTCAACCTGTTCTCGAAGAGAATAAGGTACCTCGTCATTCTCATTAATATCGAGTTCTCGAAGAGAATCAAAAGAGAAGGGTAGGTTTTCTGTTAACCCAGTTATATTTAAAAATGAAGTCAATCCACTTTCATTTATACTTAAATTTTCTAAGGATATTGGCGGTTCCATGTTATTAAAATTTATACTTTTTCTTACACTTTTCAACATTTTTACTTTCATTTCCGCTTGACCAAGTGTTGAAGATTCCTTGAAAAAAATAAAACATGTTACAGAACGTTATAAGAATAACAAATAATAAAAATCACATATTCAGTGGCGTAAGTACATATTGAGGTCCATAGTTCAAAGATTTTAAGAGGCCGCTACCTGGCGTCCAGTACGCAGCCTTACAACAAGCCCAAACATGTGATACCTCTGCTGTAAGGGTGAAGCCAAACAAGCGAAATTTTGTGAGTTGTGAGTCGCAGAAAATAAGTTACGAAATTTCTGATTCGGTTTCATACAAAAAGGCCGTTTGTGACAAACGACGACTCAAAATTAGCTCGTTTGGTTTTCGGTTCACCCTTAAATGGTGAGGAGTTGGGTATATTAAACCCGCGAACCCACCGCGGCGCCGGCGCAAGCTGCGCACGGCTACGCTACGCACGGATGCATTTGTTTACCAACGTGGGTCAACGTTTCCACTACGGCACACGATATGCACGCTCGCTATGCACGCTGCACACGAATATACCCTAACTATAGAGAACTTCTGACATAAGGTTGACCACTTGCCTTCTCCACCAACCCGCATTGGGAAAGCTTGGTGGAGTATTGCCTGTACCTTCCCAAGATTGGGAAGAGACCCGGAGCCCAGTAGTGGGACCTATATGGGTTGTATGTAGCGAAATGTGCTAAACTCAGCAACCTTGAATTTAGCCTCGATCTAAAATATTGTTGCATTAATCATTCAATTTAAATACTTATGTTAGCATTTTTTGTTGTTATTTAGCTAGTACTAGAGGTGCCCGCAGCTTCGCCCGCGTGTTCTTAGGGAATTTTATAAAAGTGAATAAGATGTTTTCCCGCGGTAAAAAGTACCCTATGTCCTTTCTCAACTTATTATCTATGTTTATGCCAAATTTCGTTAAAATCGGTTCTGTGGTTTAGGCTTGAAAGCGTAGCAGAAAGACAGACAGAGTTACTTTCGAATCTATAGTATGGAAGTATGGATTTAAGGTAGGTCGAGCATAAAATAATCGTTCTTCGCATGAGTAACATCTCAACAAATAGACTATACTCCCGTAAGTCAGTGTTTCAGTTGAAACTCTTATTTCGCGCATTTTATTACGCTAAATTAGTAAATTTTTGTCTGTCTTATAAAATAATCTGGTTTTATACCGTTTTATACTATGTAGTGATGATGATGTTCCAAAAGTGTTGATAAACCTAGATATCTGTGGTTTTACCTACCTACTTCGATTATTTTATTTCCATTTTCATTTTCAGGGGTAAGTAAATAAACCTACAATATAACAATTTCTGCGTATGTAAAAATATCGTGTATGTCCACTGTCTGTCAAATTAAGATATTTTGAAAAAACCGGTCAAGTGCGAGTCGGATCGCGCAAAAAGGGTTCCGTACCATAATCTATAAAAAGCAAAAAAAAAAAAAATTTTTCTATGGGAGGCCCCCGTAAAAATTAATTAAACTAAGTATTATTTATTTTATAGTGATCTATTAATTGAATATTATGTGAATATTTCAACCCTCTAGATGTTACCGTTTTCAATATCGAGCAAAAAAATATTTTTGTTGTATGGGAGCTTCCTTAAATATTTATTTTAGTTTTTAGTATTTTTTGTTGTAGCGGCAACAGAAATACAGTATAATCACACTATTCCGGCACTTCGCTAGATCGGCACGTGCAATAATCCGGCACCCTCGGCCCACGCCATACGCGAAAATGTTTTTAAGCAAGGACTACAAGTTGCACAAAATCAGGCCTCAATTAAGGATTATTTTAAAACTAGTTAATTACATATGTACCTACATGTTAACTTAATACATATAACATACATTTATTCCCTCTATGAAATGCTTTATTTTGTTCATTACCTATGACTTTTCCACTATAATCCAGTAATCCGAACATTCCAATAATCCGGCACCCTCCGATTTTTAATAGTGCCGGATTAGTGAGATTACACTGTACATCATCTGTGAAAATTTCAACTCTCTAGCTATCACGGTTCATGAGATACAGCCTGGTGACAGACGGACAGACAGTCGGACAGTGGAGCCTCAGTAATAGGGTACCGTCTGGTACCCTTTGGGTAAAAATACCCGTTTGTTTTTGTTATTCAAAAAACCCATTTTCAAAAATTCATATGGCGTCCTTAGCCAGTCGCGGATGCCCGTGGGGACACGTGACTGGGCCCCGTTTAACGTTGCTCTCGCCCTGACTCCTTTTCAGAAATTCCAGGCGATTGTACCAAAAAAATTCCGTGACTGTTGAAATTTTACCACATGCTATACGTATATTCTTCAGACCCTCTAATATACCAATTTAATACTAAAAATGCCAAAAATTGTCACACTGGAGTGACGTCCGTCCCCCACCCCACTACCCCGCCCAGCTTTCGTGTGCCGCGTGTGTAGCGTGCATAGCGTGGCCAGCGTCGAGCAACGTGGGTGACATATTCGAACAAGCTACGTGTGTCAATTCGTGCGTAGCGTGTCCGTGGGTTGCAGTGGATACATTCACATGTATTTTCTTGCAAAGCGAAGCTTGACCCACGTGCGCATCCTCTGCGTGCACCGCGGTGGATCCTGAGGTGATACTGAGGTGTCACGTCAATGCTACCACGTGTAAGCAATATTGTCAAAGCGACAGGATACGAAATCTCAAACCGATCGGACTAGGCGAGGGTAGCTCGGAGCTAGCGCCGCCAATAGAAAAATAATCATATTTCGTAAAATATTTACACTATTTTAAAACTCCAACGGCGAAGCACTAGCAAATTAGTTGAAGTATTTTTTGGAATTGTCGCAGTCACTCCCGGCTAGTGTGCACAAAGGGTGTTTAAAAGGTACTAATATTCGAATGAAATAAAGAAATCCGGGTATAGCATTTGGCAACAAAAGTTTATTCAAATTTGCTATTTCACAATTACCTTTTAACACCTTCAAAAAAAATCAAATACAAAACTTAATAGCTCAGAATACAGTAGAGACTAGGTTAGGTTCTAATTTAGTTATCAATATCTATACTATTACAAATCTTAATGTTCACAAATTTCTAATTAAATAAAGATAAACCACCAATTTAAGTGTTTAATTACCTAAAGAAATTCCAAAATTTTTCCTTAAAGGGATTCCTAAATTATGCCTAAATTAATAGCTAAATTATCCCACTTTTCACTAAAGTTAAAGTAATACAAGGAAAACCAACCTTTGATTTCAACGGAGGTTACTATTTCAAATCTTTGTTGCATCAAACTACAAACAATTCTGCAACATTACCCCAAAATTTCACCGATACCGATCCATCCTCAAAACAGCAGACAAGAAGCAAATCAATCCATAAGGAAGTTCTGACTTCAAAAATTAATCCAAATGAGGTCTTAGTAAGGTCTAAGTAAGGTCACTGAAAAGAATTTACAAAAGGTTAGTTCAACGCACAAACCAAAGTAAAAGTTAAAAAACACTAACTTTTCATAATAAATATTTACCTGAGGTTACAACATGATCACCAAATTGTGACTGTTCAACTTACAGACACATATCAAAAGCGAAACCTAGAAATAAAAGAAAGTTCTAGTTTTCTAAGTGAGGGTGGTTATACTTTTCATCACCCTATTTATGAAATCTATAATAAACCAATTTAATACCTGCAAAAGCTGGCTCGCCATATAATTTCTGAATTGATTACTAAACATTTATGCTAATTATTCTATTTGAGACCTGAAATGATAAAAATTACAACTCTCAATACAATATGCCCAGATGTAGGTAGGCTACATTTTCTTTACAAGGATTTCCAAAGGAGTTTCTCAACATACTCACCATTTTTCCAGTCATTTATATCAAATCATTTTCGAAATTAATTCATCCAAATTGACATGTTGGCGGCGTCTGAAACGATAAAAAGAACCATGTGCTCAGACTCTAAGAAATGTCTCGCAACAAACAAAAATCAACGCAAACCTTTCTGCAGATACTTACCGGGAATAACTATCAAACTACAAAATAATTGGGGCGTGCCCCGTAATCACATTTCTTTAATTAATTACATATTAAGACACGTTCCACTCCGACGCACGACCAACAGTGCGGAACCGGAAAAAAAGCAGCTGTCACACTTGACAAATGTCAGTGTCATCATATCTATGCCAAAATATGGACTGGAGTCCTACATCCATTTAGGTTTTCGTTTCACGCGAACTTAGACAAAAATATACAACGTTACAATACCCCCCTCCCAAAGAAAAGAGGTTCACTACAGTGAACCGAAAGCTGTCCCCAGCTTCCGTAACTGTAAAATATGTACTGTTACCAAACGCTAAAATAAAATCAACATAATCTCCTTCCACCATCCAACAAGTCCTAACTGCCACTAAAAGGCAAACAATTTCACAAGAAGGATTCAAACTATTACTGTAGGTCCAAAATTAAATACCAAAAAAAAATATGTCCCAAAGGACCTCAAAAAAGGCTAACCCTATGTTCTTTAAGGGTGCTCTGCTAAAATTATTCAAAAGACCTACAAAAAAAAAACTCAAAATCAACGCTATTTAAGATTTTCTGTACAAAATATCCAAAATACCCAAAAAAAGAATCTCAAAACGCCGTATAAAAATATTTCAACTAAAAACATCCCAAAATACCTAAAGATCTCAACGTCAACGCCATTTAAGATTGTTCTGTTCAAAATAATCCAAAAGCTCACAAAAAAAAACAAATCAACTACATTGAATGTTCTGTTCAAAATTATCCAAAAACCCTCATAATAAATTCTCAATAACAAAGTATATTTCTTTTCAATTTACTCATACAGTTTATTAAGTCAAAAATCGGGCAACAAACACATTCAAATAATTCCAAAACGACCTCATGCTAGACAACAATTCAAAATCATAAGTTTCAAGCGACTTAACTTAAGGGTTTCCGCTAAAACATACCCACAAACAAATTACTTTCATTCTTCCACAAGCAAACAATCTTATCAACCTCGCCTTTCATACTTCATCATACAAAAACTAAACAGTTTTATTTCTCAATCTAAATAAAACTGTACCCTATCACTTTTGTGTTTAGAATTTTTATCAATTTAAACACAACCAAAGAAACTCTAGTCGAATCAAAACTTATGTCTTAATAACCTCAATATGCCACGAATCGAGTGAACGACCATCCATAGCCTCCAACTCGTAAACAAAATGGTGAAAAATACCTCAGTGATCCCACACCAAACAAAAAACAAACAAACTGGTGCCAAATTGGGCATCACTTGAGTGTAGCTGGACTCCCAAACTACATCACCAACCAAAAACCAGAACGCATTTCTGCACCCCAAAACAACAAAATTTGTGGCATGTCTAGCATGGACACTAAAAACTTTAAAAAAAACTTTAAACAACCAAACTCACCAACATAATACTCCTTAGGCATAGTTACTGCGTACTCCGTCCCGGTATTCCTGTAAAATTATGTTAAGGAATGTTGTAACAAACCAGTGCCTCCCTGAATCACGATCCCATAATATGTGTCCAATTAACCACAATCACGGTTTCAGTAACTCATGAATCACTATAATGGTTTCTAAAATTTTTGGCAACATCCGTACCAGTAGCCGCCTAATAGGAAACAAAAGAGTCGATTTACCAAAACAATGCGTTACAAGAGAAAATTGTAACTGATTTCTAGGTTTATATACAAAACAGACGCAAGTAACAATTTTAATTCGTTTTCAGAACAACTCCAATAACGCTGACACGTAACCACAATGACCCTACATTTACTTCATAACTCATTTATCAATGTAACCACAACAAAAGCAATAATTAAAATCCAAAATTAATTCAACTAATTCTCAACGCAAACTCATATAAATTACACTGTAATATCACTGTTAAGTAACATTAATTAATCATGTTAACTATTATTTGGTGGTTTATATTTTTACAAGTTTTCATACAAAACAATATAAAGTGAGTCCAAAATATTACAACCAAAACAACTCAAATATCTCACAATACTTAAACAGATTGTGAGTATTTTAAATGCTAAATAAAATCAAACACAACAAATTGGGATTTCACAAAATAAGGTTTACACCGTAACAACAACTTTTATTTGGTTAGTAAATACAAATTGTTTGATGCAACATTAAACTTGTGGGATAATTCCTAACCAGTTAGTAACACAGGCAAAATAAACCTAAGCTAAATAATATGGTGGTTAATTAGCATTCCAAAAAAAATTCTAACAACAAAGTGCTCAAAATCATACTAATAACTATTTCTAAAGTTGGGCGCCATTTGTCGCAGTCACTCCCGGCTAGTGTGGACAAAGGGTGTTTAAAAGGTACTAATATTCGATTGAAATAAAGAAATCCGGGTATAGCATTTGGCAACAAAAGTTTATTCAAATTTGCTATTTCACAATTACCTTTTAACACCTTCAAAAAAAATCAAATACAAAACTTAATAGCTCAGAATACAGTAGAGACTAGGTTAGGTTCTAATTTAGTTATCAATATCTATACTATTACAAATCTTAATGTTCACAAATTTCTAATTAAATAAAGATAAACCACCAATTTAAGTGTTTAATTACCTAAATAAATTCCAAAATTTATCCTCAAAGGGATTCCTAAATTATGCCTAAATTAATAGCTAAATTATCCCACTTTTCACTAAAGTTAAAGTAATACAAGGAAAACCAACCTTTGATTTCAACGGAGGTTACTATTTCAAATCTTTGTTGCATCAAACTACAAACAATTCTGCAACATTACCCCAAAATTTCACCGATACCGATCTATCCTCAAAACAGCAGACAAGAAGCAAATCAATCCATAAGGAAGTTCTGACTTCAAAAATTAATCCAAATGAGGTCTTAGTAAGGTCTAAGTAAGGTCACTGAAAAGAATTTACAAAAGGTTAGTTCAACGCACAAACCAAAGTAAAAGTTAAAAAACACTAACTTTTCATAATAAATATTTACCTGAGGTTACAACATGATCACCAAATTGTGACTGTTCAACTGACAGACACATATCAAAAGCGAAACCTAGAAATAAAAGAAAGTTCTAGTTTTCTAAGTGAGGGTGGTTATACTTTTCATCACCCTATTTATGAAATCTATAATAAACCAATTTAATACCTGCAAAAGCTGGCTCGCCATATAATTTCTGAATTGATTACTAAACATTTATGCTAATTATTCTATTTGAGACCTGAAATGATAAAAATTACAACTCTCAATACAATATGCCCAGATGTAGGTAGGCTACATTTTCTTTACAAGGATTTCCAAAGGAGTTTCTCAACATACTCACCATTTTTCCAGTCATTTATATCAAATCATTTTCGAAATTAATTCATCCAAATTGACATGTTGGCGGCGTCTGAAACGATAAAAAGAACCATGTGCTCAGACTCTAAGAAATGTCTCGCAACAAACAAAAATCAACGCAAACCTTTCTGCAGATACTTACCAGGAATAACTATCAAACTACAAAATAATTGGGGCGTGCCCCGTAATCACATTTCTTTAATTAATTACATATTAAGACACGTTCCACTCTGACGCACGACCAACAGTGCGGAACCGAAAAAAAAGCAGCTGTCACACTTGACAAATGTCAGTGTCATCATATCTATGCCAAAATATGGACTGGAGTCCTACATCCATTTAGGTTTTCGTTTCACGCGAACTTAGACAAAAATATAGAACGTTACAGAATGAATATTTTAATGAATTACTAAACCGTGTAGTTACAGCATCCGTTTTCGCCAAAAACAGCAGTCGCCGGCGATGCTAATTCATTTTTACCAAACTACTAAAGACACATGGACTTTCCTTTGTTCGCGAAAATTACACTATAGGGTGGTATTTTTATTTTAGCACTAGCTTTTCGCCCTGCGGTTCCACCCGCGGCTAAAATGCTTTTCCCGCAGGAATGTTCAAAACCGCTAAAATACGTATTTATTCATTTCTAATCATCTACCTAATACAAAGTTTCAGGCTTCTAACTTCGAAACTGACAGAGTTTCATACAAACCTCACCCCCTATTTTACCTCCTGAGGGGTGGAATTTTAAAAAACCCTTTCTTATCTCTGGTCTACAGATTAAGAACAACCGCTGTGTAAATTTTCAGCTTTCTAAGGCGTTGATGAGTCAGTGAATCAGTCAGTCAGGCCTTTTCTTTTTAACCGACTTCAAAAAAGGAGGAGGTTATCAATTCGACTGTATGTTTTTTTTTTTTATCATTTTTTTTTTGTATGTATGTTACCTCATATCTCAGTCGTTTGTCGACTGAATCGAAAAATTTTTTCACCTACTTAGAGGGTATACCTTCTAGTTGGTCCCATTTTTTCCATTTTGGGATCTGATGATGAGATCTTGGTGTATTCGAGGGAAACCCTCAAATTTTAAAGGCACGTATAAGGTTTCTTTACTAGAATCTTAATGTTGACGTGTTGTTACGTCTGATAGTCAACATTTTGTGGGGCTGAGCTGATGGTGGAACTCCTTAACGCCTAGGAGTTCAGTAATTATAATGACGAAACTTATGATAGGTAATTTGTAGCTTCTTAAAAAATAGAATCATAAGGTGCAACTCCCCCCCCCCCCTCTTATGTAATCACTAAAAATAAAGAAATAAAATAAACTTTAAAAAAAAGTAAAAACCGACTTCAAAACCAAAATGCACTAAAAAGTCTTAAATAAACTCTTCACCATTGAAAGGAAAGGAATCCGTTTTAGGCAAACAATTTCTTTTTGGAGTCGGTGCCATCACTTTGACCATCAAGCATCAACTATCACAGCACCGACTCCAAAAAGAAATTGTTTGCCTAAAACGGATTCCTTTCCTTTCAATGGTGAAGAGTTTATTTAAGACTTTTTAGTGCATTTTGGTTTTGAAGTCGGTTTTTACTTTTTCTTTTTTATATGTATAGAAGGCATTTGTATTGTATTTATACATAGGTTAAGCACTAAACATTAGCACGTAAACTAGGGATGCTCGATGAACATCGATGTTCGATGATCATCGATGTTGAAAGCAAAAACATCGCTGTTTTAACATCGATATTGCTATACGAAAAATATCGTAACATCGATGTTAACGGCATCTGTCATCGATGTTAACTCACGGCCTCACGCACGACACGACCAATGCAACTTACGAAGTTACGAAACAAAATATGTCTTTTATGAACGCATCCACAACACAAATCAAGTTTATTTTGAACTTTGAACGCGTATTCATTCATTCAGGGCGCACCGGTCGTTCCTTTTATTCGTCGTACGTTCTTCGTCGTCTCCTCGCTCGCTCTCTCTCACTCCCCTGACCCCTCCCATTTGTTTATTGATGATATCCAACATCGATGTTCAGTTTTCGATAAATATCGAATATCGATGTCGGGCTTTCGATTATGACATCGATGTCAACATCGATGTTTTTCGAATATCGATCATCCCTAACGTAAACTGACCATAAAACTTTCAACTAACATTTTCCAACTGTCTCGACGCATTAACCTTTCAAATGTATTACTTGCACCATATTCCATCGCTGTCCTAAATTCAGTACTTATATCCATGGCTGCTTTCGTCTACAACTATAGCAAAACTTGCCAAGTGCAGTGAGCAATGTACACCAAATTAGAATAACATTGCGATCAGCACTTGTACCACGAGATTCGAAAAACGAATATTCGATGACTATATTACAAAGAAGTGTGATCTTTAATGTTTTCAGGCTTGAACAACGAGATTCCAAACCCGCAAAAAAAAGGTGTCTATGCCGCGCCCCGCGCCATCTTCTATGTTTGCTTTATCCTGTTCTCTTTTTCTTGCCACGGAGTCGACAACGCACATTTTGTCTTGTACTTTCTAATTTGCAAAAATGGTAATTGAACTATACAATTACATAATAAACTCTTAAATTGGATTTTTTCTTCACCCATTTGTCCATTAATAGACAGAAACAAATGCCTTACACTCATAGCCGACTTTAGAATGACGCTAGCTAGAAAAGTCTGTCACAGAAAAATGAATGTTAGGTACTATAGTTAATTAAGGTTTATATTTGAAGTGAATTTTATGCATCGATTCGTCGTAATTTCAACTTAGAATAAGAATAAGAATAAAAAAAATTTATTGCCATTAAAATACACATTTAAAACAAGATACAAAAATACTTAAAACTAATATGCACGACTATGGCAAAGGGCAGATGGCTCAGCTTTATGCGTACGCAGGGTCATGATGACTCTACGCAGCGCTGATTTTCAGCCATCCCCCATCCCCCTGAGATGTCATGCGAGGAGTTAAGAAATGGAGGGCTGATCTAATCAAATCAAATCAAATTTTCACATTACAAAAAAAAATTAAAAGTATTCTAAAAGGACAATAGTACTCTTGATTGTGTGAGTGTGTGTGTATGTGTGGTTGTGTGTGTGATGTGCGTAAATAATAATAGAGAGGCAACAAAAATGGAAGGGTTAGTTTTAAATTATTATTTAAAGAATTCTTTAAGAGACCTCTCTCTTCTAGACCATTCTAGAAATTTCTAGAACATTCTAGACCGTTCTAGAAATTTCTAGAACATTCCATGTCGATTTTAGCAGTTGCACACATTTTGAGAACTTTCTAGATTGTTCCAGAACATTTTAGAACTTTCTAGAATGTTATAGATCGATTGCAACAGTTTCACAAAATATTTTAAGAACTCTAGATCGTTCGAGAAATGTCTAGAACTTTCTAGAACATTCTTAATCAATTACACCAGTTTAACACATTTTAAGAAGTTTCTAGATCGTTCCAGAAATTTCTAGAACATTCTAAATCAATTACAACAATTCAACACATTTTAAGAACTTTCTAGATCATTTTTAATCGATTACAACAATTTAACACATTTTTAGAACTTTCTAAATCGTTCCAGAAATTTCTAAAACTTTCTAGAACATTCTAATTCGATTACAACAACTTTACACATTTTGAGAATTTTCTAGACCGTTCTAGAAATTTCTAGAACATTCCATATCGACTTTAACAGTTGCACATATTTTGAGAACTTTCTAGAATATTCTAGATCGATTGTAACAGTTGCACACATTTTGGAGTTTTCTGGATCCTTCCCAAAATTTTCAGAACTTTCCAGATGTTCACATCATTATATGACCGCTTCCGTGGCGCAGTGGTTTAGCGCCCTGCCTTTCAACACGACGGTCGCGGGTTCGATTCCCGCCGGTGTCAATTTAGAAAAAAAAATCTTTTCTAAATTGATCTGGGTCTGGAAAGTGGTGGTAGGCGACGCAAGGGGCCACCTGTCTCGCTATACCATCCTCCCGTTGTAGTCTGGCGCTAAGTAGCAAACACTGCGTTCCTTCAGTGTGCGGGGCAGCCAGTGCCCTCAAGTGGGTTTCCGGGCAAGCTCGCTACCACATTCGGCCTCATCTTTGCCCCCAAGGCTAAAGATTGGAGTCAAGAGTGAACCCGTAAAAATGTAAAAAAACATGAGTTAGAAAAGGACAGATTCATGTTCACATGAGTTAGAAAAGGACAGATATATATATTTTCACATTTTCGCCACCCACAACCACCCATTTCCACCCACCGCCTCCATACTCCCTTACTTTCACCAGGAGACCAAGGGGTATTCACCACCCCAACGGGAAGTTGATTGGAGTTGGTGGTGATAGAGAAAACCGGTCACACACGACACACGTACCCACACAAGCATTTTATATATGTATTAGATTAGTTGCAAGTACTTAGTAAAAACTTCTTCATATAGTTATAACTCATAAAAGTGCTAAAAGTGGCCAGATGAGTCCATGACCAGACTATACCATATTATGGATTCATAAAACCGCTGTACAGCTAAGGTACATATATTTACTCAGTACTTAATTAAGTACTTACATTTGATTGCAAACTCGCAGTAACTTCTGATTCGCTTCCAGAGTCTCCTAACATCATACCATCATCAAGCAACTGAATATTTTTACTACTAAGTTTTATGGTTGGTTGCACGGATATTATCGAAGAGGTTTCCGAAGCAGAATCGTTCACGACGTTATCCATCTCGGACTGGTGAGTCCGATACCTTAAAGGTGGTTTTGGTGAAGTTTCTTTCATGTCTGCATCTTGCGATTTGACTTCTTTAAATAAAAAAAATATACACGTACATATTATGCATTTAGACAATAACTCTTATCACTCTGCTACGAATAAAATGTAACTATACTTTATTGTTTAATATTGTCGACGATTATCAACTTTATTTGCGATTGACAGCTCATAGTTCATACATTGTCAAAGAGAGGCAATCTAGCAAATAATTTGGCAACACAAAATTCTACCTTGCTGTCGGGCCGCTTGGTAATGTAATTGTATGAACTATGGGCTGTTTTAACTGCAAATAAGTTTGGTAATCGTGGGCAAAAATAAAAATAAGAACAGAGTATTCAACCTAAATTTCTATACCTGTACTATAAAAGTGTGTAAGGGAAGGTGCCCCGAAAACTGAAACGTACCTACTCAGACTCTCGGACCATCACTTTGAACTACATGCTAAAAGACACTTTCTAAGGGAAAAAAACATTTGACTTTACAAACATAACTTCTGAGCAAACTGCCATTTTCGTACAGGAAGTAGATTTTTTTTAAATATTTCCTATCAAAGTTTATTTGAGAAAGTTCTTCAGAAATACGATCTGAGTCCGTGTTAACGTCTATTACATTACGCGTTCTATCGTGCCCTGCCCGCAAGAACAGCGAAGTGTAAATAAGAGACAGGCAGGCAGGTATCCGAGATTGCGTGGTCGCGACTGCCCTGCTTCCCTGCCGCGCTGTCGATCGTGTAATGTACTCGTAAAGCCCGCTTCACACTTCGCGCAAGAATCTCCGGAGAACGTGAAAAAAACAAGAGAAACCTCGGTTCCACATTCACATTTCTCTTGTTATTTTCTCTTGTGTTTCTCGCGTTCTCCGGAGATTGTCGCGAGAATTGGAGCGGGCATATTAAGAGACAGGGAGGCAGGGACGGACGGTTAGTTGCGCGGGAACAAGCATACTGTGCACACGTCGTCGCGTTGGTGTACAAACCTACAGTATGTTCCAATAAGGATGTCTTATCAGGTAAACAAACTTCACCAACTTACTTTGCAGGTGAAAATTAAAAATCTCATACAAATGTTACAATTTCGACTGCAAAAATTTTGTCAGGTTGATGTTTGCCAAGTTATTTTTTGCCTTCGAAATGGTAACATTTGTATGAGATTTTTAATTTTCACCTGCAAAGTAAGTTGGTGAAGTTTGTTTACCTGTTAAGACATCCTTATTGGAACATACTATACAACAATTACGTGTGCAAAAGAAACAGAAATTCTTTTAAATGTTTTAGAACTTTACAGAGAAAAGCCATCTTTTGAAAAAACCGGTCAAGTGCAAGTCGGACTCGCGCAAGAAGGGTTCCGTGCCATTATCTATAAAATCAGCAAAAAATAAAATTCTCCCTTAAGGAGCTCACTTAAATATTTATTTTATTTTAGTTTTTAGTATTTTTTATTGTAGCGGCAACAGAAATAGATCATCTGTGAAAATTTTAACTCTCTAACTATCACGGTTCATGAGATACAGCCTGGAGACAGACAGACAGACAGCGGAGCCTCGGTAATATAGGGTCCCATTTGGCACCCTTTGGGTACGGAACCCTAAAAAGAGCTAAGGATTATGCCAACAAAGAAATGAGAAATGGAGGCTTAGATACTACTAGAGCAACTTAGAGCAACTTGCTATAGATACCACTAGAGCAACTTTTTGTTGTTTAGATAAAGTCGGCGCCATGACTGTTGCAAAGGTCGAAAGACGACTGAGTGTTAAGTAGGCAGGGAGCGATTTCTAGCGTAAGTGTAATAAGAACCGAGACACAGGGCACGATAGAACGCGTAATGTGATAGACGTTTTATAAACACCGTCCATCCCTTACACCCAGTTTTATTTTCGTGTTTAAAAAATACATTTACCGCCTTCAATCAAACAATAGTCAAACACAGTACTTCCTCTTTTTTAAAAGTCGGTCAAAAAATCATCTCGCATGAAGCAACTATACTTAGATTATTAAATATATTACTAAATAGTTAACTACGTAACCGATGCATCACTTCAATACAAAAGTGAAAATACCTACGCTGCCTCCAAATTTAAATAATAATACCTATCTGCTATTAGCTCGTGTGAAAATGTGGTTTCTTAAAAAATGTTAAAAATGAACAAGTTTTATGAAATACAAATTCAAATTATTATAGTAATTTTTTCGTTTCCATGCATCATAGCTTTTTTTAACATAACGAGTGTAAGGGACGGTGTCCCGAAAACTGAAACCATGGCCGCCGACCATCATTTTGAACAATGTACTGAAAGAATTTTTTGTCGCAATGCGGCGCCGTCGCGTCAAAATTGTATGGAGGTCGAAAAAAAATAATCAATTTCCGCAAAAAAATTCTTTGATACCTAATGTTGTTCAGGATAGTGGTCTGAGTCCATGGTTTCAGTTTTCGGGACACCGTCCCTTACACCCTGTATTACAATAAATAAATAAAAACCCGGTCAAGTGCGAGTCGGACTCGCGCACGAAGGGTTCCGTACCACCATCGCTATGTGCACAACGGAACCCTAAAAATTAAAATCGATATCATAGTATTTTGAAAGTTGTGTCATTGTGAAATATGCTCCGCTATTTCGTCACCTTAGCCAAAAAAGAGGTAGCTGTGTTGGAAGAGAGACGGTGTTCGAATCTGAAGGTCGTGGGTTCGAATCCCAGAAAAACTTTTTGAATTTTTACTTTTTTAGTTCTTAGTAGGTATTTGTTGTTGAAGCGGCAACAGAAATACATCATCTGTGAAAGTTTCAACTCTTTAGCTATTGCCGTTTTCAATATCGAGCCAAAAAAGTACTTTTGTTGTATGGAAGCCCCCTTAAATAATTGTTTTATTCTGTTTTTTAGTATTTGTTATTGTAGCGGCAACAGAAATACATCATCAAATTTCAACTCTGTAGCTATCACGGTTCATGAGATACAGCCTGGAGACAGACGGACAGCGGAGCCTCAGTAATAGGGTCCCGTTTGCCACCCTTTGGGTACGGAATCCTAAAAACTATGATGCATGTAAAAGTGTTAGTACCTCGATGGAAATACCAATTGATGAATTAAAGAGCAAAAAAAAATTTCATTAATAGTAAGCTGCAGAGGATATAAAAGTCAAGAAATCGTAAAAATCTGGAGCTGGTTCCGACGATTTTTCTTTTTCTGTTGTTTTTTATCTTTAATATAAGCGTAATTATAATATGCAAATGCGCATAGCAATAAGCCTGTCGCAGCAGTTATTTCCGCATCCATCGTCATCGAGCGTGAGAACGGTATTGAGAACCCTGCGAGCGTATACCCAAGAGAAGTTCTCCCGAGATTCTTCCGAGATCCTCTCCGAGAATCCTCGCGCGAATCTCGCGAGAAGTGTGGAGCGCGCGTAAGAGACATAACATGAAACATAATATATTATTGTTAAGTATTAGTATTTTTAAATACATTATATTTATTCTTAGTGGAAAACGAGTGAAAGTTGAACTAGCGAAAGTGAAAATACACCGCTGCAGCCGTTAGCGTCTTACAGTGGCGGATATAGAAAAAACCCAAGGAGGGGAGATATTGAATTACCTCTACTAAAACAACGTAATAAATAAATAATTGAATCACATGCGTAGTTTAGGAAAGTTTTATTTAAACTAATAATAATAATACCGCTTGCGCGGCGCGCGCGCGCCCCATATGTATCCGCCACTGGCGTCTCAACATCCATTTCGTCCGCACATTGGCTCGACTCGAATCGAACTGAACGACCTTCCAACGTGTGGATGCTATCACCAATTTTTCGCAAATTTATTGGCCAATGCATTCGCACGTCTTGATGGGGCAGACAGACGACGACGACCTCTCTATCAAGTAACAAGAAACATGCAAAAAGCCATACCTACAGACTAAAGTAATAAGAGTTTGTAACTGATTACTTATTTACATGACCTTAATGCATCATTAATCCTGGTTTACAGACTCAGATTAGCTTTTACACTTTCATCACACATACCTACCTAACATTAAAGTACCTTCTGCTGTTACGCGACTTTACATGATGCTATGCAAAATTCAATACGATAGGACTCAAAGTTTAAATAGATTCTTATAATGCCAAATTGATTTAAAACATAATTCTTAATCTAATTATTTTGTATATGAAGTAAGTAACGCTAGTAATTAAAAACAATAAACTCGGTACTCACCATTATCCAGCATCGTAAACACAACACAAACGTTTCTCTTGACTGCGTGCATCAGACTAGACATGTGCGTTATATAGACGGACTAGTTAAATCAACCGTCGACGTGCAATCTACGCTTCGACGGTCTACCGTTCTCCGATCTACTAGTCGAATTCATAGACTGCTAAACAAGTAGTCCCTGCGTTCGTTTCAACGCGCAATGCAACGTCGACGCTTAAACGTAGCCGTGTAATACAAAACTTCGTTCAGCAGGATCGCGTCGCGTTGTCTGCTTACGTCGAAACAATCTAAAGTAAACTCTAAATTCAACGAAGTAGGGACGTTAATATAACAATTAAATGAGTCGATGCGTCTGCTTTACGTCGAAACAATCCAAAGTGAACTCTAAATACAACACGCTAGGTATATTATTACTACTGTAAACGCGTTAACGTGATAGGCCTATTAAACCTGTGTTAAATGTAAACTAAAGAGGATGGAAGATAGGATAATGTCGCGGATGCGAAAGAGAGGAAATGATCTGGCTGAATGGCGACATGGTAAACCGGTTTATTTATGTGGAGCTTGGAATACTCGCCGCGTAGTAACAAAATACTTATTTTGTATTTGTTTACATTTTATTCAAGGACAAGTTTGCATTGATTGATTTATTCAGCTATAGGATTACGTTGAAGCGCGCTTTGCATCATTTCGGAATTACCTATAAATGTCTAATGCTTTTGTGATATTGTTGTATATTGTTTGTGAATAGTTAAGTGTAAATAAATAAATAGTGTAATTATTAGTATTCGTGTAGTATAGGTGAGGATAGGTGAGGTAGTGAACATTTAAAACTTATTAAAAATGGCGGGAAGAAGTGAACTGTGGCATCATTTTGAAAAAGACGCTAGTAGTGGGAAAGCTAAATGTAATGTGTGCAAAGAAAAGTTGGCATACAAGTCAACAACGGCAAACTTAAAAAGTCACTTAAAAAGAAAGCATATTTCAATTTTTACTTCGCTGTCGCAGCCCATAAATACAGGGATACGAGAGCAACCAAATAATGAAACTTCTGTATCTGAAGTGCAATCCACTCCCAGCACATCAAACACAAACCAGGCTTGTGGCGAATTACACCTTGGCCAAGATCTGAGTGGCAATCAAAATGCAAAACGGCAAAAAGTTATGGATACATATATAAGTAAAAAAAATAGTAAAGAACAAAAAAAACAAATAGATTCTGATTTGCTTGACCTATGTACCGACAGCTTTCATCCATTTTCGATTGTTGAGGAAAGGGCGTTTAGAAAATTCTGCCGGTGGATACCTGGATATCAACTGCCCACGAGAAAGACGTTATCGAATTCCATAATGCAAGAAGCGTATACAAAATTGTATGATTTAATAAAAGCTCAACTATCCAAGGAAGTTACGAGTATATGTCTTACTGCAGATCTGTGGACCTCGCTCAAAACTGAAAGCTATATTGCACTCACAGGGCATTACTTGACTGAAGAGCTTGAATTCAAGTCAGTTTTATTAGGATGCTGCCAATTTGAAGGCCACCACACATCAGCAAATATAGCCGCTGAGATTGGAATGTTGACTGACAAATATAGTTTAAGGGATAAGGTAAACTTCGTGATAACAGACAATGCCTCCAATGTCGTAAAAGCGGTTAAAGAAGAATTGAAGTGGAAGCATTTTGGCTGTTATGCGCATAGCCTCAATTTAGTGGTAGATGACGCCCTTAAACTAATTCAGCCCCGGATTGATAAAGTGAAGCGGATAGTGACGCATGTCAAAAAAAGTAACCTTTCTTCGGAAAGACTGCAAAAGTATCAAGTGCAGCAAGGTCAGGAAGCAAAGCGACTTATTCAAGCAGTCGACACGCGGTGGAATTCCACTTATTTCATGTTAAAACGGTTTGTAGAATTAGAAGAAGCCATCAGATCAATTTTAGGTTTTGTAGACAAATCGTTACCCTGCCCTAGCCCTGAAGACTGGAAACTATTTGGTCAATTATGCCAGATATTACGACCTTTTGAGGAAATAACCTCCACTATGAGCGGAGAGAGGTATATCACCGGAAGTTCCGTAATAATAGTGACCCGATGCCTAAGAGAAGCATGCCAAAAATTACTTGCGAGAACTGACCTATTACCAGAAGCAAGCGACACAGTTCGTCTGCTTAAATCGGGTCTACAAGAAAGGTTTAACATGATTGAGAAAAGTAGCACATTTGCGCTCACAACATTTCTGGACCCACGGTTCAAGATGCAAGGGTTCTCAGACCAAAATGAGGCCACCAAGACAAGAGATAGGGTCCGTAAAATGGTGGCAGCATTGATCGCCCAAACCGACAATCCCGCTGCGGTTTCAACGACTGGCGTCAATACAGAAACCCGAGACGATATCAGTCCCTGGGATACATTTGACCAAATGGTTGCAAAAACCACTGCTCCAGGTACACCGCTTTCCAAAGCCATAAAAGAAGTAGACATGTACTTATCAGATGAATTACTGCCAAGAAAAGACCAGGCAGGAAAATTGTCGTGTCCTTTAGAATGGTGGAAGAAACACCAGTATGTGTACCCAAATTTGAAGAAAGTTTTCGTTGCACATTGTAACGTAGTGGCCACGTCAGTTCCGTGTGAACGCATGTTTTCTAAAACAGGGCTAATACTAAATCAGAGGCGCACAAGACTGACAACGAGCAAAGTAGAACAAATTATGTTCCTTAATGTAAATACGCCCCAGGACAAGTTTAAGGGGTTTTAGATGAAATTTAAAAATATGTACATAATAAAATATATATATAATAATAAAAAAATACTAAAAAATGCAAAAAAACTAAATGTATATAGCTGTAAATAAAACAATCATGTATATAAAATCAGATGATCTTCTAAATACGCCTGAATGGTGAAAGCCCACTGATATTAGTAATGCCTATTCAGCCAGTCCTAAGCCTGGAAAAGTATGAAGGGAAGATCATCATATTTTTTAACTCCTAAGATTGATACTTATTGCTTTATTCCATCCAACCGCGACGCGTCGTCTAGTCTAAATATATACTACGTCCACGGCTATACGACACGTAAACTAGTCGACAAAATCAACCAGTTGATCGACTAGTCCATAGACGAAATTCAACGGTCTAGTTTCGTCGACGAGAAAAACGTCGACGACCCATCCTTACACCAGACTGACTGAAGTAGAAAGAAATAGCTGCATCTCCTCTGTTCAAAAATGCGATTTATTTCGCACACTAGTGCGACGTTGCCGTTCCGTTTTTTAGTACGTACCCGTCATATTCAGCTCCGGAGCAACATTTACCACTAAAAGTCAAATATAAACCGGAGCCACATTATGCGCTTCAGTATAATTTTTTGACCGTTATTGGATCAACTTAAACCGTAAAATTTTATGACGAGTAATCTAAAAACGGGCAAGAGCACATCCACTGACGTCACACGCTGATCAAATATATTCGATAAATATAGCTCTATCTCACTCCGGAGTCGAATGTACACACTAAATAGGTGGATCAACATTTGTTCTAAATCGGTACTGGATATTTACCGTGAAAGGTTGATTATATATATATATATATATATATATATATATATATATATATAAAATATTGAATACAATGTATTGATTAATAAATAATACAAATTATTTATTATTATTAATATTTTAAGGAATTAGTAACTATATACAAGGTATTATTCACCGAGATTCACGGTTGACCTTGTATAATAGTACTAGCGGTCCCCCGCGACTTCGTCCGCGCGTTTTGAGTTTGCTTCCTCCCCTCCCGTCGTAGCGTCATGTTTTATATCCTAAAGCCTTTCTCGATAAATAAGCTACCCAACACAGAAATATTTTTTCAAATCCGTCAAGCAGTTCCTGAGATAAGCGCGTTTAGCTTTATAATATATTTAGCTTTATTAGCGCAAGCGCACGTTGTACTTAAGCTGCGAACATTATTTTGGTGCGGAGTTATGTTAAAACTGTGATAGCTCCTAAGATATTTATTGAAATCAAATGATATAAAGGACAATTTGGTTCTAAATGAAATGCTCGTGATGATGAATGTATTTATTTTGATAAGAAAAAATACCTGTGTGTATAATACACCTCTAAAAATAATGCATTATTTTTTTACCAATTTATTAACATAAAAAAGGTTGTACTAAGTCAACCATAAAAGATAGACATATGCTGTCGCGGACTTTATTATAGAACTCTTAATGTTGAACAATCCTGTCATACATGATTTTTATGTAACTTAAGCGGTTTCCGCAGCGTATGCAGCGGAAGCTCTTAAAAGGAATATCTTTCTCCCGTTTTCGCAACATTTTTCATTGCTGCTGTGGTCTTATGAGTTGTATCTTTATGTTATATAGCCTAAAGCCTTCCTCGATAAATGGACTATCCAACGTAAAAAAAAAAAAAACGGGCCAGTAGTTTTTGAGATTAGCGCGTTCAAACAAACAAACAAACAAACAAACTCTTCAGCTTTATAATATTAGTATAGATATATGCCTGAGCGCTGGGTGCTCTCCGCTCTCTATCTCGAAAAGGGTTGAGCGTACAAAAAAAAAGTTGGAACAAAAGTTGTGCCAAATTTCATTATTTTCAATTTTTATAATAGGTCTTGAAGTGATTGGAACCATAGAAACGGAGATAATGGCAAAAAACCGATTTTCGTGACCTTTGACCTCGAATAACTTACGACGTAGACACGAGATTTATTGAGACTTTTGAGACAACTTTTAGAACGCCAAAATGAAGCTGTATACGAGTTTCCAGCTTATTATCTCCGATTCCGAGATTTGCCCCTTTTTTTGTCTAAGGTGACTAGACTATGAAAGGTTTTAAATTGAATAGAGTACAGTTTGACTGTAATTATCAAAAGAAGATAAATAACTTTGTATAACCACGTTAATCAAATATCAGCGATTACATTACATAATAATGAAATTTAGTTAATATGTACTCAAATTTATATATATTCTTTATTGCACTTAAAAGTTGTGTAGGAAATACATGAAGTCACAATGTGAACAAAATTTACACGTCAATGAAACTAAGACAGACGTACCTTACATAATGTTTTGCCTGCTTTGTTACAAGTGTTGTAAAATCTGACTAACCTTTGTAGACGTTATTCCTAATAGACTTAAAAAAATATTGTTCCGCAGAAATACTATGTTAATTATAGAGAAATACGAATTAAATGCTATTTCCAAGTAACCTTGTCAAAATGTTCTTTAGTACCTATGCACCATTTATTAAAGTTCAATGGAATGTTTTGTGACGTATTTGTATGTGACGTGAGTTTAGAATGAAGTACGTATAAAAATATCAGAAATATACTATGACATTGACTTGAACTGTACATTACAAAATTAATATACTTGCTCTGTTATATAACTTTCGTTTACTGTAATAACCTCTGAAGAACTAAAATAACACTTATCATAATTAAATAAACAATATAATGAAACACAATAGATATATGGGTTGAACTGTACCTAGATTCATGACGGATAACCTTACTGTTTTTTTGTAATGTCTATAACATACAATTGTCATTTTAAAATAAGAATGAATGAAAGTAATTATTACTACCTAAGAGTAAAAACTGTCAATAAGTTAATAAAAAAATCAAAATTACTTTAAAATATTTGGAAAGTTAAATATGATGACCTAAATTACTGAACATACACGGGTGCGCCAATGCTATTTTAAAAAAGAAAAATGATGACCGCTACATTCCTAGCAGACAATATTACTGTATGCAGCTAACTACTAGATACCTTGCTCTTTGTTAGAAAAATAAAAGTAATAAATTCGAAATATTGCTTGTCAGTTATAAAATCTTTATATCGAGAATCTTCAATTTCTGAAAATACAAATGGATTAATTTAAAGGTTTATTAACGAACTTGATTTGACTCGTCTACTTGCGTACCTACGCTTATTAAATAAAGACTAAAAGAGTATAAACATTTTAAAATACACAATTTTTTGCATTAGCATTTAGGTTAAACATGTTTTTTACTAAGGACACCAGCTACTCATGGCATCTTAATTACCCATGGCCATAGTACAAATACCTTATTATAATTGTTTACATAATTAAGATAGAATAAAAAAACTAATCTATTTCTCCTTTCATACAGCTTTCCTTTTCTTCTTGATGTTATCCTTCCAATTGACACGCATGACACTCCCGGCGCCTCCTCATCTCGACACGAACATCTCCCAGCGCCCAGGACCAACATTACCATCGACCTCTGACACCATCTACGCCCGGCACCCAGCAAATCACCATCCGACATCTGACACCATGATATCGCCCGGCTGCCAGCTACATTCTATTGCTTTCCCAAATCACTGTCCTTCTTCGTTTATTAATGCCACCTTCTCCTTTTTATTCTTCATATAAAAGTTCTCATTTTTCCACCACGTCATTATTCAAGTCCACATATTTTAATATTTCACTTTTTTTTCAGTCCGATCGATATTATATTTTTTTAAAACAAATTTATCTATTTAATTAATAAATGCACAGCACTGCCCGAAGGCAGCACTGGCAGGGTCGCCATGCAATAGGCGGAGACCCAGGAGTATAAATAAAACGTGTCGTTTGGTCGAACGTCCGTTTATTACTACTAAACTTACAACACTATACATATTATATAAGAACCTAACCTAAGGGAGGTGCGTCACACACTACAGTTAACTTCTACAGAATAGTCAAAAATAATATTAGGTACACACATTTTCATCAGCTGTTTTTTGCCTAGTCAGCCGTTTCATATTTTGGTAGGCAGTGTTCAGCTGTTTTGCTGTGCGTAAATTTTCAGCCGACGCATTGTATTTATTTTTTTATTAAGGGACTTTTACATGAACGTACGTCAGTCCCATCATACCGTAAAACATATACACAAAATAATGTACTTAAAAAATATTTATCATTGATGAGTCACTAAAACCATATTACATACAAGTTTCGCAGCGTCTGATGCAGGTTGTGTTAAAATAGTTTGAAAAATCCCAACATCAGATGTTGAGATATGTAGTTGACTCATCAAAGATTGGCGTTCTCTTTGATTTTTGGCACATTCCGATAGCAAGTGTTGTACATATTCTATCGTATTACAAATAGAACAGTTTGGCGAGTCAGATTTTTTCATTAGATGTGCTAACTTGTTGGTCGGAACATGTCCAGAACGAAGTCTGAACAAGAGAATGATTATTTTCTACTTAAATCAACATTTGTAAACCACGGTACTCGAGGAGGCTCACTTACAATGGTTTTAAACCAAATGCCTTTAACCAAAGATATTTCATTGAAGTGTTCCTTCCACATATCATGGTGTTGTTTTTTGAAAATACATAGAACCTCAGAATAATAGGGATTGATTGAAAATTCAAAACCGTCCAGTATGGCTCTTTTGGCTTGTCGATCAGCCTCCTCGTTCCCTTTAATAATACCAAATCACTTTTGTCAACTATATCTTAAATGTCTCTGCCTCTAGAATCTATTGAGTGGCATCCCCAATGTGTGTGATGAGCATTAAAATCACCAGCGCAAATCATTGGTTCAGGTATTGAATATATTAGAGATTGAAATTAAAGTTTATCAAAAGATGGCGTGGAATTTGCTGGGCAATAAAAACCAACAATACTTATCTCTACATTATGTACAGTTATTCTTTCACAAATATTTTGTAAAGAATTGTCAGAATATGTGTTAATTTTCTTGTAATCTATACTATTGTAAATTAAAATAGCTACTCCATTGTGTTTGTTGCCTATTTCATTTCTTTCAATTATATTTCCTTTAATATTAAAACTTTTAACTGGCGTGAGCCAAGTTTCAGAAATAATAGCTATGTGTATATTGTTTTCATATAAAAATTTTGTTAGTGAAATCTTATTACTGGTTATACTCTGGGCATTCCATTGCAGAATGTTAAGATCCATTCATGGGAAAAGAAGCTTGGTTTCTGAAAGTTAGGTGTAGGGTTTCTTTAATAGTAGTAGAGTTTATGGGATTGTCTTTTGGGTTCAAAATTAATTTGGTGACTGCGTTAGTCAGAATATTCATAAAAAAATCAGATTTTTTAAGATTCTCCAACTGAGTTTCTATATTTCTTAATGATAATTGAGGAAAACAATTTTCTGTAAAAAGTTAAAAGAAGTTCTTTTAAAAGAATAAGTGGTAACTCTGGATTTTTTATTTTTATTTTATTTTTATTATTAGGTACACATAACATTTAACAGACAAAAGCGAGTAAATTAGAGGTATAAATGATTAAAACAAGACTATGGAACTAAACATGCGTACACAATATGCAATAGATAAAGTGGAAAAAGGACACAGCCAAAAATAAAATGAAAAACAAAACAAAGAGGACTAAGTGATTCTTATCAAAACAAAACAAAGAGGACTAAGTAATTCTTATCTAAGACCTAATAAATTAACATAACAGCATTAATAATAAATAAAGAAAACAAAACAAGTAAACAAATGGCATTGATTATTATGTGCTGGACCGACCAACCCAATCCAGAACCGCTTTTTTAAATTGACTTAATGTCAAGTGGTAAATATTAATATCCCCGTCCTTACTACCTGAAGCCAGCTCATTGTAGGCCCGACACATCCTGACTATTGGATTGTAATAGGAAATATTGTTCGCGTACACATCAATCGCAAAAGGTTTCGGGTTTCGACATCTATACAGGGTGTTAATGTTTATGAGAGATAGCCAGGTTGGAGAATCGGTAAGGGAGTTAATGATTTTAAATAAATTTAGGAGATCATAATATTGGCGGCGAGACTCCAAGGATTGCATCTTAATATTATCAAGCCTGTCCGCATATGAACCCAAGACTCTACGATAGCCGTGTCGATAACACAGCAAACGAAGAAACCTGCCCTGAACTCCCTCCAAGCGCTCACTGTGAACTTTATAGTATGGAGACCATATCACAGCGTTATATTCTAGTACGGTCCTTATGAGGGTTTTATAAAGATATAGGAGACTTTGATGATTTTTGAATCCTTTAGTGCAACGTAAAATGAAGCCGGTAGTTTTATTACATTTATTGATAATGTACTCGTAATGTGGGATAAACGTGAGTTTTTCATCGAAAAGAACTCCGAGATCCTTGACGACATTTTTGCGTTGTAGAGTGTGGCCATGAAAGGAGTAAACAGATATGATTTTGTTTAGCCGACTAGTGAAAGAGACGACAAAACACTTGTCAACGTTCAGCTGCATACAATTATCGTTGCACCATTGGGCAATCCTATTAAGGTTTTCCTGTAAAGCAGTGACGTCATTCTCGTCGTCAGTCTAGATCTATTTTAACTTTTTTAAAGTCGACAAGTCTTTAATATAAATATGACCGCTTTCATCATTCTTTCTTACATAGATGCGGGCAAATTTCACCCATACATACTTATAATTCTTTTCCTTTGCTATTTTTCTTGCTTGTGCATAAAGAGATTTGCATTCAGGGGAGAGATGTTCAGTAACATATATTTTTCTTGACTTAATAGGTAGCCCCAGATGCCTAGTACTGAGTGGGTCCTTGGGGTGAGATTTATTGTAACGATGCACCGACGACAGTATCGTATCACGAGGCGATGACAGGGTGACAAGAATATTCCTGGGGCGATTGGACATAGCGTCCATCTTCGCAACACGTCGGCTTGAATACATCGGTCATCGATGTAGACATCAATGGTTTCACAAATCTTCTTGAAAAGCGATATTACGTTTTCGTTACGGGATTCTGGAACTGCCTGCAGTTCGATGTTAAGTCCACGGGACATCTTCTCCATGGATGATAGGCGATTGTTTAATTTGACTAAATCTGCCTGGAGTTTTAGGTTTTACGTTTCTAGTTGCTTTATAGTCTCATCCTTATTGCTTATTTGTGTTTTAAGGGGTTGCTTGCTCATCACTGATAAAAGTGATGGTATGATTGAAATCGTTCTTCAGTTCTTGTACTGTTGACTTCATCTCTGCCTGCACCATAACCCTTACGTCTTCGTGAAGGACGGCACGGAAGCTGTGCATAAATGCTTTCAACGTTGAATTCAGCCTGTCGTCAAACATTTGCCTTATTTTGTCCATCGTTACAGGATCCTCACTAACAGCAGATGCTGTATCAACCGACGCAACGCGGTCTGAGCTGTCCATCGACATATTGAGACTCTCATCCGACGAGGGAATCAGATTTTGTGTAACAGATGTGTTTGGGTTACATCTAGTGCGGCGTGTGATTTGTTACAGTGAGGACAAAGCCAAGTAGATCGATATTACTTACTAAGAGCCAAAAATTGATCCTTCCTTATGTTCAAGCATTGTAGATGGTATTTACCATCACACTGACGGCATTCCATAAATAGATCCGAGGACAAGGCGGCTCTACAGGCACCACAGTTCATCCTTCTTGCGTATAATGGGAGGTCTTGTTGAACAGGAAAACGAAGTAGCAAAAAATTAATTTATTGCTATAATAGTTTCACAGGCGTTAATAATTGACTTTCAGTTCCGAAAAAAATATTATTGATTGTTATTAATAGGCCATTAATCGTCAGATAAAATTAAAATCGCAACAAAAAAAAACAGTTCTTGGATTCACTAGGATTCGAACCACGACTTTTCGAGTAAAAAAGAAAAAAAAATGTGCTGATATATTTGTGTCACTGAGATTTTGAACCACGAATCTTTGTGTGTTTAGTCAAGCGTTAGCCATTGTTCCAAATACACTGTTAATAGAGGGTCGAAAAAGTTAGTTATATCGAGGAAGTGATACTTTAACCACGAGAAGGGATTTCGAAATCGACAAAACACTTATTTTGAGTCATGATGATGAACACTATGTAGGTAGGCAAAAACGCCCAGCAGTACTCAGATATCACATTAAATCCATTGAACACAAGCACACAATAAGTCTGATCAGGTCAATTATATAAAATCTTACTAGAGATCAGTCTTCCACACATTTTGACACCAAATTGGACGCAAATTGACAACTTTTTCCACTCAGAATTATTAAATAACACGTGGACTTGTTGAATGTGTCTTCACGCGCGAACGTACCGGTACACGTAATTTTATTTTGTTTTCTTCAATTTTAGTTTTTTTTGTGGGCATGAATTTGAAATAGCAACGTGGTTGCCACTACAGGTAATACATTTGACATCTTTTTGATCGACTGTACAAGATTTGAAATTGTGGGAACCTGAACAGAGAGAACATACTTCGGTATTTTTACAATATTGAGCGATATGGCCAATCCTCATAGAACGCATACTCTGCTTCACCGGCGGTACGTATACACTTACTTCATGTCTCCACGAGTCAAGGTATACATACTGTGGAAGCTCTGTTAAGGCAAACGTCACTGCAACAGTCTGCATGAGCTGGTACGACACCGCACCACCCTCACTCCGCACTCGTCGCATAAACCACTTGACTGTAACCACGAGACTTGTATGACATGACGTAAGCTGCCAATAAGAGCTGATATATTTTTATTAGATAAATCGGTGGGTACTGAAGTGAGAACCCCAGTCACCTCTGTGTCGCTCGCCAGAAATGTAGCTTTTAGACACACATCATCCAGAAGTTTCCTGTTCTGTAAAAATACATTTTCATTGTTGGATAAATCAATAGTTATACCGATTTTGAACTTATTATTATGGACTTAAGGCGGAGTATACCAGTCACGCAATACTTGCGTATGGCGTGAAAAATTGCTAGTCGGTCTTGGTCGGTGAATGGCTTTTCTTCTTTCGACGACCTCCGTGGTCGAGTGGCTAGTACGCTGGTTTCAAGCGTCGCCATCTCGTGAGGTTCCGGGTTCGATTCCCGGTCAGGACAATGTAGAAAATGATCTTTTCTATATTGTCTTGGGTCTGGGTGTTGTGGTACCACCGTTGTTTCCGATTTCCATAACACAAGTGCTTTAGCTACTTAGCTTGGGATCGGAGCAATGTATGTGATGTTGTCAAATATTTATTTACATATTTATTTTATTTATTCTTTGTGAGTTACAAAAAACATATATTCTAATTTTTTTACTATTTTCAGGGTACTTTCTCGAGTACCCTGGTACCTTAAATATTTGATTTGCATGAAGCATCATCTTCGTCAAATGATGAGTCACTTATTGGATCATCAGGACGGTCTCGCTTTTTCCGCTTCTTGCTACCCCCCATGACTTCAACACTTTGACATATGAAACAAACTATTTCCTATCTATTTACAACAATATAAACTAGAAATGTACAGTATTTATAATAAACTTTGAATATTATAAAGTTGGGCGCCTTTCACTATCAAGGCTCCCGCGCTTTTTTTTGCGTCAAGCTTGCGCCGTGCCGTGTAAAGTCAACTCTATGTCGTATAAGGGCGTTGTAAATTACTACAAAATATTATTGAAATTGAAAACAATGTATTTATTTACATTCTATGATAAGGTTTCTGGGTAATACAGTTCTGTTCTGTCAGTTCTCGTCGGTCGCGGTTACGTGCAGACGTGTGCCGGCTGGAATATCCCTGTGCTAAAAATAATAGTGTGAGACAGTAATAGTGGTCAAAACAACGAGGTGAAAAGGGACATCACAATAGTGCTCATTAACGCCCCAAGGCGGGATCTATCGAGGCCCCGCCCACCGCAAAATCATTATTTTTACGGGAGTGCATCGCATCGCAACAAGCTAGGCCTAAATAATGCCGCGAATGCAGCGATCGTCGCCAGCGGCACCAAGTCTGAGAGCAGGTTTTGGTGGATCGGATTTGGATATTCATGTTGTCGATCAAGCCTATAGATGCAAAGCCGGCGAGAAACGATTTCAAGCGAGCCGCGAGAAACGGTTTTATTCGCCCGAAAACCATTTACACCCAATTGGGCTGGGGAGAAACGGGTTTTTTCGTTTTTCTAAGATATTAATGTACTTTTAAATTTTTAAGACTGCTTAAATTATTTTTAAGGCTTAGGTACGTTGTAAACATATTTATTTTCACCTACATTAAGTGAAAACAGTAGCAAATTACAAGCTGACTGCAGGGCAACAACGCTAACTAATATGCCGGTAGTTTACGTATCAAACATTATTTTATAAAATGAAACCCACGCGCAAAACTATTCAAAATGCGACGTTGCCACTCTGTGCCAAGCGCTTGGTGGTGTTTGTCAAAGGGCCGCGGTGTCGAGCGAGCGAGCGAGAAAACCGCGCCCGCCGCCGCCGCCGCCACGTCATCGTTGCATTGCGTTGCTGTACTTATAATTACGTTCAAAACTTCGTCGCAGTCACAGGTGGATTATTCAGTGCCGTGCAAAAAGCATATTTATTTTTACGGAAAAAATGACAAGAAGTAAGTTGACTTTAAAATTATTACTAATTAAAAAAAATCCTTTTGTATTTGCATGGAAAGCAGAGTTGGTGCTTAGCATGACACCTTTAAGTTAAAATTGTAAGTACAAAATTAAGCATTCGGAAGAAAACTGAAATCATTTTTTGGCGTCGACTTTAAATTCGGGACCTTGTCTGTAAGTGATGAGGGAAAAAAGCAATAAAGAATCTAAAAAAAAATTTTAAGTCATTCATTCGAAGTTCGACGTAAATACCTAAGTTTCAAATAATTAAGTTGTGTTTGTAGGTACAGTGGGCGCGCTGGCGCTGGTGGCTGTCCGTACCAGTATAATTGAAAACAATTTTATTTTTTAATTTATACTTCTTTCTTTCAGATATTTCTATACCGGAATCTGAATGTGAGTCCGAAAATGAATTTAACGTAGACCAGTCCGAGGATTTGTTGACAAAGTCCTCCGAAAAAATCATGACTTCTATGGATGATGATGATGGTGGTGACGGTGATTCAACGCGTTGCAGCTCTCCAACTAGTTCTCCTGATAAAGAAAGGGAGTTTTCTCAGTACGCACAAACATGGTCCCCGCATTTGGAAGATCTTCAACAATCAACCCCATCATTCAAAAAAGTATTTTGTGACAAAGCTACCAATACAACAAGTGAAGTCGACGAAATCATGAGATTAAATAATCTGATGTTTTGCAAATTTATTTCCCACGAACTTGAACAATACCAAGGAAATGAGCGATACGCCAAAATGCAGGAAATTTTAGAGGTATTTAAGCTAAAAAAAACTAGAGTTGTGTTCAATCATTTATTTTAATTAATATCTGATCTCAGATTTAAAAGGTTACTATAATTGTTGATTTTGTTTAAGAAGAAAAGTAAGAATTTTTTTACAAAATGTTGACAATTCGATAGCTATTATGGCCAATTACTAAGCCATTGCCTTAATGCCATACGGCCGGTTTCTGAATTGAGCATTTGACGTTGAGAACAACTTAAGCTCGACTTAAGTATGTCTCAAAAGTATTTCTGTTTTTGAATTAAGTTTAAGTGTAATTTGAGTATTTGTGGTTGAGAATTCTCAACTTCGACATCAACTAGTGCTTAACACGAAATTTGCGTTGCACAACACAACTGACAGTACTCAAAGCCTGCTCACTGTGAACTTAAGCGTCTGAAAGCTAAGCAGTCCAATGAGGGTACTTAAGTCCTACTTAAATTAAAATTTGCGATAATTTGCAATGGGTGTAAAAGATCATGCTAAAACAGGTGAGAAGGAAGTGCAGGCAAAACGCTATTAAAATTCAGACAAAGTTATATTAATCTCAAAAAATACTATAATTCAGACAAAGTTATATTAATCACAAATATACGAAGGTGAACACAAGAAACATTAAAAAGGATTGGGACACTGGATGTATTTCTACTTTGAGATAGAGGTCAATCGTCGAATCCAAATCTGCTAGGCAGCGTTCAGCAAACTGCGCAAGAGCGTCTTCTCGTCTGAATTACCTCAGTGTCTGAAGACGAAAGTCTTCAACCAGTGTGTGTTACCAGTGATGACATACGGATCTGAAACGTGATCTCTACTATGAGCCTCATAAAGAAGCTCAAAATCACACAACGAGCGATGGAGATACGAGTGGAACTAAGTTAACGGACATATCCCTACGAATTAGTAAGCTTAAGTGGCAGTAGACAACAGGGCACATAGCGCGAAGAAATGATGGCCGTTGGGGCAAAAAAGTTCTAGATTCAGAGGAGGAGTGAGGAGACCTTTCGATCAAAAGTGCATCGAGGGATGTCCACCGACAAGATGGACGAACGACCTTGTAAAGATCGCGGGATCACACTGGATGCAGACCGCTTGTGATTTGTAGCAGTGGAAAATCGTGGGGGAGGCCTATGTTCAGCAGTGAACGTCTGATAATGATGATGATGAGTGTATTTCGAAGTTCTTCAACTTATAAACTTTTCAATCACCAAACATTGCAGGAAATCAAACTTTATCAAGTTTGAGTATGACATTGACACTGATTGATTGACAAAAGACATTCCGTTCTCGGCAGTCGCTTACAATTTCATTTTATTTAAAATATATAATAGTGACTATTTAACTTGAAATCTTATTTGCAATCTGATGCTCTTAGGAATATATAACTGACATAATGAAATTCAGAATTTATTAATGCCAATAATGACTCTAAATCTCTTTATAAATACAAACTGGTAAAAATCGCTTGTTTATACTTGTAACGGAACGTTGTATAGTCAAGGACAAAACTCAGTTGAATATGGTTTGAGACAATCTTAAATTTACGAATGAAACGTAGGAAACTTAAGTATTCATCAACTATTTGAGCAGATCTCAACAGATATTCACTCAAATGCTCAAATCAGAAACCGGCTGTTAAACTTCTAAATTTAGATTATTACTGTCACTGTCGTTTTGTTAAGCACTAAAAAGGAACAAAATATTTATATTTGAAATTCACTTTGTTTATCCACTCACTCATTTTCAGACCGTTATACTCAGAAATTTTTTGTTATTATCAATGAGTTAATGAACGACCGAAATCAGTTAAATTTGAATGTAACTGTATTTTTTAGTGCATACCAACGATAGTAACAGTGATATTGACGATGTTGTTAGTACCATTATAACTATACCGTTAAATCAAGTAATGTAGCTGACTCAGTAAATCACTTGTTTTGTTTTTATTAGATACAATCTTTATACTAATGTTAATTATTATTGATTGATTTTGTAATTTGTAGTTAACGAACAAAAATTAAATCCAAAATTGTTTTTTACTTAAAAATAAACATTGAAAGTTAGTACAGTTTTTAAAATAAAAGAGGGTCTATTTAGACGACCCGTCTGGTGTAGTGGTCGAGAAATCGCCTACTCCGCAGCGGGTGCGGGTTCGATCCCCGCACAATACAAACATTTGTGTGCATGAACATGTCTGTTTGTATTGGTCTGGGTGTTTTCTATGTATATCATGTATGTATTTACAAAAAAAAAGAAGTATTTAAGTATTATATCCGTTGTCTGGCACCCATAACACAAGCTTTGAGTAGCTTACTTTGGGGCTAGATGGCGATGTGTGGGAATGTCCGAAGGATATTTATATTGCGTCCATATCTTCCTCGCACTCAGAAATGTCACTATCGGTGATGACGTCTTCTTCCGATATGTCTAAAAATGTAGGATCTTCTTTATGCAATAAGCTGAGATTTGATCGAATACTCAGAAGCTTAACAGCCCTTCGGCCATTTAAACGGTTTCTAGTTTTAGTGTGTGTCCTCGCAAATAGGCTCCAATTTCGTTCACTTGCGGCTGAAGATGGTGGCACACTAAGAACTCTTATAGCTATGGTCGCTACATCGTGCTGTTTGGCAAAAGTTTTCCACCATAGCCTCGGCTCTAGATCCTGCACTGGAATTCACATTGCTTTTGAAGCATCAAAAAAGTTTTCCTTATTTTGGAATTCAGCCATTGCTTTCAAAACTTTTGCCTGGTCCAGACCTAGCGATACAGCAATTTGAATTAAGTATTCAGAGGCCATAGCTACTTCTTCATCAGTCAAGCCTTCGCCGCAGTATCTCGGGTCCAACAGATAAGCTGCATAGTGAACTGGCTGAACACAAAAATCTTTTCGGTTTTCAATGGCAGATACTACGACCGTTTTGTCCCGTTCGTTCAAAAAGTCTGCTGATTGCAATGCTTGCTCAACCTTCGATTTTAGAGTGTTAAAACAAAAAGGAACGTCCGAGAGCAAAGCATCATTTTTTTCAGTTTGGAGAGTTGATACGGCTAAAGGCTGAAGAATTTTTAAAATTTCGTCAATTTTAACCCATAAATCATTGTTTAAAATGTTGTTTTTGTGTTCGGGCAATACCTCTACTTCTCGAGATATAGCCATAAACTCAAGAGCTTCCCTATTTTCTTTGTATGACTGGAGAGTGTGGAATGCACCACTCCACCGCGTTTTGGAAAACAGTTTCAACGAATGTGCAGCCGTTCCATAGTGATCCTTCTGATATTTTTCAAAGTATGCGTTAACAACGTGAGTTCTTTTTGCATATTTTATGATTGCAGTCACTTTGTTCAATGTTTCTTTAAAAAGTTTTATTTATAAATATCTTTATAGATAAGATTTAAAGCGTGGCTAACGCATCCTACACAAGAAATATGAGCAAATTTTGAAGTTATAATTCGCCACGCCGCTTTCATATTGGCAGCATTGTCAGTTATTACTGCGACGAATTTTGCAGGTCCAATCTCAGTAAGCACATTAATAATATTTTCACTCAACATGATAGCTGTTTCTTTTTCTGTTTCTGAGTATATTGCATTGTAAAATATTGGCTTGGGCGTCGTAATCACAAAATTTATAACACCTTTGCCGGTGATATTTGTCCAGCCGTCACAAGTTAAGCCAAGAGCCACAGCCTTAGATAATTTGTTATCCATTTCTTTTTTGATACGAATGTATTCTGCGTCTAAAAGTGGGTTACTTAATGTATGTCTCGAAGGAACTGTATAGGAAGGATCAAAAAGCTTGAAAACCGCTTGCCAATACTCAGATTCCAATAAAGACAAGGGAACACCACTTGCATAAATTGCTCTTGCTAAAGCAGTGTCTACGTCCGAGTGAGTATAGGTATTTGCAGATGAAGATAACGAACATATGCTTGATATATTTAACTGTGAATCGTTTGTAGATCTTGTTTCGTCGAAAGATTTTGAAAACGAAGAAGTTGGTCTTGGTTCTGTTGACGCTGGCGTTGGTGTTATCTCGGCTTGTAACGCCTCAGTTGGTGTAGGAACTGTCTGTCTGACTGTATTAGTTGTGCTTGCTGTTGACGTTGATATAGGAGAACAGATATTCACACGAACATTTTTCCCTTTACATAAATACAGTTTTTTTACGTCTGTAGGACAGTTTTTACATTTACTTAAATGTTCTTTGAGTCTGTAAGCCTGGGCAAATTTATATTCAATATTGCAATAATTGCACGTCACATGTTTCTTGTGCCCATTTTCAGAGAGTATTACAAAGTGGTCCCATATATTAGATAAATTTCGCGGCATTATTTATGTATTTTAAAATCCGAACACCGATTTCGTGCGGAGCTATTACTGCGCGTTCGCGTTTACACACGTATACTGTTGCTACGCGCAATTTTATAACTGACTGAGCAAAGCGAGGCTTGGGCCGGCTGCGCGGTGTGGTGGCGGGGGCGGGCGTTCGCCTCACGCGAGCGAGACATTTGCACTCCCCGCGCGCCCCCATACCCCGCAGCAGACTTCACGCGCCAAATATTAATGTTTTCCATTAAAGTAGGTAGGTAGGTAGGTATAAAATTCGTAACGTAATTTGTTTGTGTTTATCATATTTTATGTGTATTGGGAAAAAAATCACTATTTCATTTCATGCATTAATTTTTATGTATCGAAATAATTTTCAAAGATTAAATAAGGACAACTTGTACCTAGCATAACTTCCTAAAATTAATGCTAACGTCGACTAAGGGCCATTTCGAGCTTGTTTCTCGCCGATTTCACGCGGCGAGTTATTCGTTTTACGCCCGCCCGTTTCGTTTTAAACGGCTCGTTTACAACTGTAATCAAGCCGCAAGTGACATTTCGGTTAACCCCAGACAGTCACGGAAAAAAAGGACGTTACGAGTCCGACGATGACGTGCCTAAATCACAACCGGAAAAACAAAGTGAAAAAAACATGTTGTGCAGCTACGAATTGTCGTTTATTGAAACACAGCGATGGAATCATTTTGTGAAGAAATGAAACTGATGTTGAACACGCTTAACGAAATAAAAAACAAACAAAACGAACGCTTTTCTTCTATTAGAAAAGATATAGGTGAGAAAGCAAACTCGATCAGCTGGAAAAAAATAATTATGAAATCGAAGAATCACTAGACTTCCTCGGCAAGAAATATCAAGGCCTGGAGGATTTGAACAAATACTGCACTGAAAAGATGAATTTAAACATTTATCTAGAAAAGTGTAACAGGGCACTGGAAGAGCGCGTTTGCGCAATGGAACAAAAGGAAATAGACCTCAATATAGAACTAGTAAACCTTGAAATACAGGAGGAGAAAAGTGTGACAGAAGCGGTTCATATATATGCAGATAAGCTGCGACTACCACGTGATCAAATAGAGAAGGCTTGGAAACCTGGAGTCGAGAAAACCAGCAAATCCCCCCGCCCAATAATCGTAAAACTAAAGTGTCAGGAGGTGCGATCGGACTGGCTAAAATGCAGCAAAGCGCGAGTCACTAATCATGACATATATAATAACAATAACAACTTACCTATCTTTATCAATGTACATGTAACGCGCCATACACGGCAGCTTTTCTGGGAAGCTAAAACTAAACTTAAACCAGCCTATAAGTATGTATGGATTCAGAATGCGCGAAATCTTGTACAGAAGGAGGTGGAAAATAAAAAAAAACATCAAATACGCTCAGGATCAGATATCGCTGTGCTTGCTGAAAAAGATTATACACATATCAACCGTCAAACAAGCAATTAAGCAAGATCTATACACATACATACTTACAAATCATATTTTTTTCAAGTCACTATGTCTTCTAATGTTGATCCACAACCAATAATACAAGATATTGAATATTCTAAATTTTAACAGGTAAAGAAATGGACCAACTACATTAATTTAAGAAAAAACGCACTTCATATCTTACAACAGCTACTTGCTTAGATAATATTCTCTGCAACTGTAAAATCATCAAACAATCTATTATTAATTTTGTAAAATCGGATCATTGCGGTCAGATAGTTACACTACAGAACCGTTTTATTCCACCCCGTCTAGAAATCAAATAAAGGCCGGTCACTGCATCTCGTAAGGACAAATTTAAAAACCTTGTAAGTGATAAAATACCGTTTATACCTTTTGATAAAAAAAATGCTAGTGACTTGTATGAACAATTATTTCAGGTAGTTAAAAAACAATTTGATATTACTTTCCCTCAAAAGAAAATAGTTATCAATAACTGTTAACCGAAATTCAGTGACTGGGCTACACGAGGAGTTTATACAAGTAGGAAAAAAATGTTTGAATTGTATAACAAAACAGAGGATAAATCGGGTATATCAATAGACACAATAAAACCCATTATACCTCTAATAGCTCCTTACTTATCTTATATCTTTAATGAATGTATTGACCAAAATCAGTTTCCAAATTTATTAAAACATAGTAAGGTTGTCCCTTTATTTAAATCAGGAGACAAAAGTGACCCCAGCAATTTTAGGCCTATTTCAATATTACCCACTAATTAATTACTTTCCCACTTTAAACTTAATAATTTACTACACGAAAAACAGTTTGGGTTCTCTAAAGGTAGAAATACAACTGATGCCGGAGTAGCACTCATCAGACACTGCTCATTAAGTTAGAACACTATGGTGTCTCGGAAAACTCATCTAAGTTGTTAAGTTCGTACTTATCAGGTAGAATACAATCAGTTAACATAAATGGTACCTACTCTTCTGGAGCCCCTCTTCAAATGGGGGTCCCCCAGGGCTCAATATTGGGGCCTTTACTTTTCCTGATATATGTAAACGACCTGCCATTTTATTCCACAAATCTTTGTGAGATAGTTCTGTTTGCTGATGATACTTCTTTTATTTTTAAAATGAAAAGACATGAAGAAAATTTTGACGAAGTAAACAATACTCTCTCCAAAGTATTGAATTGGTTCACCACCAATAACTTGTTGCTGAATGCTAGTAAAACTAAAAGTGTAAAATTCACTTTGCCTAATGTAAAGCAACTTACACCAAATATTGTACTAAATGGTAATAATCTAGTCTTAATAGACTCCACTGTATTTCTGGGCATTACACTTGACTCAAAATTACAGTGGGGACCTCATATTGAAGCCCTAGCTAGGAGGCTAAGCTCGACTGCCTTTGCAGTTAGAAAAATAAGGTATCTGACTGATGTTGAAACGGCGAGGCTTGTGTATTTTAGTTACTTCCACAGTATTATGTCTTACGGTCTTCTCTTGTGGGGTTCTGCTGCAGACATTGATACCATATTTATTTTGCAGAAAAGAGCCATTCGTGCTATTAATAAACTTAGTCCTCGTGACTCCCTGAGAGAGGTCTTTAAGAAAATCAACATATTAACTGTGGCTTCTCAATTCATTTTTGACAATATAATGTACGTCCGTAAAAATTTAGATAATTTCATGAAGAAGAGCGACATTCACTCATATAACACAAGAAATAAACACAAGCTTGTCGTTCCTAATTTCAGATTAGTTAAAACTAGTAATTCGTTCATGGAAAATTGTATAAAATTCTTTAATAATATACCACACAATCTTGTCGAATACCCGGTTGATAAATTTAAGAAACACGTTAAAAACACGCTTATGTCTAAAGGCTATTATAAGGTTCAAGACTACCTGAACGACACGAATGTGTGGTCCGTCCAGCCTGCACCGACTGATGTACTTACCTTTGATGATTTTGATTTTACGGCAGCTAGTGGTGACTGAGTTTGTTCCGGCGTTTCTTCTCAGCACTTGCCTAATTGTCTGTGTTCTGTCTCGAAGCGCTGGTAGGGCCCAAAAGATAAGGAGACATGATTCGGCCCCTTCAGGGCACATTTATTTTTATTTTATTTTTCACTTTACATTTGACGTTCATAAGTGGCATATTGTGTCCTAAATTGAATAAATATTTTGAATTTTTTTTTTAATATAATTCACGTGAATTTATGTTCTCTGAGAAAACATTTTTGTGAGCTCCTGACGCTTATAAAAGGCTGCATTGAGTATATAGATATAATATGTCTGACCGAGGTGAACGTTAAACGGGATGAACTGGCATTATCCGAAATAAAGGACTTCAATATTTTCTCAAAAACAAGGGAAGATCAACGAGGCGGTGGTATAGTTATGTACGCGAAAAAACATCTACATATAGAAACCTACAATACGAGTTCAGTACGCTGCGAGCTTATGCACATTAACTTAAAGGTAAATGGGTATGAGTTGCACTCACGAAACTTCAGCCTAGCCTCTTCGTGAGCCCTGGCTACATGCTTGTTTCATCCTGCGACTAATTGGATAAACTGTACTAAACAGGACGCTGACTTTGCGTTTCATAATTTTTTGTCAGAAACTACATGATGCAAGAAGTCTTTCGGTGAAGTTGTTTTTTGAAGCAACCTAGTAGTTTTCGAGAAATAAATTTTTAAAAATCGCAAAATTAGAACAAATTTTTGATTTTACGTCAATATTATGATTGACTACCAACCTTATAAAACTACGATCTGTCAGTTGTGATTCATTACGTGAATGTTGATTCTATACAGTCAATGTACCTAAACATCAAGTCCTGTAGGCCACTAGATAGGTTAGAAATTCAAGGCGAGCGTGAAGCGCAGCGGAGCGTGAGCCTTGAATTTCGTGTTTTTTTTTTTTTTAACAGACAACAGTAATCTCTTTAAACCCCTGAAAATTGGCAATCGTACACCTTTGCCAAAGTCCTGTAGGCCACGTGATAGGTTAGAAATTCAAGGCGAGCGCGAAGCGCAGCGGAGCGTGAGCCTTGAATTTCGTGGTTATTTTTTTTTTTATCAGACAACAGTAATCTCTTTAAACCCCTGAAAATAGGCAATTTTGTAGGGAATAGGCAAGTCCCCCCTCTTTACTACACCTTCCCCTTCACTCCCTCTCCCCCACCCCTTAATTTGATGATCCAAAACTGAATTTTAACACTTTTAGTCCAGTCATAACCTCAAACTTCAATCATGAATATCTCAGAAACCAAAAGCTTGCTTCAAGAGGGGAGTGTATCAGGGGGTACCCCCCTTCAACCCCCTCCCCCCAAACCCCTCCCCTCCCCCTCCCCCGCGTCCTTTATTGTACAGTTTTACCCAATTTATTAATAACATTTATATGACTGGAGTCACGACACATGTTATCACAACTATTTCGCAATTCAATTGAAAAATCAATATTTTTTAACCGACTACTACATTCGTTTTGATACATTTCTATCTCCTGTGAGTTTCTCTCTCCCCATAAAATACGATTCTCTTTCACATGTTGTTTGGGCATTATCTTAGGTAATACATCTAAACTGCATTCTATTACTAGAGGGAAGTAATCTGACCATAACACGTCATACTGAACGTAAGACCTAAGTACAGAGTGAGCCGTTGCTTTGGAAGTTATGCAGTCGTCGAGCCAACGCTTGGAGCCATGCGCTTCACTGATAAAAGTGTGTGTCTCTGACGATAGGCCTAATATTTCAACGTCCATACAACGCCATTCATGATCTACGCAAAAGTCTAGCAGTTCATTATAGAACAACTCGGCTGGGTGCGCGTTAAAGTCTCCCAGAATATATGTACAGTCTACACTACAAGAATCGATAATTGAACTCACCGCGCTAAGAACATCCGTAAATTCCGTTAAGTTTACCACTGCATCCGTGGGCATATAAACACTGAACACCACGAAAGCTTTATCTTTTAACACAACCTTTATGGCACATATTCGAGGATTATTGCACTGGATAACACTAACTTCTTAAAAACACTACGCCGCCACAGTAAAGCGACGCCGCCGTGAGGTCGGCCCCGCAGCATACCTGCTGTCGCATCCACTGCTGATACGCAAGTGCATACAAAGTCGTCACTAATACTATTCACTATCGTGCCCATCCAAAACACTGTATTCTAGAATACAGTGTTTTTGTTTAATAGCTTTTATTCGTCTTATTTTAAGGTCTAGTTTACCATAATATTTTTATTTTTCCTCCACGAGGTTTCTTTACTGATATATTCAAAATTAAAAATACATGTATTTGCAAAAAAAATGACTCTTAGCAAAGCATAAAAACGTATTTTACGAGGGTCAAACTGAAAGTTCTTAGAATATCAAAAACTGATTACATTAGCCAGTTATTAGTTTTATTATATCTTTTCAAAATATTGTCCATTGACGTCAATACACCGCTGCATGCGATGGAACCACTGGGAAAAGCACTTTGCCCACTCGTCCTTAGGGGTCTCTTCAATGGCATCGCGATACGCAGCCACCGCTTCTTCAGCATTCATAAACCGCTTTCCTTTAAGTTTTTCTTTAATTTTTGGAAATAAATAAAAATCACAAGGCGCGAGGTCGGGGCTATACGGCGGGTGACCCAGTAATTCAACGTTTGATGTCGCCAAATAGTCGATCGTTCGCTTGGCGGTGTGCGACGAGGCGTTGTCGTGGTGAAGGAGAATCCTACTGCGAGGTCGTTTCTCTCGAACTTTTTCCAAGACAAGTGGCAAACAATTGGTAGTGTACCATTCTGCAGAAACTGTTTTTTGATCCTCTAACACAATTGTTGCGAAATGACCTATCCTTCCAAAGAACGAGGCCACCATTTTTTTTCCCGCACTTCGATCTCTCTTCACTTTAGTTGGCAACTCCTCGAAAGGAAACACCCACTGAGCAGATTGTCTTTTGGTTTCAGGATCATAACAGTAAATCCAGCTTTCGTCACCTGTTAGTATGTCGAACACAGCATTTGAGTCACCTCCGTTAAATCTTTCAATCATTTTACGGCACCAATCCACACGATGGAGTTTTTGAGCCTTAGTCAAATTATGAGGTATCCACCGGGCGCAAAGCTTCCTGACCGCTAAATGTTCGTGGAGGATTTTGTGCACTTGACTCATACCGATGCCTAAGCTTGTCCGAATCTGCTGATAGGTCACTCTTTTGTCAGTCTCTATCATACGCCGCACAACACAGATGTTATTTTCAGTCGTCGCCGTAGAAGGCCGTCCCTCACGTACATCATCAGTGAGATTAGTGCGACCACGTTTAAACTCATTAAACCAGTTGTAAACAGTCGCACGAGATGGGGCTTCATCGTGAAAGGCCAATCGTAGTCTATCATAACTTTCTTGTTGACTTAAATGACATCGAAAGTCATAAAAAATCATTGCACGAAAATTTTCTCGTGTTAAATTCATGTTGACGTGACACAGACAATTTTCAATTTGCCGCCAAATCGTAAAACAAATGACAAATGAATGAAATATATACTCAGTAATATTGGCAAAGAGTTCTATTTTCAAATTTTAGAATATTTTTTTTATTATATTGTTTATAAGTGGCCAGTTCTAAGAACTTTCAGTTGGACCCTCGTATAATACGTTGTTTTGCTTTGTAAATGCCGGGCGCATTTCGATAATACAGTGTTTCTCCGCACCCGGCCAAAAGCGCGGGCGTTCAACGGATTCTATCGCCATCTCCCTTGCGCATATCTTATGCGCTGTTGTACGAGCAGTAACGCCGCTGCGGCCAGCTTCGTCGCTTCCGTTTGTTTTGATTTAGATCAGTTCGCTTTGAGTTGCGCGTGCATAACTTAATTAACCGTTTTTTTTTCACTGTAAATTGCAAAAATGAGTGATTGCCGAAATAAGTTACTGATTAATCTGTCTTTAAAAAACAAACAATATCATAATACTAGTAATTCGTCTATAATAGCTTCGAATATTAATCAAGAAATGAACGCAGGCCCCTCAGATGTTGTTTAAGAAGTTTTTAATTGTTTGCCAGTGGACAATAGTTCAAGAAATATCAGTCCAATAATGTCTTTGAGTGAAACGCAGCTGAATGAATGTCTGTCTGAAGAATTCGGTTCAAAAGTTTATACTGAGTTGGTACCTTGTGTTTATGAAGACTTGCAAAATGTTAGCGTTGATTTGGAAACAGAAGTTCGTTGCCGACTGACTACTGGTTTACCAATGTATCAAGAAATAGATTTATCGGTTATGGAAGCGGAGTTAACACATAATCAATAGGGGGAAAATAATGAACAAAATACTTATCAAGACAACGACATGGGACTGTTAGTAAGGAAGTTTGGAACGAAGAAAACTCTCTGGGTGATGAAGTAGAAAATGAAAAAGTGCCTGGTGAAGAGTTAGGAGAAAGAGATGTAGTGCAGATGAATGGGGCAGTAATTCATGATGATACGCGGACAAATGAAATAGGAATGCATAATGACTTGGTTGAGGACATCAATATGTCTGATACAGAGAAAAATCAAGTAAAAAAAAGGAAGAGAAACAGAAACCCTAAAAGCATTTTGGAAGCACAAAGGGCAAAGCATACCATGTTAGCTGCATGTTTTTGCAAAAAAAAATGTATCGAGAAAATTTCAGAAGAAAAACGAAAAGACATTTGGGATCAGTTTTGGAGTCTAGATCGTCAACGTCGTCGTGATTTTTTGTCTAGAAATGTAGAAAGGAAACCAACCGCTCAAGTAGCAAGAAACGGTAGCAGGAGACATAATACTCTTATATGGATGATGGAAAACTTTAAGGTATGCAAAAAGTTCTTCCTGGGAACCTTGGGCTACAAAAATGATGAAGCTGTGCAATCAGTTTTAAAAAGCAATTACTTGACAAATAATAAACATCCGAAAATAAGTGCTGCTCCAGATTCGCGAGGGAAAAAGAGACCAGGAAATGCGTTCCCTTTAGTATATGATGCTAGCATAATTGAGTATATCATGAAATACAATCCAGTTCAATCACACTACAACTTAGCCCACGCTCCTAACAGAAGATATTTGCCCCCTGGTGTGAACTTTTCTATAATTTTCAAGGGATTTAAAGAATACTGTACTGCAAATGGATGGAAGGTATGTAGCTGGACTCATTTTTATTCAGTATTAAAATCACTTAATTTATCGACTGCTGAAATGCCCCAAGATATCTGCACAAAATGTAAGAACCACGCAATGGAACACAAAGACCGCCCACTACCCTGCAACTGTGACTCGTGTCTAGATTTAGGAAATCATTTGGAAAATAACAGAACCTGTCGAAAGCATTTAAAAAAAGTAGAGGAAAAATGTTTGAATTCAAATGGTACGGAATCTGTTTATACCGTTGACATGCAAAAAGTTATCTGTATGCCTTTGCAGACCTCTAAAGATTATTTTTTTTCGAGAAAACTGGTCCTTTTCAACGAATCTTTTGTTCCTCCGGGGAAAAATAAGGATGCCGTTTGTGTTGTTTGGCATGAGGGCGAAAGTGGGAGGAAGGCATATAACATAGCTAGAACATATATCTACGTCTTGCGGAAATTTAACAGAGATAAGAAACACGTTTACTTTTTTCTTGATAATTGTAATGCACAAAACAAAAATAAAATGCTCATGTCAGCATTAGTACGAGCTATAAATGACCAGAAGACTGAAATAGAAAAGTTGACTCTCGAATATTTGGAAGTAGGACATACTTTCATGGCTGCAGATGCAGTCCACGCAGCTATAACAAAAAAAATAACTTCTGCTGGTGAGCTGTATGATCTTAATGATTTTGTTACAGTCATTAAAGCCTCCAGAAAAAACCTACATGTTGAGTTAATCACTCATGAAAACATGATATGTTTTAATAATGACTCCAAAGTGGCTTATCCAAAAGGTTACAACCTACACAATTTGAAAGTTATTGAATTTAGACGAGGAAATCTTACCTTGTTTGCCAAAAACAATTATGATAGTGATTTTAAAGAGATACATTTTCTAAAGAAAAAAGTTGAAGACGAATTAACTGTCATGTTGAAAGCCGGAAAAAATGTCATAGATGTTTCACCAAAGGGAGAAATGCCAAGAGGGATCAATATTCTGAAAAAAGCAGATCTAATGACATTGTGTCAAACAATGCCAAGAACACGGCGTGAATTTTATGAAAATCTTGCAGTCACTGAAACTCCTGATCTTGCAGAATACCTCGATAGCGATGTTTAATGGCTAAAATTAAATAGTGATTAAAAGAAGTTGATTACGATATGATTATAATTCTGTGTCAATGAAAAGAAGTTACTTATGTCATGTTATTTTATTTTTAAAGAAGATGTGTAGTTTTGTTTCGTTAAAAAATCTGTTCTGCTGATATTATTAAACTACGATCTATTTTTTTCATAGGAATACAGTATTATGTTTTTATAGTATGACATTTTTAAAGTCGATCTCAAAATGTGATTATGGGAAATGAAGACTGAATTAGTATGTAAGTGTTCTTAAACAAGGTGTTATTATAAAACACTTCGATTAATAAATATTCAATTAATAATATATAACTTTTTATTTCATGCACCATACATTTACTGATTAGTTGCAAAAAATATAATAAATTGAAAAGCAAAATGTTCAAATAAATGGATGCTATAAAAAACTGTATACTGTTATACATTTTTACATCATAATGACAAATTAAAACGCTATTGAAGGTAAAAAAATGTAAAAAAGTATACAGTGTTTTTCCTTAAATGAGACAAACTAACTTATATTTCTTGTTTAAGCCAAAAGTGTTTATTGAGTTTCCTGGAAAGTGCATAGTTTTTATAGTAAAGTAATAAACATGGCTAAAATCACAATAAAATAATCTTTACATCGATACTAATTATAAATATGTTTACATATTTACTACTCTTTAAATGGCAAAAAACTGTTCGGATACCATTTTATTTTATTTCTCAAAAGCGCGTTTTTGAGAATACAGTTTTTTACCTTTTCAAGTCAGTTCAGCGACAAGAATTCATCCGGCAACAGCCATGTTTCTTGCAATGATACCACATCGGCGGTCTTACAAAGGTCACGTACAGCTTCTATGGACCTCTTAATATTCTTACAATTAAAAGTGACAAATTTGTATGCTTTCTGATTCATTGACGTTTGTTTTCAGTTCCGTTTACCACTTTCGCGTGTCGCGTGTAAATGCGCTTATTATTGAAATTAATAAAACGTCGAAAGATAACGCCCTTTGGCCATAGCTTCTCGTCTAGATAAAGGTGCATTTTGCACTGCGATACCAGGAACTTAAAGACATTATGGTCACATTCCCGCTTTATCGAAATTTTCTCAAGCTGTACGGATTCATGCGTTTTACGCTGTATATAGTCAACAATGTCTGACTCCAGCGTAGTTTTATCAACGTTCGTAATAAACATTGGTATTTTTTTATCAGCTGCTCTAAACTTCTCATATCTATCCACGTCAACCGTACCGGTTTTTCCTTGAAAGAGATTTTTCGTCCGGCTACGGTAATGTTATCTATACCGTATTCCAACTTCATACAAACGGACAAAACGCGAGCTATACCTACGCGCCTCGATTTCGGCACGCAGACAGTCATCGCTGTGCCACAGTGACGAACGGACGGTGTGTTGTTTCTTTAACAAAAGTCGCACAATTTCTTTCGCGAAAAATAAGTTCAAGTACATTTTAATGTGATGAATAGGATATATTGTGTGCTGTTTTTGGTTGTTAGAATTTTTAATGAAGCTTTATATTAATCCCTCAAGCGTATGTGAACGAGACACAATGCAAATTCTATTGTTATGCGGTTGCCTGCAACCGCTCGGGTGTTGAAGCATTACATGTGTTTTTTATACTTTAATTTTTTTAATAAAGCATTCAGTACGTCTTTGTCGAGGCGCAAATATTTTTCGTAAAGAAAACTACCGTAGTCCATCCGGCTTCTTATACTAGATAGGTACAGCTTTCTTAGATGTTTAGGACGAACTCCCCAGCCTGAGCCTGCCAAGACCTTAAAAACATTGATATATTTTAAAACGGTAACAGTGAGTTCATTTACATGTGTAGTCCACCTTAATGACTTATCTAACCACATTCCCAAGTACTTCACGTTATCTATCGTCTGTAAAGGTTGATTATTTATATGAAGATTTATTGATATTCTTTTCGAGTTTTTTGTGAATATGCATACCTCACATTTTTCTGGAGAAAATTCCAACCCTATTTTATTTAAAATCCTTGTAAAACTATCTTAAAGCTGCCTGTAATGTAGTTTTGCCTCCGCTATAGTTGCTGGCCTCAAACTTGCAATGAAAATATGTGTTTTGCGTTAAAATATTTTACAGAATCTGAATTTAACGCGGGCGACGCCGCGGGGGACCGCTAGTACTTAAGAAAACAATAGACCACTCGGAGATGGAATACCATTTAATTTAGATAAAATGGCATCCTCTTGGACCTCCCGAGGGCTTGGATAAGTCGCCATGTCTAAAAATAAAGTAAAGCTTGAAAATACAGGGTGGTCTAAGTAGTGACGTCAATAATTTTTTTTTAGATTCCTCTCACCTGGGGGTATCCGAAAATACCCCATGTATGTTCCGCGATTTTTTGTAGTTTTCGAGTTATGATTTTTTTTTGTGTTTTTTTAATATTCTCTACCCGCGAGGATTCAAAAATTCATATCTTTTTTTCTATTCTGTATTTTGCAAAGATTTTTTTTTGTGCCGTGGTCGTTGTTAATGCTGTCTTAATAATAAAAATAATGCATCTTTTTAAACTTACTAAAAGGCACTAAAAAAAAACTTGAAAGTTCGAACTCTGATTTTTATTAGGATTTAATCAAAAATTCTACTTCAATTTAAAAATACAAAAAGTAGTTTCCATAGCTTCTGCTTAGGTTTAAAAACTTTGCGGGGTCCTAAGCTCCTAAGATCATTTAAAAAAAATGGTACTTAGTTGGCCTTTTTTTGTTGTAATCGGCCTTCGAAGGCGGATAGGCTAAAAATCGTTGAAATAAAATTAAAGCGTTAAAAATTCTTTCATCTACTTTTTATCATTCTTATGGTAAATTTAAGTTTAAAAAGATATTTTAAAATCATCTTAATTTAAAATCCTGTAATTTTTTTTATTGAAAATCAAAATTATTACTGAATCAATAACAACAGGTAGTTCGTCACCAAAATTATTTAAAAATTACACGAGAAAAATAATTTGAAATTTGCTGTTTTGGATAGCAAATAAAAGTCACAATTTACAAAATAATTTTATTACAATAAATTTTCAAAATTCCTTCCTCCAACTTGAATACAAAGTTGACAACGTTTGAGAAAGTTGCTTTTTAATTGCCTAAAGCTACTTGAATATTCTTGCTTTATTTTTCTTTCCGCATCTGAAAGTTTTTGTCGCAATTCTGCTTCGTTGTTGCTCTCCGTACGCGACGGAGAGCAACAACGAAGCAGAATTGCGACAACACAAGCTCAAGCTCTTTATAAAATCCCCAAACAAAAAAGTCGATGGGGTTGAGGTCTGGCGAACGTGCAGGCCATTCGATCGGCCCTTTACAGGATTTTAAGTTAAAATTGACTTTTAATCACATTTTTAACTTAAACTTACCATATGAGTGATAAAAAGTAGATAAAAGAATTTTTAACGCTTTAATTTTATTTCAACGATTTTTAGCCTATCCGCCTTCGAAGGCCGATTACAACAAAAAAAGGCCAACTAAGTACCATTTTTTTTAAATGATCTTAGGAGCTTAGGACCCCGCAAAGTTTTTAAACCTAAGCAGAAGCTATGGAAACTACTTTTTGTATTTTTAAATTGAAGTAGAATTTTTGATTAAATCCTAATAAAAATCAGAGTTCGAACTTTCAAGTTTTTTTTTAGTGCCTTTTAGTAAGTTTAAAAAGATGCATTATTTTTATTATTAAGACAGCATTAACAACGACCACGGCACAAAAAAAAATCATTGCAAAATACAGAATAGAAAAAAAGATATGAATTTTTGAATCCTCGCGGGTAGAGAATATTAAAAAAACACAAAAAAAAATCATAACTCGAAAACTACAAAAAATCGCGGAACATACATGGGGTATTTTCGGATACCCCCAGGTGAGAGGAATCTAAAAAAAATTTATTGACGTCACTACTTCGACCACCCTGTATATCGCGCTGTAACAGCCCACGAATAAACCTACTTATGTCACAAATCTATGTATTTAATCTAGGCGTACTTACTTTTCCATAAATTCTACCAGTATTAGGTACTGAAAATGACTGGTCTTCAATATTTTAAGTAACTTTTACTATTATTTTGAATTGTAAACCTTTGAAATTTACCACAAAATATCAAACCACAACTGTCAGTTGTCAATTCAACCGTTCGAAAATCATAACTTTCTTGGAAAAAATGTCTTACAATTTTTATGGACCGATATTTACATTTACTTCTTTATACTACAATCATATTGATCGTAATTTTGTTCCTTTGTTGGTTTCTCTTAGATTTAAGTAGAATTTCATATTGTATATCAATCCGCCATGTTAACGTTACTATGACGTCATCTGCGTTAATGCTATCGAGCTTACTACACGACACGAGAGTGCTTCGTCACAGTATAATAGTAAGTACTACGTACAGTATGGCCACTCCCTGCCTCTCATTGAAAGTGCCGCCACCCGCTCTCAATTAGCTTACAGTTACCGGCTGGCAAGGACGCGACGACGCGGTGCGCAGAGCAAAGGCCACGTTAAATATTCAAATATTAAACAAATATTTTTGTCATGGGCGTGTGTTGTGCTGTGTTTAAGCTCTATAAATGACAAAAATAAAAGAAAATTTTACAGATTAATTGGATGAATCAAGGCATGTCCATACCCAGTTATTTTTAAAGTGTTTTACGTTTTAGTAGAAAACCAACTTACAATAGGTATTTACGTTTAGTATTCCTTTTATCCTATCAGTTTTAGACCTAAACCTATCAGATCACACTGAAAACAACACAATATCTGTATGAACAAATGTCATGTTTTCAACTTACGTAATATTTTGGTGGCCTGAATTTCGTTCCAAAAATGTTGTTACTTCGTTTATACGAGGGTCAAACTGAAAGTTCTTAGAAAATCAAAAACTGATTACATTAGCCAGTTGTTAGTTTTATTATATCTTTTCAAAATATTGTCCATTGACGTCAATACACCGCTGCATGCGATGGAACCACTGGGAAAAGCACTTTGCCCACTCGTCCTTAGGGGTCTCTTCAATGGCATCGCGATACGCAGCCACCGCTTCTTCAGCATTCATAAACCGCTTTCCTTTAAGTTTTTCTTTAATTTTTGGAAATAAATAAAAATCACAAGGCGCGAGGTCGGGGCTATACGGCGGGTGACCCAGTAATTCAACGTTTGATGTCGCCAAATAGTCAATCGTTCGCTTGGCGGTGTGCGACGAGGCGTTGTCGTGGTGAAGGAGGATCCGAGGTCGTTTCTCTCGAACTTTTTCCAAGACAAGTGGCAAACAATTGGTAGTGAACCATTCTGCAGAAACTGTTTTTTGATCCTCTAACACAATTGTTGCGAAATGACCTATCCTTCCAAAGAACGAGGCCACCATTTTTTTTCCCGCACTTCGATCTCTCTTCACTTTAGTTGGCAACTCCTCGAAAGGAAACACCCACTGAGCAGATTGTCTTTTGGTTTCAGGATCATAACAGTAAATCCAGCTTTCGTCACCTGTTAGTATGTCGAACACAGCATTTGAGTCACCTCCGTTAAATCTTTCAATCATTTTACGGCACCAATCCACACGATGGAGTTTTTGAGCCTTAGTCAAATTATGAGGTATCCACCGGGCGCAAAGCTTCTTGACCGCTAAATGTTCGTGGAGGATTTTGTGCACTTGACTCATACCGATGCCTAAGCTTGTCCGAATCTACTGATAGGTCACTCTTTTGTCAGTCTCTATCATACGCCGCACAACACAGATGTTATTTTCAGTCGTCGCCGTAGAAGGCCGTCCCTCACGTACATCATCAGTGAGATTAGTGCGACCACGTTTAAACTCATTAAACCAGTTGTAAACAGTCGCACGAGATGGGGCTTCATCGTGAAAGGCCAATCGTAGTCTATCATAACTTTCTTGTTGACTTAAATGACATCGAAAGTCATAAAAAATCATTGCAAGAAAATTTTCTCGTGTTAAATTCATGTTGACGTGACACAGACAATTTTCAATTTGCCGCCAAATCGTAAAACAAATGACAAATGAATGAAATATATACTCAGTAATATTGGCAAAGAGTTCTATTTTCAAATTTTAGAATATTTTTTTTATTATATTGTTTATAAGTGGCCAGTTCTAAGAACTTTCAGTTTGACCCTCGTACTGATTCAAAATAGGAAACTATTGTATAAATCGAGCTTACATACCCACTTTATAGCATAATAAGATTCTGATTTCTTCCTAAATTCGCGCAATGAGTTTTGAGTCATTGAGGTCATCGAACTTGAACGCAGGCGGCGCGGCGCGCGGCGGCTTCCACGCATGCTTATGCTATAACCACAGTATAGTAAAGATGCTATAACTATAAACATTGTGCGAACGTTTTATACGATTTAACTGAAACTTCAAATACAATTTGGTTTTTTATTATATTTCAAGCCGTAATTTTTAGCGGGTGCTAATAAAACTGACTTCTTTTGTACCAGCATTAATTGCCTCTAAGAATCTACATTGCCTAATGAATTACTTTAATTTCTCTTATCTACACATAATAAAAAAGTTGCCAATCCGAATTTGAACCACTAGGGCTGACTGAACATTACGTACTATCGATAGAGATATCAAATCGTTAACTTTTGGATTTTTTGTCTTTCTGTCCGTCAGTCTGTCTGTGCACGCAACACGTAAAATCTCTAGTCCGATTACATTACATTACAATAAAGTATGAGTACAATTTAGTTTTTGTGTTTTCTGCGGAAAATGTTAATGTGTACATTAGGCAATAACCAATTGTGTACATTAGGCAATAACCAATTTTATTTGTTTTAGATGTCGACAATGGATACATGCAGCTGATCTAACTGACTTAGAGAGCAAGGACATGAAAACACTTCACAACAGCTATCGCATCTGTGATCTCCATTTTGTTTCTTCAGTAAGCCTAACATGCACGCCCCAATACCGTTTCTCGCGTCGATAAAATAATATTATTTCCTAAACAACATGTTTTATATTAAATATTTTTCACTTGTATATCAATCCTTTTGCTTTTTAAAACAAATAATTACAACAAAATAATTAAAAACCTTTTTTAAAATGATAAAAAAGACGTTTGAAATTTATCGATAAATGACAAATAGGCGCGCATCTTAGGCCCGCTGATCATTTAAAAAATTATTTAAAACATAATGCAGTCCCTTCTTTAAGTTTACCACAGTTAGAAAATTATCATAAATTGTCAAAATATACATAGACCGATGTGGAGTCAAAACGTTGCACATGGGAAATTGAAATAAATAATCCTTCAACGTCAAAGCTTAATAATGTTGGTACACAGACTGTTCAAGAGTTGTCCTATAATTCTCCTAGAAAAAGAAAGTTACGTAAGCAACTGACCTACGAAAATAAGCGGATAAAAATGTTAGAAGATCAGTTACAATTATCTGAAGACAACGAACCTGAAGTTTCACCCATTGTTCAAAAAATTATGAAAATTCAAAAATATTGCGAACGTTGTTTTAGAGGCAATAGATATGATCGAGAATACAAAATGTTCGCAATAATAATATTAATAATAATAATACTATACTGACAGACAAGACAATACACTTCAATAGACCAGACATCACTGTACTAGATAAAATTATTAAAACCGTATTTTTTATCGATATAGCCGTCTGCAACACTCACAATTTACAGACAACTCAATTAGAAAAACTGGCCAAATACAGAGAACTTGCAATAAAACTAAAAACACAATGGAAAGTTACAACAGTAAAAGTAATATAAGAAAACAAACAGTTAAATATGCACACACTTTATTAAAATCACAATGGTTTATTATTAAAAATTAGGGGGTATTACTGTTTTACCAATATGAATACCTTTATTTAAAATCTCCACTGACTTAAGAAAAAACTAGGTCAAGCTTGAGCTTTCGCAAGTTAAAAAATTAGAAAAAGGAAGATTACTTGAAATCAGATAACAAAATATAAAATTGAACTAAGTGATAAAATTACTAAATTAGGATAATTACAATCGATCGGTTTATTTTTTAAACAAAGGGACAGAGTTTCCTTTTGAAGTGTTCACTCCTTGAAAATCAGCGGCAAAGTGGCAGATCGGAGCGCGTCAAGCCCCGGCGTAGCGCGTGGAACCGGCTCGGTTTCCGCGCGGACGCGACGTCATAGACCGTTCGGAAACGCAGCGATAACATCGGGCCTTCCTGCAGTCGTGTTCGTCCTCGGACAGCGTCGTGGTCTGATGCAAAAGCTGAGAACAATGGCATGATATTAGATAAAGATCTGAGAACCTAACTAACTAATAACTTTGGTCCAAACTTTCAAACTTGCACAATGCTTTGAAACAATTTTCGGTTAGTTTCGTTTGAACATCCAAGCCGAAACATAGAGCGAAAGACTTAGGTTAAACTTGTTATTCCATCAGCGTCCAACTCACTCAACCAAATGGCTTGAACCGAGATTTTCAGGATCATCACAGTCGTGTATCGCCATGTATATACTACAGTAGTGTTCACCATGGATTTCTACTGCAATCTATACAATCTTTCACTCTACTTCAACCTTTGGGAATGTTCAAAGCGAATGCATTAGACCACTGTAACGGAACGTTACGACTTCTTATATCTACTTATAACTTGTATTAATTAAATTGTTTTATATTTAAAAAAAACCTTAACCTATAATAAGAAATAATTACAGTCTACTAATAATATTATTTTAAAAATAAAGAAAATCATAGTTTAAAGTACTACGCGCATAAACAATAACCGTTAAAATTGAACGAAGGAACCGTTACGATGCGCGCGGGCAGCTGCTACCTATAACATTACGTCTCTCATATCCAGCCGGCAGTCCGAGCGAAGCTACCTCAGCGCAAGGACGTATCGCTCCGTCACAGAAAAGTAGGTCACGGACGCCTACGTGTCGTGATTCGATATTATAAAAACCATATCTTATTGTTTCCTACAATTGAAAATTAAAGTACTCGTCTTGTGGTGTTACCCCGATATCGGGGATCATACCTCTGGGCACTACCTGGGCAACGTACTTACCCGGTCTCCGTGTGCAAGTCTTCGCCCACTACAACCACTGCATCTGGCTGCTGCTGCCGTTGCTGGACCTTGTTACGCCGGTGCAAAAGGATAGTGCGGTTTGGATTAACGGCCTGTAACTCTTGCTTGCGAAAGACAGAACCCGCGACCTGCTCCTCTTGGCTTTCCATAGTAAATAAATTTTGTAACTTTACTTAATACTGATCTTTTTATTTATCTTTCTGCATACTTAATACCAATCCAGCTAAGGGTATGGTACATTGGCGCCCATATATAGGTCTAAATTTCGCAGGCGAGGTGTTACTGGTTGTATTTTATAGCATTTAATGGTTTTTTTCGGTGCTGGCTTTGCTAAATTTAGTTTTAAGGCTGTTTATACTAATTTTACCATCACTGTGTGGTTAGAAATAAAATAAACATTGTAAAGTGAACGGTTTTATTGTATAATATCTTAGTATACTAATTACATCTATCGCATTATTGAGCCAATTTAATCTACAATAAAAACAATGTAGACATTGTGAATACTAACAGTATTTTTACCACACATTGTTGCTGCTTCAACTTTATTGTTACTTGTGCTTATTATAACCTCGCAAAACTCATCAATCTTAACCGATTATGTCGTATCCTATCAAATTTTTTTCACTCCAAAAACCAGAATTACAATATGAAGTAGAATTACGCGGCGGTACTGGCGAAACTGTAGCGGAACTGCGTAAGCAAATGGTAAAATTAGATTTATTTACTTCAGATATATTATATATATCTGAAGTAAATATTTTAGAATCACAATTAGAACCAGAAGTTGATCTTAAATGTGTCAAAGAATCTCTTTTAAAATCACAAAATAATATTATCGCTTTGAAAACAAAATTTGATAAAAACCTATTTTTGAGAACAGAAACCCTACTCAATCACTTGTACCATCGTATTAATAGGATCTGTAATGTACCGGAAGCAGCTGCCGATGTCTATAAAATATGCGCGTCGAGCTTTCACTCTCAATTTAAGGAACTTTCTAACTTAAAAAGTCAGTTATCCGTGTCAGTCCCTGTTCCATCTACATACACTGCTACAGAAGCCCCTACCATATCCGTGTCCTGTGAGCGTAACCTCAGCGCTGAAATAGGAAAACTTAAATACTCGGGCAAAACTTGTGTGCACGCCTTTATTCAGAAAGTGGAGGAATTCGTATTATCTCGCGATATTTCTTCCGACAAAATCCTTTCACTTGCTTTTGAAATTTTTACGGACGACGCTCTGCACTGGTACCGCTACCATAAAAATCGTGCCGCTACTTGGCAAGAACTATGCGTACTACTTAGGAATGACTTTAGTAGCAGCGATTATGATTATCGTCTCGCTGCTGAAATAAGATCCCGCACTCAAGGAGAAGATGAAAACATAGTGGATCTATACCTCAATTATGCACGGTTTGTTTTCCCGCCTTAACAAACCTTTTTCAGAAGGAGAAAAATTAGAGATTCTTCTCCATAACATCCGCCCCTGTTATGCTAATACACTAGCGGCTTCTCACGAATTGAAAGACATAGACTCACTTGTATCTGTGTGCAGGAATTTTGAAAATATTCAATCAAGATTTTCATCATTCCACGAACCTCCCAGAGTGTCTAGTAATACACTTGCTCCGGAGTTTTCCTACAAATCCAGTTCAGTCCCTACCACTACTAATAACAAAAACAACAACAAATATTATGGCTTTCATCAAAAAAACACTTACATCAATACTAACAGAAATAATGGTAACACTGAAGTTAATGCTATAGCTTCGAATACTTCTAAATCTGAATATTGCCCTCGTTGCCGAACAGACACTCATAGCCTTCGTAATTGTAAGGAAGAAAGGACTATAGTCTGTTTTAAATGTGGTAAGAAAGACTTTCGCTTCCCTGATTGTCCTGATTGCAATCCAGTTCCTGAGAGTCAAAAAAACTAGTAGGTTTGGATTGGAAAAACACCGTTATGAGTCATCGTCATAAACACATAAACTTTGATTCAACCGAATGGCAGAAATGGCTTAACTTCGTCGCCTCATTCTTCACATATAGCGCTGTTTCTTCAATCCGCAATATAGAAAATTCTAATATTGATGTATCTCGACCCTATGTATCAGTCACCATCAAAAATAATAATCTCACCGGTCTACTAGACACTGGGTCCTCCACTACTATACTTGGTAATCATTGTCATGAATCAATTCTAAAATCAGATTTTGAAATGCATCAATCTGACACCGCTAAATTCGTGACAGCTGGTGGTGATAGGTTGAATTCTCTAGGATTCGTCTACCTTCCTGTAAGCTTTTATGGCCAAACACACAGCTTGAAAATGTACATTGTTCCTAGTATAAAGCATAATCTCATTTTGGGAATGGATTTTTGGAGAACTTTTGGACTTTTCCCTAAACATATTGACCATATCGTCTACTACAGAGATTCACAAACTATTTCTGCAATTGATAGTAGTGAATCTGAACCTAGCCATCTACACTCATATAACCACCTGACTCCTGACCAAAAAATGACAGCCGACCAAATAATATCACAGTTCCGTGACATTTCATATGAAGAACGTGGTCTCGGTCGAACGTCTCTAATAACCCACGCAATTGACACTGGGGATGCTGCCCCCATTCGTCAACGTTACTATAGAATGTCCCCAGAAAAGCAACGTATTTTGGTCGAACAATTGGATGACATGCTTCGTGAGGACGTCGTTGAGCCTTGTGAGAGTCCTTGGTCGTCCCCTGTTCTCTTAACCCCTAAAAAGAATGGCGAATTACGTTTCTGTCTAGACAGTCGTAAGCTAAACGCTGTTACAAAAAAAGACGCTTACAACCTCCCTTATATGGCTGATATACTAGACAACGGGTTCCCTCTATCTGGCAGAATCTTTTTGTTCCGAAAGTCACTTGGCATAACACACTTGGCATAATTTTCTTTAGTCGAATATTATTCAGGCAGAATTTTCTGTTAGCATAATTATTGTTTGGTCGAATATTTATATGCCCGAATTTACAATGGCATACTTTTAAGATAGCAGAAATTTATAAGGCATAATTACCTTTGGCAAAATTTTACCTTGCATACTTTCGCTAAGCATAATGTTTATTTGGCATAATTTGACTAGGCATACTATGAAGAAAGCAGAATTTCCTTTAGAATAATTTCACTACGCATATTGCTATTTCTTTTAAATAGTATTTTACCCTAAGATTGAATTAAAAAGTCATTAAGTTGAAGTACAAAAGTTAGTGACAGAAACGAATCGGTGCAAAACCGACTCCACGCAGTCTTGTTTGCCCCACCCCTAGAGTGTAATTCAAAATCGCGTAGGCGCGGAGGGGCGAGGCAGCCCGCGAGCTGAGGAGCAGGTGGTTTAAAAGCACGCCGCCGCGGCTGAGGCTGGTCGGCGAAGCCGGCCAGCAAGCCGAAGCTGCGGTGGTGAGCGAAAACCATCTGCGACGATAAGCTCGCGTGGGACTGCCGGAGCCGTGACAGAAACCATGCATGTTGCATGCTTGCATGCTGCATGCAAGCTGTTGCTTGCTTGCATGATGCTTGCTGCATGCTTGCTTGCATGCTTCATGCTTGCTTGCTTGCTGCATGCTTGCTTGCTTGCTGCATTGCATGCTGAATGCTTGCTTGCATGCTGCATGTTTGATTTGCCATGCATGTTTTATGTTAGTATTGCTGAGATAGAACTACTTGGGATACACAGAGAAATTAAGGTTTATAGGAGAATATTAAATATGAAAAATATGCCAAAAGACGATTCGGACTGTGAATTCTCTGCGATAGGATGATTCTGCCTATTAATGACTATAAATACGAATTGTATGCCCCAAGACGATTCTATCTGTGAACTTTCTGCGTTAGGATGTTTCTGCTTTAAGACTATTATGGATATTAAATTTCTGCCTAAAGATGATTCTAGCTTACACGATTATGCGTTTTGAACGTCTGATAAATGAGTGAATGCTAATTGATGTTCTGCGAAAGGAAGTTTATGCTATTTGATGATATGCCAAATAAAATTATGACAATAAAAATTATGCGAAACAAGGTAGACCCCTAGACAACCTTCGTGATGCTCGGTATCTTTCTAGTCTAGACCTTTCAAAAAGTTTCTGGCAGATTTTGATACGTGAAGAGGACCGCCAGAAGACAGCCTTCTACATGCCTTCACGCGGCACCTTCCAATTCAAGTCAATGGCGTTCGGACTTACCAATGCTCCCGCCACACAACAACGGTTAGTGGATGCTCTGTTCTACGGACCTGAATTCGAGCATAAAGTATTCGTTTTTGTTGACGATATCATAGTGGTGTCAAATAATTTTGAACAGCATATACAGTTACTCAGTAAGGTACTCCAAAAACTAAAATTGGCTAACCTTACTATAAACTTAAAAAAAAGTCAGTTTTTTCGTAACCAACTTAAATACTTGGGTTATATCGTTGATTCAGAAGGGCTTCATGCCGACCCTGAGAAGGTGGAATCAATAGCCAACTATCCCACACCCAAAAATCGCACAGAGGTTCGGAGATTTCTGGGCTCAGCTGCGTGGTTCCGAAGATTTATCGAAAATTTTAGTACCTTGGCTAGTCCTCTTAATAAATTGACGGCGCAAGGTAAAAATGCCCCCTCCTTTGTTTGGTCCGACGAAGCTGACCTTGCCTTCAATAAACTAAAAAAATGCCTAACTTCTGCACCAATTCTCTCATGTCCAGATTATACAAAACCTTTCGAAGTCCATACCGATGCGAGTGACTATGGCATCGGAGCAGTTGTCACTCAAAATTTGGACGGGAAAGAAAGAGTTATAGCGTATATGAGTAAATCTCTTTCTAAGTCTGAACGAAATTATAGCGCCACCGAACGCGTAGTACTCACTGCAATCGAACATTGGCGTTGCTACTTAGAAAACGGGCTAAAGTTTACTGTGTTCACGGATCATTCCTCACTTAAATGGTTCCTTAACCTAAATAACCCAACTGGTAGACTAGCGAGATGGGGAGTACGGTTGTCGGCTTATAACTTTGAAATAAAACACCGCAAAGGCTCCGAAAATGTAGTCCCCGACAGTCTTTCCCGCGCTGTTCCAATTTCTGTTATTGACCTTACCACTGTCCCAAAAACAAAGGACCCTTGGTTCTTAAATATATTTGACGGGTGCCAAAAATCTCCAACTTCATTTGTTAATTACCGCGTCGAGAACGGAAAATTATTTCGCTACATGAAATCAATCAACCCTCTCACTCGCGAATTCGAATGGAAAGAGGTCATTCCATTAGAGTATAGAGACAGTATCATAGATAAAAATCACTCAGAACCAACTGCAGGCCACTTCGGTATATTTAAAACGCACAAACGTTTAAATTTGAAATACTTTTGGCCAAATATGCTCAAAGATGTGGCTAAATTCATATCTGGCTGCCATGTTTGTCTCTCACACAAACATCCAAACCACTCCACGCTGGGGGTTATGGGCAGACCCAAAGATTGCTCTCGTCCATTTCAAATGCTTAGTATAGATCTAGTGGGACCTCTACCAGTGTCACGGAAACAAAATACCTTCCTTCTTGTCGTTACTTGTTGCTTTTCCAAATACTGCATGTTGTTTCCCATACGGCGTGCCACATCTGAAATTATAGCAAAAATACTGGAGGATAACGTATTTCTTATCCACGGCATTCCTAGTACCATTATTATGGATAACGGAAAGCAGTTTGTGAGTGCTACTTTAAAAAAACTATTTAAAACTTACAATATTCCTAATATTTACTATACACCATACTACACACCGCAAATAAACACGGTAGAGCGATACAATAGAACCATTATAACATCAGTTTCATCCTTTATTGATGGTGATCATAGGGTCTGGGATACATTGATACCAAAAGTACAATTTGCACTAAACTGCGCTGTCAATGAGGCTACCGGATACTCACCTTCATTTTTAGTATTTGGCCGTGAACTTGTAAGCTGTGGTTCACATTACTTAGACTCTGACCTAGAAAGCCATATCACTTTTGCACCTCGTGATGCGTATGCAAAAAATCTCGGTGCTCTCCACAAAATTTTTGATAAAGTTCAGCTGTCACTCATTAAAGCACATTCCCGAAACAGCACAAACTATAATCTAAGACGTAAAAATGTTGAATTTAACGTCGGCGATATTGTCTGGAAGAGGACATTTTATCAGAGTGACAAAGATAATAATTTCACAAAAAAATTAGCACCTAAGTTCTTGAAATGCCGTGTTGTCGCCAAAAAATCAAAGCTCGTCTATGAACTTGAAGATATGGTAGGAAATAACTTAGGAACATGGCACGTTAAGGATTTCAAATTAACTTAATTGTATAGGCTACTCAGTAAGCGGATTTTCCTTAGGAAAATCCTAACCTAAAAAGGGGGGTATGTAACGGAACGTTACGACTTCTTATATCTACTTATAACTTGTATTAATTAAATTGTTTTATATTTAAAAAAAACCTTAACCTATAATAAGAAATAATTACAGTCTACTAATAATATTATTTTAAAAATAAAGAAAACCATAGTTTAAAGTACTACGCGCATAAACAATAACCGTTAAAATTGAACGAAGGAACCGTTACGATGCGCGCGGGCAGCTGCTACCTATAACATTACGTCTCTCATATCCAGCCGGCAGTCCGAGCGAAGCTACCTCAGCGCAAGGACGTATCGCTCCGTCACAGAAAAGTAGGTCACGGACGCCTACGTGTCGTGATTCGATATTATAAAAACCATAGCTTATTGTTTCCTACAATTGAAAATTAAAGTACTCGTCTTGTGGTGTTACCCCGATATCGGGGATCATACCTCTGGGCACTACCTGAAGGAGCTACCTGGGCAACCTACTTACCCGGTCTCCGTGTGCAAGTCTTCGCCCACTACAACCACTGCATCTGGCTGCTGCTGCCGTTGCTGGACCTTGTTACGCCGGTGCAAAAGGATAGTGCGGTTTGGATTAACGGCCTGTAACTCTTGCTTGCGAAAGACAGAACCCGCGACCTGCTCCTCTTGGCTTTCCATAGTAAATAAATTTTGTAACTTTACTTAATACTGATCTTTTTATTTATCTTTCTGCATACTTAATACCAATCCAGCTAAGGGTATGGTACACCACCTAATAAACAAAAGTAGTGTACATTTTTTCATTTAAATGTAAAGCAGATCGAATAACAACAGCGGAAAACCAAGTATCATTAGAAAGTTTACCTTATAATATTATTAAGACATTAAATATTTAAACGTGAAAGGAAAGTTTAATGATAATAACAGAAAACAACTCACCAGTCTCCTTATCTTATTTCACCTTAATTATTGTCGATAAAATCCGGTGTGTCAGCGTCAGCTATTTTGATCCATGGTTTCATGTTTTCAACACATGAAACTCCGTTGTAACGCTTAGTACTTCTCTCTGCCCCTCTCATATCAGCAACTCTGTAGCGATCGTGGCCCAATATTTCAGTCACTTGAAAAGGTCCTTTATAACGTGGTAATAGTTTCGTACTTTGACCATCATTAGACATACTTGGTATTTTAATCACTACCAAATCACCAACTTTGTATATTGGTGCATCTTTCCTCTTTGCATCAAACGTTGCCTTTTGTCTTTCCGCCTCTTTTTGTATATTCTCATCGACCTTTTTTCTGAGGGCCGTAAGATCAACCGTATACTCTACAATCTACATTATCGTCAGTAACACCATCGTTATTCATACGAATACGGTAGCCGAAAAAGACCTCGCTAGGGACAGCAGATGTGGTTTTATTAATTGTGCTGTTAATGCCTTGTTGGATATTTATGATATACTGATCCCATTTGTTGTTATCACTATTCGCACCCATACAACGCAACGCTTCTAAAATGGTCAAATTATAGCATTCGGCTTGACCATTTGACCGTGGTATACCCGTGGCTATAACATGAGTTCTTATATTTATTTCGTTACAAAATGCTGAGAATGCTTTCGAGGTGAAAGCACTGCCAGCATCGGTGATGATTCGTTTAGGGTTGCCGAACACATTAAAAATCTTATTAAGTTCATTGAGCACTATTTTTGACTTTGTATTTTTAACTGCCGATATAAATTCAAATTTCGTGAATGAATCCACAATAACCAGAAGGTACGAATTTTTCGCTGTGTGGTTTTTACAAAAGGACCTAAATGATCAAGATGTAACGTATGAAACGGTCTGAAATATTTTGGAATTGGATACAATTTACCGGGTTTTTTACCATGAATATTTTTGTAATATATACAATTAAGGCAATTTTTTATGTGTTTTGACACAACTTTCTTTAAGTGCGGGAACCAATATTTTGACTTAATTCTTTCAATAGTTTTATCTACTGCAAAATGACTTACGTCATCGTGGTTAGCGCGAATTATTTGCCAAATGCATGATTTAGGTACCAACCAGCGCCTACCATACTCAGTCCGGCGGTAAACTTTATTTCCAAGTAATTAATACTGGTTAAAAATGTGTTTATTGGCCTCGGCATCACCTGACAATAAAATATCCCTGATACTACATATGCTCGGATCTTGGAGCTGTACTGATAAAAGCCAATCACCTTCCGTTATCGACATAATAGCTTCATCAACTGTTGATTGGTCGTTATTTGTCACTGGGTTACGACTTAGAGCATCGACATGAAGCATTTGATTTCCGGCCCTATGAATAATGTCAAAACTAAATTCTTGGGTTCGCAAAACCCACCTACCGATTCGCGGAATTATTTCCTTCTTATTTAAGGCATGGCGAACTTTTTGTAATCCTTCTACTACCGCTAATAGTTCAAGCTCAAAGGAGTGGTATTTTTTTTCCTCAGTGCTCGTCTGTCGTCTATAAAAATAAACTGGTTGCTCACCGTTTTGTGTTACCTGAACCATTATAAACCCAATACCGTCACGACTTGCGTCTGTATATAAGAGCATAGGCAATTTCGGATCGAATATTTTAATACCGCATTCTCTATAAGCGCATTTCTAACATTAGCCACGGCTTGCTCTTGTTGAGGACCCCATTGCCAGACTGCATTTTTTGAGTAGTTTAGTTAACGGGCTACACGAGACCGCACCGTTTTTTATAAACTTTCGCTTTAAGTTTTTTGCTACTATGACGGACACCATTTTCAGAAATGTCATAACCAAGAAAAGTTATGTTATTCTGGAAAAAAGAGCATTTGTCAAGATTTATTGTTAACCCGTTATTTTGTAAAATTTCAAGCACATTCTCTAGGCAAGCCACATTTTCTTTTAAACTCTCCGTTGCAATTAATAGATCGTCCATATAGCAAATGACTTTACCAAATCGGAGGGATCCCAAGACTGTATTCATTAACCTTTGGAACACAGAAGGTCCGTTACTCAACCCAAAGGGAATTCTAAGGTATTCAAAGTGTCCATCGGGTGTGATGAACGCAGTCTTTGGTATGGCCTCAGGCTTTATTTTAATTTGGTGATACCCAAAATCTAGAGATGTGAAGTATTTACAACCTTGCAGTCTGTCAATTAAGTCCTCAATTATTGGCATTGGGTATTTTTCCTTAACCGTGATTTTATTTAATTGGCGGTAGTCAACACACAACCTTTTACCTCCAGAACCCTTATCAACTAGCAATGCAGGGCTTGCATAAATAAGGCGAATTACTGTGTCGAATAATGCCGTTCTTTAACAAGTCATCTGTGATTTCTCAAATAATTTTCATTTCCGATTCCGACATACGATATGGCCTACAACAAACTGGTTTATTCGAAGTTAACTCTATGTCTAACTCAACACAATCTGTTTACCCTCAATTCGACAAATCATCCGAGAAACAACGTGGGTATTTGGATAATATTGTATTCAACAATGGATTATGTTCACCGGCGTATTTGCCTTTGAGATTTGAATTTATTTCAAATATACACATTGTCTCAACTGGTTGAAAAGTCAAAGTATTACCTACACGGGTATACATTATACTATTGTCTTCCGTAAAATTCCGACCTATTAACATGTCACACCCCGATAACGTATCAATGACATACAACACTAACTAGTTCCACTGTATCAACTTTCAAACTAACAGCTACAGCTTTCGATACCTGAATTGACGTGCTGCTAGTAAAGCCTATCAAATTAATTGGGGTATTTAAATTAAACGTCTGTAAATTGTATAACTCAACAAAATTCTCAGTTACCAATGAACAGTCACTACCCATATCAAAAAAGACCTCGCATTTAAAATTATTCACGTAAACTTCCTTGAAAAATGTTTCTTTGCTTGTCGGTTCGTTAATCATTTTTATTTCTGCCTCATTTTCTACTTTTGATTTTGGCTTTGACCTACATGCTTTTTCTAAATGTCCTCGCTTATTACAAGAACTACACTTGATATCATCCTTCAGACTACAATTGTTTCGACGATGACCTACCTCACCACAACGAAAACACGAAGGGGAAAAATGTGTACTATTATTCCCAGTACTATTGCCTGGCTCAGTTTTAATATCGGATTTATGTAAGTTACTTTGAAACGGCTGTGTTTGTTTGACGGGTACCGACTTCGACATCCTAAAGTTTTTCGATACTTGCGTTTTTTCCGTAACCGTATAAGTTTTACTGTGCAAAAATGATGCTAAATCATCGCAATGTGGAAAATTACCAGCTTCGGCAGCTGTAATTATATTTGGATCACCTATTGAGCCTACAATAACCGACACAATATCGCGATCTTTGAATCGTAATTGCAACCTATCTATTTTCCCTTTTTGTTGAAAATAAAATTCATAAAGAGACTGGTTGGGGCAAGGTCTGGTTTCAACTAGTTGTTTTAATAATGTGTACCTATTACGTTGGGTTTGAAAAGTATTCGACAACCTTTCACGCCAGTGTTTCCAGCGCCATGTAGTCCAAGAGGTTTAATTTTTTTGCAAAGAATCTAACCAAGTTTTAGCCGTGTTGCGTAATTTTTGCAATCCCTGATATTTTATCATAGAATCAGACCAACTAAACGCTCGGGCATTGGCTTCCAACACATTAATCCACATGTCTACATCATCTACTAGCGGGTCAAATTCGGGAATCACTGACGACAATACAACATTCTGACTCACGGTTGGCGATCTTTTCCGGCGTTTCCGGTGGCGGTTATGTTCACTGCTGCTGCTTGACTCCGTGCTCGAGCTCCGTGACGGCGTGCGCGCAGACGAACTCGTAGAAGGCTCCCGCCGGCGCTTGCGACCTCGTGGCATGATGAAAACAGTGGGCGTGTCCACGTGTAGCACTTCTGATATAAGAAAACAAACAGTTAAATATGCACACACTTTATTAAAATCACAATGGTTTCTTATTAAAAATTAGGGGGTATTACTGTTTTACCAATATGAATACCTTTATTTAAAATGTCCACTGACTTAAGAAAAAACTAGGTCAAGCTTGAGCTTTCTCAAGTTTAAAAATTAGGAAAAGGAAGATTACTTGAAATCAGATAACAAAATATAAAATTGAACTAAGTGATAAAATTACTAAATTGGGAAAATTGCAATCGATCGGTTTATTTTTTAAACAAAGGGACAGAGTTTCCTTTTGAAGTGTTCACTCCTTGAAAATCAGCGGCAAAGTGGCAGATCGGAGCGCGTCGAGCCCCGGCGTAGCGCGTGGAACCGGCTCGATTTCCGCGCGGACGCGACGTCATAGACCGTTCGGAAACGCAGCGATAACAGTAATTCCAATCATAGTTTCTACAACCGGAGTAATACCAAGAGATTTACATAAAAGCCTTCAAACTCTAAATATTCACCCTGCAACTTACATTATCATATAAAAGGCGGCAATTATTAATACATGCCGCATAGTACGAAAATTTTTAAGCATTTAAATTAACCTGGAGCTCATTTGGCTGAGGCCCGTGAGTTTCAGTTATTTTACCTCTCATGAGAGAAAAACTTACCGTTTCAATATAATAATAATAATATCCTTTGGAAATTCCCACACATCGCCATTTAGTCCCAAAGTAAGCTACTCAAAGCTTGTGTTTTTGGTGCCAGACAACGGATATAATACTTAAATACTTTTAGTTTGTAAATACATACATGATATACATAGAAAACACCCAGACCAATACAAACAGACATGTTCATGCACACAAATGTTTGTATTGTGCGGGGATTGAACCCGCAACCCGCTGCGTAGTAGGCGATTTCTCGACCACTACACCAGACGGGTCGTCGGTCGGCAATGAATATATATTTTGCAAGCCCATTAGCGTACAGAATATTGATTAAAAATTTATATTTACCAAGCGAGAGAACTTTAAGAAGAATGAATATTGATATGGGCACAAGTTTTTCCGAAAATGTTATCCGATGCTTACAAGCTAAACTGAAGAAACTATCATAATCTGAAAAAATATGTGTACTGTGCGCTGATGAAATGTCTTTGAAGAGACATCAGCATTATCAAATTAACAAGGACCAAATTATTGGCTTCCACGAAATCAATAGAATACAAAAAAGCGAGCCAGCTACTCAAGCATTTGTGGTCATGGCGAGAGGGTTATTTTCTAAGTGGAAACAACCTTTGGCTTATTACTTTCTAAGTCAAAGCAAAAAATATCCAGACTTGAATGCTTTGGCTTGACAACATAATTATGAAAGTTTCGGATATAGGATTCAATGTTGTTGTATTTACTTCAAATCAGGGGTGTAATTTCATTAGTATGGCTAAAGGCAAAAATGTCACAGCAGAAAATCCATTTTTTTTATGTTAACGGTAAAAAAAATTACCATATCTTTGATGTGCCCTTCTAAAATCTTTAAGGAATAATTTAATAATGTATGATTCATGATTCTGATGGAAAAGAACAAACAGCTTCGTGGGAGGATGTACAAAACTTATATAAAATGGAAAAAGAAAGAAGCTACCAAATGGCTTTTAAATTTACAGAGTCGCTCATAAACCCTAAGAATTTTGAGAAAATGAAGGTCAAGTATGCTGCGCAAGATCTGAGTAGATGTGTGGCTACCGCGATGCAGTGTAGTGTGGAATTAGGTAAACTGCCTAAAAAGCATTAGGCACTGCAAAATTCATACAATTAATAAAAGACATGTTTGATATTTTGAATTCTTCTTCATGCAATGCAACATACAAATACAAAAAATTTAAAAATAAACAGAATTAAACATCAAAATTAAACAGAAAAATATTGAGCAAATTACATTATTCACCATACCTTGCGAATGCTTTCCGATTGAATATTTAAAAAAGCTTTTTATTCGTTTTCCCATATTTAATATACTTAAACGCAACAATCGAAATTTTAAGGACAAGTCTTTTCGCAAAAAGGTTTTTAGTGACTCTCATTTGTGATGCTAAATAGCATTTCAAAATTATCCGTTTTATTACACATTTTTATAAACTTTGTTCATTAATAATAAACAAAAAAATTGCAAGCTTGAAATTTTATTTTCCTTCGACTATCCCTTTATTTAGTACTAGCGGTCCCCCGCGACTTTTTCTCCGCGTTTTGAGTTTGCTCCCTCCCCTCCCGTCGCAGCGTCATGTTTTATATCCTAAAGCCTTTCTCGATAAATAAGCTATCCAACACAGAAATATTTTTTTTCAAATCGGTCCAGCAGTTCCTGAGATAAGCGCGTTCAAACAAACAAACTCTTCAGCTTTATAATTTATTAGCGCAAGCGCACGTTGTACTTAAGCTGCGAACATTATTTTGGTGCGGAGTTTTGTTAAAACTGTGATAGCTCCTAAGATATTTATTGAAATCAATGATATAAAGGGCAACTTGGTTCTAAATGAAATGCTCGTGATGATGAATGTATTTATTTTGATAAGAATAAATACCTGTGTGTATAATACACTTCTAAAAATAATGCATCATTTTTTTACAAATTTATTAACATAAAAAAGGTTGTAGTAAGTCAAACATAAATGATGGACATATGCTGTCGCGGACTTTATTATAGAACTCTTAATTCTGAACAATCCTGTCATACATGATTTTTGTGTAACTTTAGCGGTTTCCGCAGCGTACGCAGCGGAAGCTCTCAAAAGGAATATCTTTCTCCCGTTTTCGCAACATTTTTTATTGCTGCTGTGGTCTTGTGAGTCGTATCTTTATGTTATATAGCTTAAAGCCTTTCTCGATAAATGGACTATCCAACATAAAAATAATTTTTCAAATCGGGCCAGTAGTTTCTGAGATTAGCGCGTTCAAACAAACAAACAAACTCTTCAGCTTTATAATATTAGTATAGATAAAACTATTGGCAAAGATTCAGTTTTCCGTTGGCTATACAACTCGTAATACTTTCTGTTATTAAAACTGATTCATTTTTCTTTCTTTCTATCTATTATAATAAGAGAAAGTTAAAGTTACACCACAGGTTTATTTTGGCCACTTTATTAGTCTTTTAATTTTTTAATAACGGAAAAATGAGAAAACCTATAATGAACGATCTCTTCTTTACATCCTCACGTACTCACAAACTTTCACGTTTATAATATAAGTATGATAATTAGGTACCTAACTAAGGCAACTTATTATAAATAAAATAGTTTAATAAGCACCCTTATACTAATAATCTCAGAAAAAAGAGTTAAAAACGTTTTTGTTTATAATAAATTACAAGCACACAAAATTAATTCGACGTCACTATTACAAGGTCATCTCATATTGCCGCACATTGCGTTCCCGATTCGCGAACGCACTGCGAATAAATGAAGGCAAAATGGCGGCAACCCTTGCATGTCTTATCTCACTCACACAAGCATGGTACGCGTTCACCTACACGCGCTTGGACTGTGCGCGTAGCAACGCGTTTGTTTCATACATTCGATCGCCACTGTCCGGGGTGTGGCTTCGTGCTTTCGACTAACGTTATACTGCGTAATCGCGTAGTAAACTCGCTACGCTTACGTGACGAATACGTTAAAGTTCGTGATTGGGGTACTATTTGTGTCTTTATAGAAAATACCTAACGGTTGCCAATTGCGCGCTGCGGCGGTGTTGCCTTCTGTCTGGCAGACCCTCACTATCACAATGTCCCTTGGTTCTACCAACAAAGGTCTTTAGTCTCTGTAAATATATGTATTGTAGGTTTCGTGTGTTGCCAAGCACGCCAATATGATAATGTGTTTTATCCTTCCAACTAAGTTCTTTTGTTATTTCGACTGAACATTGTCCTTCCTTGGTCCTTGCAACAAAACGATATTGTCTCTCCTACTGCTGAACTATGTAGTGGAGTTCATTTAAATCTCTTGCTCAGTCAACCTAACAAATGAAGACTGATGAGTAAAGGCTGCTTCATGGCGAGACGTGACGTGACGTAGCGTTTGGTATAATAATGGCGGTTATCCCGGGATCCGGCCGGTCCACGGATGCGGTCGTATAAAAAAGTTATCGCGCAAAATTCGCATGCATCACAACTTTTGCATGCAATTCGAGCAATTTATACCTTCGTAACGGTCTTTATAGAATCGGTTCATAGTCAACGCGGAGTCGAATAGAATCCAAAGGCATAGTGATATATAAATTCTGTGCCTAAGGCCAAATTCGTATTAGGTTCATGTATATGTATTGCTTTATTTGCTTTCAGCGGAAGGAGTGACATTGCAAGAAAACTAGCAAGCGGACGCGGCCTTTGCCTGATGGATTGAATCTTAGTGACCAATAAAAATCGAAGAATGCATTAGATTGGCTTCAAGGATCCTCTTGAAGCATGATGACGACACAAAAACGTGGCCGACGGTCCATTATGTTAATATTGTATAAACTAACCATTAAGTGTTTGATTTGATTAGGTAACCTTTATTTTTCTGTACTAATACATAGTTCTTAATTATATGATGTGTAATAATAATCAAGTGTTTCATTTAATATTTAAAACCCCTCGTCTGCTAACAGTATTAATTTCAAATGCATAGACAAGATAAAAATACATTTTTAATATGAAGTTTTGTTTTATTATGTCAATTACAATTTTTCAAACAATTACAACAAAATGTGTCACAATTAGAACTAAACCAAAAAATACAAACAACTGCGAGTCATATAAACCACCCTGAATCGTTCCTTGCGAGGAGGTTCCCAATTTTCAATTCATTTTTTTATATACTGTCTCTTTTCAACAGAGCTTTTGTCTCTGTATGCCTCAATCAATGCCTTCAACGTTGTAAAACTGATAACTTTTTTAATGCAAATTACTCTTTAATATTATTTTAAAAATAGTTATTGTTGTTGAAATTTTCTGACAGCAACAATAATTTCACAAATTTCATTATAAAGAAATTTGCCCTTTTAAAGAGTTGTCCGTTTAACAACATTGGAGGCATTGCTCCAGAGACAAAGATTAATTTCAAAGAGACAATTTAAGAGTTATTAGATTAACAACGTTTAAGAGAAGGTTTGGTTGAGTTATACGCTACAGAGAAAAAGCTCAGTCGTCAAAAGGACAACAGAAGAGTTGTTAGATTGCCTACATTAAAGAGGTGGATAGGCAAGGTTTTATTGCTACATAAACAACGCACAATTATCAATGGGACAATATTAGAGTTTTTTGGATAACAACGTCTCGGAGAAGGTTTGGTTAAGTTATATTGTTACAGAGACAAAGCTCAGTCGTTAATAGGACAATATAAGAGTTGTTAGATTGCCCACATTAAAGATTTGGATAGGCAAGGTTCCTTTGCTACAAAGTCAATGTTTTAACATAAAGAAGACAGTGTTACGCTGTCACTCTATGACAACGTTAAATATTGTAAACTATGTACTTCTGACCAAGTATAGCGTTGTCAATGAATAAGAACTTATTAAAGACTAGAAGAACTTATATATCACCACGTAAATTTGAAAATGTTAACCGATTTCGCTCACAGTTGTAAAAACTCCTGTTTTCAAGTTTCACTGACACCGATTCGACAAAGATCCAACATTAAATGTCAATCCCAAGTAACACGTTATCTGTATATTCTCTGAAGCAAAGGCTGATTTACGTTTTAAAGTCAGAATATCACTTTAAATCAGTTTTGACTTAGTTTAAATGCTTTTGAGTAGAATTTGGTGAAATTTATAATGCATGAAGCTATTTAGCTATTTGGTCTAAAAAATTAAGTTAAGTGGCTAATAGTCATACTAAAACATTAAATACTTTTAATATACAGCACCCTAAACAGCATTTACACTAATACAAAGGTTAAGATCTTATATTAGTAAATAAGAGAACTGAAGACATTAAATAAACGTTGTCGAAATATTTTATAGTGAACTTAGATATATAAAGGATAAAAATGTGTTTTGTAAGAGTAAACGCATTTTTATGATCTTTTCTAATGCTTATTTACTGCTAAGCATTAACCAAACATTTAGTAAAGTTTTAGCTCTGTTATCTTCTTATTTAATTGTTACTTTAAACTATTTAGCTTTCTGCACTATTTAGATAAATCAAAATGTAATTTTATTACTTCAAGTCATAATTTGGCTATAAAATCATGAGTCATATGATTATTTTCATTTGTGGAAAAAAATAAGAGAACAGGTGGAGTAAAGAGAAAGATAAAATCGGAATATTTAAACTTTATATCTGGTTAAGGTAATAAAACAAGTGTTCAAAACAATTATATTCTTGATACACAAAAAAACAGAACATTCAGTAGTTGTGTATGAGCGAAGCACAAGTCAAGAAGCTACATCAAGTCGTTCCATATTAAATTCAAGATTTGAAAATGAAAATCATTTTGCAGAAGTGTTATCAGAAGGTACTCCTTTCTATAAATACATATGTATAGACACATAGGGAATAACAAAAATGGAATTTTATTTTATATAAATTTTAAATAGTCATTTATTTTATTGTATATATAGCTGGCTGCTGCTGAAATTGTGTTACAGTGGATAAATTGGGTTGTGAATGGATTATCTGAATAAAAAAAAGAGCGGTTTGATACATTTATTTTTCAAATTTAAGTTGATTTTAAAAGCGAATATCTGTCGCCCTCTTGTCTATAATCATAAATATCTTGTCTTTAATCATAATCAAAAGATCGGGAACTTGAAAATAATAAGGTAAATGGTAGCAACTAGCAATGCAACAATCGAAATCTACCACAGATTATGTCAAATTGCAGATTCGATTTATTCAGGTCCATGAGATAGAGCTATATGTGACAGCTAAAGTGGGAGAGAGTAAGAAGATTTAATAATGAACCAATGCGTCCCGTCAAGTCGCCTGTGCTGTGCCTGACTAATTAATACTAATGAATAAAAATTAAAATCAATACTTCGTGCGCAGCGCAACTGCTCAATCCGCTAAACTACCTATCCTTCTCACTCCCACCCACTGATCCCACCTATCACGATCCCGTTCGTTCTATTCGGGCACATGATTCAGGGAATTCCCCAACATATTTATTGTGATAATGATTTTATACTTACACTTGTCAAATTACCTAACTGCAGATAGTCATCATGAACAACAGGGGTCCCAGTACACTGCCCTGTGGGACTCCAATGTGGCAATGCGTTTATTTGACGAGTGTTCTTCTTCGGTCCTGGTTTTGGTGTTAAGTCTACTAATTTTCGTTTTATGTCGACGTTGACTTAAATAAGATTTAATATAACTAAGAATATTACCTCGAGTCATACGTGTCTTATGACTTAAAAGCTGCACTTTGTGATTAAAGCAAGCCACTTTGAACAGTGATAGTAGGGACCAAAATAATCGATTTCACCCGCAGCAGCGACAGTTTCACCCCTTAGGAACAGAGATGGCGCCACTTTTTTAAAATAACAAATAGAAATTTCTATAAGCCAAACTTTATCACCGATTTTTATAAAACAGGTGTCAAATGAAAGGTAATTATATCATCTATCATAGGAAAAATCATTAACAAGATATTGTCTTCTTAACATGCACAATTAAATTATTTTACATTTTATAAAAATGTATATGGCTCGGTATGTTTTTTGTTAGTTCGTATAATTGCCTAGTAAATACGATATTTAGTAAAGAAAACCGCACTTCAATATATTTAACAGTTATTGAGATATATATTTTTAATGTGGGAATTAATGTATCGGGCGCACCAATATTAATGATTTGTATGTACCAAATGTTTTCTTTTGTTATTTTAAATTAATATGTATATTGAAAAGAGCAATACGCGACCAAATTTTGCTAAATTTAATTTCATTTCATTTGCAGTAGTGAAATTTTTATCCCAAAGAAACATAGATGGCGCCATTTTCTTTGAAAATAACAAAAAATCTACAATCCAAACCACCGAACCGATTTTGATAAAAAAGGTGTCAAATGAAATATAAATGCATAAAGTAGTCAAACAAAGAAATGATTTTAACCTCACGACCTTATAAATGGTCCATTTATTTTTTTAAATTCAGAAAATAGTATGTTTAGCTGATTTTACTTTATTTTACTAAAAATAATGAACGTGGGGTATTTTCAGGGTAATTTATATTATTGCCAATTAAGTGTAGTAATATAAAAAGAAAACCGCATGCCAATATCCTTAACAATTATTGAGATATAACATTTATCATCGTAAATCTATGCGCCCGAGAAAAATAATGCCCTCATTAATAATTTTATATCTCCGTAATTTTAAAAAAAAATGACATGCGGTTTTTTTTGTACAATACTGTACTTAATGGGCTATAATAAAAACAAATAAAATTTTAAAAAATCAAATACCCAACGATTATTATTTTTAATAAAATAAAGTAAAAGTAGCTGAACCTATTTTTTCTGTACTAAAAAAAATATATGGGCATTTTAAAATGTCGCGAGGTTAAAATCATTTATTTCTGTGATATCTTTCTGCATTTATCTTTCATTTGACACCATTTTCATCAAAATTGGTGCTGTGTTTGGCTTGTAGAATTTTTTGATATTTTCAAAGAAAGTGGCGCCATCTCTGTTCCTTTGGGATGAAAATTTTGGTACTTAAGATGAAATTAAATTAAATCAAGCATGATTTTGTCGCTTATCGCTCTTTTCAATATACATATTCCTTAAAAATTATAAAACAAAACATTTGGTACATAATTATCATTGATATTGGTGCGCCCGAATAAATCCTGCCAATATTAAAATGTATGTATCTCAATAACTATTAGAGATATTGAAGTGCGGTTTTCTTTACCAAATACCGTATTTACTAGGCAATTATACAAACTAAGAAAAAGGATACCCAGCTGTATAATTTTTTGATAGAGTGAAGTAAAAAGTGACTAAAACTATTTTTTCTTAACTAAAAATATATATTTGTGCATGTTTGGAATGTATTATCTTAACAATGTTTTTTTTTAATAGATAATATAATTATCTTTTATTTGATATCATTTTCATTAAAATCGGTAACGTGGTTTGACTTGTAGAATTTTTCAATTGTTTGTAAGAAAAGTGGCACCATCTCTGTTTCTAAGGGGTGAAACTGTCGCTGCTGCGGGTGAAATCGCTTATTTTGGTCCTTACTATCACTGTGCAAAGTTGCATGCTTTAATCACAAAGTGCAGCTTTTCGACGAAATTTCGCCATAAGACGTATGACTACTCTAAAGCCATATGATTCTAGTTTGAGAAATAAAATATCGTGGTCGACATAGTCAAAGGCCTGTGTCATATCGCAGTACAGAGCCGATATTAGCATAGCAATGTCCTGTCAACGTGAGTTGTAACATACTTGTAATAGTCATATATTGCCATGTTTATCGTTTTTTCTGCCGAAAACCTTTTTGTTCTTTACAAAAATAATAATAATTGTATTTAAAATAATTATTTATTTGATAGTAAAAATATATTTCTATTATTTTAGCGAAAATTGATACGAAAGCAATAGGTCTATAATACTCAATCGATTCCCTATTTTCTTTTTTGAATAAAGGTTTAATAATTGTATTTTTTAGTGCATCGGGAAAAAATTCCTTGTTCAATGCTAAGATTAATGATATGACTTATGTGGTGACATATTTCTTCACTCAATGCTTTTAATATTTTAGTAGAGATGTTGTCGTGCCCCACTAGCCACCAGTTTTTGTTTTATTGTCCGAAGTTATTATTTTATAGTTATTTTGAGATTTTTTTGTTAAAGATATATGTTTCTTCAGAAGTTTAGAGTAATTTTTGTATTTAGTTTGGTTGGCATAAGATGGTTTAGTCCTCCTATATTTCCATAAAAGGTCTCGTTTCTTTTTGCTACATATTTTAAGTCCACGTGATATCCACTTAGGTTTCTTGTAAGGTTTAATTATTATTTGCTTCAAAGGAAAGCAAAGGTCATAAAAAAGGCTAAAATTTTCAAAAAAGTAATTGTAAGCTAGGGTTGGATTCGTAGCTTCGTACATGTCAGAAAAAGCTAATCTTTTCATACATATTTTTAATTCCTCAATATTCTCCTTGTTATAGTCTCAAACTGTTTTTCGCCATGATTTTAGTTTAGGGATATTTTTTACTGGTATCTTAATTAATTGAGCATTATGGTCAGCACCTTGAGCCAAATGGCAAACGCACTGTGCGTTCAATCATCGCTCACGCTAACGCTTAATCGAAAACGCTAATAGATTGGTAGCCAAGATGAACGGAACGTGGCGATCGCTTATTCTCTTCAACCATTCGCTAAAAATTCGACCATTGTCTATGGTTGCGTTCGACGCCATACGCAAATGTCAAAGTCAAGTGTTCAAGTGACGTATACTCTGATTTTTAATTAGATAGACCAAAATGACATTTGGTGGGATGCCATTGCAATTTTTTTGCATAAAATAAAATAGTAATGTATTACAAAAAAAATACCAAACAAGTTTTGTTTTAAATCATGTTACCTGCAAAATAATATCATAATTTTTAATAGTGTATTTATAGAAAGTAGTAAACAGTCAAAATAGGTTGAAGTCATACAAAATATTGGTATTGCATGTGAAGGGACTTAATTTTTTACCTATAAGAAATTTATTTATGTTAAGGTTTGCCAAAAGGTTGCTGGTTCAAGTCCCGCCCGTGCGCAAATTTTTGGTTTCTTATTTCATCTTTATGAATATAAAATATGACACTGTGAGTGTTAAAAACATTCTAAAGCATTAGATAGTGTAACGTTGTATAATTTTGTCGAAGTTCGCGTGAAACGAAAAGCTAAATGGATGTAGGACTCCAGTCCATATTTTGGCATAGACATAATGGATGCTGACACTGACATTTGTCAAGTGTGACAGCTGCCGTTTTTCCGGTTCCGCACTGTTGGTCGTGCGTCGGAGTGGAACGTTTGTTATAATAATGTATTAGAAGTGAAAATTATAATGGGGCACGCCCCAAATTATTTTGTAGTTTGATAGTTATTCCTGGTAAGTATCTGCAGAAAGGTTTGCGTTGATTTTTGTTTGTTGCGAGACATTTCTGAGAGTCTGAGCACATGGTTCTTTTATCGTTTCAGACGCCTCCAACATGTCAATTTGGATGAATTAATTTCAAAAATGATTTGATATAAATGACTGGAAAATGGTAAGTATGTGGAGAAAACCCCTTTGGAAATCCTTGTAAAGAAAATGTAGTCTACCTACATCTGGTCATATTGTATTGAGAGTTGTAATTTTTATCATTTCAGGTCTCAAATAGAAAAAATTAGCATAAATGTTTAGTAATTAATTCAGAAATTATATGGCGAGCCAGCTTTTGCAGGTATTGAATTGGTTTATTATAGATTTCATAAATAGGGTGATGAAAAGTATAACCACCCTCACTTAGAAAAAAAAAATTGGTTGTTAACTAGAACTTTCTTTTATTTCTAGGTTTCGCTTTTGATATGTGTCTGTAAGTTGAACAGTCACGGTTAGGTGATTATGTTGTAACCTCAGGTAAATATTTAGTATGAAAAGTTAGTGTTTTTTAACTTTTACTTTGGTTTGTGCGTTGAACTAACAATTTTGTAAATTCTTTTCAGTGACCTTACTTAGACCTTACTAAGACCTTACTTAGACCTCATTTGGATTAATTTTTGAAGTCAGAACTTCCTTATGGATTGATTTGCTTCTTGTCTGCTGTTTTGAGGATGGATCGGTATCGGTGAAATTTTGGGGTAATGTTGCAGAATTGTTTGTAGTTTGATGCAACAAAGATTTGAAATAGTAACCTCCGTTGAAATCAAAGGTTGGTTTTCCTTGTATTACTTTAACTTTAGTGAAAAGTGGGATAATTTAGCTATTAATTTAGGCATAATTTAGGAATCCCTTTGAGGATAAATTTTGGAATTTATTTAGGTAATTAAACACTTAAATTGGTGGTTTATCTTTATTTAATTAGAAATTTGTGAACATTAAGATTTGTAATAGTATAGATATTGATAACTAAATTAGAACCTAACCTAGTCTCTACTGTATTCTGAGCTATTAAGTTTTGAATTTGATTTGTTTAAAGGTGTTAAAAGGTAGATGTGTAATAGCAAATTTGAATAAACTTTTGTTGCCAAATGCTATACCCGGATTTCTTTATTTCATTCGAATATTAGTACCTTTTAAACACCCTTTGTCCACACTAGCCGGGAGTGACTGCGACAAATGGCGCCCAACTTTAGAATTAGTTATTAGTACAATTTTGAGCACTTTGTTGTTAGATTTTTTTTGGAATGCTAATTAACCACCATATTATTTAGCTTAGGTTTATTTTGCCTGTGTTACTAACTGGTTAGGAATTATCCCACATGTTTAGTGTTGCATCAAACAATTTGTATTTACTAACCGAATAAAAGTTATTGTTTTGGTGTAAACCTTATTTTGTGAAATCCCAATTTGTTGTGTTTGATTTTATTTAGCATTTAAAATACTCACAATCTGTTTAAGTATTGTGAGATATTTGAGTTGTTTTGGTTGTAATATTTTGGACTCACTTTATATTGTTTTGTATGAAAACTTGTAAAAATATAAGCCACCAAATAATAGTTAACATGATTAATTAATGTTACTTAACAGTGATATTACAGTGTAATTTATATGAGTTTGCGTTGAGAATTAGTTGAATTAATTTTGGATTTTAATTATTGCTTTTGTTGTGGTTACATTGATAAATGAGTTATGAAGTAATTGTAGGGTCATTGTGGTTACGTGTCAGCGTTATTGGAGTTGTTCTGAAAACGAATTAAATTATGTAACTTGCGTCTGTTTTGTATATAAACCAAGAAATTAGTTACAATTTTCTCGGTGTAACGCATTGTTTTGGTAAATCGACTCTGTTGTTTCCTATTAGGCGTGCTACTGGTACAGATGTTGCCAAAAATTTTAGAAACCATTTATAGTGATTCATGAGTTACTGAAACCGTGATTGTGGTTAAATTGGACACATACTATGGGATCGTGATTCAGGGAGGCACTGGTTTGTTACAACATTCCTTAACATAATTTTACAGGGATACCGCGACGGAGTACGCAGTAACTATGCCTAAGGAGTATTATGTCGGTGAGTTCGGTTTTTTAAAGGTTTTTTTTTCAAAAGTTTTTAGTGTCCGTGCTAGACATGCCACAAATTTTGTTGTTTTGGGGCGCAGAAATGCGTTTTGATTTTTGGTTGGTGATGTAGTTTGGGAGTCCAGCTACACTCAAGTGATGCCCAATTTGGCACCAGTTTGTTTGTTTTTTGTTTGGTGTGGGATCACTGAGGTATTTTTCACCATTTTGTTTACGAGTTGGAGGCTATGGATGGTCGTTCACTCGATTCGTGGCATATTGAGGTTATTAAGACATAAGTTTTGATTCGACTAGAGTTTCTTTAGTTGTGTTTAAATTGTTGAAAATTCTAAACACAAAAGTGAAAGGGTTCAGTTTTATTTAGATTGAGAAATAAAACTGTTTAGTTTTTGTATGATGAAGTATGAAAGGCGAGGTTGATAAGATGGTTTGCTTGTGGAAGAATGAAATTAATTTGTTTGTGGGTATGTTTTAGCGGAAACCCTTCAGTTAAGTCGCTTGAAACTTATGATTTTGAATTGTTGTCTAGCATGAGGTCGTTTTGGAATTATTTGAATGTGTTTGTGGCCCGATTTTTGACTTTATTAATTTTAAGAGTAAATTGAGAAAAAGAAATATACTTTGTTTTGTAGAATTTATTATGAGGGCTTTTGGATAATTTTGAACAGAACATTCAATGTAGGTAGTTAATTTGTTTTTTTTATGAGCTTTTGGATTATTTTGAACAGAACAATCTTCAATGGCGTTGACGTTGAGATCTTTAGGTATTTTGGATGTTTTTAGTTGAAATATTTTTAAACGGCGTTTTGAGTTCTTTTTTTTGGGTGTTTTGGATATTTTGAACAGAAAATCTTAAATAGCTTTGAGTTAAGATTTTTTTGAGGTATCGTCGATATTTTGGAATGGAATATTCTTAAATAGCGTTGATTTTGAGTTTTTTTTATAGGTCTTTTGAATAATTTTAGCAGAGCTACCTTAAATAACATAGTGTTAGTTGTTTTGAGGTCCTTTGGAACATATTAATTTTTTTTGGTATATACTATTGGATGTACAGAAATAGTTTGAATCGTTCTTGTGAAATTGTTTGCCTTTTAGTGTCAGTTGAAATTGTTGGATAGTGGAAAGAGATTATTTTGATTTTATTTTGGCATTTGGTAACAGTACATATTTTTACAGTTACGGAAGCTGGGGACAGCTTTCGGTTCACTGTAGTGAACCTCTTTTCTTTGGGAGGGGGGTATTGTAACGTTGTATAATTTTGTCGAAGTTCGCGTGAAACGAAAAGCTAAATGGATGTAGGACTCCAGTCCATATTTTGGCATAGACATAATGGATGCTGACACTGACATTTGTCAAGTGTGACAGCTGCCGTTTTTCCGGTTCCGCACTGTTGGTCGTGCGTCGGAGTGGAACGTTTGTTATAATAATGTATTAGAAGTGAAAATTATAATGGGGCACGCCCCAAATTATTTTGTAGTTTGATAGTTATTCCTGGTAAGTATCTGCAGAAAGGTTTGCGTTGATTTTTGTTTGTTGCGAGACATTTCTGAGAGTCTGAGCACATGGTTCTTTTATCGTTTCAGACGCCGCCAACATGTCAATTTGGATGAATTAATTTCAAAAATGATTTGATATAAATGACTGGAAAATGGTAAGTATGTGGAGAAAACCCCTTTGGAAATCCTTGTAAAGAAAATGTAGTCTACCTACATCTGGTCATATTGTATTGAGAGTTGTAATTTTTATCATTTCAGGTCTCAAATAGAAAAAATTAGCATAAATGTTTAGTAATTAATTCAGAAATTATATGGCGAGCCAGCTTTTGCAGGTATTGAATTGGTTTATTATAGATTTCATAAATAGGGTGATGAAAAGTATAACCACCCTCACTTAGAAAAAAAAAATTGGTTGTTAACTAGAACTTTCTTTTATTTCTAGGTTTCGCTTTTGATATGTGTCTGTAAGTTGAACAGTCACGGTTAGGTGATTATGTTGTAACCTCAGGTAAATATTTAGTATGAAAAGTTAGTGTTTTTTAACTTTTACTTTGGTTTGTGCGTTGAACTAACAATTTTGTAAATTCTTTTCAGTGACCTTACTTAGACCTTACTAAGACCTTACTTAGACCTCATTTGGATTAATTTTTGAAGTCAGAACTTCCTTATGGATTGATTTGCTTCTTGTCTGCTGTTTTGAGGATGGATCGGTATCGGTGAAATTTTGGGGTAATGTTGCAGAATTGTTTGTAGTTTGATGCAACAAAGATTTGAAATAGTAACCTCCGTTGAAATCAAAGGTTGGTTTTCCTTGTATTACTTTAACTTTAGTGAAAAGTGGGATAATTTAGCTATTAATTTAGGCATAATTTAGGAATCCCTTTGAGGATAAATTTTGGAATTTATTTAGGTAATTAAACACTTAAATTGGTGGTTTATCTTTATTTAATTAGAAATTTGTGAACATTAAGATTTGTAATAGTATAGATATTGATAACTAAATTAGAACCTAACCTAGTCTCTACTGTATTCTGAGCTATTAAGTTTTGAATTTGATTTGTTTAAAGGTGTTAAAAGGTAGATGTGTAATAGCAAATTTGAATAAACTTTTGTTGCCAAATGCTATACCCGGATTTCTTTATTTCATTCGAATATTAGTACCTTTTAAACACCCTTTGTCCACACTAGCCGGGAGTGACTGCGACAAATGGCGCCCAACTTTAGAATTAGTTATTAGTACAATTTTGAGCACTTTGTTGTTAGATTTTTTTTGGAATGCTAATTAACCACCATATTATTTAGCTTAGGTTTATTTTGCCTGTGTTACTAACTGGTTAGGAATTATCCCACATGTTTAGTGTTGCATCAAACAATTTGTATTTACTAACCGAATAAAAGTTATTGTTTTGGTGTAAACCTTATTTTGTGAAATCCCAATTTGTTGTGTTTGATTTTATTTAGCATTTAAAATACTCACAATCTGTTTAAGTATTGTGAGATATTTGAGTTGTTTTGGTTGTAATATTTTGGACTCACTTTATATTGTTTTGTATGAAAACTTGTAAAAATATAAGCCACCAAATAATAGTTAACATGATTAATTAATGTTACTTAACAGTGATATTACAGTGTAATTTATATGAGTTTGCGTTGAGAATTAGTTGAATTAATTTTGGATTTTAATTATTGCTTTTGTTGTGGTTACATTGATAAATGAGTTATGAAGTAATTGTAGGGTCATTGTGGTTACGTGTCAGCGTTATTGGAGTTGTTCTGAAAACGAATTAAATTATGTAACTTGCGTCTGTTTTGTATATAAACCAAGAAATTAGTTACAATTTTCTCGGTGTAACGCATTGTTTTGGTAAATCGACTCTGTTGTTTCCTATTAGGCGTGCTACTGGTACAGATGTTGCCAAAAATTTTAGAAACCATTTATAGTGATTCATGAGTTACTGAAACCGTGATTGTGGTTAAATTGGACACATACTATGGGATCGTGATTCAGGGAGGCACTGGTTTGTTACAACATTCCTTAACATAATTTTACAGGGATACCGCGACGGAGTACGCAGTAACTATGCCTAAGGAGTATTATGTCGGTGAGTTCGGTTTTTTAAAGGTTTTTTTTTCAAAAGTTTTTAGTGTCCGTGCTAGACATGCCACAAATTTTGTTGTTTTGGGGCGCAGAAATGCGTTTTGATTTTTGGTTGGTGATGTAGTTTGGGAGTCCAGCTACACTCAAGTGATGCCCAATTTGGCACCAGTTTGTTTGTTTTTTGTTTGGTGTGGGATCACTGAGGTATTTTTCACCATTTTGTTTACGAGTTGGAGGCTATGGATGGTCGTTCACTCGATTCGTGGCATATTGAGGTTATTAAGACATAAGTTTTGATTCGACTAGAGTTTCTTTAGTTGTGTTTAAATTGTTGAAAATTCTAAACACAAAAGTGAAAGGGTTCAGTTTTATTTAGATTGAGAAATAAAACTGTTTAGTTTTTGTATGATGAAGTATGAAAGGCGAGGTTGATAAGATGGTTTGCTTGTGGAAGAATGAAATTAATTTGTTTGTGGGTATGTTTTAGCGGAAACCCTTCAGTTAAGTCGCTTGAAACTTATGATTTTGAATTGTTGTCTAGCATGAGGTCGTTTTGGAATTATTTGAATGTGTTTGTGGCCCGATTTTTGACTTTATTAATTTTAAGAGTAAATTGAGAAAAAGAAATATACTTTGTTTTGTAGAATTTATTATGAGGGCTTTTGGATAATTTTGAACAGAACATTCAATGTAGGTAGTTAATTTGTTTTTTTTATGAGCTTTTGGATTATTTTGAACAGAACAATCTTCAATGGCGTTGACGTTGAGATCTTTAGGTATTTTGGATGTTTTTAGTTGAAATATTTTTAAACGGCGTTTTGAGTTCTTTTTTTTGGGTGTTTTGGATATTTTGAACAGAAAATCTTAAATAGCTTTGAGTTAAGATTTTTTTGAGGTATCGTCGATATTTTGGAATGGAATATTCTTAAATAGCGTTGATTTTGAGTTTTTTTTATAGGTCTTTTGAATAATTTTAGCAGAGCTACCTTAAATAACATAGTGTTAGTTGTTTTGAGGTCCTTTGGAACATATTAATTTTTTTTGGTATATACTATTGGATGTACAGAAATAGTTTGAATCGTTCTTGTGAAATTGTTTGCCTTTTAGTGTCAGTTGAAATTGTTGGATAGTGGAAAGAGATTATTTTGATTTTATTTTGGCATTTGGTAACAGTACATATTTTTACAGTTACGGAAGCTGGGGACAGCTTTCGGTTCACTGTAGTGAACCTCTTTTCTTTGGGAGGGGGGTATTGTAACGTTGTATAATTTTGTCGAAGTTCGCGTGAAACGAAAAGCTAAATGGATGTAGGACTCCAGTCCATATTTTGGCATAGACATAATGGATGCTGACACTGACATTTGTCAAGTGTGACAGCTGCCGTTTTTCCGGTTCCGCACTGTTGGTCGTGCGTCGGAGTGGAACGTTTGTTATAATAATGTATTAGAAGTGAAAATTATAATGGGGCACGCCCCAAATTATTTTGTAGTTTGATAGTTATTCCTGGTAAGTATCTGCAGAAAGGTTTGCGTTGATTTTTGTTTGTTGCGAGACATTTCTGAGAGTCTGAGCACATGGTTCTTTTATCGTTTCAGACGCCGCCAACATGTCAATTTGGATGAATTAATTTCAAAAATGATTTGATATAAATGACTGGAAAATGGTAAGTATGTGGAGAAAACCCCTTTGGAAATCCTTGTAAAGAAAATGTAGTCTACCTACATCTGGTCATATTGTATTGAGAGTTGTAATTTTTATCATTTCAGGTCTCAAATAGAAAAAATTAGCATAAATGTTTAGTAATTAATTCAGAAATTATATGGCGAGCCAGCTTTTGCAGGTATTGAATTGGTTTATTATAGATTTCATAAATAGGGTGATGAAAAGTATAACCACCCTCACTTAGAAAAAAAAAATTGGTTGTTAACTAGAACTTTCTTTTATTTCTAGGTTTCGCTTTTGATATGTGTCTGTAAGTTGAACAGTCACGGTTAGGTGATTATGTTGTAACCTCAGGTAAATATTTAGTATGAAAAGTTAGTGTTTTTTAACTTTTACTTTGGTTTGTGCGTTGAACTAACAATTTTGTAAATTCTTTTCAGTGACCTTACTTAGACCTTACTAAGACCTTACTTAGACCTCATTTGGATTAATTTTTGAAGTCAGAACTTCCTTATGGATTGATTTGCTTCTTGTCTGCTGTTTTGAGGATGGATCGGTATCGGTGAAATTTTGGGGTAATGTTGCAGAATTGTTTGTAGTTTGATGCAACAAAGATTTGAAATAGTAACCTCCGTTGAAATCAAAGGTTGGTTTTCCTTGTATTACTTTAACTTTAGTGAAAAGTGGGATAATTTAGCTATTAATTTAGGCATAATTTAGGAATCCCTTTGAGGATAAATTTTGGAATTTATTTAGGTAATTAAACACTTAAATTGGTGGTTTATCTTTATTTAATTAGAAATTTGTGAACATTAAGATTTGTAATAGTATAGATATTGATAACTAAATTAGAACCTAACCTAGTCTCTACTGTATTCTGAGCTATTAAGTTTTGAATTTGATTTGTTTAAAGGTGTTAAAAGGTAGATGTGTAATAGCAAATTTGAATAAACTTTTGTTGCCAAATGCTATACCCGGATTTCTTTATTTCATTCGAATATTAGTACCTTTTAAACACCCTTTGTCCACACTAGCCGGGAGTGACTGCGACAATAGCGAAGCGACATCAATTTCCAAGTTGAATTTATTCTGTAAAGAATAACTGCTTGGGCCATCTGTTTCATAAACAGACGGCTAGATGGCGCTAAGCGTCACGCAATTGACGTTTTCATAAGAAACCACAAGTTTCGCAGGGTCGGACTAACAGCACGGTAGCTCAATTGGTAAGAGCGTTTGGCCCGGTTTGCCAAAAGGTTGCTGGTTCAAGTCCCGCCCGTGCGCAAATTTTTGGTTTCTTATTTCATCTTTATGAATATAATATGACACTGTGAGTGTTAAAAACATTCTAAAGCACAAAATTGTGTTGTTTATTTTATCTAACTATCATTATGTTTTAGCAATGGAACCAGCGAGGTTACGAGCTAGCTCGGAACAATTTAGTGCACTAATAGAATTCATGGAAAGGTAGGTCACACACACAATCTACTTATTTTTTGTGCATAGCACTTGACTCTCCACACGATAAACATTCACGCTGGCAACTTGAACCATAACAGGAAGAATGTTAAGTGGCTTGTTTTTGTTTATGTTATAGGCACGGTGACTTAGCGAGGCGCTAGACGGGATCTCAAGGACGATTGCGAGCCGATAGATTATGGCAAGATCTTACTTCTTTATTAAATTCTGTTGGCGGCGGTATCGCAAAAACTCAGGATAAATGGAAAAAAGTAAGTTAAGTCATGCTTCTATTAGTAACATTATTCTCATTTCCATGCATTATCTAACACTGCTTTCATAAATGTTATTTAGGTATGGGCTGACTGGAAAACAAAAACCAAAAAGAAATATAGTTTGATTAGGCGTCATGCAAGTGGTACTGGTGGTGGTCCAAGCAGCAGACTAACATTAACCGCTTTGGAGGAAAGGGTCATGGCCATAATTAGTGTGACTGCTGTTATTGGTCAGGCCGGAATTCAGGAGCAGGGTTTCAATGTTGTTCCCCCTTTTCAAGTCTCTTCTACATATCATATTACACATTGTGCATTTTTATATTTGATTATTAAAACTAGGAGCACTGAAAGTCAATCATGAATATGATTAATATAATTTTCAGATACCATCCCAGCTAAATGAGGACTCGATCACTGAAGATGAAAGGAACCAAGCGGAGATTTGTGACATTAACCGTAAGTTTCTTTTATGTTATTTTAAAATAACAAATTTTCAGTACATATTCCAAAAGTATATGTATGAGTAAGGTAACAATAGTAAATTGTAGTTTAAACAGTAATTCAATGTAGTTTGTTATCTTTGAGCAGGTATTAGATTCTACTTACAAATGATTATAACACCTAAAACCCTGTATATAAATGTGTACCTACATAATATAGTCTCATTACTTTACAGCTACTCTACCACCAGAACCACAATCAACACTTTTGGGTCCAGAAGCGACATTAACAACACAGTCGCCGCCGCTGCAAATTTCATCGCCAAGTGCTGACCGCCAGGCGCTGCTATCTGTACAAACTGTTGAGTCCCCTCGGCGGCAGCGCTTGCTAAGAGCGCAACGGATTCGAGGGTTGACACTTTCCGAACAAGCAGCCAGCAGTTTGGGACAGGAAGCTTTAGCATCAACGTTGCCGTCTCTGCCAAACACTGTTCGCCAGGCGACGCCATCCCCACAAACTGTGGCCGAGACTCCTCGATGGCAGCGCTTGCTAAGAGCGCATCGAAATCGGGGCTGACGCCTTTTGATAGAGCAGCCAGCGAGATTGTAGCCGTCGAGCAAAGCCGCCTTCGACTTGAGGAGACTCGTGACAGGCGCATGCACGAGCGCGAAATGGAGCGACTGAGACTAGAAGCGCTCTGAATTGAAGTTACCCGCCAGCAAAATGAACTGCTCGGGCAGTTAGCTGTTATTGCTCAAGGATTGCTTCAAACATTGTCGCATACTAGTAGTTTACCATCAACAGTGGTTATTCCAGATACTGAAAGGAATGACAATTGTTGATGGTTATATGTTGCAATATGCCAATGGTTTATACAAACTTACAGTAACTTTTAAGTAATCTCTTTAGATTTTAACTAAAGTCCATTTTTCTTTGCTAGTCCAATATTATAAACAATCTTGACATTCCTTTTTAACACAATTGATTATTTTAAAATAAGTCTAACTCAAAACCTAAAACCTACATAGGCAATTGATCATTGAACACAGATCGTTTTGAATTAAGTAGTAAATTTGTTTTTTTCGAGGATATTAGTTTAAAAGTTATGAAAAGATTGTTTACAATATCGGACTAGCAAAGAAAATGGACTTCATATTTTTCTTATTTTTGTTTACTTGTTTAAAAAATTATATGCAGACTTATTTGGTCACTTAGTTGTTTTTTGTGTTATTAGTTATGATGTAGTAAGGTTTAGAAACTCTGTGCTTTTATATTTAATATTTGTTTTATGGTTTTACTTTCATACCTTAATACATTATAACTGAATTGAGAATACTTACTCTGTGTTTTAATTTAAGTAGGAATAGGTATTATGTTCTGCTTAGAATATTTTGTTTTCATATCAAAACAAAATAAATACAATTCTTCCCAAGCAGTCATTATTGATCTACAAATATTGTAACAACTATATCTGTGTAATAAAAATGTATGTATGTAACACTTTCACTGTTAATAGATAAATAATTTATCTAATCTTGTAATGAAACTATAAAATAGGTTTTTAAGTGATTAATTGATTTACTTTTTATTGGATTCATTGTTAAATAAAGTATTTCTTAATGTTTATGTTTAAAGTGTATACTCATTAAGTTATAAATAGAAGTTTTTACAGAAAAGTTACATTCTTCTTATTAATCCACTGAGCATAACTCTGCCACGCATTAGGTCGTCTTGGTTGCTAAAAGTGCCAGGACCCGCTTCCACATCCATATTATCATTATCACCATCTTGTTGCTCTATGTCGATTGGGTGTTGCAAGTTGTTCGCAAGGGCAATGTTGTGCAGTACACAACATGCGTGAACTATTTTACTAGCAACATGAGGATGATAATGAAGAGTTCGGTGCTTAAGCAGACATCTCCAACGAGCTTTCAGCAGGCCAAAGCAACGCTCAATGCAATTCCTGGCTTGGACATGCCGCATAGTGTACTGCTCCTCTCTTGACCCTGGCGTTTGACGAGACCTGGCGAGACCACTTTGATAAGCTTTTATTTTTTTAATTGAGTTATATTTATGTATAAAACTAACACACTGCAAAAGTAATAAATATTATTTGCATTAAAATATTTTTTTTTCTTTGTGACAATATTTATGTCAAGACTAGGTATGGTAACCGTTACTTTAGTGTTCTATCACTAAAGTAGTTATTTACTTTAGGAACTTCAAATTTGCCCGTAGACACTGACCGGGTACAATGATTATGGTTGACTAATGTTAGGGTATCCTTCTGACTGTCATGGTTATTTGTAAACAATAGGTATTTATGTTTTAAACTGACCGGGAGAATTTTACAAATCTTAAATAATGATAATTACCTTTGCAATTTGCTTTTGTTTTTTTATTTACGAGTAGTTTTAAAAATCTAATTTGCAGTATTTCGAGCTTATCAATTTATGTTTTAAATGTTAGTCCGTAACTGTCGAGAGCGTTAACCAAAATTGATTCACTTAATGAAAGGTATAATAATTTTAATGTAGTAGTAGGAATTCTAAATCTTAAGTGGTATAATTTACCTAGGAGTAATCTCAACTTGTTACAAATGTAATCTACGTGATGTGACGAGTGGATAATTAGTTGATTAGTTTTGTCTGAATTTAAGATAATACCATTAGTATGCGACCATTTGACCACCGCGTCTATGTCGCGCTGCACCAGACGACACGTATCCGCGAGATCAGTACCCCTATCACGAATAATTTGCGTCAAAGTATTCGTATAGTAACGTAATCATTTGTATGAGAATCTGAAAGCGCCTCTATCGGACGTAAAACAAACTAAATTTGGCAGCTCAAATGCCTGACATTTATTGTGCGTAAACATTTTCTATAGTGTTAAACTGGATTTGCGAGCACGAACGTTTTTTTGACGTATAGTATCGTGGGTTGCAACAAGATTACTTGAGATTCTGAGTGGTAACAATGAGTGAAGTGTAACTAGGTAAGTCAATAACTTTTAGCAATAAGACCGCCTTAATTGATTTTTTTTTCGAAAATTATTATACGGCTGCATTTGAAGTCGGATTCAAGCTCCTGGAATGGAAAAGATTCGGCATCAACGTCAATAGCAAATACATCTCTCACCTCCGGTTTACTGGTAGTATATTTGTGCAGGAAAAGATGCTGGAAGATTTTGGAACTACGGTCAAAAGCCTTGACCTTACAAGCAACTAAGTAGGTCTAAGAAAGAGGTCTATCAACGAATCCAATGCGGATGGCTAGGCAGAGTTCGGGAAACTGCGCCTCATTCTTCTCGTCTCATTAACCTCAGTGTTTGAAGACGAAAGTCGTGTGTGTGTACAAGTGAGAACGTACGGATCCGACACATAGTTTCTTACTATATGTGCTCTCAAAATCTCACATTTAACAATAGACAGGGCTTTGCTTTTGGCGAGAAATAAAAAAACGTGTGAAATAGAGAATACGTTTGTTGTAGTCACATTTATAATTCTAAAATTAAAACATTGCAGTAAAAATGTGTAATTTATTACAATATTTTTATCTTATGCTCTTTATTTTTATCTTGAAAAGAAATCAGGAATAGGGACACTTGTAACCTGTTCGTTTTGATCTTGTTGGGTTCATCTTTTCTCTGATTATGACATATGGGAGTAACAAAGACCGCCGGGACTGCTAAACTCACTTTATTTCTTCTAGCTGGGTAGGCGTATTTCCATACATTGTTTTTTGGTCTTTCTTCATTCTGAAAAATTATATATGTATATTTTTTATGTTGACGGTAATGCTTTTCATTTCATTTGCTTGAAACAGCGTTCTTTTGGAAAGCTGAGGGCTTGGATAAATCACAATTTCTTTAGAAATAAAATCTAGCTAGAGTTTATCTCGCTATTAAAGCCAATGAATAAAAGCACTTGAATCACAAATCTTTGTATTACTTTTACGCACTTACTTTTTCAAAAACTCAAATATTGTTACGTTCTACTGCAAACGACTTTTCCTCGTTATTTTAAATATATTTTATCATTTTTCACTAAATCTTTTGTAAAAGTTTTGAATTTGTCACAATATGATGGCATAACGTCAATTTGTCAATTGACAGTATAGTAAACAGTTCAAAAATCTATAGATTACAGAAAAACATATCATATGAACATTAGCATATATCTTTATATTTTAATAGACCAAAATGTTCCATTTACTAACCCTGCCAAACATATTGATCGTAATTTTGTTCCGTCATTGAGTTTTCTTAGATTTTACTGGAATATCATGATTTATTTCAATATTTTTTATAAAAAATCGCTCAACTTGTTTCTGGACGTGTCATTCAACGGCCATATTTACGTTAGTATGACGTCATCTCCGTCAATGCTATCGAGCTTACTACACGACACGAGAGTGCTTCGTGATGCCGACTAACGTTGTACTGCGTAAACTCGCTACGCTTACGTGACGAATACGTCGAAAGTTCGTGATCGGGGTACAGTGCCGGAACGCAGCGTACACAGTCATAACGTCGCTGTCATTTTAAAAAGTCGTATGTTCAATTTTTCTTTTTTTTTCTTAGCCGTATGCGTAGTACGAAACGTGATCTTAAATGTGTCAAAATGTCATAGTAAGTTCTGTTAGACAATATTATATTTTTCGTTAAAAAGCAAAATGTCTTATTTTGAATATCTTAGTCAAAAAGTCATATGTCTAACTTACGACTTGTTGACTTCTAGTTGATTAAAATTCGCGCCTTTTATGACAATTTGATGTTTAAAAATTCGGCCGGAGAAAGGTGTTTTTGCAGTGATTGGAAGTGTTTTGGCAGTGTTAGAGTTTTATGTCGGTCTTAAACACAAGGTAAGATGTTTTTATTTGCACGTTACAGTAGTTATACATCAAGTGTAATCGCTTATCGACAAAATAGAATGATTCAGTACCACAACTTGCAAGTATAACCTCCAATGTCTCAAATTTTTTGGGCTTAGGTTTAAAGAACTTTATTCTCATAAGAAATTCAGATTTCTCTTAAAATGAGATAAGAAATAAATATATTACATCGATTATTTATCTTCCTCGGCACTTGCTGCTAGATATAGCTTCAGTTTGTTCTTGTACGTATTCAAATCTTCGCAGGTCTTAAGATCATTTGGTAGTGCGTTAAATAACTGTGCTCCTTCATACAATACTGTCTTTTTTCCGTAATTTGTTCTTGGCGTAATTAATTCAAGTTTGTTTTTATTTCGCAGATTGTGTACATTGTTTCTTTCTTTCAGATCTATACCAGATTTAATATTATTCGTTATTATTTTTTTCATTAACATACATGTATTGTATTTATATAATTGTTTTACATTCATTAATTTAGTTTTTTCATATAATTGTTTAGTTGGTATCTGATGTGGGTAGTGGAAGAGAGTCTTTATTACTTTGTTTTGAGATCGGTGTAGTAATTCTAAGTTAGTTGGTGCGGCTGAACCCCAAACTTCAATTAAATATTCCAAGTGAGATTTAACAAGAGAATTATATATAATTGGTTTAATATTTTTCGGAATACAATGAGCGATTTTTTTTTAGTGCACCCTGTACAGATATTAACTTTGATCTGACATGTTCAATGTGTGGCTTCCATGTCAGCTTTTCATCGATTAACAGTCCTAAGTATTTTTCCTGTTGCGATCTTTGGATGGATTCATTATTTATATTGAGTGGTTCAAATTCGGGTATTAGCTTATTTTTGGCTGCCAAAATCATAAAAGAAGTTTTAGATGCATTTATGGTTAACAAATTGGAGAGTAAACATTCGCTTAGAGTGTCAAGATCTCGTTGAGCATTTGCGACAATATTGTGTATAGACTGATCGAAGTAAAACAGACATGTATCGTCAGCATATAAAGTAAGGTAGCCGGTTAGTCCTATGTTACTAATGTTATTGACATAGATTAAAAATAGTAATGGTCCTATTATAGAACCTTGAGGTATCCCGCATGAAATGTCCATAGGGACGCTTGAAAATTCAGCAATCTGAACGACTTGCCGCCTATTTTGAAGGTATGATTTGAACATATTTAAAGCCACATCTCTAACGCCTACGTCGTTTAGCTTAAGAAGTAGTTTCTGGTGACTAACAGTGTCGAAAGCCTTTTTTATATCAATAAATACACCCAAGACGATGTTTTTCTTGTCTATATTTATATTTTTTTTTATTTTAGTAATTAAGTCTATAGCAGCTGTCAACGTATTAGATTATGGCCGGTTTTAAGTTTCTTATACTACAAAAACGGTTAAGGTATTTATATCACTGTAGCATAAGATAAGTTACAGCTTGATTTAGGTGTTTTGTTCTTATTTTGCCGTATTATACCCAGTAAAAAATGAATTTTCAATAAGTCGTATGTTATATATTTCAACATAGGAGTTTTTGACATAAGTTTAACTAGATTCATTGTTATGATTATTAACTAAGAATAAAGAAACAAAATAAAGGATTTGAGTGAAAATTGTTCTAACATTATTGATTATTTTTTAACCGACTTCAAAAAAGGAGGAGGTTATCAATTCGACTGTATGTTTTTTTTTTTTTTGTATGTTTGTTACCTCATATCTCAGCCGTTTGTCGACCGAATCGAAAAGTTTTTTCGCCTACATAGAGGGTATACCTTCTAGTTGGTCCCATTTTTTTCATTTTGGGATCTGATGATGGGATCTTGGTGTAATCGAGGGAAACCCTCAAATTTTAAAGGCACGTATAGTGTTTCTTTACTAGAATCTTAATGTTGACGTGTTGTTATGTCTGATAGTCAACATCTTGTGGGGCTGAGCTGATGGTGGAACTCCTTAACGCTTAGGAGTTCAGTAATTATAATGACGGAACTTATGATAGATAATTTGTAGCTTCTAAAAAAATAGAATCATAAGGTGCAATTCACTCCCCCCCCCCCCCCCCTCTAAGGTAATCACTAAAAATGAAGAAATAAAATAAACTTTAAAAAAAGTAAAAACCGACTTCAAAACCAAAATGCACTAAAAAGTCTTAAATAAACTCTTCACCATTAAAAGGAAAGGAAAGGAATCCGTTTTAGGCAAACAATTCCTTTTTGGAGTCGGTGCCATCACTTTGACCATCAAGCATCAACTATCACAGCACCGACTCCAAAAAGAAATTGTTTGCCTAAAACGGATTCCTTTCCTTTCCTTTCAATGGTGAAGAGTTTATTTAAGACTTTTTAGTGCATTTTGGTTTTTAAGTCGGTTTTTACTTTTTTTAAAGTTTATTTTTTAATTATGGGCTAATAAATACATTTTAAATAACAGGTATGCACTTTAACTAAAATTAAGAGGTTCAGCAGGGCAGCGAATATTCTGGAGAGATCGATTCAGCTAGCAGGTATTAGTAGTGCTAATGACATGGAAGAAAACCTTTCTGATACACCGACTTCGCAACCTGAAATGAAAAGAAAAATAGAAGACTGTTAGTACAAATACCAAGGTGATTAATCATCAGCAAATGAATCAAAACCTAAACCACAACTCGCCTAGTTGTAGCACATCTACGTCTAGCACTTATTTCCTTAATGAAGCAACAGGTGAAATCTAAAGCTGTGAGTTAGATTTGTCATATGAAACCACCTCAATAACAACAGGAGCAATGCCACCGAAAGCAGAAACAGTAGCTGTTATTCAAAATTCTCCTCGTCCGTGTGTGTTCGATGAAAATACAAAAATTCGAAGCGACGATTTAGTTTTGTCCAGTGAGTCCACCTTACTACCTACCTTGATGGAAGAGACAGCAGCGTCACTAGAAGAAGAATCTGCAGCTATTATCCGAAGTTCTCGTTGTATCAGGCCATCTATTGTGAATACTTCTTCAAGCGCATGTTTTCTAGATGAAAACACAGGTGAAATCCGAAGCAACGATTAAGTTTCGTCCAGTGAATCCACCTTACCTACCTTGATAGAAGAGACAGCAGCGTAACTAGAATAAGAATCTGCAGCTATTACTCAAAGTTCCCCTTGTACCAGTCCATCTATGCTGAATCTTCCTTCTAGCGCCTGTTTTAATTTATTAATTACGCGTTTAACATCTCGACTAGTCACTGGTTGCCATCTCATGCTTACATCTGATTTGCTAACGTAGCTGTCCCTCACTAACTTTTTGTCGGAACATAAGTGTCTGATTTGATTAACTTCACTTAAAAAAAATGTTGCAAACTTATCACAAATCTCTTGCGAACTACCCTTATCTCCCATGTTAGTAAGTATCAAATTGTCTATAGATTGTTTTTCATTACCTAATAAGCTATTTACCTTGTCCCATATTTTGTGAATATTTTTATTACAGTCTAGAATACTTTTTTTATCATTTTTTCATCAGTTTCATTTATTTCTAGTATAATTTAATCTATATACCATATTTTTAGGCTCATTACACCATACATTAAATAATGTATCCTTTTTTTGAATTATCATTTTTCAATTATCTGTTATCCATCCTTTTGAATTTCTATTACTTTAATTTACTCTAATATCTTGCATTTTATAACATTCATTATAAATATTCGTAAAAATATTGGTGAACGACTCAGACAATTTAATAGGACAGTCTATCTCCATCAAATCATCAAAATTTGTTGACAACATTTTTTCCCTAACCAGTCTATTGTTCAAAACGCGTCTAGCAGCGGGCCGCGGTGGCACATCGTTCGAGCCAGCGACGTGATCTCCGGTGGAAGTACGTTTCAATTATACAGGATGTAACAAAAAGGCGAAATAATATTTAAGGGTATGTATGTATGTAATGTGAACATTAATAGGTTTAGGTTTAAAGATCTTTATTCTCATAAGAAATACAAGTTTCACTTAAAATGAGATAAAATAAAATTTAAAAATAAATAAATACTAAATATACTGGCGGCCAGTACCCACTTCAATATGATGCTTAAGCTTCTTTTTGAAGGAATTCAAAGACTTACAATTTCTTATGTCAGACGGTAGATTGTTATAAAGCTTTGCTCCTTCAAATAAAATAGTCTTCCTTCCATAACCAGTCCTAGGAGTCCCTATATTTAGTTCTTTTTTATTCCGAAGGCTACGAGTGTGATTACTTTTTTCTAGTTTTATATTAGATTTTACAGCATTGTTTACAATTTTATAAACTAAAAGGCAAGTATTATAGTGGTATAATTGACTTATGTTAAATTTTTTGGTTTTTTTATATAACTGTTCGGTCGGTGTATGAAATGGATAGCGATGTAGGACTTTTATTATTTTGTTTTGGCACCTCTGTAATGAATCCACATGAGTAGCTGCGGCTGACCCCCAAATTTCAATTAGGTACTCAAGGTGCGATTTCACGAGGGTGTTATAAATAATAGGTCTTACATTTTTTGGGATATAATTTGCTATCTTGCGAAGTGCTCCAAGAACGGATGTTAGCTTAGACTTGATATGTTCAATATGTGGTTGCCACGTTAATTTATCATCAATATGTAAGCCTAAGTACTTTTCTAAATTCGATCTTTTAATTACGTCATTGTTAATTTTTAGAGGGGCAAAGTCGGGAATTAATTTATTTTTGGCAGCCAAAATCATGAAAGATGTTTTTGAAATATTAATTGTAAGCAAATTACGCAGTAACCATTCATTGAGTAAGTTTAAATCATTCTGGGCATCACTAATAATTTTGTGGATTGAATCACCAAAGTAAAACAGACACGTGTCGTCGGCGTACAGTGAAAGCTGTCCAGTAAGTCCTATTTTGTTAATATTATTTACGTAAATTAAGAATAATAATGGGCCTAGTATGGACCCTTGCGGAATTCCAAATGAAATATTCTGGGAAGAGCTCGTGAAATTGTCAATTTTTACCACTTGACGTCTATCGCTCAGGTATGATTTAAATATATTTAAAGCTGCGCCACTGATACCTATGTCGTTTAGTTTTAATATGAGCTTTTGATGGCTCACCGTGTCAAAAGCCTTTCTTAGATCAATAAAAATACCCAAGGATATATTCTTATTGTCTATATGAGTTTTAATTTTAGTAATTAGGTCCATGGCAGCGGTAAGTGTGCTCGATTTTGCGCGGAATCCATATTGTTCTTCAATTAGAAATTGTTTTTCTGTTAGGTATTCATTAAGTCGATTATATAGGAGCCTTTCAAATATTTTTGACATTACCGGCAACACAGATATCGGTCTAAAGTTATTTGGGTCATTTTTAGATCCAGATTTATATATTGGACTCACTTTAGCAATCTTAAGTGAGTCGGGAAAAACTCCTAATCTAAAACACTCGTTTATCGATAAAACTAATTTATTGCTTATTAAATCTTTAAGACATTTTAGTGCCTTGGTTGAAATACCATCCAATCCAGTAGTCGTATTACTATCAAGGTTATTTATGATTTTATTTACTTCATCGATGCTACAAGGTTTAAGTTCATTCAAAGTTATGTCATGAGAGTAATTATTTCCGTACATTAAGATATCCCTTGTATCCGTGTGATATTTACGTGGAATTTTACTTGCTAAATCAGCGCCAATAGACGAGAAAAAGTTATTAAGCATATTACATACCTCATTACCGTCTGTTACTAGTCCGGAAGAAGACATTATCTTTGGAGGAGCAGAGTTTGTTTTAATTTTATTTACTGAGAGGGTGTTGATGATTTCCCACATTTTCTTAGGTTTGCTGTAATTATGTTGAAATAATTTATGATAGTAATTTTCTTTTGATTCCTTAATCATCTTTTGCACTTTATCTCGCTCTTCTGTGAACAATTCTATGACTTTTTCATCCTTTGGGTTCAGTTTAGTTTGTTTCCATAGTAGATTCCTTTTATTTATTGAGTTTATTATGTTTTTATTTATCCAGTCCCTTTGGGGGGGGTTGAGTATTTTAGTCTTTACAATCTTACTGTTTTTTATTCCGTCTGATATGACTTTTTCCAAAGTACTGTAATCGTCATTGACTTGCAGTAATTGTTCTGAGATACTTTTGTAGCATTTTTCGTAGTCAAGGGCTGAATATTGCACGCTTTTTATTGATGTAGGTGATAACTTTCCGATTTCTAGGTATAGTTGCTTGTGATCTGACAGGGACGAGTCTATGATTGTTAGTCTGAAAGAGTGATTGTTTATGTTTGTGCTAACATGGTCTATTAATGTGCTTGTGGTGCTTGTTACTCTCGTTACGTATTCAGAATCAATCTTATTTAAAATTACATATCCCGACTCTTTAACTTGATCAGTGTATTGCATAATGTATTTATCTTTTTTGAGCAAGTCAATGTTATAATCGCCAAACACTATTGTCCTTTTTCGTTGTTCCAACTGTGAGGAGTATTTTTCTAAGAATGTTTCCATGTCAGCGTCCCCAACCGGTTTATATATTACTCCAACGTTAAGCGACAGTTTATCTATGTATATCCACAAATAATGGTTTCCGTTTTCCTCTACAAGTTGTTCCGTTGTATCATACTGTATACTATCATGGACATAAATAGAAACACCACCACCTTTTCGGTTATCTCTATAGTTAAATATATGTGTATAGTTAGGTATTCGGTAAAATTGAGCATCTTGTTCAGAGATATGCCATGTTTCTGTAAATATTAATAAGTGCGTGATTTCAGGTAAGGTTCTTAATATACATTTTATCTCATCATATTTTCCCTTTTTTCGGATACTTCGCAGATTAGCGTAAAAAAATCGCAAAGACGATGGCGTGTGTGGGATGTCTTCGTATTTGTCGACCAAGTGATGACATAGTTCAGCTGTGTTACAATTATGAGGTGGTGTGGCCGTATTTAGTTTTTTTTATCGGGTTTATTATCTGTGATTCGGGGTACCCCTTTAATATATTTTATTATCAGATCTTTTTCGCCACTTTCTAAACGCCGATTAAGTTCTTCTTTAAGGGTCTGTAGGTAAAGTCTTTGCGCTGGGGTTTGGTCTGAATACATCTTAATGTTCTCCGGGAGCAGCGCCCTTTTTTGTAATAAAAGTTTTGACGTGTCCTTATTATTTAGGTATATTTTTAGAGGGCGATCTTTACCAGGAATATATTTGCCTAATCGCATTGATTTATCTGGCATTGGACAGTTTCCGATTAGAGACACAGCTAGCTTTGTAAACTCTTGGATGTCATGCGTTCTACGAGTGCTATAGTTTTTATCATTTTTTTCGGGTATGCCCACGATAACAATATTTTTCTCACGCTTAGATCGTTCCTTAAGTTCAAGAATTAGGCTTTCCTGACAGAGGCCTGATGATTTCGGTGTCGATAGATCTGAGGAGTTAGTGTTTTTTAATAGTATTATTTCTTTTTCAATCTTCTCAATCTTTTCTTGTTTGTTTCTATTCTCACATTTAATATCTTCTATATCTGTATGTATCTGTAATAATTGTTTTGTAAAGTCATCTGTCATAGATTTCATGGTTTTAATTTCATCTTTAAGGTGACCGATTTCCTCCCTAATAACACTCAATCCTTCGTTTTGGGTCTTAGCAAAGTCTCTAAGGAACGACATTATTTCTGTGCGGAAGCATTCAAAATCAGATTTATATTCATCTTGCTCACATCGCTCCTTCCGCTTTCTGGTGTTTATGTGATGGGAGGGGTCGTACTCGCATGCACTATCTGTTAAGTTCGGTACGGACCCGCCGTGAGGCGGCGTTCTTTGCAAGCTCATTTTGTTATTACGATGTTGTAGTAGTCACCTGTGCGCTCGTATCCGCTCGGTGTTGTTCGGCTAGTTCGCGCGTCGCAGCGGTCACCGCGCCACAGCACGATTCCTGTTATCTTGTGTGAGGTAGGTCAGGGCTGCGTTAGGTAGTCCGCTTCCATGTAGGCTATTCTCGTTAATATCCTTTAAATGCACAGTTCAATCACTACACCGTTTGGAGGATATTGAAGTTCATAAGTTCGCGAATATTTTGACGTTGGATTAAGCGGATAGACAGTACGCTTTATAATTATTTTTGGCAAAAAATACGGAGCGTGTCAATTTCGTGCGCCTTCATTTTACATGATGAGTTAAAGATAAGTAAAAGTTTTAGTAAAAAATACTTTTTTTACCATAGTAAGTAAATAAATTGTTTTTTAACCGAAAGTGTTGACAACCCCGAATCTGCGCTCATTCTTTTGCGAACCCCCGCCCCCTTGCCGCCCGCCGCACGATCAGTGGTGTGATGCGCGGACGCTGCGCGCCATGACTCGCTGTCCGCCCACCTAAAACTACCTAAGTAGCTACCTATCTTAGTTTTGATGGGAATGGGACTGAATGATAACAACGATAATCAAATAAATGCGTTTATTTGCAAAATTATTTAGAGACAATAAAAAATATTTAGGTAGGAACATTTCTTTTTTAAAACTATTTACAGAAAACAGTAATCAATGTTTAGGACAATAACACCAACTATGACTTTTACTTACATTTACAAAGAACAACACACTAATTTGCTGTACCTCATTATTTACCCAGCAAATACACAGATTTTACCCAGAAAAACCTTTTAAATATTTTTCCGGCCATCGGTAATTTTACCGAATAATTTACATGATTTAGTAGTTTACTCGTCATCGAAGTCAGTCACAAATAACCAATCACAAACACAACGCTAATAATTAAAACGGGAACAAGTTCTCTAGTGATAAGTTCATACAATGTAACTAATAGGTATGAAGTAGGTAATTATTTGATAGTTAATAAATAGTACTCACTGTAAAATCTACACAACATAACTACGACATAATTTGTTAACTAGTTATATTTTTATTGTAATAAACAAACATCAAATTTATTTCGTTGTATGATCTGTTTTGTGTTACATACTACCAACACTTTGTGCACATAGCTTCACTACAAATGTAATGACTTTTAAGAAGTTTGCCTTATTATCACTTTTAAAAAGCCTACATTTTATTATTATTATTTTACAAAAATGGCTCAAAATGTCTGCCACCGTGCTTAATGCAAACTGCGACTCTGCGGTTCATCGATATCCTCACGTTTTGCAGCATCTGAGGCGTAATGGCTTGAAACGCTAGGTGTATTTTATTTCGCATTTCGTCAGCACTATTGCACTCCACTGCGTACACTTGGTTTTTCACGTAGCCCCACAAAAAAAAGTCCATAGCGGTGAGGTCGGGCGAACGGGCAGGCCACTGCACTGGGCCCCCTCTGCAAATCCACTGAGCACCATGTCGTCCATCGAAATATACGCGGCGCGCGTAATGCGCTGGTGCACCGTCGTGCTGGTAAACAATACGCCGGTACACTGACAGCGGCAAATATTCTATTCTAAGTAATACTCAACGTCGTCGGTCAATAGCTCCAAGTACCTGTCAGCATTTAGGCTGCTCGGTAAAATCTTCGGTCCGAGGATACGATCACCAAGGATCCCAGCCCAAACGTTGATCCGCCATTGGTGCTGAAAGTTATTTTCACTCGCGGCGTAAGTGTTCACATGAGCCTATACGTGCTCATTACATTTTCACCGAAACTGGCGTCTTCTTCCATCCGGCTTCGGTACCACTCACAAAATGTGACCCTTGAACCGAAGTCCGCTGGGGTCAACTCCTGAACTCGGGAGAAATGGTACGGATGTAATCCATCAGCCCGCAGCGTACGCCAGACCGTCATGTGATTCACATTGAACGCTGCCGCGACTCGACGTGTGCTTGTTTGTGGATCACGTTCGAAATGCGACAAAATCTGGGTCTCCAGGTCTGACCGCTCCCATGTGCTTGGACGACCTTCACTTGGAGGCGGTCTTAACGAGCCAGTTCTCTGCAGCCGGAGACCCAGGTTTCTGAAGCAGGTGTACGAAGGTAAACGCCGCTGGAGGGGCCTGCCGTCGATGAACCGCTGACGATACAACTCGCGAGCACCATTGATGCTCCCGAAAATAGCACCCACGCATAAAATCATTTCATAGTATTCACTATTTGAATACGATGAATGTTCTTCACGAGACATACTAATCGAAATCGGAGATCGAAATTCGGAAAATTTGGATAGCGACTGCGCAACGAGAACGAATGCGAGCAACTAAAAAAAATTAGAAGATTGTAGAAAAGAAGGAGGGACATTTCGCAGGGGTTGATGTGAGTAATGGAAAAAACCCTCAACCTAAATTAAAGCTTCACTACTATTTTAAAGAAAGTAGGAATATCAAAACTTATTTTAAGTTAAACAAACAAATAACTAAAATTATCAAATATATTTTTTTAACAAATAATTTTCAAAAATGTCTTAAATTTTATTTTTTCGAATATGCGGATCCCGCAATATTTTTAAATGTTTCCGGGAGGCGAGGCTAAGGCGTAGGTGATAGTCACGCGACAGGATATTATTGGCTAAACGCATCGTTGCAATTTTTTTCGGATCAATGATAAAATAAGTGCAGAAGAGCCAGTGAGTTCAAACTATTGGTAGAATGTATTTGCCGAGTTACTGCTGTTGTGAAATTGTATTATTATTTTTAGTTGTCTCTTGAACTTATTATTTTTATTTCTTTATTATTATTTCTAAGTTTGAACGAATAAAATAACGAACCCAAAGCAATAACGTAGCAGATTTATTCAGACGAAGTAACAAACGTAGTTAGATGGCTAGCGGCAGATACCTACTAAGTTATGCGGCCTTATGCGCCATTAGTTCGCGGTAGCGTCCGATATCACCCGGTAGGTCAAGTAGTCGAGGTAATTTTGTCATATCAGTGGTGTTAACTGTCATGCGATTCTCTAAGAAACGCTTTGTACTTGCGCTCTCGGCTGTGCTCACCACTTTTACAGCCGCAGCATCGACGGCGGTGGTCAAGGCTTTTGTTTTGGTGTTCTCTAAGCGAAATTACATTGACGGCGATCTCTCTGCTTTGTGAACGCACGGATTTTCACAAGGCTTTTGCTAGTGTGGTGTCTCATTCTTGTTTTAAGCAATTGAACATTCTCGACTGGCGTGTTTTAGCTATTTCTTTGTATTAAAGATATTAAAGCCCAATTTCTACTTACAATTAGTTAAAATTGACATTATTAAGTATATTTTCAATAAAATATTTCAAAATGATAAGGTCTGATTTCGATAGAAACGCAATAAAAAAGTTATGTTGTTTATGTCACATGTCACTCATCATCAACAAGTAGGATATTTTGTGTTCAAACAAAAATCCAACTCAACTAAATAATTTTCTATTGCTTTAGCACTTGAAATAACTTGCGCCAACCACTTGGCACTTAAGTATTTCACAAAATGTGGTGCATTCCAAGTTGCACGATGCATTTAGTTAAACGAAGTTTTTTGAAAAATTGAACAACAAGTAAGTAAATTACCAATTAAAAGTTTTCTCAACGTTCAATTAAAATTGATAGATCTCTAACTTAATCTTCATGCTTGTGGCTTTCAGTGACACGTAACGCAGGACCTTCCTTAACTCAACTTGAAAAGTTAATCAGGCTGATGGAAGCAAGATCTGATCTAGCCACTGGACATGCCAATGCTAGGATCCGGTTGAGAAATGGATGGTCAGAAATCGCCGGAGTCTTGAACAGTGATGGCAACGGGTGTATAAAAGATTGGAAGCAGTGGACTAAGGTATGTTTTACATTCTGATTCGGCTATGCTAACAAGATAACTAAGCACTTTCTTGGATTTGAACCATCTACCTACTTTAATATCCACAGTTCCTGCATGTCTGAACCTGTATTTGTTTTAATTTACAGTATTGGAAAGATAAAAAAGCTGCCGTAAAAAGAAAAGCAAGTTTGATAGAGGCAGCAAGGCAGAGGACAGGTGGGGGGATTGATGTAGAGGCGTTGGAGCTATCAGATTTAGAGCAAAGAATCCTCATGATTGCTGGTGGTTTAAGCTTTGCTACTGGAGACAGGCATTTATCTATTAACCCATTTCAAGTATGTATTTATGAACATTATAAGTATTAACAATTCAATAAACATGAAATAATCCCGATAGGCAATCAGTTTTTAGAATTATATCTATATTTCCCTCACAGATGTGTTTAGCAACAGTCTTTTGTTATACTTTTGTTTATGCTCCCGCCGATGATTTTTAGATCCGTGACCATTTAATGAGTACTTATTTTTAGGAACAAGAGAATTTGATCCATCTACCTGAAAGCTCTGACTGACCCTATTAGCAACCAGTCGGAGAGTTTATTATTGCAGGTGACTTCTTACATACTTTTTGATTGTTAGCGCCATCTAGCTAGAATGGCTGCCAGCTTAGCGGTCTGAAGTGCGTGCGAGCGATGCGCGGACCCCCTCCGCGGCGCGGCGCTGGCGCGGGCGACACGCGCTAGCTTCAGATGATTACGGGCAAGAAATCGACGACTATCACAAGCACGCATCATCTTCTATTTTTTATACTTTGTAATTTTATTCGAGTAAAACTTATTTCAACGTTAAACGCCTGACTACTTTCTTCTACACCTCATACGAAGCCCAAACATAAGATCCATCGAAGCCGGATGCGAAGCGGATCCAGCTGCTATCGAAGACTAAGAGGAAGAAAGTCCAGGAATCCGAGGGAGTCGAGAAAGGAGGAAACAACGCAACATTAAAACAGTCAGGTTATCCTTCCTTTTCCCATCCCGTCCTAATCAATCGATTTGTGTTAAAAAGTGTTATAATTTGCAAATACCAGTTGTAACGGTCGACATCCAACCGCCGCGGTGCAGCTATCAAGGTGATTTTACAGAATTGTGAGTACTCTTTGCTTTCTATTTTCTCCCCAAAATGAGTGATACCGAGAATATTTCAGCAAGTGCCTCACTTAAATTGCCGAAGTCGTCTAGAGAGGGTAGTCGGTCACCCTCAAAAGAATCTTCCAGTACATTAAAACCATCTGATAGTCTTAAAAAACAGAGAGGAATCCTGAAAGCACGTCTTACTTCGTTCAATAAATATATTGCTAAATTTCAAGGTATTGATCCGACAAAATCTCAAATAATTGAGCTAGATATGAGGATTTCACAATTAGAGTCAGTTTATTTAGAATTTAACTTTTAACTTAAAAAAAATTGAGGAGTTGATCGAGGAAAGTGATCTCTTAACACAAATAGAATATCGAGAAAATTTTGAGGATCAGTACTTTGGTTGTATTTCTGACGCAAAGTCGATTTTAGAAAACATTAGTAAAGATAGGGTTACGAATAGCGATAATTCAAACAAAGGTCAACCGTCATCACACTTCAAACTGCCGAATATTCAGCTACCTACCTTTGACGGTTCATACGATGACTGGCTGGAATTCAAAAATTCGTATTGTACCATGATTCATAAACGTACTGATCTGGAGGCTATTCACAAATTTCATTATTTACGGTCATCACTTAGCGGTAGTGCACTTCAGGTCATAAGCGCTTTAGAATTTACTGACGTCAACTATGCCCATGCGTGGGACCTTTTAGTGAATAGGTTCCAAAATGATCGTCTTTTGGTACATAACCACATAAAGTCGTTATTTTCTATACAAACCATTAACAAAGAGTCGCCTTTGCTTATTAGAAAACTTATTGATACTGTTTTGCGTAATTTACGTGCTTTGAAATCATTGGATGAGCCCACCGAATCGTGAGACACCCTGATTATGTACCTAATCGTGTGCAAATTAGATTCTTCTACTGAGCGCGAGTGGGAGAATCACAAGGGTAGTTTACTGTCAAATTTAAAGGGTGAGGATTCAAAACGTAAATTGAGACTGGATGATTTGCTAACTTTCCTTAGAAACCGAGCTGATTTGTTAGATATGGTAAACGCGAATAGTAGTAATAGTAATTCTAATTCACATTCTAATAAATCATATTTTAATAGCAATAAATTACATTCATATAGCAATAAATCGAATTCATATAGCAATAAACAGTTTCATAATGCAAAGTCACCGGCGGTGGAAACACATACTCAAAGCTATGTGGCCGCGAACAATACGAAGTCGGTGAAACGCAATCGAGTATGTGTCTTATGTCACGGAAATCATGCGCTATACATATGTAGCATGTTTCTTAATTTATCCTTAGATGACCGATGTAAATTAGTAAATGAGAAAAATCTATGTTCTAATTGTTTACGTTCTGGACATTCAATAAATGATTGTTACTTCGGCCCTTGTAAACAATGTAAACGTAAACATAATAGCTTACTACACAAAGATTCGCCAGTTGATTCACCTTCTAGTACAGAGTCCAGTTTGTCGCAGGTAAAATCAACCGTATTGCATTGTACTAATGCTCCCGCAGGGCGTCCCGCGATGACTCAGCCGGTTCTGTTATCAACGGCATTAGTCGATGTACTGGACGACAACAATAAGCGACACACAGCTCGTGCGCTCCTAGATAACGGAAGCCAACACTGTTTTGTCTCCGATGCGTTTTGTAAACGGATTAAATATTCGAAATTTATACAGTCCACAATTCGAGTTTTAGGCGTAGGACAATCGGTCTCGCACGCTAATAAATTATGCGACTTAGTAATTCAATCAAAAGTAAACGGTTACTATACGAATATTCAATGTTTTGTTTTACCACAAATCACGTCAGTTATTCTGCCCGTGAGTATCGACGTTGATTCTATACGATTTCCTGAAAACTTAGTACTCGCTGATCCTACTTATTTTCTGCCCTCAGAAATCGATTTGTTAATAGGTGCCGACTTGTTTTGGGAACTTTTAAACGATAATAGAATAAAATTAAAAGACGGTCCATATATGCAAGATTCAAAATTAGGCTGGTTGCTATCTGGACCTATTTATACGAATAAATTGCATAAAGGTAATAAAACTCAATGTAATTTTACACAAACGATCGATTTGCAGTTAAGAAAGTTTTGGGAATTAGAAGATAATATTTCTCAAAAGAATATTCTTACTTCTGATGAACGTAAATGCGAAGAATTGTTTAGTGATACGACAAAACGTGAATTAGACGGTAGGTTTTCTGTTCGTATACCTTTACGAGAATCATCAGATTCATTAGGCGATTCTTATACAACAGCTTATAAAAGATTTCTTTCTTTAGAACGTAAATTAGAGCGCATGCCTCATTATAAAAGTATGTATTCGGATTTTCTACGAGAATACCGGGAGTTAGGCCACATGTCTAAAATAGATAGGTACAATGAGCCACATTATTTCCTCCCACATCACGGAGTCTATCGTGAACACAGCACAACCACAAAATTAAGAGTGGTATTCGACGCTAGCTGTGCTACTTCTTCCGGAAAATCGCTTAACGATATTCAGCATATCGGACCTAGCTTACAGAACGATATTTTCGGTATTTTATTACGTTTTAGACAACATTTAGCGGTGGCATGCGCTGATGTCAAGAAAATGTTTCGACAGATACTTGTTCACCAGGATCAGCGCAATTTACAGCTCATACTCTGGATGGAAAACCCCTCAGATCCTATAGACGTTTATCAGTTAAATACAGTTACTTATGGCACTGCCTCAGCACCGTACCTAAGTATGCGGTGTTTACAACAAATCGCGCTGGAATGTGATGATGAAGCTCTGTCTCGCGTCATTAAAGAAGATTTTTTTGTCGACGATTTAATAACCGGTTTTGATGATCCACTTATTTTAATAGATATTTGTGAAAAAATATCACATATTTTGAGACAATATTGTTATCCGCTACGTAAGTGGACATTCAGTGGTGACGTCTCGGCAGCAACTTCTTCGAAAGAGTTAGCCATAGGTGAGCATACACAAACCAAGACGCTAGGGCTAGGCTGGCATAATAAAGAAGATTACCGTCATTTTACATCCGAATTAGACATGACTGAAGTTTCACAACTAACTAAACGAAAAATGTTGTCTGTGACATCTCAAATCTATGACCCTTTGGGTCTCCTTGCTCCGGTTGTCATAATAGCTAAAATTTCATTGCAAAGGTTGTGGTTGTGTAAAATCGATTGGGATGACTTTGTGCCTAGTGACGTCACTGAAAAATTCCATAAATTCGTAGATTCAATTCAAAAATATTTACACCGTATTAAAATTCCACGATTCGTTAGGAACATACACGCAAAACGTACAGAACTTCATATATTTTCCGATGCCTCGCAGGACGCATACGGCGCCTGCGCATATATACGTACAGTCAACGATAATTTGGAAGTCTCAACTAACTTACTTTGTGCAAAGAGTAAAGTGGCACCTTTGAAAACGATTAGCATTCCGAAATTAGAACTTTGCGGAGCCCTAATCGGTGCGCGGTTGTCTAAAAAGATTGTTGATTCACTCACTATTAAATTCGATTCTGTCTACTTCTGGACCGACTCAACAATCGTAATTGGCTGGTTACGTATGCCTCCTCATTTGTTAAAGACGTTTGTACAAAATCGAGTCTCCGAGGTAAATGAGTTGACGGGTGACTCATTGTGGTTACATGTAGACGGACACAACAATCCCGCTGATCTAGTTTCGAGAGGTCTTTATATTGATGCACTTAAAAACAATACTCTCTGGTGGCACGGCCCAACTTTTTTACAATGTTCAGATTGGTCTTATAACAATCAGACAGTACCAGTGTGCAGAGAATTACCGGAATTGAAAGCTAAAACTGTAAGTGCAATTTGTACGACTTCAGAATCGTTATTCGATTTCGATAAGTTTTCATCTTTTAACAAACTAATGCGCGTCGGAGCGTACGTACTAAGATTCATTCATAATATTCGCAATAGGCAGACGCAGCGAACCGGTTCTTTATCTGTCGCTGAGTTACACGACTCCCAGATTGTTTTGATGCGCTGTGTGCAGGCACAATCATTTGCTTCAATATACAAAAACCTACTTAATAAAATACCGTTAACGAAATGTAAAGATGCAAATAAGATTTTATCTTTAAATGTTTTTCTGGACGATAACAGATTGATTCGCGTTGGGGGCAGGTTAAGCGATTCGTCCAGCTTCAATTACGATAAAAGACATCCTATTTTATTATGTGCTAAACATAATTTTACACGACTTTTGTTTCGCCATCAGCACCGAGCCTTGTTACATGCCGGACCACAACACCTGTTGTGCACTATTCGTGAGAGTTGGTGGCCATTGTCTGGTAGGAATCTCGCCAGAAAAACCGTGCATGAATGCGTGACGTGCACTCGTATGAAAGGTAAAACTTTAACGCCGATCATGGGTAACTTACCTACAGAGCGCTTGGAGGCAAGCTTTCCTTTCATGCGCACTGGCGTAGATTACGCGGGGCCAGTTTTCATATTGAACCGCAAGGGTCGGGGAGCTAAGCTGATAAAGGCATACATTTGTTTATTTATTTGTTTTACGACCAGGTGTATTCACTTGGAGTTGGTAACTGGTCTTAGTACAAATGACTACATCTTAGCTTTAAAGAGATTTATTTCTAGACGTGGGAAACCTGCTGAAATATTTTCAGATAACGGCACAAATTTTATCGGTGCGGAAAAAGAATTTCCGTTATCATTACAACAAAATCTTGATGGAATAATTGATTATGCTGCCAATGATGGCATTAAATTTCATTTTATCCCTCCATACGCAGCTCATTTTGGGGGTCTTTGGGAGGCGGGAGTGAAATCCTGTAAATATCACCTTAGACGCATAGTTGGTAACGCCAACTTAACATATGAGGAATTTAACACGGCTTTAGCACAAATTGAGGCCGTCCTAAATTCCCGCCCGATGTATTCAATGTCCACAGACCCGTCTGACCTCTTACCCTTAACTCCAGCCCATTTCCTCATCGGCCGACCTCTGACCGCTCCAGTCTGCGCAGACTTCACAGATGTGCCAAGCAGTCGACTTATACGCTATGATCGAGTTGAACAATTACGTCAACACTTTTGGAAACGCTGGTCGGCAGAATATGTGGTGGAACTTCAGCGCAGAACGAAGTGGAAAACGAGCCAGGACAATTTAACACTCGACAGTCTCGTCCTGCTCAAAGATGATCATCAGCCACCGCTAAAATGGTTCCTGGGGAGAATCATACGAACCTATCCTGGAAAAGACGGTATATCTAGAGTTGCTGATATTCGCACGGCGACTGGAATTGTGAGACGAGCTTTTTCGAAGATCTGCCCATTGTTGCCATCTACACACGCAGCAGACGACGAATTTTCTTCGGGCTCAGTGGCGAAATCGACATAGATGAAAGAATCGATTACATTATACATAGGAAACTTGGAGTTTCCAAGGCCGGCGGGATGTTAGCGCCATCTAGCTAGAATGGCTGCCAGCTTAGCGGTCTGAAGTGCGTGCGAGCGATGCGCGGACCCCCTCCGCGGCGCGGCGCTGGCGCGGGCGACACGCGCTAGCTTCAGATGATTACGGGCAAGAAATCGACGACTATCACAAGCACGCACCATCTTCTATTTTTTATACTTTGTAATTTTATTCGAGTAAAACTTATTTCAACGTTAAACGCCTGACTACTTTCTTCTACACCTCATACGAAGCCCAAACATTGATAATCATATTATTGATTCATAGTTTCCTTTTATTACACTGTGTATGTATTTGTATTATATTAATTTTAATTATATACACACCGCCACAATTAGCGGAACAGAAAAAAAAGTGAGACTATGAGATAATAACGCATATATTTGACGAAAATGTAATTAGACACAAAATAACAAATTGATTATCATCTTTTAACAACGACTTTGAAAAGTCTACGTTATTTTTTATTGAAAAATAAAGAAATTTGAAATAAGTGAAATTTTTGATGATTATGAACCATCACAAAAAATAAAATAAAAGTAAGCATTAAATGATTTAACAATAAAATTAAAGCAAAATTAATAACGAGTGTTTCCCCCTCTTGCTCTATTACGGTTTCCATTCATCTGGGCATGCTACAGATTATGTTATCGATGATTTCTTGAGGCAACCGCTCCCACTCCTCAAGTAATGCGTTTCCAAGTTCATTCAGATTGTTGGGGGGTGGCATTCTGGATTTAACCCTTCTTTTTAGCAAGTCCCAGACATGCTCTATCGGATTCATATCGGGGGGATTTGCTGGCCACTGCATCACCGGTATACCTACGTGGCTCAGATATGCCTGTACCCATTGTGCACTATGAGCACAAGCATTATCTTGCATTAGAATAAAGTCGTCACCAATAAATGGGGCAAATGGTACAACATGTTCTTCTAAAATGTCTCTGATGTATCGATCTGCTGTCATTGTCCCTCCTGTGACTATCACTAACTCCGTGCGAGCTCCCAAACATATCCCTCCCCAAACCATAATCGAGCCGCCACCATTAGCCACTGTGTGTTCAAAATTAGACTGTATGTGGCGTTCTCCTTTGCGTCTCCATATTCGCTGTCTCCCATCGATCTGTTTTAAAAGAACTCTGCACTCATCAGTAAAGAGAACCTGCTGCCATTCGTTCAAATCCCAATGACGATGTTCTCGCGCATAGCTTAATCGGTTTACGCGGTGACGTCTCTCAAGTTTTGGGCCTATGGCAGGTATACATATACGACCCTAAACCAACTTCTTCAAATCTCCTGCGAACTGTACGCTCACTTACTCCTCGAACGTCTTCCAGTTCATTTCGAGCTTGTACAGCCGTTAATCGCGTATTCCTACGAACTCCAAGTTGTAAAAAACTGTCATCTCGCCTCGATGTACATCTTTTTCTACCTTGTCCCCTCCTCCTCACAAGAGAATTAAACGATCTGTACAGCTGGATGCTGCGATGAATCGTTGATACTGGTCGACGAAGCCTTGAGGCAATCGATCTGTAGGTATGGCCATTTCTTCTCATTTCATCAGCCCTAATGATTTCCAGTGATGTTAAGTCAGGCATAATAAAGAGCTTTTAATAAACAAAATTGCCTATAGAATAACAAATTTATTAAAAAAAAATTAAAAAAAAATACAATTACGTAGTTATTACTCGAACAAGTTGACAAAACGTATTGTTCGGGAAAATAAAACAAATGAATGAAAAAAGTGTATGTCATCTAATTTTCTATTTTCAAATTTGACAATAAATTAAAAAAAAATCATAACTGGCCAGTTCCTCAAGTAAAAGATTTTAAAATCCTGCTTTTTTTGTGTTCCGCTAATTGTGCCGGTGTGTATAGTATTCACTTGGCAATTATACTCACTAACTCCACTTAAGGCACTGTCAATGTAGATTATTATGATATATTTTTATAATGCTTGTGCTGATCTGACTGAATTCATTTTGTTTTTCAGGAAATTCCTGGACCCTCTGGATGTCAAAATATATCAGTCATAAGAGATGAACATCCAGAAAAGGTACTATTTAATTTAATTTAATTTTATAATTACCAGATAGTTACCTATCTTTGACCTTCTGTAAGCTAATATTATAATGTTACTTTTTAGAATGATACTGCAGTTGCTGTTGTTGGAGAAGGCTCAGTTCCTCAATTGTTAGCCAATCAAGGTGATAGAGTCGTAGAAGTTCATCCTACTGAAGATGATGATGAAACGGTATTAATGAACACCTACTTACACTCTACTCATTTGTTATAAAATTAAAAGATAACTTTCATCTACGGTTTATTTTAATTTACATGTTGGTAACTCCAACATGTAACTTTTGTGTGTTGGCATAATTGTAATTACTTTAGTATTATTGTGTTAGTATCACTGTATTAGCAACTTGTCAACTGGATGTGGTTCCGAATATACTCACTTTTCCTCACGGACCTGTTTAATTTACCAGCCCCTATAGAAACAGTAATCTTTTAAACATGGTCCTTCAAATGGTGAGGTACCGCGAGTGAATATAAAAGTGAAGATCGTTGTGCAGGACAGTTTTTACGTCACCCGGACTGATTACAATCTCCACGTGCTGTCATCGTGTGAGTGATTATCAAGAAAGAACGTCGACAACTGAAGCCGCCAACCGCTATATGTATCGTAGATCATCCATCAGTCGCTAGTCTACAGCGAAAATCAAGAAATCCTCATTTTCATGGATATTTTCGCATTCCTATGAAAGAAGAACTCAGCGGAAGTTACATTTTTGCCGCGAAGTTGAAGTTCTCGCTACTCGCCGCTAGGTGTCGCGACGTCATCCTTAGCGCTGCTTGCAGCAGTTGCCGGCCTTGCAGGAAGTCAACATATATTCTGTGGTTTTTGGTTCGGCTACTCTCCGTTATGGCGCCACACGTCAAGAAAACTTAATTTTGCCGCCTGTTCCGTCCTGTCAAGAGGGTTCCGCTGCTCGCCGCTTCGCGGAGCTTATGTGCGGTGACATTGCGCGATTGGTGGAATTTTGCCGCGCATGAACGCCATTGGCCGTAAACAACGTCTGCGGGGGCGCCACTGTATCTACCCAGCTTGACATCTTGCGTGTGTGTTTGTACCACCACGCAACGCCAGCAGTAAGGAAACACGCCATTTTGGAAACTTACTTTGAAGTCATTTCGTGTTACCTTTGGGATATTATTGTGACGTGTTCAGTGCTAGTTTTTATTTTCCAATCTTAAGTATTAACGTTATAATATAATAGCAATGGCAGAAGATAGTGATAGTAATGCCAAAAGCCAATCAGAACCAGTGACAGATCTGGCGGCTTTAATTAGGAAGCGTGCCGCCTTGAAAGGGGCACTAACAAAATCATTTTTATTTTTTGCAAATACAGATAGTGTCATAAATGAACATGTATTATGTGTTAGAGAGGAGAGGTTGCGTATCTCTTTTGAAAAGTTTGAGGTCTTAAACCTCGAAGTATGTGCTATAGACCCGTCGTTAGATGATTTGGGAACTATAGAACCAAAATATTTGGAAACCTTAAGCAAGATAAGGAGCTTGACGGCTGAAATAGCTGCAAAGACTCCGCCCTACAAAAATTCGCCTCAATTTTCGACACGCTTACACGAGATTAACATTACAACTTTCACTGGTAAGTACTCTGATTACAAGCCTTTCATTGTACTCTTTAACGCATTAATTGATAAAAATGAAGGCTTGCAAAAAATTCAAAAGCTCTTTTACTTGCGTAGCTTCTTGCAGAACGAACCTTTGGAGTTAGTAAAGAATTTGCCTTTCTTGCCAGAAAGTTACGATGAGGCTTGTAAGATACTTAATGACCGATATGATAATGTGTATAAAATAACTTCTGAACACATTAATATTTTACTAGACATTCCAGCAGTTGTAAAATCAACAGCTCAAAATATAAGACATTTTGTGTCATTAGTTAAACAGCAGTTAGGTGCTCTAAAAAATTTAAATCATGATGTTTTCTCATGGGATCCGTTGAAACTTTGCATTTTAACTAGAAAATTTGACAATTATTGTGATAGGCAATTTCAAATGTTGCATAATGAAGCCACAACCAAATCCTTTATTAATTTTCTAGAACGACGAGCCTTAGCTCATGAGAATGCAGGGAATGCTCTTGAGAAACAACAGGTACAGCATACTTCTGTCCCAAAGGCCACTCATGTAGCAACTGTGAATGAAGCAGCGGCCACTTCCATGAAGTCGACTCCAGCCTGTTTATTATGTAAGTCACCACACAAATTATTTGCTTGTCCAAAACTTCAGCTGCTTTCAGTTGGGGATCGATTAAAGCTTGTCACTGAAAACAACTTATGTAAAATCTGCCTTAACAAACATGCAAACAGGTGCAGATTCTTTTTCAAATGTGACATCTGCAAGGAGAAACATTATAAATTGCTTCATCCACAAAATGCTCCATCTCCAGTGACATTATTTACAGAAGCTGGCAACAGACAAGTACTATTGCCAACTGCTAGAATCAAGATTATAGCGAGTAATGGAATTGAGTATCATGTAAAAGCACCCTTAGACAGTGGATCTCCAATTTCTTTTATTTCCAAAGAGCTTGTAAATTTATTAGGTGTACAATCACAAACTGTCACTACTCCTGTGGTTGGAATTGGCAATCACATTAATAATGTAACAGAACGAGTAAATGTTAAACTTCAGTCTCTTACAAATAACTTTGCAATCTCTGCTCCATGTTTTGTTTTAGAAAGTATCACCTCAAACTACCTCAAAGAAAAAATTCTCTAGACAATCTCATTCTCCCACCAAATAGTGAACTGGCCGATAAAGACTTTAACGTGCCAAGTGTGATACATGTACTTATAGGCGCCGACTTGTTTTTCCAGGTGTTGCTGCCATCTAAATCACCATCCAGCCTCCATGAGCTGGCACAGGAGGGGGCCAGCACTAATATTTTAGCGGTACCAGTACTTCGCACTCAATTTGGTTATGTAATTGCTGAGTCTTTGCTGAGTCTATCAAGGATCACAACAAGTAACTTCGTTTTTCTTTATTTTGTAAAGCTTGTGACAATACTTTAAATGACAATTTAACTGATTTTTTTAAAACAGAAAGTATACCTGAATATTATCCTTAATTGCTACCCGAGCATGATGCTTGTGAAAAAATATTTAAAGATACAGTAATTTTAGATACTCAAAACAATAAGTTGGAAGGCAATTTGCCTCTTAAGTTGCCATTAGAAACTATTAATGAAAATCTAGGTAGCTCATTTAATTTGGCACTGAAGAGATTTTTTAACTTAGAAAACAGACTTCAGAAAAATGATTTAGTCTATCAGCTTTATAAACAATTCATTCATGATTATGTCGAACAAGGTCATGGTACAATCATAGATATCAGCCAATACGACCTTGATGCAGATCCTGTGTATTTTTTGCCACACCATCCCGTACTCAGGTTTGATAAAAAGACTACTAAGTGTAGAGTTGTTTTTGATGGTTCCATGAAAACTAATAAAAAAGTTTCATTAAATGACATGTTATTGAATGGGCCTGTAGTTCAAAACGAATTTTTAGACATTTTGTTACTGTTCAGACTTGATGAATATATTTTCATAACAGATATTAAAAGTATGTTCAGGCAAATTTCATTAAATCCATTGCACGGGCGACTTCAAAATATTCTGTGGAGGGACAATGCTGCCGATAATATTCAATGTATTCAGTTAAATACTGTGTCATATGGTCTTAAAAGTTCACCATTTTTGGCTACACGCTGCCTTAAAAAACTAGCTTTTTTATATAAAGAGGAGTTTCCTCTAGCTGCCTTTATTATTGATAAGTCAGTCTATGTTGATGATGCTCTTGTGTCACAGAGCACTCTAGAACTTTTATTACAATCAAAACAACAACTTCGTAACCTCCTCCACAAAGGCGGGTTTCAATTACACAAGTGGTTTACAAATTGCCCAGAATTATTAAATGAAATTCCTAAGTCACAGCAACATTTTGATGATATTGAATTGCATGGTGATAATACTTTCTTAAAAACTTTAGGTATTAATTATAACATTAACACTGACTCATTAATACTTGCGTGTCCTAACAATGATGATGTCATGCCTGCTACTAAGCATGAAATATTAAGCTTTATTGGAAAATTTTATGATCGACTTGGTCTTGCTGGCCCAGTGGTGTTAAAAGCTAAAGTCATCATGCAACAGCTATGGCTAGCTCACATTTCATGGGATGAGCAGCCACCTGAGCACTTGCTAAATGCTTGGAAAGATTTTTACTACAGCTTGCGCATTATGCCGCCATTACAAATACGCGTTATGTGAATTTAAAAAATGCACGCTTAATTGAACTAGTAGGTTTTTCTGACGCCTCGAGTTCCACTGCTTATGGCTGTTGTGTTTATTTGCGTGTCGCTGATATTAACGGTACTGTAAAAGTTTCTTTATTATGTTCCAAGTCACGTGTAAATCCTCTTGGACAGAATTTAACTGTCCCAAGACTCGAACTTAATGCAGCAGTGCTTCTTGCTAAGTTAACCCTTTAATGCGCAAGTCAATTTTTATCGTAATTAAGTAGTTCTTGTACAAAAAATATATTTCATATATAATAACAATGTCCATAAAAATAATAAAAAAAATATTTGAAAAACTGTTTCTGAGAAAACTTATGTTAATTATATTCAACATCACGAAAGATATAAAGAATTAAAGGTATGTAGAGACGTTAAGTATTTTCAACATTGCCCTTTATTGGATGATCAAAGTTAAAACGAATTCAATAAATAAAAAGTTTATTGTTTTACATGGAAGTTATAGAAACAATTTCTCTTACTTACTAAGCACAGTCTCAAAAAACATTTGGTACATTGCATATTTGTGAAACCGTTTTTACAGTATTTGCACCTACCATAGGTAACAAATACTGGCAAATGCCCAGTGTTATCGTATCGTACAGATACGATAACACTGGGCATTTGCACTAGTACAGAGCAGATGGTGATTGAATTTGGACAGCAGCATTATTTTCCTTATTCGTGTCTTTGGGAACTCTGTATTTTTTCAATAGTTCCGTGCATACATTAATACGGAACTTTTTTAATGGCATGCATTTACTGAGTGATGTTCTGTTATCTCTTTTGTATAACAGCCATGCGTTATTGACACATATGTCTATGGCTTGCGAAAATATGGCCATGTACCACCTCTTAGTTTTGAAAGAACTTCGATAAATTGCGATCAACATATCGGCCAGGTCGACGCCCCCCATATGCAAGTTATATTGTTTAATTATTTGAGGACAATCGACTTCTTCCCTTGTCTTAGAAATTTTTGAATAATGTTTGATTTTTTCAATAGGATGCGAATCCACAAATGAACTAGCAAGGGTAACAGTTTTATTGTCGTGCCATTTTACAACAGCAATTTTATTTTTATTGCAAACCACTTGCTTGCTTGAACCCCTTTCTTTTTTTGCCAAATTTTTATCTGTAGGTAGTTTATCTTGACATCCTCTCAGTCTGTTGCTTCTAATTGTGCCCAAGCTGAATAATCCGTATTCGTCCCGTATAAGATGTATCAATTCAAGTGAAGTAAAAAAATTGTCAAAGTATAAAATTGCAGGTCTTTTCTGTATAGTCTTCGCAAGTGCCAGAACCACTTTAGCCCCTAAACCAAGGCTGTTTTCATACTCGTTAAATGAAATGCCCCTAAAAGTATCATCGCCACCATATGGCAAAAAATCATATACTAGCCTCGAAACTCCTGCGCGTACAAACATTTTGAAGCCCCATTTTTTGGGTTTCTTTGGCAGATACTGACGGCGGCTGCCTGCCCTAGTGCCCTTATAGGGTACCATCATTTCATCGATGCTGTATCTACCTTCTTCCTCAAGTAATAGGCAGTTTTGTCGTATTTTCTCGAGTATGGGACGTATTTTGAAGTAACGGTCATCATTTGCATCAATATTATTCGAAAAATGGAGGTATTTTCTAATTTGTTCATACTTTTTTAGGGGCATAACATCGGCAATAGGTGCATATCTTAACGTTTGGCTCCAATAGTCCTTGTAAGATGGCATTTTTACTACTCCCATTAAAATTGTTATGCCGAGAAAGTCACGAATGTCATCTTTGGATATATTTATGCATTTCGCTTGCCCCCCTCCACATTGTACCGCATATAAATTTGTTTGATCCACTATTAGATCTATAATATCTTGCGAAAAAAAGGAATGAAAGTAGTCAAGAGGAGACTTTGTATCGGTAGGTGTGCTGAATTTAAACAGTTCTTCAATAGTTCCTGCATATTTAAATTTACCTTTTGTCCATTTGAAATTAAGAGGTTTGCGGATATATTTTTTTGCCTTTTTTGCTACTAATTTCGGTCGATAGTTAGCTTTTCTTTTATTCGATCTTGTATTTTCCGGAAGTGCTGATAAAAGTGGCGAATTTAATGTTGGTAAGGTATGTAGTACCTCTGACCCTGGTCTAAACATCTCATTCACAAGTGGAGTCAATGGGACTGTATCGTCTTCATAAGGAGATATGGGAGATTCTGGATTTTGATGGATATTGGAGTTACCATCATCAGATAGATCGTCCAGGATATTTATCCTTTCTAAAGAAGAATCTATTGATCTTGGCTCGGAACTAAAATCAGATAAGTCATTCGCCTCAACGTGTTCTAGTAATTTAGGAACCTGGTCTTCATCTTCTGAAGTATTGCTACTATCAGAAGGGGCGCATGCAGGAGGCACCAAAGCCATAATACGCCTAGTCCGCTCCCATTGTGGTTTTACCTTCAATAAGCAAAAAGAAAGTATGCAAAACCAAATAACCAAACAAATACACTCAAAGAAAATCGCATCAATCAAACCCAAATGCATTACATTTTAAACAATCAGTAATAAAAATTTTGCTATTAAAAAACAAAACTCATTACAAAAAAAAACATCAAAAACACCATATTAAAAAAGCATTAATGTTATTCTATGTGTGGGGCAGCGTTGAGTATTCTTAACGTACCCGGTTACATGTACTTTAGTCTATGTCTTGCAATGTTAAAAATACTCAACATGCATCAAACGCTTGTTTTATTTCATTAGTAAATGCAGTAAGAGATGCAATTATAAGATGAAAACAAAGGTTAGTCATTTGCAAACACAATTATAGCAAAATAAATGTACAAATCTTATGATAACCGTGAAATTCAGAAATAAATTACCTTACGGCCACGCATTGCTGCTGCACCCGACGCCATTTTGCAGCTAAGTGTCAAATTTTGACGTGTGAAGTGTGACATACTTTTTTTTTAGCTTGTCAGTTTGTTTGCCTCTCCGATTATGAAGTGTTACCATAGAAATAATCAACAATTTCTACCAAATAAATATTTTTATGTGTAGTTGAGTATACTTAACATTACGAATTAAAGGGTTAATATCCAGAGTTTATAACACTTTACAACTTAAACTGAAAATTGATAAAGTGATTTTACATTCCAATTCTCAAATTGTTTTGGCTTGGATTAATACTAATATAAACACATTAAATGTGTATGTGGCTAACAGAGTGAAAGTTATACTTCAGCTTACACAGTCCTATACTTGGTCGTATATAGGTACAGAGAATAATCATGAGTTGCAGAACCACGCTCTGTGGTGGTCTGGCCCTAAGGATCTTCAAAACAGTGAGTAAAGATAAACATTTTATCAGATATCGTTTTTCCTGCTGATTTGCCTGAAGTTAAGACTTCCTCTGCATTCTCAAAAGCCATGGTTTGTACGGTAAACGAACAAAATCTATGTCTAGATTTTTTAGAAAAAAAATCTAATATAAACAAAATGAAACGTGTCTTAGCCTATGTACTAAGGTTATAGTGACAATGCTTCAACATTTAAAAGTGCTAACAGCCAATTAAATGAACTTTATAGGTTACAAAATTCTAAAGTTCATCAGGGGGAAGTTCATGACTTTTCAAGTCAGAAAGGAATTAAATTTCATTTTTTGCCATGCTATAGCCCTATATTTGCTGGATTAGCAGAAGCTGGTGTGAAAAGCATGAAATTCCACTTGTAGAAAGTAGTACAGAAACGTTTGCTTACTTATGAAGAAATGAATACTGTATTATGCCAAATTGAAGCTATTTTAAATAGTAGGCCAATAATGCCATTGTCAAATGATGTAAATGATTTTACATGTCTCACTCCTGGTCACTTTCTCATTGGAGCTGCTTTAAATACTTACCCTGAACTAGATGTGCAAGATCAGACAAATAAATCACAATTTTGGAAAGTTTGTACTCAAATAAAATTTTCATTTTGGAAAGTTTGGCATAATTTAAATATTTTGCAAACACGTAACAAGTGGACAAATGTACACCCTAATGTAAAAGTAGGTTCCCTAGTTATTCTAAAAGAGGATAATACTAGTCCAATGTTTTGGCCTTTGGCTAGAATTGTCAATGTGTTTCCAGGTTCTGATAATAAAGTGAGAGTTGTTGAAGTACAAACAGCAAATGGTAAAAAGCACAAACGCTCAATTGTAAAAATATGCCTATTACCTGTAGAACAAATTAAACATTAATTTTACGTTTTAAGTTGTATTTAACAAAAATATATTTACTTCATTGTTTAATATTAATACCTTAAAAATACATTATTGTGTTCATAGGTAAACAATACTATGCCATAATAGTCTTAACTAAATGTTATTAAGTTTTCTTATGTAGTAATAAAATAAGAGTGTAAAAGAATACTGATAATAAGTACATAATATTAACAATGTTTTTCATACTCATTTATAAAACAATATTAAGAGTTAATTGCATACTCTGTCCGCAATAGTAAACACTTGCATTGACTATTAAAATAAAAGTTTTAGGGGACTTAGAAATTTGTAAAATATGTTTGAAGAAAATAATTTGTTTAACTGATTACATAACTTTATCATCTTTTAAAACGCAGACAGGCAGTATGTTGGTAACACCAACATGTAACTTTTGTGTGTTGGCATAATTGTAATTACTTTAGTATTATTGTGTTGGTATCACTGTATTAGCAACTTTACTTGTCAACTGCATGTGGTTCCCAATATACGCACTTTTCCTCACGGACCTCTTTAATTTACCAGCCCCTATAGAAACAGTAATCTTTTCCACTTTTAAACAGATGTCGCTTAGTGAAGGCTGCAGAGTAATTCAAGAAGATAGGGAAAGAACCGGTAATAATAATTAATTACCCTTCTTAAAATAGGTATTTCTTTTAGAGATTTGGAGTAACTTTTATGTTTGTTGTTGCAGTTTCTATGGTCGGTCCAAGGGGAACAGGAGCACGGCGACAAATATTGGTGGCGACACCTAGCCCGCGCAGACGCCACTCACAACCGATACAAAGACAGAGTGTTGGTTCCCCATGCGGCGCCGCAGGGAGTGCCCGGAGAGGAAGCTCGGCGGCTCGAAGACGTCTTCTGCGACGGTCTCCTCCGTCGTAACGCCGTTCCGAGATGGTTAGTTTAACAGAACGTTTTATATCCATTGAAGAACGTCGTGTTGACACAGAGGCAGCTATTGCACGGTCCCTGGAGATGTTTGCTGAGGGGCATCGTATGATGGCAGAGGCTCAACAGAAATTCACACAAACATTTAGTATAATCTCACAGCAAGTCATTGAAGCTATTTAAAATAAAAGAAATCCTAATGAATAGCTTCAATTATTTTTTGAGGCGATGCTTAATGTTTGTTCCTTCTTAGATACTTTAATTTGATTTAAGTCTGGTTAAATAGGTTATTTAATAAAAAAAAATACTTGCGAGATGTTTTTTAATCTGAGTTAACTAGAATTTATTTTTAAATATATTGCATTTTTACTACTTCATTTTAACTTGCTAATCTGTAATAAAATAGCTTCAGAAATACTAAGATGGTGTTCACTACAAAGAATAGTTACATAAAAAATCCATACATTTCACTTTAAATTAGTTTAAATCAATATCATTTTATTCTTAAGAAATAAAAAATAAATCTAAATTATAAAGATGAATTAAGGACCCTAAAATTTGCGCACGGGCGGGACTTGAACCAGCAATCTCTTGGCTAACCGGGTCAAAAGCGCTATTAATTGAGCTACCGTGCAGTCAGTCCAACCTTGCGAAATTTGTGGTCTCTTACGGATACGTCATTACGCGTGACGTTAAGCCCGACTAGCCAAGAGGTTGCTGGTTCAGGTCCCGCCCGTGCGCAAATTTTTGGTTTCTTATTTCATCTTTATGAATATAAAATATGACACTGTGAGTGTTAAAAACTATTAAATCTAATAAGATGTTATTTTAAAAATAGCATTACAATTAAACTTATAGAGCAGAAATATAATCATACTATAAGTTGAAAAAACAAGTTGTATTTTAAAAATTAAAAGGCACATTGAAGAAGCTCAAATGAGCAACAGGCGAGGCCAGACCAGTTGAGGCCAAATAAGAGATATTTATTAGGAAACAGTTCTTGCCCGCCATAAGGTATTAATAAGTTGTCTCCAACAATTTCTGCCATGTTCCAAGGCTCCTTGTAACACAGTTGGCTCTACCTGAGGATCCCTTTGTTGCAACACCCTATTAACTTGTCTTTCCTCTTGTTGCAAATTACTAGGCAATTCTATGACTGGTGACCCTGCCTGATTGCATATATTATGCAAGCTGTGTTTTGCAATTACAATTTTAGAAACCATTTCTGGATCATAGTGTAAAACTCTATGAACTAAAAGGCATCTAAACCTGCCCTTGAGAATGCCAATAGTTCTTTCAACAGAATTCCTTGCTGTGCTATGCAATGTATTGTAATACTCTTCAGGAGTACCAGGCTCAGGGTTAGTGCATGGGGCAACGATATTAAATACCCTAGATACACTGACAGCGCTCAAAGTTTAAGCACTCGTTCGCTTGTAGTCGCGCGCGAACCGTCCTAGCTTCAGTATGCCGAAATGCTCTGTGAAAAAGATTAAAAACAATACTTTAACCACTCGAAAAAAGGATGGAGTTTCGTATTTTCGGTAAGTAATAAATCCATCTTTGATAATAGAATGCATTAGTGGTTGCATTGCTAAACTTGTAATTTTCTAATAAAATCTGAAGAAATCAAACACGCGGCTGGCGGTATAGTTGTCCCTTTCCCACGCGCTGCAGTATAAATGCTTCTAACACATTCACACAGAGTAATATTTGGAACATAGTAGGTTTTGTAGAGTAATGGAGTCGCGTTGTACAAAATTATGTTATGGTATTTTTTTTAATTTTGTTCAATATTACAAACAATATTTGCACAACTTTTTACAAAAAGTATCTTTAAAAAAATCAAAGAACAGTAAGAAAAAAAAGGGTTTGGTGTTTAATGATTAATTACACTAGCATATTAACATTTTCGTGTTTATCTTATTTTATATATTTATGAATAATTTTGTTAAAAAGGAATATCAAGATTGTTTACAGTATTTGACAAGAACAAAGTTTTTTTTTTGAAAATTATATTAATTTTTATTAGCAGGAATTGATATAGTAAATGTTATCTCTATCATTTCAGATTTCCGAAAAATGAAATAGAACGAGAGAAGTGGCGAAAAATTGTAGCAGCAGAAAGAGACGAAGATTTTTTTAAGCCCAATGACTCTAGTGTCATTTGTTCCGACCATTTTTATGAAAGTGACATGTATTTCACTAAAACTGGAATAAGAAAATTAAATAAACAAATTCTTCCACATATAGAGGTATGTATGTTCAAAGCCTATTTATTCTATTTAAGACGGCATGTCAATTTACTGTCTACTTTAATCAAGACAGTTTATTTTCAGATCGATCAAACATCATCACCCGGGAATGCTGTAATGACAAAAACGAATATAGAGAGTTCAGTGAGTTCGCTACCGAGCACATCCAGTACAAGCATTCTCAAAGCACAGCTAAATTTCGAGGTATGTAAGCTAATAAAAATGACATTTATTTGTATGTGTTATGTGTTTTACGTTTTCAAGTATTTACCCTTAACGCTTAAACACCCGATTCTATTGTTATGCGGTTGCCTGCAACCAGGCAACCGCATAACAATAGAATATCTATTGTGTCTTGTTCACATATGGTTGAGGGATTAATTAGACACTTAAAAAACGAACCCAGTAAATGCACTAATATATAACTAGCTTCTGACCGCGGCTGCTCTCGCGTGGATGTCGGTTTTCGCACCAAAAGCTTATATCCATCTTGAGGATTTAATCTATCTCCATGCCAAATTTCATGGTTAAAGTGAAAGCGTAACAGTGTTAAGAGTTACTTTTGAATTTATAATATTAGAATGGATAAGTTGTCGAATTAAATCTAGATTTACTAAATTTTATTTATTATTTTACAACTTTTATACATTTTTGCAGAAAACCGCCGGAGAATATGAAAATACACAGCCATCAGCTAATACCGCATCAGACAAGAACATTAGAAAGACACCATCACCGACATCATCAGGACTAACTTCTATTTTAGATACACCGAAAACATCATTCTATAAAAAATCTCTCAAAATTTGTCAAAAAACTTTGGATTTAAAAAATAAACAGATTCAAAACTTAAAAAAGAAAAACAAGCGACAAAAATTTTGAGTTTGAAAGAAATCGTGACCGATTTAAAGAAGAATCGATTCGTAGACGAGTCTTTAAGTTCTAGTTTAACAACAACTTTAAACGAATCAAATTCTAAAGTAATAGACATATTGACCGCCAAAAAAAAGTCCCGTTCGCTAAGTATCCTCCGGATCTTCGAAAGTTTGCACTGACGATGCATTTATACTCACTAGCTTCTTACAAATATATGCGTGACGTATTTGCTAAAAACTTGCCTCACCCTAACACACTGTTCAGATGGTATAAAAATGTCAATGCTGAGCCTGGATTTACAGAAGAAGCATTTTCAAGATTTCGTGATAAAGCAAAAGCGTCAACTAAACCACTTTTGTGTAGCTTGGTTGTCGGTGAAATGTCTATACGACAACAAAAAACTTGGACAGGAAGGAAATTTGAAGGTCTTGTGGACATGGGAATTGGATCCGATGATTCGGATCAGAAAGCCACTCAAGCCTATGTTTTTGTTGTTGTATCGTTGGACCAGTCATGGTCGTTACCAATTGCTTATTTCTTCATACATAGCTTAACTGGCGAAATGAAGGCTAATCTTCTATCATTAGCACTCCAGAAATGCCAAGATATTGGAGTTAAAGTAATGACTTTGACCTTTGATGGATGTAAAACATCAATTGCATGAAATCACTCGGGTGTAACTTTGATAACATTGAAAATATTAAATCTACGTTTCCACATTCAGATGGTAGTCACGAAGTAGCGGTACTATTAGATCCATGCCACATGGTAAAACTTATTAGAAATTTGCTGGAATCGCAAAAATGTATCTACGTTGAGGACGATAAAGAAATTAAATGGAATTTCATTTTAGCTTTGTACAACCTCCAAGAAGAGAACGGCCTGCACTTAGCAAACAAATTAACTCTTAGGCATATTCACTTCCGAAATGAAGTGATGAGAGTCAAGCTGGCTACACAGTTACTGAGCAACAGCGTCGCCAAAGCTATCGAATTTTGTGATAAGCAGCTAAATTTAAAAAAAATCGCCGATTCTGATGCCACTGTCAGGTTTATCAAAATGATAAATGATTTGTTTGATATCCTAAACTCCAGAAACATGAATGACTTTCGATACAGTACGCCACTTAATGAACATAATGCGGACAAAGTTTTTGAATTATGCTCTAATGCAAAAAAAATGTTTAGTTGGATTATCAACTAAAGTAATGTACAAAAAGACGACAACTGTCAACAAAGAGAAGAGAATTGTGTATGAACGTAAAAAAGTGCCTTTATATAAGTGCCGGGCAAATACAGGAGTAATTGGACTGCTTGTATGCATCGAAAGTTTAGAACACTTGTATTCGACTTTGATTAAAACCAAAGAGTTGACTTTCTTGACCACATATAAATTCAGTCAAGACCACGTTGAATTATTTTTTGGGAAAAACAGAAGTCTAGGTGGTCATAATAATAACCCAAACACGCTACAGTTTAAGTCCGCGTACAAAAAGTTGTTGGCCCACTTAGAATTAAGTAAAAAATTCAGCGGCAACTGCATACCGTTGGAAAACATTCCTATTTTAAACGGTGAGGCAACTGCTAACATAAATAATTCTAGTACTGGATTGCGTCATGGTGATGAAAGTGAAGACAACATTTCCAAATCATTTCTCAAGAATCGCTTGCACCAATAAACAGTTGAAGGAACATACACCAGCAATTGTAACCATCTGGCTGAATTATTAGAAAGTGAATTAAATGAGGTCAATATCCAAATAGTAGGATATATTTCAGGATTTGTAGTGTACCATTTATTAAAAAAATAAGCTGTGATGATTGCAAAAACCATTTACTTGCCACAGAAAGGAAAGAATTTCATAAGTTGGTAGATTTAAAAGATGTTGGAGGTCTGTGCTATGCATCTAACGATGTGTTTTTTATTTGTCAAAAAACGGAAAAAATCTTACGACATCATATGAAAATAAGTGGCGGAAAAACACTCCAGAAAAAGTATGACAACAAGTATTTAACAATGGAAACGCTGCGTTTGCTCATGAATGTGAAGTTATTCACACGTACGGATGCCCACAATAAGGAGCAATTTAATCACATTTATGAATTAACCAAAGCGATCATTGAAAAATATGTAGATGTACGTTTGCATTATATATGCAAAAAAGAAAATATTGAAAAAAAAACACATTAAAACGGCAATTATATAATAAACTTAACTTGTTTCAAGGTACATAATCATTAAATAACGTTAATTTAACCTACTTTTTTTTATTTTACTTAACATAATCTTTGGAAAATTTATAGTTTATAATACTAATAACTAATAAATTATGAATATTTTTTTTATTCATAATATATTCATTGTGAATAATATAATACATTATGAACATTGACTTATATATTACTGCGTAAGGACCAGGCCAACCGCGCGAAAAATGGCACCAGCGCGCTGGCCCTAAAATTACAGTTTAGGGCCAACGCGACTCAGTTGACAGCGGACCGTGTGCGAGAGTGAACGAATTTGCTTGTCATAAAAATGCCTAGTTGTGTGGTAAAAGGCTGCAAAAATTACGACACAAAGGTTAAAAAGAAACATGGGATATCGTATCATCGGTAAGTGACTATACAATTATTTTTTTTCCATTTTATTAAATAAACAAATTAGGAATAAATTTTAATTATTTTACTAGCAAATTCAAATGGCGTCATTGACAAAGCGCGAAATGAACGAAGTAACATTGTACAAACGTAATTTTTAATTGTTTATTTTTAGTAGAATTTAGTGCCAGTAATTTGAATTTTGGTACTATCCAATGGTAACGGGCGTATACGTTACCCCAGCCAGATTTTGTCGAAAATCACATTTTTTTTAAGTAGATAATTAGAAGTCCAACTTCTTCAATTGTTGTGCTGATTTTTAAATTTGTTTTGCTTATGGTTTTTTAGTTATTTGACAAAAACAGATCTGGCTGGCGTAACGTTACCCCAGCCAGATGTTTTATTAATTAAAGGGTTTATTGAAATAAACTTTAGGTACATAATTAGTATTCTGAACGAGGTAAATGTTGCCACAAAATTTGAATTTGTATCGTTTATGGTTTCGGAGATATTCAAAATCCTGCTGGTGTAACGTTTACGTGTTCGCTGTATCTCCGAAACGGCTAAGCGAATATGTATAATTTTTTGTACACAGCTTCTATGAATTTGTTATAATTTGTTTGCCAATAAAGAAAAACAAAATAATGCACCGTTTAGAAGTATTTTAATTAATAAAAAAACTCAAAAATAGCTCCTAGCTCTTCAAAAAAGAGCTCTAAAGCCTTATTTGAAACGTCATTTTGTAGCTTACAACTGCCTTCAAATGTTTGTAAATTTTCATTAGAATCCTGTAGGTATTTATTAAGTTACAACGATATTTAATTCAGTTCTCGTAACGATGCGCTCCGGAGATTTTAAGCCTCCGATTTACTGAGTTCCTTGTGGATTTAAAAGTTGAATAAGATATCATTAATTAGTATTTTAGTTCAATTTTCTACCTGTAAAATTTCAGCGTAATACGATTTGTAATTACTGAGATAATTAAAAGAAAGACATTAGGTAGTGCATGATCATGGCAACCCGACCAAGTATAGATGGTTACGAAAAAGCGGCCGCGTAGTACTTTATGCCTACCTTTTAAAACGTATAGTATAATAACGCTACATGCTCAATACAGTCGCGTACAGAATTAAACTATTCAGCCTATAGCATAGTATATATCTTGAAATGAATTAAATTATATATTTTTAATTTGTGTCTACTTATTTATGTTACCTACTTAAAATACTGTACCATTCATTACCTATCTTATTTAACCTGTTGTGACGTAAGCGCTAAACTTATATATTTATTAACAAAATAGTGAAATATTTAATTGGCACAAACACGGTCCCGTTGCAGTTTTAAAATAATATAGATAGAGAGATAGAAGACTTTGTACTTAGCGCGCTGCATTCGCGCGTGTTCTATGTTCTTCACAGTTATGCACATGAGACGACATCATTGCAACTTACTGAAGAAAGAAAGAGAGCGTCGATAACGCGTCCTTGGGGCGGATGATTGTTTGTCGCTCGATAGAGTTAATCAAAGATTTGGTTTCGTTGAATGAGTGCGCATACGCTTCCTTCGCAATTTCGTTTAATTTAGAGTGAACTACTATGAAGTACTTCTATTGCGGACCATAATACCTGAGTTCGTGAGTTACTAATGAAAAAGGTAAGCTACTTAATGTATAAAAATAATTTTCATTTTTAATCATTACATAGTAAAAATAAAGTCGCTTTATCTGTCCCTATTTCCCCTTGAACGCTTAAATCTTTAAAACTACGCAACGGATTTTGATGCGGTTTTTTTGATGATGATGATTGATGATTAAAGAGGAAGGTTTTATAATAACTATATTAGAGCTGTATCTATGTCCGAAAGTTTATTTTGATATTTAAAATCGAACATTTTACTAAGTACAATGTGATTTAATTTAGTTTTAATAATGATCTGTGATTTTAATAATAAAACTATTTTTATAAGAATACTAGCCAGCCAGTCATCGTAATGTGCTCTTAAAATAATAATGTCAGTCAATAATTTATTATGTGATTGTTAGTACATGATTTGAAAATCAATGTTAATCTTTTGGAAGTTAATTTATAATTATGTTGAGCCAATGAACATTTATTATGCTGCTATAAGAAAATATATAACTAAATTAAAGTGTTTAGGTACTTCGCATTTTTCTTTGTAAGTTTATAAGACATGATTTGTAAATAAAAATACTCAAATTAAGATGATATTGTTTTCGTTTTACACTTCTGTACGTAACTGTACTTTACGTTTAAAACTATCCTATTAATTTCAAAAGGTAGGCATAAAGTACTACGCGGCCGCTTTTTCGTAACCATCTATACTTGGTCGGGTTGCCATGATCATGCACTACCTAATGTCTTTCTTTTAATTATCTCAGTAATTACAAATCGTATTACGCTGAAATTTTACAGGTAGAAAATTGAACTAAAATACTAATTAATGATATCTTATTCAACTTTTAAATCCACAAGGAACTCAGTAAATCGGAGGCTTAAAATCTCCGAAGCGCATCGTTACGAGAACTGAATTAAATATCGTTGTAACTTAATAAATACCTACAGGATTCTAATGAAAATTTACAAACATTTGAAGGCAGTTGTAAGCTACAAAATGACGTTTCAAATAAGGCTTTAGAGCTCTTTTTTGAAGAGCTAGGAGCTATTTTTGAGTTTTTTTATTAATTAAAATACTTCTAAACGGTGCATTATTTTGTTTTTCTTTATTGGCAAACAAATTATAACAAATTCATAGAAGCTGTGTACAAAAAATTATACATATTCGCTTAGCCGTTTCGGAGATACAGCGAACACGTAAACGTTACACCAGCAGGATTTTGAATATCTCCGAAACCATAAACGATACAAATTCAAATTTTGTGGCAACATTTACCTCGTTCAGAATACTAATTATGTACCTAAAGTTTATTTCAATAAACCCTTTAATTAATAAAACATCTGGCTGGGGTAACGTTACGCCAGCCAGATCTGTTTTTGTCAAATAACTAAAAAACCATAAGCAAAACAAATTTAAAAATCAGCACAACAATTGAAGAAGTTGGACTTCTAATTATCTACTTAAAAAAAAAAGTGATTTTCGACAAAATCTGGCTGGGGTAACATATACGTAACGGGCAAGAAATCACGTTTGTTGTATGGGAGTCCCCTTAAATATTTATTATTTTCTGTTTTTTTAGTATTTATTGTTACTGCGGCAACAGAAATACATCATCTGTGAAAGTTTTAAATATCTTTCACGGTTCATTAGATAAAGCCTGAAGACAGACTGAAAGACGGACGGACGAACAGGAAAGTTGTAGTAATAGAGTCCCGTTACCTTGTGTACGGCACCCTAAAAGTCAAAATGTATGTATGAAGAATTACGGATTCATAAAATATTTGAATTACAGATTTCCAAATGATTCTAAGCGTAAAGAAATTTGGAGTCGCATTATAAGGGAACAACGAAAGGAGCCTTATTTCAAGCCTCATAAAAACACAAGAGTATGTTCTGCTCATTTTTGTGACAATGATATTGATATTTCAAAAAGCGGGCTCCGGAGACTAAATGGATCGGCTATACCGCGATTTGAGATTAAGGTACAGACTCAGATGTACCTATTTTTCTTAAATATAACTAAATACATATTGTTTGCTTAATCCTATCTACTTAATATAATATAATTATTTACAGGTTTGTGATAATAAACAACTCCGGCCTTCAACGCCAGCACAGAATTCACACGTAGAAGAAATGGATGTTGACATTAGCGACCTCAATTCAATATTTGACTCGCCAAGGAAGGTACACCTAAAAACAAGAATTAAAAATTAGAAAAACGTCAAAGTGATGCAGCAAAGAAAATAAAAAATTTGAAGAAGCAGAATGCTAGGTTAAAAATTAAAAACAAATCACTGCTAGATATAATTAAAGATATAAAACAGAAGAAGTATATCACTGAAGAAATTGAGTCTGTTCTTGGAACAAATGCTGAAATAGCAGAGCTGTACAGACTTCAAGTGTTGAAAAGCAAATACAGTAGAAACAAAAATAAACCAAGCACAATAAAGCGACCATCATATCCACCTGCCCTTCGAAAGTTTGCTATGACTTTAAATTTTTATTCGCCATCTGCCTATAAATATGTGCGAAGAAAATTTGATTGTTGCCTTCCTCACCCAAGAACCTTGACCAAATGGTAAGTTATTAATCTAGTTACATGGTACTTATAACCCAGACGCGTTTGTTTCGTACTTTATAGGTTTCATTATACTCTTTGTTATAGGTATAGCTCCATTAACGGTGGACCTGGATTCACACAGGAATCGTTTGAAATGCTGAAACTAAAAAGGGTTACTATATCTGAAAATATGGAATGCTGTCTAATTTTTGATGAAATGAACATTCGACAGGCCAAATTATGGAAAGGTGAAAGAAATGTGGGTCACGTAGATATGGGATATGGAAAAATTGACAAAGAAAAGAAAGCTACGAAAGCTTTTGTAATGATGCTCGTTTGTCTCTCTGAAAATTGGAAAATTCCAGTCGGTTATTTTTTAGTGGATGGTTTTATGAGTGAACTTATAGCAAATACTGTCAATATTTGTCTTGAAAAATGTCACTCTGTTGGTGTCAATGTCAGAGCCCTGACATTCGATGGATGTCCCACAAACGTGAAAGCTGCGAACATTCTGGGATGCAATATAAGTAGTAAAGGTCAATTGAAAACAACTTTCACCCACCCAGTCACAAAAGAGAATATTGTAGTTTTCATGGACGCATGTCACATGATTAAATTAGTTAGGAACGTGTTTGGAAAAAAAAAGATAATTTTCAACGAGCAGGGTCAGCGAATTGAATGGAAATTTTTGATTCGGCTCTTAAAACTCCAAACAAATCAGCGGCTTAATTTTGCAAATAAATTAACCTACAGACACATATACTTTAAAAATCAGATTATGAAGGTAAAATTAGCAACACAATTGCTAAGCCGAAGTATTGCAAAATCACTGACACTCTGCAATGAAGTATTACATAGTAGCTATTTTGCAGAAAGCAGTGCTACAGCAGAGTTCATTATTTTTTTCAATGATATATTCGATATTTTGAATTCTCGCAGATTCAATCAATCTGGCTACAAGAGAGCCATTTCCCCAAAAAATAAAGAGAAAATATTTAATTTTATTAAGAAAGCTATTACTTTCATTAGAGGATTAAAAATTTTCTCGAACGTGAAAAGAATTATTAAAAAACGCAACAGACAGCCACGAATCGTATTGATTATTAAAACAAAAAAAACATTTTGGAATCCAAAAGCAAAATGGGGTTCTTAGGATTGATTGTGTGTTTGGAGAGTTTGAAAACACTGTACGAAAATTTAGTTGAGTCGGAATATAAACTAAAGTACATTTCGACGTACCGCCTATCTCAAGACCATTTGGAGCTATTTTTTAGCTCGATAAGAAAGCACGGCGGGTATAATGATAACCCAAATGCTATACAACTAAAAGGAGCGTACAGGCGTTGCATGAATCATTTGTCTCTAAAATCTTCATTTACTGGAAACAGCATTCCTTTGGACAATTTTCCCATTTTAAAGGTTTCATCAGTAAAAGCCTTAAAATTGTACTTCTGAAATGAGCCGTCACGAAGAAGAAGATGAATTAATGAGCATGAACCAGATATTAATGGATACGAAGGAATGTGATGAAGTTTTTTACAATAACTGTGCACAATTATCGCATACTTTGGATAGTCCAACTGAGAACGTTTTTGGACACCTGCTCGAGAATATAGAACTCATTGTTGGGTATATTGCAGGATGGGTATCCAAAAGCTTAACAAAAAAGATTAAGTGTGAAATTTGTGTAGACAGTCTAGTGAGTAACGAAAAATTATTTTTTCATAGGCTGATAGAATTGACAAATATGGGCGGACTTTATTTTCCTTCTCCTGACCTATTTGAAGTGTGCTTAGAAACCGAAAAAAATATAAGACAAATTAATAGACCCCAATTTATGGCAAAAAGAGACCACATTTTCCTATCCACAAAAACATTAGAAAAGTTTTTAGGAAAAAGCACTTTCACTATTTTAAACTCACACTCTGTTGATCAGCCGGCTACATTTAATCATAGATTGCATCTTATTCGAGCCATCATTAAAAAATATATAAATGTCAGAATGCATCATGAGTCTATCACGGAAAACACGGGGAAAGGCACAGAAAGACAAAAACTTAAAAAAATTGTTTTATTTAAAGGGCAGTAATTATTATAATATTATTTTTAATTTTTTATTACAATTGCAAAGTAAACTGACAGACTTTTTTTTACTTACCTTTTTACCGAGACCTGTAGAACATCATCGCAAAAAATTACCTACCTACCTACAAATACAACATGCCAATGCCATTGACATAATTTATCTGAAATGCTAAAAAACAAAAATTCAGAAACTTGTACGCGCGTACAAGGTTACGTAGTCTATCTATGCACCGCGGCAACCACGTAGTTTGTGTGAATTGTCACAGATGTCGCTATTTCTGTTGAACTCAGAATTTCTGACCAAAATGTCCGCATGGGCGCATCCTTCCTTTTGAAATCATTGATTATGAATAAAAAAAATAACATCGACGACGACTCCTTTTGACTTTGTTCTAAATGAAACAATTTTATGATTTTCAAACAGCGCAAACAGAACTAGACCTAATATCAATCGCTTTACAGCCTACATTCGGCTGTACAGCAATAAATTTTTACGAGCTTGCTGCGTACGTACATTCTAAAATGTCCTAACTCTCTGCATTTAAAGTAAGATCGTATACCGGTGAGTTAAGGTCAACTTTTGAATATTGAAATTAGAGTTGATATTATTTTCGTCATATACGTACCTCTCGTCGTTGCTAACTACTTTCGGGACAGTTTTTGAAGGCGGTTATGTAGGCAATGTTGCTTCTAGGGTATTTAAATTCGTTGGCATGGGGTCATCATATAATGACCTCTGCCCATATGCAGAATCACCTGAAATCATTATAACATTGTCATCTTCATCTTACTTTTATAATGATTGTGATAAATGTAAGACCATTATAATGATAAGTCCTAAATTCTATACCAACCTAATAAGCGCACCGTCTCTCCAGAACTTATGAATTGTTCTAAGTGGTTTTTTATTACTGTGCTATTAAAGACAAAACTGTCATGGGTGGCCCCTCCAAATGTAGCATCTACATGCAAGATATTCAAATTACAGTCATTAATCTGATAATATTATAATATTTTAAATTTTAAAAATAATTTTAATATTGAAACCAATATTTACTATATCTAAAATGCATGGAAATAATGTTATGCTATGGGATAGGAGTACCAGATTAAAATCAAGCTACTTACAATTAAAACATTCCTGGCATGGTAACCTTTCCTGCAGTAGTATCGTTCCTCATGAACTTTGGGACGAATCATTGCCACCAAAGTACCATCAACGCAGCCTATCACACCAGGTATTTTGAATTTGTTATAAAAGCTGCAATTAATAAAGAACCAATTTGGGGCATTATGAATACCAAACAAGTTGATATACTTCTTGTTTATGAATTTAATAAATATTTGCGAAAAGCATCTGTGAAATAGTATTTTATATCATGAGTTGTTATTCTACTCTCAACAATTTGTTAGTTACCTTAGTTTCAGGGCTTCTCTTTCACTAATATTCTGTGGAAATCTTATATACTTTTTAATTATGTCAGGGGGGTTAAGAGCATTGACCACTACTCTGATGGCTCGGCTGGCAGATGACTGCGAAACATAATTAAAAAGAGATTTCCCAACCATATTTTAATAGCTTCCTGTTACTAGAAAGGATAATGTACATAGTATCTGAAAAAAGAAAACAACGATATTTATGGTTATGAGTAATTGTGAAAAAATCACAGAAAGTTAATTTTCGTTGATTTAGATACCTAGGCTATTAGTATTAGTATTTATTACCAACCTTGGTGTGATTAGAGCCCACCTCGACGTACTCTTTCAGGCATTAAAGGCACGATGTCGTGCTCTAATAAACCTATCAATTCCTTCGTGAGCCTGAAAGCACGAATGTAGTCCCTGTTTGTAGACAAAAGACTTAGGTCACGAATTCTACGACCTTGACGTCTTTTATCTTGATCGTCTTTATGCTTAGCATTTTCCAAACGGGATAACAAACATAATGCTCTTGCGGCCCTGCAACAAAATGTGAATGTGAGTAATAAATAATTACCGAGTACAATAAAAACAATATTTTAAACGATCACAAACATACAAACAATGTTTACTTACATATCAAAACCCTTTCAATAATACTTCCACTAATAAATTAATAAAGAAAACAATAAAATACCACGGGCACAGCCTTAAAATACAAGCTTTTAGTTTGACATTAAAAATCGCAGGCGTTAGGCGATGCTGTCGGCGACGCTGTAGGCTTTTTTGCTTAAAGAATACCAAATTCATAGAAGAAATGTCAAACTTGTGATTCCCAATCTCGCCGTTAGCAGCCGTGTGGCGCTGGTTCCGAACAGTCGTTGAAAAGTAAGATACAGAATACCAAACGCGCGGTGACCGCCGTCACAGCAGATGCAGACAAGGATTCTATCATATTTGCGCTTAGTGAATCGCACTGCTGTAGAGCGAATGAATTAAATCATTAAGGATGTTGATCAGTACTAAGTCATGCAGCACCAGAATTTCAAATAAAGCCCATCTACGACTTTAAACGCTTCATGATAACTCATAATCTCAAATATCGTCTTAAAGTTGTTTTATTAGGTAATGTTCAATAATCAATTATTCACCAGTAATAACATCTTAGCGATGCAACACTGTGAGAAACCGAAACACTTAAAACGAATAATTTATTTTTTATTTAATTAATTCAATGATCATTGAGAGGATAATTGCACAATTTTTGAAAGTTTCACATCTGTTTCTTATTTAATCTCGATTTATGAGTTTGTTTACACCTAACAGCTGATATTTAGGGTTGTCACCGATAAGTTTTTGTTAAAACTTTAGCATCAATTAACTCAGTAATTTATACTCGCACGAGTTTCTGGTTTTGCATATGAACTACACATTTACTACTCTACACGTCCTTTAAATTTTATTTCGCCTGTTCGTTACACCCTGTATAGCAGCCGAAATGTAATAGTGGTCCGATATCTTATGTTTTATAACTGCAGAATCTATTAATGACAATGGTGCTCTAACATAAATGTGATCTAAACATGATTCTACTAATTCATTCTTAACTATTTCTCTTCGAGTTATATCACATATACATCTTGTAAAGCGGTTTTCGGCCATTATATTTTCATATACGATTACACAGTTATCTTTTGAATTCAACAGATTAATGTTTATAACACCACATAAAACCGCGTTTGAGTTTTTAGGTAAATTTTCCAGTAGTGTACGTAATTCAACATAAAACTCTCTGATTCTATCTTGTTTGTAAAATTTTGGTGGTCTATAAATTGATTTTAAATAAAGTTGTTCCCCATTAATGTTAAGTGTAATGGAAACGCACTCCGCCGAGCGCATCGTCAGTGCGCCAGCACTCGCGGGCGCAACTGTCTCGCTCGCACGCGCGGCTTGCTCCGCTCGCGACTACATAAAAACGCCGCCTTTACCGTATGTTGACATGTAGTATACATTCATCTTTAATAGTACATTATGATACAAGTGTGCTAAGTTGACCATTATGTACAAGGCGATATTGTGTGCGCACGAGCGAAAGCGAGTGCGCCATAAGAAGCCGCGTATATAATAGGTCACTGCACACGTGTTTCATGCGACGTTTTTCAACACACTTGCCATTAATCAAAACTTCATCACACCAAAGCCGACAATTATTTACGAAAAATGCACTTACTAATCTGTGGAAAAATGGCGCGTTTTTTTTCTTGCCGCGAAACAGATGCGCGCGCAAGGCTAAGGCGCGAACTAGATCGGCCAACAGGCAAGATTAAAAATGTAACAATTCGTGTTTAAAACACAAATTACGGAAAATTTTAAATGAATTTGAGTTATTTTTAGTAATAAAGCTGTTTTTACCATTTCCATTTCTTGAAATAAATATATACATACTGTAATTTTTCGAATATATATACATTTTGTTCCTAAAATAAAAGTTATAACCCGACTAAATTATATCGCTTCCTCTTCGTACTTATTACTTGGTACTAGGGTACAAATGTAAATTGGTTGGGTTAATAAACAAAAGGCACTAGTGCTATAATATACAGAAAAAGCACGCGTGTTTAATATCTATGATTATGTGCCAAAAATCGGTGGAATAAAAACGTCATTTTGAGCAAGTGTGTTGAAAAGTGTATTTGGCGCAGCCAATAATTTAAACTTCCGACACACACATAATTAACCGATCCATCAAATATGAAGTCGATATTATTTAAAGTATTGAATGTAAATTATTAAATATACATTGTAAACAATAGATAGATATCTTGAAGTACGTTCACGTACGTACGTACGTAATAGATCGGTTATATCACTTTCCGCTCGCACACATACCGCTTTTTCACCATCAGCCTTTTTAACTAATACTTTTCCGTTAGAAACCCATATACATTTGAAGTTACTATGCAACTGTTTCTTCTTGTTCCATAATAATGCTCGCGTAGTCTTAGTCAAGTCCTCGTTTGTGTATAGTTTGTTCTTAGCAGTTCCACTGGTAATCATATTGTCAATCTTGTCGTGTTTGTCAGCTTGCGACGCTGGGCCAGCCCGGCGTCTCTTCACCCGGTTCCGGCGGTCTTGAAGCCCACGATGATGGACGCAGGTTTACTGTTTTCTCTCGGTGGTCCCGTACGTCTAGCCCATTCTATATCCGAACTGCTCGCATCAATAACATCACCAATTTTAGCGACGATCTCCTTGACATTCTCGCCGGGCAGCTGCTCAATATCTACGATCTCGATATGATTGTGTTTACGAGATGCTTGCTCAAATTCGTGTACCTTTTGTTCGAGTGTTCAGTTTTGTTTTTGTAAATAAACACATTTGTTGCTGACACTAGCGTAGGTTTTCTCTAGTTTAAATATTTTTTGTTTTGATTGTTCGTGTTCTGCAATTAAAGTGTCATATTTATCGGACAACATACTCAAACTTTGGGTGATGGAATCTAATTGTTGTATGTCCTTGAGTATTTTAGTAAAATTATTATATGAATCTTCCTCTTGGTTCTCTTCTGATCCTTCGTCTTCACAGTTATTGCAATAAATGCGGTTTTTTCCATTCTTTAAATTCGCCATTAATCCTTTTACAAATCCCCTATGAAACGTTCCTTGACATGGTCCTTGACAAATGAAATGTGATCCTTTTTTAACCGACTTCAAAAAAGGAGGAGGTTATCAATTCGACTGTATTTTTTTTTTATCATTTTTTTTTTTTTTGTATGTATGTTACCTCATATCTCAGTCGTTTGTCGACCGAATCGAAATTTTTTTTCGTTTACTTAGAGGGTGTACTTTCTAGTTGGTCCCATTTTTTTCATTTTGGGATCTGATCATGGGATCTTGGTGTAATCGAGGGAAACCCTCAAATTTTAAAGGCACGTATAGTATTTCTTTACTAGAATCTTAATGTTGACGTGTTGTAACGTCTGATAGTCAACATCTTGTGGGGCTGAGCTGATGGTGGAACTCCTTAACGCTTAGGAGTTCAGTTATTGTAATGACGAAACTTATGATAGGTAATTTGTAGCTTCTTAAAAAATTGAATCATAAGGTGCAACTCCCCCCCCCCCCTCCCTCTTAGGTAATCACTAAAAATGAAGAAATAAAATAAACTTTAAAAAAAAGTAAAAACCGACTTCAAAACCAAAATGCACTAAAAAGTCTTAAATAAACTCTTCACCATTGAAAGGAAAGGAATCCGTTTTAGGCAAACAATTTCTTTTTGGAGTCGGTGCCATCACTTTGACCATCAAGCGTCAACTATCACAGCACCGACTCCAAAAAGAAATTGTTTGCCTAAAACGGATTCCTTTCCTTTCAATGGTGAAGAGTTTATTTAAGACTTTTTAGTGCATTTTGGTTTTGAAGTCGGTTTTTACTTTTTTTAGCTAAGACTTTTTTACACTTTTGACATTCCATAATGAGCACGTCACTCAACAGGTGTAGGTTGGAACAACTAATGATAATAATAAATAATACATAATCCACGAAATGATTATTGTTCTGTTTGTTTTACAAATATAGATGTAATTGAGGGTTCAGAACTTAATATTTTAGCCACTTAATAGGGTTTATATGTTTATCTTTGTTCATTCCACTGACAATTTTTCACAGTAGTAATATTGATGATTTTTTCACAGTTCACGCCGAATTTTTAGAAGCTTACACTTTTACAGTCTTTGACCACAATATATAATTTAATCTTCACATTTTCAGACATGATAACCGCAATAAACTATTTTAAATTTATTGAAATACGCGGAGCCGATGTTCACATGTCTTATGTCATATTATTTGGGCTTTACATCCCTTAAAGCCAAACCTAGAAAGGTTGGTGGAATCTAGGAAGGATGTCTATTTATTGGGTAAGTAAAATTAGTATCAGAACTTCCAAATGTGACTATACCCAACTTTGTTAACTGAACTAATTTTATTTTTCAGGAGACTCTGGTTACCCCCTCAGGAGAACTATGATGACCCCAATTTTGCATGCTGCTCCAGAATCACCTGAAGCAAACTTTTATGAGATACGTGTCAACCCGAAACCTAATTGAACGATGCATAAGCGTTTTGAAGGCAAGATTTAGGTAAGATACAGCATGGTTGTATAAAATATAGATTTTAGTAAATATATTAAATTCTTTTTAAGGTGTACATGTCGATCAAAGATTCTAAAAAAAAGTGCATTTTAGTCACGAGTAGGCATTATTCATAAAGAATTACCTTTGCAGATGTTTGTTGGTAGCTCGAAAGCTACATCATGACCCGACAGCAGCTGCTTGGATCGATCAATGCATGCTGTGTGTTGCATAATATTGCAAACAGTGGGTCGATCGAGCTACCACAAATCGCGGATGAAGAGCGCGCCGAGATAGAAGCAGACCTTCGTGCCAACCCGTCTAATGGTGGTGCAACGCTATTCTCGATCAGCATCGATCTCGTGGACACCAGCGCCTTGAATTACAAAGGGGAAGGGATTGCAGACAGGAATTGGTTGTCCGTCTGTGGAACGAGAGGAGAAGATAAATTACAATTGAAATATAAATTCACTGCTTTTTACATTTGGTTTTTATTTAACACTCGGAAAATTTATCATTTAACTTATTTGTTTGTTTTGTTTTTATTAAATTATGAAGTTAGCTTCTGAAAGCTAGTTATGTGGTGATAAGTGCAAGCGATACTACATGTGTATAATACTAATATTTTTGGACGAATACTTCGTATAATTATGATAGAACTTCACGTACAGGTAAGTTCGTTTAATCATTAATTAGATAGACCTATCTAGATTTGAAATTCCGGAAGTGTCAACCATTTTGAATGTTATTCGACTATGATATAAGAATTACTTGGATTTATAAATAATAAATAAATATATTTTTGACAGTCCCAAGGTAAGCTACTCAAAGCTTGTGTTATGGGTGCCAGACAACGGATATAATACTTAAATACTTTTTGTTTGTAAAAACATACATGATATACATAGAAAACACCGAGACCAATATAAACAGACATGTTCATGCACACAAATGTCTATGTTGTGCGGGGATCGAACCCGCAACCCGCTGCGTAGTAGGCGATTTCTCGACCACTACACCAGACGGGTCGTCGTTAATTAATCTTGAGATGATTTAATTATTACAATTATATTTAATTTAGTGTAAATTTTATATATTTAAAGATTATTAGGATACTTATTAGACCTTTATGTTTGCTGTTTAACAAATGTTAATTTTGGCGCCAAAGGAAGTTGACTCTGATTGGTTGATGAAGCTTAGATTTATTTCAAATATTGTGATCTTCGAAATGATGGAAATGGAAATGGAAATAAAAATGGAAATATTTTTATTTGTAACAAATTACAGATTGTTAGTTCGTTGTTGAAGCACTCTTTTAGGTAGATATATTACCTGTGCCAAAGTGCTTCGCTCCTTCTTGGTTTAATCATTAATATTATGTTAACATCTTATCATCAAAATCTAATTATTAAATTAATAAGTACAAATAAATCTCTCAAAATATTTAATTCTAGTGTTAAAGTATTTGAGAGACCAACATGCAATTACATTTTATGGGCTGAGTATACACTGTTTTAATTAAATAAATAAATTCTAAATTATAAATTATCTGTGCACTGGCACACCCCAGCCCTGCGTTCTTGAAGATTTGGGATCGGTAATAATATTTCACTAGGGTATACCAGTACACAGAAACAATAACAAATGTGTAAGAGATAAATTAATCCAGTATTTCCAGTAACTGGTGAGTACTACCCATTATGCAATAACTTGTAGCAGCTCTTCAACCTCAAAATATTGAAGATTTAGAAGCCAATCCTTAACCACTTTTATAAGCTCATGCGACTTTAATGTGTCAATGTTCAATATTTTGTTTATCTTATCGTAAAAAAAAGAAGATTGTGCTTTAAATTGGTGCCTAGCAAAAGAAGTTCTAGTGCCAAGTTTGCTGTTTGTGTATTTTCTTCTCGTTCTGCTCTTAGGATTTAGTACTATAGATTTATGCTTTTCCAAGGTTGTGTGCAGTATATAAAGTTTTCTGACACTGAGCAAATTACAAGAAGAGTATAGTTTTTTTGTAGGAAATCTGTAGGGTTTACAGTATATACCACCTTATACGTATATATAACCTTTAGTAGCGATCTCTGACTCCGTTCCAACGCAAGAAATTTGGTTTTGGCGGTTGCCCCCAAATCGGTATACAATAAGTCAAGATAGGTTGAGCTAGAGCAATGTAAACCTGGCGTATCAGTTTGTTATTAGCAGCATATCTAAGGCATTTAAAAATATATATTAGCTTCCGCAATCTATTATTAATCGTTTCAAGATGTGAGTACCAGCTTAATTTCTGATCTACAATGACTCCGAGATACTTTGTAAATGGAACTTTATTTATTTTAGAGCATAGGCAGGTAGAACCGCGGTAAGAACAATTTTGACTATGGATTTTAAGTTCGAGGTGAGGCTGAGTTTTGTTTTTAATTGAAAAGCAGATGTAATTCGTTTTACTTGTATTTAGAGTCAATAAATTTAATTTGAGCCAATTAGCAACCTCAGCCATTCCAGTTTCGGCTGTACGGTATGTTTCTTCCCATGAGTTTCCGGAAAACATTATAGCTCTGTCGTCTGCATATGAGTAAATTTCCCCGTTTTTAATTTTGAAGTTACATAAATCATTAATATATACTAAAAATAGTGTAGGGCCTAATACACTACCCTGAGGGACACCGTAGTTGACATTTTGTTCCTCACTGACATGTTCACCTATTTTAACTCTCTGCTTTCGCCCAATTAAGTAACCGCTAAATAATTGTAATTGGTTGCCTCTGACTCCGTTTCTTTCTAGTTTTCTTAGAAGGGTATTGATACAGACAGTATCAAACGCCTTTTTTAGATCCAAAAAGACAGTCAGACACTTTTTACCCTTATCTAGTTTATCTACAATTTTAGTCGTAAGACTTAGTATAGCATCTTGTGTACATTTCCCTTTTCTAAAACCAAGTTGTGATACAGATAATATGTTGTATTTTTCTAAGTATTGTAATAGTCTTTTATTTATTAACTTCTCTTAAATCTTTGAAATAGCGGGTAATACAGATATCGGTCTGTAATTGTTTACATCTTCCTTGCTACCACTCTTATGAACTGGTGTAATTATAGATTGCTTTAACACGGTAGGGAAGATACCTTTTGAAAAACAGAGGTTGGCCAGATAACAAATAGCAGGTATTATCAGATCTTTTGAATGTTTTAAAAAAGTCGTCGGAATTTTATCGAATCCAGGGGCACTATTCGTAGTTATTAATTATGCTTCTTACTTCGTCTGGATCGGTGTCTAAAATAGCAAACGATGTTATTACACTTTTATGCTGTCTGAATCATTTAACATACGTAAGTGAGAAATCACTTGTAATTTTTGCACTAATATTTATCCATGTATTTTACATCGATTTATTTAAAGCTACCAACACACATATTTCGTTTGGTGAGGTAATATCTACATTGAGCTACATTGGACGTAGGTCAGCGTGCTGCATTTGTTTTTTAGGAGAAACATTAAGATTACTGAATCGTCTATTTATCTCACCTAAATATAACATAATTGCACATATGTTTAACGGACGTTGTTTACGCCTGTTTAAATTGCACTGTTAAATTGTCGGTTGTGAATGCACGGGCGCATCGTTAATAAAAACTCAGTCTAACGCAAACTATAAATTAATTTATCTTTTCTTCAATGATATTAGTAATAATTTTAGTTGGTGCTTCCTTGCAGTCGTTTGTGAAGCAATGATGAAAATACTAGTTAAAAAAAGTAAAAGTCATAAAAGTCATTTATTTATGCAAATAGGCCCTCTGGGGGCACTTTTACACGTCCCAATATAAACCCTACCACAGCTTCGGGACAATTGTGGGCTAGTGCTGAGAAGAAGCTGCGCAACAAACTCAGTCACTATTGTCAATGCCTCTTTTCAAAAGGTTTACAATGTTTGTAGTGATCATGCAAGTCCATACATTATTATCATTTAAATAATCATCTACTTTATAATACCCTTTCGTCATAAGGGTTTCTTTAATAACAGTTTTAAATTTATTAACCGGTAAGTTAATAATGTGTTCTGGTAGTTTATTGAAAAATTTTATACCTTTCCCCATGAAAGAGTTACCAACCTTTCGAAGCCTAAATTGTGGAATAGCAAGCTTATCCTTATTTCTAGTATTATATTTGTGTATGTCACTATTTTTCGTGAATAAATGAAAATTTTTCCGTACATACATTAAATTTTCGTAAATATACTGAGAGGCTAGAGTTAATATTCTAATTTTTTTAAACACCTCTCGTAAGGAATCTTGAGGTTTAAGATTATAAATAGCTCGCACGGCTCTTTTTTGTAACACAAAAATTGTCTCTACATAAGCAGCCGCGCCCCACAGTAAAATGCCGTAGGACATCAAGCTATGGAAATAACTAAAATAAACTAACCTAGCTGTTTCTACATCAGTCAAACGTCTTATCTTCCTTACAGCAAAAACAGCTGAGCTTAGTCTCCCTGACAAGGCCTCTATATGAGGACCCCATTGTAGTTTGGAGTCTAAAGTGATTCCCAAGAATGTTGTGGAATCAATAGTATCAAGCGGTTTGTCTTTTATCTTAACCTGAGTTGATGCCTGTCGGACATTAGGCATTGTAAACTTTACACATTTAGTTTTACTTCCATTAAGAAGAAGATTGTTAACAGTAAACCAATGTAATACTTGTGAAAGAGTATTATTTACATCGTCAAAATTTCCTTCACCTCTTGGAATTTTAAATATAAGTGAAGTATCATCTGCAAACAAAACTATATCACAAAGATTCCCCACAAAATGCGGGAGGTCATTTATATATATTAAAAATAAAAGAGGTCCTAATATAGATCCTTGGGGCACACCCATTGTTAGAGGTGCTCCAGAAGACTCAGTTCCGTTTATACATACTTTTTGCATTCTACCTGAAAGATATGAATTAATTAAATTTAACGAGTTCAATGATGCCCCATAGTGACATATTTTTTTAAGTAATGTTTCATGATCCACACAATCAAACGCTTTCGATAGATCACAGAAAATCCCTAAAGCATCATGCCTATTATCATAAGCATCAAATATATGTGTTAAAAGAGCAACTCCTGCATCCGTGGTGCTTCTTCCTTTAGTAAAACCGAATTGTTTGTTATGTAATAACTTGTTCGATGAAAAGTGTGCTAAAATTTGATTGAATATAATCTTTTCATATATTTTACTCAAGACTGGCAGAATCGATATTGGCCGGAAGTTTGAGGGGTCACTTTTGTCACCCGCTTTGAAAAGCGGTATTATTTTACTAATCTTCATTAAACAAGGAAACTGGCCGTCATCAATACACTTGTTAAAAATTAATGCTAGTTGAGGGGCTATTATGTTAATAATTGACTTAATAATATGCACAGATAGTCCCCAAAGATCCTCCGTTTTTTTCATATTTAACTCTCGAAATGTTTTTATTATTACTTCAGGTCCTACATGCCTAAAGTGCAGTTGAGAATTACATTCACTGACATTAAGTTTTAGAATAGATTCGGCTATTACTGAAGAAGAAGCAAGTTCTTTCGTTGTTGTTGGTGCAACATGTGAAAAAAACGATTCAAAAGCAGTTGCAACCTCTAAATTTGAATTTATTGTTTTATCATTGATTTTTAATGCAAATTTACCATCTCTCAATTTATTTTTACAAGTTTCTTTATTTATGATGCTCCATGTAGCTTTTGCTTTATTTTTGGAGCTAGAGACTATTCTACGAAGGTAATGGGATTTTGCTGTAGCACAAACTTTTTTAAATATTTTTGAATAATTTCTAACGTATTCAATAAAGTTTTGGTCTTGAGAGTTTTCTCGTAGACTATATAATTCATATAATTTAATCCTACTTTTATGAATTCCCGGCGTGGCCCAATTATTAAATTGACATTGGACCTTATTTGATTTAGTCTTTTTTATGGGAAATATTTCATTAAATTCGTTTTTAATTAAGTTAAAAAGGTCTTCATATTGTTTATCTACACTATCACTAGTATTTTGTTTCACTGAATATAGTGTATCGTTAATTGTATCCCTAAATCTATCTAACCTATTTTCTGTGACAGGCCTATACATAGTTTCCACAGGTAAACTTGCGGTATGATTGTGTTCAAATAAAACTTTTTGACCTCTATGATCAGAACTGAGGCCAATTAAAATACCTTTATCAATGACACTTGCGTTTTTGTCACAAAAAATATTATCTAAGCAAGTGGCCGTGGTGGGAGTTACCCTTGTGGGTTCACAAAAGAGATTTTTTAAATTAAAAGATTTGAAAAGATTAAGAAATCGAATGGCGCTATTCCATTCCTTTAAAATATCGAAGTTAAAATCTCCACATACTATTATTTTCTTATTAGATTTTGAAACCTTTTCTAGCGCTGATTCCATAATTGGTTCAAAAAGTTGGTAAGTAGCGTCGGGGGGGCTATACACAGATAAAATTATATAATGTTCGAGCTCAATACACGCTAATTCGATAGTACGTTCTAAAGAGAGTGACACAATGTCCCTGCGATCTTTACAATTTAATTCATTATTTATAAGTATGAGTGACCCCCCTCTAGTTGTAGTCTCTCTTGAAAACGAACTAGTTAATAGCTCTAAAAACACTATCAGTATCTATCTTTTGGAAGGTGACTTTGTCGAGATGGCAAACGATAAATTGTGCATTTTTTACAAGAACACAAGGGGCCTACGCTGTAAATGTATCGAATTCTGGCAAAGCTTGCTTCAGAATAAGTACGATATTGTTTTAATAACGGAGTCATGGCTGCACTCCGGCATTTTGGATGGTGAGGTAAGTGATGTTCGATACGACGTTTTTAGGGTTTAGGAGGCAACTAGCCCCTGGTCCGCGGCCAAGATAACACAGAGTAGAAACAATAGTGGTAAAGTCGGCCGAATACGTGGGCCAGAATACCACGAGGAAAAAGTGACATAGTTAAATCGACCCATTAGGATTTTTGTTTCATTAAATTAAAGTAAAAGGGTAGAATTATCATCCATATCTATCAACAAAGTATATACACTTTATTTTTGTAAAGTACGACATAAACATTTATTGTTTTTATTGAAGAATTATCTTCTAAATCATCACAAATATTTTTTTTATTAAATCTTCCATTCTAAGACTCATTTGCATTATTTGTTCTATGATGAACATTAAAAAATCACAATTAATTTATTATTAATTAAATTCAAACCAAAAAAAGATATTCTGATAATGTACTTACAATACTCAAAAATGTTAATTCAATGATATTTAATATGTTAATATTTCAAGTGGCAACATTAAATTGTTGGTCGTTCTAATATTTTTTGAGGGTAGTTATACCAATTGTGTAGACTGTGACAAAGTGGTAATGTTTTACATCAATTACTCAAGTTTTTAATTATAAATAATTTTGAGAATTTTACTGTTTTGGAATTTAAAAAGACCGGAAAAGGTAAGACAAAATATATATTTAATAATATGCGTTTTCTCATTAGGGTATCTACATTATCTAAGTGAAGCTGAGCTACGTCGACTTAGTCATTTGACAATGTAGTTCAATAAACGTTGATAGTATCTAGCGCATATTTTTCATACGTTTTTCTTTATGGCATTTTCTATTTTAAAAGGCATATGTTTTTTAGCAATAGACGAAAAACCTTCGACCAGTAAGGACCATGATTTGAAAATTATACCATCACAGAGAAGTGGAAACATACTCATGCAAAATGGATACCGATACACTTTACGACGTACGAACTTAAATGGGCACAAGGTATGGCGTTGCGTTAATAGGAAACATTGCAGTGGTATTATTAGTAACTAATACAATAACTATCAAGGAAGAAAACCATAAGTGTCAGCAAAATGAAATAGGGAATGAAATGAAATTAAGAATTCGCGAATGCATAGAAAAAGCAAAAAATGAAATGACACCGATACCTTCAATTTACGCAAAAGTTTTGGAAAATTACAATAATTCTGGAATTGATTTAATAGCTAAAATACCTAAATACGACACTATCAAAAAAACTTTATACAAACACCGGCATAAGCAATTGCAGACTACTAAAATACGTTTCACAAAATTAAAAAGTGTCAGTACCTGGTAAGTTTATGCCGTTTATGTTGGCAGATTTCACAGAAAAACAATGTCGAATACTACTGTTTGCTACACCTGAAGCCAAAGAAGCTTGAAGGCAAGCAAAACATGTATTTGTGACGGTACCTTTAAGTGTGCAACTCCACGTTTTCTTCGGCTTTATTGTATACAAGTCGACATGGGCAGCATGTTACGCTTTACTTTCCAATAAAAATACAATATACGTATACCGTCCTATTCGAATAGATTAAAAGTCAAATTCCAGAATTTGCGCCTGATTCTTTTACTACCGATTATGAAATAAACGCTATGACTGCTATTAAAACTGCGCTTCCGAAGAGTACTCTACTTGGATGTTTATTCCACTTTATACGAGCTTTATGGAGGAAAGCATACCAGTTGACGATTAAGAAATCAAAGATAATGCGATCACATGTAAAGCGTTGTATTGCTTTGGCTTTTTTACCTAAAGAGTATGTACAGGACGGTTGGCTATATGTCCGTGGAGAATGTCCCAACGAGGAGTGTATACACCAATTCAATGATTATTTTTAACCGACTTCAAAAAAGGAGGAGGTTATCAATTCGACTGTATGTTTTTTTTTTTTTGTATGTTTGTTACCTCATATCCCAGCCGTTTGTCGACCGAATCGAAAAATTTTTTCGCCTACTTAGAGGGTGTACCTTCTAGTTGGTCCCATTTTTTCCATTTTGGGATCTGATGATGAGATCTTGGTGTAATCGAGGGAAACTTTTTTTTAAAGTTTTGACTTTTTTTTAAAGTATATTTTTTATAAAACCTGGTTAAAGGAAACTTCTTACTTTTCCGATAAATGGTGTTTTTTTAATGTTCACCATAGAACAAATAATGCAAATGAATCTTGGAATGGAAGATTTAATAAAAAAATTACCTCCAAACCGAACATTGCTCTGTTATTGGACCGACTATACAAAGATGCAAACTATTACTTTGGATTGTACAAGAAACAAGGCTATATTAGCAAAAAAAAATTGAGACAATAAGGTCACATGAAAAATCTGCACAGAGTGTAAAAGAGCTGATTGATCAGGATATATCTCTAGGACATTGTATTGAAAAAATAATAAATTGCATATATTTTCATATGAATCTAAATCTACACGAAATGGTTGATTAAAGTTCTTTCGTTGTTTTTGATATTTTTTTAATTATTTTTGTTGATTTAGAAGATAATTCTTCAATAAAAATAAAAAAATGTTTATGTTGTACTTTACAAAAATAAAGTAAATATACTTTGTTGATAGATATGGTTTAATTCTACCCTTTTACTTTAATTTAATGAAACAAAAATCCCAATGGGTCGATTTAACTATGTCACTTTTTCCTCGTGGTATTCTGGCCCACGTATTCGGCCGACTTTACCAAAGCCGTCTCTTCAAACTATTTATTTATTTATTTATTTATTTAAAGACTTTATTGCACAAATTTAGTGTACAAAGGTGGACTTAATGCTAAAAGCATTCTCTACCAGTCAAACCTTTAGGTCATGCAGAAAGGTGTCAACGGGTGCAGTGAAAAGCTTCTAAAGAAAAAAGGAAACATAGTAACAATAATCATTTTATCCTATAATAATAAATATTCATATTATAATGTATTATATAAATAGATAAACCTACATTTAAATAGTAACTATAACTTTAAACATATTATATATATATATAATTATACGTACATAAGCATAAATAAAGCAATAATACATACATATAATAACAATATTACTATGCAATTATTCACTCTTTCAGAAATGTGCGAACTTTATTCTTGAAGGATAACCTCGAATCAGTCTTCCTTATATCTAGGGGAAGAGAGTTCCAGAGTCGTGTAGCTGTCACTGTAAATGACTTTGAAACATACGAAGAGCGGTGAGCCTGCGTACCTAGCCGAAGGTTGTCAGAGGAACGGAGAGAACGATCATGAGTTTGACTTAAAAAAGGGAACATATTTCGAAGGTAAGAAGGGGCAGAGGGGTTATACAGAATAGTGTGAAGAATGCAAAGAATTCGAGAGTCTCTACGTTGACGGATGGTAAGCCAATTCAGTTGTGCTCTGTAACTGGAGACATGGTCGTATTTACGGAGGCCGAAGATGAATCTAATACAACTATTTAGGAGACGTTCAAGTTTATCAGTGAAGGCTTCAGTGAGGTTAGTACAGCACGAATCAGCATAGTCGATGATAGGAATGACTAAACTTTGCATAAGCAGAAGTTTCGTTTTAAATGGGAGAAAGAATTTAAGGCGGTAGAGACTTCTCAGACATGTGATAACCTTACGACTTACTTCTGATATGTGATCAGTCCATCCCAGCGTAGAGTCAATGATAAGACCCAAGTTCTTTACACTGGAAGAGTAAGGAATTGTCGTACCTTTATACGCTATCGGATCCAGATCAACGGTATTAAGCCTAGAGATCAGTCCCGGACTACCCACGATGATAGCTTGACACTTGGTAGGGTTAACTGAAATACCAAAGTTGTGTGACCAGGAAGATATATATTCTAAAGTCTCGTTCATTAGGTTTATTGCAGCAGATATTTCAGAAATTTCAGTTTGAACATATAATTGAAGGTCATCGGCATATAGATGATACAGGCAGCGAAGGTTGTAAGTGACAATATTTATAAAAAATGAAAATAGTAGAGGGGATATTATTCCACCTTGCGGTACACCAGACGTCAGCATGTACCAGTCAGACATTGAGTTCGGAGTTTTGATTGACTGCTGGCGACCACGCAGGTAGGATGAAAACCATTCCAAAGAAGAAGGAGAAACTTTTAAGTGGGATAATGCAGCCAGAAGGAGGTCATAATCAACAGCATTAAATGCGTTAGAGAAGTCAATTAAAACAAGAAGTGTTACTTTGGAGGAGTCCATCCCTTCCCTAATATCTTCAGTGACCTTCAGCAGAGCGGTGGTAGTACTATGACCCGCTCGAAACCCAGACTGAAAAGGAGTTAATAAATTGTTTTTAAATAGGTGCGAGGACAATTGTTTATGAACACATGACTCTAAAATTTTCGAAAGAAATGGCAAAATAGAAATTGGCCGGAATTGGCTTGGTGAAGTGGGATTACGGACTTTGGGGAGTGGAAAGACGATAGCTTTACGCCACACTTCTGGATAAGTGCCAGTGACTAAGGAAAAATTGATAATATGTGTGATAACAGGTAAAATAAATTTTAGCAAAGGCACTATCATCAAGCGGCTTACGCCATCCACTCCAGTCGCTTTGGAGGTTATTGCAAAAATGGCCTTGCTTATATCAGATTCAGAGACAGGGGTAAATGAGAAGGAATTGACTTCAGGAGCAGGGAGAGAGCGCAAGTATGCTAGAGTATTGGCTTTAACGAGAGCGTCAAGAGTCGGCAAGTTCGTAAAATGCTTGTTAATGTCATTGAGATCCAAAGGAATATGAGTGTCGTCGGACTTTGATCTGCCAACCCCAAGCGAATTGAGAAAATTCCAGACGTTTAAGGAAGAACACTTATTGATCTCAGCATGTATGTGACGACGTTTAGCTGCCCGTATCATCTGATTGCAGCGATTCCGCGAAGCTTTGTACTTAGCCCAGTTCTCGTCAGATCTATCCCTTTTAAAAGTACGGAACGCCTTATTACGTTTGGACATAGCCATATGAACATCTTTTGTTAGCCAAGGGGCCGGCGGTCGCTTGATGCGCACTGTATGTAAGGGTGCGTGGTGGTCAAACAAGTGAAGGATATTGCTGCAAAATAGTTCCACTTTAAGGTCGACGGTAGCTGCATCGACTACGGGGCTCCAATCAATCATAGCAGCATCTTTTACGAGGTTTTCATAATTGATACGAGTATAGCTACGCAACTGAACCGTCTTGGGCTTAATACGAGGAGGTCGAATACGGTACGCCAAATATAACAAGTCGTGTCTGGAGAAAGCAGGAGCCAACAATTGCCCATGACCAAGTACAGATTGTTCTGATGACGTCAGCACGTGATCTAGCCAGGTGTCACGGGTACCAATATTGTGATGAGTGGGAATAAATTGAAGATGCTGCAGGCCAGTGGACCTCAGCAAATGTAGATTTTTTTCGGATCGGGGAGGATCTCCGGCAGGTTCGGTATTGAAGTCACCCATAACTATGTGATGAGAGTAGTCAGTACAAAGTGGTTCAAGGGCGACTTCAAGCTGATTGAAGTAATCAATCTCAGGAGGGCAGTACACCACCCCGAGCAAAGCTTTGGTTCCACTCAAACTAATCTCAATAAACAAAAATTCAGCTGCCGCAGAATAGGTGCCTGAAGATGATACAAGAATTTTGAATGGGATATTCGATCTTAGGTAGATTGCAACACCACCACCCCTCCTACCCACTCGGTCATTTCTAATAAGCACGAAACCAGGAAGACTGTACGCGACTGATGACAAGGAAGGTTTAAGCCAAGACTCGGATACTAAAACGGCGTGGATTACATCTGACGAGAAACTATCCAACAGCTCACTATGATGCCTCGGAATACTCTGAGCGTTTATGTGGCATATATTCAGGGAATTTTGATACCCTCCAAAACAGTTTTTGAGCTGAATGCCGAGTGTTTCAAAATCAGACGAAACCGAGTCAAAAGAATCATCACTACAAGAATAAAATGAAGCAGAAGAATTTGTCGAGTTGAGAGACATAATTGCAAATATATAAATATAATAATAAAATATTAATATACTAATAATAAAATAAAAATAAAATACTTTAAAAAAAAGAAGAAAATAAGAAGTGTAAGTAAACCCTAAATGCCTGCCTTCTGCATCACCCACCAGCTATTACAAAAGTACAAAAACTTACATCATAAGTGCATACTGAAAAATCACAAAATAATCTAACAGAAAAGATGTAAAAATTTTTTAATACTAAACATTTTTTTTAAGATTATTTATTAAGAGGATTGTACAATTGTTTTTTGTCCTAAATAAAATAAAATAAAATAATAATTAAAGCGTTTATAAACGGTCTACGGGTCAAAAGTTGCTTGCTTTTTACAAAAGAAAATATAAAACTTAATAGTATAAATTGCACTTGAGCAATTTATACTACAGCCAGGTTTCACTGTATTAAGTTTTATATTTTCTAACAATTTCTTGATCTTGATTCTTGAGCAAGAAATGACTGGGTCCGATGATATTAAGACGATTTAAAAACGTTCGAAAGGGTGTTTTTTTCTTAGGGTGTCAGCATGGAATCAATGTTATAATAATAATAATAATAATAAATAATAAATATTGGACACCAATCACATACATTGCTCTGATCCCAAAGTAAGTAGCTAATGGACTTGTGTTATGGAAATCAGACACAACGGTATTTCCACAACACCCAGACCCGAGACAATATAGAAAATTTTGATTTCCACATTATAGAATATAATTGTATGTATTATTATATGTATAATCAAAAGTATAAGTAATTTAAGCGCCGCGCTCTTGTCGGTGGAGTAATCGCCATTCTTTTCTATTGTCTGCTTTCCTCTTTATTTCCTAATATCACATGACATTAATTTTCTCCTTCACCTGGTCGAAATAGCTTATCTTATCTTAGCTTATTATAATCTATCTATTTATTATGCATTAAATTGTGAAACCACTACCTCCTAACTTCTAAGCCCTGCCATTCACAATGGGGGATTTGGCACGAACTATTCAACTCATTTCTGTATACTACAATACTATGAGAGTAACCAGAAACCAACAAGTGTTGTTGCCAAATCCCCCACGATTGTAAAAATAAACATAAAAAAATAGTTTTTCAAAACTGTGTCATTTTCGTGTATATTTTTTTGTCAAGTGAATAGTAACTAAATAGGGTTAAATTTATATGATTTAAATACTACATACCCTCATTACAACTCATGATTTTTAAAATTAACTTCGTATTTCAACTTTTAAAGATATAGTGTTTTAAAGCCGGAGCTAAATTTGGTTATCCGCAACTTATCAACAAGACAAACAAAATAGGTTGATGTTTGACGGATCACAGAAGCAATACTAAACGACTAAAACCACTTTTTTTATCAAAAAGTAATGTAATATACCTTCAAGTTATTAAATCGAAGAACAATTGTCATTTACTCTCAATTTAAAAAAAATGATAATTGGCCAAACGCTTCATAATACAGAATCCACCGTGCGACGCGGCCAAGGTTAAGGCGCTTGTCAGCTGATATTTACTGAAAGTGTATTTTGAAAATGTCGGCGAGAGTTATTTCAGAGCAAAACTAGGAAACAAAATGTCCCTGCTAGATTTAGAGATTTACGTTTTTAGCTAGTGAGGGTATCTTTTTACATATTCAGATACTCGAATCAAGTGTTTGATGGTGGTTTTGGTGCCTCAGTGAGTTTCATTCAGGTTAATCTATCTATCTATTTATTGGCTGAACCAAATTGGCTGATTTTGGTCATAAAATATTTTTAGAAGTCCAGGGAAGGTTGAACTTCATTGTCTGTTTTAGATAAATTACTATTTGCTATCATAGGTGTGGATACATGCTTACAGTCTGTCATATTAAAACGTTGAAGTAATTTCCTAATATATTCAGATTGATCCAAGATTAAAACATTCTTATTTCTAGTGACACGCATGCCTAAACAACTCGTAAGTGAACCAAGATGCTTTATACAAAAATTTTCATTCAATAATTTAAATAAATCCTCTGTATTACAAGTCGAAAAAATATAAAAATCATCAACATATAAAGCTATGATGGTGAGATCCCTTCCACACTTTTTGACATATACACAGGGCTCACACTTACTTTGCACATAGCCATTCTTCGACAGTAAATCATGCACCTTCAGATTCCACATGCGACTAGCCTGTTTTAATCCATACAGACTTTTTCTTAGCATACACACCTTGTTCTCATCACTGACAAAACCTTGTGGTTGCTCCATGTATATTCTTTCATGTAAGTCGCCATTCAAAAATGCTGTAGTTACGTCTATGTGTTCTATAGACATATCTAATTCATGTGCAAGTGAGAAAAGAATACGCATTGTTGAATGTCGAACAACTGGCGAAAAAGTTTCAGAATAATCCAGTCCTCTCTTTTGACTAAAGCCGCGAGCGACCAAGCGAGCTTTATACCTGTCAAAATTTCCTGACGTATCATGTTTCCTCTTATACACCCATTTACATTTAATGACATTGGCATCAGAAGGACGATCAACCAACTCCCATACATTATGTTGAACAAGTGACTCATACTCTTCTTTCATTGCCTTTTTCCACTCGGAGGAGTCTGATGACGTCATAGCCTCTTCGTACGTTTGGGGTTCTTCAAATAAAGAGTTGGCGTACATACCGATTTCATAATCGCCATATCTAATTGGCGGTATACCACGTGTACTGCGTACGGGGCGGCCGCTGACAGTGACAGGACCTACTGTACTAGTCGCGCCTTCCCCTCGAGCTGCTGCATCCTCGCCAGTCACCGGCTGCGCCTCCGGCTCCCGAACTGAAGACTCAGGCTCAGCAGAGGCCTGCTCTGCATCTGGGTACTCGTCGGATTCATCGCCAGACTCAACATCTGTAAATTCATACGAAAAATCATGTTTATCATTTGAATTAATACTTTTATTAATATTTTGACTAGAATTATTATTATTCTGAGTAGAATTCAAATCATTATTATATTCAGTTCTATTACAATTTAATTCATTATTATATTCTGTTAAAATTATAAATTCATTTAAATTATCGCTTATTAAATTGTTCTTCATGTCATTATTTTCAAAATCCTTATAAAATCTGTCCTCTATAAAATTAACATTCCTAGATATAATTACTCTCCTCGGATTAGATGGGTCTAAGAGTCGGTAACCTTTTGTTCGTTCTGAATAACCGACAAAAATATATAACTTTGCCCTAGCATTCAATTTACTTGTACGAGTAGGCTCAGGAATTAATGAATAGGAAATGCTACCAAATACACGGAGGTGTCCGAGACAAACTGAGTGTCGGGACCAGACCTCTTCAGGCACCTGTCCTGCTAACGCCGCAGTGGGGGATCTATTCTTCAAATAAATTGCCGTCATAACAGCCTCACCCCAAAAACGGTTACAGAGACCTGCCTGTATTAACATGCACCTAGCCTTCTCCATTAAAGTTCTATTAAGGCGCTCTGCCACGCCACAATACGGTACAGTCAACTGGTGAGTTATTCCCTCTTTCTCAAGGAATTTCCTAAAACTGTCACTGCAGTACTCACCGCCATTATCAGAACGCAGGCATTTTATATGCAATCCAGTCTGCTTTTCAACAAAGTTCTTAAAATGGATAAAACAGTCTAAAACTTCTGACTTTTTCTTTAACAAATATCCAAAACTTTTTCTAGAATAATCATCAGTAAGTGTTAATAAGTACCTTGCATCACTCCAGCTGGGGTCTTTCATCGGGCCACAGACGTCACTATGTATCAACTCTAACGGCTGGCTTGCACGTCTTGCATTTTCCTTCGGATAAGCCTTGGCCACCGGCTTCCCCTCCAGACAGGCGACACACGGGACTAGATTCTCCTTGTCAACCTGAAAAGATACTTTACGTGCTGCACATTTCTGAAGTGTATACATACCTTGAAGACTCAGATGCCCTAACCTTTTATGCCATAAATTAGCATTCAAACCATTTGACCCAGCATACTTTGCGGTCTGTGCTTTCTGCACTTCATGTAGAACAGCCATCGACCGCTCCTTTGCAAAAGTACATTTCATTCTATAAACACCCTTACTTAGATTAGCAGACATAATAGGCTTGCCTTGAATATCACAACTATCATAGACAGAACACCCATCCTTATTAAAAATCACAACCATACCCCTCTCACACAATCTACTCACAGAAAGCAAATTCTCGGTCAACTGTGGAACATACATGACATCATTCAAAATTTTATTACAACCATTAATGCTTACGTGAATATCTCCAACACCAGAGCTTTTCATTTTAGTTTCTTTATCTGCACAAAGTGCAAGACAACGAAGTAATTTAACATAATAACATAGGTAGATTTTAGGCAATTATACTGCTCGAGCACAGCTCGGTACAAAACAAGTTTAAAATAAATACAATATTAGCCCAACACAGTGATTCCTAATTCCACACTCCACATGGAAGATAGAAAAAAAAACTTTGACACTGACAGTGACAGTTGATGACATTTCAAAAAATCGTTCGAGAAAAACTGCAGTGCAACGAAAATACCTTCATTTTACTTACAAAATCTTTAAAAAACACAACTTATCTAGATATATTGGTAGTGAATCACTAAACTAACTTATTTTTTCACTGCGGATGATTGTTTACGAGTTGCCACCTTAGACGACGAACTCGAAGTAGTAGGCTGAGTAGGAGGTCGCGTTGTTACCTGCTGCGCTGGCGCCGATGTTGCTTGGGAACTGACGGTGTTTGCAGGCTTAGGAAACCTGGAAATCAGCCCTTGCAACTCCTCCAGTGTGTTTACCTTCTGCCTTGTACCATCAGAGACCTTGACCATAATGACACCGTCCGAGGTCCAGCATTCACGCATGCCGAAGTGAGAGCGGGCCTTTACGAATGCAGACTGTCTGTTCCGGGTCAAGAACTCACACACCGATATCGCCGAACCCTTGAGCATGGTCTTCCGTTTCCAGATTGATGACTTTAAATCATATGTTGTGAAACGAACAAGCACAGGTCTGCACCGTTTTCCTGGTTTATCGCCTAGTCGATGACACAGAGCTATCTGTGAAGCATTAAAGTCATCCAGCCCCAGCTTAGTCCTGATGGTATCGACTACTGCATCCGTGACATTTCCCACATTCTCCGGAATGCCGCTGAAGAGGAGAGCCTCGCGTCGGTTGCGCATTTCGATAGCATCAACGGTGTTCACGCAGTCTGTAATTTGTTGCCGCAAACTCTTCAGAAGGCCCCACACAAGACTTCGGAAAGTGTAAAAGTCACCTTCGATAAGCTTCGATAATGACTCTGGTGCTGAGGAGGCCGCCTCCAGTTGTGCTTCAAAGTCTGCCATGCGTCTGGATAACTGTGCCTCCATTTCCGCCTGGGATGCTTGTATGTCAGCAAGTTGTGCCATTGCAGTATTGGAAGTAAAATGTGAAAATGTGTAATGTGATTTTATGTGATAGAGTATAGCTGGTAGATGAAAGCAGGTTAGTGCTATTTCATTGGAAATTTAACCACTTAAAACTTTTTAAATATTAAAATAAACGAGAGCCAAAATTTATGATGTTACTTGTTTTTGTTACAAACTAAAACAAATCTACACAATATAAACTTAACCGGTTCATTATTTCGAAAGCACCCCAAAGATAATTTCTACATTTTCGTGTATACAGTGGGATGTTCATAGCCCTACTCATAACAAAAAGGGAACCACTGAAATGCAAGAGGCCGGTAAAAGATTGATTGACGAATTCAGCTTCCTTGGCTTATTTAAATATAGTTTGCTTAGAAATATTTCTAACAATACTTTGGACTTAGTATTTTCTAATCTTGCGCTTGAGATAAACCCTGATGCCTTACCACTAACAAAACTCGCCCGGTCGAGTTTAACATAACAGTTTAACACCCTGTATTTAAAATCTATTTATCTGATTATGCCCTTTCTTTTTTAGTCGAACCCGCTGTTCCTAAACGAAACTTTAGAAAAGCGGATTATCAACAGATTAATGAGTCATTGAAATCTTTTAACTGGCAATCGCTGTTTAAAAATCAAACAACACAGACAGTCACTACGACTTTTTATAATTGTCTAAATAAGGTTATTGAAAAATACGTTCCATTAAAAGCGATAAAAACTACAAGGTACCCAATCTGGTTTAGCCCTGCAGATATAAAGGAGATTATAAAGGAGAAGTCTAAGGCCCATAAACACTGAAAAAAGTTTGGAAATCTTCTTGATTATGATGAATTTAAATTACTTAGGAAGCGACAACGCAGAGTGAAAGATTATTGCTATAAAAAGTTTAATGTGATGAATTCAACTTATTCTTTCAAAGCGTTTTTGGCGAATCAACTTCGGGAAATGCCAGTGGTCCCCAGGTACATCTAAGCTGCGATTCACTGTCGATTATAAACATTTCTATATATGTTATTCAAAAAGCCTGAAGTTTTTTAGACATTAATAAAGGAGCTGGAAGCGATGGAATACCGCCGTTTTTCTGGTCCTCGTGTTCAAAGACTCTGGCTGTACCTATTGCTTTTATTTTCAGTTTGTCCCTAAAAGAAGGTGTATACCCAAGCCTATGGAAGCTAGCTCATATTGTACCCATTCATAAAAAATGGTAGAAATCAGAACTTGAGAGTTATAGAGGCATATCCATTCTTTGCACGGTAGGTAAAATATTTGAAAAAATAGTTTCTAACACCATCTATCCAGTTATAAGCAAGGGTCTTCCCGTTAGTCAACATGGCTTTCTAAGAAAAAGATCAACCGTGACTAATCTTGTATGTTTTTAAAAAAAAGCTTTCGACCGTGTGGATCACGTCATCCTGTTACAGAAGCTTCAGGCCCTGGGAATCCACGGTGACTTGTTGAAGTGGATCGAGTCCTATTTAAGTAATCGTTCGCAAGCTGTTGTAATGGGAGGTTTCAAGTCAGACTATGTTAGCGTTTTGACTGGAGTCCCACAGGGATCGCATTTGGGTCCCCTTTTGTATACTGCTTACTTGTATGATATTGTGCACTGTTTTAGGCATTTGAAACCTTTAATGTATGCAGACGATAAAAAAGTATTTCTCAAAATTAATGACGTTGATAATTCTCTTGCTCTTCAGTCAGATTTAGATGCGCTGTATCAATATTATTTAATAAATAAAATAAAAGTCAACACGAAAAATTTTTAAATAATATCCTTTACTCGTAAAAATAACCATTGATATTCACTTACAACTTTAATGGAAACGCCATCACTAGAACTGACGTTATTCGAGACTTAGGTGTTCTTTTGGACGAAAAGTTTTTGTTATCCAAACACATTGATAGTACCGCTGATAAAGCTTTAAAACCCTCGGTTTTATCTTAAGAGAATGCAAACCCTTCAGACACACCAAATCTCTTTACACAATATATTCTGCATACGTTCGAAGCGCTTTGGAGTATGCATGTCTCGTTTGGAATTCTAGGTACGCCACGTATAAAGCTCGTTTGAAACGCATACAAAAAACATTTGTCAATCACTTTACTGTATGTTTACCCTGGAACAAAGGCGTACTGCTATAGATGCATTTTTGCTTTACGATATATTGAATGGACTAGTTGACTGCCCTGAACTTGTGTCAGGGTTTGCGCTCCGCACACCCATGCGTCGCACGCGCCATACGCCTCTGCTGGGTGTACCATTGCGCATTACCAATAGAAGTTTTAACGACATCTAATGGTGTACCGTTGCGCATCATAAACTATGCCCGAAATGCTCCACTTGTAAGAATCCCTCAGATATATAACGAGCTGTTAAGCGACATCGATGTATTTGCATGCTCGAAGTCTGTTTTCAAAACTCAAATACTTGGTGTTCTTAAGAACCTCAATCAATTAAACAATGACTAGTACTGGTAAAATAAGAGATAATTATAAAACTCCTACTCAAAAGTATTTTTAAAATTACCTTTTGTACACGCACTGATTTGCGCAGGAATATTATGCTTTTATCTTATGGATAGTTTAGTAACCGACCTTGCGGTGTTGTTTGATACGGATAGGTTTAATAAATACGGGAAAACCTTATTTACGGGGTGCAATGCCTGTACGCGGGCTATTATGTCTATTACCGATCCCAAGGATTCTTTCCGTAGGGCATACAGGCACCTGTAGGTAAGTATAGGTACTTACAAACGTGCGTGCACTGTCATTCACACACATACGCGACACAAGTATACTCACTCACACGCGCACACTAACATGGACGCAATGTTTTTGTTTGTTTTTATTAATTATAGTTTAAACTTGCACATGCGAAACACTTACCTATGCTTGGACGTAACTTTGTATATAAAGTTACCTCGTTTTAAGTGATTATATTTTAACAGAGCATCAAACAATCACATAGAAAGAGGACCCAATATTTTTTTTTTTGAAAACTGGCCCGTTTACGTTTTTATTTTTTCTAACAAAAAAAAAAATATTTTTTAAGAGCACCCTGTTCTGCGACATCGCCTTTCGTCTCTTACATAAGTACTAGATTGAGCGAAAACTAGACAGACATATGGGCCTGAGCGTGACGGAAGATGGACTAGCTAAGCGAGAACGAGACAGACGCGGGAGCGTGACAGAAGATGCCTATTTCATTCATACGACGTACCGATGCGCGGTACTCGGGCGGTAGGGGGGCGCCGCTGTGCGCCTATTTATTTGGTCCTTCATAATAATAATGATAAAGGTAACTAACTACTGCATTCGATTACCTATTATTACGAAACACTTATATGAAAAAAAACATTATCAACGAGTATCAGTAACTAATAAATCAAACAGACAGATCAGTTAGATAAACGCTAAACAAACAAACCAGCTGGGTATGAAAACAAAGACAAAACTTAACAATTTAAAACATAAAAATTTACAAATCCTCCATACCCTTGGCTCACGGATACTGTCAGGGAAATGATGCGCATCAGGGATAGATACTTTAAACAATTTAAACAACAGGGCACCTCATCTCCTAAAGGCAGTTATAAGACGATGAAACAAATAGTACGAGGGTCAAACTGAAAGTTCTTAGAACTGGCCACTTATAAACAATATAATAAAAAAAATATTCTAAAATTTGAAAATAGAACTCTTTGCCAATATTACTGAGTATATATTTCATTCATTTGTCAATTGTTTTACGATTTGGCGGCAAATTGAAAATTGTCTGTGTCACGTCAACATGAATTTAACACGAGAAAATTTTCGTGCAATGATTTTTTATGACTTTCGATGTCATTTAAGTCAACAAGAAAGTTATGATAGACTACGATTGGCCTTTCACGATGAAGCCCCATCTCGTGCGACTATTTACAACTGGTTTAATGAGTTTAAACGTGGTCGCACTAATCTCACTGATGATGTACGTGAGGGACGGCCTTCTACGGCGACGACTGAAAATAACATCTGTGTTGTGCGGCGTATGATAGAGACTGACAAAAGAGTGACCTATCAGCAGATTCGGACAAGCTTAGGCATCGGTATGAGTCAAGTGCACAAAATCCTCCACGAACATTTAGCGGTCAGGAAGCTTTGCGCCCGGTGGATACCTCATAATTTGACTAAGGCTCAAAAACTAACTTATTTTGAAACACATAGGTTCAGTGATCGGGCTCTGTTCTCTTTTCAGACTGTAAGCAGGGACCTAGTAATGAAGACCATAAGCCGACTGCGCTCAAATGCTCAGGGGAATGATGAAATCTCATTGGACATGCTCCTGCTGACTCTGCCATACTCACTGGATGCTATAACCTCAATAATAAACCAATCTTTGATGGAACACACATTCCCTGAAGGTTGGAAGGTAGCAGTGGTGAGGCCACTACCGAAGATCAGTCCACCGGAAACATTGCAGGACTTTCGCCCCATTAGCATACTGCCCTGTTTGTCAAAGGTACTGGAGAGAATAGTCTGCGATCAGCTGACAAAATATCTGGAAGACAATGGCATGTTACTCGTCATCAATCTGTATTCCGAAAGAGCCATGGAACAGAAACTGCACTTTCAAAAGTGGTGGATGACCTGCTGTCTGCACAGGATCAGGGAAATGTCACATTCTTGCTTCTACTAGATTTCTCACGGGCATTTGATTCCATCAGCATTTCCCTGCTGCTCTCGAAGCTAAGTTATTACGGACTAGATTCCAGAGCCGTTAAGTGGTTTCATAGTTACCTTTACCAGAGACAGCAGTATGTGAAGGTAAGTAGATCAGACGGTGTTAAAGAGCCATCTGCACCACAAACGGTGAGAAGAGGCGTTCTCCGGGGCTCAATCTTGGGACCAATTCTCTAGATCCTGTACAGTGCCGATATCACCAGATGTGTAACTCACTGCAGCCACCACCTTTATTCAGATGATCTACAATTGTACCTCTCATTTGATCCTAAAAATTGCAGCAGTGCAGTGACTACAGTGAACAATGAGCTGAAAAAGATAAACAAGTGGTGCCAGAAAAACTGTCTCACACTCAATCCCAAAAAATCTAAACTTTGGTCATAGGAACACCCAAAAACATTTTAAAACTAGACATCAATACAATAAATATAACAATAAAAGGAGAACCAGTAGAAAGGGTAGACAGGGCAAGAAACTTGGGCCTACTATTTGATAGTAACCTGAGATTTGAGAGCCATATAGCAGAATGTACGAGAAACTGTTTTTATTGACTTAAGCTTCTGTACAAAATAAGACCATATCTGAGTGAGGCAATCAGGAAAAGCCTTTGCAAGTCACTCGTGCTATCTAAGCTCAATTATTGCGACACAGTCCGTGTCTGCTAGCAAAGTCAGCGAAGATGATTCAGCGAGTGCAAAATGCCTGCGTGCGTTTTTGCTATCCCATCCCACCTCGGACTCACGTTACCCCATACATTAGTGATGCAAGCATGCTACGGATGGAGGCTCGCCGAAAACTCCACTTAGCCAGCCTGATGTTTGAAATCATTAAGACACAGAAACTGTTCACGCCATCTATCGGTGAGCTGTCGGACTGCGCAGGATGTGGTCGACCCATCGATCGCACGCATAGACATGCGGAGGATCGGCGACTGCTTGGTTCTGCGAACTTCGACTGGATGGCGCTGGCTGCGCCCTACATCGGAGGCTGAAACCCCCCTCGCCCCTCTCTCTGAATTTTGCGGGTCATGTTACTGTTTCTAACTTCGTCCTCCCGCTCACTACTCCATCTTGTTAATCAAATTTCACTGTACTACTTATTCAAGAAATAAACTAATTTGTTAAAAAGAAAAAACACAGAATTCGTTATTGAAGTCAGACCTGCCTATGGATACACACACACATTAATCTACATTGGACCATCGAAACCGGATTCATCATCGTCTCATCGAGGTATCAGTAAGGGTCTGGCCAAAATCGTTCCTTATTTCTTTCCTTTTGTCGATACGTACTAAAGCCATATTTATCCGTAGATCGGAGTCCGCAGCGCTACGGGGAAACGGTGCGCATAATACACTAGGTGCTTACAGGAGCAAAATCGTGAGTACCCGCCTCTTTCATACTTATCAAAATGACTGGTGAAGAAAGTTGTTCACGTAGTAAATCCCCTATTCCTAAGACTCAATCAAACCCAGAAACCGAAAGGTTATCTACATTAAATAAAAAACGAGGTTCTGTTAAGGGTAAGTTGACTCTTTTCATTAAATTCATAACTTCATGTGAGCAATCTCAGTTATCTGAAAAACAGCTAACAGAGATTAATTTCCGCTATGAAGCAGCCAAGCAGTTATTGAACGAATTTAATATTATTCAAAACTCAATCGAAGTGTTAGTACCAGAAAGTGAATTTCAGACACAATTAGAAGCTCGTGAATCCTTTGAAAATTCCTGTTATGAAACCTTAAGTAAAGCATCTAACCTTTTAAAAACGTTCAGTAGTAAAAGTAGCAATGATAATGAGTCGAGATGCAATCCACCATCGCTATCAACGGCAAAATTGCCTACTATCACACTACCCACATTTGATGGATCGTACGATAATTGGTTAGAATTCAGAGACACTTATATTTCAATGATTCACAACTCTAATCAGCTTGATAATATTCAAAAATTTCATTCTTTCAGATCAGCTTTGACAGGTAATGCTGTTCAAGTCATAAAATCTTTAGAATTTTCATACAATAACTACTTAATAGCTTGGGATTTGCTAAATGACAGATATAATAATACGACTCTTTTGATTCATAATCATGTTTAGGCATTATTTTCATTACCTAATGTAACAAAGAAGTGTCCTATTCAAATAAGAAAGCTTATAGATACCAATTTAAAAAAATTAAGGTCACTTAAAACATTAGGTGAAGACACGCAGGCATGGGACACACTTATAATCTTCATGATAGTTTCCAAATTAGATGTAGTTATTGGAAAGGAATGGGAGACTTACAAAAGAAATATTCACAGCTTAAGTTTAAAACATACTTTAGATAACTTGATTCACTTTTTGAAAGGCAAAGCAGATACATTAGGGATGATAAGAGCAGGTCATTCATATAATCAATTATTTCCGAGCCGACAATGCGATCGGACGTGTCGACTATTATTTAATTACATAAATTAACATTGACTTGCAAAATTCTTGACCCAGTTTCACACTTCGTGTGCCGAATCAGTGTCACAGAATCATACATTGTGATGAGGAATAGTGCGTTTGAACTAAGTTATAATGGCAGATAGTGCCTGTAACCGGAGTGCTCTAACGCCTCGCAGCCCACCGACGCCGGCGCCGCGCCCGGCGCCCGCATCCGACCCACAGGAGCAGGAGTCACTGCTAGTAGTCAGCACACCGGAGTTTCAGAACTGGATGAGTACTATCGAGAAATACCTGAATGAAGTCTGCACTATCGCCGCGGAGGGTAAGTTGAATTCAGACCAGAAAGGCAGAATAAATAACTTATGTAGAAAAGTAAGCCATGGCACATCTCAACTAGCCGTTCAATACCAATCTGTCAAGGCTAGAGCCGTGCAAGCTCCGGCACATATCAATGCCCTCAAAGAAACCTGGATCTATCACAGCGACTTGAAAACCTCCAACGGAGCATCGCAGAATCGTCGAAACCAGCCTCAAGAATAGTGTCTTTCGCCGACATGATCAAAAAAAGCACCAATGAACTGATTAAACCGAGTAACATCAAATCAGTTGCAATCTATCCTAATGATAAATTGAAATCAAGTGAGTACACGAAAACTTGTCCAAGAAATTATAAAACCGGATCTAATGAAACTGCACGTGAGGGGCTTGCGGAAGACAAAGAATGGTGGAGTGATTATTAGCACCGATACTAAAGACGACATCGAGAAGCTGAAGCAGTCGCCACTACTGACTAACTCTGGCTTTATTGTGGATGAGCCACAAAAACGTCAGCCCAGGATCACAATCATTGGTGTGCCCACTTCTTTACGAGAAACTAAAGTGTTTACGTATATTTACCATCAGAACTTAGTTGACAAATTACAAGGTATGTCACTCGAGTCTTTTTTGTCCGTTGCTAAACTGAGCCATAAAACTGGTAAGAAAGATGCTGAATATTGTTAACTACATCATTCAAGTACCTGCTCTGATCCGCAAAGCCCTGATGACCAGTGATAGAGTTTTTGTAAACTGGTCTTCTTGCGCTATAAAAGATTTCACGCTTGTTACGCGGTGCTATAAATGTCAGCAATATGGGCATGCAGCCAAGACATGTCGGGAAGAAACCATCACCTGCGGCCACTGCGGAGAAGTGGGACATGCCATGAAGGATTGCGCGAAGAAGGCCGAACCACCAAAGTGCGCTACATGCTTGCGCTTCAACAAGCCGCATGCTCACAAGACGGGAGATGTCGATTTCCCGGCCAAAAGGGCCGCTGAGACCCGGTACATCGGTACTGTCGATTATGAGGGCTCGTTATTATTTTACAAAGATATGCATATTGCATAAGGTTTAATATTGTAGGTACCACAAATTTGTCTAATTTTATACTTAGGAATAATAATTAATGTATTGTAACGAAAAGTAAATCAAGGCTTCGGCTTTGTCCTACTGACCCACGTATTTCCGCTGACAAAGAATTTTGCTACCTGTTGCCTTGACCGAATGTCTATTAGCAAACAACTTTACTGATGCGTCAAGAAACTAACACGCACTGAATTTGCGGTAGTAAATGTAATTATGCTGACGGTACTAAAATGTATGACTAAGTATTGCTGATTTCTCGCGTTCTGATCGATTATTTTAAGATTATGGTTTAATTTTGACTTTGATTTACTTTTGAATTTTGTATAAGTTTCGTTATTATTTCTAAATTATGTAAGCCGTAAAGCTTGTGTAAGCTCTATTTAGCCTGAGATACAGGTTTAACCTAGTTCAGGTAAATAAGAGAATGCACTTAGTGATTAATTTTAAGTTTTAAGATGTATTTCAGAACCAATGAATTTTAATAAACATTTATTTGTATTTTTTTTATAAAACTAATAAAAACTCGTACGATATTACTAAAAAACCGCAGCAAAAAGTTCATAGTTTAACGGCTACATGAAATAACGTTTCCAAAAATACCCGAGTTTGTGTAAAATGTAACGGTCAACACGGACTATATGCGTGCAGTCAGTTCATTGAATTATCTAATAAGGATAAACTTACATTCATTAATAGCAAGTAATTATGCCTAAATTGTTTGCGTGTAGGTCATGAAGTTTCGAATTGTCAATTAGGTCCTTGTAGACAGTGCAACCAAATACATAATAGCCTGTTGCATGAAGCTTTATGCACAAATATCGCATTAACATCAACTAAAAAAACCGCAGCAAAAAGTTCATAGTTTAACGGCTACATGAAATAACGTTTCCAAAAATACCCGAGTTTGTGTAAAATGTAACGGTCAACACGGACTATATGCGTGCAGTCAGTTCATTGAATTATCTAATAAGGATAAACTTACATTCATTAATAGCAAGTAATTATGCCTAAATTGTTTGCGTGTAGGTCATGAAGTTTCGAATTGTCAATTAGGTCCTTGTAGACAGTGCAACCAAATACATAATAGCCTGTTGCATGAAGCTTTATGCACAAATATCGCATTAACATCAACTATGAACAACTCTTCGCAAATAACCACTGATGAATATACTTCTGAAAGTTTCGCTTTACATATATATTCGCATAATAATAACGCCAGTAACGATCACTCGCCTATTTTAAATTCGCACGATTAAGAGACGGTTTTGCTATCAACCGCATTAGTTGAGGTCGCCGGCAGCGACAATACTTTCTGCAAAGCTCGCGCGTTACTGGACAATGGGAGTCAGCACTGCATAATCACTGAATCCCTACGCAATAAATTAAACGCTACTCCTATACAGTCCACTTATCACATCACAGGTGTAGGGCAATCAATCACGCAATCGCACCAAACCTGTGAAATAAAATTGAAATCGCTTCTAGAAAACTATGTCACACGCCTTAAATGTCTAGTTTTACCATGCATCACTTCGTCACTGCCTAGCGTTCGCATAAATAACGACTCAATAGGTATACCTAGGAATGTAAATCTAGCAGACCCAACTTTCAACGCACCGTCTAATATCGATATATTGATAGGTGCAGATTGTTTTTGGGATTTATTACTCAATGGTAAAATCCGTTTAGCCAACGGGCCATTTTTACAAAATACCAGACTTGGCTGGATTATTTCAGGTCCGATTATTCACACAAAATCGCAAATTAAGCAGATACACTGCAATTTCACGCAAACCTTAGAATTAAAAAAGATTTTGGGAAAGTGAGGAAATTACTCCAACTAAACAACCTCTTACCCAAGGAGATATTTTCTGCGAAAAGCTCTTTTCTGAAACTACTATCCGTGAAAATGACGGACGTTTCTCAGTTCGTATTCCATTTAAAGAATCGCCCGAGTCATTAGGTTCTAGTTATGAAATCGCCGATAGTAGGTTGTTATCACTTGAACGGCGTCTAAGTAAATTACCGCAACATAAAAAACACATGTACTCTGATTTCATGCAGGAGTACTTAGCCTTAGGACACATGACGCGCATTGAAGATTACACTTCACCTTGTTATTTTCTACCACATCATTGTGTGATACGTGAGCAAAGTATTACTGCAAAGTTACGTGTAGTATTCAATGCAAGTCAGAAAACGTCATCTGGAGAATCACTTAATGATATCCAAATCCCGCTAGTCCCGCCGATAGTCCCGCTCTTCAGAACGACTTGTTTTCGATTCTGTTGCGTTTTCATCAGTATAAATACGTAGCGTGCGCTGATATTGAGAAAATGTTTCGTCAAATATTAATTCAGGAAGACCAAAGAAACTTGCAATTAATCTTATGGCATGAAAGTATTGAACGAACCGTCAGTGTGTACCGCCTTAATACAGTTACATACGACACTGCGTCAGCGCCGTTCCTCAGTAACAGATTCATTCGTGAGTTAGGGTTGTCCTGCGAGGATAAAGATATTACACTAATCATTTTAAATGATTTTTATGTAGATGACTTAAATACCGGAAATGATAATAAATCAAAATTAATTAAAACTTGCGAACAAATTAGTGAAATATGTTTGTCTGGCTGCTTTCCGTTACACAAGTGGATATTTAACTTATCCGATGTCAATTCAAACGTCATAGAAAAGGGTTCCGAATCAAAAACATTATCTTTAGATGAAAATCATTCTAGTAAAACTTTGGGTCTAGGTTGGTTTAACTTGAGTGACGAATTTCATTTCACTACGAATTTAAATACCGATACAAGTAAAATTACGAAACGCCTTATTTTATCAATTGTATCACAAATTTATGATCCGCTTGGATTATTAAGTCCCGTTATTATCACTGGTAAAATGCTTTTACAAAGGCTTTGGCTTTGTAAGATTGGCTGGGACGATTTAGTGCCTCATGAAATACAATCATGCTGGGAAACTTTAATCAAATCATTATCATACCTGCATTCTATTCGAGTTCCGCGACATGTTATAGGTTTCGACAACCCTAGTACCGAGCTGCATATTTTTACAGACGCAACACCACCACCTTTATTAACTTTATTACGTCATAGTAAACAATATTACGACGACCCGTCTGGTGTAGTGGTCGAGAAATCGCCTACTACGCAGCGGGTGCGGGTTCGATCCCCGCACAATACAAACATTTGTGTGCATGAACATGTCTGTTTGTCTTGGTCTGGGTGTTTTCTATGTATATCATGTATGTATTTACAAAAAAAAAAGTATTTAAGTATTATATCCGTTGTCTGGCACCCATAACACAAGCTTTGAGTAGCTTTCTTTGGGGCTAGATGGCGATGTGTGGGAATGTCCAAAGGATATTTATTTATTTATTTGCCAGGCCGGAGCCCGCAGGCCGGAGGCCGGAGACACTGACCTTGGGCTGGAGCCTGTAGCCTGGAAACCTTGGGCTGGAGACCCTGAGCCGGAACCTGGAGACTTTGGGCCGGAGCCCGGACACATCGGACCAGAGGCCGAAGATCCCGGGCCGAAACCTGGAGACCGCACTCCCTGGGCAGGAGGTCGGCCACATCGGACCGAAGGCCTGAGACCTCGGGCCGGTGCCTGGACGCCGAACTAGCCGGGCCGGAGGCCGCTTAAGCCGGGCAGGGGCAGGAGCCCTCACACCCCGGGCTGGAGAATGCACTTGCTGGGCCGGGGGCCGCACAAGCTGGGTCGAAGCTCGCACACCCCCCGGACCCATTGAGCCATAGGCTATAGGGTTGGCCGAAGCCCGGAGACCCTAAGCTGGAGCCTGGAAACCTCGGGCCGGAGCCCGGACACATCAGGCCGGAGGCCGAATACTTCGGGCCGAAGCCCGGAGGCCGAATACTCCGGGCCGAAGCCCGGAGGCCACCCCACCTGGGCCGGAGGTCGGACCTCTCGGACCGGAGGCCTGAGACCTTGGGTCGGAGCCTGGAGGCCACACAAGCTGGGCCACAGTCCGCGCACCCTGGGGTGGAGACCGGAGACCTCGAGCCGGAGCCTGTAAGTCACACAAGCCGGGCCGAAGACCGCACACCCCAGGCTGGAGAATGCACTCGTCGGGACGCAGGCTGCACAAGCCGTGCTGGAGCCCACACACCCTGGACCGGAGGCCGAAGACCTCTGGCCGGAGCCCGGATGCACTGGGCTGGAGCCCGGACCTAACTCCCCGGGTCGAAGGCTGGACTCATCTGGCCGGAGCCTAAAGACCTCGGGCCGGAGAAGATTATAGTAATAAGTTAGTGTTAAGTACCTATCTTCTGCATTTTATACCCTAGGCCGGAGGCAGCTGACCTCTGGCCGGAGCCCGGAAGCACCGAGCTGGAACCCGGACCCCCACTCCCCGGGCCAAAGGCTGGACACATCGGGCCGGAGTCTGAAGACCTTGGGCCGGAGAAGATTGTAGTTATAAGTTAGTTTTTAAGTACCTATCTTCCTAATTTTATATTATTTCAATTGTCTAAAACATTTTAAACCTCCATCTGTCTTATCTAACTAATGTCTGAATTCCATCATCAACACAATGTTATGATGATTTGTATAAAAATTTGGACTTGCAGGCGTAAACCGATAGCGCCACTGGTCCGATAACAACCTGTCTCTAAGAACCATATTTAGTCATAAGAACACAAATTATTGTCTCAGTAAATATTTTTTTTAAAAAGACGCAAGCGAAAATGCATACGGCGCCTGCGCCTACGTTCGGACGTGTAGTACCAACGGAGATATTTCAGTTAAATTATTGTGTTCGAAAAGCCGAGTAGCTCCGATCAAACCAGTTAGCATTCCGCGTCTTGAACTATGTGGTGCGCTCGTCGGTGCACAGCTGTTAGATAAAATTATGAAGTCATTACGAATTAAATTCATGGATATTTACTTATGGACCGACTCAACTATTGTTCTTGGTTGGTTAAAAACGTCTCCTCACCAATTAAAGACTTTCGTTCAGAATCGTGTAGTGGAAATTAGTGACTTAACCAGCGAAGCGAAATGGTTACATGTTAGTGGAAAAAATAACCCTGCCGATTTAGTTTCGCGCGGAACTAGTCTATTCGAGATGAGCTCGTCATCACTCTGGTGGAATGGACCCTCGTTCCTCACTTCACAGAAACCAGAACAATGGTCGCAAAACAGTTATAACAGTGACACTCTGGATAACAGTTGCTTGCCAGAATTAAAAGGTAAAACTTGTATTACTATGCCGTGCCAAGTTGAATCAAATGATGTTATTGATTTCGGAAGATTTTCACAGTTACGTCGATTACAACGGACTTGTGCATATGTGCATCGTTTTATATTTAATATACGCACTAAAAATAAGACTGATCGATTAACCGGTTCTTTATCAGTTGAGGAATTAGATAAATCTTTAGCATATTTAACGAGATTAGCCCAATCACAAACCTTTCCCTCCATATATTACTCTTTAGTAAACAAATTGCCAATAAAACTAAGTCGTGACATCTCGAGTTTAAACATGTTTTTAGACGAAAATAATATTATTCGAGTAGGAGGCAGGTTAGGTAATTCAAATGAATTTTCATATAACAAGAAATATCCCATGTTGTTAAGTAGCAAGCACCGCTTAACTCAGCTTTTATTTAGACATGAACATTTAAATTTGTTACATGCCGGTCCACAATTGCTTTTATCTCACATAAGAGAAAAGTGGTGGCCATTAGGTGGTAGAAATTTAGGTAAAAAACCGTACGACAATGTATAAAACGCTGTCGCATGAAGGGTAAAACTATACAACCTATTATGGGTAATTTACCTAAGGAAAGACTGCAAGCAGGTTTTTCTTTTTTGAGATGTGGTGTTGATTATGCCGGGCCTATGTATATTTTAAATAAAAAAGGCAGAGGCGCTAGGTTAGAAAAGGTATATTTATGTTTATTTGTTTATTTTGCTACGCGTGCATTGCATCTCGAACTTGTTACTAGCTTATCAACTGAAGGTTATATTTTAGCACTTAAAAGGTTTATGTCTCGCCGCGGAAAACCTTTGCAAATATTTTCAGACAATGGCACAAATTTTGTAGGTGCCGTAAAGGAATTTCCACAGTTTTTACAGGGCTGCTCGCAGTCAGTTATAGATTTCGCCGCTGACAATCATATTCAATTTGTATTTCAGCCCCCTTCAGCAGCTCATTTTGGTGGGATTCATGAAAGAGCGGTTAGGTCCTGTAAGCACCATTTAACCCGCGTATTAGGGAATGTAAACTTAACTTATGAGGAATTCAATACGGTTTTAGTACAAATCGAAGCCGTCCTGAATTCCCGTCTTATGTATCCTATGTCTACAGACCCCGAAGACTGCAATCCACTCACTCCAGGTCATTTCCTTATTGGCCGGCCCTTGACCGCTCTAGCTGACCAGGATGATCTCACGACGATGACAGCGCTGTTTAGATACAAGCGGATTGAGCAGCTAAGGCAGGAGTTTTGGAAGTCTTGGTCAAAGGACTATGTGGCTGAGCTACAAAAGCGCACTAAATGGCAATCTAGGGGCAAGGACATCGAGTTGGGCTCATTAGTCATCATAAAGGAAGATAATCTCCCACCGCTCAGATGGCGCTTGGGAAGAATTATTTCTGTTTTTCCAGGAAAAGATGGCGTTACCAGAGTTGCCAACATTCGTACAGCAACAGGAGTAATTCTGAGGGCCTTCTCAAAAATCTGCCCTCTTCCGGTCTCCGCTGATGATGAAGATGGAAGTCAACAGTCAACTTGATTGAGAGTTGGTTCTCTCAACGCCCGCCGGGATGTTCACGCCATCTATCGGTGAGCTGTCGGACTGCGCAGGATGTGGTCGACCCATCGATCGCACGCATTGACATGCGGAGGATCGGCGACTGCTTGGTTCTGCGAACTTCGACTGGATGGCGCTGGCTGCGCCCTACATCGGAGGCTGAAACCCTCCTCGCCCCTCTCTCTGAATTTTGCGGGTCATGTTACTGTTTCTAACTTCGTCCTCCCGCTCACTACTCCATCTTGTTAATCAAATTTTACTGTACTACTTATTCAAGAAATAAACTAATTTGTTAAAAAGGAAAAATAAAGAATTCGTTATTGAAGTCAGACCTGCCTATGGATACACACACACATTAATCTACAGAAACCAAGCTACTTAAATGAGAACTTGGTGTGGGCTCGGGGCGGGAATGGGCGTGGGAAAAGGGAATGTGTAGGCGTTTTTCCGACCCCAAGACACCGCACTATAACATTCCGCGGCTCTTTCAAATTTGCTGCGACACCGTGCTGGAACTCGCTGTCCCCGCCTTTGCGCGCCCTGAAAGTGAAATCAACGTTTAAAATTAATTTAAAGCAACACTAATTACAAAATTAACGTGAAAACGAAAAGCACGCGTTCACTTACCAACGGGGTATGCGCGTCAAACGAGGAGGTCGCAAATCTAAACATAGCTGAACCCGTGCAACCTGTCACCAATCACGCCGAAAAGCACATTTCATTACATGATTTGCCCGCGTAGGCTCCTCCTGGCCTCCATGTGTACGTCGCCGTCATTCGTACAGTCCGGTCGTGACTGTTTGGGGTTATCCAAGGCTCCCCTTCCTTGTAGACTGAAGCCAGCAATGTCAACGTGTGTCTTTAACTTGTCTTGATTAATTATGTACGTGGCACTGTCTTTTACGTGGCATTATTTTCGGTGAGTCTCGGGACTTTGTCGGATACATAGATAAAATGGCTGCCGCCGAGCCGAGCCCAAGATCAGAGAGTTTTTTTTAAACTTTTTTCTTTTCTTCTCCGAATCTTGGGTTTGGCCACATTCCGTTCCGCGAGTAATTGCAGAGCTCACAATGGGCTCACCAAGGTGACCCGAAGCCAATAATTAATTATTATGTAATTTGATTGATCCAATTTTAATTTCTATGTCAATGAATTTGATGAAATGATAATTTCAAATTTTAAATAACACCTACAATATGTCTGTTATTCTTATCGTAATTTTAAGTTAAAATATTGTTAATATTATTTTATGTTGTTTTTTATTAGCTTGTGTTATTTTTATTTTTATTTTTATGTGAATTTTATTTGTACCTACCCACAAAGGCACTCGCTGAAAATCAGCGTCGTGGTATGCGTTCTGCTGCTGCAACGACCAATGCTGAGCGGGTGCCTTTTTCGGTCAAAGCATATGTTTTTTTTAAATATATATATATATATATATATATATATATATATATATATATATATATAATTATTTTAACTTTTTGGTCGAATAAATTCATTTTCTTTCTTTCATTTATCTGAGGCCTAAAACAGCTGGGTAGGTATGATTATCTGAAACAGAAACACAACTTAGGTAGGTATGTGTTCATTAATCGTAGGCCTAAAACACTAACAGCTGGGTATGTATGATAAATTAAGACAGAAACTCAACTTAGGTACCTATGTGTTCATCGCAGGCTTAAAACATGAGCAGCTGGGCAGGTATGATAAACTAAAACTACCTAATTGTGTTGTGTTCCTTCTGTTTATTTAATAATAATAAGGAGACAAAGCTTATGTGAAAGTAATCTTTTAAAAGAATACCTATTAAAAGTTATTACTAACATTAACAGATATTGTAGGTAATGATAAACTGAAACTGTTACCTCTGTTTATTTAATAATAATAAGACAAATCTTATGTGAAAGTAAATTTTAAAAAGAATACCTATTAAAATTTCCAATCTTACCAAATCTAACTTTTACAGATGTTGTAGTTACCTACCTACCTAATGAGTACCCATTGATTCCTTTTGATTCAGTAGATGGATGTGCACTAAAAATTGTGTAAGTAAATTTAACACAGTTTTGTTTTAAATTTCGTTTATTAGGTACCGTAAAATAAACATAACACATAAAACGCGACCACATCTTTAAAAAATACGTAAATTTTTATTATTTTAAACTTTTAATTATACCACTTGCTCAGTTTTTGTGGATACAAGTCTTATTTCACAATAAAATAAATTAAAACTAGGATTTCTGCATTGGTTTACAAATGCATTTTTTTTTATCAGCAGCGATAAGTTAACATTTGAAAACAATGACGTCAGAGATTTACAATCAAACAGGTTACTATTTTTACGGTAACATCTTATTACTACTTATTACTTACAATTGCCAATTGAGGCGATGCCTCCTAACCTTATTATGTAAACTGAAGTGAGCACTAGGCAATCTAGCTATCACGAACACTGTTTTTTTTTCACTGGCCATCACGGCATTTACTGTTCAATCACACACGTATGCATTGAACCTTTGCTGGAATTGGTGGCGTGCATGCACGTTATCCCTGCTACGTGCAATTGCGCAGTAGTCAACGGGAGGACTCGAACTCGAGCTGCTCGATCTTCGTCGCATAGTCCGCACCAGCAGCAAAACTTGGACCCTCAAGTGATAAAGGCGTAATTCCCGCCAGCAGCAAATCTTGGACCCTCAAGTGAAAAAGGTAAAGGGCTTCGTTGTGCAGAATTCGCCATAGCAAGCTTCTGCGGTGTTTGGCAGTAGGTGCCGTGCCAGGTCAAGGCGCGGCGGGAAACTATGTGATGCTGGTCACCCGGCCCAGGCTCCGGAAAACGCACCGCAGGTCCGTGACGCGCGCGCACACGACATACAAACGCGATTTTTTTTGGCAGACTGACTCGCGTCGCGCGGCTATCCGGTGGGGCGGGGAGCGGCCGCGAGCGCGACACGTGTAGGCAGGCAGGCAACACGGCGGCGATGGGCGGCGCGTATTACAATACCTACAAAGACCGACAGCTCCGCTCAGCAACACGCGGCACGGCGTGTTTTATTTTACTCTTTTTTTCTACATGTTTAGAGGCGATTTTCTCGATAACTAGCGTATAAAAACATTTTTTTTCGTACAAAATATGTTTCATTTATATTTCTGAATCTGCCTTTAAAATATTATCACTTAAAACGAGGTAGCCTTATATAACTTAAGATGAATCAAGTTGTTTTGAGAAGCAGTTCTTATCTTTTTAGATCAATGTCAAAGAATTATGCCAAGATATGACCTGAGATTCATTTGCCGCGTCTAAAGATGTGACATATCTGATTAAATTCCTTTTTTTTCGCGTATTGGTTCTGCTCATCAGAATTATGAAAGGAACCCAGGAAAAATTGAAATAATTTATTAAAAATTCAAACTTAACACTGTTGAACGTCACCATTACAATTCGGACCACAACGCAAAATGATCAAAACATCCATTCACGATCTAAAAAAAAGTTTTTACTGTAATATATAATATAATTGAGATGAACCTTTGATATAATTGCTTTATTTTATTTTAGTTTTTTTTATAAAGTGTTATTCACATTATGCTTTAGAATGTTTTTAACACTCACAGTGTCATATTTATATTCATAAAGATGAAATAAGTAACCAAAAATTTCGCAGGGTCGGACTGACAGCACGGTAGCTCAATTGGTAAGAGCGTTTGGTCCGGTTTGCCAAAAGGTTGCTGGTTCAAGTCCCGCCCGTGCGCATATTTTTGGTTTCTTATTTCATCTTTATGTGTTATTCACATAGTTTTCGTTAAGGAATCGTCGAAATGTATTGGAAGAAAAAAAATATTTTAATTCAATGCGTGAAAAGGAATTTTTGCTGTAACATAATACTGTCATTATATTGGCAACTTGCAGTCGTCCGTTTGCTTTGCTCTCGTTTGAACTGTACGATTTTTGGTTTTCTGCATCTTCACAACTTTTGCTTTCTCCTCAGACTCCGATACTCACAACTTGCGATTACTTTGGCCTACGTTATTTGGACACCGATTGCACTTCGTTTTAAACCGATATACTTGCTGTCTTGGACGGAAAGCATCATGAATAATGGATTCGTCTACAGGGCGAATTACGCAGCGATTGCTTTGCATTAATTGCAATATATGTCTTACCACACTACGGCGTCATCTCGCCCTTCAACTTGATGCCAGGGTCATATCGCTTCTTAGCGATTGGATATCTCCAGTGATAGTAAGTATTTTTGACAAACTAGTACCACTCGATGGCAAACATCTATAGAGCATATTCGTTTGTAGTAAAATGTTAACAAACCACAATGCATATGAGGAACGTGATATAAGCTGTATGCTGACGTATGAAATTATAAATAAAATACTTTTTGTCATATAGCTAGATTTTTGTTACAACAAAATCTCAAACAGTTTTTTTGTTTTTTAGATAACCGAAGAAGATTACATTTGCGATGCGTGCTTTGATGTGGCAATGCAAACTGTAAATGCTCAACTACATGAAAATGCCAGTGATCAAACTGCGGGCCCTTCCCGACGTGGTCACTCTGAAGTGTGCATTGATTGTGGACGATCTCTACGAAATCGACAGAGCGATCTTATCCTTAAGCTCAATCCGTATGATCTGGATCTAAGAATGATTGAAATTATAAATAATAAAATAGCACCACGTCAGGTATGTACCCTTTATTATTAATGTCATGATAACCATCACATTTCTAATCTTATTGCATGCCTACACATATTTAACATCATTCTACTCAATAGTGTAGTTTGATATTTCACAGTCACAAAAAAACTGTTGTTGACAGATATCACCATCTCATCGCCTGTGCCATGCCTGCTGGTTGAAACATAAAAGACACGCTGTTTCTACTCAAAAAATCGATGAACAAAAAGGTACCATACTTTAAAGTGGAATTGATGAAGAAGTGGAAGTGGATTTGATTGAAGAGAATGTTCAATCTCCACTCGTCGATGTTCCTGTTGAGGTGACCGAAACTGAGACTCCCGTTGCATCGGTTCAATCTCCAGAGTTACCACCTGATCATTCTCGATTACACTTTTAAACTACAAGCGTTCTCCCAACACAGCATCTCACTGTGTGTTTTATGGTTGTGATAATTTGAATCTGCATACAATATCAGATGCTCTGCGAGCCACAGTAGCGTCCAACTATAAACATTATATTCCCAAGCTTGCCAGGATATGTTCAAATCATATATATGGGAACAGTTGGGATACATTATATGACAGTGAAAATAGCATCGTCAACTTTACAGTAGAACAAATTGAACATGTCTTCTCCATTGTCGATGCTTTCAAGCCCTTCCTTGATTTTTCAAGCACTGAATCTGTGCAAATGATTGGTGACCATTTGTTTGGGTACTGGATGGGTATAACCAAACAAAACTTTTTATTACTATTAGAAGATGTGGCCCGCATAATGGAAAAACACCGAGGAATATTGGGTTTGACCGCTATTTTAATCAAAATGCGAACAGGTGATTCCGAGCAAAGAATATCCACATTGTTAGAAGTTCCACGCAGTACTTTGGAAAGATTAATGTATGCCGTGAGGGAAATACTCCTCCAAGATTTTGTCCCGAGAAATCTAGGGATAGATCATTTGTCGAGAGAGCAGTTGCTCCAACATAATTTAATGATACCCAACGGGATTTATAATGAAGGTAATAATCAAACAATTGTTATGTGTGATGGAACATATCATCATCCAATTTAAGAGCTAGGCTCTTGTCGGTGGAGTTTTTTCCATTCCTCTCTGCTTTCCGCCTTTCTCTTAACCTCCTGATACGACCCGACATTTATCTTTTCCTTTATTTGCTGCATGTAGCTTATTCTTGGTCTTCCTCGCTTCCTTTTTCCTTCTATTCTTCCTTCAATTATCGTTTTAATAAAATTGTCGTGTCGAATCAGGTGGCCCAACATTCGTCCCCTCCTACACTCGATTGTTTCCATCAATCTCCTTTTTTCCCTAACCATAGACAAAATTTCTTCATTTGTTTTCTTCTCCGATGGAACATATATTTATTTAAATAAAAGTAGTAACTATATGTTTCACAAAGATTCCTATTCCTTGCATAAATACAGGAATCTTTTGAAACCATTCCTATTTGTTGCATGTGATGGCTACATTGTAGATTGCTTTGGTCCATATAAAGCTACCACATCAGACGCAGATATTATGACCTCTTTGTTTAACAATGAAAATTACCCACTGAGGCAATACTTTCATGGTAATGATATATTTATTTTAGACAGGGGTTGTAGGGACAGCATCAGTTTATTAGAAAATTGTAATTACAAGGTTTACATGCCAGAGTCACTTGTAGAAGGCGAACATCAGTTGACTACCGCCCAAGCAAATAGAAGTAGATGTGTTACTATTTGCAGATGGGTAAAGTTGTCAATGGGTATTTTAAAACAGATTATCGATTATTAAGATTCGACCATTTTAACAAGACTGTGCCAAACATGATGACATATTTCCAAATTGCGGCAAGTCTTATCAATAAGTTTGGTGTTCGCCTTCATGACAGAGCTGATGCTGTCCAAATCCTTGATATAATACGAGAAAGGATGCCCTTAGAAAATAATCTATCGAATATAGTAAGACTATAATCTTAATAGACGGGCATCCTTTTTCAGAAGCATTACAGCTGATACAACAAATATTGTATTTCCTCTGTTAGAACCAAATGAGATAATCTTATTTGCCTAGGGAACGTACCAAATACGTCAAGCACGCTCGTATTACGGCGAACTCGTACGTTTCCATGGTGGATATAGGATAGAAGTTTGTATTGACAATGATCGTATACCTGAATTAAGTAGTGGGGAAACTTCATTGATCTAAGCAGGAATAAAATCCAGGCATGTTTCCAGAAGACAATATTATGTTTATATACTAATTGAAAATAATGTAGATGGACGACAAGGCATAAAAGAATACTGTTGCAACTGCCTTGTTGGACGTCGCACTGTAGGTTGTTGCGCACATGTAATGACACTGGTGTGGTGGTTAGGTTCGGCCAGGCATCAAGGGAAATGTGCCTCGGGTCGTGGACGCGGGGGCGTCCGCTTCCCACTAAGAGGCGCGATGGTGTGTAATGCGTTCTACGCATCGTCGGTACATCAAGCCGGAGGATTACCTCCTTCGGCGCTGAAGGCAGGGGCACTTGCCCTCTTCAGATCGGGTGAGACCGAGTGTCGGTCTAGTCAGTGAGGGGCCGCGGATGTGTGCTTATGGCGCTGACTCGTGGCCCCAAACTCATGGCTCCCGAGAACGCCGCTGGTTTTTAGTGGGTATGCCCCGATCGGGGAGAGTCCCACATAACCTGCTGCCTTCCCCCGAGCGCGGCAGGTATGCGTTAAGCATTTTCCAGCGAAACCAAAAAAAAAGGCATCAAGGGAATCCGCCTCGAATGGAGCACGCCTTGTAGTGGCGAGGGGGCTCAGTAGCCTGTCGCAATCCAGCGGCGGAAGAAGCCAAGATGCTCCGTGGAGAGTGCCGCTGCGTCTGTTCCCGTATCGGGCGGCAGTGGCAGTAGTGAGTCGCGTCTGTCTCGCATCGAGCGGCGGCTCACTAAAAGTCGTTGGACTCCCGGCACCCCTTTGGGTAAGCAGAGGAGGCAGGGGATGTCCCAGGACTTTAGTCCTCTGGGCGAGCTCGGCGTGCATTTGACGTCGGGCGTGGATCGCCTCGTCGGGAGGGTCTCGGACAGACGGTGTGGGGAGACCTCTGTCCAATCACCAGGGATCCTCCTGAGGCGCCAGTGTGCCGACTGGAGTGGGATCACCCCACTCCGTGGAGATCCGCCCTCCTGCTAGAGGGTGGACTTTGCTGCTGGCAAGGGTCGTGGGACTGTTGAGACACCGCGACCCCTGCTTTCACAGCCAACAAACACGGCGGGCGTCGTCAGGTTTTAGTGGGTATATCCGGGGGCGAATCCGGGGGAGTCCCACACACGCCCCTCCATTCCCCGACGGAGGGGTACGGTGCGTAATCTGCATTTCCTGACATTAAAAAAAAAGGCATCAAGGGAATATTGAGCATCCAGCGGAGTTTCTTAATAATGTTGTTGTTAGGTTTTAATAGTTTTTACCTTTTCTAGTACAAATCCAAATTATATTTACCCATCTTAGGTAGGTACTTGGGTAATTAATCACATCTAGGTTTAAAACAACACTTACTTAGATCCTATAAAAAATGTAGAAAGTTGGGTCTAGCGACCCGTGCGCACAGAAGGCCCGGCAGGAGGTCAAAAGTTAAAAAAAACGGTTGTCTGTTATTTTTTTTATTTTCACGCAGGTAGGTAGTTAAAAACCTCTAGTTTCAGAAAATATTAAAGTACCGACATGTTTCTTAACAAATTGGTATACTTTTGCGAGTCCGAAGTCAATGATTGCATGCCTAAGTACGGTTGCTATCACCGCGTCTTAAGTTTATTGCTTTGTTTACATAAAGTTTAGTTTATAAATTGTATATGTACCTAGTGCATTCAATAATGGAAATCCTGGAAAAAGGTAATGTGTAATTTTTTGTCAAAATTTTAAAGTTGTATGGCTGGTATTAACATGTCAAATATGATTTTAAAAAAAATGACGACTTATTGAATATTTTTAGACTTTTAGTTTAGTTGCCCGTCGTGCCCCGTAACAATTTATACGTCATTCGCTAGCTAACAATACGCTTTATTATATTTTGTTGGTTTAAGTAAAATTTAGAGAAAACTGGTACTTCCAATGACGTAAACAAGGCAGGCAATTAGTTTTTGAAATCCTGAGATATCTGCGAAATTACAGGACTAAATAGAAATTTAATATATAAGGCTACCTCGTTTAAGTGATAATATTTTAAAGGCACATTCAGAAAAATAAATGAAACATATTTTGTACGAAAAAAATTTTTTTTAGACGCTAGTTTTTGAGAAAATCGCCTCTAAACACGTAGAAAAAAGAGTAAAAAAAAAACACCCCTTGCCGCGTGTTGCTGAGCGGTGCACTCGATTTTTGTAGGTAATATCATACGCGCCGCCCATCGCCGCCGCGTGGCCTGCCTGCCTAGTGCCTAAACGTATCGCGCGCGGCCGCTTCCCCGCCCCACCGGATTGCCGCGCGACGCGACGAGTCAGTCTGCCAAAAAATTCGCGTTTGTATGTCGTGTGCGCGCGCGTCGCGGACCTGCGGTGCGTCTTCCGGAGCCTGGGCCGAGTGACCGGTATCACATAGTTTCCCGCCGCGCCTTGACTTGGTACGGCAAGAAGCGAGCTCGATTATCATCGGCACCTACTGTCAAACACCGCAGAAGCTTGCTATGACGAATTCTGCACAACGAAGCCCTCCACCTTTTTAACTTGAGGGTCCAAGATGTGCTGCTGTCGGGGATTACGCCTTTTTCACTTGAGGGTCCAAGATTTGCTGCTGGCAGTGACTACGCCCTTATCACTCGAGGGTCCAAGATTTGCTGCTGGCGGGGACTACGCCCTTATCACTCGAGGGTCCAAGATTTGCTGCTGGTGCGGACTACGCCCTTATCACTCAAGGGTCCAAGATTTGCTGCTGGTGCGGACTACGCGACGAAGATCGAGCTGCTCGAGCTCGAGTCCCCCCGTTGACTACTTAGGCCAGTAGAAATCGACACTAAAAAACCCTAAATTCGCAAAGCACGATGTAGTGCTGCATTTTTGGTATGTTGTTTGGATCAGTTAGGGTGATGTGAATCCCAATTTGCAACTTCGAAAAAGTTGTGCTCGCTGCTCACCACGTGATAAACTGCGAAAATTTGGGTCATTTTTCACTTTTTGCTCTAAAAGTCATAAACTATGCGTTTCCGACAAGTAACATTCACTACACAAATGAAGTTTATTCAATTCGCAACAATTTAAGCCTAAATACAGCTTCCTAAACCTTATAACGACTAAACTGTGGCCATTCGAAGATAGTTCGATTTTTCCGAAATATTGAAATTTATAGTTTTGCTCCCGTTTGAAGCAAACTATTGGCAAAACCGCTCGATCTATGAGAAGGTCGTAAAATAAAGTTGTAGAAAATTTAATTTTCTTTTGTTAGAGCATAACACAATCACTCACAATCTGCATAACCAAACATAATCTGGGAGTACCTCCACGCGGTGAAGGCGGTAACAGTGTAAACTGGCTAAAACTCCCATCAACTAAACAAATGCCTTCGGGCTTATGTTTTGGTTTTGATTTTCGCAAAGATAGTAATTGGAAGTAGCCTTCCCGGTAACGCAGGGGAGCAGTAAAAAAACTATTATCTTATAAACGCTAACGAAGTCAGGCTAAATAGTCATAAAAATGTCGGTTCCACCGGGAGTCTGCTTTGTGTGTTGGCTGGCACTCAAGGAAGGTGACAGTACAGTGGTAATTGTAAAAAAAACGTGGCATCTAAACTCTAATTAACTCGAGTGTGGAGCGTGGCCTCAAAGAGGATGTTTTTTTTTTGAAAAAGCTAGACGAAGTCAGTGTTCACGATACTTGCAGAAAGAGATTCACCGCTTGGCATAATATTGACGCATGTGCTCGTCGTGGAGGCGATCAAATTCCACAACCCCGCCCATCAACCTATAGAACATCGAACCCTATGAATCTTCGGAGCATTTGTTTCCTTTGTGCGGAGGAAATCACTGAGGAGTTTCACCAGCTCCAAAACAAACTTCCCAAATCACGCAGAAATGAGGTGTTCAAGTTCAATAATTAATGACAATTAGGGAATCAATGCTCGATGCAGCCAGTCGTCGAGGTGATACATGGGGACGGCAAGTCATTTTTGACCTCGTTGCACCTGATGCCAGGTACCATAATTTATGCCAAAAGAAGTTTTACTGTCTTCCATTCAGCTTGCGAGAGAAGAAATAGCTTCTTAAACATTTCATTTTCGTATAATCTTTTTTCCTACTTTTCCAAATTTTGTACCTTTGTTAATTACCTATCTTGCAAATGAAAAAGTATTATCCTTTTTATGATTTAATATGCCCTCAGTTTCAATTCTTTAAAAATCTATTTCTACCTTCTTTTTGTTTTTCAGATATTGTGAGTGAACTATTTGTCTCACAGACTTTGTTCTATGCTCTAATGAAAGAAAATTAAATTTTCTACAACTTTATTATTCGACCTTCTCATAGAACGAGCGGTTATTGCCAATATTTTGATTCAAATGGGAGCAAAACTAAAAATTTTAATATTTCGGGAAAAACGAACCATCTTCGAATGGCCACAGTTTAGTCGTTATAAGGTTGAGAAAGCTGCAATTAGGCTTAAATTTTTGCAAATAACCTTTATTTGTGTAGTGAATGTTACTTGTCGGAAACGCATAGTTTATGACTCTTAGAGCAATAAACTTTAAAAAAAAAGTAAAAACCGACTTCAAAACCAAAATGCACTAAAAAGTCTTAAATAAACTCTTCACCATTGAAAGGAAAGGAATCCGTTTTAGGCAAACAATTTATTTTTGGAGTCGGTGCTGTGATAGTTGATGCTTGATGGTCAAAGTGATGGCACCGACTCCAAAAAGAAATTGTTTGCCTAAAACGGATTCCTTTCCTTTCAATGGTGAAGAGTTTATTTAAGACTTTTTAGTGCATTTTGGTTTTGAAGTCGGTTTTTTTAAGTTTATTTTATTTCTTCAATTTTAGTGATTACGTAAGAAGGGGGGGGGGGGGGGGGATTGCACCTTATGATTCTATTTTTTAAGAAGCTACAAATTACCTATCATAAGTTCCATCATTATAATTACTGAACTCCTAAGCGTTAAGGAGTTCCACCATCAGCTCAGCCCCACAAGATGTTGACTATCAGACGTAACAACACGTCAACATTAAGATTCTAGTAAAGAAACACTGTACGTGCCTTTAAAATTTGAGGGTTTCCCTCAATTCCACCAAGTTCCCATCATCAGATCCCAAAATGGAAAAAATGGGACCAACTAGAAGGTACACCCTCTAAGTAGGCGAAAAAATTTTTCGATTCGGTCGAAAAACGACTGAGATATGAGGTAACATGCATACAAAAAAAAAAACATACAGTCGAATTGATAACCTCCTCCTTTTTTGAAGTCGGTTAAAAATAATAAAAAATGTACGTAATTTTCAAAGATGTGTTCGCGTTTTATGTGTTATGTTTATTTACGGTACCTAGTAAACAAAATTTAAAACAAAACTGTGTTAAATTTACTCACGCAATTTTTAGTTAGTAATCCAACTACTGAATCAAAGGGAATCAATAGGTACTCATTAGGTATTTAGGTACCTACAACATCTAATAAAGTCAGATTTGGTAAGATTGAATATTTTAACAGGTATTTTTTTTAAAGTTTACTTTCACATTAGATTTGTCTCATTATTATTAAATAAACAGAGGTAGCACAACACAATTAGGTATTTTCAGTTTATCATTACCTACATCTGTTAAAGTTAGTAATGAATTTTAAATGTTTTAAAGTTTACTTTCACATAAGCTTTGTCTTATTATTATTAAATAAACAGAGGGAACACAACACAATTAGGTGGTTTCAGTCTATCATACCTGCCCAGATGTTCATGTTTTAAGCCTGCGATTAACACATACCTACTTGAGTTTCTTTCTTAGTTTATCATACCTACCCTGCTGTTAGTGTTTTAGGCCTGCGATTAATGAACACATACCTAAGTTAAGTTTCTGTTGCAGATATTCATACCTACCCAGTTATTTTAGGCGTTCGATAAAAGGTATGATTCCGTAGCCGACTCCACGCAGCAGCATCAGACGACGTGTCGTCGCGATACTACTGATTTCTTCGTATTTCTGTTAAATACCATCCGTAGTTAGTGACATGTAGCTAGCGATGCGTCGTCGAGTGGCAGACAACACTGTCGCCCGACCGCAGATCAGCCTGCAGTCAGGTTCGGAATCATGACTGAAGCGACATGACGCCACGATATGTCGCGGCGACACGTCGTCTGCTGCTGCTGCGTGGAGTCGGTTACGGAATTATACCTAAATAAATGGACACATAACTTCCTAAGTTTCTGTCTTTGTTTTCATACCCAGCTGTTTTGTTTGCTTAGCGTTTAGTCTAACTGATCTGTTTGAAGAACAATTATTAGGTACTGATACACGTTAATTAAGGTTTTTTCATATTTGTGTGTTTCGTAATAATAGGTAATCGAATGCATTAGGTAGGTAGACTTTCCGCCGCGCTTCGACGTGGTGTGGCGAGAACGACGTGCTGGATTATTTTTACTGGTACCTAGAGTCAAACATCGCGGGGTTAGGCGGAATTTGTAGAACATCTGATAATCAATGTTAGTTTTTTTTTCAAAGATTTAGAACGCAATCAGGTTTGATATTAATCAAATTTAATAGTTTTTTATGTTCACTTTGTTTTTAGAAATGCTACCCCTGCTATTAAACTAACTTAATACGATAGGTAAATAAACATAACATAATTACACTCTGATTTTTAATTAGATAGGCTAAACTGACATTTGGTGGGTTGCCACTTTTTCGTCGCACAAAAATAGTGATGTGTCTTAGTAATCGAACTATTCAGTTGGTAATCGTTTTTATGTTATGAAGCATAATATAATATTATCTTTATTACGGTGCTATTACAACGAAAAAAGTCAAAGCTTACTCAGTGTAGTGTAAAGATAATTTAATATACTACACACTGCTGTCGCATATTTGTTGAAATACTGATAAATTCTAGGTGAAGGAAGTATTAACCAACTGGGTGAGTCGGTGAACTACTTACCTCCCATTCTAATACTTAAGTTTGTTTGAAAATCTAATAATAGTTACGGGACGGCACGGGGAGACGGAGAGGGAGAATAAAACTGAAACATACTTAATCACTATATATTTCTAAATCATCGCTTTTAGAATCTGAGTCTGTAACATTCATTATAAATGTATCTGTCACATCATCAATAAGATGATCGAGTTGCATCATTTTGTTTTCTTCCTTTATTACATGATCGATGCAACTCGACCATCGTTACCAACTTCAGCCCGTCATTAAATAATTGCTTGACGTCGGCCATTTTAAAACTTTTGTTAATTTTGGCGACAGTTTAAAACCAGTTGTTAGACCTTCGAGGAAGGCTTCTCGTGACGTATTTATATTCATATCAACCCAAGACTTATTAACTGTGTGGCCTTCATTCACCCACATTTCATCTTGGTAGTAAATCATCTTGCCTTGACTGCGATATTCTTTTATTGTAAGTAAATATCTCTTGCGCCATAGAATTATGTCTTTTCGGTCTATTCTTTTCTTTTCTTATAGGAGCTGCGACGTTTGTGGCTCGTATATTTGAAATTCAAATGTTTTAGAACTCGTCTAATTGTGGTTTTCGAAAGATTCGTTAGCCCAGGATCTTCATTAACGGCGTCTGTGATCTTAAAAAAAAAAACATATAGTCAAAAAGTTCTTCACAGACAGATCTCTCAATTTAGCACTTAAGATAGATTCAATAAATTTCAAATGAGTATATTCAGCTAATACAATCACTAAGACAGCGTATAAGAACAAGATGGCGACTGTTTATCATGATTGGAACAAACGTCATATTGATAATGCTCATAATAAAATGTATGGATATCATTTGGTATGATTTATTTGATGATTCCACTGAGGAAGACGAATTCATTGATGGAATTATCATAAATACAATTGACACATTTCTATCGCAATCCTGCTGTTTGTTGTTATCAAACTGCGATGAGCAAAATAGCGGAATGTAAACGATGACTGTAACGTGTTTATAGTCCACTCAGCATTTTCATCTGTCAGTCAGCGCTTGTATCACTGGTATATTTTTTCCGATGTCGTGTGTCAAGTTTTAAGTGTCTACATACATTTCAACAATTTAATTTTATTGCTATTATTGAAAAACAAATTATTACAAACTAGTAAGTAAAAAACGACTAACCTTCGTAATACGAGGGTCAAACTGAAAGTTCTTAGAAAATCAAAAACTGATTACATTAGCCAGTTATTAGTTTTATTATATCTTTTCAAAATATTGTCCATTGACGTCAATACACCGCTGCATGCGATGGAACCACTGGGAAAAGCACTGTGCCCACTCGTCCTTAGGGGTCTCTTCAATGGCATCGCGATACGCAGCCACCGCTTCTTCAGCATTCATAAACCGCTTTCCTTTAAGTTTTTCTTTAATTTTTGGAAATAAATAAAAATCACAAGGCGCGAGGTCGGGGCTATACGGCGGGTGACCCAGTAATTCAACGTTTGATGTCGCCAAATAGTCGATCGTTCGCTTGGCGGTGTGCGACGAGGCGTTGTCGTGGTGAAGGAGGATCCTACTGCGAGGTCGTTTCTCTCAAACTTTTTCCAAGACAAGTGGCAAACAATTGGTAGTGTACCATTCTGCAGAAACTGTTTTTTGATCCTCTAACACAATTGTTGCGAAATGACCTATCCTTCCAAAGAACGAGGCCACCATTTTTTTTCCCGCACTTCGATCTCTCTTCACTTTAGTTGGCAACTCCTCGAAAGGAAACACCCACTGAGCAGATTGTCTTTTGGTTTCAGGATCATAACAGTAAATCCAGCTTTCGTCACCTGTTAGTATGTCGAACACAGCATTTGAGTCACCTCCGTTAAATCTTTCAATCATTTTACGGCACCAATCCACACGATGGAGTTTTTGAGCCTTAGTCAAATTATGAGGTATCCACCGGGCGCAAAGCTTCCTGACCGCTAAATGTTCGTGGAGGATTTTGTGCACTTGACTCATACCGATGCCTAAGCTTGTCCGAATCTGCTGATAGGTCACTCTTTTGTCAGTCTCTATCATACGCCGCACAACACAGATGTTATTTTCAGTCGATCGCCGTAGAAGGCCGTCCCTCACGTACATCATCAGTGAGATTAGTGCGACCACGTTTAAACTCATTAAACCAGTTGTAAACAGTCGCACGAGATGGGGCTTCATCGTGAAAGCACGGTAATGTTATCTACAGTATTGTAACTCGGCCGACTCTTTAAAATAAATACCTACAGCCGCGCGGTACCTAAACGTGCGATAGGGCTGCCTGCCCGCCTCCAGTATTTTACAATTGCCTACTTTAGTGTTTACATTTAGTTTTGTGATCGTAAATAAACTTTTTTATATAAACAAATAATATATTTTGTGGATTAAATAGGAAGTATTCAATATAAATGGGTGTTGTGTTTTGCTCGTTAGATTTAATTAAAAACATTTTTATGTTTAAATGACAAATCGATCTTATAAATTTGCTACCGAAAAATAATTGCGCAACGACTTAGACGTATGGAATGCTTTAATGCTTATTAAATTTTAAAGTATAAAAAATCCGCATTCTCATATAAAGCTTTATTAAAAATCAAATCAGCACAATATATCCTATTCGTCTTAATAAAATGTACTTAAACTTATTTTTCGAGAAAGAAATCGCGCGACTATTGTTAAAAAAACAACGCACCGTCCGTTAGTCATTGTGGCACAGTCGCGACTGTCTGCATGCCGAACGCATGCCGGAGTCGAGGCGCGTAGGTATAGCTCGCGTTTCGTCCGTTTGTATGGAGTTGGAATACTGTTTAGATAACATTACCGTGGTGAAAGGCCAATCGTAGTCTATCATAACTTTCTTGTTGACTTAAATGACATCGAAAGTCATAAAAAATCATTGCACGAAAATTTTCTCGTGTTAAATTCATGTTGACGTGACACAGACAATTTTCAATTTGCCGCCAAATCGTAAAACAAATGACAAATGAATGAAATATATACTCAGTAATATTGGCAAAGAGTTCTATTTTCAAATTTTAGAGTATTTTTTTTATTATATAGTTTATAAGTGGCCAGTTCTAAGAACTTTCAGTTTGACCCTCGTAGTAGGAACTTCTTTATTATAAAAAAAGCCGTGCACCTTACGCCGTATAGCCGAAAGAGTGAATTCATGCAATTTATCTTTGATTGTCTGCTTCAGTCCAGTTTTTTGTGGTGGCGTGGGCGAGAAATTTTCCTTAATGTCTTTAAAACGTTAAAAACAGTGGCAGTTCCGATCCCCAAAATATCTGCTGTTTTTTGAGTACATAGGCGCTTGTTCGGTTTTTCATGTAATTGGGAATCCAATTTCGTTGCTTCTTCATTACACATGTATTTGAATACGTTTTGAACCATTGTCTTCTCTGTGACACTTAGACCAGCGGAGCGCTTCCTCTTTCTAGGAGACATAACTGCACCCGAGGTGCTTGGTTGAGGGTCTCCCATGTCGTATTTTTAACAAAAAACACAACAAATGGGAATAACAATTTAAACAAAAAACGTAACAAAAACTTAACAGCAAATAACAACAAAAACTTAACAGGAAATGAGTTACTGTTACAAACTGAGTTAGCGTTAAGAGCGCAAGGGATTTTCGTACAACCGATCGCAAGCGAAAAAGGAAGACAAATGACGCGACGCAGGTGATTCACAAAATGGCGACCTCCGTGGTGTAGTGGCTAAGCACGCTGGTTTTAAGGCGTTCAGGCGCTCAGAGGTCCCGGGTTCGATTCCCGGTCGGGTCAATGTAGAAATCAAAAATTTTCTCTATTTATTTATTTATTTATTTAAACTTTATTGCACTGTAAAATGTACAATTGGCGGACTTAATGCCTTATGGCATTCTCTACCAGTCAACCACCTTGTAATGCAGAGAGTTTAATTAGTGGCGGAATATTAATAATAAGTGAGAGGAGTGGTACAAAAAAAAAAAGAATCTATCTATTGTCTATCTATTGTCTCGGGTCTGGGTGTTGTTGTACCACCGTTGTGTCTGATGTCCATAACACAAGTGCAATTAGCTGCTTACTTTGGGATCAGAACAATGTATGTGATTGGTGGATGCCATAAAGTGTTGCCACAGAGAAAAAAAAATAGTTTTTTGTTTTTAAGCTGATCATGTTAGTAAACCATAGAATCATGATACATGCCATCGTCATCATCATTTTCAATAATATATGTACATTAATTTTAAAGAAAAAATATTTTCACTATAAGAATATTGCCATTGTAAGGAAACCCGCCTCATTTATTTCGAATTACATTCTAACAATTTACCTCAAATCGATAGAATGCAAAAAAATGCAGTTTGAAATCAATCCTGCAAACATATGTATTTTATTGTTGACATTTTATCCATTAAGTGTTTTATTTAAGGCTGTTGACGCCGGAACAGCATCCCCAATCGATAAAAACATCATCTTCTAAAGTCAGCTGACTGAGTCTTTGTTTTCAACTGTCTCCGTTTACGAGATACTACTATTTTAATCATGCTGGCGTGCTAGTGTGGAAGCTCAGCTTTACCTTCTTAAGCTATTACGCAAATTTATTAAATATTTAACACGGATAATATACGCATGATTAATCTCACACAGTTGAAAATTCACAACACTAGTGCACTACGCTAGCAACATTAAAAATGAAAAAGGACGATTGTAGCTGTCAGTTTAGTCTATGTAATTAAAAATCAGAGTGTAGGTAGTAGAGTTTACACACAACAATAATAATGTGACTATGAGCAGCAGCGCTTGGGCTTTGTCGGCTTTCTTTGTCGGTTGCTCAAACGGTTGGCGCCGCGAAGTCTAGAAAGTGACGACATGCAGTCCAACACGCGTACTGCGGCTACCTCGCTCACTGTTTTTCGCTTTCGCGCACCCCGCCTCCCCTGCCACCCCCTCGGCACCCACGTGTTAGTCAACAGTCCGCCTAAAAAATTCACTCTGTAATGTGCGCGTGCGATACGCGGAACTTTTAAAAATGCCGTATCGGTTTTCGTCCCAGGACTGTTTAAATATGGAAATGTGTTACAATGAAGCTGGTGAAGTTTTGTTGCGGGCTCAAGAAATTTAAGCCGAGCGATACGGGCGAACTTTACACGCTCGCACCATTCTCGGAGCTGTGCAGAGGCACCGTAAGTCTGGTAGCTTCCAGCCGCGTCACGACGTGGGTCGGCAACGACACCCAGTCAGCTGGAGGAGGACGTGCTGGAATTCTTCGAGCGACACCCGATGGCGAGCACCGCAGAGGCCGCCCGCGCGTTTGGCGTGAGCCAATACTACGTGTGGCGGCTACTACGCAACGAGGGCCTCCACCCTTACCACTTCATGCGGGTCCAGGAGTTGCTGCCAGCTGACTTTGCGCCGCGAGTGGAATTCTGCCGTTGGTTGCTTCGGAACCGGTACTACAACATTTTGTGGACGGACGAATGCACATTTACGCGCCAAGGGTTGTTTAACGTGCACAATGCACATTACTGGTGCGAGAGCAACCCCCATGTCATTCGTTTGGACCACTTTCAGTACCGGTTCACCGTGAACGTGTGGGCAGGCGTCGTCAACGGAGCTCTGCTGGGGCCCGTGTTCCTGGAGAGGCTCAATACGGAAACGTATTTGTAGATTCTTCAGAGCGAGCTCCCAGATCTTCTTCTGGACGTACCTGTGAGGAGCCGCAGGTACTTGTACTACCAGCACGACGGCGCGCCTGCTTATTTTAGTCTGCGGGTGCGCGAATACTTGGACGAGGCATTCCAAGGCCGCTGGATCGGCCGTGGCAGTGTCATCCCTTAGCCACCGCGTTCGCCGGACCTAACGCCGCTGGACTTTCACGTGTGGGGTAGGGCAAAGGACCTTGTTTACGGCAACGACGGCCACACAATCCGAACCGTCGAACAGTTCCGTGCGCGAATTATTAACGCATTTGACTACATGCGTAGCGAAACAGCTGTGCTCGAATCGGTTCGGAGACATTATTTGGACCGTGCGAGGATGTGTGTTCGTGTGGATGGCCAGCACATCCAACATTTATTGTAAATAACTAGATGATTGTGTAAATATGACTTGTTAGATGTGTAATTGTGTAAATATGACTTAGTAGGTGTAATGGTGTAAATAGGACTTGTAAATATCAATGAATTATGACTTTTAAACACGCCAAGTTAATACAAAAGCAATAGGATCCTATTTCCTATTGATAATAAATACTTTTACGATTTGTGTTAACTTGTCCAAAGCCTGAAAAAAGTGTGATGGAAAGTCTTTATTCGTCAAAATGTATGAGCAAATGTAAATAATGTGCTAATGTGATGTGTTGTGTTGTGTTTCTTTACTGAATAAACTAAAGTAAAAAGGAAGTGTGTTTTATTGCATGCATGCAATACAAGGATGCATCTCCACTGAATCAAACTCAATCACAATCATTTATTCGGTAGGTAAAACACCTGTTGACGCCTGTTAACGATTGAATTATCATGTGATGGCTCCTTATTGCTCCTCCCCGCTTCCTAAGTTTCTGTCTTTGTTTTCATACCCAGCTGTTTTGTTTGTTTAGCGTTTATCTAAGTGATCTGTTTGAGGAACAATTATTAGGTACTGATACACGTTGATAAAGGTTTTTTCATGTTAGTGTTTCGTCATAATAGGTAATCAAATGCAGTAGGTAGTTACCTTTATTATTATTATTATGTAGGACTAACTAGATACCTCCCGCCCGAGCACCGCGCATCGGCACGCCGCATGAATGAAATAGGCATCTTCTGTCACGCTCGCTCTCGTGCGTCTGTCTCGTTCTCGCTTAGCTAGAGCATCTACCGTCACGCTCAGGCCCATACGTCTGTCTTTTTCGCTTCTAGCTTTCGCTCAATCTAATACTTATGTAAGAGACGAAAGGTGATTTCGCGGGACAGGGTGTTCTTAAAAAATGTTTTTTTTTTGTTAGGAAAAATAAAAACGTAAACGGGACAGTTTAAAGAAAAAAAAATGGGTCCTCTCTATGATATCGTGCTCTGTTAAAATATTATCACTTAAAACGAGGTGACCTTATATAGAGGTGCTGTAATTTTAAAAAAAATATCCTCCGGCTTTAAAATTGATAAAAAAAGGTACGAAGAATATGCAATAGAAACAGCTAAGCTCCTTGTAGCAGAATATCCATGGTTTTATCTTCCTTCATCGGTGCATAAGGTAATTATTCATGGATCTGAGGTTATAGAATATGCTCTGCTGTCTATAGGACAACTATCAGAAGAGGCCACAGAAGCAATAAATAAAGATGTGAAGTATTTCCGACAGCATAATACGCGAAAGAATTCCAGAATTACATGCAACACCGATATGTTAAACCGATTGCTATTAACGTCGAATCCTTATATCACTGGTTTGATAAATTTGCCTAAAAAAATGCAGTCTTTACCCAAAGAGTGTATTAATTTAATTTCAGTAGAATAATATAATATTAAACAATGTTTTACAAAGTATTTAATTTTATTAAGAAGTTTTCCACTTTTGACCGCTGTTACATAGACGCGGGACCACCGTGGTGCGGGAGTCGAACCCGGGATCTCGGAAGATGGCGGCATTCAAAACCAGCGTGCTATTCACTCCTCCAAAGACGAAGACCATTGCGCAGACTTGTATTTTTAACACCCGCTAATTAATTAGTAGGTGCACTATTAGAAAAAAAAGATTGATTATTATTGTTATATAACATAACCTCAAAAAATATAAATACTCATAACATTTTTCCCCGGCTTTATTGATAAAAGCTGCAATAATATTTAGTTTTATTACACATTTATAGATCAAATTCACCAATAGTGCAAAGTAGACGATCTCTTTAAAAAAAACATTGTGACAGGTCAATCAATGTATGGAGAGTGGGCATCCTTCTTTGCTACATTTGTACTTATAGTTGTTATATGAAACCTTATAATTGGCCTTACTTATACATAAGTTATATATCATAGACATTTAAGTTTTGTTATGCTGTATGGTTTCTTAATAATAAAAAATAAAAATAAATAAAGTAGGCAACTTACGAACTATTCAAAATGAGGAATGTTTCTTTAATCGAAAACATTTTCATTCATAAAATGTGATGATTGTAAGTATAAGTATAAAATACTTAGCACAAGTTATTTACTCAGTAGATATTAATGGTTTGTCTGTGTTATTTTCAGATCTGTGATGCTGAATTAATATTAGTTCGTGGATGCTTCCTCTCATAAAAAAAATATATTAAGATGAAAAGGGGTTCCCTCTATCTGGCAGAATCTTTTTGCTCCGAAAGTCACTTGGCATAATTTTATTTAGTCGAATATTATTCAGGCAGAATTTTCTGTTAGCATAATTATTGTTTGGTCGAATATTTATATGCCCGAATTTACAATGGCATACTTTTAAGATAGCAGAAATTTATAAGGCATAATTACCTTTGGCAAAATTTTACTTTGCATACTTTCGCTAAGCATAATGTTTATTTGGCATAATTTGACTAGGCATACTATGAAGAAAGCAGAATTTCCTTTAGAATAATTTCACTACGCATATTGCTATTTCTTTTAAATAGTATTTTACCCTAAGATTGAATTAAAAAGTCATTAAGTTGTGGTACAAAAGTTAGTGACAGAAACGAATCGGTACAAAACCGACTCCACGCAGTCTTGTTTGCCCCACCCCTAGAGTGTAATTCAAAATCGCGTAGGCGCGGAGGGGCGAGGCAGCCCGCGAGCTGAGGAGCAGGTGGTTTGAAAGCTCGCCGCCGCGGCTGAGGCTGGCCGGCGAAGCCGGCCAGCAAGCCGAAGCTGCGGTGGTGAGCGAAAACCATCTGCGACGATAAGCTCGCGTGGGACTGCCGGAGCCCCGCAGCGCCGGAGCCGTGACAGAAACTATGCATGTTGCATGCTTGCATGCTGCATGCAAGCTGTTGCTGGCTTGCATGCTGCATGCTGCATGCTTGCTTGCATGCTTCATGCTTGTTTGCCTGCTTTCTGCATGCTTGCTTGCTTGCTGCATGCTTTGCTTGCTTGCTTGCATGCTGAATGCTTGCTTGCATGCTGCATGTTTGATTTGCCATGCATGTGGTATGTTAGTATTACTAAGATAGAACTACTTGGGATACACAGAGAAATTAAGGTATATAGGAGAATATTAAATATGAAAAATATGCCAAAAGACGATTCGGACTGTGAATTTTCTGCGATAGGATGATTCTGCCTATTAATGACTATATATACGAATTGTATGCCACAAGACGATTCTATCTGTGAACTTTCTGCGTTAGGATGATTCTGCTTTAAGACTATTATGGATATAAAATTTCTGCCTAAAGATGATTCTAGCTTACACGATTATGCGTTTTGAACGTCTGATAAATGAGTGAATGCTAATTGATGTTCTGCGAAAGGAAGTTTATGCTATTTGATGATATGCCAAATAAAATTATGACAATAAAAATTATGCGAAACAAGGTAGACCCGATGAAAAGGTCATGAAACAATTAATGCAGCTTTACTTAGGATTTATTCAATTATTTTCTTGTTTAGTATAAGAGTTATTGATGTAGTTTTAGCTATTATACGTAAAAAGTGGTTAGATCGACAGAAACTCACAGAGAACGCCATTTCTCATTTTGTCAAATAAAAATGTTCATTTCTTTCCGCACCTATTGTAATTAAAATACTGCCCAATTACGGCTCTGTGGGCTCGGGTCTAAAGGCCCCAGTACACAATGGGCCATGCGTGCCCACTACAGGCCATCGCCATTGTGTACAGGGGATAATGGTATATGATGGCGGACAATTGTCCATCGTGGCGCGGAATCGGGGAGGGGCATACTTTAAAGGAATCGTGGCGTTACGTGGCCTGTGGTGTTAACACAAACGGCCAGTGTTGAGTTCGTCACCGGCCACTGACCGGGATAGTACACTTTTGTGTTGCATGCTATTGGCGTGGCGTGCGATCGTCCAAAATGTCAATAGCGTGGAGCAATTAAGAAACTTTTAAGTTTATTGATTTATATGAATTTGGACCCAAATAATGCACTGCACAAGGATAAGAACAAGGTATGTTTATACTTTTTTTATTTTGATTCAAATTGTGTATACTATCTATCTACACTTCTATACTAATATTAGAAAGGACTTTTGTTTGTTGGAATTGAATAGGCTCCGAAACTAATGTACCGATTTGAATAAATCTTTAAGCATTAAAATCCTACATTAGCCCTGATAAAAATAGGCGATAAAATATAATATAATAATAATATATAATAAATCATTTATTGCAGGCATAAAAAAACCCATATAAAGTATAAATTACACAATAAAAATAAAAAAGAGCCTCGTCTGAAAATAATAAATGTAGTATTGTGGGTACGATGTTTTCAGGTGAATGATGCATAGAATCGCATTGCTGACTCCCTGGAAAATCCTGTTTCGGAACTTAAAAAAAAAGAAAGAGACATTTCAAGAAAAAACGATTCGATCCGATCTGGTATGGGAGAAGAAGAAAGGAGATTGGCAGTTTTTGACCTGAACGTTACAGAAAACAAATTATAACTAAAATTCATTAAATATTTTTTAAGCATTTGTCTTGAAATATCAATATCTAATTCTATGGGATAATAAAAGTAACTTTAATTAAGCATAAAACGATATTAATACCCAAGCATGTCGTCATTGAATATCTTTTACGGGAAAATGTTGCCAAACAGAAAAATAGTTTGTTTTAATCGATTCATTTAACATCGATTAATGTCATTTCTGATTATCTCTTTTTTCTTTGTTTACTTTAAACAGAAAACCTACCAATGGAAGAAGTTTTTTTTTACATTTATGAGCCAAAAAAATATTTGATATTTTTGGTTTCCAAAGGAATTATTATTAACTGGCAATAAAATATGACTGTTATAAATCGATTGTATAATCGATTGATAGCTGCACTAGATTTTATCTGGCAAGGCCTAAAACGTCAAAAAAAAAAACAGCGACAAACTATAGCTTCCATTCCTGACTTCCGAACATTGCTTTCGATTGGACGAGATGAGCACACAAAACTGTATAAACAGTGGCATTAGTTTTGCTCGCAGCAATGCTATAGGCATGCATTTGTTGCAAGATGAAGTCATACTTGCACTTGTTCAACAGTGGACTGCTCCTCTTACGGTCAGTATTTCTTAGGATTTTGAGTCCAGACTCCTGTTACAAGCCATTTGAAAACTTATATTGTTTTTAAGTGACTGCATTTATTGACACTGATTTGTGTGTATAATGTGGCTTATTATTCCGCTCTGTATGTTATGTGAAGATTCGACCTGTATTTATTATGTGTCTAGCCTTTGGTTAAGCTGATTATAGTAAGATGATTTATTTTCAGGTTAACCATTCTGGTCATCTATGTAAAGCATGCTGGAAACTTGCGAATGATTCTCTGGGAACAGAAAACCGTGCAGCTGCCTCTAATGTAGTATCAACGTGTATGCATATATTGTGGACGTTCTGTCTTGCGTACACGGTCTCATTTGCTGAGAACTGGTTGTGATCGAGAACAGAGGATTCATAATGTAATAGCAGAGTGGATACTTCCCCGTAGAGTAAGTTTATTGGGATATTTGCCAATGTTAGAGGTGTACTTAAAGTATAAATCTTAAGACGTAGTAAGGTAATCTTATATGAAAAAGTAAATATTTTTTTACAGATTGGTAGTCGAATGTGTCATTCTTGCTGGGTGAGAGCTGACAGAGCTGCTCCTCACTTTATATCCAGACCATCAACATCTTCAACACCAGAGATCCAAGCTGAACCTGCTTCTGAACAGTTGAGTTCCAGTGAAAGAATCACACTGCCTTATTATGTAAGGTCCGTAGATACAGAATCTCACTGTTTTGTTACAGGATGTGAGAGGCAAGAAAGGAATCAAGTTCCTACTAGTGTTAGGCAATATTTATTAAATACATATAATTATTATGTACCAATCAATAATCGAGTATGTGAGTATCACTTAAACCTGGAAACATGGGATTTTATAAATAGAATATTAGATAATTATGTTAATGTATTTACTGCTGGTCATATTGAGGATATGTTACAGCTAAAAGAGACACACTCATACAGTGATTTTAATAATGTATTTAACATGTCTGACATTTCTTTTCGCCATTGGTTTGGATTTTCTAAAGAACAATTTAATGTCATATTAAACGAGGTACCACAATTCAATGAAATGAAAAAAGGACCAATTGCATTAGCAATATATTTAATGAAGCTTAGGACGGGGGACTCTAATGAGAGAATATCAATATTATTTAATATTCCTAGACGGACTATGGAAAGTTATTTGGGTAAAGCACGGGCCTAGCTCTACAATTATTTTGTCCCTCACCATATTGGTTTAAACCATATTAAAAGGCAACAAATTATTAATAGAACATTATTAATACTCAAGGGTCTCTTTGACTATCAAGAAGGAGAAGAAAAGCCCGTTGTAATTATTGATGGCATCTATTGTTATGTGCAGAAAAGATCGAATTACCTTTATAAAAAAAAGAACATATAGTTTACACAAATATCAAAACTCGGTAAAACCATTTTTAATTGTATGTGCAGATGGTTATATTGTTGATGTTCTGGGCCCTTATCCAGCCACTACCTCAGATGCAGACATTATGAAGCATGAATTTAACAATGAAAATTCAATATTGCGGCTGGCGACGCCTTTATATTGGGTAGGGGCTTCAGAGATGCCTTGCCCTTATTAGGTGAATGCGGTTACAGAACCTATGTCCCTGCTACGCTACAGGCGGGTGAATGGCAGTTATCAACTTTAGAGGCAAATAAGACAAGGGCAGTCACCATATGTAGGTGGGTTGTAGAAGTCGTAAATGGTAGGTTTAAGGGAGATTTGAAATTATTCAGCCAAGATTTTTTTAACAAAGCGTCTAAACACTTAATGACAGATTTTGAAGTGGCTGCCGCTTTGATAAATGCCTTTCACCCGCCCATTGCAAATCGTGCAGATGCTGCGGAGATATTGGGAATTATAAATGAAAAAATGAATACAGAAAATCATCTGAGCAATTATGTCATTTCCAACAATTTGAATTGACGTAAGGCCTACTTTTTGAGAATTGAAGTTGATGATGAGAGCTTAGTTAATTTTCCGCGTCTTACAAGTAGCGAAATGCAGTTTATTTCTTTCGGTTCTTAACAAATTAAACAGGCGAGATCCTATTATGGAGAACATATTAGAAATGATGGCAAATATGTTATTGACGTGTGCCGTGACACAGACAGCGACCTACAGAGTCGGCATCAAGCACATCATGGCTTTTAAGAGGCCGAATTAGGTCAGGACATATTTCAAATAAAACATACTTTACCTACATTTTAATTGACAGTGCTCTTATTGGTAGAGCGGCAATAATAGGATATTATTGTAACTGTTTAGTAGGAAAGCCAACTGTGGGTTGTTGTTGTCATACAATGTCTATAATATGGTACCTTAGTTGGGCAAGGTATCAACAAGATTTAATACCAACTGATTTAATTTTTAGATGATGTATTAATTGTATATGATGATGACAATGATGAATAAATATGTATTACAAAGATATATTTATTTATTTATAAAATGCATAAAACATAAACATAATCCTGTTCCTACCTACCTGCTCTATTACCTCTATATTGCTGCTCATTTATGAATGACCCGAGCGGAGATTGTTAAGAAGAATGTCTTAGGGTCTGGGTGTAAAAAAAAGCTTAAGGCAAATCTCGAGACATATTTTTGATGTTAGCACTACAGTTTTTCCAGTTTCATAATCTCATTGACTTAATCTATGATAAATAGCTATATTTAGGAGGGAAATGTCATGTCTCCCCTGAACTTTTCATTGCTCTATTGCTCTTCCATTCGTTAGATATAATATCCCTGATCTGTTATCTATTTTGACTGTCTCACAAGGAAATAATTCATAAAGTTGCCTAATCTGACATAACCTAGCTTTTTGTTGCGTAACTATCAATAATTCTACTCTCCCAATGAATTGCTGCAAATTTTAACATAAATGAAGTCTGCATGCATCGATCTACAAATTTGCCCAAAATTATCCATGTAACAGCTAAGCCCAAGATCCTATGGCAGTTTGCCGATCTCCTTTATAAGCCAATTTGAATTTTTATGATGCTATGGAGGCATTTTTAAAAGTCAGATACACATTAAAAAGTATAATTTCAACAAATGAGTAAAGGGTAAGTAAAAACATTAATTACTTTCCAAATTTTTATTTAAAAGTAACTAAGTATTTACTCATTTTGATTTCCACAAATTATAAACTAATTAAATTATGGATTATAGGCCCTACCACTGCATAGTCTTCTTTGATGGATGTAATTCATAAAATTTTATCATATTTGCGTAGCGTTAATTGGATCCCGACGAGGTACAGATTGAAATGGTAATAGATTTTCATCATGGTTTACTCTTATACCTACATGAATTAATTCACCGTTCCTATCATAGCCGTCAGTACTGCCTGGTGGAGTATAAATATTGCGAGATGATTTGCTCTTTCTTAAAAAAATGTGTACTAATAAACAGCTGTGGGTTGTAATAGAAGTTTTAACGACATCTAATGGAATAGCTCTTGTAAATACTCTAAAAACTGACGATAATATCCCGAAAGTATTCTCTACGACCGCACGAGAACGTGATAGTTGTTGATTGAACATTCTTTCTAGGGTACTTAACTGATGATGTCCAGGAAAGGGCTTCATAATTTGAGTACTAAGATCAAAAGCGCCATCACCCAGATAAACATAAGGCATATTAGTATTACTTCCAGGAGGTGGGCAACTAGGTAAATTAAGGGTCCCGTCACATATTTTGTTCAACAAATTGCTTTGATTTAAAACACCTCCATCACTGATTATCCCTTGGCTATCTACCAAAGTTTCAGCATCGTTTTATTAGGGCTAATAAAACGATGTTAAAACCTTCTTTGTAATTAAATTATTAAGATCCGGTATGAGCTGGTGCTAATACGGTAATATGCTCCCATCTATCGCGCCAAGACAATAGGGAAAGCTGAATCCTTCCGTTTTGGTCAGCCGTTCTTCAGGACTTGTGGGAATCTGAAAAATAAATATTTTTTTTTCAGGCAGTCTGTTGTCCAATACAGACGGAGAAGAAACGGAAACCCCAAGTGATGTTAGATGCAACACAGAACCAAAGGACATGAATATAAAGATACCTAATGGTTTAGAATGTTTTTAACACTTACAGTGTCATATTTTATATTCATAAAGATGAAATAAGAAACCATAAATAAGAAACCAAATCATCTGTTTCATAAACATACGGGCAAATGGCGCTAAGCGCCACGCAATAAAGTATTCATAAGAGACCACAAATTTCGCAGGGTCGGACTGACACGGTAGCTCAATTGGTAAGAGCGTTTGGCCCGGTCAGCCAAGAGGTTGCTGGTGCAAGTCCCGCCCGTGCGCAAATTTTTGGTTTCTTATTTCATCTTTATGAATATAAAGATACCTGTACAGCGGAGACGTTCAGTTTAGCCACCTGAGTTAGAAAAAGCAGATAAGGAAATGTCATATACTTTTAATACGTTAAACCAGGCTATTCTCAATAAAGACCAACAAAATAAAAAAGAGGATGACTGCGACTTGTATGGGAGGCATGTTGCTAATAAACTCAGAAAATATTCAGATAATAAGAGAAGAAATAATGTACGAAATTGATGGATTACTATTAAAAGGGCGTCGCAATTTTAGTCCTAAGTACGTGTCTTCACCTTCTCAAATCATTCTAAGTAAACGTCCGTCTTCTTCAGACACCAGCTATTCTTGTCCATCACCGTCATCATCTTGGATCAATCGCCCCTCATCATCGTATTCAAATCATTATACAGGGTGTTGATTTCAATACGAGCGGAATTTTCAGAGGTGATTATGTACCTTGTTCTGATCATGAATCACAAAAAAAAATGAGTTCGAAAAAATATTTTTATTTTTATTAAATAATGACGGTTTTCAAAGTAGACCCTAGCGATTTTTAGAGTAGGCCCCCGACACCACACCGCGCCGGCTAGCGTGCGAACAAACGATACCTACAAAGCACAAAGGCACCGCAATCCTTTGTGTTTGGCGCGTGAGCGCCGCTCAGGCTTCCCGCCGCCCGCCATAGCGCCGTGCGGTGAAGTAGCGGCTATCTCTTTTTATCTCCCAGCCCGCGCTATCTCGTTCTCGCCCGTCGCTCATACCTCAGTTGTGCTAATAACATCGCATAGGCAACATGTTTTGCGAAAATGACGCAAAATTATTCTAACGGTGAACTCGTTGAAATGGTGCGATTGTATGCAATAACTGACAATAGTTTGAGTGCAGCTATAAGGAAGTTTGGTGAACGTATTGTGTATACCGAAGAATCAACAAACGTTAATGACCTAAGACAGAGAATAGTCAGTGCATTCGAGTTAGTTTGACAAAATCGTTTTGTGCTGAACAGTTTAAAAGGGAACACCAGACGCCGTGCCAGACTGTGTATTGCTCAGTCTGGTGGACACTTCGATCATTTATTGAGGTTAGTGTAAATAAAAATGTACAAAAAACTAGATGTAAAGATAAATCGATGTAAATAAGTTGATTCCAAATTTTTAACTACGCCAAAAATACTTTAGACTCGCGTCATTTAATAATCTTGGTACTTTTTTATTTTGAAACGGTTTAGCATAAATCTAGACAAAAGCTCAGGGTTCGATTTCCGTTTGAACTCCCGAAGTTAGTTTAAATGATATACCTGCCTACATGACTTTTGCTCATTAAGTAATAATAACTAAAAAATTCATAAACCATTAAAACTTCTTTTGATTTTCAAAAGATTAGCCAAGCCAATTCCCACCTGATGGCTCAAATTGTGTTTAAGTTACAGTACAGTACAGATGACTTTAGTTAGCCTAGATTAAGATTCAATTCGTAGTAGTAATTTAGAGTTTGAGGTTCGATAGATTCTCGATTGATTGCTCAAATTAATGAAAAACAGTGCGATCGATACCCAGTGCGCCATTAATTGATTCAAATTTAAGTGTTTCGGGTTAAAGTTTCAGAATTTCTGATGGACTGCCCTATTTCAGTGAGTTTTTTCAAGATTAGGTAATTTGATTTGTTACAGATGAGTTTTAGGTATGTTTGTCGGTCCTAAGCCCGATTAAAGTAGGAAGGGAAATTTGGAATCAACTAATCCAAACACGTGAAATCGCTTATTCTTAAAGTCTGTAAAAATAGCAACATACACACTCGGGCATAACGTATCCGGCAGATAAAGATAAATCAGCACTGACCGCTAGTTAGTACCTACTTGTCGCGTGCTACGCGATTCGCGCCCGCTACGATTACAGTGTAAACATAATGCAGTGTCTGACGCCACAACGCAGTAAGGGTTTCATAAAAAATAATCGCTTAAAATTTCAGTTTAATTATTTTGTAATATTTGGTTCCACATACCTGTTCTATATGGGATCATACATTGTTTTTATAAATACCGCTCGGATTGAAATCAACACCCTGTATAATTACATAATTACTTCTCCTATACAAAGCCCATCACCAATTCCACCTGCGCAAACTCCATCCCCTCTTCCACCTACTGAACTCTCTAATGCCTCATACACATAAGAAGTAGTTTATCAATCCCCCAACAGAATACATACACCTGTCCCTACGATCCATATACCTGAGGGATCCATGCAAATAATTTCTAACGAAAAATAAAATATTTTGGCTGATGCTTATGCAAAAGCTTTGAATGTTGATTGTTAAAATGACCAATTAAAAAAATGTGATGGGGCAATAATAATGTTTTTAACCGACTTCAAAAAAGGAGGAGGTTATCAATTCGACTGTATGTTTTTTTTTTTATCATTATTTTTTTGTATGTATGTTACCTCATATCTCAGTCGTTCGTCAACCGAATCGAAAATTTTTTTTACCTACTTAGAGGGTGTACCTTCTAGTTGGTCCCATTTTTTTCATTTTGGGATCTGATGATGGAATCTTGGTGTAATCGAGGAAAACCCTCAAATTTTAAAGGCACGTATAGTGTTTCTTAACTAGAATCTTAATGTTGACGTGTTATTACGTCTGATAGTCAACATCTTGTGGGGCTGAGCTGATGGTGGAACTCCTTAACGCTTAGGAGTTCAGTAATTATAATGACGGAACTTATGATAGGTAATTTGTAGCTTCTTAAAAAATAGAATTATAAGGTGCAACTCCCCCCCCCCCCCCCTCTTATGTAATCACTAAAAATAAAGAAATAAAATAAACTTTAAAAAAAAGTAAAAACCGACTTCAAAACCAAAATGCACTAAAAAGTCTTAAATAAACTCTTCACCATTGAAAGGAAAGGAATCCGTTTTAGGCAAACAATTTCTTTTTGGAGTCGGTGCCATCACTTTGACCATCAAGCATCAACTATCACAGCACCGACTCCAAAAAGAAATTGTTTGCCTAAAACGGGTTCCTTTTCATTTAATGGTGAAGAGTTTATTTAAGACTTTTTAGTGCATTTTGGTTTTGAAGTCGGTTTTTACTTTTTTTTAAAGTTTTTATAAGTATATACAAATGTTTTATTAACTCACCTTAATAATGTCCTTTAGCACTTGGTTCGGAGCCAAACATACTTTAAGAATAATTCTAGATATGTGTGTACTTCATATTTTAAAATGGTAGTGTATGCGCAAGGTCGCAAGAAATCGCAATGTCAATGCCAATTTTATTTTTGAAGGTATTGCTTCTTGCCAATATTTAATAACTTTGTGACGGTACACACTTCTATAATACTTGTTAACAGTATACAAATAAATAGCTGCAGCCGTAATTACTTCGACGTCCATTGCAAGTGGTTTGCGTTTCAATGCAAATAAATCAATATCCTATTCTTGCTAGGCAGCAATGAGCCATGCGCTATTGTGTGAACACCAAGTGATCGTGGCCTACAATAGTGCATTGCAAAGCGTGGCCCATCACAGGTCATTGTGTACTGGAGGCATATATAAGCCCCCGCGCAACGTTTCGGCGCCAGTGTGCCGATGGATCTAATGAAGTAAAGGCGTGGGCGCATAGTGGAGGCAAAAATTTTGTTCTCGCGTCCAAAAAACCGTTTTGTCACCGTTAAGTGCTCATTTCTATCCACATATTATTAAGGTGATCAATATCACAATATTTTTGTATTTTGCACATAATATAGCTTTTTAGCGGACCTTCTTACATGGTGAAGCATGGCCTTGAATGACAACAATTTTAACGACAATCTGAAAAAAAACCGTTAAAAGGTTATTTGTTTCCAATTTATTTCCATCTGTTCCTTCCAAAATTTGCGCAGATAGTAATGACCGACTATGGAAAGAAATGATCCAGAGATGTTAGTGGGAAATACTTGACTTGAATTGGTGTATTGTTGTTAAATAACTAATTAATTACTTAAACATACTCTGAATATGTGTCAGTTTTATTTCTATAAACTAAGTCACTTACTAAGTAGATCAATCAGTCAATTAAAACCTACTGCGTAATAATACTGGGAAGTCTCGCAGTAATGGGATTTTGATTTCCGTAAGCCTAAGCGCCGACTAAAACGTCCGATTCTAAAATTGATTGACTTTTATATGGATAAATATGAATTAATTATAAAAAAGATACATTAAAAAAACATATATTAATCTTTTTTTTTATTATTTTCAATAATATATCTGATGTACTATGAAGCATTACAATGTCATTCAAATACAAGGCTTTTGTGTTTTTTTATGAATAACCTCAAAATTATCACTTTCCTGTGTATCACTTGTCTGGATTTATTAAGACAGGAAAGTGATTAACGTGAATGTTTAGATTCGTAATTATATTATAATATTTTGATATATTAGCCCGTTGAGGCCTTTTTTCACAGAAACTAAAATAACACAACCTAAGACAAAGAAACTGGCAATAAAAGTACAGTCTTTCAGTCTCAGTCGAGCGCGCACCCAAGTTATACGTTTACCACTTACGCTAATCTTTTCAGGCGTCGGCAACCTTTTTTTTTAATTTTTAGGAATAATTTATTGAACTTCTGCTTGCATTCCTTTTGTACAATGCAGTGTGCAATGTGCGGTTCCAACTTTAATGATGGAGTACAATGTGGATCGTGCTCACGTCACTTGGACTTCGCGTGTGCCAACATCAGTGAGGCTGGCTACAGGAAGTTGGGTTCGGATAGAAGAGCATTATGGAAATGCCCATCCTGCAAACTATCATCACCATGCGGATCAGCAAGACCTAAGGTATCAACCGAAACTGCATCGCTGGAGATGATTCTAACTGAAATCCGTGACTTGAAAAGTCAACTCGCCACACTACCACAGCTTATGGCCGAAATTAAATCAATCAAAAATGACATCTCTGCACTTCAGACATCTTGTGAGTTCAATAGCTCTACGGTCGACGATATTGATACGCGGCTTAAATCCGTGGAATTGAGGCTTCCGGTGGTTGGGCAGATTCAGGATTCTGCTGCCTCTACTGAAAAAACACTTCATCAAATTAGGACTGAACTTTCATCCAAGGAGCAATGGGCACGTCTCAATAACGTTGAGATCAAAGGTGTTCCCATCAAAAAAAACGAGAACCTTTTTGCAATTGTCGAGGCGATTAGCAAGAAAGTAAATTACACATTTCCGAAATCGAACATCAACTATGTTTCCAGAATACCTCAACATAGTTCTAAGGATAAAAGCATAGTCCTATGCTTCATCAATCGGTATGTCAAGGAGGAGTTTGTAGCTGCCGCAAGATCATTTAAAACCCTGACGGCATCTGACATCGGATTTAGTGATAGCCCGCAGCGCATTTATGTCAACGATCACCTGACCCCTGAACATAAAAAGCTTCTAACTAGAACAAAGGCTACCCTAAAGGCTAAGGACTACCGATACATATGGGTAAAATTTGGGAAAATTCACGTGCGTAAAAATGATACCTCACCTGTGGTTATTATTAATTCTGACTTCGATTTAAACCGGCTTATGTAGGCCGTTGTGTAATTCGTAAAATTTACATAAATCTATTTTTGTTGTTGAGTGCGATAAAAACCAATTTATTTTTTCTGTCATACTCGTATAATATTGCCTTGTCTTGTTGCTCTGGTACCATTAGGTTTGCAACCCCTGCTTCGCTAAACAGCCGCCCGCACACCGCTTGTTTCTTATCGCTAATCCATTGTGTCCCACGCTACCGGTCATTTTTGTCTAACTTTAATCTCGCTGGACTATCTCCTGTCCCGCTCCGACATGTACCTCTAGCTATCCGTTGCCCGCCTTACTACTTGCAATGCGCGATAGCGCTCTGCAATTTTAGGCCGTCGTGTAGCCATGCCTACTATTTTTGCTATTCACGAACTGACGCTTACTCCTTGTATGTACTGCTCATTATTTTAGTACGCTCTGATTTATTTATTTTGTATTACTTATGCTTCTACCACATTTCAATATTGCTTTTATATTATTTTAACTTTTAATGAGTAGTTGCAACTCAACTATGATTAAAAACTTATCATTTTACTATCAGAATGTACGTGGGCTTAGGACAAAAACTACAACTTTTTTCCGTAATCTTTGTCTTGCGTCGTACGATGTCATAATGATTACTGAGACGTGGTTACTCGATAGTATCTCCGACTCTGAATTGTTTGATGATCGTTATGTTGTATGGAGGCGGGATCGTGATTACGCGCGTACTAAGCAGGATCGAGGAGGTGGTGTATTGATAGCTACTCTTAGGGATTTAACGGTAAAACCTCAAGTATGTTTCCAATCCACAGCGGAGGACCTCTGGGTCACGTTACTACTTAGGCAAATAAATAATAGATCACCGTTAAAACTGCACTTATGTGTTTTATACCTCTGTGACGAAAACTTAGGTTATTCTTTTTCAAGTCAGCTTTCGAACTACTTATGTCGCCTTAATGATAATATTACTAATAATCCTTCCGATAAATTTTTGATCGTTGGAGATTTCAACTTAAGTGGCATTGTCTGGCTGTCTAACAGTGATGGCACATTTTGCCCTTCAAATCACCACACATCCGATGAGGTGCTGCTCATTGATGAGCTTAGCTTTTTGAACCTTAAGCAGTATAACTGTGTGTTGAATGAGTACGGCAGGCAGTTAGACTTGGTGCTGTCAACGGATCACGTCTCTGTAACCGTATGTCATGACCCTTTGGTACCTGCTGACCCTAATCATAACCCAATAATATTTTCTTTATCACTTTTACAGTTTATCTCGCTCACACCACCTCCGTCAGTTCGGTATTGTTATGGCAAAGGCAACTATGCAGAAATTAATTTAGGTATTGCTAGCATTAACTGGTCAGATGAATTTAGTAGTAGATCGCTAGAAGATTGCGTCACGTTCTTTTACTCAAAACTTGACGAACTAAGGGGCAAGTATATTCCTACTAGATTAGTTAAACATACCAATCATCCTATCTGGTACTCACCGTCTTTAATAAAAATGATAAAAGAGAAACGCAAATTTTATAAAAAATATAAAACTTATAAAAACCGCTGCGATCTCGAGTCCTACACTATATTATGTAAGCGTGTTAAAGATCTGGAGTTGTCATGTTACATAAAATATATTTCGTCAGTTGAAGATTCTATTCAACATAGTCCTAAATATTTTTGGTCGTACATTAAAACTCGCCGTAATTCTAACGCCATTCCACGTAGCGTGAATTATGACGGAAGCACTGCTAGCTGTGGTGATAGTATATGTAATGCATTCTCTGCTTACTTTCAATCAAATTTCTTAACCCCCAACTCTGACGGCCAGACTAACTTTGCCTCACTACCACCACCGCTGCTAGTGGACTGTGTGTCTGACATCTCCTCTATTGAGGTTGACCAATCGGCTATTTGCAATTTGTTATCCAAATTAGACTCAACTAAATCAGCTGGCCCTGACCACTTGCCAGCCCGTTTTCTCATCAGCTGTGCTAATAGTTTGGCGTTACCAATTTCACTGTTATTCGAACGATCGCTTCAGGAGTTTACTGTGCCGAAGCTGTGGAAGTCTGCTTTTATTACTCCGGTTCATAAAAATGGTTCAAAAATCGACGTTAAGAATTACAGACCTATTTCTAAATTATGTATTGTATCTAAAGTCTTTGAAAAAATTATTTATGATCAACTCTATAATGCAATTAAAAGCTCATTTAGTGAATACCAGCACGGGTTTCTGAAGGGGCGGTCAACCACGTCTAATCTTGCCTTGTTGAATGATTTCATTACCGATAGCATGGATGATTATAAGCAGGTGGATGTCATCTATACCGATTATAGTAAAGCGTTTGATCGTATCGACCATGCTCTTCTCATGACGAAGTTGCAGTACATCGGGATTAGGGGCGATCTTCTGCGCTGGTTTTCGTCATACATCTCAAATCGCTCTCAAGCTGTGGTAATCGATAACTATATATCGAGCTGGGTTCCTATCCCCAGTGGCGTTCCACAGGGATTTTTGCTCGGTCCCTTGCTTTTTGTCATATTTATTAATGACATTGCTTCCTGTTTACGCTCCTCCCATCTCCTCTGTTTTTCAGATGATATGAAGATTTATGCCTCTATTAAATCTTCACATGATTCTGAAGCTCTACAGGCTGATCTGACGCGACTATGTGACTATTGTCGTTCAAATAAGCTGGATCTTAATCCCTCAAAATGTTTTGTAATTACATTTAGCCGTAAGCATAATACTCTTCTACACTCTTACACATTGCGTGGACAGATATTGTTGCGTAAGACCTCTGTTCGTGACCTAGGAGTGATACACGACTCGAAATTAATATTTGATAACCATATTGAATCCATCTGCGCCAAGGCTTCAAAGGCTCTAGGTTTCGTCATGCGTAGCTCTGTCTCATTTAACAACATTAAAACTCTTAAACTACTGTATTGTACTTTTGTTCGTAGTCACCTTGAATACGCATCGCAGATTTGGAGCCCACGATATCAAACCTATATCGATCGACTTGAGAGTATACAAAGAAAATTTATTAAGTTTGTTTGTTACCGTACTCGAGATAACTATAGTTCTAGCATTTATAGCGATCTGTGCAAGAAACACCACATGCTTCCATTGGCCACGAGACGTGATATTGCGGATATAATATATCTACTCAAGATTATTTCAGCTGACATAGATTGTTCCGAACTTTTATCTAAATTAAATTTTCATGCCCCTAAAAGAGTTCTTCGACATAGTGATCCGCTTCATGTACCAACAGTGCATTCAAATTACAGGCGACATAGTTACATTTGGCGCGCTTGCAGCGATTTAAATAAAGTTGTCAAAGATACCGGCATTGACATATTTAATACCAGTGTTGCAGCGGTAAGGCGGCTGTTAAGTGAACGTTTTTTCATCGATTAGCGCTTAGCAATTGCATAATTATGGCATTGTAATTAGCTTTTTTTATTATTTTTTACTACTTAAGCTACCTAAAATTGTTATTCCTTTAATAAGGCATAATATTACTATTTTGTTTTAGTGTACCTTGGATTGTGTTCGATTTGTGCGTTCGTTTTCATTAAGTTATTGCTATTTGTGATTACCAATAAGTGGTTTAAATGTTGTATAATGTGTAGCCTATTGTTCACTTGTAAACCCTGGTTATCCTTATAAATAAAAAAAAAAAAAAAAAAAATAAGCACTTATTAGCACGAAAGTGAGAAAATGAGAGAAAATGTTCCAGACAAGTTAGCTACTTTAAAAATAAGAAAAAACAGTATTATTTGTAGGCAAAGTCTACAGGAAAAATAAAATCAATATCTGAGAACTGCAGAACGTCATGGCGAGAAAGATCTGGTAACAAAGAATGCTATAGATATTATAAGAGCGAACATTCCATTAAAATTATGTAGTGAAGATTTAATTCAAATGAAATCTTCTGCTTTCACCACTACAGGAACCATTCTAATCAGTCGACTAAGTTAAGTGTAGTTAGGCAAAAGTGAATTATACAAAGACGTAACAGAAACAAAGACATGAAAAGGAGGATGACAAATCTTAAAAACTGTAAGATGAAATGAATAAATACCGGAAGAAAGTTATCAATTAATTGTGTAAGAATAAAAATAATCCCCAGAAATTTCTAGCTCCAAACTCGGAAATGTCTCAAATTACTTATGATTTAATAACTCAAACTGAGGAAGAGAAAAATACATTATTTGGTAGCACTATTAAAAAAAAGGATGACAGAAAACCTAAAAAAAATTAAGACAAGACAAGAAAAAAAACCTATACCTAGATTGATTAGGGTCAAAGTGTGGAAAACCAATAACAAAGTGATCATTTATAATAAGATATGGAATGCTGAAAAACAAAAAGACAGAAGTCCTTCTGTTTGCGTCAGATTGCGAAAGTCAATTGAAGAATTAATTGATGATAAGTACAGACAATTAGGAGCTGAGAAAAAGAGTACATGAAGAAGCTTATATACAAACTGGAGATTGCAATACGAACAATATTTTGAAGACAAAAAAATTGAACTCATTTGACCTTTACTGTTGTCTTCTGTCCCACTCACTCAATGAATAGTGTAGCCTGGTTCATGGAGAATATTCCCCAAGCCATTCTTTGTTTTTCTTGCAATAAATGACCTACGAAGAAGGGCAGTGCGCAATATTTTTTTACATAAGAAATTAATGGTTATGGTTAATGAAAAATTTTTAGAGCTTGCTTGTAACAAGCTGCAAAAACATATTTTTTAATGCAGCTTTTCCCCCGACTGTGTGGTAATCTTAATGACGTATTTTGGCAACACCAAAGCATATTGTAAAAACCATAACGTCCGGCTGTCAAAAGAATCTCTTTCACTTCGAATATTCATTTCAGGAATTTTTGAAATATATGCCGTGTTTTGGTGCAAATCATTATGAGTTGTGTAGTTCGTGGTTGTGGAAACGTCTGGCATCCAAAAAGTAGCGTGAAATTCCACAGGTATACACATTTTTTTTTTCATATTTTCTGTGCTTCATGATAGTGCTTCTATTTTAGAGATATTGAGGACTACGTTTATGTTTTTTATGTATTAAACGTAAACAATTACTAGAATATGCACTTCGTGATATATCTGACTACTCACTTTTATAACATAAGAAGCCATACATAAAAACTGAACTTATAAGAAATACTCTTTGTCGTAATAATAAGACAAGGGTAACCATATTTTACGTCGCGTGCGTGTGTCTGTTCCGAAGCCATTCTAAGTTCAGATCCTATCTTTGACTGGGAAAGAAATTCCTCGAAAATCGAAAATCAAGTCGATAATATGAATGAAAATAAAGTAGTGCAGTAATTAACCTTTAAATCCATGGACTGGGTTTGATTACTGGTTCGCATCAATTTAGAAAAGATTTTCCTTAGGGTTAGTTAGCACTAAAGTGATGTCTCTTATGATAAAACTAGCGGTCCCCCGCGACTTCGTCCGCGCGTTTTGAGTTTGCTCCCTCCCCTCCCGTCGCAGCGTCATGTTTTATATCCTAAAGCCTTTCTCGATAAATAAGCTATCCAACACAAAAATATTTTTTTAAATCGGTCCAGCAGTTCCTGAGATAAGCGCGTTCAAACCAACAAACTCTTCAGCTTTACAATATATTAGCGCAAGCGCACGTTGTACTTAAGCTGCGAACATTATTTTGGTGCGGAGTTATGTTAAAACTGTGATAGCTCCTAAGATATTTTTTGAAATCAAATGATATAAAGGGCAACTTGGTTCTAAATGAAATGCTCGTGATGATGAATGTATTTATTTTGATAAGAATAAATACCTGTGTGTATAATACACCTCTAAAAACAATGCATTATTTTTTTACAAATTTATTAACGTAAAAAAGGTTGTAGTAAGTCAACCATAAAAGATAGACATATGCTGTCGCGGACTTTACTAAAGAACTCTTAATGCTGAACAATCTTGTCATACATAATTTTTGTGTAACTTAAGTGGTTTCCGCAGCGTATGCAGCGGAAGCTCTCAAAAGGAATATCTTTCTCCCGTTTTCGCAACATTTTTCATTTCTGCTGTGGTCTTATGAGTCGTATCTTTATGTTATATAGCCTAAAGCCTTCCTCGATAAATGGACTATCCAACGTAAAAATAATTTTTCAAATCGGGCCAGTAGTTTTTGAGATTAGCGCGTTCAAACAAACAAACAAACAAACAAACAAACTCTTCAGCTTTATAATATTAGTATAGATTGTCTGATACCTCTTACACAAGGATCATAATCCCTTATTTTTCCTCAATAACTATGTTTGTAGGGGATGGTTAGCGCATCATGATTAATTTGTTGTATTATATATTGCTGTCTTATTTTATTTTCCCGAGAGACCAAAAAAATTAAAATGCTTGGTTATGCAAAATACCATTAAAAGGCAAATTCTATGCATCTGCCAGGATTTGTAGTGCACACTTCAGACCTGAAGACTATGAGCCTGCGAGACCAGGCCATCTACTCAAAATCGCAGTACCATTTTATGCCTACCAGCCGTGCAAATGTTGCAACCTATTAGTAAGTAATAATCACATCCAAAATTGTTGTTAATGAGGTTTTAATTTTTATAGCTAGATAATATTTATATTTACTAAATTGCTAACTTATTCACTAATTCATAAAAACATGAATGAATGATCTTCAAACTAAACAAAATTTATCAAAACTTGCTTTGTTTGCGTGGACTTCATTGTCATGGTGAATCATCATAAAAATTAATGTTGATATTCTTAGTTGTTGGGAGCTTGAAAACTCGCAACTGTTCTGTGAGTTCTGTGACACAAACTAAACAAATATTTGAATTTTTTACACGGCCATCATAGTTTAATCCAAGACCTGGGATCTCTTAATGTTTTGGAAGGATCCCTGTGTGTGTGACAAATATTGACTTGAAATGTTTTTTTTCCTATTTCAGGAATGTAATAATATACCTTCAAGTTCTAACACTACATATTATGCAAATGTAAGTGAAGCAAAATTGACACAGCCAACTTTAGAAAAAAGTATTGTAAGTAAAAATTATATCAATATAACAAGATGAGTTCTTATTAGTGTAAAATACTATAAATTGTTTGTCTATACTAATAAGATAAATAATAAAAAACTTCTCAACAAACTAGTTATAATATTGTTAGATGGCCGTCCCCGTTTATGTAAAGAAAAGATTTATAAAAATTAACCCCATATTGATTTTTATAATGCTTGCTCATGACAGTGTATGTTTTTTTAATCCCTCAAGCGTATGTGAACGAGACACAATGCAAATTCTATTGTTATGCGGTTGCCTGCAACCGCTCGGGTGTTGAAGCATTAAATAGGTTGATGAAAATGAACCACCCTCTAAACGGCGGAGATTAAATGATGATAAAACTAATATAATGTCAACTTCAGAGACTACATCTAATACTGTTGAAGTCACAATGCCATTTTCAGCTGTTGTTGTAAGTATTGATGTAAGTAGCGGAGTCTGGGAACGCTGACCCTTGGGGGATGGCGTACAGGCTGGCGACTGGCCGTGCGCGCCCAGCGGCGCAAAACATCATCCACGGGCTGGAAATTGAGGGCAATGCAAATGTAACAGTAGAGGACGCCATGAAGGCCACAGTACAGGCATTGTGTCCTGACGATGACCCAGAGAGGGACACTGACTACCATCGCCAGGTGCGCGTCTTGGCGGCGTGCGCCCCATCGGGTCATGACTCGGAACTGCCAACCGAGGAGGCACTGACGAGGGTGGTGAGAAACCTGCCGAACACGGCGCCAGGATTGGACGGGTTAACGCCACGAATTATCCAGCACGCACATGCAGCTGCAAGCAAAGAGATGACTAGGATGTTCTCAACCTGCATTAGAGAGGGGCATTTCCCGAAGATTTGGAAGACCGGAAGACTGGTTGTTCTGCCAAAGGGAAACGGTAAACCACTGATGGACCCGCGCGCGTATAGACCGGTAACGTTGCTGCCCATCCTGGGAAAGATACTGGAACGCCTGATCCTTGTCTGCGCTCCTTGTCTACATAGATCCATATCACCTGCTCAACATGGCTTCAGGAGTGGAAAGTCTACGGTCACAGCGATCAACGCAGTAACGGACCGAGTTGCGAGTGCCACTGAGACATATGTGCAGGCGATACTATTAGACATCTCCTGGGCTTTCGACAACGCCTGGTGGCCCATGATTCTGCTCAAGGCAAAACAGTGTGGGTGCCCGCCGAACATATACCGTATGCTCGTAGGGTACTTCACTGATCGCCGGGTTGGGCTATTCGTGGGGGGCAGGGTTGTATGGAAGAACTCCACCATGGGATGTCCGCAAGGGTCTGTGTTAGGGCCAACCCTGTGGAATCTGCTGCTCGACGACATACTCAGGTTGCCGGTACCGCTTGGCGTGAGCATGGTGGCATATGCCGACGACATCACTATCGTCATTGAGGCCTCGTCCCGTGCACGGATAGAGACTAATGCCTCACAGGTACTCCAGGGGGTAACGGAGTGGGGACGTAGGAACCGCCTTAGTTTCTCTGCGCCGAAGTCACAGACTATCACTCTGAAGGGTAAGTTTAAGCGCCCCCCGACTGTGCGAATGGACGGTGCAACGATTCCCAATGTGACCGAGGCAAAGGTGCTAGGCGTGATCATCGACGGCGCAGGATCCTTTCTGCAGCATGCGGGCTATATTGGACAAAAAGCCGCGAATGGCTTCGGGAAGATGTCGAGAGTCTCGGCATCGACTTGGGGCATTCGGTACCGGGCGTTGCGGGTCCTGTATACAGGTACCTTCGTCGCCTGTGTCACATACGCTGCTGCGGTTTGGTGGAGGCGCACGTCGGTGTTTGTCGTGCAACGCGCGCTCTTGCGCACTCAGAGACCAGCTCTGACACTGCTCACCAAGGCATACCGTACCGTGAGCACAACGGCACTGCCCGTGTTAGCGGCGGTGTTGCCGGCAGACCTGGAGGTTGTACGGGCTGGACGGGTCGGGCAGGAGTGCCCAGAGGGAGCCACAGGCAGAGAGCGTAGGACCTTGCGGCATAAGATCACGGAGGAGGTGATTTCCCAATGGCAGGACCGATGGTCTTCCAGTGAGCAGGGCAGGGAGTTGTACTCCTTCTTTCCGGAGGTGGCGGTCAGGATGAAGGCGCACTGGGTGGAACCAGACCACCAGGTTTCCCAGATCCTGACCGGGCACGGGAAATTCCGAAGGAGGCTGAACTCCCTGGGTTTGATAGATTCGGCGGAGTGTTTGTGCGGTGCAGCGGAGGAGACGCGGGACCACATCTTGTGGGAGTGCGAGTTATACGGCGAACAGCGCAGCGAGATGTTAGACGGCTGGAGCAGAACGACGTGCGGCCCCGTCTACCATACCAACTTGGTAGACACGGCGGAGGGATTCAGACGACTACGAAGATTCGCGCACAGTTGGTTCCGGACCAGGACAGCAATAGGCAACCAGCGTTGACGAGCGTGAGCTGTAATTGTGTACGTCACGCCCCAGAAAGGTGGAGAGGTGACAGAGGGACATGGCTAAGAAATAACTTGTAGGGAGCCTGAAGCAAGCGCCGATCGGTGAAGCAGCCTGACTTTAAGGTACGCACGAGAAAGTCCGGTCGGCGTCTCCCAAGATTCGGGTCGTATGCCAAGACGGCAGGTAGACCCATGGGCGGAGGTGGGATTGTTGTTGTAAGTATAAAGTCTCTATATGTGTGCCGATTCCACACTCGCTATTTTTATCTGAGTTGTTGTCATTATGTATTTATATTACTTTCACTTTTTAAACAGGAAGAACCACGCCCTGTTTTAAAGGATCTCAACTTGCAAGTGAACATCAAAACACCCCGTGAAGAAAATTTAGTAAAGTCCAAAAAAGTGTTACAGCAACAAGTTAAGAGGCAAGGGAAAAAAATCAAAGACATAATATTGTGCGAAACTACGCGTCACATTCGGAAATAGAAAATATCCTTCAAGGAAACTTTTCTAATATTTGTAAAAGTTTTAAAAATGCAAATAATATTTAAAAAAAAATACAGCGATGAGGTCAAATCGTTTGCCCTGACCGTTCATTTTTACTCGCCAAAAGCGTATAATTACTTAAAAACTAAACTTTCACTACCACATGAAAGCACATTATGGCGAACATTGTCACGCTTTAATTGCTCAGTAGGATTTTTGGCAAAGTTATGGAATATTTAAAACAAGAATTGCCAAATAATAGTCACCTAAAAAACGTGGCCTTAATATTCGATTCGATGTCATTAAAAGAAGACATAGCTTATTGCGCAAAATTAGGGAAGGTTCTTGGGTATGTCGATCTCGGCAACATCCCTTCGAATGATCCTGATAAGCTGGCTTCAGAAGCTTTAATGTTTCAAATTGTATCATATACTAACTATTTCAAAATTCCTATCGCTTACTTTTTTACATACAGATGCCTAAATAGTGAGCTGCTGGGACAGTTAATATATACAGCAATAAAAATGTTGAATGAAATTGGAATTACAGTTACGTATCTAACATCTGATGGCGCTAGAAGTAACGTCAAAGCCTATGAAGCTTTAGGTTGTTCGCTAACAGAAAATGATTTAAGGCCGTACTTCCTTCATGTAAATGAAGTAAGTAAAGTATATTGCCTATTGGATCCGGCTCACATGTTAAAGCTTGCGCGTAATTGTTTGGCAGAAAAAGGTTTAAATTCACCTACCGGCGAAATATCATTTAAATATATCCAAGAACTACATAAAGTACAAGAAGAAAAAGTTCTTAAACTTTCAAACAAATTGTCAGGTGCACATGTTGATTATAAAAATAAAAAGATGAATGTCCGTTTAGCAGCTCAGGTTTTAAGCTCATCAGTTTTAGATGCCATAGATTTTCTTAAAAACATTGGAAATGACAAATTTGTTGGCAGCGAAGCCACTATTGAGTTTCTGAGAATTAAAGACAGATTGTTTGACATTATGAACAGCCGATCGCCTTTTGGAATAAATTTTAAGTCGCCCTTAACTCTTCATAATAAAGATGTGTGGGATGTTTTTTTTCATCAAGCAGAAGAATATCTTAAAAATCTTAAAATTGGAGAACAGCCACTGTTAAACCATATCCGAAAAACTTTCGTTTTTGGATTCCTTATGAATATTACATCATTTAGGTTGTTATTAACCGATTTAACATCGTTACCAGAAAGTCCTTTAAAATACCTTCTTACTTTCAAGTGGTCCCAGGACAATCTTGAAATTTTATTTTCGTGCATAAGAGCGAGAAGAAGAACGCAAGACAATGCAAGCCCTCTCGAGTTTCGATATACTTCAAGACAATTGTTGTTTTGTAATTCTGTGCCGCCAAGCATTAACGCCAATTGTGTAGATGATAGTTTTCACACGAACCATCTAATTAATTTTGAATAAAATACTGGATCCTTAACTTATTACCCTGCTAATAAAAATGAAGAAAATGATGAGTTTCTTCAGATGATTAGACATTTAGAAAGTCCACAATGCAACCCGTATCAAGATAATGTACTTTATTATGTAGCGGGATTTGTCGCGGCGGGTGCAGACCCTGTGTGCATCCTAGATTTAACTAACTCTAAATGTTTAGATGAGACCAAATTACTATTAAGATAAGTTGCTTCGCTCTACTGAATCTAGCACACAAGGCCCCCCGGGCGATATAATGAAGCTACTTACTTGGCAAACCTTCTCTGGTAACACTGTGCGGTGTATTCTCTGTCTAGGATGATTTGGTATCGTTCCCCTCCTCATCTCATTACCTTTCACACCTGTAAATAGTAATACACCCATTAAACCTGGGCTAAGTACATCCTCTAATACTACACAAGTTAGCGTTACTGTTTTAACTATGCATTTATGCTTCCCTTTGGAAGCCTCAATAAACTCTTTACTTATCTTGACTCCCTCAGCCATCATTATCATTCTTGTTATTATTATTATCACTTTGTCTAAATACTATTGCCACCTTTTAGTATAGAATCTCACACGCTGGAGCACGACCGGCCGGCTCGCGACCAGCGTTGCATGAACTTGCCTGGAGAATGTCCGTCACCTCAGGACGGCCCACCTCCAGCGCCTTTACATCATTTACATTAACAAACTCAATAATGAGAAGACGGACCTGGAACCCGCAGTTTCCATTCCGTTTCCTCCTGATACATCTTTCATGTTCTCCGTGCCCGTCGACACCAGTGCCCGTCAGCACTTCTTAGGTTTAGCCATTGACACGCAGCCTCCGGCTATGGTGGGGCCACCACCATCATCCCATGATTTAGGTATCTTGCCCATGATTTAGGGCATACGGTGCGCAATAGTATTACTAGTTATTTAAACAACTATCTTAGTAGAGTAAGTACTTAGCTGCAATGTCCTCGGCGCTGCCACAGTCTCCGGCTCGTCTTCCTCACGATTACACTGGTTTGGATATACTTTTCATCTTCATGCGTTCACACTATACCGACATTCTACTAGGCGTGGGTTTGCGGAAGTGTCAAGTTGTCTGAATTGTACTTTGGTTGCCTACACTGTTTCATTATTGCCATTTATCGTTAGGCTTAGTTCACATTTATCATTAGGTTTAGTTTACATATTTACATTTGGATTATTAGGAACATCGCGATACCTTCTTCCGCGACAGGATTTGTTGTGCATAAAATACTATTAAAAACTGATTGCAAGTTTTGTCACGCCATGTTGACAACAAACAAGCATAAAAGTGATCATGACTATGCATTAAATATCAATAAATTTTCTGCATTTACAAGTTTTATGAATAGGGGAAAGTTGTGTTTTGCTTCAAACGGTGTCTTCGAAATTATTAAATACGTGAATGGCATTTTTAAGCAAACAATTGCAACGGGTAACCTTCATGCTGACAATATAATATCAAAATTAATCATGGCCGTTCTACAAAAATTTCAGCCCCGTTTGCAAAAAATATTTACGCCAGGACATCCAGTCACGAATTCAATTATTTGTCTTGATTTACACGAGACCGAACTTGTCAAATACATAGCAAACAAGTTTTTGCAAATAAGGATGTCCTCTTATTTAAAAAAATCACACTCAATCTTAGGTGATATTCGCAAAAAAGGACAAAAGTTACATAAAACTATATTATTTTCACATGTTTAGTTTTGTCTATTGATTAGACTTTTGTGTGTATTGAAAATGATTGTAAACTTTTATAAATAAGTAACGAATTATATGATTTGAGTACTTACATAATGTTGTTTTTATTTTTAGTTTTTTAATCGACAGTATAATAATTTAGTGGGTGCGATTCCAATTTCATGGATTCGCTTTTCCTTTTGAGTGAGTGAATGAAAAGAGAAAAAGAGAATGACCCGGTAGGGCAGGCTACACTGTATGAAATATTACACGGTGTATAGTAGGTATGTATCCTATTAAGATGAAACTCTAATCTCAACTACTATAACTTAGTTGAAAAATTGGCTACCTATTTAAATAAATTATTTTAAAAAAGCAATCTAGTTTATTTTCTTACCACCAGTTTACTATTATTATTTTCAACTAAAGTTCTGCTGGGCACAAAAAAACAAGTCCCGCAATTCTTCCATAATCGGGGCGGGCCGCACCGCAACGCAATGTATTGCAAAATTCCTTTCATTGCTCTATTATTATTATTTTTTCAGATAAGAGATGTTTTTTTTAATCCCTAATATATTAGGTATTATCCTTTATGTATAATAAAGTCGCTGACTTTTGATGGTAGCTTCCTTTATTATTTTATAACGTGTTGTCACCCCACTGAAAGAGACAGCAAATAACAATGACGTCATTCAAATTGTTTAGCTTCAGTCTTTTCTTCATAATGCAATCTCCAGTTTGTATATAAGCTTCTTGGGGTACATACAAATTATAATTTAAGAAAACAAAAGTGGTAAGACTTGAGACGCTCCGAAATTTATACAAAGAATTTTTGAAAATGCAGTTAGCAGTTCTTATCGACACGACGATTGCAAGGCCCGCACCAATTCTTACTATACAAACTTACTACTTTACTATTCTAAAAAACTTTTCGGCAAATAAAATAACATTCACCTCATTATATTTCTTACTGATTTTAAATCAATGGTTAAATGGTAAAAAGTGAAGTATAATACACGGCACTTATTATTATTTTTAAAACATATTTTAAGTAAATTCTCATTTTCCTGTGCCAAGTATCAATTGCCTGTCTTCAAAAAAAATAAAAGGCATGTAATTCAATTATTTCATAATATTTTGTCTGACCCACAAAACTTGTGCTTATTTAAGTAAAAATATTAACTTCTGGCTACTTTGCATACTAAATTTAGAAAAAAAAAGGATGAGACTAAAAATGTTCCGTTATTGTTACTTTATAATAAGAACTACCCAGACTACGAAAAATGTTAAAATGTGCAAAAATAAAAACTGATCCTGAACCAATTGTACAAATAACAAGAAAAGAAAAGTTATCTCGAAAAAAGGAGAAGAAGAAAGTGGTGACCATTAAGGAAATGAGTGATAGAAAAAGTAGAGAACAATGACGAAGATGGCGGAATAATACCCAAAAATACAAAAATAAATTAAGAGAACAAAGAAAAATTCAGCAAATTCTAGTAAAATACTCGCCACCGGATAGTGAAGACAAAGTTCAAAATATCCATGAAAATCGTAGTGTATTTGTAGTAGATCCTTTACTTGAAGGTTCTACTTCGAATTCACCTTCGGTTCAAGAGCAACCAGACAAAGTAAATTCCGCAAAACCCTGTGAATGTAACATCAGGAAAATGAGATATAGACATGCTAAAATGATAAAACATTTAAAAGAGTTACATAAAGTACCAAGAGAAAATACCACTCAACGTTAGGAACAAAAGAAAAATAATTATAAGAAGAAAACAGAAGATATATTAGAAAAAAAGGTGAACAATATTATAGAAGACATTAAAAATGACAAAAAAAAATGATAATGTGTAAAGAAAACTGACAGTGCTAAGAGAATATCAAAATAAGTATAGATCTTCGACTAAAAAAGAAAAACATGCTATTGCAGAAGACATCCTTTCCCATCATTTTCTTAAGAAAAAGAACAAGCTCTCCAAGTACCGCGTTCTTTTAAAACTTCCATTTTCTTTAAAAAATAAAGAATCCGTGACTAAACAAGGCCAGAAAACTGCGCTTAAAAACTACGAGTAAGATAGTTTTTGGAAGAAAACGTTAATAGTCAGATAGCTCCAGAAAAAAAAAACAATATATCAAACGTCATGGTGTTCAGCAAAAAAAGAAACTACCAGAGGTTTACATTCTGCACATAATACTTTTGAAACAGAACCAAATAATGATGGTGGTGATGTTGACATCGAACTCACTGTCTGGAGGTAATGTTGAAAGCAATACCGCTGAACTAAAGCGTGGAATAGAAAGAAGAGCTACTTTAGTTCAGCAACTGTGGGCTGCTAAAGTTTTAATGTTCTGAATTGTGAATTTTTTGAGAATGTGAAACATAGGTTATTATTTAATCTCATTATCAAAATAAATATTTTATATTTGTGAATGTTATTAATTATAGTAAGGAAAAGGTTTGCTTAGTAGAAAATGTTACGACGTGACATCTTTTTGACTTGTTAACTACTAAGCAAGTTTGGAAAAAAGGATGGGCGGGTAGATTCTTTCAGATCATAGTTACTAAACTGAATCGTATTTATTTATGAATCGTAACCTATTTTTTATGGAGCGCATTGTGTGCGTTTAAGTGAAAATTAATATGAACTTAGTACTTAATCTCATAAATTGCCTCGCAAACAAAAGCGAAAAGTAGAGTATTCACCACGGTTATAAAGTTGTTATCGTCTTGGGCCAGCTTTAATCCTTCGCTTCACTCAGGATTTTCTATTATCTCTCTTGCTGAGTATCTCTGAATATAAAATAATAATCCTTTTATTTCGCTCGTGACTCAAGATTGCACCCGTACCGTAAGCATAGATATAGTAACCAAGGATTGTGCACTCTGAAAAAGATACACACGTAAATGTATTCTATGCTTAAGAAATAAAGTCTACTTTCATATGTTATTAGGGTAAGCAGAAAAACGAGCTGAGCGCGATGCCTCTATGAAGGCGTGCGTTCTTGTCTATTGAGTTGAACAGTGAAAAAATACGTAGTAGAACTTAATAATATTTTTTATTTCTGTTTGTACAGTCGACAGCACATCAGGTTACCCACTTTTGTTGCAAACTAGCCCTTATTACAACTGCATAAGATACCGCAGTGTTTACGTTGACGTGCCGTTGTCCGTACCATTTAGGGACGCTCATTCCAAACGATTATAAACTTAAATTGAAGAGAAAGCTTCCTAAGGAATCATACCTGTGTGTATTTTCCAATTGTGTTTACCTACTTGCTTGGAAGATCTTGGATTAAGAGTCGTTGTTAAAGCAGTTTTTGGCAACAATAACTGAGCAACACTAAGTGTCACTATGACGTTTTACACCCTTCGATATGGCGTACGTTTTGTGTGAATCGAGAAGTCGATTTTGTTTGCCTCGTATTTACTTTAAAGTTTAATGTTTTATCGTGTCCAAGTAATGTACAAATAGTTTTAACTTGTTGCGTGAAAGGATGCAAAAGTAAATCGTACAAAGTAAGTAGTTTCATTGGTAAATATTTTTGCAATGCGTGAAGGAGGGTGTCCATATTGAATTTATTCTACTGAGATTCTCTTGCATTAGATTATTTTAAGGGGGTTCCCTCTATCTGGCAGAATCTTTTTGCTCCGAAAGTCACTTGGCATAACACACTTGGCATAATTTTCTTTAGTCGAATATTATTCAGGCAGAATCTTCTGTTAGCATTATGCTATTGAATTGTTTGGCCGAATATTTATATGCCCGAATTTACAATGGCATACTTTTAAGATAGCAGAAATTTATATGGCATAATTTTACTTTGCATACTTTCGCTAAGCATAATGTTTATTAAGTACGATGTTTATTTGGCATAATTTGACTAGGCATACTATGAAGAAAGCAGAATTTCCTTTAGAATAATATTACTTTATTTTACCCTAAGATTGAATTAAAAAGTCATTAAGATGTGGTACAAAAGTTAGTGACAGAAACGAATCGGTGCAAAACCGACTCCACGCAGTCTTGTTTGCCCCACCCCTAGAGTGTAATTCAAAATCGCGTAGGCGCGGAGAGGCGAGGCAGCCCGCGAGCTGAGGAGCAGGTGGTGAACGAAAACCATCTGCGACGATAAGCTTGCGTGGGACTGCCGGAGCCCCGGAGCGCCGGAGCCGTGACAGAAACCATGCATGTTGCATGCTGCATGCAAGCTGTTGCTTGCTTGCATGCTGCATGCTTGCTTGCTGCATGCTTGCTTGCTTGCTTGCTGCATGCTTTGCTTGCTTGCTTGCATGCTGAATGCTTGCTTGCATGCTGCATGTTTGATTTGCCATGCATTGCATGCATTAAATATGAAAAATATGCCAAAAGACGATTCGGACTGTGAACTTTCTGCGATAGGATGATTCTGCCTATTAATGACTATACATACGAATTGTTTGCCACAAGACGATTCTATCTGTGAACTTTCTGCGTTAGGATGATTCTGCTTTAAGACTATTATGGATATTGAATTTCTGCCTAAAGATGATTCTAGCTTACACGATTATGCTTGATCGTCTGATAAATGAGTGAATGCTAATTGATGTTCTGCGAAAGGAAGTTTATGCTATTTGATGATATGCCAAATAAAATTTTGACAATAAAAATTATGCGAAACAAGGAAGACCCATTTAAAGGTACGTAAGGCCGGTATCACGGTGTCACGTTTCACATAAGAGATGTAAACTAGTTTCTTCGTGTCGTTAAATGTTTTGTTGTGTTAGATAAATTCATTGGATTCCCTATACAAAAGTGCCGATCCGCGGAGATCAGTTTGTTTTGAGGAGTCGAAAAATAAATTCACTTCTCAAAAGGACACGTTTTTTTGGCCATACATTTTTGCCCAAATGTTGTACCTAAAGTACAAGTATTAGACGTCGATGGAAAAAAATCACTAATTCATGAAAAAAAAACAGATTTTTTTATACATTTGTACCACCAAAATTCTCAAGTAAAGATACAATATTTGATTAGGAATGGCAATATTTAACTAAATGATCCGCACAAATGCGTTTCGTTCAATGGCGTGTTTATGATGTTTTGCTAAATAATAAATACAGTACAAAATAAATCACCATCTACTGGTTTATATTTTGTTATTTTAAAGATATGTTTTATATTACATAGTTTTATTTTACTTGTTAATATGTTTTTTCATTAAATTGGAGGTTGTAAATGGCAGATTTAAAAAAGATTTTAAAATTGTTCGAAACGATTTTAATAATTACGCTGCTACCCATGTCATGATCGATTTCAGAATAGCAGGGGCCATAATAAATGCTTTCCATGTCCCCATCACAGAGAGATCGGACCCGATGATCCATTGATTTTAGAGCGTGCTTTGTTCAAGTTAAATGAAGAAAATATATAAAGTAATTATGTCATTGAAAATAATATTCATAGGCAAAGAGCTTCTTTTGAAAGAATCAATGCTGAACAAATACTTTTAGATGAGTTCCCAGTGATGACAAAATCTGATTTAATTTTATTTGCACTGGGAATATAACAAATCAAGCACGCTCTTACTATGGGAAGCATATAAGGCTAAATGGGTCATTTGAAGTAGAATTGTGTCATGATGTCGAGCGCCTCCACTTTTTTGGTCATGAAATGTCACTTCTCAAAGGACGCATAAGATCAAGACACACCAGCTGAAAAATCTACTATACATACATGTTATTAAATCTAGAGCAATTAGATTAGGAGCACATGATCCACAGTCACTATTGCAGCTGTATTGTAGGGAAACGTACTGTGGGTTGCTGTGCTCATATTATGACCATTGTTTGGTATATGGGGTGGGCTCGACATCAACCTAATAATATATCAGCACCTGCCTCATTCCTCGATAGTATTCTAGTTAGAGAATATGTAGAAAATGAAGAATAAGAAATTGAAAAATTAAAACATATCGTTTTATTTCATTAAAAAACTGTCAAACATTGCAACCACCTTTAATTACCCCTATTGTAAAAATGTTAAGTCAGTGTTGTTTGATGTCAAAACTTGCGTTTTGAGCTTACAAGGTTTGAACAGAACATTATTTTTAACAGGTTATTAAAAAAAGACAATAATAATAAATATTCTTTATTGCACAAGTAAGGACACAAGAAAGAATAAAATTACAGACAAATCATTTGTTCAATATTGGCGGTCTTATCGCTGGAAGCGATCTCTTCCAGACAACCATTGGGTAGAGGAAACAACGTTTATTTGTGAGGTAGAAAGCGGTGTGCAAAATATAGCTAATATTTTAATATTACACTTTTATATCATATTGTACGAAAACAGTGGACTGTAAAGGGTGGTCTGATGTAATTTTGGTGTTTGCAAAGAATACCTAACAATGGGGTCGTGACAATAAATCTGAATATTTCATACCTGGTTGGTGTCGGCGATTGCTAAGAAGACAACACATTCAAAGGATGTATCAATTACACTTAAATTACTGGCCAGCAATGAAATTATGTTAGTAACGATACCCCAATGGTGCGTTGATAGTCGATTCCACGCCAACTTCGAGCACTCACTAACTTTGGTCGGATTTATCTTTAATAAATCACTTAAATAACGCTCAATGTATTATTAATATTGATATTAAATATTTCGGCACACAACAAAATTAAAAGGTGACGATCCAATTCAAAGCGCGGCAACGAGAGAACGGTTTCTTTTCTACTATATAGGGTTGCCAGTTACAAAACTTAAAATTTACTATAACAAAAATGTTACCACATTACTCAACGAAAACTAACCATGAACAACAAATGTGAACATTCCGCCCACCTAAATACAAAGTATTTAATTTTACAATGAACATTATCTTATACATAACTAAAACTAGGTACTAATTAACAACTATGTAATTTTAGAGCATGCTTAATTGTCGTTTACTGGTAAAGGGCACAATTTAACTACAGGCCGTTTGTATTGCCCAGATGCAGTTTTAACTGTAACAACGCGACATACCTACGCCGTCTGAACCAGGGTGTAAAGCGACAACACGACCCAAACTCCATTTCAAGGGGCTAAGTACTTCATTTACGACAATAACTAACGAACCAATTTTTATATTAGTTTGACTTTTATTCCACTTAGCCCTTTGCTGCAGAGTGTGGATGTACTCATTCGACCATCTCCGCCAAAAATCCTGGTGCATTTTTTGGATTAACTTCCAACGCTGTAAAATACTAATTTTCTCATCAACAATATTCACTTCCGGAACCATTGTAAGTGGTTCAAGAGTAAGGAAATGTCCAGGAGTTAGTGCGGTTAAGTCATGCGGATCCGAACTCACAGGAGTCAGAGGCCTAGAGTTAAGCATCGCCTCGACTTGCGATAGTATCGTAATAAACTCTTCGTAGGTGAGACGTTGATCACCCACGACACGCTTCAAATGTGTCTTAACCGATTTCATTCCTGATTCTGCCAAAGCATTGAAATGTGGGCTACCAGGAGGATTAAACGCGAATTTGATATGCTGTGCCCGAGTGGCATCAGTCATAATTTTTTCCAAAACATTACTAGCGCCAACAAAATTCCTGCCCTGGTCCGACACTATCAGGTTGCACCGACCACGACGAGCAACAAAACGCTTGAGGGCAGCGATAAACGCTTCCGTAGAAAGCTCTGAGGCAAGTTCAATGTGAATTGCCTTCGTGCTTGTGCACACAAAAACACAAATATAGGCCTTATGAGTCTTGACCCCACGACCACGACCGAGAGCGATATCGAAAGGGCCACCGTAATCAATCGCAACCGTAGAAAATGGTTTGATTTGTGTAATTCTATATGACGGTAAGTAGTACCCATAATGGGAACAGGAGCTGGTTTGGGGTTAGCGCGAAAGCACTTAACACACTTCGATACGACAGAATGAATAGCCCTTTTTGGAGACAAAATCCAAAAGGATTGTGCCAGTAAATTTTGTAACGTCTGTACGCCTGGGTGCATAAATTTTCTGTGGAATTCGTCGATAATTAAAAAGGTCAGTCGATTCTTCCTAGGTAGCAGAAGGGGAAATTTAGCATCAAAAGGCACGTCTGCCTTCTCAACACGACCGTCCACCCTGAGGAGACCTCTTTCATCAATGAAAGGAGACAGTTTTCGAAGATTCTTAGGCAACGAATTAGGCGAGTCATTCCTCAATTTAGCAATTTCATCAGAAAATTCAATACCCTGAACATGCTTTATCAAAAGTTCAAAAGCTTGATTAACTTCAGACGATTGGAGAGATATATCTACGATTTTACAATCCAGATGATTATTTTTATTAACTTTAACATTACGCAAAAAGCGAAGACAATAAGCTAACACGTTTTGCAGCTTCGAGAACGACGAGAAACGATTTAACAAATTTTCAATCAAATTGGGATCAGAAACGTTGGTCACAAGATTAACTATCTTACTTTCGGCTGACAATGCAGTATCGTCAGGCAGGGGGAACAACGAAGGCCAATTATCTTCAGTTTCCGACAGCCACGAGGGACCGTGACGCCACAACTCTTGCTTCGACGTGAAATCATTAGGGAGCATGCCACGTGAGCCGTAATCGGCTGGGTTATCTGCAGTTCCAACATGCCTCCAGCATCCAGACGGTATCTTATCCTGCACGTGAGCAACCCTGTTTGCAACAAATGTTTGCCATTTCGAAGGGCACGATTTAATCCACGACAAGGCAATAGTGGAATCAGACCACGCGAAAACCTTTTCAAAATGATAAAATGGTTTAAGGGCATCGATAACAGACTGCACTAAGTCTGATAATAGAACAGCGGCTTGAAGTTCCAACCTTGGGATTGTGAGCCTTTTAAGCGGAGCAACCTTTGACTTCGAACAACAAAGTTCAGTACGTATTTCACCGTTAGGTTGTACGACTCGAAAATAAACTGCTGCGCTATAGCCACGCTCGGAAGCATCACAGAAGCCATGAACTTGCAAATCAACGAAAGGTTTAACAAAACGACGAGGAAACGAAAGCAAGGTCAACGACTGAAGTTCATTTTTAAAACGAAACCACTCTGTAGCAATATTTTCAGGAACATCGTCATCCCATGAAATTCCAGAACACCACAAAAGCTGCATGAGATATTTTGCATAGAACGTAACAGGACCAACTAAACCCAATGGATCGTAAATGCGGGCAATATCTGAAAGAATTGACCGTTTTGTCAGTCTACGGCGATCAGTAGCAACTTTGAAGGTGAAACTATCTTCTTGTGGCAACCACAACAAACCAAGAATTTTCAGGGAGATATCTGACCCATCTTCAAATTTTCTGAAATCTTCAGAATACAAATCAGAGGGAGGTAAATCGCGAAGAAATTGCTTGTCATTAGAACTCCATTTCCTTAGATGGAAACCAGCCGAATGCATAATTTCAATTAATTCAGATTTCAGCTGATGAGCCAATTCCAGGGACGATGTCCCAGTTACCAGAAACCACTCTGTAGCAATATTTTCAGGAACATCGTCATCCCATGAAATTCCAGAACACCACAAAAGCTGCATGAGATATTTTGCATAGAACGTAACAGGACCAACTAAACCCAATGGATCGTAAATGCGGGCAATATCTGAAAGAATTGACCGTTTTGTCAGTCTACGGCGATCAGTAGCAACTTTGAAGGTGAAACTATCTTCTTGTGGCAACCACAACAAACCAAGAATTTTCAGGGAGATATCTGACCCATCTTCAAATTTTCTGAAATCTTCAGAATACAAATCAGAGGGAGGTAAATCGCGAAGAAATTGCTTGTCATTAGAACTCCATTTCCTTAGATGGAAACCAGCCGAATGCATAATTTCAATTAATTCAGATTTCAGCTGATGAGCCAATTCCAGGGACGATGTCCCAGTTACAATGTCATCAACGTATATGTCACGAGATAGAACAGAAGCTCCGAGGGGGAACTCTGACGACGATATCTTTGCCAATTCAGCGATGGTACGAAGAGCCTGATACGGAGCAGAAGTGACTCCATATGTGACAGTACGCAGTCTAAAGTCACGTACCGGACCGACAGGGGAAGGTCGCCACAAAATGCGTTGATATTCAGCATCTTCCTCGGGTACTAATATTTGACGATACATTTGCTTCACGTCTCCTGTAAACACAATCAAATGCCAACGGAAGCGAACGAGAAGATCGAATATATTGGTTTGCAATTTGGGACCAACCTGCAAAGAATCATTAAGCGACAAGTCACGAGAATCTTTGGCGCTCGCATCAAAAACCACACGAAGAGGAGTACTCACTGACTCTGGACTCAAAATACCGTGATGAGGTATATAATAAAAATTGCCAACATCCTTTGAAGGGGGAGCAATTTCTTCGAGATGACCACAATTTGCATAATCATCCATAAAGGATACGTATGCTTCACGAAAATTAGGATTGGAATCGAATTTCCTTTCCAACGACGAAAACCTTTTAAGGGCGATCGCACGAGAGTCATGAAAAACCGGCTTGTGCGATGGCTCAACGAAAAGTAGAGGAACGACAAATCTACCATCACTCGAACGTGAATGGTTTTCGACAAAATTAGCTTCACAAGTTTTTTCAGCCTGCGACAAAATATTTTTACGCTGACAAACTTCTTCTAACGCCCAAAAATCTTTTATAGCGTTATCCAACGACAAATTCGAAACGAGAAGGCAATCATTACTGGTTGCACGACGACGAGTAGTGGTGGGGGAAACGACATCACAACCACCCAAAAGTATCCATCCAAAGATGGTTTCCATTGCAATTGGTTGGCCATGTTTTCCTCTTCTGAGACCCGACAGCAATGATGACGCAAACACATCAGCATTCAGCAACATATCAACAGGTCCAGGAGTATCGAACAGAGGGTCGGCCAAAGCTATACCCTGAATATGTGACCAAAGAGAAGAATCCACAGACTGTGTAGGTTGATCAGCACAAATCGACGACAAAACGAGAGCATCAACGACAATATCCGACGATAAACGAGATTTAAATGGTCGCAGTATACATGACACAGTCCCAGATGGCTTGGCAGTCGAACAGCCAATACCATTTACCTGGTGATTTCCCCGAACAATTGACAAACCTAACGATTTAGCAGCATGTTCCGAAATAAAATTACATGCACTAGCAGAATCGAGTAAAACTCGAATAGGCTGGAAATCACCATTGGTGTCCTGTATTAAAATTCTTGCAGTCGAAAATAAAACATTATTACTAGGAACTATTGTAGTAAGTGTGGTTCCAGCAGCAGAAGGCTGCAAATCAACAGTTGAAGGCACAGCATTATTCAAATTGTTGTCACTTTCTTTCGATACAGAAGGTTTTACGATATTAAAATGCAACAAAGTATGGTGTGCACGATGGCAAATATTGCAACCTTCTTTGTTACAACCTTTGACTTGATGTGATGGAGAGAAGCACACAAGACAAAGTCCAGTTCTTTTAATGAAATCAAAACGTGCCTGTACTTCCAACCTTTAAAATTTTAAACAAGTTTCCAAAGAATGCTTTAGTGAACAAAATTTACATGGTTCTGTAATCGACACAACGAAAGAAGATTTAACCTTTTGTTTATTGTTATTAAATTGGCTAAACTTTTGTTTTGTTGCATTCCCTGAGCTAGAATTAATATTTGAGAAACTAAGGGCTTGACAATGTTTTTCAATAAAACTCTGTAAGACTTCAAATTCTGGAACCTCATTACTATTATGTTCCAATTGGAACTTCTCCTGCAATGTCCTATCAAGCTTCGACCATAATAAATGAAACAACATAAAGTTCTTATCGGGCAAACCAAATTTACTTAAAACCGACAAATTTTCTGAAAATGTGTAGCTAACTCTTTGTAACTCAGATCCCGGAACAATTTTTATGGGTTCACACGACAAAAATTTATCATAAAATGTAATACTCAATGCCCATTTCTTGTTATAGTGTTTATTGAGAAGATTATATGCATCTATATAACTATCATCCTTTAATGGGAAATTTTTTATTAGTTCATAAGCTGGCCCTTTGACTGACGACAAAAGGTAGTAAAACTTTTCGACATTGGGAATGTTTTTGGTGTGGATCAAAGAGTTGAAGAGTTGAATGAATGGGATCCAGTTGTCTAGCACCCCATCGAATGCCTTGATATCTATTTTAGGTAATCGGGCTACTGATTCGGAGTTGTTTTGACACACTTGTTCGGCCTTTACCGAACCCCGACTCAAATCCTCACGCAATCTGCATCGCACTCTAGCCATTTTGTGCTCGAAAATCATGGTCACCTCCAATTCATTTTTCACTTCGAGTTTAGGTACCATGGCGAGAATATTTTGCTGGGCACTATTGAATTCCTTAGCTAATTCCCTAAATTCTTCCTCAGAATAGCCCATCAAATCACCTTGTTCTATATATTCGAGACGCATCAATGCATAATCGCGGGCAATCCTATTCATATCTGCTTGTTGACTATATTCAGCCACTGACTCGCTATCATTTGCCATTGTATACACAAACAAACTCGAAATGTAACAACAACAAAAACGAAAACAAACGAAAACGGAAATTAATTTGTTTGTGTATGATCGAAATACAACAGAATAAAAAATGATAAGCTGTCAATGAATAGTACAAACTAAACTGTCACGCGCTCTAAATTGTCAAACGTCAAAACGAAAATCGATATGTCAAATAGTGCCGTTTCCGGAAACACAATTATGCGAAACGGAACGCAATGGAAGTACCGATACAATACCAACACAACAAAACTTCAAATTCAAAATGGATGCTTTTTCAAACTTACCTACATTCGGTATAAAATATTTCACTACAGAGAACAACCAATATAACCTAAAAATATCGAAAATATACCAAAATTACGTCAATCCATCGACCGCGGAACAACTAAATCCGAATCGAAGGATCAAAAATGTACGAAAACAGTGGACTGTAAAGGGTGGTCTGATGTAATTTTGGTGTTTGCAAAGAATACCTAACAATGGGGTCGTGACAATAAATCTGAATATTTCATACCTGGTTGGTGTCGGCGATTGCTAAGAAGACAACACATTCAAAGGATGTATCAATTACACTTAAATTACTGGCCAGCAATGAAATTATGTTAGTAACGATACCCCAATGGTGCGTTGATAGTCGATTCCACGCCAACTTCGAGCACTCACTAACTTTGGTCGGATTTATCTTTAATAAATCACTTAAATAACGCTCAATGTATTATTAATATTGATATTAAATATTTCGGCACACAACAAAATTAAAAGGTGACGATCCAATTCAAAGCGCGGCAACGAGAGAACGGTTTCTTTTCTACTATATAGGGTTGCCAGTTACAAAACTTAAAATTTACTATAACAAAAATGTTACCACATTACTCAACGAAAACTAACCATGAACAACAAATGTGAACACATATACAAAATAAAAATATAATATAATAACCAAATAAATAATACATTTTATATTACAAATACAATAAAACAAATTAATAAATACATTAATATACGTACATATACTAGATCTATTACAGAAAATTCAGTCAGTTTTTTTGAAGCGAAAGGAAGTGCGCTTTTACCCTAGCTTTAAACACTGGAAGGGACTGAGATTGTCGGATACGCAGTGGAAGAGAATTCCACAGTCGAACTGACTGGACAGTAAACGACTGTGAGTAGCATTGGGAGGAGAAAGGGGGAAAGGAAAGGTGTAGTCGACGGCAAGAACGCATGTTAACCTGGTCGTTGGCGGATTGCAGAAAGTGAAAACGTTCCTTGAGATAGGGGGGAGATTGTGGATTGAAAAGAACATTGTACAACAGAGAAAGAATGTAAAGATTACGTCGCAAGCGTATAGGAAGTCACTCAAGCTGAGTACGGAAGTCGGAGACATGATCATACTTACGTAAGCCGAAAATAATGCGAATGCAGAAGTTTTGGAGGCGTTCAAGTCTATCAAGGAACTTTTCACTGAGGTCTAGAAAGCTACAGTCAGCGTAGTCAAGAATGTGAAGCAGCAGTGCCTGAACAAGAGCAATCTTGGTAGGTATCGGTAGGTAATAAAATGCCAAATCGCATACTATTTAGTAGATAAAATATCGGCGTCCATCCATGCAAAACCTGTAGAAACTTAGCTGCAGATGGAGCTACTGCGAATACAAACAAATTTCAGATATTGGGTTGTTCTTTTGAATTTCACAATATGAAAACTTACTGATGAATATCAGTGCCAGTAAAAGTGTATAGTAAGTATACTAGTTCCTGCTTATATTGTTAAGCTAATTAGGAACTTATTTTCATTATCTTCAGAAATAGGAAACATAAAATTTCAGTTTGTCAAACTATTACATATCATACAAGAAAAAAAGTGTTTAAACTATTCTAAGTAGCTCAGCTGTTAATGCCATTGAATTTTCGCAAATATGATCACATCTCCCAATTTCGCACCCGGCTTGGCTGGCTTCCCATCCGGCAGCGTAGACACATTCGAACAATTTGCATGTTGTACTCCATTCTTTTGAATCCCAATTCTCCGTCGTACCTTAAAGACAAATTCTCGAATCTCCATACTTCTCATGACCGGTCCCTTCGCTCCAGTAGCTCTCTCCAACTGTTCACTCCGCGTCACTCTTCTGGCTTCATGTCCAATTCATTTACCCTCACAGCCATTCGACTTTGGAATGGCCTCCCAAAGACAGTACAAGCATCCACCTCCAAATTCTCTTTCAAGATGGCCCTCCGAGCACTTTACAAGGAAGAGATATCGAACTTGTCTCACTGACCTCTTCTTTTTTTTTTACATGTGTACCATTAGTATTATTATTATGTGAGTGTACTATGTGTATGTTTATTATTCCATAATTATGTATTAATGCATACGGTATTTATGTAATAAGTAGTATGTATGTTTATTTTTAGTTAAAATACCTATCGTAGTTTCAATCAAGCTCTCACTTTTGCCCTTCTATCACTTCCTTCGCGCCAGCAATCTCTCTGTATAGACCTATGGTTAACTGGTTGAGAATGCTTTTAGCATTAAGTCCGCCATATGTATCTTTTGTTTGTGAATGAAGTGTTTTAAATAAAAATAAATTTATTATTAGTTCATGTATCTTTTCAGAAAATGACACAGATGAAGATATCCAGTGGCTCCAGAACTGTACCTCTCATTTAGTGCTAGAGAAGTGGCATAAAACAGACAAAAAAAGATTGAAGGAAATAGACTTCTGAAATGAACATCGAAACATACATTAACAAATACCCAGTGCTTAAATCGCCACGTGGACATGAGCTTCTTACTGATGATTTTCAATTTTGATACCCGTCGTCAGGAAATAAAATATTTGAAACATTCCCAACAATAAAAAGAAAAAAATTCAAATTGGCCCTTTCTAAAAGCCAAGTACCTGAAGTGAAAGACATATTGGAACAGCTTCAGCTTCTTAACAAAGGTGAGCACCTACTAGGTTTTATAATTAATATAATAATTTACATTTACTTATAAAAATGTAAGTTACTTATAATTATCCCAACAGCGCACAGTGTGACTCATGTGGTACACACTAAATTATTACCCATATTTCGTAACAACATGGTTTTTTCCCGCCATCTATTAGGAAGAAGCGTAACTACACACTAGAGCTCATTTATCAACATAGTTCACATTTGTTGCCACGGCAGCGCTGCACTCAGTAAACTTTTTTGCATTCAAAATAGCTGTCAGTTTGTGAAAAAGTTAATTACGTGAAGTTTTACTCTTGAGAAAAAAGTCAAAATAACAGTGTTTTCGTTTGTAAAAATATCGGGTATAACAAAGGCTTAACGAAGCCGAAGACCACGTATTCTAACTATTTGTACGATATTTTTTTTCCTTGACACCATACCTGGGAAATGACTGGTTACTGAGATATTGAAGGTCAAAGTGATTTTTTTTTGTTGAGATTTCTGCACGAAAACCGTCTATTTGTTATTACTACTATTTTTTTTTCCAAAGAAACATGGTGTAAATTTTTTGAACTTTATTAATTGAATCGATTTAAGGACAGCACTCCGCAATGAACCGCGCACACGCACACAACAATAATGTCTTAATGTGCGTACCCTCGCTGCGTAGCAACGCACTTATCGAGCAAGGTCGACGAACGCGTACAGATGATCGCACTCGCCCGATCAGCTGGTAGCTGTGTGTGGTTTATTGACAAGTTGGCTTGCTGACTTTATTCATTACAACCTTATTTATTGGTTCTTGCCTTACATCAACTAAATAAACCACCACCGGTTATTGTCAGAGTAAGTTAGTAGGTACGTCGGTAGCTCTAACTTTGTTTGCCTTGCCCGCCCAGGATTCGAACTCCAAACCTTAGTTTCAAAAGCCTACACTTTATTCAATCATTTAAAGGCATGCAACGCAGTTTCTTCCGACATGTCTACCAAAATTTCACAAATCGCAACAATCTTAAAGATTTTTGCTGTATTACATGTCTTAAGACTGATTTGTTTTAAAAAGGTGATGAGTTACGTAAAATCAAGCCCTGTTGATAAAGGCGCCTAAAAAAAAGGAATAGCAACATCAGGACCCATAAAACAACCAATTGATTAGTTTGGATTCTAATAACCTTAAGTCAAGCTCTTTAAATCCAACAACAATAATTTCTACTTCTTATTTGAATAATTACTTTCAGAACAAAATGATTGCATTGCAACTTAGAATTTGATCGATTAATTGAATAAGCAATTTATTAATTTATCCTCACAACTAGGATAAAATAAAGTCTTTTTCGCTTCACCAAAATTAGATACTTACAAAATTTATAAGTTAATGAAAATGGGATTTTTATATATTTGGTATAGCAATTTGGGGATGTTGTTATAAAGAATAGCAACATCCCCAAATTGCTATACCAACCAAATCAATTGTTCAGGTTTCTACTTTCGTAAATTAAGCTCTTAATAACAAAAAACCTAATAAAGAATAATTTCATCACCACCAAGCGATACGGAGGTCTTTATTTTACCTTCAATCACCAAAAAAGAGTAATCATACTCAACACTTTTTTAAATTACAATAACAAAACCTTCACTGATTTTACACAATTCAGGGGCCTAACTCCCGAGTGCAACATTGGTTTTAAGTTTGAGTCCAATTCCGATCTTGTGACCTCCCGAACCCAAGACTTCATCCATTGCCTTAGATTCGGATCTACTTAAAGCAATGGATTGGTAACGGCCGTTATACCTGAAGTTAGCCAAATGACGGCTCGCAATTTATGGTAGTAGTGAAGTGCCTATCTCGATTTGTGCAATGCAATTGATATCCAATCTTATAAAATACGTTTAAACTCCTGAAACTTGCGTTCATTAAATTATTTTGCAATCAATTAGTGTAATGTTCACGTATTTGCGTCTGCAGACATACATATTGTAACAATATACAATTATTTTAACCAAATCTTCGAACACTCGGCTGTAGTACCTTCTGTCTAGCAATATTTTAAAAATATGTTTGAACTAAATCGTTATAGTCTGTGCTTTATAATTCAAAATTCAAAATTCATTCAAAGTTTATATTTTGTTTTGGTGGATTTTTTAAGTGAATACTTATCTAATTCGTGTATTTTTCGCGCGTAGTTCTATCGCGTTCTGTAAGTATAAACTTATTAGACGGCTATTTTGTGATCTAAATGAATAGAATCTCGTAATTAACCTAATATGAGAAATGTCAATAATTAGTTAATATGCATGCTTCAATGTTTTGCTTTTTCTTTCAGAGTACTTTTCGTCACCTTCAGTTCGCCGATGACCTGTTGCTTCTATCAGAGACGAGCTCAGAGCTACAATCAATGGTATAATTACTAATTGAGTTAAACGGAAAAATTAACTGCTCTTGAAATGAACCTATTAAAACGAATGAAAAGACTAGTTACGGTTAATAGCAAGCGTTTAATATACACCGAACAGTATACATTGTTTTGTAAACAATTGGCTATGACGTAAGAACAATGAAATACAACTAAAGCAAAGAGCATAATGTAGAAAAAAAATCGAGTTTCAGGGAGATATTTGATAGTAAGATGCCCACAAAAATAAGAACTAGAGTTCTAAATACATGTGTCCTGACAGGTCAAACTCTTGTGCTTGCCAGACGTGGAGATTTAACAATTGTATCAAAATCATGTTAGTTACGTACCGAAGAAGAATAAAAGGTAGCATGCTGAATATTAGACAATTTAAAAAAATAAGACAGTAAAAACACGAATGATAATCAGATCAAACAACACTAGCCCAGGTGCTAACTTATAAACTGGAAATGGACTGAACACGTACAATGTCATCACAATGGATGATGACTCTACGCAACATGACGAGTTGAAAAAGATCCCTAGACCAAGTGGCTTGGCGTAGCCCAATCTAGTGAAGACTGGATATCTTTGCTTGCAGGAGGCCTTCACCTGCACCCTCTCTTGCAGAAAAAAAAGTGTAAAATAAGGAATAGAATTAAGATAAACATACCAACACTTTGTTTCAACAATTAGAAATTTGTAATATTAATGTAAAAAATTAAGGTATTTTTTTATGTTCTGCATCTTCATTTAGAATACATAGTCTGTGATAGATAAACTATTAAGATACAGGACTAATATTCCCTACTTTATCAGCACAGCATTGCATCTCCAAGAGTGAAGATTTGTGACTTGATATACTAAAAATAAATCATTAAATTTTGAATAAATGATTATTTAATAAAATATCAAAGTTTTATCAATTAACCCAAGCATTATACACTATCACTATCTCAAAGCTCGACCCTTCATCGTGAAGGTCATGACATGATCAACATAGTTCATCATCATCATATAAAGTACACAAACGACGTTCCACACTCCCTTAAAAGCCAATCACTCTCTCATTATATACGATCTAACCCAATTGAGCCATTATTCACCTTAAAATCACCAGAAAACTCCAAAAAAATTGCTAAAAAGTTACACTTTGGCAATTGTTTCAAACTAATCAAGTTCTCCAATATTACCGCAATTTGAGCTGTCAAAATTCTGTGTAGAGCGTCAATTTTCAATAGTAACGGATTGAAGCAATAATGCTGGCTGTCAAAATGTCGTCAGGAGTGCCGTTTTGCCCAAGATTAGAAAAAAATGTCAACCCCAAAATTTCGTCAAATATTGTGTTCGAGAGTACAAAATGGTCGTTTTTCTTGCCCGATCCGTCGCTATTGGAGTCGGGAGTAAGGCCCCAGTTTGTACAAAAGGTAGACTTATTATTACGAAGTGGAATTTTTGTGGAATAAAAAAGAGTGATCAATCCAATACTTTTTTATCTTTCAATAACAAAACCTTCATTGATTCTACACTCGCTCTTTAAAAAACTCCAACAACAATAATTTCTAAAGCTTATTTGAATAATTACTTTCAGCAACAAAATGATTGCATTGCAATTTAGAATTTGATCGATTAATTAAACAAGGCATTTATTAATTTATCTTCACAATAAGCAGACCATTTAAATTAAAGTTTTTCGCTTAACCATAAGTAGATAGTTACGGAAGTTATAAGTTATGGAAAATGGGATACATAAGTATGCCTACGGCGTACGCCTAGATAAAAAGAATAGCAACATTCCCCAAACGCCTTAACCGACCAAACATTTGTTTACGTTTCTTCTACTTTCGTATATTAAGCTCCTAATAACTAAAAACATAATGAAGATTAATTGCATGTTATTAACTACCTTTATAATAACTACAGCTAGCAACAAAATACTGCATACTTTAGGATACCAAAATCGCTTGTTGTAAGTGAAGTTTGCGAATTTGCTCGACTTAATGTAGGTACCTAAAATAAACAGGCACTAAGGCAGTAATGGTACCGCCGTTTGACTGAATTCCTTCTGTCAAATGATAACACGTACTGATAATGGTGGTATCCATAAAGGCTTTAACAATCCATGTTCCTTTAATTAAAACCCTTAGCAAAAATGCAAAGCAAATTCATAACGCTGACTTTTACAACCGATCGAGCTTGGAAGGGCCAAATAATGGGCCGCTTGCCAGCAAAGAAGTTGACATCATGACACGTCTTCTACTCATTGTTCTCTTACTCGTTGTATTCTTCCCTTCACATTTCGCTTCACCACCAAGCGATACGGAGGTCTTAATTTTACCTTCAATCACCAAAAAAGAGTAATCATACTCAACACTTTTTTAAATTACAATGACAAAACCTTCACTGATTTTACACAATTTAGTTTGTACAAAAGGTAGACTTTTACGATGTGGAATTTTCTACCAGTCATACTTGACGGCTAACCAGAAATTATTGGATGCCTACTTCATTTCAATTTGAAATTTTCGCGCGGATCGCGTTCATCGCATGCATTCGGCTTTTTCCGCCCCTGCCGGCCAGCCAATAGCAATCGACACGTTCGGCGCGGCCGCGGCCGGCTTTTGACGGCGAAATCAAAGGCAAATACCTACTGAAAATTTAGTTCGGTTTCTCACGTCACCGAATGCGTTTGTAAATTGCAAGTATTCTGTTTTCGCGTACGGTTTGCTTTTTACGGTTATTGTTAAGTGTTCTTTGTGATAGTAAAAGCTATTAAGATGCCTTGGCATCAGAACAGTGCTCGTGAGTTGGTGCACATGGTCTTTTTTATGGGATGGCTCATGGCAATACCTTCAAAGCGTTGCGTCTTTACGGAGCGGAACCTAACGCACATCAGCCTCGCAACCCTCGGGCAGTTCAGCGTCTTCTTGACAATCAGCCGATTGTACCTGTTACGGAAACGGGGCGCGGGTCAATATCCGCTACCACGGAGCAGGCAATACTGGATGTCATGCAGGCGAACCCTCGTTTGGGCGTGCGAACAGCGGCAAAAGTGCTTCGCAGAAGGCGAGGCCACCGTGCAAGACACTTAGTGTCTCATACTACTGTGCACTGGGTTTTAAAGAGAGACGATCAAAAACCCTTTAAAATCCACAAAATTCATGCGCTTGTGCCAGGTGATATCCACCGTCGCATGGCGTACTGTCGATGGTTATTGGGCCAGGATAGAGCCTTCGCGAGAAGCGTCATTTTTACGGATGAGAGCACCTTCACCAACAATGGGATGTGGAATCGTCGGAATGCTCATTACTGGTGTGCCGAGAATCCCCATCAGACGCAAGAAACTGGCTTCCAGACACGGTGGAAGCATAACGTTTGGGCTGGCATAGTACGAAATTAAATCCTGGGGCCAGTTTTTTTACCAGCGCGTATGGATGGGGCAGCCTACCTAGACATGATAAATAACGTCCTGGTTGAGGCTCTGGACGACATGCCACTAGCCCAGCTCCGAGACACCTGGTTCCAGCATGATGGTGCACCGCCTCACATCGTGAGACCTGTACGTGAGCGCCTGGCAGAGTTGTTCGGAGACCATTGGATCGGCAGGTATGGGGGCCTCACGCGTGGCCAGCCAGATCGCCCGATTTAACTTTATTGGTATGTGACTGATATGGGTCACTGTGCATTAAGGGTATTATACTTGGTTGATTTTAGATGAAGCCCCACAAAAGAGTAACAGAAACCGAAATTGAGCATATTTTACATATACCATTGGGCAGTGAAGATGAACTGGAGGTATCTGATGAAGATAGCGCTGATGATATGATCAGTCTGCGCGATTTGGTAATGAGTGAAGTGGAAAAAACGCCGCAATTACTTGAGGATGACTTCTTCTTGGACCAAACCTTCAACGAATCTTCGTCACAGGCGAGTAACTCATTAAACATGACTACCCCTAGCGTTTCTGGTGATGTCAATGCTCCAACTTCAGCAGCAGATTCAATTAGACCGTCATCAGTGGAGTGCTTGAGGGCAAGTACATCTTCAAGTCGTCCTGCTCGGCAACCTACTTTGAAGATTACTAAAAAGAAAAGAAGATATATTTGGCGAAAGACAGCTTTCCTCGTTCAGAGGTGACAAGTTAGATGAACCTTTTTTGGGTTTCGAAACGCCGTTACAATATTTTACGTTCTTTTTTGATGAGAATTTAATAAAACATATTGCCGAGGAGTCTACAAAACATAGTATTCAGAAGGATACTTCAAAACCATTTGTTGCCACTCAGAATAACCTAAAGAAGTACTTAGGTATTTTCTTCTTCTTGGATTGAATCCTCAGTCCAATATACGCTCGTTGTGGAATAGTGAATTAGGTGTGCCACTTATCTATGATTGTATTGTATGACACTCACACATTTTGAGAAAATTCGTAGATTCATACATTTCAATGACAACCGTATTTTTACACCTAGAGGTGAACCAGGGCATGATCGTCTCTTCCGTATAAGACCAATACTGGAAACATTACGAAAAAAATGTCAGAGCATCCCAAAAAGAGAAACGCTCTCAGTAGACGAACAAATGTGTGCTACTAAAGCGTGTAACTTTTTACGTCAATACCTTCCCAATAAACCACATAAATGGGGGTACAAACTATGAGTTTTGTGCGATGACACCGGTTTCGCTTATGATTTTGAGATGACCCTGACCTAAGACCGCCAAATGAACCTGATTTAAGTGCGAGTAGTAATATAGTAGTGCGCCTCAGTAGAACAGTTCCTAAAGAACAAAACTACAAATTTTTTTTTGATAACTACTATACATCACCGGAATTGATCGCATATTTAGCAAAAATGGGAATTCAAAGTCTAGGTCACAGATCAGTTCTCGCGGATGCGTGCAAGCGCCTGGACGTGTATCGGAATCACAGTTAATTGTTCAACACATTAGAGCAAGACAAGTAATAGTTGAACGTGACTGATAAAGGGAGACAGCAGGAAGACGTCAGCTGCGATTGAAGTGCATGCGCATCGAGGCTCCGCCCCCCGAGTTAGACTCCGGCCACTGTATTACTCATTATTTTTGCATCAAGCCAGCGATAACATCTTTCTAGGCCTAAATGCCTCGAACTGTTCGAACTCCGCCGCCGTCGGAAAACAAAACGATGTACGGATCAGAACCAAACATACACGCAATTAAGGAAAAAGAAGTGCTCGCGGAGTGGGTTAATCCTAGAAAAAAACGGATACGTGATGAGCCAGATAACGAGACCCCCAACACACAGCTCTTAACGGCACATAAAGCACCCTGTTGCTCTGAAAATACAGCCCTAATAAAAGAAGCAATGGACTCGTTCCGCGAAGAAATGAGAAGCATGATGCAAACATTAATCGATATTAAAAGCCAGCAAGAGGAACGTTTCTCAAACTTCCAAAAAGATATATCTGAGATGAAAAGCACTGTTAGTAATTTACAAAAAAACCGACTTCAAAACCAAAATGCACTAAAAAGTCTTAAATAAACTCTTCACCATTGAAAGGAAAGGAATCCGTTTTAGGCAAAAAATTTCTTTTTGGAGTCGGTGCTGTGATAGTTTGTGCTTGATGGTCAAAGTGATGGCACCGACTCCAAAAAGAAATTGTTTGCCTAAAACGGATTCCTTTCCTTTCAATGGTGAAGAGTTTATTTAAGACTTTTTAGTGCATTTTGGTTTTGAAGTCGGTTTTTACTTTTTTTTAAAGTTTATTTTATTTCTTTATTTTTAGTGATTACATAAGGGGGGGGGGGAGTTGCACCTTATGATTCTATTTTTTACGAAGCTACAAATTACCTATCATAAGTTTCGTCATTATAATTACTGAACTCCTAGGCGTTAAGGAGTTCCACCATCAGCTCAGCCCCACAAAATGTTGACTATCAGACGTAACAACACGTCAACATTAAGATTCTAGTAAAGAAACACTATTCGTGCCTTTAAAATTTGAGGGTTTCCCAAGATCCCATCATCAGATCCCAAAATAGAAAAATGGGACCAACTAGAAGGTACACCCTCTAAGTAGGCGAAAAATTTTTTCGATTCGGTCGACAAACGACTGAGATATGAGGTAACAAACATAAAAAAAAAAAAAAACATACAGTCGAATTGATAACCTCCTCCTTTTTTGAAGTCGGTTAAAAAACTAATGAGGAGCTTGAACAGTCTGTGGATTACCTAGGCAAGAAATACAAAGACCTTGAGGGCAAAAATATCGAGACGGCAAACACAATAGTAAAACAAGAAAATAAAATAAAGGATATGTTACAAAAGAACATATATTTAGATAAATGCAACAGGGCACTAGAAGAACGCGTCTGTTTGTTAGAACAAAAAGAGTTAGATTGTAATGTGGAGTTGGTAAATGTACAAGAGGTGGAGAGCATGAGTGCCATAGAGGTTACCAAAGTTATTGCAGGTAAATTGAAAGTATGTCCAGATAAAATCAAAAATGCCTGGAGAGTAGGGAAAATAAAGGAAGGCAAGGACTCGCGACCCCTGATCGTAGTCCTGCAAACACGAGAAGACCGGTCTGAGTGGCTAAGAGGCCAAAAGAAAATCATTACAAATGATATGGTTTTTAGCACCGATAACAACACTAGAATCTACATTAATGAAAACGTGACTCAGCATACTCGGCGTTTGTTCTGGGAAACGAAAACACAATTGAAAGACATGTTCAAATATATATGGATTCAAAATGCCCGTGTACTTATTAAAAGAAATGAGACAGATAAAAAGGTTTATCAAATACGCAATTCGAGCGACTTAGAAGCTTTTCTGAACAAAAAGGAGCTTAATTAATTTTGGATTGGAAGGTGTAACTAATCTAATATATATACACTTGTATTTCTAACATGTCATCAAACTTTGATCCTCAACCGCATCTACACGAAATAGAATACAAGAGATATACAGACATAAATGTGTGGCACAACGACTTAAATAAGGATGATAGTTCACTTAACCTAATACATATTAATATATGCTCACTTAAAAAGCCTTTTAGTGAATTGATAACATTAATAAAAAACTGCTTAGACAACATACATGTCATCTGCCTGACCGAAGTTAATGTTAAAAATGATGAACTATGCCTATTTAACATAGAAGGATTTAATATGACCTCAAAAACGAGAGAAAAGAGCAAAGGAGGGGGTATAGTGATATATACGAGAGACTACATTACCTTGAACACTTATAATACATTTACTACATACTGCGAGTTAATACATGGTAGGCTTCAGACACGGAACTACAGCGCTGATCTAATAGTGTGCTATAGACCGCCAAAAACAAGCAAACCAATGTTCATCACGGAATTAGATCAGATTATTAGATGTGTGCCTAAAAACATGGACATGCTAATGCTGGGAGACTACAACATTGACATTTTGGAAGAAAACCAGGATAACTCTGCGGAAAGATATCTTAACATACTATCGGCGCATGGACTGCACTGTGGAGTACAGGACGTGACCCGTGATGCTGTTGTGGCGGAACGACGGACCACAAGCTGCATCGACCACGTATTTACAAGAAACGTGCAAGCGTACATACTTAAGACTAAATTAGCAGATCATTTTCTATCGGGACTGATAGTGTTTACAGACAAACGATCGCAAACAAATGTAAATAAAATAGGTTTTGATAACAAACTGATCAAGTGTAAATTAAGTGAAATAAATTGGTGTGACCTCCTAAATATAGACGATCCAATTAGGTTATACGAGAAAATAAAGGAATTTTTTAGTGATATTTATGATTCTGCGAGAGTAAATATAAAAATAAAAAAGAGAGAAAATCAGGGCTGGGTAAGTGATACATTACTAAGTATGTTAAAAATAAGAGATAGTTTGTATAGGAAATGGAAAGCCGAGCCTAGTAATAATAATCTTAGATTAAATTATACTACATATAGAAATAAAGTACAAAAACTAATAAATAAAACTAAAAATAACTATAAGAAAAAAGAGATAACTGAATGTAAAGGAAACATGCGTAAAATCTGGGAAATGATAAATAAATGGACGGGAAAAACCAAGTCGTCAGTTGATGCCATAATTGAAAGGTATTTACAAAATAATAATCAAACAATGAATCAAATATGTCAAAAATTTTGCGAAACGTTCATTGATGAGATTGATAATATAAAAAATAAATGTAATCACACTTTTCTCGACAGGAAAGAGTATATAAAGAAATGCTGCATGAGTTTTAGATTTAAAATGGTATCAGCTGAAGATGTATCGAAAACAATAGACAGATTGGATTGTAACAAGTCACCAGGGTCAGACCAAATTCGAGTTATGGACTTAAAGATAATTAAAAATAAAATCAGTTCAGTAATAGCACATTTTATAAACAGGTGTATCAAATCAGGTGTGTACCCAAGTGAATTAAAAAATGCATTAATAAGACCAATTTATAAAAGCGGGTCACACCAAGATTTCACTAACTATCGACCAATTGCGATATTAAATGTTCTTAACAAAATAACGGAAAAAAATATAGTTAAACAATTGTCAGATTTTCTTGAACAAAACAATGTAATCTCCGATGTGCAATATGGGTTTAGACCGAACAGAAGTACGGAAATGGCATTATCGAAATTTACAGACGACGTTAACAATGCCCTTAAGGCGCTACCCGGATTTTTACCGCGCACACTAGCGCCACTTTACTAGAAAAATCATAACTCGTTAAATAAAAGACCAATCAAAAATCTGGTAGATACGATTGTAGCTCTGATTATGAGGTTTAGACACAATGTTTAAGTTCAATTAAACACAGTTATCTGCAGTTACAGTTAGCAAAAATGCTAAAAGTGGCCATATTTAGCAGTTTTTCTAACTCTAACTACAATTAACTACTTTAGAAACAATTTAAACGTACTAAATAAACTATAGAACCTGTACTACAATCGTATCTACCAGATTTTTGATTGGTCTTTTATTTAACGAGTTATGTATTTTTTACTAAAGTGGCGCTAGTAAGTGCGCTAAAAATCCGGGTAGCCCCTTAATGACTAAAAATTAGTAATGACTATTTTTATTGACTTCAAAAAAGCGTTCGACACGTTGGATCATAATGGCTTGTTACAATCTATGGAAGAGTGTGGGATTCGAGGCCCGGTTAACGCGTGGTTTCGAAGTTACCTGAGGGATAGAACCTTAAAGGTTAACATAAGCGGAACTAGTAGTGAGTTAGGTAGAATTAAGTATGTAGTCCCGACTGGATCGGTATTTGGACCAGTAGGGTACATTATGCATGTAAATGGCATGCATAATGTCATAAAGTCGAGCACAACATATATGTACGCTGATGATACCTGCCTTATGTATTGTGACAAAGACCCTGAATACATACAAAAAGTAATGCAAAAAGACCTAGTGTGATGATTTTTGTACTTAGACTCAATCAGTAGCCTCTTGTAATCTTAACTACTCATAATAACAGTTAACGTTATTTATATTTATATAAAATCGAGTATTGTTACTTTATCGAATAACGTTATCGCTATTTAAAAATGGCAACACTGGCTGCCCCTTCTTATTTTCTGATTTGCGAAGTGCACTCGAAAGGCGAGGCAGTCTAGTGCTGACCGCCGAAGCGAAAGGTTAAGGGAAGGAACCTATGTTAAAATGTAGTTATAATTATTGATGTGGCTAGAGATAGTGATTTGTATCAAAGATAAGTGTGTTGATCGAATAAAGAACTTTATAAACTCAACCGAGTTTGATTCACGACACTTCAGAAGCGAGGAGAAATCTACAGCCCACAAAAGGTATGTACTATTATTTTCAAATGATAAGAGCAAGTAATATTATTTAAGAAAATTTTCTTGAAGATAACGCCATAAATACCACGATAGGATAGCATTGGTTGGGATAATATTCTGCTACGGTTGAACTGCAGCAATATTATCCTGATTTAATCGTGTTAAGTTTCCAACTGATCGTTTGGTCAAGGCTACTCCTTGATAATGATCTGTGGTGACTAATACGAGTATGCTCATAAGCAAAGTAGGTAGGTAACAAATTGTCGGGCTAGCCCTAGGTTGTTCTTAATATGAACTGGGCCTATGCTTACTCGACGCAGTCGTGCTAAGCTATCATCAAATCATTTGGGCAAGGCTACCCTTTGCTAATGGTATGTGAAAGCTAAATGCGCGATTTATTAAATTGGGTCAACTACGTAGGCATGTTTAACAAAATATTATATATTTTTTTCTCATAATTATCGGGGTAGTGATAGGTTGCATTGGTTGGGATAATATTTTGCTGCGGTTAAGCTGTTGCACTACTATCCTGACTAAATTGTGTTACGTTTCTAACTGACCATTTGGTCAAGGTTACTCCTTGATAATGTTCAGTGGATACGAGACACGAGTACGTGCAACTAAATAGCTAAATATAATAAATGACCTCAGTAGTTCCTTCATCCTAATAGGAAATACGAAAAGAAATAGGTATTAAATATTATCATGTCACTGCCTATTGTAGGTAGCTATGTTTAGTTGATTGAGAATAACCGTTCGACCTGCAACTGTTCTAGGGCTAATATTTTTGTGTTCATAAATAATTATACAGTAAAAAAATCTTTATTTCAGACTTTGCATTCATAATTTGTTAACAGACTTATAAACTATGTTAGTGAGTTCAACGATTGTGTGTTTTAATAAATTGTGTTAAATTTCAACCAATTCAATCCAATTTTATTATTAATATTCGAATCATTTCTTATTTCAATTCAATTTCGTTATATGACATGAATTGAGTGCCCTTTAGGGTATTTACACCCATTGATTAGGTAAGTGAGTTAAACAATACTAAGTTTTTTTTATTTATTTAACTGAGTTCAATTTAAGCTAACTCAAGTAAATTAAATTAGAATATTTTTTCTTTCACTTCATTTGATATGACTTGATATAAAGGCATTTTAAGGTAAATGCCTTATTATCAATTCAACCCAATTTAAATTCATATACATTTTAATTTTAAATTAATATACATTCGTACTCATTCAATATATAACTTGAAATAAAGGCCATAGTGTCAGATTTTACAAAGAAGTTTTAGCGGCCAGGTGTGTCGCGTGGGCCAAGTGCGTCCTTAAGTAGCGGCCAGGTGTGTCGCATGGGCCAAGTGTGTCCTTATGTAGCGACCAGGTGTGTCGCGTGGACCAAGTGTGTCCTTAAGTAGCGGCCAGGTGTGTCGCATGGATCAAGTGTGTCCTCAAATAGCGGCCAGGTGTGTCGCGTGGGCCAAGTGTGTCCTCAAATAGCGGCCAGGTGTATCGCGTGGACCAAGTGTATCCATAGTTCTGTACATTTTTTTTTATTCAAAAGCAGTAGTAGTGGCCAAGTCAGTCAATCAATTAAATTCATGTATTGTGGAATACATGTACATCAGTTATGTATACTAGCTATGTATTTTTCTCGATTATATCGGGCCATTTGTGCCATGAAGAAGCTATGTATGTTTTACAAAAGGTCAAGTCTAACTGTGAATTCTTTTACTAGAAATTTTCATTAGCAACGGTCATGTGAGCCATATAGGCGCACTTACTTGCGTTCAGGATTATTTGCAACATTGTTCCTTTACTAAAATTATGCTCTAATAAATGAAGATATGGCTCCATAGTAATTTGGTTTAAAGACATTTATTCTCATAAATACATACAGTTCATTTACAAAGATAATTATTTAAACCATAACTTAGTAAATAATTACCATATCCAAAGTATGATTTTGTTGATAACAACACTAATGCTGGTATTCTTTTTCTTCCGAGGTGATGAGACTGAAGAGCACGAGACCAAACCAGGCTTGTTGGGCCTAAAAAGACGAAAGAGCTCGCGATCGAGGTTGAGGACATCGACATCTTCTAAAGGAAGTCATAAATCAAAAAGTACCATTTCGGCGTCACCAACGCTCGAAGCCGTCGAGTCACCTGAAATTACCGTTTCACACAATCCGAAGTAACTGTTTGGCTCCGATCACAAAGAGGAAAAAATAACAACTACTATGTTTTAACTGTAGTATATTCATTCACTGGATAAGTCCTTGTACACACAATTCTGATATTTTTCGCGGAGGTTTATCTTGATTCCCTACGTTTTAACCATTGCAGCGTTCGTGGTCGCGAGTAGGCTAGGATGTTATTTATCATTTACAAAAGAAAAAAAATATCATCACTTCTTCTTAGTAGAATGAGTTATTTTGTTACGATTGAGTACAGAATTTTGAATATATGTACAGTCGACAGCACATCAAATTACCCACTTTTGTTGCAAACTTAACCTAAGATACTGCAGTTTTTACCTTGACGTGCTGTTTTCCGTACAACTGATAATTTTGGTAAATGCATAAACATCAGAAGCCCATTTTACCGTCTTGTATGAGATCACTGTCAATGCTTTAATTAAAAATAAATTAGTGTAATATTCATTTTTTAATCGCTCCCACAGACCTAATCTTATACTAAGTTTACTTTGCGAAAAATACCGCGCATTTACCACGATCATGAGAAAAATATACCTATTAGCACACGATGTCAGTAAATTCTTACTTGAATTAACGTCGTGACTTATTTCAAAACAAAGATTTAATTAATTCATTGACGCGGTAATTTTAATGTCGGGTTACTTAAACACCATTAAAGTCGCGTAACGCGTTACAATGCAGTTCGTTTATACAACATTCATAGAAAATACCCTTACTTCCTTTATATAAATTGTTCTGTCGTTTTAACCATACTAGAACTGTAAAGAGTAGCAGATTCCGTTGCAATTTTGACAGCGCAGTTAACCAACTTGTAAGACATAAAATGTATATAAAAAGTTTATCAATTATCACTTATTTGATGAAAGAAATACACAGTAGATAAATATTTAATTACAAACTTAACATCGCTCGCTACATGTGCACAACCGGTAGGGTACAGCAAAGTAAAGCAATTTTATAGGTGAGTTTTACCTGTTAATAAATTGTGGAGTAATTATATTAATTTTGAAACAGATGGTCCTATACCTATACATATTCATATTTATTTATGACTACTATAAACATTTAGGAACCAAATAACTTACTACACAATATTTCTGTAATACTGCACAAACAATAAAAAAATAAATAATTGAAATTATACATCAAGAATGAGCTTAGGTAGCTATACTTTACTTTTACTTATTAAATAACCTTCCTATAAGTATTCCTGACTAGTAGACAGTCAGTTAAATTAATGTATCCTCAATGTCTATATAAATTTGTTTTAAATGACATTGTTTATCTATAAATCATTACTCCGACGATTTGTAAAAACATTTGTTTTGTGATATTATTTTCATACTTATTTTTATTTTTATTTATTTATTTAAAGACTTTATTGCACAAATTTAGTGTACAAAGGTGGACTTAATGCTAAAAGCATTCTCTACCAGTCAAACCTTTAGGTCATGCAGAAAGGTGTCAACGGGTGCAGTGAAAAGCTTCTAAAGAAAAAAGGAACATAGTAACAATAATCATTTTATCCTATAATAATAAATATTCATATTATAATGTATTATATAAATAGATAAACCTACATTTAAATAGTAACTTTAACTTTAAACATATTATATATATATAATTATACGTACATAAGCATAAATAAAGCAATAATACATACATATAATAACAATATTACTATGCAATTATTCACTCTTTCAGAAATGTGCGAACTTTATTCTTGAAGGATAACCTCGAATCAGTCTTCCTTATATCTAGGGGAAGAGAGTTCCAGAGTCGTGTAGCTGTCACTGTAAATGACTTTGAAACATACGAGGAGCGGTGAGCCTGCGTACCTAGCCGAAGGTTGTCAGAGGAACGGAGAGAACGATCATGAGTTTGACTTAAAAAAAGGAACATATTTCGAAGGTAAGAAGGGGCAGAGGGGTTATACAGAATAGTGTGAAGAATGCAAAGAATTCGAGAGTCTCTACGTTGACGGATGGTAAGCCAATTCAGTTGTGCTCTGTAACTGGAGACATGGTCGTATTTACGGAGGCCGAAGATGAATCTAATACAACTATTTAGGAGACGTTCAAGTTTATCAGTGAAGGCTTCAGTGAGGTTAGTACAGCACGAATCAGCATAGTCGATGATAGGAATGACTAAACTTTGCATAAGCAGAAGTTTCGTTTTAAATGGGAGAAAGAATTTAAGGCGGTAGAGACTTCTCAGACATGTGATAACCTTACGACTTACTTCTGATATGTGATCAGTCCATCCCAGCGTAGAGTCAATGATAAGACCCAAGTTCTTTACACTGGAAGAGTAAGGAATTGTCGTACCTTTATAAGCTATCGGATCCAGATCAACGGTATTAAGCCTAGAGATCAGTCCCGGACTACCCACGATGATAGCTTGACACTTGGTAGGGTTAACTGAAATACCAAAGTTGTGCGACCAGGAAGATATATATTCTAAAGTCTCGTTCATTAGGTTTATTGCAGCAGATATTTCAGAAATTTCAGTTTGAACATATAATTGAAGGTCATCGGCATATAGATGATACAGGCAGCGAAGGTTGTAAGTGACAATATTTATAAAAATTGAAAATAGTAGAGGGGATATTATTCCACCTTGTGGTACACCAGACGTCAGCATGTACCAGTCAGACATTGAGTTCGGAGTTTTGATTGACTGCTGGCGACCACGCAGGTAGGATGAAAACCATTCCAAAGCAGAGGGAGAAACTTTTAAGTGGGATAATGCAGTCAGAAGGAGGTCATAGTCAACAGCATTAAATGCGTTAGAGAAGTCAATTAAAACAAGAAGTGTTACTTTGGAGGAGTCCATCCCTTCCCTAATATCTTCAGTGACCTTCAGCAGAGCGGTGGTAGTACTATGACCTGCTCGAAACCCAGACTGAAAAGGAGTTAATAAATTGTTTTTAAATAGGTGCGAGGACAATTGTTTATGAACACATGACTCTAAAATTTTCGAAAGAAATGGCAAAATAGAAATTGGCCGGAATTGGCTTGGTGAAGTGGGATTACGGACTTTGGGGAGTGGAAAGACGATAGCTTTACGCCACACATCTGGGTAAGTGCCAGTGACTAAGGAAAAATTGATAATATGTGTGATAACAGGTAAAATAAATTTTAGCAAAGGCACTATCATCAAGCGGCTTACGCCATCCACTCCAGTCGCTTTGGAGGTTATTGCAAAAATGGCCTTGCTTATATCAGATTCAGAGACAGGGGTAAATGAGAAGGAATTGACTTCAGGAGCAGGAAGAGAACGCAAGTATGCTAGAGTATTGGCTTTAACGAGAGCGTCAAGAGTCGGCAAGTTCGTAAAATGCTTGTTAATGTCATTGAGATCCAAAGGAATATGAGTGTCGTCGGACTTTGATCTGCCAACCCCAAGCGAACTGAGAAAATTCCAGACGTTTAAGGAAGAACACTTATTGATCTCAGCATGTATGTGACGACGTTTAGCTGCCCGTATCATCTGATTGCAGCGATTCCGCGAAGCTTTGTACTTAGCCCAGTTCTCGTCAGATCTATCCCTTTTAAAAGTACGGAACGCCTTATTACGTTTGGACATAGCCATATGAACATCTTTTGTTAGCCAAGGGGCTGGCGGTCGCTTGATGCGCACTGTATGTACGGGTGCGTGGTGGTCAAACAAGTGAAGGATGTTGCTGCAAAATAGTTCCACTTTAAGGTCGACGGTAGCTGCATCGACTACGGGGCTCCAATCAATCATAGCAGCATCTTTTACGAGGTTTTCATAATTGATACGAGTATAGCTACGCAACTGAACCGTCTTGGGCTTAATACGAGGAGGTCGAATACGGTACGCCAAATATAACAAGTCGTGTCTGGAGAAAGCTGGAGCCAACAATTGCCCATGACCAAGTACAGATTGTTCTGATGACGTCAGCACGTGATCTAGCCAGGTGTCACGGGTACCAATATTGTGATGAGTGGGAATAAATTGAAGATGCTGCAGGCCAGTGGACCTCAGCAAATGAAGAAATTTTTCGGATCGGGGAGGATCTCCGGCAGGTTCGGTATTGAAGTCACCCATAACTATGTGATGAGAGTAGTCAGTACAAAGTGGTTCAAGGGCGACTTCAAGCTGATTGAAGTAATCAATCTCAGGAGGGCAGTACACCACCCCGAGCAAAGCTTTGGTTCCACTCAAACTAATCTCAATAAACAAAAATTCAGCTGCCGCAGAATAGGTGCCTGAAGATGATGCAAGAATTTTGAATGGGATATTCGATCTTAGGTAGATTGCAACACCACCACCCCTCCTACCCACTCGGTCATTTCTAATAAGCACGAAACCAGGAAGACTGTACGCGACTGATGACAAGGAAGGTTTAAGCCAAGACTCGGATACTAAAACGGCGTGGATTACATCTGACGAGAAACTATCCAACAGCTCACTATGATGCCTCGGAATACTCTGAGCGTTTATGTGGCATATATTCAGGGAATTTTGATATCCTCCAAAACAGTTTTTGAGCTGAATGCCGAGTGTTTCAAAATCAGACGAAACCGAGTCAAAAGAATCATCACTACAAGAATAAAATGAAGCAGAAGAATTTGTCAAGTTGAGAGACATAATTGCAAATATATAAATATAATAATAAAATATTAATATACTAATAATAGAATAAAAATAAAATACTTAAAAAAAAGAAGAAAATAAGAAGTGTAAGTAAACCCTAAATACCTGCCTTCTGCATCACCCACCAGCTATTACAAAAGTGCAAAAACTTACATCATAAGTGCATACTGAAAAATCACAAAATAATCTAACAGAAAAGATGTAAAAACAAAAAGTAAATTTAACATAATAACATAGGTAGATTTTAGGCATTTATACTGCTCGAGCACAGCTCGGTACAAAACAAGTTTAAAATAAATACAATATTAGCCCAACACAGTGATTCCTAATTCCACACTCCACATGGAAGATAGAAAAAAAAAACTTTGACACTGACAGTGACAGTTGATGACATTTCAAAAAATCGTTCGTGAAAAAACTGCAGTGCAACGAAAATACCTTCATTTTACTTACAAAATCCTTAAAAAACACAACTTATCTAGATATATTGGTAGTGAATCACTAAACTAACTTATTTTTTCACTGCGGATGATTGTTTACGAGTTGCCACCTTAGACGACGAACTCGAAGTAGTAGGCTGAGTAGGAGGTCGCGTTGTTACCTGCTGCGCTGGCGCCGGTGTTGCTTGGGAACTGACGGTGTTTGCAGGCTTAGGAAACCTGGAAATCAGCCCTTGCAACTCCTCCAGTGTGTTTACCTTCTGCCTTGTACCATCAGAGACCTTGACCATAATGACACCGTCCGAGGTCCAGCATTCACGCATGCCGAAGTGAGAGCGGGCCTTTACGAATGCAGACTGTCTGTTTCGGGTCAAGAACTCACACACCGATATCGCCGAACCCTTGAGCATGGTCTTCCGTTTCCAGATTGATGACTTTAAATCATATGTTGTGAAACGAACAAGCACAGGTCTGCACCGTTTTCCTGGTTTATCGCCTAGTCGATGACACAGAGCTATCTGTGAAGCATTAAAGTCATCCAGCCCCAGCTTAGTCCTGATGGTATCGACTACTGCATCCGTGACATTTCCCACATTCTCCGGAATGCCGCTGAAGAGGAGAGCCTCGCGTCGGTTGCGCATTTCGATAGCATCAACGGTGTTCACGCAGTCTGTAATTTGTTGCCGCAAACTCTTCAGAAGGCCCCACACAAGACTTCGGAAAGTGTAAAAGTCACCCGCAAGCTTCGATAATGACTCTGGTGCTGAGGAGGCCGCCTCCAGTTGTGCTTCAAAGTCTGCCATGCGTCTGGATAACTGTGCCTCCATTTCCGCCTGGGATGCTTGTATGTCAGCAAGTTGTGCCATTGCAGTATTGGAAGTAAAATGTGAAAATGTGTAATGTGATTTTATGTGATAGAGTATAGCTGGTAGATGAAAGCAGGTTAGTGCTATTTCATTGGAAATTTAACCACTTAAAACTTTTTAAATATTAAAATAAACGAGAGCCAACATTTATGATGTTACTTATTTAACGTCTACCCGCAAAAAAAAAAAAAAGGTATTATTGTCTCTTAGCACTTTTATTATATACGTCTGTCTAGTTTTCGCTCAATTTAGTACTTATGTAAGAGACGAAAGGCATTGTCGCGGGTCAGGGTGCCCTTAAAGAATAATATTTTTTTGTTAGGAAAAATAAAATCGTATGCGGGCCAGTTTAAAAATAAGGGTCTTCTTTCTATGTTATTGTTTGATGCTCTGTTAAAATATTATCACTTATAACGAGGTGACCTTACATAATGTACTAAGCATTGACTTGAAAAGAAATATATTTTCATTTATGAATATTATATTGACACCAAACACGACGTTTGCTCTGCAATATGCTTGGGTTTGGAATAACTAAAGACGCATCGCAATACATTTAAATGGGGACTAGGGACGTCTACACGCCAAAACGTCAGCGTAAATAGGAGACCGTGATCTCATAGGTCAATTAATAGATAATTATGCACAAAGGCTTTATTTCAAAACTAGTTTTTATTCTAGTTCCCCACTTTGATATTTTTCTGTATTCTTGGCAATAACATGCAGTTTATTCTTTTTTACATGTAACAGCATAATATCGTTGAGTTTACTTTGCTGAGTAAATTGTATTCGTGGTAGGGTTTAATTATTAATGTCATTTGACTATTAAATCTAATCTCAATTCTATTTATATTAATTGTATCATTATACAATTAATACAATGATTAATAAAGTGAATTAAGACCACAACTTCATGTACTGTTCGTTAATAATTGGATGGAACAAACAATGCTCCTGCTAAACTCATGTTGGATTCGGGCCCAATTACTGACATCGCAGAGATTTGTAAGCACCTTAATTCTTTCTTTGCTAACATTGGATCCACTCTGGCCAACAAAATACCTCATTCATATCATAACTTTGGGGAAAGTAACGAATCCTACTATCATATTTCCGAAAATCTGCTCTCTAAATTTACTCCGGTCACAACTGATGAGATTGGCAAGATTATAGACAATTTAAATTCAAACACGAGTAGTGGTCTGGATCGCGTGTCATGTAAAACTATTAAGATTATAAAGAAATATATTTTACGCGAACTTACTAAATGCTTAAACAAATGTTTGGAAATTGGTTATTTCCCTGATTCACTAAAAAGGGCGAAAGTCAGTCCAATTTTTAAATCGGGTTGTAGAACTGAAGCTAATAATTACAGGCCTATATCTGTATTACCAATCATGTCTAAAATATTTGAGAAAGCAATCTACAATCAATTGGAACAGTATCTCAACTCCGTAGATTTTCTCTTTGACAAACAGTACGGGTTTCACCCAAAGTCAAATACTCTTTCTGCATGCATGGATTTAACAACAAATATAAAGCTAAAGATTGATCAGAAACAAATTGTTTTAGGGGTCTTTATTGACCTCAAAAAAGCATTCGACACGATAAGCCATGAACTGCTTTTGCACAAACTACATCTGACAGGTTTTAGAGATGTCGTGCTTAAAATGCTCAAATCATACCTTAGTAACAGACAACAGATTGTTAAAATTGGCAATGTTGAAAGTCCTCCCGAAATTATTACTTACGGCGTTCCACAAGGATCTATATTAGGACCCTTGCTTTTCCTTATATATATAAACAGCATTAGTAAACTAGGCTTAAAGGGTGATATTTCATTGTATGCTGATGACACGTGCATGTTTTATTTTGGAAAGGATATTGCTCTTATAGCTAAAGACGCACAGGATGATTTAAACTCTTTGTCAGAATGGTTTAAGTCTAATTTATTAACGTTAAACATATCAAAAACAAATTATATGATATTTAGTGCCAAAAATAAAGTGATACCAGAATTCAAACCATTAACAATAGATAATGAACCTCTGACTCAAGTGAAATCTGAAAAATATCTAGGACTAACTCTTGATTGTCGCCTTTCATGGAAACCGCACATCGAGAGAACCTGTGCCAAATTGGCTACTCTCATGTCTGTTCTTCGGGGTAACGTCCGATGCTTCCCAAAAACAGTCCGATACATGATATACAACGCTTTAGTGAAACCTCACCTTGACTACCTGATCGAGATATACGGTAGCGCCGCTAAAACTAACATTAAGAAGCTGCAAATAGCGCAAAATAAAATTGTGAAACTATTATTTCATTTTGACTACCTAACGCCAACATCAGAAGTTTATAAAAAAACACAACTAATGTCGCTTTCGCAATTATTCAAATATAACTCGTGCATATTGATACGTAAAATTTTCACGAAAACCATTCTCACAAAAATTTCTTTTAAAACCAAATCGCAGATCCATAAACGGTCACTGAGAAGACCTAACGACATTCAACTTATATCACCACGGACAAATTATGGCAAAAAAAACATAATGATCGAAGGCGCTCAATTATTTAATAAATTGCCCGAGGATATAAAAAGTACAAAATCATTCCATTCATACAAAGCTGAATTGAAACGTTACTTTTTGGACCACTATTCGGAGTTTACATGATTTTATACAATTTCTATCTAATGATGGCAACAGGCAATAAGTATGCTCGATTGCATTCTTTTAAAAAAGACACGTAATTGGACCCGACTAGCTGACATAGGAGCTATTTTGTTTGTGTTCTTGTGGGTAATCAAAAAAAAAAATGTCTGTTTGTGACCTTTATTTTTTTATTATTATTCATACGTTAATATCTGTAACATTGTTCCGTTTTGTTTTTAAGTTCATAATGTATTTCTCTTGCAAGTGAATGTAATTATTTAAGAGAAATAAATATCTAAAACCAGAATAATTAACAAATAATTAATATGGGCCCTGAAATATTGATTTTATTCTCATCCGAACACACATAATATTAGGGAAAGTTAAACTACAAAGTAATATTTTATGTGAACAATAAATTGTAAGATCATAAGAGATTCTATAAATAATAATAATGATCCCTTAAATGTCTGTATCTCCATAAACAGTATTTATAAGGGATTGACAACAGACATTAAGGTAACCATTCAATTCCAATAAAAAAACCAAAACCACATAATAGCTTAATTCTTCTCGTATGACTTTAAGTGCTAAGATTCATAACTTTCATTGATATGCGCCACGCAAATAACGAAATTTAACTTTTTTTAAAAGTTATCTAAGTAGCTTCAATAATTTTTGATTATGTTCTCCACGATTAATAAGTGACATTTATTTTGGATGCCTTAGTGACTTTCTAATATCTATCTCAATACATAGTTTTATACATTACTCAATATGAAAAATTCAAATCATGAGACTGTGTTTCAGAAAGGAACTTTTGTTTTAACCTGATTATTTTATTTACCTTATACATATCATTATACAAATTGTGAACTATTATCATATTGCTGGATATGTGATTGGTGTCCAATTAATTTGTCTTTTACTGACTTGACTAATTTATTTCTTTTTGAATGAACTGTTTATGTAGATAAGGTCTCTTTTAAGTTAGGATCATTTATATGTCACACACTTAAAACTACAATAGGTTACCTATACATTTTCATTCATTCATCAATTTAAAAGTCAATTTAGTTAGATTCTTGCCATATTGTTATCTTAAAATCAGATGTTTTTTTTTAAATCTTGTTAAGTATATTAGAAGATAATAGACTGTAATAAAATAAAATAAATATGACTTCGATAAATGACTTTTTGTCATTCATGCACAGGAGTAAAAAAAAAGATTAGTCAATCAATAGTTACGATTGTTATCATAAGTATAATAACATAACCTGCCTGTAGAACGAAGTAACTATGAAACTATAGGTACATAATAGATTATTAACCCGGTTACATAAAATGTATAAAATGTTCGTTGCCACAAGTCTTATAAGGCAGGTAAGCAGGCAAAGTATAATCAATCTAAAGATTCAATAGATCAATCTATATTGGTCAAAGCTACAGCAACTCAAGTCAATAAAACATAGGTTATAATTATTAAAAGAACTAGAAATGTGATAATTGTAATTAATTAAACTTAAATGCCGAATGTGATGATTTTCTAATGTGTACGCTAAAGTAAACTTAGAATTACTAAGTTAGCCCAACAGCTTAATTTTTATTGCTTGTAATATGATAAATGTAGTATGCTGTAGTAGTATTGATATAAATGCGCCATTGTAAATATTTTTTTAAATGCACCAGGAGGTGCATTAGGTCGGATGGCCGAATGTGATGATTTTTGTACTTAGACTCAATCAGTAGCCTCTTGTAATCTTAACTCCTCATAATAACAGTTAACGTTATTTATATTTATATAAAATCGAGTATTGTTTCTTTATCGAATAACGTTATCGCTATTTAAAAATGGCAACACTGGCTGCCCCTTCTTATTTTCTGACTAGCGAAGTGCACTCGAAAGGCGAGGCAGTCTAGTGCTTAACGCCGAAGCGAAAGGTTAAGGGAAGGAACCTATGTTAAAATGTAGTTATAATTATTGATGTGGCTAGAGATAGTGATTTGTATCAAAGATAAGTGTGTTGGTCGAATAAAGAACTTTATAAGCTCAACCGAGTTTGATTCACGACACTAGATAATATTATCATGTGGGCGCACGATAATGGCATAATAATAAATATTATCAAAACAAAATGTATGCTTATATCATCACCGTACAGTCACAGGAAACCGGTTGAAATTGTTATTAAAGGTCACACGTACGACTGCCTGCATTGTAACACGAGCAGTACGCACGCATGTAGATGTGTGCAACTAGAACAGGTGCAGTCGTATAAATACCTAGGCTTGACTATTGATGACAAATTCGCATGGAATTTGCACGTTGATCAAGTTTGTACAAAGCTACGTAGTGTACTAGGCAAGATGTTTCACCTTAAATACATGACTAATAAAAGTATACTATTTATGTTATATAACGCGCTCGCAGAAGCAGCTATAGGATACGGGTTAAGCAGTTATGGCCTTACTTTCCCAGTGCAAATAAATAAAATAAAAAATATTCAAATTAGATTTTTAAAGATTTTAGCTGACTATAAGGTAAAAAAGGGAGTGTAATGAAGACTACGAAAAGCTATTTAAAATTTGTAAGATATTACCCATTGATAAAAAAGTTAAAAGTAAAATTATATTAGAACAATACAACGAATTGGAGCACAAAGTGGAGCGAATATATGGCCATCAAATAAGACAATCCGTAAAACGAAAATACGTAGTACCAAAAACTAAAAATTACTTTGGAAAGAGAACAAGGAGATATGTTGTCCCGACATTACACAATGACATCCCAACAAATTTACTTTGTAAAGCCGCCTCTAAAAAGCACCTAAAAAATCTGTTAAAAAAACATTACCTTTCGTTATGTCTATAGCCCTGCTGCGACGTAACAGTATACATGTAAACATGCTTAGAATGAAAAGGGCACCCTTATCTCTAAATTTCTCAAAATCTACATGCAATGATATATTTATTTATGCGGCTGATTCGGCCCTTTGTATGTTATCGCTTGGAGCGATGGATGCTTGAATCTTGAAGATCGTATTTAACAAAATATAAAAATAATTGATGGCCTACGTTCTATTCCAATGTGGGCTAAAGCGTTGTAGTCTCTTATTTTATTTTTATTATCAAAGTCTTTATAATGTGTGTAATGCATCGTTATGTACCTACAGTCTGTGAAACACATGTGAAATATATATATTTCCCTTATATACTAAGTAGATTTAAGTTATGTACATTGAGGCGAGAACAACTGCCGACAAACTGCTGTGCAGTTTGGAAGAAATGAATAGTGTGTTTTTCTTCTTATTTTGAAATAAATAAATTAAAAAAAAAAGGTACTGTAAACAGAGGTCATTTAGGTACGAACATTCAAATGTCGTCAGAAAGAGCTATCAAAAGCTAAGACATCTCGCGGATACTCTGAAGAGTGGCAAACCATAGTGGAGGATGTACCAGTAGTTGCAGTTATGTGGCTAGATAACAAACCAGTGACACTAGCATCTTCTTTTGTCGGCGAGCAACCTAAACTGAAGGTAAAGAGATTTTGTAAGAAGAGCAAGCAGTACACTGATGTCGATTGTCCTAACATTATTCGCCACTACAACAGACACATGGGTGCTGTCGTCGACCTACTTGACTCCTTTATAGGGAAGCATAAAATAAAAATGCGCACAAGAAAATGGTACATGCGCTTCTTTTACCACTTGCTTGACTTGCTTGCTCATTAACAGTTGGCTACTTTACAAGAGAGTTCAAAAACAACGAGAAAATAATTCTAAGTTGCTAAAATTGCGTGAATTTCGACTGCAGGTGGCAAAAGCTCTTTGTTTATCTGGACCTTCACTTATGCGTAAAAGAGGACGACCATCGTCACTCGTTTCTGTTACAGTTAGAGTTGACAAGTTTATATAAATGTAGTTGGGAGTCCAAGTTAACGGAATTAAGTACATTGTTAAAATAACGTTAACGTTAGATTTTTATGAAGACAAAAATATTACCAAAGTTTGGCTTGATCGAAAATATTTTTATAGCCGATGATTATGTGGTTATTTTTGAGTGTTTTTTGTTGGATACGTTATGTTTTAATGAACGTTTATATTGTTTTGACGTAGAAATATTAAGTGATATGATTTTAACTGCCTCGGTGGCGCAGCGGTAAGAGGGTCGCACTTTAAAGCGACAGCTGCGCCAGAGGTCCCGCCCGGGTTCGATCCCCGGGTCGGGCCAAAAAAAAACTGAGTTTTTCTGTTCAGAAATTCTTAGGGTAGCCCGGAGTTTGGAAGTTGGTGGTGTTTCACCCCCGTGCCTCGGAAAAGCACGTAAAGCCGTTGGTCCTGCGCCTGATCTCCCTCCGGTCGTGTCAGATTGCTGTCCCATCGGGCTATGAGAGTGAAAGGAATAGAGAGTGCACCTGTGTTTGCGCACACACTTGTGCACTATAATATGTCCCGCGCAGTCGGCTAGTCGTTGTGACTGGCCACCGTAGTCGAAATCGGCTAGGGGGACTATTATTAAGTGATAGAAATACTTATTTCTTTTCCATAGGAAACATTGCTAGTTACGTGCCAAATAATTTGACGATTAGTGTTGATGGAAAACATTATTACGTTACGTCACGATCTTTAAATATTTCATTTATCTCAATTTAAGATATTATAATAAATCAAGTTACAACCCAGATGACTGTGTTGAGAAGAATAATAACAATAAATGATAAAAGTAGGTACAAACTATTTTAATCTTACGGTGAAAACATTGTTATCTATAAGTCAGTATTGGTGAAGATTGTGATGATTATAAAATAAATGTATTTTTTCTATTTACTTAATATTTTAATTTTGATTCCAGGAAACCTAAACCTGCCTATGGAGCCGTAGTGCGTGCGACGTCTTAACAAAAATGCCAATAAATTAACTCTACTAGATAGTCGGAGTCTTTGGATATTGTAATGAAAGAGGCATATTTTAAATATATTTTTAAGACGTCACACATACTGATGGATCTATTGACTGCGTTTAGATGAAGAGCCTGCAATCCAGTGGACTGACAGCACCAACAACGGTTTTTATGAAGAAAATACAGTTTTGTTTACTTTTACTAATAAAATTGTATTTTCGTCCGTCTATCATTAAAGTTCTTGTCGTTATTATAGCAAAGTATTTAGTACACACAAAAAAAAAAACGTTTACCAGATTGCATAGTAGTCCTTACAATCGATCTAGTAATGTCTAGTAATGCCTAAGTTTGGTTACAATTACATTGGTATTGTAACAGGCACGATATTTACCTTGTAGTGAGTAGTATATTGTTTGAGCCCTATCAGGCTAGCAAAAAAACCTGAATTTGTAGGTAATAGTTGCTAATTAGTTGCCAAAAAGACGATTTTTTTGCTCAAGCCGATCACGAGAAAACGCGAATAATGCTACCTTGATATAAAGGTAGCAAGGTAACGCCATAAATTACTTACTTTTCCTTTGACCATAACAGAAAAAATTGTGACTAATTTGTGCTATAAGTGCGATACGACGAAACATGCAAAAATCATTTTTTTTTTTGCATTTTTCGTGTTTTTGCTAGCTTGAAACTGGTTTTCTGTCTGACAAAGAGTGCTCTGAATTTGTTGCTTACCAGGAGTGTACTGAAAAATACGTAAAGAACCAGCAACAAAATGGTCGGAGCCGATCGGAAAATTTTCTAATTTTTCTTTGATTTTTCCAATTCTTGCTATCTTGAATCTGGGTTTTCTTCTAATACAGAGTGCTCTGAATTTGTTGCTTACCAGGAGTGTACTGAAAAATACGTAAAGAACCAGCAACAAAATGGTCGGAGCCGATCGGCAATTTTTTATTTTTTTATTTTTCCAATTCTTGCTATCTTGAAACTGACACATCTAATGTTTGTGCAAAGCTCTGCTTCACCCTAGACCAGTCAACAAACGTGACCTAACGACTTCGGTCAAGTGATGAAAGATTTCCCGCAATGATTTTTGAAGTGCGACGTTGCCTGATCGTCAGCTGCTAACAGTCTGCGCATAAACAAACGTGTTCAAAAATAGCGGGCAATTGCTCAAAGACGGCAACGCCGCAAGCAAAAACCCATTAACGACTCTGGTCAAGTGATGAGGAAAACCTCGCAAATCCGTCACTTTTTTAACTTCCCGCTAAGAAAATTGAAAATTTTCAAAAATAGGGGAGGTTATTGGTTTCACCCCGTTTTTCGAAAATCGAGTTTTCATCAGATCTCGACGTTTTGAGGTCATTCTACTATCGGTACCATCGCTTTGGCCATTTCAAGCATTATCTATCAGGTCACCGACTCCACAAATAAGTTTTTCGCCTAAAATGGAGTCCTTTTCTTTCAAGATTTAAAATGTGAAGAGTTAATTCAAGACTTTTTAGTGCATTTTGGTTTTGAAGTGGGTTTTTACTTTTTATTTTAAGTTAATTTTATTTTCTATTTATTAGTGATTATAGGAGGGGTTGCACCTTATGAATTTCTGGTCATTAATAAGCAACAAATAACTTCATTAGTTTTGACATTAAAATCACTAAACTCGTAGGCGTTTAGGAGTTTCACCATCACCTCTCTTCTCCCCACTCACTCGCTCACCTCCACACAATGTCAACTTTAATTCCTCACGGAGGTGTTTATCAATAGTCTCTTGTTATGCTTTTGTTAATGCGACCGCCGGCGGCCTTTTGATCCGTGAGCGTCTACGACTTGCTGTCAGTCTTCATAAAGATTCTAGTACGAAACTATTAAGCGTGCCTTTTAAATTCGAGGTTTTCACTCGATTGCACTAAGGTCTCGACTTGGCAACAATGGGACCAACTAGAGGTACGAGGGTCAAACTGAAAGTTCTTAGAACTGGCCACTTATAAACAATATAATAAAAAAAATATTCTAAAATTTGAAAATAGAACTCTTTGCCAATATTACTGAGTATATATTTCATTCATTTGTCATTTGTTTTACGATTTGGCGGCAAATTGAAAATTGTCTGTGCCACGTCAACATGAATTTAACACGCTCACTGCGATAGGAGGCCTAAAGACCTCCTATGCGTACGTTCGTACGGTGCGGGGGAAAAATACTTTGATCTCCCTCTGGTGCGAAGGCCACAGCTTGTAGATTTCTTAATGTGTGACAAAGATAAATATATGATTGTGTTTGTATTTTGATCTGGAACTCGAAAACCCCAAAAAATACGTGAGAGGTCTATAGGCCCCTTACCGCACTAGAATAGAAAAATCATCATTCAGTGCGGATAAAGGGCCTATAGACCTCTTATGCTGTGAGAGGTTTTTCGATCCCCTTCCGCACCTGTTCCTATGTATGATGATCCTAGTGTTGCACGTTGCGTTGCTCATGAATAAACGTTGCAGTGTCGTTATAAGTGGAATGTGATAATAAATTACGATTGCAGGAAAAATGTCTCGCGGAAATAAAAGATGTCGGAAAATGCTTAATTTAGCTATTACTCAAAATTTAAGCGATACCGCGGAAGACACGTCTCTTCCAAAATATCGCCGTGTGTATCAAAGAATAAACGCTGAGAATCAGGCATCTAATAAAATTAAAATTTTAGAAAATGTGCAAATCTGTCCTCCAAGTGTTAAAGCCTCAACAAGTGAATATTTTTTGACCCCCAAACGCCGTAAAGTCTTTTATTGTGACAAAGAAGAAGGAAATCCTCAAATTTTTGTGAGCCCTAGTACCTCATCAATATATCATGTATTAAAAAATGCTGAAATACCAACAACTCCTGGTTCAAAACTGGATGTAAACAATATCTCGGCGACAGTAAGTAGATGTAGTTCTATAAGTGATTTATCCTGTACACAATATTTGACATGTCCGTTAAGTGCGGAACAAGTAACCGAAATATTATCAACGCCCACAAACGACTCAGTTGCTTTTGAAAGTACCCGCGATGAATCAAAAAGTGATGCAAAAACATATAATATTCTAGATAATTTACAATAAAGCGATTTTAGTGAAAATAACTGTGATGAGCCAAGAGATGCAAAAACAGATGGCATTAATAATAACGAACAACAAGGCACAGAATCATCAGAAGAAGTCTTGCACAATTCACCTAAATATGACTCAAATAATGATGAAGACGAAGACTTTGTCCCTGAGAGTTTCGATTCGGATAGTTCCGTATCTGAGTGCAGTGAAACTTCTGATGATAGTTCTATAGAAAACGAAGATGATGCTACTGACAATGGTACAGAAAATGCTACTGAAATGGGTAATAGTGATGAATGGGTAGATATAACAGACGCAGTGCCAAATTTTGTGGAATATGAGGGCAGCCCTACAATAAATGTGCCTGTGACTGCAGAAACTCCAAGAGATTTTTATAAATTATTCGTTACAGAGGAAATAATAATATTAATAAAATAATAATAATTTGTTTATTAAAGTGTTTTAAAATATTTAGAGTTTATTTTTCCTATGTCACATCACTAGCTTAACAAAATTTTAACATCTAATTCAGTGCGATAGGAGGTTGATGTGCCTCCTAAATATTTTCCTTATTTTCAGACTTTTCCAACGTCAGATCTTCGGGCGAACGCAGAATAAGACAGCATGATTCTTCAGCTTCATGACGATCTAATTTTTATTTTCTTATTATTTGATTTTCAATATAAATATTGCATTTTAAGTATTTAAGTCGGTAAGAGGTCAATAGGCCTTAATCGCACCAGGAAAATGATCCATTTAAGGCATATGGGCCTCCTATCGCACTGCGGGAAAGTTTGCAAAATTGATCCCCGCAGTGAGCGTGTTAACACGAGAAAATTTTCGTGCAATGATTTTTTATGACTTTCGATGTCATTTAAGTCAACAAGAAAGTTATGATAGACTACGATTGGCCTTTCACGATGAAGCCCCATCTCGTGCGACTGTTTACAACTGGTTTAATGAGTTTAAACGTGGTCGCACTAATCTCACTGATGATGTACGTGAGGGACGGCCTTCTACGGCGACGACTGAAAATAACATCTGTGTTGTGCGGCGTATGATAGAGACTGACAAAAGAGTGACCTATCAGCAGATTCGGACAAGCTTAGGCATCGGTATGAGTCAAGTGCACAAAATCCTCCACGAACATTTAGCGGTCAGGAAGCTTTGCGCCCGGTGGATACCTCATAATTTGACTAAGGCTCAAAAACTCCATCGTGTGGATTGGTGCCGTAAAATGATTGAAAGATTTAACGGAGGTGACTCAAATGCTGTGTTCGACATACTAACAGGTGACGAAAGCTGGATTTACTGTTATGATCCTGAAACCAAAAGACAATCTGCTCAGTGGGTGTTTCCTTTCGAGGAGTTGCCAACTAAAGTGAAGAGAGATCGAAGTGCGGGAAAAAAAATGGTGGCCTCGTTCTTTGGAAGGATAGGTCATTTCGCAACAATTGTGTTAGAGGATCAAAAAACAGTTTCTGCAGAATGGTACACTACCAATTGTTTGCCACTTGTCTTGGAAAAAGTTCGAGAGAAACGACCTCGCTGTAGGATCCTCCTTCACCACGACAACGCCTCGTCGCACACCGCCAAGCGAACGATCGACTATTTGGCGACATCAAACGTTGAATTACTGGGTCACCCGCCGTATAGCCCCGACCTCGCGCCTTGTGCTTTTATTTATTTCCAAAAATTAAAGAAAAACTTAAAGGAAAGCGGTTTATGAATGCTGAAGAAGCGGTGGCTGCGTATCGCGATGCCATTGAAGAGACCCCTAAGGACGAGTGGGCAAAGTGCTTTTCCCAGTGGTTCCATCGCATGCAGCGGTGTATTGACGTCAATGGACAATATTTTGAAAAGATATAATAAAACTAATAACTGATTTTCTAAGAACTTTCAGTTTGACCCTCGTATAAAGCCTAGGTAGGCGAAAAGTTTGTCTGTCCGTCTGTCTGTCCGTCCGTATGTCACAGCCATTTTATTCTGTAACTATAAGCATTACACAATTAACATTTGGTAGAAAGATGTGTCTGGTTAACCGCTTACCTACTCTCATACAAAAAATAAAAAATATTGACAGTTAAGGGGGGGCTCCCATACATGAAACAAAAACCAAAATATATTTTTTTAGTCAAATCTATGCGTGTGGGGTGTCTATGAATAGGTCTTTTAAAATGACGTAGTGGTTTCAAAAACCATTTTATTTTAAAGCCTAACGTTTCACGCTTCCAAAGTGGTAAATTGGGGGTCCTCCCCATCTAACTTCTAAACCAAGCAAGCGTAAATCTTGAAAAAAATATGAAATGTAGATCTCAACAAATACTTTCAACAAAAATTAGTTCGGATGAAATCAAACGAGTAGTTTTTGAGATATAACACATTTTCAACAACTGCAAACATAACTTTGTACTTCATACAAACACTATGAAAAACAAAGTTATATTTGCAGTCAACAAAATATTGTGGTATTTTACTAAGTAGAAGTAAGCAGATTCCCTAATTTAGTTAAAGTTGGCACGGAACCCTCAGTGCGCGAGTCCGACTCGCACTTAGCCGTTTTTTTTTATCTATTTGAGTGTCAAGTTTTATTTGAGTGTCACAATTTTTTTGTACACAAAATTGTGTACAACAAAAAATCTGTCTATTACGAATAGTCCAAAAAGTACTTTTTTCAATTTTCCTATAAGGGACCGTTCAAGTATTACGTAAGCAGATTTATGACAATTATTTACCCCCTCCTCCCCCTTGTAACGGAAAAATGTGACGCGTAACCGAAAAAATGTGACGGTCTTTTTTTTCCAACGCCGATAAAGAAGTTTCACTTCAATAATGAATAAGCAAAAATTAAGCAAAGCTACCGCAAAAACCTTCTTTAATTTTACCAGCTACTACACGAGCGAAGCAAGTGATGTCAAATACCGCATACCAATGGTTTAAGATTGATTTATAACGGCGAGTATAAATTTAAGCGTAACTAAAACGTCAAAAACGCGAGCGAAGCGAGCCCGAAAATTTCTTTAAACTTTACTAAAAATCTGTTAACTTTGTAACTTTTCATTTACCAGCAGTAATATTATCATTCAAATGTTTGAGGGAGTATATTTGAGGACAGGTTACAGGATCTTAACTTATTCATAATTTATAAGTATCCCCGAAAATGGGTATAGTTTTCAAACAACGACAATGTGTGGGTTGCCAATATGAAAAAAAAACTACTGCCGGTCTGCTGACGTAATCACCATCCCGACCCCCCGACTCCCCATGTCATCAAAAATAAGCAAAGCAAAGACCCCCCCGCCCCCCTATAGTGCTTACGTAATACTTGAACGGCCCCTAATTGTTTTACTGCTCTGTTCTAAAATTGGGTTTTGGACACTTACAGCAATTACATTTCCTTCCTTCGATATAGTTTATAGTAGTTGTAGTAACCTAGCTGTCTACCTAGCAAAGCAACCAAAGGAGTAAAGTAAAGCTAAAAGCTATTATTATTCCCGCTTTTTTGTGGTGCGTGCATAAATACTATTCCATTACCAGAAATTGCTGAAGACGTCGTTTTTAACTGTATACCTATCTATGTTTATCTTTTATCTCATAAATTAATTAATCATCAAAAAGGTAGATCGCGTAGCGCACACTCTCACATAGTTAAGTGGTGAGTTAATGCATTTTTTATCAGTTTAACCATCTAACATTTTTTTTTATTATTAATATCATTCTCTTCATTCAGAAACAAAGTTGAAATAATGCCTAAGCGTGGCAGGCCTCCGGCGATTGAATCGCAAAAAATCGTTGATGCTGTTCTTGAGCAGTCCAAAAACATCATAATTTTACCATCTCGTAATATTGTTGATAAAAATGATTCAGTATGGACAAGAATATCCAAAAATCTCAACAACTTGATAGCACCTCATTCGTTATACGCATATGTAACAGATAACAGATTCCAGTTGAAAAGTCTACTTTATGATCGCGAACGCTTATATCTTGATCAATCAAACAGTAGTATTAACGATACAACTGTAGAGGAATCTGCTCAGATAATTCTTGACAGTGATATTAGTCTACATGAAAATGTCAGACGTTCATATGTCATTTATCTTACTAAAGAAGAGTTTAAAGCACTTATTATGGTCAAAAGTAAAAAATGCCGAAGTAGAACTGCAAACAAAAAAAATCTCAGTACAAAGTAATGGCACCTGGTATCTGGGAAGATGTAATCTTTGACAGGCTGGTAGAAACTTGTAAAATCACTTGTGGTCTGAGTTTCAAAAATCATTCTATTAACTGGGACGAACATTCCGGTTCATTCGAAGGTAAATTTGATACAAGCATTTTTTATTTAATGAAAAATGTAATATAATTGACTTTTCTTAAGATAAATAAATTCGATTATTCCTTGTTAAATTCATTGTTAATATTAATATTCAAAATAAGTTCACATTTTCAAAAAAAAACCGCACGTTTTAGCACTATTTTTATAAATTGCTTTTAAATTGTAAATAAAAAATTAATAATGGGCAATACATTTGATTATCTATAATTGATTTTTATTATAGCTTATTGCAGTTGTGGAGGTACATGCAATGGAATTATTAAAAACGACCCAAATGAAAAGTTGGTGGAGATCACCTGTAGTATGACAAAAGGAAATGGCAAATGCGGAAAGCGATGGGTAAGAAGTGAAAAGAGGAAAAAAGTATTGGCAGAAATGGGTGAAAAGACAGTGCACGCATATCGCTCTGAAAAGGCTGCAGAAGCCATGGAGTTCGGTGATAGTGAACCACCAAATCTACCATCGTCTCCAGTTCTTCGAAACGCTCGGTATGAAAATAGAAAAAAAAACTTCATCCATTCTGATCCAATAAAAGCTCTTCAAATTTTAAAACATACCTAAGGTAAATTTATAATTAGAAACATCGGTCTCGATCCTTTCTTCGTGTATTACTGGACACGAAATCAATTAGGCATGTACAAAAATTACGTTAATAAAGCTGTCTATGTATTGACGCTACAGGAGGTTTATTCAAACCAATGACCAAATATGACGATATCCAGTCAAATTATATTTATCTTTATCATGGCGTCATTAGATTAGAAGCGGGACTGTTTCCAATTGTGCAGATGATAAGTGAAAGCCAAAATTCTGAAGATATTCGTACCTGGTTGTCACGATGGGTACAATCAGGAGCACCTCTACCTAGAGAAATCGTAATCGATGGTGGCCGTGCTTTACTCACTGGTGCCATCAGAACATTTACGGCTAGCTCCACTATACATGAATACGCAGATTCTTGCTACGGCTCAACTGTTCCACCATGATATAAGGATGGATAATGCCCATTACATTAAAACATGGGTTCACTTATTAAAACACACGCTCCCCAGAATAAGTACTTTTTATAAAGGAGTTATAGGGCGGTTAATTATCTGTACTGACAGAACTGAAGCTAAAACTTTAGTGAGAAATATTTTAATCCTGTCTCAATGTGAAACCTACGGGCAGCTCGACGATAGAACTGATACTGTTTTAGTACGGAGCCAATCGGAAAATTAGAAAATTTTAAATTAGAAAATTTTCCGATGGGCTCCGACCATTTTACACTCCTGGTAAGCAACAAATTCAGAGCACTCTGTATTAGAAGAAAACCCAGATTCAAGATAGCAAGAATTGGAAAAATCAAAGAAAAACTAGAAAATTTTCCGATCGGCTCCGACCATTTTGTTGCTGGTTCTTTACGTATTTTTCAGTACACTCCTGGTAAGCAACAAATTCAGAGCACTCTTTGTCGGACAGAAAACCAGTTTCAAGCTAGCAAAAACACGAAAAATGCAAAAAAAAATGATTTTTGCATGTTTCGTCGTATCGCACTTATAGCAACAAATTATTAACTATTTTTTCTGTTATGGTCAAAGGAAAAGTAAGTAATTTATGGCGTTACCTTGCTACCTTTATATCAAGGCAGCATTATTCGAGTTTTCTCCTGATCGGCTTGAGCAAAAAAAATCGTCTTTTTGGCAACTAATTAGCAACTAGTTAGCTACAAATTCAGGTTTTTTTTTTGCAATTTTGCTGATTTCACCTTGCTAGCCTGATAGGGCTTATTGTTTGGTCAGTTACACTAAACATCTAGTTGTCATTAATAAACCGATAGGTAAAAATAATAACAGAATGGTTTTTGTAAAGTCAACTCGCGTGCCTTGCTGTCACGGTTGCAAACAGAAGTTCTAGTTATAGTAGCAGTTTTTCTTGTATAGGTAGCCAGCTATTTCTCTGCGTGCAGTGCTTTTAAAATATACTACAGTATATAAGTGTAAGTAGGTACATATACAGGAAACTTGGGAAAATGCAACCAGGAATCTATTTATCATCGCGATAGGCCAAGAAGTATTAACCATTATTAACCTATACCAAACCAACTCATAAGCCAAGTCACATAATAATGAAATAATAGGTAAAAATTACTGAATTTATTAACACAAAATAGAGGTACAGATAAATAATTTAATCAAACAAAATGGTAATGGTTTCCATAGATCTATTCTATACTCTGAGAAAGAAATAATCATAATTAAAACCGTTTTATTAAATAAACTGCGTTAATAGCTCAAATATTACTACACTCGGCGTCAAAAAAATCGCATCTCTAAGAAAATCACGTTCAAATGTCATTAACTCTTGATATGCACATGCAGCCGTATTAATTATAATTTTATTTCAAAGGTTACTTAATTAACTTAATAAATGAAAATTAATGTTTTTTACATTAATTTTCATTATCAAATAAAACCTAATGCAACAAATAAAGTGTCACAAAAATTCTAAGGAAATTTTGCTGTTTGGGAGAGTCGCGAGTTGCGCTACCTTTGTGGGTATAAAGGGGTCAACACGGGGTCAATGTGGGTTATTCGCTATTAAACCGTTAAAGAGGATACACGCACTGATTTTACTGAAGAAAGAACATCTGGAAAATGGATACTACAGTTGATGAGGCCGCTCAAGTGGTTGCACTACTGCAAGCAGGGATGCGGCAGTGTGATGTCGCCCGGCAAGTGAATCTGAGCCGTTTTTCGGTTCGAAGAGTCTACCAGCGCTTTTTAGAGACCGGTGGCTATATCCGGCGACATGGGTCCGGTAGACGTCGCTGCACTTCGGAAAGAGACTACCGGTTCGTTGTGTCGTACTCTTTGAGAAATCGCTTCTCAAACGCTGTTCAGTTGCAACAAGAGCTCCAGGCAGTTCGCAGACGCACCGTGAGTGTCTCCACGGTTAGAAGAAGTCTGAAGGAGAAGAACATAGCAGCCCGCAGAGCTGCTACAGGTCCAAAATTGACTGCAGCGCACCGGCGAGCCCGCTTGCAGTTTGCTCACGACCACGTCGATTGGACCATTGAACAGTGGGGAGCTGTTCTCTTCTCAGACGAGACACGAGTGTGTCTTTTCTGCAACGACCGACGAAGAAGAGTATACCAAAGGGTGAACGTTTCGCCCAAACCTGCATCCAGGAGATGGTGGAATATGGAGGCGGATCCTGCATGTTCTGGGGCGGTATGTCGGCTGCCGGCAAAACCGACCTTGTCTGCGTCTCCCGGACCGGAGGTGCTGGCGGACGAGGGTCGCTGACTGCTCGCCGCTATAACACAGAGATCCTGAATGTGCATGTGGTCCCTTTTGCCGAATCTTTTGGCGAGGGGTTCACATTAATGCACGACAACGCTCGCGCTCACACTGCAGCCATCGTGAGCGACTTCCTGCGGAGGTCCCAAATTTCCGTGATGCAGTGGCCAGCGAGAAGTTCTGATCTGAATCCGATAGAGCACCTCTGGGACCATCTTAAACGTAAGGTTCGATCTCGGGATCGAGTTCCTTCGACTCTACAGGAACTCCAAACCGCGGTGATTAAAGAATGGGGTCTTATCCCTCAAGAAGAGCTCCTGAACTTGGTGAGGTCTATGAGGGACCGTATGGAAGCCGTCATCAGGGCAAGGGGGGGGGGGGGGGGTAACACTAGATTTTAAGTTAGTTTTAAGACGCTTTTTGTATATTTTTTTTGTAAATCATCGATTGTTAATTAGGCCTTAATTAAGAATTTTTATTATTTTTCAAATTTTAATGTTTTTTTTTATAATTTTAATTAAAAAAAATATTACACTTAACTGTTTTTTGATATTCCTTTTTGTCACCTTTCTAATGATACCTAACACTATCCTCTACTTGAGGTTTAGAAATTTTTAAATAAGATTTTTAAAAGGTGCGTTTTTTTTATGCCGAGTGTATGTTCTTTAATATATAAAATACGTGTCTTTTATTCATAATTATAAAATTGGACTGACCTGTATAACAGGAACTGCATCACTTAAAGGCAATTCAAATTCACTTACCACTTTTCCATCCGAATCACAAAACTTGACATCATGCAAGAGTTGCTGGTCTTGGACCTCCACCTGTTATATTAACTTCCTTTTTGTAGGCACTGCAAGTTTTCCTAACATGCACCTTCACTGAATTTTCAGCTGATTTAACTTCCGTGGTCGGCTATTCATCTGTTTAAATAAATAAAAAACGGCCAAGCGCGAGTCGGACTCGCGCACTGAGGGTTCCGTGCCAACTTTAGCTGAATTAGGGAATCCACTTAGTAAAATACCACAATTTGTTGACAGCAAATATAACTTTGTTTTTCATAGTGTTTTTATGAAGTACAAAGTTATTTTTGCGGTTGTTGAAAATGTGCTATATCTCAAAAACTTCTTGTTCGATCCCGTCCGAACTAATTTTCGTTGAAAGTATTTGTTGAGGTCTACATTATATATTTTTTTCAAAATTTACACTCGTTTAGTTTAGAAATTAGATGGGGGGGACGCCCATTTTACCACTTTGGAAGCGTATAACTATGAAACGTTAGATTTTAATAGAAAATGGTCTTAAAAAACTTCTATGTCATTTTAAAAGACCTATCCATAGACACCCCACACGTATAGGTATGACTAAAAATATTTTTTTGTTTTAGTTACATGTATGGGAATCCCCCCTTAAATGTCATTATTTTTTATTTTTTGTATGAGAATCGGTAAGCGGTTAACAGAATACATCTTCCTGCCAAGTTTCAACAGTGTAATGCTTATAGTTACAGAATAAAAGGGCTGTGACATACGGACGGACAGACAGACAGACAGACAGACTTAACGAAACTATAAGGGTCCCGTTTTTTGCCATTCGGTTACGGAACCCCAAAAATGAAAGTTCATGAGATTAATGGTTTTAGATTGAATATAAAGACAACAATACAGATATTGCAATGATATAAAATAACCTTTTGAAATAAAACTTTCGCACAGGTCCAAGTAACTTTTCTTAGCAGATACTTTTTGTGGACTTCTTCCCAGGGTTTTAACTATATTTTGTTGGTATTTGTGTCCAGAGATTTGTTCTCAATGATTTGTGAGTAGGTAATTCTTAAGTACAGACCGTAATAATTGCTGCAAATTCAATATTAAAAATAAATAAATCATCAAACGAAATCAAATAATACCGCGCACTTAGTGTATAAATAATTTACATGAATACTACTTTTTCTTGGTCCCAGTTAATAGAACGGTTGCCTTTTGGTTCATTTTTCACACGGGTTGAGAATCACGATTTGGTAAAGTAACTTTCATTATATTTGTAGAAAAAATCGAAGGAAACTGTTTATCACCGAAAATAAACACACGAGAATGGGGTGACGAAGGCGATGTCAATTACAGTACAGATGACGCGACAATCGTTGGTATCTCATTAAGCAGTCCTCAACATCAATCTTATCTACTTTGTTTTCAAATTTGGTGTTCCTCGTTTGTCTTTATTAAAATAAAATGTAGGTATTCCTTGTTGACTGTGGCTCAATTAAAAGAAGAGTTGCGCAAAACAAAACAACAGGAAATAAGGCTGTTCTCGTAGCCAGGTAGGCATTAAATATTTGCACAAATAACACCATTAATTTTGTTGTGCTATCTCACATCGTGTAGAATTAATTTTTGTGTTTATTGTTTCAGATTAGAAGCATATGATGTAAATTTTAATATAACAACCGAGGTTAACGAAGATGATGTCCAAATAAAGGTTAACGAAGATGATGTCCAAATAATAACACCCTCAAATGAACATTACAAAGATATTAATTCGAAGACCATACTGCCTGCATTTACAAAACATCACATTCAGGCTTTTGCAGAAGTGTACAAAAAGAAAACAAGCAATGCTTTGCAAATGCATGAGAATCGAAATTTACTCACAGCTCGTGCAGTCAGAGCTGGTGATTTTACATACATCAAATGTCAGTGCATGGCATCAATGGAAATTATTTTTATGTGGTTGATATAAAACTAAGGAAAGCTTGTGGTTCCATAGAAGAAACACATTGCAAATGTGCAGTAGGAAGTGGACATGAAGCTCATTGTAAACATGTACTAATAGCATGATATGGCATTGCACATATGGTCCAAGAGAAATGTATTATACTGCACCAGGTTTGTACCCAGAAGCTAATGACTTTTAAAAGGCCATACCATTCCATTCCTCTCCTTTAAAATGTGATGATTTGCCAAGAAAGCAGAAAAAATATTCTATAAACTATGAACCAATAAATGTTGGTGTAATACCAAAATCATATGCTGGCTATGGCAGAAATTTAATAATTAACTAAGGCCAGACATCCGCACCGTTAAAACAAACATTTTATCCTGCTAGTACCTATGCAGCAGAGTGGGATCGCTTATATTATGAGGAAAAAACTGGTGAACAGTTCGCAATGGAGAGAATGCATTTGGATAATGTTACTCAACAATAATTAATAATGATTGGAGAAAATACTAGAGACAAAATACCTGTAAGTTTTGGGAAGAGTTACATAAAACTCATTTAACCGCAAGTAAATTTCATACAATTTGTCATTGTATAGAATCTTTTAAAGCTAACTTGGCAAATAAAATAATCAATCCAAAAGAGTTTATATCCAAAGCCACAACGCATGGCCGAATCAACGAGTCAATTGCCATAGCTAAATTTGATTATATGTACAGTGTACAAATATACGACGTTATTTATACGGATTTTAGTAAAGCGTTTGATTATGTGGGACCCCATAATATACTGATAAAAAAGTTGGCAGCTTATGGCATCACCGGTAGTCTCTTAAGTTGGCTAAAATCATACTTAAATGATCGTGCTTTTTTTGTCGTTGTGAATGGATATAAGTCAGGCTTAAAAAATATAAATTCCGGTGTACCCCAAGGGTCAAATCTTGGACCGATTCTGTTTGGTATTTTCGTTAATGAAATACCAGAATTGATGAACAATTCTCACGCGTACTTGTATGCGGATGATTTAAAGCTCAGCTTGACAATTGTGGAGGAAAATGACTGTGTTAGGCTTCAGCAAGATTTGAATAACCTGGTTGATTGGTGCAAGGTAAATCGGATGGACTTAAATAGTAGTAAATGTTTCTATGTAAAATATGTCAGAAAAAATAACACCATCGACTATAGATATCACATTGGCGGTACTCATTTAAAACAGTTGGATCAAATTAGTGATCTCGGCGTTATTTTCGATAAAAAACTAACATTTATACCCCACATTGAAAATATTACTAAGCGCGCGTCTAGAATGTTGGGATTCCTCATTAGAAATATTAAAGTCTTTCGTAGCCCTAGCACTAAAATTCTTTTATTTAACAGTTTGGTTAGGAGTATATTAGAATACTGTGCTGTAGTTTGGAGGCCTCATTATGCTACACACTCACTTAAAATAGAACGGATTCAAAAGAGATTTATAGGACATTTGTCGTGGACACGTGGATTTAGAAGTTTTGAGAGACGGATATCATATGAAAAAAAAATTTGGCATTTTACAAAATGATTTCTTTAGAGAAACGCAGAGACATTATTGACCTAATTTTCACCTCCAAAATTATCAGTGGTGCTATAGACTGTCCTGAAATGTTGGGTAAATTCAAAATGACCGTCCCCATTCGTTATCCGCGTCTTGGCCGCAAGATTACCTCATTGACCAGGCCACACCGAAGAATAGTATTTGGCTCAAATTCTCCAATTTGTAGAATGAGTAGAGTTGTCAATGAATTTGGTGAAGTAATAGACATATTCTGCGACCCACCTAACAAGCTCCGTCGCACTTTGCGAGAACATATTTTATAATGTTTAATTTGAATATTTGGATACTTTATAGTATTATTGTAATAGTGCCTGTCTTAATGTTAGATTAATATTTTCACAAAGCTAATTTTATTAATTGCATGTTGTATCTGCCTGTTATTATTTGTACATTTTAATTCTTTCTTGTTATTATAGAATCAAATACATGTAATGAATGATACAAATGTTGGTGGATCAATAAAAAAAAAAAAAAAATGTAGATTTTTTTTGTCACAAAGCCACCCATTTTTGGGTGCTACACCCGATGGTTTATTTCGGGATGATTCAGTTGTAAAAGTGAAATGCCCTTACACTGCCAGATACTGTGATATCAACCATCCACCATATCCATCTCTGTGCCCTATTTAAGTTTAGTAAACGGTGAATTAGTCCTTAAGAAAGAACACCCTTAAACACGAACCATCACGCTGCTACCCGCCCCTAGATGGCGCTGGCTCTCTGTTGACTTACGGCTACTATTGGTTTTTCCCAATGCTTAAACACTACGACTAATCTTATGAAAACAGCACTGACAAGACCAACCCGACCATCGGCTTGCAGGCGTAAGCCTCGCCGATTGTCGATGACTACCCGGACACGACACCCCACCAAACTGACCACGACGCTGGCTTGTAGCTGAAAAGGTCGCCAGCGCCAACCCAACTCAGGACGCGAGATGGAAACGTCTCCCCCAACCCAACGACCTGTCCGTAGCCACGGACAGCGCTAGATCCTACCAAAGGGGGCCATTGCCCCGAATGGTTTCCCCGACCTCTCCAGAGGTTGTGTGACTACCGATTGTGTGTTATATATCTCTCAACTTAGGGACTTTCCTGCCTATATGGTGGCTTTCAATCTATTGAAACACTTATAGTCTTCTGGAGTAACTCACTAAGATTATCGCACAGTGGTAATACTCCGCTACGAGGGTCAAACTGAAAGTTCTTAGAAAATCAAAAACTGATTATATTAGCCAGTTATTAGTTTTATTATATCTTTTCAAAATATTGTCCATTGACGTCAATACACCGCTGCATGCGATGGAACCACTGGGAAAAGCACTTTCCCCACTCGTCCTTAGGGGTCTCTTCAATGGCATCGCGATACGCAGCCACCGCTTCTTCAGCATTCATAAACCGCTTTCCTTTAAGTTTTTCTTTAATTTTTGGAAATAAATAAAAATCACAAGGCGCGAGGTCGGGGCTATACGGCGGGTGACCCAGTAATTCAACGTTTGATGTCGCCAAATAGTCGATCGTTCGCTTGGCGGTGTGCGACGAGGCGTTGTCGTGGTGAAGGAGGATCCTACTGCGAGGTCGTTTCTCTCGAACTTTTTCCAAGACAAGTGGCAAACAATTGGTAGTGTACCATTCTGCAGAAACTGTTTTTTGATCCTCTAATACAATTGTTGCGAAATGACCTATCCTTCCAAAGAACGAGGCCACCATTTTTTTTCCCGCACGTCGATCTCTCTTCACTTTAGTTGGCAACTCCTCGAAAGGAAACACCCACTGAGCAGATTGTCTTTTGGTTTCAGGATCATAACAGTAAATCCAGCTTTCGTCACCTGTTAGTATGACGAACACAGCATTTGAGTCACCTCCGTTAAATCTTTCAATCATTTTACGGCACCAATCCACACGATGGAGCTTTTGAGCCTTAGTCAAATTATGAGGTATCCACCGGGCGCAAAGCTTCCTGACCGCTAAATGTTCGTGGAGGATTTTGTGCACTTGACTCATACCGATGCCTAAGCTTGTCCGAATCTGCTGATAGGTCACTCTTTTGTCAGTCTCTATCATACGCCGCACAACACAGATGTTATTTTCAGTCGTCGCCGTAGAAGGCCGTCCCTCACGTACATCATCAGTGAGATTAGTGCGACCACGTTTAAACTCATTAAACCAGATGTAAACAGTCGCACGAGATGGGGCTTCATCGTGAAAGGCCAATCGTAGTCTATCATAACTTTCTTGTTGACTTAAATGACATCGAAAGTCATAAAAAATCATTGCACGAAAATTTTTTCGTGTTAAATTCATGTTGACGTGACACAGACAATTTTCAATTTGCCGCCAAATCGTAAAACAAATGACAAATGAATGAAATATATTCTCAGTAATATTGGCAAAGAGTTCTATTTTCAAATTTTAGAATATTTTTTTTATTATATTGTTTATAAGTGGCCAGTTCTAAGAACTTTCAGTTTGACCCTCGTATATCCGCTTGCGTGCTAAAATTCCTAAAATATCTGATTATTGAAAAAATATGAAGTGTTCGGTCAGAGATTTCCGCCAACTGTTATGTCACGCAATAAATTTGAACTTGTACTCCAAATGCTTCATTTTTCGTTTAATGATGAGGTGAACCCGACCGATCGCTTGCGTCGTGTGAGAGACTTGGTGGAAACCATAAACAAATTTCAAAGATACTTACACTCCGGGAGAGTACTTATGTATCGATGAAAGTGTGGTACCCTTTCGCGGGCGATTAATATTTCAGCAGTACAACAAGCAGAAACGCCATAAATATGGCATTAAATTATTTTAATTATGTACTCTGCCTGGATACACATATAAAATGAGTATTTATAGTGGAAAGGTGTTGTGTTAACGTTATCATTCCACGATAATGTTAACACAACACCTTTTAACGTAGTCATGAGCCTGTGTAATGACTTAGTCAATAAAGGCACACTAGTGTTGGTTTAGCGAGAGAACTTTTGAAGAACGAGATTCATTTGGTCGGTACGTTAGGAAAGAACTGCAAGCATTTCCCGAAAACAGTGGTTTCGAGAAATTTTCGGTATTGGAGTTCAGAAAAGAATTTTTCGGAGTTTTGTAGCTTCTTCTAGTGGTGATCCTGCCCTCAACACAAGACCAAAGAGAGTGAAGCACCAACTAAAGAAAAAAGGTCTGCCTAATAAAAGCCGTCGAGCGTGGCAACAGTGTTATAAAAACAATGTTTCTGTCTACGGACATTTGGTAGCTAAAAACAAAACTAAAAAGTCAACACTTTTTGCATTAACTGCCCTAATCAACCCTATCTTTGTGTCGAGTGTTTTAGCAAACTACATTAACAAATTTTTATGAAAAGTGTATCTTATGTAATTTTTGGTCCTGCATATAAATTATGTTAAATAAGTTAAGGATACGAGGGGTGTTCAAAAAGTAGTGAAAATGAAGTAGTAATGACTAAATGAAAAGTGGGTACTTTTAGTTAGCGCATTATCTTTGGTAAGGTAACGGGCTTGAAGGTAATTCTGACAACTCGTTATCTTGTCTTGAAGTTTTTTACATATTTTATAATTATAGATTTGAAATACATACATGATATTCTATTGATATTTAGTATGGGTTATTTAGGTATTAATGCGACTGTTTTAAAGATATTCGCCCGAATATCAAACATATAAATAATATTTTATACATTTAAAATTTCGATTACCTGAGAAAACATTTGGTTGTAAAAAGTGTTAGATGATTGAAAAGCAATTGATTAATAAAATCATTTTAAGGAATGAAATTCTCTTAAGATCATAAAAATATTCTCAGGTGTCTATCAATGTTATATATTTATTTATTTATGTTATTATTATTTGCCGAGTTACAAAAAGAAAACGATAATTCAATGGCTTTGAAATATTATCGTTATCTGAAATTTTAAGGCGTAGGCAAGTAGGTAATGATTTTTTATTTATTTATACAGGGTGTAACAAAAAGGCGAAATAATATTTAAGGGTATGTATGTATGTAATGTGAACATTAAGTAGTAAAAGTTTTAGTTTAAAATAAACAACTTGTTTTACCATACTAAGTAAATAAATTGTTTTTTAACCGAAAGTGTTGACAACCCTGAATCTGCGGTCATTCGTTAGCGAACCCCCGCCCCCTTGCCGCCCGCCGCACGATCAGCTGATGCGCGGACGCTGCGCGCCGCGACGCGCTGCCTTCTTACAGCCCGCCCACCCAAAACTACCTAAGTACCTACCTATCTTAGCTTTGATGGGAACGGGACTGAAACTTTTTACAGAAAACAGTAATTAATGTTTAGGACAATAACACCAACTATGACTTTTACTTACATTTACAAAGAACACTTATTTGCTGTACCTCATAAATTTACCCAGCAAATACACAGATTTTACCAGAAAAACCTTTTGAATATTTTTCCGGCCATCAGTAATTTTACCGAATAGACTAACTACATGTTTTAGTAATTTACTCGACATCGAAGTCGGTCACAAATAACCAGTCACAAACGCAGCGCTAATAATCAAAACGGAAACAAATTCTCTAACGATAAGAAGTTCATACTATGAAACTAACATGCATGAAGTAGGTAATTATTTGATGGTTAATAACTAGTACTCACTGTTAAAATCTACACAACATAACTACGACATAATTTGCTAACTAGTAATATTTTTATTGTCATACTCGTAAAAAAAACATCAAATTAATTTCGTTGTATGATCTGTTTTGTGTTACATACTACCAACACTGCACATAGCTTCACAACAAACGTAATGACTTTTAAGAAGTTTGCCTTATTATCACTTTTAAAAAGCCTACATATTATTATTATTATTTTACAAAAGCGGCTCAAAATGTCTGCCACCGTGCTCAATGCAAGCTGCGTCTCTGCGGTTCATCGATATCCTCACGCTTTGCAGTATCTGAGGCGTAATGGCTTGAAACGCTAGGTTTATTTTATTTCGTATTTCGTATTTTCGTCAGCACTATTGCACTCCACTGCGTACACTTGGTTTTTCACGTAGCCCCACAAAAAAAAAGTCCATAACGGTCGGGCTTACGGGCAGGCCACTGCACTGGGCCCCCTCTGCCAATCCACTGAGCACCATGTCGTCCATCAAGATATTCCCGGACGCGGCGCGCGTAGTGCGCTGGTCCACCGTCGTGCTGGTAAACAATACTCCGGTACACTGACAGCAGCAAATCTTCTTAAACTTCAACGTCGTCAGTCAATAGCTCTAAGTATCTGTAAGCATTTAGGCTGCTCGGTAAAAACTTCGGTCCGAGGATACGATCCCCAAGGATTCCAGCCCAAACGTTGATCCGCCATTGGTGCTGAAAGTTACTTTCACTCGCGGCGTGAGGGTTCACATGAGCCCATACATGCTCATTATGTAAATTTGAGATGCCGCCCCGGGTGAATGACGCCTCATCCATCCACAGTACATTTTCACCGAAACTGGCGTCTTCTTCCATCCGGCTTCGGTACCACTCACAAAATGTGACCTTGGACCGAAGTCCGCTGGGGTCAACTACTGAACTCGAGAGAAATGGTACGGATGTAATCCATCAGACCGCAGCCTACGCCAGACCGTCATGTGATTCACATTGAACGCTGCCGCGGCTCGACGTGTGCTTGTTCGTGGATCACGTTCGAAATGCGACAAAATCTGGGTCTCCAGGTCTGACCGCTCCCATGTGCTTAGACGACCATCACTTGCAGGCAGTCTAAACGAGCCAGTGCTCTGCAGCCGGAGACACAGGTTTCTGAAGCAGGTGTACGAAGGTAAACGCCGCTGCTCCGCGAGGGGCCTGCTGACGATACAACTCGCGAGCACCATTGATGATGCTCCCGAAAGAAGCGCCCACGCACAATATCATTTCATAGTATTTACTATTTGAATACGAAGAATGTTCTTCGCAAGACATACTGATCGAAATCGGAGATTGAAATACGGAAAATTTGGATAGCGACTGCGCAACGAGAACGAATACGAGCAACTAAAAAAAAATTTTGAAGATTGTAGAAAAAAAGGAGGGACATTTCGCAGGGTTCGATGTAAGTAATGGAAAAAACCCTTAACATAAATTAAAGTTTCACTACTATTTTAAAGAAAGTAGGAATGTCAACACTTATTTTACGTTAAACAAACAAGTAACTTAAGTTATCAAATACATTTTTTTTACTAAAACATTTTCGAAAATGTCTTAAATTTTATCTTTTCGAATATGCGGATCCCGCAATATTTTTAAATATTTCCGGGAGGCGGGGCTAGGGCGTAGGTGATAGTCACGCGACAGGATATTATTGGCTTAACGCATCTTTGCAAATTATTTCGGAACGATTACTGATTGGTTCGGTGCACTTTTACTTTTGACTTAAAAGCGCCGCAGTCCACGTGGACTGCATTGTTTGGTCAATAATAAAAAAAGTGCAGAGGAGCCACTGATTTAAAACTAGTAGTAGAATGTATTTGCTGAGTTACTGCTGTTGTGAAATTGTATTATTATTTTTAGTTGTCTCTCTAACTTATTATTTTTATTCCTTATTATTATTTCCAAGTCTAAACGAATAAAATAACGAACCCAAAACAATAGCGTAGCAGATTTATTCAGACGAAGTAACAAACCAAGTATCTGCCGCTAGCCATCTAGCGGAAGATACTACGTTATGCGGCGTTATGCGCCACTAGTTCGCGGTAGTGTCCGATAACACCCGTTAGGTCAAGTAGTCGAGGTAATTTTGTCATATTGGTGGTGGTAACGGTAGAGCCAATGAATGAAATCATTAAGGATGTTGATCAGTACTAAGTCATGCAGCACCATAATTTCGAATAAAGCCCATCTACGACTTTAAACGCTTCATGATAACTCATAATCTCAAATATCGTCTTAAAGTTGTTTTATTAGGTAATGTTCAATAACCAATTCTTCATCAGTACTAACATTTTAGCGTAGCGACTAATTTATTGTTTATTGATTTATTAAATGATCATTGAGAGGATCACTGCACATTTTATGAAAGTTTCACATCTGTTTCCTATTTAATCTCGATTTATGAGTTTGTTTACACCTAACAGCTGATATTTAGGCTTGTCACCGATAAGTTTTTGTTAAAACTTTAGCATCAATTAACTCAGTAATTTATACTCGCATGAGTTTCTGGTTTACACAGGAACTACACATTTTCTACTCTACACGTACTTTAAATTTTATTTCGCCTTTTTGTTACACCCTGTATATAATTGAAAATTTAATAAGATTAAAAATCGGCTTCTGAGAGCTTTGGGACTTTATAAGGACAAACGACCGCAAACGACCGCAAACGATTTTTCCGACAGAAGTTTTGGTACTACCCGGCCCCGGCCAAATACGTTTATCTAATATTCGAGTAATCGACCAGCCCTCCGATTCCGCAATTCACAACATGAGTCCTTCGTCCTTAGCTTTAGCAGTGGTGCGTTTGTAATTACACTCGAAAATATGACACTAAACGGTATTCTGCTATTCATTTTACCAAACTTAAGCTGAAACACAACGTAAACAAACAGGGAACGAAGCAAAGATTAATAAGAGTATGTCTAAAGACAAGGAAGGAAGGGAGATGTTACCATAGACAAAAAATTACGCTCCTGTGCTACTAGTACACAACTTGGTGGTGACTCGGGATATTATTTTTTTTCTGTGTAACTCGATTCTCGATGTGACGACCGAGAGGAGGGTCCGAGATTTTACTAATGTCACAAGCTTGTAACATAACAAAAAAGAGATGTTTAAAAAATATATCTGTAGTATTTTGTTTCATAGGTACTCGTATATCACACCGTCCAGCGGTTTGTGCCGGCAGCCGTGCCGGGCCATGCCGCTCATGCCGCAGTGACATTTTCCATATTATCTGACAGTTAATTAACGTATGCCGCCGGCAAAGCAGCCGGGTGGTGTGGATACACCATAATGGATGGTTAGGTTAGTAAGAATCGTTTAAAAACAAGAAACGCTGAATATTCATGGTTGTATTAATATATTTGAGTTTTATGTTTTTTGGGCACTTTATGTACGAATCCTAAATCTTATAGCTAAAACATTTGTGTATCATTTTTGAGTATTAGTATTACATATCGATAAATGCATAATACGAGATTTTCGTAAGATTCGTAACTCAATGTTTGATAGTCTAGTCCGTTGTTGTTCAAGGAATTGTAAAAAAATGTTACAGACTTAGCGCAGCGTCATATCTGCGCACGTGGCAATTCTAGGTAGATTAAAAGATAAAGGGCAAGACATATTATTCTAAATACACAGGTAAAAAATAAAAGTGTTATCGGTCGGCGACCAGCGGATCAGATAGACACTTGGAGAGAAAAGAGAAGTATTTATTATTTATTACTTGTCTTGTTTATTATCTATCTTGTTTTTAATGTGTAAAGTACTTTCGTGGTATTCTCAGAATAACTCGTTAACGTGACGTTTCGTAAAATGATCTAAGGTTTACACAATGATATTGGTATATTGGTTTATGTACACGTCGAGTTCCTACTGTAAGTGGCACTATTTAGTAGTTAATGTGTCAATAAGGCTTCTTAAATTTCAACTACAATATATAATTTACATTATAATTGAGACAAATCTTCATAAAATTTTAAATGTCCGTAGGTTCGTACTTATTTCTAAGATCCACAAATACGCACAATGTACTGCATTGTAAAAAAGTTGTCGTGTAAAACTTTACACAGTCTTGCTCTTACCCTCTGGGATTGCCCACATGCAGGTATGTACTGTGTTTGCGACTAAATGACAGTGTTTATTATGTTTGTTAGAATAACCATATTTTTAGTTTAGTATAATTAAATACCTTGAACCCTACATTAAATGGCACCAGAAAATGTATAACTTCAAAAAAGATGTATCACTTATTTTTTTAAACAGGCCTCGAGTGTTAGTGTATTTTTGAAATGAAAACTTCTTTAGCGGCGTTGAGCACTTTTGTGGGATGGGGGAAAAATGTGAAACTCGCGTCAGGACACGTGGGCTGATCGAAAAACCGTAAGACGGTTGGCGAAATTATGGATGTAAGTTGATTTTTCTGAGAGATAAACTTTTTAATGTAATTTAATATAATATAAATTGTAATGTTTGTGTACGATAGCGCAATAAATAAATACTGTATTCTATAAAAATATATTATTATTATTATTATTATTGTATTATTATTATTATTATTGTATTCTATCACAAAAATGATAGTACTTTTATATTGATAATAAGAGCAACTCATTCAAAATTTTTCCCTAACTATTCCAAAAAATCAAAAATGCACAACGTTGATATTCAAGTTTTCACTTCTGCCGGCTGTCCCGGAGTGCAATTTTGTGTTTTTTTTTTCTAGCGCTACGATCACTCAATGGCCATATTGGCCGTATCCCACAAGCGATAAGTACGCAAATAAAAACAATACCTTTCCACTCCATCCCGTTATCTTTTGGGATTGCCTCGTGCACAGCGCCAGCGCAGACGGCTCTGGCGCTGTGCTATACCTACCTGTTTGATTTGAATGAAATGTCACTACGCGTAGTCTTTGTAATAACTATTTTTTTAACAATTCCTCGACCAACGACGTATTTGAAGTAGACTTTCAAACAATGAGTAACGAATCTTAGCAAAATCGCGTAGTGTGCATTATTTGTTATGTAATACTAAACAAAAGAATATTTTAGCCCCAAGATTTAGGATATACACGTATATAAGTGTAATACTGTTGTATAAGTGCCCAAAATAAAGCTACCAAGTCACGGTAATACTATGTCTATCAGTATTGTAACTGGCCCGTGTCCTTTAAATAAGTACCTACAGCAGCACAGTACGTTAGCATGCGATAGGGCTGTCGCCGACCTACAGCGTTTTATTTTATTGCATCTGCCTACTTTGAGTTTCTATCTTGTTTTGAAATTGTAAATTTATTACTTTGTATTTACTAATCTTTTAGTTCAGATACTAATAGATAAATAAATAAAAACAATATGAAATATTAATATGATAACATAAAATACTTCGTGAATTAAAATAGAAAGTGTTCAATAAAAATACATACAAACATGAATAATATTTGGCACTCGTGTTCAGAAGGTAGTATAGATTAACATACGCAAAAACGGTACAATTCCAACAATATTACATACATACATTGAATTGATAACGTCCTTTTTTCGAAGTCGGTTAAAAAGGAAATACCGATCTATTAAGACACAAGACAAAAATACGTAGTAGGTAGGTACCTACTTACCTAATAGTAAGCCTTATTATTTTATAGTCTTACCTTTCGGAGCTTCCAGGTAATCGAAAAAAAATTATCTCTGGGTGCGATATTGAAGAATTCATGCAACCGAAAACAGCACAATATATTTTACTTGCCATATTAAATAGCTACTTGTACTTATTTCCATTTATTTTAAGTAAAAATTCGCGCAGTTACTGATTAAAAAAACACACCGTCCGGTCGTCACTGCGGCACGTCCGCGACTGTAGCATGCCGAGCGCATGCCGAGATCCGAGCGAGTAGGTATAGCTCGCGCGTCGTCCGTTTGTATGAAGTTACAATACTGATACATAATATTACCGTGACCAAGTATTCCGTCATCAAGTGAAATATTGCAAAGTCGAGATAACTCATCTTGTCTGTCTTAATAGGTTGCAGTTGCAGCCCCAAACTTAATATGGATCCTAAACGCTCCAAGAGCTTTCCAATCTAGCTGTCATATATCTATGGCTGCGGTTTCGTCGACGTCAACGTCAAAACATTAGTAGAATACGAATCGGCTAATCTTCGATCGAACGACAAAGTTGAGCTAAATCACAGCTGCAACGCAACCATTTGGATTGGAAAAACTGAAAAAGTTGATAATCGACACCAATGCATTTGACGTTTAGTTGTATTTTGACAAGAGAATTGCCCCCAGGAATGTTCGCCTAGTATTAGTCGGCACATGGTCAGATTTCTCGTTGTAAATTTACTCATAATTTTATTGCCTGGATAAATGTCTGGATTAATTTTAAGGATTACAATAAATATCAATCCTATCTTTCGAGTTAGTTACTTTGAGTTTTTTATTTATTTAAATATTGACTTGTTTCAATATTATGAGCAGTCTCAAAAAAAACTGATTATGATTCAGAATTAGGTTAATTATTTGGACAAGAAATCTAAAAATAAACTGATATCGTATACAAGTACCTTTGTCATATCGAGATCCCAAGGGTAGACATGTTTCATACATATTGAAAAACATTCTTATATATGATTCATAAAAAAACAAGATATTTTTGGTTTACAATAATTAATTAATTCAAATTTTAATGAATTGTCGTATCACATGACAAGGGTGAAGGGAAAGTCCTTTAATAATAATTCATTCATTTATTCAGACATCATATGGTCCATTTGGTTAGTAACAATAAAGCTTACAACTAGGTTAGTCAGACAAATACAATTCGGATAAATCAAATGTACAACAAACACACACATTTAATTGACATAATAAATAGGGTTCGGGTTTATGAGTGCAGTGATCCAGAGCCGTAGTAAAGCACTGTCCCACCTCCCCGCCAGTACCCTTAGAATCCTGTTGAGACTACCGACCTTTCTGTTCTTAATAGACAGGATCTTCTTCCTTGTCACTGCATTGAAGTCGTCTACATGGTTAAGAAAAATCATTTTGAAAATTAATTATTTTTTTTCAACTAGGAGACGGGCCGGACTATCGTGCCCCTAGACCTGTTTTGTTATTAATTTTAATTCTAGAATTGTTCCACCATACCTTAGTAACTGGTGAATATTAAGATAAAATATGCTTTGAAAATTTATTAAATACAGTTTATAGAATACTATAAACATCAAACGATAAAATTCATATAATAAGAATCTATTTTATTACTAATTGGAGCAACGTTTCCAAGGAATCGTTCCTTAGTAACTTTATGGCTTTCTGGGGAAGATTTTTGTGGACTGGATGAATGTAATTGGGTTAAAAAAACTGATGATTAGAGAAGATATTTCCTTGATGTAGTTTATTCTAAAATCACAGAATAAATAGTAGGAAAATAAACATGGTTCATATTTCCAATAACTCGAATTAGATAATTGTAGTGCAATTTGGGTTTAATGCAGCATTGGATTTAAGATACGCGAGTTTTTAAAAAAAATATATAATAATTGTCTTTTAAAAAAAAAATCGATCTTATATTTATCTCACCTTAAACGCCCCTACGTTTTACGTGTGGCACGTGGCAAATGGCAAATAAAAATAACCGAAGAATATGAAATATAATAATATTATACTTGAGAAAATGAAAGTGTACCAATTCATATGCTTTGTTTATTTATGCATATGCATAAAAAACAAAAAAGGTATTATTTTCTTAAAATGGACCTGTTTCAATTTTGTAGCTACCTATTCTTTCGATATATTAACAATGTGTTGATTAGTTCTGGTTAGTGCTATCTGCCAGATACTTCATACAATATGACGTTTTATTTGAATTATTCTTCGGTGGTGCTTGTGGTAGCATATGTTAAAAAACAAGCTCATAGAACCAAAAGTCAATTTAAGGTGACCAAAGGTTCTCACAATTTTTACTGGGTGGTGGCTGACTTTTCCAAAGATAAAAGACAGTTTTCCCGACTCGAAATTAAGTACCGAACTTTGCGACGGTTAAATGAATGCATTCATAAAAAAGCATATCACTGTCACAGCATATTTTTCGAAAAAATTTATAAACTCTAAAACAATGGAATACCACCCACCTTAATAAATCTAATATGACGGTAGTACTATATTAATTACGGAATTTGATAAGATACATTTCAAAACAATCACGCTTTCCAGCTATTGCGTCGGTAAATAAAATCTAAGCATTACCGATTTATTTCCTGAAAATTGATGAAATCTTAGTTGAATTTCAGAATCATACATATGCCAGATATTAAGCAAAGCTTATTCTCATTTTTATCATAGCTATTACAATTGAAAGCAAAAAATGAGGTTTTTAAACGGACCGGTTTTTATATGGACCCAACCATATTTTGGTAGGTACTGGGCAAGCTTACACCTTGCTTTTTTGCTAGTTATAATCAAAGAGCCAACCACAAGCTAAATAGTTATACGTATAAGCAGAAAGCAGAAAACTTTAAAAAAAAGTAAAAACCGACTTCAAATACCAAAATGCACTAAAAATTCTTAAATAAACTCTTCACCATTGAAAGGAAAGGAATCCGTTTCAGGCAAACAATTTCTTTTTGGAGTCGGTGCTGTGATAGTTGATGCTTGATGGTCAAAGTGATGGCACCGACTCCAAAAAGAAATTGTTTGCCTAAAACGGATTCCTTTCCTTTCAATGGTGAAGAGTTTATTTAAGAATTTTTAGTGCATTTTGGTATTTGAAGTCGGTTTTTACTTTTTTTTAAAGTTTATTTTATTTCTATATTTTTAGTGATTACATAAGAGGGGGGGGGGGAATGGCACCTTATGATTCTATTTTTTACGAAGCTACAAATTACCTATCATAAGTTTCGTCATTATAATTACTGAACTCCTAGGCGTTAAGGAGTTCCACCATCAGCTCAGCCCCACAAAATGTTGACTATCAGACGTAACAACTCGTCAACATTAAGATTCTAGTAAAGAAACACTATACGTGCCTTTAAAATTTGAGGGTTTCCCTCGATTACACTAAGATCCCGTCATCAGAGCACAAAATGAAAAAAATGGGACCAACTAGAAGGTACACCCTCTAAGTAGGTGAAAAAATTTTTCGATTCGGTCGACAAACGACTGAGATATGAGGTAACATACATACAAAAAAAAAATAATGATAAAAAAAAAAAACATACAGTCGAATTGATAACCTCCTCCTTTTTTGAAGTCGGTTAAAAAGTATGTAAAGCCATTGGCAAGAAATACGTACAAAACATTTGTAATCAATGGCGGATATAGGACCAAACCACTCATAACTACATGAGCTATGAAGGGATGCCATGCTACCGTTTTTAGAGCTTTGGGCAAAAATTTGGAGCGTGTACTGCAGGTTGCAGAATACGTGTATTTATGATTAAGGTCTAGCCAGTTAAAGTGTTTTTGTTGTACGGCCTAGCCACGCCCCTTTACCAATAAAGTCACTCGAAATATATATCCTTTTCCTGGAAACTACCACCGTATAACTGCAATTTCATTTCTATTGAGTACAATTATTGAAACCTCGTAAAACAAAGAGTTTCAGATAAGAATGTTGAACAGTTAGAGAGTAAAATAGAAGCATGAACTCTAGAGGCTTTGCAGTCTATTAAACCTGAAGATTGGCAAAAGGAGGTAAATCATGTAACTGACTCGAAGAAAAATACTGGCGTAAGGATAGGTTGGTTAACGAATTGTTCATCATAAACACAGAGAGTACAGACAGCGATTCAGAGCAAACGACAAAATTAGACTCAGAAACCAATTCCAAATTAGATGTTAATATTATATGAGTGGAGTTCAAGAGTTAGAGTAGATTTTTAATGTAATTTTTTATCACCAATAAATAGTTCAATATTCAAACATGGTTTTATTTATCAAAGTGTATAAGAATATTAACTCTTAATTCCTAAACGCACTATCGTCACCTAACGTGTATTAACAGTCGTTTTTTTTGTTAAATGTACTCTTGTTTTTGTAGTTTGACAAGCTTCTAGCGCATTAACAATTTGCGGGGATAATTTTAAGCAACTAAAATGTGTAGCACTAGCAACTCATACAACTTTAGTCGGTTGTTTATGCTTTTAACGTAACGAAACATAAATTTAAAAAAAACACACACACACATTTAAAACTGATTGAACTAAAAAATAAAAATAAAACTACAGTTATCAATTGCAAAATTCATATGATTATACAAAACACGTGGGGTGCTTGTTATGATATCCACAGATTATAGTAAATTATTCATATTTTTTTACCACAATCGAAAGTAAGCCCCCCACGCTTTTTGTATAATAATAATAATTTTTCAATTGATAACTGTAGTTTTATTTTTAAGTTTAATCAGTTTTACATGCGTGTTTTTTTAGATTTTTAAACAATAATTTAATTTAAATAGAAAATTGCACTTGTAAAAGCAACTTTGGCTGCTGTGACAGACGAGGAATCGAACCCCGTGTCTTACGCAATCCGGGCGTATGCCTATACCACTCGGCCACCGTCACATTAGCAAGCCTGTTGAATTTTGCAAGCGCTTTCTTTAACGCGTAGGCTGCGTGGCGTCATCAATGTTGCGAGATTGCTCTCACAATATCCGAAGGAAATATTTTTACAAATCATCATTAGAAATGTCAATAATTTGTTAATATGAATGCTACAATGTTTTCCTTTTTCTTTCAGAGTACTTTTCGTCACCTTCGGTTCGCCGATGACTTGTTGCTTCTACCGGTACGAGCTCAGAGCTACAATCAATGGTATAATTACTAATTGAGTTGAGCGGAAAAATTAACTGCTCTTGAAATGAACCTATCAAAACGAATGAAGACTAGTTAAGGGTAATAGCAAGCGTTTAATATACACCGAACAGTATACATTGTTTTGTAAACATTTGGCTATGATGTAAGAATAATGAAATACAACTAAAGCAAAGAGCATAAAGTGGAAAAGAAAATGGAGTTTCAGGGAGATATTTGATAGTAAGATGCCCACAAAAATAAAAACTAGAGTTCTAATTACATGTGTCCTGACAGGTCAAACTCTTGTGCTTGCAAGACGTGGAGATTTAACAATTGTAGTTATGTACCGAAGAAGAATAAAAGGTAGCACGCTGAACATTAGACAATTAAAAAAAATAAGACAGTAAAAACACGAATGATAACCAGATCAAAAAACACTAGCCCAGGTGCTATCTTTTAAACTGAAAATGGACTGAACATGTAGCGTGTCATCACAATGGACGATGACTCTTCGCAAGATGGGATGACAAGTTGAAAAAGATATCTAGACCAAGTGGCTTGGCGTAGCCCAATCTAGTGAAGACTGGATATCTTTGCTTGCAGGAGGCCTTCACCTGCACCCTCTCTTGCAGAAAAACAAAGTGTAAAATAAGGAATAGAATTTAGATAAATATACTAACACTTTGTTTTAACAATTAGAAATTTGTAATATTAATGCAAAAAATAAGGTATTTTTTTATGATTTGCATCTTCATTTAGAATACATAGTCTGTGATAGATAAACTATTATGGTACAGGACTAATATTCTCTACTTTATTAGCACAGCATTGCATCTCCAAGAGTGAAGAATTGTGACTTAATTAAAAAATAAATTATTAAATTTTGAATAAATGATTATTTAATAAAATATCAAAGTTTTATCAATTAACCCAAGCATTATACACTATCACTATCTCAAAGCTCGACCCTTCATCGTGAAGGTCATGACATGATCAACATAGTTCATCATCATCATATAAAGTACACTGTTACATAGTAAAAATGGAACCTTTCTTTTAACTTACCTCCTGCGATAGTTTAGGGTTTTTATTGCATTCTTTCGTCTCATTCCTGCACTGCAATTCGTTTTATCATTAAATAGATTAATTTATTTACTACATTAATTAGATTATTTCATTAATCTTGAGATTGATTTGTGGCTAGCTTCCAAAACAAATATTTCATCAAGTTTGACACTGGCGTTGACAGCTTAGAAGTATTATTTTCCCGTTGCCACAGATTATGTAGCGATTCGGTTTGTTGAGCTCGTTAGCTCAGCAATTTCATCTTTCCAATTATTTTTGTTTTGATTCTTAATTTGTTTAATTTGCTTCCGATTAATTCAGAGTACAAATATTATCCCTTTTAAATATTTATCTAAAATTCAATTAGATTGTAATAGTTTTTATTCTACGTGTCTATGGTAGTTTGGTCAAATGCAGTGACAGTGACAGTTGTTGATATAAAAGTACTGGTCAGCAGAGATTCCCGGTCTTTTTTCTTGGATTTTGCGTCGTGAAGTTCAGATCAACCTTTCCACCGCCCAACAGTGCCACCAGCTTCATAGATCAGTCCCCGAGACCGTTACTCAATTTCAAATCTTTTAATTGTAAGTATTCTCGCATTTTGTGCGATTTTCCAATTCACTTTGAGTTCGTTGAGGTTGTGTTGTTTCGAAAACTAACTTCTTGTGGTATTTCCTTCGTCCTCGCAGAATTCTTGGAGGTCACAGGAGACGGCGTGGCAGGCGTGATACAGCAGTCGACTCGGCGCTGAAATCCGTCATTCCAACCCCTTTTGAGGTAAATTTTTCATTTTTATTCTTGCTGGAGGGTAGATGAAAAGGTCGCGCCCTATTGTTACAAATTTAGGTTTTCCATTCCAAATTCACTTTATTTAATATTTCCCATAGCATTATTGAAGTAAATTCACATTTGAAAAGCCTTTATTTGAGATAATTTCCCCCCTTTTTGAATATTTTTAGTACTGGTTGTGACAAACCATAAAGTAGGTCTTTTGTCACTTTCCAGGGGTTTTTTTTGGTTTTGCTTTGATTGTATTACCTCATCTTCGGGTGCCTTCGGGATCTACGTTTGCGGAGAACCCCGGCCTGCCAACTCCGCTCCAGGGTCTCCGATTTCTCTCCGTCCCGAGGCATCTACCCCGGTAACCCGTATAGGGATCTTTACTCTTTCTTATAATACGGTGCTGCACCCAGCAGTGCCTGGCGCCCACACCTTCATTTTTATTTAATTTTTACATTACTCAAAGTTAACATTGTGATTGCTCCCTAAATCATTTCATACGGATCGGCTCCGGTCTCCCCCAAAGTCTACCCACAACTCCCTTTGTGTTCTGCCATAGGCTAGACCGGCTCTTTTTTTTAAATATTGTTTAGTTTAGTGATTTATTTAATTGTTTAACTAATTTTGTAATTTAAACTTAAATTAATTATTTAATAAATCAGATATTTAAAGATTTTTTTTTTATTATTTAACAACACAAACGACGTTCCGCATTCCCTTAAAAGCCAATCGTTCTCTCATTATATACAATCTAACCCAATCGAGCCATTATTCACCTTAAAATCACCAGAAAACTCCAAAAAAATTGCTAAAAAGTTACATTTTGGCAATTGTTTCAAACTAATCAAGTTCTCCAATATTACCGCAATTTGAGCTGTCAAAATTCTGTGTAGAGTGCCAATTTCCAATAGTAACGGATTGAAGCAATAATGCTGGCTGTCAAAATGTCGTCGGGAGTGCCGTTTTGCCCAAGATTAGAAAAAAATGTCAACCCCAAAATTTCGTCAAATCTTGTGTTCGAGAGTACAAAATGGCCGTTTTTCTTGCCCGATCCGTCGCTACTGGAATCGGGAGTAAGGCCCCAGATCACGCGATAGTTCTATCTTTCTTACTCCCTTACAGAGGATCCACGAGAGAATTTATTAATCCTGGCGGTCCTTATAAGTATATTGGGAAACTGTTATTAAATTATTGCATTGTCATCGCTCCTTGATACGTGTGCAAACTTTCAAATGAGGTTAAAAACTAAAAGCTCTACTCAGATGGCAGCACTGTAGAGTGTTCCTAAGATCCGCCATATTTCTTGTTTGTTGTCATTTCGCAAGACTGATTTTTAATTTAAAGATTAGAAGTACCTATGTATACGACCTGGAGTGTTATAGTTAGGGAGGCGAATAGGGAATTTTTCGGTAATACTCGAGCGTGGCAGTTTAAGATATGAGAGATACCTTGGACCTAATAGAATGTCACAGTCACTCCCGGCTAGTGTGGACAAAGGGTGTTTAAAAGGTACTAATATTCGAATGAAATAAAGAAATCCGGGTATAGCATTTGGCAACAAAAGTTTATTCAAATTTGCTATTACACATCTACCTTTTAACACCTTTAAAAAAATCAAATACAAAACTTAATAGCTCAGAATTCAGTAGAGACTAGGTTAGGTTCTAATTTAGTTATCTATATCTATACTATTACAAATCTTTATGTTCACCAATTTCTAATTAATAAAGATAAACCACCAATTTAAGTTTTTAATTTCCTAATTGATTCCAAAATTTATCCTCAAAGGGATTCCTAAGTTATGCCTAAATTAATAGCTAAATTATCCCACTTTTCACTAAAGTTAAAGTAATACAAGAAAAACCAACCTTGGATATCAACGGAGGTTACCATTTCAAATCTATGTTGCATCAAACTACAAACAACTCTGCAACATTACCCCAAGATTTCACCGATACCGATCCATCCTCAAAACAGCAGACAAGAAGCAATCAATCCATCATAAAATCTGTCTTCAAAATAATCCAAATGAGGTCTAAGTAAGGTCTAAGTAAGGTCACTGAAAAGAATTTACAAAATGTTAGTTCAACGCACAAACCAAAGTAAAAGTAAAAAACACTAACTTTTCATAATAAATATTTACCTGAGGTTACAACATGATCACCAAATTGTGGCTGTACAACTTACAGACACATATCAAAAGCGAAACCTAGAAATAAAAGAAAGTTCTAGTTAACAACCAATTTTTTTTAAGTGAGGGTGGATATACCCTTCATCACCCTATTTATGAAATCTTTAATAAACCAATTTAATACCTGCAACAGCTGGCTCGCCATATAATTTCGAATTTCCGAATTGATTACTAAACATTTATGCTAATTATTCTATTTGAGACCTGAAATGATAAAAATTACAACTCTCAATACAATATGCCCAGATGTAGGTAGGCTACATTTTCTTTACAAGGATTTCCAAAGGAGTTTCCTAAAATTCTTACCATTTTCCAGTCATTTATATCAAATCATTTTCGAAATCAATTCATCCAAATTGACATGTTGGCGGCGTCTGAAACGATAAAAAGAATCATGTGCTCAGACTCTAAGAAATGTCTTGCAACAAACAAAAATCAACGCAAACCTTTCTGCAGATACTTACCAGGAATAACTATCAAACTACAAAATAAGTTGGGGCGTGCCCCGTTATTTTTTTTTTTTACATTATAAGAATTATAACAACAAACGTTCCACTCCGACGCACAACCAACAGTGCGGAACCGGAAAAACGGCAGCTGTCACACTTAACAAATGTCAGTGTCAGCATCCATTATATCTATGCCAAAATATGGACTGGAGTCCTACATCCATTTAGCTTTTCGTTTCACGCGAACTTAGACAAAAATATACAACGTTACAAGAACAACCTTGTAAAGTATTTAGCTCTGTATGTAGTGACGCGCGCCTAGGATAGACGATCAGATTAGTAAAAAAAATCGATAGTCTGAAATACTCGAGCGCGTCAGATTAAGATATTGCGGGTTGATTTTAGTGTTTTAAGACTAAATTTAACTAATCTGACGATAAGTATTTGACGCCGCCGAGTTATAGGGTCGCGAACTTGTAAAAAAGAAACATTTTTTTTTATTTTTTTTTGAAGAATATAATCTAAAACGTACTAAAAATACAAAATCTGCCGGTTTCCGCATGACCGGGAGTGTGGAGGAGCCATTTCGTCTTCCGAAAAACGCGTTGCGGCATATAAATCGCGAACGATACATTTTACAAAAAAAAGTTTAAATAAACAAAAAAGGTAATTTTATTTTACACAATAAAGGTCTCTTTACATTTTTGTCCAAAGTTAAAACTTGACTTGAAGCAGGACTTGACGCTTGATTCAGGTAAATTTTTGTACTTCTATAATATTCTCTCAACGAAATTACTGAATAGAAATAATTGTTACGGATGTTGCAGGCACTCAGCAGGAAAGAATTTTGGATGAGGAGCCACAATATGAAAGATCCAGTGAAGAAGAAGAAGATGAATTGTATTGAGCAAAAATGTAGAGATCATACTTAACAATACAATTATAATCCATTTTTTATTTCATTTCATTTTGTAATATTATTGTTATATTATTTTGTCAATAAATAATACAATTCGTACTACATTGCATCTAACTTTACGTTGGTTGTAACTATCGCTTTATTGTCATTCCTTAATTCCCCGTTCTATCAAGGAGAAAGAAAGGAAAAAAAAGAAACCAAAAAACCTTTCCGGTCAGATTAAGAACGATTGGTGGGTACCAACATTTTTGTCAGATTAAGAAAATATGCTTTCAGGATACCGAGATAAACCTCCCCTATGAAAATCTGACGCGCTGGAGTATTTCAAAAAAAAACTTTTTTATTTGCATTTTCAAAAATTCATCGTAACTTATGGTCACGCCGAAATCGTCAGTTTTTTTAAAGGGAGCTTCCTTGGGGCCTACTTAACACCCCTTCCGAAAATCTGACGCGCTCGAGTATATTTTTTTTTGCATTTTTGACTACTTTATATGCCTACCCCCACCACAAAAACCGACAGATTCGTAAACCGTTGTTATCAGAGGCACTTGGGGCATACGTAGTATGAATATCTGATGCGCTCGAGAATGCCCAAGTAACTTTTTTTTTTTTACATTTTTGAAAAACCGTACACGCCAAACCCACCGTTTTTACCATACGAGCTTTTCTTTTCGAAATTATTTTATCTTTCGATTTTGATAGGTCTCGACGGCGAATTACGCCATTTAGCTACCTCGCCTCCATAACTATTATCGAATGGAAAGAAGAATTGAGAAAGAGAAAAGCCGCAATAACGGGTAAAAAAGCAGTTTTAATCGAAGGGTAAGTCGAAATCATCAGTGATAATTTTTATAAGTTTTGTTGTGTTTTTTGTGTTAACCCCAGTGTTACCAACTCTCTAAAATATTTACCCCCAACCGTAAGTCAAAACCCCCTAAAATTGCTCAAATTATTTAAAAATCCCCCTAAACTCCGGTTGACACTGCACCACAGTACATAAATGAATAAAATAAAATTAACCTCGAAAACTCCAGTCACAGACCAAAGATTTTTTTATTACAGACTAAGAAGGCATACTAGAGTAATGAAAGAGGAATTAAATATATACTCTCGATGTCACCCAATCTGGAGTCACTCGCTAGGTGAAAATGTACTTTTATTTGATTGGATAGTTCTGTTATATTTAGAATATTGTATATACAAAATAACCCTAAAAATACCCCTAAACAAATTAAACCCCTAAAAAAAAAAATCCCATTCCACTTAATTACCCCCTAAATTTGGGGGGAAAACCCCTAAGTTGGTAACCGTGGTTAACCCTTATTTTTGTTGTTACAGACTGGAGTCTTATGATAGAAACAATCTTTATGGTGTCGACAATGAGATTGAGGATTGTTTTTATAATTTTCCTGCCCAGGAAAAGTTTCGGGATGTTAACGCTAGCACAAAACTTCCGCCGCTGTCTGAACTCCACATTTAACAGTTTGCCGAAAGGTAAGTAAGATTATATTAAGTTTTATATGTTTTTTTGTGAATAGATTATGATGTGAGTACTTATAGATACTTTAAATTGATTTAGGGAGAGGATAAAAGAGGAGAAAGGGAGATTACTTTACGAAAGTCGAAGCTTCGTGACTCTACGGAATGCCTTTGAGGAAAATCACGTATATTTCCATGCGCAATGTAAAGCACAAATGAAAAAGCTTTTGTACATCGTGATGTTAAAAAAGATGCCCACGGTATGATTGAAGAGAGCCATTGTACATGTGCAGCGGGAAGTGGCCTTGAAGCACATTGTAAACATATATTTACTGTCCTTCATGGTATAGAAGACATGGTTAACACAAATACTATTATAATGTATAAAGTGTATACAGAAACATTAATGACATTTAAAAAACCTAAAAAGCCTATATCGATTCTCCAATGCAGTCACAAAATTCACCTAGTAGCAAGCACAGAAAATCATCAGTGTTGTATGCCCCATTAAGATCAGAATGTATAATGAAAAAATATGAATATTACGTCAAAAACCTAGCGATTGGGTTCGCTTCAACAACAGACAGCAAAATAGCATATCTACAGGTTACTAAACCTGCCAATCTATATGCGATTGCAAATGACCATTATTATTTAGAAAAATCTTCTGAAGATCTTCTCTTACAAGGTCTGCTCTTAAAGTATATAAATGCGACGGTAAAAGATATCAGAGAAAGACGCTTCAAAGCAATGGCATGAACAAAGGAAAGTGAGGCTGACAGCCAGCGATTTCCATGCTGTGTGCCACAGCCGAGATAGCACGAAAAGAATATTGACTAGCAATATATTGACCCCAAATAAGTTTAGTTCTATGGCAACTACTCATGGAAAAGTTAATGAACCTGTTGCTTTGCGAAAATATGAAACTTTTCTTGAAATAAAATTTAACAAATATGGATTATGTATCTCTCTTACACACCCGTTCCTTGCAGCATCACCTGATGGAATGCTTGGCGATGAAACAGTTGTTGAGGTGAAGTGCCCCTATGTTTCTCGGTACTACGCTGTCACCCCGCAAACAGTACCATATTTATATAAAAGCAATGGCCATTTGAAGCTTTAAAAAACTCATGCCTACTACACTCAAATCCAGGGACAGATGCTTTGTACAAATTGTAAATATAGTAATCTACTTGTATGTGTGTACATTGTAGATATGAAAGTAATTTACATTGAAAGAGCGAAGGAGTTTATTACGGAAATGGTTAAGAATTTAACATCTTTTTATGAAGAATACCTGAGACCAGCTGGATGAATAAATACATGAGATAAATTAATACTTGTACAAAAACTATGATTCTGTAATAAAACCAAATTAAACATTTGAATTAGTTTTATTTACTTGTCCTTGATTAATTACATAATACATTCTCTGAAGTTACAGCACATAAGACACACAAAAAATATTTTTGATGCAAGGGGCACAAAATTGATATGTAATTCTTCCTTTAGTATTTTATATGTTTTTGTCAGTCCTATCAAACGTTCAATATGAGTAGTATATTATTGGGCATTCTGTCAAACCAGAGTGAGCGCAGCGAACGGTCAGGAGCGAAGCGGACGACTGGAGGGACACACTATGGTCCAGAACCCTATTCTAGCGCGAATTAATTCGATTTCTGAACTACGGCCAATATCACTTTATTTAGTTGTATTTGACAGTTTATGAGGTGTACTAAAGCTACGAAAAAAAATTGGGAGGTAAAAACAGATAGTTACATGGTTAAAATCATACTCAAAACGTAAGTACCCACATATTTACATAATACGAACATTTTATCTGCGCACAGTTAATCTCTTACTGTGTGTGTTTATAAAGATTCATTGCAATAAATTTAGTGTTTTGATAATGAGTGATTTATCCCAAGGTAAGTTCTGTTATTGTTGCTTATTATTATCAAATAGTTTTGAGTAAATATATTTTTAATTTTGGTACTATCACAGTTTGATCTTACTATGAAAGTAACTAAGGTTTTTAAAAATGGCAGATGTTGGCATATGTTGTTAATGCTTTTATTCGATCAATAAGCTTATTTTTTTTATTAAATGATAATTTAGAACAGCCTCATGCAGCCGATATTTCTTATTTTTTTTTATGGCTCAAATTTAAGGATTTTAGTTGATGTGACTGCTGTGATGCATTAGTAGATTACAGCGAATAGTGGACTGGTGCTCTGCAAACTCACTTACATTACACACAAGGAAGACAAAGGTTATGGTTGTTGGAACGGCTATGAATTTGGCTAAACTTGATAATGGTGCAATTCAAATAACAATAAACGCTGAACCAATTGAAAGAGTGGACAGGGCCAGGAACCTGGGCTTGATTTTTGACAGCAACCTCAGATTCGAGAGCCATGTTGCAGAATGTGTAAAGAATTGGTTTTTCAGACTGAGGCTGCTGTATAGAAAAGGCCATGCTCACCAGGTTGAACAGCTTTCTTGACAAGCATGATATTTTGCATAAAGATCAGTTTGGCTTTCGTAAGGGAAGCTCAACATCTTTTGCGGGGTTTAGCTTGGTTAAGTTTGTAACGGAATCCATAAATGACGGCATCAACCCAGTTTTAGCATTATTTATGGATCTTAGCAAGGCGTTTGATTTTGTTGATCACGACATACTTCTTAATAAACTAGACTGTTATGGTATTCGGGGAAAGGCTCTCGAATCGATTAACAGTTACTTAAGAAATAGAAGGCAGAGTACGGAGATAACCAAAGTAGTTCAAGACGTCAATAACCATTTTTTTAAACGAAAGTTTAGGTCTCAAGAAACTTTAAAAAATTCTGGGGTTCCGCAAGGGAGTATCTTGGGGCTTCTATTATTTTTGGTATTTATAAATGACTTGCCGAAATATATGACACATAAATGTATACTTTTTGCCGATGACACCACGGTCTTAATCAAGGTGGAAAATAAAGACCTTGCTCAGCAAACTTTGAGCAGGGCTTTTTGTGACATTGTTAACTGGACGATTAGAAATAAATTATTTATAAATATAAATAAAACCAATTTAACCTTTAACTACCGACGTGGGGCCTGTGAGGCCACGACGGGTTACCAATTTTCTAAATCCACCCCTTTCCCGCGCGGGGGAGTTCTTCGCTCCTTAGTAGCTGCGAGTTTAGTTGCGCCGACGCCGTTGAATGTAGTAGTAGTGCCGGAAAGCGTGATATTGGTAAGTTATGACCATTTGAATTTCCGACTCGGCCTCTCAGGCCCAACGTCGGTAGTTACGTGACTTTTTTGTTTGTGCTACGGTCTACTTTAAGTATTATTTTACAGAAATCTAATCACTAATTTGAAGTATGGATGGGAATATAAAAGGGAAGTTCCCCCAGAATTTTTATCTTATGAAACTAGACAAGAGGGTTCAACATTGTATGGTTTTACGAAGGACATAACGCTAATTTCTCACGTATCTAAGAAAAACAAAGCTGTCTTATTAACTTCCTCAATGCATCATAGTGAGGGTATGGATATTGAGTCAGGGAAGTCAGAAATATTAAAATTTTATAATACTACAAAAGACGGCGTTGACGAAATTGATAAGAAGTGCGTAATTTACAATAACAGCCGCCGCTCGAGACGTTGGCCCATGACACTTTTTATAGAATTTTGGACCTAAGTTCAGTCAATGCTCATATTTAATATGACGTGCATGCAAATCAAAGATTGATTGTGGCGTGTTTAAAAAACAACAAGCCCGACAATTAGTAATAGATGATATGAAGAGAAGAGTGTTCAACTTACGTTTGCCTCGAGAACTACGTATGAGTTTGGCCAAAATACTTGGTCCTGACATGCCAGATGCAGTTCAAGTCCAAGCGAACGCAGAAAAAACAAGAAAAATATGTGCATCTTGCCCACATAAACTAAATATAAAATCTACATATCAGTTTTCCTGTTTTCTTGAAGAAAACATGTTTGCTTACAGTACCTACGCTAAACAACTGTGTCCCGATTGCGAGTGAATTTGTTGTTGGTCATTTTTTTTATTTGATATATTTAGAATATTGATCGATTGTTTTCTAATAGACATAACAATAATGTATAAGAAAAAGTATTTTTTGTTGTTCCTAAGAAGCTATATTTGTTTTAAGACTTGTTTTTCGTATAGTAGTCGTTTTTTAGCTAAAAAATAGAGCCAAAAATATAAAGGCAAATAATGTCAAAGTTTAATAAAGTTGATAAAAAAATTTATCCTTTATTTTATTAAGAGATCCTAAATTTACAATATCAAGTGTTTTTTTTTTCATAATAATAATAAAAATTTTGCCAAAACTCGATATCGTCTTCGCGGCCTCTCAGGCCCCACGTCGTCGGTACTAGTGTGACAAAAATACCACCTCGTTGGCTAAAGGTTAATGCAATTTAATTCATACAGTACTAATCCATTAACTCTTTACATTGAATACCAAAATGAAAAGGTAAGCACAGTGACTTCGTTTAAATTTCTAGGGTTTACTGTAGACACGCACTTAAACTGGAAAGATCAGGTTGAGGTTGTTGTTAAGAAGCTTAGCAGGTTCGTTTTCGCCCTTAAAAAAGTACGTCAAACTATTTTGTTTGATGCTGCGATAGCTGCGTACCATGGTTACGTGTCGTCTGTGTTAAGCTATGGACTGTTACTGTGGGGTAACTCGATTGACGCTGAAAGACCCTTTAAAATGCAAAAGAGATGCATCAGAGTAATAAATTCTGCTTGGTTTCTGGACAGTTGTAGACCACTTTTTCAGAAGTGTCACATTCTGCCGCTGCCTTGTATGTACATTAGGGACGTTTGTAATTTTGTTAAGTCTAATCCGGATTACTTTAAAAGACGAAGCGATGTTATGCCCCATCAAAAGCGTGCCAAGTTCAAAAACCTGCTCTATCAGCCTCCATGCCACAAAGATATTTATAAGAAAAATGTTTATACTATGTCAATCTATATATATAATAAATTGCCGGAAAGACTAAAAATACTCGAAGGTAATACATTCAAGAAAAAGTTGAATGATTGGCTGTTAATTAACTGTTTTTATAGCTTAAGAGAATATTTTAATTATAAAGACTAATTTAATCAATGAGTATGACATTTACGAATATAATGATGTGACTAAGCATAATGTTATGTGTTATGTTTTTTTTTTTTTTTTTGACATTCCCTCACATCGCCATCTAGTCCCAAAGTAAGCTACTCAAAGCTTGTATTATGGGTGCCAGACAACGGATATAATACTTAAATACTTTTTGTTTGTAAATACATACATGATATACATAGAAAACACCCAGACAAATACAAACAGACATGTTAATGCACACAAATGTTTGTATTGTGCGGGAATCGAACCCGCAACCCGCTGCGTAGTAGGCGATTTCTCGACCACTACACCAGACGGGTCGTCAAAATTAAATTATGTACTTTTAATATTAATATTTGCATGCCTGCACGCAGGCTGAATACACGGACTAATTTTCTTTTAAGATCTGCATTGTATATCTGCATATGTTGAATTCTGGTAAACAAACACTTTCATTTCATTTCATTTCATATAAAATCAGACCTTATTTATGTGAAAAACTGAGAATAGCATTGTGCGAATGGCTGATTCTTTCGAAACTCAATTACTGCGACACAGTATATGGTCCATGCTTACTCGCAAAGTCTGCAAAGCTTATCCAGCGGGTGCAAAATGCATGTGCTAGATTCTGCTTTCACATTCCACCACGGACTCATGTGACGCCATATCTAAATGCAGCAAATATATTAAAAATGGAAGCACGCCGAAAACTACACCTAGCAACTTTGCTATTTGGAGTAATAAAAACCCATAAACCTGCATATTTGGAGGAAAAGCTGCTTTGGGCATGGGGTGGGAACGGGCGGGGGAGAAGAGCGTGCACGCCTGTATTTCTGACTCCCCGACATCGCACAGTGACCTTCCAGGGATCTTTCCGATTCGCCGCCACGCGGTGCTGGAACTCCTTGCCCCCTCCGGTACGCGCTCTGAAAGGGAAAAAAACCTTTCAGTTACAATGTAAAAAGGCCTTTCTCTCAAGCCAACAAGAAGAGGCAAAAAATCATACGTAATTCGGTTCCATCAACTTACCAACCAACTTACGTGGTATGCGCGTCGTACGTGGGGGCACGGAAAGATCGCTTTCTGTTTCTTCGCTCAGCCGTGCTTCTAATTTTAACTCGACTACAAACTGAAATTAATTTTGAATGTGGGGTGTGGTTTTAACAAAGCGCAACGTGGCAAATTTCCTTCACTTTTTTGGTTAGGTGTGGGTTGCAGAGCGGGTCTACTTATTTGACAGATGACAGATTGCTAGGGTTGGAACGCACGCCCGCGCGACCGGTACGAGACCGGTGAGATGAGGGCGCTGCAAGCGCAGCTAGTACTGTAAGTATTTAATTTGTTAAGAATCTTTTAATTTGAATGTAATATGATAATGAATGAATGAATGCTTTATTTATCTTATTTAATTATAATAATGTAATCTTTTTTTTGTTTTGTTGTTTTTTTCTTGTTTTTTTTTCTTCAAGTGTGTGTTTACACCCAGTGCCTAGCAGGGGTTCTCGCTGAAAATCAGTGTCGTGGCATGCTTACCATCTGCTATCACGATATATTTTGAGTGGGGACCTTTTTGGCACACCTGGGCGCTTTGTTTTTGTTTTTTTATTAATTTAATTGTAGTAGTTTTTGATTTGTCTTTAATTTATATAATTTAATTTATTTTTGTGTGTCAAATCAATAAAAATTCAATTCAACTCAAAATTTTCCGGCATCTAAACAAACGCTTATGATACGTCTACAGTCATCTAACATACCAGATCAAATTGATTCACCCAGTAATGCTTTTTCTAACTCAAGCATATTAAGCACACTTTCAACTGAAGAAGATTTTGTTTTTTCCTAAATTTTATGGATTGTAATATTTAAAAAACTCTTTTCTCAATAAAAACTAATGTAAACATTTTTTTTACTTTACTTACCGGATAGTGAGACCAATCATTTCCAGAGGCATAACAGGAATTCTCCCCTTGTACGATTGTTTCTGAAGATATGGTGATAATAAACTTAAAAGCTCTTCGAATGAAGATATGCTCATTTTAAAATACTCCAAAAAATTTTTTTTCGACGGTTTTTAAAGCTTTATATAAGGTTACCTCGTTTAAATTGATAATATTTTAACAGAGCATCAAACAATAACATAGAAAGAGGACCCAATATTTATTTTTTTGAAAACTGACCCGTTTACGTTTTTATTTTTCCTAACAAAAAATATATTATTTTTTAAGAACACCCTGTTCCGCGACATCGCCTTTCGTCTCTTACATAAGTACTAGATAGAGCGAAAACTAGACAGACGTATGGGCCTGAGCGTGACCGAAGATGGACTAGCTAAGCGAGAACGAGACAGACGCGTGGGCGTGAGCGTGACAGGAGATGCCTATCTCATTGGCGAATGCTACACGCTCGATATTTATCGTGATATTTGGATCGTAATCCAGGATCACGATATTTATCGAGTGTGTAGTGTAGCGTATCACGTATCGTGATACGGATCGCTGGATTTCTAGAAATCCAGAAATCCACGATCTGTATCAAGTATCGTCGATAGATATCGAGCGTCTAGTCTCTAGTCGATATTTATCGCGTCAGTATTCATTCTGTCAGCGATGGAAGAGGACGCGCATATTGAGGCGGCGGAGCCCGCCGTACCTCAAACGAACGATCAAAAACACTTGAAAGAATTCATACTTGTGTTAGAAACATTACCTGAGGTATGATGGGACAGCTCAAATGCAGACAGTCTTAATAAAGTGAAAAGGGCGAATGCCTATTAGCAGCTGCTTGAAATTTTTAAAAATATTAAACCACGCGCAACAACTAAAGACGTAATTGCAAAGATTAACTCATTGAAATCTAACTACAGAAAAGAATTAAAAAAAATAACAGATTCGAAGCGATCTGGTGCTGCAGTGGAAAATGTTTACAATCCAAAGTCTTGGGTATTTCATATGCTGAAATTTTTGAATAAAAATGAAAAGCCCATTGATGTGGTTAGTTTTTTATTGTATCTATATTCATAATCTAAAAATTACATTTCAATTGGCGTTATAATAGTTACAGAATCTGTCTCTCAGCATCTTAGCACTGTTTAAATTATTTCTATATGTTGTACGTTGCATGCCTTCTAATACATTATTATTTTGGCTATCTCCACTTGACAAAGATAAAAGTGTGGTTCTGTTTCAAGTAAATAATTATGTAAATAACAACATGCAGTTGTCACCTTTGTAGCCTTTGCAGATGTTAGCCATATAGCTTTTTGAAAAATACCGAACTTAGCAGCTAATATGCCAAATGCACACTCAACCACACCTCTAGCTTTTGATAAACGGTAATTAAATGTTAGTTCCTCTTTTGTAGCATTTTTTAACGCATATGGTTTCATCAAATTAGGCCCAAGGGCGAAAGCCTCGTCTGCTGTGAATACAAATGGAAATGTTTCTGTAGTATTTGGCAGTGGGGCCGCCTCGGGCAAATTCAATTTTCCTGTTTGATAGGAATCCCAAAATTTGGTATAATAAAGGACACCACCATCGGAAACTCGTCCATTGCAGCCGACATCAATCATAATAAATTCTTTCTTCGCATTAACCAGTGCCATAAGAACAATACTATAGTAACCTTTATAATTGTAATAAAGAGATCCAGAATTGGGTGGATGTTGAATTTTTATATGCTTTCCATCAAGCGCGCCAAGACAGTTGTAAAAACCATGCAATGTTTCGAAGTCCTTTGCGATGTCCATCCATTCTTCTTTTGTTGTTGGCACCTGAAAAGTATGTCGATTATAAGTAATAGTAAGATTTTTTTTCAGAACACGTTCTCTGAATTGGATAAGTCCGAAAATGAAGAAGAACATACTGAGCCTTCATTTTCTTCTATGGGTGAACCTGCTCCACCATCAAAAAAACTTAAGAAGAAGGGACCAGTAACAAGACAGAACGAACTTCTCGAAAAAGCTTGTAATTATCTGTCGCAATCATCGCAACAACCTGTGTCTCCAACAGTGTCATTCCCAAATATAGATCCTACTGCTCTTTATTGGACTCAGAAGCTAAATAAATTGAATTCAACTCAAAGACTCCTCGCCGAAAAGGCAATAAACGAAATTCTTTTCGAGGCTGAACTTGGGACGCTAAACAGGGACTCAGTAAAAATTAACACTGGTAGTCCAGTATTTAACCGGTTTGTATCTACGAAATTGACATCGCCATCACCGAATAGTGTACCTCCGCCCACGCCGTCACCGGTTTATTCGAGTTCACAGTCTGTTTCATCTCCGGAAAATTGTGTTGCAACCTACCCCAAAACAAATGACGTTCCAAGTTTTACTCAAATGTATGACAACAATGTAATCACTTCTGGCGTGCCTTCTAATTTGATCATAACAAATACGAACAATGTACGTAGACACAGTGAGGCAAGTTATATGTTGCATATTCCGTCTACATCAAGCACTGATTATACTACTACAACTACAGATTATACTGTAGGGACGCTTTTCTCTTCTTACCAAGGTGAATAAATCTAAAATTAGTTGTAGGTGGTTTGTTTACATATTGTGATTCGTACCAATAAATAATTAAAAACATTAAAATTATATCATGAAGTTTTTTCTTACCTTTATATATTCCCGTAGGACATATGTAAGTGCTTCACAAGTACTTATGATTGCTTGACTCACAGATTCGGATGACATTATTCCTGCAAATCTCATATTTTTAAAATATCTCCCTGTTGACAGATAATGTAAAGTCAGAGCTAGCTTTTCTCTCAAGGTAATAGCCTTTCTCATTATTGTATCTTTTTTAACCAAGTATGGAGTAATCAACTCCAGCAGATGTTCAAAGCGAGCATCGGGCATGCGAAAATAATTTTCGTAGTCATCCATTTCTTGGTATTCCCGAATCTGATTTAATAAATTCAGATGTGTATATTTTTCTCTCTGTTTAAACCAACATTTCGCCCATTTTTTTCGCTTTGAACGTTTTTTCAATGCTATCGCTAATATAATAGCAACGCAAGCTTTATTAATATTATCACTCATAGTTTATAATATTTGGACCAAATACGAAACGAAACGAACAATATGAAACGCACAAGTGTACTCAATAAAATTTACCGTCGTACTGACGCGATTCGTATCGTATGTGTAGTATAACAAAATATTACTCGATACATATCACGGTAAATATCACGATAAATATCGAGCGTGTAGCATTCGCCATTCATGCGGCGTGCCGATGCGCGGTACAGATCGCGAGGCGAGAGTTTGGCTTTTACCGTTATTGCGCAGAAATCAGAAATTGGGTATCAACGGGAAATTAGCGGGGTGCGGGGCGGGTGTGTAGGCGCACGCCGTGCTCTGATTAGCGCTCCAGTCGTTCCCTGCCTCTCGCATCGATACGACGTACCGCGCACTCCTGTTGTACAATCACGTTCACAAGTGAATTGCTATTTTCGTTAATTGTTTATTGTTGTCGATTGTTATTATTTGTTGAGTTTGTTTGTTTAAGTTTGTCTTTTTTTTTTTGTCAAATATTAAAAAGTGATTTGAAAATGCGTAAAAAAAACATTGTTTTAAAAAGGCAAGCACGGAAAATGATATATGACGTGAATTGCTTTTTAAAGAAAGAAGCTGACGAATGTATCGATGTATTGAAGCAAATTCGAAGTCAGATTGCGGAAGTTGCTTCTTTGCTCAGTCAGTCGGAGAATAACCAAACTATACAGACTATGCAGGTAATGAAAACGGAAACTGTTTCTAAATTAAATTGTGTAGTCAGTAAATTAGCTAAAATTCAAAAACGGACATCGGAGGCCACTAAGACTTCAAATGGCACTGTAAAAATTATCGCAAATCAAGCCAAGAGTTCCTATTTGCTAATTACTTTCAGATTACCTGAAAAAAAAAACGTCCCAGAGCTAAACCAGTTACGAATATTGATAATTTTGAGCAAGGTGTTATAAAAAGATGTATACACAATTTTCACAAGACGAATAATGAACTTCCCACCATTGGGAAACTAAAAAAGAAACTTGTGGAAGAAATAAACTTTAAGGGGTCAGAAACAAGTCTTCGTGTAATTGTTAAGGAGTTAAGATTTCGCTGGAAAAAAAACAGAAAACAACCGTAAATTACTAATAGAAACATCGAATATCCGATTACAACGCATTGAATATTTAAGAAAAATAAGAAAATATCGACAAGAAGGAAGACCCATTGATAACACAGATGAATCCTTTCATTCATCTGTGTTATCAGTGTGATTCATCGCACTCAAAAACCAAAGCCTGGAGCGATGGCCCTACGGAAGGACTAAAAAAAACCATTACTAAAGGACAACGAGTCGTGATAGTCCACGCAGGATCTGAAGCTGGGTTTATACCAAATGCTTTATTAAAGCCGGCACCAAAACAGGGGACTATCACGACAACATGAATTACGAGAATTATGAAAAATGGCTTAGGACACAATTAATTCCCAACCTACCACCCAATTCTGTAGTGGTTGTCGACAACGCCTCATACCACAATAAACAATGGGATTTAGCACCGTCCTCCAATACCAAAAAAGCCGATATGCAGAATTGGCTAACTGATAAAGGCATACAATATGATTCAATAATGCTGAAGCCACAATTGTTCAACTTGATAAAAGCTAATAAAGAAAGATTTAAAACTTTTTCAATAGATCAAATTTTAGCAGAAGCAAACCATAGCATATTGAGATTACCGCCTTACCATCCAGACCTCAACCCCATAGAGATGGCATGGGTTACTATTAAACAATATGTAGCTAGCAAAAATGTTAAATGGAATTAACAACGATGCACCAAACTTATCAAATAAAAAGTATCGTTAATGGGTGCCCAGGAATGGGAAAAAATATGTAAAAAGGTAAAAGATATAGAAGAAGAGTACGCCAAGAGTGACCATGTAGTTGATTTACTTACCGAGCAATTTATAATTCGCGTCGATGATAGTTCCGAAGACGATGATTCTGATGATGGTTATGAAGATGATGATGACAACTGCGACCGAGGTAGCCCTGAACCCGGACCCTCAACAAGCAAAAGACGTTGCACAATTTCGTGTCGCGGCAGCACCACTGGACCATGTGGTGATTTCATAAAAGGCGTTAAACCTTTAACTGATTCAGAATCTGAATAGCACTGCTGCTAAGACTTTTTTTAATGTTACCTTTTGTATTTAATAATTATTTTAAGTTTTCTTTTGTTTGTATGTACCATACAATTTTACATGTATCTTGGCATAAATAATTTTATTAAAAAACAATTATTTAGAATTTTCATCGCTGTCTCTGTAAACTTTAAAAGGAAATAAACATTTTATATAAGTAAAATAACTATCAATAGTTTTAATAAATGAAGAAGTTTATCTATTTCGTATTATTTTCTAGCATTATTACCACTGTACATGAATTTTGACCCAGTCAAATATCCAACCTGGTACATAAAAAAGGAAAAGTATTGTGTGCGTGACAGCACCCATGCGCAGTAATCCCCTCCACCCGAAGGTCAAAGCCAAACTCTCGCCGCGCGCCTATTTATTTGGTCCTACATAATATTAATAATAAAGGTAACTACCTACTGCATTCGATTACCTACCGAACGCGCGTACAGGCCGCGCGGCCGGGTATATGCTTTAGCGTCCGCGACTTCGGCCGGGCGTGACCTCTGCGTATTTTTTCCTTGTTTTTACGTTTTTAGAGCGCGGCGCGCAAAAAAAGTTTAACCACTGCTTATAAGTTTATTGCGCCCCGTAATAAGTAAATACTGCCAGAAAGCTGAATAAATGCAGAATCTGGTAAAGTATTTAATAAACAGAAATATTCAACAAGTGCGAAGATCGAACGAAATCAACTGCAAACTTACCGTACAGCAAGTGTCCATTTTACGATGTTTTTTCACTCAACACGAATAAAACTGCACTAAACTAAATATCACAACGTTTAACACTTTTATTTAGCTTTCTTTTGATACCTATATCAATGTAATACTGATAATAAAACGTAATAAATAAGAAAAAATATACAAAACAACAAGCACTCAGCTGAGTTCCTCAAGTGGCACTTGACTTTGGCACTTTTATTTTTAAACTTGTAACGACTAAGGCTTGGGTAACTAGTATCGATGGGTTCATTCGATTAATACTAGGTTAAATAACACGTTATTTATCATTCGAAACAGTCTATGGGCGGACCAACAGCGAAAACCGAACGGTGGGGTCGGTGGGCGCCATATTTGAATTTATTTGACCTTTCTGGCAACAATAGTGACATTGGACGTTTCAGGGGTTATTACGAAACACTAATATGAAAAAAACATTATCAACGTGTATCAGTACCTAATAAATCAAACAAACAGATCAGTTAGATAAACGCTAAACAAACAAAACAGCTGGGTATGAAAACAAAGACAAAAACTTAGGAAGGTATGTGTCCATTTATCTGAGGCCTAAAATAGCTGGGTAGGTATGATTATCTGAAACAGATACTCAACTTAAGTAGGTATGTGTTCATTAATCGTAGGCCTAAAACACTAACATCTAGGTATGTATGATAAATTAAGACAGAAACTCAACTTAGGTACCTATGTGTTTATCGCAGGCTTAAAACATGAACAGCTGGGCAGGTATGATAAACTAAAACTACCTTATTGTGTTGTGTTCCTTCTGTTTACCTATTTAATAATAATAAGGAGACAAAGCTTATGTGAAAGTAATCTTTAAAAAGAATACCTATTAAAAACTGATTTTCTATATTGTCTCGGGTCTGGATATTGTGGTACCACCGTTGTGTCTGATTTCCATAACACAAGTGCATAAGCTACTTACTTTGGGATTAGAGCAATGTATGAGATTGGTGATTGGTGTCCAATATTAAAATTTATTACTACCTAACAGTAGTTGTAGGTAATGACAAACTGAAACTACCTAATTGTGTTGTGTTACCTCTGTTTATTTAATAATAATAAGACAAATCTTATGTGAAAGTAATAAAAAGAATACCTATTAAAATTTCCAATCTTACCAAATCTAACTTTTACAGATGTTGTAGTTACCTACCTACCTAATAATTTTGGGTTTCTTTGGTATACGAAGGCGAGGAACCCAAACAAGTTGGTGACCACACGACGAATTACGGAGTCATTTGGCCGAAAAGTCCAGCTAAAACTCGAAGATTCTCGAGAAATACGCGGAGGGCACGTGGCCACGAGGTGCTGATGAAATCTCACAAAAACCGATCAAAATCGATGTTTGTATAGACACAAAGGATTCAGAAGGAAGTCACAGGTATTCGGGAGGTTATACTGTCGTCAAGTAAGTGGCTGGTGTTATTTTTTCTCTCACTTGGGGTGTGCCAACCTAACCTCTCACCTCACAAATCCAACCTAAACCTTACCAATCCTATCTAATTATGGCTTTAGAACAAGATTCCTCATTCTCAGATTCCACAGTAATCATGGAACAAGATTCATTAAAGGAATTAATTAAAAAAAGGGGGGTTGAAAAGGGCAAACTAACCTTATACAGAAAATACCTATCCAAGCTGGATCCCATGTCTATTTCAGCTGAACAATGTCTAGATTTAGAACTAAGAACCGACAAAATTAGTAAAAATTTCATTGAATATGAAAAAATTCAAGACAAAATCGAAACTATTAGTTCTGAAATAGACAAAGAATTGGCAGAAAGAGAGTGTTTTGAGAACTCCTATTATGAGTCTGTTGCTAAAGCAAAGAATTATCTTAACCAAAATAATTGTGCTTCATCCAATCCAATTCATGTAAATAATGCTTCTCAACCTTTCATTCCAGATTCAAATGCAATTAAATATCCAGATATTTCCTTACCAAGCTTTACAGGCAATATCACACAGTGGATTGAATTTAGAGATAGCTTTGATGCATTGGTTAACCAGACCAGCTTGAAGGCTGTTCAAAAGTTCAAATACCTACGGGGTTGCTTGAAAGGTAGTGCGCTGGAGGTTGTAAGCTCATTGGAGTACTCGGAGGAGAGCTATGCTATTGCATGGCAGCTTTTATGTGAGCGCTATAACAATCCTAAAGTGTTAGTATACAATCATTTAAGAGCCTTAATTAACATTAACAATGTTCCCACTAATGCTAATTCCTTAAGAAATTTAGCTGACAATATTTCTAAGCACATGCGAACGCTAAAGTCACTTAACATTTCTACAGAAGATTGGGATTTACTTGTCATTTTTCTCTTGTCATCCAAACTTGAAGCACAAATGCAACGAAAATGGGAAGAAAAATGTAATTCACGCGAACTTCCAACTTTACAGGAATTTAAGGCTTTTCTGCGAGGCCAGGCAGATCTACAAGAGACGCTAGGCCAGGCAGGTTCCGATTCCAGTGAACAGCTTCCGGGTCCGCTACGGAAGGTTATGCTGGCCACGTCCTCTCCTGGTTCCCAGAATAAGGTACCACCTGGTAGTAATACTCGTCGTAATCAATGCCCTAATTGCAAAGAGAATCACTATATTAACCAATGCCCAAGGTTCTTAGCTCTGAAAACACAGTCACGCATTCAAACAATTAAAAAATTAGGCCTTTGTTTAAACTGCTTAGGTTCTAACCACGTTTTACCGAATTGCAAAGCCTCCCACTGTCGAACTTGCCAACGCAAGCACCATACCTTATTGCACATAACTCAAACCGACACTCCACAGCCAAACACAACCCCAAAGTTATCAACTATGCACACTCCCGAACCAACTCATACCAATGTTGAATCTCAATCGGTCAACCTACTTACCAATCAACAAATAGGCACATTCGATAACAATGTACCAATCCAACACAAAACTGTTGTACTATCCACGGCACAAATCACAGTGTTAGATACCAATAACCAATTACATACCATGCGAGCCTTGTTAGACTCAGGGTCGCAATCTAACTACATTACTGAAGGTGCATATAGAAAATTAAACCTACCAACACATAAATTGAATATGGAGGTCATTGGGTTTAACGAAAGTATAACGAAAATTAACCGATTATGTCACCTAACTATAAACTCAATTGACAATACCTACTCTACCAAATTGTCTTGTTTCATCGTACCTAATATTTGTAGCTTGCCATCATATCTACCTAATGCACAAAGTTTTAACATACCTAAACGTTATAACCTGGCAGACATCTCATTCTATAAGGGGGGTGAAATTGACATTATAATTGGTGCCGAATTATTCTATAATCTACTCTGTATAGGGCAACACCGTCTAGGGGACGGGCTACCAATTCTACAAAGAACGCGGTTAGGTTGGGTGGTTTCAGGCTGCTTGCCTGTGGTAAATAAGGAACAACAAGTAAGATGCAATTTCACTCAAAATTCAACCAACTTTTTAAGTGACTGGGACCAAACGAAGTCTCCACATGATGACATCACAGAATGTGAAAGGGTCTTTGCGACACATACACGAACGTCTGATGGTAACTTCGTAGTCAAAATTCCTCTACAGGAACCAGTCACAAACCTAGGATCATCACGACCAATTGCATATAAACGATTTCAATCACTAGAATCTAAATTTGTAAAAAATCCCGAATTTAAGGATAAATATGTCGAATTTATGAATGACTTTATTGATGCAGGGCACATGATTGAGAAAACAACAACTGAGCCTTGCAACTACTTACCACACCACGCTGTCCTGAACCCTCAAAAATCGACGACACTCTTGCGAGTAGTTATTGACGCATCCTGTAAAACTAGTACTGGAAAGTCTTTAAATGACCTACAACACAAGGGTACCATGAACCAAGATAACTTAGATGATATTTTGATACGATTTCGAAAACATAAATATGTCATTTGTGCCGACATAAAACAAATGTATAGAACCATATTTATTCATCCTACGCAACAATATTTACAATGCGTCTTCTGGCGTGATAACCAACACAAGCCGCTCAAAACATACCAATTAACGACACTTAGTTTTGGCTTAAAATGTGCCCCATACCTAGCTACTCGATGTTTGAAACAACTCGCAGACGAAAACAAGGAATCATTCCCAATAGCTTCTTCGGTTATTACCTCTGACTTTTATATGGATGACTTGATCCATGGCTCAGATATTGACCTAGAATTAGCGGAAACAGCTGTTCAAGTTGATAACATTTTAAGGAGCGCAAACTCTAACCTGAGAAAATGGAAATCGAACTCAGAGATGGTACTAAACCATGTTAACAATTCTGCACACACACCTACCAATAACAACGAATTAACCTCGCTAGGCTCAGGTACACATAAGGTGTTGGGACTTGCGTGGTCAAGTGATAACGATAACATACGATACAACCTGATAACAGAACCAGTGCCAACCAACTTAACCAAAAGAATGGTTTTATCCACCGCCTCTGCCATTTTCGATCCATTGGGTCTTCTAGGTCCAATAATAATAATTGCCAAATGTTTCATACAACGTCTATGGAAAATAAGAATAAACTGGGATGAAACCCTACCTTACGAATTTTGTCATGAATGGCAATCATTCTATAATCAATTAAACTCTATTAACTTAATATCTATCCCGAGAAATGTTCTTATCAGTAATTATATCATAGCAGAACTGCACGGGTTTTGCGACAGTTCATTGACCGCTTATGGCGCGGCTATCTATGTGCGATCTATAGATATTGATAACAACGTTGTTGTACGATTGCTCTGCGCGAAGTCTAGGGTGGCGCGAAATGAAACAATACCAAAACTAGAACTTCGGGCTTGTTTATTGTTGGCCGCATTATACAACAAGGTTAATGATGCCCTTAAACAAGAAATACCTAAAATATATTTATGGTCAGACTCAAGGGTGGCATTGGCTTGGATAAATTCGAAATCTGACAAATTAACAACCTTTGTAAAAAACAGAGTAACCGAAATTAATAAAATAACCAATAAGAAGGACTGGTACTGGGTCTGCTCGAAGGACAATCCAGCCGACTTGCTATCGAGGGGACTGGAGGCGGATAAGTTACCTACCTGCGCCCTCTGGTGGCAGGGTCCGGCTTGGTTGTCCCAGCCTACGATTTCAAATGATATTCTGTCACAACCCTATTCTCATGATGAAACACTAAACACAACTAATTGTAACATTTCTACCAATTTAACAAACTCAGAGAATACTAGTATTGTTGAGAAACTATTAGAACGTTCGTCAAATCTTAAAAAACTAAATCGTTGCCTTGCATTTGTATTAAGATTTATTTACAATTGTAAAAATCCAAAGAATAAACATGTTAACTCATTGACAGCCCAAGAGCTAAACAACTCATTAATGAAATTAATTGAGATTGCACAGATACAATCATATCCTACCGATTATAAATTACTTAGTAACAATAAACCATTGCCGAGGTCATCGAACCTACTCTCTTTGAATCCCTTTCTAACCAACGGTATTATGCGGGTTGGGGGTCGTTTAGGCCAATCTAACTTTAGCTACGACAAAAAACACCCCATAATATTACCACGTCACCATCGACTTACCGAACTGATAGTTGTAGACTTTCACAAGCGATTGTTGCATGCAGGTCCACAATTATTATTATCGTCCTTACGTGAACAATACTGGCCAGTGCATGGCAAACAGCTAGTAAATAAGGTAGTACACAAATGTGTGACGTGCTTCAGAGCTAAGCCTAAGGTAACTACACCGATTATGGGTAATTTACCCCCGTCGCGAGTTAACCCTACATTACCCTTTGTATGTACAAGCGTTGATTACGCGGGCCCTTTCAACATTAGGGACAGGAGAGGACGAGGATACAAGGCAAGTAAATGCTATATCGCCGTGTTTGTATGTTCAACAACAAAAGCTGTTCACTTGGAGCTGGTATCGAGCTTGGAAACTAATAATTTCCTCGCAGCTTTCAGACGATTCATATCCCGCAGGGGCAAACCGAAAGAAATATTAAGTGACAATGGCACTACATTTCATGGCGCCGACAATGAGCTAAAAAACCTGTATAATTTTCTAAGCGACAACTTGGATGAGTTTACAACCTCATGCGCTAGTGAGGGAATTGCCTGGAAGTACCTTAGTGTGTACACGCCTCATATGGGGGGGTTGCACGAGGCCGCTGTAAAGTCCTGTAAATATCATTTAAAACGGGTATTAGGTAATTCTTTGCTGACCTTTGAGGAATTCTCAACCATTCTCACTCAAGTAGAATCCATTCTCAATTCTCGCCCTTTATGTCCGATAACTAATTCAGCCAATGATGAGGTTTTTTGTCTGACACCAGCCCACTTCTTGATAGGCAGGACACCTATTTCGATACCTGACTATGACTATACAGATGTGCAAATGGACAGATTGACCCATTACCAGCAGTTGCAGCAACTTTACCAATGCTTCTGGCAGCGCTGGTCAAGAGACTACATTGGACTTCTGCAGACCCGCACCAAGTGGAGAAGTTCTAAAGGCGAGAGTCTACGCGACGGCACCATCGTCCTCGTGAAAGAAGACCGACTACCTCCCAACCAATGGAAGCTAGGACGCATCATCAAATGCTGCAAGGGGAAGGACGGAGTCACGAGGGTCGCGGAGATCCACACTTCATCAGGAGTCATCAAACGCGCATTCAACAACATTTGTCCCCTGCCAATCAACGGAAGCGAGTGACTAATTTTTACCTATTTAGAGTCAGTACTTAATAATCCATCATTAATTGATAGTGTGTACCTATGTATTTGTGACTGTTCTTTTGTAATGTTTAATAAAACATTTATTCTTGGTCTTTATCAATATCCCCACATAGAATACTAGTTAGAGGCTAGGTGTCTGGTACCTTAATTCTTAATTCTAAAATGTTTTCAATTATTTACCTGTCCTAGACTGACTGTCCTGTCCTAGACAGTACCTATTGATTCCTTTTGATTCAGTAGATGGATATGCACTAAAAATTACGTGAGTAAATTTAACACAGCTTTGTTTTAAATTTCGTTTATTAGGTACCGTAAATAAACATAACACATAAAACGCGAACACATCTTTGAAAATTACGTACATTTTTATTATTTTTTACTTTTAATTATCGCACTTGCTCAGTTTTTGTACAAATATGTGGATACAAGTCTTATTTCACAATAAAATAAATTAAAACTAGGATTTCTGCATTGGTTTACAAATATATTTTTTTATCGGCAGCGATAAGTTAACATTTGAAAACAATGACGTCAGAGATTTACAGTAAAACAGGCTACTACAAATTGAGGCATATGCCTCCTAACCTTATTACGCAAACTGAAGCGAGCACTAGACAATCTAGCTATCACGAGCACTGTTTTTTTTTTCATTTCAGGGCATTCACTGTTCATTCACACACGTATGCACTGAACCTTTGCTGTAGTACGGCTCCATGTCCTAACAAAAATCTGTTTTATGGTCCCATCCTAAAGAAAGCATGAAATTTGGCAAGAATGTAGCTGTCATATATATGCTTCAATGTAGATATGGAAGCATGTCGAAAAATTATTTTTTCCCCCCATTCCCCCCTTTTTATGTGCCAAATCGTGTTATTTTTTTATTTTTTATGAAAACGGCTACAGCTATCAGAAAACTGTCAAAGATCAATATGTTCCTTATTAAGTTCTCTACAATATTGTCTTTAGATGTATGTTGATAGAACTTATAGTTTACGAAATATGTACATGTAACTTTGAAGTTTTATTAAAAAATGCAAACTTTTTAGTAAAGAACGTGTACTAAATACCTAAAATACTTGCGGGAGACCGCGTGACGCGATATTTGAGGTATCAGTCAGGTATCAGCAGAGCTATGGTGACAGTAGGGGCGCGGGGCGGTGGAGTGGGGTGTGACGATGAGAGACGCGGCGACGCGACGACCACCAGTCGGCCCGCTTCGTCTGAGCTTCGTAGATGTGCGTTCTGTCACCGCCCCGCCGGCAGTTTCTGGCGAGTTGCGAATCCCGAGTTTTGATAATCATTAAAACATTGAAGTATTTTACAAGTGTGAGTGTTAACTGAAGAGGTAAGTAAATCCAGACTTCATTACTTCGTCATTAATTAAATTAGGCCACAGCGCGCGTAGGTACTTAGACCTAATCGGATCGCTGTTAGAATATGACAAACTTTACAGTCAGCAACACGCCGAGCTATCCTAATCCATACTAATATTATAAATGCTGAAGTGTGTTTGTTTGTGTATATTATGTTTTTTTGTCTTTCTTTCGTAATAATTTTTCTTTGTGAAAATAGTTAGGGTTTCTTAGGAACATGGGAATATTTTTTCTTTGTAAACTGGAGGGTAAAATAGAAGGGAAGAGGGGAAGAGGACGGCCTAGGATAAGCTATTTCGACGGAGTGAAGGAGAAAATTAATGTCATGTCATATCAGGAAGTAAAGAGGAAAGCAGACTGTAGAAAAGAATGGCGATTACTCCACCGACAAGAGCGTGGCTCTTAAATTGAAACGAACGAAAAACTGGAGGGTGACTTGCTTCTTTTTATTGCGGTTGAACATCTTACTCCCACGGGAAAATCTGTACGGTCACAGGCGGAGATGCAGGGTGGAGAGCTAGTATTTGTAATACAGTAGAATCCGGATATTATGACTCTCAAGGGACTGGCTATATTTGGTCGTACTAAGCGGACGTCGCAGTAAGTGAATTATTTTTAAAGGTAGTCCCACGTATAGAAATCAAATGAGTGTTAAAAATTGTCGTAGTGAATAGCGGGTAAATCTTAACCGGAGTCGTGTGTCTGGATTCTACTGTATTAAAAAAAGTTAATTTATAAAACATGTTTTTTTTATAATGAAGCTACTATACTAGGCCTGGCCAACATGTACAACTAATCACCGTATTCACCTTACAATCACCCGATTAGCGATCACTCTTCATGCTAGCGAACGACAAACCGAGAAGTGAATCTTTTTTGAAAAATCTGAATTTATCACATTTCGAGTATGAATCTTAAGTGTAATTATTTTTATTTTCAGTTATTACTCCATGAAAACTTACAATGGCAAGTTCGGAAGAAGAAACTGACTGGAACAAGTGCTTATACTGTCAACAAGACACGGGTGATCCGCTTGTTTGCCCTGCGTTGTCCAAAAGATCAGATGTAGGAGCTGGCTATATAAGTCTGGCCGAAAATGCTTCGACATTAAATGAGCTTGGCAAGATACCTGAAGATGTCGTAAAGAGGCTCAAAGAAGGTGGTACATTCTTAGAAACACTGAAATCCAAGCAAGCAAAATTTCACAAAAGATGTCGTGCCAATTATAATAAGACTACTATTGACCGGATCAAAAAAACAATCTCTAAAGTGGAGAATACATTGACGGGCGACGCGCCATGTACCTCAAGCCGTCTGCCAAGGGCTACAGGCTCCAAAGTAGTTAAAGTTTGTTTTTTCTGCAATAATCCTGAGACTGATAAGGAAACCCTTCATACTGTCGTAACAAAAGAGATCGAAAAGCGTATTCGAGATGGAGCAACTACTCTTGTTCGGCAGGATTTATTAGTGAAAATGGCAACGAAAGACTTAGTGGCTCAGGAAGCATCGTATCATAAGAACTGTCTTACATTTTTTTACAACGAAGTTAGATCTCATAAAAGTAAAACTAAATAAACGGAATGTGAACCTGATTTTATGAAGCTTGCATTTACAGAACTTGTGATATATATGGAGTCTAGCTCAGAAAATGTTTTCAAACTGTCTGAATTAAGAAAGATAATCAATGATAGACTTAAACAACTGCAGGGAGATTGTCCATTTCATCGCATCGTCTACAAGATAGGCTAATAAACCACTTTATTGGCCTTCGATGTTATTCGGATCCACCTAAGCCAACTATTCTTGCTTTTGAGAATGATATTGGTAGGATTGTTCGTTCTGCAGTAGACCATGAAGCTAACAACCATTTCATGGACATGGCGAACGTTGCTAATACTTGCCGAGCTGAAATGTTTAGTTTAAAAGACACACCATTTAGTGGAAGCCTAATCAAAGATGTTCCAGAAATTCCGCTTTCTCTGTTAACGCTTATAAAAATGCTTCTTCACGGACCGAACATCATAGACCAGAGTGAAGACGTAGGATTAGTTGCTGCGAATTCAATAGCTCAACTCATTATGTTCAATGCAACGAAAAAAACGCCTTCAGACACAAATGTACGTCATACAACCAAACAAGAGCCCACATTGCCGCTGTACATTGGACTTCTTGTTCATACACACACTAGACAGAGAAAAATAATAGACAAATTAGCCCATCATGGTTTGTCAGTAACATACAAAAGAGTCTTGCAATGCTCGAAACAAGTCTCTGAAGCTGCATGTCAACTTTACGAAGACGAAGGGGTTGTTTCTCCCATAGCTTTGCAGAAAAATGTGTTCTCTACAGCTGATTTTGACAATATCGATTACGAGGGTCAAACTGAAAGTTCTTAGAACTGGCCACTTATAAACAATATAATAAAAAAAATATTCTAAAATTTGAAAATAGAACTCTTTGCCAATATTACTGAGTATATATTTCATTCATTTGTCATTTGTTTTACGATTTGGCGGCAAATTGAAAATTGTCTGTGTCACGTCAACATGAATTTAACACGAGAAAATTTTCGTGCAATGATTTTTTATGACTTTCGATGTCATTTAAGTCAACAAGAAAGTTATGATAGACTACGATTGGCCTTTCACGATGAAGCCCCATCTCGTGCGACTGTTTACAACTGGTTTAATGAGTTTAAACGTGGTCGCACTAATCTCACTGATGATGTACGTGAGGGACGGCCTTCTACGGCGACGACTGAAAATAACATCTGTGTTGTGCGGCGTATGATAGAGACTGACAAAAGAGTGACCTATAAGCAGATTCGGACAAGCTTAGGCATCGGTATGAGTCAAGTGCACAAAATCCTCCACGAACATTTAGCGGTCAGGAAGCTTTGCGCCCGGTGGATACCTCATAATTTGACTAAGGCTCAAAAACTCCATCGTGTGGATTGGTGCCGTAAAATGATTGAAAGATTTAACGGAGGTGACTCAAATGCTGTGAATGCTTCGACATACTAACAGGTGACGAAAGCTAGATTTACTGTTATGATCCTGAAACCAAAAGACAATCTGCTCAGTGGGTGTTTCCTTTCGAGGAGTTGCCAACTAAAGTGAAGAGAGATCGAAATGCGGGAAAAAAAATGGTGGCCTCGTTCTTTGGAAGGATAGGTCATTTCGCAACAATTGTGTTAGAGGATCAAAAAACAGTTTCTGCAGAATGGTACACTACCAATTGTTTGCCACTTGTCTTGGAAAAAGTTCGAGAGAAACGACCTCGCAGTAGGATCCTCCTTCACCACGACAACGCCTCGTCGCACACCGCCAAGCGAACGATCGACTATTTGGCGACATCAAACGTTGAATTACTGGGTCACCCGCCGTATAGCCCCGACCTCGCGCCTTGTGATTTTTATTTATTTCCAAAAATTAAAGAAAAACTTAAAGGAAAGCGGTTTATGAATGCTGAAGAAGCGGTGGCTGCGTATCGCGATGCCATTGAAGAGACCCCTAAGGACGAGTGGGCAAAGTGCTTTTCCCAGTGGTTCCATCGCATGCAGCGGTGTATTGACGTCAATGGACAATATTTTGAAAAGATATAATAAAACTAATAACTGGCTAATGTAATCAGTTTTTGATTTTCTAAGAACTTTCAGTTTGACCCTCGTATAATCCGTCATCTGTCACAGCCGAAGGTGCTCTTCATAGAACATCAATCAGCATTGTTCAGCATCTTGATCAAGACTCAGAAAGATTACCTCGTCGAACGCTCCCAATATCAAAACCGAGTCCCTCTTCATCACTTCGGGTTAAACCATTGCCATCTTTTTACACTAATGTTGCTCCTTACAGTCTCAAAGAAAAGGAACCAAGGATTCCTCCCATTCCTGAAAATAGTTCGGTTGATCTGACTGTAGATCTGAATGCTGAAAAACGGATCGAAAAGGGCATGGCTTGAGCGAGTTCGAGATACTATAGATGGAACAGAACAAAACCCAGAATCTAATTCATGGGCTGCCTATCACGCATGTCAACAGCCAAGCGAACAGAAAGGATTGTCACGTTCTGTCCTTTTTCCCCTTCTTCCAGATTCTTCACATTCAATAGCTGTTGTCAAACATATCATTAATAACGTGCAAAAAACCATTACGTCTTTAAACCCAAATCAAGCAACCGTCATTGCTATGGATCAACCTCTATACGCTCTTGGAAAGATCTTCCAATGGAACAATCAGGAGCAGTTTGGAGAAAAAAACATTGTTCTCATGATGGGTGCTTTTCACATTGAAATGAACTTTATGACGTTGATTGGGGATTTATTAGGAAAATCTGGAATAATATCAGCTTTGACACGTGCTGAAGTGTGTGGCGAGGGAAAGGCTCAGTCATTTTTAAAAGCCTCGCATCCGAGACGAGCCCGATACGTTCACGAAGTACTCTCTGCTGCATTACATATTTTTCTGTGCGCGCCTATGATACATACAAAATCGAAAACCCAGAAACGCACACTGACTTTGAGAAATGGAAACAACAACAATCGATAGATTCCGCTGCGTTTCACTTCTGGAATATGATTCTCAGTCTAGAAGTGTTAAGAGCTACTTTTGTGCGCTCTATCCGTACATCAAACTTTGACCTATACCTTCGGGCGTTAAAGTCAATGGCTCCATGGTTTTTCGCAATTGATCATACCAATTATGCTCGATGGATATCAGTGCATATTCGCGATATGGAACTACTGCCAATTGTTGCCCTTGAGGTATACCATGAATTCTGTTCTGGAAAATTTACAGTCAAAAAGTCCAATGCGCGTTTTTCCTCGATTGCACTTGACCAAGGCCACGAACAGGAAAACAAATTAGTAAAGAGCACAGGAGGAGCAGTGGGACTTACAGAAGATGCAGCTGCATTAAGACGCTGGATGATTGCTGGGCCTGAAATAGCTTCTCTGCTGAGAGAATTCGAGGCATCTCACGACAATCATAGTGAAGATAAGGAAAATATTGAAAAAATTCACCACGAAGAATCAAAGAGCCATCAAAAAAGGTTCCAAAAACATGTTGAAGCTCTTGTCTTCACAATTTCGGAGAATGATAACATACTATTGGATGATAAATTACAGACTGTAAATACTCGGATTATAGTTGAAAAAGATGGTGAAGAACAAATGCGATCAATAACAAGTCTCGGAAACACACAATACACTAAATTTGTGGAACAACGGATTATTTCAAATAATGTTTCTATCTTCGACCCTATCAAGAGAAACAATATCAACATATTTGGAGGTACAGCTTCTATTAAATCAAAACAAGCCACTAAACTGTCAATAGCGAAAAGCGACGCCGCCTTATTCTCAAAACTGTACATCGCCTGTCAGCATAGGCAAGGGGATATTGATGACTTTTTCAAACATGAAAACCAACCGTTTCCTCCGTCTCTCTCTGAGACAAGAGATATAAGATATGTGGCAAAATCAGAACTACTGAAATGTTTTGAAGACAAATATGAAGACGAAGAAGATGAAGAGGAAAATGAAAGTACTGTAACCGAGTCACTTAACGACGATCCCGTAGACTGCACTTCATCGTTTCTAGATGGGCCTGCTGTAGTTCAAATGATAACACCGGGCACTAACGTTACATTTGACGATTATCGTAAAATATTTATTGATTATGTGACGAACCAGAATGGAAATCGAGTGGATGTCAAGTTGGTACTGGTCTCTGTAAGTGTGGGGGAGATTCTTGTGATATGCATTGAAATAAATATATATAGTTTTCATTGGAACTAACTGTATTTTTAATAAATTGATTGAAACCCTTACACTAATAGAAGCTCAATAGTACATTAAACCAGATGCTTTGATAATAATATGATCGTTGTGACGTTAGGTGTACAGATAATCAGGAATCAGTATAATATTTTGTAATATGGTTTGTTTCTCAAACACTGGAAAATGGCTCTACGGATTCAAATTAAATTTTACATATACAGGGTCTAACAAAACTAATGATCGATAGCCAACGGGAGGAATCTATAAATCACTATGATCACGCTCACCAAGTTTGGTACAAATATACAGGCTAGTTTTTGAGATAATTAACAAAACATCAGCGTGTTTTAGAAGTGATAAAAGACACCATTTACAGCTGTTTTTGCACTACTACACTGACAAATACGCACACCAACAAAAATAACTGACTACGCAAGCACAGAGATCAACATTCGGCCAGTGCCCATCGAGTATTACCAGCAGCACAAAGAAATTTGCACGATTTATACGAAAAACTTATTATGTAGGTAAACAATTTAAATTCAGTGATTACCTTTGATAAAAAAAGATACCTAAGTACTTAACTGACATTTTAATTGTGCAGTATTATTCTGAATTAAAAACAAAACAGAAATTTTGTTTTAATTGTACTGACAACAGCACATCAAGGCAAACACTGCAGGGTCTTATGCAGTTGTGATAAGAGGTAGTTTGCAACAAAAGTGGGTAACCTGATGTGCTGTCGCTGTACAACTAACAGTGCAATAAAGTTTTAATAAATAAATAATTTTGTGAGTTACCTCAGAATCCATAAATTGTTGACATTCTTTAAAAAGGAATTGTTTTAGTAAGATTAATATCGTTTGATTTTCAAAATGTATTTCGTAAATTTAAATTAATAGCACCTGTAATTTTTATCATTTTATTTTGAAAAGTAGTACGTATTCACGACTTTTGTATTCCCAATTTTTAATCAAATCGTGCAATTTTTTTCATAGCAATAGCAACCCTTTTTCTCAGTTTTTCTAACAAAAAGATTCAAAGAGCCGCTAGCACAAACGCACATCTAAAGTAAGCCCTAATTCAATGGCATACGGTTCGGCAGATTTATGTCGGCAAGGCGGCTCAAAAACTTCAAAGGCACTGCCACCGGCGGCGCCACCGTCAGGTATTCCGCTTCTGTTATGACTATATGGAGGGTGACAACGGTTTCATAAAGTATTATTTTGAATAAAAAAGCTATTATTCCAAATTAAATCATTTTATGTTAACATTAATGTGGAGGTGTGTTTAAACTAATACGAATTAAAACTGCGTTGTTTTTAAAGATGTCGAATTACATCGTTTTATTAAGGTTTTAAATTTAAGTACGTGTTTAAGTTTAGTCAGTTATTTACGTTCGATTGAACATAATTGATTAGGTAAAGTTGAGTAAATGGTTACCTACTCAACTTTCTGGGTTTTCAAGTAGTTGACAAGTAGATAGTGATCTGAGGCATGCTTATTATGTAAGACCCATCATCCACTTCATTATTATTTAATTGACATACAAAAATGTAAAAGATTTCATTTCGTCTTCCTTACGAGAATACGTTTAAAAGCGCAAACCTTTAAACAAAGTTGCGATTGAATAATAGTTTTTGAAAAACCTCATTTTTGTATTTAAATACTAGACAAGCATTTAGTACCATGGCGCGTAGGCAGTAGCAGTGTAGGGTTACACTGCTACTGCCTACGCGCCACGCGTCGCGTCGGCATAAGTCAATCGCCCGAGTTGCTTCGAAAGTCTTCAGTCTCATCTCGAAATTGTAAAAGTAAAGTCCTCTCATCGGGATGCCATATCGTTACATGAACATCGACTATTTGCGTATGGTAATGTACGAGTATTACCATGACATGATGCAGACTACAACTGCGCTGAAGCGTCGCGGAAGTACGCCGAGATCTACGGTGTCACGCAGCGCCCGCCTCAAACCTGACTGCGATGGGGATGTGTGTGGCATCCTCAGGCGTACCGAGAGGCACACATACCACTTCCCCCGGGTGCAGGGGCTGAAGCCGCAGGACTTCGAACGTCGTCGGCTGAACGGCAAGACGTACCTGGACTTCCTACAGAAAACCCTAGAGACGCTGCTGGCCGACGTACCTCTACATCTTTGCGGGGATTGTACTTCCGGCAGGACGGAGCGCCGACCCACTTCGATCGCGACATAAGTGCATACCTAACGAACCGGTCCGGGCGTCGCTGGCCCGGTACCCTGCTCAGCGCGTTCTCCCGACCTTACTCCACTGGACTGTTTTGTTTGGGGTAGGATTATGGACTTGGTTTACAGTGACGATAGGCATCACATCGATAGCTTAGAAAAAATACGCCAGCGGATTGTAAATGCCTTAGAAATTGTTAAAAGTGATTAGAGACAAGTGTGCGTGAAAACATTATAAAAATGTCAGTGTAAGCAGTGTTACGTGTGAATACCCAAGGAGGACACTTTCATATCTTTAAGTACTGTATTTTTTTGTAAATTAAGTGTTAAATTGTGTAAATACTGTCTAAGTTAGTGTACTTTTTATTTAATGATTTATTAAAAAAAAAATCAGGTAAAAATTAAGTTATGCTAACATTATTTAATGCTTTTAAACGAATCATCCTAAAATATAGTTAATGTTTGCCTTAATTTCTCGGTTGTAAAACCTGCTAGTCGAAAGCTTGCGTAAGTGTGATTGTAAGTCATAATAAATTATTAAAGTAATCCCGCATTTTCCTTTTATTCCAATCAACCTATGCTACACCTCATTTTGCTAGTAGAAAAATACAAATAAAACTTAGGTTCAGTTTAATTTGCTAATCAAAGCCTATTTGTTTCTTATTAAACATTTAATTTCTAACAAAGTTTTTACTTTTGGCTGTTTGTTCATTTAATTGCCATAGGCTTGACTTTCATAATACGATTGTTTATTATCATTGGGGTTTTAAGTAGGTAGGATCATTTAAATTGAACTAAAGGAAATCATGAAAAGTAAGTATGTAAATCTGACACTGCGCTGGTAAACTAAATGAGTAGCCTGGGGTCCTACTCTCAATGCATGATTTTGACTCTAGCCGTCACGCACACGCTCGCTCGCACTATCATGATATCACAAATGAAAGAGACGGCTCGAGTAAAAACATGTCATTGATAACAAAGTAGGCACCTTATTTTTTGTCGCGCTCGCTCGCGTAGACCTGATAGAAAATATGACAGGGACGGCTTGAGTGACTAAGCTCGGCCATACAAAGTAGTTCCACACAGCTGTTAGATGGCCTTACTTCTATCATCTAACAGCTGTGTGTGTGTAAATAGCGTACAATGCTCCTTGAATTAATTTAAACAGTGTGCGTGTAACGGTACAATATCTGTGGGTTGAAGCCTGTGTGTGCGTAAGTAAACGACAGCATGTTTTCTTAATTAATTGAATTATTTTGTTTGAAAACATATCTTTGAAAAATTACTATAAAACATATGTCAATATTTTGTCATCGTATTCAGTATGATGCACCCCTCTTTGGCTATCGATCATTAGTTTTGTTAGACCCTATAGATAGACTATGACATAAATTAAGACATTGACTATTTTATTTCTAATATATACGCTTTATTAATAACAAACAAGAAGAAATAAAACTAAGACATGCTACATAAAAAAAACTTAAAGTCTACCTATTCAAAAACAAAACCATTTCCTTGAGGCAAGGAGGCTATGATGCTGGCTATGATTTCTAATTGAAAAATCTAAATCTTGCAAAATCAAATTAACGGAAACATGGCATTGTAAAAAAGGTAAAAAAAGAGTACAGTAGAATCCGGATATTACGACTCTCAAGGGACTGGCGATATTTGGTCGTACTAAGCGGACGTCGCAGTAAGTGAATTATTTTTATAGGTAGTTAGTCTTACGTCCAGAAATCCAATGCGTGTTAAAATTGTCATCGTGAAAAGCGGTTAAATCTTATAACAGGAGTCGTCATGTCCGGATTCTACTGTACTTGAGTCAGACGCGGTAAGCTGTAACTCTGGAAGTAATGCCTCTACGACTATGAAATAAGTGTCATTTTGTAGCTCAATGCATAAGCTATTTAACTTCTTTAGCCTATTTTATCACCACTTTTGTCGTTTTCCTATAAATGGAGCAAGAAAGAAAAAAGTGTGCCTGTTTTTACAACTTCATAATACGTTGCTGGCCGTATACAGAAATATACTCATCATACCACTATAAAATGTAGTATCGTTTTGTAGGTAATTTATCGACGATGATTTGGTCTCTGAAGAGGAAACTCCTCATTCTTATAGTTTTTGAAGAAAACTCGGAAAACCAGAATGAGGGAGATAAAAAGGGGGGGAAGGGCGGGGGGGGGGGGGAAATAATTTCTTGACGTGCTTCCATATCGACATTGAAGCAAATATATGACAGCTACATTTATGCCAAGTTTCATGCTTTCTTCAGGATGGGACCGTATTTTCAGTTAAGGACTCGTACTATGGAATTGGTGGCGAATAACTGCAGCATTGTGTTGTGCATGCACGTTATCCCAACAACGTGCAATTGCACAGTATTCAACGGGAGGACTCGAGCTCGAGCTGCTCGATCTTCGTCGCATAGTCCGCACCAGCAGCAAAACTTGGACCCTCAAATGATAAAGGCGTAATCCCCGGCAACACCAAAACTTGGACCCTCAAGTGATAAAGGTGGAGGGCTTCGTTGTGCAGAAACCGCCATAGCAAGCGTCTGCGGTGTTTGGCAGTAGGTGCCGTACCAGGTCAAGGCGCGGCGGGAAACTATGTGATGTACTTTATATTTGAGAAGAAAATAGTTTCCATCGAGATTCATAATAGTAATAAATGGATGAACCCAAAATCTTCTTTGTTTCTTTTTCCTGTATCTCCTAAGCAATAATAAAAAGGGCACACTTCTTTTTACGATCCATGTCACGACCTAATTTTCAATTCAAAATACGTTTAGTACGGTTAACGGTCGTCGAAGGAATGGTCACCTTGAGAGACGCCTTGCCGCACGAAATCGCATTACAGCAATTCGTGTCGTAATTTTCTGCGTTGCGAATTCGCATCGCGTTGCATCGCAGTTTTGTGTACAAACCCTTACAGCGACACGTACTGGTCGCTTTTGCGTATAATATCGTTTCTACATTGGATGAGAGTTATAATCGTTTCGTTACTCATCTTGGTAAAGATTGCGTAGCTAAATTTATAAACTTGCTATGTAAAGATGTAATTAACATACACAATATACTAAGCCAAAATGAACCTAATGTGTTAACAAAACAAGATGCCTGTGAATTTAACAAAGCTAATCGTTGTCATATCTGTGAACACTTACTATGGAAGGACAAAGTTAGAGACCATTGTCATTTGACGGGACGCTATCGTGGCGCCGCTCATCGTCACTGTAATCTTCAATATATAATAAATGAAATCAGGCGTTACTTTGCGGAAATCCATTATTAAGTTGAAATTTATAAAAATATTTTGTTATAAATTTCCGCTAAGCGACGCCGGCGCAGGCAACTAACAACACCAACCGTCACCGCGTTTAGTATTAGTTCAGGCAAATGCAGGATGCACCACCCGCCCTCCCTCAATACGCATGCGGCACAGCTGATGCAATTATTAGTATCCAACACCAACGTGCAAAAAACCTCGACGCGTTTCGCCACTGTACGTGGCATCCTCAAGACATGTTGTCGCCTCGGCGGAGCTCGGACGACTGAACAACAAAATAATTTTATAAATTTCAACTTATCTTCAATATAAACAACCCAAATTCATTCCATTTTTTTCCATAATCTATATGGTTACGATTGCCATCTTTTAATTTAAGAATTAGAAAATTGCGTTACAGTGGACGAAATTAATAACGGGTTTGTGGAAACTGTTCAAACGGTGGGGTCCAAGTATTTTAGGCCTGGCCGTAAAAATAGACCTCAAAAACTGTCGGTCCACACTCTCGACCTTATGGCAAAACGTCGATCTGTGGCACTGCAGACCTCCGTTAATGCTGAAAACTACAGGCAGCTCAATAGACAAATATGGAAGTCCCTGCGACACGACATTCGTTGCTTTAACACTAATAGTGTTAAAGAAACGATAGAGCGGAACCAAGGCTCCAAAGTGTTTGCAAGGGACATGTCTATTGGGCAAAGCCTGTTGACGAAGCTTAAGACGGAGGACGGCAGTGTAGCGTCGACGAAAGCAGAGGTTTTGAGGGAGATCGAAAGGTTCTATGGGCAGTTGTACACCTCAGTAGCCAAACCCGTTGATAGCTCGGCCAGAGACCCACGAGCTATCCTGACCCGTCACTACACCGAAGATATCCCGGACATCAGCCTCTACGAGATTAGGATGGCCCTTAAACAGCTCAAAAACAACAAGGCACCTGGCGAGGACGGAATCACAGCAGAGCTTCTGAAGGCGGGTGGAACACCGGTACTTAAAGTCCTTCAGAGACTCTTTAATTCCGTGCTGCTAGAGGGCATCACGCCTGAGGCATGGAACAGGAGTGTGGTGGTGTTGTTCTTCAAAAAAGGAGACAAAACCTTATTGAAGAACTACAGACCCATCTCACTCCTGAGCCATGTCTACAAGCTGTTTTCAAGGGTTATCACGAATCGTCTCGCACGTAGGTTTGATGACTTCCAGCCTCCCGAACAAGCCGGTTTCCGAAAAGGCTATAGTACCATAGACCACATTCATACGCTTAGGCAAATTATACAGAAGTCTGAGGAGTATAATATGCCTCTATGCTTAGCGTTTGTGGACTATGAGAAGGCCTTTGATTCGATCGAAACTTGGGCGGTGCTTCAATCTCTGCAGCGGTGCCACATAGACTATAGGTATATAGAGGTGTTAAGGTGCCTTTACAATAACGCCACCATGTCGGTCCGAGTACAGGAGCAGAACACGAAGGCGATTCCATTGCGGAGAGGTGTGAGACAGGGAGATGTCATATCTCCGAAACTGTTCACAGCGGCATTGGAAGACGCCTTCAAACTTCTGGAATGGGAAGGAATCGGCATCAATGTTAATGGCGAATACATCACACACCTCCGATTTGCCGATGATATAGTTGTTGTGGCAAAGACGCTGGACGATCTTGGCACTATGCTCGAAGACCTTGACCGAGTATCCCAACAAGTGGGTCTTAAAATGAACATGGAAAAGACGAAAATTATGTCGAACTCCCTTGTCGTACCCACTCCAGTATCCGTTGGGAACTCAACTCTCGAAGTTGTCGACGAGTACGTCTACCTGGGACAAGTGATCCAATTGGGTAGGTCCAACTTCGAGAAAGAGGTCAATCGACGAATCCAACTCGGCTGGGCAGCGTTCGGGAAATTGCGCAAGAGTGTCTTCTCATCTCATCTACCTCAGTGTCTGAAGACGAAAGTCTTCAACCAGTGTGTGTTACCAGTGATGACATACGGATCCGAAACATGGTCTCTTACTATGGGCCTTATAATGAAGCTCAAAATCACACAACGAGCGATGGAAAGGGCTATGCTGGGTGTTTCTCTACGGGATCGAATCAGAAATGAGGAGATACGTAGAAGAACTAAGGTAACGGACATAGCCTTGAGAATCAGTAAGCTCAAGTGGCAATGGGCAGGGCACATAGCGCGAAGAACTGATGGCCGTTGGGGCAGGAAAGTTCTAGATTGGAGACCCTTCGACCAGAGACGCAGCGTGGGACGTCCACCAACAAGATGGACAGACGACCTTATAAAGATCGCAGGATCAAACTGGATGCAGACCGCTAGTGATCGGTCGCTGTGGAAATCCGTGGGGGAGGCCTATGTTCAGCAGTGGACGTCCTTTGGCTGATAATGATGATGATGATGATGATGAATTTAAGAATTGGGTGAAACACCTAGAGAAATTAACATTTTACCTAAAAGGAAAGAAAAATATATTTCTTTTTCTAAATTTATACCTGTGAGTAAGGATGCGTATATACAGTGACGCTTTTTAGATTCTTACCACTTATTGGGAACAAGCTTGGACAAACTAGCTAAAACTATGGAACAAGATGATTTCATTAGTTTGAAGTCCAATTTTCCAGACGATACTCAATTGCGGTTATTAACGCGTAAGGGCGTATATCCTTATGATTATATGTCTGAATGGGAATGTTATGAGGAAACATTATTACCAGCAAAATAATATTTTTTTAATTCCATGACTAACCAAAGTATCTCAGATACTATAGACATGCACAGACTATATGGTTAAATTTTAATATAAAAAAATTGGGTGAGTATACTGATTTGTATTTAAAAACAGATGTTCTTTTGTAAACGGATATATTTGAAAGTTTTCGTAAAACTTGTAAAAACATTACAAACTTGATCCCGCTTTTTACATAACAGCTCCTAGTTTATCTTTTGATGCAATGTTAGTTGAAACAGGTGTACAGCTTGAACTTATCACAGACTTTGCTATTAAGCGCAATACACACTGAGCCCGCCGGGCCGCCGACAAAGCCCGGCGACACAACCCGGCGGCACGTATGAAAATAATCATGTCGGCAACATGCGCCCGCGCGTGCTACCCGCCGACATGTTGTCGCTCAGTTGCCCGGCGACGCTCGACCTGTAGTGACGTGCTTGTATATTTTTTACGACATGGAGTGGGGCGACGAAAAATGTCTTACGGTAATTAATCTTTATCATGAGAAGGAGGTATTTGGAATCCAAAACACCCAGATCATAAAAGTTGACCGAAGCGTTTCGAATGAAATAGCAAACCGTTTTAATACAAATGTATCAGAAATAGAAAGAAAAATTAAAAACTTGACAAGTCAGTATTATAGAGAGACAAAAAAAGTGACTGACTCAAAAAAATCGGGTAGCAGTACATATTGTGTTTATCAGAGCAAGTGGTTTGCATATAAATCATTTAGTTTTTTGCTAAACAAGAATACTCCTACAGCCACGATAGATTCTGTAAGTAAAAATGCATTTATCATTTTTATCCAAAAAAAATATTGTTCAGAACAGAACAAGTTTAAAAGTGCTGACCCACCATAGTTATTCGAATGTACATATAGTACATCGAATTCAAGACAAAACAGCCCCCCCCCCCCCTCCCCTTAGCTGAGCTCCACAAGGTCACCGTACTTTAAGATATTTTTCAACACACTTGCTCAAAACGACGTTCTTTTTCCACCGATTTTTGGCTCATAATCCTAGATATTAAACACGCATGCTATTTCAGTATATTATTGCACTAGTGCCTTAAGTCAGGTCAGGTAACCTGACCAATCTACATTTGTACCCTAGTACCAGTCGTAAGTAAGAAAAATAAGCGATATAATTTAGTCGGGTTATAACTTTTATTTTAGTAGTCTTTTGACAGTAGCCAACTACACTACTAGCACATTAATAGTATTTATACAAAAAAATGTACTTTTAATAACTGTTTTAATTATTAAAAAAATACTAATGAAGTCTTGTTTTTTTCCTCGTAAGTGTGTTGAAAAACGTTGTATGAAACACGTGTGCCTGTGACCACAATATACGCGGCTTTCTTATGGTGCACTCGCTTTCGCTCGTGTGCAAACAATATCGCCTTATATATAATGGTCAACTTAGCACACTTGTATCATAATGTTTTATTAAAGGGAATAAAATAAAAATATCATAGAAAAAATAATGTTTCTTTTCGCTTCATACGTTCCTTACGTATGCTCTCTGTTCGTAGAATAACCCTGTATACATCCGATTTAAATCTTGACTTAACTATTTTTCTTTACTTTCTATGTAACACAATACAACAGATTAAAAATATTTTAATTTCAGGAGACATCAAACGAGAGAAGTGTTGTACACCCCAGCAAAATGATTCATCTCATTCATTTGCCGATGACACGATTAAGCGTCCTAGAAAAAATCTAAACAATGAAATGATTTCACAAGCTCTGAATATTATGAAATCTGTATCCGATCGACAAAATTAAACACAAGAAAAAGATGAAGACACTCTTTTTAGAGAATATATTGCAGCAAAACTGAGAAAAATGGATAAATCAACAAGTGTAATATTAAAACATCGAATTAATAACATTATTTTTGAAACCGAAATTTGATATCAGACAGATATGTAAGCAGATTACGCAAGACCCTCTAGCTCCCATAGTCATCCAGGTTACTATACAGGTTCTCCAAATGATCAGCCAAATGCATATCCTTCTAACCGCTCATCATCTGTATGTACTACTATTACGAACCCGGATCATCAGCTTTCTACCACCACAGATACTGATAATCAGCCAAATACAAACCCAAAGCCATCAGCTAAATAGAGATGAACTCTATTGTTGTGATTTAAAAAGAAATATAATTATGTTGTTTAAAAATGTAATTTCTAAAATTATTAGATAAGAACATAATATAATATTAAATATCCATTCATTTTTATTAGCCGTAAGAGGAAATCCGGTTATATTGGCATTCTTTAAGTTTAAATTAAATGCAATCGGATGATCAGCTACTAACGCCATGTATAAAGATTTTTACACTGTAAATATTCAAATAAAAACTGAACCGGATATCTACCTAAAAGCGCCATCTATAAATAGTATTTGTTAAAATATTAAAATCCAACCGGATGTCCACCTAACAGCGCCACCTATAAATACCTTCACAGTAAATTTATAAATTCTAACGGATATTTACACAGTAGTGCCATCTGTAAATCGTATTTATTAAAATAGTGACATTTCAACGGATATTCAACTTAAAAAAGTTACATTGTAATTTAAATTGCTTAAATAAATATGAAAAGGATATCTGACTACTAACGCCATCAGTAAAACTTAGTTTTAGACTATAAAAGCACATGCAAGCTAAAAGTATGGTAGTTTTTTGTAAGGATTGGAGTGATATACTTTGCAGTATCGAAAGTGTAGTGATTATAATTAAATACTGTGAAATTAAATATAAGTGGTGATTGCAATAAGTATTGAAGTGTGAAAAGGATTTTTATTTTGCAATACTTCAGAAGCGGCACGCTCTCTACAGCTGACAAGGTAGCTAAAGTTTATTTTTATTTCAATCAAAGTGTTAAAAATAGGTATTCTTAATATTAGTTATAGTTTCTCAGGAAATACGGTGTTGTGCAGCTGGAATAACATTTGGTCAGGCTACTCTTGATAATGTTATTTTTTTATGCTGGAATCATTTGGTCAGGGCTACACTCTGACAATGATTTCAGCGTTTTAAAATGTAACAGCACCGTGTTTAAGATTGTGAACGTTGAAGCGTTGGATGGCTCTCGGTTGAGGCAACTCTTCGGCAGTGCTATTCCGACATCATCGTACCAGATTATTATTACGAATGTTCGGTCAAGGCTACTCCTTGATAATATTCTGATAATGCTCTGGTCACGTATTGATGTTCACAATTTTGCTTGTCGAAATTATTTGGTTGAAAATACATGCTAATAGTAAATACTACTTTTAGTACAAAAAATATATAATAATAGCTTTTAAGATCTTGATAATGTATTCTAAACCACTTGGTCGAGGCTACTCTTCGACAGCACTATGCCGGGTTATCACAAGGTACATTTGGTCAAGGCTACACCTTGATAATGTCCTGCGATATCACTAGTAATGTTATGCATGATGGAGGTTTTAAATGCTGTCTACATTTAATAATTATATGAGCTAATATCATTTACTTTGGAAGGCTAGACGCGCCTTTTGTTTGCATGGCTGTCACGTACAACGGCTCACGGCTAGATGCGCTTTTTACGTACAAGGCTAGATGCACCTTTTACCTACAAGGCTAGATGCGCCTTTTACCTACAAGGCTAGATGCGCCTTTTACCTACAAAGCTAGATGCTCCTTTTACCTACAAGGCTAGATGCTCCTTTTACCTACAAGGCTAGATGCGCCTTTTACTTACAAAGCTAGATGCGCCTTTCACCTACAAGGCTAGATGCGCCTTTGAAAGGCTAGACGCGCCTTCAACCTTTAAGGCTATATGCGCCTTCAACCTTTAAGGCTATATGCGCCTTTTACCTACAAGGCTAGATGCGCCTTAGTTTGCATATCTTAGTAATGATTATGATTTCTTTACTTTTAATCTAGATAATTAATTATGAATAAATTATATTTGACTTTGACCTTAGGAGTTAGTTATGAAAGTTTGCATATTTTATCAATGACTTTATGATTCCTTGACTTTTAATCTCGAGAATTAATTATGAATAATTTGTAATAATGAATAACTTCGATCGAACGATAAAGTTGAGCTAAAACACAGCTGCACCTCCATTTGGTTTGGAAAAACTGAAAAAGTTGATAATCGACACCAATGCAGTTGACGTTCACGTTTGACAAGGGAATTGCCCCCTGGCAAGTTATCCGTTACTGCATGATGTGAATAAGCAAGACCAGTCATTACAACAAGTTGGTCATCGTTGCTTATGTATCAGCTGTGGTCGATCTATTCTACGTGCCCGTAGACGTCAAGTGGTTAGACCAGTACCCGCTGCATGGATTGGCTTGTCGCTTCGCGCGCGACGCGGTATAGATTTTAACCGATCGCGAGATTATATCGCCCTACAGTGCATGGTTTGACAGCGCGGTAAGTTTTCTACCGTAGATAGGCGTTTTATATCCGAAACAAAAAGGAGTTGCCAAACTTGAAAAAAAAAAGATTTTTGATGCTGCCAACACTAAATCATTCTTTTTTTTGGTGTATTTGTTCCTTGTGGAACAGGCTAAGGTCTTAGGACCATGCTGCCTTGTCATAGGTTTGTTTATTATTTAGTCAGTTTAGGGAAAAGTAAGTCTTCAGTATATTGTTAGATGTCTATATCAATCAATTACATCATTTCCGAAGTACATAAGTATTTTTGGTACAATAATAAAATACAAGTAAAATCCAGTAGATTACAACGTCATAGAATTGTCATTTATTCAGTAAATTCAGGGAAAATTAAGTCTTTAGTATTTTTAAAAACATGTCTTATATCCAAGATTCAGTCATTTCCAAGATAAGTGCATTTATTAAACTTTTTTTTTTGTTGGACAAAAAATACAAGCAATATTTAGGTAGGTACAATCTGAGAGAGATCAAAGCCACATTCAGGAAGGAACGAAACGACGTATTGAACGTCAATGTCAAAAATGTCGACGACGAGTCAACGCAACATCAAAAGTATGTACAGCAATAAACACGAAAACATTCAAAAAGTTATATACAACAGCATGTGAACTAAAGTCGTTATTGTTATGAATTAACTGTATATTTTAAATAATAAAAAAAGTTCTTTGAGTAGCCGATTTATTAAATAATTTAATTCAAATCACATTTTTAAGAATTGGTTACACAATTACACTGAACAATATTAGAAAAAAGCCGGTCTAGCCTAAGGCAGAATAACACGAATTGCAGTGCCGTAATGAGACAAAAGAATGCCATTAAACCTTAAACGATCGCAGGAGGTAAGTTAAAAGAAAGGTTCCATTTTTACTTTGTAACAATATACATATTTGTACAAATACATTAGATTCCACCGATCGTACTAATGCTTGAATGGAGCGCGGTAACACAACAGGCTTGCCATAAATTTCAATAAGCTCGTCCATAAGCACAAGGCGCTCAATGCCAAAAGCCGAGCAAACAAAGAATCAACCATTTTCAAGCGGAAAAGATGAAAATTTAAATTACAGGGTCCAAAACGAAGCCTTAGAATGGAGGTGTAGAATTTTCTGTTTAAATAAGTGTCACCTTTGCAGAACCAGGGCTTATCTCCAATTTCAGCATTACACTCATTATCCTTCTAACTGCGGCCATCTTGCATTCCCGAGTGACGTCGACTGAGTTACGCCCCTCCCACCTTAATTGCCCCTGACGACTCCGGTTACTAAAAACAGCGATAAGCGAACACCATTTGGCATGTGAGCGTGTGATTTATAAGTCGAGTTCCTCGAAACACAAGCTATCTCGTTGTATTATAGCGTAAACACATGCGTAATTGTAATACGCACTTTTTTTGCTCAAGTGGGTATTTGCACTTGAGTTCCGCCATTTTTATTTTGAACCCTAATTTGTAGTAAATAAGTTCATTTCTACTGGGCGGCCCGAACGCTCCGTCACAACAAGTAACTGGCGGAGCAGACATATTATGTCTGGCCCGCAGTCAACGTTTTTTTTTTGCTGCGCAGTCAGAAGGTTATACCACAGACCTTTCTTTTCAATTTGAATTATATGATTATAGTGGTTAATGGGCCTTTTCTTCAACAGGGGAACAATATCAGAACAAGGTACATGGACATCTAAATTACTACTAGAATCAGGGACTATTGTAGCACAATTTGTTATGGTTCTAGCTAAAAAGTCAGCTCTCTCATTACCTATGACACCAACATGCGATGGCACCTACATAAATGAAACATTTATATTATTTATTGATATTGATTCCAACCATAATTGTTTGATTGCAACAATCAAATAGTTAGTGTTATCGTTCAATTTATTATTTTTAAGATTTTCCGAAACACTTATACTATCACTGACCATTACCCATTTAAGACAATCACTATTTTTGTGTTTAATGTGTTTCAAAGCCGCAAGTATAGCCACATTTGATTTTATTTTGTAACCAGTCCCAGTATTCAACAAACTATCAAAAACAGCAAAAGAAACAGCTGACTCAGTTTTGGACCCATCAGTAAAAAGAAATCTAAAATCATTAAATTCATAGAAATTACTATAAACCTCTTTTGAAACAATGTATGATCAATAATAATGCTTATTTCAGGAAAGTGACTTTGAAAGACTCCAACATAACATGGCAGAACAGAAGACCTTTGTATTTTCAAAGTTTCAAGAACATTGATGAATTGTATGAAGCCCTGCAATTTGTAAAGAGGCTTAGGCCGGGTTCCCACTATGCCGGACCGGCAGATCTCCCGGTCCGGTAAAATTGCCGGAAGGCCTCGTAGCGGTACAAATTGTATGAAACTATTCACATTATCCCAAATCCGGCTTTTTCGCCGAGCCCGGCATTTTTACAGACCGTTCTGTCACTACAAAATGCCTGCAACATCACCGGACCAGAGTAATGTGAACCAGATACGGCGCGTGTTCCCCGCCCCGCCCGTGCACTTCATTCGGCTCGCATTTTCTGAGTAATAGGAGTCATATTCAATTTTTTTGTACCTTTTCTCCAGAGCAAATGTCCCAGGTTTATAGATCAAGATATATGCACAGTTGGTTTATAGGAACAACTCAACGTATGAATATAAGTTGTAAAATTATGATATAGTCGCTTAAAAACATAAATATATTGAGAAAATATATTTCAAAAATAAAAATAAAATTGAACTCAAATATTTTTCATACAAAAATCATTGTCCTACAATAGTCCAGCGTAACAAAAAATTAAGTATTTTTTTTCTGTATTGGACAGTTTTGAAATTAGGTCCTAAATAACATCAACTTTGCTAATTTTGAATATTAGGATAAGCATAAATATTTATTAACGATAAAATAATAAAAATCATTATATAAAACAATCTGTCCACATTTTGTTTCATATTTGTTATGACAAAATTAAGTAGAATTTAAAAGATTTGTGTTGGCAACACCTTTTTTTGACAACAACCAATCACGGAGCTTAGCGTTGACATTCGGCCATTCTTTTCTGAGCATTTGATGAATGTTTCGTCTGTCAGCATTTTCAAGAAAAAAGTGTTATTTTTGGTTATTGCCTTGATTTTATTACGGTAATTTCATATTTAACTGTTTCACTATATTTATAGAGTATTTGTTTTCTAGAATAATAAGTGATACTGGTTGTAGGGGTGTCCACTTTGAAAAAACATCGATGTTTTTTTCGATTCGATATATCGAAACTGTACATCGATTACTTTCGATGTATTGGAAGAAAACATCGATGTTTTGTATAAATCGAGTACTTTTTAAAGATTTTTTATAATCCACTAATTTAAGCATTTTATTATTTAAAAAAACAGTAAAAGCCATACATGAGAAAAATCTTTATTACTTATATATTAAAGTAAGAACAAAAAAAACATCTGCATTTATTTTTATAAGTTAGTTTTATCCTATTTCCAGTGTTCTTTTGGAAGACTTTGCAAAAACAACAGTTTATTTAAACGTTTGCCTTTCAGCCTATTTCTTTGTTGATTGATGACTTGTGCTGCTTTAGAAAACAAACGTTCAGATGGGACTGAAGTGCCTACCATAGTCAAGTATTTGTATGCAATTGAATGTAGTTTAGGAAGCTGAATCTTAAGATCATTCCATATTTCTAAAGGGTTTTCACTTAATCTGGCTACTGGGCTACGCAAGTAAATCGATAGTTCATCTGAAATAGAATCGTCAGATTGTACCGTTTTCCAGCTCTTATGAACTAATTTGTGGTGATCATCCCACAGTGAAAATTTTTCCTCTGGTTTTTTCGATGGATTTGATTCTTGATGATTGGTTGATTCGATGTTTTAACACTAAAAACTTAAAAACATCGATGTTTTCAATACATCGATATATATCGAATATCCCTAACTGGTTGTAGCCTCAGCGGCTATTAATTTAATTTAAGGTTATTATCGAATCATTCAAGTACCCATTTTTGTGACATTTGTTACAAAAAATTGTAACGTTACAAAGATGACGTAACAAAAGGAAAGTAAGGACTATTACATACTGGAAACTTAGTATTTTTATAACTATATTTAAATTTAAAATTTTAATAATTTAATAAACATTAATTTTAAATTATGACACTATGACCTGATACTACAAAATAAATTCTCAATGGATTGGACCCTCGATATGACTATTTGTACGGTTACGTGCCCAAATGGTAAAAAATCCCATTTTTTAAAAAAATGCATGTATATTATTATTTCCTCTAGGGGCCCCCCTATAGGGAATATACATGTGTTTTTTTAATATTTTTATAAAATAATTTAAATTATTTCATACTAGTAAAAAGACCAGCACGGAAAAACGATGTTTTAGTAAAAAAAAAATTAAAATAAACTATGCCACGGTTGCCATGGCCGCGTTTTTGACAACGCTGCACATACGCACACGAATGACAGATGACTAATCTTGCTAAAAACCAATCATCGATCTTGCCGGAATGCAGTGCGTCCCACGAGTGTACCTAATTGGCCTTGTCAATGTAGGGAATTGTGGATAAAGATTTAGCGATAGTTTTGTTCACAGTTACGCTTCCTGACTTATAACTTATTCGTAGGATCCAACAGGCAGGGCGGGCAGTGACTTTCTGTACTATAACATTTTCCCTTTTCTTTTACGCTACGTACTAGAATTGAACGTTTTGAAAATTTGTAAAACGCTAAGAGCTAGGTAACGCAGTTGCCAACAAGCCCCAAAGTAACGCAAGTTTTAGGTGTAAGTTTTGTTACGTTCTGGCAACTCTGAACGTAGACTATGACGTCAAGTTGCGTTTCAACTAATTTGAATTTCCACCTATTTTGCACTTTTCAATAATTATTTTCTTGGTCAAAACAAAATTCTATTCAAAAGTATCGATATGTACGCGTATATAATCCAATTAAGTTTGTAAATAAAAATATTTGAGCGTTATTTGAATCATACGAATATACTTTATTACTTGAGACTTCGCTATCTATTTGTCCGTCCGTCTGTCTGTCACCAGGCTGTATCTCAAGAGCCGCGATAGTTGAAATTTTCACAAAAAATCGCATTTCTGTTGCCGCTATAATAACAATGACTATAAACAAAATAAATTAAATTTAACTTCATTACAACAAACGTGATATTTCTCTATGTCGATGTTTTGTTGGAGTTTATTTTTTGTAGAAAATGGTACGGAACCCTTCGCACGCGCGTTCGACTCGCATTTGGTTGGTGTTTTGTATATATATTTTTATTTGTCGACTGCGCAACGATGTATGTAGGATTTATACCTTTATGGTGTTATTCAGTGCTTAAAACTATCATCTAATAGGTTTTTTTTTTACATTTTTAAAATTATTTACTTGTTGTAGATAATGCCACCTATGACACCCGCGGAGCATCAAAGAAAATATAAAGAGCGGTTGAAATCCTGAAAAATATGAAGAAATGCGTGCTAAAAAAATATTGAACGACAAAATAGGATAATTAAAAAGCAAAAAAAGGTGATAGAAAAGCTAAGGAAAAGACTTTATAGACAAAAGATTTTATTTGAATGCCAGAAACTACAAAATGATTGTTGATTCTAAACAATATTGTCTAGTATAACATTTGTATATCCGAACACAAGTCTTTAAAATTGTGATTCCAAAGTGTTTCCGAACAGTTTTTTTTTTTCACTGTTATCCGTTCTGTAAATGGTGTGTGTGTCTTGGATTTTTCTAATTAAATTTACTTTAATTTTGAATAAACTTTTATTATTTGCCCACAATCCTTCAGGTTATGGGCCCAATCGAAAGTAACTGCGCGAAGAGTACGATATTTTTACGAAAAGTATATGAAATATTCCAACCGGCATATTGGACTGTTGAAGTATGACAGAGGAATCTACTTCGCAATCACATTCTGCTGAGGAGACACCACACACAATGTATACAGGAAAAGGGAGCGGGCGTATAAGCATGCAAGTAGAAAAACTAAAGGGCATCCAAGATTACCACACCTGGAAATTTGCAATGAGGATGGTTTTGGTACACGAGGACTTGTACGAGCATGTAACAATTGAGGACAAAGCAGGATGATAAGCACGATATGAAGGCTTTGGCAAAAATATGCCTGTCCATACATCCACATATTTATCCACATGTACGAAATGCTAAAACAGCATATGAAGCGTGGAATAGCCTAAAAACTGCATTCGAATATCGCGGCTTATGTCGAAGACTAAGTCTCCTTAGAAGTTTGTTTGGGCTGAAGCTATGTGACCATAAAGACATGGATGGCTATATTTCAAAAATCAGTGAAATCGTCCAACAACTCAGTGATATTGGATCACCAATAGAAGATGAATTTGTGGCTATCATAATGTTAAGTGGGCTGCCACCAGATTACGATCCTTTGATAATGACTCTAGAAAACAACAATACAACATTGGCAAGCCAAACTGTTAAATGCAAATTATTACTTGAATATCAGCGAAGAGAAGAGAAGACTGAAGCCACAGCATTTGTCTCAAAAAGGGTATTCAGGTGCTATAAATGCAATAAAGAAGGTCACATCATGAGGTATTGCAATGAAAATAAACCCAAAATCAAGTCAAGGACAAAGCGCTACTTACAGCACTATCTGCCTATGTGAACAGTGAGCTTTGGCATGTTGACTCCGGAGCATCAAATCACATGTGCAGAAGAAACGACGTTATGATAAACTTAATACCACACGAAGAAAAGGAAATAAACATTGCAAATGGGATAAAAATCCGCACTGCTGGAAGTGGAGAGGTGTCTATTAATTTGAAGACTGGTGTAAGAAGCATAAAAAATGTGTATTATGTGCCTGAACTGACTGCCAATTTATTATCCGTCAGTAAGATGAAAAGAAAAGGCTACAGAGTAGTATTTGACTCGAAGTGTTGTAAAGTGTTACTTGATAATGAGGTTATAGCTACTGCTACATGTACTAATGGTGTATACTTGTTAGACACTTTAAATGTAGACATGACCTGTAATGCAGCATCGGAAAATGGTATGTTGCCTGAGAATAGAGTGTCTGGTAGTAATTCTGAGCAGGGATCTGCAGATGTCAATACATCTCAGGAAGTATGGCACCGACGCCTCGGTCATCTTAATGCAAGGAGCATGAACGTCATGCGTAAAGGTATAGTAGAAGGTATTTCTTACGATAATTTTATTTTTAAATCATGTGTTGCATGTGTTGAATGCAAAGAAACAAAATTACCTTTTCCAAAGAAATCCTTAAATCGAGCAACTGAAATCTTGGGATGCGTTCACACAGACTTATGTGGCCCTATGCCTGAAAAATCTTTCAGTGGTGCTCGCTATTTTCTTACATTTACAGATGATAACACAAGAAAAACATTTATTTATTTCCTTAAATCCAAAGATGAAACTTTTAAGAAATTTAAACAATTCAAAAACCTCGTAGAAAATCAGACAAACAAAAGAATAAAAATTCTCAGAAGTGATAATGGCGGTGAATATATGTCTTGTGATTTCCAGGAATTTCTGAAGGCACATGGGATTTGTCATCAAACTACAATACCACATTGTAGTGAGCAAAATGGTGTTGCAGAACGAGTCAACCGAACTGTCATGGATAAAGCTCGCTGCATGCTTCAAGATTCAGGACTGGACAAACGTTTTTGGGTAGAAGCAGTAAACACTGCAGTGTATTTAAAAAATAGGTCACCTACTAAAGCTGTCATGGGTATGACACCTGAGGAAAAATGGACCAATCAAAAGGTAAATATAAGTCATTATCGCATGTTTGGCTGTTTGGCTTATGCTTTGAACTCAAACCTTAAGAAACTGGATCCCAGGTCCAAAGCGTACATTTTTGAAGGATATTGTAAAGAAAGTAAAGGGTACCGTCTCATAGATCCATCATGTCCAAGCAATTGTATAAAAGCGAGGCATGTCACCTTTTTTGAAAACAAATTTTGGAAAAAGAGTATATCACATGATGATAATTATGAAATTCACTATTTATCAGATGCCACTGACAACATTATTACAAATAGTGCGCCTGATGATTTCAACTCTCATCCATCTGATGATAGCATCCCGAGACAAACCCTAGAAGAAGACAGTTTCTTAGAAGACAGTGAAAGTAATACTACTTCAGATGATTCGTCCGATCCAACTTACGTTCCAGGTTCTTCAAGTATTGATTCAGAGGACTAGTTGATTCCTGACTTTGAAGACTCTGAGGGAACTAGTAACCAGGTGATGATAGCTATGTCAGCAGCTTGTAATTACGAAGGGAACCCAGAGACAGTTGAGGAGGCATTATGTAGCAGTGAAGCCACTGAATGGAAAGCCGCTTTGACATTGCTTATTTAGTGATTGTCGCAACGTGGAACGTATTCACGTTCCTGATAACATACGTCGACGTGTTTTGGTAGAAAATAACTTTTTCATACCTAGAGGTTCTCGTGTATGCGCCTATCATTTGGGACGCAATACCTACAGTGAGCTTTATACTGCTGAATATGCACTAGATTATTTCAACCCTATCCAAATTGAAGACATGCTTTTTATTTTGATGGATGAAAATGATTTTCAGTTTGGTGATATACAAAGATTGCCTGACAATTGGGTGCATTACTGGATTGGAATAACTAAAGATCAGCACTAACAAATATTAAATGAAACACCAACATTGAGCAACATGCGTCGAGGAAGTCTTGCACTCACAGCATTAATATGCAAACTCCACACTGGAGACTCAAATGAGCGACTTTCGGCACTGTTTCAGGTCCCAAGACGAACCTTAGAGACCTTAATGAATGTCGCAAGAGAGAGTTCGATGACTGAATTTGTACCCTTGCACCTGGGAATGGGGTTATATCCCGTGAACAAATGTGTCAAAGAAACTCAATAATAGCAGAAGGCTTATTTCGCAGCACAGATGCACCAACAACAATAGTAATTGCAGATGGCACATACATATATACTCAAAAGAGTTCAAACGATTTATTTCAAAAGAAAACATATTCGCTTCACAAATACCGCAACCTCGTGAAACCATTTCTTGTTGTATGCTGTGATGGCTATATTGGCCGATGGCAGATGGGTCGTAAAGGCAGTAAATGGGCGGTTCAAACGGTGTGGTTTTTGGTTTCATCAGTTTTGATTTTTCAAAATTGCCAATCCCGAATGACCAACCAACGATGATGTAATATCCCGAGTTGCGATCACTGCAAAATGGCCGACCGGCGCTCGTCAGGGCAGGTGCAGGCCAGAGACAATAGTTTTTTTTTAATTGTTATATTTTTCTGTCGATAGGTTGGCAGCGCTGTGTGGCACGGTTAGTCTGATTCATGAATCGTAATGCAGCGGCAGTGCCTCTGCATTGCGATTTATGAATCAAATTATCCATATAATTTTCGTATTTATATATTTATTATTTTTTTTTATTTTTATTGTGGACTGTCATTTATTGTTTTTTTTAAGGTTATGGCTGATAATTATGATTGTTATACAGGGTGTAACAAAAGGCTTAACGAAGCCTTAAACTTCGCATTAGGTACATTGTACTGAATCGTATGTAACAAAAATTATCGCTGGGAAACGACTTTAATTATTAGGCATTAAAATAAATCATGCATTTATTGCCGGCAATGTATAGCGCACTGCGCGCACGAAGCGCTACAGATTGGGTTTGTGTGCGTGTATTTGAACGTGTGCGTGGGGACAAGCAGGGCGAGGCGGGAGACCAACGCGCCGCGGTTCGCTATACCTACGCGCGCGTCGTTACGAAAATTACACTCGGCAGAACAAAAGTACTTACCTACTCTCCATACGAATCGTCCAGGTCAAGCCGAACCAGCTGCGGCTTGAACTGGCGACCATCGCCAAACAAATACGTGCTCGGTAGCGCGTGTTCTCATGCACTCTTTCCAGTATGCCTTCGCGCCCCGATCGTCGTTTAAGTTCGTCAAATACGTCAATTATTTTTTGACGCATTTCATCACTAGATGTGCATGACCGGTCAAACACTCTGTCCTTTACGTAGACCCACAAAAAAATGTCCAGCGGGGTTAAATCGGGCGATCTGGCTGGCCACGCATGAGGCCCATACTTGCCGATCCAGTGGTCTCCGAACAACTCCGTCAAGCGCTCACGCACAGGTCTCACGATGTGAGGCAGTGCACCATCATGCTGGAACCAAGAGTCTCGGAGCTGGGCTAGTGGCATGTCGTCGAGAGCCTCTACCAGGGCGTTATTTATCATGCCTAGGTAGGCTGCCCCATCCATACGCGCTGGTAAAAAACTGGCCCCAGGATTTGGTTTCGTACTATGCCAGCCCACACGTTATAGGCTGATGTGCGTTGGGGTATTCCGCTGCGTAAAGACACAATGCTTCGGACGCATTGCCATGAGCCATCCCACAACAAAAGACCATGTTCACCAACTCACGAGCACTGTACTGATACCAAGGCATCTTTAATAACTTTCACTATCACAAAGAACACTTAACAATAACCGTAAAAAGCAAACCGTGCGCGAAAACAGAATACTTGCAATTTACAAACGCAATCGATGACTTGACAAACCGAACTAAATGTTCGTTCAGTAGGTATTTGCCTTTGTTTTCGCCGTCAAAGCCGACCGCGGCCGCGCCGAACGTGTAGTTTGCTATTGGCCGGCGGGGGCGAGAAAAGCCGAATGCATGCGATGAACGTGATCCGCGCGAAGATTTCAAATTGAAATGAAAAAGGCAATCAACAATTTTTGGTTAACTGTCAAGTATAACTGGTAGATAATTCCACATCGTTATAATAAGTCTACCTTTTGTACAAATTGAATTGTGTAAAATCAGTGAAGGTTTTGTTATTGTAAGATAAAAAAGTGTGAGATCATTTTATGGTGACTGAAGGTAAAATTAAGACCACCGTATCGCTTGGTGGTGAAGCGAAATGTGAAGGGAAGAATACAACGAGTAAGAGAACAATGAGTAGAAGATGTGTCATGTTGTCAACTTCTTCGCTGGCAAGCGGCCCATGTATTTGGCCCTTCCAAGCTCGATCGGGTGTAAAAGTTCGCGTTATGAATTTTCTTTGCATTTTTTGCTAAGGGTTTTCATAAAAGGAACATGGATTGTTAAAGCCTTTATGGATACCACCATTTTCAGTACGTGTAATCATTTGTAGGTACTTATTAATAAGTACTTAAAACAGAAGGAATTCAGTCAAACGGCGGTACCATTATTATTATTTGCCTTAGTGCCTGTTTATTTTCGGTACCTACATTAAGTCGAGCAAATTCGAAAACTACACATACAACAAGCGATTTTGGTATCCTAAAGTATGCAGTGTTTTGATGCTAGCTGTAGTTATTAAAAAGGTAATACATGCAATTAATCTTCATTCTGTTTTTAGTCATTAAGTGCTTAATTTACGAAAGTAGAAACTTGAACAAATCATTTGGTCGGTTTAGCAAATTGGGGATGTTGCTATTCTTTTTATCTAGGCGTACGTTGTAGGTAGGTATACTTAGGTATCCCATTTTCAATAACCTATAAATTTTGTAATTGTCGACTTTTGGTGAAGCGAAAAAGACTTATAATTTTCATGCTCTGTTTATTGTGAAGATAAATTAATAAATAGCTTGTTTAATTAATTGATCAAATTTTAAATTGCAATGCAATCAATTTGTCGCTGAAAGTAAATATTCAAATAAGAATTAGAAATAATTGTTGTTAGAGTTAAAGAGCTTGACTTGATACGTCTACCTTTTGCATAAATTGTATTGTGTAAAATCAATGAAGGTTTTGTTATTGTAAGATAAAAAAGTGTGAGATCATTTTTTGGTGATTGAAGGTAAAATTAAGACCTCCGTATTGCTTGGTGGTGAAGCAAAATGTGAAGGGAAGAATACAACGAGTAAAAGAACAATGAGTAGAAGATGTGTCATGTTCTCAACTTCTTTGCTGGCAAGCGGCCCATGTATTTGGCCCTTCCAAGCTCGATCGGTTGTAAAGTCAGCGATGTGAATTTGCTTTGCATTTTTGCTAAGAGTTTTTATTAAAAGGACATGGATTGTTTGAAGCCTTTAAGGATACCAAAATTTCAGTTCGTGTTATCATTTGTAAGTCTTATTGAGAACTGAAAACAGAAGAAATTCAGTCAAACGGCGGTACCATTACTGCCTTAGAGCCTGTTTTTTTTTTTGATAAATGTAAGTAACATTTAGTCGTGCAAATAATTCGAAAACTACGTTTGCAACTTGCGATTTTGGTATCTTAAAGTATGCAGTATTTTGTTGCTAGCTGTAGTTATTAAAAAGGTAATAAAATGAAATAATCCTTCATTATGTTTTTAGTTATTAAAAGCTTAATTTACGAAAGTAGAAACCTGAACCATTTGGTCAGTTTAGCAATTTAGGGATGTTGCAATTCTTTTTATCTAGGCGTACGTTGTAGGTAGGCATACTTTGAGAATCCCATTTTCAATAACTTATAAATTTTGTAAGTATCTACTTTTGGTGAAGCGAGAAAGACTTTAATTTTAATGGTATGCTTATTTGTGCGGATAAATAAATAAATTGCTTATTTAATTAATCGATCAAATTCTAAATTGCAATTATTCAAATAGTAATTATTCAAAAAGGAATTAGAAATTATTGGGTTTGGGCGCACAATGTTAAAAGCGCAAAATGGTAAACGCTGATAAAATGGTAAAAGAGCAAAATGTTAAGGGATCAGAATGTTCATAGCACAAAATGATAAAGGAGCAAAATGGTAAAAGCTCACGTAAAAAGAGCAAAATGGTGAAAGCGCAGAATGGTAAAAATTTCAGTTTTTAGCTATATTAGCTGCTAGGATGATATTATGTATGTTTTGTGAATTGGGACTCATTATAGCAAATATTATAATAAAAGGTGAAAAGTTTTTGAGAAAACATATTTATTTTCAAAACTAAATTAGGTATCAACATTTATGATATCGATTCCCAAACGAAACAACAAATTATGATATTATTTTAAAAATAATTAACATTTATGATATTATCCACACAAAATAATAATACTTTTAAGTGATTTTAATGAAATTTACTAACTATTATCGCAATCAAGAAAAATACTAAGTGTCAGTAATCTCAAATCACATTTGTAAGCAAAAACGAATAACTAAGTCCAGCGTGAATTCGGTTGCTAATCCCCACCGATGCAGCCGGTGATGTCTCACGCCGCAACTGTTGCAACTTTACTTGTGTTTGTCTTTTGCGTGATGAAATAGGCGCCAACATACGTTATTTATACGTATTATCATTTTTTTACATTTCGAGGGTTATTTATGCAACGCAGTGAACCTATTTGGTCATGCTGGCAGGCAAATGCCAATGATTATTCTTTAAAAGGAAATTTGTTTTTTGTTTTGTATGTAAAACAAATCCGCTACTACTAAAACCATTGTTTTTCATTTAAATTAATTCCGTTTGGTATCAACAAGAGAAGTGAATATTTTTTTATGACAGTTTCTAAGAAAAATACGGTTAGATGTTCAATGAGCGTACTTATACTGTATAATAACTCAATCACAGTTAATTATTTGGTGGGAAGGTTTCTAATAAAATGTGAAATAGTTTTCAAAGACTAATCGTCTTACCGCGATGACGGACGCCCAAAGCTTTGAGTTTTTTAAAAAATCAAAAAGGACACTTAACTCTACTTTTCGGCAAGTACAGGTACAATAAATAATTAACAAACAAAAGCGGTACAACTTTATGGAGATGTGCTAAAAGGGATATATGTAGTGCGTCAGTCACTATGGATGAATCGGCCAAGAAAATACTTAGAGAATCTGTCCACACATGCCAAGCGGATTCTTCAGATAACGAAGTGCATAGAGCGAAACAGATTTTGAAGGAAGCAGTGTGTTAGGATCTTGGGCCCATTCAGAAGATTGTAGAAAAAACCAATTTCGAACATATGGATGACGATGGTAAAGGCAACTTAAGAATTTCTTATAACTCCGTCAAAGACACTCTACGCCGTGCTCGCAAAAAGTATTTAGGTACCGATGTGTTAACTCACAATGATTCAGGAAGTATAACTATACCTAAAGCTTTAGCTGATAATTTTTTAATTCATCAAGATGACGAAATATTACTTTTTACAACAAATCTGGAACAAATCTTTTTAAAAAAAAATTACGAAAAAGTCTGAAGAATATTATGAAGATGGTACATTTCAGACGGCTCCTAAACCATATTATTAATTATTTACTATACATTTGGATATTGGCTCTAGTGAGACCCGCACACGTATTGTGCCAGTTGCATATGCCTTATTGATGAATAAAACCGAGGCATTATATGAACGATTGTTCACCATCTTGAAACAGAAATTAAATTGGCAAATAAAATCTTTCAAATCAGATTACGAGATCGGCATTCTCAACGCTGTATCAAGAGTATTTAGCAAAACTTAGCGGGTGCTACCACCATTTCAATGATGCAATATGGAGAAAATCAAAGGAATTGAAACTAAATAAAACAAAAGAAGGCAAAAATACTACAAGGATGTGCTCCATAATACCTCTTGTACCTTCAAGCCATATTCATGAGACGTGGCAACATATACTGGCTACTGCACCAGATTCACTTGAAATGAGACGCTTTCGAACTTACTTTGAAAAAAATTTGGTATCCTCAGCTACCAGCAAGTATGTTAAGTGGTGCTGAAGAGCGACATAGGACCACCAACGCCCTTGAAGGATGGCACCACCACCTTAATCGCAGAATACCAAAAAAAAAACTAATTTATATCTTTTTATTTATAAATTGCGAAGAGAAGCTAAATTTTGGGATGTACGCATGAAAGATTCTCTATTTCAATTATGTAGAAAAAATAAAAGAAAGATTTGTGATATTCAATTTGATAAAGCTTATCGCCGATACTTGGATAAAATTAAGCGAAATAAAATCACAATCGCAAAGTTCCTTAAAAAATATATTTTTGAGACTTATTTCAAAAAATTAAAACAAGGAAATTAAAATTATAAGCGTATACGTTTCAATTTTAAATTAAGAGTATGTATCACTTTGCTTAAATAGTACTTTTTTTATAATTATAGTAAAATAAAAAAAAATAGTAATGATAAGTATAATATATAAATATCATTATAATAATAAAAAATATAATTACGTTTACTTTTACTAAATTTTTTTCGACGTGATGCATGGTTAATATTGTCAATTTAAGTTTCATAAAAAATATTTTATTTTGAATTCTTATACTACAAATGTGATTTGAGATTACTGAAACTTAGTATTTTTCTTGATTGTAATAATAGTTGTAGTAAATTTCATTAAAATTACTTAAAAGTATTATTATTTTGTGTGGATAAAATCATCAATGTTGATTATTTTTAAAATAATAATATCATAATTTGTTGTTTCGTTTGGGAATCGATATCATAAATGTTGATACCTAATTTAGTTTTGAAAATAAATATGTTTTTTCGAAAACTTTTCACCTTTTACTATAATATTTGCTATAATGAGTCCCAATTCACAAAACATACATAATATCATCCTAGCAGCTAATATAGCTAAAAACTGAAATTTTTACCATTCTGCGCTTTCACCATTTTGCTCTTTTAACATTGTGAGCTTTTACCATTTTGCTCATTTATCATTTTGTGCTATGAACATTTTGATCCCTTAACATTTTGCTCTTTTACCATTTTATCAGCGTTTACCATTTTGCGCTTTTAACATTATGCGCCCAAACGAATTATTGTTGTTGGATTTATAGAGCTTGACTTAAGATAATTAAAATCTAAACTAATCAATTGGTTGTTTTATGGCTTCTGATGATGCTGTTCCCTTTTTCTAGGCGCCTTTATCAACAGGGCTTGATTTTACGTAACTTATCACCTTTTTAAAACAAATTAGTCTTAAGACATGTAATACAGCTTAAGTCTTTAAGATTGTTTCGATACCTAAGTTTTAATCCACCTAAATTATCCGAGAAAGTTAGCAATTTGCAATTTGTGAAATTTTGTAGTCATGTCGTAAGAAACTGCGTTGCATACCCTAAAATGGTTGATTAAAGTGTAGGCTTTTGAACCTAAGGTTTGGAGTTCGAATACTGGGCGGGCAACGCAAACAAAGTAAGAGCTACCAACCTACCTACTACTAACTTACTCTGACAATAACTGGTGGTGGGTTTTTTAGTTGATTTAAGGCAAGAACCAATAAATTAAGTTGTAATAAATAAAGTCAGCAAGCCAACTTTTCAATAAACCACACACAGCTACCAGCTGATCGGCCGCGCGCGATCATCTGTAAGTGCTCTTTCAGAGTTAAGGCGAGTGCGGGCGCGGGTGCGGGTACGGGTAGATCAAATGTATCTAGACGCCTCTCGCTTTCACAGTGGTCGCGCGTACGCGTTGTATGCGCGTCTGCATCGGCGCGGGCGCGGGCGCGGGTGGCGTGACTATCGCGCGGGTGATTCTATTGGCTCAGTCCGCCTGTAGCTTTCACAGTGTTCTTGCGTCTGTTAGTGTCACGCGCGTCTGTTTCTAAACTTTTTGAACCACCCGCAGCATCATGGAAAACAACACTTGAATAGAGCTGTAATAAGTAAATTATGGGATGAAATAAAAAACCTTTTCCCTGGAAGTAACGGTAAGTTTATTTTAAACTTTATTATAAAACTTGCTTTTTTCATGTGCTAAAAGCTTTATTACTTAGTTTTGTTCACAAAAGTAATTTATAAATCTGTCACGTATGATTTTTGCTCGAGTTGAAGGATTTCTATCCGGGTTACCTATGACATGTCGACTGTTACTATGGTTTATTTCTGATGAAACCCCAGCACGATAATCTAGGTCTAAGTTACCGTCTAAATCTAGTATAATATTATGCAATAAACATGTTGTTTTAATAATTAAACAAGCATTCTCTCGACTGGTTTCAATAGGCTTTTGTAATATTCTCCATTTCGCACTTAAAATACCAAAAGCACATTCAATGGTTTGCCTCGCTGTAGATAACCTGGTGATAAATATTCTTCTTTGCGCGTTTAATGTGTTTCGAGGAAAGGGTCTCAACAAATAATGTTTCAATGAATATGCCTCGTCAGCTACGAGTACATAAGGAACAACTATATTAGAATGTGGTAATTTGACGGGCTTAGGAATGTTGAATTTATTTTCTTCTATTAAACGTCGCAAAGTAGAAGCATGAAATGTGCCACCATCACTTTGTTTTCCTCGTCCACCTACTTCGATTGCAATAAATTTCTTTTTTGCATCAGCTACTCCTTGAAGTACTACTGAGTAATATTTCTTATAATTGTAGTCTAGTGATCCGCTATTTGGTTGTTTCTTAATTCGACAATGTTTTCCGTCGAGACTTCCGATACAGTTAGGAAAATTCCATAATGTATAATAATCATCTGCTATTTTTTTTAACTGTGCTTCTGTAGGAGGAGGCATATGAATGCTTACTAACTCATTCCATATTGTCGTGCATGTCTTTTGGACTAATGTTGAAATAGTACTTATACCCATTCTGAAGCAGTGTGACAATGCTGTGAATGACATTCCAGTAGACAAAAATCTGTAACAAAGTTAATTTCATTTTCAGATAAACAGCTGCGAAAAAAATGGAAAAACTTAAGGGATCATTTTCGTAAAGAATTAAAAAGATATCCACCGCCGCGTTCCGGTGATCCTGGGGATAACCTACAGTCGACTTGGCCCTATTTCCAACAAATGTCATTTATTAGAGATGATTTAACGGCTGAAGAATCATCTGGAAATTTAGATACCGTTAACGAGGCTACAATTGTCTCCACCAATAATGCAGATGATGATACTTTTGATTTCAATGATAGTATGGAGACAACTTCTCAATCCAGCTCAGCAAGCAGAAAACGCAGGTGCGCTTCTGATTACAGAGAGCAATTTATTGAACTCGAAAATAAAAAAAATCAGTTACTTGAGAAGAAACTTTCACAAGCACCTTCACCCTCAGATGCAAACGATAATAACTGTGAAGATTACTATTTTTTTAAAAGTCTAATTCCACAAATGAAAGCGTTTCCGCCATTACAAATATTGCGTGTCAAGAACAAAATTATACAATTATTAATGGAGGAGACAGAAAAATTGGAGTATGGGAGAAGATATGACTCGTATGGCTATAGTACTCATGGAAACACGGATTTTAACACTTTCAATTACCCTGAGTCTAACACACAACAATAATTACCTACCTCTTAATTAATATGCTACAAATGTATCTGATTATTTGAATAAACGAATTTCAATATATAAAAAATATTTTTTTAATATGAAACGTCACTTACCTTATTGTTATAAGTAGTTTTTCTTCAGGCTTAATGCTTTTTCTGAAATTACTGTCAGCCTTGATCAAATGTGTTGAGATCTTACTTAATATATAATCAAATGTATTTTTTGACATTCTGGTGTATTCGAAAAACTTGTCTGGGTGACTCCGTAAATCGGCGTATAGCACATTAAATTCTCCCAATTCTTCTCGTCCTTTGTTTATTTCATGTATAGCAAACTTCACATAATTTACTTTCCATTTGAAATATGAATTTTCCAATAATAAAATAAGATCTTCATCCATGTTTTGACGTAGGTAGCACGAAGTTTTAGAACCTTATACACAGGCGTGCGTTCAGTCTCTCAGCCGCTCTGTCACTGTGAACATAAAGACGCCAAGACCCGCGCGCCCGCGCCCGCGCCCGTCCCCGCCCGTGCACTGTGAATAAGCACTAAGCGTTCGTCGACCTCGCTCGACGAGTGCGTTGCTACGCAGCGAGGGTACGCACACTAAGACATTATTGTTGTGTGATGTGCGCGGTTCATTGCGGATTGCTATCTTTAAAACGATTTAATTAATAAAGTTCAAAAAATTGACAACATGTTTCTTCGGGAAAAAGATTAGTAATAACAAACAGAAGGTTTTCATGCAGAAATCTCGAAAAAAAAATTTTCATTTTGACCTTCAATATCTCAGTAACCAGGCATTTCCCAGGTATGGTGTCAAGGAAAAAAATGATCGTACAAATGGGTAGAATACGTGGTCTTCGGCTTCGTTAAGCCTTTTGTTACACCCGATATAAATACTATTTTTTGTCTTCTTTTTTTTTTGTTTTTTCTCATCAATCAATTTATGTGTATACACTTGATCGAAAGGGTTCCCGCAGAATACCCACAGAGTATCGTGACATGCCACGCGCTGTCAAGAATTATACTGAACGGGGACCTTTTCGACACAAGCATCATAATATTCATTTAGATTGTTGTTTTTTGGTTATTTCTTTTTCATTGTAAGTACTTTGTGTCGAATAAAGTCATTTTTTTTTTACTTCATTTCAAACGAGACTTTAAGCTTTTACGTCAAGTTTTTTTTAATGGATTTAATTGTCAACAAGTGTGGTGGTGACGCATAGCAGCTATTGTAGTTTTGTAGTACAATACAAGTGAGTAATAAATGAATAACAAAAAAATATATATTTATGCTAAGATCAGACTTATCAGAACTGACTTATAGTTGTAGTAAATTTCATTAAAATTACTTAAAAGTATTATTATTTTGTGTGGATAAAACGGATGGTTTTAATGGCCTTGTATGTTTCCAATAATTGTTGTAAAATATTGCCGCATTGCTTGGACTACAAGAGTACGGGTAGGAACCGCCACAACGGCCACAACGCCACAAGTGCGATAAAACCTCAAAAACATGCAATTTTTTAATTAAAAACTAAAATGGGTAACATAACCTCAAATGTTTTCATTGAATTATTTTACTAGGTTGGCCATTTCAGAACAACGTGAAAATTAGCCTTGTGAGATATCTCTATATACTCTAATTGTTAACCGATTTCGAGCTCTGTAACGCCAGGCCAAATTTTCTATGAAGTCGCGGTTTTTCCTTTACTGATCTCAAGGTGGTCAAGATGGAAAAAGAATTTTCGCGATTCATCTTTTTCGAAACGTCATACTTGGATAAGGAGTTCAAAAGAGCGCAAGTGATAAAAAAGAAAAGCTTTATCGACAGAAGAAGAAGAAGTCAAAAATGCCTACAATCAACGTCCAGGTATAAACAAGAAAAAAAAATGGATCAATAAAAACGGCTATACCTAGTTTTATTCTCATTATTAAAACTCTATGTAATTTAGATTATAATATAAATATTTGATTTTCGGTTTTAAGAGTTTTTTTTTTGTCAGATTTATTTTTGTTTAATTATTTTCAGAAGCTTATTATAAAAGACTGTTAATTAGACTGTCATTTGCTTTGGACTTGTTCGTGTTAAAACAATAAACATGATTTAAATTTTATTCTTAAATACGAACTATTTAGTATAAACAATGACACAATATAGATAAGTCATAAATTGAAAAAAAGCGCGGGAAACGTGAGACTTAGCGGGCGTCTTTTTTTACCTTCGTAATTTAATCGAAATTTTAAAGGTTTGTGGTCAAGAGAGTAGTGTTAGTGTCTACTGGCTGATTATTCGGTAAGTTAAACAGTTTTTTATTCAAGATGCGTGATCCTCCCGACAATGGAGGATCACCTCATCATTCTCAACAATCTGCAGACGAACTATGCGATCTGCCTGAAATCACCTTAAGCTCACCATCAGTAGGATATTGTGTTACAATAACAAATGACTCTGACACTGATGCTTCAACTTCAGCTTCAGATTAAGAACGTACTCATAAAAGAAAAAGAAAACTTCAGGAATCACCGATTGTAGCACCTGCTCTCAGCCAATCTGATTTACCTGCTGCCGACTTTCAACCTATTCCCAATGGTCAAGACGCTTCCATTAGCAATAAGACTCCTATTGGACGAAAAACCTTTAGTGCCAAAGATACTGCCCCATACATTGTGCATGTATCCAAATCCCAGTCATCTACAAACGATAGTGCCACTTTGCATCCAGTTGAAATAGGTAAATTCCTAAAAAAATATTCATTCAAGAGCATCATTGATAGAAGTGTTAAAAGTATAGGCCGCAATAGAGTAGCAATCTCTTTTTCAAAACATATCGATGCTAACTACTTTATGAGCCATCATAGTTTGGAAATAAACAAACTTAATGCCTATGTTCCTACATACATTGTCACGCGAATGGGCCTTGTTCGTGGTGTCCCTGCAGACTGGTCTCCAAAAGAAGTTATTGCCAAAATGTCTGTTCCATTGGGTTGTGGAGAGATAATAAAAGTGAGACGATTAAATTACAAATCATTTATTAATGGTGTTGTCACATGGAAGCCTTCCCAATGAGTAGTAATAACTTTCGATGGACAAACATTACCAAAACGTGTGTTTATGTGCTACAATGCTCTACCAGTTGATCTTTATATCTTCCCCACAATCCAGTGCTACAATTGTTGTAGATTCGGCCACACCAAGTCGCAATGTCGCTCCAAGCCCCGCTGTTTTAAGTGTGGTCAGTAGCATATGGGAGTAGGGATGCAACATCGTTCAAAAAAAACATCGATACTGAAACATCGATATTTTTTAAAGTGCAACATCGATGTTGAAAACATCGATGTTGAAAACATCGATGTTTTAGGACGATACATCGATGTTTTTTCGATGTTTTCTTTAATTACTAGCCGGGTGAGCAAATACAGGCTTGAAATACTGAGAAAATGCTTTTTCTTATAAAAATATTGATAACCTACTTAGATTCATTTTGGTAATCATGATTACTGACAATGTCGAATAATTAGTTACTTTAAACGATACATCTATAACGTATTAGGATATAAAAAGTAGTAGAACGACAAATAAAACAAATATCAGAAAGAAAACTTATTAACAGAATTAAACAAAACTTATTTATTAGTTTTTCTCTGGTAACCTTCGTACCTTAAATGTTCCGGTTAAAATTTCTAACTTTATTATTCATATTTTCTTTACCTTATTACCTTAAATGTTCCGGTAACCTTCGTACCTTAAATGTTCCGGTTAAAATTTCTAACTTTATTATTCATATTTTCTTTAATAGATGTATTGTATTATGTCAAGGCGATGTTTCCTTAAATCGAACCTCATGGAGAGGACTGCCTCAAGGGTCTGTACTTAATCCTTTGCTCTATAATGTTTATACATACGATTTAGCAACAACTCTGCGTGATAGTAATACAAAAATATTGCAGTATGCTGATGATCTGGTATGGTATAATGTTAGTAAATCTGTCGATGAAGCCTCCTTGGCATTGAATTTTTCTTATCAAATGTAAATCCTGGATGGATTCTAATGGTCTTGAATTACCTGCTTCTAAAAGCGCAATAGTAGTTTTTTCTAGACTAAGAAATCCTTCCCCAGTCCAAGTAATATACAATAATGAACCAATCCCAGTAAAACTTACGTTCCCATGTTCCGATAGCGATGGCGGCGCCGGTGTGGACAAGCAATGAGGTTTTACAATTCATAGAATTGTATCGACATGAAGGAATAATTTGGAATCCACGGCATGAACTACATTAAAATAAAACCAAAGTAAGTTATTAAACACATTTTTTATTAAAACATTTACATTAACAGTTACTACTTACTTACCTACAATTTGTTTGACATTGTATACAATGTAATCTGCTTGTTGTGGTGTTTTCAAAGATGTTTTATACTTATTCTATAATGTATGTATACAGGGTCTAACAAAACTAGTGATCGATAGCCATCGGGGGGAATCTCTAAATCACTATGATCACGCTCACCAAATTTGGTCCAAAAATACAGGCTAGTTTCTGAGATAATTAGCAAAACATCAGCGGGTTTTAAAAGTGATAAAAGACACCATTTACAGCTGTTTTTGCACAACTACACTGACAAATACGCACACCAACAAAAATAACTGACTACGCAAGCACATATATCAACATTCGGTCAGTGCCCAGCGAGGATTACCAGCAGCATAAAGAAAATTGCACGAATTAATACGAAAAACTTATTATGTAGGTAAACAATTGAAATTTGGCGATTACCTTTGATAAAAAAAGATACGTAAGTACTTTACTGGCGTTGGAAATGTGCAGTATTATTCTGAATTAAAAACAAAACAGAAATTGAATTTTAATTGTACAATTAACAGTGCAATAAAGTTTAAATAAAAAAATAATTTTGTGAGTTACCTCAGAATCCATAAATTGTTGATTAATATCGTTTGAATTCAAAATGTATTTCGTAAATTTAAATAAATAGCACCAGTAATTATTATCATTTTATTTTAAAAAGTAGTACGTATTCACGACTTTTGTATTCCCATTTTTACTCAAATCGTGCAATTTTCTCCATAGCAATAGCAACCCTTTTTCTAAGTTTTTCTCTAGCAGAAAGATTCAAAGAGCCGCTAGCCCAAACGCACATCTAAAGTAAGCCCTAATTCAATGGCATACGGTTCGGCAGATTTATGTCGGCAAGGCGGCTAGGCGGCTCAAAAACGTCAAAGACACCGCCGCCGGCGCCACCGCCAGGTATTCCGCTTCTGTTATGACTACATGGAGGGTGACAACCGTTTCATAAAGTATTATTTTGAATAAAGAAGCTATTATTCCAAATTGAATTATTTTATGTTTACATTAATGTGGAGGTGTGTTTAAACAACTAAGAATTAAAACTTCGTTGTTTTTAAAAATGTTGGATTACATCGTTTTATTCATGTTTTAAATTTAAGTACGAGTTTAAGTTTTGTCAGTTATTTACGTTCGATTAACAATAATTGATTAGGTAAAGTTGAGAAAATGGTTACTTACTCAACTTTCTTGATTCTCAAGCAGTTGACAAGTAGATAGTGTCCTGAGGCATGCTTATTATGTAAGACCCATCATCCACTTCATTATTATTTATTGACATACAAAAATGTAAAGGGTTTAATTTGACTTCCTTACGAGAATACGTTTAAAAGCGCAAACCTTAAAACAAAGTTGCGATTGAATAATAGTCTTTAAAAAAACCTCATTTTTGAATTAAAATACTAGACAAGCAGCATGGACACACTACACACACTGCTACGCCTACGCGCCACGCGTCGCGTCGGCATAAGTCAATCGTCACAGTTGCTTCGAACTTCGAAAGTCGTCAGTCTCATCTCGAAATTGTACTGCAATTGCGCTGAAGCTTCGCGCAAGTACGCCGAGATCTACGGTGTCACGCAGCGCCCGCCTCAAACCTGACTGCGATGGGGGTGTGTGTGGCATCCTCAGGCGTACCGAGAGGCACACATACCACTTCCCCCGGGTGCAGGGGCTGAAGCCGCAGGACTGCGAACGTCGTCGTGCCCAGTTGCGAGTGTATCCAGCAGCGGCTGAACGGCAAGACGTACCTACTTGGACTTCCTAAACACCCTAGAGGAGCTGCTGGCCGACGTACCTCTACATCTGTGCGGGGATTGTACGTGCATACCTAACGAACCAGTCCGGGCGTCGCTGGCCCGGTACCCTAGTCAGCGCGTTCTCCCGACCTTACTCCACTGGACTTATTTGTTTGGGGTAGTATTATGGACTTGGTTTACAGTGACGATACGCATCACATCGATAGCTTAGAAAAATACGCCAGCGGATTGTAAATGCCTTAGAAATTGTTAAAAGTGATTAGAGACAAGTGTGCGTGAAAACATTATAAAAAGGGCAGTGTAAGCAGTGTTACGTGTGAATACCTAACGAGGACACTTTCATATCTTTAAGTACCTACTGTATTTTTTTGTAAATTTAGTGTTAATTTGTGTAAATACTTTCTAAGTTAGTGTACTTTTTATTTAATGATTTATAATAAAATCAATTCAGGTAAAAAATAAGTTACGCTAACATTCTTTAATGCTTTTTACACAAATCATCCTAAATTAAAGTTAATGTTTTAGCCTTAATTTCTCGGTTATATCAATAACACTAACTGTACACGACGGCCGACATAACAGTTAAAATAAGTAATTATAGGATAATAGAGATAGTTCACAGGAAAAATAAACCGACGGGCCTTGGCTTAAAATGTAAAGACCGGCCCTAAAACAGTAAAGTAATTGTACAATAGTTAAAGACAGTTAGGATTGTTTCTTATAGAAAGCAGCGAGACCGCCTTTTGGCTACAATGGCATTGCGCATTTATTGCAGGCAGCGGCCGTGGGAATAGTATAGTAAATAGACAGTTAAAAATTACAGTTAAAAAGGATCAAAAAAGGATCCCGAAATCGTGTGCCATTTAGCACAGCTGCAGTAATTACTGTAAACAGAAATAATAGTAAATGCCGCGTATAGTTTAGTTCTTAAATGCCATGTTGATATTTCATATGAAAAATAGCATGCTCATTTAGTATATCGCATTTTCATGTTATGTATAATAATATCATAATTCTAATAGTAAAATCGGCGTTAGTTTATAGTTACAGCTTAATCTTAACAGGTTGATAGCAAACTTCGTGAAAAAGTTACAGTTTAGTATAGTTCAGGCAGCATTATCTGCGATATGTAGTTGCGAGTATAGTTCAAATAGCCAATAGTTAAGTTCGTAGTTAATAGATTATAGTTGATCGTTTGTTATATAGAAAAATGCCTTTAGTTAGCGATACTTTCTGTGTTGTGAAATAGTTTGATAGATTCAGTGTTTTGTGTATATATGTGTAGTGTCAAATAATAGCCATTTTATAGTATTTTGTAATAGTGATAACAGTGTTGATTCTTAAATAAAGAATTAAATAGGTACCTACACAACACACGGTTAGGATGGCCAGGCAATATCGGATCTTATTGCCGTATTACCTGCGCCCATGGATAGGGCCAAACAATAGGAAGGGTCTCACCCCAGACAGCGCAGGTGAGATACCGCTATCCCGTTACTCAACTTGTATAAATACAGCACCCATTTACAGTACAGTCACAGTAGGACGTTGGCTGTTGTTGCGCACACACCTCCCTTCATAGGACGCTGGTTGTGCCACACCCTCCCTGCTACTAGTGCCCGCGTACCGCGTTGACACGCCCCCTTACGCATAACTTGAAACTTTATTCCGCGATTTGACGCTTTGTGCTTGTGTAGTTTTAAGTTTTGTGTTTAGTGTACGGATATTTTAGTGTTAAAATATTTCGTGCGACCATTAGGCTAGTCTTTTTCCCAAGTACCTTCAGTAACTTTTATTTTGCACATACCCTCTTTTTTATTAATATTTTCTTTCGTGTATTTCGTTCATTGTGACTTAGTGTTTTGTAAACATGAGTGACCGTGACCGCGTCCCACCGGACCCAGGACGCTCGTGGCCCCGTAGGACCACAGCGCCCATCACCACCAACCCACCCGCGAGATCGGCGATCCCGATCCTAGCTGCGCCGCCTAGACCGCCCAGAGCGAGCACCGAGCTGCGCCCGGCTGCCCCGTTCAGGCCGATCCAGCGCCCGGACCCAACATCGGAGATTGCTGAGCAATCATCCGGGTTGGTCCAACGCGAGGCGCACCCGCGCGACCCACGCAGGAGGCCCCTACCCGAGGACAGCTTTAGCTCGGCCCAGGAGGAGAAACGCCTCTGCCAAGAGGTCCAACCCGACGTCGAGTCGTCCTCCTCGGAGTCGGACGACGAGTCCGACGAAGTGGACGACCACCCACACCCGTCCACATCGGCCTCGCAGCCCTCGGCATCGTCCGCTATGGCGTCCTCATCGACGTCGTATGCGACGATGGCGTCCCAGCCGCCGTCTGCCCGTGCGCTGCGGGAATGGAGGAGCCCGCCTGCCTCCCCTCGCCGCACCCCGACGCCGCCGGCTACCACCGGGACCGACGCCCAGTCGGCCACACCACCTGCGCAGACTAAGGTAAGGGGCTATCCCCCTATCGTAGTAGAGTGCTTACCGAATTGGTGCGTTCATTTTGAACGCATCAAGCGGGCCTTGGGCCATCCGCCCAACGCACGGCCTTTTGGGAAAGGGGTTCGATTCCTCCCCAAGAGCCCCGAGGAGTTCCGCGCCGTCCAGGCCTACCTGACGGAGGCCGAAAAAGCAGACCCATCAGTGGCTTGGTACTGCTACTCTCCGCCCGAAGAGCGCTCTTCTAAGGTGGCTATCAGAGGGCTACCGGCTGACACCCCACACGACCTTATCCGCGAAGCCCTCGAGGAGCGCGGTTTTTACGCCTCCCACATAAGGGGGATAAGAGGCAAGAGGGGCAACCCGGCATGCCTTTTCCACGTCGAGCTTGAGCACCTGCCCAATCAGGAGCTCGCTCGCCTCTACGCAGTCGACGAGCTGCTCAACATGCCCGGCGTCATCGTCGAGGCATGGCGCCCCCGCAAGGGCCCCGCGCAGTGCCATCGGTGCCAGGCGTTCGGCCACTCGTCGGTGAATTGTCACCGACCTATCAAGTGTGTGCGTTGCGCCGGCAACCACCCCGCCGCCGACTGCCCACGGCCGAAAACTGACCCGCCGACCTGCGCCAACTGCGCACAGGCCCACGCCGCCAACGACCGTCGCTGCAAGGCGTTTTTGCGCGAGGCAAGGCGGATGGGGACTACGGTCCCCCCGCCGCTCCCTAACGCCCCCGCGCGCCTGCCTGCCCGACCCCAAACCGACGGCCAGAGGCGCGCCCCGGCGCCTATAACACAGGCTGCTACGGCGCCCGTGATCATCCAGACGGGGGCTACCTTGGCCCCCCCGGCCAACCCCGCCACCGCGAGGGGCGCCCCCGCCCCCGCCGCATCCCGGCGCAGGCGCCGCCGACGCCCCCGCCGCACCGAGGCCAATACCGGCCCACCTGCGGCTGCGTCCACCCCGACGCAAGCCGCCAGACCACCTACCCCCCCCCAAGCACCCCAGGATTTTGCCTGCGGGGGGACCAACACCGCAGCCCACGCCATCCCCCCACAGGCAGTGGCAACACCCCTCCCCCCTCCGCGGAGGACCACCGAGGCAGCCCAGCCTCCCCGCCCTGCTTCTCGGCCCTCTCAGAGGCCGAAGTCGGGCCAACGAGGCCCGCCCCCCGTCAGCCGACCGGCCTTCCGGCCCCCCCCTCGTACCCAATCGCCTTCTCAGGCCCCGAGCGGGCTCGCAAGTCGGGTGCCCCCAGCCCCGATTTCATTCATGAGGCCCCAACCTCATCTAGAGGCACCTCAACCCCGCCCCCACCCCCACCCCCACCAACAACAGACGGGGGCAACCCCCACTCTCCCCCTGCAAGCAGTAGTACAGCTGCTGCACACCCTGCTGATACAGATCGGCCAGGGGATGGACCCATGCGCAGCCATCATCAACGGGCTAGCCCAGCTCGTGATGAACCACTGCGCATGATCTACTGGAACCCCGGAGGGATCAGCGGGAAGCAGCAGCAACTTCGGCAGCTCGCCCAGTCGCAGGACGCCCACATCGTCCTCCTGGGTGAGACCCACCTACGGCCGTCCACTCGCTTCTCCCTGCCCAACTATACCATCTACCGCAGGGACGAAGTGAGTCCACAGGGTGCGTCCTACAGGGGCACAGCAGTAGCGGTGAGACGTGACGTGATCCACGAAGAGTTGCCGTGGGCGGAGCTTAAGACCCTGAGCGCCCTGGGAGTCAGGGTCAACACCACAGCTCACGAGCTCCGCATATACGCCGCCTACCGCCCACCGACCGCCGCATTCCATCCGTCGGACCTCGACGGAGTATTCGTCGAGGATCACCCTACAATCGTAGCAGGCGACTTCAACTGTAAGCACGTGCAGTGGGGCTCCCGCCTCACACGAGCCGACGGCCGTCGCCTGCTCAACGCCACCACCTCCAGAGGCATTGAGGTGGTGGGCACGGATGCCCCGACCCACATCCCCAGTGAGGCAGACCACCAGGCGGACGTAATAGATGTGGTCCTACACAAGGGCCTGCGCGTCCCCCTGGCCACCGAGGTGCTGTATGAGGGAGACACCCAGCACCTCCCCCTACTGATTACAGTGCCCACCTCTCTAGCGGCGGTGAGAGTACGTCCGCCCAGGTCCCGCGTAGACTGGCCGGCCTACAAGGCGGCCCTCAGGGACCTGACATTGGAGGGCCCAATGTCAACACCAGATGACATTGACGCCGCGGTGGCCCTCCTGACCCAGCGGATGAGGGAGGCGAAGGAGGCGCACACCCAGAAGGTAGCGCCCCCCTCCCAGAAACGCCCCCAACTCCCGCTCTTCTTGAGGGCGCAGATTCAGAAGAAGAAAGCCCTCAAGAAATTATGGTACCACACCCGATGCCCACGGGTCAAGGCAGAACTAAATGCCATGACGGCCAAGGTCACCGAGGCGGTGAGAATGTGGCAAGGTCGCGAGTGGGAGGAACTCGTCGACAGGGCAGGAGAAGACCTGCCCTCACTGCACCGCCTCAATAAAGCCCTCACTGGGGAGAAGTCCTCCACGCACCCCCTCCTGGACGCGGACGGTCAGAGGAGATTCGCGGCTGAGGACAGAGCCCGAATCCTTGCCGATCACCTGACCGTCCAATTCAGGCCCCACCCGCCAGCCCCCAGAGCCCTCCAACACCACGCTGATGTGGTCCAGAGAGTGGAGAAGTTCCTGGCCACCACCCCACCTCCACTCCCGGGCGACACCTTCATCTCCCCATCGGAGGTGAAGAAGATTGCCGCCCGCCTAAACCGAAAGAAGGCGCCGGGCCCTGACGGCCTGCCACCCGCGGCCCTGGCGGAGCTGCCCAGGAGGGGGATAGCGGCGTTGACCCGCGTCCTCAACGCCGCCCTCAGGACAAACCACTTCCCCTCGCCATGGAAGAAAGGGCGGGTGGTGATGATCCCCAAGCCGGGGAAAGACCGCCGCCGCCCGGAGAGCTACAGACCAATCACCCTGCTGGATCACGCCGCCAAGCTGTTTGAGCGAGCCCTGCTGCGCCGACTGCGTCCCCACCTCGTCCCGAGGGACGAGCAGTTCGGCTTCCGCAGCGGGCACTCCACCACGCTCCAGCTGGCCAGGGTGATCCACCATCTAGCGGAGGGCCTGAACAAGAACCAGGCCTCAGTGGCGGTCTTCTTAGATGTGGAGAAAGCTTTCGACCGGGTTTGGCACCCCGGTCTAATATCCAAGCTCGCCACGACCACCTTGCCCCCTGCCCTCGTCCACCTGATAGCGTCCTTCCTCAAAGGACGCTCCTTCCAAGTAGCCGTGGAGGACGCTACGTCCGCAGAGGGCCCCATAGAAGCTGGTGTCCCCCAAGGCAGCTGTCTATCTCCGACTTTATACGCTGCCTACACAAATGACGTTCCCACCATCAACAACCATCTCCGTGAGTGGGAACCCAAGGTCGAGCTGGCGCTGTTCGCGGACGACAGCGCTTTCTACACCACCGCCCCATGGGTCAAGGCGGCGGTGAAAAGGATGCAGAAGCAGCTCGACCTACTGCCGGACTGGCTGGAGAGATGGCGGATAGCGGTCAACGTGGGCAAAACCGCCGCCATCTACACGGGCCCCTCAAGACGCAAGATGCCCGAGCTGGTCCTAAATGGCCAGAAGATTAAGTGGCAGCGCAGTACCAAGTACTTAGGCTGCCACTTGGACCAGCGCCTCACCCTGAAAGACCAGGTCAAGCACCTGGTCAACTCCAGCCGCGGGGCGCGCGCAAGATTGCGCCCCGTCCTCCAGTCCCGCCTGCCCACCAGAACAAAGGTGGGCATATACAAAACGTACGTGCGCTCCAGGCTGACATACGCGGCCCCAGCCTGGTACGCGATGATAAGCGCAGCCCACCGTACGCAGCTCCAATCCCAGCAGAACATAGCGCTCCGAATAATAACGGGGGCCGGGCGCTATGTTCGCAATGCCGTCATACACAGGGACCTCAAGATGGAGGCCCTGGAGGGATTCGTGGTCCGCACATCCAAGCGGATGTACGAAGCCGCGGACCACGGGCCGCACCCCGGGCTACAAAATATAGCCCCCATGGCCATGCCCACGGTACAAGAGTCGAGCAAGAGGCCAACCCCACGACAGGTCTGCTCCTTAAATCCGCCCTCCCACCTACCCGAGTCCCAATCACAACCCCCCCCCGCCCCCTATCTCTCGTCCCCTCCTTAGCCAGAGTCAGCCGCAGTTAGCTTGCCCTGCTCATCGGGCCTCCCCGAACGGGGTCTCACCTGATGGGCAGCCCGCAGCGACTGTGCAGCTGGCTCTGGCAGAAGATGAAGATACAGACCTGTCGTCACAAGACGGCCGCAATGCGGCTCCCAATACCGTGGGCCAGTAGGCCCATGAGATGAAGCCCGGGGAAGGAGCTGAGGCTCGAACCCGAGCCGCCCAGAAGGGGCGAGGAAACCCGACGTAGTACAGTCACACTTCGACCTCAGCTTTCGTACACTCCGCACAATAGTAGACCGCCGCATTTAATATCCGAAATTCTGAAGTTTTCTTTCCTTCTAAGGAGCCGATTATATGTATAGTACAGCAACAGTGAACCCCCGCCGGTACGGATACGACGCCCCGAGGACCCAATACAGAAACGGTCCAGCGCGTCCCGTACACTAACGTGCCAGTCTAAAGCTTGCTAAAGTGTGATTGTAAGTCATAATAAATTATTGAAGTAATCGCGCATTTTATTTTTATTCCAATCTACCTATGCTACACCTCATTTTGCTAGTGGAAAAATACAAATAAAACTTAGGTAAACTTTTATTTGCTAATCAAAGCCTATTTGTTTCTTATTAAACATTTAATTTCTAACAAAGTTTTTACTTTTGGCTGTTTGTTCATTTAATTGCCATACGCTTGACTTTCATAATACGATAGTTTTAAGTAGGTAGGATCATTAAGATTGACCTGAAGGAAATCATGAAAAGTAAGTATGTAAATCTGTCACTGCACTGGTAAACTAAATGAGTAGCCTGGGGTCCTACTTTGAATGCATGATTTTGACTCTAGCCGTCACGCTCGCTCGCACTATCATGGTATCACAAATGAAAGAGACGGCTCGAGTAAAAACATGTCATTGATAACAAAGTAGGTACCTCATTTTTTGTCACGCTCGCTCGCGCAGACTTGATAGAAGAAATGACAGAGACGGCTTGAGTGACAAAGCTCGGCCATACAAAGTAGTTATTTCTAGCCTTCTCGACCATCCACACACACACAGCTGTTAGATGGCCTTACTTATATCATCTAACAGTATGTGTGTGTAAATAGCGTACAATGCTCCTTGAATTAATTTGAACAGTGTGCGTGTAACTGTATAATATCTGTGGGTTGAAGCCTATGTGTGCGTAAGTAAACGACAGCATGTTTTCTTAATTAATTGAATTATTTTGTTTGAAAACATAACTTTGAAAAATCACTATAAAACATATGTCAATATTTTGTCATCGTATTCAGTATGATGTATATAAGGCTACCTCGTTTTAAGTGATAATATTTTAAAGGCAGATTCAGAAAAATAAATGAAATATATTTTGTACGAAAAAAAAAATTTTTTATACGCTAGTTTTCGAGAAAATCGCCTCTAAACATGTAGAAAAAAGAGTAAAATAAAACACCCCGTGCCGCGTGTTGCTGAGCGGAGCTCTCGGTCTTTCTTTGTAGGTATTGTCATACGCGCCGCCCATCGCCGCCGTGTTGCCTGCCTGCCTACACGTGTCGCGCTCGCGGCCGCTGGGGAGCGGGGGCGGGGGCCCCACCGGATAGCCGCGGCCGCGCGCGCGACGCGAGTCAGTCTGCCAAAAAAATTCGCGTTTGTATGTCGTGTGCGCGCGCGTCGCGGACCTGCGGTGCGTTTTCCGAAGCCTGGGTCGTGTGACCAGCATCACATAGTTTCCCGCCGCGCCTTGACCTGGTACGGCACCGACTGCCAAACACCGCAGACGCTTGCTATGGCGGTTTCTGCACAACGAAGCCCTCCACCTTTATCACTTGAGGGTCCAAGATTTGCTGTTGGCGGGGATTACGCCTTTATCACTTGAGGGTCCAAGTTTTGCTGCTGGTGCGGACTATGCGACGATGATCGAACAGCACGAGCTCGAGTCCTCCCGTTGACTACTGCGCAATTGCACGTTGTTGGGATAACGTGCATGCACAACACAATGCTGCAGTTATTCGCCACCAATTCCAGCAAAGGTTCAGTGCATACGTGTGTGAATGAACAGTGAATGCCGTGATGACTAGTGAAAAAAAAGCAGTGCTCGTGATAGCTAGATTGTCTAGTGCTCGCTTCAGGGCCCTTATTTTTGAATCACTCGCGTCAAGATGGTGTGTGATATTCATTGTTTAATGTCCGATTTTCCTATGAAAATTAGTATAATCTCACGTGGAAGTGATTTGCAAAAATGATTAATAAATTTTTTGAGTACCAACGCGAATATTTTGCGTGATTTTTATTGATTTTTAATTTGTTTTCAAACAAAACTCACACGCCATGTTCAAGCGAGTGATTCAAAAATAGAGGCCCAGTTTGCATAATAATAAGGTTAGGAGGTATCGCCTCAATTGGCAATTGTAAAATAAGATGTTACCGTAAAAATAGTAACCTGTTTTACTTCAAATCTTTGACGTCATTGTTTTCAAATGTTAACTTATCGCTGCTAATAAAGAAAACGTATTTGTAAACCAATGCAGAAATCCTAGTTTTAATTTATTTTATTGTGAAATAAGACTTGTATCCACATATCTGTACAAAAACTGAGCAAGTGTGATAATTAAAAGTAAAAAATAATAAAAATGTACGTAATTTTCAAAGATGTGTTCGCGTTTTATGTGTTATGTTAATTTACGGCCTACCTAATAAACGAAATTTAAAACAAAACTGTGTTAAATTTACTCACGCAATTTTAAGTGCATATCCATCTTCTGAATCAAAAGGAATCAATAGGTACTCATTAGGTAGGTAGGTAGGTAACTACAACATCTGTCTAAGTTAAATTTAGTAAGATTGAGAATTTTAATAGGTATTCTTTTTAAAGTTTACTTTCACATAAGATTTGTCTTATTATTATTAAATAAACAGAGGTAACACAACACAATTAGGAAGTTTACTTTCACATAAGCTTTGTCTCCTTATTATTATTAAATAAACAGAAGGAACACAACACAATTAGGTAGTTTTAGTTTATCATACCTGCCCAGCTGTTCATGTTTTAAGCCTGCGATAAACACATAGGTACCTAAGTTGAGTTTCTGTCTTAGTTTATCATACATACCCAGATGTTAGGGTTTTAGGCCTACGATTAATGAACACATACCTACCTAAGTTGAGTTTCTGTTTCAGAGAATCATACCTACCCAGCTGTTTTAGGCCTCAGATAAATGGGCACATACCTTCTTAAGTTTTTGTCTTTGTTTTCATACCCAGCTGTTTTGTTTGTTTAGCGTTTATCTAACTGATCTATCTGTTTGATTTATTAGGTACTGATACACGTTGATAATGTTTTTTTCATATTAGTGTTTCGTTATAATAGGTAATCGAATGCAGTTGGTAGTTACCTTTATTATTATTATTATGTAGGACCAAATAAATAGGCGCGCAGCGGCGCCCCCTACCGCCCGAGTACCGCGCATCGGCACGCCGCATGAATGAGATAGGCATCTTCTGTCACGCTCACGCCCACGCGTCTGTCTCGTTCTCGCTTAGCTAGTCCATCTTCCGTCACACTCAGGCCCATACGTCTGTCTAGTTTTCGCTCAATGTAGTACTTATGTAAGAGACGAAAGGCGATGTCGCGGAACAGGGTGCTCTTAAAAAATAATATTTTTTTTGTTAGGAAAAATAAAAACGTAAACGGGCCAGTTTTCAAAAAAAATAATTATTGGGTCCTCTTTCTATGTTATTGTTTGATGCTCTGTTAAAATATTATCACTTAAAACGAGGTAACCTTATAGATACCCCCCGTTGGCTATCGATCACTAGTTTTGTTAGACCCTATATATATATGTGTATATATGTAAAAGTTGTGTGGTTAACTTGCAACTTGTCAATATTGGCTGAATTATTTCTAAATGATTTTACTTATTGCGAACTGAAGGCTCTTCCAGAGGATACAATTATAAAGCCTGTTTTTTTTTGTAGGCAATTTCTTGTATTTGTATATCGACTCGCTTCTGGAATATGGAATCTTATATTATTCATTATCAACTATTTTATATTTCAGGTTTATTGGATGCGTGGATTCGCATAGCGGATAAAATTAATATTCCTATTAATGAATTGCAAAAGAAAAAAGAGTCATTAATGACAACATTCAGAATGCATCACAAAAAGAAAACTCATTCAATAAAATCAGGAATGGGTGAAGATGCGTTCATCTTCACCCATTCCTGATTTAATTGATTATATCGTTATAATCCTATTTGAACGTATTACGAGCCTCTCGAAGTTTTTTTAAAGGATATCTATGTATGCTTCAGTGTGACTAACACTGAGGAAAAGATTATACAGGTAAACAATATTTTAATTTCACAAAATCTTAGGGGTTTCTATTTCTAAAAAAGTAATTCATAAAATCCAATCTTATTTGAGTCGCAGTATGCGGCGTTCACTTAACGTTAATACACGCTTATGTGTGTCGCAGTATGCGCGTTAGCGTACACTTAATAATGGCAAAAACGAACAATCTCCATTTTTTCTCCATGAACCTGGCCGCACTAGCTCTTCATTTTGATAAATATCGAATGAACCTGGAGGTGAATAAATATTCTGTGAAGAAGTACTTTTTCTCAAAAAATTATGTCGATATAGACATGTCATTGTAACAATAGAAGCTTTGGACCTAGACCAAGCCGATGTTTATGAGAAAAGGTGGTACGTCCTAAAGCATCAAGCTTCCACTTTTTTATTACGTAATAAGTCCGAAATATCAGAGAGAAGTAATGATGAAAGATCGAACTTATACAGCTCAGCGAAGTCGGTTCATCATCATTTGAAGCTGCCAAAAATCGAACTGCCAAAATTTGACGGGCACATAAAGCATTGGATAGCCTTTTGGGCGCAGTTCGAAAAGATACATTTGGACGATGACTTAAATACTGACGAAAAGTTCCATTATCTACTAAAGGCAATGGAGAAGGGGTCTTGCGCACGTGAAATAGAGAGTTTTCCTCCATGTGGCAAAAACTACCTCAAAGCCGTAGAGACGCTGAAGGAACGATTCGCAAAGGAAGAGTTTATTATAGATTATTATGTTAGAGAGCTTCTTCAATTAGTAATTAGTAAAAACATGTATTAACATAAATTATCCGTGACAGCTATTTATGATAAGATTATGACTCAAATAATGGCATTGGAGTCTTTGGGCTTAGCACAAGATAAGTACGCCTCATTTCTATTTCCCCTAGTCGAGTCAGCCCTGCCAGACGAAACATTAAGAGCTTGGCATAGATCAAATTTTCATCAAGAAAAAAGTGGCACGCCACTTTCGAAGCTACTTAATTTTTTGAAGCTGGAAGTCGAAGCTGAAGGTAGAATTCAAGCAGCCAGACTCAATCACACAAACTTGAATGAGTATGTTACACCATCAGCTGCTTGCTTAACCACATCTGTCAAAGACGTCAAGCAGGACAACGTGACAACTTCGGAGAAAAAAGACGAAAAAACCGTGAAAGCAGAAGTTTGCGTATGGTGTGATAAAAGTTTTCATCCAAGCTCAGAGTGCAAAGTAGCCATGAAGATGAGTCTAGAGCAGCGAAAAGAGTTTTTAATTAAAAAGAAAGCATGTTTGATTTGCTTCAGAATAGACCATATTGCGAAATGGTGCAAGAAGAGTCCTAAATGTTTGCTGTGCGGAAAAAGACACTACACTCTTATGTGCGCAGATTTGCCAACCACAGATAAGCACACAGCACCTACAACTATGAGCCATACAGCGGAAAATAGCACTGTTTTACTTCAAACACTCAAAGTAAGAATCGTTTCTGATGACGCGGATATAATTGTAAGAGCTCTTTTGGATTCAGGTGCACAGAGGACATTTATTAAGCAAGATGTGGCCAGAAGGTTAAAGCTCGCTCCGATTCGTGAGTTGTCAGTAAGCCACAATTTATTTGGAGGAACGGTGACTAAGAAACGATCACACAAGGAGTTTGATTTGAAAGTTTCAAGCGTGAACGGCGCGTTCTCCTGTAATATAAAGGCTTTAGAGCAGCCAGTATTGTGTGGATACCTACCTCAAATAAGAAAGGGAAGTATTGTAGAAAAGCTTAAGCGGGAGGGTATTCTTTTATCGGATTGTATTAATGATAATACTGATATAGGTTTATTAATTGGTTCTGATGTTCTAGGTACACTTCTGACCGGCCGACTAGAACGTGTGGATGACAGTCTCGTTGCCATGGAGACAAAGTTGGGATGGACCATCCAAGGGCCCACTGTGGGCGCGTATTCTAGCCATGATGACCATCTTACTACTCTACATGCTTCTTGTGCCTATGGTAACGTTGAGGACTTTTGGAAGTTAGAAGCCTTGGGCATAAATGACGAAGCTGATGTGAGGAATAAGCAGGCGGCTGAAACAGAGGTACAAACTTTCTTTAAAGAAACGGTATGTCGCAATGAAGAGGATAGGTATGAAGTTCAGTTGCCTTGGAAAACCAAGTTTTTAGAATCTAATTATGACTTGGCCTTAAAACGTTTAACTTCTACTACGGATAGATTGACACGTTTAGGTATAATTAAAGACTACGACTTAGTATTCAGGGAGTGGTTTGAGACAGGAATTATTGAGGAGGTGAGTCAAGATAATCCTGAAGTAGGGCATTACTTATGCCATCATGCGGTTGTCCGAGACTCCAGTTTAACGACTAGAATAAGACCAGTTTTCGATGCTTCCTCGCATGATAAAAACGGTTTTTCGTTGAATTCCTGCCTAGAAAAAGGTGTCAATCTTATTGAACTGATTCCGGGTTTATTGACGCAGTTTCGGAAAAACAAGATCGGTATTACAGCAGATATTAAAAAGGCATTTTTACAGATATCTTTGCATCCAGACGACCGCGACTATGTAAAGTTTTTATGGTGGCGCGACATAGATAGATTTCCGCGAATTGTACAAACTTTTCGTCATCGCCGAGTGGTATTTGGTGTAACGACCAGTCCCTATTTATTATCCGCTACCATTTTGCATCACCTCGAAAATTATGACTGTGCCACAGCTATATTGTTGAGAAAATCCTTTTATGTAGACAATTTGGTAGTTAGTGTCAAAAATAACAAAGAAATGCACCAATTCATTGGAGAGGCAAAAACTATCATGCAAGATGGTAAGTTTGAGCTAAGATGTTGGGTCTCCGGTCCAGAAATGATTGATAAAGAAATCGAGAACACATCTGTTTTAGGCATTAATTGGGATCCTTGCCATGACGAACTCCACTGTAAACAACCATCTAATATACCAGAAAAGCTTACTAAGAGAGCGCTTCTTTCTATAGCACAAAGCACGTTTGACCCTCTAGGTTTTCTATCTCCAGCAACTATCGTTCCGAAGTTGTTAATTCAGAAGTGTTGGTCATTAAATGTAGACTGGGACCAAGATCTTCCAAAAGAAATAGAGAGTCAGGCTAATAATTGGACTAAGCAAATTAATTTCCTTAGTATGTGCAAAATACCAAGATGTCTTAGTCCTTTCGATTTAGATCGAAGTGAAAATAGTTTGCATATTTTTTGTGACGGTAGTCAAGCTGCTTATGCTTGTTGTATTTTTCTACGTTCGGAGTTTGATAATAAAGTTGCAGTTCAGTTAATAGTAGCAAAGTCAAGAGTGTCTCCAACGAAAAGAGTCACCATTCCTAGAATAGAGCTACTAGCAGCTTTGATGGGGTCCAGATTAGTACGCGAGGTTAGGCGTAGTTTAGAGTTATCATGCAAAGAGTACTTTTGGACTGACTCTAGTATAGTGTTGGCTTGGTTGAGAAAGCAAACTGGTTTGACTGTTTTCGTGCATAATAGGGTAAGGGAAATAGTAAGTAATACAAACGTAGATGATTGGCGACACATACCAGGAGAATCGAACCCTGCCGATTACCCGTCACGAGGCTGTAACCCTAAAGATTTGTTTGAAAGGCGTTGGTGGGAAGGCCCTCTGTGGTTGAAAGATTGTACTTGGCCAGTGTCATCGATGTCAGTAGATGAAAAAGAGATGTCGAAAGAATTTGTAACTATGACAGTTCAAGAAGAAGTCGAACAGACATTTTTGAAATGTTTATTATATTTTAGTACTTCTAATAAGATTGTGATGACGGTTGCTTGGACATTACGTTTTATTAATAATTGTAGAGGATTAGATATTCGAACTCTTGACATTTCCTACGAAGAATATAAAATAGCGGAAAAGAAATTATTTTTGATGATTCAAACAGATTGTTTTAACGACGTCGATAGTTTACGCAAAAAGCTATCTCTTGATGTTTTTAAAGGAGATGATGGTCTTTTACGTGTTAAAACAAGACTTGTTTTAAATGACGATAGTTCAAGCGTTTTTATCGCTCCAATACTTTTACCTGGCAAAGATATTTTCGTAGAGAGACTTGTGATGCAAAAGCATAGAGATTTTCTGCATGCTGGTGCTCAAACTCTGTTGTCAAAATTGCGGGAATCCGTATGGATAATAGGTGGAAAAGTTGTAGTTAAGCGAATTGTTCGAAATTGTATAACTTGCAAGCGCTTCAGTGTAAAAGGTTATAGTGCCCCAGTCCCACCATTACCAGAAGGTCGCACACGATGTGGAGCTCCTTTTCAGGTTTCGGGAGTTGATTTTGCCGGTCCATTGTTGTTGCGTTCTGGTGAAAAATGTTGGATTGCTCTATTTACTTGCGCAGTCTATAGGGCAGTGCATTTAGAGTTGTGTATGTCGCTATCCACATAAGAATTTCTGTTAGCCCTCCGTAGATTCATGGCCAGAAGAGGTAATGTGGAAATCATGTATAGTGACAATGGCACTAATTTTCGAGGCGCATGCAACGTGCTTAGCAACCTAAATTGGAATGAAATTCAAGTAAAGGCTAATAAGTTAGTATGGAGGTTCAGTCCTCCACCGCACCTTGGTGGGGAGGATTTTGGGAGAGAATGGTTAGGACGGTAAAGGATATTTTGAAACGAGTTCTAGGGAAAGCAGCTCTAAATTTTAACGAATTAGTAACTGTGTTATGTGAGACAGAGTCAATAATTAACTCGCGTCCCTTGACCGCGATTGATAACACGTCAGAATTAAAGGCTTTGACACCTGCGTCATTTTTGTTACGATTCCGGACGGATGATAATAGTTTAATAGATATAGGAATGATTGATGGGAAAATCTTAAGTTCTAGGTGGAGATATATTACCAAATTATGTTCGGACCTTAAAATGCGTTTTAAAACAGAATATTTAGGACTCTTAGTAAATAAGCATGTTAATACAAAGTCATTGTCTGTCAAGCCCGGCGACATTGTCCTCATAGACACTGATAAGAAGCGTGTAGAGTGGCCGTTGGGTATCGTGAAGGAGATTATGACCGGTATTGATGGTTTTGCGAGGGTTGCTAAAGTGAAAACCGCAACTGGCGAACGGGTAAAGGCCGTAAAGCATCTTCACCCATTAGAAGTAAATTCCGAAGAGGCTAATGGTAAGCCTCACACAGTGACCACACGTTCTGGTCGTACGATCACAGTGCCCGATAGGTTAGCTGTAAGTTTTTGAAGTGCGACTGCGCACACGCAGCGCGCGGCCGGAGTGTGTTAGGTTTTATTTGTTTTATATACTTTTTTATTGTGACGCAGATTTAAATTATTTGATACATGGAATCTGTCATATTTTGTTGTCATTCAAAAAACAGGGATTATAAGTAATAGAAGGAATTGACCAAGTTTGTGTTATTTTATTTAAAAGTATATGTAGCACCATATTAGCAGTATACAAGTTTATAGTGTCTTAAAAGCGCAATTTGGGCCCCAAATAGGGCTTTGAGCATTATTAAATATTATTAGTGCTGCTTACCAGCGCTTATAATGTTATTGAAGACAGACATTAGTAAAGTAGTTATACACAGCATATTCTAATGTAAAAAGCATTTTTTTTTGATGTCAGTTCAGCTTTCAAACAGCTTTTTGAATTACACTGCCAAAGTTCCGTTTCATTCTAAGGCTGAACATTTTATTTTCTTCGTATAAAAGTATTTGAAAAAACTTATGGAAACTTAATGTCAGATTTAATTATTTCATTCAGCGTGTATTGCATTGGTGTTGTGCGAAAAAGTTATAATGTGTCGCTTCATTGAAAATAATTTATCATAAAGGTAAGTATCATTTTATTTTTGTTTTGAATGCAAATGAGCTGGGGGTATTAGTCTTATGTGAAAATATATATATGTTTGTGGTTTATAATTCACGCCCCCTCACAGAAAAGCTTTTTAAATAAAATTAGGGACAAATTAAGAAACGACATATGACACCTTTCGTTATTTTTTTAAAGATTTGATTCATTTTAACTTAAAAAATTGCTTCTATCGGTACGTCGCTTATAAGAAAAACATAATAGGTAGTATTTCATTCATATGTGTGTAATAATTATATTTTTATGTTAGAGAAAACAGAAAGCAAATGGCGTCAGAAAATATTAATGCTTCAAACTCTCAACTAGTTTCTCTTAATGTTGTCAGTCTTACAATAGTAAAAAAAATATGCTTAAGTCATTCAACTTACATATAAAATATCTAAGCGATATCTTTAGCATTATAGTAACACTTTTTAGGCATGTTATAATGTTCATCACCCTTAAACGTCATAATAATGAATTGCTATAGTGTTAATCAGGGTACAGGGTAACTAATCCCTTAATCACATGCTATCCTACTCCACGTCTTTCATATCGTATTCATTTTAAATGAATATATGTCTATCTGCAGTTAGGTAATTTGACAAGTGTAAGTATAAAATCATTATCACAATAAATATGTTGGAGAAATCCCTGAATCATGTGCCCGAATAGAACAAACGGGATCGTGATAGTTGGGGTCAGTGGGTGGGAGTGGGAAGGATAGGTAGTTTAGCGGATTGAGCAGTTGCGCTGCGCACGAAGTCTTGATTTTAATTTTTATTTATTAGTATAAATTAGTCAGGCACAGCACAGGCGACTCGACGGGACGGATTCGTGTATTATTAAATCTTCTTACTCTCTCCCACTTTAGCTGTCACATATAGCTCTATCTCATGGACCTAAATAAATAGAATCTGCAATTTGTCATAATCTGTGGTAGTTTTCGTGGTAAGGTTAAGGTTGCGTATTTTGACTAAATAATAACACAACGTTATTCTGTTGCGTTACTAAAAAATATATTTGATATTATTTAATTTAGCACACCAATTTTAAAATTTATTCATTCTACCCTAACTACTAGTAATAGTTGTGATAATTAGGGTGTCATTAAAAATCGAAGCCGGTTTTTAATCAGTCAGTGTCAAAATATGAATTTGACACTGATTGTAAAATAACCTTGTAGATATTTGTTACTGATTTTCTTTTCAGTCCGTATGTCGAATTAGTTACATAGTATACACAAAAACTAAAATTAAATTACAAATTACCTTTTACCACAAATCAGTTCTTTTTTTGTCCTTTGGGTTATTATTCATTTTAAACTACTTAATTTAATTATTATTCCAGCAAAATTTATATTTTATGATTATAGACAAGAGGGCGACAGACATTCGCTTTTAAAATCAACTTAAATTTAAAAAATAAATGTATCAAACCACTCTTTTTTTGTTTCAGATAATCCATTCACAACCCAATTCATCCACCGTAATACAATTTCAGCAGCACAAGATACTATTTGGCTTTTAGAAGACCCAAATGAAATAGCAGCAAATTCGGAGCCAGTCATTCAGAGCCAGCCTGACATTATGAAAACATGATTTTCATTTTCAAATCTTGAATTTAATACGGAACGACTTGATGAAGCTTCTTGACTTGTGCTTCGCTCATACACAACTACTGATTGTTCTGTATTTTGTGTATCAAGGATATAATTGTTTTGAACACTTGTTTTATTACTTAAACCAGATATAAAGTTTAAATATTCCGATTTTTTCTCTTTACTCCACCTGTTCTCTTATTCTTTTTCCACTGTTTATTCATGACAACAACGTGACACGTGTGCGTCATAAATTAACAATGAGCATATACTACGCACAAATGAAAATAATCATACGACTCATGATTTTATTGCCAAATTATGACTTGAAGTAATTAAATTACATTTTTATTTATATAAATAGTGCAGAAAGCTTTAAAGTAACAATTAAATAAGAAGATAACAGAGCTAAAACTTTAGTAAATGTTTGGTTAATGCTAAGCAGTAAATAAGCATTAGAAAATATCATAAAAATGCGTTTACTCTTACAAAACACATTTTTATCCTATATATATATCTAAGTTCACTATAAATTATTTCGACAACGTTAATTTAATGTCTTCAGTTATCTTATTTACTAATATAAGACCTTAACCTTTGTGTTAGTGTGTATGTTTAGGGTGCTGTATATTTAAATGTTTTAGTATGACTATTAGCCACTTAACTTAATTTTTTAGACCAAATAATAGCTTCATGCATTATAAATTGCACAAAATTCTACTCAAAAGCATTTAAACTTAGTCAAAACTGATTTAAAGTGATATTCTGACTTTAAAACGTAAATCAGCCTTTACTTCAGAGAATATACAGATTACGTGTTACTTGGGATCCATTCGCTCGCAGATTCAGGCATCTGAAATAAATAAAAAATAATCTGATATTACTTTTTTACTACAGGATTCGTCATCGACACGTGACTACGAAACAGAGGCAGAAACCGACTTAAATCGTCCCGTTATTGAATGTGACACATCTCAAGATGGGAATACGAGTACTAAGTCAAAAGTTACTGCTCCTCCAACTCAAAAGCGCTGTTCGAAAGATCCACCAGAGTTATCAGAGGCCAGCAAGGGGGTAGCAAATGCTTTTGGCACATTAAACAGAGTGCTTGATAATAAAACTGCAAGACATGATGATGATTATGATCTATATGCTAAACTTCTTGCCACAAAATGAAGAAATTTTCCAGAATATGAAAGAGAAAAAAATATGTTAGAGATTGATAGCATGTTGATAAAAAGACGTCGAGGTAGCCAAAATACTATTACTGATTCCACTAATATGAATCGTTCATCCTCCTCAAAGTTCTTATCGCTCAAACTGGTCTCGCTAATCTCCTTCACCACACTACCGACCCATCTCAACACAGTCCATCCCTCCAACTTACGTTACTATTCCCAATCAATCTCCGCATAACCCACCCCATTCACCGCAGTATGTTTTTAATGAACCCCAAACTCAACGTATTCGGATATTGTCTAATGATAAAATATATTCACAATCACATTGAGTCTTCATCTGCTCAAAGGCTACAAACATCATCTTCAGAACTACCCGTTGAACTTCATTTACCAGAATTATCTGATAGAACGTACGACCAATCTCAGTCTTTAGAGACTCAAATTATAATGAATCAGACATATGAAGACGCATAAAACACACAAATGAAAAGTTCATGTGATGCTAAACATTGTTTCATGATGATTCAAGTAATTGATCTATCCATGGTAAAAAAAGACTGTTGTATTTTGAAGTCTAGAACTACTTTGTAGTTCTTTCTACATTAATAAATAATACATTAATAACATGAAGTTTTACTTATTTAAAAAAAGTTTTAAAAAAAGTGGGTATAGTGAAACACGTATCTCGTTTAGCTCCCGAATTTTTAATTGCAAATAACAGTTTTAAACACAAATAAATAATCACCTCATATTACAAGTGTACAACAGTGACCTACCTGAGTGAACACAACAACAAAAACAGAACACTACACGCTGTAATTTCGAACACTGTAAAAGCGGGCCGTTGTAACCGACATTTACCACTATGCCAGACACCAACCGCTTCTGCTGCAGTGGATGCAGGCAGGTCATTCTGCACCGGCGATACCTGACGTGCAGCCTGTGTCATCAGCACTACGATCTGGAGTGCGCAGGAGTGTCGGAACAGCGCTTTTTTAATACTCTCACTGGGGAACACAGAGCTGCTTGGAAGTGTATGGAGTGCAAGTGCAAGCAGCCAAAATCCGACAACACTGACACTCCGGTGAGGGCTTCGGAGGACGGGGTGACTGTGCGGCGGGGCGTGCTAAAGCCGGTGGATATGGACATGTCCATTCTCGATGACACAGCGCCGCAAAACATGTCGGTGGAGTTTTCCGATTTTCAGTCGTTTGTCGTTGAGCTCCGCCAATTCCGCGAGGAAATAAGGTCCGAGATGAAGGCGACCCGTGCCCAGATCGATGCCCTGCGCGATGACATGCGCGAGTTGTCAGGTAGAGTCGTCCGTTGTGAGGGGCGCCTCGGTGCCGTCGAGGAGCGCATGCGCGCCCTCGAGACAGCCGCCGACTGCACCAACGGAGCCGTCGCAGCGCGTATCGATGCCCTCGAACGAAGAGTGGACACCGTGGACCGGCGTAGGGCGGAGGCCGGCGCGGACGCCGGCACCGACGTCGTCGCAGGGCTGGAGCGGACGATCGCCGGGCTGAAGCTCGATCTCAACGACCGTGACCAGGAGGCGCTGCTGGCCGACCTCGAGATCGGCCAGCTCCCGGAGCAGAAGGGCGAGAGCGTCATGCACGCCGTGCTGGTGCTGGCCGAGCGCCTGGGCGTGCCGCTGGAGGAGCGCGACGTGGTGTTCGCGGAGCGCGTGGGCGCGCCCGTGGCGGAGGGGGGCGGGGCTCGCGCGCGCCGCGTCGTGGTGCGCCTGGCGCGCCGCCAGCTGCGCGACGAGCTGCTGCGCGCCGCGCGCGTGCGCCGGGGCCTGGTGGCCGAGGGCGGCGGCCGGGTGTTCGTCAACGAGCGCCTGACGCGCTCCAACTGCCAACTGTTCCACCAGGTGCGCGAGCAGTGCCGTAAACAGCAGTGGAGGTACTCCTGGACGAAGCGGGGTCGCATCTACGCTCGAAAGAGTGACGGCGCACAGGTATACCAGTTTCGGACGCCGGCTGACATCGACAGAGTGTTTACCGACTCGTCTGCATGACTCGTTTTCTGTGACAGGAAAAAAGACATTAAACAAGAATTAATACAACTATGTATTTCACTTGATAAAACTTACATAAATAAGATTTTTGTAACTATTTACCTATCCAATGTGTATCTGCTGTTTGCATGTCATATTCATGATTTCGAGTATCATTTGTGCATCTGGTTGGTTGCCATTTGGTCCGTTCTGTGTCGCTACGTGACCCCCAATTATCTAAAAGTAGAAAATGCAATAGTATATTTAGAACAAGTTCAGTTATCGTTTATATTATTATGTTTATCCTATTTTAATTCTTATCTTCTTTCACTTCTAATTAAAATCAAATATGAAATCAAAATCTATTGCTCTTTAAATTGTATTATTGTCTACCATTTCAGTTTATGTAAATTCTTACCAACAGCACAGGCCTCGGGCTAAAGAATCTGTTAGTAGGTCTGTTTAATGCAGGGTCTCTGGGTACAAAGCAGGAGGAGTTTGTTGTGGCAGTGGAGGAGACTGAGCCAGATCTGCTAGCAATAAATGAGACCTGGATGGAGAGTGAGGAGGACTGTCGAGCCCCTAAACTAGCAGGCTACCATCTAAGACATATACTGAGACCGAGTTGTGTGCCTAAGGATCGTGGGGGAGGTGTGGGTTTCTACATAAGAAAATGTATGAATGTCAAAATGTGCCGGCACCCCAACGATGAGCCATCGGTGCAGCAGATGTGGTTGTCCTTGCACCTGCAGAACCAGGTCATCGTTGTGGGCACGGCTTATAAGCCACCATGGCAGAATGTGGGTTTGTTTCTTGATGCCATTACCGAATCTGTGATGTTTTTCTCAAGGGCAGATGGAATCATTCTGGTGGGCGATTTTAATATTAACTTGATGGATAGGGATAGCGCTAAGTATAAGGCCTTTGTTAAATTTACTGAAACTCTGAACCTGACCCAGCTGATTGATGAACCTACACATTTCACAAGCCATAGCAGTACGCTTATAGATGTAGTGTGTACTGATGTCCCCGCCGTCCGGGTGGCCGTCAGGTACACTCCGGATATGGGTGCTCACGCGATGTTGCTGGCAGAATTCAAGATCAAAAAGGAGAAGCCCTGTCAGAGGTGGGTGACATACAGGCCTATGAAGAATATACTTGTGGACCTATTTAACAGGGACATTGCTCTGATCCCGTGGACTGACTTTAAGGGATTCCTAGGAGTTAATCAGGTGGTTGATGCTTTTAACTGTGTGTCAGGGGACTCTATGATTTACATGCCCCCTTAAAAACATTTAAATTCAAACATCCACCACACCCCTGGATCACAGACACGGTTAGGGATATGATGCACGTTAGAGACAAATATTTCAAAAAATACAAACAGCATGGCACTGCTAATCTAAAGGAAAGCTACAAAAAGATGAAGCATATAGTCATTGAAGCCATTGAGAAGGAGAAATCATGTTTCTTTGCCAAACATATAAATAACAATCTCAAGAACCCAAAGAGGTTGTGGAAAAATCTCAAAGGGACTATTATACCCAGCAAGAAGACTGACACTGACCTACCCCTCTCATTCAATGACCCTGACCAAATAAACTCACATTTTTTGAATGTACCTGGTAGTGGGAGGGTCAGAATTTCTCAACTTACATATTTTGAATATCAGAATTTCAATAAAACTGCTACTTTCTCCCTCCGGCCTGTGGGTAGTGACTTGGTCCTAAAAACCATAAACAAACTGCGCTCGAATGCACAGGGTCATGATGGCATCTCCTTGGACATGCTTAGGCTGACTTTGCCACACTCACTTGATGCTATCACTGAAATGATAAACAGGTCCCTTTTGGAACACACTTTTCCCGATAGTTGGAAGATAGCAGTCGTCAAGCCACTACCTAAAACCAATCCTCCCGTAACAATGCAGGACCTCCGCCCCATCAGCATTCTTCCATGTCTCTCAAAAGTCCTGGAAAGGATTGTATGTGATCAACTCACAACATACTTAGAAGACAACAACATGCTGCCCAAATATCAATCTGGCTTTCGCAAGGGCCATGGTACGGGAACTGCTCTCGGAAAGGTGGTAAATGATCTACTGACTGCTCAGGATCAGGGATGTGTGACTTTCCTACTGCTACTTGACTTCTCACGGGCATTCGATGCTATTAACATCCCCTTACTGACATCAAAACTTAGTTACTATGGGCTTGACAGTGGCGCCATAAAATGGTTCCATAGTTACCTACATCAGAGGCAACAATATGTGGAGATAAGTAGAGCAGATGGCACAAAATTGCACTCTAAACAGCGGGTAGTGCAAAGAGGTGTGCCGCAAGGCTCAATATTGGGTCCAATCCTGTACATTCTGTACAGTGCCGACATCACTGAGAGCATTTTACACTGTAAGCATCACATCTATGCAGATGACCTTCAGCTTTACCTGTCATTTGACCCTGCAGAGTGCCATAATGCCGTGGTCACGATAAACAATGAGCTACAAAGGATATCAGACTGGTGCATGAACAACTGCCTCACGCTAAATGCCAAAAAATCAAAACTTATGGTAATAGGAACACCAAAGAAAATTGCTAAACTTGATGATAACCTAATAAAAATTACAGTGAATGGGGAGGAAATAGAAAGGACAGAAAAAGCAAGAAATCTGGGCCTGATCTTCGACAGTAATCTGAGATTTGAGAGCCACATCACAGAATACACAAGAAATTGTTTTTTCAGACTTAAACTATTGTACAAAATAAGGCCATACCTTAGTGAAGAACTCAGAATAACTCTGTGCGAATCACTTATATTATCTAAGCTCAATTACTGTGACACTGTCTTTGGCCCATGCCTGCTGGCTCGTACAGCGAAACTCATACAGCGCGTACAAAATGCCTGCATTAGATTCTGCTACCACATCCCTCCTCGGACTCACGTTACTCCATACATCAACGCTGCAAACTTACTGAGGATGGAAGCTCGCAGAAAGTTTCATCTTGCAACCTTACTATTCGAGGTCATTAGGACACATCGACCACGCTACTTACACGAGGACTTGGTATGGGCACGAGGTGGAAATGGACGTAGGAGAAGGGAGTGCACCAACGTCTTTCTGACCCCGAGACATCGTACAGTCGCATTCCGGGGTTCCTTTAAATTCGCCGCTACTCGATGCTGGAACACTCTGCCCCCGCCGTTGCGCGCCCTAAACACAAAACAAACATTCAAAAAGAACCTGAAAAAACACCTTTTGAAAATCCAATATGATGACGAAAAGCACAGGTATACTTACAAACAAAGAATGCGCGTCATGCCAGGGGACAACGATTCCGGGGAGAAGTCATCTGCATAGTCAGCCCTCCACACACAATGGACCCATTCTCGCACACGAGTTTTCGCTTTGCGGAGTCAGCGTCGGCATTTTTGTCCATGTTGCGTTGTGGTCGCTATTTTACTCTGCATTGTCGCTGAGCGAACAGAATGGCCTGTCACCTTTTGCAACACCCAGTTACTCCACATACCCATGATGCACGAATTTTCAATGTCAACATGTCGTACATAATAAAATTAACGTGGCAAAAACGAAATCTTTTGCAGAAAGACAGGGCGTGGCGGTCGGACCGGATGAGACGTAGTTTTCTCCACAGATCATATCATAGATATGTAGCACTTGACGTTTGACATTTCGTCTTTTTTGTTTTTTTGTTTGTTTCGCCTACTCGCCGGTGCGTTCCGTTTCGCCTTGAATGTCGAAGGCGCTTGCAAGCGCTTGCAGCTAAGTAAGCGCTGCAAGCGCTTACGCCGTACGCCGCTTATGCCGTTTTATTTTAATTTGATTCTTTTATTATATATTTTTTTCTTATTTCATACATTACGTTTAGAAATATTAGTGTTTTATTGTTTTGTTTTTGTTTATTTTCGCATGTATTATGTTATTCTTTTCTTTTTGTTTAGTTATTGTGTGTTTTATCTATATCCACACCCGGCACCCTCTGAAAATTAGTGTCGCGGCCTGCATTTTGTGGCCACGATTAATGCTGAGAGGGTGCCTTTTCGACTCGCTCTCGATATTAATGTTAAATAAATGTGTGTGTTTTTCTGTTTATTGTATATGTGTTTTTATTACTGTATTTGAGTCGAATAAATGTATTTTCTTTCTTTCTTTCTTTACTTATTTAATAATATCTTGCAAAACATCATTGAGTGCCAAACAGACTTCGATTATTATGCGTGAGATAAGTGAACTTGCTATTTTAAATAGGTAATGTAAGCTTCTGTAATCATCTCCAGTAGCTAAAAATCTCAATGTCAATGCAAGTCGTATTTTTGTTGGTACAGCTTCCCTCCAAGTAATATCTTGCTTAGAAACCATAGGAGAAATTTTATGTAGCAGGTATTCGAAATAAGTGCATGACATTCGAACGAAATTATCGAACTCCCCAGATGGTTCTGCAAGAAGCTCGGCAAGCTGTTGATTCATAGTCTCTCTAAAAACAAAGAAAATTAGTTGCATATAATTATACAGTGATAATTACCCCATGGCAAAATTTAAGGAAGTCACTCGGTGTCAAGTTTCTTTATGGAATCAATGTCGAAATCTCAAAAAAGTATTACGTTTTTCCATACAAATCCAATCAGCTGATCGAGTCTATTTTTACCCACGACGGTAAAAATCTCATCTAAAGAGAATAAAATAACTCAAAACCCCCGACTTAACTTAGATGTAGCGATAATAATTTTACCATAATACATAACCGAGGAATATCCGTTGGGGGCTGCCATTAAAGTTATTTTATTCTTTTTCGATGACATTTTTACCGTCGCGGGTTTTTTTTCAGTTTTTTTAATTTTGCTTAATTTTTCTATGTGGTACATACATGGACTCCATAGAGCAAGTTACCTATTGTAATGTGACACTGACCTTCGAACTTTTTGCAAAATTATTATCAGCCTGTATATCAATAATAACTGATAACACATTTACCTCGATCTATTCCGATGAATAGTCACCACCCACCACCTTCTTTTGCGCCATTTTTTTTAGTCACTGTATAAATAAATTGCCGCGGCTGCAAGAACTTCTACGACCATCTTTTAAGCGCCAATGCAGAATGATCAGTAAGCCAATGTGTGAACAGGAATCTTGGTTTCCATCATTTTTGCCCAACACGTTGGGCCAACACCTTGGCCCCATGTGTACAGCCGGCTTTATCATTACGCCCAAGCAATTACGAACGTTGGGCCAATGCTGCTACAGCCTACCGTTGGTTAAAAACTGTAGGCATTCCTGCAATGTATGTATCATAGGCCCTATTATACTAGTGTCGTAAATTTTAAATAAATAGCTGCTATCATTTATTTGAACTGGTACTTATAACTGTTAAACTTAAATTTATTTACTGGCAACACCGATATATTTTTGGAGGGGAGTTTTGTATTCGGGGAGAGCGCGGAGTTCGGCAGTTCAGTTGGTTTATGGCATCAAGTTGAAGAGGTTGTATCTGAAGTTGTACCCTGTTCGAAGAATAAAAGTCTTGAAGAAGTCTCAGTGTTATAATTTCTTAACAAGTCCGAAGTGCGCAACAAACCTGCAGCCCACAAAGAACAAGGTACGTGAAATAGTGTATGCTTGAATTATGACCAAGTTAGTGAGAATATGAAGTGATACAGTTAACTATCAGCAAGTGAAATTTATTTTTAAATAATACGATTTTTGTAGCACGTGGTCGGGGCTACCCTCCGGTCGTGCTACTTAAATTCAAAGCTTTTGAATCCACGTGTGCCGTAGTGTGCTCTGTTTGAGGTTGGGGCTACTCTCCGATGAAACTGGCACAATATGAGGGCACGTGTAGTTGAAAGCAATGTTTAAAAATTGGTAGAATTATTTCTTAAACCTACGAGAATTATTTCTAGAAATACGGTCGCATATTTTAAAACAAATAGTTAAATGAGGTTTTAACCTGGTCAAAAGACAAAGCGTAGCTAAGATTAGGACGTGTAAGCTTAATTTAAGTGTGGAATTCGAATGCTTATACGTGACGTTATGTTTTGTGCATGGTCGGGGCAACTCTCAGACTGCGTTAAGCATAATGCGAAGCGCATTTGCATTCGAATTATTCGAATTCTTGTGTAAGACGTATTTTACTCATGGCTGGAGCTACTTTCTGACAGCACAAACATGATACGGAGCGTGCTTGTATTTGAATAAGTTGAATCTAATGGTATTAAAGTGTTGGTTGGTGATTAAGTAAAGCGTGACTAAGGCAAGGCAGTTAACTTAATTCAAGTGTGACATTCAAATGCTTATGCGTGTCGTTGTGTTCTGTGCATAGCCACATGGGCATGATACGAAACACATTTGTATTCGAATAATTTGAATCCTCGTGTGCACCGTTGTGTTTTGTGCATGGCCGGAGCTACTTTCCGACAGCACATGCATGATACGGAGTGCACTTGTATTTAAATAAGCGTAGGACGTATAAATTTTAAAGTGTGAATTTTCGATGCTTATGCGTAACGTTATGTTCTGTGCATAGTCTGGACAATTCTCAGACTGCATTGGCATGATACGAAGCGCTTTGCATTCGAATTATTTTAATCTTCATGTGCGACGTTGTGTTCTGTGCATCGCCGCGACTATTCTCCGACGGCACAGGCACGATACGGAGTGCATTTGTATTTTAATAATGTATGTTGTCTGGGATGTTTTAAGTGTGCTATGATCCTGCTGAGAATAATTTGCCTTAGGCTGATCTGAGTGTCAGTTTGTACTTTAAGATATATTGATTTCGTAGCTTAGTGTTCTACCTAGTTGTTTTCTTTGTTGGTAAATGGTTAATTGTGCTATGACCGTCAGAATAATAATTAAGACTAGGGTGATTAAGTATCAGTTTGTACTTTAATATTAATTGATTGTGTAGCTAAGTATGCTACCTGGTGGTTTTCTTTATTAGGGATTAGTTACGTGTGCTATGAGCCTGACAAAAATAATTTGCCTTAGACTGATTAAGTGTGTCAGTTTGTACTTTAATATGAACTAATTTCGAAGCTAAGTGTGATACCTGGTTGTTTTTTTTTTGTCGGGAAATAGTTAAGTGTGCTATGACCCTGACGATAATCATTTGCCTTAGACTGATTAAGTAGGTCAGTTTATACTTTAATGTGAATTGATTTCGTAGCCAAGTATACTATCTGGTTGTTTTCTTTGTCGGGGAATAGTTAAATGTGCAATAACCCTGACAATAATAATTTACCCTAGACTGATAAATTCTGTCAGTTTCTACTTCCATATGTATTGATTTCGTAGCTAAGTATGTTACCTATTGGTTTTCTATGTCGGGGAGTAGATAAGTGTGCTATGACCATGACTAGAATAATTTGTTTATTACTGATAAGTGTGTCAAGTCAGACCGATTAAGATGTACTTTAAAATGTATTAATTTCGTAGCTAAGTATGTTACCTATTGGTTTTCTATGTCGGGGAATAGTTAAGTGTGCTATGACCATGACTAGAATAATTTGTTTATTACTGATAAGTGTGTCAAGTCAGACCGATTAAGATGTACTTTAAAATGTATTAATTTCGTGGCTAAGTATGCCACTTGGTTATTTTCATCCTCACTAAATACTTTAATGTGCTTTAACCCTAACGAGAATAATTTGCCTTTATACTGATAAGTGTGTCAGTATCAGACTGATTGAGACATATCTTTAATATGAATTTATTTCGTAGCTAAGTATGCTACTTCCTTTTCTTCTTTCCTTTCTTCCATGCCGGGAAATAGTTGAGTGGGCTATGACCCTAATAAGAATAATTTGCTTTAGAGTGAGTAAGTGTCACTGTCAGACTGATAAAGACACTGACAACTTTTACATGGAGTGGTTTTGTAGCAAAAAAAAATGCCAACTGGTTATTTTATTTGTCGGGGAATTTTTAAGTCTATTATTTTAATATGGACTGATTTTGTAGCTAAGTACGCAAATTGACAGGGTCCTTTGTCAGAGGAAAGTTAAGTGTGCCATAACTCTAACAGGGGAAATGCTATTTAATTTCTTTTAATGATATAGCTTTTAGGTTTAAAGAATCTTTATTTCTCAAAAGAACACAGTTCACTTACATGAGATTTTAATAACTAAAATGATTTAACGGTCATACGAATGACTGAACGAAGCTTATCAATACTTATAATATCTTAAATAAAGCTATTATTAAACAATGCGGTTAGAACTTATTTTAAAATTGAGTAGGTAAGGTACATATGGTTGCTGAGCAAAGTTCTCAAGTCTGGAGGGAATATTGGCCTTAGTTGCATACGTGTAAAGATTGAATTTGTTTAAGTTATACTGGTAAAACTAAAATATTGTAAGGTAGCTTTTTGATACAGTTACGTTAGTTGACGTAAGTTATCGGTAAAGTAAAAAGTGATGTTAACCATAAAACAATCCTGATGCTAGGCAAAGTTATAATGGTGATGAAGTTTTGAGTGCTACTTAAATACTATGAATGAAAGATATTTTTTTATATGAACAATTTTATTAAAATATGCTAAATTTTATATTAGTGTATCTTATGCCGCAGTGCTGTATTATTATTGCTTTTACTTCTTAAAGGCTCTTTAGAAAAATATTTACCCATAGCTTCGAATTTATAATTGAAGTTTTCTGGTTTAAAATTAATTTTCTATTAAAGAATAAATATTTTGTCCCTACTTGACTAAATCCAAATTAATTACTAGCAAAATTATGGTCAAATAAGATGCTAGTTAACAGCACAGGTGTACGTGTTTTAGAAAAACCTATGAAAGGCTTTATTAAAGGTCATACATTATTTCGTATCCCATTTAGGAATCTAAGTTAGTAACACCATAACAAAGTTATTAATATTTTATTATTATTAATTCTACTAAATCATGAAAACGATTCTCGGCCAATCGTATTTTAGTCAATCTTATAATAATTATACAATAAAGGCATCTGATGAATCCTAATGATTTTGTTTCATGCAATCTGATGAGTCTGCATCACACGCAATGTCGCGCATGAGCTCGAAGAAGGAAGGGACCCCACGGTGAACGATGGAGGATGTCACTGAGAGGCAGAGCCCAGGAGGAAGACGTGAGTCTGGCTAGACCCACTCAAAACTTCAAATTATACTCTAATACAGCTTTAGGGCAATTTTGGGGGGTACCCAATGCTGAGCAGCCCAAGAAACTGTCGCTATTGTCAATGCCTCTTTTCCAAAAGTTTACTATGTTGTATTATTCAATTTAAGTCTGTACATTGTATTAACTTTAAAATAATTTTCTGCGTTATAATACACATTTGTAATGACCTACCCTAATGAGGGTTTCCTTTTTGTAATAATTGTTTTAAATGTAGTATTGGTAAGTCTATATAACATTATAGTGATTTAAAAAAAAAACATTGCCCCAAAAGACATTCTTGTGAATAGTCAAAACAGCCTAAGCTTTTAAAATTTTGGACGAAATATTATTTAAAACCTTCAGAACAACAAAAAATAAACATAAACGCAAGCTTTCATTTTCAATTCGTATACCTTATATTATTGTATATTTTTCTATCAATAAGTTCTATAAGCATGTCATAGTGTTACTGTTACTAAACTTTCTTTGTTTTCATACTATGAAAACAAGTACCGCCTTACTTAGGTCTAAGTGGACTATTTAATATAATTTCCCCATCATACTAAAAAAACTATTACTTTATTTAGAATAAGGTTATTTAATTTGAGAAAAGAATGCTTATTTTGTGTGTATTCATCTTAATTAGCATTTGGTTGTTTTCGCTGGATTTTTGTTTCAAAATAGGGTAAGAGGGTAATATAAAAAGTACACCACAGCTTTTTGCTTGATAAAACTTAATCATTTATTGCTCCCTAAGAATACAATTCACTTAACCAGAGATGTTTAAAACACAAAAGATGTCAGAAATTGCGAACAGGTGCATTCACATGTACACAAATTATTATTATTTTTATTATCTAACGATGACAATATTACTTTTGGCTTAACTTTAACAAGGTACGAGTCATTCGTTAAGTATCAATAATGTTGCGGGTGGGTTTGATAAAAGTTCCGTCCTAGCCGGTTCTCCGGTCGCATTTGCGAAACGTATTACGTAACTGAGTAACTGCAACTGCTATTTATTATTTATAATTTTATACATAATCAGTATTATAAACTTTATCTTTATCAGTGTTCTAATTTGATGATTTATTGGATTTGAAATAATTTAAACACTATTAAATATCGGGATCTTTTAGGAAATGTCGTATGACGTATTTTAATTATTTTAAACAGATAAAGCGAATGTGTTTTTTTTCAAGCAGTTTGGCAAATGATTGGTATATTACACCTTGATGATATAAATGCAATACACTGCACTTTGTATAAGAATTATTTAGGTTAAATTAAAAAAAAAAACACATATGTTTGAAGTATAGGAAATGTGAGATCACTATTTACAGATTCCTTCTTAAACTCTGAAATCATTCTAAAGGGTACTTTATTTAATTTTTATACTTTATAATGTCCGCTTAGCGTTATATACATAACTTAATTAACAAATTGCACTTTAAACTTAGTAACCGCTAGTTAATGAGTAAAAATAAACAGTATTATGTAGTGTATCTACAAAGTCAGGTATAAGTAGCCGCTTATAAAGTTAAGGTACTTTTTTTTTTAGAACATCTTAAGGGATTTTGAAGGTAATTTAATTTAAATTTTGTTTAGTTATGAATATTGAGGGGATATTATTAAATATTTTAACCAGTCATGTAGAAATGACTGGTATTTAGCATTTTAATCCTGTACTGTTGAAGGTAGTCTGTTTTTGTCTATTGTGTTATGTAATATTTTTTTGTAACTTTAAAGAAATGTCTCAAACTTCTGAAAGTGAAAATGCGGATATCATAACAAGGATGGTACCGTCGGTAGGATTTCTTTTAAAGTAAGGTTTACAAGTAGGGTTATGTATTGTTCAGAGTAATTATTATTACAAGGTTTTTTTTGCATTAGAATCGGGTCTGCCATGTCAGTGCTCTTACCCTTATAACATAATACCGTATTGGAGTTCAGAGTACGCAAAAGCAAACTTATTATAGTTGAAATCGCTGCTTTTTATGAATGATTAGATAAATTGACAGCCTTTAATAAAAACACAATTGGTTTTAAAATATACGTAAAATGCATAGTACTTAGTAGGTTATAAGCTTAAGGCAAAGTAGTATACAAAATCTGTACGATTCCATCATATTTTTTTTAAATATTAGTTCTACGGCTTATAATAACTATTTGTTGACATTGTTGCTGTGTAATCAAATGTTTGAACATTTTTATTTCTTTATAATTTTAGATATTTATAGCATTTTATCTCTGTATCGTATCTTTCATAAATTATCACCATCTAGTGATGGCGTTGGCGACGCTATAGGAACAATATTTAGCAATGCCCTGCTGGCACATACATTTTCTCTGCCATGTTTAATGTTGTGTTATACAATAATGTCTCAATCATTTGTTTTTGTTTTATGACAAGACCCAAATAAAACTAAATTAATATTGAATTACAGTTTCAATTATTACTTAATCGATGGTAAATCTTACCTAATTGTAATATTGAAATTATTTGTATGCTGTTTTGTATGGCTAAGTAGGTCATTGTACTTTTTATTTATTTAAGACCACGTCTTTCATTGACTAAGGTTTAGTCACTAAGCAGATATATTTGTATTTAGATTTAACTATAGTACTAGACGACCTGGTATATACAAAATGTTGTAATATAATGCAGATTTTTTTCTATTACTGCGCGAATGTCGTAATGACTCGAGGAACTCATGTTATATTATTATATTTAAGGAAATTATTAATTATCTAAAACAAGTTTTATATATGCTTTCTAAGCACATTGCAACTAAATTTTCATTATTATAAGTGTAAAATGAAATCGAAAATTTCATGTCTTATTTATTTAATTATTATTTTCTTGGCATTAACAATTATTTATGCACATGTATTAATTAATTGAATTCAGTTTGAAAACTTTAAATTAAACTTGGTTGCTATTTTTAATATTCAAAATCATAAGGTAATGTTTGGTTATTTATGTACTCGTTTCAACCCAACTGAACCGCCTAGCTATTCGAGCGCCAGGAGGCTGCTCGATGTAGGACGGCCGAATGTCGTAAATTTTAAATAAATAGCTGCTATCATTTATTTGAACTGGTACTTATAACTGTTAAACTTAAATTTATTTACTGGCAACACCGATATATTTTTGGAGGGGAGTTTTGTATTCGGGGAGAGCGCGGAGTTCGGCAGTTCAGTTGGTTTATGGCATCAAGTTGAAGAGGTTGTATCTGAAGTTGTACCCTGTTCGAAGAATAAAAGTCTTGAAGAAGTCTCAGTGTTATAATTTCTTAACACTAGTCTGTGTAAAAAGTATCGGGAATATGTCAATAAAAAGACCCGCGTAAAAGAGGTCGTTCTAATTTTTTTACTGCATGTTGGTAGCACTGTACTGATTCAGCGCGCAAAATTCGAGCGGGATCTGTTATTCAATTTGTTTTAAACTACACTTTTTGTTGGTCATAGTTTTGAGTCCTCGGCGATTTTTACAATGGAAAATACTGTTGAACAAAGAGTGTGCCTTTTTGTGTTTCGAATGATATTTCATGTAGTCAATCACTAAAAATGTTGCGGAATACCTACGGCGACTCGTGTATATCGAAAACACGAGCTTACGAATAGTATAAGGCTATTAAAGAAGGCCGAGAAGTAGTAGTAGACTTGCCTCGTTCTGGTAGACCTCCAACCGCTACGACCAAAGAAAACATCGACAGAATCAAGAAGAATGCTGCTCTAAAATTATACTTTATTGATGCCTCACAAAATGATTTACTAATTGCTTCAAACATTTATCAAAAGTTGATCGATCCGGTATCTCTGTTATTTCTTCAATTTTTGGATTTCGTTTTGCCAATTTTTAATAAATTGAACAAGGAAATGCAAGCGGAAGGTGCTAGAATTCACATTCTCTATTTACATATTTGTGCATCTTTGAAGACTTTGTTTAATTGTTTTTTAAATCGGTCATACTTAAATGCAACAGACATTGAAGATGTCAGCTTCATAAATCCTCATAACTTTAAGCATACTGATGAGATGTACTTCGTAGCTAAAGTTATGGACACATTGTTGAACAATAACAGTTTGACTGCAGATCAAACAAATTTACTTCGAACAAGATACCTGCAATTTTTTATTGAAGCGTCTGAACAAATCGTTCAAATATTCCCACTAAAAACAATCCATAAAAAGAGTTAAATATTTTAGCCCCAAAAAATGTGAAAAAAGGATGACATCCAAGTATAATCCCACTTTGCAGAGTATTTCCTAACATAATTCATGCTAAAGACTATCAGAGCAAGACACAGAATGGCGCCTCCTAAGAAATACAGAAAGAATTAATGAGTTACGAGATGAGCCCGAAGATTTCTAGGCAAGTGTGGCCCAAATGAAGGGTGGTAACGGAACACCTTTGTTTGGAATGGTAACTTCATTTGTATTTCACATTTTCAGCTTACCTCACTCTTCGGCTAACGTGGAAAGAATTTTCTCTTCAGTCAATTTAATAAAAACCAAAAACCGCAACCGCCTTTCAACGAAGGTCATAGTAGGGCTTTTACATACCAAAAGGCTACAATAATATAGTCACAATATAAAATACCATACAGATATAAATACACTGAAATAAACACCCGCACCCATAAAAATAATCAATAAATCAGGCAGACGAATATCACGTAACCCAACGGGATACGCGCACAGATGCACCTACAGTATCCATAATAAAAACGTCATACCACACGATAAACGCCATTAATTCATCGGACGTCAGAGGAACAGGACAAAAAAATAATAATAATAATGGACCCCACACAGAGAAAGCAGACCAGACCTCAACAAATCCCAACAGGGACCATAAGAGAAGGTCCAGGAGGGACCAGGGTGGCAACAGGTACCGCAAATCAAATAATATTAAATAGCAATGCACCAGTGGGAATAGCCGAGACCGCGGAAAACAAACCGGACCTATTCCCCACACCACCCAGAAGCACCAGCCCCTACGAGGAGGCCGACCTGGAAGGGTGGTCGGACCTGCTGGGAGTGGAGCTGGTGGAGGAGCGCCAGCCAGTAAAGCGAAAAAGGCAACGAGGCCCCAAATGCCGCCGTACCGGGAAACCAAGGTCCCAACGGGACAGACCACCTCTTCCCGAAGGCGAAGCCCCCCCGCCCCCACTCTCAAACATACTCTTCTCGATTTCCCTCGTCCCCAAGTAAACCGTGCCCCAACCCCGCGAGTGTTCAAAAGTACCATTAGTGTAAAAAAGTGATATTTACGTGAACCGAAGTTCCTACAAACAAAGACTAAGTGATAATAAAACGTGATAAGTAAGTTAACTACTTAGCATAAGGCCATACCGGCAGCACTTGAAGACATCTATTAGTAAGTAGTAAGTAAGTAAGTACGAAACAGTTAAATATCTTTAAACACATAACATAAACTTTGAAAATCAATAGATGTCTCCAAGTACAACATTTATACCGTAGAACCGCACGCCATGTAAGATAAACAAAGCCCGGTTTAACCACCGCGCGGTTAACGTTTAGATTAAAGCTTAACTAGTCATTCAAAGATCATTGATATTTTTTTTTGCAAAGTAAGTTATACCAGTAGAATAATAACGTAAATCATTTACTATTATATAACAGTTTTAGATTAGGTACTCAAAATATTTCAACACCGAAATTTTATTATGACATAAAAATAAGTAAACCGAACCATGTTACTCAAAACCGTAAAACTTAACCGATTATTGATTCATAAACATTAACTTAACTACTGCTACGGCGAAATTAACCTCAGCCACAGAACGTTTTCATTAAACGAGATTGTAAACAACCCATCCGTGAAATATAGATAGATAATTATTCTGTATTAGTATAAAAACTTTCATGATAACAACATAACACGAGTTGCCGGAGAAGGAATGTTAACTACCTACACCTGCAGGTAACCGCCGTCGCCTCGCGTAAACAACAATCCTGAAAAAATAGGTACTTACGATACACGCCGATAACTCGTGTTATGAACAGCAGCGTACACTATAATTAAGGAATGTAGGAAATATTGTAAACACATGGAATAACTAGAATAAGCATGAGATAACTAACTCAATGATTTTTATAGCATAATATGTATACCAAATATTAAGTCAACATCTTAGTCAAGTAAAATACCTCATCATAAGGCACGATTCTTCAAAAGTCAGATAAAAAAAAAAACATTTGAGCCAAACAAAATATAATATGACTTACCCGATAACATCAGCTATTTACCAATAACCATTGATATATATATATATTACTACATTAGCAGTAACCCCAAAAACTTACTGTCAACAAGCATATGTCCAACGACATATGCGCCGCGTACTTCATACCAGTGCTCACTAAGTTACCGACCTAGTTGGACCTCTTTGACACGCTCTAAAAAGTGACTAGTAATGGTTAAATGTGTTGTGAAACCATGCAAATCAAGATCTCAAAATCACAACAAGTCTATAGGAATCACATTCCACAAGTAATTTTTATGTTATCGTATTAAAATCGTCGTAAAATGCATTAATTTATAATAATATTTTGAAATTTGATAGATGGACTCAGTGTTGCCATAAAAAAAAATACTTTGATTTCCCACATTTGTGGGAGAAATAGTAATTTTGTATATTTATTATATGACAAGTGCGTGGCAGGACTGTGACTGTGTTGTAAGTCTACCGTATCCTGCCAAAACGCACGGAAGCTTTTCGGTAGGATACGGAATACTACGTAGCTTTCGTAGATAACTTTTATTAAGGAATTTGCAAGATAAAGTACCAGAGGCCTTACCAGAGTGCAGGTCGATCATTCCCTTTTAAGAGTAAGATTGTTTTGCTTTGAGACCAGTTCGTCATTATTTGCTCTCGGTATTCTTTGCGACGATGCCAGCTTACCCAACTGAGAGACTTTAATCTAATATTTAAACGAGTTGAAAAATCATTTTCTACAACATACAAAATATTTATTTTATTTTACATCTGGGGAATTATTTCTTAGAGTAGGCATCCCCGATCCAAATTGGTTCGTTATATTGCTGTCACTGTCTAATCTACGGTCCAGTATGGCGTCCGGACTTGTGTAAGTGAGACAGATATAGATTGACGTTCAAATGTCTCAAAGCTACGTCGTCACCGTTGAATAATCAAGCAAGTGGTCACGCTTTTTGTCGGCCCGGCGTATGAAGTTTGCTTCTCTAGAGTATTTACCTCAATGCCAAAAACCGTTTGCTTTTTTTCTTTTTAGTCAGTCGCGCCTAGTCAGACGTTTGACGAATCGTACCAAATAGTATGTCTAAGTAAATCTATGTATAAGACCGTAACTGCTTAGCAGCATCTATTAAAGGTAAACTAAAGTATAACACATAAGCTATACTAAGAAAAAGAATACCACATTCTTATATGTTATTTATGAGCACTTATATGGCACAATAGTATAATAAAGGATGGGAAAGGACTACATTATCTTTTTTTTACCTAACCATAACACATCACTGCATCTTAGGTAGCAAAACTTAGTATATAATAGAATATATAACATTTAATAAGTACGCAATAGACATAAGATATCGAAAGGCGAAACCAGTTATAAATATTAGTTACACATTAGGTAGGGATACCTAGCAAAATTAGATAGGAGAACCTATGATACAAACATTTGACTATAGTATATGACACCCTACTTTGTGAAATGATTTACCATATATGATTACCGAAAACTAACGTGAATACACTAGAATAGTCAAAGTCAAGGTCAAGCATTTATTTACGAAAAACATGGTACATTATAAAACCTTATTTAATAGCACTATATATGTGTCACCAGAAATGAACATGCAAAATTTATTCAGATTTCAGATTAGAATAAAACAACACATAAAATCGAAAGGCGAACCTGAACCCGAATTTTTTATGCAACGAGGATTTCTTTAGGATTTTTACACGTAAAAATCTCCGAAACAGAGGGGGGAGTGTGACGGTGCCAGACAACATAACGCACATAATTACCGATAAGACTGGCACCGCCACCCTAATGCTCACAACGATGACGTAGGCAAGCGTCACACGCACGGGCCGCGTGCACAGCGGTCGCCCCCCTACACCCCGCAACCTCCCCGCGCGCCTATATAACGCCCTGCGCGGCCGAGCAGATCGGCATTCGTTGGAGCCCGGCCGTAGTGGCAACACGTAGGCGCGCGCAGTGGTGCTATCCGGTCTCTGGCGAACGCTGCCCCTTTCCTCCTAACTTCCCTATCTACTTGGGGTTGGGAACAAAGGAGCATAGGATTAGGAGTCGCCTGGGTTGGGTGATCAGGGGAGCATAGGCAGCGCTGGTCAACTATCTATGGGAAAAATAAAATACCTTTTAGGGCAAAAGTACTATCTTGCCATTAATAAAAAATAAATATCATTTATAATGGTAACACATAACTTCCGGCTATGATGCTCTTTGAAAAATTTAGGTGTTTCCATGAAAGTATTGTCATTACCATTTTAGTAGTTTTTATTCATACACACTGACCAAGAAATGTATGGGGTAGGACGACGACGTAAATAATATTCCCAAGCCCAAGCCGTTCAGAAACAGCCGTGTGAAGTTAGCTAGTGTAATTTTTCACCTGACAGGTGCAAAAATTACTCCCGATCCGATAAAAAAAATCTATCAATCATGTTCAGAAACCAGTGAATTCTGACTCTTTTCCTCCTATTGCTGACTTTTTCTAAGAGCTGAGGGTGAAAATTAACTGGTTTCTGAATGCGCCCCAAATTTTAACCGGCCGATAAGTAGTATGTTCTCATTTCCTCTTCATAATAAGCTTTTTTTAAATTCTAAAGACGAACAATGAGAACATACTACGTAGATTTTTCGAAAATATTTTTAATAATTTCTATAGATTTTGGTTAGTTTTACAATAAATCCATAACGAAATTTAAAATTGAAAATGTACTTTTTGAAAAACCTCAATCATATCCAGTGACCCGTCTCAGGTGATTATGTAACTGATAGTACAAGGAATCCTAGTTTGGGGACGAGGGACGGGGTCGGGTGGCGGGGGGATTTTGGTGGTGGATAGTGGTATACCTTGGTGTTGTGGTGGTGGAGTGGGTGTGCCGGCGTGACTTTTTTTTATAAGCAATGAGTTGACCCTTGACCTCCAATTGGACCAAAGACAAAGCCTAAGATCAAGATGAGGTCGACGATGGAACGGGTCAACCCAGAAGACACTGGCACTCCCACGCACCGACGGAACACAAAAGATTGCTTGGCGCCGGACTCCGGTGGGAGGGTGGTAGCGAGCCAGGTGGACTCTTGCAAGCCCTACCAGCCTACCACACCGCTGAAGGGATCGTTCTGCCGTCACTGCTAGTTATGAACCAGCGATGCCGTTGCCCGGGGTGGACCGCTAGGAGGTAGATCCCAAACCACCCCTAAGTGTGTCTAAGTATCCTTGGGCATACTTGGGTGTACCGGTGTGCTTGGCTAGTGTCGTAGCATTAGGGTATGTGTTCGTCGCCTGGAGACCCCTTGCCACTCCATCCCGTCTGTGTGCGCCGGAACTTAGATGATTGACTGACTTGACTATACTTTATTATCTATAGAGTTGACGTTCAAAAAGTGCTCACTTTGTAAGTTTACTTTGAAAAATAAATATTTTGATTTTGAGGAACTATTTCTGTTATTACCCACATGTTTGTAATTTCACGTCGTAATGCAAAACAAACTGTGAACTAAATATAATTATGATAATAATATTGTGATGTAGAAAAAAAAATGACTGGCTACGAACATGTTTTTAAAAATAAACGTTTTCTTTTTAAGAATAACCGACGACTACAAGTATTTGACCGCCTCGCTGTCGGTCGGGACGACGATGACGATTAAAATGACGTCATCATTTAAACAAGCGGCGGGTTACGGGCGCGCGTTTTAAAATGGATGGAAGAAAATATTTAATAACTGACATTTTATTGAAGGATTTCAAAATTTTAAAATGTTCCAAATATAGTTAATCAAAATGCATGTAGGTAGAATGCTCGTCAAAATGTGATTTTTCTGTTTTGTGATTGATCCTCTTTATAAAATAGTAGAATTATTTTTGCCACGCTTGCAACACCAAGAAAAATCACACATGTCATGTCGGCGTTGATTTCGTTGTTTTCTTGGATGGTGTTTTACGAAATTGTGCATCGATTTCATCTTCCTTCGGCTGATTTAACCAACGTCGAGTTGAGGCCGTAGGCCTCCTCCGTTGCAACCAGCGATTCATTGTTCTAAGAAAATACTTTAACTCGTAATAGTGAGTGCCATTCTGAGAAAGTGACTCTTTTGTTTTTTACTAATAATTGTGATGTTGTTGCCCAATTAAAAATGGAACAACAAAGAAAATGCTTCAAGTGCGGCTGTACACCCGCTAAAGACAACGTTAAGCTGTTTCGATTTCCTAAACCTGGAGTAACCAACCTGATTCGGTAAGTAACCTATAAAGTACCTTCGTTTAAATAGATACACGACTTACGCCCTCTTCACACGCAAAGTGTCGGGGTCAGTGTGCACATAAAGGAACAACTCATTTAATTGCGTCAGCTCTACTGCGGTAAAATTTCGCTCAGTGTGCTTTGATAGGATACTCCCAAGAACATAAAGTACTTACCTACCACACACAAAACGAGGGAAGCGATCTCTAATAATGTTTCTCAAAAAGTGGAAGGGTGGAAAGCTGAAGGAAAGGCCTTTGCCCAGCAGTGAGACAATGAGGGCTGAAATAATTCTAAATCAAGTTTAGCTCAAATTAAATTAAAACTTGTGCCGCATTGACACGGAAAGAGCATGCTCTGACCGAGAGCACTCAAATGTCTACTCGGACTCTACTTGCATAGTGGCAACCGGTAATCTGAGTGTACTCTGAACATTGTGTCCGATCACTTGACTCGTCGAATTGGGGAAAATAGCCCATTGTACCAATACCAATCCATAGGAGCAGCAATCTAAAAATGAGGTTGGAGTGTCATCAAAGGGGCACTCATACAAAAATTAAACTCTTGGATTGCCCCTTCAACTGCACCCCAACTGTACACTGTTATTAACAACATTGTTTGTTTTTTATTTGCAGATGTTTAATATGGGCAAAGTATATTTTTCCTGAAAATGAAAAACAATATGCATCCATTGATTTTCAAAAAAAACTGCACAATGAGCACAGAATGTTGTGTCAGCGACATTTTAAAGATTCAGATTTTGCAGATAATTCTAAAACCAAGCTACTAAGAACCGCCGTTCCATGCAATGTAAGTAACAATCCAGATTGATGGAAATTATTAATTAAGGGCGCGTTCAGCAACCTGTTAAGTTTTACCCTGACAGAAACCGAGGGTAAACGAATGATTCACCCAATCCGTTCAGAAACACCGTTGTGAAGTTTGTTAGTGTAATTTTTCACCTGACAGGTGCTAAAAATCTGTTACTTTTTAAGGAATAGGAGGTCTTATGAGGTTAAAATAGTATTTATTTTCATTTCAGGGAGAACCTGCATTACGTGTATATTCCTCTGCAGGACTTTCACAACAGAGGCCCTTTAGCGACATTTCGAGTTTGCAGAATGTTGAGGCTGCACCACAACAAGCTAAAGATAAGTCAGTGACCGGACCTTCAACTTCATTCTATGCTGCTCATCAGGCAAAAGAAAATATTGAACCAGTGGCTGGACCATCAAGATACGCTCAACACGCGAAACAAAATGTTCAACCACTGGCTGGACCATCAAAAGAAAATGTTCTACCACTGGATGGGCCGTCAACTGCTGCACCTACAGCACCCAGTCAAGCACAACAGACTAGAGAAAACATTCTGTTAGGAAAATGTCACAAATATATGAAAAAAGTTTGCCAGCTGCGGAACCGATTAAATCATATTAAAAGAAAAGATTTAATCAAAGCTGTTAGTGGAGATAGTGCAGTTAAAAAGTTATCGAAAAAAATTACACCTGCATTTGCTCTGCTGTTACAAGGGCAAATAAGAAGACGAAGATGGTCAAAAGAGGAAAAAATTACTGCATTAAGATCTCCAACTTGTTATCGGCTTTTACGACGGTTGTTTCCATTGCCATCAACTAGCACATTAAAAACACTTTTGCGAAGACTGCCATTTAAAGTAGGAGTGAACCAACCCATATTTACAGTTTTGAAGAGATTTGCAGTGACACAAGCACCAAATGATAATTATTACATATTAATGTTTGATGAAATGTCATTGAAAAAACATTTTCAATATAACCCCAAGGATGATATCATAGAAGGATATCAGGATCATGGCAACCAGGGAAGATCACCAGTTGTGGCTTCATATGCCCTTGTGTTTATGATTGCTGGCATAAGAAAAAGGTTCAAACAACCAGTTGCCCACTATTTTCGAGTGGATTTTCAACTGCAGACAGGCTTGCAGTGCTTATAAAAGAGGTATTGCTTTTATTCTGATTCTCACAATTATTGTATTTTGTAGATGTTCCCTACATGTTATGTCAATTTAAGAGAAAGATAGCTTGCTGAGTGATCTCCTAGATCTACTTATGGAACACTATAATATGATTTCGATAGTTGATATTTATCATCTACCTACAGGCTCTAAACTGACTTTTTTATTTCAGGTTTTATATCAATGCTTTGAAGCAGGTATAAATGTTGTGGGTACTGTCTGTGATATGGACGGAGTCAATAGACGTGCCCTGACAATTTTGGGTTCGAAACTGGAGCATCCAGTTATAAAAGTACATGACAAAGAAATTGTAACATTTTTTGATACCCCACACCTGTTAAAATGCTTCCGAAATATGTTCATCAAATATAACATTGAGATGACTACAAACATTTCTTCTGATGGTAAAGTTGGAAAAGGTAAGACTGTCATTATTGACATAATTTGTTGTATAGTCAATGGTTGCTTTTATAATTCGCCGTAGCACGGCACGGCATGCAAAATCGCAAAAGGCAATTAAAATCGCCTGCATACAATTCCTTCTCGTTATACTGTTACGGTGAAAACGTACCGTGTCATAGCGACGGCAAATTATAAAAGCAGTCAATGTCATATTATTATGCTGGCGGTAAATTAAAAGTACAACATTCTAAGGAATGTTTCAGTATCAATTATAGATTGACAAAATAAGCTGATTTTGTATTAAAAAGTAGTAAAAAGTTAGACGATTTGTGATGACATCACAATCTTGGTTGTTATACAATCTCCTTAGGAATTTTTCGTTTTGAAGTTTGATAAAAAGTAACTAATTTGACTCCTTAGAACTACCCTATTGTAAACCTAGAGTCCTAATAAGTCGCTGTACTTGGGTAATTTTTGGGGGTAATTTAAAAGTACTGTAAAAAAGTAAAAATAAAAAAAGTAAATATAAATTACTTATAGGTATACAATACGCAACAAGTTTTGATACTTGGAACTATTGTGGAATTGATTATAGCTATTGAATAAAGGAACACCTACTTTTAAATAACCCCAAAAATTTACCCAAGTACAGCGACTTATTAGCCAGACTTCCCTAACTTTATAATAACAACCTTGTCTGTGGCGATAGGCAAATCGCGTGGTGCCAAAAACAAAAAAAAAGGTCCTATAACCTTTAAGATCTATCTTAAGTGCCAAAAATGGCGTCACCCTGACATCACATCAGCCATCACCTGATGTTTTGGCGGAAGTGCGTTTACGCAAAAAGCCATAAACTACTTATCTTCTTCTTACACAGCACTTTAAAAAAATGTCTTTTTATTTTTAATGTGCCATGTGGTGTCCACTGAGCCTCCCGTGGATGTCGTATAACGTGATTAAGGGAAAACGCCGTTTGTGCATTTCATAGGCGATGGGCTGTCACTGGTCATCGCTAGTTAGGTACAGTATCAGCGATACCACTGCTCGCAATAAACCGCTAGGATATAGATCTCAAATCACACCAATATAAGATTTTTTACTCAGGATCACTCTTATCTATGGGGAATGACCATGTACTTACCTACCACATTTAATGTTCCTGTAATAACTTTTCCTGTGATTTCTACGGAATAAAGGCGTGATTTATGTCCAACCGGTCCTTGTGGAGGTCAATAGGGGAGGCCTATGTCCAGCAGTGAATGTCGATAGGCTGAAATAATGATGTATGTAATCTTTTTAGGGTTCCGTACCCAAAGGGTAAAAAACGGGACCCTATTACTAAGACTTCGCTGTCTGTCCGTCTGTCACCAGGCTGTATCTGATGAACCGTGATAGTTAGACAGTTGAAATTTTCACAGATGATGTATTTCTGTTGCCGCTATAACAACAACTACTAAAACACAGAATAATATAAATATTTAAGGGGGCTCCCATACAACAAACGTGATTTTTTGCAGTTTTTTATAGATTACTAGCTTTTGCCCGCGACTTTGTCCGCGTGGAATTCGGTTATATCGCGCTCCCTAGGGAACTCTTCATAATTTCGGGATATAAAGTAACCACTGTGTTAACCCGGTGTCTAATATCTATCTAATAGCTGTTGCCCGCAATTTAATCCGCGTGGAATTCGGTTATATCGTGTTCCCAAGGGAACTCTACAGAATTTCGGGATAAAAAGTAGCCTATGTCCTTTTCCAAGCTCTAGTCTATCTCTGTACTAAATTTCATCAAAATCGGTTCAGTGGTTTAGGCGTGAAAGCGTAACAGACAGACAGACAGACAGAGATACTTTCGCATTTATAATATTAGTCAAAATCGGTTCCGTGGTTTAGGCGTGAAAGCGTAACAGACAGACGGACCGACAGACAGACAGACAAAGTTACTTTCACATTTATAATATTAGTAGGGATGGTACGGAACCCTTCGTGCGCGAGTCCGACTCGCACTTGGCCGGTTTCATTTTTTAAACTGCAAATGAATCAGTTTTTGCATGCAGAAAAGATTTTTTTTGCTTTGCAAAAAAGAACATTGCCTGTCTGTTCAAGAAGTCAACACATTGTCGCTTAATAATTCAAAACTGCTTAACTACAGGTATTGCAAAATGGGCCCATATTAAAGAATTCTACGAAGTAGACAGCGCCAATCCAAATTTTGTGTATGCACCAGCTTTGAAGAGAGACCACCTGGATCCTAATACCAAACAAAAAATGAAAGTGAGCCTAGCTGCACAAGTTTTTAGCCACTCTGTGGCAGGAGGAATGTTTTCAAGGATTTTCTTTATTAATATAGTACTGCTAGACTGCCCGCGACTCCATCTGCGTGAAATTCGGTTGCCCTCGACACACACGACACAACACTTATTGGTTATTCTTATGCCTCGACGACCATTTTAAATGACCTCTTTATTGTATGAAGGTTAGTACTATGGAGAGGTCAAGCTATATATCTGGTTCTACCATCTCGAATGAGATAAAACATGGGTTAGATTTTTGTAAAGCTGTGACAGCTTTTTACAGTTTTATAATAGTACTAGCTGTTGCCCGCGACTATGAAATATACCGTACCGTTTTTTTTAAGTATAGCTTTATAACATTTTTATTGTTTGCAATTACAGCTACGAAACGTTGTATTAAGTATTGCCCGACTTGCTTTTAAATTTTTTTCTTTAAATAAACCATCTCTTTTTCAGGTGACATTGGGGCTGAAGCTACCGTGACTGCCAATCTCGTGGCCGATATGGATAAACTATTCGACCTTGTGAATGCTGACACTTCAGATTTACGGCGGGGAAAACCACATTCCACGAATTGGTCTACAACAAGCCCACACAAAGCTTTTTTGGCCAAAATGAAAAAGTTTTTTCAAACTATGAGATTCATTGGGAGTCCTCGAAAGCCACAATCTCAGGAGGGGTGGATAATAACGATTAACGCGTTTCACGAATTGCGTAAAAAAATGGAGGCATCCAATATCACCAGCCTGGCCACTAGAAGGCTACAGCAGGACCCATTAGAAAACCTGTTCGGGTGCATCCGCGGAAACTGTGGGTCCAACACCACCCCCACGTGTGGCCAATTTGTGGCGGGTTTGAAAACGGCCATCTTGGGGAATTTATCCCACATAGGCACGTCAGGGAATTGCGAGACTGATAATAATACTATTATTAATAATTTTAAGACTTTTCTATCAGTCTCGCAACCCGCACACACAAGCACAGATACTGGAATTTTAATTGACGAATTCCCCGAAGTAAGAGAGGAACAAATTCAAGAAGAAAATGCAGAAATTCAGGCATGTGCTTATGTGTGTGGGTTTATTGTTAAAAAAAATAAAAACAAGTGTCAAACCTGCCAAAACATCTTTTTAAGTGAGATAACGGAACCGCAACATTTATTTGTGGAGTGTCGGGAATATAATGAATTAAAAAAAATCTAAATTACGTGACAAAGGCAATGATAGCTTGCGTTGAAAGCAGTGCCACACTAACAAACAAGATATTGAAAGAAAAAGGCCACACAAACTTTTTGAAAAAATCAATTTCACAAAATTTGAATACAAAAATTAATTTTGAATTTCTGAATAAATGCCCAGAACACAAAGAAACAAATGTCGAGCATCTTATAAACAGTGTTTTTATGATATGCATCAAACGTTTTTGTATTCTGAAAAACAGATCTTTTACGCAAGAAGCATCAGAAGCTGCGCTCAAGCGAAAAATGAAAATTATTACCCATCAATAAAATTATTTTTTAGGCAGAGAGCGTAATGGCGCCGATCGGCTTACTTTTGTGTGAGCGTGTGCGTGTAGGTTCGTATTTACACGTGTGCTGGCTTACTTTGGGTGCTTCACTTTTTATGTAGGTGACGCGGAGTCCTTACTTTTTTTACTCGTCCGTGTAGTGGACTAAAGTTCTTTTACCTGATCGTATAATACGATGATACATAGAATTTAGTTATTAATAATTTCTTGATTTATATCGGCTAAAATATAGTCTGTTGATGTCATCCATTTAATAGAAAAATAAATAAATAATTGCGCAGTAGTTGTTGTTTTATTTTCTAATACTCTATTTTGGGCTTTCTCACTTGTAAGAAAACTCGAACCTAGTGGTTTCAGTTTTCTTACAAGTGAGAATGCCCAAAATAATAATAATTCTATGAAAAAATAAAAAATTAGGATTTAAATTCCCGCGCTGAATAGTTCTCTGGGCTGAATCTAGATGTGCTCGGCCGGCGGGGAGTCCGCGCCGCGCGGCTCGCGCGCCTCGCTGAGCAGCGACTTCCGTTTTATTTTTTTTGTTCGAAGCTGACTTTCTTCTCCCGCCAGGGAGTAATAGTGTTCTGTGAGCATAGGGGAAGGCTAAGTCGGCGGCTGGGAGTTCGCTCGACCCTTCGCAGTCAGGAGTCACCTGGGTAGGGTGATCAGGGGAGCATAGGAGAAGGCTAAGTCGGCGGCTGGGAGTTCGCACGACCCTTCACAGTTAGGAGTCGCCTGGGTTGGGTGATCAGGGGAGCATAGGAGAAGGCTAAGTCGGCGGCAGGGAGTTCGCACGACCCTTCACAGTTAGGAGTCGCCTGGGTGGGGTGATCAGGGAGCATAGGAGAAGGCTAAGTCGGCGGCTGGGAGTTCGCACGACCCTTCACAGTTAGGAGTCGCCTGGGTTGGGTGATCTGCAGGCCTAAGATGCGCGCCTATTTATCATTTATCGCGGCAATGGATAAATTGCAAACATCATTTTTATCACATTTAAAAAGGTTTTTACTAACTTATTTGTATTTATTGGTTTCTAAAGGCAATTTGGATTGACTAACAAGTGGAAAAAATGTGGAAAAACATGTCATTTGGAAAATAAAATTCTTTTATCGACGCGATAAACGGCATCGAGGCGTGCATGTTAGGCCTACAGGGGAGCATAGGAGAAGGCTAAGTCGGCGGCTGGGAGTTCGCTCGACCCTTCGCAGTCAGGAGTCGCCTGGGTAGGGTGATCAGGGGAGCATAGGAGAATGCTAAGTCGGCGGCTGGGAGTTCGCTCGACCCTTCAGTTGCAGTTAGGGCAACGTAACCTGGGGTGACAGCACACGATACCGTGAGGTAACTAGACTCCCACTATCCCCGCACCAAACCTAATTCCACTCCCACGATTCCTAACTACTAACTCAACCGCGAGTGACTTCGAAACCGTCTCGACGCCAGAGTGATCACACTTCACGATATCTTGATAGTTTCGCCTTTCGATCAGGGATCCCGTTAGTCAATAAGTGTCCGATGCCGTTAGAATAAGGAGTAGCCAATAAGGTAAGAATTGTACTAATAATAAGCTAAGCCGAATAGAGCCGTATCCATTGTAAAGGTGGTTTCATTCGCAAGTTTCCCTGCAATAGTTAAGTACACATCTCTTCCTCCTATTGGGCAGGGGCAGAGCAAAGTACTTTATGCTGACGAAGGACTCAGGCTGAGCTAGCCGCAAGGGACCTTCGTCACAACCTCCAACGGAGCATCGCAGAATAGTCGATCGCCGACATGGTTAAAAAAAACACAAATGAACTGATTAAACCGTGCAACATCAAATCAGTTGCAATCTATCTTAATGATAAAATGAAGTCGAGTGTGGACACGAAAACTCTTGTCCAAGAAATTATAAAACCGGATCTAATGAAACTGCACGTGAGGGGCTTGCGGAAGACAAAGAATGGCGGAGTGATTATTAGCACCGATACTAAAGACGACATCGAGAAGCTGAAGCAGTCGCCACTGCTGACTGAACTCTGGCCTTATTGTGGATGAGCCACAAAAACGTCAGCCCAGGATCACAGTCATCGGTGTGCCTACTTCTTTACGAGAAACTGAAGTGTTTACGTACATTTACCATCAGAACTTAGTTGACAAATTACAAGGTATGTCACTCGAGTCTTTTTTGTCCGTTGCGAAACTGAGCTATAAATCTGGTAAGAAAGACGCTGAATATTGTAACTACATCATTCAAGTACCTGCTCTAATCCGCAAAGCCCTGATGACCAGTGATAAAGTTTTTGTAAACTGGTCTTTTTGCCCTATAAAAGATTTCACGCTTGTTACACGGTGCTATAAATGTCAGCAATATGGACATGCAGCCGAGACATGTCGGGAAGAAACCACCACCTGCGGCCACTGCGGAGAAGTGACACACGCCATGAAAGATTGCGCGAAGAAGGCCGAACCACCAAAGTGCGATACATGCTTGCGCTTCAACAAGCCGCACGCTCACAAGACGGGAGATGTCGACTGCCCGGCCAAAAGGGCCGCTGAGACCGAGTACATCGGTACTGTCGATTATGAGAGCTCGTAATTAATTTACTAAGATAGAGGTATTGCATAAGGTTTAATATTGTAGGTACCACAAATTTGTCTAAATTTATACTTAGGAATAATAATTAATGTATCGTAACGAAAAGTAAATCAGGGCTTCGGCTTTGTCCTACTGACCCACGTATTACCGCTGACAAAGAATTTTGCTACCTGTTGCCTTGACCAAATATCTATTAGCAAACAAGTTTACTGATGCGTCAAGAAACAAACACGCACTGAATTTGCCGTAGTAAATATAATTATGCTCACGGTACTAAAATGTATGACTAAGTATTGCTGATATCTCGCATTCTGATCGATTACTTTTTAGATGATGGTTTCATTTTGACTTTGATTTACTTTTGAATTATGTATAGTTTAGTTATTATTGTTAAATTATGTAAGCCGTAAATAGCTTGTGTAAACTCTATTTAGCCTGAGATACAGGTTTAACCTAGTTCAGGTAAATAAGAGAATGCACTTAGTGATTAATTTTAAGTTCTAAGATGTATCTCAGAACCACTGAATTTTAATAATTGATTTATTTATTATTTATTTAATTGAAAAATTTAATGAAAATGATATGTATAATAATAAGAATAATCAATTTTTTTCAGATAATTTTGATTCATATAATAATATTAGTAACAAGTTTAACTTATTCTAGTGTTAGTAACAAAACAAAACTAAAATAAAATAAAACTAGAAAGCCATGAAATTAAAGTTAAAATTATAATTAGGAAGAGAGCTCCCGCTTGACCCCGTGCTACACGTAGCCTACGTTGAAAGCCGGGGTATGTAGCTGTAACCAGTGGCGTATCAGCGGGGAGTATATAATGGAATCCCAGAAATCTACATATGTTATTCTCAGAAACCCAAAGAACATACTATGGCGCCAACGTGGACACCCCACATCATCTTCTTTATACTTTTCTATTGTTGAAGACAAGCAAAACCAGGCTCTTAAGTAAGTTCGTTTTCTAGTCGTGTGTTAAGTTTATTTTCCTGACTGGTATAAAAAACAAATGTTTGATAGATTATAAAATGCTGATAATTTTGAATTAGGAAGGCCGAGAAAGAAGGATTATAACTAATGCTGGTGATGCTAGTCACCAACATGGTAGAGCCCTGGTTTTACTTGTCTTCAACATCTATCATTACAGTACCGTTCTGACATTTTCTATTTTGTAAGCTTGGCGCACCCAAAACCTTCTCATCCTATTATATTTAAAAACAAAAATTACAACTGCGGCGGCAGTGCTGATGAAATCCTTATTCATTGTAACCAACCAATCATAAAATGTGCACTTCACTAGCGTTCTATGTGACTGTCACAACTGGAATGATGCTTGGCGGCTTGTGCTGCTTGTGCCGGCGGCATAGTCGCTCAGCACGAAATCGGCGGCATGTGTGTAGTAGCCTTTAGGTATCAACTAACATTGACCCGATGTAGTAAAATATTATCATTACGACTAAGTTATTATTACTAACGTTGGGCCAATGCTGCTACTGCCTACCGTAAGTCCGAAACTGTTGGCATTTCTTCTGCAGTATATTTATCGTAAGGCCTAATAGATATCAACTAACACTGGCCCAGTGCAGTTAAATATTATTATTATACCCAAGCAATTACCAACGTGAGCCCCTGTACCTGTACCAACGCAACTGTTTCAGACATTAAGATTGTTTATCTAATAATACCGGTTTCCGGCAGCTTCTAAAATTAGACTAATTGTGCGCTCTTAGGGCCGCTGATTTTGAACTACCTGCCTGATTAGATTGATGAAGGGCTTCGTAATCCGACTGATGAAACGAAATATTGCATAATTTCAAGTGCATTTAATTTAAAGTACATAAGTATATACGTAAGTGATCGTGTCGGAAGGAAAAGTAGTTCGTGCCGGGGCGCGTATTAATATTATTATTGAAGGACTTAGTATGACGTATTCTGTGGCGCGCTGGAGTGGTGCCAGGTAGTCATGCGGCGGTACGGCAGCGGCGCGGAGCGGCTGCGGTGCGGCGTGGACATTTATCTATGACCAGAGGCGGCTCTAACCCATGATACGCCCGTGTGCAATCAATCAATCCCTCTAGCAGATGAGGTCAAAATATTGCATTTCTCAGTGTGATACCTACTTCGTGGCCGCGATAGTAACTATTTGGATTGGTTATGGATCGTGACCTTGTGAATCGTTTCAGGATTTAAATCGTATTTCATTGAATCGATTTTGTTCGATGATAGTATAGTAATTAGGTCTTTTCAAATGCATTTTAAAATCTTCTTCTTTGTTGTAGCTTCTGTTTTTTAAAGTCAATTTTACCAAAGTTTTGCCAAATGTTTATTTGAAATTCAAGTCGAAGATGCCCAAGTAGTGGAAACTTTACTAGACCTTCTATGGAGCTCGAAAAGTCATGTTGTACCACATCAAATCACTTGCCCACACCAGTACACATTAATGAACACTTAATACGTACTTAATAATCCACCATAGCGACATGATTTTCTCAAAGATGGCAGCCAGCCCCCAGATATTGAAGTTTTTTAAAAAAGACGGCCCAATGCGTGTAGTAGATGTAGAGTAAGCAGATGACATAATATAAAAGTTATTGTATTGCGTTGTCTTGTTAAGCAGCCTGTAGACGTTCAAATAATTTGTCAAATTTTACGTGTTTGGCAAATTATTTGACAGTCTGCGGATATGTTTGACGTGTTTGTCAAGCAAACTACGTGTTTGGCTGTTTATTTGAAAGATTTGATTGACGGCATGCTTGTCAAACATGTTTGAAGGCGTACGGTCATGTTTGTCAAACAAACTCGCCATTTTCGTGCGACCGCCGCTGAGACAGGTTGTACGTTCGTCTAAGGTTATATTCGTATACAACAAAATCAAAATGGCTGAATTGAGTGACAAGGAGTTTCAACTGTACTTTATATCTTTATTTAGAGATTTACCACAACTGTGGAAAGTAAAATCCAACGAATATAAGGATAAACATAAAAGAGAACTGGCTTTGAAGAAAATGGTTCAAGTATTAAAAGTTTGTCGTCCACAAATTACCGAAGAGGATGTTAAGAAGAAAATAAATATTCTGCGTACGACTTTTAATCGTGAGAATAAAAAAGTTAAAAAGTCTAGGGTTTCTGGCTCCTCCACAGATGATCTATATGTGCCTAGCCTATGGTATTTTAATCCCTCAAGCGTATGTGAACCAGACACAATGCAAATTCTATTGTTATGCGGTTGCCTGCAACCGCTCGGGTGTTGAAGCATTAAGGAATTGCAGTTTTTAGAGGATCAGATGGAACCGGAATCAGGAATTGGCACAACTGGAAGCGAGGTAAGCAGTGTTATTTTTTAATAAGTGCTTAAGTGCTCATTGAGTAGGTACTAGACTAAAAATAAAATAAAAACTTTGTTTTTACTTAGTTTAATATAGTATTAAAATTACTTAGTAGGTATACATATAAAATTTTCATAATCAACACATATCATTGCAAGCACTTGTCTTGCCATGGCACTGCTCCAACTGTATTAAAGTACTGGCAAAAATCGTCTCGAACTTGTTTTGCTTGCAGTGCAGAATTTCCTGCTCGACTTCGTTCAATGCTTAGCAATTGGTTTGGGTCATTTCTCCATGTGCCTGGTGTTATAGTACCACTAGCACAATCTTCGACATCTACATGTCCATGGCGAATGTATTGCCTCTGTTTCACGAGCAAATTGTGCAAATGACAACATGCCATCACTATAGTTTTTGCTTTATTGGGTGAAAGGTTAATAGGTTTTTTTAAAATCTTGAACCGTGATACAAGAATCCCAAATACATTTTCCACTATACGACGCGCACGAGATAAGCGGTAGTTAAATCGTCTTCGGTCGTCATTGAGAATATTCTTGTGATATGGTTTCATAAAATTTGGGAGCAGCTGAAACGCCTCATCCCCTACGAAAACAAAAGGCATTTTTTTTTCTGAATTTGGTAATTTTTCAGGCGGTGGAATTTGCAGTTGCTTCTTTTCAAACAGATCCCAAAATTTTGTATTTTTAATCACTCCTCCATCAGATACTCTTCCATTAGTTCCAACATCAACCATTATAAATTCATAGTTTGCGTTAGCTATGGCCATTAGCACTATGCTAAATGTTCCTTTGTAATTGTAGTATAAAGAACCGGAATCCTGAGGCTTTTCAATTAACACATGTTTCCCATCCACTGCTCCAATACAATTGAAAAAATTCCATCTATTGCCAAATGCGTTGGCTAGTTTTTTCCAATCATTTTCTGTTTTGGGTAGCTGTAACAAAAAAAAACATACACATGAAAAATGATAATTATTATAATATACCTATTCATTAACATTTTAATGTAACACAATTTTGACTACACAGTAATTTTTATTATTTTATATTACTCATAATTTAATTTTTGTTTCAGGAATCATCAGCACAACCAGAATCTGCTACACAGTCAGATATTTTAACACAACCAGGGACTGCTACACAATCAGGGACTTCTACACTACCAGGGACTGCTACACAATCAGGGACTTCTACACTACCAGGGACTTCTACACAACCAGAGACATCACAACAATCGACAGCACCACCAGCATCAAAAAAAAACAGAAATGATTTACAAACTGAGTTGATGTTGTTAGCTAAGGCACATTTTAAAACACCGGAGAGTGAATTTCAAATAATGGCGAAAAACTGGGCTTTTAAATTACAACGTATGTCAAGAGAGCAACAAAGACTTGCCGAGAAATTTATAAACGACATACTGTTTGAAGGTGAAAATGGCAATCTTAATAGAAATTCTGTGATGATAAATGCTGCTCCAGCTTCCCCTACCTGGTCCTTCAATTCTTCACCTATACCACCTACGCCATCACCCACACCATCACCCAAACCCTCTATAACATCAACCATAACTCGCACACAACCACTTAAACTACACTCGCTATCAACCATACCATTACCACATACGCAATCAGCCATACCACACACACCACCAGCCATACCACACACACCACCAGGCATACCACACACACCGCCACCTTCATTACACTCGTCGTCATCATCCGTGCAGCTGCCGGTACAATCATATTCATTATCTATTCCTTCTCCCATGCCAAATGTGCCTGATGAAATTGTGGAAACAACTGAAGATGTAATAAATACTTCGGACGCAGAAACTGATACTGCAGCAAGCTTTTTGCAATCTTTTTATGCTCTTTAATTATAATGTGTAATGAAAATGTATGCATGTTGATTATAATAATAAAACTTACCATTATATGTCTTTTTAATACTTCATTTATAGCTTCACATGTTTCCATGACAATGTCACTCAGAGTGCGAGGTGCAATGCAGGACTGAAATTTTAAATCTTCAAAATCGGCTCCAGTTGCTAGAAATCTTAGAGTTATTGATAGCCTTTGAGAAGCTGGAATAGATTTTCGCATCACGGTATCTTTTTTTCCTATCAGAGGACTAACTAACGCTAGCAAGTTGTTGAAAGTTTTATCGTTCATTCTAAGAAAGTTACGGTAGTCTTCTGGTTCTGTGCGCAATATCACATTCAATAAATTTTCATGAGTAAATCTATCTCTTAGTTTTAACCATTCTCGTGTCCAACGTCTTTTTTTCTTCTTTTTTATACACATCGCCAAAGTCAATGCAAGAAATGCTTTGTCAACGTTACTCATCGGAGCGTGATTTCACGGCGAAAACTGCTTTGAAACTGTCCTGTTTGTTTGACAAACTTGTTGTTGTGTGTGCGCTGATATTTGATGAAAACGTACAAACAAAACGTAAAGTTTGACAAACATGTTTGAACGTTTACAGGCTGCTTTACTTTGATCGATGTTTTATAATAATAAAAAACTTATTTTACATAGCGTTTGTATGAACGACAAAGTTATATTTTCGTTTTTTTGAAAATGTATTATTCCTTAAAAACAAGTATTGATATTTTGTTTAAACGAATTTTTTTTTAGTTTTTTCACTATCTTATTTTAAAAGTAAGGGGGGGGGGGGGGGGGGACACTCATTTTCCACTTTGGAAGCGTCTATCTTTCAAACAATTGATTGAAAAATGGTTTTAGGTTATCCATAGACAGGTTTACTGATTTGTTTTTTCAATCAGTTCCATTTATGGACTGTTTATTTTTTAATTTATGTAAAAAATTCGAATAACGGTTAACAGAATACATCAACCTACAAAGTTTCAACTATGTAGATCCAACAGTTTCGGAAATAAATGGCTTTGTGTAACATACGGACGGACGGACGAACAGACGGACGTACAGACACGACGAATCTATATGGGTTCCATTTTTTGCCATTTTTGGCTTCGAAACTGTTACCGGGCGGGTCAGGAATGTTTTTTTCCAATTCGAACACTCTTACCCATAGTAAACTAGTAATTACGCGATATCGGTTTCCTATTGCACTCACGTCAATGCAATGGGAAATTACGATACACCACAACCACAGTTATACAAAGAATTAAAAAAAAAAACAAATCAGAACGCTAACTTTCTCGACAAAAAATGAAATAAAATACAATCACGGTATCACCTACCTTCATATTTCATACATTACCGGATTTGAATGGTGTAACTGGAAATTAATCTAGTTCGTTGTTTAAGTAGATAAACGTTTCGGTTGGTCATGTAGATTTTATTTGATATGATTTTTTCTTTTACGTTCGTTTAGGCATACGATTAAAAAAATCTGTCGATCGTATGGCCATCGCATCGATTCAGAATTCAGATCGGGCAGAGTTGAGATGAGTTTGTTCCGGCGTTTCTTCTCAGCACTTGCCAAATTGTCTGTGTTTTGTCTCGAAGCGCTAGTAGGGCCCAAAAGATAAGGAGACATGTTCTTGCCCCATACGGGCCATAGTTTCATAAGTGGCATTTTGTGTCCTAAATTGAATAAATTATTTTTGATTTGATTTGGCATCCCTACAATAGCGGCACTAAACTCTAGCGCTGACCGCCATTTGCCATTTGTGTGGAATTGCCACGTGCTCGGTTGCGTTGTGTCTTGCGTGATAAATGTGTTTTACACTGTTCTATTTTTCAAAAAATCTGGAAAACAAGTCAATATGTGTATTATGTTCATAGTTGTCGAATTTGAAGACTGTAGTGTAGGCATCATTCGAGAAGAATGGATAACTCTACGAAAAAAGCAATGCCTGACGAAATAATTTCTAAATTCAATAAATGCTTAACGACTGATACAGTACCAGACGAGAATTGGCCGGTGTATACGATCAGGCGAACTTTTTATGAAAAGGGTGAGTTCTAAGTTAATTATAATAGTGCAAAAGCGCTTATACCTTTTTGGTAGAAGTGTGATTTCGTGCAATACTTCGTGGCATCCTTGCTGCCTGTTGTGGTGTGGGAGAAGGAAGAAGAGAACTACAGAAGGCACTTGTGTCCACCTTCTCTTATATGCCCCTACTTTTCAGTATTTAGCTATTTGGCTAGACCAAGTAATAGAGTAATTTTGTGCACTGCCAAAGTTTCATCAAGTGATTCAAAGTTTCATAATCGTTATGTATGAAAATAATGAGTAATTGAGCGAATTCTTTTAAGACATGATATTTAAACAATATACCATAGTAATACAATATTATATTACAGTTGATTTAGCCAAAGCAAGGGGAAAAAGCAGAAAAGCTGAAAGCGAATCAGAGTTGGCCTCGACTGAAGAAGGTGAATCACAAATGAAAAGAAGGAAGAGGAAAATTCGCTCTTTTCAAATTGATAGTGACGACGACAATGAAAAAAGTGATAATGAACCAAGAACAATAATGTTCCTTCGGAATTAATTACCAAGTGCTGAAACTGTTCCTATACAGTCTGGATTGATTACCACACCTCGTCTTTAAGCATTAAAAATAGTAATGTATACGATTCACCAAGACGGTGAAATCGTAGTAAAAGAAAAGTACGGAACAAGTTCTTGACCAGTGGCTTATTTTTTGGAAGCCGTCATTGTATGAAAGAACAGGATGTGTTTTAGTGTATGGGAAACTAATTAAAATCTGGTATTTATAACACAAGAAATATTATATTTCTTACTCCTCAGTGCGTTACATATTTTACATGGATAGTCAAAGTGTTATGCATGGTGGGCCGAAAGAAATCACCCTATTGCTCTATGCTCTTACTTTTTCAAATGGCCGCCAATCTGTTTTGACATCTGTGACTGTGGACTAGACAGCTGTAGAAGAACAAGTGAACAAGCCATGGATGCTCTATGCTCTTATTTTTGCAAATGGCGGCCAATCTGTTTTGACATCCGTGACTGTGGACTAGACAGTTGTAGAAGAACAAGTGAACAAGCCATGGTGTTATAATACACTCAACCTATTGACCCTATTATCTGAAGATTCTCGGCACATACACTGGTGAATTTCTTTACAAAACGCACAAACACCTTCACCAATTACGGCGTAACAATAAAAATACGATAGTTGCAATCAAACACACATAATTACACTTAAAAATGTACTTAAATTTGACGAACCAATCGTCCCTGTATGTGTTATATTTTAAAAGAAAACCAATTTTTTGCAATCCTTAAGGAAAACTGTGAGTAGGGTACTCATACACACCTCTACTTTAAGCAATTAAAATAGTAATGTAAACGATTCACCAAGACGGTGAAATCGTAGTAAAAGAAAAGTACGGAACAAGTTCTTGACCAGTGGCTTATTTTTTGGAAGCCGTCAATGTATGAAAGAACAGGATGTGTATTAGTGTATGGGAGACTAATTAAAATCTGGTATTTGTAACACAAGAAATATTATATTTCTTACTCCTCAGTGCGTTACATATTTTACATGGATAGTCAAAGTGTTATGCATGGTGGGCCGAAAGAAATCACCCTATTGCTCTATGCTCTTACTTTTTCAAATGGCCGCCAATCTGTTTTGACATCTGTGACTGTGGACTAGACAGCTGTAGAAGAACAAGTGAACAAGCCATGGATGCTCTATGCTCTTATTTTTGCAAATGGCGGCCAATCTGTTTTGACATCCGTGACTGTGGACTAGACAGTTGTAGAAGAACAAGTGAACAAGCCATGGTGTTATGATACACTCACCAAGAACGCGGAATATCCATGTCTTTTTTCCTGCCTGTCAACCGCCAAACGCGTGTAACCTACGCCCAAGCCATCCTGGCCCGCAAGATCGCTCGATTTAACCGTTCTAGACTTTTTAAGTCCCGTGTTACTTGAACGAGTTTCTTTTTGTCTGTCGCACCGCCCACAATCATTTCTGCTTATCCCAAAGGTATGACTGGTAGAGAATGCCATACGGCGTTAAGTCCACCTTTTGTACATATTTTTGGTTGTGCAATAAAGTTTTAATAAATAAATATAAATTAAACAAGCCTAATTAAACAACCTTAGAAGCCCTAAAAGACAATTTTTATCACCGAAGTGATAAATAATACCATAAAACGAGCGTGTATCGTAATTAATTGTAACGGCACCCATTTGGCCGATATCATTTTCTCGATTTGACCAATAAAATTGTAAAGGTTCAAACAAACATAACCAAAAATCAAAATCGAAGTGTTTCATTTAGAAAAAAAATGAGAGCTAAACATCATCGGATGACAAATCTATTTTTCCACGAGCAGGGAGTACTCAGCTTTGAGTTGGAGAAAAATGCTGGTTTCTAACCATGACTTTCGTCATGAGAGTGCGACCTGCTCAAGCAGATGCTGAACGTCTTAGGTGTTGTGGATAAAGTCAATGAGAAAATACACAGTAAAACAGTGATTTAAAATTCAGAAAAGAAGTAGATAAAGTAAAATTACTCACGGCTTAAAATAAGTCAAACCGAAAATGGCATAAGAACCGCAAAAAATAGATTTATGCTTTAAATATCTCCTCGTTCCCCCATCATCATACATTGTTTAGCCTAGCTTCCTGACGACCATGGTCCTATTTGAAGGATTTTCTTTCACTTTGGGTTGCGGCCCAGCAATAAAGTTGCATCTTCCAATGACGTACGGTCTTTTAAAAGGACCACAATAAAAAACGCGTTATGTAGTTTGATTTTGGCGCTATATGAGCAGATATTAACTGATCGAAAAGGTTGTCTCTGGACAGGCAAGTGCCAACCGAAAAAAAACTGCCTTTTTTCACGTAAGCGAAAACTCGATGGCAGATGTGCAACGACGAGGTAAGTAAATCAAAGATATTTTGAGTCATCTTAAGAAAGTGTGTATAGAAAGAATTCTATTGTTTTTAATGCAAATTCTTGCATAAAAGATTATCCAAAATGACAACATCCCATAATGACCACTGTCCCAAATCGTCCACTTCCCAAAAGGTAAACTCCCAAAATGTCCCTTCCCCAAATCGTTCACTTTCCCAAAACGACCACAATTCAACAATTCCCAAAATGTTCACTTCCCAAATCGTCTACTTTTTTATAGACAATGAAACAATGCCTATAATGACTACTTCAGAATCTATTTCTTTTTTTATACCTTATAATCGGTTTATGCTTGACCACAGAATATAAATAGCCTAAAACCTAAAGTACACATTTACAATGTTTTGTCCGAAATGCTATTTTAGCTCAAAATACGTGTATCCAAACGCAAAATGTTATTATTTGCAAACGGTGGGTAGATGTGAAATAACTTGAAATATTCGACTGAAGGTACTTATGGTGAAATGTGTTAAACCTACTTTTTGTATTGTGAGACATTACAAAACATCAAATTGCTTTTAAAAATGGATTTAACTATTATTAAAACTCAAAAAGGTAATGATTGCGTTTTGTTAGATGGCTACCGCTATTATCTGGGAAAAAATAATAAAAACGGGACGTCTTTATGGAGATGCGAAAACCGTGTATCGTGTTCTGCTTCTATTACACTAAAAAGTGCCCGTACCAACGTCTTGCGAGAGAAGAATCACACTTGTGTAGCCAACAGTACGAGAAATGAGGTACTAAAGTTAATACATAAACCAGTTCAGCAAATATTTGAGAACAATGTACATAACTTACGGGAAACGACTGGGTCTGAAGATGAAGAAGAATATAGGAATTGGATACCGGCATTTACTTCCGTTAAAAGTGCTTTGTACCGAGAAAGGAAAAAAAACCCTCGATGTCAACAAACTAGTTTTTCAAAATTTGAATAAAGTTAAAGTTCCGAAATCGTTAGAAAATGATTTTTTGCCCGAAAGTTTATTAAAAATTACAAAAGTGGATTTTATTACGGTGACGGCAGTTTTCGATGTTGTCCACCTCCTTTTTACCAAATTTATAGTGTACACCTTGATGTAAATTCCAGCAAAAACTGCAGCAACATTATTTCAGATATCTATGGTCTGTTGCCCAACAAATCAGAGGATACATATGTTCGTTTCTTTGAGTTAATAAAAAACAAATTGGGAGTACAAATTGATCACTTTAAATGTGACTATGGGCGAGCGCAATTTAACGCGATCCAGCGCGTGTATCCAGAAGCCAGAACCACTGGTTGTTTTTACCATTATAATCGCGCTGTTTGGCGTAAAATACACAAAATCAGATTAAATAAAACCAGGTCAGAAAGATTTTTTTGAAGGCTTACTGCTTTACTACCAATGCTACCACCTGAATACATACAAAAAATCATGGAAAGATTTACTGACAAGTGTACAAATGACTACAAATATAAAACATTTAAAACTTACTTCGAGAAATATTGGCTGGCCATGCCTATCCATAAAATCAGCGTGCATAAAGACAATGACCGAAATACGAATCAAGTGGAAGGGTGGCATCGGCGTCTTCGAGCTCGAATACCACAAAGCCCTAATTTTCATTTATTTTTGTTTAAAATTAAAAAAGAAAGCAAATTTGAGGACAGTAGACTACAAAAATAGCCTTTTTGAGCCAATTCATAAGACAAGAAGGAATGTCGACATTTTGTTTGACGACAAATATAGTTCTTTACTCAAAAAACTGGATAAAAAAGAAATTACTCCAATAAACTTTCTTAAGCAAATTATTTTTATGCACTGTTGATTAAATCTAAAACGAGAAAGTGATTATTATTTGAAAGCTGACTCCATTTGAATAGTAGGTATTTTATTTTATAAATTAATGTTTAAATGACAGAACCTAAAATCAAAATAAAAAAAACGTATAATGAATCCTTGGTTATTTGAAATTAATATTGGTGACGGGAAGGAAACGCTCTCTTTATTTAGACTTTTGGTATTGAATTGTGATTTTGTATACTTTAACATATCTAAAGTTTCTGTTTATTGAATAGAACCATAGGCACGGTCTATATGACTGATTTTCTATGTATTTATAAGGATTTTACGCTAGTTTTATACATGATACTATTATTTTCAGGTTCAGAATACTTAAATGTAGTGGATAAAATGTGCGTGTGGGCTAAGTGATCTTTTCAAAAAACTCATCCATCCACAACCAAGTTATAAGAGAATTTAGGAAATAATAGTGAAAACTTCATGGTAAGGTATAAAAATTGTGAAACCTAAACAAAGAAAGTCAGAACTTATTAACTGGATCACTCAATCTGAACACCAAGAATATACTACCTATGTGTTTATAATTTGCACTTGAAATAATTGTGCAATTTTGTGAAAGCTGCTAAACAAATTTTCGAATTGTTTCAAAGCCAGGTTTAAGATCTAGAACGGTTTTTATGGATCACTCAGAATGCACTATGATCAATTGAGTGATCATCTAAAACCCCACCTTTTACTGAAAATCTATGAAACATTATGATTTTTATTATAAATTATGCTTCTGGGAAAATTTGTGAAACAAAGATCGAGATTGAAATCTTGTTTTTTCTCGATCGTCTTAACTGAGTGATCCTAGTTACGAGTACATCAGAAATTGTGAAAAAAAAAATTACCTTAATTTGACGAACCAATCGTCCCTGTAAGTGTTATATTTTAAAAAAAAAAACAATTTTTTGCAATCCTTAAGGAAAACTGTGAGTAGGGTGACCATATCGGTTTACTTGAGCCGACTTGTGCGAAAGTTGTGCGAGTTTTGTTTTCAGAAGTTTCAAAGATGTTTAAGAGTATTTTTACTACATAATTTCAACATAAAATTAGATTTTAACTGAAAAAAATCAATAAAGTTATCCCACGTCCTATTCTCAGTATCGTCCCATCTCTATTATCCCCATATTGTCCAAGGTTCTGGAATCAGTAGCTCACAAACAACTTTATGTGTATTTGACCAGCAACAAATTACTTTGCCTATTTCAGTCCGGATTTCGTCCTTCCCACAGCACGGTTGGGGCATTGCTGAATATAACGGAAGACATCCGGCAGGCTATGGATGAAACCATGCTCACCGTGCTCATTCTGTTGGATTTTAGCAGTGCCTTTAATTCGGAATTATAATTGATTTTGATATACTGCTCGCAACCCTGCGCGCTATTAATCTGTCACCTTCCGTCGTCGACTGGTTTTAATCGACCTTCAGGGACGTCAGCAGTGTGTTAAAATTGATAGTGGTTCTTCTGATTGGTCCAACCTCACTGCTGGTGTTCCTCAGGATGGTGTACTTCCTCTTCTGTTTTCAATCTTTATAAATAATATTTCAGTTGTCTTCTCTTCTCTCTTCCATCTGTATGCAGATGACTTACAGATTTAAAGACATTTTAAACCACATGAACTGTCTGAGACCTGAATAGGGACGTCATAAAATCAATAAAGTCTACGAACTAAGTAAAAATCTACGAGCACAAAACTTATTTCATTGCTTTATTGAAACAAAAAAAATGATACTTGTCCTGTGAACATAAAGTACAGAACACACAGCAACAACAACAACACACAGTACAGAACATAAACTTTAAAAGAAGATAAACGCTACAACCTGTGGTAATAAACATGAAAGGTCCAAAACAAAAGATTTTATTTCATTGTTTTCGTAAGTTGGTCTCTACGCACCTCTCTAACCGCCAATTGTTGCTTACATTTTTCTTTATTATGTACCTATACATTTTGTAACATACATATTTAAACTTTCTTGTTAAAATCAACAACAATCTTTTGAGCTATAAAAAGAAATGATATTAAGTGGATGATTTCTTTCCATCCTGCATAATTTAATAGTCTATTTATATATTTTTATATATATGATCAGCCATTTGGCCACTATCACATCTGGTGGTAAGTGATGATGTCATCGAGGATTGATCATGTCTGATCAGTAATAGTTTAATCACTCTTTTCTTGAAAATGGCCAAATTAAAGGTTTCGGGAACACTTCAGACGGTAGCGCATTCCATTCTTTATCCCTCCGCATCAGAAATATTGATCGAAACTGTTTAGTGCGCATTGATGACATGTCAAAGACACAAAGATGGCGCGTGTCTCGTGTTCCGAAGGTGAAATAAGGTTGGTTTAGTAATTTTTGTTCGTAATAATAATAAGCGGTCCCAGCGAACTCCGTTTCACCATCTGCGCCGTTTTATGGTTATTATTTTGCACCCAAAAAAGCAGGAGACGATTTGCATAATGATTAAAATTGATTATTGCACCTTGTCCCAAATGGATCGTAATCATATGGGACGAGTTGAGGAATGAGTACGAAGTATGTATTTAATAACGAAAAAGTATTATATTGTAGTAACCAGCTGGAGCTAGCGGTTATTTTTAAATAAAGAGTAATTAAAAAAAAACCTGGAAATCCCCACACATAATTAACATATTTTCCTTCATAGGCGTAGTTATTGACTACGTAATTAAATATTTAAATAGCAGGAGAAAGCATCCGCCTTGATATGAGAGGCTTTAGCTTACATTTTCTACTAAATTGTCTTTCCGTTTCCATAAAGAGTGCGAAGTGTGGCCACCCAAATACATCAATGTATGGGAAACATTTAAAATGCTTATAATTTTTGATTGGCGGCATAAAGAGCCGTCACTTACGATTTTTTGTACTTAGAGGCCGCGTCCCATCAGATTAGATGAGTTTTCAGCTTCGTATAACACCTGGAAGTGGTAGAACTGGGTGGCTCAGACAGCCAGCATCCGGCTGTCTGAGCCAGCGCGTCACGAAGGTTCAAATCTGGTCGAGAGCTGTCACTAACGTCGTCACATCAGTAAATCCTAAAATCATTTGTTCGAAACATAACATTTCGTGAAATATAGAGGAAAACAAGTTGGCTCAGACGACCGGATATCAGGCTGTCTGAGCCACACGTTTATCACGATTTCTCAAAAAGTACTGGATTAAAATGGATGAAACTACTTCGGATGATTGTCACTTACGCGTCACATCACATTTTATAAGAAACAGCGCCCTGAAACCCTCTGATGGTTGAGATCTGGAAAGTCAGAAAATGCGAAATTCTGGCTGTCTGAGCCTAGTTTTTTTGATTTTCCAAGAAAACTATTGCGTCACAAACGATAAAACCTGGATATATCAGCGTCACTAACGATTCGTTATCAGCCTAGATATGCTAGATCTCTCCAGAAGCCTGGCTCAGACGGCCGGGTGTACACATAACGAGTTGGAGCTTCCACATCTCAGCCGATCAATGCACCACCTGCTGCAACTGACAATGCTCGAAGTATAAGAAAAGAGTAAGAAACCCAGCAGTTTTGGCCACAAATGTTAAGGAAGGGGATTTTCTATACTGTTGTATCTATACTGATTGTTGACTGATTGACGGATGTATCAAGCTTAAATATAGATACAGCAGTACTCAAAATTTTAGAGCACTTAATTCTGCATTTTTCTATGAAGTTGACTGCATTCGTGTTAGAGTCTGCAAGACATTCTTCAAAGCTACTCTTAGTATCAGCGATCAATGCATTAAGACTGCTCTCTTTTCTAACGACTAGGAGGCAGTAATCATTTCAAAGTAAAAAATGTAATAAAAGAAAGTGTTGTCACATTTATCAACTCTATCCCAAGAATAGAGTCTCATTACTTGCGTGCACAAACTACGAGAGGATTCATCACAAGTGAAAAATCACTTGCAGATCTATATAAAGATTTACAGAAAGTGATTATTTGCCATTTGCTACCTCATCAACCTTTAATCGCATTTTTAATACACAACTTTTTTTTTTCACATCCCGAAAAAAGATACGTGTGACCTTTGCGAAACATACAATAATTTAAATGAAGCAGCAAAACAATAGATGACTTATGAGCAACATTTGAAAGAGAAAGTATTGTCTACATCAGAAAAGGATGCTGACAAGGAAAGAACAGATGTACTAGTTACTGTAAACGTTTTGCAAACCGTAATACAAATTCTTAAAGGTCAAGCATCAAGCATCTTTGTTATATATAAATCGAGAATCGACTGTCTAAATTTCGAATAGTAAATAGCATAACGATCTCGTATATTACGTATATTAAAAACCAAAGACAATGTCGGGTTATTGTTAAATTCATTTGATGGACAAGCTATTGAAAAAATAATTAGAAAGTTGCATCACTCATAAGTGTTGTAGTAATGAAACAAAGTCTATATAATACGAGTATTATCTTTAACATTGCTAAAACATGGTGTTAGAAGAGATCCTGTTTTTTTTAAAAAAAATATATCTATTTTGATACAATTAATGTGATGTGTATGTACCTTATGTTGTTTTGACGAACTTATTCGTAGGTTTGTAAGATATTTGAAGAGTTTTTTTTTTAACTTTTCTGTTTAGTTTTCTTTATTGTTTTGTGACCTAAATAATGGTGATTTCTTTGTTTAAATATTTGTTTTATTATGATAGCCATACTGCTGAGTCCTGCAAAAATATATAATATAATATAATTATAATGTGGATTATATACATATAATTATAATGTGGATTTTTTTGGTTAAAACTAGATAAAAAATACAGATGAATAGAACACTAATTCAAAAAAAGCCAGTTATTTAAGCCTTATTTGATTTAGTAAGAAAAAATAATAACCATTTTGTCATGAATACCAACCTTACTCAAAAACTGTAATAATCTGGAATTACTGTGAGCTACATGGAAAACCCTTATCACAATAAAAATCTACGTAAAATTATGTTTATAAGCCTTTAGGAATGTTTTAATATGCTTAATAGAAATGTAGTAAAACGTTTTTTTCGATTCCTGAAAAAAGTGATATTTTTAGTTGAGCTTGTTTTTATCTAGGTGTGCGAATATATATATACATATATATATATATGGATATATACGTTATCTCAATATATATGTGTATATATTTATTGTATTGAGTTAATTATTATTATTTAAAAAATATAAAAACATTATAACTTTTATTTTCCGTAATTTAATTTAGCACTGCCGATAACCGCAAGTATTACAATTCCAACACCTATGGGTTGGCTGGAAGAGATCTCTTTTAGGGATAAGCTCACCTTTGTTCACATTGTGACTTCATGTATTTCCTATTCAACTTTTAAGTGCAATAAAGAATATAATATAAAGTTAAGTATTGTTACACTGTATTAAGTCCTTTGATTTGAACGGATGTGATAAAATTAATTTGAGAGATATACCAAATACAAATGTAAGAAACAGAGGCTTCAAATTGTTAGGCGATGTAGAATTTGTTCCTTTATTAAAACCCGATAATATTGGCCACTACAGAGGACATGGTGGCCATAACGACAAAATAGTCTGTTATGATGATTTGATGGGAAAGAATTATAACAGCAAAGAAGAAGAACCAGTTATTTTACATATTTTGTCCTACGGATTTATCGATAAGGTTACATCCTAGTATATGTAATAATAAATGTTGTTAAAAATATTAAAATAAAAAAAATATACTTCCTTTGATTATTTTATTTTTTTTAAATCTTTTTTGTGTGTAGAATTCCGTTCAGTACGATAAACCTAATACAGTGTGACAATACCTAACTTTGCTGAACCTTGTCACTTAAAAACGAAAACGTAACTTTATGTTGAAATATATATTTTTTTGTTGAATTTAGTGAAAACACTCTTAAAACATCTTTAAAACTTCTAAACACAAAACTCCCACAACTCTCGGTACTCAAGTAAACCTATATGGTCACCCTACCCCACGTTTTGCTTAGGGATTGCAAAAAATGAGTTTTCTTTTAAAACACAAAACTTAAAGAGACGATTGGTTCGTCAAATTTTAGTACACTTTTTTCACAATTTCTGATCTAATTACCTACGAGTAAGTATGGGTTTGTTAAATTTAGTTCAAAATAAGGATAACTCAGTTGGGACGATCGAGAAAAAACAAGATTTACATTTCTTCTTAAACCATTAAGAATTCAATCACGATCTTTGTTCCACACATTTTCCCAGAAGCATAATTTATAATAAACATGATAATGTTTCATTGTTTTTCAGTATAAGGTGGTGTTTTTAAAGATCACTCAACTGCACATAGTGCATTGTGAGTGATCCATATAAACCGTTCTAAATCTCAAACCTGGCTTTGAAACGATTCGAAAATTTGATAAACAGCTTTCACAAATTGTTACAAATATATATTATATATCTATACTAATATTATAAAGCTGAAGAGTTTGTTTGTTTGTTTGTTTGAACGCGCTAATCTCAGAAACTACTGGCCCCATTTGAAAAATTATTTTTATGTTGGATAGTCCATTTATCGAGGAAGGCTTTAAGCTATATAACATAAAGATACGACTCACAAGACCACAGCAGCAATGAAAAGTGTTGCGAAAACGGGAGAAAAATATTCCTTTTGAGAGCTTCCGCTGCGTACGCTGCGGAAACCGCTAAAGTTACACAAAAATCATGTATGACAAGATTGTTCAACATTGAAAGTTCTATAATAAAGTCCGCGACAGCATAAGTCTAGTAATCTTTTATGGTTGACTTACTACAACCTTTTTTATGTAAATAAATTTGTAAAAAAATAATGCATCATTTTTAGAGGTGTATTGTACACACAGATATTTATTCTTATCAAAATAAATACATTCATCATCACGAGCATTTTATTTAAAACAAAGTTGCCCTTTATATCATTTGATTCCAATAAATATCTTAGGAGCTATCACAGTTTTAATATAACTCCGCACCAAAATAATGTTCGCAGCTTAAGTACAACGTGCGCTTGCGCTAATTATATTATAAAGCTGAAGAGTTTGTTGGTTTGAAGGCGCTTATCTCAGGAACTGCTGAACCGATTTGAAAAAATATTTCTGTGTTAGATAGCTTATTTATTGAGAAAGGCTTTAGGATATAAGACATCAAGCTGCGACGGGAGGGGAGGGAGCAAACTCAAAACGCGCGGACGAAGTCGCGGGGGACCGCTAGTTATATTATAAAGCTGAAGAGTTTGTTGGTTTGAACGCGCTTATCTCAGGAACTGCTGAACCGATTTGAAAAAATATTTCTGTGTTAGATAGTTTATTTATTGAGAAAGGCTTTAGGATATAAAACATCACGCTGCGACGGGAGGGGAGGGAGCAAACTCAAAACGCGCGGACGAAGTCGCGGGGGACCGCTAGTTCTTGAATACGCGTTATGGTTTATTCTTCAGGTGTCCAGATTGAGTGATCCAGTTAATAAGTTCTAACTTTCTTTGTTTAGGTTGCACAATTTTTATACCTTACCATTAAGTTTTCATAATTATTTCCTAAATCCCCTTAAAATTTGGTTATGGTTGGATGAGTTTTGAAAAGATTACACAGTCCACACGCACATGTGGATAAAAACTGTTCAATCAAGCCACAACCAGAGAAGCACAATTCCTAATCAGAGACTGATCCTGTTTCACTTGATGAAAATGCTCATTCTCCATCAATTATAGCCAGTAAGTACTTAAAAATTGTATTTACCCAGTAATTTAAAAAGTAAATATTTTAAAGCTGACATTGCCACTGATAACTAAGTTTTAATTAACTGAAACAGTATTACATAGTAAGAAAAACAGATTCTGTGTTCAATACACTCGAAAAGGATAAACTTTAGTACTTGAACTGTTGATTTCGGCGACCGCATTTTTTGGAGAAAGCTAGGGCTAAATAGAGTTCTTGCAAAATTTCAGCTTCAACGAGCGCATATATTTAAAAAAAAAATAATGAAAATGCAAATATTTTACGGCTCGCGGTAATTAAATTGTCCTTTTTTCTGCTGTCAAAGTATTTTAGTACGTTTTTGTCCTACAATTTAATATTAATATATATATGGTAATTTACATCTTTTTATAAATACATGTTATTTTTAAAAATGTTTTTGATTGAATTGTTGTAACGGAACGCAAATTACGACGCCATGTTGTTTTATGAGTGATAGAACCGTTCATCGTTTGTGTGCCCTGCAGTCGAGATCGTTTTACGTAGAAAAAAAGAAAGAAAGTGTTTATTTGCTCATGAAAAAGGGTACATTTGGATGTTATAAATCTATGGTTAGCTCAGCTTTTTCAGCTATCATTTAATAGCATGCAAATACATATTTTAATAATAAACAATTAATAATAATCAATTAAACCAGTCCGAATTCATAATATAATACACATAATACACATGTCTCCTGTAGCCTTGCGAACGTTGGCGACTACCAAGGCGTCTCTGAAGCCCTGTGCCTCGCCACGCCCACAGAATATTGCGCAGTGTCAAGTTATGGACTCAATAGAGCCGCTTGTTCCTAGTGCAACTTCTGTGCCGTCCCCATCGCGAGTGCAAGTTTTGGACTCAGATGAGCCATTTCTGCTCCGTGATACGCCACCACCGTTTTCCCCAGTGCAAGTGTTGGACTCAAATGAGCCACTTGTGCTCGGTGACGGTGACAACACCTCTACGGCTAGTGCTGCCGGCCCTAGTGGGGCTGAATGCTCTAGTGGAGCTGCTGGTCCTAGTGGGCTTGCAGGCCCTAGCGGGGTCGCTGGACCTAGTGGAGCTGCTAGTCTGGGCGACAACCCTCATCATCGTCTGATGAGGAGTATGTCCCTCCTCCGTCAGGTTCCACTGGCAGAAGAATACTCTATACTGCTGATGAGTTGAGTTTTGTTTTAATTCTAATTTTGTATTTAGACACATTTAAACCACAGTTATTAAAGTGTTGCAAAGTGTTCTAACTTAATCAGGGCATTATTATTTCAATTTCTCTTGGTACTTTTAGTCCATTGAATGAGTCCCTCCAAGGGGGGTCTAGAGTGCGTGAGTTAGTAACGTAAGATGTTTCTTCGGAAACATGTCAAGAGTACCTAGGTAATAAACATACTAAAACCCCGGGACACTAGGAGGAGCCCCGGAGTGGGGGGAGGGGGGGAAAGGGTCAATTTTTTCATTTTTCGCTTAAATCTCAAAAACGGTACATGTTAGAGAAAAACTTTCAAGGAAAAGTTGAAAGGCCATAAAATTATCTACAAGTTGTACCTAGATCATTTTTTTCTATTAGCAGCCGTTTTCGAGCTACATCCCATGAAAGGTGAAAAATTCGAAAACATAAGCAAACTTTAGCATAAGCTTAACGAGGGCGGACCCCTTACCATGCTACGTGTGAAACTTCATCGAAAAAATCCGAACAACGGATAATGTTGGGACATTGATGACATATGAGAGGCACTAGAGGAAAAAAAATAAAAAGTTCAAGTATCGTAACTACCCTAATAAAATTCAATTCCTTCTAAACACCTCCATGGTGGAATCTGGTTTTTTTATCAATGATAGACCGAATCATGAGCAATCTGTCGGTACTTGTCACAAGTTGCACTTTTGAGCTTTTTGGAAGAAAAAAATAAAAAAGATCAAGTTCAGTAACTCAAACTACCCTAACATATATTTTGACAATCGATTCCTCCTAAAGGCTTCCACGGAGGAATGTGTTTATTTTACCATTTATAGACCTAATTAAGAGCAATCTATCAGTACCGGTCACAAGTTGCACTTTTGAGGTTTTTGGAAGAAAAATAATTAAAAAGGTCAAGTTGCGTAACTACCCTAACATAATATTATGACAATCAATTCCTCCTAAAGGCTTCCATGGAGGAATGTGTTTTTTTTACCAATGATAGACCTAATTAAGAGCAATCTATTAGTACCAATCACAAGTTGCACTTTTGAGCTTTTTTAGAAGAAAAAAATAAAAAGTTCAAGTATCGTAACTACCCTAATAAAATTCAATTCCTCCTAAAGGCTTCCATGATGGAATCTGTTTTTTTTATCAATGATAGACCGAATCATGAGCAATCTATCTGTACCGGTCACAAGTTGCACTTTTGAGTTTTTTGGAAGAAAAAAATAAAAAGATCAAGTTCAGTAACTCAAACTACCCTAATATAATATTTTGACAATCGATTCCTCCTAAAGGCTTCCATGGAGGAATGTGTTTATTTTACCAATTATAGACCTAATTAAGAGCAATCTATCAGTACCGGTCACAAGTTGCACATTTGAGTTTTTTGGAAGAGAGAAATATTTTTTGATCGATTGATGTGATAAACATGGGTATGTAGTATGGGGAAATTGTTTGAGCCAAAATCATTTTTTACTGCGTGTAACTCAGAAATGGTAGGATATAGGAAAAAATGATTTAGGTACAACTTGTAGATAATTTTATGGCCTTTCAACTTTTCCTTGAAATTTTTTCTCTAACATGTGCCGTTTTTGAGATTTAAGCGAAAAATGAAAAAATGGACCCTTTCCCCCCCTCCCCCCACTCCGGGGCTCCTCCTAGTGTCCCGGGGTTTTAGTATGTTTATTACCTAGGTACTCTTGACATGTTTCCGAAGAAACATCTTACGTTACTAACTCACGCACTCTAGAACTTTTTATTCAATGGACTATTTATCTTCATTTCATTTGTTACAGGTTTCTATGGCCCTGGCAACGGCTTTACAAGAAACTTGACACATATGAATAACTAGCGGTCCCCCGCGACTTCGTCCGCGCGTTTGAGTTTGCTCCCTCCCCTCCCGTCGCAGCGTTATGTTTTATATCCTAAAGCCTTTCTCGATAAATAAGCTATTCAACACAGAAATATTTTTTCAAATCGGTCCAGCAGTTCCTGAGATAAGCGTTCAAACAAACAAACTCTTCAGCTTTATAATATATTAGCGCAAGCGCACGTTGTACTTAAGCTGCGAACATTATTTTGGGGCGGAGTTAGGTAATAGGTATGTTAAAACTGTGATAGCTCCTAAAATATTTATTGAAATCAAATGATATAAAGGGCAACTTGGTTCTAAATGAAATGCTCGTGATGATGAATGTATTTATTTTGATAAGAATAAATACCTGTGTGTATAATACACCTCTAAAAATAATGCATTATTTTTTACAAATTTATTAACATAAAAAAGGTTGTAGTAAGTCAACCATAAAAGATAGACATATGCTGTTGCGGACTTTATTATAGAACTCTTAATGCTGAACCATCCTGTCATACATGATTTTTGTGTAACTTAAGCGGTTTCCGCAGCGTATGCAGCGGAAGCTCTCAAAAGGAATATCTTTCTCCCGTTTTCGCAACATTTTTCATTGCTGCTGTGGTCTTATGAGTCGTATCTTTATGTTATATAACCTAAAGCCTTTCTCGATAAATTGACTATCCAACGTAAAAAAACTTTTCAAATCGGGCCAGTAGTTTTTGAGATTAGCGCGTTTAAACAAACAAACAAACAAACTCTTCAGCTTTATAATATTAGTATAGATGAGTTCAATTTGCTGAGGTGTGTCTATATCATCGTGCCAGACAGATGACCCTTACCAGACACGGAGCATGCCAATCAAGCTATTGTAACTATATTGGACCAGTGGGATGAATTAAAGCTGCTCTTTTCGATTGCCAAATGTGACGATAAATGTTACATGGCAGAACAGCTTTATGATATCATGTGAAGAACTCCTTTCAAAGCTCTCTTGATTTTTCAAAGAAATGAATTAAAAAATGTGACTCAATAATTAAATTTACTTTTTCAAAGTGACAATGTTGAGCCTACTAAATTATTAGAAGATCTGTTCTTACTATATAAGAACTTGTTGAGACAACTTGTGGTACCTTCCCAGTTAGAAAAATTGGTGGACACTGAACTTATTGAATTTGATTTCGGGGAGCAACTAATGCATACAGATTAAATGTATTTTGGTTTTGATTTTCGAGTCATATTACAAGAATTGGAAGAAAAAGACTTGTTAGATATTAGGGAAAGATGCAAAAGCTTTTTAACTTGTTTGGCCGGGCAAATTCAGAAAAGGCTTCCGGATAATTTATCAATGTTGAAAACAGTTGCTGATTTGCACCCAAAAGTTGCTACTTCTCAAGTTAAACCCGATTTAAAACAAATATTGAATCACATTCAACGTACTCATATCTATGGCAACCAAAATGACATCGAGTCTGAGTGGTAGCAATTGGGTAATAAAACATGGACTAATACTTGTACTTCAGCTGAATTTTATTTCGAAGTGTATAACGATTTAGACGCAGATGAGTGTAAACGTTTTGAAAATACCGCAAAATTTGGATTAGCGTTTCTGACGATTCCCATTTGATACGCTAGTGTTGCGTTCAACACTAGCGTATCAAAGCCCGTTGGCTTTCTCCATCTATAATATAGTCAAAAATAAGCTACGAAATAGATTATCGATTGAAATGCTGCAAAGCCTAATGATGATACGATTCACATTAAACCGTAATGATGGATCTTGTACGACATTTAATCATCTCGTAAAATAAGTTTGTTCACTGTCAAAATGTACGATTTTAAAAATTCACTCTTCAGAGTAAAATGACACATTTTTTTATGTATTAGAGGGTTTATAAATAAAGAGCATTGATATTTTTTTTGCATTTACTTTTTAGGGTTCCGTAGCCGAATGGCAAAAAATGGAACCCTTATAGTTTCGTCAAGTCTGTCTGTCTGTCCGTCCGTATGTCACAGCCAATTAACGCAAGATTTGAATTTGCCGCCATTTGTGCAGTGAAGTGTTGGCAACCCTGAAATTTGACAGCTAACAGTATAGGGTTATTAAAAATGGAGCGTTACAAGAGAACAACGTGTCTTCATTATTAAAGAATATTTCAAAAATAGTGAAAGCTTGGCGGCTGTAGTTCGAAAATTTCATACAAAATATGGTCGGAATAGTGTTTTAACTTCGCCAACTGTGAAGAGATTAATTGAAAAATTCATGGAGACTGGATCCGTTGGAGACGCCAAACACACTGGTCGTCCAAAAACAAGCCGTTCAAATGTGAATATCGAAGCAGTGCGTGAGAGTGTTGCTGACAATCCAGGAACCTCAATTCGACGTCTTGGAGAAGAATTGCAAATTTCAAGAAGCTCTCTACAGCGTATACTCACCAAAGATCTTGGTCTTCATGCTTACAAAATTCAATTAACACAACAATTGAAGCCTAATGACCATGCACAGAGAAGAGAGTTCGTTGAATGGATTATTGAACATCAACAACAAATGGACCCTGATTTTTCGAGCAAAATCATCCTAAGCGATGAAGCACATTTTCATCTTGATGGCTTTGTTAATCGCCAAAATTGCCGCATTTGGGGTTCGGAGAACCCACATGTGATTGTCGAAAAACAAATGCACCCACAACGCGTGACTGTATGGTGTGGATTTTGGGCTGGAGGCATAATTGGGCCATATTTTTTTGAAAATGATGCTGGTCAAGCAGTGACTGTTACTGGTGCTCGATATCGCGACATGATTACACAGTTCTTTCTGCCAAAATTGGATGATATTGATGTGTCCAATATGTGGTTTCAACAAGACGGTGCCACATGTCATACAGCCCGTGAAACAATTCAATTACTGCATGAGACATTTCCAGGTCGTGTACTCTCTCGTTTCGGTGATCAAAATTGGCCCCCTAGATCGTGTGATTTAACACCATTAGACTTCTTATTATGGGGTTATTTGAAATCACGAGTCTATGTCAACAAGCCCACAACCACCCGTGCATTAACGGAGGAGATTCAACGCTGCATCAACGAAATTCAGCCACATTTATGCAGAATGGTCATGGAAAATTTCGACAAAAGAGTGCGCATATGCATGCAAAGCCGTGGAGGCCATTTGCCCGATGTGTTATTCCATACATAACCCTATCCTATGTACTTTATGAGTCAATAAAAATATAACTATGAAAAGACTAAAAACGGTGTTTTCTATTTAATTCAAATCTTGCGTTAATTTAGGGACACCCTTTATAAGCATCACACTGTTGAAATTTGGTAAGAAGATGTATTATGTTAACCGCTTTACGATTCTCAAACAAAAAATAAAAAAGGACATTTAATGGGGGGCTCCCATACATAAAACTAAAACCAAAAAAATTTTTTTTAGTCAAACCTATGCGGATGAGGTGTCTATGGAAAGGACTTTTAAAATGACATAGAGGTTTCTAAAACCATTTTCTTTTAAAAGTCTAACGTTTCATAGCTAGACGCTTCCAAAGTGGTAAAATGGGCGTCCCTCCCCCCCCCCCCCCCCCCCCCCATCTAACTTCTAAAATAAGCGAGTGTAAATTTTGAAAAATATATATAATGTAGATCTTAACAAATACTTTCAACGAAAACTGTTTCGGACGGGATCGAACGAGAAGTTCTTGAGATAAAGCACGTTTTTAACAACCGCAAACATAACTTAGTACTTTATACAAACACTATGAAAAACAAAGTTATATTCGCTGTCCACAAAATATTGGGGTATTTTAATGAGTGGATTCCTCTCCTCTCCTCTTTTCCTCTAATTCAGTTAAAGTTGGCACGGAACCCTCAGTGCACGAGTCCGACTCGCACTTGGCCGCTTTTTTATGTTCTTTTGATTAAATATTATTTTTAGGGGGATTTTCAAATATTTGAAGCTATTTTAGGAGGTTTTGATTTAGGGTTAGGGGTAAATATTATTGGGAGTTGGTAATAAAGTTTATTTCACAACGTAACTCTGCAATAACTGTAGAATTTCAATTGAGGTTTGCGTTCAGTGACCAATGTTCATACGTGAGAGGTTGCCGAAGAAGATGATCTTAACAAATACTTTCAACGAAAACTGTTTCGGACGGGATCGAACGAGAAGTTCTTGAGATAAAGCACGTTTTTAACAACCGCAAACATAACTTAGTACTTTATACAAACACTATGAAAAACAAAGTTATATTCGCTGTCCACAAAATATTGGGGTATTTTAATGAGTGGATTCCTCTCCTCTCCTCTTTTCCTCTAATTCAGTTAAAGTTGGCACGGAACCCTCAGTGCACGAGTCCGACTCGCACTTGGCCGCTTTTTTATGTTCTTTTGATTAAATATTATTTTTAGGGGGATTTTCAAATATTTGAAGCTATTTTAGGAGGTTTTGATTTAGGGTTAGGGGTAAATATTATTGGGAGTTGGTAATAAAGTTTATTTCACAACGTAACTCTGCAATAACTGTAGAATTTCAATTGAGGTTTGCGTTCAGTGACCAATGTTCATACGTGAGAGGTTGCCGAAGAAGATGTCACTCGCTTGCCAATAATAAATGATAATAATAAATATTTGACAACATCACATACATTGCTCCGATCCCAAGCTAAGTAGCTAAAGCATTTGTGTTATGGAAATCGGAAACAACGGTGGTACCACAACACCCAGACCCGAGACAATATAGAAAAGATCGTTTTCTACATTGACCCGACCGGGAATCTAACCCGGAACCTCACGAGATGGCGACGCTTGAAACCAGCGTGCTAGCCACTCGACCACGGAGGTCTATCAACAGTATTAGTTGCGAACTGGTACTACTACTAATACTGTTATTGTTGTAGTTATTGTGATAGAGATAAGTTCTTTTTTGTATGGGAAGCAATAAACGCATTTTACTTTACTTTACTGCCGAGAGGCAGTAGTTGTTTATGAGGTTGAATATCATGATGAACAAGATCAAATTGGGGGACCCGGAAAAGTGGTTCAAATAGTAAAATCCAAATTTGAAAAAATAAATTATAATACAAGTCACTGGGTGACCAGACGGGACACACAAAGAATTGAGAGTCAGTAAAGATATTTAAAAAAAACTTTTAGACAAAAACAAAATAAGAAGGACTTTCCGGATTGGCTGATCGAATATACATGGAGACGAAAAATAACAACAAGACAAGGACGGTACAGCAGTGTATTCAGTTTGCTGAGAAGAGAGGATTTTTTCCTAAGGCTACGCTGTCTAACGAAACCCAGTTTGGCAGATTACGCTGCAGAAAGAGCAACTGCGGGAATAGGGGTGAAGCCGGATACAAGGAACTTGGTTTGAAAATGTGAGATTATACATCACATTAGTATTTCAAATTATGTATGCTTTTAGCGAGGGCTTGTTGTGCAAGTACAATAACAACTTGCTACCGAAGATGAGCCTGTAATTTCTATGAAAACTGTGGCTGACTGGTACAGCTATTGCATAGAAACAATAGTTATTTATGAGCTGGAACATAACCAAACAAGAGAGAAAATAGGAGGACCAGAAAAATTTATTGTTTATTTATTTAAGTGCCAAATCTTGATTTCAGGTTTTTACAGTTGCTAAGATATGACGATTGTAATTTTTCAGAACCTCTAAAATGCTCTCCTGTAAATTTTATTGTAACAGGTAGGGGAAACCCGTTCAAAGTGGATACCCCAGGCAAAGCGAATAGTCCCTACTACTCCCAAATTGTCCGTTAGCCGGCAGCCCCGTTGTCATAGCAACGGTCGCCTGTTGCCGCTCTGTGCGCGGCAAGTACTTCGGCGCGGGTTTACGTCGCGCGGCGCTAGCGAGTGGACAAAGTGTGTTTTGGTGCGAAAAATATTAATTTACAAAGGTAAGTGTTTCTTTTATAACTACAATGTTATTTGTAATAAGTTATTGGTTACAAGGAGGATTTAATGCATGATTAAGTAGCTTTCAACTGTGTGTAGATGACGAGTTTAGATGCTTCGGTTTTTTAATGATTTGGGATAACCTCAAAAATGTACTCGAAAGGCAAAGCGGATCGGGCAAAGTGGATACTGTATTCGCTTTGCCCGGACATCACAACTAATATAATTTCATGGCATAATGTAGTTTATTGTGTAATTTTTTGTTGCAGATGGTGAATAGATACAAAAAAAAGACGTCGCAAGGTAATTGGAGTAAAGACGTTATGCAGACTGCCATTAATTTATGTAGAGAATCTATCAAAGGGACAGCCAAAAAATATGGACTTGCTTATGCCACCCTATACAGACATGTAAAAAGTGGAATGTCTTCACCACAGCTCGGTCGATTTCGTCCTACATTCACGGAGGATCAAGAAATTGAATTGGTGACTTACCTAAAAGATATGGACGCAGTGTTTTTCGGCCTTACTCGGGATGAATTCATGAGTCTTGCATTTGAGTATGCACAACGGAACAATATCAAATACCCTGAGAGCTGGAACAAAAATAAAAAAGCTGGAGAGGAATGGCTCGTAAGATTTTTAGCGCGTCACACGAGCTTGACCCTGAGAACTCCAGAATCAACATCTGTAGCGAGAGCAAAAGGGTTTAATCGCCGCGAAGTAAGCCATTTTTATGAAAATCTTGAATCTGCCATTGAGAAAAATAACATTGAAGCCTCCAGGCTATACAATATGGACGAAACCGGGATATCAACGACCTCAAATAAGCCCCCAAAGATTCTCTCCGTAAAGGGGAAAAAACAAGTAGGCATGATTGCGAGTGCAGAACGCGGCCAATTGACCACCGTCATCGGGTGTTGTAATGCAGTTGGTAGTTTTCTTCCACCTTTTCTGATTTTTGCAAGAAAGAAAATGCAACCAAGACTTCTTGATGGAAGTCCGCCAGGAACTCAAGGAACGTGCACTCCTAATGGTTGGACATCAGGCGAAGTCTTCTTGAACTGGATGCATTTCTTCGTAGAGCAAGTGAGGCCAACAGCAGACAAAAAGGTCCTATTACTATTAGACAACCACGAAAGTCACAAATACTATCCTGCACTTGAGTACGCTACCAAAAATAATGTGGTGATAATATCTTTGGCACCACATACTACTCACAAAATGCAACCTATGGATGTTGCTATTTATGGCCCACTGAAAACGCATTTTGAAAGAGAGGTCAACGTTTTTCAAAAATCTCACCCTGGCCCCATCATTAACCAGTACGATGTATCTAGATTACTAGCACCAGCTTTTCTTAAAGCTGCCGTGGCAATCAATGCAGTGCATGGTTTTGAAAAACCTGGAATTTGGCCTGTAAACAAGTACGCTTTTGGTGATGAGCATTTTGCACCAGCCGAAGTACTTGCAGGCACATCTAATTTGAATATTCAGACTGAAAATTTTACCCCACTGGAAAGAATTGATTTGCCCGAGACCGTTACTCAAGCGTCACCTTCAATTGAATCTCACAATCAACCCACACTACCTTTATTAGCAAATGCCACTCAACCTGATACTGTCATAAACCTTCTTCAAGAAGATAATATTTTACCTGTTTCGTCGTCAGTTGAAATTGCAGGTCGGTCTCAGTATCAAGACGACGTTGCCATTGAAGACCGTCCATTTACTCCTACGGAATCTGTTACTCAAAGCAATTATGTTCCTGTCGCTTCGTCCGAACCTGGAAGTCCTTCTATTTTGAGTTCTCAAGACTATATTACCATTAATGACGACCCGTCTGGTGTAGTGGTCGAGAAATCGCCTACTACGCAGCGGGTGCGGGTTCGATCCCCGCACAATACAAACATTTGTGTGCATGAACATGTCTATTTGTATTGGTCTGGGTGTTTTCTATGTATATCATGTATGTATTTACAAAAAAAAAAAAAAAAAAAAAGTATTTAAGTATTATATCCGTTGTCTGGCACCCATAACACAAGCTTTGAGTAGCTTACTTTGGGGCTAGATGGCGATGTGTGGGAATGTCCAAAGGATATTTATATTATATTATATTTATATTAAAGACCGTCCTAGCACTCCTATGGGACCTAAAACTGCAAAAGGAATCCAAGAAAATGATATTCCTGCCGCTTTACCCGAACCTGGATGTTCTAAGACCTACTTCAGTCCTTCGGTAATAAAACCTATTCCTCAGCCTGCTAAGCCAACAACAACACGTAAACGGAAGTTACAAAGATCTGCAATACTGACAAGTACTCCAGTAAAGGACGAGCAGAAACAGAAATTTGAAAAAGCAAAAAAGACTGCTATGAAAGCTCTAGATGATGTTTCAAATAAAGTTTCTCAAAAGACTGCTGGAAAAAAGACTGTTAAATCTAAATTATCTGCTAAAAAAACTAAAAAGACTGCAAAAGATTATAAAAAGCAAAAGAAAATTAAGAAATTTGACGATATCACGTGCATTTTCTGTGGCGAAATATACGTTGAAGAAGATGATCAGCCAACGGAAAATTGGATTCAATGTAGCATTTGTACCCAGTGGTGTCATGAAGAGTGTTCAGCCTTCGAAGGCAGTGATAATTTTGTTTGTGATAACTGCAATAATTAGACGGTGTAACACATAGTTGTTGTTTTAAATATGTTCCTCAATTTTTTATGTTTATCTTGTTTGTAAGTTTGATTTCATGCCAAATAATATTGTTATTCGCTTTGCCCTGGTACCATATCCACTTTACCCGGGGTCCCGGGCAAAGTGGATAGTAAGCCACTTTTGTAAATTTGGCTTATAACTAATAAGTTACTTAATATTAATAGCAAATGTGATGCGGTACTGTAAGTTCATTAAACAAAGACTGATTATTAATAATTCTTTTAATTTCCCCAGTTATAACTAAACGACAATAACCAAAAACAGCTTAGGGTATTCACTTTACCCGGGTTTCCCCTACATAGCGTGTGTCATTCTTGAATTTTGACCAGTTACATTAAAAGAAAGATAGTTCAAAAGCCTGGCTTACCCTTAATGAATATTTTTAAAATATCCTAAAAATAATTAATCTAAACTTAATAATTTTTTACTTTTTTTTTCCAGTCCAGACAACAACTCAAGGAGTGGTGGGTCTGCTAACTAATTGGTGCCAGCATTAAAACATCCTTTAAAATAAGACTATATTAACCCAACATTTATCTACATTATCCTGATTACTTTTTATTTAGTAAGGGTTAATAATGTTGTATGTATCCACACTTCAAGTAAATAACCTCCTTTGTTTTGAAGTTTGTAATAAAAAATAGTTTTTTTGGGATAATAGATGATTTCTTGTTGCTTATTATCATACATTTTTTTTTGTTATTGATTCAATTAGCTAGCTCTCAAACAACAAGATTAATGTCATGTAATATAAAATGGGCTGAACTGAACTGTGTAAGTATCTGTTGGTGTAGTCCTGTTTCAGTGGTTTGAAATTATTAGTATTTTTTTATAGCACTTAACTTATTTAAATTTTTAGCTTGACATATTAACATTTACGACATCAATTTTCTTTTATTGACACTATTTATATACTTTAATGATTGATTAAAATTGACATTTATAAATCACTACTTGAATGTAACATTAAAATAAGTAAAATTACCTGTAATAATACATTTAACATATTTGCATGCAACATTTGTAAGCTGAAGATGTGAATCAGAACTATTTAAAAGACTAAAAATGTACCCTCTTCGAGTGCAAACAAATATATTAAATACCAGAAAGTGAAATTCATGAGACATTACCACAACGGCATTTCTGGGTTTGTTTTTAGTCACAGCGATGGATAATGTTTTTTTTAAAAGTTAAGATATGTATCTAGTTTGTTTGGCAGCAATAAGACATGTTAATACATATGATTAAACTTTAAAACCCCATTCTCTATGGCTATGATTATAATATTAGATTATTGAAACATTAAAAAACGCAAAGATTTAATCTTGCCAATTTAATTTTGAGACCAGGCCCCGTGTGACAAATCCTTGAGACTCATAATAACGCTTCAACACTGGTTATAGGCAACCGCATAACAATAGAATATCTGATGTGTCTCGTTCACATACACTTGAGAGAATAATTAGTTAATCAGTTTGCTGATTATATTCTCCTTACTAGCTCCTTATTAAAGCTGTGTGGATACTGTTTAAGTTATCCTCCAGTTAGGACTAATGGAGTGTCACTAGTGACAGAGCACTTAAAAAACTACATGAAGCCAGGACGCACACTGGAATGAGAGGCATTTTTTAAGCTACACAAAACACGAGAATCAATTCAGAATAAAGAGCATTAGATGACAATGCTTGCCTGTGTATTAACACATAACTTATTAAAACAGGATGTTTGTTCCCTCCCAATAGCAGGAATGGTAACTTCAAATATCATATATTTTAAAATACCATGTAGGTACAATCCATCAGGCTAAGGAAATGATCAAACCACATTGAAAACCAACAAGGTTAAATGTTTACTTCTCTGTGAATATGTCGAACGACTACCACTATTTTTCAACAACAAACGATTTAAAAAAAACATTCTATTTACGCTTTATTACAAACGAGGATGAATGACATAAACAACAGCACGAAAAAACTCACAGCCTAATATCACAACATAGGGCTATAACACTTAGGTAAGTTTATCGCCAATAATATCAATTAAGTTTTAGTTCATGAAATGAATACATAGATTTCTCTTCATTTTATGAACCAAAATAAATATTAACCGACCCCTACAACTAACAATATTGCAACAGAAAGCGAAATAAGGCATTATTACTTAACACTGTAACACTAACACAAACCAAAACGAAAACCTAAAAATTGCATAAAAACACAGATTACTTTTTTTTAAATATCGACTTTTACGGCTTGCGGCTTAGCCATCCAGCCAAATCTAGATTACAAATATGACAGGTTTAGATTAGAAAGCTCTTGGAGCGTTTAGGATCCATATAATGTTTAGGGCTGCACCTGTGGTGTCGCTAGCATCGATTGATCTTTCTTTTATTTCAACAGTCTCTGATTCGGGGCAGGCAAGGGACATAATCCATACAGCCAAGATCGAATTATTAATTCATCTTTTTTTCCTCATAAATAAGAAGTGTAAATTTTCAATAAGGCCCGAAAGTCTGCGGCAAGAGAACAGTTATGGTATTTTATATTAACGTGGTAAAACTATTTTCTATTAATGTCAGAGAAGAAAATAAGACCCCACAATTATTATTATCACCAGTAATGGTAAGATGGGGCCCCCAATTTTCTAACACCCTCAAGAAAAACTTGGAGGTAGTTGAATATTTTTCTTGATTTCTGGTGTTTAAGTAGTACGAATAAATAATATTTATTTAGTATTTTTACAAAATACGTAGTAACGCGCACATTTTGATTTTAGTATTTATTAAAGGAACGCAGCCTTACCGTATTATGAAAAATACCACAGACTCACGGACGAGTAAAAAACGTTCTTTTTTACTCGTCCGTGCACAGACTATGTCAAATTGCAGATTCGATTTAAATCCTTGTGGACAGCCAAAAGACCTGGAACATATTTATCCTGAGTCGCCTATTACAGGCATAGGCCTGGCACAGTTTATTTTGAGCATTAAAGTAAAGAGACATAAAGTTTGTTGGTTATGGTCACGGAGAAAAAGCGCGGGAGGGTTTTTTGCGCGGGAAACGAAAAGAGAAGGACGGATCATTTTTCTTCATTTTAGAAATTGTTATTTTCGGGTCAATTATTGTGATTGTGCGGTGGAATTGTCATGATAATTCGTGCTTTTGAAGAAAACAATGAAGTTAAAGTGAGAATTATGGTGAAGCGAGCTCTAATCGCGTTGTCTTACCCGGATCGCTGCAGCGCTGTTCCTGCGCTTAGCTTCCTTGTTGAGCATTGGAATGCGGGCCACTTCGCATTTCAATGAGTTAGGTTAAGTTAGGCTAGTTTAGTGTTAGTTTTAGTTTTAAGTATTGAAAAATGGAAATACGATAATGAAGAATTGTCTGTATGGCGTACAGCCGAGGACGTTAAACTTGTATATAAAAAAAAAAGCGCGGGAAACGTTGTAATCGGTGGTCGAGTTTTTGCTTAGCTCCTTTTGATAAATTATGCATCTTATTAATTCATCAGGTTTTTAAGGAGAGAGAATGGGGCAGAAACGCCCCAAGAAAAGAAAAAAGGCCGGATCAGGTGGGCAGCGATGGGGCAGCTCCTGCTTCAGCCGAGCGTATGTCTTCCAACGAGGGATCCGGATCGAGAGACTCGAGTTCAGAAGATGAGCAATACGAGTCACAAAGTCATACAGATAAGTACAAAGAATTAAGGGTTAGTGTGTAGCAAAGGAAGTGCGAGACTGAGCCGAATTTTCGAAGGCATTTTGTATGGAGTAGAGACTTTTCACTGTTTTTATATGGAACTAGCGGTCCCCCGCGACTTCGTCCGCGCGTTTTGAGTTTGCTCCCTCCCTTCCCGTCGCAGCGTCATGTTTTATATCCTAAAGCCTTTCTCGATAAATAAGCTATCCAACACAGAAATATTTTTTCAAATCGGTCCAGCAGTTCCTGAGATAAGCGCGTTCAAACAAACAAACTTTTCAGCTTTTTATAATATATTAGCGCAAGCGCACGTTGTACTTATGCTGCGAACATTATTTTGGTGCGGAGTTATGTTAAAACTGTGATAGCTCCTAAGATATTTTTTGAAATCAAATGATATAAAAAGCAACTTGGTTCTAAATGAAATGCTCGTGATGATGAATGTATTTATTTTGATAAGAATAAATACATGTGTGTATAATACACCTCTAAAAATAATGCTTTTTTTTTTACAACTTTATGAACATAAAAAAGGTTGTAGTAAGTCAACCATAAAAGATAGACATATGCTGTCGTGGACTTTATTATAGAACTCTTAATGCGGAACAATCCTGTCATACATGATTTTTGTGTAACTTAAGCGGTTTCCGCAGCGTATGCAGCGGAAGCTCTCAAAAGGAATATCTTTCTCCCGTTTTCGCAACATTTTTCATTACTGCTGTGGTCTTATGAGTCGTATCTTTATGTTATACTAGCGGTCCCCCGCGACTTCGTCCGCGCGTTTTGAGTTTGCTATCCCCTCCCGTCTCAGCGTGATATTTTATATCCTAAAGCCTTTTTCAATAAATAAGCTATCTAACACAGAAATATTTTTTCAAATCGGTTCAGCAGTTCCTGAGATAAGCGCGTTCAAACCAACAAACTCTTCAGCTTTATAATATAAATAGCGCAAGCGCACGTTGTACTTGAGCTGCGAACATTATTTTGGTGCGGAGTTATGTTAAAACTGTGATAGCTCCTAAGATATTTATTGGAATCAAATGATAAAAAGGGCAACTTTGTTCTAAATAAAATGCTCGTGATGATGAATGTATTTATTTTGATAAGAATAAATACCTGTGTGTATAATACACCTCTAAAAATGATACATTATTTTTTTACAAATTTATTAACATAAAAAAGGTTGTAGTAAGTCAACCATAAAAGATAGACCTATGCTGTCGCGGACTTTATTATAGAACTCTTCATGCTGAACAATCTTGTCATATATGGTTTTTGTGTAACTTAAGCGGTTTCCGCAGCGTACGCAGCGGAAGCTCTCAAAAGGAATATCTTTCTCCCGTTTTCGCAACATTTTTCATTTCTGCTATGGTCTTATGAGTCGTATCTTTATGTTATATGGCCTAAAGCCTTCCTCGATAAATGGACTATCCAACGCAAAAAAAAAATTCAAATCGGGCCAGTAGTTTTTGAGATTAGCGCGTTCAAACAAACAAACAAACAAACAAACTCTTCAGCTTTATAATATTAGTATAGATAGCCTAAAGCCTTCCTCGATAAATGGACTATCTAACGTAAAAATAATTTTTCAAATCGGGCCAATAGTTTCTGAGATTAGCGCGTTCAAACAAACAAACAAACAAACTCTTCAGCTTTATAATATTAGTATAGATATTGACATAGCCGAGTTTTCGATCACGCCTGCTTTGCGCCGATAGTTGGTACTCTCGCTGCGCCTATGTGAAGCGTCCTTTCTTCTGTTGCACGCCCCAACGCGCGTGAATCCAAATTTAAGAAATGGCGGGAGGCACTAAATGCTCGACGAGATTTTATTCTTGAAGCTTGTTTTGCGATATCAATTACTCTTCACCTGATCAATAGGTCACTGGTTTTTTGTTAGACTTTGTGATTGGTTAAAGATTAAAACGTAGCTTCAACAGAATACTTAATTTATTGAAATTATAAAAGGCAAGAACACGCCATATTCTAGAGACAGAAACAGAAGAACAACGAAACATATTTTCAAAAATATAAATAAAAAATAAAAGTAAAGGGTTTACATAACTTTGTTGGATGCCAACATATGGGAATCGCAAAGCGGTGAACTCGACACATATAGGTACCAAGTTTCAACTGTGTAATGCCAATAGTTTTTGAATAAAGTGGCTGTGACATAAGGATGACACAGACAGACTTAAAGAAACTATAAGAATTTTGTTTTTTGCCATTCGGCTACGGAACCCTTAACCGTTTGTAATTTTGCGCACGTGTTTAAAAACTGTGTTTGGAAGATCAAAATGCTCAAGTATTTCCAATTTCAACGATATCACATACATACAAATTCAGTTATTACCTCCTTTTTTGAAGTAGGTAAAAAATAATGGAAAAAGTAGAATGCATAATTTATACATATTTGATAATATGCATGCATTCACGCGAGTTCAAGGACGTACGTTAGCAGGAATGTAATTAGGAAGGTATCTCTCATTAATCCTGTTATAAAATTCTCGGGGTATTACTCGTATGTGCAACATTTGGATATTTTGCAATGCAACCTGTATAATTTGTAAAATAGCACGTTTTATAAATAATAAATTTTAGAATTACCTACACTAGTTGCCTGGTTACTTTTACGTTACAACCATGTAATGAAATATATTGAAAATTAAAAAAATATTCTTTTTTTTTATTCACTGCTTAGCAAACGTTTGAACTCGATTTCACCTGGATGTTACGTCACGTGAGCTCACGTTAAATTTAGTAATCAGCAAGCTGACAAAATCCTCAGCGTCACTCCACCGCAGCCCGCCCGGCAATAGCTTTAAGCGTCAAAACACACTAAATCTACAGAGAAATCAGAAGCACTGTACATGAGCCCAGACATATACAGCGTTAGGAGGAGTAATAATTTAATTAGTACGGAGCAATAATTTTAACCAATTATTCTACAGAGTATACGTAGTAACATTGACCTGTTTATACAGGGTGTTGTTTTGGTCAGTGATATCCAACTCAGGGATGACAGTATGAGTTATATGTATTCTAAAATATTTTCTTTAAATTATATGCAAGTTTTATAATATGAAACCTCTTCACAACTTTGTTAAAAATGTCAAAACGAATAGGGAAACTCGCACCCTCGCGCGTAGCTAGCGCGTATCTACGAACTACTACGCCGTAGCTAGTGAGCTGCGAAGAGGCTCCCTGATGTTAGTAATTTTTAACTCGATCGCTGTATCGCATTGATTAATTCAGTCAGGCATCAGTTATCGTTTGTACAGCCACTTAGTCACTCATCGCTGACCAAAACAACATTCTGTATAGTGCTTAAAAATGAATATAAATAAAAATCGCTAACTAACAAAACGTTTATATAAATTGCCATGTCTAGTTCTATGGAAACATCAGGTTGTAATACATTGCTGGTTCGATTTATTTTATTAGAATATAACAATAAATTTATATTTCAGTGTTAAAAAATATAATCGTTTATAATTAATTACTGGTTACTTATAGGACCTATATATATTTTAAATTTTGCTCTTGACCTCACCATATGTATACCAAATGACTTTTCATCACGCATTCTCTCATAACCCAGTATCTCTCTATTGCACGTCCCAATTTCTTTATAGCGCAATATATAACTAACTATCATTATCAAAAAGAAAATCTCGCATTGTGATACTTGATTGTCGCACTAATACCTGCGAAAGTCAGGTCAGGTCAGTCGCAATTGTGAAAGAACAAACAAACAAAAATAGATTTATTTAGCACAAACATAAAAGTCAGTTGTTGCATGTCATAGTTTTATTTTTTTTCTTGTTTGTTATTAATAAAGTCGACCAATATAACAGTTTAGTACATATGAATCGATAACCGCCTACACTGGGTTAAACCTGTATTGTAGGCAATTTAATACTTTCAGTGTCACAGAAATCAGAAATCAAAAACATTTATTTGCTTCAACATGGTAATACAAAGATGTTATATTTTTTTAAGTATCTCATGTTTTACTAATTTTATCATGTAAATTAAAATTGGTACACAAAATTGTAAATAATCAAAAAAATAAATGGTACATAAATATATTATACATATTCAAGTTCTTACTTACATGTCTTAAAATATAGGTACGAGTATTATGTCATAAATCATATATAGGTTTGATCGCATTGCAAAAAAAACGTGCAAAAACAAAAAGAAAGGGAAATGTATTACAACATCTTAAAATATATTCAAAATGTTAGGTAATCATTATTTTTGAATAAACAAAAGTGCCTCTGTTTCTTATATAATAGTCTTGATTTACTAAGTAATCAGAACGAATGACTTTACAGTTCCTAGAAATCAGTGGATGTATATTCAATTTTTTTTAATTATTTTATGTAGGAAAGGAGCAAGAAAATCGTGTTGTCTTTGCGCGTACACTGTGTTACATCGGTTTACTAGACAAACGTTGCCTTTCTTTCGCTTAGAAGATTGTCCTAAATCTATACTTATATTATAAAGCTGAAGAGTTTGTTTGTTTGTTTGTTTGTTTGTTTGTTTGAACGCGCTAATCTCAAAAACTACTGGCCCGATTTGAATATTTTTTTTTGCGTTAGATAGTCCATTTATCGAGGAAGGCTTTAGGCTATATAACATAAAGATACGATTCATAAGACCACAGCATAAATGAAAAAAATTGGTTGCCTGTAAAGTCGGTATACGGGCGAAAGTTTTACGTGACAACGACTTTTTATGTCTGTCTCTCTCGTTCTTACGCGTGCCTCTCACTCGCTCTCAGTGCTGCGCGCGCGGCAGACCGATCATAGTTGAGTGGGAGAGAGACGCAAGGCATTCGGCGGGCCTCTCTCTCGTTCGGTGACTCATCGTAACGTTACCGAGCGTTACACTTTTTCATAAGTGACTCCCAGCCGCAACCTAATTTAAGACGTTGTCACGTCAAAATGTTGCGAAAACGGGAGAAAGATATTCCTTTTGAGAGCTTCCGCTGCATACGCTGCGGAAACCGCTTAAGTTACACAAAAATCATGTATGACAAGATTGTTCAGCATTAAGAGTTCTATCCGCAACAGCATATGTCTATCTTTTATGGTTGACTTACTACAACCTTTTTTATGTAAATAAATTTGTAAAAGAATAATGCATTATTTTTAGTGGTGTATTATACACACAGGTATTTATTCTTATCAAAATAAATACATTCATCATCACGAGCATTTCATTTAGAACCAAGTTGCCCTTTATATCATTTGATTTCAATAAATATCTTAGGAGCTATCACAGTTTTAACATAACTCCGCACCAAAATAATGTTCGCAGCTTAAGTACAACGTGCGCTTGCGATAATCTATACTAATATTATAAAGCTGAAGAGTTTGTTTGTTTGTTTGAACGCGCTAATCTCAAAAACTACTGGCCCGATTTGAAAAATTAATTTTATGTTAGATAGTCCATTTATCGAGGAAGGCTTTAAGCTATATACCATATAGATACGACTCACAAGACCACAGCAGAAATGAAAAATGTTGCGAAAACGGGAGAAAGATATTCCTTTTGAGAGCTTCCGCTGCATACGCTGCGGAAACCGCTTAAGTTACACAAAAATCATGTATGACAAGATTGTTCAGCATTAAGAGTTCTATAATAAAGTCCGCGACAGCATAAGTCTATCTTTTATGGTTGACTTACTACAACCTTTTTTATGTTAATAAATTTGTAAAAAAATAATGCATCATTTTTAGAGGTGTATTATACACACAGGTATTTATTCTTATCAAAATATATACATTCATCATCACGAGCATTTCATTTAGAACAAAGTTGCCCTTTATATCATTTGATTCCAATTAATATCTTAGGAGCTATCACAGTTTTAACATAACTCCGCACCAAAATAATGTTCGCAGCTTAAGTACAACGTGCGCTTGCGCTAATTATATTATAAAGCTGAAGAGTTTGTTGGTTTAAACGCGCTTATCTCAGGAACTGCAGAACCGATTTAAAAAATATTTCTGTGTTGGATAGCTTATTTATCGAGAAAGGCTTTAGGATATAAAACATGACGCTGCGACGGGAGGGGAGGGAGCAAACTCAAAACGCGCGGACGAAGTCGCGGGGGACCGCTAGTTCTCTGTAAAACGCCCTACGCCGCAGCGATGACTTCGTGACCGCGGCCTAATAGCCTTACTCGTATTTATTATACTATACCGGGATACCAGCATGATAGGGCCCTAATAAATTGCAATTACCAATGATATATCATTGGGAATTACACGGTAATTGATTCATAATTTCATTCTGCACTGTGTATTTACTTCATTTATAATGTATTAATATCATGTTACATGCCTAAGGAAACCTTTGAAATGCAACTATTCGAACAGTGATATCCACGCTAAGAACTGTGCGGAGAAAAAATAATAATTTGTACATGTCACAGTAAAATTGTAAATAACGAGATACTACCGTACATACTACTAAAGGCCGTTTCCCTCCCACGGCGTCGCACATACGGTAAAGTGCATACTTTAGGCGGCCGTAAATCTAATCCTACGAAACGAGCATACTTATTACCTATTATTTTGTTCGTGTTTTAGAAATTTGTCAATATTCGGTATGCATACGAAAGCTAAGGGTGTGAACTATTTTATAGGTGGTTTTTGTTTTTACTAGTTTAACTGTTATGTATAAATCGATATTAACCCAGACCTATTTTATTTCTTCGTATAAAATTTATGTTTCTGTGGGCTTACAAAAAATTGGCTTGGTTCTGCTATAAAATATTGTAAGCGTAAATATTACTAAACTATCAGTGAGTTGTTATTACTACGTATAGAGAAGTTATGAGGAGGAAACATTTTGGTCGCAAATACGCGCGATTCATATTTCGAATTATGAATCTGTTCTAAGAGTTGGATGTCCGTGTCATCAATTCATGGAGCACGAAATTTGTTCGTGGTGTCAGTTCCATACGCTAGTAAAAGTAGTTCAATGTGAACGAAAATACTTATTCTTGTCGAAATACTGTTCAATTTTAATGTAATTTTACTCCGTAGGCTCCGTTAATGTTTTGACTGCTAAGTACAAAATGAGCCTTTTATTAAAAGGTGGTTTCAATTGTCGACCCGAAGGCGGCACTTGAAAGCAAAAACCAGTCTAAATTTATATTTTTATCGCAAACAACAGCAAGTAATAACAAAAAAACGCATGAAATATTGTAATTTAGCAGTTTCACTTCACGATAGATTTTAATCTACCGGAAAATAAAATGTTACGTGTAGGTACTAAGCAATGTTTGGGCGACACGTTTGGTGCAGTGGTTAGCGCTCCTAACTATTGACCCAGCGGTCGCGGATTGAAAACCCGGGCTAAATGTTCATGTGATGAGCACGAGCATTTGTACCGGAGCCATAGATGTTATATGTATTTTAGTATTTATGGGAGACGCCCCCGTCTTAATCGTTGTCTGATACTTCGTAAACCAAAAAATTGGTGTATATCTGGTGCATATTTATTTATTATTTTATATGTTACGGCACAGAAGATATATTAATAGAATTTACGGTTCACAATCTTTTTACAATCAAATCTCGCGAGAGTTTATATTCCAACGGATTTTACAATTTTATTGTGACATCGTCAGATAAAGATTATTCGTCGAAAACAATACAAAACTTCGAAAGCGTCACCTATTTGACAGCAATAAATGGCATTTTAAAATCAGTCATTTTATACTTATTCGGTCGAATAAGTCCTATCTGACGTTGGTAAATAAGTAACATATAAAGTGACTACCTCAGAACGTCATTGAATCATGGCATACAAATCGCGAATGGACAGATTTCGTTACAACATGATGGTATGGACCGGATTCTATAAGTTACACACAGATAATTACTACTTAGGTGTGTGCCACGATGTTTATAGGGTCGTGGTGTCATTTATGTTGATGGTGAATACAGTGCAATACTTGATTTACATGTATAAGGTAAGTATACATTAGACGAGAACCTTATAGTTTATGAATTAATAAAAAATGCCATTAGTTTTTTAAACTAACATTGTTGTGACACGAGACTAGATATGAGCGCCGATGGGTGGTAGGTAGTACTTTTTGAAGGCGGCGGCGGCACCTTCATAGAGTTTTTGAAGTTGGTATGGTACATGATAGCATAAAAAAGAGTAGTTCCTAGATAGAAAAGACTTTCGTAAATTTGGTACTTTTTCTTAAATCTAAGAGACGCTTTTTTTGTCGGTGAAGCGGTCTCATTTATTTCTATTGCCTGCTTTCATCTTGTTTATTATGTTGACTTGACTTAAGGTCCTGTGACCCCTAGACGGGGTGGAAGGCGTCTACAGTGCGCCGCAATCGCGTTCGCTCTTAAGCTTCGCCCTTTATTTCACTACACGTATTCCCTATGTTCTTCGCTTCTGCAGTGATTATCCGCCGCCAAGTCTGATTGCAGCCATGTTTGCGAGAATGCTTCAGTACATACTGCCCAGGTGGCGAAAGGTACTTACCACATTTGGCTTCTGGTTCAAAAAATTAGAAAAAAAGAAAACCATTTAATGAACAGTACTTAGCTTTGTTTAATCTGACTTCCTACACTGTGCTTCCTTCCCACTTTTAAACTTGACAAAAGAGCATAGGAAGAATCAGTATCCTAACGGTAAGACTGTTATGGTCGCTTGTGCCGAACACTTCAATACGACTTTTCGAAAACATTTATCAACGACTCTCTTGTACTCGTATACAAAAGCAAACGTTTTTAGGTCATATATTATTATTTTCTTAGCTTATCGATATAGCTTCCGAAACTTACTTATCAACTTCAACAAGCGTACTTTCATATCAAAGACAAAATTGGGTTGACTGTTTTATTAGGTATTAAATGTGTTGTATAAGTGTAATGTTGTGCGTGTATTAGTGTTTGAGACGGTGTGTGCGAAAGTACCCAAGTATGTTTTGTGTGTGATTTAATCTTGTTTGAAGGAAGCCACAATACTATCGAGGTTAGTTAGGTTTTCGATATCGTCGTAGCAAAGTGTATGTGGCTCGTCGAGAACTGTTTTACTCTCATTAATAATAGTGCAGCTTGTAAATATAAAATTTCTTATTAATTTTGTTGTGAACTCTAGGACTTAGGAACTGATATTGCCGATCAGCCACAGAAAGAACTACCATCTCCATGTACTAATATGAATTAAAACCCCTATCATTTTCAGAAATCAGCAACGGATTCTGAAGGAGTGTTATTTTATAATTCGATACTCGCTGCGTTGATAGAAATAAAGTTATTAGTTAAGGTAATCACATTACAATGGAAAACAAAGGAGGTCAACGAAATTTACAAAGTGCTCGGAGGTTACTATTGTCCTAATTACTAGAACCTTCTATCAAAGAACCAGGATCAAGACCAATGTTTAACATTAAATTGCATTTTGCTTATAGATTCAATGTTTCTCGGTACATGCAAGAAAGATGACGAATTTATACAAAAGCTAGAAAGAAGAATAGACTTTCTAGTTACGATTGCGTACGTAGTTGTGGCATCGTCCCTTACGTCTTTAATAGTTTGCGTAATTTTAATGAGAATAGCAGATGATACTGCTGAGGGGACAACATATTTTCCATTCAATACCAATCCGTGGCCTGGGTAAGACTGCATTTATATTATGATAGAGGCTTTTGTTTGAGGTAGGTAAGCCGCTAAAAGGTAAATTTATAGCGACGAAAGAGTTTCGTTTCTCACTCCTCAGCCCCCGCACCCCGCGCTTTCCTCAATCAAAAATAAGTGGCGTGCGCCTTCGTAGATGGCACTATCTATCGATAGGATAGGCTTGTGTCTGCGCGGTCACGTTACGATGGATATGAATTGTTTCCATCACCGCAAACTGTATATCTACGGGCTGAAATTTCAATCAAAAAAATTCTGTAAAGACTTCGTCTAAGGAACTTCCTTGCCAAAGGAGTCTTCACACAAAATTTGGTCACTGATTAAAATTTCAGCCAGTATCATGATAGTATTTATTTTGTCTGCTACAGCACGTGATGTCTGATGATAAAAATCCCACCAAAAACAAATGTAAAAAAGGAAAATATACACCTTGGTTTACATTGTTAAAGTATTCAGACAAGCCAAATCCTATCCCATAACTTCTTTTCGCTTCACTCATTGCCATCTCCCTGCATGACCTTAAGTTGCAGGCAGAGAATGCTTTTTGCATTAAGTCCACCTTTGTACTGTAGCGACATCTATGTTCAACCACTGTCACTACATTTCAACGCAACACGATGGCTCGGCTCGACGCCACTAGATGGCGCTATACACAGGTACAGGTAGTCGCAGTATGGAGACTGAACCGCGATATTGAAGATTTAGAGCGTACTAACTACATATGAATAAACCAAGACGGTGATCATCGGACCTTGGTCCCCGGCCATAACACCCGGTCGGTAGGAAGCGTTTCCTTTTGCCTTTTTGATTGACCCCAACGTGATACCATCCATACCCGTTTTCGTCAGCATCTCCTCACCACCAGTTAGTATTATCCAGCCAGCAGTCTCCTCCAAGCCAGTTTCAGACTCAAGGACACCACCGCAGACCGCACCGGTGCTACCTGGTTCCTCGGCAACCTCACCAGCTTATCATCCCGACTCACCGTGGACTTTGAGCTTCATCCTCACGCATCGTGGACATCTCGCATGTACATCCGGACTCACCGTAGACATCACGCATGCTTATCCCGACTTATCGTTAGGACATCGCGCATCTCATCCCGACTCATCGTGGACATCGCGCATGCACATCCCGGCTCATCGTCGAACACTGGCACTTGTAAGCTCACTACGCACAGACTGCTGAACTTAACCACCCTGGCTTAATCAACCTCCGGTTGTTTGGAGGGGAGTGCTGTAGCGAAATCTTTGATCATCCACTGTCACTATAATGAATCCGTTTTTTGCCATTCGGCTACGGAACCCTAAAAATTACGAAGATTATAAAAAGTGACAATGGTAAATGGAAAAAAAGTTTAATTATGACACGTAGGTATGGCTGACACCGAAATATTTTATTTTTTAAGTGTTATTAAAATTAGTCCGAATGTATATTTTTATACTTTATAGTTCATATAAAAATATACATGTATATTTTTATATGAACTTGATAGTTCATATAAAAAATATTCATTCTTCATTATGATTAATAAACACGTTTTTTAATGTTGAGCTAAGCAAAAAAAATTAAAAAGCTCTTATAATTTAATAATTAGATGTGACTCAATTAGCTTTGACTCCAAGTCTAATCGTAGCAATTAAAACTAAATTACTTTCCACACGAGGGATGGAAAGGCTATTTTACACCCGGCTGTCTTTACATAAAAGTTTAATTTTAAAAGAGGTGAAGATAGTTTCTTTCTCACTCCCACCTTTAGCTGTCACCCACATGGACCTAAATCGAATCTGCAATTTTATATAAGCAGTGGTAGTTTTCTTGGTAAGGTTAAGACTGCGTTCGTTCACTAAATAATAAAATAACGTTAGTCTGTTTCGTTACTCAAAAAATATTTTCATATTTTAAAATTTTTCAGACAATCTTTAAAATTAATTAATTCAACCTAATTACTAGTGACAGGTGTGAAAAATAAGGTGTATTCAAAATCGAAGCCGGCTATGATTGAAAAATAAAATTTAAAAAGAGGGTCAGTAATGGTTTTATTCCTTTGGTGGCCTTACCGAATTCGGCATAACAGAAAAATTAAACGGCCCTAGCGACACCACGGGTTGCAGCACCTAACTTTGTATGGGTCGTAAACGCTCCAAGAGTTTTTAATCTATAGTATCTGTCATATCTATGTTAGGACTGGTTATGGGATTTGACTGTAACAATATGCTATTAAACATAACGCTACAATACGGAAAAAAAAACCAAACGGAAACGGAATAAAAACAAACCGCGCGAACGAAGTCGCAGGCGGCCGCTAGTTATAACATAAAATAAATAAACACTCAAATGTACATCCAGATGGTGCTCACTCAATGCACACACGCACTTTGTTATTTATTTAAATGTATATTTTTCAGGTTTTTAATTGCTGTGTTGTGGGAAACGGGACTATTTGCTTTTTATTCAGCATACGGACATATGGCATTAGACCTTAGCATTGCTGTTTACTTCCTGCGAGGGCATACACAATTAAAAATACTTAATTATCATTTAGAGCACATGTTTGATGAAACTGAGGTACAAGGCGATAAAAATATAGAGATACAAAGCAAAAAAACAGAAAGAAGGTTTCAATACAAAGATGTGTCAGACCCAAGATTGATCAAGACATTTATTTATTACATTCGTCTTTACGAAAAGATTAATCGGTAACTATATATTTACATGTAATTATTACTTTAAAAAAATACTCAACCAAAACAAAGCCTTCAATCGTGATTTGTCGAAGTTCAAACATTTTTATAAGATAAAAATAAAATTGTGCACGGGCGGCTCTCGAACCCGCAATGGCAAGCTGGGCCAACGTATATCTAGAAGAGACCAGAATTTCGATTGGAAAAACCGTTGGCCCGGCTTGCCAAAGGTTGCGGGTCAATTCCCGCCTGAAAGCAAATTTTTGGTTTCTTATTTCTTCTTATATAGAAAAAAAAACATTATATCCTGGGTTGGCTTTTCTGGCATTTAATTACAATTTCATTAATCCTGCTTTTCAGATTAATTGAAAACGTACTTGCTGCCTATAAACAAGGTATAGCGTTTCATTTTTTTAATGTTATAGTGACTACCGGGATATGTGTTTACAGTGCTTCTAAGGTATGTAGAGGGTACGATTTTATGAAATAAAAAATCGGTTTCAACACTTAAAATATAAAATACTTTCCCGCCACTGAAATCCTGTATAGCTAAAGTTAAAATATATTGAAGTTAAGATTGATTGATTTCTTGCCACCATTAATGTTCCTTCCACGTTGGAACCATGTGGTTTGATCCGTGATGATAGCAGGAGACCCGATGGCCTCACGCTTATTCCCTGGGCACGGGGTCTGGCCTTAGTTTTGGACGTAACTTGTGTTAAAACTTTGGCCCCCTCCCATATCAGAGAATCAGCCCTTAAAGCTGGAGCACCAGCAGAGTTGGAAAACGCCAAGCGTCGAAAATACGTCTCACTTGAATGTGATTTGTTTGCTCTGCTAAATGACAGTTTTGAAAAATTGCGCCTATATTAAATTCTGTAACATCAAACAAGCTAATCTATACAAGGACGTCCGTCCATCTTGTCCCACGTTGCGCTTTTGGTCGAAGGGTCTTCAATATATCATTCTAGTATAGGCCGAACAATTATAATCATTCTCTCGAGAGATTGTAAAGGAACTAGGTAAGAACTGCTTACAATATAACGCATAATTTTTATTCATTACTTTAATCTATCGAAGTGAAACCGTTAGATCGGAATCTATCGGGCGGACGTGCGCGTTAAATTGACATCTGCTCGAAGGCTGTCCTGTTTGGTCAGTCTTATAGTTGACCGTGCCATGTCCATGGATTTATTTGATAGATCACAGTTTTATTTTAGTTCCACAAAAAAAATTAGCTTATTATTGTAATTATACAGCTGTGAGTTATTATTAACACGAAAATAATTAAAAAATACTAAAATCCTATTAGTTTACAATCGGAAACGAACGAGGCACAACAAACAAATATGGCGGCGCAGGGCATATGCCATCCTACCAATCAGCGCGTGGTTTCCGTTCTGTCGCATGCTCGTATCTAACGGTTTTATTCCGATACATTATATTACATATAATCAACCAATAAGTAATGCGTTTTAAGTGTAATCAGTATGTCCCGGTGCACAATCTATCGACAGTTTACAATATCGCGGGTTAGATTATATAATAATCTAACGAAACTTGCAATTTAACGCTGAACTATACTAAAATACATAAGTGTACGTTCATAAACAAACATAAAGCAAAAATACATTCATAATTATAATAAAATTATTACGCAATATTTCCTCCATCAGAAATGTTAGAACTTTATTCTAGAATAAAAAATCTCTATTTACATTCAGAAAAATATATCACTGCTTAATGGAAGCTGCAATGGAAGAGAGATCCACAGTCGAACATTGCAGCAGAAATGTAGAACGTACAAAGAAATGTTTTCAAAATACTAGTTTTTCTTTTTGTTTCAGCGATCCATTTTCTCGACTGAATTTTTTTGGGGAATTTCCCTTTTCTGTGTACTGCAAGTAGAGAATTTCTTGTTTTGTTTTTACGGTCAATTAGTGGAATCCGAGGTAACTATAATTAATTTTGAATTTAATTGTTATTGGAGGTGAAAAGTGTAATTATTTTTTATTCTCGTACACTTTTTTTTTACCTGCGCGCACGTGTTGTTGTTATAAATATGTTTTTTAACTTTCATCTCGCAAAGGACTTTCTGACCCCATTAGTTACATTGATGACATTTTTGTTTTTCGTTCAATTTGCTTCATCTTCTTATCAATGACCTACTGTATTTCTTTCAGAGTGAGCTAGTGAGCACGTCAGTGTACTACAGTGACTGGCCGTCCGTCTCGCCGCGACTGCGACGGCAGATCCTCATAGCGATGGCGCGGTGGGCGCGGCCTCTCACGCCGAAAGCCTACATCCTGCCTATTACTCTCACCACTTTTCAAAGCGTAAGAGCGAAGCTACACGAGCGTAGCCGATGCGTTGCATCGGGCGCTGCGACGGAGCGGTTCAGTGTAGCTCTTGATCTACATACAGGGTGTAATAAAAGGTTTAGCGAGGCCGAAAAACACGTATTTTCCCCATTTATAGGATCATTTTTCTCGAAGACACTATACCTAGGATAGGATGCGTTACTAAGATATTGTCGGTCAAAGTGAATATTTTTTTTCCAAATATATTTAAATAAAAATCTTCTATTAGTGCTAATAAATATTTTTCTCTAATTCTTCAAAATTCATAGTTCTTTTTCGTAAACAAACCGTGCACTACGCAATGTATCGCGCGGTGTGGCGAAGGCACCTCCACTAGCGTCGCACGCACACAACTCCATTGTGTGCGCGCGTGTCTATTATGTGCGCGCGCATTGCGCTACGCCTGAGCGCTCCGTGCGCGTTCGTGCAAATACGTAGCGTGACGGTGCTAATAATAAATTCATAATATTTTTTATTCCCAAAAATAAGTCGTTTCCTAGCAATTGTTTTTGTTACATACGATTCGTTTTGATGTACTGTACGTTTAACGCTTCGTTAATCTTTTTGTTACACTGTATGCAACACGGTGCGTTAAAACAACCTGTGGAACAACACAAAACGCACCATATGGCATGCATGCCGCTCAGATTTCTGCACAAAAGGCCGCACCGCTCCTAAGTCCGACGTCGCAGTGTCGATGCAACGCATTGGCAAGCTCAGGGACTTTCCAAACCACTCAACCTTCTGTATAACCAGGAATGCCAGGATCTAACCTTTATTAAAAAAACACAACTAATAAAGGTTAAAAAGACCTAGAAGAATGTGCTAGCGCTGCAGCGAGCAAGCTGTGTAGTGTTATGTAGCGTAAGCGGTCGCTGAGCTCACATACTGCAAACGTATCGTGAGCTTACAACTTCGCGTTAGCGGGTACACTCTGCCTATTTTGCAGGCAGTGGAGTAGAGTGGAGGATCCTAGCGTAAAATCAAATGGACCGGTTCTCGAAAACAGCGGCGTGACAGCGGCGCGGGGGTAAAAAACGAGCGCCGCTGCCGCTGCCGCCCCGCTGCCCGCAAAATTCGGGGCTTGGGCCTTACTCCGCGCTATCGCTACCATAGCGCCCACCCAACGTGCATAGCCAATACACCCTATGGTTTGGTTTAGGTCAGCCACGCCCGACTCACGATACTGGTGCCAAGAATAATTATGTATGTTTTTAATGGAAGAAACCCATAAAATCAACTGATTTTTGCGATAATAGCGAACGCTAGGTCGCCACTTCGAAGCTTACTAGCTACGGCGTAGTATTTCGTAGATACGCGCGAGAGTTCGAGTTTCTCCACTCGTTTTGAAATTTTTAGAATGTTGTGAAGAGTTCTTCTTTTCTAAAACTTGCATACAATTTGAAGTTCTTTTAAAAAAAAGGAATCCCCTATGCCATCATCCCTGAGTTGGATGTCACTGACCAAACCCACACCCTGTATAATACTCAGCACTACTCAGTAACCGCGATTTTCTTTCTAGATTGTGCGTACTTCATACTCATTCTACACCATGATGAAAACTAAGAATGAGTAACAACTACTGAAGTAATACGCGGAAATAAAGAGGGATCCACTATACTCGTAATTCAAGATCACATGACATGTAATTGAACGTTGCCGAGCAGATAGCCTGAAAATATATCATTGAATAATATGCTTAAAAATCAATAACGCAGTCGATGAACGACGTAATTGTTTTATTGATATTATTATTTACGGTATTTTTAATTTAACAATATTAATACAAATGAACTAAATTGCCTCGCAAACCGCTTTCGTGGTTGACTGCGAGTGCTAATCTCGCTTAGTTATGTTGTGACCTCCTTTTGGTGACTTTGTAATAACCTATAATTATTATAGTCTAGGAACCGAAAATATATAGAAAAATCGCTTGAAATTTTTGACATCGTTACTTTTCTTGGAATAGTAAGGATATTAACATATCAAAAGTCCTGGACTGTAGCCTTTAGCTGGGTGATGGGGCAGGGTTTAGAGGTTTTTTTTTGTTTTTGCATATTAAGGGGTACCGTAAATTCGATACTTTCCTTTAAAGGAGTAAAAGCGGAGCTCATTAATCTGGACCAAATCAAAAAGTCATACATACACATAACTAATAAATTTTCGTACGTTTACATTTTACGAGAAATATCTGTGACCTATATTCAAACAAGACGCGTTGTAAGCTAGTTCGACATAACTTCACAAACGCTTACTAATCTATTTTAGAACAGTTAAGGCAATGTTATACCTACAAAGAATTATACATTAAACAAGAATATTTGCGAAAACCTTTTATTAGGCTCGACTTGAAAATACTCTAGAAGAGGACCCTATGAAGTATACCCTGCAATAAAAAAATAAACAGTCACGGACTCTGAACCATCTCCACAGTAAATACCGCGCAAGATAATGATACTATTATAACATAACATAACATACACACATCAAAAGTGTCTAGGGATCAAGCATTTTTATGCGGATTTCTTGAGATTGAGATGTGGCTTTGTAATAAATTTATGATTTTATAAATTTATATGGATCCTTTTTGGTGCATTTCATAATTTGAAACAGGAACTGTCAATCAAATTCGAGTAAAAGATGAAAATCAGCTGTCAATATTTTCCCTATAAAAACATACAACGCATTGAAGACATTATTAGTGCTACTGTTTCCCTACTACTGATTAAACCAACGTTATCATGGAGCGGCGACGTCATTTAAGCAGGAAAGAAATACTCATAGCCGTGGGAATGATAGAAGCTGGTTCCCGGCAACGTACTGTGGCTTTAGCTCTGAATACAAGTCAGAGTGTTATCAGTCGACGTTGGACACGTTACCGAAGCACTGGTACCGTGGCTGAGCGCCATGGAGGACGGTATCGCTGCACCACACGGAGACAAGACCGATACATTCAAATCACAGCTCGAAGAGCTCCAACAATAACCGCCATGATGTTAGCCGCGAGGCTTCATCACTCTTCAGGGAACTTAAATAGCGACCAAACAGTCAGAAACCGCTTGCATGAAGTGAACCTTCATTCCCGAAGACCGCTACGGGTACCACCTATAGCAATGCACAATCGTAGGATTCGATATCAATGGGCTCTTGAACACAGAAATTGGGCAGAAGAACAATGGCGTTTCGTGTGCTTTTCTGATGAGTCTCGTTTAGGTATGAGACCGGATACAAGACGTATATGACACTGGAGAACCCCTGGACGCCAACAGCACCAGGAAGCCCATCCTTATAGTGGTGGAACCATCATGGTATGGGCGGGTATTTGGATCGGCGGAAGAACTGATTTGATTCGGATCAGAGGCAACCTCAACGCTCAAATTTATACTGAGACGATTGTATCAGACGTCATCGTTCCTATACAAGTGCAAATCGGTCCCTTATTTCAGTAAATGCATGATAATGCACGACCGCACACCGCAAGAGTTGTAAGACAGACTCTCGCCGCAGCTAACATCAATGTCCTGCCCTGGCCTGCTCAGTCGCCAGACTTGAACCCGATTGAGCATGCATGGGATATGCTACAAAGAAGAGCTCTGTCGAATATGGAGGGTATCTAGTCGCAAAAAGACCTTTTTTGTTGTTGCAACGAACATGGGCGGCCATTCCACAGCGTGATTTGGATGAACTCATTTTGAGTATGCCAAACTGTTCTGGTGTTGTTAGTGTTCGCGGTAGAAACACGGATTATTAATTGTTTAAGTTACCCAATAAAATTTTAAAGAAAACTGTTATTTCAGTCTTTTTTTCGAACTTTAATATTAGTGGTTCAAATGTCAAAAATCCCTTTATTAGGAAAATGGCAAATTTCTTTATTAATGCAAAGGTTACTTGGTTAATCTTTACTGTAGACAAACAAAAACACTTTATTTGATGAATCCTTAAAAAAAAAAATAATTAATATCAATCACGAGTAAAGTTATTGCAAAAATATATGTTGATCCTTAGACACTTTTGATGTATATATTTATAGGTAGACCATAGTTCTGAAAAATGACAATGAAAACTACAACTACTCTTACATAGAAAGAACGAGTTTGCGTTTACACCATTAAGGTACTGCAATAAATTCGTACATTAAGACATAAGTACCATACAAAATACAAATGTCTATAAACCCTTGGCATCCCAAACAGATCAGAAAACTGACTAGTGAGTATCATGGCCTACGGGATTTTTAGTCCTCAAATCTGGCAGGTGGCTTTACTACTCGACCTACTAGACTGAAAAGTAACAGACTTTTTCTCTTTACTAGGCTCATACTTTACGAGGTTTAAACAAAAAGCCCTCATCCATTTCCTGTAGACATTTCACACAAAAAGTAGTAACACACTTTGGGCCCAGAGGTCCAAGTACCGGCCATAGAAAACCGTTCACTCAACAGGGGCTGATTCGCACATTTTTTTCGTATGTTTATTCGACTTCAAAAAAGGAGGAGGTTATCAAGTCGACTGTATGTTTTTTTATGTATCTATGTTACCTCATATCTCAGTCGTTTGTCGACCGATTAGAAAAAAAATTTCGCCTACCTAGAGAGTATACTTTCTATTTGGTCCCATTGTTGCAAATTTGGGATCTGATGATGGGATCTTTGTGGAATGACACATGGACGGACGGATATGGCGAAACTATAAGGGTTCTTTGACCGACCACGGAACCCTAAAATTTACCAAAAAAAAATATCTGATCATTTTTTTTCTTCAACAAGAATTCTTCATATTTCACCTTTTTTATTTCCAAATTACCACTAATTTCATCATTCTCTTGCCCTGTTCCCAGTTTATCTGGGGTCGGCGCAGTATGTTTTCTTCTTCCATACTATTCTATCCCCGTCACTGAATCATCCACACCTTTAATATGTATATCTTGTTTCACTAATTACCACTAATATGCAGGTGTATAAGTTAGTAAATCTTCAGTGAACAATTGCATGTCTTTTTTAAAGAAAACTATAACAAATTAAGAAAAACCGTTAACAGCATTCGAAAGTACGGGAAAAAAGACATTAGAAAAAGTTTAAGGCATTATTTAATAAAAACGCGGATTTACCAGACGACGTCAAACTTTAAAGAAAATTATACTGAACACTTTGTGCCCAACAGCTTAAAACTTCTACATTTAATGCAAATTATAAAATACTATAATAGTGCTACGTTCCGGGTGGGAAAAAAAAATCACAGATAAATCTCAATCGACGAATCAACCAAAACTGGAAAAAAATCTCTCATCATTAATTATGAAAATGAAAATTAGCACAACTATAAATGCATAAAACATGATAAGCAGCAGCTACTATGCTGGATTTGGTTACCTGGCCGAAAAAGATGGTGCATTAATGAAGATGAAATAAGAAAGCAGAAATTTGCGCACGGGCGCACGCGGAAATACAGGGTGACATTGTAATCCGTACCGAAATTTTGGGTACAGACTCCACTGATGAATATGAACAACTTTTACTTTGGGAGCAATAGTGAAATCGAGAAAAAAAAACAGCTGTTCCATACAAAAGTTCAAACGGCGCGCGGTCAAAATGTTTTTTTTTTGATTTCACTATTGTCCCCATAGTAAAAGTTGTTCATATTCATTAGTGGAGTCTTTACACTAAATTTCGGTACTCATAAAAAAGTCACCTTGTATAAATAACAAATCGAAAATTTCACAAGGTCAGACAGACAGCACGGTAGCTCAATTGGTAGAGCGTTTGGCCCGGCTAGCCAGAAAGTTGCTGGTACGATTCCCGCCCATGCGCAAATTTTTGGTTTCTTATTTCATCTTTATGAATATAAAATAGGACACTGTTAGTGTTAAAATCATTCTAAACCAAGGTGAATTAACTTTGATTTTATATCTTTCGACGGCATAACTCGCATATAAGATTATTTGATAAGGAATTATTAGTCCCTCTAATATTGTTCTGATGAAATTGTCTTGCAGTGTCCCAACATTCTTCCTAATCTACTCTCAGTTGTTTTTATTAGTTTACTCTTTTCCTTTACTATGTGAATATTTTAATAGAATGAAGAGAGAAAGACCAAAAATAAGCTATATGCATCAAATAAAGCAAAATTTGAATGTTGCTTCGTATCAAGAAGTCAAGAGAATGGCGGAAGAGCGTAAATAAATAAAAACTCCACCGACAATAGCTTAGCTCTTAAATTAGATGATGACGATGAATTATTAGTCATGAATTTATATTCTCTCGTTTTAAAGCATGATTGTGTTAAGCTTACACATCATTATTTCATTTAGTTTATTTATTTTTTGATATCACAATAAATACTCGTAGCATTTTTTTGATGGAAACCTTAATATGTATTTGAAAATTTGGCGGCAGGTGGCCATGAACTGCCGTTGGCCAGAAAACTTACGTGTTACCCTAATGCCTCTTTCCCTTCTTACTAAATGAAAAGAGACATACAACAATGATTTGGAAACGTCAAACTAAACATCTGTCAGATGGTCAGAAAAAAAACTTGCGTAATTTTTATAGTGCACAGGCAATTTGGTGGCGACCTTTTGATGTCCCTACTTAATTGTCTATGGATTTCAAATTATTATTAGCAACTAACAGCCTATCCATTAACAGATTTTGTTCGGACTACCAGTTACAGGACACTCTGTATATGCGTAAAAAAATACTATGAACCCTCTTTCCTCTGGGCTGGCTGGGACTCTTGATATGTTGACCTCCTAACTATTCCAAATAAAGTCACGAAGTCTCAATTGTGTTCCTTGAAATTCCATCTACGAGGGTCAAACTGAAAGTTCTTAGAACTGGCCACTTATAAACAATATAATAAAAAAAATATTCTAAAATTTGAAAATAGAACTCTTTGCCAATATTACTGAGTATATATTTCATTCATTTGTCATTTGTTTTACGATTTGGCGGCAAATTGAAAATTGTCTGTGTCACGTCAACATGAATTTAACACGAGAAAATTTTCGTGCAATGATTTTATATGACTTTCGATGTCATTTAAGTCAACAAGAAAGTTATGATAGACTACGATTGGCCTTTCACGATGAAGCCCCATCTCGTGCGACTGTTTACAACTGGTTTAATGAGTTTAAACGTGGTCGCACTAATCTCACTGATGATGTACGTGAGGGACGGCCTTCTACGGCGACGACTGAAAATAACATCTGTGTTGTGCGGCGTATGATAGAGACTGACAAAAGAGTGACCTATCAGCAGATTCGGACAAGCTTAGGCATCGGTATGAGTCAAGTGCACAAAATCCTCCACGAACATTTAGCGGTCAGGAAGCTTTGCGCCCGGTGGATACCTCATAATTTGACTAAGGCTCAAAAACTCCATCGTGTGGATTGGTGCCGTAAAATGATTGAAAGATTTAACGGAGGTGACTCAAATGCTGTGTTCGACATACTAACAGGTGACGAAAGCTGGATTTACTGTTATGATCCTGAAACCAAAAGACAATCTGCTCAGTGGGTGTTTCCTTTCGAGGAGTTGCCAACTAAAGTGAAGAGAGATCGAAGTGCGGGAAAAAAAATGGTGGCCTCGTTCTTTGGAAGGATAGGTCATTTCGCAACAATTGTGTTAGAGGATCAAAAAACAGTTTCTGCAGAATGGTACACTACCAATTGTTTGCCACTTGTCTTGGAAAAAGTTCGAGAGAAACGACCTCGCAGTAGGATCCTCCTTCACCACGACAACGCCTCGTCGCACACCGCCAAGCGAACGATCGACTATTTGGCGACATCAAACGTTGAATTACTGGGTCACCCGCCGTATAGCCCCGACCTCGCGCCTTGTGATTTTTATTTATTTCCAAAAATTAAAGAAAAACTTAAAGGAAAGCGGTTTATGAATGCTGAAGAAGCGGTGGCTGCGTATCGCGATGCCATTGAAGAGACCCCTAAGGACGAGTGGGCAAAGTGCTTTTCCCAGTGGTTCCATCGCATGCAGCGGTGTATTGACGTCAATGGACAATATTTTGAAAAGATATAATAAAACTAATAACTGGCTAATGTAATCAGTTTTTGATTTTCTAAGAACTTTCAGTTTGACCCTCGTATAATCTTTTTAACCAATATTTTCCTAAGTATAGTAAACATTACAACACGTGTTTCAACAACAAAATACATTATATTTTGCACTCGCACGTTTTGTAATTTTATTCTTTGAAACTATAACTATTTCTAGAATTGTATTTAAAATTTATATTTTTTAAGGTATTTGCTAAGACTGCACATTGGTCGGTACGGTCAAAGTCGCTCCCGTCGCGCATAACCAGCTTTTAACCAAACTCGCTTGCACACATGACACAAATACAGGCGGTACTTTTACCAAAAACCGACGCAAGGTGCAAGAGAGTTTGGCTCGTAAAGCGGTTAGGCGCGCGCGAAAAGCTTCCATACATGTTGCATACATAAATAATGCTACTGCAAATGCAAGTAAGAATTGCCAGTTAACATTCATAGACGCAATAGGATATGCACATTTATAATCTTTCGTGATCGTAACTATAGTAATATCAAACACTCTCTTCCTCTACGGCCATCATCCGAGCGGTAGGGAGTGAGATTTACGCGCACTCACAAAATTATTTGCTTATAACGCAAGTTTGGAATATTTACCTTTATATTTAGATCTGTCTATACAAAAAAAAAAACAATATTTTAAAAAAACAAGGGTTTTTTACCGCAATATATTTTAATGTCCTTAACCGGTTTATTGAGTAAAAGTGATATCTATGGGTCAAAATCACAGAGGCGAGCATGCTCAATTTAATGTGTGAATTCTTGCGCTGCATATCATAAAAATAAATAAATACAATGTAAATATTTATTTTTATGATATTTAATACTGTAAATGTAAAATCTTGCATTCATTGCGATATATATAATGCAAGATTTTACGTTTACAGTACTTATTAGAAATTTGTGTGTCGTATTACTGATGTTCCCGCACATGATGAGACATGAGTGTTCTCAAAATGACAGTACAAACCCGAAATGAAGGAAATACCCGTCTTAATTGTTTTATGTATGAAAAGTTTGCAGCTTTATATTTCAATTAATATAACTTTTGGAATGAGAAAAAAGAGTCTTATTTTAATTAGAACATATATGAAAACATTAAGTCGTTTTCTGACTTCTTTTACACTTAATTCTTGTAGTTTTTTTTTGTGCAAAAATTGATTTAAAAGAATATTTCAAACTATTTCAATAAGAATGCGATTTAAATAATGAAAGTATAATTTTGTCATTCCGGGAATAGAAAAATAGTTTCTGCAATGATAATTTGATACATTTTTTCATTTAGCTTAGAAAAGTTACAAGCTGATTTCAATATTGTTGTTTAATCTTGTTTGTTAACACGATTAAACACAACATATTAAAATAATAATATTAAAATATTACAGCGAAAAACATGCAATCTGTCAATAAATAAATAAATTAAAACCGTTCCCCCAATGACAGGGAATAAAGGTACATTTATCGGGTTAAACTGAACTTTGCCAGTAAACTCATTATTTTTTCCCGTATATACGACACAACACGTCCGCTAACTTTGACTTATAAACTCCAGACTTATGACCTTTTAAAAGTAACGCAGGGTATATTTTTCAATTATATCGACTGAATCACAACACGTTCATGATTTTGAAATCATCGGTCAGCATTTCAAATAGTCAAAATACGGATAATTAAAAATTATTTACATTTAAAATTATTTAGACACTTTTATCATTGATAAATAAGGATATGCTATTTCTATGTGATAATTAAAAATGTTTATGGCTTGTCCGAACAATTAAACATGGACGTGTTCTCGGAATGATTATTTTCACCCCTTTTTTTTAATTAAGCTAAACGTTATTAAAAAACAGTAAATCAGTTAAGTGCCATACATAAAGGGACATTACCTATATTTTGAAATAATTATTGTATTAGTATCACCTTATTTTACTAAAACAATCTTTGTCGGCACCATAATGTTCACCTCGGTGATTTTGTATTCAAAACTTCATTCAAATGAAAAATATTAACACTTTTCTGAATGAATGGACGTAAACAATTTCAAAAGTTATAAGCTAAAACTTATTTTCTTTACGTTATTTGCGTCTCATATATGTATATGTTTTTGCAATGTTGGTGTTTACTTTCTTTACCGAAGTATCGATGTGTCTACTTCACCAGAGTTTATTGTATAATTAATTGGGGATTTGAATAAATATATTTTTGTTGTAATAAAGGAAATAAAGGTGTTATTTTCTGAATCTCTTTTAATTTATTGCAAACCTTGGTATTGCGTTTTATGAATGATTAATGAATCTTATGACTAATAATTGAATGAATGACTGATAATGTACGATATTCAAGGGTAGAAAAAAGCTAACCCTATGCAGCGAGTAATAAATACTACTACGTATAGAGCCAATGCCAAACAAAAAGTGTGCGCAATTTGATGTCGAGATTTTGACGTGGACTGTCAACAAAGTGACGTATACCTTGAATGTAGAATATGAAATTGCATAAGTGACACAGGCTTTTGTGCCTATTATACCTGACTGTATTGAATGGATATTATCCTATTTAAAATATTACAGCCACTTACATGGATAAATATTTATTTATAAACGCTAAAGAAATAAAAGTTCGATAAATAAAAACACCGTTTTGGATACAAATAAGTTTATTTGTTTGTACACTACTAATTTGAGGAAGTAACAGGGTTCTGACAAAAAATGCCCCTGTCGCTAAAATCGAGGGGTGTTATAAGCTCAACGTGTCTGTCTGCAGTAGCTGCTAAACGGATAAACCGATTTTCGTATTTTTTTGTGCCGTTGATAATTTTATTCTGAGTGTTCTTAGTGACGCTTTATGAAAATATTTGCAATCTTTTTTTACTAGCCACGGGTATTTTTTGATTTTATGTAATAAGTGAATAAAGTTTTCTATTTATCGAAGACTTCCTCGTCGTATGTTTTATAATCTTTGGACTTCCAAAGATTATAAAACATACGCTTGTGCCTAAGAGAATGGTTAAGGTCGCGAAGTATCGTTATATTATAATAAAACTTCAGTTTTAATTTGTTTTATTATTAATTATGCAAATTATATTTTTTAATTTTTCATACAAAATACTTAATTGGGGAATAAAACAACTGCCGATGTAAAATATTTTATCATAAATATCACAATATCGCGTTTGCTTACTGTATTACCTACTTTTCCATTCTGTGCGAGTAACATTTTATAATCTTTGATTGTCGTGAAAATGAAGGCAATTTCATACAAAACTTTAGAAAAAAGTAATTCAGTAGGTTATAGTTAACATATTATAGACTGCTGAAAAGTAACGCCGGTATCTTTTTAATTCTTGTAGGTTTTATTGTTGCATGTTTTTAAAATGCAAGACGGCATTTTTGACGATTCAATTGACCAAATGTCACATTGCATATCATTGCAGAGAGGAAGCGCATGGTGTTAGCGACGAGCAATAATTATAATAGGCGCTAGAAAAATCTCGAATATGGTGCGGACTGCCTCAGACTAAAACAATTAAGGTTAACAAAAAGTTAACAAAGGCATTCAAAACATTAACACGTGTCGTGGAATCTTCTAGAGAAAGGACAGTGCCGGACCTCGCACAGAAACTACTCGAGCGCAGAACGGAAAGATGATATGTCTCTTTTCCACAAGTTAAATTCTATGGAGTGGCTTGGATCCTTCCCGAAAAACGCGTGTTTGGCCACTCATGAAGAAAGTACTCGATCGCGGAAGCATGTGCGAGCAAACATGTTGTTTTTGCGTATTCTGAAATGGTCTATTGTCTGAGGCACACCGAAAAATGAGTCTTGCGTTCTAGTTCATAAGTTCGAGTCTCGACTGACAGAGTAGACCCAAAATGACCCTTTCGACGAAAACTACCTGCGAGTTCCCGAAGGACGACAGGCGGCTTCCTACCCGTCCAGCATTCTTATAAGAAAACATACAGTCCACTTTCGCCAGTAGGGCCGAGTTGGACCAACCACCGCCCCTACGAACCCTCAGTCAGTTTGGGGGCTGATCGAGCTGTCCCCAATACATGGCGATGGCCGTCCGCTGCAATATGGTGGCCCGTAGGTTTGCTCGCTGCACTCGGGATGTTAAGACGACTCTTTTCAAATCATACTGCCAGTCCTTTTATACGAGTAGCCTATGGGTAGACTATACGCAGCGGGCGTACAACACGCTGCGTGTTCAATATAATAATGGGTTTAAGATGCTGATGGGGTTGCCGCGGTATTGCAGTGCGTCCGGCATGTTAGCCGAGGAAAAGACTGATGGTTTCCACGCCATCATCAGAAAGCGGTCAGTGTCGCTTGTACACCGCCTGCGAGAAAGCATCAACAGCATCCTAAATGTTTTTGCAGTCAGGTGGGACTCTCCGATGCTGAAGCACTGGATTCGTCTCCAAACGTTTGTGAGGTAGGCCCAACTACACTCAGTAATCACAGTCCTCCTGTCATTCAATAATGTATTTGAAAATTTAACTTAGTTTTAATTGTTTTCTATTTTATTTTATTACTAACAAAATGTATGAGTCTGTATACTGTTCAGTGTCCGATACCTGAAATAAATGCTTTTGAATTGAATTTGAATTGAATTGCTAAGAGCGGGATTGAGTGAGTGAATAGGATGCCGCTCACAGGCCGCTCACGCGTTGATGACCTGGGACCTAATTTTATTTGGCACAAGGTTCGTTCGGGATGTCATTTCCATAGTAGTAAATAGTATAGTTTAATGACCCTATTGGACACCATCTTATTTCAATATTCGGTACGGCATAAACGCTAATACTACTCATTGATTTGTAATTAAATCAATCAAAACAAAACGTCAGGCCTTTAATTGCAAATGAATGTGCGCGAAATCAACCGTCAAGTATTTTCAAATACCTGATTATTTGCAATAAATACACATCTAACAATGATACTAAAAATAATAGATATGTTACGCTCACAAAACCAACGAAAAATCTGTGCTGGTCGAGGGCGACACCACATTCGCAACTCTTATTCACCACATTCCTTCCTAGACAATGTGTGAAAGAGACAGTTTAATTAATACAGTAAGAAAAAAAGGAGATAGTGAGTAATTCTCTGTTATGCTCAAGTGTGAACTTAATGTCTCTTATTGACCAATCACTGCTCTGCAGTTCACATTTGAAGTACTAATAACCAAAGTATGATCGACTTGGTGTCAAGGACATTGTGTTATTTAGGTTCTAAAAGTTAACAGGTTAGGAACAAAATAAAATACTTTTTTTAATTCAAATGTGTAATTTAAATTATGTATTGTAGTTGAAATTTAAGAATCCTTATCGACACATTACCTACTAAAATAAATTAAAATAATGCAACCTAGCGTAAGTCCTCGATATGTACCTAAACCAATATAAGATCATTGTGTAAACCTTAAAGCATTTTACGAAACGTCACGTTAACGATTTATTCTGTAAATACCACTAGAGTATTTAACAAATTATAAAGATAATAAACAGGACATGTAAAAATACTCTGAACACTTTTAATGCATATAATGCTTGTCAGCTCTATGATGAAACATAGTCATATTAGTAAAGTCGCACAAGCGTAAGTATGCAAACTAAAAAAATACCTTTCCACCCCTTCCTATTATCTTTTAATCTACCTGGAATTGTCACGCGCGCAGGAATGACGCTGCGCTAAGTCTTTGTTATAACATTATTTTACAATTCCTCGACCAACAACGGACAACACTAACAAACACTGAGTAACGAGTTTTACGAAAATCACGCATTGCAAAAAAGTATGCATTTATCGAAATGTAATACTGATACTCATAAATGATACAAAAATGTTGAAGCTATAATATTTAGGATTTTTATATAAAGTGTCTATAAACAAAAAACTCAAATTTAATACTGATACATACAAAACCATACAAAATTCGACGAGAAGAACATTTATTAATTTGTCCATATATCAAACTGTCCTAATTGACAACATTTCAAAAAAATGTATACACATTTTTATTTTTTTTCAAAAAGAACTTCTAAAATGAAGGCACCTATTTTTTTCATTTTCATTTATTTTCAGTATTTTCCCTAATAATAATTGTTAAAAAACTCTCCATTCTCAAAGAGCGTAAGTACATGAGGTTGGATGCCATTAAGTATTTGATTTTACTTTATTATGTAACATTATCTGATTTAAGTGGTGCAAACAGTAACTAAACAAAGCTAACGTAGCATCCTTTGTTATTTTATATTGTAATGATGTCTTAAAATTACTTAATTATTTTCTCATACATACAAATATCAATCATATTTCGAATGAGAAAATATGACGATTATTTCCGATCTAAACTAAAAAAGAAATAGGATGCAAAATGTATTTTTTTTAAATAATCTTCAATTTAGCATATCGTAATTTATCGATAATGTCCAATACAACTCCGGAAACTACAACAACACTAAATGTCAAAGTGACAGGTGACAGCACGGTCATATGTTCAAAAGCATTTTTTTTTTCTGCAAGAAATGTCATTGCAAGAGCGTAACCTGTGAAATGCCAACTTCCATGTTCTTTTCAGTCTTTTTCATTTAACTTTAAAAATAAAGCGCAAAAAAAACTGAAAAAATGTTTGTCGTGTTTAGAATCGCTAAGTCTTGAAATGGTTTTCGAATTTCCATACCTTTAAAAAAATGAAATGTTGTCAATTTAAGTGAATATGGTGACTGACTGTTAAATACTTATTGTTATGAATATCAATTGGCTGTATATGAATACCTAGACCTACAATATAATCAGAAAATCGTATATGTTATGTACGACATGAACAAAACCATGAATATTCAGCGTTTCTTATTTTTAAACGATTCTAACTAATCTAACCACAAGTTATGGTGTATCCACACCACCCGACTGCTTTGCCAGCGGCATACGTTAGTTAACTGCCAGATTATATGGAAAATGTTACTTGGGCATGAGCGGCATGGCCGGCACAGCTGCCGGCACAACCCGTCGTAAGGTGTGATATACGAGTACCTATGAAACAAAATACTACAAAACAAATTTTGAAACATCTCTTCTCATTACTTAAACTAGCTTGTGACGTTAGTTAAATCGAATTAAGCCATCGGACCCTCCTCTCGGTCACCTCTCGGTCATTACGTTGAGAATCGAGGAACACAGATAAAAAATAATATCCCGAGTACACCACAAAGTTGTGTGTGTATTCACTAAATTACACATTCTCTTTGTCATAATATGTTCAATACATTACAATTCATACGCCTACCTAGATTTGAAATATTATGATTGACGTAAATGTCGAAATGTCCACCATGTTAAATGTCATTCGGCTATGATATAAGAATAACTTGGATTAATCTTTAGATGATTTAATTATTAGAATTGTATTTTACTAATTGTTAATTAATTGTTTAAAGATGATTGGGACAATTATTAGATTTAATGTCTGCCGTATAATAAATTTTCATTTTAGCGCCAAAAGTCCGTTGACTCTGATTGGTTGGTGGAGTTTAGATTTATTTACAATATTTTAACTATTAAAATTTTATTTTTATTTTTATTTATTAGGTTTACCTACTACTAGTACATCGTTACTTAACATAATATAATTCACATAATTAAGATTTGCTAAATGTACAGTCTCTTACAGGCAAACACAGCATGCACAAGAAAAAGTCACTTATACATTTATTTCAAGGAAAAAGTCGTATACGAAAAGAAAGTGTCACAAATCTAAAACTAAGACAATTCAAATAATCTTTTGCGAAATTTACAAAGAGACATCGAACATATGTCAATATCGGAGCTTTGGCTCAGTAGGTTATACTGCCTACACAATCTAGGGATAGGCTAGTGGGCACCCATTACTGTTCTCCTAAAAGGAATACTAAAAAGGCCCAGCGGACGACGGGGTGATCGGAGAGGAACTCGAAGTTTCAGTCTTAGTAGCAATTCGGAACAACATGGGTGGTTATTGAGGGCTTTGTAGAAGAAGACCATATCGAGAAGGTCTGTGCGCTTTTGAAGGCAAGTCATTTTAAAATAATAATCGAAAAGGCTTTCTCAATTCAGTACGATAAGTAACTAAATAATTAATGAATTCATATATTTAATTAGCAGATTGTTTATCCCCATAAAAATAAATGTTATTATTAGTTAATGATATAATATGGAAAAGGATGTCGTCCCCACTGTTTTCTTCTGTTGTTCATTGTTTTGATTTGCATATAATCGAGTTGCATGCCCAGAACAGGGCCTCTATTTGTACTTTCTCTGACTTTGTGCCTTATCTTTGTGCTATTTTGTTGGAATAAATCTATTGGAGAAGAACCTGAAGATTTATACTACGTGTTTATTATTCAAGCACCCCACACGCGGTCACAATTGTTTTGCGTTGTTGTTTTGTGTAATTGGTAAAATGAATAGCAGAATACCTTTTAGTCTCATATTTTCGAGTGTAACTACAAACGAACCACTGTTTAAGCTAAAGACGCTCGACTTATGTTGTAAATAGCAGAATTGGACAGCGGGTCTTTTCAATATCATCTAAGCTTAACCTTTAAAGAAACCATCTTGGAGTTGATCGGTACATGGATTTCCCAAACCAACATATTATTAATGTGTTGGTTTGAGAATGGCGTCATCGTTAAGATAGTTGGAACGCATATAAGACCCGTATGAAGTTTAGCCTCGAGGCTGCAACCTGTGATGTCGCTAGCGTCATTTTATTATTCTTTTATGCTGATTTTGTGCAGGTTAAGATTAAGATTATTACCGATGTTCACATTATACAATTTTATTTCTCAACCATTACCGGCTTAGATTTGAAATGACACCCTAATTATCGCACCTGTTACTAGGAGTTAGTGTGGGATGAAATAATTTAAAATACCAAAACATAAAATTATTTTAACAAAGCAGAATAACGTTATGTTATTATTAAGTGACAGAACGCAGCCATAACTACCACAGATCATGTAAATGTGTGCAGCCGTTCACAGCCCATTCACAAACACAGAGTACACCAGATACTCTTACTAATCTGTGGAGTACACTAATAATGAAATGATTGTGGTTGAAAGTGGTAGGTCTAGGTAGAGTTATTTTTACAAAAATGGTGTTTAATGTGACCTACCTATTGAATTTTCTGTTATTTGGCGCTAGACCGTAAATTGTGTGACAAATGTTTGTTTTGTTTCTGTTAGCTTTGATTGGTTTGTGATTGTGTTAGTTACATATAATGTTTGCAAAAGTCGATTTTGAAAAAAGGCGTCTTCGCTTTTTGTCATACATGCAATATTTATCTTTTTTATATTACAAACAAAATGACATAACTAAAGAACTAAAGAACCCATGGGTATAATGGATAGTAGTGTACCTCTTTGGAGTTGAAATAATTGAAATAATTATTGGCTTCCTGTGTTTGTTTAATTTGGTTGTTGTCTTGTGGTTAGTCGTCAACTTCCACAGGTATTTTGAAGAATCCCTTTTTTTAAACATGTTTGTTAGTGATGGTCGTCTTCAAATAAAGTAGGTAGGTAATGCTTTTATTTACTTCATGTACTGTAAGTTGTATAGTAGGCTGACTTATCTGATCCTTCCTACAAATTCTCAAGTTTTTGACATTGCAATGTTGTTGAGGTGGCTTTTTTATTGGGATTTAACTAAACCAGATGAGTGTGATTTTAAGTTAGTCATGGGTACACTATTGTAAGTGATTATTTTCGTGGTTGTATTTAAGGTACAAATCACCCCTCCTTACCTTATATTATTTTAAATACAATGGCTTTAGTCAATTAAAATTCTAAGAGCGAAGGAAGAAAAAAATAATTTTCAGCGTACAAAAAAGAAACAAATTTTGACATAAAGTTTGTCGGCTTTTGTTTCAGAAAATTATAAAACAGCTTCCCAAACAAGCTGACTTGATGACAGTTGATGTACTGATCCTGCGAATGCTTGCAGGAGATTATGCAAACATTGCATTTGCACTGCGTAAAAAGCTAACAAAACCCAAACTTTAGCTTATACTATGTTAACTCTTAAAACTATAATTTGTCTTGGACACTGGTCTACGCTCAGTCAGTAAGTGAACTCTCTGCATTATTGAGAAAATGTTGCACAAAAATATTAATTTAACAACTTATATGACTAGCCTATGTCTGGTTTCTGAAAAAGATAGGTACTCATTGTAGCTTAAACCGCCGAATCAGACTCAAAAATCTCTTATCATAATTGACAGTAAAGTAACTTTTTAAAATCATGACATGAGTGTTAATTAAACAGAAACAATGTTAGCAATATATTATGTTTCTTTATACTTTAAAAGTCATCAATACTTTAAAAGCATTATCAATCAACTATTTCACTCTTTCCAGCATGGTATCCCAGACACATTGTAATTTTTATTATTTTACAGCTATAGCCGTTCACTGCCCCAGAAAGTGTTAAGCAATGAATCTTAAAAAAAATAGTTTTATTTATTTATTTGATTTAAGCAGCAGATTACAAATAAAACAGAACCATATTAAAAATCCTTTTGACCTCACATACATAATAAAATAAATAAAAAAAAATACTTGTTTATTGGCGTTTTACACAGGGCATATGAATTGTTTTTTAATCTTGTAGTCAGTGTTGCTTAAAGTACTAGGGCATGTCTACATCACGATCAGTAAATGTCTGAAACGCGAAGATAGGAATTTATTCCATAGACTTAGGGTAAAAATTTTCTTTTGAAATGTTTCTGTTGTTTAAAACTTGTGAATAATAATACCTCAACACCCGAGCGGTCGCATGCGACCGCATAACAATAGAATACCTATTGTGTCTCGTTCACATACGCTTGAGGGATTAATATAACATACCTTATTATAAATATCGCATGGTAAGGATATTATTTCAAGTGGTTTGAATTAATGCAATACAATGCACCATTTTTGCGAATTGAATAGATTCTTCATATTTGTGCATTACCCCTTATAAATGATCTGATATTGTTTGGTGGTAGGAACCTCGTCAAATTCCTCCTACATCCACAGTGTATCCAGAAGGAACCCAGGGTTTTGATGATGTTATTGGCAGGTGACATTATCGTCTATCATCAGCAGATTAAAGCACCAAAGCATTTGATGGTCCTGTAACTGAAAAAGATAACCTTTTAGGCTCCGGCTGGAAGCTTTGATTGTATGAATTAGGTACTTTATTCTTGGCTCTTATTTCCTGGTTGTGACTATCTTCTAGTTTTACTAGTCTACTTTTCTTCTTCTTTTAACCCATATATGCCCAGAACTTTTTTTTCTCCAATTTCTTTCATTTTTTTAGGGTTCCGTAGCCGAAAGGCAAAAAACGGAACCCTTATAGTTTCGTCAAGTCTGTCTGTCTGTCTGTCTGTCTGTCTCTCTGTCTGTCTGTCTGTCTGTCTGTCTGTCTGTCTGTCTGTCTGTCCGTCCGTATGTCACACCCATTTTATTCTGTAACTATAAGCATTACACAATTGAAATTTGGTAGGAAGATGTATCTTGTTAACCGCTTACCGATTCTCATACAAAAAATAAAAAATAATGACAGTAAAGGGGGGGCTCTCATACATGAAACTAAAACCAAAAAAATTTTTTTTGTCAAACCTATGCGTGTGGGGTGTCTATGGATAGGTCTTTTAAAATAACATAGAGGTTTCTAAAACCATTTTCTTTTAAAGTCAAACGTTTCATAGCTAGACGCTTCCAAAGTGGTAAAATGGGCGTCCCCCCCCATCTAATTTCTAAACCAAGCAAGTGTAAATTTTGAAAAAAATATATGATGTAGATCTTAATAAATACTTTCAACGAAAATTGGTTCGGACGGGATCGAACAAGTAGTTTTTGAGATAAAGCACATTTTCAACAACCGCAAACATAACTTTGTACTTCATACAAACACTATGAAAAACAAAGTTATGTTTGTAGTCAACAAAATATTGTGGTATTTTACTAAGTAGAAGTAAATGGATTCCCTAATTCAGTTAAAGTTGGCACGGAACCCTCAGTGCGCGAGTCCGACTCGCACTTGGCCGGTTTTTTTGGATGTGTGGATACTTAAAGGGTTTTTATGAAGACTGCATATTATGTGAAATTAATGTAACACTGAGGAAAGGGTGTTTTTTTTAATGGGTCGAAAACGACCCCTAGGTCAAATATAGTATTTTAAATAACGCTAAATAAAAATTCCAACATTTTATTTATTATTTAATTTTGATAGTAAATCGAAACAAAATTCAAGAATGAAACTGAGAAAAACATTGATAATCATAATACCCTCTCATTTATTTTTGGTATTCTTTTACAGCTAATGGCAATCCAATAAAAAAATGACGCAGTTCAAAGAGAAATCAGTATAAGGAAACTCTTCCTGTACTTTAGAAATTAGTTTAATGATAACATGACGACCTAACTCTATTTCAGCACGTTCAGAGTGCCTTTGATAGGGATCAGCATATAGGAAGTAGCACAGGATTGTCACAGCAATCCACATTTTGGAGCCATACCATTGAGGTACTGTTTGCAACCATGTCTACCGAAATACGGAACCATAGATTCGTCAATTCTTATTTGCTAAACAATTATAATAATTTAGCATATCAATTAGCGGACGTACTTTTGCCATCTTGTCATTGACTGGCAGTTTACTATTATCGGCTACATGAAAATTGCGGAATATCTCTGCAAATCGGTTGCGACGCATACATTTTGCGACAAGAATGTTTTGGGCATCTTCATTAGTTTCCTAGTACATTCGGCGTCGTGGCAACGGAGAATAACCAGACAAAATAAAGATTGCATAAAACAGCATATTTCTTTGACAGACAAAGAAAAAATCATATTTCCCGCTGCAATAGCATATGTAACTGTTTGTCTGACTATGTGATCGATTACTTTACTATTGAAAAAGAGCTCAACGAATTCGAGGGGTTCACTATTTTCAGACAACGTTGTTACAGACATATGAAGGGGTGTGATCCACTTGCGATTGCTTCTGGGTAGATCTCTCTTTACCCAAGTCCGATCTTTACCCGCTTGGCGTGAAGTAACTGTATTTCTCCCTCTTCCGCGTGATCCTTTGGGTGCTCTTACGCGTGCTCCTCCGCGTGCTCCTCCGCGTGCTCTTCCAAGCCATCTTCCACGTCCTCTTCAACGTGCTCTTCCGCGACTTATTTGTTCTGGTGGCACGAGTGGTCGAGTGGTGTATCATTAGGTTATTCATCCTCACTGGACGCGGTTTCCTCGTCTAACGGATGCCTCAAAGCTAGACTTGTAGGTGTGAGTAACTGTCTTCGGGATAAATGATGGAAAAATGAATCCTCTTCATCACCGGAATCACCGTCTAATACCCTGCCATTACCAGGAGGGTCAATAAAGATGATAGCACCGAGTGTCTCAGCGTCAGAGTTGAAATTTTCTAAGTCTTCTATGATTTCATTAGTTGTAAGCCTTCGTTTGGACCTAAAAACCTTAAATTGCTATTTAGTACACTTCTTCCCAAGGGGTCGTTATCGACCCACTAATGTTGTAACAACTATATCTGAGTAATAAAAATCTATTTCACAACACTTCCAATTTTATGAGATAGATCATTTATCTGATTTTATAATGTAAGCAACTGAAGAGGTTTTTTAACGCAGAAATAAATATTATTTACATTATTCTCAGCAGAACCGCACTTTTTTGCAACCAAAAATCAAATCATGATTTAAACAGTCACAACTAGTAACAAAATTACCTGCCAATCAAAAGTTATTTATTTATTTATGTAGACAGTATACTGATAGATTGATATTTGTCGCTTTAGGCGTAGAAAAAGTCGTCTTGTGATTCACAAAATCGCTCGTTTTCCAAATGTTGTGTTTCGGGACGAAAACGACCCACTGGGCATATATGGGTTAATATAAGATTTATTAGTAACAAAAAGAAAGATGGTACCTCCGACCAAAACAAAGCAGCTATTTTAATAGGTTTAGTTTAATATATCTGTTATGAAGAACCTTGCTTGATAAATCTTTATGGTTTAATTATTTTTTCACCTTTAAGTATTTGACATACATGCTAAACAGACCAAAGTATAAATTCCCTATAAAATATTATAAAGCTGAAGAGTTTGTTTGTTTGTTTGTTTGTTTGAACGCGCTAATCTCAAAAAATACTGGCCCGATTTGAAAAATTATTTTTACGTTGGATAGTCCATTTATCGAGGAAGGCTTTAGGCTATATAACATAAAGATACGACTCATAAGACCACAGCAGAAATGAAAAATGTTGCAAAAACGGGAGAAAGATATTCTTTTTGAGAGCTTCCGCTGCGTACGCTGCGAAAACCGCTTAAGTTACACAAAAACCATGTATGACAGGATTGTTCAGCATTAAAAGTTCTATAATAAAGTCCGCGACAGCATATGTCTATCTTTTATGGTTGACTTACTACAACCTTTTTTATGTTAATAAATTTGTAAAAAAAAATGCATTATTTTTAGAGGTGTATTATACACACAGGTATTTATTCTTATGAAAATAAATACTTTCATCATCACGAGCATTTCATTTAGAACCAAGTTGCCCTTTTATATTATTTGATTTCAATAAATATCTTAGGAGCTATCACAGTTTTAACATAACTCCGCACCAAAATAATGTTCGCAGCTTAAGTACAACGTGTGCTTGCGCTAATGCGCTAAAATATTATAAAGCGGAAGAGTTTGTTTGTTTGAACGCGCTTATCTCAGGAACTACTGGACCGATTTGAAAAATATTTCTGTGTTGGATAGCTTATTTATCCAGAAAGGCTTTAGGATATAAAACATGACGCTGCGACGGGAGGGGAGGGAGCAAACTCAAAACGCGCGGACGAAGTCGCGGGGGACCGCTAGTTCCCTATTTTAATAAAGATGAAATAAGAAACCAAAAATTTGCGCACGGGCGGGACTTGAATCAGCAACAAAAAGCATTCTAAAGCATTCCCTATATTATATATATTTAATATCCCCATATTATGAGATTATTTTATTCAAAGAACTATGTGTTTCGAATAATTTGTAAATGTTGATTTATGTTGTACTTTAATTAGGCTACAGCATGTGTTTATTTGTACGGTATAATATCCAAAATGTGATGAGACCATTGCTCTGCATATAAGTTGCTTTTTTGTTTTACCAAGAGATGTTGTAAATGTCATAAAGTATCGATATTTTATAAATTTCAATGGGTATCGATGTGAATATTTTTATAAAGAGTGCATTAGACACGGTGCTAATCCTGCCAGCTCGTTCATTTGCATAACTCTGGATTGGCTCCTTTGTATATGTCGGTTATGTTGGATCCGTTGTCCTAAGATTGTCCACAACATTTTTGCGGCTTATGCCACTTCACCCCAAAGCCCATTATTCTCGAAGATTTACATTCCATACATTCTTTCCACTATAACCCGAAAGTGATTTTAGGCATTGAAATACATAAACAAACTTTCCCATACTTAAATTCCACTTTGTGCTTCGAGGGATGGGTTTTCTATATTTCTCGTAGTACTCCGCTTCGTCTTTTATTTTCGAAATGAGTTGTAGGGTCCAGGTTTATTATTGACTTCATTGTTCAGTCTACGGTGCCACGCTTCCGCCTAACTTATTGTGCGATATAGCCAATTTTCAACACAATAATTGTTAAATGTAGTAATTATCTCACTACTTGATGCTACTTCCATAATAGAAAACCACCCATTGACAACGTCTTCATTAGGTAAATGTGCCAATGCAGCACACCTCTCAACGTGCTCCTTTTCTTCTTGGGACGAAAGGTCATTTTTCTTTGTATGTTTTGTTAATGCTTGTCGAAAGTGAAAATTACATCCTTTCGCAGTTACTGCAGGAAAACATATTTTAAGGGAATTAATAACGGCTTGCTCGAAGTCTACAGTGGCTTGTAGGGGGCTTCCATCAAGGCAAAACTATTTTTATTTGTGTAAATAACATCTTGTATATGTCTTTATTTTTGTTTGGCAACAGAGCAAATAGGACGGGACAATATTCGTTTCAAGTTCACTGTAACCCATATCAAAATGCATGCTATATACTTGCTAAAATGGTACACAACAACTCCAAAGTTCCGTCGAAAAGAAAAGTGTCTTTCTCCTGAATTATATTTTTAGCCCCTTCTGTTGCGAAGATAATTATTCGCACGTTGTTTTTGTAGTCAATCCACAAAAAATCGTTAAATGTATCGGGGATATCTACAACGTCTGTATTTTTGAATCTTGTCCTTGAAACATTCAGAGCCTTGTTTCTTGCTTTATATAAACCAGAAAATATTTTTAAAATCAGGTGTGTCATCTATTAAACTAAATCCAGCGTCATCATAGTCTTCTACACATTTTTAAATTTTTTTAGTAATTGGAATACTAAATTCCTCAATTGCTTATCGCGTACCTTCCGTTTGAAATCTATTTAAGGCGTACAATTTTTTGTGCGGGTATGTCAATCTTCTTGCAATATTGTTCTTCGAAACACCTTTAACTTTGCTTTGCATGTGTTAATGGCATTACAACACCACATTTCGGCTCCACTTTTTAAGGTGTAGTGTGGTAATAGGTAATAGTAGGTAATAGTGTTTCCTAGCTCTGACTAGTGTTCGTTTTGTAGCTGTTAACGGTACAAGAAACAAGTTTAGTCAGACTTATTTAATGGAATATAAACAGAGCTCACTATAAACGTGTGAAAAAGATACGCTAAATATAGGGCACTAATTCTATCAGTCACGTAGGTTGAATTAAGAATATTATCTATACTATACTATAAAGCTGAAGAGTTTATTTGTTTCAACGCCACAGGAACTACTGGAACTATTGAAAAAAAAAATCATTTTGTATTGGATAGTTAATTTATTGAGGAAGGTTTAGGCTATTAAACATCACGATACAACTTAAAAGAGCAGAGCAATCATGAAAAATGTTGAAAAAACGGGAGAAATATACTCGTATTAAAAGCTTCTGTTGAGTACGCATTGTAAACCGTGTGAGATACAGAAAAATCATGTGTGACGGGATTGTTCTGCTTTAAGAGTTCTACAATAAAATCCGCAACAGCATATGTCTATCTTATATGGTTTACTCACTATAAACTTTTTATGACAACATAAAGTTGATAATAAAGTATACTATTCAATGGTGTTCTGATGAACACGGGTTTTTATTTTATCATAATAAACATTTTCATTAGCACCAGCATTTAATTTTAAACAAAATTGTACTATACATTATTTGATTTGAATCAATATCTGAAAAGCTATAATAGTTTTAAAATTACTCCGCAAATAAATAAGTACAACACGCGCTATTTTTGGCAGGAAATGTATACTTTTTTACTATTTTTGGCAGGAAATACTTTTTTCTCAGTTTTTTGTCAAATCTGCTGATCGTGTCCGCTGGTTCAGACTTATCATAAGTCGATGCCAGTGTGATAATCTTATTGTCCATTCAGCTAGTGGCTGAAAAAGTCCACTCCTTCGTTGTCTGCTACTACCTCCTCATACTTGTATACCTCATACCTCATACTCTTGGCACAGATGTCTTCATTAGATCGTTGACTGCCGGCAACTTACAGTTCTTTCCAAGGCGGTTTCTCTGGAATGTGCCAACGTATAAATTCCTTGGGTATGTAGGTAATGCAGCAAAGGAATTGACGTTATCAAAATATTATCTATTTTACATACAGTGGTTCATTTTCCGCGGGATTAGATGGCACAATCTGACTACCGTATTACCAACAATTCCAAGATCTGGTTTATTAGACAAGTTCTGGATATCTGGCTTTCCTGAGTAAATCTCGAAATTGTGAGCATACCCAGACAAGAAGCATAACACATATAACTTGAAACCCCATTTATGGAGTTTGTTGGGGAGATACTGTTTCATAAAATGTGCAATATTTGTTGAGCGCATTTGCTCATCAATAGAAAGCCTCTGTTTAAAAGGTGCCACAGTCAAAAACCATTTTTTCAAATGTTCCTCTACAGGGCTTATTTTAAGAAGACGGTCGTGATTTGGATGACCAACAAGCTTTTGCTATGATTTATCATTTGACGACCCGTCTGGTGTAGTGGTCGAGAAATCGCCTACTACGCAGCGGGTGCGGGTTCGATCCCCGCACAATACAAACATTTGTGTGCATGAACATGTCTGTTTGTATGTATTTACAAACAAAAAGTATTTAAGTATTATATCCGTTGTCTGGCACCCATAACACAAGCTTTGAGTAGCTTACTTTGGGGCTAGATGGCGATGTGTGGGATTGTCCACAGAATATTTATATCATTAAAATAAATGACAGATCTCAATTTCTCGAATCGACTTACCGTCATCGTTTCAATTATATTTTTAAAACCATATTTACCCCAATATGATCTCACATTTGGGTAGTGATACACCGACATAAAAATAATAATCCCCAGAAACTGTTCAATTTCCGTGACATTTACAGGAGGAAAATTGAAAATGCCTTTTTGTGTGATATATAAATTAGTCTCAGCCACGATTTTCAGTAAAATATTTTTATTAAAAAATTGAAATGAGGTGTCAAGATTGGCTAATTCTGGGAAAGGGTCTGTATTACCTAAAAATCGAATACGATCTTCACTAAATTCGAGATTGGATTTTTTCCATATCAACTCTTTACTTCTTTGTCTCCAAGTTGCTACACTAACAGTACTTGATAGTGGTCGAGTAGATGGAGGTGGAGACTTTGAACTTCATCTGGTGGATGATCTTCTTCAACACCTAATTCTGGATCCATATCGTTCTGTTCTTTTCCCTGTTCATCCTCTAACTCATGCAATAGGTTTTGTCTTAAGAAAGTTCCCAAAACAAGTAAATATAAGAAAAATTGCCTTGCGATGTGTGTTAAAATCTATTATATATTTAAATAAACGAGATGACTCCATAAAGAATGATACAAATTGGAAGACGTTTTAAGATCTAATCCTTCTTCTTGGAGTCCTTTACTTGTGCGATGAAAAACTTGTAGAATTTCATTCCACAAAGTGAGCATAAATATAAACTCAAACTCTTGCATTTTGTTTAAAATATTTGTCCACCATTTTGGTTTTTGTCCTCAGCAATTTCATCTAAAGCATCCAAAATTTTCGGATAGTGACTCGTAGACTTTTAATGCTTTTAAAACTGCCCAACGATGAGTAGAAGCCGAAAAAAAATTGTATAACAAATGCACACTTGACAACATTTCATTTTTGTAAAGGTATGAAAATTCGAAAACCGTTTCAAGATTTTGCATTTCTAAACACGTTGAACATTTTTTCAGTTTTTTCCCGCTTTATTTTCAAAGTTAAGTAAAAAAGACTGAAAAGACCATGGAAGTTGGCATTTCACAGGTTACGCTTTTGCAATGACATTTCACGCACAAAAAAAATGCTTTTGAACTTTGAGCTTGCTGTCAGTTGTCACTTTGACATTTAGTGTTGTTGTTGTTTCCGGTATTGTATTGGACATTATCGATAAATTACGATGTGGTAAATTGAAGGTTATTAAAAAAAACATTTTCATTCTAACAAATTTTTAGTTCAGATACGAAATAATCATCATGATTCCTCATTTGAAATATAATGATATTTGTAGTTATGAGAAAATATTAGAGCAATTTTCAGACATCATAATAATATTAAATAAGAAGGGTTGTTGCGTTGTTTTATTTGGTTACTTTTAACATAACTTAAATTAGGTAATGTTACATAAAGTTAAATTTAATACTCAATAGATATACCATTGGTATCGACATCTTAATTCTACAATTGATACAGACCACAACACTATAAACGTCAGATTTTTTTTTATCTATATATTCGATAGCAAAGACGTGACCTCGAAATATCCAACTTCCTGTACTTACGCTCTTTTAGAATGAAGAGTTTTTAAATAATTATTATTAGAGAAAACAGTGGCACAAATGAAAAGAAATGAAAATGAAAAAAATATAGTTGCCTTCATTTTTGAAGTTCTTTAAGGACAAAATAAAAATGTGCATATGAAAATTTTGAAATGTTGTCAATTGAAAAAAAAAACACTGCGACCCATCAAGTTAAGAGTATGTGCAGCGCTTGGTATAAATATAACATATTTATTATGCTCTAAAATTTTTTGCTGCATCCCTTTGTATCGTCCTGACATATTAGCAGCATTGTCATATGATTGTCCTCTACACTTTGCAGTATCTATTTTGCAACCCTCTAGATAACTGAGTACTATATTTGCCATTTCTTCTGCGGTATGACTTTTTAAATTTAAAAACGTCAGAAATCGTTCCACGGGCATACCATCAGACGGCGATACGTATCTCAAAATAATGATCCGTATGTGATATGTCAGGCGTGGGGTCCACTGAGAGGCTGAAGTACCCATCTGATTGTATTTCTTCAACAATCACTTTGTGAACTTTATCACTCATTAAATCGATAAGTTCGTCGCATACTGTTTTCGATAGATATGATGGGTTGCCTTTCCCTTTATTTCCATATCTTGCAATATGGCTTGCTAAAAATAGATCAAATTGAGCCACAAATTTAAGTAAACCCAAAAAAATCCCATTATGTATAGATCCAAAAGACTCATCATGTCCCCTAAAGGCCATCCACGTTCTGCAAGCGTTTGTATAACTGCAATAACCCGTTGCAATACATTTTGCCAATATTTTCTTTCTTCTTTCATTCATGCCTCTAGATTTTTGGTGACCTTGTCTTCGACTCAAATAAGTTAGCATATAGTCCTTATGAGTTGAACTATTTTCATGGTGCTCAATTGCAATTACGTTGCGCCAATCACTAAATCCGTCAGCTGCGAATTGGCTCGGCGCTGTGGCGATGTATTTATTACCAAACAACTTGCAATTCAAATATCCTTTTGTTTTTGAATACAGTAACAATTCCCGTTTAAATGTTTCACCGTTGGCTTTTTTTACCGAAAAATAGTTGTGTTGTAGAAAAACGGACACTTAAACACTTAGCGATTCATGAAATGGGCCCTGATGGTGCTGACAATTTTCTGGACCGTGGTCAATCCAATAGCAAATATCTTCCTAAGAAAATAACGTCTAATTTTTGAAACTTCAGGAATCGAAACAATAACAGGTTCAGATTTATCGGGAACAGGGATAGGTGTTTTAATTTCGCTATTTATTTCATCGACATCAAAATGATCATCTGAAGTGCCTGTAGTACTGTTTTTATCGATTTGTGTTCTAACAGATGATAAAGATTGAGATTCTTGACATACATACTTCTTAAGCAGATTCTAATTGATTGGTTGGAAAAAGCGATGTCATTTTTGAGAGTGCATCTTTTCATCTGAAGAAGAAATCTTCAGCTCTGCCTGTTTGCGTTTTTGCGTGCCACTGAGATGATGGCGTTTCATTTTTAATATAGATGATTAGTATCAATAACATATATCACCTTCTGTATAAGTACGGTGCCCTCTGGAACCTGAAATAAATTAGTTATAGTAAAAAATATATATTATAGGGGCTTTTTTTGCTTATGTGTAGGCAGTGTAGGTTAGTAAAGTAATGGACAAGTGCAAAAGACATCGAACCCTTTTGTATGAAGCCAAACATACCTTAACTTGGAAGTACATGAAATGTATTTTTTTTTGGTGTTCAGGTCAATCGAATCCTAGGCCAATCGATATAAAATATTGACTCTAAAACTGAGTTTCGACAAATGGTTTTCCGACACTAGTTTACTGCGACACTACGCTACTCCGACAATACGCTAATACGACAATATGTATTTCCGACATGACTTTTATCCGACACTATGCTGCTCTGACAGTACTGTAAATCGACATGATTTTACTCAGACACCATGATACACCGACAATATGCTATATCGATATTACCTTACTCAGAGAAACTAAGATGACAAATTGGATAAAACTGAATGCTGAAATAAAATCAAAATGTTAATATTGCAAAAATCAAGTTTCGGCGACAGTTTCGGTTTCGGCCAAAATTGGCCGAAACCGAATGATTTATATAGTTAATTAAATATTGAGTCAGTAACGTTGTTTTGTTGTAATTAACAAATCAAGTCACATGTAAAAAAAGAGATTGTAAATGAAAAATGTGAAGTGTTTAATTTGTTAAATTACTTTGTATAGGTAAACTTATTTCAAGATTTGTTTTTCATTCCGATGATGTAGTTTTGTTGTATTAGGGTTATTTATTATTAAAGTTTTATTTTTAATTTTATTTAATAAAACAGTAACAATTAATTGATAACTGATAAACATTTGATTATTGATAACTGATAAACATTTTGCTTTGAGAACTTAATTTTAAAAAATAATAAAAATATTTTTTTATATTATATTAAAAAAATAATAACAACAAACTTAATATACCTACTGTGTTTCAACCGGCGGAACGCAAACGAGCACGAACGAAACGCTCGCTTGTAAGTCAGTCCACATTAGACGAATTGTGCTCGGCTCATGCTCGGCTCGCGTAGCATAGACGCACCTTTATATAAAAGCATTGGTATTACCTATGCGTTGCAGAGGCTTAAATATAGTAGTCAAGCCATATATACTGCGGCCTTGATCTCGTGTTTGTTTTTTTTTTGCTCTTACGAGCAGCAATTTCAATTGAGTGAGTGACCGTGATGTTTGCCCACTTTAAGCATTAAAAAAATTGGTCAATGAAGGCCAATACTCCTCTTTTAATCTTTTTGTTGTAGCATTTGTCTTTTTTCCTGCAATTATAAGTAAAAAAAATACTACTCCTGAGTTAGACCCATAATAAATTATATATTTGAAGTACCAATATATAATTTATTATGGGAATCTATTTGCGTTCCCGATTCTTGAAAATCTCAATGTGTAATCCTCACTTTAAAGCCCAATAAACCAGCAAATGACTACAATTCATACAGACCCATAGCTTTATCATCATGTGTAGCTTCTTTTTTGAATTAATGCTAAAAACAAGGTTAGATTAGTACATTTAATATATAAGTATCTCACCTCAACATAAATTTGGCTTCCGAAAGGGGCGCAGTGCAGCTGAAAGTTTTGTTTCACTGATTTCAAACATAAAAAAAGGCTTTTCACACCCTTTCCACAACAGTATGTGGTTTTTAGATAAACAGGATGCCTTTGATAATTTAAACCCTACAGCCTTAGTCAGCATTCTGTCTGAAATCGGCGTTCCAGGCAAAATCTGTAATTGGATTTTTTCATATTTATATGGCAGAGCAATGTTTTTAAGGTACAATAATATACTTCATGGAACAAAACTAGTCTATAAAGGATGTATGCAGAGGTCCGCTATCTCGCCTTTATTAAACAAGGTGTCCGCCGGCAGATTTTACACTTTAAAAAAATATATGGAATAAAAAACATGTGGTAATAAAAGTAATTTATTTATTATCTTACACAGTAATTATTATGCCGACTTCAGTTTTTAAAAATCACTCCACTCAAGTGGCGTCCTTCTAGGCGTACACTTTCCTGCAATCTTTTCTTCATGTTAGAGAACACGCGTTTGCAAAGTTCTGGGCTGATAGTTGCGATTTCGTGTCGGATATTTTCTTTTAGGGCCTCAATGGTTGACGGCAAATTCGTGTAAACGCGAGACTTTAGATATCCCCACAAGAAAAAATCACAAGGGGTCAATTCTGGTGATCTAGGGGGCCTGGGTATGTCGCCGAAGCGACTTATTAGTTTTCCATGAAAGAGTTCTCTAACTTTGGCCCTTGACCCCCCAGCGGTGTGTGCAGTGGCCCCAATCTTGCTGAAAATGGGTTCTGTTATTGTAGCCGCTATGATTATGCAGCTGCGGTATAAAAAAATTGTCTAGCATCTCGCACTAACGTTCTCCGTTGACAGTTTCACCTCGGCTGTAAAAATAAGGCCCGATTATTCCATTTCCCGAAATGGCGCACCATACAATAGTCTTTGGGCTGTGGAGCGGCCGTTGATGAACTTCTTTCGGATTACTCTTACTCCAATATAACGCATATTCTGCTTGTTTACGTAGCCTGTGATATGAAAATGCGCTTCGTCACTAAAGAAGATGTTACAGTAACGAGTAGGTGTAGGAAAACGTTCCAAAAATACTCTAGCATAATTCTGTCTTTTTGTGTAGTCGTCTTCTTTTAATTTCTGTACAATTTGGAGCTTATATGGATGAAATTTCAATTGTCTTTTAATAATTTTGTGTACAGTCTTTTTCATACCGGTTGAAGCTGCAATCGTCCGAATATATTTGAAAATGAAGATGTTATGTGCACTGTTACTAATATTGCAAGGGAGTTGGACCTGAAAGAAGATGCGATAGAGAAAGTTAAGAGAATGCCAGGAGAAAGTGGCAAAGGTTCACGCCCAATAATAGTTACGCTGCGTACAGCCAGTGCACGAAAAGAATGGCTTAAATGTAAAAAGATGCTTATCACAAATGATTCTGTATTTAAAAATGGCAATAATACACGCATATTCATAAATGAAAATGTAACGAAACAGATGCGGCAATTGTTCTGGATGACAAAGCAAAAATTAAAGGAAACACATAAATATATCTGGATCCAAAACTCCCGAATATTAGTCAAGAAGAGTGAAGAAGAAAAGAAAATACACCAAATAACTTTTGAGAGCGACATCGACGACCTTATTAAAAAAGAACAAATTGGAAAATAACTAAACAAGAATGCCGCCAACTATTGATTTCCAGCCCGATTTATCTGATGTAGAATTTAAAGCAATTCATAGATATAAGCACATGGAGCACTTATATTAATCAAGAACCCACTTCGTTTAACATTATCCACGTAAATATATGCTCATTACGCAAACACTTCAACGAATTACTTGTGACAATAAAGGACTGCTGTTGTAACTTGGATATTATATGTTTAACAGAGATAAATGTGAAGGAATATGAACTCAGTTTATTTAAAATTGACGGATATAACATGTATGCATGGACGCGCCAAAAAAGACGAGGGGGAGGAATATTATTATATGTAAAAAACAGTTTTGCCTTCTCTCAAGAGGACTCACCGATGCTCAATTGTGAAGTTATAAGGGGAACCTTGAAGTCTATTCACAACGATTTTGAAACCACAATTATAGTAACATACAGACCGCCCGAGACTGATAAAAAAGGCTTTATAAAAGAAATGAAGACACTGATAGCTAATACACGTAATAACGTTGTCTTTTTAGGTGACGTAAATATAAATATATTAGAAAAGCAACAGGACAACACTGCAGTAAGTTAACTAAACGCAATGAGCAAATATGGAATGCAATGCGCCGTTCGTGGCATAACACGGGAGAGGATCATCGCGGCGCGCAAGACGACGTCTTGCATCGACCACATCTTCGTGCGAAATGCGAGCGCTAGAACCTTGTGTGCGTATACCGTTATGACGAGTATTGCAGACATAATAGGTTTATCAGCTGATGTGAATAAAGGCGACAAAACAAGATCGATGACTAAGACAGGTATAGATAACAGTTATGTTTATAACCGACTACAGTTAACTGACTGGGCGCAGCTGTTGTGCATTGATAATCCGATAACATTGTATGAAAAACTGGTCGATTTGTTTGGAAATATTTATGAGGACAGTAAATTTGAGCATAAGTATAGTAAAAAACGTGACTCACAGGCATGGGTTAATCAACACCTATTTAATATGATTAAAAAGAGGGACATACTTTTTAGGAAATGGAAAGCACAGCCAAAAAATAATAACTATCGACTTGATTACACAAAACAAAGAAATTTAACAAATAAGCTTATAAACAAAGCTAAAAATAAATACAGGAAGGAAACTATATTAAATTGTAATGGTGACCTAAGAAAAATTTGGAGCAATATAAATAATTGGCTAGGAAGAGAAAAAAATTCTGTAGACAGTATCATTGAAAAATATATGTTAAAAGACTGTACTAGGAAAGCTGTATGTAATAGGTTTTGTAAAACATTTACCTCAGAAATTGATAATATCAAACATAAATGTCAAAGTATTTTTTTAGACAGAGATACATATGTAAAACCTAGTCCTGTGAGTTTCAGATACAAACCAGTTACTGAATTGCAGATATCTAAAATTATTGATAATTTACTAAGCAATAAATCGTCCGGTTCTGATTGTATTCGTGTGGGAGATCTAAAGTCTATTAAAAAGCAAATAAGTCCTGTTTTGGCGCTGTTTGTAAACCAGTGCATTAAAAAGTGTATGTATCCCGAGGAACTTAAAGTAGCTATTATAAGACCTATCTATAAACAGGGATCGCATGCTCAATGTACTAATTATAGACCGATAGCAATTTTAAACGTAGTTAACAAAATTGTAGAAAAAGTTATTGTTGGCCAAATCACTGAATTTCTAGAGCTAAATAATCTGCTATCAGATGCACAACATGGATTCCGGCGTGGTCGAAGTACAGCCACTAACTTAGCAAAATTTACAAATGACGTAAACGGATGCCTGAATGAACAAAGTATTGTAATGTTAATTTTTATTGATTTTAAAAAGGCGTTCGATACTTTGGATCATGATGGACTTATAAGGGCTATGGATGAATGTGGCATTAGAGGCCCTGTTAAATCGTGGTTTTGCCAATACCTAAAGGGAAGGACATTGAAGGTATCCGTGTGCGGAACGGAAAGTGAGAAGGGTGACGTACAATACGGCGTGCCAACTGGTTCTGTGTTCGGCCCGGTCGGGTACATAATGCATGTGAACAGCATGACTAATGTCTTAGAAAAATGTAATGCATATATGTATGCGGACGACACATGCATTATGTACAGTGGCAAGGCCCAGGAACAAATAAGAGATCAACTCCAAAGGGATTTTAATAACGTTACCAGGTGGGCGCACGACAACGGGATTATAATTAATGTTGATAAAACTAAATGCATGGCCATTCACTCTTCGTATCACACACAAAGAAAATCGATAAAAGTCAATATCATAGGGCACACGTATGATTGTCTGCATGGTAACGGGGAAAATTGTAAATGTAAGATGATTGAACAGGTAACGTCGTATAAGTACTTAGGTGTAACAATTGACTGCAACTTCAAATGGAACCTTCATGTGGATGTGTGCAACAAGCTTCGTTCTGTTCTTGGAAAACTATATAGTCTCAAGTTTTTCATAAGTAAAAAAAATATGTACATGTTATATTTTGCTCTTGCTGATGCAGTGATAACGTATGGTTTGGGTGCGTATGGACTTACATTTCCGGTATATTTGAATAAAATAAAGCAACTTCAAATAAGATTAATGAAAGTTTTAGTTAATAAAAATGTTAAGAATGGCTTAAATAAAGATTACGAAAAACTTTTTAGTATATGTAAAATTCTTCCTGTAGACAAAAAAGTTAAGCTTTTAATACTAATAGAACAATATAACACAAATGATTTTAAAAAAGAAAGAGTCCATAGGTATCCAACCAGACTTTCAAAGAAAAATAAACTAGCTGTACCTAAAATATTAAACAACTATGGTAAAAGAGAAAGGAGGTGGTTGGTGCCTACACTTATTAATGACCTACCATACGAAATAACAAAGAAAGCAACATCAAAAAACAATTTAAAAAAGAGGCTCAAAAAACATTACTTGTCACTGTGTCCGTAATTAACTTAAAAACATCTATAATAAAATATGTGTAATGTAAGTATAATGTATAGTGTGTTTCGGTCTGTAATACAATGTTGATAATTGGTTCTGGTTAAAGCCATCTTCCAGATATTCCATTGACATTTTAATCTCATTATATCCTAAATTTGTAAGAGCTACGTATCAATGAAGAAGTAGTCCCACAGCTAAATTTAATGTATTTTTTTTTTATTAATAGTTTATATATCTTTAAGGAACATGTATATTTAAGGAACGAGAACACCTGCCGACAAACTGCGTGCGCAGTTTGGCAGATTTTATATGTTGTTATCCTGTTGTTTTATTGATTAAATAAATTAAAAAAAAAAAAAAAGACTAACGCGGATTTTGCAAAATTTCTCTGCTCACTAGTTCCGCGTTTTCAGGCGTGGTAACAGACGTGGAAGGTCCTCACCGAGTTTCCTTTCCGACTGATGTAGTCTCTCTTAACTTTTTTACGCCCATATCAATTTGTTAGACGGGCCGTCCTTCAATCGCCGGATATCAAAACGAGAACAAAACCGACGCCGCGCCACAATGGTCGAATTATTGTTCGCGAAAGACGCCTCAACCGCGAAAGCTCAGTGCGCTCCCGTCCACTGAATCATGGCTACTAAATAACCCGCAACACTCCCGCGTCGTACGGTACACAGTGGTTCCAAATAAATAAAAAATGGACATTGATGCTAGAAGCTTGAAATTTTTTCTGATGGTTTACACTAAGTAATATGACAAAAAATATATATCATCCTACCATGACAACATCGTAGTAAAAAATAAGTATATATTTTTTTGTATGGAAGAAATCATATTTCTGTTTATTTCTTGAAACACTTAAAAGCTGTCAAGATGACGATCATATATGTAAGAAAACAAGTGATTCTGAGTATTTCATGCAAAGATACTTTGTACTTATCTCTGCGTACTTTTGAGTTATTAAGGGTTGAAAAAACGTAATTTTGTATATTAAAATTACTGTTTATAAGATTGAATCGAAGAAATATAAACTCATTCGATTAGTAGTCACTAAACTAATATGAACTGCGACTATATAAAACAAAAATCACTGAATATTTGGTTCAACGTTTTCTTGAGAAATCTCTGTTTTCTCTGAAAATAATTCACTGTGTAAGATTAATGCGCTGGCCACTGGAAATAATTGTTTATGGGATCGAACAAATTTTGGCTTAATATGAGTGATGTAAGGATCCGAGCTAATTAGGAAGTTGTGGATTATGTCCAAATTAGTTTCAACTCTGCCGATTTTTCTTGTGTGGGCCCGTCTAACGTTTCGGAAATCTTTATTTCGTGATTCGGATGCTTCTTCGGAAAGCATGCCTATAGGTATAAATGAAAAACTTTCAAAAATATCTGCGCCTGAATCAACAGCTTATGTACACTAGAAGGCATGTAATACCATGGGTATAGGTTAGTATACAGTATTGCTGTTTCTTTGCAATATTCCCTAAAAAGGCTAGTATTAATATGTTGCCCAGATGAAATCACTTGACGAATAACTGCAAATCTTTTGATTAAATCTGGGTGAATACCTGTTATTTCAGTAGACAGTTCAAAATTTTTGAAAAACCTACGTGCTGTATTACCATCGTTAGTGGTGCCAAATCCCTGTTTAACTATGTCAATTAACAAACCAGTTTTTTCCCGGAATTCTTATTGGGTCAATTTTTTTTGGTTTCTTTTAATAATTTGTCATCATTTCGGGCTGCCCACTTTTTAAAATCTAAATTGTACGAAATATGTAATATACATTCCATACATCTTATCCACATATGCAGCGAGGATAAACCGTATTGGTAAATGTCATCTCTTATAGGTTGTTTTGACACAAAGTCCAAGTCATTCATTTTACTTGGTGGAGTACCACATATATTACATACTGCTGCAGAAGATGTATTAGAAACCACCGTGTTTTTTTTTCCATCAATCATAGTCATATGCAAATCATGATGTATCTGAAGGTTTTCTACAATTGTCGGGACAAGAGTGGAGATTTCTTCATTTATAGAAGTAATTTCCTTCTTGATCAAATCACTCGTTTCTTTGGTAAATTGAAAACCAATTGGTCGACAGTAATGTTACGAATGGGGAAAGGTGGACTGTAAATCAATATAATATGCTGGTTAACAGAGCTCAGGCTTTAATAAATATGTACACAAACCAATAAAAACACCACACAATAATAAACTAAATAATTCACACTTTTACTGCACCGACATTTTCAAGCAACTGACAATAGACTCCCACCTTTCCCCATTCGTAACAAGTAATTTGTTGAAGATGGAGAAGGATTCTGCCAAACGATAGTACCAGTATCTTCTACCAAACGAAGCGGAACCAAACTGATCATGAAAACAGAAGAATCGTCAATGCATAAGTCGGACTTTGACTTTTGTTTATAGTTACTTTGAGAAGATGACCCATCACATCCCCATTTACATATAAATTTTAGTGACTTTGTGTCTGCCGAATGAAACTGAATAACTTTTAAGATTCTATGAACAGTCAAATCCAATAGCGATTGCAGTCGTATTTTAACTCTAGATTCGGTTACAGTTATATCTGCTTCTGAAGGATAACAAGTTTTTTTTATTTCCAGAAGCTTTTTATAGGACGGAAGTCCAAAAATGTTTTCTGAATCGATAATGGCTTTTAAATTGCGATATTGCCATTTCGAAAAATTTGATGATGTAACTAGCGCTTTATCTTCAGGGAGGCACGGTTTTTCAGTTTTTTAGTAAACAAAAGCTTGTCTACTGTTTGGCATTCTTCTTCGTTTTGGAATAATTCTTTGATTATAGCCGCTTATTTGGTTTTGTTAGATTCTTTCAGTTTAGCACATAAAGCATAAACAAGTTCTTCCTCAGAATGATCCAAAAGTGTGAGAGAGCGCCTTTTTTTCCGCTTATCGGATAAATCCGTGAAAGGTTTTTTATTTATACTGGAACTCGGTTGATGTACATCTACTTTCGTGGTCTCAATAATTGAAACGTCTTCCGCGGTCCCAATAATTCGAACGTCATCCGCGTTATTAATATTAAAAACACTGTTTAGATTTATATTTTGACATTTCGGCCACACAATTTCGAACTGTAACCAATCTGAACTTTGGTGCAAAAATGTCTTTTGGGCTCTGCTAGCAGCAGACCGTCTCTTTTATAAATTGCTTGTAAAATTGCGACAAAATTATTTGATAATATTCAAATCTCAGGAGGACAATTCGATGCCAATACGTTCGACAATATTTTTTAATAAAAAATCAGTATTTTTAAAACCACCACCTGATTTAAGGGCGCAGTACAAATCTAAATTTGTGACAAATGCGGACATATTATATGATGTTCAAAGAATATGAACTAAAATGAAAAACAACTTGAATACGATTACGATTCGAGAAAAACAAATAAATTCAAATTTAATGAATAATTTTACGAGAGCAAGAAACGAACCAAAACTTGGCTGGACTGGACTTTAAAAAGAAAAAAGAACGAAAACAAAAAACGTAACAATAATAAAAAAACGTAACAATAACAAAAAAAGACAACAACGAAATATTTAATGGAAGCGTACAGAAAAAGTAGTAACACGTCTTATCACAACCACACTTAGGCCTACTGTCCACGGCGGCGTCATTTGACGAATGCGTGCAACCTACAAATGACGGCAGGCGTATTTTGCATATTTGTTATGTCCACGCTATCGTCATGCAATCGTCAATCACGCTACAAAACTTCTCAGTTTTCTTTCAAGTAGCATCGCGAAAGCACGTCTTTTCGTTGGGAAAATGTCAAGTGATGATGAGGATGTGATTATAGCATACAACTTCATTAGAAGACGACGAAACAGGCGAAGAATGTACTGGCTTCATCCATACATCGAAAGAAATATAAATTGTAGAGTATTTGTTGCTGCCAAAGAGTTATCAGAAGATGATTCTGTATTTCAATCATTTTACCGAATGACTAAAAATACGTACCAAAATTTAGTCTCTATTGTTGCACCACATATACAAAGACGAAAATGCGATGCGAGAATGTGTCAGTCCAGAAGAAAGGATACTTATAACTTTGAGGTAAGTTATATTTTAAATACTAGCTGGTGACCGCGACTTCGTCTGCGCAGGATTAGGGCTTTTTTGACATCTTCATATTTTGGACAATTCACACAATATCTTTATAAATTGTAGCCTATGTGTTACTCTGATTTAGAAGCTATATTATTGTAAAGTTTCATTAAAATCCATTCAGTAGTTTTTACGTGAAAGAGTAACAAACATCCATCCATCCGTACTTACAAACTTTCGCCTTTATTGGTAATATTAGTAGGATAATCATAACGTACTTGTCTAGTAAAAAAAAAATTGTAATAAAAATGTATTTTAATATAAGAAAAAAAATTAAAAAGAAACGTAGGTACTTTAAAGTACCGATTACAAGTTTTCAAAGTTCTCCAGTTGTGATAAGTCTTCAGAAAGATTTACATTTAGAGAATAATTAATTGGAGATACTGGAGGAAGCGATGAATTTGAAATAGAATCTACAGAAGATATTGGTGAATAGGTGTCCCTGTATTGTTGTGACTGCTGTATTGGATAATAGTGGTTGTCATGTTGCTGTGGCTGCTGTGATTGGTCTGACTGAATTTCTTCGAGTAATAATAAAACCTTGATTCTAAACTTTCTCATTTGCTCCTCTGATATTTTTTTTACGTCTGGCAACAAACTTAGTAAAAACATTTTTCTAGCACTGTCTGTCTTAATTTCTTTTTTTTTTATCCAATCGACAAATGCTTTGTCAGCCTCGTTGGTAACTTTTCTTATTTTTGGCTTCTTAAATGTGTTTGAATCGACGGATCCAGAAGATGGCGTTTCCAATGTATTCGTAGTTGCTTGAGTACATGGGACTTCGTCAGTTGTAGAATTAGATTCAATATTTTCGGTGTTCACCTCAGGTGGCACAGGTATGTTCCCCGGTACATCAGTGTGAACAATTGCTTTCACAAAAGGAAGAACAAACTGTAGTTCTTCATGTAGGTAGTATAATTTCTTTTGCTTTGTCGATGAACCACTAGGAGTTGGTTTCAGGCTGCGGACAAATCCATTCCTTATATTTCTCCACCTAGTTTGACAATCGGCCACTGAAAAGCAACGTGCAATTAATACAATATGTCTTTTTTCAGATACCTATCAACTGGGTGTAGTTTTCGGGCACTTCAATTTTACTTTGCTCGAGGAGAATGCACTATATCTCGAGTTGTAGCAGAGACAACAGAAGTTATATGGGGCGTACTCAGAGACACCTACATGCCTGTGCCAACAACTGATGAATGGAAGGCTATTGCAACCAGGTACTACGAACTATGGAACCTTCCAAATTGTCTGGGATCTCTGGACGGAAAGCACATACGGATTCAAAAATATCCTAATACAGGATCTGCAAATTATAACTATAAAGGATACCATTCCATTATTTTGTTGGGATGTTGCGACGCAGATGGTTATTTTACGGCTTTAGAATGTGGATTTGCTGGAAGAAATAGTGACGGTGGTGTGTTCCAGGCATCGGCTTTGGGAAGGTGGCTAGAAAGAGATGGTTTAAATATTCCTCAATTAGGATCACCTTTACCAAACGATGGAGAAACTGGAAATATATTTCCATATTACTTTGTTGGGGACAACGCATTCCCCTTGAAAAAATATTTAATGAGGCCATATTCAGTGCGAAACTTGGACAACGTTAAAAGAATATTTAACTACAGATTGAGTCGTGGACGAAAAACAATTGAATGTGTTTTCGGAATGATGTCACAAAAATTTCAAATTCTTTTGAAGTCTATTACATGTCGCAAATACTCCACTATAATAAAATGCATATGTATTTTACGTAACTACATACGTAAACATGAAGGAGTGCAGTACCAAATCAGTACATTCAATGAATCGACATCACAAAGACTAAAACCGATTTTAATACCTAATATGACTTTTGTAAATACACCAAATGCTTTACGTAACTATTTATCAAATTATTTTTTGAAACCTGACTGTGCACTGCCTTGGCAGTGGAATCACTGTGTAATTGAATAAATATATATTATTACTTACCGGAAGCGTTTGTTTTTTGTGCAATTTCACTCCAAGCTCTGTCCGTAATATCTTTTCTAGAGTATTCTGGTAATTTATTATTGTATAAACAAGGATATTGTTCAATAATATGAACGAAATTCACTGCCGAGCCCGCCATTTTGTAAAACAACAAAGCAAAACAACAGGTGTTTGCGTCTCACAAGTCGGTCGAGTAGTGACATGCTGCCACGCGCACCGCATGACGAACGCAAGACGAAAGGCGGACGCGACGTTGCCGCTCCGTGGACACAGATTTGATTGTTTCTACGCAAGATGCAAGCAATCGGCAATTGACGATAGCGTGCGTGTGACGTGCGGTTTACGTGGACAGTACGCCTTAGCTGTACACTGATGCATACGAGTGCGCACGCGCAGTGTGTGAACGTACATGTCGTAATGAGTCATCAATTGCTTTATTGTTATTCTGGCAAACTCGCGTCGGAGCTACTTTTTGCTGGCCAGCGCACCAAACAATACATATTTTTGAATTATTTCCCTAAAAACAGTTTTTTTTTAATATGCGTATATGTATTTTATTTGTACGTACATACTTGTGTTTATTTATAAACAATATTATGTTAATATTATTTATATATTATGCAGCCCATTTTTAATCTTATTTTATTATTTAATTAAATAGTTGAAGCAATAGGTTAAGGCAAAAAATATTGTTCAACCCTTAATAACTCAAAATTACGCAGAGATAAGTACAAAGTATCTTTGCATGAAATACTCAGAATCACTTGTTTTTTACATATATGATAGTCATCTTGACAGCTTTTAAGTGTTTCGAAATATAAACAGAAATATGATTTCTTCCATACAAAAAAATATATACTTATTTTTTTTACTACGATGTAGTCGTGGTAGGATGATATATTTTTTTGTCATATTAGTTGACTTAGTGTAAACCATCAGAAAAATTTTCAAGCTTCTAGCATCAATGTCCATTTTTTATTTATTTGGAACCACTGTGCGGTACCCCGCTCCCCCCGCTACCTTGTACTTGTTAGTCGCCGTAAAACTAATTCAAAGTGTAAAATCTGCTAGCGGACACCCTGTACAATATTAATACTTCTCAACTTTTTCAATACCTAACACAAGAAGGTGTTAACTTCCTGCTGTTTGCAGATGATTTGGTCTTGTACAGAGTAAAAAAATATGTAAATCTAGCCATTATTGACTTAAATAGAGGACTCGCTCAAATACATATTTTTTATGAAAATAAATTAAAATTAGAAGTAAAAGTGGTGCTGTAATTTAGAGTAAAAAATTTTGTACTCAAAATATTAATATTTCATTCAACAATTCTGCTCTACTTGCTGACAGAGAAAAAGTTTTTGGGAGTTTACTTAGATGAGAAACTTTCATTTACAAACCATGTAAAATAAATAATTAAAAATGCAAGTAGATGGTTAAATATTTTAAGATCTTTAGCAGGTTGTTTTAGGGAGCCAATCCTAAAATCCTGTCTATGCTATAGTGTGAGTCTTTCGTTGGTGCACAAAAAAAAATCTCATAAAAGTACTTATTCTAGCTACGGGAAAAATGAAAAACAATCTTTTCATTTCTTCTGTTCAGAAAATTGAACTTTCATGTGAGGATAGACGGGTGGAAAATAGCTTTTCCATCCCTGGAGTGGAAAGTTTATCATTTAGTTTTAATTGCTTCGATCGGACATGGAGTTAAAGATAGTTGAGTCATATCATATTATTAAAATAAACAAGCTATCCATATTTTTAAGATAAGCTAAACATTAAAAGCGTGTTAATAATGGACACTGATTTAAAAAAAAAACATAATTGGTCTAACTTTTAACAATTTTAAATCTACAAATATAATATTCGGTTGCCCGCCATACATAGTGACGTCTTTTTTTTTAAATTGTCATATTTTGTTTGTCTTTGACGATATACATTTTTTTAGTTTGGTCGATTATTGCACAGATTAAAAAGCAGGTTGAAGCGACTTGCCGCGATTTTCTTGTGCATTAATCTTCTTACTCAGTCCCACCTTTAGCTGTCATTCATAGTGCTATCTCATGAGGCAAATTGAACCTAGAATTCGACATAACCTGTGGTAGTTTTGGTGACAAGGTTAAGGTTGCGTTCTTCTACTATTATTATTGTCTGTGAGAAAAAATCGATCGATATATAACAAAGAGTTGAAATATTTGATATCGTCCGCGTTTTATGTAATCTGTAGTCTTCCGTACCGTTACTGTCCTTCCAATCGTGTGTTTCATGTATAACAATATCAAACGAACTGATACGTGATGAAAAAACTTGAGGTTCATCTCTCGCCAAACAACATAATATCTAAATAAATTGATTTATTTTTCCTTCCAGTCGAAATGAAAAAGAGTACGTTTAACTCAGGTGAAATTCTCTCAAAAACTCTGGAATTATTAGCGTTAACATCTCGAGTGAAATGGGTCACTTTCTTCCCTTGTATAACAATCTACTATTGAGTAAAGAAGGATGCCCACTCTCTATTGATTGACCTGTCACAATGTTTTTTTTATAGTGGTCGTCTACTTTGCACCAGTGGTGTATTTGATCTATAAATGTATAATAAAACTAAATATTATTGCAGCTTTTATCAATAAAGCCGGGAAAAAATGTTATGAGTATTTATAATTTTTGAGGTTATGTTATATAACAATAAAAATCAATCTTTTTTTCCGGTAGTGCACCTATTAATTAGCGGGTGTTAAAAATACAAGTCGGTGCAATGGTCCTCCTCTATGGAGGAATGATTAGCACGCCGGTTTTTTAGGTGCTGCCATCTTCCGAGATCCCGGGTTCGATTCCCGCACGGGTTGCTAGATCCGACTTTCTAATTTTTTTTTATAGGACCTTACTAAGTGTTGTTTTAAACCTTAATGTGATTAATTACCCAAGAACCTACCTAAGATGGGTGCCCTCGCAGGGCGTCACTTGTACTTTATTTTAATATTATACATGTACCATCTTACGAACCACTTGTGACTTGCAATAAAGAATCTGAATCTGATATAATGTGGGTTTGTACTAGAACAGGTAAAAACTATTAAAACACAATTTATATTAGTCATTACATTTATTTAATAAATAATATTATCAAGAAACTCCGCTGGAGGCTCAATATTCCCTTGGTGCCTGGCCCAACCTAACCACCACACACCAGTGTCATTACATGTGCGCAACAACCTACAGAGCGACGTCCAACAAGGCAGTTGCAACAGTATTCTTTTACACCTTGTCGTCCATCTTTCCATTTGCAATTAGTATATAAACATAATATTGTCTTCTAAATGAAGAAATACAATATTTGTTGTGTCAGCTGTAATGCTTCTGAAAAAGGATGTTCGTCTATTAATAATATAGTCTCTCAAAATATTCGATAGATTGTTTTCTAAGAGCATTCTATCTCGAAATATATCTCGAATTTAGACAGCATCAGCAACACCAAACTTATTGATAAGATGCCGCAATTTGAAAATATGTCATCATGTTTGGCACAGTCTTGTTAAAATGGTCGAATCTTAACAATCGATAATCTCTTTTAAAATACGCATTGACACCACGTGGAAGACGACCACCCATCTGCAAATAGTAACACATCTGCTTCCAATAGCTTGGGTGGTGGTCAACTGATAATCGCCTTCTACAAGTTACTCAGGCTTGAAAACCTTGTAATTTCAATTTTCAAAAAACTGATGCTGTCCCTAAAACCCCTGTCTAAAATAAATACGAGTATGGTTGAGAAAGAAAACACTCCATCAACATGGCTGCACCGACGAAGGCCGATGACTTCTCTGCAGGATAAAGTATTACAAAGCAAATTAGAATTAATGGAAGTGATGAAAAAAAATGCCCAAGCAGAAGCTGCTCTTAAAGAGCTGTTGTTACAAGAACAGTTAAAATAAGAAAAACTGAGAACTGAAATATTGCAGCTTGAAATTGAAAACATGAAAAAAGGAGGTAAAAATATAAATTATTATTGTAATTTCTACTACTGTAGTAGTATAATTACAATAATTTAACAGCATTTTTCATTTTTTCAATTTCAAACTAATATTTTAGATCTCAGTTTTTCTGTACTGATAACTTTTCAATTTATTTTTGTATAATTATTATAAATATTAGTAATAAATGAAACTAAATATAAAACTATATTTTTATTTATATGCCAGTATAGTATAACTAATATTTGCATTATGCATTCAGATGCAAACTCCTAAAATAATGGTTTATTAGCTTTCTTCGCTCTAGATTTATATCTCTAGTAACTTCATTTCTTTGCTCCCTAATATGGCCTTTAAGGAACAATTCTTGCCATGGTACAGTGAGCTGAAGTTCAGGGTCATTTGGTGGTAATTCTTCTTTTGCCTTTAATTGCTGTAATGTTGTGTAGTACTCCAGTGGCAACAATAACAGGAAGACATTTGTTCAATTGGATCTGCATTCCCAAAGCCAGTATAGGGAATCTACGTTTCCACACCCTAAACAAGCGTTCTATAGGATTACTGCTCCTTATTTAAGACTCATTGTAGAATTTCTCCTCTGGTGTTTGTGGATTGTCTAGTGGCATTATGATATAAGGCCGATTACTGTATCCACTATCAGCTAATAGTACAGCATCATCATGCCTGCCTCTTTCAAAGAAAGCATTTCTGTATGAAGAGTTCCAAATAGTCTGGTCTTGACTGCTGCCAGGTCATCTTGCCACCAAATCTAAAATTTCTAGGTCTGCTCTACCAATTCCTAAAATATTTTGCACTTTCCCCACCAGGTTAACGGATACGTACATGTGTGCAGTCTACACCACCCAAAGCCTTTGGAAATCTTACAACATTATAAAAAAATAACTGAGCTGTTTTTACTTCTTCTCCTGTATTAGGGAATTTGATAAAGTTGCGGCTTAAGGAGGCTATTGCAGCAGTGACCCTGTGTATTATTCTGTGAGATGTAGACTTGCTTATTCCACAATAGTCTCCTACTGTTATTTGTTGGGAGCCAGTTGCATACTATCGCATTGTCAGAAGAAGCTGATTTTTGGGTGAAATTGATTTATTTCTGAAACGAAATCAAGATTAGGTTTGGTTGGTTTGATAGATTTTTTAGATAAAATAAATGGATACAAAAACAACTCCTAGAAATAATTTTGAGGATCTAGGGGGATCCTAGGTAATTTTTAGGTGATTACCGATCTGATGGGTATTCCAGTTTATAAATAAATAAATATAAATAAATATCCCTTGGACATTTCCACACATCGCCATCTAGTCCCAAAGTAAGCTACTTAAAGCTTATGTTATGGGTGCCAGACAACGGATATAATACTTAAATACTTTTTTTTTGTAAATAAAAGGTGTCCCAAAATTAACGCAAGATTTGAATTAAATAGAAAACACCGTTTTTAGTCTTTTGATAGTTATATTTTTATTGACTCATAAAGTACATAGGATAGGGTTATGTATGGAATAACACATCGGGCAAATGGCCTCCACGGCTTTGCATGCACATGCGCACTCTTTTGTTCCATGACCATTCTGCATAAATGTGTCTGAATTTCGTTGATGCAGCGTTGAATCTCCTCCTTTAATGCACGGGTGGTTGTGGGCTTGTTGACATAGACTCGTGATTTCAAATAACCCCATAAAAAGAAGTCAAATGGTGTTAAATCACACGATCTAGGGGGCCAATTTTGATCAGCGAAACGAGAGAGTACACGACCTGGAAATGTCTCATGCAGTAATTGAATTGTTTCACGGGCTGTATGACATGTGGCACCGTCTTGTTGAAACCACATATTGGACATATCAATATCATCCAATTTTGGCAGAAAGAACTGTGTAATCATGTCGCGATATCGAGCACCAGTAACAGTCACTGCTTCACCAGCATCCCAAAATCCACACCATACAGTCACGCGTTGTGGGTGCATTTGTTTTTCGACAGTCACATGTGGGTTCTCCGAACCCCAAATGCGGAAATTTTGGCGATTAACAAAGCCATCAAGATGAAAATGTGCTTCATCGCTTAGGATGATTTTGCTCGAAAAATCAGGGTCCATTTGTTGATGTTCAATAATCCATTCAACAAACTCTCTTCTCTGTGCATGGTCATTAGGCTTCAATTGTTGTGTTAATCGAATTTTGTAAGCATGAAGACCAAGATCTTTGGTGAGGTTCCTGGATTGTCAGAAACACTCTCACGCACTGCTTCGATATTCACATTTGAACGGCTTGTTTTTGGACGACCAGTGTGTTTGGCGTCTCCAACGGATCCAGTCTCCATGAATTTTTCAATTAATCTCTTCACAGTTGACGAAGTTAAAACACTTCACTGCACAAATGGCGGCAAATTTAAATCTTGCGTTAATTTTGGGACACCCTTTACATACATGATATACATAGAAAACACCCAGACCAATACAAACAGACATGTTCATGCACATATTGTGCGGGGATCGAACCCGCAACCCGCTGCGTAGTAGGCGATTTCTCGACCACTACACCAGACGGGTCGTCTGTTTATCTTCTATCAAGTGCAAAATATCCAGGACTAATTCTTTTGATAAACGAAATCTCGTGCAAAAATCAACATCGTCGTACTCATCGAAATAAGAACGGCGTTCTTTAAAAATTCTTGGCCGTCGTACTATTCTGTCTAAGCCATCTAAGTAATCTACGTCTAAAATTTTATTTTCGAAAATAAAATTGTATCCAGCAGCGGCCATCTTGAATTTAACCATCTGTTAGCTGTCTAACGGACCTCTAAAGCCGTAATTAGTTTTGATGCCTTGTTAAAAGAGTTTATCACCCATTAACCCGTGGTGGGACACTCGATAACTATAACATATTGAGAGTTGTATTTTTTATCATTTCAGGTCTCAAATAAAAAAATTAGCATAAATGTTTAGTAATTAATTCAGAAATTATATGGCGAGCCAGCTGTTGCAGGTATTAAATTGGTGTATTAAAGATTTCATAAATAGGGTGATGAAAAGTATATCGACCCTCACTTAGAAAAAAAAAATGGTTGTTAACTAGAACTTTCTTTTATTTCTAGGTTTCGCTTTTGATATGTGTCTGTAAGTTGAACAGTCACAATTTGGTGATCATGTTGTAACCTCAGGTAAATATTTATTATGAAAAGTTAGTGTTTTTTAACTTTTACTTTGGTTTGTGCGTTGAACTAACATTTTGTAAATTCTTTTCAGTGACCTTACTAAGACCTTACTAAGACCTTACTAAGACCTCACTTAGACCTTACTTAGACCTCATTTGGATTATTTTGAAGTCCGATTTTACTTATGGAATGATTTGCTTCTTGTCTGCTGTTTTGAGGATGGATCGGTATTGGTGAAATTTTGGGGTAACATTGCAGAGTTGTTTGTAGTTTGATGCAACAAAGATTTGAAATGGTAACCTCCGTTGAAATCCAAGGTTGGTTTTCCTTGTATTTACTTTAACTTTAGGAAAAGAGGGATAATTTAGCTATTAATTTAAGCATAACTTAGGAATCCCTTTGAGGATAAATTTTGGAATCAATTAGGAAATTAAAAACTTAAATTGGTGGTTTATCTTTATTTAATTAGAAATTTGTGAACATTAAGATTTGTAATAGTATAGATATTGATAACTAAATTAGAACCTAACCTAGTCTCTACTGTATTCTGAGCTATTAAGTTTTGTATTTGATTTTTATTAAAGGTATTAAAAGGTAGATGTGTAATAGCAAATTTGAATAAACTTTTGTTGCCAAATGCTATACCCGGATTTCTTTATTTCATTCGAATATTACTACCTTTTAAACACCCTTTGTCCACACTAGCCGGGAGTGACGGTGACAGTCTTTCATCTAAGTCATCAGCATACTTTGAACGTCTTGATTGGCACGTTCGACACTGCCCTGTGACTGGCTGTGACGAGGTTTTCCGTGCACAATTTTCAGACCTGGCCACATTTGTGTCAAACTTTCCACAACTCGATTAGAGAATTCCCTGCCATTGTCAGACTGGAGTATTGAGGGTGATCCAAATATACAAAATATGTCAAGGAGTACCTTCGATACTTCTTCAGCAGTTTTACTTTGTAAAAGACGTAATTTGTTGTAGAACTGTGTTGAAGAACTGAGAAATGAAATGAAAAAAATTCAAAGTGACGTTAGAAGATACTAACAAAATTTAGAAAAATTAACTACTGAAAATTTGAGTACTTCGTATTACACCAAAACGGAAATAGATTACTTCCTGAAAAAACAAACAAAATCAAACAAAAATGAGTAAACAAGACATAGTACACGAACTTCACAAAACAGCAAGAAGAAATTTCTATCGTCGATCTACAATCATAAAAGAAATAAACGGCGAGCAGATCTTGTTGATTTACAAAAGTATTCTAAATATAATAAAGGGTATAAATATGTTCTGGTTGTAATTGATGCTCTTTCAAAGTATGTTTGGACCGTTCCATTAAAATCAAAATCAAAAAAATGTGTTACAAATGGTATGCATAAGTTTTTGTCAAAGTCAGGAAGAAAACCAATAAATTTACGGACCCACTTGGGAACGGAGTTTTATAATGATATATTTAAGCAGTTAAAGAAAAAGTATGGCATAAACCACTTTTTAACATTTTCCATTAAGAAGGCATCAATCGCAGAACGTGTAATAAGAACAATAAAGTCACATCTTTACAAACTTTTTAGTCTACAAGGCAAATATATTTGGTACAGAACTCATTTAGATTCTGTAGCGCACAATTATAACGATACTGTACACTGGAATATTAAATTCAAGCCAAGCGATGTCAATAAAACTAACGAAGCATGAAATAAGATAAAATATTATTAAAATGCAAAAACAGAAACCAAGTCCGCGTATAAAATTTAAAGTCGGGTGATCATGTTCGTATAAGTAAATATAAAGGAGAATTCTACAAAGGCTACACCCCGAATTGGTCAACTGATATTTTTCGTGTTGTAAAAGCAAACCAAACTAATCCTGAAACTTACCAAATAGAAGACAAACGCAATGAAACAATCTTAGGATCATTTTATGGATATGAGTTACAAAAACCTAACCTCGTCTATAAATTTGAATTTAATTGAAGTTAACTCCTAATTTGTTAACATAGGTAGACAAGTAGCCGACAAAATAAATACCAGATCTGCGTACTTGCATAACAAAATTGCTCCACGCATAAACTCGTTAACACTCCTTGAGACCGATGAAACTGAAATTAGGCAGTTGGTAATATCCATGAAAAGTGACTGTGCGGTTGGTTGGGATGGAATCTCCTCCAAATTTTTAAAATAACATATAGATGTTGTAATTCTTCCACTTACCTACACACACTCACATACACACACAAACATACACGCACGCACGCACGCATGTTTTATTTTATACATGCACATTAAACACTCGTCTCATTTTCCTATAAATTTTGTTGTACATTTTATTGATACGATGATCTAAAGCCAGTCCGGTCTTTTGCCCGGGATGGGGGCCTGGTGACCCGTAACACAGGTTTCTTACCTACCACGGGCACCAGCGTTCCACAACCATTATACTGTAATTTTAAGTTATGGCATTGTAAAGGGTGTCCGCGAAACAATTTTCGAATTTAAAATTAAATAATAAAAGATTCACAGGTTTTTATATAATCGTTTTTATTTTAAAATAAAACATACAAATGCGGATTTATTTTTTGAAAATAATTGAAGTTAAATGTTTACCACGGAGACGAACACACTCATTTAAACGAAACACCATATTTGTGAAAACTTTTTTGCAAGTTTCTTGCGAAATTCCTCTGATTTCGTTGCGAATATTTCTTCTCAGTTGCAATAAATTTCGCGGTTTGTTAACGTAGACTTTAGATTTAAGAAATCCCCATAAAAAAAAGTCCGCAGGTGTTAAGTCTGGCGATCTGGGGGGCCATGGGATATCACCATAACGACTTATGACTTTTTCGGGGAAAATGCGCCTTACAATGTTCATTGATGCTCGCGAAGTGTGTGGTGTAGCACCATCCTGTTGAAACCATGTCGATCCGTTTACCCATTCATTGTTCTCCAACTCAGCTTCCAAAAAGTTTTCCAACATAGACGAATAGGTTTGGGAATTGACGGTTATTGTTTGGTGTCTATCGTCTTCAAAAAAATAAGGCCCGATAATTCCTTTTGCACTTATTCCGCACCAAACGGTCACTTTTTCTGAGTGCAGCGGTTTTTCATGCAATTCTTCTGGATTCTCGGTGGCCCAATATCGACAATTTTGTTTGTTTACCGACCCGTCCAGTAAAAAATGTGCTTCATCCGAAAAGATTATGTTTTCATAACCCCGAGGACGAGGAAATCTGCCGAGCATGGTTCTAGCGTATGTCAACCGCAATCCATAGTCACTTTGTTTAATTTTTTGAGTGATTTGAATTTTGTAAGGATGAAATTGTAAATCTTTTTTAATAATTTTGTGCACAGTCGTTTTTTTCAAATTCAGTGCTGCAGAACGTTTTCTTAGTGAAAGACGTGGATTTGCAATAACATCACGACGAACTGCTTCAATTGTTTCGTCAGTTCTCACAGTTCGCGATACACCTGGCCCGTGTCCCACTACAGGTCCTTGTTCACGAAAACTTCGCACCCACTTGCCAATAAGTTGCGTACTAGGACAATCCCGTATACGCCGAATATTGAAATGTCTTGCGAATACCCTGCGCGCCGCCACGGGAGAATCGTTATTTTTAAAATATGCCTCTACAGCAAACGCACGATGCTCCGCCGACCAACGATCCATGGCTACTAAAATCCGCACGACGCGTAAGTGTAATGAATACGCCTCCCCCCTCCGCCGATACCCCGCTCGCCGTTTATTCAAATTCAAAGTCGAAAATTCTTTGGCGGACACCCTTTACTTTAGTATTATTGTATATTTTGACTTAAAAATTGCAAATCTGTCACAGGCAGAGGTTGACACATACTATAGCCATATAAATTGTTACAATCAATATACACTAGATACGAGTTGCGTTTGTGGCTGTCATAATTTGGCATATACTTATTATTCGCTTTGCTATATCGGGTAGAACACATACAGTTTCCACCTCGAATTCCTTTTTGTAGAAGACGGATTGTTTCTAAATCATGTAACATTGTCCAATTGAATTCCAGTCTTCATCAACATAGCATCAAAAGAGAAGCTTAGCGCTGTTAAATAGAAAGTCAGGTCTAGCTGGTAATTAAGCTTACATACAAGTCGGAAATTTTCAAACATATCTGATAAAAGTAAAACGTCAGTTTTGAGATAAAGGTCAGTGTATTCACCGACATTTGTGACTCCAAAAACTGACCACACAGATTTTGCATGAGCATAATCATAGTCACTTATGTCTTCATTAGTTAAGGAGTTATAAAATTTATCCTTACTAGGAAGTTTGTTATCTGAATACGATTTTCAGTTCGATATATGATCATAATAATAATATATCTGAACTGTTTTTTATTAGGAAATTATATTTTTAAGTGATATAAATTAGATTCACGTAAACCACTAACTATTTTTTCTAAACTGGTACCTAAAAATTTGAAGGAATCAGCAAATCTGATTTGACCGAATTTTCCGTTTTGTAATTTTTAAGTGAACTCTGTAAAAGTGTAAACAACTTAGATTCAATACTTCTTAAAAATTGTTCGGGAAAAGAATGTTCTGCGACGGTTATAGCAGATAACCTGTAGGAGGCTATACGGCCGCGGAACGCAGACGCGATTCCAACGACTGCGTCATCGGCGCTCGCCGCGCACAGGTTCTTGTACGCGGTGCTCCGCAAGTGACCTACCCACCGCTTGCTCTTTACCTGGACGGCACACGCAGAGCAGAAGGGCATCTTAGCTTAATTAACCTAACTAACCCACTAATAAGCCTTTATAATAAGCAAACAGAACCTATCTAATAAATATCAATTACCTGTACAAGTAAATGTTACGTTTGATTATCTGCCTATCTATTTATTTATTAAATGCGTAAAAATTGGATTTGGTAAGTACTGAGGCTAAATAAGTTGTTTTCTTAATTTTAATCTTTTATTACTTACTCCTTAAATTACGATAAAATTATTAAAACTTATCTTCTTTAAATACAAATTTATTGCTATGTTTTATTATTATTATTATTATAAAAAACCGGAGCGCTATTCGCTAAATTTGCGGTCTTCGTTTTCTTCAAGAACTTCTGTAGAAGATCCCACTCAGGCTGGTCAGGATCAAGCTGGAGCTTCAACGTGACGAGCGCCTTGGTGTAACGGGTCTAGGGGCGCGAGTCTAGCTCGTCGCGCGTCGCGTAGAGCCGCAGCTCGGCGTAGTAGCGGCCGGCCAGCTGCGCGCGCCGCAGCACCGCGCCGTCCGCGACCTTGCAGCACAAGGAGCTCGCCAGCTGCCCACCGTGAGCCGGTGCTCGTTGAGATGCGTTCGCCGCCTCTTTCTCGTCTTGGAACACTAGCCCGAACAGATCCTCTTCTTGTTCAGCGGTTTGTCACTTCGCCGCACTGCTTCTGAAAATAAAACAATAAAGTTTCAGATACTAGTAGGCTTTTATGTCGAAACGACTCGTGTCGACTCTTTGTTTTTGCAGTCAACGTGTATTTAAAATCTGAATAAGTAAATTGATTGTGTATACTTACTTCGACGGAGTTCGGGCTATTGTAGAATTTTTCTTTAACGTTTTGCCTTTGTCTCGTGAGGTAGGGTGATCGTCTTCGGAATCAGATCTCAAAAATATATAGAAGTAAATCGTGAGCACCAATACCACGTAAAAATAATTTCGAATCATTGATTCCTTGATTGTTTTCAAATCTTACTTAAAGAGCTCGTGTAGACTTCCTGTTGAGCGTTTTTGTCTTGCTCCGCCTTGGAATAATGTCGTCTTCATAGTCAGATCTGAAAAATCAATCATTACTAACTAAGACTTCTTATTGTAAATCTTATCTTTCGTGTCAGTTACTGTTAGAGCAAGTCTCGAACTATGAAAATTTAGATACAGTTCGCACGATTGAGTTATTTTATTAACCGAACCGCGCGGGTAAACACACATTGTTACTTTCCTGTCATTAAGTATTTAATTGAATCTCGCTCGCGCTCGTCAAACGCTAAAGATTCGTATTCGGAGGCAGACCTGAAAATAAGCAATAAGTTTTATAAAAATCAACGCGCATGAGGACTTAAAATTTTAAGAGGTAATGACCGCGAGTGATATGCTGTTCACTGACAATGAGGATGACACCAAAAAAACTAAGTAAAGTTTAAACTTTGTAGCGACTTATAATTCGCTGGCGATAAAAAGACAAAGCAAAAAAAAAAAGTAATGTTCTTAGTGATAATCACGAGTACTTACATTCTGCTCGTTAGAAGACAGAAACTCACTTGGTTACTTGGAGCGCGGCACGCTGCTCTGGAGCATTGAGGAGGCGCGGGCTGCGGCGACACGGAGTTGGAGAGACTTCTTGAGCACGAAGCACAGTTGAGGCACAGAGTGAAGCACTAGTCGGCTCGTTCGCAAATTTATTTGCGAATTATTGTGAGCTCAGCGTAATGTGTAAGGGTTGACAAAATATTATTGCTCGATACGTAACAGCTGTAATCAATCGAGTAGTGGTAAGGTTGTATCCAAGGATAAAACAAAGACCTGTTTTCATTTACGGTAAATATTGTGGGAATTATGGTATGTTATTATATTTTTATTTCAAGCTCTATTAATTAATTAACCGCTCAACAAGATTAATGTGTTTTGCTAGATTTGATTGATACAATTATTTTATTGAATGAATCATAGTCATATGCTTTAACAATTTGATCGCATAATGAACAATATCAGAAAAATCTTAAATCAAGAAAATAGTTCCGAGACGGTTGGCTAAAGAACGCAACGCCGAGCGATCGCCAACCCTAGCGGTGATACGTTTTGCACGCATGCATTTTTAGGGAAACGTTTTTGACAACGTGACTTTGATGTACGACGCAATAAGAGTTGAATAAAAAATCCACATTCACATTTAAAAAATAAAATAATCTCATACTTGGTAACGTCCAAATCTTGAAAAAATAACTATGAAATTAGACTAAGTACAAAATACCTATTAACCATAATAAAAATTGAAACAAGTGTAATTTTCACTTTACTATTAATTACTTAATTGTTTTGTGATAATACTTTTATTATGGTTTTAATTTCTAAATAGGTAATAATAATATTATGCACGACGCAGATAAGTTTTTCTCATTGAATTAATTTATTAACGTAGGGGCAGTAATACCTATTATACCTCACTAAATATTACACAAAAGGCAGTCTATGATTTGCAATCCTTAATATTTAAACCATTAATTATTTCGTATTTATTTATGTTGTATGACCATGTAAACACACAGTTAGTGACAAGTACCAGTGTAACAAGAACTGTATTAACGATCATTTTAGTATGAGTTCAGATTATACTGGTATGTTTTAGCTGTGTTTGAGTAAATCTAATGCTAGCGGTTCCGCGCGTCTGCGTCCACCCGTAATCACATTAATTACTTATTTTATAGCCTTAACGATAAATTTACTAAGCAACACGAAATATTTTGAATATCTATTGTGATGAATCTCTATTCTATTGTGTTAAACCAGTATTATCTTAATCCTCGCGTCATATCAAACAAACAAACAGCCTTTTTCACTTCATAGTTTAGTATACAGTACATTGAAAAAATTAAAGTACTTATTTATGTTCTTTATCAGTAGTTTAAACTAGTTTTAGTGTGCGGTATCTGACTAACATAAAGCTGTCTACACACCAAAGCCGCCGGCCCGGCGGCACGTACCCGGTGGGCAAGGCCGGCGGCCTGATTTTGAAACGACCAAAGCCGGCGGCATGCGCCCGCGCGTGGCACGCCCGGCGCCCCCCGCTCAGTTGCCAGCCGACTTTCGAGGAGTAGTGACGTGCGTGACTGTGTTTTTTTATCAACTAAAACAATATGGAATGGGAAGACGAAAAAGTGATAAAACTAATAGAACTCTATCGTTCAAAACAATTATTATGGGATCCAAAACACAGTGACTATAAAGTGCGGCCAAAACGCTTCGACGCATTTAATGGCATTGCGACTGAATTGTCTACATCTGTTATTGAAGTAGAAAGAAAAATAAAAAAATTAACTAGTCCCTATTACCGCGAAAAGAAAAAATGTGACAGTTCGAAAAAATCCGGATCGGGTACCGAGGAAATATATGAAAGTAAATGGTTTGCCTACAAACTATTACATTTTCTGCGCAATAAAAATGTGCCTACTGGAACAATTGATACTTTAAGTATTATACCTAAGTAATATTATTTTTAATTAAAAGCTGAAAATAGTAATAATAATTAATAGCGAGATTCGAACTCACTACCTTTGGCTGACACATTCACTGCACTGATCACTGAGCAATCGTGGTTTCAATTCCACTTGTATTTCACACTTTTACCTTTTTAATTTTAATATTTTTTGGCAATTAACCTTGATTTCTGAATAAAGGATTTTCATTGTAATCAAGGCCAATTGCCAAAAAACAAATTTCAACTACTACACATACACAATAAACACCCGCATACATATATACTTATACTTACCTCACTTATTTATAATCTATACTAATATTATAAAGCCGAAGAGTTTGTTTGTTTGTTTGTTTGTTTGTACGCGCTAATCTCAGGAACTAATGGACCGATTTCAAAAATTCTTTCACCAATGGATAGCTAAGTTATTCCTGAGTGATATAGGCTGTATGTATGTACCACGGGCGAAGCCGGGGTGGACTGCTAGTAGAATATATAAAAGGATTATATATCAATCCTAATTGCGTACTCTTCATGCGATACTTTGTTATATGTTAACTAAAAGCTTAATAATATAATATAAATGATAAATTATCTGCTCATCCAGGATAAGCCGGCGGAACACCATTCACAACAGGATTCAGATTCACAATCAATAGAAAATAATTTATCACAACAGAGAAAAATCAATCAGAGTTGCCAAGACCAAAAAAACGTCCTAGAATTAATCAAAAAGATGAGATGGTGTCCGAAGCACTGACTATTATGAAGAATATCTCCGAACGACAAAATGCCTCAAAGATACTAGAAAAAGATGAGGATGGTTTGTTTGGAGATTATATTGTGGGCCAGTTAAGAAAAATGGATCAGTCAACGAAAGCTGTTGTAAGACATCGGATCAATAATATAATATTTGAAGCCGAAACTGGCAGTCGAGCCGATGTTTTCGGATTTTTCAAGACCATCGTCAACACAAAGTCATCCGGGATACTATTCGGCTTCAAGACCATCGTCAACACACAGTCATCCGGGATACTATTCGGTTGCACCTACAAACTACTCAACATCCGTATACTCCGCCCAATCCCACGAGACAGTTTCACCACCAGAAACATTTGAGGAAGAAATCTCACCTGTAACTCGTAATAGTACCCAGGATATTGAAAATATTTTAACATCCTTAAATCCATAGATATTTAAGAATGAAATTGCCTTATATAAATATTGAAATTGCCTTTTTTCTCAATTTATTTTGTTTGTATCTTTATATCGGAATCTGCATCGCTTTCAATTATAGTGTTATGTATGCGTGTATTAAAGTACTTCAAGATAATTGTATCATTTCAAGTAAATGATGTTTGTGTTTTTGTATTTTTTATCTAAATTATAATATCACTATTTATAATTAAGTGTCCGTGGTACTACTTTAAGGTGAAAACTTCCGGAAGTACCTAGCGCCGCAAGTTTTTAATTTGTTTGACAGTGATCGACTCAACATACAAAACGACGATCCAAATACTTGGACTAGCAGCTTTGCCGGCGTCGGCGCCGGCACCGACGCCGTGTAGGCCACCGACACGACCGTCGTGTCGTCAGATATGGCCGGTGCCATATGTACATTTTATAAAACATTTTCGTAGCGGCTACTTACTTTTACATAATCTGATAATCCTTTAACCAAAGCGTGACATACTTCAGGAATAATGCTTGAAATTAGTTGAGGAGAGACTTTGAAGACGTCACAAAGACTATTAAATGAATTTCCCGAGCTGAGATATTTTAACGTTATTGACAATCGGTCTACTGGTGAAATTGCTTTTCCGTAATTAGTGTCTTGTTTAGATATTCTGTGTCCAACGATATTCAGTAAATATTCAAATTGGGAACTGGTTAATGACATAAATGTTTTGAAACAAACTGGTCTCTGTAAAACCATGTCGTCTTTTTTTTAAATCACTTAATCTTTCACTAGTACTATAACAACTGCGGCTCATTAAGCTTGGCCTGACCGAACAATTCCGCGTTTTGAGGGATCTACCTATAATAACTGCGCAAGCTGCTTAAATAAGATCACTATCGTCCTCGTCCTTGTCAAATATTGAAAATACGTAGTAATAATCGAAACACACGTGCAACGTCTCCGAACACTCGGCAATCACTAATTGTGAACAATGCCGCGAATATCATGCAGCCGACCCGGCGGCTTGTTCGTGGCTGGTTTATAGAAGCCACCGGCATTAACCCGCCGGGTTCGTGCCGCCGGGCCGGCGGCTTTGGTGTGTAGACAGCTTAAGGTACACCTGATTTAAATGATTTGTGTATAAATCAAACAAACTCGCTGTCATTATAATTCGAAAGTGACGTTTAAGAGACAATAGTACATTCATAGTTAAAAGGCACATTGAACTTGGGCTGGATCGCTTGAATAGTACAATTATATTATTCATTGTTTTATAACTTACATCAGAAACAAGCACAATAGGTTTGTTTCGCTACGGTAAAATATTCCGATATCCGGCGCTTGCGCAACGAGGCACACCGCGGCCCGCGGCCAGCAGTGGCTGTGACGTACGTGTTATACCTAGGTATAAATGTCTCGGCCACGTTATTTTTTTTATTCGCGTTGCAGTTTTGATACTGTATTATTACAGAGTAAATTTAGACTTTTTGAATATTTAAATTGTAACTCGGCAGTCCGCCCTCAACAGAATGCTTCGCCCGCCCACCACCCAGTTTTCGCATGAGCCTCTTCAGGTCAGATCAGGTGCAGTATAAAATGTTTCTTATTGGTAAGTTTGAGACTGTCGTTGAACAGCGAGATACATACACCAACGTTTGAACACTTTTTTGTGTCAAAATTGTTGCATGTAACTTGAGAGTTTCTTCCGGAAAAACATTTTTATACACAGGAATTTTAGTTAATCACATTTGCCTCGGGTGACCTTACGTGTAGTTAATGAAATAATAAACTCAACTGAGTTAACTTCCGTGATTGGCATTTTTGTATAATCTGTAATGATTTCTTCGACGAAATCTTATTTAGGTTTTGGTTTTGGCTGTCGAATATTGTACACCACCAATTTTCCAAAGCTGTACCGAATAGCAGTTCGAGCATGACTTTACAATACCACTTGAATCCTCCCTTTAGGGTTGTGTAGTAAGATGTCATCTGGTCACTGAAGTCACTTTAAGCCCTTGTTATTGTCATTGTAGGTACTGATGCACTGTGGTTTTCTAATTGCCTCTGGTAGCACGTTTCATCTTGCTGGTGTCCTTTATCGTCAAATCACGATTGCGGCAGGTAGAAATCATATTAACTGGTCCATCCATCCATTTTATGATTCGGACCCATTCTTGTGCAATGCATCGGTAATAGTGCCCGTAAAAAACTTGACCTTTACTGGCCTGTTGCCAGTAAAGGTCAAGTTTTCCCGAAAGTTGGATATAATGCATAAATAGCCATGTCTGGTAAAGTGTAGATATGGTAATGTAAAGTTGTTATACCTAATACGGGAATGGTTATTTTTATTAACGTTTCATGTGGCATAATAGTTTTCTGTATGTACCTTTGAGCTGAAGGACATAAGGATAATCAATATCCCTCCATTCATTCTTATCATGCCGAAGACCAGTTCCAAATGATCGTGGCTCAAACGGTACTTACAAATATAGACCATTTTTTTGTATCCTCTACAAGAGTTTTGTACAAGTGTTTAAGGTTTTCTATGCATATCAGCATTCCTCTTAAACCTTTATTACTTTAAATTATTAAGAATGACTCTAACTAAAAATCACTTAACTTTTATTCTTATATTTTACTAATTTTTATAGTACGTTCGCTTCCTTGTAGTTTACCGTAAACTGGGGTTACTTTGATCAATTTTAGATTTTAAATTGTTGCTGTGCCTCAAGTTTAAGAGATAAAAACCAAAAAAAAATTGACTATAATCGGTTTTTTTTATACTTTAGCCTAAACCCTTTAAAAATATTTAAATTACTAGAACTTAAGAAATAAAAAATAAAAACCACGTGATCAAAGTTAAACCGCTAGTGGGGTTACATTGATCACCTATGTTTTTTTAACGGATTATCAAAGTAGACCCAATTACAAACACAAGAACAAAAAAGAAAAAAAAAATCACCGATGAATTTTAAAATGAGAAGGCTTTAATGTTTGGGGGTTACTTTGATAGGGTAAATTAAAAGAGTAAAAATGAGTTTTAGTCTTTAATCAGTCTTTACTAAAATATTAATCAGTCATAATTATTGTACTGTTTACTTATATCTATGAGAGATGTATCATCCATAAAAATAATCAAAAATATCACTAATTGTACGAACTAATCAACTCGCCTTAGGCAACATAAATGTAGGTAGCAAGAACATTCTTTAAACTCTAAAATGTTAATATCAAAACAAAACTCTACATTGAACTAATCAACTTGCCTTATGCAAAATAAATGTAAGTACAAAAACATTCTCAAAACTCTAAAATGTCAATGTCAAAAGAAAACTCCACATTATAGTCTGATACATTTTCAACCAGTTTCGGTTCTGGAAGATAAGCAATAATGTCATTTTTTTCTATAGATGAAATGTCATCCTTTACCAATTTAAACATCTTTTTATTTCCGACTGATTTAAATCCTTCTACAACGATGAATGGTGATAATTGTGTTATTCGACAAACATACTTAAACGTTTTTTTCCCTCGAGCAGTAAAAAACTTAGCAAGAACATATCGACCAACACAAAGTTGTTCATCATCGTTTCCTTGTGTATTGATAAGACCGACATCTCCTACACTTTGCTCAACTTCAGCGTGTGTTACTTCTGTATTTATGTCGTGTGTTGAAGTACCTGGAGTAGCTTCCATTTCTAGTTCAAATGAGTCGGATTGCTGGACTTCTTCATTATGTGCATTAAGAGTCTCATCAACATTTGCATCTATAGTTGATACACTAGCTCCAGGAGCTACATTTAAACGTGCTCTTCTACGTGTCGTTGGGGCAGAAGATGAACTACCGAATCTCTGTTCACGCAAATAATCTGTTAAAACAGATTCTACTTCTTCTGATGGGTTCTCCGGTTCATGGTTACCTGGTAATCTCTTAAACACCTGTTCTGGGTTAAATGGGAAAATTCCGGTTGCTTTGAAACCACTAAGCATGTTCCGTTTGATGCCAGATACCTCATTGGAAAATGGTGCGTTTGGCTTTGATTGAACCGAGTTCATCTTTTGTAGAGCCTTATCCAGCAGACGGGGAAATGCGTCCTTTGGAACGGTAGCCATTTTCATGTTACGAGCTTTCCACTCAGTCAGAATAGCTCGCCATGCTGCCTTCATGGGTCTAAAAAATCCTACATCAAGGGGCTGACACAGGTGAGTTGAATGGGGTACCAAGCAGACGAAGTCTATTTCGTTTTCTTCGCAGAGTCTCACAACATCCACGTCTAAGTGTGACGACAGATTATCACCTATCATCACTTTACGACCAGGTAAGTTTTTAGCGTGTGGTAGAAAGCACGTAATAAACCAGTCTCTGAACGTTACAGAATCAAACCAACCACTAGTGGTTCTGTTGAATCTTGTTCCAGTAGAACAGCAATGCTTATCACAACAAGGCGAACCTTTTGGCGCTCCCTCCTTCCATGTATCATATAAGTGTATGCTTTTATAAATGACGTATGGCGGAAGCATAACACCATCTGCTGATCCACAAATCATAATAGAGGTTGAACTTTTTGAATAATTAGTCACTTTTTCGGGGTACTTGACACCGCGCCTATATATTCGTTGTCGTTTACCGGGGTCATCGCTCAAATTTGACTCATCGTAGTTAAAAATATTGGAAGCCGGAAGGTCTGCAACGATTGGCCTTAAATTATCAAAATATTCTTTCAAGGTATCTTTTGATACTTTAGCCCTCGCTCTTTTGATATTGGCTGCGACTCTTTGTGAATAGTTATTCTTGTGCCTTTTTAGAATAGAATAAGCCCAATCGGATCCTGGCAGATTGTTAGAAAATTTAGCTACCCTTCGGCCCTGCTTGTCCAAGTAAGCTTTAGCCAAAAACCTTAAGTCTAAGGTTGTCAAAGGATAACCCCAATCAGCACATTTGGCTGCAGCCTTCAACAGCGCCATTTCTTCAGAAGTCGAAAAAACTGTTTGGGCACCCGGATTATTACCAAAATTTCCTTTGTATTTATTAAATAACGTCCCATATGGAATCTTGTAATGTCGTGAAGCAGCGCGTATAGACATTTTCCCGTCAACTATTTGTGTTAAAGCTTCGTTTAACAAGCTATCACTGTAATTTTTGTAGTCTCGAGAACCAAGTTTTCGTTGGTAATCTCGCGGCATCTTGCTGCAACAAAAAAACACGTAAATAAATAAGTAAAAACAGCGCTGTATCGTGTTTAGTGGGGTTACTTTGATCACCGATCAATTTCACCCCGAAGGATGATCAATGACACCCCGTGTAAAATATCTATTAGCTACGCTGTCAATTTTGAGGTTAGAAAACCATAATATTTTTTTCATACATTCTTATCATAGTATTTTCAACGTATTGTGCATTACAATCGGTTAGTAATAATAGCAAATTACTTACAAGGAAAGTTTTACACCTTTGAAAAAATCAAAAATTATAACTCACGTACCTTTTTGCTAAAAACACACGAAATTAACCAACGTACACGTTTCTTCTTCGAGTGGAAAGATGGCCGACTATCAGTGATGCCAACACTAAAAAAAAATCCTACCAAAGCGCTACTATTTTGCACAAAAACGCATTTATTTGAAAAAATAAAGTTTCGGTCAATGTCACCCCGCCAATCAAAGTAACCCCAGTCTACGGTATATACTTAAATATTGAGATTATTCTTATTTAAAAACTAGTTTCGAACCTTTGTTTCGAATGTGGCCGAAGGCGAAGATCCAATATTTATACTTTATTATCTTTTGACAATGGTCGACAAATCTGAATTCTGTTAATCTTCTTGAATTAAAAACATCAGATAGATCGTTCAAAAGCATAATATTCTGTGCCTGCAATTTTTTAAATTTGTCCAGTTTTAGGATTTCGCGGCAAAATTTTAGACTGATAGAAACATGCTAAGGAGTTACATGGCCAGTTTAACTTTTATAATTATATTTCTAAATTCTATTCGCCTCCCTCGATATGACCGGGTTGAACAGTGCCGTCAGCACTTTTTGCAACGGTGGAGGAGTACATCTCTGAGTTACAGACGAGAACCAAATGGCAAACCAATCAAGACATATTAATAATAACACATTGGTTATAGTCAAGGACGACAACTTGCCGCCTCTTCAATGGAGTTTGGGCGGGTGCTGAAGACGACCGTGGGCAAGAACGGCATCGCACGAGTCGCTATCATAAAAACAGCGGCAGGCAACATACAACGCTGGTACCACAAACTTTGCCCGTTCCTGTCTTGAGACCAAGCTTCAAACATCGAAGATGAAGATAAGGTCAAGAGTACATAATTGGAAATAACAAGAATTTCCAGGACCGAAGACATGTTAACGCACAACGCCCTCTATGCACGCCGGCTGAACTACTTGCTGATTGTATCATCGAACGTGCGTGGATCGAGAAATCCACGAACGCATGAGTTCACCGAACCACCCAGAGATAGCCTTGTATCGAATTGTCTTTTATCTTCCCAGAGATTACGGATAAGCCTAATCATGTGGCATGGATCTAGAAATACCGATACTTCGTGATCTGATGAAGGTTGCTTTAAGGTGGTTTTCATATTTTTTTGTTTTTTTAAGTGGGGTGCCCATCAAAGTAAGAGATAAAGGGTGTCCAGTAAAGAATTTTCAACTTTAAACGACGAAAAAAAAAATTTATTATATGAAACTTGAGATAACAAATGCGCATTTTATTTTTTGAACACAACATCGTCCAAATGCTGTCCATTTCTGGCAACGCACTCTTGCAAGCGCACCCTTAAATTTGCGAATACCCGATTGCAAAGCTGCGGAGAGATGGCGGCAATTTCTCGTCGGATATTTTCTTGTAGAGCTTCAATCGTTGCAGGATTATTGTTGTAGACCTTTGACTTGAGGTAGCCCCACAAGAAGAAGTCGCATGGAGTAATGTCCGGCGAGCGTGGTGGCCAGGATATGTCTCCATATTTGCTTTTTAATTTGTTAAAAAATCTCTCTAAGTTTCTGCATTGACACTCTATGCGTGTGTGGAGTGGCACCATCCTGCTGAAATAATGTTCGGTTGTTGTAACCAGGAAACTGTGCGAGTTGCGGTACCAGGAATTCGTCTATCATTCGGCAATACACTTCAGCAGTGACTGTTTCTCGCTGGTTGAAAAAATAAGGACCAATAATTCCACGCGCAGAAATCGCACACCAAACTATCGTTTTAGAGCAATGTAATCGTTTTTGATGGCGTTCTCTTGGGTTGGAGGGACACCAGAAACGCATATTCTGTTTGTTGACGTAGCCATCAATATGAAAATGGGCTTCATCGCTAAACAATATGTTTCCAAGCGTTCGTGGGGTTCGAAAACGTTCCAGCATCACCCTGGCGAAGTTTTCTCGCACAGGGTAATCGTTTTCATGCAGACCCTGTACAATTTGCATTTTGTATGGGTGTAATTTTAATTTCTTTTTCAAAATAACTTGAACTGTTGACTTTGATATGCCTGTAGAGGCAGCAATTTTTCGTACCGATTTACGAGGATTACGCATTATTTCTTGCCGAACTTGATCCACATGTTCAGGCGTCGCTGCTGAAGTTGGCCGCCCCGGAGAAGTCTCGTTGACGGTAATTTCTTGTTGTCTGAATCTTTGCACCCACGACCGAATAAGTTGTGTGCTCGGGCCATCGCTGAATCTTCTGATATTGAAGTGCGTACAAAAAGCGCGGCGCGCACAAACCAAGGATTCGCCGGACTTCAAATATTGCTCGACTGCAAACGCGCGGTGCGCTCCGGACCAGTGACTCATGGTGACTGACAAATCCGCAAATCCCACGCATCTAACGCCACCCCTCCTCTTCACCTAACCCCGCCAGTTGCGTAGCAACAGCCAATCAAAGTTGAAATTTCTTTACTGGACACCCGTTATAACTTTAACTCCAGCATCATGGCATTTAGCTAAACATATGTTTTTTGTAATGTTTTACCTCCAAACTGTAAATTAGAAAATAACCCAAAGGGATTTTTAACACTCATTCAGGCAAAGAAGCATAAAAACATGTGTGGCTGTGAGGCTTATATACCACTAGTTGTGCCTGTGCCAACATCTACATTTTCCAGACCTCCTTTATTTTTTTGTGGTCCTCGCCATTTCATCGGCAACGGCACATACGAGTATTAACGTTTTGTCCGAACTTTAGGACATTGATTTCAAAAGTTTAAAGGATTCATCTGTAAAGCCCGGTGATCCATCGATGCTGCGATATCAATTATACAACGTTTTTGGGTGTGAAAGACACGTATCAAATGTATAACGAGCGTATTTATATGCCTGAGGACTATGGTAGTGCAATGTAAGTCATAATTTTCTGAACTCAGGTGTGTATTTTGGCATAGGACGCTTTTAATCTTTTAATTATTTATTTTTGCCATGCTATTAAATAAATCCGCTGCAAAAACATTTCAGACAATAAATTAGATATACTCGTATCATTATTATTAAATCTCTTTTTTGTAGTTTACTTGAAATTCCTTTGAGCGATTTAATCATCTTTTGGAGACGCCGGGTCTTTTGTTTTAAAGTTTTTATAACTTGTCTATAATCGAGATTAAGTAATGAGCTTTTCTTTAACTTTTTTCGAAGGAGGGCCTTGCGAGGACTGTCGAATATACAATCGATCGTGGTTAGATGGAAAATTAAAATTCTTATCATTTCATGCCACATTTCGTGCAACAAGAAAATTACCAATTTAAAAATCTACAGTTAATTTTAAAGTGCCCAAATTTATCGAAATTGATTGTAATTTTTGACGATTACTTACGGGTTGCGATGAACTTTCAGTAACTAAATTTTTATTTCGTTCATTTACTTAAGCAGTATCCTAGCTCTTTCAGCCGCTTGCACAGTGAATATGAAGCGACACTGGCCTTGGCGCAGGTATCTACATACCCCCTTCGAATAGAGCACGCCTTGTCGTGGCGAGGGGGCTCAGTAGCCTGTTGCAATCCAGCGGCAGGTGAAGCCAAAATGCTCTGTGGATAGTGCCGCTGCGTCTGTTTCCGTATCGGGCGGCAGTGGCAGTAGTGGGTCGCGTCTGTCTCGGATCGAGCGGCGGCTTACTATAAGTAGTTGTGACTTCCGGCACCCCTCTGGTTTATCAGAGGAGGCAAGGGATATACGATTTTAAGCTTTGTTGCATTTTTTAACGAAACTACACAAACTACGGGATTTAACGCAACTTTAACTTTCACTTTATAGGTAAATATGGTATTTACCTTCCCGACGTTTCGACACGGTTACACGCGTCATGGTCTCGGTATAACTGCTGAAGCTCGGCGTCGTCTGCCTGTGCGAGTTGAAATAGTTTCTTGTACCCGCACACTTTGAATATTTATTGCACTTGTACAGTCAGCTCGACAAACAACACTTACAGTATCTGGGTTATTTACGGACGGCACAACACGCGATTTGCACTTTGTTATTACTGGATTCCAGGTTGGTGACAAATGAAACCCATCATCCCGATTGAAATTATTATATTTTTTGATTTCAATTGCTTCACGTACTAGCCTAGTGTGGTAGTAACGATCAGTAGAAAGGATTTTTGAGTCATGAAGTTCTATCCAGTGACTTGGGCCTGAATTAAGCAGATGCTCGGCTATCGCAGATTTACCCGTCTGTAGATTCTTATCAGCTGAAATGTGCTCCTTGACTTTTTAAGCGATTGTTCGCTTGGTTTGTCCAATATAGGCACTACCACAACTGCAATCTATCTTATAAACACCCGGCGTCTGCAGAGGTATCACATCCTTTGGTGAGCGTAAGTTCTTTGTTACTTTTGACAGTCTTAATTAGGTATTTGTTAAGTACTCTTCCAATTTTATCTGTTATGCATATAGTAGAAAAGCAGGTTCTCGGCTCACCATCGGTTGTTTTTCTCTCTTAGGCCTCTTCTCCATTTGCAGTCTCGTCAAACCGTATCCGTTCCCATCAAGTTCCTTTGCTACACGGTTAAGTTCCCCTAAATGGTCAGAGTCACATAAGCTGTACGCCCTATTGACAAGCGAGGATACCACAGACTGAAGATGATGAGGATGATGATGTGAAGAGGCATGCAAATATCTGTCTGTATGCGTTGGTTTACGGTACACAGATTGGGCCAAAGTTCCATTTGATTTCACTGTCACAAGAACGTAAAAAAAAACACATCATCAACATACCTTTTCCAGAACTTTATAATATCAGGGCCACTTGCTAACGCTTTTTCCTCAAAGTGTTCCATCCAAATGTTTGCAATAATTGGTGCCACAGGACTACCCATTGCTACACCATCTTTTTGGAGGTAATATTGGCCTTGATACAAAAAGTAGTTTCCGCCCAAGAAGTTTTGTAAAAGAACAATGTATTCTTCAGGCAATTCATTGTCAAACAGTCTCTCTTTGATGACCTCTAGGCAATCTTTCAACGGCACATTTGTGTACAGCCATTCTACATCAAAACTCACCTTTATGTCACCAGGTTCTATCGTAATATTCTTCAGCAGCTCTATGAAATGTATCGAGTTCTTCACATACGATGATGACTTTCCTGCTAATGGTTGCAACACTCCAGCAACGTGTTTCACCAAACTGTATGTAGGTGAATCAATTTGGCTTACAATCGGTCTAAGTGGTACATTACGTTTATGTATTTTAGGCAAACCATATAGTTTTGGTGACTGTACGGACTTGGCCTTATAAAGACTTGCATACTCAGCCTCTGTGAACAGTTCCTTGCGTTCCTGAATTACAGCGCGCATGCGACGTGTTACTCTGGCAGTAGGGTTAAATGACACTGGCTTGTAAACGTTTGTGTCAGAAAGCATAAGTCTCATTTTACTATCATAATCTCCAGCTTTCATAACTACAGTGGCGTTACCCTTGTCTGTCTTCAGAACTAAGATCTTGGTTCCGACGTAAATTTCTCAGTGCTTTACGCTCTTCCATAGTTATATTGCTCTTAGGCAGCCTCGACTTCAGCAAATTACTGCTACATCCTGCCTCAGAACATCCGCATCTGAAGAAGGAATTTTGTTTCGAATCATAGTCTCCTCCACGCCACAGATTATTTTCTCATGAGATACTCTCTTAGGTGTCAATGCATAATTCGCGATGTCCCTTTGCTAAAACATTCTGTGTAGCTCAATCAAGCGTAATATTTAACAAATTTATTACCGTATGAGTATTTAATGCGGCTGACTGTACCAAAGTATTCGTTGGTCTCGCGTTCTGTAAATACCTACTAAGGCGTTGGCGGTCACGTAATTTATCTAATTTGCGATCATAACTGCTATGACACAAATCACGGGTGCGAGATGCTTGCAAATATGTAAACTGCATTCCTGATGTAACACATATATCTCACTCTGAACTTTGTGCAACTGACTGTACGTATTTTTAATCAGCTGTTTTAGCATACGAACACTCGCGTTGTTTAGAATTCTTTCCGAAAAAGCAATGTCAATACGCGGTTTAAGTCGCACACATGTAGGTTTTAAATTCAAATCGCGACAATTTGTTAAAAATGTCAACGAAGTTTCTAAGCGCACTTTTTTGTTTCGGAGGAATTCAAGGTGTTTTAATTTTCTTACACTTTCCGACCCGTGTCGGCTAGTTATATAGGATTTTAAGCTTTGTTGCATTTTTTAACGAAACTACACAAACTACGGGATTTAACGCAACTTTAACTTACAACAATACCATTCCAAAATGGCGTCGGATTTTATGTAAACATGTCAAAACTGACAAGACTTCATATTTAAATATATTTCCGTTTTTAAGTCTCAAGGAATCCTTATTTGTGAATAATGTGATTTTTACTATGTAGTGTTTTCGAATCAAATGCCAGATATTTACGAAAACTTATTATGTATAAATAGTGGTATAACTAATAACCTCAACAGGAAAATCATTCGGGATAAAAAAGCTTCCTCGTCTATGTGCTAACTTATTTAACCTTATAATAATACACCTTAACTCGAAATCACTGGAGACAGACGACAACGATCGCCAGTTCTGAGGTGTTTGAACTGGAGACTTAACCATAAAGATCTAAAGGATCCTTGATAGGAAAGAAGTTATGAAATAACATTTTATCGGGCCAAACCATAATCAGCTTCTTAATGCCCTGACTACTAGAGCCATTATATCACCAGGATAACTCGGACAGACAACCAGGTTTATGAGAGTCAATAGCCTTTCAACCATAACATCATACCACAGTAAAATGTATCAATTATTTGTTTTAAATTAATATAATGAGAAGAATAAGAGCTAAGTGTAAAAATCTACAACAACTAAACTGAATCTACTTGTGTAAAAACTATTTCATTAATTTTTAAGTTAGCATATTGAGTATGTATAACCTTAGAAAAATAACAGTAAAACTTGATGGATGTTATAAAATATAAAAAAACATTGCTTTATTTTATGGGTTATAATATAATAAATATTTCATTTTCTATATCATCTCTTATTAGGATTCAATCGAGAAAAGTTGCAGGCCCTTCTATATTACCATCTTGATGCCGGGCCCAACAAAATACCAGATCAATGTCATCACATAAGCACAGCACCCGACTTATTTTTCCACATATGCAGCTGCAATAATACGATTTGATTTTTTCTTACCAATTCATACCCGGTCCTAAAAAAACATAAGCATAATATATTTTATTGCTGTAGTAGTCCTTAGGCTGTAGATAACGGTGCGGAGAGAGACGACGAGAGGTAAACCACATAGTTTTCACGAAGTATTTTATTAACGAAGTGTACAAGAATTTGGACTAAGCAACGTGACTTACTAAGGTAGATGCACGCACTCAGTGCCGGGCAAACAATGATAATAAGGGATTCCTTCGGCTTACTAAAATATTTCAACACGGTGAATGAAAGTATTATAGTTTCCGAGTTGCACCCTTGGAATATTGAATGATGACTGAAATGTCTGGGAACGCTTTGTAGATCCGAAAAAATCGAGCCGCCGCGCGAGGTAAGTAACATGCAGCGCCGTCTCTTAGCGGTCATAGGAACTAATGTGTTGTAAACAAAGGGTTGCTACAATCTCCCCCTCTGTCTCTGAAGTCATCCCGACGAGGAAGACAGGATAAGATTATTGTTATTGAGTATTTTTCCTAGGACGACCGCGTCCCCGTTTTGGCTGAAGTCCGATATCGGGCTTAGAACCAGTTTTCTTTGGTCGGCCCCTTGTTCTAAGCGCTTGTACAGGTTCAGGGAGACTGGACTGATTGTTAGAGTATGCAGTAAGAGCATTACTATGATACACTCCTAGAGATATAGTAGGATCTTCTGGACGAGCAATCTCATACGAGCTAGGACCGTGTTTTCTCTTTACTATGTATGGACCATCTCGGCGTGGAGCAAATTTGGCTTTACTAACAGGGTGTAAAGTTACCATGACAAGGTCACCGATATTGTACCCTGGATCTCTGCGTCTTTGTTGATCTGCGTATTCTTTTCTTTGTTCCTCTTTCATTTCTTGGACTTCTTTTGCCAGTTCTAAAGTCGAGGCCAACTGTTATAGCTTGGGAGTGATTTCAAGCATGAAGTTTTCTGACATAAGTATCGCTCTGAAATTGTGCCAGTTATCGTCTAGGGTTTTCAACTCCCTTCCAAACGTCAAGAAAGCTGGAGTATAATTTGTGGACGTGCATTGGGCTGTGTTCATTGCAAACCTTATGCACGGTAATTGATTAGGCCAGTCTCGATGATTGTCACCCAACAGAATAGCCAATTGTGTCTTCAAGTCCCGATTCCTTCTTTCCAAGGGATTCGTTTCGGGATGATATACTGGGGTGAAAGCATGCTTAACCTTCATACAAAACACGCCTTGTTGCATGACAGCACTAACGAACTGAGTGCCATTGTCGCTTATCATGCGTCTCGGAAAACCATACCGTAAAAAAATTTCATTTATGAGTGTCAAAGAACAGTTTTTAGCAGTAGCTGTTTCCAATGCGAATAACTCCACCCATCTACTTGCCAAGTCTTCCACTATAAATATCCAAGTCATTCCCTTCTCTGATGCAGGTAATGGGCCAAATAAGTCAAACGCCAGAACCTCAAAACGTTGATTCATTCATTTGTCGTTTGTAGTAACCCTGCAGGCTTCTGGTTATTTATCTTGTAACGTTGGCAATCTATGCAATTCTTTACGTAGGCTTGGATATATTTTCTCATACCCGTCCAAAAGTTGCGCTTAGCAATGGCTTCATAGGGTTTTTCACCTCCATAGTGTCCTGCTAATGGACTGTCGTGATATGTGGACAACACGTTTGCCCATTCATGCTGAGGTACTACTAATTGAGCATCATAATTCTCAAGGTTAGGGTTATTTCTGTACAGTAGACCGTTGTTAAGAAAATATCCTTTGTTACTCCAGTAATGGGCATCTTCATTCCTTTTGTCATCTTCTAGAGCGCGGACTATCTTTGTGATTCGATCATCTTTTAACTGTTCGTCTCTTACCTCGCTTTTACTTCGGAGAGGCATGTCTACCATGACACTACATATGTCACATAGTTTTGTATTCTCGTCAGTGCATGGGGGTCTGGACAATGTATCTGCCACTACGTTTGTTCGACCAGGCGTATATTTTATAGTAATATCAAACGCTTGGAGCTGCAAAGCCCAGCGTGCTTGTCTGCCTGTGGGAGACTTTAGCGACATTAGCCACTTCAGTGCCTGGTGATCAGTAATAACTATTATTGGGGAGCCATCTATGTATCCAGCAAACTTATTTATAGCCCAAACTACGGCTAGGGATTCTTTCACAGTAGTGCTGTAATTACGGTTTGCTGATGTAAGAAGATGACTAGCATATTCAACGGGGTGTTCACTTTCTCCCTCCCCCTGCCCCGAGAGCGTTGTTACTGGCGACAGTTTTGAGAATAAAAGGTTTCGAGAAACAGCTTGCTTCAAAATCGTATCGTAGTAGTATCTAGTTGGTTGGATATTTCTACCACAAATGACCCATGCTGCCTTTTGTGCTCCCCGTAATGCGACCTCGCCTGCTTTTTTGGTATATCCAAGGTCAGACATAGTCATTTGGGGAAAAATATCCAACTCTGCATGCTCTTCATTAATGTTGGTGAAAGGGGCCCGGCGACGATTAATATTATTTTCGATGACATATTCTGCCAAATAATTGGGTGTATGCAGATATTGTAATGCCTTATTCAAAATTTACTGTGCATCAGGCCTGTCAACTATTTCTAAATGGAATGCATTTAATAATGCAACATAAATTTTGAAATCGTCCACGAAATAGGTGGGAGCTAAATTAAAAAAAAAAACACTTCGGAATAGTTTATATTCTTTTTTAAACCTGCCATTTAGTACCTCCACCACCCATCTACATAATGTTTACACATCTTGATTAATTTGCTTTGATTGTTATAAGTTGGGTTACCCCTTCCTCGATTGACTCGGGCTTATGTACTCTATACCCAAGTGACTCGGGAAAAGGAACCGAATCACGAAAGCCCCGATCTTAAATGAACATATCGTTAGGCTGAAAATAATTTCTGAGTTCCTCGTTTTAATTTTGAAACAGCCCTCATACATATAATATCTGAATCAGAGGTGATTGCGGGATAGGGTCCATCATTTTGTATTATTCGTACAACATGAAGCTAACATGGATATCAAACTAAGGAACCCTCTGAGATCTGTAAATAATCATATTAATCTTTCACATATAACAAAAGGACATGTTGCGAGCTAGCTGTATACTTTATGACTAAAATTTAAATCACAATAGTCGGTAATAATGATAAATAATTTATGCTTACCTCTCTAGGGGATATCCTCAATAAGATTTCATTCCTCTCTGGCCCTTCAGAAAGAGAATGTGTTCTACGCTGAAATAAAGCGCTTCTGCACCAAACACACACGTAGCTATCATGCCTTGAAGGTAAATGGAAAGATTGTAGGTCATGCAACGCAGTGATGTTTTGTTGCTGCATCATGCATGCATGCATAATGCAGCAACAAAACATCTGTCACATATGACGCCATCATTATCAATCTAAACATAAAACTATAGGAATCATTATTACTGTTATGTTATTATTAACCACAAACCAATAACATAATCAGAGTTTTTTTTACCTCATATCCCCGTTGCCGATCGATTACGGACACAATTGTATCACCAATATTACTTATGAGGTAATATTGCTCATTACCATCTTCATGAATCGATGCATTACAAATCGTGAAGTGTGCCCTTTTCTCTGGAGAATAACTGTAATAAAGGCATTTAGTTACGAGGGTCAAACTGAAAGTTCTTAGAACTGGCCACTTATAAACAATATAATAAAAAAAAAATCTAAAATTTGAAAATAGAACTCTTTGCCAATATTACTGAGTATATATTTAATTCATTTGTCATTTGTTTTACGATTTGGCGGCAAATTGAAAATTGTCTGTGTCACGTCAACATGAATTTAACACGAGAAAATTTTCGTGCAATGATTTTTTATGACTTTCGATGTCATTTAAGTCAACAAGAAAGTTATGATAGACTACGATTGGCCTTTCACGATGAAGCCCCATCTCGTGCGACTGTTTACAACTGGTTTAATGAGTTTAAACGTGGTCGCACTAATCTCACTGATGATGTACGTGAGGGACGGCCTTCTACGGCGACGACTGAAAATAACATCTGTGTTGTGCGGCGTATGATAGAGACTGACAAAAGAGTGACCTATCAGCAGATTCGGACAAGCTTAGGCATCGGTATGAGTCAAGTGCACAAAATCCTCCACGAACATTTAGCGGTCAGGAAGCTTTGCGCCCGGTGGATACCTCATAATTTGACTAAGGCTCAAAAACTCCATCGTGTGGATTGGTGCCGTAAAATGATTGAAAGATTTAACGGAGGTGACTCAAATGCTGTGTTCGACATACTAACAGGTGACGAAAGCTGGATTTACTGTTATGATCCTGAAACCAAAAGACAATCTGCTCAGTGGGTGTTTCCTTTCGAGGAGTTGCCAACTAAAGTGAAGAGAGATCGAAGTGCGGGAAAAAAAATGGTGGCCTCGTTCTTTGGAAGGATAGGTCATTTCGCAACAATTGTGTTAGAGGATCAAAAAACAGTTTCTGCAGAATGGTACACTACCAATTGTTTGCCACTTGTCTTGGAAAAAGTTCGAGAGAAACGACCTCGCAGTTTCTGCAGAATGGTACACTACCAATTGTTTGCCACTTGTCTTGGAAAAAGTTCGAGAGAAACGACCTCGCAGTAGGATCCTCCTTCACCACGACAACGCCTCGTCGCACACCGCCAAGCGAACGATCGACTATTTGGCGACATCAAACGTTGAATTACTGGGTCACCCGCCGTATAGCCCCGACCTCGCGCCTTGTGATTTTTATTTATTTCCAAAAATTAAAGAAAAACTTAAAGGAAAGCGGTTTATGAATGCTAAAGAAGCGGTGGCTGCGTATCGCGATGCCATTGAAGAGACCCCTAAGGACGAGTGGGCAAAGTGCTTTTCCCAGTGGTTCCATCGCATGCAGTGGTGTATTGACGTCAATGGACAATATTTTGAAAAGATATAATAAAACTAATAACTGGCTAATGTAATCAGTTTTTGATTTTCTAAGAACTTTCAGTTTGACCCTCGTATGTTTACTTTTTGCTATTGTTCATAAAAAGCTTGAAAAAATCGATCAGACAATTTTTTCGTAGTATGCCCATTTGCTATAAATTTGCATCTATGTAAAAAAAATAACTGAAAACTCAGTCTAGTGAATGAACAAATGCAAAGTATTTAAAATAAATGTTTCATACCTACCTCTCAAATTTCATAGCTTAGCAGTCCACAGAAATCCAAAAGAAAGCCGCAGCCGCAAAGTCAATCACAAACTCAAGCGCAACAACAGAACCAACGCGTATTCACGTTCGAAACAGAATGACGGGACCGCCTGTGGGGACGGCGGACGGACCGGCTGTCATCAATGACAAATGACAGCTACTTTTTTCACGCTTGGAACCGAATGTCTTAGCTGATATTCGGTTAGAAAATTTATTCAGCTTTTCATGCGAATTAAGATATTACAACAGTTTCATCATTCCGAGCCATAAGTTTTTTTAAATATTTTTTGAGAGTTTATGTTTTTTGTAATTTGTTGGTTGACTGTACAAGAGATAGCCAAAATTGTTACATCTCCTTTAATGCCCTACGAGACTCTTTAAGGAATCGGGAAAGCGCAGGTACTACCGCGATGTAGTACTAGTAGCGTGATGCGGCAATGGACTCCTAAGATGTAACTATCAAAATGGTTTTCGCTTCCAGTATAGAATTTAGTTTATGATTTACTCGCTAGGTGGTGTTACAGTTTAAATTATCTTAAGTTTTTTTTTTGTGAAACTTAAATATTCTTTCAGGAGTCAATACTTTTAATGTACGTACAGAGAGTCAAAGTGTACATCGAGAATTTGGGAAAACTTTTTGTATAGTTTAGTTATACGTGGGGTCGGCGAGCTACTACCGAGTCTTGTCATTCGAAGTGGCACCACGAAAATATTTTGTATTTTGCTTCGTGGGTATATAGCTCTTTTACACCTGAAATTTTTGTTCCTTTTGACTTGACATGAAAACTATAATATTTTGGCAAAGAAGTGGTAATATATATATGCAAAAAATGTTTAAAAAAAACAGCGTACACCAGAATTCTGAAAACTCGATAGCACAAATCCAAATGAAAAGAGATCTAATATTAGATTTTCAGGAATGCCTTTAGCCAATGAGTTAGATCTGTAGAGCATTTTTCTGTTTTATTGTAACGTTTTACTATGTCGGTTGCCGTGCTCCCAGTACAATTTGATGCTGTCAATAGCGCCTTGCTGTCCTTCCATTTTACTAAAACTACGTCGTTCGTTAGGTGCGAATCCTCATTTAAATTCAGAATTATTGGTCCTTTAGACATTATCAAAACATTTAAAGAATTAATCCCTCAAGCGTATGTGAACGAGACACAATGCAAATTCTATTGTTATGCGGTTGCCTGCAACCGCTCGGGTGTTGAAGCATTAAAACAAAAGAAAACAGAGGATAAATCGAGTATATCAATAGACACAATAAAACCCATTATACTTCTAATAGCTCCTTAGATTTTGGTCAATACATTCATTAAAGATATCTTATATCTTTAATGAATGTATTGACCAAAATCTGTTACCAAATTTATTGAAACATAGTAAGGTTGTCCCTTTATTTAAATCAGGAGACAAAAGTGACCCCAGCAATTTTAGGCCTATTTCAATATTACCCACAATAAGTAAAATTTTTGAAAAACTCATTTATAATCAATTACTTTCCCATTTTAAACTTAATAATTTACTACACGAAAAACAGTTTAGGTTCTCTAAAGGTAGAAATACAACAGATGCCGGAGTAGCACTCATCAGACACATTCTTGATGCTTATGAAGACAAACATGATGCCGTAGGTGTATTCTGTGATTTATCAAAGGCGTTTGATTGTGTAGACCATCAGACACTGCTCATTAAGTTAGAACACTATGGTGTCTCGGAAAACTCATCTAAGTTGTTAAGTTCGTACTTATCAGGTAGAATACAATCAGTAAACATAAATGTAAATGTAACAGTACCTACTCTTCCGGAGCCCCTCTTCAAGTGGGGGTCCCCCAGGGCTCAATATTGGGGCCTTTACTTTTCCTGATATATGTGAACGACCTGCCATTTTATTCCACAAATCTTTGTGAGATAGTTCTGTTTGCTGATGATACTTCTTTGATTTTTAAAAATAAAAGACATGAAGAAAATTTTGACGAAGTAAACAATATTCTCTCTAAAGTATTGAATTGGTTCACCGCCAATGACTTGTTGCTGAATGCTAGTAAAACTAAATGTGTAAAATTCACTTTGCCTAATGTAAAGCAACTTACACAAAATATTGTACTAAATGGTAATAATCTGGTCTTAATAGACTTCACTGTGTTTCTGGGCATTACACTTGACTTAAAATTACAGTGGGGACCTCATATTGAAGCCCAAGCTAGGAGGCTAAGCTCGGCTGCCTTTGCAGTTGAAAAATAAGGTATCTGATGTTGAAACGGCGAGGCTTGCGTATTTTAGTTACTTCCTCAGTATAATGTCTTACGGTCTTCTCTTGTGGGGTTCTGCTGCAGACATTGATACCATATTTATTTTGCAGAAAAGAGCCATTCGTGCTATTTATAAACTTAGTCCTCGTGACTCCCTAAGAGTGGTCTTTAAGAAAATCAACATATTAACTGTGGCTTCTCAATACATTTTTGACAATATAATATACGTCCGTAAAAATTTAGATAATTTCATAAAGAAGAGCGACATTCACTCATACAACACAAGAAATAAACACAAGCTTGTCGTTCCTAACTTCAGATTAGTTAAAACTAGTAATTCATTCATGGGAAATTGTATAAAATTCTTTAATAATATACCACACAATCTCGTCGAATTGCCGGTTGATAAATTTAAGAAATACGTTAAAAACACGCTCATGTCTAAAGGCTATTATAAGGTTCAAGACTACCAAGGGTGGTTGTGCTAAAACAACTTTGAAGCACCTTGAGATAGCACAAAGGGCGGTCCTCAAAGTCATGTCCAGAAAACCCCCTCGTTACGCCCACCTCATTACTTTATGCAGACACATCGGTCATGACTGTGCGACAGCTTTTTATTCTCAAAACGATTATTCGCAAGCACTCGCAGCTTCCGTATGACCCGACACTTTACGAACGGAAGCGCAGATCTGATCTTGTGTGTTTCACACCTCCACATCGAACCGTCCTTGCGCGACGGCACTTCAAGGTCCTGAGCGGTTAACTCTACAACTGGGCTAACAAATCTCTTAAGATATACCCATGCACAAAACGAGACGTCAAACGCAAACTTAAACTTTGGCTAGAAAGCCTCACCTATGCCGAAACGGAGGAAGCTATTTATGAGTAACACTATGCACCATTAGCACACAATGATGTCATCCTTTTGGCTCACTTTCATTTTTAGGCATTCTCTATCACACATACACACACACACACACACACACACACACACACACACACACACACACACACACACACACACACGCATACATAAATGCGCACGCGCATATTTAAACACTCAATTACAATTATTTATAAATTAATACACAAGTAACACACTTTACATACACAGGTCACACACTCTACATATCTTTATAAATAATGAAATTGGCAGCTGTAAGACGTAGTCTTTATCGGTTAAGCTCTTTATTTTAACTTTTATTTTTTAAATATTGACGTGCACTTTGTATTTGATAGTTTAAGATCATAAATTCCCAAAACACAGTTTTTTCTAGTTTGGGAATTAATGTAATCACTTTTTTTTTAAATGTTTACCTTACCCACTTCTTTAATGTGTACCTCCTTACAAATGTAATCAAATGAGAACATCTTCATGATGCCTGCCACCACGAGATACAGGTTAATTTTACTGTAATTTAATGGAATCAGGCGTTACTTTGCGGAAATCCATTATTAATGTTGGTGTTACACTATGGAGAGAGTACAGTCGTCAAGCCCAGAGAGCGAGTGGACTGTAATTTAAATTTAACACTAGGCACTGACTGTTCCCCAGTAAAACACTGCACTTATACTGACACACATTAATTTATTAATACTTTTACTATTTTCACAATTCACTGGTAATTACTGGTACTTCACTTTTCACTAGTAGCTGTATTCACTATTAAACCGTAGGAAGGAATGAACGTACTGCATACAAATTCGGCTCTATTCTTGTATGATTTTCTGCGTTCAATTAGCGACTAAAGCGATCCATTATTATCTCTAATTATTGAGCACGAAGTTTGCACACGGCACTACTATGTTCATTTCTTTCTTACATATATTGCTATCCTATTTAATTTTTCTTAACAATTTTCGTATTCGTTCTTACTTATACATTTTTCTCTTTCTTTAAGTCTAGTAGAAAATAAACGACAATATTAAAGCTTAATGAAATCATATGAAACTTCTTTTGGTCTTGTGGCTGTCGTTAACATTCTCCCCCCGGCGAAGGTGTACCGTAGCCTCCTCCGGTAGACAGCCTCTCGTTGGTGCAGCGCGTCCCTTCCCTCTGGTCCGGGGAAGGTGCGGATGTAGATATCACGATGATTTTTGAGGTGGGTCTTTTGAAGGTCCCACCTTTGGTTAGCACATCTACAATGCGCGTGACACCGTCAGGTCCTGGAAAGGTCCTGGTGACAGTGCCTCTGGGCCACATGTTCCGTGGTAGTTGTGGATCAGCGATGATGACCAGATCGCCTGTTCTGACGGCAACCTGGCGTTCGTGACGGTCAAGGCGTGGCACCAGTGTGGGTAGGTACTCGCGCATCCACCGCTGCCAGAAGCTGTCCGCAAGTGCCATTGCTGCTCTCCAAGTCCGCCGGTCCGCTTCTTCGCAGGCTCCGGTGTGTGGTAGTCCGGTTGATGATCCCAGAAGAAAGTGGTTGGGCGTCAGCGCTTCTGGGTCTTCTGGATCCACGGAGACATGGGTCAATAGTCTTGAGTTAATTGAGTATTCAGCTTCGGTCAGCAGAGTGGTCAGGGTCTCTTCTTTCGGCGCTTTCTCCTTTAACGTCGCGGTAAGCGCGTTCTTGACCGAACGCACTAACCTTTCCCATGCGCCTCCCTGGTTCGGAGCTCCTGGGGCTATGAATTTCCACTCGGTGTCGTAGTTCATCGCCAGTCTTGATAGTTCTGGTAGCCATTCGGCATAAGCTTTCTTTAGTTCTATGTCTGCGCCTCTGAAGTTTGTTCCATTATCGCTGTACAGCGTCTTGGGCCATCCTCTTCTGGCAGCCATTCTTCTGAGAGCCATGATGGCAGAGTCAGTACTTAAGGAAGCGACTGACTCTAAATGGATGGCTCTTGTTGTCAGGCAGGTGAAAAGAGCACACCATCTTTTTTCTCGTCGTCTGCCTATCGTCACTGTGATGGGGCCGAAGTAGTCTACTCCGCAAAAGCTGAACGGTCTGTGGTATGACTGCAGGCGTTCAATCGGTAGATCTCCGATTGGTGGGTTTCTTGGCTTCGTCTTTCTTAGTTGACACATCTGGCAGTCGGCGGCTACTTTCTTCACTGTAGGCCGCAATCGTGTCACCCAGAACTTTTGTCGAACGTCGTTGACTATTCTCTCGGTGTTCGCATGGCCAGCTCTTCGGTGTTCTCGCCCGATGAGTAGTCTTGTGAATGGATGGCGCCCATCCAGCAGTATGGGTCGCTTTGCTGTATCAGGTACCGCTGCCTTGTTCGCGCGCCCATTGAGCTTTAGGAGTCCATCTTCCCATAGTAGGTCAAAGCGATGAAGAGGGCTTGATCGGGGCACGATGATGCCTCTCTTCGTGCAGTCTATTTCGTGAGGAAACGAGTCTTGCTGTGTTCGTCGCAGCCAGAGATTCGTTGCCTTCTTGATGTGTTCATGGCTGAGCGTAGTCTTCTGTTTGCGGCAAAGATCTACGAACTGTAATATTCTTGCCGTTGCTCCAATCAACCGATCGTATGAGGAGAATCGGCTGATGTCAGGCAGTGCTGCATCTTCTTTTTTCCGTTCTTCAGTGATGACATGTAGTAATTCCGTGGTAATGTCATCGCTGCTATCTTCTTGGCGTGGCCAGTCACGTTTAGGCTTCTCCAAAAATGACGACATTCCAAACCATGGATCATTTTCGGACGTTGGCACGTAGCCTGTTCGCGTTGCTACGTCAGCTATGTTCTGGTGAGTCGGCACCCACCGCCAGTCTGCTGGCTTCGTTTCTTCTGTGATCTCGCCGAGCCGGTGTGCTACAAAGGGCGTGTAGCGTCGACTCCCGTTCCTCAGCCAATGTAAGACTGTTTGCGAGTCACTCCAGTAGACCGTGTCATCGATGCGAAGTCTGTGTTCTTGTTTGATGGCCTTCGCTAACCTCGTTCCAATTAATGCTGCTTGTAGCTCTAGCCTGGGAATGGTTTGTGCTTTGAGCGGGGTGACCTTCGCGCGTGCTGCCACCAGCACAACTTCCACTTCCTTGTTGCTGTAGGTGAGCCTCCAGTATGCAGCCGTTGCGTATGCTTCTTCGCTTGCGTCACAGAAGATGTGCAATTCTCGACGTTGCACTTCTCTCCCCCCGTTGTAGCTTCGGGGAAGCTGCAGCTTCTTGATGTTTTTTAAGTTTGCGATCCAACCGTCGAATTCGTTGGCGATGTCTTCAGGAATCGGTTCGTCCCATCCAGTCTTGAGGCGCCATAATTTCTGAAGAGTGATCTTCGCTGCAATGGTGTAGCAGCTCAGAAGTCCCAGCGGGTCGTAAATGCTCATTACCGTTGACAGGGCTTCTCGTTTCGTGGGGGCTCGTTCTCTTGACTTCACGGCTTCTGAGACTCGAATCAGCGAAGTGTTGAAGCTCAGCTTGTCGGTCTTCGGGTTCCATAGAAGTCCCAAGGTCTTCTCTTGTCCTCCTAGTGGTGTTGTTCCCGCTTTTGCTCGTCTGTCCTTTGGTGTGACCTCTAGCAGCTCCTCGTTGTTGCTGCTCCAACCTCGAAGATGGAAATCGGCTTTCTTGTGTACCTCGTCGACTTGCACGATGATTCGTTTGGCGCTCTCCAGGTCGTTGAAGCTATCCACGTAGTCATCCATGTAGTGGGCTTCCATGATCGGTAGAACGGCTTCAGGGTGTGTCTTCGCGTGCTGAAGTGCGTTCTTGTTCCGGACGCTGTGTGCCAGGAACGGAGAGCTTGATGCGCCAAATATCATTGAAGTCATCTTCATCTTCACTGGTTTGTCTGTTGATTGTTCCCTCCATAGGAACATCTGCGCAGGTTGATCTTCCTTTTTTATCTTCACACGCAGAAACATTTCTTCTATGTCTGCTGTTATCGCGTAGGCGCCTTCTCGGAACCGGAACAGTATGGTCTGCAAAGACTGCAGAAGGTCCGGCCCCTCCAGCAGGCAATCATTCAGGCAGACTCCGTTCGCCTTGGCTGCTGCGTCGAAGACAAGCCTGATCTTTCCTGGCTTGTTCGGGTTCTTCACTGCGAAGTGTGGTAAGTACCACGCTACTGAACTGTCTTCTTCTTCGCCACTACACTGCTCGGCGTATCCCTTCTTTAGCAGGTTCTCCACTTGCTCGTGGTACTGCTTCTTCTCTTCGGGACGACGTTCTAAGCTGGACTCAAGTGTCTTCAGCCTCTTCAAGGCAGCGTTGTAGCTGTTTGGTAGCTTCATGCCTTCGCTCTTCCACGGTAGACTTACTTCGAATCTTCCGTTTTTGTTTACCGCGGTTTCTTCGAAGATCTTCATGGCTCGTAGGTCATCTTCTTTCGTGAATTCATTCTTCATAGATATCCCTAGCGAGTCGACGCGAAAGTGATGTTCGACCAGATCTTCGATCTTCTCATCTAGTTTGATGTGCAAGATCTTCTCTGTATCTTGACAGCTTCTAGGTACTCTTCCGTGGATCACCCATCCTAGTAAGGTCTTGGAGGCTGCCGGCTGATACGGCTTGCCCGCTCGCAGCTCCCTCGTGATGATCAACGGCCAGTTGTCAGTTCCTATGAGGACTCGTGGCTTGGCGTTCTGGTAGGCTAGGCTTGAGATATCCAGTCCTCGCAGGTGTTCCAGTTGTAGTGCCTCCTTTGGCAACGACTGCGTCGATAGGTCCAGACCTGCCATCGTTCGGAATGTGATGACAGAGCTGTGTCCGCTGACGTCATCTCCCATGATCTTGACGCGGACGGTTCTGCTGTTCATGCTCGTGACTTCTTTGTCTATGCTTCTTAGTTTTAGACAAGTACTGGGTCCGCTAGCTCCAACTTCGTTCGCGAGGTCTTCGTCGATTAGAGAGATCGTGGCCCCTTCATCAAAGAGCGCGTATGTTCGCTGCGCCCCCCGCTGGCCGCTGATGATGATCGGACATATCTTCAGCTTCACGTCACTCCCTCCAGGTGTAGCTGTGGCCATTGCGACCTCTGCTTGGTTCGTAGTCACCTGTTCGACTTCCTCTTTGGCCGGGACTTCAGCATGTAGGGTGGCGTGGTGAGGACGTTTGCAGCCCTTTACGCCGCAGAGCTTCTGTTTACAGTTCATTCTTCTGTGCCTGCTGTTGATGCACCGGAAACAGAGTTTTGTGTTCTTCACTGCCTCCCACCGCTCCGACACCGACAGCTCCTTGTACTTCGGGCACGCAGGTAGCTTGTGTTCACTGTTGCACACTATGCAGACGCTGGCTTCGGGCTTCTGATTGTCTTCTGGCCTGCCGCTCGTCTCCGTTACAGTGAATACTTTTCTCTTTTGTTCGATCTTCGTGTTCTTGATCGGGACGTCTTTTCTAGCACCACTGTAACTGTGTTTTAATGCACGGTCAGCTTGCTGCATTAAAAATTCGGAAAGCCTTACGATTTGAGTCGTATTTCTCGGCTGCTCCTCGGCGAAGTCACACCACCTTGATTTGATGTGTGGGCTCAGCTTCTCTAATACTTCACGCACTAGCAATGGGTTATACAGATATGCTGGATCCACGTTGCCAAGAGTTGCCACGATGTTCTGGACTTTGATGGCGAAGGAATTTAATTCACTTGCAGTACTTCCTATCTTGGGCAGCCTCTTAAGTTCTTCGTATGCCATATCTATGATCATCTCTGGGCGTCCAAAGCATTGCTGTAACGTCTTCATTACTCGATCTGGGTGCGTTGCGCTGCTAAGTAGTGGCGTTACCACTTCCTTTGCTTCACCTCTGAGAGCGTTGCGTAGTCGGGCCAAGTTTTCGTATGGAGTGAACTTATACAGCCTTGTTGATTCCTCCATTGCAGTAGCGAAGTGTATCCACTCCAGTGGTGATCCGGAGAACAGCGGTAGATCCGTAACTTGCCGCGGTGGTGGTCGCGACGCCATCATCTGTGACAGCGTGTCTGCCAGCTGTTCAATACCTCGTCCCTTCGGGGTTGACGATCTCTTCCTTTCTGCGCGTGGTCTGGGTTGGACCGGTCCCGGCGTCCAAAATCTCGCCCTTCGGGTCACAGGCGTCTCTTCGTTGCTGGGTTCCGGTGGAGCCTCCAGGCGCTCCCCCCGTTCGGCATCCACGTTTGGCGCAGACTTGTCCAGCCACTCGTTTACTTTTTCTATTTCTTGCATCTGTTCCTGGTCACTGTCGTCATCCAACTCTGCTAGGTCTGCCGTGAGCTTCTTTTTTACCATCTCGGCCTCAAGCTCAAGCTCCTTGCGTCTGATGGCTGCGAGCCGCTCCTCTGCCTCGAACCGTAGCCGTGCTACAGCGCTAGCAGTGGATCTGGTGGAGCGTGCTCTGGCGTGCTGCGTCCTGCTCGTTGCGGCGGTCTCGACATGTCCCTTGTTCACGTCGAACGCTGAGTGCGTACCCAACACAGCGGCGCCACGTTCGTTAGGCTGGGCGGCCGTATGCTGTTCCGCTTCCAAGCGGCTCCTCGTCGACGGGGACGGCGACCGGGGCGGTTCCGGTAACACACGTTCGGAACGTTCGGCCATGACTTGGCTTCGCGTATACACCATTTAAACACTTATCAGAGTCAATTAGCAGAGTCAAATGTCTATTTGTAAATCACAATTAACACAGACAGAGTTCATCCACAGTTCAGGAATCAAAGTTCAGATTAGATGCACTTAACACGAAATAACACAGTAATCACTTGTAGAAATAATAAAAGTACTTACAATTTATAGTCCAAAATAAGTGTGTCCATATTGCACTAAGTCATAAACACTAATTTCACAGCACAGAGTCCACTGGTGCGTACTTTCGATCCGTCTCCGATAGGACCAACGATGTTGGTGTTACACTATGGAGAGAGTACAGTCGTCAAGCCCAGAGAGCGAGTGGACTGTAATTTAAATTTAACACTAGGCACTGACTGTTCCCCAGTAAAACACTGCACTTATACTGACACACATTAATTTATTAATACTTTTACTATTTTCACAATTCACTGGTAATTACTGGTACTTCACTTTTCACTAGTAGCTGTATTCACTATTAAACCGTAGGAAGGAATGAACGTACTGCATACAAATTCGGCTCTATTCTTGTATGATTTTCTGCGTTCAATTAGCGACTAAAGCGATCCATTATTATCTCTAATTATTGAGCACGAAGTTTGCACACGGCACTACTATGTTCATTTCTTTCTTACATATATTGCTATCCTATTTAATTTTTCTTAACAATTTTCGTATTCGTTCTTACTTATACATTTTTCTCTTTCTTTAAGTCTAGTAGAAAATAAACGACAATATTAAAGCTTAATGAAATCATATGAAACTTCTTTTGGTCTTGTGGCTGTCGTTAACAATTAAGTTGAAATTTATAAAATTATTTTGCTTTAAATTTCCGCGAAGCGACGCCAGCGCAGGCAACTAACTACACGAACCGTCACCGCGTTTAGTATTAGTTCAGGCAAATGCAGGATGCACCACCCGCCCTCCCTCAATACGCATGCGGCACAGCTGATGCAATTAATATTACCCAACACCAACGTGCAAAAAAGCTCGACGCGTTTCGCCACAACACGTGGCATCCTCAGGAGATGTTGTCGCCTCGGCGGAGCACGGACGACTGAACTGTGTCGACTGGCGAACAGGCCTTTTATACTTTCCGTCCACTAATGAGGTGACGTAATCGTTGTCACGGAAATTTGAAAATGAAGTTAATCCGTTGGTAGTTGACGGTTATTATTAATAGATTGTTGATTTAAAAATATATTTAGAAGTGGAGAGGCGGTATAACTGACCTGTTCGTTCAACAATGTAAGCGTATTATCTTTATTATGTTTTATTATTTCTAATTGTTCCAAAACGGATAGTTTCAAGCCTTTTTCACAAGTATGAAGGACAGAAAAAGTATGATTATCAGGAATACTATGTCCTGAATCTAAAAGATGTTTGGCGAAATGAGACCTCTCAGGATGGTTGTTTCGGTAAGCGGAAATATGTTCTTTATAACGTGTGTTGAAGCTACGGCCGGTCTGACCTACATAAATGGCGTTACATGCACTACAGTTAAGCCTATAAACACCAGATTTTTGGTGTTTATCAAGCTTATCTTTTCCGTTACAAACTAATCTTAAAGAATTATTAGTTTTAAAAGCTACGCAGATATTTTGACGTTTTAATGTTTTAGAAATACGCTCCGACACCTCTCCTAAGTAAATCAAACTAGAATTATACCTGTCTACCCTTTTTTCAGGAACAGAGTATAATAAACTAGTTATGATTTTGTTAGTCTTGTTTTTTATTAAGTTGTCAATAATGCATCTCTTGTATCCGTTTGATATGGCGATATGATACAAAATATTAAGTTCTTTATGGTAATTTTCTTTACTAAGTGGTACAGTGAAGAGACGATGAATATATGAATTGAACGCGGCCATCTTATGTTGCCACGGATGACAAGATGATGCATGAATGACAGTGTCAGTATGTGTTGGTTTTCGATATATTTGAAATTCATGTTTACCCTGCACCCTTGTTATAGTTAAATCTAAAAAGTTAAGACTATCGTTTTGTTCTATTTCTAATTTAAATTTAATTTTAGGATGGATGTTGTTAATTTTAGAAAGAAAAATATCTAACTGTCTATTAGTTCCGGTCCAACAAATCAAAATATCGTCAACGTATCTATAATAATAAAGTATTTTTCTTTCTTGAATTAAATATTTATTTTCAAAATAATCCATAAAAATATCTGCCATTAATGGACTTAAAGGAGAACCCATTGCTAAGCCCTCCTTTTGTCTGTAATATAGATTGTTGAACCGGAAATAATTTTGTTTCATGCATAATAATGTTAATGATATGAGATCTTCTATCTCCCCCGGATGCAATCGCTGTTTTTCTAAGTGATTCTTTAAAATATTAAGGCATTCTGGATAAGGTACGTTCGTAAATAAACTTTCTACGTCTAATGATATCAACTTTGCATTCCGAGGGAGAGAGACAGATTGTATTTTCTTAATTAAATCTAAGCTATTTATTACAGAATATTTTGGTTTGAATGACGATTTCTCCCTTAATATTGTATTTAGTTGTTTAGCTAATTTATATGCCGGTGCGCCGATGTATGAAACTACAGGACGCATCGGCATATTTTCTTTGTGAATTTTTGGTAACCCGTATAAACATGGACTACGTGGATTCATTTCTAATAATTTGTTATTATGTTTATACGGGCCATCCCGAAACAAAAATTGAGTTGAATTAATTGCTTTCTTTATATCGGACGCGAATGTTTTGGTGGGGTCTGATTGTAGTAGTAAGAAATCGACACTCTGAATTATATCTTCTACTTTATTAATATAATTATTACGTTCCATAACCACCACCGTGTTACCCTTATCAGCTTTGGAGACAATCAAATCGTTTTCAGTAATTTTAACAGACAGTGATTTATAAATATGAAAATCCTGATTAGGTGACCTACGATTTGATTGTCTCAAAGCCGTTCTAATCTGATCAGCTGATACATTAGTGGCTAAGGATTTAACATGCTGTTCTTGTTTACTACATACAACAGCAATTTCCACGTCAACCGCCAATCTTTCTAAAGTTTTTTGATTAATTGACGGTCTTAAATTATATTTTAAACCTTTACTTAATAATGAAACTTCGTCACTGGACAATTCAACATTAGATAAATTTTTAACGCGAGGGTAGAATGTATGTGATTGCGGCTGTTCGTGGAAACCCTGCTGCATGTTATCAAGAGACTCGCGCTTCAACACACGTATTTTTCTACATTGAATTATGTATTTTTTGTGTGCTTCTTGTGAAGCAAGAAGCCTAGCTTTATGATCTAATAAATCGAATTCAACGTTATGTAAACAATATGATAGTTGGGAATGAAGAATTTTGAGGTGTAGTTTTAAATTATCTCTAACCGAAAACCAATGCCGAGACTCCTCATTAAGCCAAAACAGTTGTGCTTTTTTAATAGCTATATTTGCTTGTCGACTATTCTTGTTGGAACGTATATTTATATAATTTGGAATGACATGTTCACGCTTACATTGTTGGTTGAACCAGACATTTTGAACAGCTAAACGATGAAGTTTCGTTAGCTTTATGTATAGACGTGCCTGTACAGCTATGCTTGCTGATTTTAGATAATTAATAGAATCAGGCGTTACTTTGCGGAAATCCATTATTAAGTTGAAATTTATAAAATTATTATGCTCTAAATTTCCGCGAAGCGACGCCGGCGCAGGCAACTAACTACACGAACCGTCACCGCGTTTAGTATTAGTTCAGGCAAATGCAGGATGCACCACCCGCCCTCCCTCAATACGCATGCGGCACAGCTGATGCAATTAATATTACCCAACACCAACGTGCAAAAAACCTCGACGCGTTTCGCCACTACACGTGGCATCCTCAGGAGATGTTGTCGCCTCGGCGGAGCACGGACGACTGAACTGTGTCGACTGGCGAACAGGCCTTTTATACTTTCCGTCCACTAATGAGGTGACGTAATCGTTGTCACGGAAATTTGAAAATGAAGTTAATCCGTTGGTAGTTGACGGTTATTATTAATAGATTGTTGATTTAAAAATATATTTAGAAGTGGAGAGGCGGTATAACTGACCTGTTCGTTCAACAATGTAAGCGTATTATCTTTATTATGTTTTATTATTTCTAATTGTTCCAAAACGGATAGTTTCAAGCCTTTTTCACAAGTATGAAGGACAGAAAAAGTATGATTATCAGGAATACTATGTCCTGAATCTAAAAGATGTTTGGCGAAATGAGACCTCTCAGGATGGTTGTTTCGGTAAGCGGAAATATGTTCTTTATAACGTGTGTTGAAGCTACGGCCGGTCTGACCTACATAAATGGCGTTACATGCACTACAGTTAAGCCTATAAACACCAGATTTTTGGTGTTTATCAAGCTTATCTTTTCCGTTACAAACTAATCTTAAAGAATTATTAGTTTTAAAAGCTACGCAGATATTTTGACGTTTTAATGTTTTAGAAATACGCTCCGACACCTCTCCTAAGTAAATCAAACTAGAATTATACCTGTCTACCCTTTTTTCAGGAACAGAGTATAATAAACTAGTTATGATTTTGTTAGTCTTGTTTTTTATTAAGTTGTCAATAATGCATCTCTTGTATCCGTTTGATATGGCGATATGATACAAAATATTAAGTTCTTTATGGTAATTTTCTTTACTAAGTGGTACAGTGAAGAGACGATGAATATATGAATTGAACGCGGCCATCTTATGTTGCCACGGATGACAAGATGATGCATGAATGACAGTGTCAGTATGTGTTGGTTTTCGATATATTTGAAATTCATGTTTACCCTGCACCCTTGTTATAGTTAAATCTAAAAAGTTAAGACTATCGTTTTGTTCTATTTCTAATTTAAATTTAATTTTAGGATGGATGTTGTTAATTTTAGAAAGAAAAATATCTAACTGTCTATTAGTTCCTGTCCAACAAATCAAAATATCGTCAACGTATCTATAATAATAAAGTATTTTTCTTTCTTGAATTAAATATTTATTTTCAAAATAATCCATAAAAATATCTGCCATTAATGGACTTAAAGGAGAACCCATTGCTAAGCCCTCCTTTTGTCTGTAATATAGATTGTTGAACCGGAAATAATTTTGTTTCATGCATAATAATGTTAATGATATGAGATCTTCTATCTCCCCCGGATGCAATCGCTGTTTTTCTAAGTGATTCTTTAAAATATTAAGGCATTCTTGATAAGGTACGTTCGTAAATAAACTTTCTACGTCTAATGATATCAACTTTGCATTCCGAGGTAGAGAGACAGATTGTATTTTCTTAATTAAATCTAAGCTATTTATTACAGAATATTTTGGTTTGAATGACGATTTCTCCCTTAATATTGTATTTAGTTGTTTAGCTAATTTATATGCCGGTGCGCCGATGTATGAAACTACAGGACGCATCGGCATATTTTCTTTGTGAATTTTTGGTAACCCGTATAAACATGGACTACGTGGATTCATTTCTAATAATTTGTTATTATGTTTATACGGGCCATCCCGAAACAAAAATTGAGTTGAATTAATTGCTTCCTTTATATCGGACGCGAATGTTTTGGTGGGGTCTGATTGTAGTAGTAAGAAATCGACACTCTGAATTATATCTTCTACTTTATTAATATAATTATTACGTTCCATAACCACCACCGTGTTACCCTTATCAGCTTTGGAGACAATCAAATCGTTTTCAGTAATTTTAACAGACAGTGATTTATAAATATGAAAATCCTGATTAGGTGACCTACGATTTGATTGTCTCAAAGCCGTTCTAATCTGATCAGCTGATACATTAGTGGCTAAGGATTTAACATGCTGTTCTTGTTTACTACATACAACAGCAATTTCCACGTCAACCGCCAATCTTTCTAAAGTTTTTTGATTAATTGACGGTCTTAAATTATATTTTAAACCTTTACTTAATAATGAAACTTCGTCACTGGTCAATTCAACATTAGATAAATTTTTAACGCGAGGGTAGAATGTATGTGATTGCGGCTGTTCGTGGAAACCCTGCTGCATGTTATCAAGAGACTCGCGCTTCAACACACGTATTTTTCTACATTGAATTATGTATTTTTTGTGTGCTTCTTGTGAAGCAAGAAGCCTAGCTTTATGATCTAATAAATCGAATTCAACGTTATGTAAACAATATGATAGTTGGGAATGAAGAATTTTGAGGTGTAGTTTTAAATTATCTCTAACCGAAAACCAATGCCGAGACTCCTCATTAAGCCAAAACAGTTGTGCTTTTTTAATAGCTATATTTGCTTGTCGACTATTCGTGTTGGAACGTATATTTATATAATTTGGAATGACATGTTCACGCTTACATTGTTGGTTGAACCAGACATTTTGAACAGCTAAACGATGAAGTTTCGTTAGCTTTATGTATAGACGTGCCTGTACAGCTATGCTTGCTGATTTTAGATAATTAATGGAATCAGGCGTTACTTTGCGGAAATCCATTATTAAGTTGAAATTTATAAAATTATTTTGCTTTAAATTTCCGCGAAGCGACGCCGGCGCAGGCAACTAACTACACGAACCGTCACCGCGTTTAGTATTAGTTCAGGCCAATGCAGGATGCACCACCCGCCCTCCCTCAATACGCATGCGGCACAGCTGATGCAATTAATATTACCCAACACCAACGTGCAAAAAACCTCGACGCGTTTCGCCACTACACGTGGCATCCTCAGGAGATGTTGTCGCCTCGGCGGAGCACGGACGACTGAACTATGTCGACTGGCGAACAGGCCTTTTATACTTTCCGTCCACTAATGAGGTGACGTAATCGTTGTCACGGAAATTTGAAAATGAAGTTAATCCGTTGGTAGTTGACGGTTATTATTAATAGATTGTTGGTTTGAAAATATATTTAGTAGTGGAGAGGCGGTATAACTGACCTGTTCGTTCAACAATGTAAGCGTATTATCTTTATTATGTTTTATTATTTCTAATTGTTCCAAAACGGATAGTTTCAAGCCTTTTTCACAAGTATGAAGGACAGAAAAAGTATGATTATCAGGAATACTATGTCCTGAATCTAAAAGATGTTTGGCGAAATGAGACCTCTCAGGATGGTTGTTTCGGTAAGCGGAAATATGTTCTTTATAACGTGTGTTGAAGCTACGGCCGGTCTGACCTACATAAATGGCGTTACATGCACTACAGTTAAGCCTATAAACACCAGATTTTTGGTGTTTATCAAGCTTATCTTTTCCGTTACAAACTAATCTTAAAGAATTATTAGTTTTAAAAGCTACGCAGATATTTTGACGTTTTAATGTTTTAGAAATACGCTCCGACACCTCTCCTAAGTAAATCAAACTAGAATTATACCTGTCTACCCTTTCTTCAGGAACAGAGTATAATAAACTAGTTATGATTTTGTTAGTCTTGTTTTTTATTAAGTTGTCAATAATGCATCTCTTGTATCCGTTTGATATGGCGATATGATACAAAATATTAAGTTCTTTATGGTAATTTTCTTTACTAAGTGGTACAGTGAAGAGACGATGAATATATGAATTGAACGCGGCCATCTTATGTTGCCACGGATGACAAGATGATGCATGAATGACAGTGTCAGTATGTGTTGGTTTTCGATATATTTGAAATTCATGTTTACCCTGCACCCTTGTTATAGTTAAATCTAAAAAGTTAAGACTATCGTTTTGTTCTATTTCTAATTTAAATTTAATTTTAGGATGGATGTTGTTAATTTTAGAAAGAAAAATATCTAACTGTCTATTAGTTCCTGTCCAACAAATCAAAATATCGTCAACGTATCTATAATAATAAAGTATTTTTCTTTCTTGAATTAAATATTTATTTTCAAAATAATCCATAAAAATATCTGCCATTAATGGACTTAAAGGAGAACCCATTGCTAAGCCCTCCTTTTGTCTGTAATATAGATTGTTGAACCGGAAATAATTTTGTTTCATGCATAATAATGTTAATGATATGAGATTTTCTATCTCCCCCGGATGCAATCGCTGTTTTTCTAAGTGATTCTTTAAAATATTAAGGCATTTTTGATAAGGTACGTTCGTAAATAAACTTTCTACGTCTAATGATATCAACTTTGCATTCCGAGGGAGAGAGACAGATTGTATTTTCTTAATTAAATCTAAGCTATTTATTACAGAATATTTTGGTTTGAATGACGATTTCTCCCTTAATATTGTATTTAGTTGTTTAGCTAATTTATATGCCGGTGCGCCGATGTATGAAACTACAGGACGCATCGGCATATTTTCTTTGTGAATTTTTGGTAACCCGTATAAACATGGACTACGTGGATTCATTTCTAATAATTTGTTATTATGTTTATACGGGCCATCCCGAAACAAAAATTGAGTTGAATTAATTGCTTCCTTTATATCGGACGCGAATGTTTTGGTGGGGTCTGATTGTAGTAGTAAGAAATCGTCACTCTGAATTATATCTTCTACTTTATTAATATAATTATTACGTTCCATAACCACCACCGTGTTACCCTTATCAGCTTTGGAGACAATCAAATCGTTTTCAGTAATTTTAACAGACAGTGATTTATAAATATGAAAATCCTGATTAGGTGACCTACGATTTGATTGTCTCAAAGCCGTTCTAATCTGATCAGCTGATACATTAGTGGCTAAGGATTTAACATGCTGTTCTTGTTTACTACATACAACAGCAATTTCCACGTCAACCGCCAATCTTTCTAAAGTTTTTTGATTAATTGACGGTCTTAAAGAGGGTAGAATGTATGTGATTGCGGCTGCTCGTGGAAACCCTGCTGCATGTTATCAAGAGACTCGCGCTTCAACACACGTATTTTTCTACATTGAATTATGTATTTTTTGTGTGCTTCTTGTGAAGCAAGAAGCCTAGCTTTATGATCTAATAAATCGAATTCAACGTTATGTAAACAATATGATAGTTGGGAATGAAGAATTTTGAGGTGTAGTTTTAAATTATCTCTAACCGAAAACCAATGCCGAGACTCCTCATTAAGCCAAAACAGTTGTGCTTTTTTAATAGCTATATTTGCTTGTCGACTATTCGTGTTGGAACGTATATTTATATAATTTGGAATGACATGTTCACGCTTACATTGTTGGTTGAACCAGACATTTTGAACAGCTAAACGATGAAGTTTCGTTAGCTTTATGTATAGACGTGCCTGTACAGCTATGCTTGCTGATTTTAGATAATTAATGGAATCAGGCGTTACTTTCCGGAAATCCATTATTAAGTTGAAATTTATAAAATAATTTTGCTCTAAATTTCCGCGAAGCGACGCCGGCGCAGGCAACTAACTACACGAACCGTCACCGCGTTTAGTATTAGTTCAGGCAAATGCAGGATGCACCACCCGCCCTCCCTCAATACGCATGCGGCACAGCTGATGCAATTAATATTACCCAACACCAACGTGCAAAAAACCTCGACGCGTTTCGCCACTACACGTGGCATCCTCAGGAGATGTTGTCGCCTCGGCGGAGCACGGACGACTGAACTGTGTCGACTGGCGAACAGGCCTTTTATACTTTCCGTCCACTAATGAGGTGACGTAATCGTTGTCACGGAAATTTGAAAATGAAGTTAATCCGTTGGTAGTTGACGGTTATTATTAATAGATTGTTGATTTAAAAATATATTTAGAAGTGGAGAGGCGGTATAACTGACCTGTTCGTTCAACAATGTAAGCGTATTATCTTTATTATGTTTTATTATTTCTAATTGTTCCAAAACGGATAGTTTCAAGCCTTTTTCACAAGTATGAAGGACAGAAAAAGTATGATTATCAGGAATACTATGTCCTGAATCTAAAAGATGTTTGGCGAAATGAGACCTCTCAGGATGGTTGTTTCGGTAAGCGGAAATATGTTCTTTATAACGTGTGTTGAAGCTACGGCCGGTCTGACCTACATAAATGGCGTTACATGCACTACAGTTAAGCCTATAAACACCAGATTTTTGGTGTTTATCAAGCTTATCTTTTCCGTTACAAACTAATCTTAAAGAATTATTAGTTTTAAAAGCTACGCAGATATTTTGACGTTTTAATGTTTTAGAAATACGCTCCGACACCTCTCCTAAGTAAATCAAACTAGAATTATACCTGTCTACCCTTTCTTCAGGAACAGAGTATAATAAACTAGTTATGATTTTGTTAGTCTTGTTTTTTATTAAGTTGTCAATAATGCATCTCTTGTATCCGTTTGATATGGCGATATGATACAAAATATTAAGTTCTTTATGGTAATTTTCTTTACTAAGTGGTACAGTGAAGAGACGATGAATATATGAATTGAACGCGGCCATCTTATGTTGCCACGGATGACAAGATGATGCATGAATGACAGTGTCAGTATGTGTTGGTTTTCGATATATTTGAAATTCATGTTTACCCTGCGCCCTTGTTATAGTTAAATCTAAAAAGTTAAGACTATCGTTTTGTTCTATTTCTAATTTAAATTTAATTTTAGGATGGATGTTGTTAATTTTAGAAAGAAAAATATCTAACTGTCTATTAGTTCCGGTCCAACAAATCAAAATATCGTCAACGTATCTATAATAATAAAGTATTTTTCTTTCTTGAATTAAATATTTATTTTCAAAATAATCCATAAAAATATCTGCCATTAATGGACTTAAAGGAGAACCCATTGCTAAGCCCTCCTTTTGTCTGTAATATAGATTGTTGAACCGGAAATAATTTTGTTTCATGCATAATAATGTTAATGATATGAGATCTTCTATCTCCCCCGGATGCAATCGCTGTTTTTCTAAGTGATTCTTTAAAATATTAAGGCATTCTTGATAGGGTACGTTCGTAAATAAACTTTCTACGTCTAATGATATCAACTTTGCATTCCGAGGGAGAGAGACAGATTGTATTTTCTTAATTAAATCTAAGCTATTTATTACAGAATATTTTGGTTTGAATGACGATTTCTCCCTTAATATTGTATTTAGTTGTTTAGCTAATTTATATGCCGGTGCACCGATGTATGAAACTACAGGACGCATCGGCATATTTTCTTTGTGAATTTTTGGTAACCCGTATAAACATGGACTACGTGGATTCATTTCTAATAATTTGTTATTATGTTTATACGGGCCATCCCGAAACAAAAATTGAGTTGAATTAATTGCTTCCTTTATATCGGACGCGAATGTTTTGGTGGGGTCTGATTGTAGTAGTAAGAAATCGACACTCTGAATTATATCTTCTACTTTATTAATATAATTATTACGTTCCATAACCACCACCGTGTTACCCTTATCAGCTTTGGAGACAATCAAATCGTTTTCAGTAATTTTAACAGACAGTGATTTATAAATATGAAAATCCTGATTAGGTGACCTACGATTTGATTGTCTCAAAGCCGTTCTAATCTGATCAGCTGATACATTAGTTCGATTTTTTGAAAATGGCTACAACAGTTAAATGTGCTTCGTGTAACATTGTGATAAATGAAGTGCTTGCATTTATCTGCAATAAAATAGACATCATGGATGAGGAAAGTATCAGTCGAATCTCTGTGACAGCGTTTGCTGATAGTGACATAGTGGCTGCCAAACGGCTACTTTATGAATCACTATCTAAAACAACAAAGACCCGAAAGCGTGACGGAAAAACACTTCGTGACATTGAAGACATCATATGTACGCTTAAGGAAGCGGAACCTGGAATTCTGCCGATTTTTGTGGCTAGGGAGCTGCAGAAATTACCACCAGTTCTTTTTGACCACGTCGACGTAACGCAGATATTAAAGGACTTAGTTCGAATGCGAGCGGATATCAACAAAATCTCTGAAGACTATGTGAGTAGGGAAGACTTACATTTTCTTAAACACGACCTTGATAACCTAAAGAAGGCATCGATAGTTAATAACTTTGCTCAGAACATTAACCCTCGAAGGGGCGCTTGTCTATTAGACAGCTATGAGTATAACAGTGGTCCGATGGGATTGCATCCTATTGATAATGTAAACGACATACATACTAGTCATTGCTCATACTCGTCCTCATTTAGGCATTGCCAAAATCAGATACCAGTTGAGGGTATTAATGAGAAGATTTCGTCTAACGTTCCTCTGCCAAGCACTGAGTCACCTGTGAACGTTATCGAATCAGCTGTGAGCGCAGCCGTTGAACCGGTTAATTATCCGGTATCGGCGGGCGGCCGCATGACTCATGCGTCGATTGTACCTGCACCCGCGCATGTAACTTCGCTCACAAATAGTGGGCCGAGCTATAATGACCGTAAACCGAACTCGATCAATGATAAATCTTACACTGACATTTTAAAAGAAGGAGAGTGGAAACCACAAGCGAAAAGTGAGTCATGGACTTTGGTGCAAAAGAGGAGACTGAGAAACAGATTTATCGGTAGTAAAGGAAAAGCAGCTGTCGATACGAATAGCAATTTCAAAGCTGCAGATGTTCGAGTTCCGTTATATGTTTACAATATAGCGAAGGATGTGACACCGATGGACATCCAGAGTTACATAAAGACCAAGACTGAAATATTTGTTGAGCTGGAAAAAATTAATATGAAAAATACAAAAGAATATGATGCTTATAAAGTCTTCGTTCCCAAAAGCAAATTGTCAGTCTTCTTGCAGGATGAATTCTGGCCGGAAGGCGTTGCTTATAGAAAATTCGTTGACTTCAGGAAAAGATACCGGGGTGACCAAAGGCATAGCTTAAATAAGAATCAAGTATGAAGCCTAGTACATCTAAATTAATCAGTTTTAATTGTAAAAACGTGCACCGATCGATAGATTGTGTGAAGTGTCTATGCCGAGATGCTGACATTATTGCCTTACAAGAAACGTGGCTTTTACCACACGACTTGCAAACTCTAGGAACAATAGATGACAACTTCGCCTTTACCGGAAAATCTGCAGTAGACATCTCTAAAGGAATACTTAGGGGGAGGCCATACGGAGGAGTGGCACTATTGTGGAGGAAGTCTGCGTTCCCATGTGTTTCGGTGATTGAGTGTCATAGTGTGCGGCTAACGGCTATTCGCATCCTAATCGATGGTGGCCGGTCGGTGTTAGTGATTTCTGTGTATATGCCTACTGATACGGCAGAGAACCTTACGGAATTCACGGATTGTATGAGTGAAATAAGTGCGTTGGTGGAGGTGAGCAATAGTGATTCTGTTTATGTACTCGGGGACTTCAACGCACATCCCGGTGAGCAGTTTTCGCATGAACTTATAAACTTTTGTAACGACCAGTTGTGGTCGTGTGTTGATCTTGATCTCTTACCTAGCGATACCTATACCTATGTCAGTGAAGCTCACGGCTGCCGTCGGTGGCTAGACCATTGCATTGTAACTGGGGCAGCTCGGCAATCTGTTGTTGATGTGTCGGTCTTAAACCAAAATGTTTATTGGTCAGATCACTATCCCCTGTGTATTGAGTGCGATATTAATAAATGTCTGCCTAAACTTTTGGCCCCAGTACAATCTTGTAGCAAAGTTAGGTGGGGCGTTAGGGATGAGAGCCAGATTCTAAAATATACTGAAGCTTGTAATGCTAGATTACGTCTAATAGACTTTCCTGAAAAATTTCGTGATTGTGCTGATAAAACATGTTGTAATGTAGACCACAAATTAAAAATAGCAGCTTTGTACCAAGATATTGTTTGTGCACTAAAAGAGTCAGCTGAGGGTAGCTTTAATGAGCAGAAGCGTAGGAAACATAAGTGTATAACTGGATGGAATAAGCATGTAGGTGACGCACACCGGGAGGCTCGGTTTTGGTATCGGTCTTGGTTACAATACGGTAGGCCTGGTTTTGGTTTTATTTATGATAAAATGCGGGACTCTAAAAGATATTTTAAAGCGAAATTAAAGTATGTACAAAACAATGAGAGACAAATTAAATTAGATATAATAGCTCAAAATCACAGTTCTAACAACTTTAAAGAGTTTTGGAAAAACATCAATAAACTGAATCCGAGGCCGGGCACCCCGGCGAGCGTAGCAGGAAAGTTTGATCCTACCGAGATAGCAAATGCTTTTCGGAATCACTTTAGAGTGGTGCCAGAAGGTGGGGCTCAGTCTGAGTTAGCAATGTTCGATGCTGAGAGCAGCGTAGGTGACTTAACCATTAGATTTACGGCGCGAGAGGTAGACTCCATAATCAGAGGAATGCCAAGAGGTAAGTCTCCTGGTCACGATGAGCTCAGCATCGAGCATTTAAAATACGCAGGAGTGCACTTGCCCCGAGTTCTTTCCTTATTATTTAATCTGTGTTTAAGTCACTGTTACCTGCCTGAAGATGTAATGTTTACCGTGGTAGTTCCAATAATAAAAAACAAGACGGGGGATGCCTCCGACTTGTCCAATTACAGGCCCATATCCTTAGCTACCGTTATAGCTAAGGTGCTGGATGGGTTGCTTGATAGGAGGTTGGGTGAGCATATTGAGACACATGATGCTCAGTTTGGTTTTAAACCGGGTCTCTCCACGGAAAGTGCTATCTTCTGTCTCAAGCAAACTGTCCAGTATTACACAGCTAGAAAGACTCCGATTTATGCCTGTTTTTTGGACTTGTCGAAGGCGTTCGATCTGGTGTCATACAACATACTGTGGAATAAGTTGCATACTGAAACTACTGTACCTCCTGAATTAATATCTTTATTCAAGTATTGGTATGGCAATCAGAGGAACTGTGTAAGGTGGACAGATTCGAAGTCTGACGTGTATGGGTTGCAATGTGGGGTGAGGCAGGGAGGGTTAAGCTCGCCCAAGCTTTTCAACTTGTACATGAATGGCCTGATCGAGGAGCTCAGTAGCACCTACCTAGGATGTCATGTTGGTGGACTGTGTGTTAATAACATTAGTTATGCTGATGATATGGTGCTGCTGAGCCCTTCGATCGGTGCATTGAGACAACTATTAGGCATATGTGAAAAATATGCAGTGGCTCATGGGCTCAGATATAACGCACGTAAAAGTGAGTTTATGGTGTTCCAAGCAGGTGCGGCCGGTAAGCACAGAAATGTACCCTCTGTTACTTTGGGAGGTGTAAAATTAAATAGAGTTGACCGCTTTAAATATCTGGGCCACTGGGTCACTGACAACCTGACAGACTCCATGGATATGGAAAGGGAGCGCAGGGCGTTGTGTGTTCGCTGTAATATGCTGTACCGCAGATTTGCACGGTGTAGCAGACAAGTGAAATTGACGCTTTTTAAATCTTATTGTCAATCATTCTACACGTGCAGTCTGTGGGTGTGCTTTACGCAGAGGACATACGGCGCCCTCCGCGTACAATATAACAACGCGTTCAGGATGTTGTTCGGCCTGCCCCGTCATTGCAGCGCTTCATCCATGTTTGCTGAGGCGCACATGGATAGCTTTTATTCAATCATCCGCAAGCGCTGCGCCTCGCTGTGGGCTCGCGTGCGTGGCAGCTCGAACAGCATCGTGAGCGTGCTGGCTGATCGCTGGGACTCCCCGCTGATGCGCCGATGGCTGCAGCTTCATTCCCCAGCTACTAGCTATGAATGCATATAGCACAGGCGCGAGCCCCACCAATATTATTATTCTGTTTTATTATTATTATTATTTATATTATTGTGATTTGAATTGTATTGATTTATTTTTACTAACATTAGGATAAGAACACCTTGTGACTAACACTTATGGATGCAAATCTGAAATAAATGATTGAATTGAATTGAATTAGTGGCTAAGGATTTAACATGCTGTTCTTGTTTACTACATACAACAGCAATTTCCACGTCAACCGCCAATCTTTCTAAAGTTTTTTGATTAATTGACGGTCTTAAATTATATTTTAAACCTTTACTTAATAATGAAACTTCGTCACTGGACAATTCAAAATTAGATAAATTTTTAACGCGAGGGTAGAATGTATGTGATTGCGGCTGTTCGTGGAAACCCTGCTGCATGTTATCAAGAGACTCGCGCTTCAACACACGTATTTTTCTACATTGAATTATGTATTTTTTGTGTGCTTCTTGTGAAGCAAGAAGCCTAGCTTTATGATCTAATAAATCGAATTCAACGTTATGTAAACAATATGATAGTTGGGAATGAAGAATTTTGAGGTGTAGTTTTAAATTATCTCTAACCGAAAACCAATGCCGAGACTCCTCATTAAGCCAAAACAGTTGTGCTTTTTTAATAGCTATATTTGCTTGTCGACTATTCGTGTTGGAACGTATATTTATATAATTTGGAATGACATGTTCACGCTTACATTGTTGGTTGAACCAGACATTTTGAACAGCTAAACGATGAAGTTTCGTTAGCTTTATGTATAGACGTGCCTGTACAGCTATGCTTGCTGATTTTAGATAATTAATGGAATCAGGCGTTACTTTGCGGAAATCCATTATTAAGTTGAAATTTATAAAATTATTTTGCTTTAAATTTCCGCGAAGCGACGCCGGCGCAGGCAACTAACTACACGAACCGTCACCGCGTTTAGTATTAGTTCAGGCAAATGCAGGATGCACCACCCGCCCTCCCTCAATACGCATGCGGCACAGCTGATGCAATTAATATTACCCAACACCAACGTGCAAAAAACCTCGACGCGTTTCGCCACTACACGTGGCATCCTCAGGAGATGTTGTCGCCTCGGCGGAGCACGGACGACTGAACTATGTCGACTGGCGAACAGGCCTTTTATACTTTCCGTCCACTAATGAGGTGACGTAATCGTTGTCACGGAAATTTGAAAATGAAGTTAATCCGTTGGTAGTTGACGGTTATTATTAATAGATTGTTGATTTGAAAATATATTTAGTAGTGGAGAGGCGGTATAACTGACCTGTTCGTTCAACAATGTAAGCGTATTATCTTTATTATGTTTTATTATTTCTAATTGTTCCAAAACGGATAGTTTCAAGCCTTTTTCACAAGTATGAAGGACAGAAAAAGTATGATTATCAGGAATACTATGTCCTGAATCTAAAAGATGTTTGGCGAAATGAGACCTCTCAGGATGGTTGTTTCGGTAAGCGGAAATATGTTCTTTATAACGTGTGTTGAAGCTACGGCCGGTCTGACCTACATAAATGGCGTTACATGCACTACAGTTAAGCCTATAAACACCAGATTTTTGGTGTTTATCAAGCTTATCTTTTCCGTTACAAACTAATCTTAAAGAATTATTAGTTTTAAAAGCTACGCAGATATTTTGACGTTTTAATGTTTTAGAAATACGCTCCGACACCTCTCCTAAGTAAATCAAACTAGAATTATACCTGTCTACCCTTTCTTCAGGAACAGAGTATAATAAACTAGTTATGATTTTGTTAGTCTTGTTTTTTATTAAGTTGTCAATAATGCATCTCTTGTATCCGTTTGATATGGCGATATGATACAAAATATTAAGTTCTTTATGGTAATTTTCTTTACTAAGTGGTACAGTGAAGAGACGATGAATATATGAATTGAACGCGGCCATCTTATGTTGCCACGGATGACAAGATGATGCATGAATGACAGTGTCAGTATGTGTTGGTTTTCGATATATTTGAAATTCATGTTTACCCTGCACCCTTGTTATAGTTAAATCTAAAAAGTTAAGACTATCGTTTTGTTCTATTTCTAATTTAAATTTAATTTTAGGATGGATGTTGTTAATTTTAGAAAGAAAAATATCTAACTGTCTATTAGTTCCTGTCCAACAAATCAAAATATCGTCAACGTATCTATAATAATAAAGTATTTTTCTTTCTTGAATTAAATATTTATTTTCAAAATAATCCATAAAAATATCTGCCATTAATGGACTTAAAGGAGAACCCATTGCTAAGCCCTCCTTTTGTCTGTAATATAGATTGTTGAACCGGAAATAATTTTGTTTCATGCATAATAATGTTAATGATATGAGATCTTCTATCTCCCCCGGATGCAATCGCTGTTTTTCTAAGTGATTCTTTAAAATATTAAGGCATTCTTGATAAGGTACGTTCGTAAATAAACTTTCTACGTCTAATGATATCAACTTTGCATTCCGAGGGAGAGAGACAGATTGTATTTTCTTAATTAAATCTAAGCTATTTATTACAGAATATTTTGGTTTGAATGACGATTTCTCCCTTAATATTGTATTTAGTTGTTTAGCTAATTTATATGCCGGTGCGCCGATGTATGAAACTACAGGGACGCATCGGCATATTTTCTTTGTGAATTTTTGGTAACCCGTATAAACATGGGACTACGTGGATTCATTTCTAATAATTTGTTATTATGTTTATACGGGCCATCCCGAAACAAAAATTGAGTTGAATTAATTGCTTCCTTTATATCGGACGCGAATGTTTTGGTGGGGTCTGATTGTAGTAGTAAGAAATCGTCACTCTGAATTATATCTTCTACTTTATTAATATAATTATTACGTTCCATAAACCA